>CANTUS010000001.1:74070000-78870000 GCA_947683365.1 Euphorbia pulcherrima | reverse complement strand
ATGCAGTACTAATAAGTATTAAACTGTGGTGAACTGAAATGTAAGTTGCAAAGAACAAACCTAAATAAAGGGTGAAAAGGTGGAAAATGATTCTATAAATTTGAGGTCTAGAATAAAATTGTCTCGAGCAGAAAACATCTAGTAAGTAGTAAACAACTTGTAGTTGTTTCTATCCCTAGTAAAATAACCTATCATGAATTTAACAGTTTGGTTTATTACCCTATAGAAAATGAGCAGACAAGCTTGCAACTATGATATAGTACTCTAACTAAAGGGAAAGGCAGCTAAATCTTAGAAAAATCTACTTGAATTTAAGTAACTACCCAATACCTCAGCTCAAATTCTCTGCAGTGTTGTGGATTTCACCTGAGCATAACAATATAAATATGAGTCTCTTACAGAAAACGGCATTGCTAACTCATAATATAAGCAAAGGATCCCCAAATATTTCATTCACTTAATATAAGTCGAGTTGTATAACGCATTCTAAACCAAAACAACAACACTAATAGAGGAAGAATAATACTGAAAAAGCCAAATATTGGTGATTTATTGTTCTTTTCCGTGAATTTGTAAGTCTCTCCTCATCTAAAATCTTACAACAACAATTAATTTATAGTTTATACTCATAATACAACAAATTTAACATATGCATTGAATGTTCTCCAATTTATCACCTTAGCCATTGCCAATGTCCTGCAAGCCAATTTTGCTGCCTCTTTATTGGCTATACACAAATAGGGAAGAGAGGAGCTTGTGGGCTCGAAAGGCGCTCGTTGTGCATTATATGTGGAACAAAAGGAACACAGCCAAAACACACTGAATTGAAGCATTGGAATTTACATGGTGAAATGGAGAATCTATATAGCATCTCAAGTAACTTTCTCTTGTGGACTCTACAGAATATTCCTTCCAAAATTTTGTTGATCAAGTTGGTATCTCAACACCCCAATCTGACTCTGCATATCACAAACAACCACATTTCATTTCAATTATTATTCCCCTGAATCAATAATAATCAATCAAGATCAAATCTTTCATCTTTCAAGATCAGTAATGAAACTCAGTGATTCTACGACGACAACAACAACAACATTATCCCAACGCCTAACAAGGCTCCGCATAAGCGGGGCAACGGGGTCGGGTGTACGCAACCTTGCCCTGTAATTACAGAGAGGTTGTTTCCAATTGCCCCTGCAGTAGAGTTGCAACAGCTATACGTGACTTCACATTAAAAGAAGCCCGTTGAATTTAACGAGCCATTTTACTCTCAAGGCAAAAAATGGTGAATCTTTAAGCCAGAAATTGGATGAAATTTAACAGAATCAATAGAGAAATTAGTTATAGACCTTGAAAACAGCTTCAGCGATGAGCTTTCCGGTCTCGATATCCTGCCTTTGACCATCTCGAACAGCCATACAATCCCTCGGCTTTTCAAACAACGAAAGCGAGAACTGTTTAGAAACAACCCCAACATCAAAATAAATAAGACCCGAACTCGGCACATCGACCCGGATCCCCTTAACCGGGAACCACAAAAACAACTCCTGCGCCGAAATCCCGGACAAACCGCCGATCTGGCCGAAACTCAACGAACCCGAAACATTCTTATCATAATGCAATTCATTCTCAAACTTGGCATTGCAAGCCTGATCCAAATGGACCTCAAAACGCCCCGTGTCGTCAATTACAAAATCCTTAATACCCTTGGGAAGTAATCCGATAGGGAGCCCGAATTTTTTAAGAACATCATAAACAGATAGGAAATCGTCCTCCCGTGAATTGACACTAGGGATTGAAATTGCTAGTGCGAGAAGAAGAAGAAAAACGGAAAGAGAACGCAATAAAGGAATCATCTTTTTAATTAGAGCATGAATTGAATGGGGATTGTATTAAAAGGGGTAAGAGATTAGGGTTTAAGGTAGAGAAAAATGGAGAAACAATGGGGATGAATAAGAAGAAGACAGAGTTGCCAGCTTGAGAACAGAGAGGATTAGGAGGAAGAATGATCAATTATTGGTGGCGTAGGGGCCTACTGGAACTGTTAATCAGCTACGGTCAATCTTTTTGTAGTATCTGTGTCCAATGGGCGAATACCATGTGATCAAATGGTATTGGTATTGGATTTATTGGGGAGGAATCAGCTGCCACGTGTGATTACGTGATGTGAATACACGAGTGGCGCGTGGGAGCCGTTGAACGGAACGGGAATGACGCGAGAAGTAGTTTCGACGGGGGGATGCGATGGGGATGGGTACATGAGGGAAGCGTGACATTAGATGGAGTCGAAGATAATATATTATTCTTTCAATTTAGATTAATAATGGATTAAAGTAAAAGAGTTTATTAAATTATTTTAGTTTTTATTATATAGTTATGAATAATTGTTGTAGTTTTACTTTAAGGTTAGTAGAAATAATATTTTTATAATTATAGAAATAATGTTCCGTATATTAGATCTTTCTATTATATTTATGTAGAATTATGTTGGACAATAAAGTAATATTATTATTGTATCTAGTATTCGGTTCATTACATTATTAATTCAGATCAGCTATTGAAGAGTCCTATATAAGGACGACCCTAACTCATATTGTCTACTGTATGCTTAGTTTTTTTATTTTACGTTTTCTCCTTCTCTTCTCGTCATGTATTACTCAAGATATGTTTTCAGATATTGTTATACAATCACAACCAATATTTGCTCGATGAATACAAAATGCTCATGCTTAAGCACCCAAGTGCAACGGCTCTTGGTGCAACAACAAGCACCAATTCAACTTGACGAACCTTACGAGCTACCAAACTGCTCTACCCCACGTGATAATGAGAAGAATTCGGAATTAATCTGATAGGCAAACAAGGATTGAATGTGCCCCCTACCATATTTATACAAATAGAGTAATGCATTTATACGGAACGGTGAAGGGACTCGTGGAGGATTGAGAACAAAAAATAAAATGGAAAACATTGAGAACAATTAATTTTATTTTGTTTGGCTCATTCAAATAAAAATTTCTCTTTAGTTCGGTTAGTTTTTTTACAAAGCACTGGTTACCTTATATCATTTTCTACTCAAATATCAAAGCAATACTGTTTTTTATTCCATTAATATGTTGTTCATTATATTCCATATCAAGGTCAGTCGTGAGAATGACTTATGAGTACGATGATTAAAGTCTCACAGTTGAAAGTCTCAATATTGAAAGGATCCATATTTAATAAATACGTGTATATGTATATAAAATTTTTAGAAATTTTATAAATTTGTTTAATGTAAATGGGTTAAATTATTATTAGTATATAATAAAAAAAACTTTAACTATTTATGTTTATTAAAAATATTTCATTCTTATAAAAAAAAAGTAAATGAAGAGGCCTTTATTCTCTATTTCGTTTAGGGCTCCAAACTGTTAGGACTGGACGTGTTACATACAATAAGATGAAGTGTTAGTTAATAAGTGCAAATGCACCAAATAAAACGCTTTGTATAAAATAAATTACTCCCTCTACCTTTTAAAATAGGTATTTTAGTCTAAAATTAGATTATCAAAATACTTGTTATTTATTTTTTTTAGTTACTTTTTTCATTATTCTTCCAACTATATCTTTAGCATTAATTATATTTGAATTGAAAAATTAAGACATTAATTAAAAATATAAGGTAAACTAATATTTTTATATCATTAATAAATAAATTTATTAAAAAGTGTGATAACTAAAAAAAATGTGAAAAGAGTAGTTAATAAGTGCAAATGCACCAAATAATCCGCTTTGTATAAAACAAATTATGTGAATTAAAATACCTATCACCCTGTATTTTGTGTACAATAATGAAGTTGTGCGTTATATTTAGGGGATTTAAATTTGTTGTCCTTGTGTGTTTCTTTTTTTTCATATTCAGATTTTGTCGTATGTTAAATTTTTTTACTTAATTTTTTATTTTCAATTTTTATTCTCTCTCCTACGTGTCTAACATATGACAAAATCTGAATAGAGGACATGAAAGAGGACACGCAATTGAGACACCAAATTTAAATCCATACTTAGGTATGTAAATTATACTATAAAGTAGAGTTTATTGAAGAATCTATTTAGAATATAAGTTCTATACAAATATCTAACTATTAGATATAGGTTGAAATGCGATTTGTCGTTATATTATTTATCTTTTTATATTAGCTCACAATAATATATTTTTTAAAACATCAGTTTATATATTTAGATCTTGATCTATTCTAGCTAAATATAATGGCACTTAACCTCGTAGAACATGGCACATTTATTTAAAATGTTGTTAAAAAAGATATTTGGGTCAATTTACTTCTTTCTCAAATCAATAGGTTATAGAATAGATAGCTACATTTTAAATGAACGTAGAATTTAAATATAGAAAACAACCTTTAGATAAAAATAAAATTAAAAACATTTAACTTAATATTAACTGGAATGTCAATTTTTGTTTCTCATAATTTTTGCCGAATTTATCAAAATTATGAAAAACCGATAGTATTTATTTACTGCAACAAATAATTGAAAATAGAATAATGAATTTTGATAAAAGCAAAAGAAAATCATAATGATTTTGGTAAATAGGACATGAGATGAAATGAAAGAATATATATAAAAAAGTAAAAAGATGTAAAAAAAAATGAAGGATGAGAGGCAAAGCATGTGAGGGAAAGGTGGAGTATTATTATGATTTTGTCTTTATTAATGTAAATAACTTTCAATAATTTCACTTGTTATCAATTATTCACATTTTCACTTCTAAGTATTGTCTTTTTCTTTCTTAATAATTATTATTTATTGTATTTTTCTCATCATTTTCTTTCAACTACTTCCTTTCCTTTTCCATATCCATAATTTCATGTTACTTTTCCAAATTAATAATATAACGTCCTACAAATTTAAATAATTCTAATAAATGCTACTCCTAAAATAGATTATGGTCCATATTTTCATTAATAAGATGTGAAGAAAATACATATGAATTTGCAGACATTGTGAGCTTAGGCCCAGTCTTGTCCTCACTTTAAATCTCTAGCCCAGCCCCTCTGCTATCTACTCACTTTCAAAGTTTCAAGGGACCTTTTCTCTATTTTTGCATATACATAGGTAGACTTGTTGGGAAAAAATGATTCTCTAAAGTAACTTTAGAGTAAAGTTAGAGAGATAGAGATAAAATAAGTGAAATTTTTTTGTTGCTAGTTATGTAATTAATTCTAGTCATTCAAAATGTATTGAAGAGTTAGATATTACATAAATGTTCTATAAAGTTATTTTTCAACTTTAGAGAATTCTAATCCCTTGTTCGGAGCCTAGTTTATATGCGCTTGAACTAAATTTGAATAGGCTGGTTTATGATAATTTCACTATAGAGTTAGAGACATATGTCGAGAGGGAGCTAGCTCGGTCTTGACATTTTCGAGGTCACAATATATGAAACAATGTATTATGCTCCTTTAATAAAAAAAATTATTGTATAATTATAAAATAAAACATATGAGTCAAATGATAACTAACTATACCAAAAAAACTTGATAAGAAGTAAAAATGAAATGAAAAAATTTAATGTATATTATTGTCCATTAAAAAAGAAAATAGCAGTTGAAAAATTACAGTTATTTTTTTTAGCTTCTATATTAAGAATTAAGAAAACAAAAAAAATTTGGACCCCAAGATATGTGGTCTCATCAATGGCCAACACCAAAGCCGACACTAGGATAAAGTGAGAAATTTTTTTTAAAAAAATATGTAATATCCATGACCCTTCAAAATTGAATAAAATAATAAGATTTGTTCGAATGTTATTTATTGGACCTAGGTATTTAATTTGGGTTCGAGTTGGTCCTAAAACCTTTCAGATAAAAATGTTCTTCCCAAGTCATGCCTAAAATTTTTGGATTTGTGCTGGGGGCGAGCTCGAGTTTAGTTGGGATTTGATTCAAACTAGTTCAATAGATTATACAATAACAATGAAGCAAAAATATATTAAAAGTTTCTTACAGATTTTACTAAATTATAAATAATACTGTATATATTTCATTAAAACCTTCCAAATATAATTTTAACATAGCTTTTTTTAACTAGTGATATTTTTCAAATTAAATAAAAAAATATTACATTACGTATACAAATAATCTTATATAGAAAAATGAGAATCCGACTAGCCTATAAAATTTCAGACATTTTTTATTTCCATCGCATAAATTTTATTTAATTTACTAGATCCGAACCAGACTAGATACTATATAATGGAGAAAAAGCTTAAAAATCTCGTTAAACATACAGTATATAACATCTAGCTTTCTAAATCTCTTATCCCACATATATCCTATATGAGAACTTTACCATATTGTTTTCATATAGGACATATGTATGGCGAGCTAGTGAGCTTTACTTCGGTCAAAAGACCAATTTTTGGTGTCGATTCCATATTCAAACACATGGTAAAGATATTTTCATTTAGATACATAGAAAGAATGAAATCTGGAAGTATTTTCATTTAGGATCATCTTCTCAATTGGTCACTCGTTAAACATATAGTTAGACCTGTTTACGGATCTCGGTATCCGCCTGGTCCGGCCCGAGCCCTTTTAGATAGGCCAAGCTTGGCTCTTTTTATTCTCTAAAGCCCGATGTTTCATATACCGTGCTTGGTTTTATGTAATCACTCAAGCTCGGCCCGAGCCCGCCGGATGAATAATTATTATATTTATTAAATATTTATATATTTAATAATTATTTTAAATTTTTATATTTTATTTAGAAGAAGTAGGATTTTTTTTGCAAGAGCTAAGGCTTGATCCCTGGTCATCCCCATCTAAACTAGTGGATGTGTACCACTGGACCAAAGCTTAGTGGTTCACTTCATTTGTATAAATAGCTTAGCGGTTCACTTCATTTGTATAAATAGCTTACAATATTTAATCTTCAAAAAGCATTAAGATATGAAGAATCAATTTTGATTCAATAAAACATGATAGCACATAAATAAAATCAAATCGAATAAAACGATGAAGACTTTTAAAGAAATCGTTTGTTATAAGATTTTCATTACATTATGATAATATGTATATAATGAAAATAATAATACGTTGAAAATTCAAAAACATCAATTGATTTGTTCAAAGTAAATAAAAAGACAATAATAATTAAAAGTAAAATTGATTTTATTTAAAAACTAAATTTAAAGACATAATTAAAAATAAGCCTCATAATATACAATTAACCTTAATAATTTATTAATAAAAAAATAAAAAATTAACTAAACATAAGTAATAAAAAAAATTAAACTAAAAATTGTCATACAAAACAAAAGAAGAAAAAGAAGAGGAAGAGAAATCGTTGGTCAAAAGACCAATTGAGACATGATCCTACAGTTCTTTTACAACGATTTTGATATTTAGTGTTATTTTATAGAGTAACTGATATGTATTTTATTATTTTCATTTTTTTATTTTTTTTATTATATAATGGGACATGTGTCAGTTATTATATAAAGTGATACTATCACATACTGAAATATCAAAAGCCATATAAAATTTATCCATGATCCTAAACTTGATATTTCTCCCTTATTTATGTTTAAAAAAATCCTTAAACAAATAGGATATCTATTAAATTAAATATAAAGACTTAACAAGAAATTCAATCTTCCGTTAATAATTAAAAATAAAAAGATAAAATAGAGAATAAGATATAATATCAGTTTAAAAGTCTTTGTCATCTAATAGGAAATATTCGCTCTATAATTCTTCCACCTTTGCTCCAAAATTCCGAAATCGCCAGTTCAGCTTGTCACTTTTAGCCTGAACTTCAGGATAACTTTTAAATTAGCTTTAAAAATGCCTCAATAATCTTCAAACTGACCAAATCAGCCAAAACACGTTCCAAAACCTAAATAAACACAATTTCACAACAAACCATTCAATTAATCAAATGAAATAAAATAAAAATTATGTAAAATTTTAACATTATCACACTTCCTTTTGCTTATATCTTCTAGAGTCCATAACTCAATCTTCTCATTCTAGAATCTAAACTATGTTAAGGGCTACAAAATCTCAATAATGCATCAAAACCTTTTTACTTTTTGCTTCTTTGTTAATCTTCACAACATCCATTATACATATGTTATTGTTTGTTTCCTAAGATAACAAAATATACGTTGTAAGCAAGAAATTCTTGAAATTAAGTTATTGACTCCTGGATATGATGTTTTGTTTGAGATTGACACAATTTGAAGATGAAATTGAATAATGTTTTGCATTGCACAAAATCATATAAAAAACAAAAAATATTCAATGATGAAAAGTAAGTGTTTTTCTTATATAAAAATACAATATCAACAAAATTTCTATTTCCTTAAGAATTTTATTAGATCAGGAGATGATTTAAATCCAGAATTACAACCAAAGAAAATTTTGACACTATATATCTACAAAAAGTACAAAAAAAATTTTCATCACTAAAGATTTGGCAACGAAGTTATTCGTCACTAAACTTTAGGAATGTAATAAATTCCCCACCATAACTAATTTTCATTTTTTTTTATCTATTGACCATTCACAGCTATTATGACATATTTGAATTATACAATGACTATTTTATGATAAAGAATAAACATGGAAGAAAGAATATAAAATATAATCACCTTTTTTATATTGTAATCATCATAATTATTTTTAATTATTATATTTTTTATAAGAATAAATTTTTTTTTGTTTCATATAAAAATATTTTTTAATATTAAAAAAATATAAAAATATTTATTTCATCAGAAATGCAATAGTTTAGAATAACTATTTTGATTTAAATAATTAGTCTATATAATATATCATATTATTTTATTCATTTTTATTTTATTATATGAAATAACAATTACACAAATCAAATACTACCTTCTTAATTTCGCCCCTCTACGTTATTATACAAGATGATCGCTGTTGGCTAATATTATAAAAATTAAATAACTAAATAAATATTTGATCTTTAATTATATCTATTGCATATGAAGGTGTCAACTTTGCTCTAATGTCCCTCTTATAAAGTGTTTTTCGGTCTCCATCTTACATCAAAAGATACACATAATTAATATAAAAATATAGAAATATAATGGGAATTATAAACAAGTTAAATGAAAGTAAATATCGGTAAGCTGAGTAATGCGGAACACTGTCCTTAAAGGATACTTATAGTTCCTTCCAAAATTAAACAGCTTCTTCAATCGGTTGGCTGAATCAGGAATAGAAATATAATATAACTTAGTTACAAAACAATAATTGGGGAGAGTAAAACTGATTATTAGTTACAAAACAATAATTGGGCAGAGTAAAACTGATTGTAATCTGTTTTGAAGTTGCAAAGTACACGGACGGCCTTTCATGGGCAAATAAAAATAGTGAATATCAAAATAAAGTGGAGTAAAAATGAGAATTAGGTCCATCTGGTTGACTCACAAAAGCTGCCTTATATAGTGAAAGACAATAAAATAGTATAAAAGCGTTTATATATTTAAAACTTATTAAAATCATTCATAATTCTAATAATAAATTATCCCATTAAGACAAATATAGCCGGTACAGTCATAACAACAACATGGTCAATAATGAATAATTTGTAATACAAATAAAATATATTTTCTTTTGAAATAAAATTTAATAAAATTTTCAACAGTTAGGAATCTCTTTTCATTTTCAATGGAGGCGTTCAGTGTATTTTTTGCGACTTCAAGATAATACTTTTTTTGAAAAGGATAATAAAATTATTTTTAATGTCTTTTTTCAAGGAGTTAATATGACGGAAAACCTCAAACTCAATAAATATAGGCTAAAGTATTATCATCAATATTATATTGTATCACCGGATTAAATCGATAAAATTAGGTAACATCACCGACTCTGATAAATATATTAAAAATGACATAGAAAATCACAATCAACGCAATGATAATTTAAAATATATTTTTATATGAAATTTATTATTAATATGTTTTTTATATGTAGACTATTTTCCATGAAATTAATAATTCAGTCAAACACTAGTTAAATCTGAGTTGGACCAATAATAACACGTATAGATGGGTTCATGGGTGGAATGATTACAATAACATTGAGCCGAATCTTTAACGGCGAAACTTTGTCATTATTGCATAACTTAAAGTCATCGCCAGAAACTCCAATTAAAGAAATCTCTCGCTGTTTAAAGATCCCAAGAAAGAAAGAAAGAAAGAAAGCACCAGTCGGTCAATGTCAAAATATCCATCTTTTACTCTCTTGACCGACAATCGAATTCAATAGCGCTAATAATATACTAATAAAGAAAGATGCGATTATACAGTTGTGTAGAAATTTGTAAAGAAGTGGGTCCAATTCAGCCACCACTAGCATCAGCAGCAGCGTCTCAGACACCTCAAAGCTTTTAGCTGTCTGCAAGAAAAAAACATGGCTTTCTTCATAATCCCATCCCATCCCATGTGCCCTTTTTAACTTTTACTTCCCTTCTTCTCATTTCTTTTCCTTTCCTTTCTCTCTCTTCTCTATCATCACACCGGAAACTCAAGACACAGACAAATGCTCTCTGATCTCTCCTTTATCTTCTTCCCCTTGTTCCTCTTTTCTGGGTGTTTTGCAGCTGACCCTTATGCCTTCTTTGATTGGGCTGTTTCTTATCTCACTGCTTATCCCCTTGGAATTAAACAACAGGTTCGGTTTTTTTCCTAAAGTTTGCAACTTTTGTTGTTTTTGGTTGTCAATTTTGCGGTTTATTTGTAATTATTGAATGTTACTGTGAGATAATAATTGGCTATTTCCAATAATAAAAGAATTAGTAGCTTTTAGGGATTTTGTGTTTTTCTTTACCTTTAATTGTCTCTACTGCTGATTTTTTTTTGTTGCTTGTGATTATTGTTTGAAACATTATTACAGGTAATTGGTATTAATGGGATATTCCCAGGACCAATTCTTAATGTTACTACAAATTGGAATGTTGTTGTGAATGTCAAGAATGAACTCGACGAGCCGCTTCTCATTACATGGTATGCCAATTTATAAGTTGGAACATAGTTAGGGTTTGAAGTCATTAGTGCTTATGTTGCTTGCATTGGTATAGGAATGGCATACAAAATAGGAAGAATTCATGGCAAGATGGTGTTTCAGGTACTAATTGTCCAATTCCGGCTGGATGGAATTGGACTTATCAGTTCCAAGTCAAAGATCAGATAGGAAGTTTCTTTTACTTCCCTTCTTTATACTACCAAAGAGCAGCAGGTGGATATGGAGGTATCATTGTAAACAATAGAGACATAATTCCAATTCCATTTTTGTTGCCTGATGGAGATATCACAATTTTTATCAGTGATTGGTATACTAAGAGTCATAAGGTCAGTTTTTGTAGTGTTTGACTTATCATATTGGCAATCAATAGTTTAGTTTGTTTAAGTGAATTAAATACCTTTTTAGGTCATGTTTTATGACTCAAATGCTTTTTTGGTGTATGAACTATTAAAATTTCCTATTTGGTGCCTGATGTATTCACTTTTCGTGGTACATGGCGTATTCAGCATTAGCCAATTATAGTACATCAAACGTTCACCTAACAACATAAAAACGTGAAATACCTGTATCTTCATTTGGATCATAAATATGTTTTGTTGATTATATATAGAATTGTCGACCCCATAGTTGTCAAGGTGCTAGGTGCAAAAAATTTGCAAAAAATATTTTCTTGAAATGTAAGCTAAATGCAATAACGATACTGGAAAAAGAATTACGAGAATTGTTAGATTTACATATATATGAAAAATTTACTTATCGCATTAGGAATATCTAGCCATGAATTAATCTAGTCATAATATGAATTGAACTAGGAATATGTAGCCTTGAATTATTATTAAAACTCTTAAAAAGATATGAACAACACTTTTTAAAGCAAGTAAAAAACTGGAAGAAAAAGTGTGCCCGAGGCGCACCAAGGCACGCGCCCAAGGTACGCTACCTAGCGTGAGGTATGGCGAGGCGCACCTTAACAGCACTCGTCGGCCCTCAATAATCTGTAGAGTTGTCGTACTAAAATTGAACATGTCAGGTACCAAATAGGCAAAAACTAAATACATCATACACTAAATAAGCAATTTCAATGGGCCAGACACCGAAAGGGCATTTGAGTTATATAACAAGACCCAAAAAGGTATATGTTTAAGCAGTTGACTAATGTTTATGAGGAAAACAGGATCTGAGGAAACAGGTCGAAAAGGGCATAGACCGTGGAGTTCCCGATGGTATTCTCATTAACGGTTTTGGCCCTTACAAATATGACAATTCACTTGTCCAAGACGGCATTACTTATCAAATTATAAATGTTGAACCTGGAAAGACATATCGCTTTCGAGTGCACAATGTGGGTATCTCGACGAGTTTGAATTTTAGAATACAAAATCACGGATTGCTTCTTGTGGAGACTGAAGGATCATATACAGTTCAGCAGAACTATGAGAACTTTGATATTCATGTCGGTCAGTCTTATTCATTCTTAGTTACAATGGATCAAAATGCAACCAGTGATTATTACATTGTTGCGAGCCCTCTATATATAAACTCGTCGAGTTGGAATAAGGCGGTTGGGGTTTCTATCTTGCACTATACTAATTCTCAGGGACCTGCTTCAGGTCCTCTTCCTGTTCTTCCTAACGAATTCGATACATTTTTCTCAATGAATCAAGCAAGATCCATAAGGTCGTAGCTAAGTGTACACTAAGCATATTATTTTTTAAGACACTTGTAAGATTTATGGAAATCCTTACTGCCTGAATTTAGGTCAAATGGCCTACTGCCCCTAAACTTTTCAAGTTATCTTTTAGGCCCCTAAACTTGTCGAAGGTGCACCGGTTTGCCCTTGAATGCCACGTGTCAGCCATTTGGGCATTTGAGCCACATGTCAAATTATCTTTTAGGAAGTTTAGAGAATCTTTTGAAAGTTCGGGGAGGTAGGCCATTTGGGCCAAGTTAAGGAAGATAAAAAATGTATTTTGCCGAGATTTATTGACAAATTTTTGTGATGTTGATAATTTCTTCAGATGGAATGTAACGGCTAGTGGTGCTCGTCCAAATCCACAGGGATCTTTCAAATATGGTCAGATTACTGTGACCGATGTATATGTAATCCTTAATAGACCAGCAGAGCTTATAGATGGGAAGTGGCGGACTACACTGAACGGCATTTCCTACTTGGCACCTTCCACGCCTCTAAAGCTTGCTCAACTATACAATATTTCAGGAGTGTACAAGCTGGACTTCCCTAATACACTAATGAACAGACCTGCAAAAGTTGATACATCGTTAATTAACGGCACTTTCAAAGGTTTTATGGAGATAATCTTCCAGAACAATGATACCACTGTCCAGTGCTACCATTTGGATGGCTATGCGTTCTTTGTTGTGGGGTAAAGATTCGAACTTTTCGCTGTAGTTATCGGCTTTATTGAATAGAACTGAAATGGTAATAATCTGAAGCATACATACATTTGAAATTTCGGTATTTGTAGTATGGATTTTGGAGTATGGACAGAGAATAGCAGAAGCACATACAACAAATGGGATGGTGTTGCTCGCAGCTCTGTACAGGTATTTTGTTGTACTTTTATTTATTGGAATAGAAAGGCCTGTGAAGGATGAAATTGTACTTGTTTTCTCTGAATATAGAGAAAAGTGTATGAACTTTGGATAACACATTAAAATTTAGACGTTTAAATACATCAATTATCCCTTGAACTTAACCATCTACTGCCCCTTAACTTTGAGTTGTTTCTATTAACTTCCTGAACTTCGCAAGGGTGCACCAAATGCCACTTGTCAGCTTTTGGTTAGTTTAACTTTTCAAAGATGTCAGTTTCCTGATTTTTCTCTCGCCAACAGATAGCTAACGCGTTGCGTTTAGGGGACAAACTGATGTACTTTTGCCAAGTTCAAGGGGCTAAGAGAAACTTTGGGAAGTTTAAGGGAGGTAGAGCATTTTAGTCAAATTTAGGGTGGTAATTGATGTATTTTACCAAATTTAGACACCATTTTAAGGATTGGTCGTTTACTCGTCTGGTTATAGGTCTTTCCGGGAGCCTGGACTGCCATTTTGATTTCTATGGACAATGCTGGCATTTGGAATCTCCGTGCAGAGAATCTCAACTCGTGGTATCTGGGTCAGGAAGTTTATATAAATGTTGTGAACCCAGAGATCGATACATCAGAGGTTGCTTTGCCTGATAATGCCATATATTGCGGGCTATTATCATCCTTGCAAAAGTAAGATTTCAAATTCGGTTTTGCAACCTTTGTTTGATAGTTCTATTGTAATCGGTTGATCATTTGATTGTGCCGTGTTTGCTCTGAATCTGCAGAGATCAGTCTCAAAGATTCAAGTTTTCGGGTTCAGCACCTTGTCCAAGTGTGGTTAGAACAGTTTTTAGTGCATTGCTCATAGCCTTGTATGCAAGTTTTCTGAGGTAACAAATAAGGAAATATAGAGGTTGAAACAAGCAGTACAATTGCAGATAGATAGTATACATACAAAACAAGTCAATTGACGATTGTATCATAGTATTGTTTATGTATCATTTGTTTTGTGCTGATAAAGTGTTGCTCTTGCAAATTATATTATCTGAGTTGCTATGATAATCCCCTCACTAACCCTACACATGGATAGCCGAGATCATATGCTTAACTATAAAACGAAAAAATACCGGCAACATATTAATTTCGATCATACGTCATGTAATGTCATGTATGAACAAATCTCAACAGAATATAGATTTATAAATCCATTACACTCCTTACCTTAAATGGCTTACTGTAGTATCTATAAGAAATAATAGTAACACTTGAGCATACTTCACCACTACAAAAATAAACTCTAATTTAACCATTAGAGTGTACACATAAGCCTACGAATACCTACCTTATCATTTTTTCTTGTAGCTATCTCGGAGATGTGATGAGAAGAATTCAGTTACATAGTACTAAAATGTAGCCAAATACATCAACAATTTGTTGTCTGTTTATTTACTATTGATCTTCTATTTTCACCGTCAAGTTAATACGTCCTCGAATTTGAACAAGTTATACTCATCTTACAATTATTTCTACAAGCCCTCAAACCCGGCAAACGTATACCAAATAACCCATTTTTTAGGGATGTGGTATATAAGGAGGTAGAACAAATGAAAGAATGAATTTACTTATATTCCACATGTCAATTTATTATTGGTTGATTTCTAAAAATTAATACGGATAACGTATTTTTAACCTATATATCACGTGTCAATATATTATTATATTATTGATTTGACTTTTTAGCATTTGATATGTGTCGGTGTATATACCACACGCTCAAATAAATATCTCGTCTAGTCAAATTTAAGACCCAAAACTGTGCACTTTTTGTGGTTAGTAGTAACAATTGTAAGTTAAAAGCCCCATATTTAAATTAATTCACTTGCAACATACTATATATACACGTAAAGGCAGAGGAACAATTAATAGCCTACCATGTTTCAACTCTCCATTCCAGTTGGTGACTAGACCAATTGAATTAAAACAGCCTTCTACATCCTTTTATTATCTTATAATACCGGTTACAGAACGCATTTATTGTGGAATTTTAATCGTTCCTCTCTGGTCTATACTCAAATTTTTATAGATTAAGTTCAGACTCTTACAAAGAAATCCAATTTCATTCCGCTCGGTCCAATGCTATACGATTACAAGTTATAGAAAATAAACATAACTTATATTTTTATTTTGTATTTCATAAAAAATTTATTTATTCAAGTAATTAATCAGAACAAAAAGCGGAATAATCAATGAAAAAGATAAAAAAAAATGTTATTCTCCATCATTAAAAAATCCACCTCTCTCTCATAGGCTCTAGCACAGTGTTAGCGTAAAAGGATGTTTAGAACATGAAAAGCTGGATCACTTGTCTTACCTTTTCTTTGTGACATTATTTTTTAAGCTGTTTTTAAAATAAATTATTTTTATAAATTTTTAATAAAATTATATATTTTTATTTTAAATAATATATTTTAATTTTTTATATTAATTAATTAAAAATTATTTGATTTATTTTTTTAAAATTTAAATATACAACTATTAAAAAAATTTAAAAATTAAACTTTTTAAAAAGTAGTTGAAAAAAAATATAAAAACCTACAGTAAAATTAACCTTTAAGCACTTATTATTCAGATAACTATGATCCGTATTTAAAATCCTCATTCGACTATATCCACCGCTGAAATTCCGGGCCCAAGAAAGCTTATACTACTATCATACAGATGCTGACGTTGTTTTTTGGTATTTTGTCTTATTGGGACACTTGCAATTAGTGTGGGTAGGGTAGGCACGTGGGTCTTCACTTCTAAGCAAATAAATGTCCTAAAGTTTCCTTCTTTCATTATACAAAGAGGGCAAATTTGATAGGAGTATGGTATTTTAGAATTAAAAAGTATTATTTTATATAATAATTAATATATATCTTATTATTATAAAAAAAGTGATATAATAAAATATGTGTCAGGAGGGATACTTTTTCATCTTATAATATTAGGATTTGTAAAAAAAACTCCATATAAATAGTAATCGCACCGTTGTAGTTTTCGTACTTGGATTGGTTTTTTTGGACTTCAAAGACAAAGAGAGTCCTTTGTTGGGGGCAAAAGACGCCATGGCCAAAACCAACTCAAGTTCAATTCTCTGCACAGTTTTTTGTATTTTGTCGACCTTCGTATTGACCTCTCTTTCTGCTCCTCAAATTTCGCTTATTACTCAAATCCCTGGTTTCTCTGGCACTTTTCCTTCTAAACACTGTTCTGGGTATGCTCTGTTAACTTTTATTTGCTTTAAAGTTTATTTCTTTGACCTCCTAGCTTCTGGGAACTTAACTTTTGTTTGATTGTGATAGTTTTTTGTATTGAAAATTGTGGTTGATTTTTTTTGTTTCCTAACTTGTGGGAATTTAGGTATGTAACTATTGATGAAAGGAACGGGAAGAAATTGTTTTACTATTTTGTTGAGTCTGAAAGGAACCCATCTCAAGATCCTGTTGTTCTTTGGCTTAATGGTGGTCCTGGCTGCTCTAGCTTTGATGGATTTGTATATGAGCATGGTATTCTATCTATCTCACCAAGTTTTCCTTTTTTTGATGCTTATTTATTGTCTATTGACCTATTACAAGGCTAGTTTTCATTTTCATAAATAACCTGTTGAGCTGTTTTGATGATTACAATATAATTTTTGGATTAAATTCGACTCTGTTCTTGGTCAAAATCGGATTTGTTTTGCCCAGTTTCTGTTAATTTATAATGAATGCAATGCAACATGCAGGTCCTTTCAATTTTGAAGCAGCAAATGCATCAGGATCGCTACCCAAACTGCATCTGAATCCCAACAGCTGGTCCAAGGTTGACCTTGTTCTAAAATTCATATGTTTTAAGTGACTGATTCGCAACCTAAACTACTTTTCGAGTTTGAGCTTCCGTGTATGTGCAAAAATAGTTCAAATCTCAAGTGTTGTTTGGTTTCAGGTTTCCAATGTTTTATATGTGGATTCCCCAGCTGGAGTTGGGCTCTCTTATTCTAAGAACTCAACTGATTATATAACTGGTGATGTTAAGACTGCGCTCGATTCACACACATTTCTCCTCAAGGTATAAAATGAAATCACTAGACAAAAATACACTTGTTTCTTGTTTTTCATCATCCATAAGTGTCATTAGTTTCTATGCTGCAAATAGTGGTTTGAGCTATATCCAGAGTTTCTTTCCAATCCATTTTTCATCTCGGGGGAGTCATATGCTGGAGTTTATGTCCCAACTCTCTCTTTTGAAGTTATGAAGGGTAATATAGTAATTGTTTTTTCTGTTTTATTTGTTGGGTGAAATCTGATTTGTTTAAACTCTTGATATTTAACAGGAATTGATGCTGGTACAAAGCCCATACTTAATTTCAAGGTTTGTATTGGCTGCAAAATTTGTTTCTTTCTTTGAATTCAAATCCATTTCTGCGTTCTGAATTCGTTTTTATGCAGGGATATTTAGTGGGAAATGGAGTTACAGATGAAGAATTTGATGGCAATGCTCTTGTTCCATTTGCCCATGGAATGGGCCTTATTTCAGATGATCTCTATGAGGTATTTACTGAACTCCAACAAATCAATAATGCCTAGAAATAACGTTTTTTACGTCCTGCAGGAGGTTACTACTGCTTGCAAGGGGAATTTCTATGAACCACTTAATGACATTTGCGAAAGCAAGCTTGCCAAGGTTGATAAGGTAATGAAAAAGCTTTAAAAATCTTTAATTTCTTCGTGTTGTGCCTTTTTTGTTTGCTTGAAATTCTTGTAAAACTGCAGGACATTGAAGGTTTGAACATATATGACATTCTAGAACCGTGCTATCATGGCACAGATACAAGGGAGATGAGAGATACTAAAATTAGATTACCTTCAAGCTTTCGTCGATTAGGCGAGACAGACAGGCCTTTTCTTGTAAGAAAAAGATTGTTCGGCCGAGCCTGGCCTCTTAGAGCCCCTGTAAGAGAGGGTATTGTTCCAACTTGGCCACAGCTACTCAATAGCGAAAACGTTCCATGCACAGTAAGTCAACAATATATTATTTATTCTAAAAATATTGTAAATAAATTAGTTTCTTGTCATTAATTCTATCCTTTCTGTTGTTCTCTCTTCAGGACGATGTAGTTGCTACTTCATGGCTGAACAATGCAGCTGTTAGAAAAGCAATACATGCTGATGATGTACTAAATTTACCCGTTTTTCATTTTTTATTTAGGATTTTTGTCGTAAATTAGCTTATGATAACTTAAAATCAAACAGGTAAGTACAGCCGGGCCATGGGAATTATGTACTGATAGAATCTTATTCAGACATGATGCTGGGAGCATGATTAAATTCCACAAGAATCTTACGGCCAAAGGGTATCGCGCACTTATTTTCAGGTTCGACTCAATTATTTATTTCCTCTTAAGGCTTAGTGTGTAGTTTTTTTATTGAGTGAAAGTTGTAAATACTTCTTGGAAATAAACTTGTCGTTTTTGGCAGTGGGGATCACGATATGTGTGTGCCATACACGGGAAGTGAAGCATGGACAAGATCAATGGGGTATAAAATAGTAGATGAATGGAGGCCTTGGATTTCCGGAGGACAAATTGCAGGGTAACTCCATTTTCTCTCTTTCTTTGAACTAAAAACATGAAATAAAATGCTTCTAATAAAATGATCCATTTGTTGATTTCAGGTATACACAAGGCTATGAAAACAACCTTACCTTCTTAACCATAAAGGGAGCTGGACATACAGTGCCTGAATACAAACCGAAAGAGGCGTTGGATTTTTATAGCCGCTTTCTTGCTGGGAAATCAATATAAAGATAATCATGCATACAATAATTTGAATCAAATGTCTGGATGAACTATATAACAGTAGACTTGTGTTTTACTTGTATTAATTTATGATCAAGAATTCAATAAATTTGGATAGCTTGAGCTGAAGTTAAAACATTATTCCATGTCTCCCTACTACAACATGAAGTATATTAAGAATGCCTAATTATGTGCGAAGCTGGGTTGAGTTGTGGAGTATATTAAGAATGCCTAATTAAATGCTAAGCAGATACAGTATTCAATCCTAAACTGATTGAACTTGCCTATTGCTTAAATTCTCAAATTATTAGCTAGCTTGCATAACATATCAACAAACTGGAATTATTTTGAACTTTTATGCGTTATACTATAAGATTTTTAAATTTAACTATAGATAAGTTTTATATTAAGGAATTTAAGTAAATAATGTAATTATATATAAGAGCAAGTCTAATCATTTTTCATTCCCCATACCTCATTTTAGGAAATTTACAGTATTTTTGCTCTAACCATCTTCCCCATTTTTCATTCTCCATATTAGATTCTCCAAAAATAATAATATTTTATTATTATTAAATTAATTTCTTTACATCATTTCAATTCTAATCGACCAATAAAATAATAAAATAAATAAAAATTAAAAAGGAAAAGCAATAAAATAATGGTTCCCCATATTGAGGAACCCCATTTTAGGAACATACTATACGGGTATGTGTTCCCCATTTTGGGCATTGAAAGTGCCCTAAGGTTTAGATATATTTGTATAAATTTTGACATTTTATTTTTATTTATTCTACTAAAAAATTTAGAAGAAAAAATTATTTATTGATTATGAGCCAGACTTATGAATGACCTCATAAGTCTGAACTCAAAATTTTAAAGTGTGAATCGAGCCCAATTTTATTACTTAATAATTATAAAGCCTCGCGAAATCAGGCATGAACTCGGTCTAGCCAGCCCACCAGTTGAACATGTCTATGCCATACAAGTCTTTACAAATTGATTAGGTGTGTGTAAGAGTTACTAAGCAAAAATAAATTATTAAAAGGACATGAATGGTTTAGAAAAAATGACAGTTCATGTACTGAAGCATGGAAGACAGGCGAGTAAAGAGCTAAAACCACCTTGAAACTGCAAATCCTAAGCACTATCGTTTGAGAAAACAAGGCCAAATACGTCATTTGCGGGTTTTACTCGGCTCAAATAACTTTTTACCCTCAACCTTTATTCAAACCTATTAACAGTATGAACTTGATAAAAATGTACCACTTTAACTCTGAACATAACTAAACCAATCACATTTCGGAGAGTGTATTATACTCACGCCATGTGTCAAGTTTTTTAAAATTCAAATCAATTGAAACTTAACGCATAGCATAAGTTGTAAAAATTTCAAAAAAAATTCATGAATAATTTGATTGAAAGTCCCTACAAACTTTTTGTTTTCAATAATATCGTCTTCTCCACCAAAAATTCATTTAACCTATACCGATTCATTCAAAGTGTAAGCAATAAACGTCTAATTAACCATTAACAAACAATAATCCGTTTCCATTTCGAAGTAACTCAGAAAAGAAAGGGAAAAGCTTATGATAATCATCATCTAAAGTTGAAAATTAAGGTTATGTTATTTTCAATTTCTGAAAGCTGAATTGGACTGGATTGAACTTATTTTAGTATAAATTTATAACTACGTATAGCTGAACTGAACTGAATTTATTTCGGTGTAAATTTATAACTCTGCATAGCTGAACTGAATTACACTAGACTGAATTACATTGAATTATAGTCCAAGAAGACATTGCTTAAATCTCAGCCTTTATTTAGTTGATGGTTCACTATAATTTATTAAAGTATGGTATGGTATAATGATTTTTTAAAAATTCTGATTTGGATAGATGATATGATATGATTTTTATAAAAAAAATTAGTTCAACCAAATCGGTGATTAAAAAACTTAACTTTTATGTTTCTCAGGCCATGAAATGATTCATGCAAACAATAACTAATTATAATTGTAAACCATATCGTAACAGGAAAGAACCGTGGACCGTACAAGGGCTCGAAGTTTTATTGTTCTTGTTGGGTTCATTAAGAACCAATGTTTCAAAGAACAAATTAAAGCGGCATCATCAATCCAATTCAATTTCCACCGTAGCATCTCTTTCTCCAACTAAACTTGATTATTGTTATCTAATTACACAAGGTTAAATAATTATAAACTTCTTCAAGTTTGACATAATATACTACTACCTTCATGTATTTTAAAAATTTAATTTATACATCCCTATATTTTGTATTTTCTTATTACTACCCCCTCTATCAATTGTTAAGTATTTCCATTCAAAATTATTGATGTTTAATATACTTTTTTTTACAATATTTGCTTAAACTGTAATCATACGTACTGGTTTTTAAAGATATTTCATAAATAAGATGTTTGTTTTACTTATTTTCTGACATTTTATTACATTCCAGTCTTATGATTGTGTTAGAAAAAATAAACATAAAATGGACAAATCAAAGGAAAATTGAATATATAAACATCACAACAATAATAGTTTTGTTATAAATGTATATTTCGGTAAATTTTTTGTAAAATAATGACATAATAACATGTAAAGGGACCTAATAATATAATAAAAGTAAAGTATAGGGAGGTAGTAATGAGAAAATACAAAATATAGGGAGATATAAATTATGTTTTTAAAACTCATGAAGGTAGTAGTATATTATGTCAAAGAGAGTTATAATTATTTACCCATTATACAATTAACAATAAATTAAAACCTTTAAAATTGAAATCAAAATTTGAACCGTCTCCTTTTGTTGTTCTTCACCATTCTTAAACTGAGAGAATTGATTTATTCATTCTATAAATTTATAACAGAAATCAATACGTTGTGGCATAGAGCAAGAACTAGAGAACCCATATTTAATTGTTAAATCGAGGCCCGTTAAGCTCATGAACCACCCATACATCTGTAATGAACCGAAATTTTTAAAATTTTGCTTATAATAAATTACTATGGTATTAAAAATATCATAGAAATTATTTTTATTGTTATTGTTGTTATTGGATATAAGGCATGAGGAAATAAGAGCTAACTATAGTAAGAAGGATGAATTGGACATTTAATTATTTGTCCAAGGGCAATATTAGAAATAAAAAAAAAAATAAAATAAAATGCATGCCTTACTATCCAGCCTCTCTCTTCTTCACCTCCATCATTTTTCATCATTTCTCCTTCTCCATTTCCCTTTAACCAAAATTCTCCCTAATCCAAAAACTTCCGATTTCTTCGATTCAACTTCGAATTCTTGTTAGAAATCGATCCTTAAGCCCTCTATCATCATCAATTTCAGTCAATCAAGACTAGAAGAGGAGAATTTCAGAAATTAAGATTCGGATAAATAGTAACCCGAGTTTGAGGTGAGTGATTTTTGGTGAAATTAAAACTTAATTAGTAGAATTCATGGTAGATTAAGCATATTTATGGTATTAGGAAGTTTATTTATGCAATATCTTGATAGAATTATATATGGCTGTTGTAGAGGAAGCTATTGCAAGTAAATCAAAGGCAAAAGGGGTAGAAGAGAGCTAGAAAGAGCATAGAAAAAGGTTTGTGTCCCGAATTTCGATCTCTCGGTTTTTCGAGGAAATTTTCCAGATTATATACCTGTTTTGTTTTAATGTTTTCTCTCGTTATATAAATCCGATTTAAACGATTCTTGATTCTATTGATATCTACAGAAAGTAAGGAACATATGTTCAGAAGAAAACTTGTTGAATCTCGTTCGTTTTCAATGTGAAATTTTCGTTTGAAGTTGAGTCATGAAATCTGTTTTCGGAAAATCTCAGCTTGGTACACTGTTTAGTATTTTGATCATAACTTTGGTTATAAAATTTGGATTTCTGTGATTCTGGTGGATTTAGAAAGCTGAGACATGTGTCTAATTATGTTTAGAAGAAAGTTCTTCGATTGGATGATGTTTTGATAGTGAAAAATGCAGAGGAAGTCAGGTTACGAAACCTGGAAAAATTCTGGAAAGTATGATATTGATTTTATTGAGTTTTAATTGAAGTTTGATGCTTAAAAATTTGGGATTTGGATTTCTTAATTACTGAAGTTATGTTAAATTATGATTGATGGTTTATACTGGAATTTTTAAGATGTTACTTTGATTTATTGCCCTTATTAAACGAGTAGAATACGGGTCAGGGTAGATTGGCGCCAATAAAGGGGGTACAGTACTGTACAAACAATTGAAGCTTTGGCTTCGGGCTTTGGCCGATATTATGATATATATATATATATATATATATATATATATATATATATATATATATATATATATATATATATATATATATATATATATATATATATATATATATATATATTGATGTTGAAGCTTCGGCTTCGGGCTTGACCGATATATTGATTTTTGAAGCTTCGGCTTCGGGCTTGACCGATATATTGATTTTTTTTGAAGCTTCGGCTTCGGGCTTGATCGATATATTGATTTTGAAGCTTTGGCTTCGGGCTTGTCCGCTCCCGTATCCATTTTACCGTTATTCAGGACTTGTTTACTTTGGGCAATATGTGGTTAAAGTGTTTGGAAAAATTGAATATAAATTTGATTATACTTTGAAATGATGACTATATAAGTTTTGTGATTTGGTTCCATAAAGTTGGATAATTTGTTTTTGACTTATAAATATACTTTGTTTCTATTTAAAAAAATATTCAAAGTTGTTATTTTTTTTTATGGACACCACTAAGCAAATTGCTTAGCGTGTAGTTGATTTACTACGCGTAGGTGGAGAACTTGTAGATAGCTTGGACCAAAGTGGTATAGGTGGATCAGCTTAAAGAGCAATTAAGGAAAGATTCGAGGTGGATTTATATTTTAATGTAATATTATGGTTTGTAGAATAATGGCATGTACTAGAGAGTGAGAAATGTAAAGTGACATTGAGAAATATTTGGAGAATAATTAGCATTTGGAGAATAATTTGGAGTTTAAAACTTTATATTGGTATTTGTACGTATTAAATCTATAAGTATTGAACTCTATATAGTGGAGTAGAGTTATTTATTGGGTGTTTATAGTTACCGTGACGCTCCCTATAAGGGGGGCGTTACAACATCCCTATATAAAAAGGGGCTTTCCAGATACATAGGAGGACACATAATCTAGTTCTCCCTAATATCCTTCACTTACTACTCCCAACGTAGCCTGATGTAGATAGGCCCGATCACATTCTGTTGGCAGACTAACCGTGCCATGCTACAATTCAAAACTAGAATTTGCATTATTTACTAATTAATAAGTAATATCAGGAGTATATATTCTTGTGTGGAGCATCGCTTTGCTACCGGAGTACTTGGTCCGTTATATTGAAAACCCATCTCGACGAGATGTTGTTTCTGCCATTAAATCTGAACACAACAATTAGAAGAACAAGCAAAATCACGAAGATGTGAGATTTAAGAGTGTTCATGTGCTCTACGATGCATCAATGTAAAAGAATAGAAGAAATTCGTTTTTGTTCTCCTTAATTTTCGGCATTGTAAAGGGGATTTTACTTTCATCTACAATATATGTTTTTTTTTCTCAATTCTAACACTAAATTATTAATACTAATCTTATCCTATTTATATGAATGCACCCCCCTCATTTTTCTCTCTTTGCCATGTCTGTATTGAACGGTCAATGAATACATTTTTATTAAGTTCAGATGAATAACAGATTTAAATGAAAGTTAAATGAGTTATAAATCTATTCAAGATAAGTATAATAACAAATGATTTATTTGGCCTTAAAAAATTACAAATTTTACTAACAACTTTTAAAGGCAGATAATAATAATAATAATAATAATAATAATAATAATAATAATAAAGCCCTTTCTAGTTGGAACCCTAATTCAGCCTAGATCCATGTTAATTGGGCTCACTTAATAGTTAATTAACATTACATTTGATCAAGTCAACTGAATCATTTGGTGCCAAGTTAATGTTCTAATTAGTTTATTTAATTTATTTATCGCTCTCTTAGAACATTCACATGGCAAAATTATTCCAAGCTTTAATAGCACTTGTTTTTTTTTGAGTAAGTTTGAGATTACTTTTCTAATTTTTCCAATCTGTTTTTGTAAAAAAATTTATTTTAAAGTTTTTTTAGTGGAACTTTTTGTAATAATAGTTCTGACAATAATCGTAAATAAGTTCTAAATAATTAAAAATTAGCAGAGTCTTGTCATATGCTGGGATTTAGATTAGGGTAAATTTAAAAAATATATCATGTGGTTACACGCATTTTTAAAAAGAGGATCATAGAATTTTCTTTTTCGAAATGAGGATTGAGTTTCAAAACGTTATCAAATCGAAGATTTTTTCATGACGCCGTTAAAACTGATGACGTGGGAAGTGGTATTTTTGGTAATGATGGGTGTCAAATCCACCTAAAATAAATCCCTGCACAAAACAAACTAGTAGTTAGTAGCGAGCAGATGTCGAATCCACAGGGAACGGTATTTAATAATGTTATTTTTAATAGATGACACACAACGTGACCTAGAAGTGATCTCTTGATGGGAAATTGGATGATCAAACGAAGTAAAGCAGGAATAAAATCAATGATAGACAATGACCCGACCAAAGCAGAGCAAGACTGAACATTATAGTGATCATGGGACAAGATATAAATTGCACAGGGACCTAGGTTTAGTTATAATAGTACTCATGCACCGTACAGTACTAGCAACTCTTCCTTACTGTGTATGGAGACAGGACTTCGCGCCATGACCTCCCTCTTACTCACCGTGTCTCTTGACTTTGCGCTAAAGAGCTCGCCGATGAATAGCAATATATATTAAAAAAGCCTAAACCCTTATCGATAGGTAGTGAAGCACTTCCAACAGACATAAGATTACCTGTCTCCAGTCTCGGTGGAGACTGTCGTTACTTTATCCCTCTTCAGGCATAATTACGGATGCAAGAATTAAGATTAACAATAATCACAGAGACTTACCAAATGGTTGGCCAAACCACACAACGAGACTAAGTGATACTCTTACCATAGAACCCTTAAAGTACCGAGATTGGTAAATAGGTCGCCTTGTAAACTTTTGTATTCAATTGCAGTCCTTATGCCATTCAAACTCAGCCTTAACCCTTACTTGGTCAAGTCATAAGGAATTTAGCTAAACATGACTGACTTCAAATGCAAGAAATGTAAAGAGACTTAAAGTAAAGCATGCAAAGAGTAAAAAGACTTGTAAATTAAATTGCGATTAAAAAGAGTATTTGAAAAGAACAATGAACTAATCTAAAGAACAATGAACTAATCTAAACTAAGCTTAAGTAGTGGACTGTGGCTTGTGGAATGTGGAATGACTGGATGAATGCGCCGGCCTCGGTATTTATAGGGAGTCTTGCCTCTTGCTTCCTCTTTAGAGTGGAATAGGACTCTTGTGTTATTGCTTGATCAGGTATCTTTGCATTTATCTTGTTGGATTCATTTCCTTTTAGTCTTTATCTTCAAATGGTAGTAAAATCCCTTCCTTTATAGAATTAGGAAAGAGATTAAACTTCTTCCTTAAATAGAGCTATTCCTGAATAGGATTTTGTCCGAATTAGGTGTCCTTCCAGATCTAGAATTTTGTGTGCCTTGGTATTGATGTAATCTTGGTTGTTCTGAAGTGTTCTGGAGTCACCGAGGACCAGCTATCGCTCCCGCTGTCTGCATCAGGACCTCGGTAAAAGGCTCTTTAGGAAGTCCTTGAGTGATAAGGATTCGT
Source organism: Euphorbia pulcherrima (assembly GCA_947683365.1). Taxonomy (NCBI): domain Eukaryota; kingdom Viridiplantae; phylum Streptophyta; class Magnoliopsida; order Malpighiales; family Euphorbiaceae; genus Euphorbia; species Euphorbia pulcherrima. The sequence goes on along the minus strand of CANTUS010000001.1, from coordinate 78,842,765 downwards.
GTTTAAGATAAAGGAAGGAATTAATCAATAATGAATTCAGGCCACTTTCTCGATTAGGTTCTGGTCCACTTTGGCTTCTTTGACTTCTGCTCCAGAATGTTGACACATCATCAAGACCTCGTCAGTCATGGTGAACACAACTTGATCTCGATGACTGAAAACTTTTCAATAGGACTTCCTCTTTTCATTTCTTCTTACGTTCTAGAAGACTGCTAGGTCACCGGGACCAGACTAGTCTCGGTGTGTCCATCGAGAGTCTTCTTAATTGCTTTTTTTTTTGCCTAGAAATGCATCTTTTCTCCAAATTGCCTTGAAAACCTGATAAGATAGAAAAGGAAGTAATAGCAGCCTAAAAGACTAAAAGCATGGTCTCAATGATATAGAAATAACACAAATACATGCTGAAAATACAACCCATCAAATCTCCGCACACTTATTCCATGCTTGCCCTCAAGTATGCATTAAAGATCAGGAAGAAGAGAAATTTAAACTGCGCAAGTAACCCTAAACAATTTCACAGAGACCCTATTCTTTCACCGAGACTTATATCGAGGCTCTTCATTAACTATTGTGATTCCAACGTAAGATATCATCAAGAAGACCTTGTTTATAACTTTACCCGAGAGTATTTACCAAATTAAAGCACGAGCTCTTCAAAATTACCTTGATTTGAAATTCAGTGCACCTGGTGATCATAAGATGACTCTTTCTAAACCTTTTATGTTTTTGAGGCACATTTTTACTCGGTGGGATCCCTAAGATGCATCTAGCCATTGTTTGGGTTTTTCTTTGGTCCCTTTAGATTTTTCAACCCATTTTGTCTCATTACGTACTTTGCCATTTTTCTAAGGTCTCGCTGCATTTTCCATCAATTCTTCCTTATGAAAGAGTCTTCACCTGGTTTTTAGCCGTGGATAGCTCTTCCTTCTATAGGTCCTATGAAAGAGTCTTCACCCAATTTTTAGCCGTGGATAGCTCTTCCTTCTATAGGTCCTATGAAAGAGTCTTCACCCGGTTTTTAGTCATGGATAGCTCTTCCTTCTATTGGCCCTATGAAAGAGACAAACAAGGTTGTGAGCCAAGTAAGCCTTATTTCGACTAATTGCGGAACTCACAGCAGAAAATAACCACCAAGATTGATACCAGAATTGTAAGGTCTCGATGGAGGATCTCATGATACACAAGGACTAACTAAAATCAAATCAAGTCCAAATTAAAGCATTTAAACAATGAAATCATGTTACACTATTCTGCACTCTTCGGGACTAAGAATTTTACAAAGTGATTATCAGAAATCTTAGATTGGAACATCACTCAAATCAGGTCTCGATGATAAGTTACAGTTAATCAAAACGGTCGTATTTGTTATTCAATTAGTTTTTTACACATTATTTCCTATCTTATATATCCTTATTTCTTAATAACAGGTTAGAGTGCAAACGAGGTCACTGTGGGAAATAAAAGATAAAAACACAAGTAATTTTGAAATAGCAAAAACAAAGAAAAAGAAGCAAAAATCATAATTCCCATCCCCCACACTTAAAATTTGCATTGCCCTCAATGAAAAAGAAAAAGAAAAAGAAAAAGAAAAGTAAAAGAGAGGGCAAAAAGAATGTTACTGTCCTGGTGGAGGAGGAAGAGAGGCAAAGAGACTAAGCCGCAGGGGTCTCACCGGCCTTTCCTTGGCGACGCCGATGTGTTGGATCAGAAAGTCCACATTGATTTCAAGGGCGTCACGGTGAAAGCGAAGGATCTGGTCCCCATGAGCAGGCTGGTCCTGCTGGTCTAGCTGCTGCTCAACGGGGAGAAGGAGGAGTAGTCTTGATCTTACGAGGACTAGAAGGGCACATAAACATGGTCCCCATTGACTGTTTTTACAAGTAGCATGGTCTCAAGAGTCTCCAAGTCCAAGAGCGGGTCTCGGGGCTTCTAGTGTAGAAGGCAGGATCGAAGTGCTCCATGCCATATGCGATCATCGAGATGATGACGTCCAGTATCGGAGGTCTCTTGGGGTGGGTAAGGACGTAGTGGAACTGCTTGGCCAACCAGGCTCCTATATGGAGCTTCTTATCGTTTTGCATGCACCACAGAATCTGCACTTTCTTTTTGTTCAAGGTCCCGGAGCTCGTATGACGACAAAAAAATTAAAGGCAAGAATTATGCAAGCATACTTGAGATGGGGCTCATGGATGTAAAAGGCATGGGAGTCACCGGACTTCCAGGTGGTGACTCGAGGATCATTATTGCAGAGAGAGAAGTAGGTCTCAGCAGCGTTGAAGTTGGGAGGAGGAGCATCACACATATTAGGGGGGTCAGTCACCCCTAGAGCTTTGTTAAAGTCATCGAGACTACAGCTAAAATATTTCCTATAGAGAAGGAACTTGATCACCCCCTCTTCTTTGTGGCTAATGTAGTCTTGCTTGAATTTGAGAGTCGCATAGAACTCCCAAACAAGCTCCTGGTAGGAGTAGAAATAGATGAAGAGAAGGGGGATCCACAAGATCGTGGTGAATGCATCAATGACTCCTGGTTAATTCCAAGAGTGGTCATGGTCTCCTGGTAGGTGGACTTGCAGGCTTAGAGGACTACTTCTTGAAGTAGCTGTAGGCGGCGCGTGGGTAATAATTGGATTGGTAGCAATCATAGCCTCAATTAAGTGCATAACCATCATAAAATCTTTATTATGACTACCACATCACCCATTGATACATGAATCAAGGCGTGTGAGTTGTTTCCCATTCGTTGTCCCTTCACTCCAGTCCTTTAGCATGTGACATTTCAGCTCCTAACGTATGTATAGAGACCTGTACCTGCAATAATTGTCAAAGAGAGGGATAATTCCTAGTTTAGATTCAACTAACAAAAAACACAAAAAAGACACAAATAAAAACAAAAACGGAGACAGAGAGTTAGAAATGCTTGGACTGCCTCCCAAGTGCGCTTTGTTTAACGTCGGTGAGCTCGACGCACCATACAGAGATCATGGTGTAGGATAAGGAGTCTCCTCGAGACTGAGTTCATTCGAGCAAGCTTTGAATCCCTTATAATACGACTTCAGATGAGGACCGTCAACTTTGGTTGTGCAATTGGTCCTCATGCTCTGTACCATGACTACTTCCTGTTGTAACACCTTTGTCACGATGGACTGGTCTTTCCACTAAGACTGATGTTGTTTTAGAAATAACTTGAGATGAGATTGGGACATCAGGGCTTGTGGTTCTGCATGGGAGGTTTTCCTGAAGTCATGTAGATCACTGTGCCTTTTTATAGAGTCTTCTTATACACCTTGCACATTAGATTTGCCCTCGTAGTAGTCATCTTTGATACCCTCGATCAATTTCAGATCTTTTTATCTAAGACTTGAATCATCAGGAGTTTCATTCAGACTTGAATCATCCACAATTCTACTCAGAACGACCACAACATGATCCTCATGCTCCTTCTCAAAGATTGGCTTGGTCTCCATAGGTATGACATTCTCATCAAGACCAGCTAACGAAGATGTGATCGCTACTCCCTATTTTAAGCTCCCAGTGTTGTTTGTTTCTACCATTGAGACCTTATGGTCATCCTATATAGGTCTCGGTGATAGTACAGAGATCGTACTGACATTGCGAATAGGGTAGCTCTTAGTCTAAGAAGGTTTCCTCTCCATGGATTTAATCCTGGTAAGAAAATTTGCACTTTCATTCATCTGCCTCCCAATGATTTGCATGCTCCCTTGCATCCCTTAAATAGTGACACCCATGCTCATTAAGCGCTTGTGGGTGCTATCAGCAAGATCAGCTATAAAATCAGCAAGAGGACCTTGGTCTTGATATCCTTGGAGCTGATGTTGAGGTCTCTGCGTGCTCTGAAGTGGTTGAGGCTTCCTCTCATTATCTCATCCCTATCTCAGGGTTAGATGATATCTCTAATTCTCATTGAAGTCTCCTTGATGTGGGGAAAAGTTGTGCCTCCCCTCATGGATTCCAATAGCATTTACTCCTCAAGATTTCCTCCATTGGTCGTTCTGCTACTTGGTCTTTCATCACAACCTCCAAATTATTGAACATTATCAGCCATGGTCTTGATTAAATCCCAAGCTTGAGTAAGTGTCTTGTCTAATAAAGAACCTCCACTTGCTGCGTTTATCAAGTCTCTCTGTGTGGGTTGGAGTCCTTCATAGAAAAATTGAATCAAAGAAGGTTTTGTAAACCCATGTGGTGGACAACAAGACAAAAGGTGTTGAAATCTTTCATAGTAGTCGTAGAGATTCTCCATGTCACTCTGGTGAATGGTGCGAATCTGTCTCCTTAGTGATGTAGCTCTCGATGGTGGGAAGTATTTGTCCAAAAAGGCTTTAGTCATCTCGTTCCAGGCCCAGGTGCAAGATAACAAAACCAATCTCTAGCTTTTTCCTCAAGAGAGAAAGGAAAAGCTTTCATCTTAACAATTTCCAATGAGACTCCTGGTGGCTTCTTTAAAGTGCAAGTCATGTTGAATAATTGCAAATGCTTATAACCATCTTCAGTAGTGCTCCCGGTGAATTTAGGTAGGCTCCGAATGAACCCAGCCTTCATCTCAAAAAAAAATTTCTCGTCCTCCTCAGGATACACGATGCATAAGGATGGTGGTTGATACACCGAGACCCAGATGAGGTCTCTTATTGTCAGCTCTCTCTGATTTTCTCTGTCAGCCATGGTCATGATGACTGTAGGATTGTGAAATAAGTCTCAAAACTATAGGGAGTTTTCTTGGTCAATCAGGGTGAAAATAAATCAGTTGGAACCGTTCCTCGGCAACGGCGCCAAAATTTTGATGGGTGTCGAGACCACAAAAAATAAATCCCTGCACAAAACAAACTAGTAGTTAGTAGCGAGCAGAGGTCGAATCCACAGGGAACTGTATTTAACAATGTTATTTTTAATAGATGACACACAACGTGACCTAGAAGTGATCTCTTGATGGGAAATTGGATGATCAAACGAAGTAAAGCACGAATAAAATCAATGAAAGACAATAAACCGACCAAAGTATAGCAAGATTGAACATTATAGTGATCATGGGATAAGATATAAATTGCACCGTGACCTAGGTTTAGTTATACTAGTACTCATGCACCGTACATTACTAACAACTCTTCCTTACTATGTATGGAGACCGGACTTCGTGTTAAAGAGCTCATCGATGACTAGCAATATAAATTAAAAAAACCTAAACCCTTACCGACATGTAGTGAAGCACTCCCAACAGACATGAGATTACCTTTCTCTAGTCTCAGTGGAGACTGTCGTTACTTTATCCCTCTTCAGGCACAATTATAGATGCAAGAATTAAGATTAACATTAATCACAGAGACTTACCAAATGGTTGGCCAAACCACACAACGAGACTAAGTGATACTCTTACCATAAAACTCTTGAAGTACTGAGATTCGTAAATAGGTCGCCTTGTGAACTTTTGTATTCAATTGCAGTCCTCATGCCATTCAAACTTAGCCTTAACCCTTACTTGGTCAAGTCATAACGAATTTAGATAAACATGACTGAATTTAAATGCAATAAATGTAAAGAGACTTAGGAGGCGTCTGGTTCACATTAGGAAAGTGAAAGGGAATCAAGAAAGGGAACGGTAAGGAAAGGAACGTGGTTCCCTTTGATTGGCTTATGTGTTTGGTATGGTCAAGAAAAAGAATGAAATTGCTCCTGATTTTTTAATTATTTTTTGAATTAAATAATATTAATTATTTAATGATAGTATAATAACAATAATTATATATAACCTTATTATTAATTAATATTTATATTATATTTATAATAATTATAAAAATATTATTAATATTAAAAATATGTATTATTAAAATAATAATATTTATTATAATTTAATATATTATAAAATAAATAATAATATTATTTAATAAATATTGTTTGATAAAATTTAATATAAATAATATAAATAATATTATTTATTGATAAATAAATAATAATATTATTATAATAGTATTATTTAATAATATTATTTATTTTTAAATACATAATAATATTATTAATATTATTTAATAATATAATTTATTTTAAAATAACTATAATTTAATAATATTATTAATAATAATATTACTTAAATAAATAATAAAATTATTAAATAAATAAATTTAATAATAATAATGCTATATATATTATATAACAATATTATCAAGACATAAAAAATAAAAAATAATTATTTATATATATTATTATTGATTATATAGAATAATAATATCATTTATTATTATTAATAATTATATAATTTTAATTTTAATTAATATATAATAATATTTATTATATTATTTTATATAATAATAATAATAATAATAATAATAATAGAAAAGACAATAACAATAATATTAATAATTTAATTATAAGATAATAGTATTAGAGAAAGATAAAGAAAGGGAACGCTAATACCTAGTGGGGTGGGGGGAATGAAAGGACTTAAAATGGGTAATCCCATTACCCAAAATGGGTAATGAATTTAATTTCCTTGTTCAAATAAACAACAACAAAGGAGATCAGATATTTTGATTTCCTTTCCCTTTCCTGAAACCCCCTAACCAAACGCCCCCTTAATGTAAAACATGCAAAAAGTAAAAAGACTTATAAAGTAAATTGTAATTAAAAAGAGTATTTGAAAAGAACAATGAATTAATCTAAAGAAGAAGAACTAATCTAAACTAGGCTTAGGTAGTGGATTGTGACTTTTGGAATGTGGAATGTGGAATGTGTGGCATTGGTATTTATTGGGAGTCTTGCCTCTTGCTTCCTCTTTAGAGTGGAATAAAACTCTTGTGTTATTGCTTGATCAAGTATCTTTGCATTTATCTTGTTGGATTCATTTTCTTTTAATTTTTATTTTTAAATGGTAGTAAAATCACTTCCTTTATAGAATTAGAAAAGAGATTAAACTTCTTCCTTAATTTGAGCTCTTCCTGAATAGGATTTTGTCTAAATTAGGTGTCCTTTCAGCTCTGGAATTTTGGGTGCCTTGGTATTGATGTAATCTTGATCGTTCTGAAGTGTTCTGGAGTCACCGGGACCAGCTATCGCTCCCGTTGTCTGCATCAAGACCTCGGTAATAGGCTCGTTAGAAAGTCCTTCAGTGACAAGGATTCTTCTTTAAGATAAAGGAAGGAATTAATCAACAATGAATTCACGTCACTTTTTCGATTAGGTTCTGGTCAACTTTGGCGTCCTTGACTTCTGCTCTAGAATGTTGACACGTCATCGGGACCTCGCCAGTCATGGTGAACACAACATGATCTTGGTGACTGATAACTTTTCAATGGGACTTCCTCTTTTCATTTCTTTTTACGTTCTAGAAGGCTTCCAGATCACCGGGATCAGACTAGTTTCGGTGCGTCCATCGGGAGTCTCCTTAATTACTCGTTTTCTGCCCAGAAATGCATCCTCTCTCTAAATTGCTTTAAAAATCTGAAAAGATAGAAAATAAAGTAATATCAACTAAAAAGACTAAAAGCATAATCTCAAAGATATAAAATTAGCACAAATACATGCTGAAAATACAATAACATAAAATTTGACTTAAAAAATTTAGTCAACTCAGTTCTCTCCTTGACGAACCATAACTCTAAAAATCTCGCCACGATCTTGATTGCTTTGAATCTGTCCTCATTCCTCTCCTTTTCAACACAATTTCTTTGAAACAAGCTTTGAAAATTAATCTCTAAAAAATCCGAATTATCCAAAAAAATCCGTCTCTAATTTTTTAAAATTCCAGAATTCGAAATACGTATATCGCATTACAAGCTTTTGAAACGAGCTCTGTTCTCTAATCCGATTAGTGTTACCGGAGATTGGGTTGGATCTAAGGTTTGTACCGGGTTTTCTGGCGTTGTTCCTCATCAACTCCAACAGGTTTTCCGACGAAACAAAATATATAATGCTGTTACAATGGTGCTTTTATTTAGATTTAGAATTTCAATTTTGATTTGGTTTCTAGCAGATGAAGGAATCTGATAGAAAAGGAATCTCAGTGCCACATAAGTTTAAAACTTGAAGCTGCTGTTTGAGCTGGATCTGAGCAACAATTGCTTACAGTAGTTTGATTTAATATTAGTACATCAGCAAAGAAAAAGGAATCAGGAAGAAAAGAATGTAATTCACTTAATTGACTTATATATTTAGTATGGCCAACAAAGATAATAAAATTATTCTTGATTTTATTTATTATTTTTTAATTAAAGAAAATTAATTATTTAATTACAGTATAATAACAATAATTATATATAATTTTAATTAATTAATTATATTAAATAAAAATATAATTTATTAATTATTATTAATTAATATTCATATTATATTTATAATAATTATAAAAATAATATTAATATTCATAGTATATATTATTAAAATAATAATATATATCATTAAATAAATATTGTTCGAAAAATTTTTTAATCATAAATAATATTTAAATATTAATAATATTTATTATTAAATAAATATTATATTAATAATAATAATTATTATTATTATTATATTAATAATTATTATTATTATATATTCTTATTATTATTAAATAAATATTATTTATTAATAATAATAATATATATTTTTTATAATAATATTATCAAGAACTCAAAAATAATTATTTATATATATTATTATTTTTTATATAGAATAATAATATCATTTATTATTATTATTAATTATATAAATTTTTTTTAATTAATATATAATAATATTATAATAATATTTAATATTATTATTATTAGTATAATATAATAATAATAACAATAATAATAATAGTAGTAGTAGTATAGGAGAAAGATAAAGAAAGAAAATGCTAATATCTTATGAAGTGGGGGAATGAAAAGACCTTGAAAGGGTAAATTACATTACTCAAAATGGGTAATGAATTTGATTCCTTTCTCTAAACAAACATCAACAAAGGAAATTAGATATTTTAATTTCCCTTCCCTTTCCTGAAACCCCCAACCAAACGCTTCCAACTAAAGATATGTTTTTAAAATATACCCTTCAGGTTAAATATTGATCAAGTAGCATATACAACTGGAGTACAATGATTCGCCTCTAGTTCATAAATTAACCAAATCAGATTGAATATTAAGAAAAATATATGCTTTATATGCAGGTCCGGCCCTTACAATTTAAAAATTTTAAGCTAAATAATATTAAAAATAGTAAAATGGGTCATTAATAAAAATATTGTAATAAATACTTTTAACAAAAAGTAGAATTTGAATTCTTGACCTCACTAATATTCTACCAATTGATCAAACATTTATTAATATTTATTTTATCTTTTTAATAATAACGACCAAAACTTTAAATGAAAATATATTTTTAAGTTCCTTTTAATAATGGGCCATAGACAATAACATCTGCTTGCTATCCCTCATAGTTGACCTGTTTACATGGTGACCTAGTTTTTAAAGTAAATATTATTATTTTTCCTTGTCACTATTTGATATATTACATCATTCATCCAATTGTAAGGGATAAAACAATGTCTGCTTTATTAACGACAAAGTCACCATAAACACACTCTATAAACATGGATGAGTTTACTGCAAAAAATTACTTTCATTAATAAAAATGCTTACATACCCAAGAAAAATGGAAAACAACATTCTCCCCTGTATAGTGAAGAATCAATAATCCTTATTAACTTATGAAATAACTGATTCACATACTTATGAACAATTTTGTATTAGAAGACCTACGGGACGTAAAGAACATTAATATTGAGACAGTTAACAATTGTTTAATGCGTTTTTCAAAAAAACAATTGTTTAATGCATTAATATTTTGAAAGTTGCGCTCTTTTTTATTATAGAAAATGGTAAAATCAATAGCCAAAGAAATGAAATCAGTTATTTATTCATCAAAGTTTCGTGTATTCAATGATCAGAAGTAGATGAGGATATCCAGCCCAGAGACGTAGAATAAAAAATCGTTATTCGTATCGAGTTTTTATGGGGCTCATTCAAGGCTTACTCGATGTACTACTCAACAAAAAATAAGAGTTTTAGTTTCGATCCATTAGGATAGAGATAAACAGAAGAGAAAATTTTGCCATTTATGGGTCACTTGGATAAATGCAGTAATTCAAGGAAATAGGGTATCCTATAGTTATAGCAGATTAATAGCCAGGTTAAAACTTCCTCACAATTAAATGCTTCAGATAATTTCGGGTTTCCACTCATGTACAATAAACTGCTTTTTATGTAATTTATAAATACAATTGGTTTTATCTATGGTGACTTTTTTTCTGATTAATTTGCCCCTCTCGCCATTAAATTAAACATCACACCATTAATCTAATGATGATGAAGGGTCAAATAACTTTTATTTTACCAAAAATAAAGTACCAAAGCATTCACCATCAATGTTTTAAAAATCGCTAGTCTTCGGTTGGCCGGGGCTTCCAAGACTTGAGCAGAGCCTACGCGTATTTATATTTTTTAATTTTTAAATATTTATTAATATATAAAAATATAAATTCAACTTACAAAATAAATTATAATATTTTATTATTAAAAACCATAATTTAGATATTGTTTTAAAAATTGTTAGTACTAGTCGAACGGTAGGGGGACTCCTAGCTTATTTGTGCCATAGAACATATTGTTTCCTAATCTGAGACTGAAAACGATAATTTTACTTTGAGAACACTTTAATGTTCTTTAGTTTTTCTAACTCAGTTACTTTTTATGGGTAAAACAATTAAAACTATAGTTATTACAAATATCAGTGTTTAAAAATTGAGTTTAATCGCTACCTGGGATTAGTCGGTACCTATGAAGTAATATATGGATTCAATGCTTGTTATTTGAATTTACTTAATTTTATAATTTTGCTAAATTTAATTGAATTAGTTTTTTAATATATATATTTTTAGATTATTGTCTCCGTTCAAATTTTCTAGTAAAGTTCATATTGGTATTAGCTTAATTCTAGCACGAGCATTTATAATTCGTTGGGGCCTTAAGCACGTGGTATTCAATTGTTATTACACTCTTTTCACCTCAACAATGATGAAGAAATATTCAACACATTCGAATTCCTAGTTCTTTCATTTCGTAAATTTATTAATCAGATCTCTACACATACATGTGACGCGTATGAAGCCACCAACTCCTTTTTAATTAAAAAAGTCAACAGAGATTTACCATGTATATTTTAATATTCACTTGTAAAGTGCAACGTGAATGCCAGTGTGTTTGATTCGGGTGATAAGTTAGGCCATGGATGCGTGGTAAAGGATGAGAATGGTGGTAGAGTTTTAGCAGGTAGCACTACAAGAAATCATGCTTTGTGACAATAATTATTGTCACAAAACGTAAGAAGTTGTCACTTATAATATTTTGTCACAATAATTTATTGTCATCGCTAATAACTCTATAACTGATAATATATCAAAAAAGTTGTCACCAATATTAAAACATTTTGTGACAACAATTTTTGTGACAACTTTAGTTGTGACTGAAAAGAAAACTTTATCGTCACAAATAAGCTATTCGTCACATATAATACATCAAAATGAACTAAAACAACGTGACAACATTAAAAAGTCGTCACACAAAAATTTATTGTGACAAAAAAGTTGTCACATGTATTAAAATCTTTTGTGACATTATTTTATGGTCACAGTATTTTTTTAGTTTCAACTTTTGTTGTAACTTAAAAGAAAACTACTTGTAACAAATAGTTTTGCTGTCACATATTATATCATAAATTAATCTGAAACTGTGACAACTTCGGATTGTCGTCACGAAAATAATTTTGTGATAATAATTGATGTCACAAATTTTTTTTGAAATTGTCACACATGGCTATATGTGACACCAATAGCTGTCACAAACATATCATCGCTAATAACTCCGTAACAGATTATTTCCAAATATGTTGTCACAAAAATTGCATTTTTTGTGACAATAACAGTCATGTCACATAAAATTTATTGTCACGAATTAGAGCAAACTGTCATATTATACAATAAATTTTATTAAAACTGCATAACTATATGTCGTCACAAATACTATTTGTAGCAACTTTTTATTATTACCATAATATGTGGTGACAAGGTTTACATCAGTTACAACTTTATCTGTCACTATCTATCTGTAGTTACAATATTAACTTGTCACATTAAGTATTTATAACAACTTTGAATTGAAGGGAGCGGAAATTTAATAATATTAATTTTGATAAATATGAAAAATAATAATTAAAAAAAAATTTCAATAAATGAAAAGAAAATCAACAAATGAACAAAATAGACTAAATGCATATATAAGCCTAAAAGTGCACAGACTAAACTAATATCTAATTTATTACACACCCTATAAAAATCATGAATGTCATTTGGCCTGAAGAAAAATGACAAGTATTCACTTAAGTTTGTATGAAAATTTATTTGAAATAAGGAAACATCAAAAGGGCAATGAAAAATTACTTAGGTAGTCCAATTGTCTTATCAAATCTTCGACCAATCAGTTCCGTATATAGAAAATAAAACATGATCAAGTTAATACTTCATATGATCTAAATCATACGATGGATTGCATTCACATGAATGAAAAAAACTAAAAGAACAAACTTAAAATCTAGGATTTCCAAATTGCAGCTGCAAGAGTGGTTTGAAGCAGAAAATAAACCATCGCAACTTTCCCACTCATCAATGTGTCTCTTCTTCACTGAAAATAAGTAAAATTGGCATGCTGATGGAAGAAAATTTCTACCTTTGGCCACAGCTCCATTTCTGCCTTTATTTACTATGTCCTGGGGATGAAGTAAAAACATAAAAAATCAGTTAAATTACTAGAATCTTGAGGGGGGTGTTGGTGGGAATCACAAATGAACACAAAAAGATTGTAAGAAAAGATAAGTGTATCCTAGTATTAATGCAAAAGCAGTCTAGTAGATTCATGGGAAACATCAGATCCACTTATTCTAAAGGGTCTAATAAAACAAAACAAGTTGCTTATTCAAGATATGCTCTCTTCTCATATTCACCAAACCAAATTTGAGCCTCTAAAGTCCTGAGTTTTAGTAGTCCAGTAAGACTACTACAATATAACACCCAAGATCTTCATTCCAAAGATATAAGCATATCACTTCCGACAATATATCATATAAAAGCATTTCAAAGTTAAAAAAAACAATAAAAGCTATAATTAGAAACCATTTGAGAACAGGACATCTGCAATCATAATGCTCTCCCCACTTCTCCCAACGTGTCAATTGCTTATTAAGTCTAGTGCTCTTATGCGCCCCTTTCAGAGTCCAGCCTTATGCATTGTATTTCTCCCGCCTAACTCCTAAGTACAAGTTAATCAATAGACAAGGATCAGTTGATATATAAGTTTTCAAAAAATGAATCTTTAACGGTTAGCAAATGAATAACATATATGAGTGGTGCTATAATCTTACCACTTAACATTTTCAATCCCTGATGTTACATAAATTATTGCAAATTGGTAAACTAATTATAACATTACAAGAGTCGTAATTTATATTGTGAACTAATCATAACATTTCAAAACCAGATAAAACACATAGGAAAAACAATAAATGAAAAACCTAAATCGTGTAAAATAAGATAAATTATTTCAATTGTTTGAGACAAGATAAACTTTCCTCTAACCCTTCATTCCAAAAATTCAGATCTAAAAACCTAAAAAAACAAAACTAGGCAAAATCTCGATTTGCTGGCTGGTATAACTATTTGCTGTTTAGAAGCAGTTGTTCAAAAGCAACAATATAACTATTTGTTGGCCATGTAGTAAACCAAATGCAAGCAATTCCATCCAAATAAAAATAATTGGTGAATAACAAATGATGGTATTAGCAATTATAAAGCAAAGATTTTGATTTTAAGAAGCAAAGGCAGCGAAAATTGGGAAACAACAAGACTTAAGTCGTCAAAGGCTGAACTTACAAACAACCTGAAGTATGAAACAAATGAAAGAAATAAATTTTCCCTCAAACCAAACAAGAATTTCGATGAAATTGAGTGTAAGGTCCCACGTTCATCAGCTAATTTAGTGAGATAAACAATGTCCGCACCAGAGCAGAAAGTCTTCCCATTACCCTTCAAACAAAAACAAGGTCCAGGCAGTAAATTAGAAGTCAAACTGATACAATTAAACAATATTTCAATCAATTTCAAATAGATTATACCTTTATCAAGACAAAATCAATATCTGGGTTATCTTCCCATGATTCATACAGTCTTGTAAGTCTAGCTACCTATCAATATTCCAATTAAGCACTCAAATTTCAACCTCTCATTCAAAGGTATCAAATACAAACATATGTAAGCTAATAAATTAGTGGAGTTAAAAGGGACAAACAAACCATATGAGCGGTGAGAGCATTGAGAGAAGATGGTCTATTGAGAACTGAAGCTCTTAATCTGAAATCGGCAGCAGAGGAATGGCAATGCCTTGAGAGAATAGCAAACGTATGTGGCGCTGGATGGAATGAGGCGGAGCTGGCGGTCTAGGTCAATTGGGAGCAGTAGCAGTGACAAATACAGTGGCGGCGAAGGTCAGGGGCAGTGGCGAACACTCGACGGAGAGCATCAGGGTTGAGAAATCTAGGGTTAGTGAATGGAAGAAAATCAGGAGAGTAGAAAAGATAACAACAAGTGAGAACAAGAAGAAGAAGAAGAAAAAGAGGGTTTGAGGGCAATAGAAAGGAGTGAGAGCAGAGGCGAGGAGGATGAGGAAAAGGGAGAGGAGGAGCAGGCGGCATAAGGGATGTCGGACTTGGAGGAGAGCGAAGACAGAGAATACATGTAATTAGGGTATATTTATTTAGAATTTTAAAATTATTTTTTCATAAATAATTTAAATATAATATATAAAAAATTTATTACCAAAGAATAATAATCAAATGATATAATTAATAATAAATATGACATTGAGAATATAATATTTTACAAAATTTATAAAACAAGCTTTTTAAAAAAAATTAAGCATTTGCTCTTATTAAATAATTTATATATTTTTTATATAAGTAAATAATTATAATCTTCCTATATTTTGTACTAATTTATTAGTACCTTCTTGAGTTTTGTCAATAAAGTTAAAATCTCCTTGTGTTTTACTTTCATTCAACTAAGACTTCATTTTATTAATTTTTTTAACTTTTTCATCCAAATAATATTTGTCTTGATAAAATTGCCCTTATCATTCATTTTTTGTCCATCTATCTAAAACTTGTGGACTTTTTTACTTACTTTATGTTTTGTTTACTTTTTTTAATCAATTTCAAAAAATTGAATTTTCTTTTTTCCACCACTTCCTCATTTAGCCTTTCTTTATGTTTTTATTATTTTCTGTTGCAACCATCGAAGAACATGATATAAAGCTTAATTTGTTTAACATTGGGTGATTACGATTAGTTTTCATGTAAACGATACACATTACAAACCTATATGCATAATTCGGACGGTTTAAAAAACCTTAGAAACTTAGTATAGCTTACTGCTGCAAGTGCCGAAAATGGTGAAGTTCTTGAGGGTCTGAGGCCAAACAAGACCCTCATCCTCCTCTAGGGTCGATTTGTCGGCCGAAAGACTGTGACACAACTCTATGATGGAACCCGTGACCACCCATATGCCACTGCCTCGTTGGTAGACATTTGAAAATTTTATTTTATTATTATCTAAGTTACTAATTGTTGAATTTTAGTTGATTGAAATAGTTAATGAGGATAGCTTTTTGAAAGAAAAAATATGCGCGATTTATTTTTTTTCTTATTTTGATATGTTTATGGATTCCTTTATAATTGTGTACTAGTATATTATGCTAATTATTACACACTATATATTATGGAAATAATTTTATAAAGTATGTTTTAAAATTTAAAACCATAGTTAGTTCAGTTATTTAAAAAAGTTTGATGAATGTATTTGGATGGTAGTTGGACAAATAACGAAAGATAAGGGAAATTTTGTCAAGACAAATGTTATTTGGATGGAAAAGTTAAAAATTTAACAAAATGAGGTCTTAGTTGGATGGAAGCAAAATATAGGGAGGTTTTAATTATATTGAAAAAACTGAGGGAGGTACTAGTGTATTAGTGCAAAACATAGGGAGGTTATAATTATTTACCCTTTTTATATATTACCTTTTGTCTAACTTTCACGTAACCTATAACTTCTTATTTAATTTTTATATTTCCTATATCTCTTCTATACCTTTATTATAATATTTCATATAAACTTTAACTTTCTTATACCTTTTTAATACACTCTTTATAACTTTCTCATCCGCACTTCATACACCTTTTATATAACATTCCTAATCACCTATAATTTTCTTATATCTTTTATATAACTTTTAATATAATGTATAACTTCCTTCTACATATTAATTTACCTACTAAAATATCAGTTGTCCGTGCTAAAGATCTCAACCTTAATTGCTAAAAAAACCTGCAATCCCTTGGAGTTATTGTGCACTTGGAAGAAGAAGAAGTAGAAAAATGGAATTTGTTAAAATCTTTCAATTTATAACTTTTAGCCTTTGCTTTGAAATATTTTTGAGCATGATCATGGGATATGAATATTTAGTATTTTTTTTGAAATTAATGGGATTTTGAAGAGGCTGGATATTGAACCTAGGACCTCCCACCACTTTTATAGAGTGATGTACCAATTGAGCTACATCCAACTAATTATGAATATTCAGTATAAATCATAGTTCTATAATCTATTTTCATATTATCCATGCCTTTACGTTTTTTTTAAACAAACATGACGATATATAATTATCATATAGAATTTGTATAGCTTTTCAACTTAAACTAATTGTCACAAAACTAATAAATTATTTACAACAAGCTTGTCATTCATCACACGCATAATTTTCGCAATGGTAAAAAAATTCATTATCACGTGTTGAATAGTTTGAGTTACAACCTTTACTTATAACATAACCATTTTTTGTTTCAAGTAAAACTTATTGTAACAAAAGCAAAAAAAAATTGCAACAAGCTTTTTATGTTGTCGCACATATAGTTTGTAACAATAAAGAAATTTTTTGTCATGTATTGAATAGTTTTAGTTACAACAATTACTTGTAACTAAAGAATTTTTTATTTCAACATAAATTTATTATCACAAAAATATTATATTTTTTACAACAAGCTTTTTATGTAGTCACGCATATAGTTTTTTTTACAGTAAAAAATTCTTTGTCATATATTGAATAATTTCGGTTACAACCATCACTTGTAATATAAGTATATTTTGTTTCAAGTAAAATTTATTGTCACAAAAATAATATTTTTTAAAATAAGTTTTTTATATTGTCACATATATAGTTTTTGTGACGATAAGAAATTCTTTGTCACATATTGAATAATTTTAGTTACAATTCTTACTTGTAACATAAGTATTTTTTTTGTTTCAAGTTAAACTTATTGTCATAAAAGTAATATATTTTTTGCGACAAGCTTTTTATGTTGTCATGCGCTTTTATGACAATAAAAAATTTGTTATCACATATTGAATAATTTTAGTTACAATTTTTACTTGTAACTGAAGTATTTTATGTTTCAAGTAAAATTTATTGTCACAAAACTAGTATATTTTTTGCAACAAGCTTTTTATGTTGTCACATATATTACTTTTTGTGATAATAAGAAAATTATTGTCACATATTGAATATTTTTTGTTACAATCATTACTTGTAACAATAGAGTTTTTTTGTTTCAAGTGAACTTATTGTCACAAAGTAAAATAGTTTTTGCAACAAGCTATTTATGTTGTCACCCATATAGTTTTGTGAAGATAAAAATTTATTGTCACATATTGAATAGTTTTAGTTACAACTTTTACTTGTAACCAAAGTATTTTTCTGTTTCAAGTTAAAATTATTGTCACAATAATAATATATTTTTTGCAACAAGGTTTTTATATTGTCACATATATATATTTGGTGACAATAAAAAGTTATTGTCACATATTAAATATTTTTAGTTACAACTGTTACTTGTAACTGAAATATTTTTTGTTTTAAGTTAAATTTATTATCACGAAACTGATAAAATATTTGTAACAAGGTTTTTTTGTTGTCACACAGATATCTTCTGTGACAATAATTTTTTTATTGTAACAGTTTTTAAATTATTGGTTACAACCTATGTCGTAACAGATAAAACATTAGTTACAATCTTAAAAATTGTCACAAAATATCTATTATATGTGACAATTTTATAATAAAATTTCACAAAACTAATTTTTGTGACGATAAATTTTTTATTGTAACACATAATAGCCTTTTTATAACAATAATTTTAGTGATAGTGAAATTATTGTCACATATTAACTATTTTCTTGTAGTGTAAATCATCCTTGATGCAAGAATCCAGTGGAAGCCAAGAACCGCAGGAAACATTGAGCTGGTTAAAGCAAAATAGTTTACTTATATAATATCATCCTCAAATTAGATGATATCAACGTCATTACGGCTCTTAACAGTGTTAAGATTGCTTTAGCCCCATTTTGTCTTATTATTCAAGATTGTACTGAACTATTATGGCATTTTTCTAGCTTTCGGATTACTTGTGTATGTAAGTCTGCAAATCAGACTACTCACTTGATAGCAGGCTCGACCCTGTTAATTTGAGGCCATATATAATTTAATATATGGATAAAATATTAAAATGGGCAAGAACTATAAAATAATTACTTACTTAATCAGGCTCGTTTCTATCTTCTTTGGGGTCTATGGGCGACATAAAAATTGAGGCCCTATTAATGAGTAAAAATTTTAAAAATAAAATATATGATATTACACTTCTATTACAATATTTAATAAGAGATAAAACAAAAACATCAAATTTCACATTTTAAAGTAGAAAATAGCATTATAATCAAAAAAATTATCATATTGATAAAATAAAACGATGTCTATGATCATTCTTAACTGCAAAATCACTAACAGTAGAGTCCACAACAATATGTAGATTATAAATAAAGAAATTAAATATATTACGCCAAGAACTTTAGTAAACTTTCCTGACAATTATTTAAACCCCCCACTAGATGCAAAACATGCAATAGCAAATTCAGATTTTTTAACTGAAATATCGTATTATCAGTTGAAATAAACTAGAAACAAAGACAATTTTTTATGTGGATGAAAGAAGAAATAAAAAATTATTTATAGGTAATAAGGGGATTGAAATGAGTATGAAATACGGAGAATAATAGCAACGATAAGAAAGATTAATGCCCATGATTTTCTATTTTCGATTTTGGAGGTTGAACATACTAAAGAAAAAAAAAAGAAACGTTATGAGATATTGGTGGTGTTAATGGAGATCAGAGAAATTAATGAGATAAGAGTTTACATCAATAATTAATATTTAATTTTTTTATAAAAAGCCAACCCTTGTTCTAACTAACTAAACACTAATAGTATTTTATTTTTATTTTTTTTACAAAAGAAGGATTTAATTAACTTAAACTCTAATACATTAAAAATAGCTTAATAATTACTAAAAATGGGCCCCATTTTTATTGGGCCACCGGCCGTCGCCCCTATTGCCCTGCCCCAGGGACGACCCTGTACTTGGCCTAAATACGCCGTCTAACTGATATAAACTTTTCTGAAAAATTGATAACCTTTATACGCCCTGTATAAATCCGTTGAACTCACTACAATTCAAGCTAATCGGGAAAATTCTTCTCAAACTAATTGCAAATTTCTCACGATTTCTTATCTCAGATGTGTTATTCTTTTCGATTTCATCAAGTAACCTGCCTTCTTCTTTATTAATTAGATTCTATATGTTTTTCGTTTAAATCATCGATCTCAATTCTTTTCTATTTCAAATCAATGATTTCTGGTTAGATTCTGTTCTTCATTCCAGATTTCTCTTTTGATCTCGATTCTATTGTTCCTTTTTTACTTCATTCTCAACAATTTGTGTTCTGATTCGATCTCTGCTGTGTTTTTTCTCTACTGCAATCCTAACTTTGAAGTTCTAGTCTCGATTTTGTTTTCCTTTAGATTTCATATGTGTTTTGCGTTTTCAATTTCAGATTTGACTCCTGATTCAAATCTGTTCTTCATTCGCAATTTCTTTGCTCTACTGCGATCTAGATTTCGAATTGAATTTTAGAATTCAAAGTGAACACCACTCCTATTTTGCTTCATGTAAACAGATCATGGACTGATGATCACAGATTTATTGGATTCAATATAGACAGTGTTTGGCAAATTGATTTGCATGTTTTTTTACTTGTTATGCATATAATACATACCTACTACATACCTGCTACATATGTGTTATATATCTGCTACGAGTCTAATACAAGTGTTTGGTTAGGATATAACGGACTTGTAACAGTATCGTATCAAAAGGGAAATATGAATGAAGTGTTTCTTTAAATCTGTTACATATCTAATACAGACCTATTATAATCCGGAGTTTGGCATAATCTTTACCAATTTTATCTGTTATAATTCTACTACAAACCTGTTACAAAGTCTGTTACAAGGCTGTTATACATCTGTTACCAGTGTTTGATGAATAAAATAGTAAATTTTCATTAGTGTTGAATATAACCGTTAGGTTTATAACAGATAAGTCTAAATCTGTTATTTGTTAGTTTATAGCCGTTGGAATGAAGGGCTTTTTAGTCTTTTCTACTCTAGCCGGATAATAACTAATTTCGTATAAAAGGGTTAAAATCCCTAAGTTGTAAATTCATACTCTGTAATTCACTGTTCATCTTCTCTAATGAAATCTTTATTTCTCATCAATCTCTCTCTCTTTCTTTTAAATTTTTCCAGAGTTCTTTTGCATCATCAAAACTTACAGCTGTTTGTGCAATTGATGGACTCAAGGCACGGATAATCCAAGAAAGAACCATTTTATTGCATCTTTGCCACGTAGCAGAGAAAGGATCTCCTTGAGCCGGTTTGCGTAATGTACCATCCTCGAACTCAAATTTGTTCTTCGACATCAATACTATTCTCATGATTCTGGCCCATGAGTGGTAGTTAGCTCTGTCCAAGACTGGTGAGACCAAGACGATGGCTGGATTTTTTCCAGGAAGCAGATAAAATGGACTTTGTTCTTCAATCCAAAACTGATTTCGAGTCGCCATTATTATCAAGATAAAACTAAATCGGAAGAAAAGAAAGAAAATAATTACTAAAATGTTGCTAAATCAAAGAAAAGAAAGAGCAATGGATCGCAGAAACGTTCTAAAATCGCTCTAATACCATGATGATTAAACAAATTCAAGAAAGAGAGAGAGATATTGATGAGAAACAGAGAATTTCATTAGAGAAGATGAACAATGAATTACAGAGTATGAATTTACAAGTTAGGGATCTTGACCCTTTTATACGAAATTAGTTATTAACCGGCTAGAGTAGAAAAGACTAAAATGCCCTTCATTCCAATGGCTATAAACTAACAAATAACAGATTTAGACCTATCTGTTATAAACCTAGCGGCTATATTTAACAATTAGTTTTGATTTACATTGGATTATTATTGAAGTGTTTGACATTATTTGTATGTCATCAATCTTTTACAAGTTTATTATATATCTGTTACAAACCTAATACAAGTCTATTACATATCTGTTATAATTATAAAGCTGTTAATATCTGTTACAAATCTGCTACAAACCTAATATAATCCGGAGTTCTGCAAGAGCATATAAAAGTTATGAACAGCGTATGAAAGAGATGTGGGGCGTATGAAGGTTACTAAAAAAATATGTCAGGGCCTTTAAGTAATTGATCTAAACTTGGGCTGAAATTATTTCACCCAAATGGGCCGAATATGCCAATTTCCCTTAGGACAACTTAGCTAAATACAAGATTTTGAGTTTTCAATTTTTTAAATACCCACCCAACATTTTTTAAATCCCACCATAAAACTTACTTCTCTTAATTACCTAAACTCTTTATTGATTACAATATTTTAACTTTTGAATTTTGCTTTTACATGAATACAAGAACCCTCCTTGTAACAACTCCCTATTTTCTAATTAATTTGATTTTTGCAACTTAAAAACAACTATATATCACAAACCGTTAATTTTTTCGACACGATCCTTTAGAATATTTTGTTCGTCTTATTTTTATCTTTAAAATAAAATCCATATTGAATATTTTTTGAGCAAAAAATTTTTTTTGCATCTTATACCAATTTTACCAATGTTTCGTAAATTCTTATATCTGGTATAAGAGTGGTATAATATTTTTATAGCACTAGTTTTTCATTTATTTCCAGGTAGATAACATAAAATATTAGCAACATTATTTTATTAAAAGCAAAAAAAACTCTTATACTTGGTATAAGGTAGTAAAAAACTGGTATACAACAATGAAAATTTTTTTTACTCCAAAAATATTCAATATGGATTTTGTTTCAAAGATAAAAATAAGAAGAAC
This sequence comes from Euphorbia pulcherrima, assembly GCA_947683365.1. Lineage (NCBI taxonomy): Eukaryota > Viridiplantae > Streptophyta > Magnoliopsida > Malpighiales > Euphorbiaceae > Euphorbia > Euphorbia pulcherrima. Next base: position 78,820,324 of record CANTUS010000001.1, on the reverse strand, counting down.
AAAATATTCTAGAGGCTCATGTCGAAAAAATTAATGGTTTGTGAGATATAATCGTTTTAAGTTGTGAAAATCAAATTAAATATGTGAGAGAAGGTTGTGGTAAAGAGAAAAATAATAACCTTAAAAGTGATAGACAACTAAAGAAATAGAAAGTTAGGTATATGAAAAAAAAATCATATAAAGATGGTATTTTTTTGTATTTTCATTTTCCGTTAATATTAAAAGTAGTAAATTGGAGCCCTACAAAAATAATGTAATAAAAATTTATTTTTTATAAAAACTAGGAATTAAACTCTTGCCCTCTCACAACTTTAATAAATACTTAAACTAACTTTTTTAACGTTAATTAATGTATACTTTTATCTTTTAATTAATAAAAATTAAATCTGTAAACAAAAAACTATTTTTTGGCCCCTTTTAATTATGGGTTCTAGGCAGTCGCACCCGTTGCCCACCACCTAGGGCCGGGCCTACTTGCTAGCTCGAGCGGCTATTTCTTCGATAGGTTGAGGAACATGATTCAATGCTTATCTACCTTTGATTAGAGCCGTAATAGACTATAATTTGAATTAATGCACTATAATATTAATAAAAAAAATTGAAAAAATAAATGAAAATATATAATCACTTTCTTTTTAACTAATCAATGTTTAAAAATAGGTCTAATGCATCCGGACTCCATAAATTTGGCCCTAATCGCTCCACCTCCCTTAAATTTTTAAATTTTCTTCTCGCCCCCTAAAATTTATCTAAAGTGTATCTTCTAACCCCTAGCGGGTCAAATGAAATTGTAATTAAAATCAATTATATAAGAATGAAATATTATGTAATTATTTTAATTAATTGGATCTACTTCATCTCTTCCATTTGCATACACAGGTGGGTCTTTTTTCTCCAATAAATTTCCTTCAATTTTCTAGCTATTTCTCTCAAACCATACAGAGATATACATTTCCAGAAATTTCGATTCAAAGACTGCAATATTCAAAGAAAATTTAAAGCAATCTAAAAAAGAAAACCAAATGTAGAGAATTAGTAATCATAATTACATTACCAATTGATCGGAATTTCATCTTCATCTCTCACTCTTGCTGCCATTAACGCCTGCTGCTTCTTCTTCTTCTTCATAATACGGTGTCGTTTATGCGCCTTCCGGCAGAGACAAACCGGCATCCTAACAATCGTCAACACTAACAGATTAACCGCCGTACACGGAAAACAACAGCAAACCGCCGGGCACTCCGCCGCTGTTCCTCCCCGTGAGTGCTCTTAGCGCATTCCGTCTCTTCTCTCCCTCCCTCTATCGCCACTGTTTTCGCCATTGGAGAAGAATTTGAAGGAACAAATTCACAACATTTGAGTGATAGCACAGTTGGGTCGTTTTATACAAAATATTTCCATTATCTTCCATTAATCCCTAATTTTTGTTGCTTCCTACTGCTTTATGATCTCTCATACATCAGTTCATGTTCCTCTTCATTGATTTGAACTGATTCGAATTCAAATTTGAATTTTGAGAACTAGACGAATTCACGTTCCTCCCCTGCAAATTTCGGCCCCCCTGCAAAACAAAAGATGAAATCCGAACCGCAAACGGCGAGCCAACGTGAATTCCAAAAAATGAAAGAACAGTGAAATCGAATCCAAAGATTTAAAAAATTTAATTTCATGAGGCTGATTTTGAGGTTGAAGATGAAAGGTTGAGGTTGGCTTGTAGAAGATAAAATTGAAGAGGGAGAAACAAGTTGCGGGAAAAAAAAGTTAATTAAGGGAGACGGTCAAAGTTAATTAAGTGATGGCGAGTTGGACTTTAAATTGTACACATGTCAATTTATGTGTGGCTGGAATTTTCAAATCGGGAGATGTGTATTGAGACTGGTTGAGTGACATTTAGTAGGGCGAGAGATGTATTTTTATAAGCTTAATAGGGTGAATGGAAAATTTTAAAGTTCAGGATTCTCCACATGAGCCTGGTTGGTTGAGTGATATTCAGGGGATTGAGAGATGTATTTTTTTATAAATTTAAGGAAGTGAGAGGAAAAATTTAAAATTTAGGAGATGAGAAGCAATTAAAATAAAGTTTAAAAGTTATGCATTAGGCCTTAAAAATATGCAGTAGAAATTACTTATAATTAAATAAAAATATATAAGTTTTATATTTATGAAAATTTAAGAGTATACCAAATATCAACTAGTAGCCCAATAACTTTCAAATTATATGAGAAACACCCTCCAACTCTCTCGTGTCTCTCTTCAAACTGTTAAAGCAGTTAGTGCAGACAATCCTGCGTTATATAAATAGTTTGCACCATTCTAGATAGTTACATGCATTGACTTTTTTGGAGCTCATAAAGAATCAGCCATGGCTAAGACCAACACAAGTCCAATTCTCTGCACTATTTTTTGCATTTTGCTGACCTTCGTATTGCCCTCTCTTTCTGCTCCTCAATCTGCGCTTATTACTCAGATCCCTGGTTTTTCTGGCATTTTCCCCTCTAAACACTATTCTGGGTATGCTTTTATTTCTTGTGTTTGGCTCTGTAATTCTTTCTTTGGTATCTCCCAACTTTCGGGAACTTAACATTTGTTTGATTGTGATTGATTTTTTTTGTTCCCTAAATTGTGGGAATTCAGGTATGTAACTATTGATGAAAGGAATGGGAAGAAATTGTTTTACTATTTTGTTGAGTCTGAAAGGAACCCTTCTCAAGATCCTGTTGTTCTTTGGCTCAATGGTGGACCTGGCTGCTCTAGCTTTGATGGATTTGTATATGAACATGGTATGCCATTGCTATCAATATCACCAAGTTTCTTTTTGGGTGTCTGTTGACCTTTTCCAAGGTCAATTTCCAATTTCATAAATGATTTGACACTTAAATTAAGATTCAGTTTCTGTTAATTTAGAATGAATACCATTATGCAGGTCCTTTCAATTTTGAAGCAGCAAATGCATCACGATCTCTACCCAAACTGCATCTAAATCCCTACAGCTGGTCAAAGGTTGACCTTGATCTAGAAAATCATACTTAAGAGACTAATCTTACTTTTAGAGTTTGATCAAGTGTTGTTGTTTTCAGGTTTCCAGTGTTCTATATTTGGATTCCCCTGCTGGTGTTGGTCTCTCTTATTCTAAGAACACTATTGATTACATTACTGGTGATGCACAGACCGCACTGGATTCATACACATTTCTCCTCAAGGTATATAATGAAACCAGAAGTCAAAAGTCAATTCATTTCTTGTTTTTCATCTTACATAAGTCTCATCCATTTCTATAGTGGTTTGAGCTATATCCCGAGTTTCTTTCCAATCCCTTCTTCATTTCGGGGGAGTCGTATGCTGGAGTTTATGTGCCAACTCTGTCTTTTGAAGTTATGAAAGGTAACGTAGTAATTGTTTTCTCTGTTTCATTAGTTGGGTCAAATCTGGTTAGTACAAATTCTTGATATTTAACAGGAATTGATGCTGGTACAAAGCCCATCCTTAATTTCAAGGTTTGTATTGCCTGCAAAATTTGTTTCTTCTTTGAACCCATATACATTGCTGCAATCTTGATTCGGTTTTATGCAGGGGTACTTAATTGGAAATGGATTTACAGATGTGGGTTTTGATTTCAATTCTCTTGTTCCATTTGCCCATGGAATAGGCCTCATTTCAAGTAATCTATATGAGGTAATGTATTAATTGAATTCGAACACTAAGTACTGTTTTTTTTATTTGCCCGCCTAATATTTCACGCTGCAGGAGGTTAATACTGCTTGTAAGGGTAAATTTTATGACCCAATTAATGACATTTGTGAGAGCAAGCTTGCTAAAGTTCATAAGGTAATGGAAAAACTTGAAAAGTCTTTTACCTTTTCATTTTGTGCCTTTTTCGCTTACTTGAGAATAATCTCGTAAAATCTCAGGACATTGAAGGTTTGAACATATATGACATTCTAGAACCTTGCTATCATGGCACAGACACAAGTGAAAACACAGATACTAAAATTAGATTGCCTTCTAGCTTTCGACGATTAGGTGAAACAGACAGGCCATTTCCTGTCAGAAAAAGAATGTTCGGCCGTGTCTGGCCTCTTAGAGCTCCTGTAAGACAGGGTATTGTTCCAAATTGGCCTCAGCTACTAAAAACAGGAGGCCTACCATGCACCGTAAGTCAACAATATTTTAGATGATAATTTGATTTATTCTTATCGATAATCCTGCCGTTTTTTTGTTCTTTCTTCAGGACGATGTAGTTGCTACTTTATGGCTGAACAATGCAGCTGTTAGAAAAGCAATACATGCTGATGATGTACTAAATTCACCTGTTTTTCGTTTTTCATTTAGTTTTTTTTTCTGTAAATTAGGTTATGAAAACTAGCAACTAAACAGGTAAGCACGGCCGGTACATGGGAAATTTGTACAGACAGAATCACATACACATACGAGTCTCCAAGCATGATAGAATACCACAAAATTCTTACTGCCAAAGGGTATCGAGCACTCATTTTCAGGTTCGTCTCAATACTTAATGTCCCCCTGTTGCTTCATAGCACTAAAAGGTAGTCAGATCGAAATGAACTTGCCATTTTCGGCAGTGGAGATCATGATATGTGCATCCCATACACGGGAAGTGAAGCGTGGACGAGATCAATGGGATATAAAATAATTGACGAATGGAGGCCTTGGATTTCTGGAGGACAAATTGCCGGGTAACTCCATTATCTCAATTTCTTTTATTTAAAAACATGAAATAAAAATGTTTCTAATAAAATGATCCATTTGTTGATTTCAGGTATACACAAGGCTATGAGAACAACCTTACCTTCTTGACCATAAAAGGAGCTGGACATACAGTGCCGGAATACAAACCGAGAGAGGCTTTAGATTTTTATAGCCGTTTTCTTGCTGGGAAATCGATATAAAGTATAGTTATACATTCAAATTGGCTGGGTTTATGGTTAAGTTATGAAGAGCTAGAAAATAGTCTTCCTCTCTTATTCTAGTGCAAATTTCTGTTTGGTTGGTTGTTTTTAACAACATATTCAAAATAGAGATAGGATATTAATTTTACCATATGATAATAAACATATAAGGTACAATATTTAGAGGCCTGTGAAGCCATTTCAGTTCTAAGTACATGTAAACGAACACTTTTCCAAGTTTCATGATAGTTGTGAAATCATCAAAACGTAAGCCATTTGCTCGGTTGGAAAGGAAGGGTCATAAACTATCATAAATTGCAAATGTACCAAAACAATTTAACTTATAATAGATTGAAAGCGAGATAAACTAGAGTATTGGTGACTCGGTATTTGATAGATACCGCGTGGAGGCTCTACAAGACGCCACGTCACCAAACGGTCCCAAGGTCGCCTGACCATCTGGCTAGCCGTGGGGTAATCAAGGCGGCGCCGACCTAATTAAGAGATAGAATCCCGTCATAACTCCACTTTCTAAACAGATAAAAAGGAAGGATATCCTTTCCTAAACGGATAAATAAGAATAAATCCTCTATAGAGGAAATTACGCTCAAACAGGATCCTTACCTGATTAGGATTCTTCATCAATAGAGGAAGTTCACTCTTGCCCAAACAAGGTAACAAGCCACTAAAAATAGAGGGTCATTCCCTCACCACAAGTATCACATTCTAAACCCTAAAACACACTTTCTTACTTGCCTCCTCTTTATCACCGTCGCTTACTTAAGCATTGGAGAGGCTACATCGTTCACACGGCTAGTCACTTTTGTTGGTATTTTAGTGTAATTGGATCAACTGGTTGACCAATGCAGTTGTAATATTTCATCGAACAAGTTAGGAGAGTGCGGAGTGCACGCTTGTTCGAGTTCTATTACGATACTTAGCTTACGAGGGTCCGGCAGCTACCTTTCGCAACACTTCTGTTATGAACTATTATAGCTGCTCGAATGGACATGTCTTTTTGCAACATTTCTATTCTGAAGAGTTGCGACTGCTCGTATCAGGTCTATAAAACATGGCTTTGGCAACACTTACATGTAAGGTTTTTTGCAACATTCTCTGCAATTTTGGTTCACTTTTCTTCACAATAAAAATTCATTCCAAGTTCTTGTCGTTTATGATTTTATCTGATTGATCTATTTGGTAGAATCACCAAATAAGATTCAATCTGAAAGTGTTCGTCACGACTTCAGAATTATCCAAGCATTACTTAACCGGATTTCATCAACAAAGAATGATAGACGTTTTTTTCTAACATTCAAGGCCTCATTCTACAGGAATTTCCCAACAAAGATTGAATATTGTTTTTTCCACCGAAAAGGTACGAATTGGATCCGTTCTCTTGTGATGATTGTTTGTGTCTCTAAGTTCGATTTCTCGATTTTTCGGTAAACTTCCAGATTTTACCCCCGTTTTGTTTTGATGTTTTCTCTTGTTATATAAATCCGATTTGAATGATTCTTGATTTTATAATATCTAACGAATCTAAGGAATATATGTTCAGAAGAAACCTTATTTAATTTCGTTCGTTTTCAATGTGAAATTTTAGTTTGAAGTTGAGTCGTGAAATCTGTTTTTGGAAAATCTCAGCTTTGTACACTGTTTAGTGTTTTGATCATAACTTTGGTTATACAATTTAGATTAATGTGATTATGGTGGATTTGGAAAGCTGAGAGATGTGGGTAATTATGTTTAGAAGAAAATTTTTCGATTTGATGATGTTTTAATGGAGTACAATGCAGGGGAAGTCAGGTCATGAAATCTAGAAAATTCTGAAAAATATGAATGTTGATTTTATTGTGTTTTAATTGAAGTTTGATGCTTTAAAATTTAGGATTTGAATTTCTTAATTATTGAAGTTATGTTGAATTATTTTTTATGGCCATTTTCGTTTTTGGTTGTTTATGGCGGTATAAACGTTCTTTTTCTCAGAAAACTCTTGATTCTCAAGTCGTTTTGTGTAAAATACGTGTTTAGGTTCATTTTTTAGTAAAAAGAACAACGCCATTGGACTCAGGACGTCGAAAAACCTAAGGAGGGGTTTTTTCGGTGGCCGGAATTGATTTTGAAATGATTTAAAATTTAAATTCGTTTTTTTGCAGTTTGCAAGGGACTCGGAATCCGTTGCAAAATTCGTTGCAGAATGAAAAGTTGCGATGGTTCATTTGTGACAACTATTTTTTACGGCAGTTCATCGTTTCTATGACGGTTTGTGAGGGATTTTGATTCCGTCAGAAATTCCATTACAAAATGAAAAGTCGGGACCGTTAGTTTTTGTGACAACCGCTTGTGACGGTTTATGATCTGTGATGGTTTGTGTAGCAGTTTTGGCAACGCTTTTGTAATCTATTGCGACGATTTTAGTAGTGTTGCCAGAAACATGGCTACTGGTTGATATGGTATTGATTTTCAAAGCGTTGCGAGAATATTTTTTTGTGTCGCATGAAAGAATGTAAGTGAAGCAGTTTTGGCAACACTTTAGTGAAATTAAGCGTTGCCAAAAACTTGTCCTTATCCAACTTTAACTGCCATCTTATGTGGCATTGATTTAACTTTTGGGGTTGACATATCAATGGTTGACTGACACGTGTTTGTCAAAAGTCAAAGTTAATCGGTCAATATAATGCCATATGGCGCGTTTCTAATTGCTTCCTTCAGTTTTTGAAGGTTAGTCGGATATAAGTTATTTTTTTTATGAGGAGGATAGTTCTTCCACAAGTGGATGAGTGTTTCTTCTTGGGGGAGGTGCTACTTCTTGGGTGTCTAAGAAACAAACTTGTATGAGTGATTCAATAATGAAATCTGAGTTTGTAAAAACTGAGCATAATTTAGCCGATCATATAACCAAAGGGGTGAGGAAAGATCTTGGGCAAAAGTCGGCTATGGGAATGAAATTAAAGTCCATTTGAAATCTCTCATGTTAAGATACCCAATTCCAACTTAATATGGCGTTAGGTGCTGAATTCAATGAGGAAAGCTTAACATCTAGAGATTGGAACACACTGATTAAAATATCCCAAGGTGTGTGTTCACACCTGCAAGTAAAGAAGGTTGGAGTTTAACTTCTTAATAGCCTTTTTGAAAAATTGCATACGCAGGTGCAAGAGTAAAAAGGCTACCTAGATAAGTATGAAGTTTAGCTGCTTCAAGAAGCTTGGACTTGGCTTTGATATGCTTATGAAGGATAAGGACACAAGGCTAGTAAAAGATAGTGTCAAGTAAGAACATGTTAGAATGTTGACTTGTGTGTATATTATCTTCATGTATTCAAGATGGATAACGAAGGTTCAATCCATAGTGACACCTTTAGTTATTTGAATACTTAGAATGTATAATATACTAAGATGAAATTCAATCGTCACGATATTTCATTTATGCATAAGTTTGTTATTTGTTGTGATTTTGATTAGTTAATCATGGATTACACTAAAATGGGGGAGGATTGTTATTATTTTAGAGCAATTGGATCAACTGGTTGACCAATGCAGTTGTAATATTTCATCGAACAAGTTAGGAGAGTGCGGAGTGCACACTTGTTCGAGTTCAATTACGATACTTAGCTTACGAGGGTCCGGGAGCTACCTTTTTCAAGACTTCTGTTATAAACTGTTGCAGCTGCTCGAATGGACATGTCTTTTTACAACACTTCTATTCTGAAGAGTTGCGACTATTCATATCAGGTCTATAAAACATGGCATTGGCAACACTTACTATGAGCGGACGATGCTTTGCGCGGCGGCAGCAGCGTGGGGTCAGTCCCAATCGGGCCTGCCCGTTGGAGGCTCGGGGGATGAGTGTGATGTGATTGGAAAATGGTTTTGCATATTTTGATGCTCAAAAGATACGAGATCGAAATCCCGTACTTAAAATAGAGTCGCCACCCGGTTCAGCTCAACCAGGAAATTTTTGGTACGATTTTCCCACCGGGTGGTTGGACCATACCTTAAGTAGAGATTCTGAGTTCGAATGATGTTATCTATTTTTCATTAGGCCAAGTTAAGATACTTCATTCTTTCTTAATCGGTTTAATCCACCCTATTTATCTATATTTTCAGTTATTTTGTTATTTTCGCGTTTATCAAGCAATTGAAGCAATGAATGAAATATTTACAGTCATAAAAAAAATAAGTGCGGAAAGTAAAATTATTTCAACGTTTTTAAGTCCTATACATTAGTCTATGCAATAAATAAAATACCTGAATATCCGATATACGTCCACCTGCAGAAGATTGTTAGCACGGGTATAGCATATTTTATTTACAATATTATAAAGCCCAGTCGGATGGTTAAAATGAGATTTGAAAGGCGTTTTCGAGGAAATTTCATTTTTAATCAAATTTTGGGCTCAATCGTTACTTTAACCGGATTACGAGTGAAAATACCCACACATTACGGGGTGAGGTCTGTTTGCAAGAGATTTTAAACTTTTATCATTACATTATATGTTCTAGTTTCGGAAAATAAGCTAACCCGGGAATAAGTGAAAATAAAACTGCTGTCTAGAAAGTCATATCGCCGACGATACAACTGATGCCACCGGTGACATGATTGATGTCGCTGGCGACATGGCTGATGCCGCCGGTGACATCAGTTATGTCACCGGCGATATCAGCTTGTAGGCAGCAGTGGTGGCAGTAAAAATGACCGAAAACCCAAAAATGAATATAAATTGATGAAAATTAATACAAATCAGTAATATTAATGCCAAAGAGCTATGAGACTCAGGATTTTTACCTCGAGGTCGTGAATCCACCTCTTCGTGAACCGAAAGAAACACCTCCGGGGAGCCTGTTATGACGATTTAGCGGTAAATTTAAGTGCTTTTGGTTTCTAAATCCAGTCAAGTTGATTTTAACTTAAAGACTTACTAGTTTCAAACTCATAATCAGAGAATTCGAAGAAGAAAAACCAGGAAAAAATGGATCGGAATCCTTTTTTTTTCTATTTTATTTAATTCTTATCTCACTAAAATCTATTCCCACATTAAAAATCCTAACCTTCCATTCCCTCCTTTAAAATGCAGCTCAAGGTGTGCTTTTATAGGTGAAATGGGGTGCCTTTTAAGGCCTTTTTTAATAATTTCGCCGAAAGTGGCGGAAATACTATCTGTGAAGGGACCTGTTTCGGGTCATACCGCCGGCGATATGGTGATGCCGCCGGCGGTATGGCCTATGTCGCCGACGGTATGGTGATGCCGGCGGCGGCATGGATGATGCCTCTGGCGGCATCAGCCTCCAGCATACCGACAGCTAATGGGATAAAAAGCCAAAAAGTCGGGAAAAGTGGTTTAATAGGGGTGAAAAGGCACCTTTTTTACTTTTAACAATATTTTAAAGGGTATTTATTATTTAGGTGTCAATCATCGGTTCAAGCTCCCACCGGACGCTTAATCGGCCACGCCGAACTGTATTCTACCAAATAAAAATTCGCGAAGAATATTATTTTGGTAATAAAAATTCTAAAGAGAACTTTTAATTTTAAGGCATTAAAATCGGGTACACGTCATCATCGTCTCGTGAGAGGGACCGCAAAATCCCATGCTCACACTTACATGCAGGGTTTTTTATGCAATATTCTCTGTAATTTTGGTTCACTTTTCTTCACAGCAAAAATTCATTCTAAGTTCTTGTCATTTATGATTGTATCCAATTGATCTAATCGGTAGAACTGCCAAATAAGATACAAGCTGAAAGTGTTCGTCACGACTTCAGAATTATCCAGGCATTACTTAACTAGATTTCATCAACAAAGAATGACAGAAGTTTTTTTACACATTCAAGGCTTCATTCTACCGGAATTTCCCAACAACTTTTACGCCCTTTTCTATCTTGCAGCCCCCATCTCCGGCAATGGCAGACCCTCTCTCTTTCTGTGAAGGTTAGTCTAAGGAACCCTATCTTTGACCAATCTTTCAGTGGTGCGGTGAGCGTGGACAGATTTACTTGCTCCGACGAGAATTCTATCTTACGATGAACACAAAATCCGGCTAGATGGATGATGATCAGAATCATGATTAGGTGGCCAATGGCAACGCCAATGACTTAGGGACGACAATCAACTCCCAATCAAATGCAGCAGCACCCCTCTCTTCCACCATTCCAGCCATGGACTCCACTGTAATGCCACCAGCATTCTCCGCAACAGGGATGGCATTCTTTGAAAGTTTGCTTAATGCTACCAGGTTTCCCCTGAAGACTAGAACCAACTGTAAAGGAATCTATTCGGGGTGATGAAGGAAGGAATGGCTGGACACATAGTAAGTGGACCACTCTACTATACGGGTGCCTCTATTCGTCCTGTTACCCACTGGGTCAGGCCCTACAATGCCCACCCAGGAGGATCCTTCAACACCAATCAAGGCGAGCCATACGACGCTCACCTGAAAGGACCATACAATGCCCAGCAATATGGATCTCTTAATCCACACTCAGTAGAGTAGCACAACGCTCACTCAAATTATAACGTCGCAGCAGTCGGCTCCTAACCGGCTTAAAGTATTGCCAACCTGGACTCTTCCCTTACGGACAGAAGTATGGAAGTCCCCTCGTGGAGGGATCTGATTGGCATGTCAAAGGCCCGACAAGCAGAATGGACTGCATTGAATGAACCTGCGTACAACACGTATTACCCGTGAGGACCTACTCCATCAAGCTTTTTCCACCCGGGCGGCCCGTATCATGTTCCTACTCACTCCACTCGTCCCCCGCCCCCTACCGTTAGGTTCACAGTCAAAACTAAAGAAATTCAGATACTAGGATGATTCAGAGTTCCAAAAGATGTTTAAGGAAGGGCTCAATGGTTACGCGGTTTCTCTACAAGAACCCTTGTTGGAAACCTCTGACTCCCCATTTAGTGCGGAGATCCTTGTAGAATAGCTCAACTCTCGAGTCAAACTACCATTCATCGATAACTATAGTGGAGATACGGATCCACGAACTCATGTGTGGACTTATAAAAACAAAATGGATATAGCGTACGCCTTAGAAGCACATGCCTACAAGAACTTCCCAAACACATTGATTGGTCCGACCATGTACTGGTTTGACTCATTATCGGCCGAGTCTATAGATTCATGGGACGACCTGAGGCAGAAGTTTTGCACGTAGTTCATCGGCTCCATCCTGGCAGGGACTACAACTCGTAACCTCAATGAAGTCATTCAGAGATAAGATGAATCACTCCACTCTTACATTGAGCAATTCAATAATGCTTGCCTGCAAGTTCGAGACCTAGATTATAGCACCGCCAGAGAAGCTATAATTAGAGGTACAAGGAATGAAAGACTTCATGCAGAACTCATACAAAGATAACCCAAGAAGCTGGATCAAATGATCACAATTGCAAAGAACCTTATCAAAGCGGACGAAGTCGGCAGGTCGCATAAGCCATCTGAAAGAGCTTGGCTTGAAGACCGAAAAGCAAAAAGGAAAGGAGGGAACTATCAACCCTCCACTAAAAGTAGATACAGGCTGGAGCTAAATGCTCCTTTATGGGACATCCCACTAGCGATACAAATGAGTGAAGATAGAAGATCCATCAAGTACCCTCGAGTGACACTAGATCAGTTTGTAGGAAAAGAATCAAATAAATACTATGAGTTCTATAAGTTTAGAGGCCACAATATAGATGAATGCCGCGTCCTAGCAGATGAGATTCATGCCCTAATCGAGCAAGGGAAACTATTGCAGTTTGTAAAAGGAATCACTAAGGAAAGTAGTTTTAAACCAAAGAAGGATGTCGGAGATAAGCCTTTGTATAAGTTGAAGGGACTGGTGATGGTAATCACAGGTAGACTAGGGGTTGAAGGATCTTTCTCAAAAGGAAAGAGTTTTAGGTGCAAAAGATCAAACACTGAAGATAACTCAGAACTTAGCAGGCCTTTTTAGAAATAGAGCTTGGTAAAGAGCCTGTATGTTGATCCCTTTGTATTAGAAGCTTTAGTGGAAGGATATACTGTCAAGTGGATCATTGTTGACACTGAAAGCTCCATCAATTTGATCCAGAAAGAGGTAATAAATAAGCTAGAAGTTCACCACAGCCGAATGCTACCAGCCTATTCGCCACTCTTAGGTCTTAATGGTTATACAGTTCCTGCACTCGGTCAAGCCACATTAGAGGTTGAGCTACGTGGCTACAAGACCAAATGGAGAGCAAAGCTAGACTTCATAATTGTAGACGTTCTAATCGGTTATAACATTGTCTTGGGAAGGCCTTTCTTAACTGAATCAGACGCATTGATCTCAATCAAGCATCTGGTTATACAGATTCCTACCACAAAAGGAGTCGTAGTTATTGCAGGCAACCCCTCGGTGGCCTAAGAAACTTACTTGGCATCATTGAAGATGGATGAAGCAGTCATAGAGCTGGAAGAAACTAAAAGTGTTAAACTAGTCGGCCTCATAGAAATCATCATAATAGGACCTAACCGGCAGGTGCATGTAGCCGCGAACCTCTCTGAACCGGTGAAAACAAATATTAGCTGAGTATTGATGGAAGAACAACACATTTTCTCCTAGACGAATGAAGACCTGACCGGGTGCCGCTTGAGATAATTCAACATAGCTTAAACCTCGACCTAGAGGTACCTCCGGTGAAATAAAAGAAGCACAATCATACACTAGATATGCAGAAAGCAATTGAAGCAGAGATCCTAAAACTGCTGAAAGCCTACCACATCAGAGCAGTACACTATCCTAAATGGCTTACAAATGTAGTCTTAGTGAAGAAAGCCAATGGAGCCTGGCGAATGTGTGTAGACTTCATGGAACTTAACAAAGCAACACCGAAGGATAGCTATCCACTTGCAAGTATTGATCTTCTGGTAGACTCAACAGTCGACTACGCCATTAACTCGTTGCTAGATGCAAAGGCAAAGTATCACCTGATTCTGCTGAAACCAGATGATGAGGAAAAAAATCCTTCATAACGCATGAAGGGACATATTACTATAAAGTTATGATATTTTGGCCTAAAAAATGTCAGAGCCACCTATCAATGCCTTGTGAATGATATGTTCAAAGGCCAAATAGGAGAGACAGTAGAAGTTTACATTGATGACATGATAGCTACGAGTAGAAGCTTGGAGGAACACACAAAAGACCTTAGAGCTGTATTCAAGACTCTACAACAACATCAGCTCAAGTTGAATCTAAAAAAGTGCACCTTTGGGGTGAAAGGTGGGAAATTCCTTAGTTTCCTAATTTCAAAAAGGGGAATCGAGGCAAACCCAGAGAAGATAGAAGCCATTATGAAGATGGAGCCCCTCAATACATTGAATGAGGTCTAAAAGTTAAATGGAAGGGTGAACGCTTTAGGCCGATTCATATAATTTTTGGCCAAGAGATATCTCCCCTTCTACAAAGCTATCAAGAAAGACAAAGCGTTTAGTTGGGACGGATGCTGTTAGGAAGCCTTTGAAAACATCAAGGAATTTTTGAGTACACCGCCACTCTTGAGTCGGCCTAAGAAGGATGAAGAGCTAATCATGTACCTAGCGACTACGGATGAAGTAGTCGGATCATTTTTGATCAGGGAAGAAGACAGGGGACATCACCTGATTTATTACACTAGCAAAGTGCTAAAAGCGCTGAGCTCAGATACCCAAAGATTGAGAAATTGGCTTTAGCCTTAGTCTCAGCAGCAGAAAAGGCTTAGACCATACTTCCAAGCTCATACGGCCACTGTTAGAACTAGTTTCCCACTAAAGTATTATAGAGGCTGGAAACTTTTGGACGGCTAACCGAATTGATATACGCTTTGAAGGGAGAAAGGCCTTAAAAGCATAAGTTTTGGCAGACTTCGTTATTGAGTTTATGGGGCTTGATCCTGCACCCAGCCTCAAGACCGAGTCATGGAATTTGTATATGGATGGGGCATCCTTTAATGAAGGAGCTAGAATCGGGGTCTAGATAGAAGGTCCAGAAAGAATTCGAATGGGCTACACAGCAAAGTTAGCTTTTCCAGTCACCAATAATGCCGCGGAGTATGAAGCAATGATCAAAGGCTTGGAGTTGGCTAAAGAGATTGCACCGGATAGAATGGTGTTCAGGAGTGATTCAAAGTTAATCTCTAACCAGATCAATAAGAACTATGCGATAAAAGAAGAAGGGATGATGAAGTACTTGGCTAAAATGGAAACTCTGCTGAAAAAGCTCGAGTCAAGAGGAACTATATGGAAATGTGAGCACATCCCTAGAGAAGAGAATGAGAAGTCTGATAGTCTAGCTAAAGACACATCAAGTACAGATAGATGGAAAGCCCTCAACTGCCTATTTAAAGTTATTCATGCCCTAATAATAAGCGGGCAGAACCTATTGCTGATAGAACAGAAAGAACTCGAGTGGATGCTACCGCTGATCGACTAACTGGAAAAAGATATCCTTTCAGAAGACTGTGAGCAGACGACCTTTTTCCCTCCTACGAGGACCGCGTGAGATGCATCGCATGGGGAAAATATAACTGGCACTGTGAAGTGTGTCGAGGGATTGATCCTTATTTTAGGCGTGATAAAAGCACTAATGTTGAAGTTGGATTTAAGTCCAATTTAGATGTTAAAGGATACGAGATCGAAATCTCATACTTAAAATAGAGTCGCCACCCGGTTTAACTCAACCGGGAAATTTTGGTACCATTTTCCCACCAGGTGGTAGATCGTACCTTAAGTAGAGATTTCGAATTCGGATGATGTTATCTATTTTTCATTAGGCCAAGTTAAGATATTTCATTCTTTCTTAATCTGTTTAATCTATCCTATTTGTTTGTGTTTTCGGTTATTATATTGTTATCATGTTTATTAAGCAATCAAAGGGATAAATAAATTATTACAGTCATCCAAAAATAAATGCGAAAATTAAACAAGGCTTCCAAATTCTATACATTTTTCTATGCGATAAATGACATACCCGAAGGCCTAGACATGCATCTAACCAAAATCTACCTGCACAAAATGGTTAGCACAAATATGACACGTTGTACGAGATACATCACGAATCATGTATAGTTACCAAACTAAACAAGACCCGAGTTAGCGTGAACATAGTATATTTCATTTACAATATTATGAAGCCCGGTTGGATGGCTAAAATGAGATTTGAACGGCGTTTGCGGGAAAATTCCATTTTTAACTAAATTTTAGACTCGATTGTTGGTACTGGATTATTAGTGAAAATGCCGCATGGTATGGGGTGGGGTCTTTTTTCAAAAAATTCTGGACCTTTGTCATTGCATTGTACATCCTAGGTCTGGAAATATAAACTAGGTCGGAAATAAACGAAAGAAAATAGTTGTCCAAAAGGTCATGTCGCTAGCAGCATGGTTGATACCGCAGGCAGCATCAGTGATGTCGCTGGGGGTTTCAGCCATACAGGCAGGCTATATGAATTTTGGGATACCATAAAGAAAGGGTCCTACAAGAAGATGAGTCCACTTGGGGAAACTATCTCGCTAGCGGTATTAATGATGCCGCTTACGGCATGGTTGATATCGCCGGCGACATCAATATGCCCCGGCGGCTTCAGCTTCTTGCAGCAGCAGGTAATGGTAAAAAATGACCAAAAACCCAAAGAACAAGCACAAACAGCAAACAACAGTAAAAACAAGCAAGAATAGTGCTAAAGAGCTATGAGACTCAGAATTTTTACCTCGGGGCCGTGAATCCACCTCTTCGTGAACCGAGGAACACCTTCGGGGAGCTTAAAATGGTGATTTTGATAGTAAATTTTAAGAGTTTCAAGTCTCTAAATCCTATTAAGTTGATTTCAACTTAAAGGTCTACTGATTTTAAGCTTAATATCAGAGAGTTCAAAGAAGAAAAAGCAGGAAAAATGGATCAAAGTCCTTTTTCCTACCTTTTCTAATTCTTATCTCACTAAAATCTATTTTCTCACTCTAGAATTCTATAAATTCAAATTTTGTTCTTGTGTTTTTTCCTTTTTGAAACCCTAAGGTGTGTTTTTATAGGCAAATTGGGGTGGTCTTCGAGACCTTTCAGCCATTTTCACCGAAATGGCAAAAAAGAGTCTGCCGAAGGAAGAAGAAGAAAGCTGACTGTAGAAGCCCGTTTTGGGCCATACCGCCGGCGACATGGCTGATACCGCTGGGGGTATGGGCGATGCCGCCAGCGGTATCAGCCTTTTGCAGGCTGATAACCAGCGGGCCCACAAGCCCAAAAAGCTGCCAAAAGGGGAGTCAAATCGAGTCAAAGCTAGATCTTTGTATTTTAATGATATTTTAATGGGGATTTAGAGAATATTTAATTTTGGGTGCAAATCATCGGTTCAAGCTCCTACTGGACGTGTTATCGGATAGGCCGAGCTGAATTCTTACGAGAAATAAAATTCGCGGGGAATTTTATATCGGTAAGAAAAACTCTAAAGATTTTCTGTTATGAGGAATAAAATCGGGAACATGTCATCATCGTCTGGTGAGAGGGACTGCAAAATTTTGTGCTCACAAAGACAAGATTGAGGCATCTAGGATCATGAAAAAATCGTCAAGATACTTGGTTATTAGCCAAATATTATACAAGCGATCCTACTCGGACGCTTTGTTGAAGTGCATCACTCTGAAAGAAGAGAAGTATGTCATTCGGGAAATACATGGGGGAAACTGTAGCTCTCACCAAGCAGCCTCCACTATCACTCAAAGCCAAGCTCTTAGGGTACTACTGGCTAACTATGGAAGCAAATCCGATCGAGTACGTATAGTCATGTCATCAATGTCAGATCCATGTAAATAAATCACACATCTCACATTCCGTACAAAAGCCTTCGATAACTGGGTGGCCATTCGCCACTTGGGGGATTGACATCGACGGACCAATGCCAGAATCTGTCAGACAAAAGAAGTTTATAATCATTGCAATCAACCACTTCTCTAAGTGGGTAGAAGCAGCGGCCATAAACACCATCACTTCCGAGAAAGTAATTGACTTCATTTGGGATCATATCATCATCCATTTTGGTGTCCCAAATGAGATCGTCTCAGAAAATGGGTCCTAGTTCATCTCCGAGAAATTTAAAAAATTCTGCGAAGGATTAAAGATTCAAAACTGATATTCATCTGTAGCATACCCACAGACGAATGGACAGACAGAAAGAACCAATAAGACGCTTGGATAGGGACTCAGGAAATGGCTGGAAGGAAAGAAGGGCGTATGGCTAGAAGAGTTTAATAACGTTCTCCTGTCGTACAGAACAGCTCCATGCCAACCGAGTGGAGAAACTCCATTCTCTTTAGTTCATGGAGTAGAATTAGCGCTCCCTCAAACCGAGTGGTTTACTATACATAAGAAGAAAATGACATCAATGTAAGGCATCACTTAGACAGCTTGGAGGAGTATAAAACAGAGCCTACATCTTAATGGCCTTATACAAGTCCAAGGTAGCCCAATATCACGATAAGAAAGTTTGAGAAGTAAGGCTTAAAGAAGGGGACTTAGTAGTCAGAGACACAGCGGCATCACATAGCAACGAAGGCAAAGGCAAACTTGGAGCCAACTGGGAAGGACCTTAGAAGATCACTCGGGTCATAGGACCTACTACCTACCGACTCAGTAAAATGGATGGAAAAGAGCTCCCCAGGACATGGAGCATAGCTAGCCTTAGAAAATACTATGTAGCTACGAACCCTTAAGGATCAAGTGTCTGCACTCTTTTTCCCTTTCTATGGATTTTCTCCCACTGGGGTTTTTTCCATAGTAAGGTTTTTAACGAGGCAGCACTCCTTAAGTGGACTCTAATCTGGCATTAGACTATAAGCCCCGGATATTGTAATCTTTCTATTTCTCTAAATAAAATAAAGATTCAATTTTTTTACATACTTGTGCACCTTAGAAGTTCTGATCATACTCTCTTGACACACCACCCGACGATAGAGTCAGCATTAGACCGGCCACACACACTCAGCTTTACAAAAAGTCCTAGGCCACTTAAAGCCCTCAGGCATGATAAAAGTCTGAGACCATACTTGAGCTCTCAGGCATATTAAACGTCCTAGGCCATTCGTAAGCCCGCAGACATATTTAATAAGACCTAAGCAAAAAATAAGACTTACGTCACTACACATGTCATTCGTCACCAAGACTGAATGAATAATAACATGACATAATACATGCAAGGAAAAATCTTAAGTCGGACCACTCATCTTCATGACCGAGTGGAGTATACTTAAGAAAATCTCAAAACACTCAAAGAGAAAATTGCAATAACCACACTTGTGACTAAATGTAAACATCCATTCGTCCTAATGGGTCGGGGAAGGAGAAGCAAGCATAGAATAAATATTCAAAGAAAAATGCAAGTACAATTATTCGGTAAATATACGGATGAGGAAGAAAATATGCTATGAATAAAAGCCATAAAGGGTAATTGTACGAACATTACATAATCAAGACCCGAAGGTCAGAATAAGTACAAAAAAGTTTAAAGTCATTCGACTGGTGGAGTAATATCTTGCAACTGAGCATCCAGGCCTCCTTTAGGAACCATCCCAGCCTCCTTGGTGGCATTCTCCTCCACTACCTCAGCTTCTCTGACTTCATCAACACCCAGATCCTCCCGATTTAAGATCCTTTCTCCCTCCTTCTTCGCCTCTGCTTGGACTACATTGTAAGCTGCTAAGTCATAATAGGATGGGAATTCTACGTCACTAACATTGAACTATGAAATATTCGGATGGCGGCATTGGCAGGCCTAAAATATCAAATCACCATAGAGATAACCGCAATCATCAAGCTTGTTAGTGATCATTTTAGCCATCTCCTTGGCCTTTGTTGCCTCTTCTTGCACCGCCTCTAGATACCTTGATCTCCGCCTTCCCCTTTAGGCAGTCGCTCTCCACTTAGAGCTTCCTTGCTTTATCACTCTCATCCTCAAGCTTGAGGACACTCTTCTGGGTCAAATTAAGCTTCCATCTGGTATCGGTAAGCTCCTTTTCCTTCTATTTCAGCTTGGTCTCGCTTTTATCCTGGGCTCTCCGGATAAGCTCTGATCCACGGGACATGGCCTAAAAATGAATGAAAATACTTAGCATAAATTCATAAAATTAAGAAAACACAAAAAGCCAGAAGAATACCCGAGTGAGATCTTGGAAAAAGAGGGAAGAAGCAAGAAAGTAGGCTCCTCTTTGTAGCCCTTCGCGTCAGTGCGAAGGGGAAAAACACCCCTCAGAGCACCCTGCTCGGTCACATCCGTGCAAGGGAGGTTGGGAAAAGATCGATCAAGGAACTCAACCAGCGCCGACTAAGGAGGAGGACGAGGAGAGACGGATCAGTCATTCGTCCTTGGACCAGGTGGAGAAATCTATGCAAAATAAAAGAGTGATCGTCAGATCCAGACTGAATAAGAAAATCTTAAAAATCAAAGCATACCTCAGAGCGAAGGGGGCGTCCATCCGACACAAAAGACGTATCCAGAAGCGTTACAGCAACTCACTTGCTAGATCCTAGGAACTCAGCAGGCTTCCTATTGCCTCCACTCACAGCTACTGCATGAGTACGATTATTCTTTCTCTGCAATTTCTTCGCCACTAGAAGAGCATTAGCAGACTCAAGGTCATACATGACTACCTAAAATGCAAAAAAGAAGGTAAAAGTAAGAAAAAAAATTATACCAGTTGTAGGAACTGGTTCGGGAAGATATATTATCCCCGTAGGCCCTCGTGCTAATAGATGATAACCAAAGATGGATGCCCAAGTGGCTGAATTAAAAATCCACTTCCCCTGCTCCAAGAAGTGAAACACTTATAGTCTGGGATCCCGGTCATTAGCTTTAACCCTCCTCTTGGGGGGAGTCAAGATAGACCAGGTCATTAGGAAAGAGGGATATTCATCGTTGACACGGATATAAAACCAAAACTCCTTATAATGGTGCACAGAGGAAGGCCAATTGGTGAAGCGGTACATACCGTTCTTCGTACGAATTAGTAGTGATTGTCATCTTTATTCCGCTTGACAGAACAAATCTCGTGAAAGAAGGTTGCATCAAAATTCAATCCCAAGTCAAGATACAGCTAATGATGGCCCATCATCCATTATCACTACCCATGCATTCGAGTGAAGCTCAGCCCGACACAAACCCCAGACTTCTAAAAGATCAGCAACAGAGGCTGGAAGTGGATACCTAAAGCCGCCTCTAATGACATCTAGATACATGCTAAAATAATCAGCGGGAGGAGAATTCACCCATTGGTCTACACTCGACAACAGAACGTGACAATCTTTAAGCCACTGATACATTAAAGCCTTCTTTTCTATATGATCCTCGTGGATGCACGAGATCATGTCATCCACTCTAGGAGTCATATTCCTCTCCTCTCCCCCATCCTCTCCTTCATTGACCTCCTCTCGGCCACTCGTGCCCACTTCTTCGATCGACTGAACACCCTCATCATCCCTATAATTCTTTACATCCTCCATCACCTTATAGGAATCCACTTCAAGGCTCACATCACTCATGTGCTCTACACTTGCATCGTCCGCCAAACATGAAATAACCTATACCTTATGCTAAATCACCAAAATCGTAATCACAATATATAAATTTTTTTTATACTTATACTTCATTTATAGATATAATATACTAACAAAACTTAACATTTGGTTTATAATACTTATAGCATCATATCCTATTACAACAAATGTGTACAAAACAAAAACCAAAACCCGACCACTTTCTATACTATATGCTTATCATGTCAGGAGAGGGAGCGAACACAGCCAACCAATCTTTCGCCCATGATATCTACATGTAATGAGCTTCTAGTACAAACTTTATCAGCTCTGAAAAATTTAGCGCTTTATATGAGGCGCAACTCAGTGAATATAAAAAATCTATGCATTTAGCAAATCACATATATACATTAACAAATTCAATATACAGTCACAGTTATATGAGAATGAATGAATCGGTTATTTAATTGTTGTGACATTTCTAGCCAAACTATTACCCCAGGATACATGTAACATTTGTAATAATTGTCAATTGATTTGTTGGCCAGCTATGTAACAATTGGTTGACCTTTCGGTCTAGATAAACAATTGGTTGACCTTTTGGTCCATTTGTCAGATATTGCAATTGGTTAACCATATAGGTCCAGAAGAACAGAACATGTATTGCAATGTTTGATCGGCTATGTCACAACGTCTCTTATACTTTTCATATATTCAAGTGCAAATGTTTGTTATATGAACCATTGAACTTACAATTAGCATATACTAGTGCAATTGAATTTTAGCATATATTCCACATACATATATCATATAATTTCGGCTTTATCAAATACAATTCTCATTATAAACTTATATGCACATGATTCACTTAACAATTCAAATCAAGTTTATATTCACATAACAATACATTTCCAATATAATTTATTTCACACTCAAATAATGTCAACATACTTCATATATATCAAGTTCCACTGACATATATAATCACATATCAACACAATTCACAATCACAAATTCATATAATGTTTATACTCGCTTATACTTATCCAATAATTCACATTAACCGTTCACAAATATTCACTTGTCGCCACAATTCACATATTCATACAATTAACACATCAACACATTTCACATATCCATAAATTCATATCATGTTTATACTCACAGATTATCCGAGCTAATTCTCTCGGAAATAACTTGGACATTCCTCTGGAATCCCTTCACGGTTTTGAGCTCCTATAACATAAATTTATGTCAAATATAAACATATATATACATCTTATTTCCTTTTTTGTATATATATAAAGATTAACATAAACTAGAATTTCTATCTATATGACCTTACTGACTTTAATAATTGATATCTGTCGATTCATTCAACCAAATAACCTGAATCTAGTTTCATTTTACTCTTAACACATAACTTCATAATTTTTTGATTACTTTTCCATTTGTTGCGAATTTTGTATTTAAACTCTAAATCTGTCATTTTTTGCCTGCACTTAGAACTAGTGTTCTTATGACCTCACTTCACTTCAAAATTCATAACTTTCAGCTCACTTACTCAAATACGCCGATTCTTCTTTTGTTCAATTCCTAATACACAATTCCATGACATACTAAAACCTCAAATTTTCAAAGCTTTCTATGATTTTTAGTGAATTTTCCTTCAACCCATTCTACCTAGACAACATCTTAGTAAAACGATCATAACTTTCTATAAACAATGTGAATTGACCTGATTCTTTTTTTTACTTAAACTATATACATAAGGAAATAACATATCAAAAATTCAGAATTTTTTAAGTAGTATAACAATCCCAGATTAATTTCAAAACTCACCTCATCTCTTTGATCATCCAATTATGGACACTTCATCTTATAAAAATCATAGCTATTGATATACTCATCTAAAAATCTCCAAATTTTACAAAAGTAACCTAGAGATGTAGAGAATCAATTCATCTTTTTATCATAACCTCAAATTTTATCTCTAACATCTCGAAAATCATATTACTAGACCATAGATATACCTAATTTTCTCCTTCTCCCTATCTATTTCCTTTCTTCCTTATGCTTCCTTCTCTTCTATGGAACAATTTTGATCTTTCTAGAAGTTGTACAGATCAGATTTTTTATCCTCATCTTACCTACTTTCTTATATATATATATATATATATATATATATATATATTCTTTAATAATATGTACCAAATATACCCTCATTAATACACTGCTATTACAAAAATAATGATAATGATAGTAATAATTATAATTACTTATTAAAATATTTCTTGTCTATCTAATACATTTTTATATGCATACATTATATATACACTAACTATACCTTTATATTCTTACTTAATACTAAAACAATAATATTAATAACAATACTAATATTAAACAATACAAATATCTTATCCAATAAACCACTTTATATCTATAATATAACTATGCGCTACTTATTTCTTAAAATTATATTCTTCTATGGATTGGTGCCTAGACAATAAAATATCGTATTTCTTATCACCAAATAATTATTAACTTAACTAATCAATTTCTTATAATTTAACATGTAAAATATTAAATAGTCTAATTTCATGAGATGCAATGAATGTTAACAAATGCAATTATAATGTATGTACTGGGATATCACCAAACAGACCTGGCTGGAAGCATCTGAGTTACTCATCTTTCTCCTAGCGGTGCGCTTAACCCTAGGGGTGGGACGGTAATTAGACTTATCAATTTTTAGAGGAGGCATAACCTAGATAACAGTTTAGCCACTTCACGATCAAGTTTGCGAGACTCCTCACTATCATAACTACTACTGGGTGAAGGAGCGTCACATTGATTCACCATTTCTAACCAATTTAAAGATCTAAAAGCGCTAAAATGAAGAACAGTGATGAAAAAGCATACAATTCTCCAGAAAAATACAGCAATAATAGCATATGCAAATCAAAAGAGGAATTCAGAATCGAAGCAAGGCGCAAATCCTAAACTAAAGGCGCAAACATCTTAAATATATAAAATCATTAGCATACAAAGTAACACAGAAGCAAAATTATGGCAAGCATTTCCAGGAATCGAGCAATGTCAGAATAATGTCCCTCAAAAACAAAAATAAATGACAGCGAAATAGGAAACTCACAGGAGTTGAAGAAAGAGGAACAAACGGCGGGAAAACTTGCTTGAAGAAAAATCACCTAAAATCCTCAAGTTGCCGGTGAAATGAGAAATCAGAAACCTCGAAGAAGAAGAAGAAGAGGAAACGTAAAAATGTGAAATGAGTAGAAACTCGCTATTTAAAGCAATTGTGAAAAGACACCTCTTCAAGTTCAGCTGTTGATTACACCCACTTGTGATTCCATTCACGGCTTGCACGTCGCCCGAGAAGGAATTAACGATATAATAGCTGTCATAAACTGACACAGGCAAATATGAAGAGTTGGGAGCAAATGCTCACTTGACGTATGAATCCAAAGCGGAACATGAAAGGTCCGACCGAATGCCCACACGGATGGAACAAATCCTAAAGAATTTGATAAGATGCTAGTGGGGGACTTCTGCTAACTCAATATTTCATAGATGCCACGTGGAGGCTCTAAAGATGCCACATCACCAAACGGTCCCAAAGCCGCCTGACCATCCGGCTAGCCGTGGGGGTAATCAAGACGGCGGCGACCTAATTAAGAGATAGAATCCCGCCATAACTCCACTTCCTAAACAGATAAAAAGGAAGGGTATCCTTTCCTAAACGGATAAATAAGAATAAATCTCTTATAGAGGAAATCACGCTTAATAAGGATCCTTACCTAATAAGGATTCTTCATCAATAGAGGAAGTTCACTCTTGCCCAAACAAGGTAACAAGCCACTATAAATAGAGGGTCATTCCCTCACCACAGGTATCACATTGTAAACCCTAAAACACACTTTCTTACTTGCCTTCTCTTTATCATCATCGCTTACTTAAGCATCGTAGAGGCTACGCCGTTCACACGGCTAGTCACTTTGACGTCATTTTCTGTCTTACAGCCCCCATCTCCGGCGAAGGCAGACCCTCTCTCTTTTTGTGAAGGTTAGTCCAACGAACCCTATCTTTTACCAATCTTTCAAGTATGAGCACCGATTTGTGATTCTAGAGATCACATGTTCGAGTTCACATTTAGGTGGAGTGAGGTGAGATTTTTCATTGTTATTATTATAAGTCCAGTGATATAAAAATATGAGGAAAAGAAAACATACCAGTAACTATAAACTGAACTAATTGTAATTTCTTTAGAGTGTCACTAAATTATACGTTGCCTTTTTATCTTCAATTTGAAGATGTATAACTGAGGCATCCTTATAAACGCTTACAATTATTCAAATTATTATTTTTAATATTCAGACAGACAACCTATAAAAACATATGAATCAATTGTGGTCAGCGCTATTCTATAATTATTATTTATTGAATTAATATAATGAATAATAAAAAGTTAACCAAAAAATTTTAATACAAGAGACTGAACAACAATTAATTAATTAATTAAAAATAATTAAAATGCATTCAAGGTAGGTCGAACATGCAACTTTTTAGGCATTATTGTTTTTAAATTATAACTTATTCAGTTCAGTTCAGTTTAATAGAGTTCAGTACTTATAAGTCCTATATATATATAAATTTACTCTGAAATAAATATATTGCAGTTAGATATGGGCACAAGCCAGTCAGCCCGTCCATACCCGCCTTTCATGTTCAGGTTGGACATTCTAATTGGAGAATGGGCCTGACTTGATCCGAACCGAACCCGAAAAGGCCCGAATAAAGTATAGGATAGACTTGGTTTTAATCCTAAGTTTATTTATCAAGACTAGTCATAGTTGGTAAGATATTTACAAATTTACCATTAAGTCAAACTAATCTTAAATATACATTTCCTCAAATTCTATACATATATATATCATCCACTTGTTTCTCTCATTTTTCTTTTGATTTTCTCAAACCATTTATTTTTTCAATATGCCGCTTTGGAATTTTTTATTTGTCTTATTTTTATCTTTGAAATAATATCCGCTGTGACTTTTTTAACTGGTAGATATATGATAGATTCTAATATCCATTTGATAGATATCTAATAAACATCTGATAGATGTGAGTTTTTTTTATAGTTTTTTTTATGTAATCGTTCTTTTTTTAGGATTGGATCGGGATTGGGCTATTAATTTCTTAGCTAGGCATGATTGAGCCCAACCCGAACCTAGCTCAGCCCGACCTATGCCCAAGTCTAATTGCAGTTAGTTCAATATAGTTTAATGCACCTTCTCATAAGTTGAAAATAATGGAGTCTTAGGCACTATTCTTTTCAACTTCTAAAAGCTGAACTAAACTGAATTGAAGTTGGCTGAACTAACTGAAGTGAGCTGAACTGAACTGAACTGAACTTATTTCAGTGTAAATTTATAACTACGCATAGCTG
The DNA here is from genome assembly GCA_947683365.1 of Euphorbia pulcherrima. Taxonomy (NCBI): domain Eukaryota; kingdom Viridiplantae; phylum Streptophyta; class Magnoliopsida; order Malpighiales; family Euphorbiaceae; genus Euphorbia; species Euphorbia pulcherrima. The sequence continues at coordinate 78,793,446 of CANTUS010000001.1, read as the reverse complement.
AACTGAACTGTACTGAACTGAACTAAACTATATTAAATTATAGTCTAAAAGAACATGGTGGCCTTAATTTGACACTCTCTTAAAGTTACATACTAATTAAGTAGTTGTAATAATTCAAATTTAACTTATAAATAAAAGTATGAAAAAACAATTGAATAACAATTAATTAATTAAATAAATATAATAAACATGCTTTGAATATAAATCGAACACGCGACCTTCTGATCTTCGGTTCGATACTCTCTCAAAAGTTATATAAGTACTTGTAATAATTCAGATTATAGTTTTTGATAACTATTATTCAAGTTAATAAAATATATGAATCATTTTTTTTCAAATGTTAATGCATAGTTTTATCATTTGTTAAATCACTATAACTGAAATCGAAAACAAGCAAAATCATGCCAAAATGGTCAAAAGCAAAAATGGTAACATAAAATGATTTAAAATAATAATTAGTTATGTCAGATAAAAATAAGGCATAATGCATTGTTGTCTCTATAAAATCGTTCCTAAAAATTGAATTTCACCTTAAACTTATTTCAATTATCTCCTAAAACTATCTTGACAAAAGCGTACCTCCTAACACATGAATAACAATGATATATATTACGTAAAAATTCAAAAAATACATTAACAAATTTTCATTGAATTTTATTAAATTTATTTTCTTTCAATAACCCAGCATATAAATAATTCTAAAAAAAACAAATTAATGAATATACCCTCTTCGTCCACTTTTCCCAAATCCAAAAGTTTTACAAATTAGATAAAAATACAAAATTAAAGCTTCTTGATTTCTAACTCACTTGTTGGATTATAGAGTTTAACCTTCATGTTACTCACTCTATGGCCACCAAAGCTTTATACAATTTTAAAATTTGATTACACATTCTCCACTATGGATATTATGTGATACTGACAAGAAGACATATAACTTATTGGTGCAAGCTGGTAAACAGCTAAACAAAGCACTAGATATGGAGGGTGAGAAGAACATTATCAATGGATAATTCCATTTTGAATCTAAGGTGTCACTTTGTCCCGATCTTCGAACCTTGCTTCTACATCGCAATACTCGCTTGTACAAAATCAATGGTAGCATCTTTCGATTTTCTCGTGCTTTAATAGTTCTTGATCTATTGAACACTAGAATACCGGTCATGCCAATTAGAGTTACTGAACTCTACTCGTTGCTGTATTTCAATCTATCTCACACATGATAAAACAATTGCCACTAGAATTGAGAAGATTAAGGCCAGTTTGTCATTGTTGTTTGAGCTGCTTTCAAAATAAGTTGTTCTCACAAACTTTTAATAGTTTTACATATTTTGGCTTTGAACAACACATTTTAATCTTTCATAATAATTAATTATAAACTTTCTGATTTATTTTTTCCAAAATCAAATTGCAGCTTTCAAAAAAAGCTTAAAAATGGAGCTTTTCAAAAAAGCTGCAAAAACTCACAGCCAAACTAGCCCTAAAGAGGCTGATATATTTGAACTTGGAGCATAATGATTCACTTGGTATGATTCCAAAAGCAAGTTTTAAGAATGTTTCGCTCCGGTTTTTCCTATGGAGGAGATGATGACAATATATTATATGATTGTCCGTTGCTGAAGAAGATTCCATTGAACACTGAAATCATCAAGATACGTAAAATTGTGATTGAGACGTTTTCCACTTACATTCTTTTATTTCTTTTTCTTCCGAATAATATCCTTTTCTTTCTTATTGTTCTTATAATTTCCTTTTTTCTCTTAAAATCATCATGAGACAAAAAGCAACATCTTCCTCTGTTGTTGTGTCGGAAATCGAACTCACGGTTGTTTAGGATTGACCCTATAACGTAGTCATTCTATTAAAACTCTTCATACTTTGAAATTGATGTTCTAACAGTCTTTGGGTATGTTTGGATTGTCTCTGAATTGGATTCTTCAATGAATCGATCTCGCTTTATATGTCTTAAAGAATAACATAGGCAAATTCATGATCTACGAATTTTGTACCTCGTTTCTATTTACAATAGTGAAGTAACAAAATCTTAAGAGTTATTTTAAAGGGGAGTAAAGCAACAAAATAAGAAGAGATCATAGTCGACTTTAAGGAGATGAGATTGTGCGAGGAAAAGAAATGGGTAGTTTTGTTTGATGGTGACTTCTATTTTTCAAATTTTAGACTTAATAATTTCTTAAATACCAAACATATCGTTTACTTAGAATATATTGGCACACTTATTTCTTTTCTTATCTTTGCCACGTAGTTTTAATGCTTCAATTAGGGTAATGGTATTTAAGGACACCTTCATGTGCCTAACAATAATAATCTATGGTTGAACATGTACAAAAAAAATAACCTTATAATATTCAGTTTGATACTCTCCCAACTGAGCGATCCTCGCAAATGTACAATAATTCAAATTATTATTTTAATATTAAATAGATATTATTTTGGTTATAGATATATGAATAGGTGTCCAATATTAATCTATAATTCATAGTCTTTTTAGTTATGATAGATAATTGAAAAGAAAACAAGCACAATCAAGCAAAAATGGTCAATTTTGGATGTATTGAAGGGTTAATTTCACTTTTAGGCACATATTTATTTACTGGAAAATATTATGCAAGTGAAAATATTTTACAGAAAAATAAAATATTTTTTTGTGTTTGATTACAATACTGAAAAATATTTTCTGGTATTTATTACAATTTTGAAAAATGTTTTACAATCATAATATTACATCATCTATGATACTTAAATATTTTTATTAAAATATCAAGAATTGTAACATAGGTGAAAATTTTAAATTTTAACATAAATGTTAACCCATAAACATAATAATGTCAAATGCATATTACAAACTCAATCTATAAACTTTTTGTACAAATTTTTTCATACAATATTTATCACCCCTACTCAAAATATTATTTATATAAAATCCTTTTAAAGGTCGCCACTAAATATGATTGTCTCCTATCTTAACAGAGCTCTTTACATTAATAAGCATCATTCTAGTAGCAACACTATTCAATGTTGTCTTATTGTGGCTTTATCCATCTACACATCATCCAAATGCAATAATGTTTAAAAGATATTAAAAACTACTTTTTTTTTAAAAAACACTTGAAAATTAAAACAGGACAAACTTATAAAAAATATTTTGAAGTTTCATGCGTTTGTGAAATAGGGTTTAAGAAATTTTTTTTTAAAATGAGATATAAAATTTCACATCGTTAATAATTAAAGGCATTTTCCTTAACGTTACAAAGGATAATTTTGTAAAATGACTAATTTTCTTCTTCTTCTCTCTATTTACATGTTTTGTAACTTCAAATTCAATCAGCAAAACAAAAAAAACTTAGTTCCATCAAAATCAAAACTGGCTCTACTTTAATCGCATCTAAAAGTCCAGCCAAACTCTTCAAAATTTGTGGCTCACTTTGATTTTCTTTCAAATTAAGAACTACTAGAAGCTAAGATATGAGTTGAACAAATGTGATGAACCTCCTATCATTTCCCAAAAGCAACAAAAGTTGAAATTTCAAAACAAGATTTTCAAATTCAAAAGTTACTCGATACTCAATTAAGCCCCTAATTGTACCATTTCACTCAATTAACCTCTCAAATACTGTCCACAGATAAAGAAAAAACATAAGAAAAAGATGACCTGAAGACACAGACAAAAAAAGCCAATAGGATTTGAATTCCCTCTTAGCTTTAACAAAAATAAATCCCTCTCAGCCGCTAATCTTAATCACCAAAACAAATGGAAATGATAGTTTACAAAGACCCAGCTAAAATCAAGTCAAATTGGCAAGGACAAACTAAAAATAATGGAAAACCCAATAAGAATGGCGAAAATTGGAAGAGGACAAGGCGCAATAGTGTCTGTTAATTAAAGCTTCAAGAATATGAAAGGGGAAGCAAAGGATACAAGGGAAAAAAACAAATCAATAAAGTAACTGAGAGATTAGTGAGGAAGGGATAATAAAGTAAGGATTTGGGGATTTAAAGATGGTGAAATTTTAAAAGATTGAACCGAATTTAAAAACAGTGTATCAAACCTTAAAAATGGTAGAGAACATGAAAGTGGAGAGAAAGAAGATGAAGGTGGGACATTTTATCATATTGCCCTTCTCATATCATAAAAACTGACGGTGTTAAAAAAAATGTCTTTAATTATTAATGGTGTGAAACTTCGGACCTTATTTTAAAAAAGAAAATTCTTAAACCTCATTTTATAAAAACGTGAAACCACATGATACTTTTTTAAAGTTTTACTATTTTAATGCTACTCAATTAAAGTAATTAGAATGTATAAAAAAATTATTGACAAGCTCAGCTTAAAGTTTTGTTCTCCATTAGAGAATAAATATAAATGAAACGAACTAGTTTTACATAATTTTTTGCAAAAAAAAATCTCACAAAACTAATCATAAAATTTAAGAAATAAAAAAATAAAAAAATGAGAGAGAAGTAGCACAAAGGATATGGAAAAAGAAAAATGGAAATCTGATGGGGAGTATTGTAGTTTATTGCACGAGACACGTGGAAAGGCTACTGAGTGTTATGCGGTTGGAAAATGTTTTATCCTCTTATTCTTGGATAAAACATTTTTCCGTTTTTTAAGTTATTTTTCTTTGATTAATATAAAATTTTTCTAGTTAATTTATTTTACAATAAAAATAAATATTGGAAAACATGAGAAATATTTTTCTGTAAAATATATTACAGTAAATAAATAGGACCTTAGTACATTAATTATAATTATTGTCTTAATTTAACACATAAATTTTATTTTTTAAAATTATACATAAATTTATAGGTGATCTTCTATTTTTATTACCATAAATTTGACCTAATATTACAAGTTATCTAGAGTTTGGTCAATAAAAAACAATATAATATACATGAATAATATTTTCTTTTTCTACCTTTTTCTCTTACTTTCCCATATTATGTATATATAAATAATATTTTAATTTAATATTTTTCTTTCAAGTTTCAAGTACTCCGTACAAAACATCAAGCCCACTTTTAATTTTAGAATAAACTGAATTCGTACAAAACATCAAGCCCACTTCATGAAGTCTGAGAAACAAAGGATTTAGAAGATACCGCCTTTGAGTTTTTGACAACTTAACATGGAAAAACAAGAACAGTAACAAAGGTTGTCCACTTCTTCTACAATGCCTATCTATTTACTGGTTTAAATCGAAAATTTTAAAAAAGTTTAAATATTCAATTAACCATCGCATTTCTTAAATTTACAAAGAATAAACTAAATTTATTTTTTGGAGTAAAATTCAAAAATAAATAAGAATAACCCCACTTTTAATTTTAGAATGTAACTGAACACAATTTTTATTACTCATCAATTCAGTTCGTTCAATCTGAAATTTGATTTAAAATTGTGAGAAACCCAATATCCTTAAAATAATCATGTTATTGGGTGGGTTTACCAATTTTATTTGAGATATTTTTTAATAAAAAGAAGAGGTTTGTTTGATAATTTAGGAATCAGGATCATATGTTTGAAATTTGAAAGAGAGATCGGATCCTTTTTCAGTCTTTTGTTTGTATTCTTTCATGAATGGTTTCTGCAACTAATACTATTAAAAAAATTATCTCGTTAATGTGATATTAAAAAAATGTGGACTTGGTTTTATGTAGTTGTTGTACAAATTTAGTATAAATATTTATTAGAAAAATTATATTAAGTAGATTATGCGATAGGTTATTATATACCTATTTATCTGCTTTGCTTGGTTAGAAATGGATTTTTCCATCTTTTTCCTCTTTAATAGAAGTGCCTTCAACATACACAATAATGTTAATGGAAACTGAATTCGTAGCAAATATTAAGTTAAGTACAAATAAAAGAAAGAGAATGAACAAGGAAAACATGTATTTGCATACATTACTGAATGGATCCAATATATCATTTTTTATAACAGGTCACACGTATAATAATAAAAAGTCACCTACAAGTTTATGTATGATATTGAAAAAAAATAAAGCTTATGTACCAAATTGAGACAATAAATATAATTGATGTAGTATGAGTGAAATTAAGTTGTTGAACATATATAGAATACACGATTTTTTAATCTTCTATTCGACACTTCCTTGAGTAATGCTTACAACCATTCAAATTATAGGTTTTTTTTATATTTAAATAGATATAAACTATTAATTTAGTTTATTATAAAGTATATGATCCATTTATAACTGATGTTAAGATGTGATGTTTATTCTTATTTATTCAAAATTCTCCTATCAGAAAAGTTAACTGTTTGTGAAATAGTGAAAATTACAATTTGAAAAAGGTTTTTTAAAAAATTTCTATATTACCAGAATAAAACTTTAAAAATAAAATTTCTTACAATTTCGTCTCTATTTGACTTCTCACATGATTAACTAATGAAACCAAGTTTTGCCCGACAAGTGCTTTCTATATGGTTATTTTACTTTTAATAAAGTATATGTTACTTTATTTCTTATTATTATTGGATCAATCGTCTCACCATTCGTTTAATGGTAATAAAAAGTAATGGTTACTCAAAATAATCATAGAATTTGTCCGACATTAATTGTTAAAACTTGACTATATGTTGATATTACATCCTAATATCCCAAATACTTGTGAAATTTGCAATTGGTATATTTTAACATATTGAGTACATCATTTTTATGTTCTTACAATTTCAGTAAAAAAAAATTTATATGTTAATGAGATGCACTATTAATAGACACTTGATATAATTTTAATGGACACATTTGATGAAATCAATAATACAGTTCATATTCGTAAATCAGTAGCTATTTTGTATAAGCTCTTCTTAGCTTAATAGCAACTTAAAATTTAGCAATCGAAGCGTTACTGAAAGCTGGCTTAAATGAAATTTATAAATAATTGAAGTGTTTCTAAAAGATAACCTATAAGTAGCTTATAAGTTGTAGAAATTATAAAATGACAAAAGGACATAGGTTGTTTTACTTTATAAAATTTGACTTTTATATAATAAATTAAATAATTAATTTATTTTTATTATGAAACTAACTGAATAATAAGAGAAAGAGAGAATAATAATATGAGATTTCTTATTGCTTGATTTGAAATGATACATATGGGTTCTATATATAATAGAGATTTGAAGGCATAAGTGTAATTACTATAATAAATATGAGTAATTACAAGATTGATTACCATAAAGAAATATTCCTAATATGTTAAATAGAAAGACTAATTGATTGAGCATCAAATAATTTAACACTCCCCATTTGATGTCAATCATTGCAAACATGACACTACCTCATTAAAAACCTTACCAAGGAAAACCCGGTAGGACAAAACCATTGGTTAAGGGAAAAAGAGTACAGTGTTTACTCCCCCTGTTCGCAAGAGTATTGAAGATCCTTGAGATGACGCATTCCGATATTATGAACCAACTTCTTGAATGTTGTTGAAGGTAAAGCCTTAGTGAATAAGTCTGCTAAGTTGTTACAAGAGCAAATTTGTTGAATACTTATCTCACCATGAGCGAAGAAGAATTTTGGCGAAATATGTTTGATTCTATCTCCTTTAAAGTAGCCTTCCTTCAATTGAGCAATACATGCGGCATTGTCTTCATATATCGTTGTCGGATCTTCTTTAGTCATTGATCTTCCACATGCATCTCGGATATGCTTTATTAATGATCTCAACCATGCACATTCATGACTAGCTTCATGGATGGCTATTAATTCTGCATGATTTAAGGAAGTAGTCGTGATAGTTTGCTTTGTTGACCGTCAAGATATAGTTGTACCTCCATATGTGAATAAATAGCCTGTTTGAGATCGGGCTTTATGTGGGTCAGATAAATACCCCGCATCTGCATATCCAATTATTTTAGGATTGGGTTCATGTGAATAAAATAAACCCAAATCAATAGTTCCTCGAGGATAACGCATTATATGCTTAATTCCAATCCAATGTCTTCGAGTTGGTGTAGAACTATATCTTGATAACAAATTTACAGCAAATGCTATATCAGGCCTTGTATTATTAGTCAGATACATTAACGCAGCAATCGAACTAACATATGGTACTTCAGGACCAAGAATTTCCTTATTATCTACTTGAGGGTGAACAGGATCAAGTGATCGTACAGCTATTGGATTGTTTAATGGATCTGCTTTGTCCATATTAAATCATTTCAATATCTTTTATGTATAGTTCGATTGATGCACAAAAATTCCTTTATCAAGGTGATCAATTCAAGACCAAATTTTGTCTATCCAAGATCCTTCATCTCAAATTTTTTCCTTAAAGAATTGACAACTTTTGGAATCTCTTCAGGAGTTCCAATGATATTTAAATCATCAACATATATTGATATAATGATAAAATCGAATCCTGATTTCTTTGGAAAAACAAATAGACAAAGTTGATCATTTTTATGACCTTCTTTCATTAAATATTCACTGAGACGGTTATATCACATGCCCCCAAATTGTTTTAATCCATATAATGATCTTGTAACTTTATTGAATAAAGTTCGTGTTTGCCATATTTTTTCCGGCAATTTCAATCCTTTAGGGATTTTCATGTAAATTTTATTATCAAGTGACCCATATATGTATGCTGTAATAACATCCACTAAATGCATTTCTAAATTTTGATGTACTGCGAAACTAATAAGATAGCAAAAAGTTATCGCATCAACTACTGGAGAATATGTCTCCTCATAATCAATCTTGGGTCTTTGGGAAAAACCTTGTGCAACAAGTTTTGCCTTATATCTCACAACTTCATTTTTCTCATTTCTCTTTCTTACAAAAACCTATTTATAATCGACAGGTTTAATATCCTGTGTTGTTTGAACTACAGGTTCGAAAAAATTCGTTTGTTAAGAGAATTCAATTCTGCTTGAATTGCATCTTGCCATTTTGGCCAATCACTTCTGTCCTTGCATTCATGAACAGATTGTGGTTCGTGATCCATAATTTCATTCTCAATACTCATTGCAACATTATATGAAAAAATAGGATCAACAAACATTATGTCTCGATTCCATCTTTTTTCGATACTGATATAATTTATTTGAATTTCTTGATTTTCAACAACTTCAGGTTTTTGCACTTCAGGTGCTTGCACTTTAAGTGTTTTTACTTCTTCAGGAAGTGTATTTGTAGTAATATTTTTTTATCCTCAATGTGAACATTTTTATTATCGACAATTTTCCTTTTTCGAGGATTTTTATCCTTTGAATCAATTGGTCGTCCACGCTTTGGGCGTGTCATAGCACTATTATTAGTTTGTTCTTCAGGAACATCTATTCGGATTGGCGCATTTACTGCTGGTATATGCGATTTTGTTACTCTTTTGAACTTCAAGTTCAGAATCTTCTGATTTAAGATCTATATGAGATAATGATGAAGCATTCCATACGATTGATTTTTCCAAAATTGTATTTTTCTTACTTTCTCCCCCTATTTTTAGAAAATTACCTTCTTCAAAATGACAGTCTGCAAAACATGCAGTAAACATGTCTCCAATTAGTGGCTCTATCTATTTAATAATTGAAGGAGATTCATAGCTAACATAAATTCCTAATCTCCTTTGAGGACCCATTTTGGTCGTTTGTGGTGGAGTAATTGGTACATATACTACACAACCAAAGACTCTTAAATGAGAAATATTGGGCCCATGACCAAAAGTTAATTATAGGGGAGAATATTTATGATAGCTTGTTGGTTTTAAACAAATAAGAGCTGTTGCATGCAATATTGCACACCCTCATATTGTTGTAGGGATATTTGTTCGCATGATCAATGTTCGTGCAATTAATTGCAGACGTTTAGTGAACGATTTTGAGTATGAACATGAGCTACAGGATGTTCAACTTTTATCCTAATCGATATACAATAATCATTAAAGGTTTGAGATGTAAACTCTCCAGCATTATCAAGACGTATTGACTTGATTATATAATCGGGAAATTGTGCCCCGTAATCTCATTATTTGAGCAAGTAATCTCGCAAAAGCCATATTGCATGATGATAATAAGCATACATGTGACCTTCTTATCGAGGCATCTATTAAAACCATAAAGTATCTAAATGGTTCATATGGTGGATGAATTGGTCTACATATATCACATTGTATGCGTTCTAAAAATGCTAGAGACTCAATTTCAATCTTATTTCTAGAAGGTTTTATTATTAATTTTCCTTGCGAACAAGTAGCACAAAATAATTCATTGTTTTGAAGAAACTTCAGGTTCTTCGTTGAATGCTCATGTGCATTATCTATTATTTTTTTCATCATTATGGAACCATGATGATCTAGTCCATCGTGCCAATTATATAAACTTCTGGTTTATATTTTAATTGGCTTTTGATCATTTCAATGAGAAACCTGATTTTAAGACTTAATGTCCTTTTTTTTCATAGTTTCAATATGATACTATAAGAACTTTGGGGAGAAATAATGATCATTTTACAATAATATTTATACCAATTCGCTGTGTAACATTTGCTTCTCTTTGAGCTTGTAAAAATCTTTGTCCCCTTAGTACATTAATATTGGCTATTCAGGAGCATTCAACAATTTTTATGTTATCAATATGGATGTAACATTTTTCTTACTCATTTCAGAGTAGTAGCCTTGGCATCAATAAATACCGATAGTATTTCATTTCTTTCTATTAAAACTTTCAATTTAATTTTCACTTCTGGTGATTATTATCATCAAATGATTTTTCACTTCAGGTGGAAATCACTAGCACATTCATTTAAATTAAAATAGTAATATAATTATATAAACTTTTGCAATGATCTACAAGATCTTTAATAGTCGGCTATTCCAATTTTATTACTCTTAACTCAAACATAGTCAAATATATGATAAATAAATAAAATATCATAAATATTTATCCACTTCAGGTGGCTATTATTATCAAATTGTTTTCCCACTTAGGGTGGATTTACATTTACGTTCATGATATAATAACATGATATTACATTCACTTTAAGGAATATATTTGACCAATTAGGCATATTCATGGCTTTTTAACAAAAGTTATTATTTTGCTCAATATAATGCAATAAATGAATTCACCATATTTTGAGAAATCTTTTCCATATATGGTGTTGCTACTGGAGCACATGCTACTACGGGAGCATATTAAGAAAAATTCTTTCTTAATAAATGACATCATTTCCTTCTCAAATGAGCTTTTGGTATATATATATATATATATATATATTTCATTTGGTCATACATTTTGGAGATCTACAGGGTCTTGTACTGTCAAATATTCTAACGACTGCAAAGATAAATCTTTCAAAGATCTACAGGATCTTGTATTGTCAAATATTTTGACGATTGCAGAGATAAATGTCGCCTTTGTCTTTCATTACATTGTAGCACCATTATTTAAAGATCTACAGGATCTTGATATATTTATATTTTCACTACTGTTATTCATATGAGAGTTAACACATGAGTAGGTAACACCTAACTCATCCAAGTTGGAGTTACACAAATGAGAGGTACAACACCAAATTTATAAGATAGATTCAATGAATAATATCAACATATTAAGAATGCAATAAGAGTGCATTTATTAAATTTGACTATATAAAATAAATTCATTTTGGCATACCACTTATGGTGGTTATAAAATCATAAATTTAATTTTTGCACTTTCGATAGTTATAATTATCATCAATTTCATTCTCCACTTCGGGTGGCTATAATATCAATGACGAATATTTATGCTATCACGTCCACAATTATTAAAAACTTATTATTATGATATGATATCGTATTCACTTCAGAGAATGTATTTATTCCATTTGGACGTGGTTCATGATTCTTATCAATAAATAGCTCATATTTTGCTCAAAGCAATAAATTTATTGATCATGAAAAATATTTTCATTTATAGTGCTGCTGTAAGAGCAGAATATATTCATCAATAAATTATTTCTTAATATATTCTAATATATGACTTTCTTTCCATTTAAAATGAACCTTTATTGATATATAATGATACATTTATTTTCAATGATCTTCATGAAATTTTATAGTCAAATATATATGGTATTTTCCTTATTACACCGTAACATCATTATGTAAAGATCTTTAGGATCTTAATATACATATAAATATATTATACATATAGAATAATATTCATCTCTCAACAAAAAATGATTTTTTCCAAAAACACAATAACTACAAACTCATTAAGATTTTACAAGCTTACAATAATTACAAATATATTCTTCGGAAATATATTCATCAAAATTAGTATATCATTCATGTATACAATTATATATATATATATATATATATATATATATATATATTCTTCAGGAATATACATACTAAAATTATTCTTTATATCCTTCACAGATATAATTATATATATGTTTCATCATGAACGAATGAATTAAAATTATTCATTATATCCTTCAGGAATATAATTATATAAATGTTCTTCAGGAACATGTAATTTAAAATTATCATGAATAAATTACATAATAGAATAGAAGATTCAAATGATAGAAAAAAAACGATACCTTTAACAGGATCAATGGTAGAGACGTATCGTACTGATAACGTGTTGTGAAACTAACTGAATAACAAGAGAAAGAGAGAATAACAATATGAGATTTCTTATTACTTAATTTGAAATGATACAAAGGGGTTCTATATATATAATAGAGATTTCAAGGCATATGAGTAATTACTATAATAAATAAGAATAATTGCAAGATTGATTACCATAAAGAAATATTCCTAATATGTTAAATAGGAAGACTAATTGATTGAGCATCAAATAATTTAACAATTTTACCTATACAAAATTTTTAGTCATAATAATAATTTTTTTTACCATTAAAAGATATATATATATATATATATATATATATATATATATATATATATATATATATATATATATATATATATTAAAAGAATTTAAATATATTTTAAAATTTTAAATCATAGAAATATAATTAAATTTAATAGAGTTATATAATAAAAGTATTATATTAGCGAAGTATTGTTTATTTCGAGCTACTATAATGTTTACTCAAAATAACTACATGTATTTTAGCTTATGATGCTTTGATAAAATATATTTAAGCTATTACAAAACAAAATTTAGGATTCATGTATCCAATAATTTCGTTTGCAATCATATCACAAAAAATCATCAAATGATGAAAGTCTCTTCTAAGCTGTAATTATTCTTTTAAACATCTCTTCTAATTGTATCATCGTCACGTGATTGACGAAATTTATTTTAATTTTTTCAACGACTTTTTTCTTTTTAATATAACTATGTAACTTCATTGTTACAGATACAACATTAATCATGTGTAGTAAAGTTATTATTAACATTAAAGTCTTTCAAAATTGATCAAGTAGCTTTTCATAAACGGAAAATTCTCTCAACAAAAACAAAATTAATTAGGGCTAAAGTGGGTGAGAGATTTTTTTTAATATTTTATAAAAAATTCCTTTTCTAAGTTATAGATTTAATTTTTAAAAAATAAATTTAATAATTTTTAATTAATTAATATAAAAAAATTAAAATATACTGTTTAAAATTAAAATATGTAATAGTATTTAAAATTTTTAAAAACTTATTTTAAAAATATCAGCAATATCAAACTGTCGTTAGTTTAAGCGCGTCAAATGAGTTTTTCTCTTTTGCTTTCTCTTCTTCTATTATTTAATGGCGACACCTTATTAGAAAAAAAATAATTAAAAAAAAGCAATAAGTATCGCATTGTGAGTTAAAACCCCGCAATCAGTAATATATTACTAAAAAAAGCGTCTGTCATGGTGAGTGGTCACAGACCTGTCACCTGACAGAATTCAACCTTCCCACCATTTCAGCTCACTTATGCTTCGTTTCTTCTCATTGCTACTGCTACACTCCGATCAACTGAAAATGGCTTCGTTCTCCGCATATTCTACCCTCTGCAACATTCATAGTGACAGCTTCGTTTCTTTCTCAAGTAAACTTTTCTGTAATTCCAATTTCAGAACTAGCTTTTTTGGCTTCAAATTGACCGGGAAACCTATTGCATTGTCAAACCGCTATATCCTCAGATCCAAACCCGTTATCGCGGCTTCTACTTCTAATCATACCTTCGATGTTGTGATAATCGGCGCCGGAATCATCGGTTTGTCTATTGCTCGGCAGTTTCTGATCAGCTCGGACTTATCCGTCGCCGTCATTGATAAAGCCGTCCCTTGCTCTGGTGCTACTGGTGCAGGTAACTGATTCGTTACTAGTTCCCTATCTGTAACTTAAATGGTAGAGACACTGATCATTTGTTCGACAATCGTGGTGGTTTTAGGGCAGGGCTACATATGGATGGGGCACAAGTCACCGGAAAGTGATACATGGGAGCTCACAATGCGGAGTCACAAACTATGGTCAATGCTAGCAGAGAGCATCAGTGATCAAGGACTGGATCCGTTAGAGGTCTTGGGATGGAAGAAGACCGGTAAAATTTTTTCTAACGTCTTTTGTCCATTTTAAATTCGACAGGAGACTGATATTGGGTGAAAATGTCAATAAAATAGGACTTCGTGAGTTTGAAAATGGAATTTAATTGCGATAGGCTACTTTGATAGCTTTTGATTTTGATTTTGGTGTTATTGATATTGTAATCTTTAGGAAGTTTGTTAGTAAGCAGAACGCCTCAAGAGTCAGAGGTGTTGAAAAGAAGGGTGAAACAGCTATCTGAAGCTGGAATAAAAGCGGAGTATTTGTCCAGTCATGACCTGCATCTGGAGGAACCTGCTGTAGAGGTTGGGGAAGGTGGTGGAGCGGCATTTTTTCCAGATGATTGTCAATTGGATGCTCATCGTACTGTTGCATTTATTGAAAAGGTTTTTTCTGGTGTATTCATCTCAACTTATCAGCAGAAATTTCTCTTTTCCTCCCTCTCCAAAGGTATCCCTATTTATTTGCTGGTGTTTGTTTGGGTGATATGTAGGCAAATAAACATTTTGCATCTAAAGGAAGATATGCAGAATTCTATCATGATCCAGTGACAAGCTTGTTGAGGTTTGTGTCACTCTTTTTGAATGATTTGCATGCACAGGCCTCTAAGACGCTAATGCGCGTCTTGATTTTTATATGTGAAGGTAAATAATGGTTATGCAAATTTGATTTTGTTTTTTCAGATCTTCGATCAGTGGAGATATTGAAGGTGTTCAGACTTCCAAAAATACCTTGTACAGTAAGAAGGCAATAATAGTTGCTGCAGGTTGTTGGAGTGGGTCTTTAATGCGTGACATATTTAAAGAATACATATTGGATGTACCTGTTAAGCCGCGTAAGGTTGGAATTAGGATGTGAACTTGTATTCTTGCATATATCTTTATCCTATCTTGTACTGAATAAGCTGTCAATGACTAATTTTTAGCTCCTTTTTGTAAACATATTTTGCCTCCTTTATCCCCTTTTAATACGGCTCTTATACTTTTGTCCTTTTGAACATCATTTACAACCTGAAAAGTTTGGTTATAAGTTGAGTTACCTACAGGGGAAATCACACCTGAAACATTGCTGTTTCACTCGTTTCAAGCTATATAAGTCATTAGCTTTTGATGTTTTCTCAAGAAACACTACTTAATATATATTTTTCTTTATGGATCTGTTAATTTTTTTTCGGGGCTTCATAAAATACTTGTATAATATTACGAATGGCTGGTCTGTCTAACAATAGATACTATTTCAGTCATTAGCCGTGTTTTAGCTTTAGTTTACTTGTACTCATTTTTTCGCTTTATTTCTGGTCGGGTTTATTAACTTTTCTTTTCTTTTTGAACTTTATAGCAGAACAACAATGCTTGGTTGTATGCATGCTTCTAATATTTCTGAAATGGAAACTTTTTCAAAAAGGGCTGATGACATTTATGTGTGCATTTCTTTTATTTATTGTTGTTGTTTTTGCTCTTGTGATGCATTCTTGGTCCAATTCAAATTTCCCCTGCATAATTTTCTTGAATCTAATCTTCTGACAGGGTCACTTGCTTGTGCTTGAGAACTTTAGTTCCTTCAAATTGAATCACGGTCTGATGGAGATGGGTTATGTTGATCATCAACAACCAGGAAAGACCAATTCAGTATCAGGACTGGATCATAGGAAGACCCTTTCTGTGTCAATGACAGCCACTATGGATGCTCTTGGAAATTTGATTCTTGGTAAAATTGTTAAAATTTTCGATTCTCGACATATCGTCTGTTAATGCAATAAAATTTTAATCATCCCCTTTATTTTTTTTGTAAATACGTTATCAATATGCACATTTTTAGGAAGTCTCTTCTTGGTGTGATGTGTTGAAAGGGATAATTTTCTTTGCTTGGGAAAAAATCTTATTACGGTGAACATTAAATTGGATGGATCGTTCTGAATTTTTTCATTTACGTATAGAAAATGAGAAAACTAAACAAAATTAGTTTCTTTCTTTAGCTTTTATGACGAGCCTCATCTATCGGACATTATATGTGGATGAGTGATAACTTGATTAGATAGCTAGTTTTATGCCTGAATTGCTAATTCCAATATATGAATTTGATGAAGGGAACAAATTAGGCTTTTCAGGCTGATCTCAAATTTATTTTTTTCGGTCTCCCTCGTATACCCTTTTGTCCACAGCTACATGGTGGCTAGAATAGTTGTTTCCGGGAGTTCTTGTGTTGTGTCATCATTATCTTTTTTCTTAATCTTCTTAGGTAGCAGCCGAGAGTTTTCAGGATTTTGTACTGAAGTGGATGAATCCATCGTTGGCCACATATGGAACCGCGCCGGAGAATTCTTTCCCAAGTTGAAGGAGCTCTCCCTTGAAGATATTACTGCAAGCAAAAAGCTGAGAATAGGATTGCGCCCATACAGTAAGTCCATCATGAGTGGAAAAAAAAAAAACTTCCAAATTATTATACCTTTTCGGCATTTTTGCTTAATGAATAAATAAATAGAACCAAGAATATGAAATGTCTACTCAGATCCACCACCTTGTGAAATAATGGTGCCATAATGATTTTCAGTGCCTGATGGGAAGCCTGTGATTGGATCTGTGCCTGATTTTTCAAATGTGCTAATTGCAACTGGGCATGAAGGTGGAGGACTCTCTATGGTAATAGTTGTGTACTTAGTTCTATCTGTCTAATATCAGTTATTTATCCATTCAAGCCTTTGCTTATCCTGTATATTGAGCTTGTTGGTATTGGTATATTCGGTTGAGATAAGAAAACTGTTTTTTCTTTTCTTACATAGTTTAATAAACTTACTGCATATATTGAAATAAAGCAATTATTTTCATCCGAATTTCAGGCTTTGGGCACTTCTGAAATGGTGGCTGATATGGTGTTGGGCAATCCCTGGACTGTTAATTATGAACCATTTGTTGTTCAAGGTCGATGTTGTTGATACAACACATCTCATATCCACAGAAACATTGGAAAATACTAATTGATGTTGAACAGGCAGTTGATTCTTAGAGATCCTCAAGATTGAAGGAATCAAGTTTTGTTCTATCTGTAGCCAACTTATTTGGTATGTATGTCAGTTCAAGGTAGACTTGCCTGATCTATACTTTTCAAATATTTGATGTATTTCATTTGGGTCAAACACCTGTGTTTTCTCGCTCCACATGTGCATATGTGTTATGGTTGTTTTTTCTGCCTTTCATTTCAGAAAAGGATATCATGAGATAGTTTAGTTTGGTTACTTATTCTTTGATATCAATATATCTATTGGATAAGCATGAGGCTAAATGAATATTGTATTTCCTTGAAGGGTAGTCCACAAGCTAGATTAGACATAAGAAAATACAGTCTTAATCTTATATATGCTTCTTGGATAAGCACAATTTTAAAGCTAAAGATCCACAACCACACAATCTGTTTCCTTTATTTATATGAAGTACGTTCTTTGATGATCTGTAAGCTATTCCTCATTGTTGTTGCTTTGCTGTCATTATTGCTCATATAAGAAGATGATGCTTTAAGATAGAAGATTCAAAAATTGGAGCTTAAAATAGTCCGAATTTGTATGTGTGTGTCTGTGTATCAAAACTTACAATTAAGATGTCATCTGCCAATGCTGTTTGGTATCCCTCTTCCAGTGATGCCTCCTCTGGATCCATCGTTTGATGTATCTGGGTAGAGAAGTTCGTAAGGTATCTTAGCGGCGCCCCATCTGTTCTTAAGATCAGGGTTTGCATTCCTCTCAGAGATTTTCTCCTCTATATCTTTGAGGACTTCATTGAACTTCTCGAATTTCTGCTGAACTTCCTTATTATCAGTCCACTCTAATGGCCTCTGTCCCAAGTATTCTTCATCTGAGCTATGCTGTGAGAGGACCATTGTCAATGCTATGCCAAGAGATGTCTGGAATCTTCCTGGCAGCATATTTAGGTAGTATGTATCTGGATCGACTAGGAACTCGCCGAATTCCTTTTCCCCTTCCCTTGGAATGAATTTTCGACATACCATGGGACGATTAAGAGGGTAGCTGGCATATGCAAATTGCCCAAAGTTCACTGCCGCATGAAAGGCTGATGAAATCCATATGAGAGTTGTGAGAGCCTCTATTAGGTTGGAGAGACTTGTCATTTCATACCACCATGTCTCATTACATTTATCACCGTGACCGACGTTTTTAATTTCTGACCACCATTCTTGAATTTCTATGTCAGACTTGACAGAATCATTGTCTTTGTAGAAAATAGAGCAAAATTCTGTAACCCATGTTCTAATGGCACACCATATTTCAACTCCATCTGCACCATAGGGATAATCCTCGAAGAGGAGCTGAACCCCTGTGGGATTGCCTGGGTCTTGAATAGCCAGTCGTCTGAAAAACACTTACCATAAGGGAATATTAGAACAACATAGTTGCATAAGCATGGAATCTTTCACCAATTTTTTAATTTAAGCTTCTGAAAAATGAACCATTATTCCCGAGTGTTAATGTCAATATGTTGATATAGCCGGGCATGCTCATGTGTATTTGCTGTGCATCCTATGACATTAATGTGGATGTTTGTGGTCATGTCATGAGATCATTTAATTTTTTTTTTGTCATATGTGGCTTTTTTTTTGTTCATAGAATGCAATCAAAAGGACAATATGCTTCAATGGATTTTGTTGCAGACTTGACTTAAAAAGTATCTTTCGACATTCAAGCATGGAAGAATAGCATCAAACAAAATTAGTAGGTTTTCTTGTTAGGACCCCCTGGTTCTCTTGCTGAGCCAATTTGCCTAGGTTTGACTTTGACACCCATAAAAAAGTTTATATGATCTCCCTGAATTCCACGTCATATATGGTTTCTCAATGCATGAATTTTATTGTCTATGAGGGAGTTGGGTTATCTTTCCTTTGTGTTAATAATGGAAGGGAATAGCAAGGATTATATCACTTACAAAGTACTACCTTTTGAGAAGATCAGCAGGGAGAGCTTGTTCATCAAATCTCCAGTTTTTGTAAAGTTCAGATGATAACTCCATGGATGTTTCTCCAGTGAACAATGCGCTTTCTAGAATTCCTCCTGAGTTAATAAGGATACTCCGAGCTAGTGCATTTATATGCATAGTGTCTTTGAAATGAGGATCTAATAGCCTATAAATTGGGTGCATTACACTCAACTGTCTTCTGGTAGCAATAATGAATGGCTCAACTACTGCATGAGTGTACAACCTTAAAATGCGAACAACATCCAGAAAAACTATATTCAGAACCGTGCAAGAAAGTCCATGTAACTTCTTATTTATTAACCGTAATAGCATTTTTTTTTTGTAATTTTCAATCTATAATCATTTAATAGCATGTAGGCTTACTAGCTGAACCCAAGTATTTTAGCAAAGAGAAGCTTAAGAAAATTTGGCCGTATAATCTGATCTAATGCTTTTAAAGTAAATTATATTAAGTAACTCACCAATGACTGATTAGTTGATGGTAGGCTGCATCATTAGCTGCAACATGAGCTTTAGCTAGCTGCCAAAGGGCTGCTTCAGTGCCTTGACTTGCTGGTAGGAACACCTGGCTGTTCTTGTTGTATGTAGGGGATGCAGGCAAGCTCAGCTCTATTGCTATTGGCTTTAATGTGGCATCATTCCGTAAGAAAAGTAGTGTTCTTGATGCATAAGCGCATATGCCCTTCGTGTTTATTCTGTCTAAAAGTGGCATGAGGTAGTCATGGTGATCCAAAATGAACATCCTCCATTGTTGCATTGTCTGAGATAGTTTGGAAGTATAAGAGAGAAGTAAATAATGATATTTGAAATTGTGCATTTAAATATGGAATAGAAAAAAATTTATTCTCAGAATTTTTTTCTCCTTTATTAATTCAACGAGGCCTTGAATATAGCTTCATGGTGTCAGAAGATCCGTATAACTGAATCCACCTAGCGTGTGACTAAGGCTTGATTCTTTATTATATTCATTTACCTTTTCTTCCTTAACGATGCCCATGCGACATGAGCAAGGGAGAGTCCTTGATATTTTTAAGTTAATTTAACTTGCATTTCTTGCATATTCTGTTAGTTCTGCTTAGCTACACTTCTACAGTCAGGAGTCCTGGACTTCAATTTTTTTAAACTTAAAATTAAGTATTCGACCCATAAATTATTGATCAGAATTCCTAGCTGTTTAGATGCTTATGGAGTGCATTGATAACTCTCTCTCTCTCTTACACACATGGCTAGAGACGGGTAGAATGTGTGTACTTAGGAGAAGCGATTTGTGTACCTCAACAATATTCAAGCCATCTAAGTTGTACTCTATGTCTGATGCCTTTATAGCACTAATTCCATCTTTGCCTTCTGGTGGGAACTTCTGCAAGTTACATTAAGACTAAAAATAGTTGGTTTCAGTATAATATGACATATTATGTACTATTAAGAATAGTGATGCAGTTGTTAAGTCATAGTAAGAATTCTAAATTCTATCGGTTACTCCTTAAAACGGCAATGAACGTATGCCATGTTTTGCAATCTACATATTGTAGTTTGTCATTTAAATGTTTAGTTTTCAATGTATATTTCAATTGGTCATTAGAGAAAATGATAAATCTAGGTAGGCAGTAGGCTATTTGCTATCAGGCATAAATTTTTTTGTTTGATTTATATTGTATGCAAGAGTTGAGTAAGATCTAAATAGCATTGTTTTCCTTCTTAGTGGGTGATTACTGTTGCTTTCCCATTTGTAAAGCAG
This sequence comes from Euphorbia pulcherrima, assembly GCA_947683365.1. Lineage (NCBI taxonomy): Eukaryota > Viridiplantae > Streptophyta > Magnoliopsida > Malpighiales > Euphorbiaceae > Euphorbia > Euphorbia pulcherrima. The sequence continues at coordinate 78,772,201 of CANTUS010000001.1, read as the reverse complement.
CTTTTAGCTGTTCATTTAGAGTGTGTTTGGAAACCTAAAATTTGAAGGATTTCAATTCATATCAAATCATTTTGTATAGGAAACTTACAAATCTTTTATACAAAATGAATTGAATTACTTCAAATGTTAGGTTTCCAAACGCACTATTAATAAGAAGGTAGATGAAATGAAGAATCAGGAGTTAGGAAAAGCACTTTTAAGAGCTTTTTTAGAAAGCCAGAAAAACAAGCTTTCATTTGAAAGCATAAAAAGCACTTCTATCAACCATAGCTCGCATACTGGCCCATGGTTGAATGAATAAAGATGTTTTAAGCTGTTAAGATAGTTATGAGTCTATTTTGATATTGGGGACCTGCAAACATTGAATTCGAGCTGGATTAATTCCTGCAATCATTTGACGCCCAAAATCATCGTCATCCTTCCAGCTGAGCTCATTTTCTGAAGATTGATTTACAACATGAATCTGTAAATACTTCAACAAAGAAATGCAGCACCCAGCACTTGTGCTAATTGCTAATTGCTAAATCATCATTAGAGCAGTGTAGATGCTGCATCACCTGTTATAATTTGTGGCAAAGGAAATTTCTTTATGTTTTCTTTACTTGCATGCAAGATTTGTATGAAAAGTTCATTTGGTACAAATTTCTTCAGTTTCTCCATGACCTTCTCATCAATGGCTTGACTTTTCTTGCTAGTGAACATTTCATGTATCTCCTCAAATGACTTGAAAGTACTAGTATCTTGTTCTTGTTCAAGTAGGGATTTTGCCTCAGGAATAACATAATGTACTGCTGCCTGGACTGACTTTGATATAAACTCTGAATACTTTTTGGGGCTGAATCGGTCGTCTGGAGGAACATACATATCCAGGTTGATTTTTTTTGGCCTTCTCTCTGTAGAAGAATCTAAATTTGAATAATGTCAGAACAAAAAGTGAAAGAAAATCTTAAAACAAAAACACAGTAATGAAAAGAGGGGTGGAAAATATTTTGACCTCCCCGGAGGGAGCCAATTGATTCTGTTGGATACCAGTGCTGCTGGAAGGGCGGCCCGTTCTTCCTCTACGAGGATATGGGTGAAACTCGGACCCACCCAAGATTGGTCTAGTATAGTTTTGACCTTTATCTGGTTGACCAAGATCATTGTAGAAATCATAGTCATAGATTCGATCCCATTCCTTTCTGTCTCCTGTTCCATTCCCTCTCAAGCTTATAAGTTCTGATTTCCTTAACTCCAACAAGGCAATAGGTGTTTGGTTTGGCAGATAACTCTATCAGTGCAGCACAGATTATTATGCTTAGTTGCTCTTGCAGTTTGCAAGTATAAAGTCTTATGTTTGAAATGAACTTACCGCATTTGAGAAGAACATGCGCTCTGATTTTGTCTTTTGGATTGGGTATACCCACGACCTGCAGTTAAAATGGATGATTTGTTTGTCTAGAGCTTCAAGGGTTGCTGATTCAAGGTAGAATTCATGCTTATGTTGGTTTATTATAACAAATGCTCCAGGAGTTCCAAACTCTGGTTCAACATGGAGTTTTATTTTATATGTTATTGTTTTGGTTCCATTGTGTTTCTTGCTCTGTCCGTGTGTGAGGTGGGCTTTTTCGCTCAATTTCCCTTTGCTAGTTTCTATCAGATACAAAGTGAAAACTTAGCATGAGTATAAATAATTCTTTTTTTGTTCATAAATAGCTGGATACTCTTGTTAACTAACTGATTAGACATCACAATTTTTGAATAACATTTTGCCTCTAATCAATAACTAACTACTCGTGTACATCCTCTGGAAAAACATGAAATGCGTGCCAATGTGATGTCAAATTTCTAGTGGCCATATGGTTGATAAGCCCTTGAGAACTTTTTATGGTTCCTACTAGAAGCTTGTAATGCACATTAGTGGAACAATGGTTTCAAGTTCCTGAGCTATTAAATATGCATGCTTTAGCTTTAAGCCTAATTGTTGACGATGTAATATTTTGGTAGAACCAGGGGTAAGGCAGAGATATATAATTATAACACATTTATAGAGAAAACAAGGGTTAGTTTTACCAACAGTTTTGTAGAGAAAATTTTAAGTATATGAGATTTGGTGTAATTCAGCATTGAACTTACTCGGGTCAACTGCTGTGCTGCTATAAACCTGTATGTACGCCGATTTTCCTGGTCCAGATTGTCCCTGAATTAGTTGAACAACGAGTTTTCCCAAGATAACACATTTGTTGTTGGAATGAGTGATCTTGCTGTGCATGGCTTCCATGCATGCTTGCAGGGTGGAGCGCTGTCTATGCGATTCCATGTTAATTTAAGGATGTTTTTTAAGTGGGTGAAATTTCTGGTTTTAAAATTGCTGAAAGGATAAAATTTAGGCATATATGCTTGCCTTGGGTTATTAGTTTATATTCTTAACTTATGGATGTGAGTTATGCATCTGATCCATTGCTTGTCTTCAAGGTTTACTGTTTACATCTTTTTAGCAATTAATAACTGGTTCTTAATGTTTTCGAATTTGCAGGTGGATTACCCCACTGACCAACAAAGATCTAGAGTAATGTAGGTGGTTTTTGTGACTCTCAAAGCTATTGCCAGATGCATTTGGTTTGTTACTTTATTCTCTTTGCTTTTCTTTCCGTTTTGGCTTCTGGGTTAAATCTTGTTGCTGGGATGCTGTTTGCCTTTTTCTCATTGAATATGAAGACTGAACATGCTGCTGCCTGTTGTTTGTGCTTTAACTAGGATTTTGAGCTAATAGAGCTATGACTATCAAATAAATGCGCCAACAAGGATTGCATACCGAAAAATCGGAAAGTATCTTAATATTTTTTATGTGAACTTCACTTGTATCAGAATCAGACTTGGCCTGTGGATTTAAAAATCATATTAATGTTTACGATCTGCAAGTTCAAAGAGATGAAGTCGGTATTAGTTATAACATTTTTTTTGTAATATTAGATTATTGATATAAAATAATTGCTGTAGTGATGATACCCATTTTTGTTATTGATTTTTTGTATTCGTAATGCACTGTAAAAACATAGTATTTGTGAATATATCTTAGTAAAAGCATGCATGTGTATATTATAACATTTTATGAGTCTGAAAAGTTGAGTGGTGAATATAAAAGAGGTATATGAGTTTAAAATGTTGAAGGTTATAGTTTATAACTTACTAGGGGAATCTTAGGAAGGAGCCACAGGCTTTGCTTGTCAATTTAGCAAATGTATATATCTCAAAGCGCCTCTTGACTCTTAAGAAATAATACATTGCTTCAATCATTTTACATTTTCAATTTAAGAATGGAATCTAGTTATTAAGGTAACCCTAGGTTTCTTTTGTTGCAAAAGATATTGTGAGGCCTAGGAATTTCGTGTTTTTGGGCTGGCTCCACAACTTTGTTTTCAACACATTGTGCTCGCTTATTTTATTTTGGGATGAACGAAACTTAACTGAGAATTGTGGCTCAAAAAAATAGTCTTAATTCACAAGTCATATTTTACTTGCTGATATCGAAACATGTATTTCTTTTACTATTTAGGCTATTTTCAACTTATAATTTATTTAATAGATTATTGTTATTATTAATATAATAATAATATTTTAATATATTATTATTTATATTATTGATTATCTTTCAATTTAATTTCATTATTTTCAGTTTCCGTTCAACTGTAATTTAATTTCAGTATCTTCAGTTTTAGTTCAATCCAGTTTAATTTAGTACCGTTATTAATAAGTTGAAAAGCAGAAAAATCAGAGGCTGCTGTGTCTGCTAATCTTTGTCTTGCTATATTTTAATGAGATAGATTAGAGCTAAAATTTTATTTTAGTGTTTGGCCCCTATGTTCACTATGTGTTCAAGACCAACTTATTTGTTCGTAAATATTTCATTTATTTGTGGGTATCTATTTTATTCGTAGAGAATAACAATAATAAAAATGAGAAATTCAGTGTATCAATGAACATTATAAAATAATAAATTTAAAACATCATTTATTTATTATTAGCTTTTTACTTTTTCTAAGATGAAAATATGACTTGGGAATTTTTAGGATTTAGCATCTAAAAAATGCATGATATAAAAAAATATATTATAGGTGCATGGTTAAAGAATAAATGCAGGAAATGAGCAAATTTAACTACTGAAATTTTTTTTTGAATTTGGGTCAGAAAACGGGCTTTCTCAGCTTGTTTTCTGCTGAAAAAGCCCGTTTTCAGACTTGGAAAGGTGAGACCAAATCGGTCTCACCTTTTCCATTTCAGTGGGTTTCACCCACTCCCATTTATTCCCCCCATCTAAATTTTTTTATCCAATTTCACTCCCCACACTTTCATCTCTCTTCAATTTCATATTTCACTCTTTATATATGCAAAAAAAATTAACTATAAGTTCAATATTATCATTTATAATAGTACATTCTATGAACAAAATATTTTAAAAAAATTAACAACCGTTATAAAAATTAACAACCATATTAAATTTATTTTATTAATTTTCAAATTTCACCAAAACCTGAGCTAATTTCTCGTTTTGTAAAATAAATACTAAAACTAAAACTAAAATTATAGCAAAGTATATTCATACATGTAAATAACTATAAATTTTGCATCAAAACTAAAATTTAAAGATTTGGGTTACATACCTTTATTTCTTTTAGTTATAAATATCCTGTAAAAAAAATAATAATAAGTTCAACATTATCATTTATAATAATAAAGAGAGTTGAGAGAAATGAAATAGTGAAATTTGAAATTAAAGAGAGATGAAAGTGTGGGGAGTGAAATTGAGTAAAAAACTTTAGGTGAGGGGAATAAATGGGAGTGGGTGAAATGAATTCACCCGCTGAAATGGAAAAGGTGAGATCGATTTGATCTCACCTTTCTAAGTCTGAAAACGGGCCTTGTTAGCCCGTTTTCTGATCCAAATTAAAAAAAAAATTTCAGTGATTAAATTTACTCATTCCCTGTATTTATTCCTCAACCATACGCCGATAATGTATTTTTTTTATCACAGCTAAGTCCGAAATTTTGATGGAACTAATTTCTTATCTTGTTCACGGCCACCTAATTGAGCTTGCTTAGTTTTCAAGTAGAACTTTAATTTGCTCAATTTTTACAGATTGAATCAATTGAAATATCAAATTGCTCATTTGATGATTAGATAATGTGAAAAGGAGTGGATCCGCGGTAGAGCGCGGGCATCTCCTGTTCTATGGTTCTGTATTCAATTCTTGGGGCCGTCATTTGTGGTAAAGAGTTTAATCTAGTTAATGAGCTTGAGAACTGTGATTCTATAATTCACATGCTCAAATTCATATACGGATTGAATAGTCATTTGTTCGAGTTTACGAGTGAGGTGATGAATTTTTATTTGATATTCTTATAAATCCAATGATACAAAGTGTCAAAAGTATGATGCGCACCGTATGGAGAGATACCGTAGACGAATTTGGTTTCCAAACGACAAGCAAATTGCCCGAACTGTACTCGTTTCGCAGAGCCCTCAAAGATGGCTATTTCGACCCTCCAAAGACTCTCCTCCCAAATCCACCGCCTCCCTTCTCTTTCCCCTTTCTCCAAATCCGCCGTCTTCCGCTCCTCCGCCTCCTCCTCCCAGTCTTCAGCCAAAGTTTCAGACAGGATCGTTAAACTCTTCGCCATCGACCTCGACGGCAAGAAGCGAGAGATCCTGGGCCTATCTGGCCACACTCTCCTCAAGGCTTTGACCAATAGCGGATTGATTGACCCTGATTCCCACCGTCTCGAGGATATCGACGCTTGCTCCGCCGAATGCGAGGTCAGCATCGCTCAGGAATGGCTCGCTAAGCTTCCCCCGAGATCTTATGACGAGGAGTATGTTTTGAAGAGGAATTCGAGAGCTAGGGTTTTGAACAAGCACTCCAGGTTGGGATGCCAGGTCATCCTTAATCAGGATCTTCAAGGTATGGTTGTTGCTGTTCCTGAGCCTAAACCCTGGGATATTCCGTAAATCGATTGTGATTTTAGGGTCTTGTGAATGTTTGAAATTGAATTTTCAATAATGTGCGCACTTGAAATGGATTTCTATATCCTTTTTAATTTGGGATATTTGTAAGATTTCCCTTGAATGGGCTATCCTGGATATTAATTGTCCTTTTGTTTCACTTAATATGAGATTTCTGCCAAAATTGAATTTTTTTGTTGCTGGCTTAAGCAACTATGTATTCTGGTGTTATGTTTTTTTTTGTTTTGGTATGATGTGCTCTTTCATGTCAACAAAAAGCCATTAGAACAATATACCGTTTAACAGTAGATGCTAATTCTGGAGTATATAAACTGACTTGAACCTCAATTGTAGTGTTTTATTTTGTATCTACCGTTGGTTGTCAATAAAGTTCTGTGCAATCTTATTCCAGATATTTGAACCCGGTGCATTATTTTTAAATGGAGGGGTTTGGGTAGACCTATAGATCCTCCAATTAGGAAATGTAAGATCTTAAGGATAGAGAGTAAATGTAGAGGGAGAGGTAGACCTAAGATTGTTTGGAGAGAAACTATTCCGAAGGATATGCATTTGTTAGATATGGATGAACATTTGGCTTCTAATAGAGCTTCATGGGGTCAGAAGATCCATATAGCTGACCCCTAGGTTGGATTCAAGGCTTGGTTGGTTGGAATTGTATGGGGTTTCCTATTCCAAATGTAATACAAGTTTTGTTTGTCATACTAGATCATGTTGTAATCTGTGAAAATCACACAAACTAATTGCTCAAGTCCAGAGTGATGTCTGAGCAACTCTAGTTGTTGAGATGGAGTGGAGTGGATAATGGATATGTACAGATAAATACTAGGAATATGTTACAGCTAGCTGTGAAGTTTGCAGTTGTTAGTATTAAACAATACCTTGATGGTGAACGAGTATAGCAGAAGGTTATTAGCTAGTATTGGACTAGTCTAACTCTATATAACCTAAATTTCAGCATTTTTGAGATTTGTGGAATTCAAATTCTCCTCAAGTTGGGGACAATGTCATGTTTATTGGTCATTCTTGGGAGATTGCACCAATTTGTTGAGCATTTGCCAAGTTAATTTTGTGCCATCGAATGAAGATGTCTTAGTTTGCGTTGCAAGTATTTCTTAGGAATTCAAGCCATCTTGGATGGTTAGCTCCCCCATTAGCTGGTTATTGGTATGGCCTAATGCATCCGGACTTGTCCTTAATAGCCTTTCGTAAGATTCTGATAACTATGTTCCAAATGTAATATCCTTTGTTTAGAGAAATATAGCGATCAATTCCGATTCTTTCTTTTTCTATTGATCCTACAAGTTGTTTGTCATACTGGATCATGTGGTAATCTGTGAAAATCCAGAAACTAAATGCTCAAGTCTAGAGTGATGTCTGAGCAGCTCTAGTTGTTGAGATGGAGTGGATAATGGATACGTACAGATAAATTCTAGGAATATGTTACAGCTAGCTGTGAAATTTGCAGTTTTTAGTGTTAAACAATACCTTGATGGTGAACGAGTATAGCAGGTCATAAGCTAGTATTGAACGAGTGTAGTTTGCGTTGCAAGTATTTCTTAGAAATTCATGCCATCTTGGAGGGTTTACTCTCCCACTAGCTGGTTATTGGTATTGATTGGATCAGACATTGGATGATATCAACATCACAAAGTGATCCTTGCTATAAAAAGTTTGAGACATGAACCCAGCTATGCAAGTTTTAGGACATCATGATGGAACTTATCACAGAATATTAAAACATTGACTGACCAAGGGATCATCTCCTGTTTGCCTAACTGCTATTGCTTGCACCGTGCCCGCTTGCTATAGTGCTTGAGATGAATGCCAGCCATAGCTTTGTTTTCTAAGGTTCTGATGGTATGACTGTGGAAACAAGTTGTTTGTGGTGTTGTCTTACGATTTACTAGTGACTTCAGAGAGTATGAATGTGGTACTTGTATGCGGAGTTATTGGGCATGTGGTTTGGAATCTGCCTGTGCAAATCTTACTAGTGACTTCTTGATCGAATATCTAATCTCTCATATGATCCTTTCAAGTATTTATTAACAAATTTGCATAATGGAATCTCTCATATGACCCCTTTAAAGTATTTATTAACAAATTTGCGTAATGGCAATCCAGACAGTATCACTCTGAATCTGATGCATCTCTGATGTTTCAGGCATTTTTAGTGCTGTCATATTTATTTGGTTACTGTTACTTGATTCTTATCCGTAGCCAATGCAAACGCTCTCTACCCTTGAATATTTCAAGTTTTGAGGCAATATCGAAATTATGCGAAAGTAGTCAGATTCCTGCTAACTCGCCCATACGATTCTTTCCCTTTGATTGTATCGAGCACGGGGTTGGATAAATTAATTTTATTTTACAATTATGTGTATTGTTTTTTCTGCTTTCTAATTTGTCTGATTAATCTGGAAGCAAATAGGTTTGATTATTGAATCTGACTTTAATGAAGTTATGGTGAGCTGCCTGGGTCAAAGCAAATTTAGTCTGAAGATGAACCAGTGACTTTCTTTATGGCCAAAGTCAAAGCAATAATACCCTTTGGACTTTGAATCAATAGTTCTCGATGATCAATTTCCCCCGTGAACTCCAAAGATAAAAAAAAACCCAGAAATAACTGAAATGACTCATTTTAAATTGATATGCCATTATTTGTTTTGAAGAAAATTGTATGACATTATATACAAATTCAACTATTGGAATTCAAAATTAAGAACGTTCTCTAAGAATTTGATTCGATCTATATGAGTTATAGGTAAAAAAGTCATTCATTAATCAATCTAAACAATAATTTAAAATATATAATTGCTTTTGTATTTGCCAACTTAGTGGACAGTAAGAGGTAATTTTACTTGTATTATCGATATATTAGTGGGGCAATCTAGGAGGACATTGGAGGTAGCAACCCTTCAAGATATTTTGGGTAGCAACCCTTAAGATACATTCAATTTCACAACATACACTCAATATCTCAGTTCAAGTTGTCAACAGTATATCAACGTCTCAAAATAGACGTTTAGCATAAGTTAATCCTAATTAAAAATGATTAAAACTAATGTATATTATATATTAATACATTCTTCAACACCATTCTTAACAATAATAATTCAGACACAATAATTTTCCTTATCATTATATATGTAAGTTTAGAATTCTTCAATGGCATGAGTCATAATCATGACCACCCTTGGATACCATCAAATAGTATTACAAATTGTACTTGATTGACAATGTCTTTGCTTTCAATTTTAGAGTTTTTGCATATATCAAACAAAAAAGGTAATGGTTTATAAAAACAAATTAATTATAGAGTACAATAAAATGTACTATCACTTTCTAACATATCAAAATATTCTCAACTTCGTTTCTCTAACCCAAAAACTGATGTATCTATTAAAATGTTTGCTAGAAATTTTTTTGGAATAACACCATCAATCGTAGGCCTTGTTTGACAAAGTTATTGCGGTTGCGGTTTACTATTGCATTTTGCTGTTATTGTTTGTTGTTTTGTTATTAAGTGATCCGTATTTATAGTGTTTGGTGAAAATATAATTAATAGTTGCTGTTGAATATATAAAATGATGAAAATAGACATATGTTAAGAGCTCGTTTGGTTCACAGAAATCATATTCTGTGGAATAGAAATAGAAATTTATGGAAAGATGTCAAATATGACACATTATTCATCTAGAATCCGTTGAAAAACGGAAAAGTTTTTCCTAGTTTATATACATCTCATGGAAATGCTATTCCTTTTTGAAACAAAGGAATAACTTTTCCGTGAGATGTATATAAATTAGGAAAAACTTTTCCATGCGTTGACGGATTCTAGATATATACTCAACTATATTTGACATCTTTCCATTCATTTCTATTTCTATTCTAGGGAATAGGATTTTCGCGAACTAAACACCACCTAAGAGTTATATATATGTTTATTGAGAGGGTAAAATTGGATTATAAAACTCAAAAAAAGAACCGTAAAAGTTTCAATTTGAAGAGGTTTCAAAAAGGAGTTGAATTCCTCTCCTCTTTAATAAATTTTGTTATTAACAAATACATTATTTATCTCTTTTTTTTTGTTCAAACCTCAAAAGGAGCTTTTTTAAGGGAAATTATCAGTTTTGCCTCGTTTGGGAAAAATAATTTCTAGCTAACTTTCACTTACTTACCTAAAGCTCATATTAAATTTCTAATTAACTAAAATATGCTTTCCGTAACTTCTATACGCCATATTCACTTAATTACTATCTTTTATACGCTTTTCATTATAATAGAAATATATCAGATATATATCTGATATTTTTCTGATATATGACAGATTTTGTAGTAGATGTATGTAGTAGATATATAATAGATGTATAACAGATACAAAAGAACATCCAAATAAGTGTTGAAATAAAAAAAACGCAGCAGAAATCTTCTTTAATTGCTCAAAATCAATTTGAAATTGTTTTAGTGAGAAAAAATTGCAAATGGAAAGAAAAAATTATAGATGGAACGAAGAATAACGATTATATTTGATATATAACAGATATATATCAGAAATATATTAGTAATGTATCTGATATAATTCTAATATTTTTCTAATATATGGCAGATTTGTAGTAGATGTTCATCCAAATCATTATTGAAACAAAAAAATACAGCAGAATTCCTCTTCAATTGCTCAAAATCAGCTCGAAATTGTTTTAGGGAGAAAAAATTGCAGATGGAACGAAGAATAACGATTATATCTGATATATATCAGAAAAATATCAGATATGTATCTCATATAATTCTAATATTTTTCTAATATATGACAGATTTGTAGTAGATGTTCATCCAAATTAGTGATGAAACAAAAAAACGCAGCAGAATTCCTATTCAATTGCTTAAAATCAATTCGAACCTGTTTTTAGAGAGAGAAAAATTGCCGATGCAAGAAAAACACAGATCGATATTGTTTGATTTGCGCAAAACACAAATTACAGAAGGAAATCGATAATGAATAAAGGATTCAAGATGAGAAAATGCAAAATCAAAGAACTGCGATCTCTTTTAAGGAGAAAACGAGACAAAATTTTGATTTGGAAATCGAAAAAGAACAATAGAATCGAGATTGGAGGACGTATAAACACTATTGAACAGAAAACGAGAGAGAATTGAGAAGATGAAGTACAGAGATAAAGGTAAATTGAAGGAAGAGTTTTGATTTATATGGACAGCTAATTATAGTTATTTACTTTTTCAAATATTCTATTTTAACTACACGCATTTATTTATTTATTTATTGTATTTAGGTTATTAATCTTCCCAATCAAGTCCAATTAGGTGTTTTGCCCCTTCCTTAAGTGTATGCCATAATTTCCATTTGTCATCTTCCTTTCCACCCATTCAGTTAAAACTATAAACAAATCATAGCCGGCAAAAGCCACAGTTCTCCTTAAGATAATAAAATTACATTCTAAAATAAGATGAACGGCTCTTGTCTTCTCCAACATTATTGGCGTCATGCCAACATTCTCTTATTTGGACTTATTCAACACCTGTTCCAACGCGTATTTGAAACAATTTTTTAACTTTTTTTCAGTCTCCTTATATATAATTCTAAACCAAACAACATTGCCTTTGTGTAAGGAATTCCAATTCCTTATCTTACATTTTTCTTCCAACCGTCTCCCCCTAACCATCCTATTTTCCTTACAATGGATCCGGGAGAGCTCCGGCGAGTATTCCAAATGTTTGACAAGAACGGCGATGGGAAAATAACAAGAAAAGAACTAGGCGAATCGCTACAAAACCTAGGGATACATATACCAGAGAAAGAACTGGTACAAATGATAGAGAAAATAGATGCAAACGGCGATGGGTACGTGGATATAGACGAATTTGGAGGATTGTACAAGACGATAATGGAGGAGAGGGACGATGAAGAAGAAGAAGACATGAGAGAAGCGTTTAAAGTGTTTGATCAAAACGGAGACGGGTTTATAACGGTGGAAGAATTGAGATCGGTATTAGCGTCGTTGGGATTAAAACAAGGAAGAACAATAGAAGATTGTAAAAGAATGATAAAGAAAGTAGATGTGGATGGTGATGGTATGGTTAATTATAAAGAGTTTAAACAGATGATGAAAGGTGGTGGCTTTGCTGCTTTAGGCTCCTCTTAATCTTATTTTTAAATTCATATTATGCTTTGCTTAATTTCTTTTTCTTTTTTTGATATACACATGATTAACATTTGATTTAGATCATACATGTGTTTGTATCTTTTTAAGAATTTATGTGCACTACTTAAGTTTATCAGTTCTTCATATAGGCATGCACATCCATCAGTTAATCTTACTAAGTGTAAATTGTTTACGCCAACTTAGCAAAACAATTTCATCTAGAACAATTTCCACATGATAATCTTCAACCATGAATACATTTGTATGAAAAAAAGTTTATAAGATATAGATATTTCCGGTTAAAACGAACAAAAGGCAAGAGGCTTCATGTTTTATTAATCGAAGCATAAAACACACAAACTACTATAGGCCATTGTACCGACCGGCCTAAAAACACGACATATAACATACAAACTTATTTCAGACAACCTTATTCCAGACACTCGTTAGCAACAAAAACATAGCAAATCCTACACAACTACAATTTGAAGCCTCGTCACACTTTCTCCATTAGACACAACAGCGGTAGAATCGAAAATTGCCCATATCTTTCTCACAAACTGGACATGTAATCTCATGAACGATATCTCCAATTGTTGTTGGAAGCATTATGTGGCAACAGTGATGAGGTTGATTAGTAGCTTTTCCTTCCAACTGTATGCTGAGTTTTTGCAGAAAATCAATACTGCTTCCACCTGTCCACCATTTTTCGGTTTCTTTTAACACCAATTCAGCAACATCTCCAGTAGCTGTAGCCAGTTTGACTGATATTTTAGCATCTGTATGACCAAAAACAGCCCATTCGTTGTTGTTGCCATTGTATCCAAGCAAAGTTAACAGCTGTTTCATTATGTCTTGTTTAGTATTCTTTCCATTTCGAATTCCTGTCGTAAATAGGACCTCCAATCGAGCCCAGAAACGTCGACATTTGCTGTTATTGGCAGTCCAATAGGTAAGTGATTTTCCGTCCAGGAATTTGTATATGTCTTTGTAGTGTTCTTCGATTGAATTGCGCTTGCTCACATATATCAGTTCAATGTTAATTTTCGTGAATTTTGCATTAAATTCCTCAATCAGGTTAATGAAACTATGAATCCACTTCATTTCTTCTCCTCCAAAAAGGCATACTATCGGCTCTGGGACTCCTCCATTTGAGGTTTGGTCCGGCTGTTATATATAAAAGTTAGTATCAAAACACAAGTATCACTTCATAAAAAATAAGGGATCTGCAAGGGAAATAGCAACGGAATCGGGATCCGTCACAATACACATTCTTACAGATTCTCTTACAAGGTCATTTTTTCTCAAATTGCGTTGCAGAATCAATTTCCCTAGCAACAGCTACCTTAGCAACAGATCAACGGAAATCAAAATTACCTTTTTAGGCTGATAAAGATGACTAAGAATACACTCAATGGACAAAGGCTTATCCCCAAATGGTAGTTCGATGTGGTCCAAGCTATTTGACCAAAGCCAATCAATTGTATAGACAGGTTCCTCGAGTTCTGGTGCACCAAGAGGCACAAGAACTATCTGCTTTTGGCCATAAGTCTTCCATAACTTCTCGATGTATCGGTAGGCTCCTCCTCCTCTTATAATGGACGGGTCTTGTACAGTGTACCAAGGCATCAGAGATTGCATTATGGGAAAATATTTTTCATAATTAGTTGTTTTGATAGGATACCAAACGATTCGATAATCGATTGTCTCCTCGCACTCCAAGTAAGCCTCAGCAAGATCCTTAATCTCTTTCTCAATGCCCGGATAGTAACTGGATATCAATAGCAACACTTTCTTGCTATTTAATTGATCCCAGGCCACCTGTTTTTTTCTCCATTGGAATCTAGATTTTAGCTTCATCTTTCATTATAGAAATGATTCAGATATGTTATATATAACAGTGTAAACTAAACAAACCTCGGTGTTAACATGGTTGCGGATAACAACGAGTGGTGATTTAACATCATAAAACAAGGCCTTGAGAATGGGAATCTTTTTATTGACCCTGTCTTTGAATAATTGGACCACCAATATGTAGCTCTCTGCATATTTAATTTGTGTAGGCAAATTCATTAGGTTTCACTTTAAGGATATATATGTCACTGAAGTCAATATATACGGAACTAGACTCTGCTTAAATTAGTATAAAAATCCCAATTCCCCTTTCTAATTTCTATTCATAAGAAATATTAACTAAAAATTGTAGAATAAATCACACAAGGAGTTATAATATGTAATTAAGGCTTTCATAATTACCTTGATCCAGTTTGCAAGTTTCAAATTGCTTTTGAAGATCTTGGGCCAAATTGTTGATTTGAGTGGCTAAAGTAGACAGTGTAGATACTGTAAAAGTTACATCAATTTGTGCCCTGAAACAAACAAATGTTTATCAAGAAGAAATCCAATCAAGCAATAAAACTAAGAGGTTAACCGATGAATTACTTACTCGGTTTGCAAGCCAAGGCCGGAAATATAATTGGCACAGATCAAAACACTATGGGCAGCAAAGTAAGCAGCTTTGGCAACACTTTTAACAGTGGAAGATGAGACTTTAGGGTTACTAGTCCCAAAATACTTGCTGAATTGAAGAACACAACGGGTCAAAGTCAAGGTAGCCTCAATTAGCCCATTGATGCCAGTAAGCAAGTTGTCGTAGGAAGCTGGGTTCTTTATGATTCCTTGTAGGCGTTTGAGCAAAGCAACATGCTTGGCAATCGGGTTGTTAAACTCGGTAAGTAGGCGAAATTGGCCATAGTTTACAGCAAATGCAGCTAAGGCTATAACCATTTTTGCGTCCCAGTAATAGCTTGATAGGTAGCTTTTTAGCATCTCTGTTGTTTTCACTTGCATGTCTTTGCCTGAACAGTTGCATGCCATCTGCATTCACTTCAACATCAATATATAACTTAACACGAAATTTCAAAACTAATTAATATATTACATATATTACAAGAAACAAAAATTTTATAAAAAAAATTGCGCAAATGCGCTTATATTATTAAATACAGAGGAAAATCTCCAACCCACCCTGGATGTGGTTTGAACCTGTGACCTCTAGAGTTACAAGCCCAAGGCTCAACTACTAGACTAAGACCTCAACTACTAGACTAAGACCTCAACCACATAGTCACATATTATTATATGTAAAGTGTGAAATTACATTATTATTTTTAGATTAAAAGATAGTACCACATAATTTATTTTTAAAGAAATATTTAATCAATCTGCTAGTTCGGTCAATTGGAAATGACCTCTCTGTAATTACAGCGGTAAGACTGCGTATACTAGACTCCCCTTTACCCCGCTTTTGCGGGAGGCCTTGTTAAGCATTGGGGTGATGTTGTTGTTGTTGCTGTTAGTTCGGTTATATAAGTTTCTTTATGTCAATTAAAACCGAACCGACGAAATGAATAAAATAATTATAATATTTATAGCCAAACTGAGTAGTTTATAATTATATGTTCCAAACTAAACAAACCTCGCAGGAGAGTTTACCGATGCTCTCAGCCGGTATGCCGTCCATTTTCTGCCAAACAAGGTATATATATATATATATATATATATATATATATATAGTGATCAATGAAAATGGTATATATGAATAAATTGAGTTTAATTTATAACTATATCGAATTAATTAAAACTGAAATCGAAACTGAACCGAATCTAAATAAAATTAAGCCTAAAAGGCCCAACCTCAGAGAAGAAATTCCAAATGGTTTCAGTGTCAGCAATCTCCTTCTGCAAAACACACATAATTAAGATCGACACAAGAAATAGATTGAAATTTAATTAATGAACGAACATACAGCAGAATCAGAAACGCCATTTTTAGGAGGAAGCAAGATTCTAGAGACAATATCAAAGAGGTGGTGGACATCCACTTGGCTTCCATCTGGATGATGGGTCTTCAGAAGCTCTTCAGCTACATTATCATTTTGGTGTTGAGATGGGATCAATGATGATATGTTACTCCCTATTGTTATTACAGGTTTCGCTACTGCCATTGTAATAGATCAAACCTTACTTGTGAACCTCTTTTTATAGGGCTCTAACGTGTCAGTTGATAAGAGAAATGTCTAACAATATTTTTATTTTTTATTTTTTTAGTTTTGTTTTATTTATCGAAATTAACGGTGAATTGAGATTGGTGTGACACACCTTAGGAATTCATGTGATTTTAATGATACAAATTAGTTGAAGAAACCTAACATTATTATTTGGAGGAAAAATTCATTGAGAGTATATCTTAATTTAGTAAATGGATTTGTATATACCGAGTCGCATAGATTGCTCTTTTACTGGTTCAACAATTTTCGAATATGACATGTGAGATATGTAGACAATTCATTAGACGTGCTCAATGAAATACTACTCCAATATTTTTTTTTGAGCAAAAGCAGGTGAGGGAAAGGAGTTAGGGTGGCAGTGTCATATGCTAGTTGACATCGCCATCCACCTAACCCAAGAACCCATCCCCTAATATCATTAATAGGAAAGGAAAAAGATACAAAAAGGCCTAATGAAAGTGAAACATGCTTCAGCCATTTAAGTCATGAAGAAAGACATCATAATAAATATTGGGGATGTAATCCCACCAAATATGATTATTTATTTATCTTCCATGGTTAGTTAATCTATCGGCTACCAGATTTCCTTCGCGGAATATATGTGAAATCACAATATTCATCGTCCGAAGGTAGGCTAGACATTCGGCTCACTCTGACTCCACGTAACTAACCGCTGTCGTCGTTTGAAAAGGTCCACGACATACATTGAATCGCTTTTCCAACCAAATATTTGATCATTCTCTGTCGTGAGCAGCTTTGATTGCAAACATAGCTGCTTTAATCAGCAATGAAAGCAAATCTAGTGTCAAATCGAAAGGCAAACCCTCCAACAAAACTACAGTGTTCATTCTGAAAAACACCCCTACAACCTGCTTGTTCCATCTCACTTACCACTGATGCATCAGTGTTAACCTTCAGCCATCCCTAAATTGGCGGTTTCCACATTACCGGGGTGATTCTAGGGGCCCTCGGGATGTTTGGGAGCAAGTTGAAAAGTTTCTAGAATGCCCAGTTTTAACGATGAACTCCAAACATGGCCTTTTCCTATTGAATTAGCCTTTCATAAAAGGGACCAAATTTGTCTAAGGCAAGTGTGAATGTTGGGTTGGGTTTCTTCGACGTTCGCCAAGTTACTCAAACTGTGTTGATACAAGCACTCTGCCACAACACTTTAATTTTGGATTAAAATTGTTGTGTAGAAGCTCATTGAAGTGTATGCGCAATGCCGCCACTGATGTCGATACTTTTGCCAAAAAGATGACTAATTCCAAGCCATATTCTCCTTGAAAAAGGACAACTAATTAAGAGATGGCCTAAGAGCATCTTTAATAGTTAGTCTATTTTAATGATAGTCTTGACACATAAGCAAAAATAGACAATCAACTAGAAAATGACTCTACACTAGCTTGTCTATTTTTTCTTTCCTATATGATGTGGCACAATAAATGTTGAATATTGTATATTTGATTTTCGACATATAAACAATCAAATAGAAAGCCAAGTCATCAATTTTATTAATATTTTAATGCTTAATTTAAAATTCAAATGTTGGTTAGTCGTGGAAGAGATATAATTAATTATTTTTTTAATAAAATCCATTATATAATAGACAATTTAGTGTAGCATAGTTTCTTGAAATATATTGTCTATTTTTAAAATTATTGATATGCCATCAATGTAGTTGTCTATTCTACATACCACATAATCTTAGAATCCACTATTTACTAAAGATGCCCAGTAGATAGTGGATTCCATGATTATGTTGTTGGAATTAAAACACTCAAATGAACAACTTTTATTAAACTCAAAGATATTTCAAGAACACTCTCACTCAAATTACAAAACTAAAACTCACTCTTTTACTTCTTTTCTCTCTAAAGAAGTTCTTATTTTTTTTGTTGATGATAAACAACTAAACAATTCACCTATTTATAGGTGACTTGTACAACTCTCAACTAACACAATTGCTCACCACCACCTCCAACTAATACAATTAATAGCCAACTTATTTAGTTAATTTAATGGCCTCTAAATTGGTTGTAGTTAATAGCCTCCAATTTGATTATCACACACAAAAATCTACATACTTAAAATACCTAAATAAATTTACTACATTTTGGATTTGTAGGCTTGGACTCTAATTGATTGGATTTGGGTTTTGGGTTTCCATTGATATGGATCAAGTTTATAATCCAACACCCCCCATTAAACTTGATCTTGTCATTCCGAGTGAGCTTCTCAATCTGATGTAGTTTTCGCTTGTGAGCGGCTTAGTGAAGATATCCGCAATTTGATCTTGTGTCTTCACGTATTCAACTTATACTTCCTTTCTTGCAACACACTCTCTTATATAATGGTAGCGGATGTCGATGTGTTTGCTTCGATCATGGAATACAGGATTCTTTGCTAAGGCAATGGCTAACTTATTGTCAACACGGATCTCAGTCGGCTCCTCTTGCATTAACCCAATCTCCTTCAATAAATTTCTAAGCCAAATTGCATGACAGACGCATGAGGTTGCTGCAACATATTCTGCTTCACATATAGACAAAGTTACAATCGGTTGTTTCTTTGACATCCATGTGAAAGCAGTGTCTCCCATGAAAAACACGAATCCATTAGTGCTTCTTCGGTTATCTACGTCTCCACCCCAATCGTTATCGCTATATCCAACAAGCTTGTAATCATTAGATACCGAATAAAACAAGCCAAAGGCAGTTGTACCTTTCAAATAGCGAAGAATTCTCTTCGCGGCTTTAAAATGGGTGGTTGTTGGTGACACCATATAGCAGCTTACTAATTCGACTGCATGAAGGATATCTGGCCTCGTGCATGTAAGATAGCGTAGACTTTCAACCAAACTTTTGAAAAATATTGGATCTACACTTTCCCCTTCTTCATGTTTGGACATCTTGATCCCATACTCCATCGGTGTGCTTATCGGCTTGTAGTTATCCATCTTGAACTTTTTTAAGATCTTCTTCGCATAGCTTTCTTGTGAAATCAAAATTCCATCCGTCTGTTGCTTTACTTCTATACCAAGGTAATACGCCATGAGCCCCATGTCTGTCATCTCGAACTCCTTCGTCATCACTATTTTGAATTCATCGAACATTCTTTGATTACTTCTAGTGAAGATCAAATCATCCACGTAGAGGCACACAATCAAAATATCTACATCTTTGATCTTGATGTACAAAGCATGCTCATAGGGACATTTGTTGAAGCCATTTTCTCGGAAGGACTTATCGATTCTACTATTCCATGCCTTTGGTGCTTGTTTTAGCCCATAAAGAGCCTTCTTCAACTTCAACACCTTGCCTTCATGGCCTTTTGCTTCGTAGCCTGGTGGTTGTTGAATGTAGACTCCCTCTTCAAGAACTCTATTTAGGAAGGCTGATTTTACATCCATTTGATAAATCCTCCATTTATTTTAAGCCGCCAAAGATATAATTAGTCTAACAGTTTCCAATCAAGCAACTGGAGCAAACACTTCATCGTAGTCAATTTCAGCCTTTTGACAGTAGCCTTTTGCAACAAGCCTCGCCTTATGTCTTTTGATCTCTCCCTTGGCATTTTGCTTTGTTTTGTACACCCATTTTACACTTATTGCCTTGTGTCCTTTGGGAAGTGAAGTGAGTTCCCATGTATCATTCTTCTCAATAGCCTTGATTTCTTCGTTCATTGCATCTCTCCATTGTTTTTATTGTGCAGCTTCTTGAAATATCACCGGTTCACAATCAATAAATAGACAAAATAATGTTAAATTGTCTAATTGTTTGGTCACCTCATAGAGTTCTCAAAGGCTTCTTGTATGATGCACGGTTCTTTCATCATCACTCCTACTTGAAGATGGAGAGGATGATGAGGATGACATGTCTCTATGAGTTGGAGAAGTTGGTGGGGTGGTGCGGCCTTGTTGAAGTTCTCTTTGTTGCTCAGCTATTGTCTGATCATCTTCATCGAACTGGAAAAAGTTGAAGTCCTCTGTCTGAGAATTAAAATTCCGTTCTCCTTCTTCATCAAATATCACATCTCGGCTTATCACAACCTACTTGTTATTTGGATTGTATAGCTTGTAGCCTTTTGAGCTTGAGTCATAACTGATGAAAATGAAACTCTTGCTTTTATCATCGAGTTTGGTTCGATTCTCATCCGGTACATGAACATGAGCTATACTGCTAAAGAATCGCAAGTGGGAGATTCCGGGCTTTCTTTCGCTCCATGCCTCTTATGGTGTCTTTCCCCATACACTTCTTATAGGAGAATGATTTAATAGGTAGACAGCACATACCACTGCTTCCGCCTAAAACTCCTTAGGTAGTTTCTTGCTTTTGAGCATACTTCGTGCCATGTCGAGGAGTGTTCTGTTCTTCCTTTTAGCCACACCATTTTGTTGGGGGGATCTAGGGACTGTTAGGGGGCGACGGATTCCATGTGCTTCACAGCACTCGTTGAATGCCTTGGACGTGAATTCTCCTTCTTGATCTGATCTTATGGATTTGATTTTATGACCACTCTCATTTTTGACGGCTAATTTGAACTTCTTGAATACTTCAAAGACTTCTGATTTTTGTTGCAAGAAGTACACCTATGTTGTTCTTAAAAAATCATCAATAAAGAGGAGGAAGTAATTTTTATTACCGAAAGAAATTGGCTTAAAAGGACCGCACACGTCCTTGTGGATGAGCTTGAGTGAATTCTTGGCTCTAGAATCTGACTCCTTTGGAAAGCTTCTCCTGAATTGCTTCCTTTATAAACATCCTTCGCACAATTGACCAGGATTGTTGATACATGGTAAGCCTCTGACCATTCCTTTCTTTGATAGTAGCTCCAATCCTCCGAAGTTGAGATGACCAAATCGAAGATGCCATAGCCACGATGCGTCTTTATAACACGCCTTCAAACACTTTGCAACATCATTCTGAATGTTCAAAGAAAACATTCTATTCTTTGACATTTGCACTTTGGCAATTAGATCTCCTTTGCCATCTCTTATAAAAAGACTACAATTTTTCATGTGAATATCATAGCCTTTTCTAAGAGCTGGCCTAGACTTAGAATGTTGCATTTCATATTAGGCACATAGTAGACATTTGAGATTAACTAGTGGCTACCATCTTTTGCCCGAAAAAGTATGTTACCTTTTCCTTTCACTGATATTTTGCTGTCATCTCCAAAAGAAGCGTCGCCACTTACTTCTTCAGTGAGCTCCACGAATAAACTTCTTTTGCCATACATGTGATTGCTTGCACCGGTGTCGAGATACCATGTGTTCTCTTGATGATCATTGCTATTATTGTATGATAGTAACATCATTTCTTTCTCTTCGGTTTTCTCTCCCATGAAGTTGGCCTTCTCCTCGACCTTACTGCTAGGGGATCTACATTCTGAAGTGTAATGTCCGAGCTTTTGACAATTATAGCATTGGACTTGAGATTTGTCATACCATGAGTTTGAGTTGCCTCTTCCATGACCTTGTATGGAGCTTTCTCCCTTCTTGTAGTTATTGTTGGAATTATTGTTGTTGTTATTCTAACTTCATCCATGACCGCCATCTCGTCCACAGCCTTGACCTCTGCCTCTGCCTCTGCCTCAACCTCTGCCTCTGCCATGTTGGTCTCTACTATTGCCATAGCTTTCACTCGTATCCTTGAGTTGTAGTTTGAGGAGTTGCTCAGTGATCCCTTGCTTCTTCTTATGCTTTTCTTTATAAGCTTGTAGTGATCCTTGGAGTTCCTAGATCATCATCTCTTCCAAGTCTTTTGTTTCTTCAATCGTCACCATGATGTGCTCAAATTTGGGATCTAACGAGCGGAGTATCTTCTCTATTATTCTTACATCTTCTAACTTCTCACCGTTTCTTTTCAATTGATTAGAAATGGCTGCTACTCTAGAAAAGATTCAGAGATAGACTCAGATGGTTTCATGTGCAAGGATTCAAACTCACCTCTTAGTGTTTGGAGACGAACCTTCTTCACCTTTTTGAATCCTTTGTAAGAGGTTTGTAGCTTCTCCCATGCTTGCTTGGAGAAAGTTGCACTTGAAATCTTTTTAAAACCATCATTATCTAATGCTTGATAGATGAGGAAGAGAGCTTTCTTGTCTCTCTTTCGGGAATCCTTCAAAGTTGTAGCTTGATCTAGCGTGAGAGAGGCTTCATTTTAGGGCTCCTTGAAACCTTTCTGTACGATATCCTAAACATAATGCGCACCTAAAAGAGCCTTCATCTTGATACTCCAATTGTTATAGTTGTTGTTGTTGAGTGTTGGAACTTGAAACGATGCCACGCTATTTGCCATCTTACTCAAATAGCTTTTCTAGACGTACAGGGACTGTTGCGACACTTTCTAGAATCTTTTGCAACATACTAGACATATTGCAACGCTTTTGGTAGTCTACCGCGACACTTTCTGGGCTTTTTAGCTACTGCAACGCCTGGGTAGTTTCAACTTTTTTTCGCACTCGAAAAAAAAATTCTTTTCGGGAGGAGGACTCGAGCTCTCAACATCGCTCTGATACCACTTTATTGGAATAAAACACTAAAATGAACAACTTTTATTAAACTCAAAGATATTTCAAGAACACTCTCACTCAAAATATAAAACTACAACTCACTTTTTACTTCTTTTCTCTCTAAAGAAGTTCTTATTTTTTTATTGATGATAAACAACTAAACAACTCACCTATTTATAGGTGAATTATACAACTCTCAACTAACACAATTACTCACCACCACCTCCAACTAATACAATTAATAGCCAACTTATTTAGTTAATTTAATGGTCTCTAAATTGGTTGTAGTTAATAGCTTCTAATTTGGTAATCACAAACAAAAATCTACATACTTAAAATACCTACATAAATTTACTACATTTTGGATTTGTGGGCTTGGACTCCAATTGATTGGATTTGGGTATTGGGTTTCCATTAATATGGATTAAATTTATAATCCAACATATGTGGCATGTGAAATAGAAGCTCACATTGATGATATGTCAATAATTTTAAAAATAGACAATGTCTACAAAAAAAGAACTACACTAGATTGTCTATTTCATCTAGAATTGGGTAATTAAATAATAAAAATATCCAATTACAAGCTAGTTTCAATGTTAAATATTAAAATATTAATTAATTTGATGAGTTGATAGTCCATTTGATTGTCTACATGTAGAAGATCAAATAGACAATGTCCAACATATATTATGTCACATCATATAGGAAAGAGAAAACAGAGAAGCTAGTGTAGAACACTTTTTTAATCTATTGTCCATTTTTACCTATGTGGCAAGACTATTGTTGGAATGGACTATCTACTAAAGATGCTCTAAGGTTTCAATTGTACAGCCACAGAGAACACAACGGGAAACCAAATGTAGACCTCTACGAGAAAAAGTGTCATGTGTAGGCAAGTAGCCATGATACTCTCGCCAGCTCAAGAACGAATGTGACAGGGGAATAAATGAGCTCCAACTAAAGTCAAATACCATGTCCCGATTTGAATTACCTTGTAACCACTGATAACATAATTTTACCAAGAAAATTCTTGTGCTACTTGGCCTCCATATACAAATGTCTTTGTGGTCTCCATGCATTTTAATATGAGAAATCTGATCCCGAATAGTTGGTAGTAGATTCGGCAGACTTTGCCAAGTATTGTCTCGCAAGAAGTTACTTACCTTTTCATGCAATCGGCGATGTTCTAAATTATTGAAGTTGAGCTGATCGAAAATATAGGGGACAATCCACTCATCATTCCAAAAGTTTCGATCTGATTTCTCTCTAAGAAGACAATATGAATTATTCTTACTAACCTGATAAATTTTTTTTACCGAACTCCAAATTGATGAATTGCAAACAACTTTAGGAATCCTTGCTTCGTTTAAGAATCATTTCCTCAAAAGTTTAAATCATAACGTGTTTGAATTTAACAAACCTCATGCCATTTCCCACATGATAGATTCATTTAATAGCTTAAAGTCCTTGATACCAATTTCGCTCGTTTTTAGCGTTAATTTGCATATTCTCCATGGGACCGTAACAACTTTTCTTTTGCTGATGCTTCCCGACCAAATAAAGTTTTGAACGGCTTTGTTGATTTTTCCTAGCAGCTTACTCGGCCATTGATACACAATAAATTGGTGAATAAAAAGCCAATTATGACTAATTTGACAACCCCGCCATTGACAACACACTCCCCTTCCACCAAGAAAACTTCAACAATAACTTGTTATAAAGAGGACGGAGGCGGACAACCTTTGGTTTTCCTTTAAACAGTGGCACACTGGGGTAATTGAATGGAAAGGTGCCCATGTGAACACCCGTAATATTGTTGCCAATCCACTACAACGATTAGCTGAAACGGATCAAGGGTCGAAGTAAATTTCTAATTTGTTCTAATTGACTAGCTGGCCTAAGAGCTCCCTATACAAATCAAACACTTTTCTTTATTTCCCGTATATTCTTTGATGTGGCTTGGTAGAAAATCAACATATCATCGACATATAGCAAATGTGAAGGAATGTGAGAACCTCAAGAATACCTTATTAGCTTGATTTTCCAGAAGAGATCAAATGTGTTAATAATCAGCTAAAGCAGTCCTTTGCAATGCCAAATAGAATTGGAGATAGAGGGTCCCCCTTTTGAACCACTCTTGAGCAAGAAAAGCACCCTTTCGTACCTGAGACCGTCATAATCAAAATCCGAGTAGACGATAAAAAGTTTAACATCCACTATCAAAATCAAAGTGAAAAACCAAAAGTGTGTAGCGCCTCTAGAAGAAATGACCAATCTAGTTTGTCAAAAGCCTTTCTTATGTTAATCTTCATGGCCAAACTTCCACCATAACACCTTTTGTTTAACATGTTTACTCCTTACTATTGGGAACTGACAATCACATTGAATATGCATAACTGGCATGGTAGAAATTCAAAATTTTGTCTCTGTCCCCAGGAACTCCTATTAGTTGCATATGAATTAAATAAAGCCCTAACTAAAGAATTCTCTACCTAGGTTAGCATGCATAGGCTAGGCAAACCATAATTCTAAATTATATCCTAGCATAAATATTTTATACTAAGCATGTTATAACTCTAAGCTATAACCTAAGCATGTTATAACTCTAAGCTATAACCTAAGCATAAAATAAACTAAGCATGCAAAACAACCTAAGCATAATTATTAAGTTTAAAAATGCTTAAAGAAAAAGACCTAATAATTAAAAGAGAAAGAAAGAAAACTTACCAGTTGAAGCGTGCTTTAGCAAAATCTCCTTGCACAAGCCTCCAAACCTAGGATAGCCTCTATGAGTATCCACACGAACCCCACCAACCAAAACCTCTAAGGACCCTTGAGTAGTTGCTAGACCACTCTAAAAGCCCCACCTAAAAATATAAACTAGATGTGCTTGAATAAAATCAAGCTCCTAAAAAATAACTTGTTCAAGTTAACCTTTATCGTAGGAATTATTCTTGAACTTGGTGCTTTGAAAAAGAGAGAAGGAGATGCCTATTTATAGGCTTGGAGGAGCAAAATCGCTCCTCAATTTCCAATGTGGGATTGGGAAAAATCTGCCCAATCCCATATGGTTCAACACTCGAACCCCATGGGTTGACCCGCGGGCAGCATACTTTGCACGCTGCATGCCAACCCTTACAAGGCAGGCCATAACGGCCTGCCTTGCTCCCACAAGTTAGGCTTATGGGCTTTCCCACAAGCCCAGCTTGTGGGTTGGGCTTCGCTGGGCACACCTAAAGCTGCCCAACAGCGCTGGTATGACCCAGCATGTGGCTCGCGCATGTGCCGAGCCCACGACCCTTTAGCCGCTTATATGGGGTCCCAAAATATGGGCCCCATCTCTGTAGGGTCCGACCCCTTTACTCCGATAGGAAAAACCCCTTTTAATCCTTCTTTCAAAATTAATTTATTTTACCTAATAAGTTAGTTACCAGTCAAAATAAATTCCTTGGCTTACCAAAATGATCCAATTTAAATAATAATCCAATTATTAATATGTTATATTTTCGTAATAGAATAAATTTATTAATTCTTTACTCAGTCCGATGAAGGTCTAATGTGTGTGACGTTATAGGATTCTAAAGTATTGAACTGTTAAGTCTTAACCAACCCTTGTTCTATTGGAACTATTGGCTCGAGGTTCTAGATTGTGAATAGAACTCGATTACCTTAAACGACTGTAGTATGCCTCTAGCAAGGGTCTACCATCCCCCATTACTCGGAACATCATTTGTGCTTATGACTTAATCCCGGTTAATGCAATAGTTGTCCAATGTGATGAACTCCTTCCATTCTTTAATATTAGTACCATCTGGTTTATAGAGTTCGGTTAAAGCGTTAACCCACTAATAGCAAGGTTGCTCCAAGCTATCCCAGTTATTAAATTGTTACCAAAGTATATTGCCTTTTACCATAGTGTATTTGACTAGAAACTATTTCTATCAAATACATACTCTGATCAGAGGTTTATAGCAATCATCACTTTAACAAGTGGCCAGGTACAACTCCTTAATATATCTAGAGCGATGGATTCTTTTCGACTATATAGCTTACCAACATGCTGTCATTACTATACCCGTAACCACCCATGACATCCTAAATTAATGGGTGTATGAGAATGGCCCAAAGTATAATGATGGTACCACACAAGATAACTAGCATCTCAAGTATGAGGATATTCGCAAAGCTTATTGAATGAAGATAAACACCAACACATTGATATATACACCGAGTGTTTACCTTACTACAATCTCTAATATATCTCCCAAATATATCCATGTGTCAAACTTAAGGCACCACCTTCAGTCCTTTAGGTGGTTGACTGCTTGGACCCTTTCCAAAAAAGTTGACCACATGCTAGTCGTACGGCTTCATCAATATCCTTTCTTGATAAAACTATGACTAGGGATAGTTTAGATATAATCATAATTATACATGAAGCAAGTCTCATTGAATATAGTCCAGCTATAATTTCTCTGACTTCATGCTATGATACATCAAGGACTTCTGTATACATAAATCAAAGAATATATTTTAACCAGCCATAAAATATTTACAAGCACATCTATATAAAATAAAAAATTAAGCGCCTGTATTGATTAAACAAATTATTCGTACCATTACATAATTAAGATATATCTAATTGCCTTAAGGGCATACATCATATCTAATACTTACGATGCCAGAGTGATACACTGGTGTATGCTTCTATTTCTAATAAAACCGAATTGGTTCGGAGATATAATGCGTTCGATAATGAGAGCCAACTGCGTTGCTAGAATCTTAGAGATGATTTTAAACCCAAAGTTGCTCATCACAATAGGATGAAAGTCTTCGATGTTTACCCCCACTGCTTTTTTCCAGATAAGCACCATTAGATCCGAATTAAGTCCGATGGTTATCTGTTTGTGATTGAAAAACTAGCTCACCATATTACATACATCGGACCCAATGATATCCCAAAAATGTTGGTAGAAAATACCCGTGAACTTGTCGGGGCCTGGTGCACTACTTCTATCCATGGAAAAAACCGCACTTCGTATTTCTTATATGGTGGGTGGGTGAACAAGCACTGCATTATCCTAATTAGTTACCAAGTTGAGATCAATATCTTAAACCAATGCATAATCGGGGCGAAGAACATGTTCCTGAAGTTAACAATATAGAGTAAAAAGTTATAAGATGATCAGAGATTAACTTTTGTTCAGTGGTGATATTACCGGCAATATTCATTGTCGTAATCAAGCCTATAGCCTTACGATAATTTGCCATTCGAGGAAATTATTCCGAGTTTTGATCCCCCACTTGCAGCCACCGAGATCTGCTTCTTTCTCTTAGATATATTTCTTTTTTAAGTAGATGATTTTCCAAATTCGAATGAGCCTCCAATTCCTGCGCGTACAATGTTTCCATTATCCCATTCTCTGAGATTTGAAGTTGAATTCTGCCCAAACCAGCTCTTGATTATCGTATGTTTTCATCCATATTTCCTAAAACATCCTAATTCCATTTCCTTAAAATGGGCATTAAAGTTTTCTGCTTTAAGCCAATAAGAAAAATTGGTGGTAGAGGTGGGAAATTTCCATGCCAAAGTTCCTGAACTAATTGTCATAGATCTTGATGCTTTAGCCATATTGACTGAAATCTGAAACAATTTTCTCTGAACCCCCTATGTGCATTAAACTAGGTGATGGTCAGAGTGGTGACGCGGTAGGATAATGTAATGAAACATATCCCAAAAAGAAGTGAATTCTGAAGAGATAATTGCTCAATCAAGACAACTATCAATTCAAGATTGGCCATGTCTCCCGTTCGTCCAAGTAAAGTAAGGCTCCGTGCTATCCATTTCCAATAATTTGATGTTATCAATGAATCCCCAAAACTCACGGTAAGAGATAGGCAATGGTTGTTAAATAAAATTAAATTAAAAACTAAGAGAATCATAAAGGCCAAAGCCACATCATCAAAGAAGAAAACAAACAGAGAAATAAATCAACAAAAGCTAAACGTATGAGTTTCTCATCTTTTGCTGTAACATTTTGAGTTACAATACTTTAGATATTAATTTTCAATTTTTAGAATTAAAGTTAATAGTTGTAGTTATGAGTTTGTAAGCACTATATAAGAGCATACTTTGTAGTCTTGAAAACAACACAGAGAAAAGAAAAAGAAAAAGAAATATAAATAGAGAGGTAAGGAAGAATTTGCTTTGAGCAATATTTTCTTGGTTGATTGCCTTATATTATTTCGAGTGTTTGTATTTTCAAATTGGTACTAGAGCCGATGGTATATGTAACGGGTCAATTGGCACTACCCCGTTTGACAAAAGGAAACTATGAAAATTAGAGTATTCAAATGAAAGCTCTTCTCGGTTCTCAAGATGCTTGGGAAATAGTTGAGACATGTTTTGTAGAACCAGAATCTATCGCTGCATATTCAGTGGCTCAACTTAAGATGTTGAACGAAACATGATCAAAGGATAAAAGGGCATTGTATATGATATTCCGAGCAGTTGATGAGTCTGGCTTTGAGAAGATTACAATGACAACAACTTCAAAAGAAGCGTGGGACATTTTGGCAAGCGTTTATAGAGGAGCCGATCGAGTCAAGCAAGTTCGCTTGCACACACTTTGAGGTAAATTGGAAATTATGAAGGTGAAAGGGTCAAAAGATGTATCTGACTACATCACACGGGTCCAGACCGTGGTGAACCAACTCAAATGCAATGGTGAAGAATTAACCGATGTGCGAGTGGTGGAGAAAATTTTGAGATCGCTAACTGACAATTTTAAGAATGTTGCATATGCCATTGAAGAATCAAAGGACCTAGCAATGTTAACGGTTGATAAGATTGTAAGTTCTCTTGAGGCACACAAGCAGCATAAGAAGAAGAAGAAGGAGGAGACACTCGAGCAAGCACTTCAGACTAAGGCATCAATCAAAGGCGAAAAGGCACTCTACTCTCAAAACTTTTAAGGTAGAGGGTGAGGTAGTAGAGGTCGAGGAAATGGTCATGGTGGTAGAGGTCGTGGTCAAGAAGGGAATTATGAGAAAAATAGGCAATTGAGCCAACAAAATTGGCATAGAAGAGGATGCGGACGTGGAAGAGGCAGTTGGTCAAATCGTTCTGACGTTGAGTGTTATAAATGTCATAAATTTGGTCATTATATGGGTAGTTGCAACTCCAAAAAGTGTAACACATGTGGCAAGATGGGCCATATTATGAAAGAGTGTCAAGTTGAGAAAGTAGTGGAGGAGACGAACAATTTAACCATAGAAGATGAAGTAAAAGAAGGTTTTCTCATGATGGCTCACACTGATGTTGATATAGATAATGACACAGTGTGGTATCTCGACTCAGGTGCAAGCAACCATATGTATGTATATGAACATTTGTTTAAGGATATGAAAAGGGTTGAAGATGGACATGTATCTTTTAGAGGTGCGTATAAGGTCAAGGTCAAAGGCCTAGGGACGGTTTATTTCTTACAAAATGATGGCTAGGTAGGTTCAATCCAAGATGTGTATTATGTACCACGCCTAAATATAAACATTTTGAGTATGGGGCAACTCATGGAGAAAGGTTACTCGGTACTTATGAGAGAACGAGTCTTGCACTTGAAAGACAAGCAAGGGCGCTTAGTTGCTCAGGTTGAGATGGGGAGGAATCGCATGTACAAATTGAATTTGAGAAGCATAAGTGAAAGATGTTTGAAAGTCAATGTAGAAGATAAGGTGTCATTATGGCATTTCCGTTTTGGTCACCTACACCATGGTGGTCTATAAGAATGAACAAAGAAGAATATGCTGTAGGGGCTACCTGACATGGACTACAAAGGAAAGTTTTGTGAAGAATGTGTGCTTGGCAAGCATACAAGGACCTTATTTCAGAAGAAGGCTGGATATCAGGCTAAACAACCTCTCGAGTTGATTCATACTGATATATGTGGACCAATTACCCTTGAATCATTTAGTGGTAAAAAGTATTTTATTTCTTTTATTGATGATTTATCAAGAAAGGCTTGGGTATATTTTTTAGAAGAAAAATCTGAGGCATTCAAGGTGTTCAGAAAATTTAAAGCGATGGTGGAAAAGGCAACAGGAAGATACATTAAAGCTGTACAATCCTATAGAGGTGGCGAGTATACATTGACAACTTTCACGAAGTATTGTGAGGAGTAAGGCATAAAGCGATTCCTAACTGCACCATATACTCCTCAACGAAACCGTATTGCTGAGAAGAAAAATCGAACCATTCTTAATATGGTTAGATCAATGTTGAAGAGTAAGAAGATACCGAATGAATTTTAGGTAGAAGCTGTACAATGCGCCATTTATATGCAAAATCGGTGTCCACATGTAAAGCTATTTGATCGAACACCACAAGAGGCATGGAGTGGACAAAAGCCAATAGTTTCTCACTTTAAGATATTTGGTAGTGTAGCTTATGTACATGTTCATGATTAGCAAAGAGCAAAGCACGAAGATAAAAGCAAAAGATATGTCTTTATTGGGTACAATGAGAAAACAAAAGGGTAAAAGCTACTTGATCCAATAAGCAAGAAGGTTGTGGTGAGTCATGATGTATGAGTCAATGAAGCAAGCGAGTAGGATTGGAATAACTCCAAGGAGATAAGCATGGAAGTGGAAGAATCGTTAACTGCTGCACCAGCAGTTATACCGACAAACACTGAAACTATAAATGATGAAGATGAACCACGATAACCCTGTGAGCATGGGATTTTGCAGTCCCTCTCGCGTGACGATAATGACGTGTACCCCGATTTTAATGCCTCAAAATAAAAGTTCTCTTTAGAATTTTTATTACCAAAATAATATTACTTGCGAATTTTATACTTGGTAGAATCCAGTTCGGCGTGGCCAATAACGCGTCCGGTAGGAGCTTGAATTGATGATTTGCACCTAAATAATAAATACCCATTAAAATATTATTAAAAGTAAAAAAGATGCCTTTCCACCTACTATTAAACCACTTTTGACGACTTTTTAGGCTCCTAGGCCCGCTGCCTGTCAGTATGCTGGAGGCTGATACCACCAATGGCATCAGCCATGCCACCGGCGATATCACCATGTCACCGGCGGCATCATCCATACCACTGGTGGCGTCGCCATGACATCGGCAGCATGGCCTGAAAGGGGTCCCTGCACAGACAGCCTTTCGGCCACTTTCGGTGGAATTGGTCAAAAAGGCCTCAAAAAACACCCTATTTCACCTATAAAAGCACACCTTGAGCTACAATTTAAGGGGGACCATCTAATGTTAGAATTTCAATATTAGAATGAGAAAATAGATTTTAGTGAGATAAGAATTAGATAAGTCAGAAAAAAGGATTCCGATCCATTTTTCCTGGTTTTTCTTCTTTGAATTCTCTGATTGTGAGCTTAAAATCAGTAAATCTTGTAGTTAAAAATCAAATTAATTGGATTTAGAAACCCGAAACACTCAAATTTACCACTAAATTGTCGTAACAAGCTCCCTAGAGGCGTTTCTTTTTAGTTCACGAAGAGATGGATTCACGGCCTCGAGGTAAAAATCCTAAGTCTCATAGCTCTTTGGCATTAATATTACTGATTTGTGTTAATTTTTGTTAATTTATACTTTTTTTTGAGTTTTCGGTCATTTTGGACTGTTATCCCTACTGCTCTAAGAAATTGAAGTCGTCGGAGACATGTGATATCACCGGCGATATTAGCCATGTCGCCATCGACATCACTGATACCGCTAGTGGCATCACATTCCCCAGAGACTTCATTTTCTTGTGGGACCCTTTCTTTATGGTACTCGAAAAGCCATGTAGCCTGCCTACAAACTGATGTCGCTAGTGATATAATTGATGTCACCGGCGGCATCAGCCATGTCGCTAGCGACATCAACCATGTCGTCGGCGGCATCAGTTGTATCGTCGGCGATATGACTTTCTGGACAACAGTTTTATTTTCATTTGTTCCTGGATTAGCTTATTTTTCAAAGCTAGAACATATAATGCAATGATGGAAGTTCAAAACCTCTTGAAAACAGACCCCACCCCATAACTTGTGGTATTTTCACTTATAATCCGATTAAAGCAACGACTGAACCTAAAATTTGATCAAAAATGGAATTTCCCCACAAACGCCATTCAAATCTCATTTTAGCCATCCAACTAGGCTTTATGATACTGTAAATAAAATATGCCATATCCGTGCTAACGATCTTCTGCAGGTAGACGTATATCAGACATTCGGGTATTTTATTTATTGCATAGAAAAATGTACAGGACTTGGAAGCCTTATAATAATTTTATTTCCTGCACTTATTTTTTTAACAGCTGTAAATATTTTATTCATCGCTTCAATTGCTTGATAAATGCGAAAATAACAAAATAACTGAAAACACGAATAAATAGGATGGATTAAACGATTAAGAAAGAATGAAGTATCTTAACTTGGCCTAATGAAAAATAGATAACATCATTAGAACTCGGAATCTCTACGTAAGGTATGGTCCAACCACTCGGTGGGAAAATCGTACAAAAACTTTCCCAGTTGAGCTGAACCAGGTGGCGACTCTATTTTAAGTACAGGATTTCGATCTCATATCTTTTGAGCAATTAAACATGCAAAACCATTTTCCAATCACATCACTCGCATCTCCCTCGTCATTCCAAGAGGCCGGCCCCACCGGCCCGACGCCGCAGCCACTGCGTAAAGTATCATCCTCTCACAGTGGCGACTCTGCTTGGGAATGTGATCTCTTTGAACTTGAACTTTCTTTTCATAAAGTTTAAAGGATTTTGATGATGTATTGAAATCATTGGCCAAATTAAAATTTCATTCCTTTTCTTAAGACGTTTTATCCTTATGCGTGTAGATAGTTCAGTAATTTTTAAGTGCCCCATTTTACCCGAGAAGCTCGTGAAGTGTCACTCATGCCCTGTTGGAATTGAGGATGCCTAGTGGGTGGATCACTTATTTTAACCAACACGTAAATTCCTATAATCACACCTATTTGGGAATGGTTGAGTAACATGGAATCAAGGTAAATGAGAACCTTCTACATCAACAACCCTATACCAAAGCCATGTTAGAAAAAGCCCTAGCACATCATTCCTTTAGGGTCACCAGAATAAATAAAATAATTGGGACGTGCTTCTTTCGCCATTACCGGTGAGGAGGCCAAAACTCCATCCTTCCAAAGAGGCATTACGCGAGAGTCATAAGGTTGGAAGAGGGACAATTTGTTTGCTATGTGCCCTACGATCATGCACCCCGATGGATTGGCTTCAAGAGCCAGAATTGAATCAACTTACCCTTACTGCTCCCGCCCGTGGAAGAAGTTTAGCAACACACATAGGACTTCCCTCGTGCCTATATTGCTTCACTACATATCACTATGTATGATGTGAAATATAAACTCCTACGTATGTTGGGGGGATAAGCCATCGCATCATCTCTAACCACATCTACGTGCAGCCATACATATCACGCATTGCTCCCGAGGAATAAAAGCATGCATACCATCCATACCATTCACAATCCCATTCACGGTCTGATCTGCTGCCTACCATTTCAGCTAGAAGGAGGCATACTGATCGTCGCACCCCAGCTTTGAAAAGGATAGAACACCGCCTTATATGTCATCCTCTCACCCCTATTGTCACCAAGAAAGTCGAAAGAATTCTACACATCGATTCCAATGGGGAGTTAGATTCAGAACAAGTTCAGTTAAGCTAGAATCCTTCTCAACCAGCCATGTCTTTCCAAAGAAATGAAGGGACCCCTCCTCCAGAAGAGCCCTTTGGCCCTACTTCCAGCTCGGAACAGGATCTCAACCACCACCTGGTTTTGACTTTGCCAGTGCTATAGCACAATTCCTGAACTCAGATGCTTTCTAAGCTTCTATCCAAGCTACTGTTCTAGCAGCCGTTAAGCAAGCTCTCAAAGATAGAAATTCCAATCGAGTATCGGTATCTGATATTCAGGCCCAGAATGGTTCGGCACAGATGTTGACCAGTCTGGTAAGGACGAGACCCATTGCACCTATGTTTCAATCAACCCAGTCTATGGCGAGCCCATTCTAGTTTGGGCAAGCTTCATCTTTCTTATAAACTTCGACCATTCTATTAGTTGTGCCTTTTAATCCAAGACCCTTCGCTCAAAGCTCTACTCCCCCGGTATTTACTCACCAAAGCCCAGTTTCTCAGCCACTACCCTATTTCACACCTCCGCAGTTCATTATAACTCCTAAAGGCACCACCTACCCCTAAAATCCTTTTGCCAGCCAGCTGACCATTCGCCCTTCACTACCTCCGACACTCAACAACCAGGTCATGCAACCGCCAGGTGTAACACCCAAGGTAGCCGATTTTATTCAGCAAATGATAGCTTCTCAAACTATCAATGACTAGTTCGTGCATTCTTCAGGTGCAACACTTGAAGCCCCAGCTATCTCTCACAGACCGATCAGTGACCAGGTCACGCAGCCTCCAATTGTGACACCCGAGATCTAAGCTTACATCAACTGCCTCATCACCGATAAGAAATTTAAAAGGGATGAAGACTGGGTCCCCGATAATTTCACTATGCCAAACATGGCTCATTATGATGGTTCCGGAGCTCCTGCCTCTCACATTATAATGTATGAAAGAGTAATGCGCGTGAACAAGTTAAGTGATAAGGTGCTTGCTGAAATGTTTCCCTGCTCCCTTCGGGATCCTGCCCTTGAATGGTATCACACCTTGCCGCAATATATTATCACCGACTGGAATCTCTTATCTGAGACATTAAAAGTGCATTATGGTTTTAATACTATGTAGAAACAACCTTCCAGCATCCTGAAAGGGTCCGCCAATTGCCCAATGAAACTTTTAAGCAATACTTCAATCGGTGGATATTAACTCAGGTCTTAATGAAATCTAAACTAAGCCTTGAGGAAATGATTGTCAAACTCCTCGAAGGGTCTCTCCCCCTATTTCGCAAGGAAATGTCTACTGATTCCTTTCTTTCTTATAAGGCTGTATTCGAGAAAGCTAAGAAAATTGAGCGTGAGGCAGAGTGTGAGAAGGCCGAAAGAGCGGGGAAACCGTGGTTCAGAAAGAATGAAGCTCAACCCTCAGCCCTGGGCCGGCTAAGCCTAAAACACCGGTTTCAATTCAAGCCATTTCTCATACCCCCACTGCACCCCTTATAATCACTCCGGCTTCATCAACAGTTGCTACAATCCAGCCTCCTCGTCCCCCCTTTGTTTTGACTAACCCTTATAAATTGCCCCTGCGGGTCATCTTCCAGCATTTGAGGGAAGCAGGTTTCATACAGTCCATTCAGGAATACAAGCCATCTAGACCTGAAGATAAAAACAACTTTTGTAATTATCATGTTCAGGTAGGACACCAAACCAACAATTGCAAGGCCCTGCTCTCAATAATTCAATGGTTGGTTAACGAAGCAAAGATCGCTAAACCGGACAAAGCTCCAAGCACTATGAATAATCCTTTGCCGAATTTCGGGAGCAAGGTTGGCATGGTCTAGTCTGGTTTATCTGAAGCCGCAATCTTCGATCTCCTTGCTCAGAGGCTGGATAGTAGTAACACTATCTTAGCCATCGGTTTGGGTCTCCCATCTTACTCAGTTTTTGATCTTATCAATCAAGCCAACCCAGGAGTCAACTCTATCCAGGGGATGGAAATTGATCCAAAACAGCCAAAACAAGAGAGCCACAGGTCTAAACTATTCATGGCAAAAAGAATGAAAGCTGAGAAGAAAACATTGTTCAGTGTAGATTCCTTTGTTTTGAAGGAGAACTATTCTAATGAAGATGGGGAAATGGCTCGAGAGACCAAGGCCGTAAGCATCGACTCATTCAAGGTTGATCAAAATGACCTCTTTAGCGTAGATAAGTATGAGCTATAAAATCTAGATTCGGACTCCGAGTAGTAACATTATCTGTTTGAAACATGAGCCACTAAGAGTGTCATGCTCAACGATGTCCTTAATATCACTCAGAGTGGTCGTGTATATCAGCCAGAAGATCGATATCTCCGTTTAAGCAAGGACCCGATTTTTGGCAGAGTTGGAACTACTGTAAGACCCCCTTCTCCACCTCCGCCTGTCCCTACCAGTCTTGAGGTTAACCCCCTTATTATCCAGTTGAAAAACACCCAAGCCTGATACAACATCTGGTAACTAGTAATCGACTCCGAAGGGCATCGCAAGGGCTTGATTAAATGGCTCCTTGATTTAGAAGCTAATTCAACCACCCTAGTCGTTGAGATGTGCGCTAGGATAGGAGAAGGCATCCCCTCGAGAAAAGGGCCTCAGATTGTGTTTGACCATTTTGATCTTACGTTCGAGGGTAGGGATCACAACAGGGC
Source organism: Euphorbia pulcherrima (assembly GCA_947683365.1). Classification (NCBI taxonomy): domain Eukaryota; kingdom Viridiplantae; phylum Streptophyta; class Magnoliopsida; order Malpighiales; family Euphorbiaceae; genus Euphorbia; species Euphorbia pulcherrima. Next base: position 78,735,084 of record CANTUS010000001.1, on the reverse strand, counting down.
CTTATTCATTCAAATCTGAACTCTTGATAAGGTTATCCCGGGCGTCATGGTGGATGATGGCTCTGCTCTAAATCTGTGCCCTCTAAAAATTCTTCCTCATCTGGGACTATCGGAGGATATGCTTAAAAAATCCAGCATGGTTATTAGGGCTTATGATGATTCAAAGCATAATGTAATTAGGATATTTGAGGCAGAGGTCACTGTGGTAGGCGTGATGAGTAATGTGCGTTTCACTGTGCTTGACATTCCTGTTACCCATTCTCTATTGCTTGGCCGACCATGGTTTCATGCTTTGGGCGCTGTTCCCTCTACACTACACCAGAAAATCAAGCTGATTCATGAAGATAGAATGGTAACTATAGAGACTGATATCGCTTCTGTTATGGCTGTTATGAAAGCGGAAGCTAGTTTAAAAAAGGGCCTTCAGATTGCCATGATTAACAAAGATCGAAAGTCTCCTCCCCTTTCGCATAACTACCTTCTTGCGGGTATGGGTAAGCTAATGAAGAAATCTGGTTACAAGCCTGACAGAGGTGGAGGACTACACGAACAGGGAATTATTGAGGCATTGGAGCCGAAAATCCTTACCCATCGAGCAGGATTGGGATATAAGCCTAGAAAAGCCTATCACCACATCCCCTTCTACTACTACCGTATCGTCACTGTGTATGAGATCTAAGGCAAGAGGCCTTAAAGGGGAGAGCCTGAGCCAATCGAGTATGGCGGAAAAATATGGCCTGGCTTTGAAATCTTTAAAGATGTCTATGACTTTGAGATCGGTCGCATGATAGTTTCTGTTGAACCCAAGCCTACTGAGCATGATACGCCTGTCAATATTATTTATGATAAGGCTAAGGGAAAAGGTAAGATGCATCCCAAAGATGAGCCTGAGGGAAGTAATGAAGAGTCTACCAATCCAGAAATTGAAAATATTGTGGCAACCATAACTGAAGCTATGGCACTGCTGATGAAGAAAGGCTAGAAGAGTAATGAAATTGGGGAAGAAGATGCTATGGCAGTGATAGTAGGGAAACTTGCCAGGGCTCTCGCTAGGGCTCTCGCCAAGAAAACCGACCTATCTGGGGGGCCATCACTCACCATTGCCCAAAAGACAGCTGTAGAGCACGACCTGGGCCCCATTCTGATAGATAATATAAAGGATGCTCCTCCTATTGATATTGCTACTGAAGTCCCTCTACCTATAGAGGAGGATATGGATGATGTAATTCTTAATATCTTTGATGTGTTTGATGTAAACAATGCAGCTTACGAGGCTTTTAATGTAATGAATAACTCCCGTTCCGCTTACTTGTTTGATGTCTTTCCTGATGGATCCATGCATTCATATAACAATACGTATAATGTTTTTGGCATTAGTGATACATTATTAAGTGAAAAAAACCTAAGTACAGATGACAATCCCAAAATGGTGACCATTTCCAAAGATTTAACTCCCAAGGATAGAAGTGAGATCATAAAAGTGCTTAAAAATCATGTTAACGCTTTTGCCTGGTCGTATGAAGACATGCCTAAGGTTGATCGATAAATCGCCAAACACAGAATCCCAACTGATCCTAAATTTTAGCCTGTCAAGTAGAAACTTCACCGATTAAGACTAGAATGGGTAGAACAGGTTAAGATAGAGGTTTTAAGGTTGATTGAAGCTCGATTCATTGAAGTGGTAGAATACCTGACTTGGTTGTCCAACATCGTCCCAGTTATGAAAAAGGATGGTAGGATCCGGGTCTGTGTGGATTTCTAAGATCTTAATAAAGCCTCACCGAAAGATGACTTCCCTCTCCCTCACATCGATGTCCTGATTGATAGCACCACCAGGGTGGCTATGTATTCATTCATGGACGGGTTCTTGGGGTATACTCAAAGTCTAGTTAATATTGTCGACAAAGTCAAAACAACGTTCATCACTGAATGGGGGGGTGTATTGCTACAAGGTAATGCCGTTTGGATTAAAAAATACCGGGGCCCCTTATCAGCGCGTTATAACTGACTTATTATATGACATGATCCATAAAGAAGTGGAAGTGTATGTGGATGATATGAATGTGAAGTCCACTACTCGAGAGGAGCACCCTGCTATTCTCAATAAGTTCATGACTCGCATTGAAAAGTATAACCTCCGCCTAAATCCAAAGAAGTATGTGTTTGGGGTTACCTCCAGCAAGTTGCTGGGACATACGGTTAGCCAGAAAGGGATTGAAACGGATCCAGACAAAGCTAAAGCCATCAGGGACATGCCTCCCCCTAAGACAGAAAAGGAGGTCCGATCATTTTTAGGGTCCTTGCAGTATATTAGTCGGTTTATTGCTCGCCTCACTACTATTTGCCAACCTATCTTTAAGATGTTAAGAAAATAGCAACCCATGGTATGGAATGAACACTGCTAAGTAGCGTTTGATAGAATCAAGGTGTATCTTATTGATCCACCCATCTTGACACCTCTCATCCCAGGGAAACCACTCATCCTTTATCTGGCTATCGAGGAAACTTCTGTTGGAGCCATGCTTGTCCAAGAACATGCTGATAAGCGTGAACATGCCATCTACTACCTAAGTAATAAATTATTAGATTATGAACCCGGTATTCGATTGTTGAAAAGACCTGCACTACCATGGTTTGGCTCACTAAGAAGTTGCGACATTATTTCCAATCTTATCGCGTACAAGCCGTAGCCAAGATTGATCCAATGAAGTTTCTTTATCAATCCCCTACTCTAGCCGGCAAATTGTCTCAATAATTACTTCTCCTGTCTGAGCTCCACATCAAATATGTAACTCGAAAGGTCATTAAGGGGCGGGCCATAGCCGAATTTCTAGCTAATTAACCCCTCAGCTCTAACTATAAGGAAAATTTAGAATTTTCTGATGAATAGCTTGCCTCTGTTACAACCCTTGATGATGTTTGGATAATGTACTTTGACGGTGATATGAACTGCCGGGGAGCAGATCTCGGGGTCATCATCGTCACGCCAGATAATGAGATAATCCCATTATCCAAACACTTAGAATTTGCTATCACCAATAACAACGCTGAATATGAAGCTTGTCTGTTCGGCCTTGAGGCTCTTCTTCAGGTTCAGGCTCGCCGTGTATCCGTCATCAGAGATTTAGCTCTAGTTGTCCGTTAGGTTATTGGAGATTGGGAAATTAAAGAAGAATCTCTCAGTCCTTATGTTGAGGCTGTCCGTAAATTGTCTGAGAAATTTAGGTCGTGCTTGTACCGTCATGTCCCTCGAGATGAAAATCAAATGGCTGATGCTCTCGCCACTCTCGCCTCCATATGGGAAGGACCCCAACAGTAGCCTATTCGCCCTTTGGTTTTATTGTCCACCAAGATCCCATATCATGTTCAATCGGCTCCTCCAATCCTCGCTATTTCATCCGAACCTTGTTGGTATTCTAACATCATCCTATTCCTTTAGACCGGCAAATACCCTATGGATTCTTCTGACTCAGACCGTACCACCCTATGGCGGCTCGCTATCTAGTTTCATATTACGGATAATAATCTGTTGAAGAGCACCAGCGACGGCCTACTTCTCTGTTGGCTCTCTAACTCTGAGGCTCAGGATGTAATGACCCAGGTCCATGCCGATGACTGTGGCCCTTATATAAACGGTCTTGCTCTAGCAAAGAAAATCCAGCTGCTGGGGTATTTTTGGCTCACTCTGACAGCCGATTGTATCGCCCAGGTCAAATGATGCCACCAATGCCAGATTTACGGAGATATGCAGTATCTGCCACCCACCGAACTCCATCATTTATCCACCCCTTGGCCATTCTCGGCATGGGGGATAGACATAATTGGTGAAATCCGTCCTTCTTCAACAAATGGCCATAGATTCATTGTGGTAGCGGTAGATTACTTCTCGAAATGGGTGGAAGCCAAATCCTACACCAATGTCACCTCCAAGTAGATAGCCAAGTTCATAGAGAAGCACATCTTCGCTCGGTATGGGCTCTTACACCATATAGTCTCGGACAATGAGTTATAGTATCAAGCTGTAACTGCTTCTCTAATCTAGAAATACGGGATAGAGCACCATAGATCTTCCCCATACAGACTACAAGCTAACGGGGCTATTGAGGCAGCTAATAAATCGGTAAAGACGATTCTCTTAAAGATGATAGCCGGTTATAGAGATTGGGAAGATAAGCTACATTTTTCTATTTAGGGATATCGCACTAGCATTCGCACCCTGATAGGCTAAACTATGTTCTCCTAAGTGGTCTTGCTAGTTGAAACTCAGGTGACCTCCTTAAGAGTCGCTCTGGAAGCTAAATTAAAAGAGTCTGAATGGACCCAAGTGAGATTTGAATAGTTGAACATGATGGATGAGTAGGGGTTAAAGGCCCTCAACAACCTCAAAATGTACCAGCAACGTATGGCTCGAGCATACAACAGTCGGGTAAGACATCAGAAGTTCCCCCTGAATGCTAGTGATCTAGTCCTTAAACAACTGAACCATTCTACCACTGATGCGAGGGGTAAATTCAGGCCAAACTGGGAAGGACCATATGTAATAAAGAAGTTTCTTAGCAAAGGGGCAGCTAAGCTTATGGAAATGGATGGGAACGAGTTTGTGAATCCCATGAACCAAGACAGGCTTAAGCATTATCATGTCTAATTCAAAAGAAACAAATCAGAAAAGTGGCACACAAAAAATATATATATACATGATAATTACCTACCTTTCAGTCTTTTATTGATCGGACAAAAATTAGGGTGACGTCCGACGATTGGTATTCTATAAACCAGCCATGCAAAAATTAGGGGATAAGATAAACCCACTAGATCGAAAACCTGAAAAAGGCGATCTAGGCAAAAGTTAAGGTATGTGAGCAAAGAGCGAGTGCCTTCTAGAAAATCGATCTCGGCTAGTTGGCACCTGGAGTTAAATCAATGGGAATGTCAACCAAACATCAGGTACTTTATTTTATCTCAATTAATGAAAGTTTCTCTTTTGTTAAAATCTAAATGCGTAGGCTTATGTGGATCCTGTATTCATAGGATTAAGACAACTTCAGCAAGCCTTGGACAGAGTTCATTTTATTCCATATTAGATGCAAAAAAAATAATAATAAAAGAGGTCTGATAGTTCTAACAAAAGCAAGGCTCAAATCGAGCTTCCCGCATCATCATCACAGTACCTAGAGGTCTGTCTCGATGTGGTAGTAGAAAATGGCACCTCCCCCTACTCTGCAAGTTCCCCCTCAAACCGATCCGTGACCGCTTTCAACGGGTTGGCAAGCCTCTCATCTTAGCAAGCCATCCCCTGTAATGTATGTCGGTCTCGATGGTTTCCACGTGATCATAATCCAGAATCTCAAATACAGCCTCCCTGGAGCACTTCTCTCGAATATGGTTGAACCACCTAGCTTTGTAAACTCCAATCTGGTTGTGGGGCAGTTTGATTAGGACTCTTTGTCTCTTGCCATACTGACAGCATAGACGGTAAGGGGTGTAAAACAAAGATTTCTCCAGACCTATCAATTGAACACAAGCTCCCCAGGATTCTACAACCACATCCTGAATTCTCCACCATGGACTAACCCACTGAACCTGCACATCAGTATACCCCCTCAAATAGGCACCCAATTATAGTATTTCAGCTCATCAAAATCAGCCTACATAAGCCCTCTCTCCCTTAGATGGATGGAAAGACACTTTTTTGAGTTCCCTCGTGGCGCCTCCCTCAACCTCAGTTTCTCCATCAGCCATACCTATAATTGAAAACTCAGGTAAGAATTGGGGAAAGAAATGTGCAAAATTGGAAAGAACAAAAGGTACCTATAATAATATGAGCTGATATCCGATAAGTGACAGGTCAATAGAAGCAACATCCAAGTTCAGCAAAACATCGACCAATCCCACAGCCACGAGAAAAGCCCCTATCGACATAGAGCTGATGAGTGAAATCAGCCTGAGTGGAGCAGTCGGGCTCACTCCGTACATAAACTTTGCCATGAGTAGCAATGCCACCATGAATGGCCAAGCAAGGTGGGATCAGGGCACTCCACAGCACCACTCTATAACCGTTCTAAGCTGAAACCCTGGTGTGTTTGGCAATTGAGATAGAAATGGGTCCACTGAATCCAAATTCCATAACCCTTGAGGGATCCCATCTGCGCCAAAATGAAAGTCTGGCAGCGCCAGCGTAACGCGTTTAGGATATAGTGTCCCCAAAATAGCGTGGAATTCTTCGAACAAGGGGCAAAGCTCGAACGATTAAAATCTTAAAACATGGTCCATTGGATCCCAAAAAGATAGCACCACTAGAAGGAACTTGCGGCTTGCGGGCCACGCCGCGACATTTTGAAACCTCCAAAGCCTAAATTTTTCAAGCTTCTTCCAGTCCGCATTTCCCAAACTTTGCAGAAAACCCCGTAGCTTTTGATTGTGGGTTGCCATGACAGGAATTGACATAATGGTCGAAATTAGATTACTAGAGAAGTGATATTGTCGGCGATATGAGTGATGCCGCCGGCAATGTAAATGCTGCTGCCGGCAATATGGATCAAATTGGGCGATATCAGTTGATGCAGTCGGTGATATGAGCTTTCAGACAACCCTGTGTATATTATTTTAGCTGGTTGAGTTTGGGCAATATGGGTCATGCCGGCGGCGGTATGAAATTAATTTTCCGACAGAATCAGAAGCATTTTTCCCATTGCAGACCTGTGCAAAACCTTAAAACAACCCTATAACCCATTTCCAACACCTGTCCGAATGCAATCCATTTTATTTGAAGAAAAAAGCCCAAAGGTACAAACCATCCAAAAATTCTAAATGTTTAGACCATATAAACAAAACCCAACAATAAATCCAAATTATTCTAACCCCAATGTATCAAGGGTACAAACAAAGAACTGAAAAGCAAAACAAAAATATAAAACTAAGCATGCCCGCAACTGCCAGCCGGGCGGGATGAAATTTCATCAGGGCTTACAAGCCAATCTCCAACATTGTCCTCATCTTCCTCCCTTCCCTCTGTCATGGGCACACTACTAGACTCCTCGGCCGCGGTAAGCGGGCATCGGCTGGCAGACATCTTTACCCCCCTACGACTGGTGCTACCGGGGTGCACACGATCCAGATTTTGCTTGCTCCTCCGTTCTTGAACGGTAGCCGCTAGATGACCCTCAAGGTCACTTATACGACTCCAGAGTCCTGTAGTCTCCTCTTTATATCTTCGCCGGGCTGCATCGGCATCTGATAAGGAAAGGGCCAAGAATTCCTGCAAACCAAAGAAAACATCAATAATGCATATCATTCATAGCATCCATACATGCATCTTATCTTATTTTAACACAGGCATAAATAGGGAATGTACCTGAACGAGGAGCGACTGCTCGATAAGCGTGTCTCGGAGAGCAAAGTTGTTCTCTACGAGCTGCTCTATATAGCTTCACACCACCTAAAAAATCTAAAAGGCAAATCATTAGACACCCACATCCAAGGGGAAACAAGAAAACAATTATCAGGCCTTACGTAAATAGTGTTTTCTAGCATAAAGATGGGAGCATGCCGGCTCGAGCCTGTATTCCTGGGGAGGAACTCGCCCTGAGAATTCATCAGCAGGAATGTGGTTTCCATCGAGTTGACCAGACGCCCCTCCACGAAATCTATACCCTCCGATACACTATAGTACCGGGTCCCACTCTAGTTATCCCGACCTCTCTTCCTCGCGAGTTCCTAAAAAACACGAAAGACACACATCAGAAACATTCCTAAATAATTTTAAAATCGGGCACACAAACACAATCATACCTCAAAAGAAAGCTGCCCCCCTTAGGATGTTGGCACACTTCCGCCGGCTACATCTGCGCCTGCCTCATCCTCCCCCTCGGGCTCGATCCCAACATCACCTTCAAGCTTTTCATCTTCTTCATCTTCTTCCTCCTCGACATCCATGATACCTTTGAGGCGCCTTTTCTCCTCCTCCAGCCATTGTTCATTACAATACTCAATCGTATCATTTCTATGGATGTGGGGACACAAGGGGAGTAAACTCTGCTGGTGCTACTTGTAGATGCTAGGGACGCTAGGGATCTCTTGGTCGTTCCTCTTAATATAATTGGCCTTATCGGCCTCGAAATGATCACCAAATGGGGCCACCATAAGCCCTTAGGAGGATCAGCAGGCATCAGTCTATCGGTAATCGGGATGGACCTCCAGCCCCGGACACGCTTACCCATATACCAATACTGGGATAAAGGACGCTTTATAACAAACCGATGGTCGTCCACCTCCCTCCTAAACCTCACAACCTCTGTCAGGTTCTCCACCCCATTGAATGGATCTAGGACAAGCTACAATCAACCAAAACAACTAATATAAGTTCATAAACGCTTTTGTTTTGCCCTAAAGTGTAAAAATAAGGACTAAATTAAAAATCATATACTGAGCTCAACCGCACGCTCCTCAAGACCTCCCTGTATTTGGTAGGGTACTTAGCCTTCCGGCCAACACCCCCGCACTAGCGGGTAAGATAGTGGGATCCCAGCGGTATAGTCTTCTTGAACTTAACCGACGGGAGGATCTGATGTTCGAAGGCCCAAGCCTGCATAAGTAGCAATTAGTCAGCTTAAACAGAAAATAAGACATCCATGATCAAGTAAAATGCTTCTAAAAAGATATACCTGAAGTAGCAGATGGTAGAGGTGAAGGGCTTTCACCTTCTTTCGGGCTCCCATGTCCAGCCCGTGGTACAGCTGAGCCAAGATGGCCCTCGACCAATTCTTCCTCCTAATGCCCGCCACGTCCTCCACGGAAGTTATCAGTACGTAATTGATCTTGCTCTCTAAGATTGGGAAGAACAACACGGTGAGCAAAAAAATCATGAAAGACCGGACACAAGCCTCTCTCTCATCCTCAGGCACCGCATCTACCCGGGTCCAATGCTGGTGCAACTCACCGTAAGACAGCCGCCCTGAAATGGGCTTCAAACCGAACAGCTCCTTTATCCACCTCACTAAAGGCCTCTCGACATGGTATTTATCCATGTAAGCATACAGTGAATGACCTCGTCCATCCAAGGAAGCTGAGTCATCGCAACAACATCAGAGGGTGTAATCATCGCTTCCCTAAAAGAGAAGTGAAAAGTGTGGGTGGTCTCAGACCACCTCTCATTTAGGGCCGTTACGGCTAAATGAGAGAGCTTAGGCATCAACATTGGCATAATCCGGGCTAGGTCTCCAAATCTCATCTCATTAATGACGAGTGCAAGCCCGGGGTCCTTCGAAATATAGTGCCACCACTCGCCGATGGTGCCCATCCCCCAAGTATAAGTCAATTCATACGACTGTAAAATTAGAAACAAAATAGATAAGTCCTGCTTATTTTCTCATAACTAGAACCTAATGGGAAGCTGCTGATATCACTTCTGCTAGAAGCGATATCGCCGGCGGCATCACTCCATACTGTTGGCAGCATGCATGATATTACTGGCGACATCACTTTAAACAGAAGCAGCATCAGACTTCCTTAGGCCTTTTTTACAAGGTCTGATGCCGCTAGCGACATCACTCATATCACCGATGACATCACTACATGCGGGTGGAACTTGTTTTCCCTAAAATTGCACCCATCATGTCGAAACCACAAAAATCACAATCGATCAAACAATAAGCCTGGAAATGATAAAAGTCAAACCTAAAGCATGCAATATCAGTTTATAATCAGTCTATTTCACACTTATGACTCATATCATAGCACGATTTCAAAGCCTAAGGCTAAATCAAAACCCAACCTAAAAAGAGGAGATTCAGATTTTTCGGGATTACCTGAACATAGCAGAGGTGCTTCTCCTTCTCTGGGGTCAGATTGGTGATAGGAGAATTGATCCCATAGCCATACATTTTGGTCGTCTCCCTCAGGCCATAAGCAGCAGGGACGAAGAGAATTTTTAACCCTTCAACAAAGGAATCAGGCCGATTCTCCCTAGCCTTAGCGGATTTGCCCCTGAAAGCCTTGGCGATTCTCTTCATGATTAGAATGACAAAAAAGAAATCAAAAAATTTGGAGAAGAGGAGAAGGAGGGGTACAGTTTTTGTATGTGAAGAAGAGAAAGGGGTTTACTCCTTTTTAAACTTCTGTGCGGAATTCGAGGAGTGTTAATTTATCTGAAACTGCTCACTCATGTTGCCAGTGGCATCAAGCCATACCGCCAGCGACATCATCTATGCCATCGACGACATCACCCTCCTCCAATTTAAATTTTGAAATTGCTTGACCAGTCAAAACTGCCACGTGGCCATTTATGCCGCCGGTGGCATCACTCCATATCGCCAGCGACATCATTCATACCGCCGGCAACATCGCCCCATCCAATTCAAATTTTGATCAAGTTCGACCAAAGGACAAACTCTCCACAAAACTTGAGTCTGACCAAAGGATAGCCTATCCACAAAGCTCAAGCCCGACCAAGGGGCAACCAATCTACAAAATAAAAGTCCAACAAAGGGACAATCTCTCTACAAAGCACAAGTCCGACCAAAGGACAATCTCCATAAAGCATAAGTCCGACCAAAGGACAAACTCTTCACAAAGGTCAAGTCCGACCAAGGGACAACCAATCTACAAAGGATCAAGTCCGACCAAAGGGCAACCTATCCACAAATTGCAAGCCTGACCAAGGGATAACCAATCTATAAAGTACAAGTCCAACCAAAGGACAATCTCTCCACAAAGCACAAGTCCGACCAAAGGACAATCTCTCCACAAAGCACAAGTCCGACCAAGGGATAATCTCTCCACAAAGCTCAAGTCCGACCAAGGGACAACCAACCTACAAAGAATCAAGCCTGACTAAGGGGCAACCAATCTACAAAACACAAGTCCGATCAAAGCACAATCTCTCTACAAAGCACAAGTCTGACCAAAGGACAATCTCTCCACAAAGCATAAGTCCGGCCAAGGGATAATCTCTCCACAAAGGTCAAGTCCGACCAAGGGACAACCAATCTACAAAGGACAATATCTCCATAAGGATCAAGTCTGACCAAAGTACAATCTCTGCACAAAGCTCAAGTCCGACCAAAGGACAAACTCTCCACAAAGCTCGAGTCTGGCCAAAGGGCAAACCCTCCACAAAGTGTAGACCCGACCAAGGGGCAACCAATCTATAAAGGATCAAGTCCAACCAAGGGGCATCCTTTTTGCAAAGGACAAATCCGACTAAAGGACAAATTCTCCACAAAGCTCAAGTCCGACCAAGGGACAACCAACCTACAAAGGATCAAGCCCGACCAAAGGGCATCCTTTCCGCAAAGCACAAATACGACTAAAAGACTATCCTATCCACAAAGCACAAGTCCAACCAATGGGCAAACCAGTCACCCGTTAGGTATCATTCCTATCCCTTACTCTTTTATGCGATCATACTGACCTGTGGCAGCATTGATCCTCGGAGGGGTAGCCTGTGAGCACGGGATTTTGCAGTCCCTTTCGTGAGATGATGATGACATGTACCCGATTTTAATGCCTTAAAATAAAAGTTCTCTTTAGAATTTTTATTACCAAAATAATATTCCTGGCGAATTTTATACTTGGTAGAATCCAGTTCGGCGTGGCCGATAACGCGTCCGGTAGGAGCTTAAACCGATGATTTGCACCCAAATAATAAATACCCATTAAAATATTATTAAAAGTAAGAAAGATGCCTTTCCACTCACTACCAAACCACTTTTAAAGACTTTTTAGGCTCCTAGGCCCGCTGCCTGTCGGTATGCTGGAGGCTTATGGACCAACGGTATCAGCCATGCCGCTGGTGATATCACCATATCGCCGGTGGCATTATCCATACCACCGGCGGCGTCGCCATATCACCGACAGCATGGCCCAAAATGGGTCCCTGCATAGACAACCTTTCGGACACTTTTGGCGAAATTGGTTAAAAAGGCCTAAAAAACACCCCATTTCACCTATAAAAGCACACCTTGAGCTGCAATTTAAGGGGAACCATCTAATGTTAGAATTTCAATATTAGAATGAGAAAATAGATTTTAGTGAGATAAGAATTAGATAAGACAGAAAAATGGATTCCAATCCATTTTTCCTGGTTTTTCTTCTTTGAATTCTCTGATTGTGAGCTTAAAATCAGTAAATCTTGTAGTTAAAAATCAACTTAATTGGATTTAGAAACCCGAAACACTCGAATTTACCACTAAATCATCGTAACAAGCTGCCCGGAGGCATTTCTTTTTGGTTCACGAAGAGGTGGATTCACGGCCTCAAGGTAAAAATCCTAAGTCTCATAGCTCTTTAGCATTAATATTACTGATTTGTGTTAATTTTTGTTAATTTATACTTTTTTTGGGTTTTTGGTCATTTTTTACTGTTATCCCTGCTACTGCAAGAAATTAAAGTCGCCGGAGACATGTGATGTCGTTGGTGGTATCAACCATATTGCCATAGACATCACTGATGCCGTTGGTGGCATCACATTCCCCAGAGACTTCATTTTCTTATGGGACTCTTTCTTTATAGTACTCGAAAAGCCATGTAGCCTGCCTACAAATTGATGTCGCCAGTGATATAATTGATGTCGCCAGTGGCATCAGCCATGTCGCCAGCGTCATCAACCATGTCGCCGGCAGTATCAGTTGTGTCGTCGGCGATATGACTTTCTGGACAATAATTTTATTTTCATTTGTTCCTGGATTAGCTTATTTTTCGAAGCTAGAACATATAATGCAATGATGGAAGTTCAAAACCTCTTGAAAATAGACCCCACCCCATAACGTGTGGCATTTTCACTTATAATCCGGTTAAAGCAACGATTGAACCTAAAATTTGATCAAAAATGGATTTTCCCCGCAAACGCCGTTCAAATCTCATTTTAGCCATCCAACCGGGCTTTATGATACTGTAAATAAAATATGCCATATCCATGCTAACAATCTTCTGCAGGTAGACATATATCAGACATTCAGGTATTTTATTTATTGTATAGAAAAATGTACAGGACTTGGAAGCCTTGTAATAATTTTATTTCCCGCACTTATTTTATTTTAACTGCTGTAAATATTTTATTCATCACTTCAATTGCTTGATAAATGCAAAAATAACAAAATAACTGAAAACACAAATAAATAGGATGGATTAAACCGATTAAGAAAGAATGAAGTATCTTAACTTGGCCTAATGAAAAATAGATAACATCATCCAAACTCAGAATCTCTACTTAAGGTATGGTCCAACCACCCAGTGGGAAAATCGTGCAAAAAATTTTCTGATTGAGCTAAATCGGGTAGCGACTCTATTTTAAGTACGGGATTTCGATCTCGTACCTTTTGAGCATTTAAATATGCAAAACCATTTTCCAATCACATCACTCGCATCTCCCTCATCATTCCAAGAGGCCGGCCGAACCGGCCCGGTGCCGCAGCCACCGCACAAAGCGTCGTTTGCTCACAAACCCAGAATGCAAAGTTTACAAGATTTGTATGATTCAACAAGTGAGGTACATCTTGTATGTTTTTTGGCAGCAACCAAGAATATAAGCTTTGAAGAGGCAGTGTAAGATGAGAAGTGGCAAAAGGCTATGGATAAGGAGACTAAATAATTTAACCGAAACAAGACATGGAAGTTAGTGGAACTGCCGAAAGGAAGTCAACCAATTGGTGTGAAGTGGGTGTTCAAGCAAAAGATGAACGCTCAAGGCAAAATAGAGAGGTATAAGGTGCGACTTGTTGCGAAGGGATACAAGCAAAAGGCGTGGATCGATTATGATGAGGTTTTTACAAGAATGGAGACAATTTGATTGTTAATTTCAATAGCAGCTCAATTCAAATGGCCGATACTTCAAATGGATGTCAAGTTAGCATTCTTGAATGGTGTGCTCGAAGAACAATTCTATCTTAAACAACCACCTGGATACATGAAAATTGGTGAAGAGAAGAAGGTGTTGAAATTGGAGAAGGCTCTTTATGGATTGAAGCAAGCACCACGGGCATGGAATAATCGTATCGATAATTACTTCAAGCAGAATGGGTTCAAGCAATGTCCCTATGAGCATGCCCTTTACATAAAGAAGAGTGGAGGAAATGTGTTATTTGTTGCTCTTTATGTCGATGATCTCATTTTTTTTAGGAATAATGATCAAGAAGAGTTCAAGAAAACAATGATAAGAGAATTCGAGATGACCGATTTAGGCTTGATGAAATACTTTCTTGGCTTGGAAGTCAGAATAGGAGAGGCGGGTATTTTTGTGTTATAGGGAAAATATGCCAAAGAGATTTTGAAGAAATACAATATGGCAGATTGCAACTTGGTTTTGACACCAATGGAGCCAGGTTAAAAACTATCCAAATTCGATGGAGGAGAACAAGTCGATGCGAGTAGATATCGAAGCTTGGTCGGAAGTCTTTGCTATCTCACATGCACAAGACCAGACCTATCATTAAGTATCGGTATAGTAAGTCAATTCATGGAGGAGCCAGTTTATTTACATTGGAAGGCCTTGAAGCAGATTTTGTAATATGTTAAAGGGACAGAGTCTCTCGGGTTATTTTACTCAAAGGTGGATGAATTCAAGCTAATAGGCTACTCAAATAGTGATTGGTGTGGTGATATTGATGATCTAAAGAGTACATCAGGATACGTATTCGTTATGGGTGATATAACTTTCACTTGGCTTTGAAAAAAGCTACCAATAGTGACACTCTCGACATGTGAAGCGGATGGCAGCATCTTGGTGTGCATGCTATGCGATATGGCTCAGAAAGTTTTTAGGCAAGTTAGAGCAACAACGACTAGGTCCGACTGTGATACGAGTGGACAATAAATTAGCAATCGAGTTGGCAAAGAATCCTGTGAATCATGAAAGAAGCAAAAACATTGATGTTTGATTTCATTTTATCTGAGATCATGTTAAGGAAGGTACAGTTGAATTAGAGCATGTGGCAAGTCGAGACCAAGTCGCTGATATTTTTACAAAACCGCTACCAACGGTACTTCTCAAAAAGTGTAAGAAGCTGTTCGGCATGAAAGATGGTAGAAACATTTAAGTTTACGGGGGAGATTTGTTAAATAAGCTTAAATTAAAAACTAAGAGAATCATAAAGGCCAAAGCCACATCATCAAAGAAGAAAACAAATAGAGAAATAAATTAACAAAAGCTAAATGTATGAGTTTCTCATCTTTTGCTGTAACATTTTGAGTTACATTACTTTAGATATTAATTTTCAGTTTTTAGAATTAAAGTTAATAGTTGTGGTTAGCATACTTTTTAGTCTTGAAAACAACATAGAGAAAATAAAAAGAAAAATAAATATAAATAGAGAGGTAAGGAAGAATTTGCTTTGAGGAATATTTTCTTGGTTGATTGCCTCATATTATTTTGAGTGTTTGTGTTTTCAATGGTAAATTTCCACGCCGTTCGTGACTTCCTAATACTGCATTGAAATGACCCAACACCAGCCAATTACCTAGAAATAATTCTCATTGTCTGATGCTGCTCTCAAATAGAGTCCTTCTTAATCCATAAGAATTGCTTCCATAAACACAAGCTATAAACTGTGAAACCCCCAAAAAGCTAGTTTGAGTGATAATAACTTTTTTCTAAAATAGAAAGAATTGTTATGTTGCTAGTAAAAGAAGCTTGTTTAAGTAACCATAATGAATGTAGCGATTTAATATTAACATCCACTAGTTTGTAATTTATCAATCTTTAATACTGCGGCTCAATGTCATTAAACATAACCATTGGTTCAACTAAACTAAGTAAATGGGGCCTGTGATCTTTTGCCAAATCGGCTAAAGTTCGTTGTGTATCCTGATTCCGAATATTAGATTCACTTGAAGAGGCAACTACACTCTCAGATACAAGCTTCGTAAATAACACAATACATCCACAATTACGATCCAGTAGCAATAAATTCACCTAACAAAATCCACCTACAACCTAAAACATGTTTGTCTATTAATGTCACTAGCTATAGTATACCATAAAGATAGTAGCAGCATTTGAAGTGAGTATTAAATGTCACCAACAACAGTTCAAGAACTAAATCAATTACAAGTTGAATATTAAATGCAAATAATTGACTGGAAGCATACTTGTGGGGGTTCACCAGCTTTCCTTCTTGGACATCCCTTCTTATTATAGTTTTTAGCCTTATAGTAAGATTAAGTCATCTTCATTCCACTTCTTGATGCCTTGCCAAACTTTTTGAGTTCATATGCTGGCCTCTTTCTGCTCTTTTTTGGTCTACCTAAAAGAGGCTTAACAGGTGGTGGCTCAACAGGAGGGTTCTCACCTTCTTGAATCATTTTCAGATTAGGCATTGGCTGGATGAAGTCCCTATAAGTATGGATGTAAGTGTCCTTGTGATACCAGGGCTTAACATACTGAATTGGATCCAAGCCACTATTATGCATTGCAGCTATGGCATGTGCACATGGAATCCCTTTCAAAGACCATGCTCTACAATTACATGTTTTCTTACCCAGAATGACCACAAAATCCAAGAGTTGAAAGTTTTAGAGAAATTATTGTCAACTGTGTCACAAGCACTGAATTCTTTAAAGTAAACCCTACACCACTTGTCTAAATTAAATCTCTGGCACTATATTCTTATCCCCTAGAGTACTTAATTCTTTCAGATTATCCTTTAACTCTACTTCAAAAGTAGACTTAGCTATTCTCTAGAAAACTTTTCTTCTCTCAACCCCATTCTATTTCTTTGCCCAATTGGCAATGATATGTCTAGCACACTCCCTATTTCATCATCTGGCAAGATATTCTTAACTACAAGTTCACTACAAGAAATTTAGCATTTTATGACGCATCAAAATTGTCACGAAAACATGTTTTTTTGTCACTGAAGATAATCTGTGATGAAAAATTGTCGTCGCAGGCTTCGTCATAGTATGTCCGTCGTATTTTGTCTTTGTGACAATTTTCTACTTCGTCATCAAAATTTTGTTTTTATATGACAAATATTATATGGGTCACTACAACTTTTTGGTTTTTTTGACAACTATAACATCATTTTATTAATATTTTATTGTCACTTTATAGTGTTTTTTGTTACTGAAAATTAATATTAAAATGACAAATCTTGCATTTCGTCATCAAAATTCTTGTTACAATGACAAATTTCAAGTGAATACAAAATATATAAAATTTTAGTGACATTGCAACTATCATAATAAATGCACAACTTTGTCAACGAAACACATAAGTTTGTCATTATAAAATATTAATTTGCTACAACTTGTAATCGTCACCGTTTAAATACTTATTGTGACGTTTTTGTACATCATTGAATGTACAATATTGTCATGTTAGTATAGAATTTCCGATGCTTATTTTTTTCATGAAGGATTAATTTAAATGACAAAATAGTTTTTGTCATTAATGTTTATGAGTTTTCATGACATAATATAAATACGCCACTTTTTATAAATCATGACAATAATATTGTCATACTAACATTATTTTTGGTAGGAAATATAGATTTGGTGACAAAACAATCTTCCTCTAATTTATAATAAGTATATTTAATAAAATTCTAAAAAGAAAGATGATTTTCATTAATAACTGAATAATTAAAAATAACCATGTCTTTCTAATACAATATATAACATAATATGCATAAAAAACTAAAACAATCAACAAAATATCAGTTCTAGTGATATTATCTTTATCATACTTCTCCAAAGCCTCAATTTACTACTAGTCAAATAGCCTGCATGAAAATTAACAATAATGGTTTTAGTTTCACAATGAAAATCTCAAATTGAGTTTATTTTTTGCAAATAAAATTTTTACCTTGAGTATATTTCCCACAAGCAACTATGTACCGAGAGAATGCATGAATTCCCCTTCTCGTTTTCTTAGACCTTACGATTTGTTCCTACACTTGCCAAGAAAATGAAGAAATAAATAAA
Source organism: Euphorbia pulcherrima (assembly GCA_947683365.1). NCBI lineage: Eukaryota > Viridiplantae > Streptophyta > Magnoliopsida > Malpighiales > Euphorbiaceae > Euphorbia > Euphorbia pulcherrima. Next base: position 78,717,168 of record CANTUS010000001.1, on the reverse strand, counting down.
TAAATGTTTCGTAGAAATTGTTGGGAACTGACAGTCAGATTGAACATGCATAACAGGCATGGCGGAAATTCAAAATTGTGTCCATGTCCCTAGGAACTCCTATTGATTGCATATAAATTAAATAAAGCCTTAACAAAATAATTCTCTACCTAGGTTAGCATGCAAAAGGACTAGGCATACCATAATTCCAAATTATATCCTTGCACATTAATTCTATACTAAGCATGTTATAGCTCTAAGCTATAACCTAAGCATGTTATATCTCTAGGCTATAACCTAAGCATAAAATAAACTAATCATGCAAAACAACCTAAGCATAATTATTAAGTCTAAAAATGCTTAAAGAAAAAGACCTAATAATTAAAAGAGAAAGAAAAAGAACTTACCAGTTGAAGCATGCTTTTGCAGAACCTTCTTGTACAAGCCTCCAAGCGTAGGATAGCCTCTATCAGTATCCACACGAACCCACGAACCAAAACCTCCTCGAGAGGAAGAACTAAGAAGCCTCGAATAGTTGCTAGACCACTCCAGAAACCTCACCCAAAAATATATACTAGAGGTGCTTAAATAAATTTAAGCTCCTAAAAAATAACTTGCTCGATTATTGAGAGATTCGTCTTTGCGAATCTCAACTTGGGATTTATACTCGAGCTTGGTGCACTTGAAACAAGAGAAGGGGAAGCCTATATATAGGCTCCCCAAAAGCAATGTGGGATGGGATTAAAACTCCCATCCCTATACGGGTCATACATGCAGATCCAAGGGATCCGTGTGTTGCCCCGTGCACACAGCTTGCTATGCACACTGTGTGCTGCAAGGCAAAGCCCTTGCTTGCGAGCTGGGCCTCGCGGCGCACCCATCATGGGCTATGCATGTGCAGCCTTTCGATGTACTCCCGCCCACTCGAGCCTGTACAAAATACTTGTGTACTCTCGGTCCAATTTAACTCCCCAATGCAAAATTCCCCTTTTAAGCTTTTTCAAATAAACATTTATTTTCTGACCCTAATAAATTAGTTACCAGTCAAAATAGATCTAATCAATTATAATTTATTTATGACTCTAATTAATTAGTTGTCGGTCAAACTAAATTCCTTGGTCTATCCAAAATTGATCTAATCAATTTTAATAAATTAAATAATAATCTAATTATTATTTATGTTATAATTTCTTAATACAATAAATCTATTAGTTCTTTACTTAGTCCGATGAAGGTCCAATGTGTGTGACCTTATAGGATCTCGAAGTATTGAGCTATTAAGGCTTAACCAACCTTTGTTCTAATGGAACCACTGGCTCGATGCTCTAGACCATGAATAGAAATTGATTACCTTAAACGACTATAGTACGCCTTTAGCAAGGGTCTACCATCCCCCATTACTCAGAACGTCATTTATGCTTATTACTTAATCCCGGTTAATGCAATAGTTATCCAGTGCGATAAATTCCTTCCATTCTTTAATATTAGTACCATCTGGTTTATAGGGTTCTGTTAAAGTGTTAACCCACTAATAGCGAGGTTGCTCTAAGCTATCCCAGTAGTTTACTTCCTACCGAAGTATATTGCCTTTTACCATAGTGTGTTTGACTAGAAACCATTTCTATCAAACACATACTCTGATCAGAGGTTTTTGGCAATCATCACTTTAATAAGTGGCCAGGTATAACTCCTTAATATATCCGGAGCAATGGATTCTTTTCGACTACTCGGCTTACCAACGTGCTGTCATCACTATACCCCGTAATCACTAGTAGCACCCTAAATTAATGAGTGTACAGTAATGACCCAAAGTATAGCAATAGTACCACACAAGGTAACTAGAATCTCAAGTACGATGACATTTGCAAAGCTTATTGCATGAAGATAAACACTAACACATTGATATATATACCATGTTTATCTTACTGTGGTCTCCAATATATCTCCCAGATATATCCATGTGTCAAACTTATGGCACCACCTTTATCCTAAGGAGATTGACTGCTTGGACCATTTCCAAGAAAGTTGACCACATGTTAGTCTTTCCACTTCATCAATATCCTTTCTTAATGAAACTATGACTAGGGATAGTTTAGACATAATCCTAATTGCACATGAAGCAGGTTCCACCAGATATAGTCTAAATATAATTTCTCTGACTTCATGCTATGATGTGTCAAGGACTTTTGTATACATACATCAATGAATATATTTAATATATATACATAGAAACACATTGATATAAATAAAAGAACAAATGCCTTTATTGATTAAACAAATTATTAGTACTATTACCTAATTAAGATATATCGCCGTAATTGCCTTAAAGGCATACATTATACCAAACAAACTCCTACTTGCACTAAGGCCAATTAGCCATATGTCTTAATCTATATGCTTTAATATGCTGGTCATGTTTGACTAGAGTCAATGGCATTGTCAGACCATCCGGGAGGTTCTGATCAGTGGGTACATATTCTAATCTTATTATGTTAGCATCAATAATCTCCCTGATTATATGATACTTTCTGGATACATGTCTATTTTATTGATGAGACCGTGGTTCCTTTGCCTAAGCTATGGCACATTTGTTATCACAATACAAAGTAATTGGCTCAACAACCTAAGACACCACACCGAGATCACCAATAAATCCCTTTAACCAGACAGCTTCTTTTGTTGCTTTGCATGCAGCAATGTATTTAGATTCTATGTTTGAATCAGCAGTAGTTTCTTGCTTGGAACTCTTCCAGCATACCACCCCTCCATTTAACACATACACAAAACTTGACTGAGACTTAAAGTCATCCTTGTTAGATTGAAAACTCATGTTAGTGTAACCTCTGATTTTGAGGTCACCTTCTCCATAAATCAAGAACTCATCCTAAGTCCTTCTCAAGTAATTAAGAATTGCCTTGACAGCCACCCAGTGCTTTTCACCTGGATTTGACTGATATCTGCTCATAAAGCTCAAAGCTTGAGAGACATCTAGCCAAGTACAAATCATAGCATGCATGATGGATCCTATTGCAAATGCATAGGGTATATCCTTTATGCGCATTCTCTCCTGAGCTATCTTTGGACACTCAGCTTAGATAAGTTAATCCCCTTTGTCATCGGGAGATAACCTTTCTTAGAATGCTCAAGGTTGAACCTATTTAATACCTTGTCTATATATGTACTTTGAGAAAGACCTAACAGCCTCTTGGATCTATCTCTATAGAGCTTTATACCTAGTATAAATGCTGCTTCGCCAAGGTCTTTCATGGAGAACTTTCTTGACAACCATACTTCAACATTTTAAAGAAGAGAAATGTCGTTTCCTATTAGCAGAATGTCATCAACATACAATACTAGAAAAATGACTGCACTCCCACTAACCTTCTTGTAAACACAAGGCTCATTTGCATTTAGGCAGAAATCCAATTCCCCGATTGCCTGATCAAACCTTATATTCCAACTCCTGGATGCCTGCTTAAGTCCATAAATGGATCTTTGTAGCTTGCATACCTTCGAGCCATTCTTAGATGTAAAACCCTCAGGTTGTTTCATATACACATCCCGGTCTAAATCCCCATTTAGGAATCCTGTTTTTACATCCATCTGCCAGATCTCATAATCATAATGAGCAGTAATGGCGAGGAGTATCCTTATAGATTTAAGCATGGCTACTGGTGAGAAGGTTTCATCATAGTCAATACCCTCCTGTTGACTATAACCTTTCATAACCAACCTTGATTTATAGGTAATTACATTACCATCCATGTCTGTCTTCTTCTTGAAGACCCACTTGCACCAAATTGGTCTAACCTTTTGCGGTGCATCAACCAAATTCCAAACTTGGTTCTTGTACATGGAATCCATTTCTGATTTCATGGCTTTTAGCCATTTATCAGAATCTGAGCTTTTCATTGCCTCATCATATGTCCTTGGTTCATCATCCTCTATAAGATATAGTTCCTTATCATTAGTGATGATAAAACCATATCTATCAGGACCTTTATGAAAACATGACCTGATCTTCTATACTTTGGGTTAGTAAAATAATATCCAATAGTGTCCTTTGGATATTCAATGAACAGACACTTGTCAGATTTGGAGCTTAGCTTATCTGACGCTATCCTCTTTACCATGGCAGGATAGTTTTATTATACCATCTTTTGTAAGGTGTAAAATCAACTGATTTAGAGGGCACTCTATTTAATACATGAATTGCGCTCTCCAGTGCATATCCCCAAAGGGATTTACTGAGATCTACTTGGCTCATCATGGATCGAACCATATCTAATTAGGTCTGATTCCTCCTTTCTAACACTCCATTGTGTTAGGGCATATAAGGAGGGGTCCACTGGGGAACTATCCTATTTTTGTTTAGATAATCCCGAAACTCCTAACTTAAGTATTCTCCACTTTGATCCGATCAAAGTGCTTTAATACTTTTCTCAAGCTGTTTCTCTACTTCAGTTTTAAATAGTTTGAACTTTTCAAAACTTTCAGACTTGTGCTTCATTAAGTACAGATAACCATATCGTGAGTAATCATCAATAAAGGTTATGAAGTAGGAGTATCCTCCTAGTGCCTGAATACTTATTGGACCACACACATCAATCTGTATAAGTTCCAATGTACTCGTGGCTCGTTCACCCTTTCCCTTAAAGGGTAACTTGATCATTTTTCCTCTTAAACAAGGTTCGCTATCACCATAAGACTCTAAGTCTACTGGGCCCAAGTCTCTATGCTTATATAGCTTGGTTAAGTGATCTTTGTTTATGTGGCCTAAACGATAAGGAATTCTCATTATCTAATTTTTCGCTTAGCAATGATTGTATTTGAGAATATGATTTTGTAATTCCAAAATATCATTTGTCATATTACAATAAAATATCATTCATAACTTTGATAATACCCTTTATCAAATTGGAATAAAATTCCGCCTGCTGTGAAGCAGGAAATAATATTTTATAATGACAATTGATTGTCACTTTGTCTTATTACAAATTTAACTAAATGGAGATTTTAAGTTCCAACATCATTAGTAGCCACAGAGCTTAAATGATTTTCGGTAGATACAACTCTCCTTTTGCCAAACCTGTACATCTCATTAATATCTATACCTTCATATGGATATGTGATTCTTATTTGGTATTCCATACCAATTTAGAATTCCCTTGAGATGTAAAAATTCTCAATATCAAATACCTTAAAGTGGAAGCTTTAGGCCTCCCCTTCACATGCAATGAGATTTCAGCCATCTTGATCTTATTTCCAGTATCCCATATTAGAATGAAGATCTTATTTCCAATATTTCATATTGAAAATAGTCATTTTGTCTCCTAGACAAAATTCTCAGTATTCTTTTACTTTTCTCTTTACTCTACTCTATCCTGCTTCAATGCTAGACACAATGTGTCCCTTTACTTCTTTGAGATATGAACCATTTAAATTTCTGACTAATTGGTCCCACCAATTTCTGTCAAAATATTTTGGTTCAAATTTTCCACCAAGGAGAATCCTTTCTCAAAGATGTAATGACATAGGCTTTCAAGCCCATGATTTTATGATGCCCTTGTAGCTTAGGTAACATGGATCCTAACATCTGACTTGATGCTTATCCTTGTCTCCTGCCAACTACACACGTAAGGTAACGAGGATGTTAACAACCTCTAAGGTGTTGTATCCTAATTTCCTTTATGTATTTGATGCATATCTGTTTCAAGTAGAATTGCTTGCATCATGTTGTTTAGATTTAGGCTTATACAAAGTACATGCCAAGCCCAACGCTTCGAGGACTATCCTCACATTTCTAAACAAACCCTTTGAAGCTAGAGCCAATAGTTATCAATGCGAACATTTGTATTTAAATACAGATTTCAACCTAAGATATAAGAAAAGAAAATTGTTCAGATATTAGTTTAAGTACATGGATTTAATATAAGGACTTTTAATTAAATACATTTTCCTACTATTTTCTTCAAAATTTACAATAGCCCATTCTATTGAATTCGGGAATTTTAGCCCAGCTAAATTTCCTAGTAGGTAGCATCTACAACTCGTCTATTACAACCCCAAATTTTATGAGTCAAGTCATAATAGTAAGTCATAGTTGGAATCCCATTCCATTTGCATCGCATACAATTGCTAATTCATTCAAGTTCCCTAATCCCAAGGGACGTGTGCTCTTATATTAGCATCTCCTTGAATATGTCTCAGATCTGGGCCTAGCCCCCAATTTTATGGTTGACTACCCCAGCTCTGTTAAGGCAGACCCTATCCCAAACTTTTTAACCAATCAATGTAGACTCGAAGGAACGCTTTGCGTAGCACTTTGATAGCCCAAAGAGACCGTATTATAAATTTCAGTAAGGAAGACTACAACTTACCATAATATATTTACTTTGGAATTTTATTGGTGTTAAAAGTCTCACCCAATCCAGGAATTTATCACATAGACAAAATTATAATAACTTGTGTTAATTGAGGGAAGTTTAGAATTAAGTTATAAGGTTTAACCTTATGTGGGTTCAGCTCTTTATTATAATTATTCCATCAACCTAGATTATATACAAAATAATTAACACTTTTATTTGTTATATTTATATTGCATTTCCTTTAAGATTTTATTCAATAAATTTAATTTTTTTTACTTTGTTATAGAAACATATATAAGCACCATCTTATATACTAGAAATAAATTAGTTCATATTAATCCCCCCGTTGGTCAATTCAAATTTCAACGATATAGGATCCTAGGTAGGAGAGGTGCCCTATGAGGAGTAGACACCAAGTCCCATCCCTGGTCAGAACAAATACGGGCACAAACCTGAAGACCAATAGATTCTCTCAAACTAATAAATCTCATTCTTCCAATTCATGTAAATTAGAAGCATCTATAACCCATATAATTTAAATAAATTATTGAGCAGGCTTATTCAAAATTATTCATAACCATTTTCTAACCTTGAAATGAAAGGCACAAGTTCATATATATTGTTCTAAATAATTAAATAAATAAATCATTTCATTTAGAAAATAATATTTAGTTCGCTTCTAACTCAATTACGCACTAAATAGGCAGGCTCTGATAGCACTGTTGGGAACTGACAGTCAGATTGAACATGCATAATAGGCATGATGAAAATTCAAAATTTTGTCCCTGTCCCCAGAAACTCCTATTGGTTGCATATAAATTAAATAAAGCCTTAACTAAATAATTCTCTACATAGGTTCGCATGAAACGACTAGGCATACCATAATTCTTGCACATTTATTCTACACTATGCATATTATAATTCTAAGCTATAATCTAAGTATGTTATAACTCTAAGCTATAACCTAAGCATAAAATAAACTAAGCATGCAAAACAACCTAAGCATAATTATTAAGTCTAAAAACACTTAAAGAAAAAGACCTAATAATTAAAAGAGAAAGAAAAAGAACTTACCAGTTGAAGCGTGCTTTTGCAGAACCTTCTTACACAAGCCTCCAAGCGTAGGATAGCCTCTATCAGTATCCACACGAACCCATGAACCAAAACCTCCCCAAGAGGAAGAATTAAGAAGCCTCGAGTAGTTGCTAGACCACTTCAGAAGCCTCACCCAAAAATATATACTAGAGGTGCTTAAATATATTTAAGCTCCTAAAAAATAACTTGCTCGATTACCCTAGAGATTAATCTTTGCAAATCTCAGCTTGGTATTTATACTTGAGCTTGGTGCACTTGAAACAAGAGAAGGGGAAGCCTATATTACCCTAGAGTTTTACTCCCATCCCTATACGGGTCATACACGCGGATCCAAGGGATCCGCTTGTTGACCCACGCATACAGCATGCTATGCATGCTGTGTGCTGCAAGGCAAAGCCCTTGCGGGCTTTGCCTTACTTGAGAGCTGGGCCTCGCGACCCATGCAGGATGCCCAGCTCGCGGCGCGCTCATCATGGGCTGCGCATGTGCCCCATTTTCATGTGATGCCGTGAGCAATGCCCAGCATTGCTCGCGCACCTTTCTGTGTACTCCGACGCACTCGAGCCTATACAAAATACTTTTGTACTCTCGGTCCAATTTAACCCGCCAATGCAAAATTCCCCTTTTAAGCCTTTTTAAATAAATATTTTTTTCCGACCCTAATAAATTAGTTACCAATCAAAATAAATTTCTTGTTCCAACCAAAATAAATCTAATCAATTATAATTTATTTATGACTCTAATTAATGAGTTACCGGTCAAAATAAATTCCTTGGTCTATCCAAAATTGATCTAATCAATTTTAACCAATTAAATAATAATCCAATTATTATTTATGTTATAATTTCATAATAGAATAAATCTATTAGTTCTTTACTTAGTCCGACGAAGGTCCAATGTGTGTGACCTTATAGGATCCCAAAGTATTGAGCTGTTAAGGCTTAACCAACCCTTGTTCTAATGGAACCATTAGCTCGATGCTCTAGACCGTGAATAGAACTCGATTACCTTAAACGACTGTAGTACGCCTTTAGCAAGGGTCTACCATCCCCCATTACTCGGAACATCATTTATGCTTATAACTTAATCCCGGTTAATGCAATAGTTATCCAGTGAGATAAATTCCTTCCATTCTTTAATATTAGTACCATCTGGTTCATAGGGTTCGGTTAAAGTGTTAACCCACTAATAGCGAGGTTGCTCTAAGCTATCCCAGTGGTTTACTTGTTATTGAAGTATATTGCCTTTTACCATAGTGTGTTTGACTAGAAACCATTTCTATCAAACACATAGTCTGATCAGAGGTTTATGGCAATCATCACTTCAACAAGTGGCCAGGTACAACTCCTTAATATATCCAGAGCGATGGATTCTTTTCGACTACTCAGCTTACCAATGTGTTGTTATCACTATACCCCGCAATCACTCATAGCACCCTAAATTAATGAGTGTATAGTAATGACCCAAAGTATAGCAATAGTATCATACAAGGTAACTAGCATCTCAAGTACGAGGACATTCGCAAAGCTTATTGCATGCAGATAAACACTAACACATTGATATATATACCAAGTGTTTATCTTACTGCGGTCTCCAATATATCTCTCAGATATATCTATGTATCAACTTAAGGCACCACCTTCAGTCCTTAGGAGATTGACTGCTTGGACCCGTTCTAAGAAAGTTAACCACATGCTAGTCTTTCCGCTTCATCAATATCCTTTCTTGATGAAACTATGGCTAGGGATAGTTTAGACATAATCATAATTGCACATGAAGCAGGTTCCACCAGATATAGTCCAACTATAATTTCTCTGACTTCATGCTATGATGTGTCAAGGACTTTTGTATACATACATCAATAAATATATTTAACCAGCTATAATATATATACATAGAAACACATTGATATAAACAAAAGAACAAATGCCTTTTGATTAAACAAATTATTCATACTATTACCTAATTAAGATATATCACCGTAATTGCCTTAAGGGCATACATCATATCCAGCAGAAACTACACATTTATGTAAACTTGGTTTCACATAACTAGTAACATGAAAAAGAATGAAATGAATTAGTGAATACTTTTGTCCTAATTTTATAGTGCATTGAGAGGGATTTTTTCAAACAACTAATCAAAAATCAAATGCATATGTTTGTTAGACATATATAACAAACTTAGAAATTAGTATTATTGTACAGTTGATCTGTTACTTCACACAATTTCGTCAATTACTTTGAACAAATCCATTAACCAGCCCACAAATTTTAATACAGTAAAAATAGAAAAAGTCCAAAGGGAAGCAAGTTAAAACACAACCTATAAGTATCGGGTTAGGGCTCATATTCACTCCCCTTTATCTTAAATCTTCATATCATTCTCCCCACAAATAAAATCAATTAAAGTAATAGACAAGAACAAATGTGTAGAATGTTAAATAAAACATTGTGAATATGATTATATGAATTAGAATGAATGTATTTTCAAAATCAAGGCTTTATCTTTTTTGAGAGACAGGAGAAGGTAAAATTAAAACATTAAACACCAGATAAACTTTTACTTATAATAAAAAACACCAGATAAACTATAACAAATCAAATCCCTAAAATCGTATAATTAAAAACTCACTATCATAAATCGAAATACTAACATCATTAACAAATAATATGAAAATGCATTGCACACCTAGATCTTCGAAATGCTAAAAACAACTCGAATCTTAATCTGATCGAACAACAAAAGAACAAGTATATGCAGATTCCTTATGGCGAGTTGTAACAGTAGTCTGAAGCCGGTGAGAAAGATGGATTTTTTTAGGTGTGGTGGCTAAGAGAGATTTAGCACAATTAGGATTCTAAACTCACGTACAAACTCTATTTCTTCTTAATTATTAACTATTTTTTCGAATTAATACAACTATACTGCTGATAAGTATGAATTATACCTATGTTATTATGTGTCTGTTGAGCTAAAACAATGAGAAAATGAATGGAGAATCAGCTAATTTTGTGTAATTTTGGAAAGCAGGCAGAAAACAAGTAGAAGCAGGCAGAATGGTTGCTCTGAACCCAAATATGATTTTGTTGGATAAAAGAATTATCACCAACTATAAAAGTTGTAAAAGAAACATGCAAAATGAAGATGATGTGGCTGGAAAGAAGGACACCACCTACCCACTTGGTGGAAAAGGGAATAATAATTAATTAAGAGATGGTGAATTATTAGTAGATAAATGACACTTATCACTAAGTTGGAAGCTAACTATGACATGTGTATGGCAAATTCCACTAACCTAAAATGAGTCACCAAGAAGAAAAGTAAATGGAGCCATTTTGTGAAGACACCTAATTTTGTTATATTAACCTTAATTTTGTAATTAGTTTTCTTTATTTTCAAGTTTACCCTTCCTCCCATTATAAATAGGATAATATTTTAGTTTGGTGAGGAGGGATAGATCATCTTATCATATATATCACATTTTGTATTTCTCTCTTATTAATATAAAGTAGTTTTTCTTTTTCTCTATGGTTTTATTTATGCTTGCTGGATTATCCAACTATGAAGTGTGAGTAGACTATAGAGCAATCTCGACAAAATTGATTGCTGGTTATTAAATGGCATGCTTAATTCTTATGAGTTGGCCACCGCATATTTAGTAGATGTAATGAGACTGATCGGAGATTTACACTATGGAACAACCATTTAACACATGTATGCATGAGACGGATCAAGTAATTACTGCATGTTAAGGGTTTTTATCATTAATTTGATGAAATGCTTGCTTTACTTAATGGATGGAACTGAATCTAGTGAATAAGCTAGGTAATTTTCCATAGAATCTGAGTGAGGATGATCAATTAAGCTTGGTGATGTTAGAAGCAAGATACCTTAAACCTATATTCTTACTACTGCTCAAATTAACTGGAAGACTATGTACTGAAACTATTTATGCTTGCTTGACTTGAGATCGTGCCTTTTATATTATATTTCACAACAACCATTTTAACTGCCCCGTTTTAATTTTAACTGCTCCGTTTAATTTTGACTGCTCAACTATTAATAGTGACCTTAGACTGGCTATTTACTGTTGATTTAAGATTATTTACATTTAATCCCTATGGAAATGACACTTGGACTCATAGCATGCTATAGATTGACCAAGTATACTTGTTAGTGTTAGTTTTGGGGACAACAAGTTTTTGGCACCTTTGCCGTGGATTGAATTGTTAAAGATTTTAAATTTTCTTGTAAATTTGGTAGTTTTGACCTGTTTGTTCAACCTGTGTAGTTATTTTCTATTTGGAGCAATCAAAATCAATTGTGCATGCGACGAGCTAGTTTGCCTGAATTTCCTATAGATCCAGAAATAGAACGAACTTACAAGAGAAGGAGTGGTGCCGTAAGGCGTGCAAGGTAAAGACAGAGAATAGCAGATCGCAGAGTACCTCCTAAGGGAGGTAGGTAGCAACCCCCCGAAGGAAATGAACATGCAAAAGGAGAGGGCAAGGTTAACTTGCCTCCTCAAAGGCATACACTTAAAGAGTATTTGTAACCATCGACCGAGGGACACTCTTTTTGCATTGTGGTACCTGACGAAGGGATGAATCTCTTTGAGATTAAGGCCCTAATGATACAAATGCTCCAAGCTGTTGTTCAGTTTGGAGGATTACCGGGAGAAGATCCATATGCATATATCTATGATTTTATTACTACATGCAATACTTTTTGCACTAATCGAGCAATTTCAGGTGATGTTATGAGACTCAAGCTTTTTCCTTTCTCATTATAAAGCTAAGAGTTGGCTTAAAAATCTTCAACCTGGATCAATAATAACTTGGGATGAAATGGGCAGAACTTTCTTGATGAAATATTTTCCTCCAAGGCAAGCAATCAAAATTAGAAATGAGATCACTCATTTTTCACAAGAACCTGATGAAACTCTTTCAGAGGCATGGGAAAGATATTAAGAGCTTCTAAGGCGTGTACCAAAATATGGATTTCCCATGTGGATACAAATGCAGAATTTTTATAATGGAGTAATTAATGCCTACAAAATCCAAATCTAATCCGCAGCAAATGGAGATCTAGAAGAACTTGAACCAGAAGAATTCTATAATTTAATTGAGAAGCTGGTCAATACCAGCTATAAATGGCATTCTATTCGTTAAGAAATAAGCAAGCAAGGTGAATCTGAAGCTGTTTCCAAACTATCTCATAAAGTGGACTTGATCTTAAGACAACTTACTAAGAATAACATCTCAGCAATCTTTTATGCAGCTATCTTGTGATTTTTATGGTGGTAACCATAGAAAAATTGATTGTGAAAGCTCTCTCAATCAGGAGCAACGTGATTTTATAGGGAACAATCAAAGAAATAATCCCTATTCAAATACATATAATCTTGGTTGGAGAAATCATCCTAACTTTTCATGGGGTCAACAATCAGAAAAACCATACCGACCACCATTCCAGTAACCAAACAACAATTTCCAGCAACCAAACAATAATTTCTAGCAAGCAGGACCTTTCCAGCAATCAAAGAAATCTGATCGTGAAGAAATGAAAGATATGATGCTCAGGCTTCTATCAGAAAATTTCAACAATTTACAACAATTACTACTCCAAAGAATAAAGGGGTCATTCCAAGCAACACCGAGCCTAATCCTAGAGAAGAATGCAAATAAATATCACTTAGAAGTGGTAAGGTTGGTGGTGATACTAATAAAATTATTATTGAATGTGAAAATGCAGGGGAGCAAGCAAAACCACAAGGGGAGCAACCAAAATAGGATAATAAGCAACCAAAAGTAGAGCAACCAAAAGTGCAACCTGATTCCATTCCAAAGCAATCTGAAGTTACTCAACCAGAAGGTGTTCTAAAGGAACAACCTCTTCCAGCATATCAACCAAAAATCCCCTTCCCTCAAAGGGCAAGGTAACATGAAATGGCAAAATAATTTGATAAATTTCTTGAAGTCTTTAAAAAACTTCACATAAATATTCCTTTTGCAGATGCACTTTCTCAGACGCCAATGTATGTGAAATTCTTGAAGGGGCTATTGGCAAATAAAAAGAAACTTGAAAGCATAGCTATGGTGCAACTCAATCGTGATTGCTCCTCCATTCTACAATAAAAGCAACCTTTACCTCAGAAGCTAAAAGATCTAGGGAGTTTCTTAATTCCTTGTTCTATTGGCAATCTTAATATTGATAATGCATTGTGTGATTTAGGTGCTAGCATTAATCTTATGCCATACTATGTATATAAAAAACTTGGGCTAGGAGAACCACAACCTATTAGAGTTTCAATTCAACTTGCTGATGGGACTGTAAGATATCCTAGAGGCATTATTGAGGATGTTTTAGTTGAAGTAGGAAAGTTCATTTTGGATGTTGATTTTTTTGTGATGGAAATGGATGGGGATTTACATGTGCCAATCATTTTAGGGAGACCTTTTCTTGCTACCGGCCATGCTATAATTGATGTGAATAATGGAAAACTCACACTAAAGATTCATGATGAAGAAGTAGTATTTAGCATGAATGAAGCAATGAAATATCCACCTTCTAGTGATGATTCATGTTACTTTATTGATGCTACTAATGAGAATGTATCTTATATACAGGCACAAGATGAAGAGTTAAGTGGTGATGAAGACATGCTTGACAATGAAGATGACTGCTCCATAGTTTCTGCAAGGAGCAACCATGTAGAACCTTTAATTCAAACACATCCACAACCTTTCAAATCATCACTTGAACCATCACCCACTCAAGAACTTAAACCATTACCCTCATATCTGGAATATTCTTACTTAGACCTACCTAGTAATCATCCATTAATCATCTCTTCTAAACTTACCCAAGAGCAGAAGGAGCAATTACTTGACATTCTTAGGAGAAACAAAGAAGCCATGGCATGGACCATTTCAGATATAAAAGGGATCAGCCCTTCAATTTGTGTGCATCATATCTTGATGGAAGATGATCACAAACCAACTTTGCAACCACAACGAAGGTTGAATCCACATATGAAAGAACTGGTGAAAATGGAAGTAATCAAGCTTCTTGATGCTGGAATAATCTACCCAACCTCAGATAGTGTATGGACTAGCCCAGTTCAAGTTGTTCCAAAGAAAGGTGGAATGACTGTGATCCAAAATGAGAAGCATAAACTTATCCCTACAAGAATAGTCACCGAATGAAGAGTTTGTATTGATTACTGCAAGCTTAGAGATGCAATAAGGAAAGATCACTTCCCTCTTTCATTCATTGATCAAATGTTGGAGAGACTTTCTGGATATGCATTCTTGATCAAAAGGGCTTTCTTGATGGTTACTTGGGGTATAATAAAATTGCAATACACCCCTTAGACTAGGAGAAATAACTTTTACTTACCCCTATAGTACTTACGCCTATCGGAGGATGCCATTTGGTTTATGCAATGCTCCAGCAACCTTCCAAAGAAGTATGATGTCAATTTTCAATGATATGATTGAGAAGACAGTAGAGATATTCATGGATGATTTCTCAGTTTATAGGAAAACATTCAAATCTTGTCTCAACAACTTAGAGGCTGTCCTAGTTCAATGCAAGGAGACAAATCTTGTTCTTAATTAGGAGAAATGCCACTTTATGGTAAATAAAGGCATTATTCTTGGCCATAAAATTTCAGAAAAGGGTATTGAAGTTGATCTAGCCAAAGTAGAGGCGATTGCAAGCTTAGGTTGCCCTACATCAGTCCAAGAAGTTTGAAGCTTTCTTGGTCATGCAGGTTTTTACCGTAGATTTATCAAAGATTTTTCTAAAATTGCACAACCACTTTCAGCTTTATTACACAAGGATGTAGAATTTAAATTTGATGCAAATTGTTTGAAAGCATTTAAGGAGCTGCAAAATAGATTGATCAATACTCCTATTTTGATTGCTCCTGATTAGAACCTACCCTTTAAACTCATGTGTGATGCAAGTGATACTTGTATTGGAACTGTCCTTAGATAAAGGATAAACAAACATTTTCGTCCAATTTGTTATGCAAGTAAAACACTTACGGAAGCTCAATTAAATTACACTACCATAGAAAAAGAATTACTTGTTGTAGTGTATGCATTTGACAAATTTAGATGACAAATCTTACCTTGAGCTTTCCAAAGTTATTGTTTTTACAAATCATGCAGCTTTAAAGTACTTGCTCTCAAAGAAGGATGCAAAACCAAGGCTGATTCGATGGTTGTTGTTGTTGCAAGAGTTTGACATTGAAATTAAAGACAAGAAAGGCTCTGAAAACGTGGCTGTTGACCACTTATCTAGAATTAATGGGAGCAATCAAATGGAGCAACCAAAAGTTACTGACTCATTTTCGGATGAGCAACTTTTTATGGTAAATTCTTTCCCATGGTTTGCAGATTTTTGTAACTATCTTGTATGTGGTAAAAAAACCTTTACATCTTTCATATCACTAAAAGAAAAAGTTCTTTACCGATGTTAAATACTGTTTTTGGGAGGAACCATTTTTATTTAAGTTATGTATAGATCAAATCATTCAAAGATGTGTTTCGCATGAGGAAGCTGAAGCAATTTTAAGGATGTGCCACATTATAGAGGCTAGAGGTCACTTTGGTCCAACAAGAACAGCTTCAAAAGTGCTAGAATCTGGTTTGTATTGGCCTACAATGTTCAAGGATGCTCAAAGGTTTGTAATGGAGTGTGATGAGTGCCAAAGAACTGGTGATATCTCTGCTAAAAATGTCATGCCCCTTAACAATATTATTGTTTATGAAATTTTTTATATCTGGGAATTGAGTTCGTGGGACCTTTCCCAAGTTCTTATGGTAACAAATATATTTTGGCTGCTATGAATTCTGTAAGTAAATGGGTGAAAGCAATTGTTTGTTCTAACAATGATGCAAGAACTAGTTAGATTTTTGAAAAAGCTTTTTGCTAGATTTGGTGTGCCTAGAGCAATCATAAGTGACCAAGGTACTCACTTTTGCAACTCTCAATTTGAGAAGTTGCTACAAAAATATGGAGTCATACATAGAGTTGCTACTCCTTACCATCCATAAACCAGTGGACAAGCTGAAATCTCTAATCGAGAAATTAAGCGAATACTTGAGAAAACAGTAAGCAACTCTAGGAAAAATTGGTCGAGCAAGCTTGACAATGCTCTATGGGCTTATCGTATAGCCTATAAAACACCTATTAGAATGTCACCAATTAGAATGCTTTATGGAAAAGCTTGTCACTTACCTGTTGAATTGGAATTTAAAGCTCTATGGGCTCTAAATTTTCTTAATTTTGATAGGCAAGCTACTGGAGAACAAAGAAAGTTACATCTAAATGAATTGGAAGAATTCGTATTATTTGCATTTGAAATGCCATGAACTACAAAGAAAAAGTAAAGGAATGGCATGGCATGGCATGGCATGACAAAAGAATTCAAGAGAAGGAGTTCTATGAAGGCCAGCAAGTACTTTTGTATAACTCTCATGTAAGGTTGTTCCCAGGCAAACTTAAATCGAGATGGATGGGGCCTTTCACAATCACTAAAGTTTTCCCACATGGTGCTATTGAGATTGCTAAATTTGATGGAGAAACTTTTAAAGTCAATGGACAAAGGCTGAAACATTGTCTTGCTCAATCACAATCAAAAGTTTTTGGAGATACCTAATATCTTCAACCACCATGAGCAACCATAGATTTTGGTGTCCGCTTCAAACACCAATTGAAGCAAATGTTGGGCAAACCCCAACTTTTCTATCATATATTACTACATCTATATTATAATTATATGTTTATTTTGAATATTAATAGTTTCCTTTTTGCTAATTTTGAAGGTTCTCATAATTTTATTCAAGTATGGGGATCACTACATGAGCTAGCATGTTCTTGTTGCATTCTCATTCTTGAAACTTTTCACAACAACTTGAAGTAACAGACCACTTGTAAAGAAGGAACAAACGAATGCTGGAGCAACAAAAATTTTGTTTAGAGCAATCAAACCTGCTGGAGCAACTAAAATTTTCTTCAGTAATTTTTTTGTTCTAACTTCCACATCCTAATTTTGGTATGATATTTCACGCTATAATCATTTGATAATACCAACTGGTAATACCCTTACTTTTCCCTACTTTGTTCTTACTTAAGTACTGATGCATTGGGGACAATGCATGATTTAGGTATGGGGATGGGTACTTGTGTACATTGTTGTATAATTGTGCTTTTTAAATATCATTACATGTTTAAACTTGCACTGCCTTCAGCAATTTCTTATTCTATTCTATTTTCTTCAAATGTTTTTCAAAAGCTTTTCAAAATGTGTGCAAAACAATTTTATGGTAGCTTAAGTGATCTGATGAACTTTTAAAATGCATGCAAAGAGTATGGTTCAAAGATTATGAAACTTGAAGGTATTAAAAGCTCATTGGTAAGATTGATGCAGTAGTTGAAACACTCTTAGATTTCTTAAATTTTAAGTCATAATTCAATTTCTTAGCTTGATTGTTAACCCAATTTATGAGGAATTGAGCCTAATTTTTTTGATTATATACATGAATATTTGCGTGATTTCCTTACTGAGTGAGCTTACACATACAACTTTAGCTAGAAGTTATTTTGGCTAGTACTTTTCGAGACCATATGATTGTTCACATGCATAAGATGATTAAGGCATTAGGTTTTACCCTCTTTTAACCAAAAAGTCACTCTTTTGTATTTTATCCCCCATTGTAGATAAACCTCTTTTGAGCCTTAGTCTTTTCTTTGTTTTAACCCTAAAAAGTTTTCCTTAACCATTTCACATCATGTTAACCCAAAACACCCAAGAATTTACCAAAGAAATCTATTGTTATAAAGCAAATTCATTGATTGCTATGATTTCACAAACTTGTGCAATTTTGTTTCTTTCAAGCAATCATTCAAGCTTTCTCCTTACTCAATCAAATATTTGAAAAGCAACCAAGTCTTTCAAGTTGTTAATTCAATTTTGTACAATCTCTTCATGCAACCTCTTTTGATCCATAAAAAAATTGAAAAAAAAATGAAAATGAAAAAAAAGAAAGAAAAGAAAAGAAAAGAGAAGAGAAAAGAAAAAAATATATATATTATTAATCCTTTGTGAGATTGCTTGATACTCTCATTTTGCTCTTATCATCCTAATCATGTTGCACAAGTTAGTTTGCTTACTTGCTCATCATTGTTCATTTCTTTTGGTAATTATTTTCACCTAAAATATCCTTTTTGACACACCCTAACCCTAACCTACGTTACAACCCTATGTAAAGTCCTTTTGATTATGCATGATTGTTCAATACAAGTGGTGGAGATTAGACCGATTTTCAAGCATATGGTCTAGAGTTTATGTGTATGGCTGATGAGTGCATTTATGAAGGAATAAAATCACAATAAACACTTTAAGTGAAATGAAGGAAAATCTTGGTGAGGTAGTAGTTCAATTTTTGATAGGTTGTTGACTAGTGAAGTTTAATTTTTGTTAAGTCTAAGATGCTTTGAAAACTAGAATCAAACTTACTAGATGAGGATTCAATATCTTGTTTCTAGAAACTTTGCATTATATCTCTTCTTGCAGGACGAAATTCAGAAGTAAACTCAATTTGCTGCCTTGTTTTCAAAAACATTTTTCAAACCTCGTTCTTCTTCTTTCTTTCTTTCTTTCTCTCTTGTCTTTGTTTAATTGCTTGAGGACAAGCAATGTTCAAGCATGGGGATATTTGATAAGTATGAATTATACCTATGTTATTATGTGTTTGTTGAGCTAAAACAATGAGAAAATGAATGGAGAATTAGCTAATTTTGTGTAATTTTGGAAAACAGGCAAAATGATTGCTCCAAAGGCAGAAAGCAAGCAGAAAACAAGCAGAAGCAGGCAAAATGGTTGCTCCGAACTGAAAAGTGATTTTATTGGATAAAAGAATTATCACCAGCCATAGAAGTTGTAAAATAAACATGCAAAATGAAGGTGATGTGGCTGGAAAGAAGGACGCCACCTACCCACTTGGTGGAAAAGAGAATAATAATTAATTAAGAGATGGTGAATTATTAGTGGAAAAATGACACTTATCACTAAGTTGGAAGCTAACTATGACATGTGTATGGCAAATTCCACTAACCTAAAATGAGTCACCAAGAAGAAAAGCAAATGGAGCAATTTTGTGAAGACACCTAATTTTGTTATATTAACCTTAATTTTGTAATTAGTTTTCTTTATTTCCAAGTTTACCCTTCCTCCCACTATAAATAGGATAGTAGTTTAGTTTAGTGAGGAGGGATAGATCATATTATCATATATATCACATTTTGTACTTCTCTCTTATTAATATAAAGTAGTTTTTCTTTTTCTCTATGGTTTTATTTATGCTTGCTGGATTATCCAACTATGAAGTGTGAGTGGACTATAGAGCAATCTCGGTCGGCAACCAAAAACATTAGTAAGTTCACTTCCTTTCCATTTATTTGAGTTTTAAAACTGATTTATTGGTTGTTAAATGGCATGCTTAATCCTTATGAGTTGGCCACCTCATATTTAGTAGATGTAATGAGACTGATCGGAGATTTACACTATAGAACAACCATTTAACACATGTATTCATGAGACTGATCAAGTAATTGCTGCATGTTAAGGGTTTTTATCATTAATTTGGTGAAATGCTTGCTTTACTTATTGCATGGAATTGAATCTAGTGAATAAGCTAGGTAATTTTCCATATAATTCAAGTGAGGATGATCAATTAAGCTTGGTGATGTTAGAAGCAAGATACCCTAAACCTATGTTCTTAATATTACTCAAATTAACTGGAACAATGTGCACTAAAACTATTTATGTTTGCTTGACTTGAGATTGTGCCTTTTATATTGTATTTCACAACAACCATTTTAACTGCCCTGTTTTAATTTTAACTACTCTGTTTAATTTTGACTGCTCAACTATTAATAGTGACCTTAGACTGCCTATTTACTGTTGATTTAAGATTATTTACATTTAATCCCTATGGAAATGACACTTGGACTCACCACATGCTATAGATTGACCTAGTATACTTGCTAGTGTTAGTTTTGCGGACAACAACTGCGTTCTTAATCTTTATAAATATAAAATTATAACAGTAGAGCAGAGAGTACGTGATAACAAATTTATGTTTCCAAATATTCTTCTCCACATTCTAAACTCTTAATCCATGATTCGTCATCATCTTATCTTTTTTTCAAATCTCATCTTAATCACCAATGAATCACACTTCAATTTATAAATCACCAAAGGATTCACAAAATTCATTTAATTCTTCTCAACAAATTTATTGATCAGCAACGGTTTTTTTCAATTTGGAGAAAATAATATAAGAACTGCAAAATTTACCAAAAATAATTGAAAAGATAAATATAAGAAGAAATAACATTTCACTTTAAAATAATATTCAAACGGACATATATAAGGAAAACTCATCAAAATATTTAACATTTAACTTTCAACATAATTACTAACTAATTAAAATAGTAATATAAATTAGAACAATATGGTAATAAAATAAAATAAATTTAATAATAAAATTGTAATATTTCTTTTGAAAGGTTTTAATAATTACACACCAAAACCTTTAATATAAATACTAATTAATTTAAATAATAATTTAAATTAGAATAATATGGTAATAAAATAAAATAAATTTAATATTAAAATTGTAATACTTCTTTGCGAAAGGTTTGAATAATAACCACTTATATATGATAACTAACTTTGAAAAGTTTTAATAATAACCAATTTTAAATATCATTATTATAGAAACAAATTAAAGTAAACGTACAATGATTTAAAACAATAATTACATATGAAAATAATTCATAATTGCTGATAAGAATTATATTGCAAAACTGATATAGTAATTAATAATTATTTGACCTTTAAAGTAATATTCAAATGGACATATATAAGAAAAAGTCATTAAAATAGTTAACATTTCACTTTAATATAATAAAGGCTTAATGCATCAACATCATCCTCAACTTGGCACCAATATCCCGCTACCTCCCCGAACTTTGAAAGTGTCCTCGCGACTATCTCAACTTTCAAAAAGTGCACCATTTTGCTCCCTGAATGCCATGTGTCAGCTTCTGGTTGGTTTGACTTTTCAAAGATATCATTTTTTTAAGATTTTCTCTCTCCAATCAAAAGCTGACATATGGCATTTAGGGAGCAAAGTGGTGCACTTTTTGAAAGTTGAGGTAGATGCGGGGACACTTTCAAAGTTCAGGGAGGCAGCAGGATTTTTGGGCCAAGTTGAGGATGTTGTTGATGCATTAGGCCTCTAATAAATTCTTGTAAGGAAAACTCATAAATATAATAAATTATAATATAAATAATAACTATTAAAATAAGAAATATAAATTAGAATAATATGATAATAAAATAATTAAAATAGCAATATAAAGTAGAATAATATGGTAATAAAATAAAATAAATTAAATAATAAAATTGTAATATTTCTTTTGAAAGTATAAGGGCAAATAAGTCATTCCAGACTTCATTAATTATATATATATAAATAAATCAAAGTAAATGTATAACCAATTAAAATAATAATTCCACATTAAAATAATCTCTAATTGCTAATAAAAATTATATTGTAAAACTGTTATGGTAATTAATAATTATTTGACCTTTAAAATAACAGTCAAACAGACATATATAAGAAAAGCTCATCAAAATAATTAACATTTCACTTTTAATATAAATACTAACTAATTAAAATAGCAATATAAATTAGAATAATATGGTAATGGTAATAAAATAAAATAAATTTCAAGTTGAAATATATATGAACTAGAATGCAAATAATGCAACATACTAATTTGAAGTCTCCTATAACATAAAATTAAACTTACTGTCAATGAATTTTGAGAGAGAGAATGATTATATTATTTCAGAAGTTATTCATCTTGCGTAAGTTTAACTACAGAATACATTTCATCATGTGCAATAATATTTTTGCTCTTAACTAAAAGTTTGAACATAATTTCTCTTCATATAATATTCTCCAAATCCATTGGTATAAGTGTTTCACCAAGTGCATATGTCATCTAATATAATTTCAAAAGACAAAAAGCAATACAAGATGTTTAAAACATTATTAATGGAGAAAAAACTAAAATCAATTGGAATTCAAAGAAGATATATTATTGATATGCAAAAAGTATATACCTCAATTACTATATCCCTCAATTCATTTGCAGTTTTTTCAATTAATTGTTGCGCTTCACGGTCTCAAATTAGTAAAGAAATAAACTCAGTGCCATCCATTACACGAACTTGAAGCTTATATATGTGAAACCAATTTGAATGTTTAATTCATTACAATTTTAATATCAAAATGCTTTAACTATAAAGCCAAATTTCAGATGCACAATGTTTACCTGTGGAAAGCCGAGTAATCAAAACAATTACACTTTTGGCAAAAGAATTTGTTGTCGTTTACTTCTACCTTTTTGAAACGTTTGCTAATTCTACACCCTCGATATGACCCACCATTTTGGCACTCTAAATCAATAATTTTTTACCACAATCCAAAAAACTCCTTCCTGAATAATTGTAAAAATCATCATAAAAATAATTGTGATGAATTATTTATTTATGCATGATTTGAGGGGAAAAAAGGAGAAATTGTTTACTTTTATAAACAGCTCGAACGATACAGTCCGCTTTGGCGCCTTCAGGGCCAACCTCACGGCTTTTAAAATGCGTCGTTCAAGTCAAAACCCTCAGGGCCCTGTTTATATACAAGCTCAATGGATACACGGAGAGCGATGTGGGATTTCAATCCTAACACACCCCCCATCATGATTGTGCTGATAACGTGTTGGAAATTGACTATATATGCAAGGAAATTATAACAATAATAAAGAAGGCAGAGAGAGAATCTGAGAAAACTTTTATTTCTTATTTCCGAGGTACATCAAATGAAGAAATTGAATTCCTATTTATAGAGAAATCTAATGGTAAAAACTATAAATAAGTAAGAAATATATTACATCAAATATTAATGACGTAGAGCCCACATGAATTATATATCAGCCGCTTGTATAGTAACAGGCGGCTGATACATCTATAATTCAACACTCCCCCTTTGATGTATCATTTGCCGTGAATGGAACACTGCCTTGTTAAAAACCTTACTAAGGAAAAACCCTATGGGATAAAAACCTCAGTTAAAGGAAAAAAGAGTACAGTGTTTACTTCCCCTATTCGCGAGTTAATTGGAGATCCTTAAGATGATGTATTTCAATGCTGTAAATCAATTTCTTGAAAGTTGAGAAAGGTAAAGCCTTGGTAAACAAATCTGCTAATTGTTACAAGAGCGGATTTGTTGAATACTGATTTCACCATTCTTTTCTAGATCATGAGTGAAGAAAATTTTGGTAAAATATGCTTTGTTCTGTCTCCTTTAATATAGCCTTCCTTCAATTGAGCAATACAAGCAATATTATCTTCATATATTATCGCCGGACCTTCCTTGACCATAACTTTTTCACATGCTTCTTGGATATATTTGATTAATGATATCAACCATACACATTCACGACTTACCTCATGAATCACTGTTAACTTTGCATGATTTGAGGAAGTAGCTATAATTGTTTGTTTTGTCAATCGCCAAGATATAGCTGTTCCTCCATATGTGAATAAATAGCATGTCTGAGATCAAGCTTTGTGTGAGTCGGATAAATAACCCGCATCTACATATCCAACTAATTTAAGCTTAGATTCATATGAATAAAATAAGCCTAAATCAGTAGTTCCTCGAAGGTAGCGCATTATATGATTAATTCCATTATCAATGCACCTATTGCGCTTAGATATGGTAATTCAGGACCGAGAACTTTTTCATTATTTTCTCTAGGACGAAAAACATCTTTTTTTCACATTGAGTGATCGTACAACAATTGGGTTACTCAATAGTGTGTTTTGTGAATATTAAATTATTTCAGGATCTTTTCTGCGTAGTTTGATTGATGCACTAAAATTCCTTTTTCAAAGTGCTCGATTTGCAAACCAAGATACAATTTTGTCTTTCAAGGATCTTTCATCTCAAATTCTTTCTTTAAAGAATCAACTGCTTTTGGAATCTCTTCTGGATTTCCAATAATATTTAAATCATCAACGTAAATTGAGATGAGAATAAAATTATATCCTAATTTTCTTATAAAAACACATGGGCAAATTGGATCATTTTTGTATCCTTCTTTCAATAAATATTCACTAAGACGGTTATACCACATGCGCCCAAATTGTTTAGTCCATATAAGGATCTTTGTAACTTTATTGAGAAAAGTTCTCGTTTGCTATATTTTCTGGCAGCTTTAATCCTTCAGGGATTTTTATATAAATATCATTATCAAGTGAACCATAAAGGTAAGCTGTCACAACATCCATCAAGTGCATTTGTAAATCTTCTGGCATTACAAAACTAATAAGATATCTAAAAGTTATTGCATCCACCACTAGAGAATATGTCTCCTCGTAGTCTATCCCAGGTCTTTGGGAAAAACTTTGTGCAACTAATCTGGCTTTATATCTTATTATTTCATTTTTCTCATTTCTCTTTCTAATAAAAACCCATTTAATACCAACAAGTTTTACGTCCTGTGGTGTTCGAACTACTGGTCCTAATACTTTGCGTTTTTCAAGAGAATTCAGCTTTGCTTGAATTGCTTCTTTCCATTTTTACCAATCATTTCCACTTTGGCATTCTTCAATAGATGTTGGCTCATGATCTATATTTTTATTTTCAATATTAATCGTAACATTATATGAAAAAATATGGTCTATAACTATTTTATTACGATTCCATCTTCTTTTAATATTGATATAATTTATTTGAATTTCTTCATTTTTAATAGCTTCAGGTATTTGCACTTCAAGTGCTTGCACTTCTTCCGGAAGTGTATTTATATTTATATCCTCAATGGGAATATCTTGATTATCAATAACTCTCCTGCTTTTAGAATTTTTATTCTTTGAACCAATTGGTCGTCCACGCTTTAAGCGTCTTAGAGTATTATCCGTAAGTTATTCTTCAGGAATCTCAATACGAATTGGCGCATTTACTGCTGGTATATGTGATCTTGTTACTCTTTTAGGATTAGCGAGTGCATCAGGGAATCGATTTGCTAAATGTTGAAGATGGATTATTCTTTGAACTTTTAGTTCAAAATCATTTGATTTAGGATCCATATGAGAAAGTGATGAAGCATTCCATATTATTTTCTTTTCCAAAATTGCGCTCTTATTCTCTCCCCCTAATTTTGGGAAAGTGCTTTCATCAAAATGACAATCTACAAATCGTGCAGTAAACATATCGCCAGTTAATGGCTCAAGATATTTAATTATTGAAGGGGATTCACTGCCAACATAAATTCCTAATCTCCTTTGAGGACCCATTTTAGCCCTTTGTGGTGGAACAAGAGGCACATATAACGCGCAACCAAAAACTCTAAGATGAGAAATGCTAGGCTCATGGCTAGAAGCTAATTGTAATAGAGAATAATCATGATAACTTACTGGTCTTAAATGTATAAGAGATGTTACATGTAATATTGCATAACCCTAAACTGTAGTAGGGAGATTTGTTTGCAAAATTAGTGGTCGTGCAATTAATTGGAGATGTTTAATAAATGATTCTGCTAGACCATTTTGTGTATGAACATATGCTACATGATGTTCAACTTTTATTCCAATCGACATATAATAATCATTAAATGTTTTGGATGTGAATTCTCCAGCATTATCAAGACGAATTGATTGAATAGGATAACCGGGGAACTGTGCCCGTAATCTTATAATTTGAGAAAGTAACCTTGTAAATGCCATATTTTGTGAAGATAATGAGCATACATGTGACCACCTAGTTGAAGCGTCAATTAGAACCATAAAAAATCTAAATGGTCCACATGGTGGATGAATTGGTCTACATATATCATATTGTATGCGCTCTAAAAATGCTGGCAATTCTATTCCAACCTTAGTTCTGGAAGGCTTTATTATTAATTTTCCTTGCGAACAAGCCGCACAAAATAATTCATTATTTTGAAGAATCTTCTGGTTCTTCAATGGATGCCCATGTGAATTTTCAATAATTTTTCTCATCATTATCGAACCAGGATGACCCAGTCGATCATGCCAAATTTTATAAGTATCTGAATCTATAAACTTCTGATTTATAGTTAAATTGGCTTCAATCATATTAATATATGTGTAGTATAAGCCACATGAAAGAGTATAAAATTTTTTAAGTATACATTTCTTACTTGAAATTATTTTTTTAACATAAAGACATTCTTTATTATCTTCACTCACAGTTTTAATATGATATCCATTTCTGCGAATATCTTTAAAAACTTAATAAATTTCTGTGAGAATTTGGGGAAAATAATGCATTGTTTATAATAAGTTTTGTTCCCCTTTATAATATAATACTAGCTCTTCCGGAGCCTTCAAACATTTTTGTTTGTCCCGATATTGTGGTAATAACAGTTTCACCCCTTTTAAGAGTATTAAAATATATTGCATCTTTGAGAATAGTATGGGTGGTGGCACTATCTACAATACATAAATTTGCTTCATTTTCCTTGAAGTCATATAATACCGAAAAAGAATTTGTTTTCTTCATTGAAGAAACTAAAGATGCATTATTATTTATTCATAAATAAACATGACAAAGAAAGTACATTAAACAGTAATAACAAAAGCAAACCAATAATAACATAAAAATTATAATATATTAATTAAGCAAAACATATGAACTGATTATTCAAATTTTTCCTTGCCACTGGTGTTGGGCAACAGAAAATCATCCATCTCCATATTGGGGATATTAATAGGGTCATTAGTTGGGGTATTATCATCCAATATAAAATTGGTTTCTGGTTTAGCACATTTCTTGAGGGATGCTTGGTATAAGTTTACCAAATGTTTAGCGGTTCTACAAGTTCTTGACCAATGACCAGTCATATCGCATCTGTGGCATTTATTTTCATCATCTTGACTATTATTTCTTTTATCAAATCTTTCAATTTGATTATTCCACTTCTAGTGGTTATTTGTATTTTTCCACTTTGGGTGGAAATTATTGTTATTATTATTATTAACATGTTTCCACTTCTGGTGGAAATTGTTATTATTATATCCTCTACCACGCCCATTATCACGACCTCTACCTCAACCACGACCACAACCATTTCTGCAGCCGCATCCATTAAAATTATTATGAATTATCGCATTCGCTTCAGGGAATGGATTTGTTCCGGTAGGTCGTAATTCATGATTTTTCAACGGGAGTTGATTTCTCTATTTTCCTAGGAGAAGAGTAGTAATTAGTTCACTATATTTCTTATAATCTTTTGCTCTATATTGTTCCTGTAATACCATATTATTCAAATGAAAAGTAGAATATGTCTTTTCCAGTAAATCCTCCTCAGTTATTTCCTTTCCACAAAATCTTAATATGGATGTAATTTGAAAAAGTTTAGAATTGTATGCACTAACAGATTCAAAATCTTGAAGCCTTAAGTTTATCCATTCATACTAAGCATTCAGTAGAGATATTTTCTTAAGGTGTTCAAACCTCTCATTTAATTATCTCCAAAGATCTGCAGGATCTTTTATAGTCAAATATTCTGATTAAAGTGCTTCATCAAGATGGCGGCGGAGAAAAACTAGAGCTATTGCCTTATACTGAGGTGTAATATTATTATTTTCAATAATAGTATTATTAAGACCCATTAATTCTAGATGCATTTCTGCATCCAGCACCTAAGTAAGATAATTTTTTCCCGATACATCAAGAGGAATAAAGTCCAAACTTTTGATATTAGACATTAAGAATAATAGGTATAATATATATTTATAGAAAATAAAATAATTATGCCTTACTTTGAATTTATTTGGTGATATCCTTGATCGATAGAGCAAGTTCATGCTGATAACGTGTTATAAATAGCTCGAACGATACTGTCTGCTTTGGCGCCTTCAGGGCTAACCTCACGGCTTTTAAAATGCGTCGTTCAAGTTCAGGCCTTTAGGGCCCTATTTATATACAAGCTCAATGGATACACAGAGAGCGATGTGGGATTTCAATCCTAACATTTACGACGTTTTAATTGAGAATATTTAATTAATTTAAACAAATTTGCTTGCCAAAAATAGTGTACTTGTTTACATTCCACCAATTCTGCGATTGTCTTTACTTGCACTTATCCACTTGCTATCTCTTCAGAAATAGAATATGCATTTTGAGATGGTATTTGAGTTATCCTTTCAGAGCCCGATTGACTAACAAAGAGCAATATAAACTCAAACCATAAGAAATTGATATTAGGGAAATTATAAAGTACAACATTTTTATACTGGTTATATTTAAATTAAATTAATAAAAAGGATAGAATTTTTTTGTTAGTTATGCGATTTTATTAAACATTTAGTGTAATAAATTTTTTAATACTCAATTAAAAATAATTTATTAACATACCTTTTTGTCTTGTAAAACCATTTCAATAGTACATATTGCATTTGGTTTATTTTTTTCTGGAATGGTCCAAAGGTGGAGAACCATTGCATCTTAGTTGGATTTATATAGCACATAAAATCCGTCTTCAGTTGCACCCTAAGTGGGTTGATATCATCCACCGAATTATGTTTCTGCTTCAACATAACGAATAATATACTTTTCTATAATTATTTTGTACTTTATTATCAAAATTTGATGAGAAAAAAGGAGCCACACGGATTCTTAAATAAGAAGGCGTAAGTACTGCTACAAAATTCAAATTTATTCTTAAATATGATTATAACCAATAGAATTAAATAAAATCAAGAACAACAAATTAAATTTTAAATAAATAGATTTAGGAGATATAAATTATTTTGATTTGTTTCTATAATTCACCCTAATTAAGTCACACGGATTCTTAAATAAGTAGGCGTAAGTACTGCTACGAAATTCAAATTTATTTTCAAACAGAATTATAACCAACATAATTAAATAAAATCAAGAACAACAAATTAAATTTTAAATAAATATATTTGGGAGATATATATTATTTTAATTTATTTCTATAATTTACCCTAATTATTTATTTCCCAATAAAATTAATCATTATCATTTTTCTAAATCGAACCTATTCGAGAAATATATTAAAATCAGTTTCCTAAAATTCTGATTTAAATTCATGAAAAAATATCCAATTTAATAGTTATTATAGACGGCAATAAAATCTGCTCATATATAGTGTAAAATCAATTAAAGTAAAGAAAACTCTTATATGTCAACAAATAATTGGAAAAGTTAGCAATAACATATCAAATATTCACATTGGTAAAAAAAATAAGAATCAACTTTTAAAAAAAAATTTATAACAATTGAATAAAATGAACAGTAGATTATTATTTAAAAAAATGACTCTATTGATTATAATCCTATTTAAGAATTATTGTGGCTCTTTTTTTCTCATAAAATATTTTATTATCCATTTTTTTGAAAGATTTGTAGGGGTAAAAAGGTAATTTAGGACTTCTCTTCTTTTATATATATATGTATGTATGTATGTATGTATGTATGTATGTATGTATGTATGTATGTATGTATGTATGTATGTATGTATGTATGTACGTATGTATAAGAGTGATATAAATTGGAATATTATGGTAATAAAATAAAATAAATTTAATAATAAAATGTTACTTTTTTTTGAAAGGTATAGGTAAAAACGTAATTTAGGACTTCTCTTCTTATATATATAAAGATTATTATTATTATTATTATTATTATTATTATTATTATTATTATTATTATTATTATTATACTTAAGGTGTTGATAAGCTTTGCTTGATTATACTTCATGTCGCCTTGACAAAAGATGAATATGCCCTTACATAAAAAGTGGGGAAAAAAATTTTACCGTGGCCAGTCAAGAAAACCGGCCACGCCACTGGCCGACCATTTTTGCCGTCGAATCGCATATAAAAAATATATTTTTAACTTCTTGAACAAAAATAGATAAAATATGAAAGAAATAAATTGCCTATTTAATTTTCTTACAGTTAAATACAAAAATTAATTAGATTAGAAAGAAATAAATTGATATGGAAATTTCATTAAATAAATACAAATTTGGAAAGAGAGAAATTAACAAAATATTAATGACATAAATAACTATAGATTATTTAGATTAGGAAGAATTATATATATATATATTTGTATTTTGTAATTTTTTATACTAATCAATGAGAAATATTTGTTACTCTAAGAAATTTTTGAGTTTTTTTTTTTGTAGTTTTTATCGTTTTGAATCAGATATGTTAGTTTGAAAATCGATCAAATCACAAAAAAATAGTTGGCACCTCATTAGAAAGAACTAATAATCATTACTATTTGTAAATTTTTATTCATGCTTAAATTAATAGACTATATAGTGGCAAAGGGTTTAACCTAGTGATTGAGTCAGAAACTGTGATGTTAGATGTCACAGATTTGACTCCACACTCGGGTGGGGTAGGGATGAGATTTTTCTTTGGGTAATTATCAAGAGTGTTCACACCTTACTAAAATATTTTCAAATTCAACATCAAGTAAAACTATTAATAAATATACGGTCCCTTTAATTCTATTTACATGTCATGTCATCCACTTGTTTCTCCCTCTTTTTCTTTTGATTTTCTTTCTTATTTTTCATTTATCTCTCAAACTGTTGATTTTTTCGACATGTCGTTTTAGAGTTTTTTGTTCATCTTATTTTTATCTTTGAAATGATATCCACTGTGACATTTTCGAACTTTTTTAACTGGTAGAAATCTAGTAGATGTCTGTAGACATCTGGTAGATATCTAGTAGATCTCTGATATATATAAGTTTTAATAGCTTTTTTTTATGGAACCATTATGCTAGTTTGTGTTGTTGTTTCTTTGAATATATCTAGTGTTGTTTTGTTTCCGATGAGGTTTTGCTCTATTTGTTGTTGAAATTGTGAATTCAGTAATTGTAGCCTTATGATAGGACATCTACCAGACATCTACCGAATATCTACCCAACATCTATCAGATGTCTACCAGTTAAAAATTTTCAAAAATGTCACAGTGGATGTCGTTTCGAAGATAAAAACAGAGACGAAAAAAATATTCTCAAGTGGCATCTTGAAACAATGAACGGTTTATAAGATAAATGCAAAATAAAGCAAAATAATTTAATAGAAACGTGAACAGTAATAGATAGGGGCAAATATCAGCATATATTTTTAGCAATTGTGGCACTAGGCGATTGGACTTCTGCTAGACTTCTAACAGATTTTTACTAGACATCTACCAGATGTCTACCAATTAAAAATTTTCGAAAATATCAGAGTAATTTCAAAGATAAAAAAGAGACGAACAAAAAAATTTAAACCGGCATGTCAAAAAAATAAACGATTTGAGAGATAAATGCAAAATAAGGCAAACGAAATTATAAATAAACATATACACATGTGAGAAAGGGATGCGTTAAGATTTTATATGTATACACCATATTCAGTAATTAGTTTCCTTGATTTTGCTTTTTTGTAGATTGTTTATGATAGGACATAACTAATTTGAGATTTTCGGGTATTTATATAAGAACACATTTTTCTTTATTATGATTGTAAGCCCAATAAATATAAAAAAATTAATAGAATATATTATTTCTTGTAAATAGATAAGGATACCTCTTTTTAAACTATGCTAAAATAAAAACATTAAATTACTAAATCACAATTAAAGTTCGACTTACATTTGAAAATGAACATTTACTAAAATATTTTATTATTATTATATTCTTACAATTTTTTATCTTAAAAATTTTAAGACATCTACCCGTAGTACTATCAATTTTAGCATTTATAATATATTACATACACTTACAATTATATTTAAAATTTAATACTCTAGCAAATGTACTTTATAGTAATTATTTGTCATAGAAGATATGAATTACATATATATAGTATTAAATTGTGACTATATACAATCGACATCGGTTAACATGATAGTGACACATTTTATATATTATCACTAAATATAAAAAATGCTTATTTAAGTCAAAGTTGTCATGGTCGTAGTTACTAAATCATGAAATATTTATTGTCATAATAAATATTATAACTAATGACAATACATAACTTTTATTTATTAATATTATAGTGACATATGTCATATATCGTCACAATATACACACAAAAATAAATAACAAAATCCTAATATCATCACTTTAAGTAACATTATATGACAAAATCAAAATTGTCATTTTTTATTAAATCGTGATATATAAAAATCATCATGAAAACTATCAAATATAGTGATAATTTAAAATCATCATTAATTACTATAATTGTGGCAATTACCATATACCTCATAGAAATACATTATATTATATGACAAAAAAAAATTGATATTGTCACTACAAAATAAATTATAGAGAAATTGTCATTTATGACCCAATTTTTTAAAATAATTTGTCACTTATGACTCATTTGTCAAAAATAAATATCAAAATATCCCAATAAGGAAATCATATCTTTTATGTCATTTTAAGTTTCGTCAATTACCTTCATACGCTCATTACTATTCATTACATGTATCATACGGTTATGGAAGGTTTTTTTTAATTTTTTTGGCTTATTTTGCATTTATCTCTCAAGTCGTTCATTTTTTTGACATGTCGCTTTAGAGTTTTTTGTTCATCTCATTTTTATCTTCAAAACGTCATCCATTGTGATATACTTTTCCCAAAAAAAATTTTGACCTGTTACAAATCTAATATAATTCTGTTATAAATCTAATATATTTCTATTAACAGACTTATATTAGAATTATAACAGAAGTATATCAGAAATATATTAGATATGTATCTGATATATTTCTGTTATAATTCTAATATATGATAGATTTGTAGTAGATATTCATCCAAATTAGTGTTGAAACAAAAAAAAATGCAGCAGAATTCCTATTTAATTGCTCAAAATCAATTTGAAATTGTTTTAGTGAGTAAAAATTGCAGATGGAACGAAGAATAACGATTATGTTTGATATATAACAGATATATATTTGAATTATATCAGAAATATATTAGATACATATCTGATATAATTCTGATATTTTCTGATATATGACAGATTTCGTAGTAGATGTTCATCTAAATCAGTGTTAAAATAAAAAAAAAGCAGCAGAATTCCTATTCAATTGCTCAAAATCAATTCAAAATTATTTTACTGAGAAAAAAGTACAGATGGAAAGTAAAAATTGCATATGAAATGAAGAATAACAATTATGTTTGATATATAACAGATATATATCAGAATTATATCAGAAATATATTAGATATGTATCTAATATAATTCTGATATAATTCCGATATTTTTCTGATATATGACAGATTTGTAGTAGATGTTCATCTAAATCAGTGTTGAAACAAAAAACGCAGCAGAATTGTATGGAGGTCCTTTGAAGTAGAGATAGTGAAAGCAAAACCATGCCCACCGAGAGTTGCATACTCTCTCACCATGGCGAAAGCAAAGGAAGTGGAAAAGGAGAAAGCTTTACCATTTAGGGAGTTTTTGAATTGAATTTGATCTGAGTAAAAAGCATGGCCTTTACTCTTTGGGTTCTGCAGTAGGTTAACTTGAGTAAGCCATTATTTTCAATTAGAGTGCCATGGAACAAGCTTATGTTGAGCTTGGAATCACTGAACCCATTTGAGAAGAGGTCAATTAGCTGAGAAAAAACTGGGTTTGAAAGAAGAAGGAGAAAGAACAAGTGAAAAATGAGTTTGAGGAACATTATAGGAACCTGAAACAGAGGATGCCTAGTACTTGCAAATAAAACATATAAAGCATCAAAATCCTTCTTGATTCCCGTAGAAACATATCGTCAAATGCAAAATAAGTGTAATTAGGACATAAAACTTGAAAATTTGCAAAATTCAGAAAAAGCCCAATCGAATTACAGATTCAAGATGCGTCGGATAAAATCAAAATAGAGTAATAACAAACCAATTGTAAAATCAACTGTTGGTAGATATTGGATTGAGATCCGATAACAAAGAGGAGGAGACCGCAATCAAAATTTGTTGGAGTTCGATTAGCTCTGGCATAGAGAAAGAAAGAAGAGTAAAGCGTATAATGGTTAATAAGTTTTCAAAATATTCCTAATAGGTTACAAGCATATTCTTGTGGCATTTTGGTTATTATTTTGCATAAGTCAGCGCATTTTAGTGCTTTTCCCTAAATTATATGACAAAATTTAATTTGTCATAAAAAATTTTATCAAATCACGATGAATATGAAATGTCATAAAAAAAATTTCAATCATGACGACTAAGTTGTCACTAATTCACTTTACCTTGTCACGGTAAACTTTCCCTCCAAATTAATAAGTGACGATATTTCTTTTATCGTCGCAAAATTATATAATTAGTTACAAAAGTTTATAACAACAGAGACCAAAAAAATAAATTTGTCATAAAAAATATAAATAATGACAAATGTTAAGTTTTGTCACTAGAAAGCTACTTATTATGACAAAATCATGTGAGTAGCAAAAAAAACCGTCATAAAATGTTAAAATTCTTGTAGTGGTTCAAGTCCCTAATATGTAGTAAATCATATTATCAGTAACTTATTCAAATGCAAGTAGGAAATTAAATAAGTAGCAACAAGTTATAGTCTTTAGGTTATGTAGTTGACAGTTTTAATGTTCAGGCAATTAGCAGCAAGTTCTAGTCTCTAGCTTATGTAGTTGAAAGTTTTAATGTAAGAAAGAAATTAAATAAGTTTTTAATGAACTACATACCTTTTGCATATCAGTAACAACTGTAAGCTCTTTTCCCTTACCTAGCTCCAAGTTTTTCCTCACTTGCTCAATAAACTAGGTCCATATTGATGTTGTTTCAGTGTGCACCGCTGCCCAAGCAACAGGGTAAATCTGATTATATCCATTCTTAGCTACATAAGTTAGCAGTTCTCTTGTGCAAACCCCTTTCAAAAGGCAACCATCAAATCCTATGCACCTCCTACAACCCTTCTTAAAACCCTCTTTCATGGTAGAAAATCACACATACATGCCCTTGAATACATGCTGCCTTGGTTGCCCAACAATGTTAACATCTACTATACATGTGCTCCCTGGATTTTTCCAGCAATAAGCAATCCCTATAATCAATACAATCTGATGAACTTAACCCTGTAGTCACCAGTCATTTCTTTTAATACAATCTCCCTAGCTCTCCTACACACTGCCTTCCCCTTGTACACATATAACCTCTCCTTTCAACACATCTTAGATTTGCCACTCCTTAATAGCAGGGTACTCTATAATGTCTCTCTTCAAATGCTTTGCAATAAAGTTAGAACTGCATAGCCTATTCCTGTTCTGCTTCTGACACTCATGAACACGGTGCTAATTTTTTATTCTAAAATTTCCAGTCCTCTTATCTATGATAGCGAGAAGTAATCAAGGATATCTCTTTCCAGTCTCCTCCCCTTATTTCTTCTTAACATATCTGCACCTTACTTTAGATCTTCTACGATCATTCTGAGTATAGTATACTTTCACACCCCTCTTCATATATAGTACACTACTACATCTTTAAACTGATGAACAATTTTAAAGATCATGCACAACTCCCAGAGGGTCTCTTCATACTTCAGAATATAATGCACTGTCCTCCTTCTTTTTCTACTTTCATATACTATAGGGTCAACTTCATCCTCATTATTAGATGGAAGACTATCACTGTTAATGTCAGAACTACCTATGTACTCTTTATCTTCAGCTACTAAACCAGCATAAGTGTTCCCACTGCTTATGTAGTTCTCCAAACCCCTATCTACCCCAGTAGGCCCAAGATCTATTTGGCCTTCAATATTTCTTTCTTTTTCTTGGCAGTTTCTAACCTTTGCTTCTTTGTCTTCTCTGTAATGAGCAAGAACTATTGTTGAGCATCTATATCACTTGCTTCAGCATCCTCTAAATCCTCATAATCATTATCTTTGAGTCTGATCCATCGCTATCTCGAGATCCATCTACAATACCTTCCCCAACCTCTTTATCGCTTTTACTTCCACTATCCCTAGCAACTGTACCATGCTCTATAGTAACAACCTCTTCTTCTTAGCCTAGAGTTGTAGTTTGTTCTTGGTTATCTAAAGTGGTAGCCTCCTCTTTGGGTTCCCTATTTATAGTCATGTCTAGCACTTCCAAAATTGTTTCCCTAGATGTGGGCCTTTATTTGTACCTCATCCACTCTCTTCCATTTAGATATGTCATCATATGGTGAGTCCACATAGACAACATCATCTTCATCATCTCCGACACTAGCCAAGTAAGCACTAACTTGGGTATCCTTTTCCAATTTCCTAAAACCCCTACTATCTTCATCTTTACAGTATAAAGACCACACTTCTCATACCCAAGCTCCCAAATAGCCCACAACAACTATAGTATACTCATTAGGTCTTCTTCAAACCATGTTTCTTCCTCTAAAGTACCACCCTAGTAAACATAAACACCTTGTCTTATAACTACCATTCTCCTATGATGAAAACTAACTGAAACATGTATATCATGCATCTTTCCACCTAAAAACAAGAGAATCTAATATTACTTTAACTACTTACTTTCATTCAAAAGTATCTTCTACAACTATCAAAAAATGAGTAACCCTAAAGCCAAAAAAGGAAGAATTTGTCTACTATTACTTATAAGTACACTTTTCAACAAAAAATGCAAAAAAATTGACACACTGTAATCGTATTCATGACTATTAAAATCATATCAACTTCATCGGGTAATTAATTACGACCTTAGAACTACATAATTTATAAAATAAGATGAAAATCTTACCCCGATTAATTTGCGAGGGTTTTTGTTTGCCATTGAGGGCGAAGTGCAATTTTAAATTGCAAAGTGCGACTGAGGGCGTTTTAATTATGAATTTTAGTGGTGGTCGGAAATGGGTTGAAGCTTATTTCTTGATAAATAGGTTGAAGCTTTGAATTTTGACAGAAATCGGAAGCCGATGATAATTTGGAATCACAGAAATTGAGAGGGAACTCGAGCGAGGGCTTTGCAACATCGAAGAAATATGAAAGGGTTTTTCTATTTTTATTTTATTTATTTTTTTCTTTTTTAAAATAAATAATGAAATGGTGCTAATGCGTAATATAATAACATGCATTTCTGACACTTCAGTGCTTGTGTCTCACATGCGTCATTTTCTCGAATGGGCATAGGTTAATGAGGTAGCACGAAGATGTTAATTTTTGACTCAGTCAAACTATGTCGATCTCTATTTATTTCTCTTAAGAGAAGAAATATGCTATGAAGAAAATGGAGAGACGAAAGATGATAAAAATGAAGAAATATAAAATGTTATTCTTCTTCTTTCTTCCTTTATTTTTAACTCACTTTCTTTTGTTTTTGTGTGTTTACAATATGATTTCAAACTCTTTATATAGAGTTTAAAACTCATAACATATGAAAAAAACAATTAATATAAAAACTTACAAAACTTCAATTTTGTTCATAAACTGAAGATGTAAATTCTACCAGTAACTTTCATTTGCATGTAACTTGTAGATAGAAAACTAATATCTTCAGTTAACTTTTTAATTTCACTTTATTCTATACGTTCATCTTCTCCTCTTTTATTCTTAATTTTATTTTGGAATTTAATGAGAAACTAAACATTCAACACTCCTCCTTGAGTTTATCATTGAACAAGCCGAGTTTAGCCCTTAAATCTTCAAACTTGTTATGTGGTAGAGCTTTGGTCATTATATCAGCAACTTAGAGATTTGAACTGCAGTAAACCAGATGAACTTTACCATTCTTCTTATCTTCATGAAGAAAGTGATACTTAACTTTGATATGTTTGGTCCGTCCATGCTGAACTGGATTGTTGGCAATTACAATGGCAGATTTATTGTCCACATGAATCACGGTTGGCTCCTTTTGCTCCATACCGAGATCATTCAAGATTTTTTCTAAGCCATATTGCTTGATTGGCTGCGGTTATAGCAGAAATATACTCGGCCTCTACAGTTGACTGAGCTACCACTTCCTACTTCTTTGAATTCCATGCAAAAACACTCGAACTAAATGAGAAAACAAATCCAGAAGTGCTTTTACTATCATTCAAGCTCCCAGCCCAATCACTATCATAATAGCCTTGCAATTCACCACTTTCATCCTTCGAATACCAAATGCCATAACCTGCAGTCCCTTTTATATATCTAAGCACCCTTTTTGCTGCACCAAGATGCTTTTGACTTGGAGAATTCATAAACCTCGAAAGCATACTTGCTGAGAACATTAAATTTGGTCTAGTTGTTGTCAAGTAGAGAAGATTACCAACCAGACTTCAATAATAACTTGCATCAATTTTCTCAGCTTCATCAAATCTTGACATCTTTTCGTTGACACATAGAGGAATGGAAACAGGTTTGCAACTTTCCATTTTAAACTTCTTTAGAACATCCCAGGCATATTTTCTTTGTGAAAGAAAAATGCCACTATCAAGTTGATCAACCTCCATGCCAAGAAAATACATCATTTCTCTAAGGTCGGACATATAAAATTCTGCCTTCATAAGTTGGTTGAACTGTAGTACCTGCTCAAAATCTCCTCCTGTCACCAATAAGTCATCAATATATAACGATACAATAAGTTGAACACCATCATTGGAGCCTTTGACATAGAGTGTCACTTCAGTTTCACTCCTCCTAAAGCCAATACTAAGCCGATACTCATCAATTCTGGTGTACCAAGTCCTCGGAGCTTGTTTAAGCCCATATAGGGCTTTCTTCAGCCTATACACTTGATCACCTCCATTAGAAACTTCAAATCCTAATGGCTAGTCCACAAAGATTTCTTCTTCCAAAATCCCATTCAAAAAAGCTGATTTAACATCCAAGTGATACAATTTCTAGCTCTTCCTTGCTGCAAGAGCTACAAGAAATCTTATGGTTTCATGTCGAGCAACAAGTGCGAATGTATTGCCAAAATCAACACCTGTAAGTTAGGCATAACCCTTCACCACCAACCTGTCCTTATACTTGAAAACATAACCATTAGAGTTGAACTTAGTTCTATAAACCCATTTAACACCAAGAAAATTTCTGTCCATGTGTCTTTAAGTTGTTAAACTTGAGAGGCACCGCCCATGACCTCGCATTAGTATGATATTATCCTCTTTGAGCCTAGCCCTCACGGTTTTGTTCTTAAGGCTCCTTCCCCCAAAAGGCCTCATACTAATACAAGTCTTTGTGGACACTTATATTAAGCTCTCTAAATCTTCCAATATGGGACTTGGCTTTACTTTCCAACATGCCCCCTTAAACTAAGCACTATAACTCATGCACCCTAGACATAATTGAGAACTTCCACCCTGCACTCCACTTCTTTTTGCCAATTTTAAACCGTGGCTTTGATACCATTATTGAACTCGAGAGGCGCCACCCGTGACCCCGCATTAGTATGATATTATCCGCTTCAGGCCGATCCCTCACGATTTTGTTCTTGGAGCTCCTTCCCCCGAAAGGCCTCATACTAATGCAAGTCTTTGTAGACACTTATATTTTGGTGCAATCTCTCCAAATCTTCTAATGTGGGACTTGGCTTTACTTTCTAACATGAGTAAGCTCCCAAGTATCATTCTGGCAAATCACGTCAAACTCCTCCTGCATAGCTACTTTCCATTCATAGAACTTTGAGGCTTCATCGAAGTTTAATGGTTCAATTATAGCCATGTTGCATCTTTCATAAATTTCAGCAAGCAACTTCATCTTTCTATATGGACTGTCAGTAGTAGAATCAACATCTACTTTATTCTCAAGCTGCTCATCTTGAATAACATTGCTTGGTCCAGCTTCAAGGGTTGCAACAGGTGGACTTTCATCCAATTTCTTTGCTTTAACCTGCTTCTTCTCCCAATCCCAACAAGCTCGCTCATTGAACCTCACATCCTTGCTCACACACACCTTTCCGGATTGTACATTATAGAATCTGTAACCCTTAGCTTGAGCTGCATATCCAAGAAAAATGCCAATCTCTACTTTATCATCTAACTTGCTTTACTTTGCTGAGGGAATGAGACTATAATAAATTGAGCTAAAAATTCTCAAATGCTTTACCGATGGTTTTGATCCACTCTAAGCCTTAATTGGAGTCTTGTCTTTCACAAATTTGGTGGGAAGTCTGTTAAGAAAATATACTGATGTGTACACAGCTTCAGCCCAAAAAATCTTTGGCAATTCTTTCTCCAAAAGCATGCACCTGGCCATCTCCATTACTATCCTATTCTTCCTCTCGAAAAAACCATTTTGCTCAGGTGTATAACTGATAGTAAACTGGTGCATAATTCCATGATGATCACAAAATTCTTTGAATGTCACGGAAGCATATTCGTCGCCGTTGTCTGTCCGTAAGCTTGCAATTTGACATCCACTTTGCTTCTCCATATGTGCTTTAAACTTCTTGAAAATAAAAAGCATTTATGTTTTGTTTGATAGGAAATACGCCCAAGTCATCCATGTAAAGTCATCAATGAACAAGATGAAATATCTATTGTTGCTCAAGGAAGTAATGCTCATCGGTCCACATATGTCTGAGTGGATCAACTCTAACTTTCTTATTGCCCTCTTGACACCTTCATTCGGAAAGCTAGTCTTGTACATTTTCCTAAACTGACACACCGTATAAACTTTATCTCCACTAACAAGAGCGGGCATTTCATTCACCATCGCATTCTTTTGCATAAACTTTAAAGAGTCAATGTGATAGTGACCGAAATGTTGGTGCCACTATTAGGTCTCATCACTTTTGACCATTAAAGCCATATGATTCACATGTTTCAAGCACAACATATAACTATTATCAACCTTCTTCACCTTGACAACCTTAACATTTACAGCATCATAAATATGGCAATAATCATTTTTAAACAAAATGGAATGGCCATTATTTTGAATTTGTGCCACACTCAGCAGATTTTGATCCAAACCAGGTGTGAATAACACATCCGTAATTAGTTTTATACCTTGTTTGGTATGAATTGGCACGGAACCTTTACCCTGAGCTTCAACGATCACCCTATTTCCAAGCTTGACCTTCATTCTGCAACTGTGATCCAAGCAAGAAAACATCCTCTGATCCTTTGCCATGTGACTAGTACAACCACTATCAATGTTCCATATATCACTACCAGGTACATGAAGATCTTGAGAAACTATAAACAAATGGCTTTCTTATTGTTCATGATTCTCAACGAAGTTTTCTTGTTGTTGTTGAGCTGGTCGATTCTATTCGTCTTGCTGAGTTGGATGGTTCTTCTTCTTTGAGCAATACTTTTCAATTTGGCCATTCTTCTTGCAAATTCTACACTGCATATTTTTCCAACATTTACTTTTAAGATGATTTATTCTTCCACAAGTGGGACAAGGTGGAAATTTTCTGTTCTTAGCAAAATCTTTATGCCCTTGTTGTTCTTTTCCTTTAACTTCAGTAAAAGGACCTTCTTTTAAACTTATTGCTATTTGCTTCCCTCTTTATTTTGCTTGAAAAGCATTCTCAACAATTCTCTCGCTTCTCATGGAAGCCCTCTGCTCTTGAGCTTGCAATTTGCTAATTAACTTAGCCACTGAAAGTGTTTCCAAGTCACAAGTCTCCTCTATTAC
This sequence comes from Euphorbia pulcherrima, assembly GCA_947683365.1. Classification (NCBI taxonomy): domain Eukaryota; kingdom Viridiplantae; phylum Streptophyta; class Magnoliopsida; order Malpighiales; family Euphorbiaceae; genus Euphorbia; species Euphorbia pulcherrima. Next base: position 78,674,974 of record CANTUS010000001.1, on the reverse strand, counting down.
TGAGAGTTTTTGACTCAAAACTCTAAGGTAGACATATCATCATCTTCTCCACTACTCTCTGATCCTTAAAGTCTCCTCCAAGTAATCTGATTTGATTAACCAGATTCATAACTCTAGAAGAGTAGTCTTTAACACTTTAACCATCTTGCATTTTTATCAGCTTAAACTCCCGTTTGAGAGTCAACAACTTAACTCCTCTCACCTTAGCACTTCTGTCATATTCTTCTTTCAAGTGAGCCCAAGCCTTTTTAGCTATTCTAAATCCCACTAGCCTGGGAAAGATGTCTGCGGCTATAGCTGAATGAATGATCGAAAGCGCCTTAAAATTCTTCATTGAGGCCTCTGAGTCTTGCTTAATCTGCTGTACGGAAGGATTCTCCGGCAAATTTTGCACATAATCCTATTTCACAGAACTCCAAAGACTATAAGCAAGAAGATACAATTCTATTCTTACAGCCCAATAATCATAATTTTCTCCTGTAAACACCAGCGGTAGAGGCAAGTTTACATTCATTGCCATCTTTAAACACAGCCCTTAAGAAACTGCTTTGATACCACTATTAATTTTTGAATCATTCGAACGATGCCGATCTCTATTTATTTCTCTTGAGAGAAGAAATATGCTATGAAGAAAATGGAGAGACTAAAGATGATAAAAATGAAGAAATATAAAATGTTATTCTTCTTCTTTCTTCCTTTATTTTTAACTCACTTTCTTTTGTTTTTATGTGTTTACAATGTGATTTCAAACTCTTTATATAGAGTTTAAAACTCATAACATGTGAAAAAAACAATTAATATAAAAACTTATAAAACTTCAATTTTGTTCACAAACTGAAGATGTAAATTCTACCAGTAACTTTCATTTGCATGTAACTTGTAGATAGAAAACTAATATCTTCAGTTAACTTTTTAATTTCACTTTATTCTATACGTTCATCTTCTCCTTTTTTATTCTTTATTTTATTTTGGAATTTAATGAGAAACTCAACATTCAACAGAAGATGCAGTTTTCTAAAGTTAGGGTATTCGTAGGTGCACTTGAAAGTTGGGGGGTATGAAGGCATTTTAGCTTAACTTGGGGGGGTATGGGAGAGCATTCGGTCCTAATAGATTGATTAATGATTCATCTTAATTAATAATTAAATCATGTATACTGATTGAACTCATTGAAGTAAATAATTAAAGTAGTAGGATTAGATCTCTTAGGCCTCATAAATGTTATAGCTATATTTTATCAATTAGAATTTATATATTGGAGTAGTGAAAAAACCAGATTAAGAATTTAGTGTGAAGTGAGACCTTCTCACTCTAGAATTATGCTCTTAGAATTCTGAGATCGACAAATTGCTAACCATGTGAGAACTGAGACCTTAACCACCTGAGTCTCACCTAAAACACTATTTTTGGCCATCGCCAACTACGATTATGACATCCTTGTCTTCAAAATCGCCTCCTCTCGCTTATTCTGATTTTTAATATTGCTCATTTATACGAACACAAAGCCTTTCTCCAAGCTGCAAAAACGAATTCTACAGAGTCTAAACATGTAAATCAAGATGTCTCACCTTCCTAGCAATCATATGCAGCCGATACTGAGGGATTCATGTCCACTAGAATTGCAGTCACCCCGAGCATCGCCCCGAGCATGACTGACACTGGCGATGGCTACAAAGCAGTCAAGGTACCTCAGAGCTTATATGAAGAAAGTTTAAATGCCTATAAATTTTTTATTATCACTAAAATTACTTTATCAAATGGCAATACTCGGTGGAAATACAATGATATCAAGATCAAGCTCATGTTGGATCATAAACTTGATCCAAGTTAAAAATTCAAAAAACCCAACCCAAATAGAAATGAGTCCAAGCCCACAAATCCAAATTATAGTAGATTATTTAGATATTTTTAAGTTTGTAGATTTTATTCTTTATATGGAAAATGTATGATGCGTTAAAAAGTTATGTTAGGTTTGATGTATGATTAGAAAGTGTGAAATGCGGAGAGTTAGTTAGAATTCGTGGTAAGTAAGTGTGAGATCTGGAAAGTTAGTTGAAAGTTATGGTTAGTAATGTATTAGTTGTAAAATATGGTTAGTATATTGTGGTTGTATTATTTAGGTGACTTGGCTAATTTATAAGCCTTGTATCAGGATACATATTCACCTATAAATAGGCGAGTGTTTAGTTATTTATGCATCAACAAAAATAACAACTTCTTTAGAGAAAAAAGAAGTAAAGAGTGAGTTATAGTTTTGTATTTTGAGTGAGAGTGTTCTTGTAATATCTTTGAGTTTAATAAAAGTTGTTCATTTGAGTGTTTTAATTTCCAACAAAGTAGTACCAGAGCTAGGTTGAAAGCTTGAGTCCTCCTCCCGAAAAGAATTTTTTCTGAGTGCGAAAAAAATCGAGTTGAAAGTGCCCCGGCTTTGCAGTAGCCAAAAAACCCAGAAAGTGTCATAGCAGACTCTAGAAGTGTCGCAGCAGACTCCAGAAAGTGTCGCATTAGACTCCAGAAAGTGTCGCAATAGCCCCTATACGTCTAGAAAAGCTATTTGAGTAAGATGGTGAATAACATGGCATCCTTTCAAGTTCCAACACTCAACAACAACAACTATGACAACTGGAGTATCAAGATGAAGGCTCTTCTCGATGCGCATGATGTTTGGGATATCGTAGAGAAAGGTTTCAAGGAGCTCGAGAATGAAGCCTTTCTCAAGCCAAATCAAGCTACAACTTTGAAGGATTCCCAAAAGAGAGACAAGGAAGCTCTCTTCCTCATCTATCAAGCACTAGATGATGACGATTTTGAAAAGATTTCAAGTGCAACTTCTGCCAAGCAAGTATGGGAGAACCTACAAACCTCTTATAAAGGAGTTGAAAAGGTGAAGAAGGTCCATCTCCAAACACTAAAAGGTGAGTTTGAATCCTTACACATGAAACCATTCGAGTCTATCTCTAATTACTTTTCAAGAGTAACAGTCGTTTCTAATCAATTGAAAAGAAACGGTAAGAAGTTAGATGGTGTAAGAATAATAGAGAAGATACTCCACTTGTTGGATCCTAAATTTGAGCACATCATGGTGACGATTGAAGAAACCAAAGACTTGAAGGAGATGACGATTTAAGAACTCTAAGGATCACTATAAGTCTATGAAGAAAAGCATAAGAAGAAGCAAGGTATCTCTGAGCAACTCCTTAAGTTACAACTTAAGGATGTGAGTGAAGGCCAAGGCAGTGGTAGAAACAACCATGGCAGAGGAAGAGGCAAAGAGCGAGGGGGCCGGACGAGGAGGAAGCTGTGGTCGTGGACAGAGTTAGAATTACAATAACAATTCCAACAATAACTATGAGAAAGGAGAAAGCCCTATGCAAGGTCGCGGAAAAGGAAATTCGAATGCAAGGTATGATAAATCTCAAGTCCAATGCTATAATTGTCAAAAGTTTAGGCATTACGCTTCAGAATGTAGAGCTCGTAATGATCAAGTTGAAGAGAAGCCAAATTTCGTGGAGGAGAAGATTGAGCAGAAAGAAATGCCATTATTAGCATACAACAACAACAGTGATCATCAAGACACCATATGGTATCTCGACACCGGTGCAAGTAACCATATGTAAGGAAAAGAAGCTTATTCGTGGAGCTGACTGAAGAAGTAAGTGGTGATGTCTCATTTAGAGATGATTGCAAGATATTGGTGAAGGGGAAAGGTAACATCCTCTTTCATGCTAAAGATGGTAGCCACCAATTAATTTCAAATGTCTACTATGTGCCTAATATGAAGTGCAACATTCTAAGTTTGGGCCAACTCTTAGAAAAAGGCTATGATATTCACATGAAAGATTGTAGTCTTTTAATAAGAGATGGCAAAGGAGATCTGATTGCTAAAGTATAAATGTCAAAGAATAGGATGTTTTCTTTGAACATTCAACACGATGTTGCAAAGTGTTTGAAGGCGTGTTACAAAGATGCATCATGGCTATGGCATCTTCGATTTGGTCATCTCAACTTTAGAGGATTGGAGCTGTTATCCAAGAAGGGAATGGTTAGAGGTTTACCATGTATCAACAATCTCAATCAATTAAGGGAAGCAATTCAGAATAAGCTTTCCAAAGGAGTCAGACTATAAAGCCAAGAAGCTGCTCGAGCTCATCCATACCAACGTGTGTGGTCCTATTAAGCCAAGTTCTCTTGCTAATAGTAACTACTTCCTTCTCTTCATTAACGATTATTCAAGAAAAACTTGGGTGTATTTCTTGAAGTAGAAATCAAAAGTCTTTGGAGTGTTTCAGAAGTTTAAATCAGTCGTGGAAAAGGAGAGCGATCATAAGAACAAAGCCATGAGATCTGATCGAGGAGGAGAATTCACAGCAAAGGCATTCAATAAATTTTATCAAACACATGGAATCCGTAGTCCTTTAACGGTTCCTAGATCCCCCCCCCCCCCATAAAATGGGGTGGCAAAAAGGAAGAATAGAATAATCCTTGACATGGCTTGAAGTATGCTCAAAAGAAAGAAACTACCCAAGGAGTTTTAGGCGGAAGTAGTGGTATGTGCAGTCTACCTGTTAAATCATTCTCCTATAAGAAGTGTGTGGGGAAAGACACCATAAGAAGCATGGAGTGGAAGAAATCCCGAAATTTCCCACCTTCGAGTCTTCAGGAGTGTAGCCCATGTTCATGTACCGGATGAGAATCGAACCAAGCTTGATGATAAAAGCAAAAGTTTCATTTTCATCGATTATGACTCAAGCTCAAAAGGCTATAAGCTATACAATCCGAATGAGAAGAAATTTATGATCAGCCAAGATGTGATATTTGATGAAGAAGGAGAATGAAACTTTGATTCTCAAATGGAAGACTTCAATTTTTCTCCATTCGAGGAAGATGAGCCTACAACACCTAAGCAACCAAGACAACTTCAACAAGGCCTCACAACTCCACCAACTTCTCCTACTCATAGAGACGGGTCATCATCGTCATCATCTCCATCCTCAAGTAAGACTGAAGATGAAAGAGAAGTGCATCCTATGAGAGGTCTTTGAGAACTCTATGAGGTGACTGAACAACTAGACAATCTTACATCATTTTACCTATTTATTGACTGTGAGCCAGTGACATTTCAAGAAGCTGCAAAATAGAAAAAGTGGAGAGATGCAATGGATGAAAAAATCAAGGCCATTCAGAAGAATGATACATGGGAACTCACTTCACTTCCCAAAGGACACAAGGCAATAGGTGTCAAATGGGTGTACAAAATAAAGCGGAATGCCAAGGGAGAGATCGAAAGACACAAGGCAAGGCTTATTGCAAAAGGCTATTGTCAAAAGGCTGGAATTGACTATGATGAGGTATTTGCTCTAGTTGCTCGATTGGAAACTATCAGACTAATAATTTCTTTAGCGGCTTAAAACAAGTGGAGAATTTATCAAATGGATATAAAATTGGCGTTCCTAAATGGAGTTCTTGAAGAGGAAGTTTACATTCAGCAACCACCAGGCTACGAAGTAAAAGGCTATGAAGGCAAGGTGTTGAATTTGAAGAAGGCCCTTTATCGGCTAAAACAAGCACCAAGGGCATGGAATAGTAAAATTGACATGTACTTTTGAGAAAATGGCTTCAACAAATGTCCCTATAAGCACGCTTTGTACATCAAGATCAAAGATGGAGATATTTTGATCGTATGCCTCTACGTGGATGATTTAATCTTCACCAGAAGCAACCAAAGAATGTTCGATGAATTTAAGAAAGTGATGATGAAGGAGTTAGAGATGACAGACATGGGACTCATGGCATACTACCTCAGCGTAGAAGTAAAGCAACAAAAACAAGGAATTTTCATTTCACAAGAAAGCTATGCAAAGGAGATCTTGAAAAAGTTCAAGATCGATAACTGCAAGCCGATAAGCACACCGATAGAGTACGGGATCAAGATGTCCAAACATGATGAAGGGGAGAGTGTAGATCCAACACTTTTCAAAAGTTTGGTCGGAAGTCTATGCTATCTTACCTGCATGAGGCCAGATATCCTTCATGCAGTCGGGTTAGTTAGTCGTTACATAGAATCACCAACAACCACCCATTTCAAAGCTGCTAAGAGAATTCTTTGCTATTTGAAAGGTACAACCGACTTGGGCCTATTTCATTCAGTTTCTAATGATTAAAAGCTTATTGGATATAGCGACAGTGATTGGGGTGGAGACGTAGATAATCGCAGGAGCACTAGTGGATTCGTGTTTTTTATGGGAGATACTGCTTTCACATGGATGTGAAAGAAACAACCAATTGTAACTTTATCTATATGTGAAGCTGAATATATTGCAGTAACCTCATGTGTTTGTCATATAATTTGGCTCAGAAATTTATTGAAGGAGATCGTCTTGACCCAAGAAGAGCCGACTGAGATCCATGTTGACAATAAGTTAGCTATTGCCTTAGCAAAGAATCCTGTATTCCATGATCGAAGCAAGCACATCGACATCCGCTACCATTATATAAGAGAGTGTGTTGGAAGAAAAGAAGTACAAGTTGAATATGTCAAGACACGAGATCAAGTTGCTGATATCGTTACTAAGCCACTAACAAGTGAAAACTTCATCAGACTGAGAAGTTCACGTGGGATGAAAAGATCAAGTTTAAGGGGGGGTGTTGGATCATAAACAAGATCCAAGTTAAAAACTCAAGAAACCCAAACCAAATAAAAATGAGTCCAAGCCCACAAATCCAAATTGTAGTAAATTATTTAGATATTTTTAAGTTTGTAGATTTTATTTTGTGTATAGAAAATGTATGATGTGTTAAAAAGTTTTATTAGGTTTGATGTATGGTTAGAAAGTGTGAAATGTGGAGAGTTAGTTGGAATTTGTGGTAAGTAAGTGTGAGATGTGGAAAGTTAGTTGAAAGTTGTGGTTAGTAATGTGTTAGTTGTAAAATGTGGTTAGTATTTTGTGGTTGTATTATTTAGGTGACTTGGCTAATTTATAAGCCTTGTATTAGGATACATATTCACCTATAAATAGGTGAGTGTTTAGTTGTTTATGCATCAACAAAAATAAGAACTTCTTTAGAGAGAAAAGAAGTAAAGAGTGAGCTGTAGTTTTGTATTTTGAGTGAGAGTGTTCTTGTAATATCTTTGAGTTTAATAAAAGTTGTTCATTTGAGTGTTTTAATTTCCAACAGCTCAATCGTATATGGGTTCTTAACATGGATTGGAAGTTGATCTCCTTGGGCAAGGGATACTTCCATATTATCTTCCAATTTGAATTGACTCTTAATATGGTATGGAGCAAAGAAACATGAAATTCCAACCCAGCATTATTTGCTTTAGCCCATGGAAGCCAGGTTTTGACCTCACCGACTTCAAACAAATGACAGCCCAAATATGGGTTCGAATGTCTAACTTACCATATGAATTTTGGGACAAAAGAATTCTTGTTGGAATTGAATGCAGAATAGGCGTCCATATGCGCGTTGATAGGAATACGATTGATGGTGAGTTTGGCCATTATGCTTGTGTTTTGGTCGATTCATATTTGGCAAAACCCTTACAAGGAAAACTTATCGGCATTGTGTAGCATATGCAACTACATTGGACACACCTCTCGTGATTGCAGGAAAAAAAAAAATAAAATCAGCCACCAAATGAGAACGATCAAAAACAAAGTGAGACAATGGGAAATGGAAAAACAATTCTGCCAATAATGATGATGACATTATGAAAGCTAATAACAAAAATGTGGGCAGTGACAACTAATACAAGTTGGCGTGTTCAACTAACCCTCAGGTTTAAAGGGAAGGGAAAGCGGTACAATCGTGGATTGATCAGTGAGAAAACAATAAAACAAATGTGTATCTGAAGACCATGAAAGTACTAACACAACAGTAAATTAAATTGCTATTATTACCCAAGATAGAGAACCTGATAATTGCAAGGCTATGGTTTGCTATACTAGACCAAACCTCACAATCGATGCTCCATCTATTGACTTCAGGTTAGTTGATCATTACAAATGTTCCTGCACATGTTGATAACAATGTCGAGTGGCAGACTAAGAAGTCAAAATCTAAGAAGAAAGTCCCTATTCCACAGGCGTCATAAATTCAAATACTCATGGTAAACAAGGTTTGAAAGCACCAAGCCTATAATGAGCGTTCTCTTGTGAAATTGTAGGGGTAAAAGAGGGAGAAAAAAATATGCCAATGCCAAAGCAAAAGCAAAAGCTAAAGAAGTGCCTACATCTGGTCAGACTAAGAGGGGAAATGTGAAGAATAAAGTTTCAACTGGGTATGGAGTGTTCGTTTCAGAAAGAACTGGTTGGACATGTCAGCAGGTTTTTCTCCAATATAATTTCAAGTTTTTTTGTTTTTGTATTTGTTTTGTTGGTCTGTTGATGTCTTATTATATGGTAGTTTGTATGTTTTTTGTAGAATGGGAAGCTAGATGGTAACAAAGTTATCACAACAGGCAATGCAAAGTTGAAAAGCTCTATTGTTGTCATTGGAGACCTAGGATTCATACCAAAGAAAAGAAAATGGAATGGAAAAAAGCTGCAACTCAAGGTGACTTGTTGACCACAAGAGCTAAGAAATAAGTTGCAGTGAGAATTGGAGCAATTGAAGGTGCAGCCTATGAAAGTCACTGAAAAACAGAGGCAAAAAGCAACAAGGAACAAGGCAGCATTACAGAAGCATTTAGCTGCTAAAACGCAAGGTTCTCAACCAGTTTCATTCATTCAGCCACCACCAAGGGTTACTAGGAGCCAAGCAAGGAAATCAAGCACCCAACCAAGTCCTTTAAATGTTTGGAAAATTTAGTTTATTATCTTGGATTTAGAAATACAGGATGTTTGGTATTTTGGTATGTAACAGTTAGGAATTGGGAATTAAGTATTAAGAACTATTGTAAGTTGATACACTTTGTTGCAGGTTTGGTATTCTAATGTCTTGCAGTTCAGTACTGCTATTTTTTGTGTATTTATGAATCTGTAAACAATGTTTAGTAAGACATGTTATGTTTACATTGTTTCCATTGCTCTTTTTGTGCAAAATGAACATTCACAAGGTATGTAAGCAACTACCAAATGCAACCAAACATCTTTCATTACATTAAAAAAATGTCCGTAATTAACAACTTACATACATAACTAATTGAAGACTACATTGCCTACAAGGTTAACATAAAACAAATCAGAGTCTTCACCATTTTCATCCTAATCAAAACAGTTCTTAATCTACTAATTTGACCAAAATGTAACAAGCTATAAACCTATAATGAACCACTGTAATTTTTGTTTCCAGCCAACTTCAATAGCACCCCCTTCACTTAGTTTCTTCAAACCTTTACTAACCATTTCTCTTCAACTAGTGTTAACAGGTGGATCGAACCACATAAATAACCTGCAATCTTGTCAATTTCTATGTTCAAGAAATGTGAAAGTTATTAAAAATTTTGGTCATTAAATTAATAACAAAATTCATAATCAAATACTTACCCCGAAATTTCTACATCCAAAAAACCTTTGACCTGGGTTTGTATCTCTCAACGAAGCTTTCAATACTGCACTTTGTCCACAATCACATGATGGAATCTCTATTTTGGCCATTTGAGAATTTTTTGTAGCCAAAATCGAAACCAAGAGATGATACAAAATTGAATCCAATTAATGAGCAAAATCGAAACCAGCCGAGAAAAGAAAATGAAAAATGACAGAGAAGAGAAATTAGGGATTTAGGGATTTAGGATTTTAAACACAAATCTTGTAGCCGTTACTTTTTTACTGTTGATTTTGCACTTTTCATTTTTTTTAATTTTTTAATTTATTTTTTAATTTTTTACTCAAAATCTGGTCAACAACGCTCCACTTCAGTCAACCTGGGACACATCAGATGCCACGTTGGACCCATATAACACGGAGACACACTTTTCTAAAGTTGGGGTAGTTCGTAGGTGCACTTGAAAGTTGGGGGGTATGAAAGGCATTTTCGCTCAACTTGGGGGTATGAGAGAGCATCCGACCATCTATTAATGTTGTGCAATCATTAATATAGTTTTTTAATTAAAAGTTGAGGTTGAAAAATAGGGCTCGAATATTATTAATAAAAAAAGAAAAGAAACACGAAAAAATAAAAAGAGATGGGCTAAAGTGGAAGAAGAAAAAAATAAACCTAACATAAAGTAAAGTCATAAAACAAACTAAATCAGCACTTCTATGAAAAGCGAATTTAAGAGGTGGCTTATGTAAACGTTGTGACTCCCTTTTTGTCACAATTATTTTTTTCTTCTTTCCAACTTTCACTGGCCAAAAATAAATATATTCCTCAATTGTATCGTAATTATGATCATATAACTCATAGCTGTAATCAATAGAATGACCTGAAAAAAATAATATTTCTTGTATCAACTTGATCCTCCAGCTAGTTTGGAAAGTAGGAAATTATAGTATCTTCAACAACGAAAGGCCTAACATTCAACACACCGTACACCAATTGTGGCCCATTCTACGACAGGCTAACTCTGTATGTTTCGGTTCTATATGGAACTCGGTGGTGGAAAACTATATTTGATGGAAGCCACAATGATATTAGTAGGTTTAGCGGATCCCATCAACATTATCAATTTTGTTGGAATTTTAGCAGAATAAAGTGGAAGAATTTGAACTCAAATTGTGTAAGTTTATTGAATTAATTATTTCAAATGAAAAAGCTTCATTACATAGGCTACAAAATAACAAAACACCACAAAATCCAAATGAAATCCAACATTTAACTAACCTAATTTGACTAATTAAACTCCTAATAACTTGCTAACAAATAACAAAATCTGATTTTAATTTATTTTGAATCATTTGACTGACAAATTTGCTGCTTGAGAGTGGTATTTCTGTAGATAAGTTTCGGGGGGGCAGTGGAATCAAGTATAAGCTTGTTATCACTTTGGTGTTTAAGAGTGATAAATTTTGTAGATGAATTCTAGTTTTCTTTGATTTTTGAAAAGCATGTTCTCATTTAGGATTACTCAAAAGAAAGAATTCAGATTCACTGTTTATTGAAGAAATTGGGATTCAGTTCTGATGTTTTTTTGGCTGAATTGTATGCTGACATTGTTTATGTGGTGTTACTACATTGAACAAGCACACCAATTATTTGATACAATGCAGAGGAGAGACTCGGTTTCTTTGTATGGCATTGCGGTTATTTATTGTCCTTCACTTTCGACACAGCCTCTTTGGCCCCAAGTATTCATCATTTAAGAGATTAAGTTAATTTAACTAATTAACACAGTTGTTTCACATTATAATGTGGTATTCATTATCGGTTGGTTTGTAATATGCGTTTTTCCTCATGTTGCAGTGTTTCGTTCTTTCTTTTAAATCGAAATAGAAGTTGTGGATGCTAATTTTTCACGGCATTCAATTCATTTCATTTTTATAGATTATATATAAATTTGCATTGAAATCCTTTTAAAATATGAGTTCCAAACAAGGGTTAAAGCTAACAAAATTAAGAATGAGCACATGTTATGTAAATCCAAACGTGTCCCTTGTTGGATCATAAACTTGATCCAAGTTAAAAAAAACTCAAGAAACCCAAACCAAATAAAAATGAATCCAAGCCCACAAATCCAAATTGTAGTAAATTATTTAGATATTTTTAAGTATGTAGATTTTATTTTGTGGATGGAAAATGTATGATGTGTTAAAAAGTTGTGTTAGGTTTGATGAATGGTTAGAAAGTGTGAAATGTGGAGAGTTAGTTGAAATTTGTGGTAAGTAAGTGTGATGTGTGGAAGGTTAGTTGAAAGTTGTGGTTAGTAATGTGTTAGTTGTAAAATGTGGTTAGTATTTTGTGGTTGTATTATTTAGGTGACTTGGCTAATTTATAAGCCTTATATTAGGATACATATTCACCTATAAATAGGTGAGTGTTTAGTTGTTTATGCATCAACAAAAAATAAGAACTTTAGAGAGAAAAGAAGTAAAGAGTGAGTTGTAGTATTGTATTTTGAGTGTGAGTGTTCTTGTAATATTTTTGAGTTTAATAAAAGTTGTTCATTTGAGTGTTTTAATTCCACCAAAGTGGTATCAGAGCTAGGTTGAAAGCTCGAGTCCTCCTCCCGAAAAGAACTTTTTTTTCCCGAGTGTGCAAAAATCAAGTTGAAACTGCCCAGGCGTTGCAGTAGTTAAAAAGCCCAGAAAGTGTCACAATAGACTGCCAAAAGCGTCGCAATACGTCCAGTGTGTTGCAAAAGACTCCAGAAGTGTCCCAATAGACTGCAGAAGTGTCGCAGCAGAGTCCAGAAGTGTCGTAGCAGACTCCAGAAAGTGTCGCATCACACTCCAGAAAGTGTCGCAATAGCTCCTACACGTCTAGAAAAGCTATTTGAGTAAGATGGCGAATAACGTGACATCCTTTCAAGTTCCAACACTCAACAATAACAACTACGACAATTGGAGTATCAAGGTGAAGGCTCTTCTCGGTGCTCATGATGTTTGGGATATCGTAGAGAAAGGATTCAAGGAGCCCGAAAATGAAGCCTCTCTCACGCTAGATCAAGCTATAACTTTGAAGGATTCCCGAAAGAGAGACAAGAAAGCTCTCTTCCTCATCTATCAAGCATTAGATGATGACGGTTTTAAAAAGATTTCAAGTGCAACTTCCACCAAGCAAGCATGGGAGAAGCTACAAACCTCTTACAAAGGAGCCGAAAAGGTGAAGAAGGTCCGTCTCCAAACACTAAGAGGTGAGTTTGAATCCTTGCACATGAAACCATCCGAGTCTATCTCCGATTACTTTTCAAGAGTAGCAGTCGTTTCTAATTAATTGAAAAGAAACGGTGAGAAGTTAGAAGATGTAAGAATAATAGAGAAGATACTCCGCTCGTTGGATCCCAAATTTGAGCACATCGTGGTGACGCTTGAAGAAACCAAAGACTTAGAGGAGATCACAATTGAAGAACTCCAAGGATCACTACAAGCCTATGAAGAAAAGCATAAGAAGAAGCACGGTATCTCTGAGCAATTCCTCAAGTTACAACTTAAGGATACAAGTGAAGGCCAAGGCAATGGTAGAAACAACCATGGCAGAGGCAGAGGACGAGGCCGCGGACGAGGAGGAGGCCGTGGTCGTGGACGGAGTTGGAATTACAACAACAATTCCAACAACTATGAGAAAGGAGAAAGCTCCACGCAAGGTCGTGGAAAAGGAAATTCAAACTCGAGGTATGACAAATCTCAAGTCCGATGCTATAATTGTCAAAAGTTTAGGCATTACGCTTCAGAATGTAGAGCTCGAAATGATCAAGTTGTAGAGAAGGCAAATTTTGTGGAGGAGAAGATCGAGGAGAAAGAACCGCTATTATTAGCATACAACAACAACAGTAATCATCAAGACAATACATGGTATCTCGACACCGGTGCAAGCAACCACATGTGCGGAAAAAGAAGCTTATTCCTGGAGCTGACTAAAGAAGTAAGTGGTGATGTCTCATTTGGAGACGACAGTAAGATATCGGTGAAGGGGAAAGGTAACATCCTCTTTCGTGCTAAAGATGGTAGCCACCAATTAATTTCAAATGTCTACTATGTGCCTAATATGAAGTGCAACATTCTAAGTTTAGGCCAACTCTTAGAAAAAGGCTATGATATTCACATGAAAGATTGTAGTCTTTTAATAAGAGATGGCAAAGGAGATCTGATTGCTAAAGTACAAATGTCAAAGAATAGAATGTTTCCTTTGAACATTCAACACGATGTTGCGAAGTGTTTGAAGGCGTGTTACAAAGATGCATCGTGGCTATGGCATCTTCGATTTGGTCATCTCAACTTTAGAGGATTGGAGTTGTTATCCAAGAAGGGAATGGTTAGAGGTTTACCATGTATCAATAATCCTGATCAATTGTGCGAAGGATGTCTACAAGGGAAGCAATTCAGAAGAAGCTTTCCAAAGGAGTCAGACTATAGAGCCAAGAAACCGCTTGAGCTCATCCATACCGACGTGTGTGGTCCTATCAAGCCAAGTTCTCTCGCTAATAGTAACTACTTCCTTCTTTTCATTGATGATTACTCAAGAAAAACATGGGTATATTTCTTAAAGCAGAAATCAGAAGTCTTTGGAGTGTTTCAGAAGTTCCAAGCAGCCATGGAAAAGGAGAGTGGTAATAAGATTAAAGCCATGAGATCTGATCGCGGAGGAGAATTCACATCCAATGAATTCAACGAGTTTTATGCAGTACATGGAATCTGTCGACCCTTAACGGTTCCTAGATCCCCCTAACAAAATGGTGTGGCAGAAAGGAAGAATAGAACAATTCTTGACATGGCACAGAGTATGCTCAAAAGTAAGAAACTACCCAAGTAGTTTTGGGCGGAAGCAGTGGCATGTGCAGTCTACCTATTAAATCGTTCTCCTACAAGAAGCGTGTGGGGAAACACACCACAAGAAGCATGGAGTGGAAGAAAGCCCGGAATTTCCCATCTTCGAGTCTTCGGGAGTGTAGCTCATGTTCATATACCAGATGAGAATCGAACCAAGCTTGATGATAAAAGCAAAAGTTTTATTTTCATCGGTTATGACTTAAGCTCAAAAGGCTATAAGCTATACAATCCGAATGAGAAGAAATTTATCATCAGCCGAGATGTAATATTTGATGAAGAAGGAGAATGGAACTTTGATTCTCAAACGGAAGACTTCAATTTTTCTCCATTCGAGGAAGATGATCCGACAACACCTGAGCAACCAAGACAACTTCAACAAGGCCTCACAACTCCACCAACTTCTCCTACTCATAGAGATGGGTCATCATCATCATCATCATCATCATTATCATCTCCATCCTCAAGCGATACTGAAGATGAAAGAGAAGTGCATCGTACGAGAAGTCTTCGAGAACTCTATGAGGTGACTGAACAACTAGACAATCTTACATTATTTTGTCTATTTGTTGACTGCGAGCCAGTGACATTTCTAGAAGCTGTAAAAGAGAAACAAGTGGAGAGGTGCAATGGATGAAGAAATCAAGGCCATTGAGAAGAATGATAAATGGGAACTCACTTCACTTCTTAAAGGACACAAGGCGATAGGTGTCAAATGGGTGTACAAAATAAAGCGGAATGCCAAGGGAGAGATCGAAAGACACAAGGCAAGGTTTGTTGCAAAAGGCTATTGTCAAAAGGCTGGAATTGACTCCGATGAGGTATTCGCTCCAGTTGCTCGATTGGAAACTGTCAGACTAATAATTTCTTTAGCGGCTCAAAACAAGTGGAGAATTCATCAAATGGATGTAAAATCGGCGTTCCTAAATGGAGTTATTGAAGAGGAAGTTTACATCCAGCAACCACCAGGTTATGAAGTCAAAGGCCACGAAGACAAGGTGTTGAAATTGAACAAGGCTCTTTATGGGCTAAAACAAGCACCGAGGGCATGGAATAGCAGAATTGACCAGTACTTCCGAGAAAATGGCTTCAACAAATGCCCCTTTGAGCACGCTTTGTACACCAAGATCAAAGATGGAGATATTTTGATCGTGTGCCTCTACGTGGATGATTTGATATTCACTAGAAGCAACCAAAGAATGTTCGATGAATTCAAGAAAGTGATGACGAAGGAGTTTGAGATGACAGACATGAGGCTCATGGCGCACTACCTCGGCATAGAAGTAAAGCAACAAAAGGATGGAATTTTCATTTCACAAGAAAGCTATGCCCAGGAGATCTTGAAAAAGTTCAAGATGGAGAATTGTAAGCCGATAAGCACACCAGTGGAGTACGGGATCAAGATGTCCAAACATGAAGAAGGTGAGAGTGTAGATCCAACACTTTTCAAAAGTTTGGTTGGAAGTCTACGCTATCTTACCTACACGAGGCCAGATATCCTTCATACAGTCGGGTTAGTTAGCCGCTACATAGAATCACCAACAACTACCCATTTCAAAGCTGCTAAGAGAATTCTTTGCTATTTGAAAGGTACAATCGATTTTGGCTTGTTCTATTCGGTTTCTAATGATTACAAACTTGTTGGATATAGCGACAGCGATTGGGGTGGAGACGTAGATAACCGCAGGAGCACTAGTGGATTTGTGTTTTTCATAGGAGATACTGCTTTCACATGGATGTCAAAGAAACAACCAATTGTAACTTTGTCTACATGTGAAGCTGAATATGTTGCAGCAACCTCGTGTGTTTGTCATGCAATTTGGCTTAGAAACTTATTGAAGGAGATCAGCTTGACCCAAGAAGAGCTGACTGAGATCCGTGTTGACAACAAGTCAGCTATTGCCTTAGCAAAGAATCCTGTATTCCATGATCGAAGCAAGCACATCGACATCCGCTACCATTATATAAGAGAGTGTGTTGCAAGAAAGGAAGTACAAGTTGAATATGTCATGACACAAGATCAAGTTGCGGATATCTTTACTAAACCACTAACAAGTGAAAACTTCATCAGACTGAGAAGTTCACTTGGGATGACAAGATCAAGTTTAAGAGGGGGTGTTGGATCATAAACTTGATCCAAGTTAAAAAAAACTCAAGAAACCCAAACCAAATAAAAATGAATCCAAGCCCACAAATCCTAATTGTAGTAAATTATTTAGATATTTTTAAGTATGTAGATTTTATTTTGTAGATGGAAAATGTATGATATGTTAAAAAGTTGTGTTAGGTTTGATGAATGGTTAGAAAGTGTGAAATGTGGAGAGTTAGTTGGAATTTGTGGTAAGTAAGTGTGATGTGTGGAAGGTTAGTTGAAAGTTGTGGTTAGTAATGTATTAGTTGTAAAATGTGGTTAGTATTTTATGGTTGTATTATTTAGGTGACTTGGCTAATTTATAAACCTTATATTAGGATACATATTCACCTATGAATAGATGAGTGTTTAGTTGTTTATGCATCAACAAAAAATAAGAACTTTAGAGAGAAAAGAAGTAAAGAGTGAGTTGTAGTATAGTATTTTGAGTGTGAGTGTTCTTGTAATATTTTTGAGTTTAATAAAAGTTATTCATTTGAGTATTTTAATTCCATCATCCCTTTCATCAACACTCTTTTCTCTATATTTGATCCAGTTTTGACAAAATATTTTGTCAACAAAATGCGGGGCTCTAACAATTCTTATTTCAAATAAGGGAATCGCAATTTTATTAGAGCTAAAATTGGGAGTGCGTGTTAGTGTGATATATTGTATTACTTCATTTCATTTGCATCATATATTCATATATAGAGGAGTTTTATGCACAAGACTAGATAGCAAGTTATTAAACGAAGTGTAAACTATACGAACATATGAAGGCTTCATGTTTTATTATACCATACATAAAAACAAGACATTACTAGAGGCCATTAAACACCAACTGGCCTACCAATAAAACCCACATAAAACATACAGACTTAACTCAGACAATCTTATTCCAGAGACTCACAAACAACAAAAACATAGCAAACCCTCCCACAGCTAAAATTCGAAGCCTCCTTGTCACATTTCCTCCATTAAACGCAGCAACGGTAGAATCGAAAATTCCCCATATCTTTCTCACACACAGGGCATGTAATCTCATGAACAATATTCCCAATAGTTGCTGGAAGCATAATGTGGCAACAGTGATGAGGCTGAGTTTTAGCCTTCCCATCCAACTGGATACTTAGTTTTTTCAGAAAATCACTGCTGCTGCCACCTGCCCACCATTTTTCGGTTTCTTTTAACACCATTTCAGCAACGTCTCCAGTAGCTGTAGCAAGTTTGACTGGAAATTTAGCATCTCTATGCCCAAAAACAGCCCATCCTTTGCTGCTTCCATTGTAGCCAAGCAAAGTTAACAGCTCTTTCATTATGGCTTGTTTAGTACTCTTTCCGTTTCGGATTCCTGTTGTAAATAGGACCTCCAATCGAGCCCAGAACCGTCGACATTTGTTGTTATCGGCTGTCCAATAGGTAACTGATTTTCCCTCCAGGAATTTGAAAATGTCTTTGTAGTGTTCAACGATGGAATCGCGCTTGCTCACATATATCAGTTCAATGTTAATTGTTGTGAATTTCGCATTAAATGCATCGATCAGGTTAATGAAACTCTGAATCCACTTCAACTCTTCTCCTCCGAACAGGCATATTATCGGGGTTGTGACTCCCCCATTTGAGGAATGCCCCGGCTGTTACATGTAAAAGTTAGTACAAAAACACAAGTACTACGACAAAAAGTTTGGGATCTGCAAGGGAAACAGCAATGGAATTTCCCTTGCGAAGCTGTTTTGCAACAGATCTGCAACGGATTTGTTTTCCCTTGCAAATCGGCAACGGTAAATATCTTTGTTGCAGAATCTTTCAACAACTCAATGGAAATCAAAAAAACCTTAGCAACAGCTCAACGGAAATAAAAATTACCTTCCCAGGGTGATAGATACCACTAATTACACAGTCAATGGGCAAGGGCTTATCCTCAGATGGTAGTTCGATTCGGTCCAAAATATTTGACCAAAGCCAATCAATTGTATAGAAGGGTTCCTGGAGTTCTGGTGCACCAAGAGGCACAAGAACAGTTTGCTTTTGGCCAAATTTCTTCCATAATTTCTCGATGTATCGATAAGCTCCTCCTCTTATAACAGACAGGTCTTGTACAGTGTACCAAGGCATCAAAGACTGCATTCTGCTGAAATATTTTTCAGTAGTTGTCTTGATAGGAAACCAAACGAGTCGATAATCAATTGTCTCCTCACACTCCAAGTAAGCATCAGCAACATCCTTAATCTCTTTCTCAATTCCGGGATAGTAGCTGGATATGAATAACAACACTTTCTTGCTCTCTAATTGTTCCCAGGCCACCTGATTTTTTTCCAGTGAAATGTATATATTACGTTTTCAGCATTCAACATAGAAATGAAAACGAAAAAAGTTGAAGAATGTTTCAGAAATTTTAACATATAACTGCGTAAAGTAAACAAACCTCAACAGTAACATGGTTGCGGATAACAACGAGTGGTGATTTAACATCATAAAACAAGGCCTTGAGAATGGGCATCTTGTTCTGAACCCTGTCTTTGAGTAACTGGACCACCAATATGTAACTCTCTGCATATTTAATTTGTGTAAGCAAATTCATTAGGTTTCACTTTTAAGGATATATATGTCACTGAAATCAATTGATATACACTAGCCTCTGGTTAAAATTAAATCAGTATAAAAAATACCAATGCCCCTTTCTAATTTTTATATACAAGAAAGTTAGATAAACGTTAGAGTTGAATTCCATAACATATTTATTGTTTTTAACTTTTTTGTTCTCTAAAAGGAACTGTTGATTTTTCTTTACTGTGTTTTTTAGTGTATGATGTGTGCTATAAATAATTTTATCTTGAACAAAACAATAGAGTAATTGGAAAAATTTCTAACTTTATTATATTATAAACATTCTGCAATTACAAAAAAAATAATATTGTAATTCACAGAATTTGATTTTACATTAACACACCAGTAAAACCACAGATACAAAAGAAATGTTCTTACAACATATAACATATCATTGATATGATTATTTTTTCGATTAAAATTGGAGGCCGGGTAATCGGCTCAAATATTATTAAAAGAAAAAAAAACTAAAAAGGATATATTAAAATATGATATTTAAAAAATAGTAAAAATAACACAAGGGCTTAGATTATGTAATGAACTAAACGCAAAGGGAGGCTTTCCTGACCTTGATCCTGTTTGCAAGTATCAAACTGCTTTTGGAGATCTTGAGTGAAATTGATGATCTGAGCGGCCATAGTAGACAGTGTGGACACTGTAACACTTACATCAATTTGGGCCCTGAATCAAAGAAAATGTTGATTAATCAAGAGGAAACCATTAATTTAAAAACAAACTAAGAAATTAGCTTATGAACTACTCAGTACTCACTCAGTTTGCAAGCCAAGGCCAGAAATGTGAGTGGCACAGACCAAAACACTGTGGACTGCAAAGTAAGCAGCTTTGGCAACACTTTTAACAGTGGAAGATGACACTTTAGGGTTACTAGTCCCGAAATACTTGCTGAATTGAAGAACACAGCGAGTCAATGTCAAGGTAGCTTCAATAAGCTCATTGTTACCGGCAAGTAGTTTTTCATGGGAAGCTGGGTTCTTGATGATTCCTTGAAGGCGTTTGAGCAAAGCAACATGCTTGGCAATTGGGTTGTTAAACTCGGTAAGCAATCGAAATTGGCCGTAGTTAACAGCAAATGCAGCTAAGGCTATGACCATTTTGGCATCCCAGTAATAGCTTGAAAGGTAGTTTTTCAGCATCTCCTTTGTTTTCTCTTGCACGTCTTTGCCCGAGCAGTTGCATGCCATCTGCATTCACTTCAACATCAATATACAACTTAACACGAAATTTTAAACAAAAACTGCGTTTTACTGCTGATAATGGTCAGATTTTGGTAATTTTTACCCTATGGTTTTTCGAATGGGGCAAACAATAAAACCACAATGCCTCGGACAGTGAAGTCCATCGCCTTTTTTAGTAAAAAAAAACGTCATTCAGGAATTTAATTTTTTACAGTTTCAGGATTTTAGGACATAATTGCAAAACTTACAAAACTTTATGCGTCTTTGTTGTTTTTCCAGGGTCTTAACTCTATGCTAGAGACCATATTTAAAGGAAAGACGTTTATTATTCAATTTTGATGATTTTCCTATCACTATAGAACCGAAAGATTTTAGTCTTTGTTGCGGACAAGCTAAATCCGAAAGTTATTTAGTACTTTCTTTGTGTTTCGATTAGGGTCTCGTTAGGAGCAAGTTTTTTATTGGATTGTAAAGGAAAGGAGATGGCTTTCTATGCTTGGAACCAAGGTTTTGAAGATAGTGATAGAATTGGACAGGAAGTTGACTGACGGTGACTCCAGTCATTTAACTCGTTTTCAATCCCACCAAATTGGTGGGATTTGAAAGGAGAGGGGTTTTATTTTACACTTTTATCCCCATTTTACTAGTAAAGGATATTCATATAATCTCTATGTACACCTTTCTTCATAATTCCATCTATTCCTCCTAAACACCATAATTTTAAAATTAACTCATTCCTTTAGCTTTTGTTTCCTTTACCTTCCTTTCCATTATTATTTTCAAAAAACTTGCTCCTAAGCAGAGCCTTACTTTTGCTGCATTGAACTAAAACAAGAAGTGATTTTTTAAATTATAACCTCGCAGGAGAGTTTGCTGATGCTCTCAGCCGGAATGCCATCCATTCTCTGCAAAACAAGGTGCAACTAATTCATGTCAGATCTATAGAGATGAAAACCCAAAATATGAATAGAGAGTATAAGCACAACCTCGCAGAAGAAATTCCAAATGGTTTCAGTGTCAGCAATCTCTTTCTGCAAAACACATATAATTAAGATCGATACATAAGAAATAGATTGAAATTTAAGTAATGGGAATAATGAATGAACATACAGCAGAATCAGGAGCGCCATTTTTAGGAGGAAGCAAGATTTTGGAGACAATATCAAAGAGGTGGAGGACATCCACTTGGCTACCATCTGGATGATGGGTCTTCAGAAGCTCTTCAACTACATTATCATTTTGGTGGTGTGATGGGATCAAAGATGATATGTGACTCTCAATTGAACTTAACACTTGTTTCACAACTGCCATTGTTATAGATCTAGTGCTACAGTTATTGCTCTTTTATGACCTTATTTTTCTTCTTCACTTGTGCTCTTTCTCATCAATTCTGAGCCTCTTTTTATAGGGCTCCAACAGGCCATATCTAACAATATATTTTTTTTAGTTTTGTTTTATTTATCAAAATTGACGGTGAATGAGATTCCCACGTTTATTTGCATTGATGTTTTTATTATCCGTTGGCTTTTTTTCTATAATTAATGTGTCGGATATAGGCTCCACTGTTAGGGCGGTAAACGAACCGAGCCGAGCTCGAACACTGACTGTTCAAGCTCTGTTTATTTAAATTTTACTAAACACGAACCAAGCTTGAGCTTTGGTCAAATCGAGCCCGAGCCAAACTTCGAGCCCATCTCGATCTTTGTTTAAATCTAGAGCTCAGCTTATAAAAAAATAGAATCCACAAGATGAAGAATCAGATATGAAGGATCTAAACACCACAAATGATTTTCACTGTAGTAAGAAGAGGAAGAGGAGCAGTATTGTGTTAGCGGCTGCGTTTTTTAGAGGAAAATGGGATTAGAGTTTTACTGTGCATATAGAGATTGATGAATATATATAGTAGGGATTGAATTGGTTCCGAATTGCCTTTGTTAGGCTTATATCCATCTTTTCTCTTTTTTATGTATATTTTATAAATCACTTTATATCATAGTTTTCTTTTACTCTTTATCTTCTATTTTATATTTTTCTTTATACATTTTTATATCCATTTTATATATATACTATTTTATATTTATTCATAATCTATCTATTTCATAAATATAATGTATAAAGTTTTCAAATATGTTAAAGAGCCTGAAATTTTGTTCACGAACAAGCTCATTTATTAATGAACCGAGCTCGAACGAGCTTTAACCGAGCCGAGCGCCAAGTAGCCCATAAATAGTTCGGTTCGTTTAGAGCCCTATCCACAAGTGTCTATTTTAGTTGATTACTTGTATTGTATTTGATCAACACGTGCCTTGATGGCCAATCGGTATATTATCATCACCTCTCAAGTATAAAATACTTAGGCTACTTATTATCCGTGTACATATTTTCAATGAAAATCAACAAATTTGATGTAAATTCAAACTATATAGCCATAATAATTTGGGTAAATAATTATTAGACTCCTGATTTTGATCAAATCTACTATTACCTCTTTATATTTTAAAAAATAATTAATACCTCCCTACATTTTACCTTTGTTCAACTATGACCTCCCAGCATCTTATAATATGTTTTTTTCCATTAAAATTAATTTTCAATCATATATTTGTTGGGATGTTAGTTTCATGAGGATTACGATTATAAAAATAATTTTTTATAAATTATAAGACTTTTTTATAGTTTTCAAAGAATGATTGCACTTGAAAAAATATTAATGACATAACTTTTTAATAGCAATTTTATCCATAACATACTTTTTTACTGAAGAATATTATCTATAACATACTTAGATATCATATATATGACTAAATTTTGTCTATAGACATTATTTTAAGAAATTTTATAAAAAAATGATAAAAAAAAATACAATGATGTCATAGTATGATAAAAGCAGTATTAAGTGATATATAAATTGACAACTAGAGTTTTGACAACTACTGATTTCATTCATTCCATTTTTCATCTACTGATTTCATTACAATTAACAAATAGAAAACCCCATTCTTCTATCCCTCACATCTCTTTTTTCTATCGAGCGGGACTATTAACATTAGAAGAAGCAGTGATTTTTTTCAAAGTAAATGACCAAACTTCCCCATCGGGAAACCACTTGCTTAGAGGATCATACCCTCTGCCTCGCACAATAAAAATAACATTTTTGGATCACTGCACAAACTACACAATTGAGTCCATTGGTAGCTTCGTAATTGGTCCCAAACCAATGAACCTGAATCCCACCTAACCCAACATCGTTTGAGAGATAATCAATAACACAACAACACCTGAATATTTTAATATAATACTCAACAACACCCACACTCCCGCTTACAACTTGATTAAACACACTCCCCATTACACTTCTAAACAATAAAGACATCTATTTTATAGGAATTCTGTTCTGGGTCGAAAACAAATATCAATTAGGTAACACCAATCAATCCCATTTACAATTAGAACTGAGTTGAAACCCTAATTTGAAAAAAAAAAGATCAAAACGGGATGAAAGAAATCAGACACAAAACTTACAGTCTACAAAGTTTTCAAGTGCGAATAAAGGGAACGATGAGTTAAGAAATAGAGGAAACGGTGAAGAAAAGAAGTGGTCAGCAAGAGGGTGAGAAAGAGGGAGTTTAATTGTAAAGAAATTAGGACCGTTAAATGGAGAATAGAACGGATAGTTGAGATTAAAGAGTGTCAATAATTTTTAAAACTCTAGTTATCAATATAACTTTACCATATTATTAAACACATGAAAGTATTAGTATATTTAATCAAAATTCAGAAAAGTCCTAATTATTTATCCATAATATTTTATGAGGCGTAGTTGATCTAATCCTGCGGCTACCTTAATTATTTACTTCAATGAGTACACATAATTTAATTAATTAAGATGAATAATTAACCACTCTATCAATATACAATTCATGTGGACCACCTTCAAAAATAAGAGAGCCAACCACATACATTAGATTACACTATTACTTTCTTGATATTTTTCTGTTATTTTCTTTAGGTATATTTTTCCTCTCCATCCACAAAAGTAACTTTCATTAAATATAATTCAGTTATTATAATGCTCTAGGCAATAATGAATAAAATTAAAATGGACAACATGGTCCTATTAGTCTTGAGCCTATTAATACAAGATTAGTTGTATTTCTACATGTTGGTGGATCAACTGCTTTTGGTCACGCTGGTTCTAGACAATTAATTTTGGATCTACATGTTTTAGTTCTATTCAAAGAAATGGCTTTGAAAATATTTATGGTCAAAATAACCAAAATGGGCAATACGGTCCTATTGGTTTTGGACTTAACCAAAATGGACAATTTGGTCCTAATAGTTTCGGATTAAATGAAAATGGACTTATGAGTTCTGGGCTTGTTTTGCCTAATAGTCAATGGGTTTTAGGTTTATACCCTAAAACGATACCCGAAAGACCAAAAAAATTCAACGGTTTGAATTTCAAAGCTTGACAACATAAAATGCTATTTTAGTTGACTAGTATAAGGCACCATAGAACACTAAAAGATGATCCTCCTTTCGTTCTCGAAAGAGTGGATAACAGTTGACTAGTATAAGGCACCATAGAACACTGAAAGATGATCCTCCTTTCGTTCTCGAAAGAGTGGATAACGTTTATCTTCAGTTATTTATAAATGGTGGGAATCATGTGGATATTCTTTTCAAATACCATATTTTGAATGGTTTAATTCCAAACCTCTACGAGGTATATACTATTAAATGTATTGCAAAAGAATTGTGGGATTCCTTAGACAGGAAATACCAAACAAATGATTCGGCTGCAAAGAAATTCTTAGTAGGCCAATTCCTTAACTATCATGTGATATTTTCAAAGGCTATTGCAAATCAAGCTATGGCGAAAGACAACTTAGTGGAGGTCCTTAGAGACTCTCGAAAGGGCAAGCAACTTGTTAAACCCAAGTCCAAAAATGGACCAATTTGTAGCATATCCAAGAAACAAAATTTCATTACAAAATGCTTTAATTGCAACAAGATGGGACATAAGTCCTCTGATTGTAAATTGATAAAAATGGTCAATGAAATAGAGGCAAATGTAATAAAAAAAATTACAAAAGATGTATATAATATCAACGTATGTGTTGTAATTTCTGAGGTCAATATGATTAACTCAAACCCAAAAGAGTGGTGGCTTGATACTAGTGCTACTTGTCACGTGTGTTGTGATAAAGAGTCTTTTGCTGGATTGACTCTTATTGATAATGGGGAAAAGCTCTTCATGGGCAACTCTACTACTTCTAATGTCTAAGGACATGGAACGGTGATTCTGAAAATGACTTCCGGTAAAGAAGTAAAACTACAAAATGTCTTGTATGTACCAGACATGAGGAAGAATCTGATTTCTGGGAGACAATTGAGTGCATATGGCTTTAAGATGGTGTTTAAATCTCAGAAATTTATTTTTTCTAAACGGGACATGTTTGTGGGAAAGGGATATGAATGTAATGGAATATTCAAGTTCAATATTATCTCTACTAAGCATGGTTCTATCAATATGAATAAGAACAACGTTTAAACTTATATGATTGAGTCTTCTAATTTGTGATATAGTAGACTTGGACGTGTTAATTTTGATACGTTGCGACGTTTAATTAACTTGAATCATATACCCACATTTCAAATTGATAAAACACATAAATGTTAAACTTGTGTTGAGACAAAATTGATGAGATCTTCATTTCATTCCGTTGAAAGAAATTCAGAATTACTCAGTTTAATACATACTGATATTTGTGACTTGAAATACATTCAATCAAGAGGAGGAAATAAATATTTTATTACCTTTATTGATGATAGCACAAAATATTATTATGTATATTTGCTTAAAAGCAAAGATGAAGCTTCAGAGAAATTTCTACTCTATAAGCAAGAAGTAGAAAACCAACTTAATAAGAAAATTAAGAAGGTTAGAAGTGATTGTGATGGTGAATACGTTGCACCATTTGGTAAGTTTTGCTCCCAAGATGGAATTATTCATGAAGTAACACTACCTTACTCTCCACAATCAAACGTTGTAGCTGAATGCAAAAATTGTACTCTAAAGGAGATGATGAATGCAATGTTAACCAATTCTGGTTTACCATAAAACGTGTGGGGTGATGTTATTTTGTCAACAAATTATCTTTTGAATAAGATACCACGTAAGAAACAAGACAAAATCCCTTACGAAATATGGAAGGATAGAAAACCTTCATATAAATACTTGAAAGTGTGGTGGTGTCTTGCCAAGGTAATTGCACCATTACCTAAACGTATGAAAATAGGTCCAAATACGGTGGATTGTATTTTCATTGGCTATGCTAGTAATAGCAATGCATATCGGTTTCTTGTGCATGAACCTAAAAACCCGGATATACCCAAGACCACTTTGATTGAGTCAAGGGACGCTTCATTTTAAAGAAGTGTTTCCGTGTAAGGAAAAAGGCGAAGGATCGGGAACTAAAAGGTATCGTGAACTTATTGACGGTTAAGTTGATCAACAAGATGTTGATAGCTATGACAATCTTCAATCAATAACTAAGAAAGATGGTCAAATTCTCAAGAAGAGAATAATACGGATATGAGGTAGAACCTAGAAGAAGTAAACGGGCAAGGGTTGAAAAATCCTTTGGTCCGGATTTCTTAACGTATATGGTTGAAGCAAAACCTCAAACATATAAAGAAGCTATAAGGTCTACTGAAAGTCCTTTATGGAAAGAAGCCATAACGAGTGCAATTGATTCCATTTTGCAAAATCATACGTGGAAATTAGTGGACCCTCCTCCCAGAACTAAACCACTAAGTTCTAAATGGATTTTCAAACGTAAGCTAAAAGCTGATGGAACAATTGATAAGTACAAGGCTCGTCTAGTTATAAAAGGTTATAGACAAAAAGAAGGCCTTGATTACTTTGATACGTATTCACCAGTGTCAAGAATAACTTCCATTAGGATGATACTTGCAACTGCTGCTTTGCAGAATCTTGAAGTACACCAAATGGATGTGAAAACTGCTTCTCTAAACGGAGATCTTGAAGAAGAAATCTACATGGAACAACCTGAGGGTTGTGTAGCTTCAGGTCAAGATAGGAAAATATATAAGTTGGTGAAGTATTTATATGGTTTAAAGCAAGCACCAAAACAATGGCATAAGAAATTTGATGATGCCATGACGACAAGTGGTTATCGTATGAACAAGTGTGACAAATGTATATATGTCAAAACTATAAATGAATGATACATTATTCTATATTTGTATGTTGATGGCATACTCATTGTTGGTAGCAATGAGAGAATGGTAAAACGTACCAAGGATATGTATGTTAAATTCTAAATTTGACATGAAAAGGACATGGGACTAGCTGATGTAATTTTAGGCATCAAAGTTCAACGTTCACCTAATGGTCTCATATTGAAGCAGTCACACTATATGGACAAGATACTTGACAAGTTTAACAAAGATGATATTAGTATAGGCCAAACACCATTAGATATTAGTCTACATATATCCAAGAACAAAGGTGAATGCATAAACCAAGTGGAATATGAAAGGGTCATAGGCAGTCTTATGTACCTTACAAGTTGTACAAGGCCTGATATTGCTTATATTATAAGTAGTTTAAGCAGATTTACGAGTAACCCAGTTAAAAGCCATTAGGATGCAATCCTGAGATTACTAAGGTATTTGCGATATACTCGTAATTATGGATTGCACTATACGAGAGAACCTATTATACTAGAAGCATATTCTGATGCTAGTTTGATAGCTGACATCAAGAATTTTGAGGGTACAAGTGGGTATGTGTTTACTCTAGGAGGAGGAGCCGTGTCTTGGAAATCCTCAAGGCAAACGATTATAACTCGTTCCACAATGGAAGCTGAGTTTGTGGCCTTGGATAAAATGAGAGAAGAAGCTGAATGGATACGTGACTTCTTAGAGGATATTCCAGAATGGCCTAAACATGTGCTTACAATTTGTGTACATTACGATAATCAAGTTGCAGTTAAAAGAGCACAAAACGTTATGTATACTGGTAAGTCGAGACACATGCGTCGTCGACATAATACCGTTAGACAACTGTTCTCAGCGTCTGTTATCTCTATTGATTTTTTAGGATCAAAGGATAACATTGCAGATCCACTAACCAAAGGTTTAAACCGAGATTAAGTTAAAAAGACATCTATAGGAATGGGACTAAAGCCCATGAATAATTAAGGTTGTATGTGAAGGAAAACTCAACCATGTTTGATTGGAGATCCTAAGATCTTGGTTCAAAGGGACAACCTAATTACATAGACCTTGTGAGGTCACTGTGGGGGTAACCCTGTCTCCATTCCTATAATGTAAACAGTGACAGAACATGTTAAGGTTAAGCAATGCTTTTAATGATTCTTTGTGCATCGAAGTTTGAGCAAAAGAGATCACCTATGTGAGAATGAAGTGGGGTCGCTTCAAAAGTAACTAATGGGGCTTAGTTATCTGAAACTCTTGCAGAACCAGGAGATGTTCACGACCATAACGAACATAGCCATGAGAACCAAAAACTGAGTTAGATTAATATTTGTGTGCGGTATATCATTGTTTATACAAACGGCAGAATAGTTCAAGGACATCGCGTCTATTAGTCAGCCAGTAAAGTAAATATACACAAGGAAAGGTTCAAGGTTTGTAGTCCACCTATCCTACACAAATATTAATGTAAAATATTATCACAGAATCGAGTCTATATTTTTCTTATTTTCTTTTATGTGGGGATTGTTGTATTTTTTTAAAAAAAATAAAAGAAAAGAAAGATAATAATAATAATAATAATAATAATAATAATACATTTATTATTATTTAATATAAAAAGAAACTGAACAGTTATTGAGTTTTTTTCTTTTGTCTTCAATTTCATGTTAAATGAAATTGAATTTATGAAAATGAGCATTGAACGTATTTACATCCTTCTCCTCGTATTTCTTGTAGTAATGTTTGTTTTTATAAAAAAAAGTTAATATACAGACAAAAAATAAAGCTCCTTATTGTTGTTTAAATTTCTGCTAAATTTTCTTTAAGCTTTCTAGATTCTTAGTCATTCATCCATTGATGATAGTATTTTATACACGGTTGTGTTCGCATAACGTCTGTTGTTGTATCCTGAGAGACAGTTCACAATGCAGGGCAAAATCTGTCTTAAGGAAACCGATTTGGGCCTCAACAGAACCATCTTATCTTAATTAAACAGTTAAAAGATTAATTTTGGTATTATATTTTTTATGTTAAATATTTTATATTTTGTAATTCAGGTTACTAATATTTTTTTTAATCTTTTATAAGGAATTATATCTACTTTATATCTAATATTTTTAACACCGCTTACGGTCAACCTCACGGCTTTAAAACGCGTATTACAAGTTAAAGCCTTCAAGGCCCTATTTATATACAAGCTCAGTGGATCCTCCGAGAGCAATGTGGGATCCATTCCTAACATATTTCAATTTTCTATTAAGGATTTGCGTTATTTGTTTTTTCAAGTTCATTTCTTGAACCGTTTGATAAATCTGCTATCATAAATTATAAATCTGATAGTCTTGTCAAAAAAAAATCTGATAGTTTTCCTTCTTTGGGTTGTATTTTTACAATCCAAGTAACTTAAATCTATCTCTATTATAGAAGTGGAAATCATTATGATGGTTGATTACCAACGGTGCTGGATTAAATGTAGGATGCAATATTTGTGTACTTTTATTTTGTGTATTTTATGTATTTTATCCGGCTTTTTTTTCAACCACCACTATGGTGAAATTATGTTGTTTAATTTAGTTAGACTTATGACTATGGTAGTAGGAATAAAATATATTATTTTAAATCGGTGTCTTTTTTTATGTCCCCTCATTTAATTATTGGCATATGTTTAATTTTTTTTATTATTTTTCAGTTTTTATTTCCTACAAATATGCTACATGTCAAATAATTAATGAAGGGACATAAAAGAGGTCAACAATTTGGGAACAATATATTTAAATATGTGGTAGTAGATCTACCTCGATCTCCATGTTTTAAAATATATTTGTTTACCTTTATCCGTGGGGAATAACTAATGTCATCAGAATCGGACTAGACCGGACACATTAGTAAATAACTATTTTCCATAAATCTCAATTTTAAATCTCAAATATGTGGGAATCGCTTAGGAATAACCAATATCATCAAAATCGGACTGGACCGAACACATTAGCAAATATTATTTTTCATAAATATGAAAACATTTATGTTGATTTCCAATATCTTTAAATTTATGTTAATTTCAAAGAACCGGATTTTGATCAGTTTACCAATTTTTTCTTGTTTGAATCGGTTAAATCCGATTTTTTACAAAACCAATATTTTTTATCAACTAAACCGAACTCATACCCGATTTCCGGTTGAACTGGTCAATTCGATCCGGTTTTAATAACATTGGGAATGACATAACGGAATTAGTCCGAGCCATCAAAAATAAGGAATTCAAACGATACCCCGGATCAAGACCTAAAACTCATGAAAAAAATACTCCCTCTATATTTTTTTATTTGTCTTCCTACAAGTTTCACACTTATTAATAAATTCATTTATTAAAGATATAAAATTTCTAATTTATCCTTGTATCTCAAATTAATACCATAATTTTTCAACCCAAGTGCAATTAATACTAAAGATATAGTTGGAAGAATAATGAAAAAAGCACCTAGAAAACTGTAAATGACAAGTATTTTGGTAATCCAATTTTAAGCTAGAATGCCGATTTTAAAAAGTTGGAGGGAGTATAATTTACCTTTATTCTTATCAAGAAAAAAATTGAAAAAATTAAAAACCTCAAAAATTAAAAAAAACATAGTATTTGTTGAAAATATTTTGACAATGCGGATCAAAGAAAGGAAATTGATGACAAATATAGAGAAGATATCATGATTGTCAGACTCGAACTGATCCTCGAACTGATGAAAGGAGTGGATTATGGATTTTAGGTTCAACTAGATTAAATTAATGGTCGAACCGAATTTTCTGAAAACATATTAAAATATTGATATTTTTAATACATTAGACATTTAATATAAATTACACTATATTGATAATCAATAATATTTAATGTTCATAATTCATAAATGAATACTTCAAATACAAATAAAACACAAGATAATAAATAACTAAAAATATAATATGGTGAAAGAAGATGTCACTAATTTTGAAATAAATTGAATTTAGTGGAGATTAAACCGTATTTTATAAAGTAATAAAAGATTTAATTTATAATATATGAAAATTATATATTTAAAGAGTAACACTCGTAAGATTAAGAATTTTAAACACAATATACAAAAAACATTATTTCCATTCAGTGTAATTTTTAAATTTACTAATTTTTAAGCTAATAATGAAATGTTAATTAGATTTATATATTATTTAGATATATAAAAATGAAATCATAATTTAAAATTGTAATTAAAAAATATATTTAAAATATAATTAAATCAGTTTACAGAATACATTAAACTGATTAAATTAAAAACTATATATATTAATTATAAATTTTTTAAACAAAGAAAAAATAATTTCATCAAAATAATTGAGATTGCTAGATAAAAATAAAATAGATGAAAGTATGGCATCAAATTAGTCCACCTGGTCAATTGGTTAAGTACGATGACAATAATAACCAACCTAATAACAAATCAAACAGGCCGATTTTTGGTCAAGTCGATCAATTTGATCGGTCAACAGCCGGTTATAAACCTTCCATAAAATCATTTAAAATCAGACCGGATTAGATACGAATTTTAGTTCAACCCGATTCGATCGATCAGTCAGGTCCGAGTTTAAAACCAAAGAAGATATTGTAGCAAACTTCATTATAAGAGATATCGCTAATCTAATAATTAATCACTTTCTTTTTAGCAATATGTTATCCCTACTATGTAAAAAATTTGTACCGCAAATTGTCTTATGAGCTAAAATAGAGATAAATTCACATGCTTGCTTTTGTATATGAATTAAAGTATAATATGTTAATTTGTCACCCAATAAGACTTTATGTAAGTGTGGTCAAGAAAGAAAAATCTTTATAATGCTTTATTTTAATTTATGGAATTTGTTTGTGAAGTTTGTGCATATTATAGGCACAAATGAGAGCCCATGAAACGATATGTTTTTTCACAAAATGATATTTTTTCGTGTAAAGGCATGATTTTTCATGATATGATGTCTCTTCCGTAAAATAACATGACTTATTATGAAACAATATATCCATAAATGAAATAGCTGAGTGAGTTTTACACTAAAACATAGATGTCAAGTAATAAAGGTAACATAAGGTATACATACATTTATTAGGGGCGGTGAAAAACCTAGCAATCGCCGCTTAATTTTTTCTTCTTGAATCGCCAGAACTGGTCCTTGTCTATCATGACTGACAAGAATCATCCATCCTATCTTGATGATTATTGCAGTATAAAAGAGATGTTTTATGTCCCTAAGAAACATTAAATCCCGAAAACTACAACCCTAAACCTAGTTTTGCCAATATTGTTAGGGGTTTTGATTCCATCATACCTGCTGTAGCGTCAGCAGAGGTTTCGATCAAGGGGGGATTCACCTCTATAAAGATTCCACGGGCTCTTCTCGATAAGGGGATAGCCATGTGCGCTAATTCATTGATTGGGATATTGATTCTTAAAAAAGGGGACACTCTATATAGGCTTTCCGAACTGAAAGAAGCACTATTGAAGATTTGGGAATTAAAGAAGTTTGGAGATTGATTTCCTTAGGTAAAGGTTATTATCATATCTTGGTTGGGTCACAAAAGTCTAAGCAAAAGGTTTGGATTCAAGGTACAATCAGTCTTAAACCTAGAATTCTTTTACTTCAGCCTTGGCAGCCGGACTTCGATCCAATGGAGCAAAAAACCACGAAATTTCTGGTTTGGGTTCGCTTTCATAGGTTACTCTAGGAGTATTGGGATTCGTCTAATTTAGCATGTATTGTTGAAGGAATCAGTGAGTTTTCTCGTGTTGATCAAGTTACATTAGATGGTGACTATAAACATTTTGCAAGGGTGCAAATTGACGTTGATTTAGCAAATTCACTACCTAACACTATAGGGGTTGAAAAAGAGGGCAAGCAAAGCTGATCTCGAATATGAAAACTTACCGCAATTTTGCAAAATTTGCTCATCCATTGGTCATGCTTGGCGGGAGTGCAGACTCTATAAAGCTTGTGTTGATGCTAATGTCGGCAGTAAGAATGATAAGGGAAAAAGAATGAAGCTTCACAAGTTCAAACACGTGAGGAATGGAAGAAGGTTTCTAGCTCTAAGAAGCTTGGAGATGACGCACCTGTTGTTGTTATTCCTTTACCGGAGGTTCAATAGCATCTCAAGGATGACCTGGCATATAAAACACCACTAATGATACAAATCGGGAGATAGTTATTGCAGAAAAAACACGTACAACAACGGGAAAATCTTCAAGGGTAGACGATACAAATCGGTATAGGTTGGTGAGGGAAAAACACATACATCAGTGGAAAAATCTACAAGGGTAGTGCCTTCAGCTGCGGGTAACTAGGTGGCAGTTAATGAAGGTGTGGAACAATTGGCAATGTATGTCACGGGTTTGAACCTGGTAGTCAACATTGGCCCGAGTGCAAAAAATTTTGCAGTAAAAAAGGATGACATCCTAATTCATATTAATCTCAACTTGAGAGAGGTGTTCGGGCTCTTGGACAGATTTCGCGAAACGAGAAGAGGCAACACTGAAAACAAAGCTAAGCAGGTAACACCTTTTAGGCGAGAGTATTCAGTTTCTTCTTATGAAAGCTCATGGCATTGAGGCAGACGAGGGACACACTATCTCACAGAATGAAAGAAAGAAAAAGGTATTTGTTGCCAGTAGAGAACAAGCTAAACGTGAGTACAAACCTCTACTAAAATACTCTCCTTAGTTGGAAGTATTTTCTATTGCCTAAATGGTTTGTTTGATCTTTGTTATTTTTTATTTTTATTTTCTTCTTTGTGAGCCCGATTATCCAGCCTTTACTTTCAATTAAAAAAGTAAATGAGTACTGACTAAACAATATGTCTTTCCATTAACTAATTTATATTTTCATGAAACAAAAAGTCTTTTTATTCTTATTAAAAAAAGTCTTTTCGTGATCTAACATGTATTTTCATGAAACAATATGTATTCACATGAACTATTACAATTTTTCATATATAACTATAAATATATCTTAAAATATTTACTTCAAAACAAACTCCGACATTAAATGTCTTACGAACATACTCTTTATTCATAATATTCAGACTTATCTAGGGCTGTAAACGAGCTGAGTCGAGTCGAGTTATGGTATGTTCATGTTTAGCTTATTAATTTTTAATCAAACATGAGTCGAGCCGAGCTAGAATCGAGCTCAAAATCTTGTTTGTGTTCGGCTCCGGCTCATTTACAAGCTCATTTGTTCACGAGCTATTCACGAACAACTCATTTATTTTGTTCGTGAACATCACGCTAATTTATCATGAACGAGCTCATTATTTTTGTTCACGAACAAAATTAATAACAAAATATGAAAAATTAAGTTCTCAATATTATAATATCTCAATAAAAAAATAAGAAGTTAATAACATAATATCCTTAAACAAAATACAATATATCCAAAATATACTCATTTCGACAAACACATGAATAAAAATAACAGAGAGTTTGACGTTTAAGAGATATCAGATACGTTTGTGGAGACTGGAGGCTGTGGTATAAAATAGGGAGACATCTAACCCTAATTTAAATATTTATATCATAAACTAATTTATCAGAAATAAAATGGGCAAGCAAGTATTGTTAATATGGGCCATAGATTACGGACTATATGTTTATATCACAAATACAAAATATTTTATTAACTATTTTAAAAAAGTTTTATTATGTAAAAACTATCGAGTTAGTTCACGAGCTTTAATCGAGGATGTTTATGTTCGAGTGTTATCGAGCCAAACTAAGACTTGTTCATGTTCAGCTCATTTATTATTCGAGCCCAAAATCTTTTATGGTTACTTTATCATTACTTTCCCTTTTCATCATGAACAGATTAAATTTCCTCGTACTGGTTAAATGGTAATCGTCTCACTCATCTAATGATGAATAAGGAAAAAAGGAAAAATTATTTTGTAAAATAATAAATAAAAATGAAAATGCAAAAACGTTTTTCACGATGTAACAACTAAAATAAAGACGAGAAAACAGTAGTGAATAATTATGCATGCAATGCAGCAACAAAAAGTACGATTGCTGAGTAGGAGAAGGACTTAACACTTAAGGCTGTCGATTCTTTGCATCACATTCCGTACTACTTCTGAATAATGTGTGTGGACTCAAATCAACTCTTCAGCTCATTGAAGA
Source organism: Euphorbia pulcherrima (assembly GCA_947683365.1). Classification (NCBI taxonomy): domain Eukaryota; kingdom Viridiplantae; phylum Streptophyta; class Magnoliopsida; order Malpighiales; family Euphorbiaceae; genus Euphorbia; species Euphorbia pulcherrima. The sequence goes on along the minus strand of CANTUS010000001.1, from coordinate 78,639,243 downwards.
TCACTTTTAATTCCTCTTAAATATTTTTCTTTTAATGTTTACCTAACTTTTGTAAATGGTAAATAATTAATTTTTTGCTCTTTCATGTGGGCTGAATTTAGCGTAGATTTTTATATCCCCAAAATGATTTCCATATATTTTTCCATATGTTTCCCACAATTTTAGAGAAATCATGCGGTAAATAGAAAAACAACAACTTTAAACTTGTATGTTTATTCGATTTTTTAAAAAAATGTCAGCCTTCGAATTCGGATCACTGAATGTGTTTTATATCCATTTTCAAAACGGATTCTTAGAGTATGTTTTGTCCCTGGTGAAATTTGCATATTTTTTAGTAAATTGGTATTAATTTTTCTACTTTGCATTTTCGGGTGCTCGATCATGATAATCTGAAAAATATAAAAATAGAGAATAAATTGCCAATGCTTTAATTTATAAATAAAATAGGGTAAATTTAAAAAAAATACTTTGTGATTTCACTCATTTGTAAAATTGGGTTTGAGAAATTTTTTTTTATAAAATGAGGTATGTTGTTTTAAAAAATTTACAAAAGGAGCCTTTGACTTTAAAATAGTGGTGTTACATTAAATATTTTAAAAAATTTAACATTCTAATAATTTAATCATATTATTTAAAAATTATACGTTACATTTTGAGTAATTTTTGAAGATTTTTTTATTATTTATGATGTTTTAAAATTTGTTATCATAATTTAATTAAAAAAATATTTGTACTAGTCAAAAAATTTCAAAAATTTTCACTGATGTGTATTGTATTTTTAATAACCATCCCGCAAAAATTCAAATAAAAATAAATAAAATTAATCATTTTCATAATATAATTTAATATTGAGGATTCTTTATTTATAAATTTTTTAAAATCAAATACTCTATTTTATAAAAAATTATTCCTCAAATTCCCTTTTATAAATGAATAAAATTATAAAATATATTTTTTTTATTTACTTAATAAAATATATGAAAAGTGATACGAAAATAGACAGATTTTTTATATCGAAAACGACAAACAAGAGTTTGGTAGAGATGGAGCATTTACGAAAAAAATGACACGTTCAATTAGTCACATCATCACATGTGTATTAAGAAATTAAAAAAAAGCAAAGGATTTGGCAGTGGCACTAATAAGGTTTGTCGTATGAAACGGTGCTTTTAGAGAGTGAATTGAATTGAGTCTTTTTAATATCAAATAATTTAAAAATTGATATTTATCGGACTCCTCAAAACACAATAGAGTTTCGCTACACATTTATCCAATTGTTATGCAAAATTTTGAGGTTTTAAACGGAGAATTTACTAATGGAATTTATTTTGTATTTAATGGACTAATTACACTAGACCTGTATGTATGCTTATATGTTATAACATGCAGTATAATCTAAACTGAATATTCTGAATCCTGGAATTTTTACATGCAACAATTTTTATCATTGTATATATCGCCAAAACATCATTTATCCCTCGAATTTATTACAAAAAGTTAAAATTTACTCCGAACTTTTAAAAGTTATAACTATTTTCTTAAATTTGATAAATGTGTATTAGCTTTCTTTTCGCCCCCTTATTATCATAGATTGAAGTAAGAAAAATGACATTTATAAAAATTTGAGGCAAAACATTTTAAGAGGAAGGATAAGATAAATGTTTTACTGTGAGTACGGCTTACAACAAGTAAACACTACTTCAAGAAATTACTTAAATACTTGTGCTGGAAGATAATTTACCAGTCATTTACATAAAAAAAAAAAGCCCAACGATATGGTAGGGCGTTCACACTTGGGAGGGTATTTGTTGAAGTTGCGACCAAAGGTCAACTTCATTCATCATGTACATAGAAAAAAAATGATTTGAATTATTTAAAGTTTAATTTTTTAAAGTTGTATATTTTAATTTATTTTAGTTATTTATTGAGTTTTAATGGTCTAGATTTAATTTTAGTAGGTTGTGGGGTATACAGTATAATAAAATTTGGACCATTAAAACTCAATAATGACTGAGATGGACTGAAATATACAACTTTATAGAGTTTAAACTTTAAAAACTCTAAATTCAAAATAAATTATTATTTTTACTAAGGATATTTTGATAATTAGTCATATTAAACACTCAATACATAGTTGGATATTTAATTAAGACATCGACTTATCTAAGTTAAACTAAATTTATTATAAAGTGTTGAACTTGTATTGATTTATTGTTATTATTATTATTATTATTATTATTATTATTATTATTATTATTATAAGACAATAAAATGAATAAAATGTGAGTATAATTACGTAATTCAGTATCGAGATCTCATATTATTTAACTATGAACAAGAAATGCTCTTTGTATTGATAAATGAATTTAATTTCAAATGTACGTTTAGAGTTACATATAGATGCTTAGCCATTCACCTATCTTTTTAGAATGCCCGGGGAAGCTACATAAAAAAAATGACATCATTCAACTTGATATTAGGACATCACAAAGATGACATCATATTTTCCTTGGCATAAAACTAGGGTGTTTCGTGTTTTAGGTCGAATTTTGTTGAAAAATTATTTTTTAAAATAATTTTAGAGTGAAATTGAAGAAAAATAAAAAAAAAGGTAAGAAAAATTTTTTTTAGGAGTTATCGTTCAAAATGTGACCAACGGCTATATACATTAATAGTTTGTAAAATCATGATGGGGTTAGCTAACTCGCCACCCTACTATAGTAAAATTATCAGTGAATAGTGATCAATGGGTTGTCCATTTTCTACCTACCTTAATAAAAGAGACAAAAAAATTTCTTTTTACTTATGATTAAAGTCAAATATGACAAAATATGGCCGGTTAATATTATTTAGTTTGATAAAAAATCCTTTTAATTCCGAAAATTTTTATTTTATATCAATTTAGTTAGAATGTTTAGTTGTATGAAAATAAAAATATTAAATATTAAATTAGAGAATAAAAAATTTATAAAATAAAATTTGTTAAAAATAAGGTAACCATAAACTAGCACTCATATATTGACGTGAGAATAAAAAAATTTATAAAATAAAATTTTATTATCTTTTTTTTAAGAAAATTTGGGATATATATGTTAATAGGGGCTTCACTCCCTCCTTCTCTACAAGTTTCCAATTATCAATACCATGGGTATCAAAATAAGCGTTACTGAATTCAAACTTAATGACTCAAATTTAAGGTTACTTTTTTTTATTATTTTTTTATTTTCACAATGGGCCCAACTATTACGGGCCTTTCTTTAGGAGTGAATAACGGGTACCACTGTTTAGAGCTCATACTTAAAAGGGTCTAAAAATAATTTTTATTTAAATATTTAATTATTATTATTTAAAAGATACAAGTACACATAAATTATTATTAATAGAATTGACAAGGTGTTTATCAAAGTTATTAGAGGTTAAGAGTTCAATTCTTAATTTTTTTAAAAAGTATCTTTTATTATATTATTTTTTTTAGAGCCCATATTACTATTTTTAATATTAATTTATCTAAACCCTAAATTTTTAGGACCAAATCTAACTGTTAAAAGATCTTTAAATCATCTCTACATCTAAATTAATTTTCAATTATTAATTTATAAATACTTTAAAAAACAAAATAACTTACCTTAAAATTTAAAATTATTCCATTCATATCACAGAGTCGTACCCCGTGGATGGAAATTATCTTAATTGGGTGTGTGCAATTTAACTAACATATTCTTTATGTTTTTGGACATCAAATTAATGATTAATATTCAAAGTACCCCACGCGGATTACCCATTAAACTTTATATATCTACTCATATTGCTTTTATATATATCTCCTTTTAGAGTACTGTATATATTTATTATAAAATATTTTTTATTTCTAATACGGGTTGGTCTAAATAATAAGCGATTTGATATCACTTAATTGAGTTCGAGTTCTAGTGAATGTAAAAAATTCTTATTAGGAGACTTACCCACCACAGTCAAATATACGATCCGAATCGAATCTAATATAATTAAAGTAAAGATCTAATAAGCTATATGAAAAAAAAAATAATTTTTACCTTACCATTCATATCACTATTTGAATAAACTTAATAGTTTCAATTAATAATTACTAAAAACATATTAAATAATTGGAGATGGTGAAGGTTCAATAATTGACTCATTTAAAAATCTCGTAAATTAAAAAAAAAAAAAGATTGAAAAAAGAGAAAACAGAGCATGTGAGAGAGAATCCATGCATGTGAAATAATTTGAAATATAACCAAATATGTCACTTCCATATTGGTTTATATGCTTGAGGTTAGGCTAGTTTTGTACTACTTGTTTCACAAATTAATTTTACACATACTCCCTCCATTTTTTTTAAATAAATATTTTAGTTATTTTTTTAAATATTTTTTTATTTATTATTTTTAAATTTTTAGATATTTTATAAATTATATTCTCATTTATCTTATTATTATTAATTATAATAAAGTAAAAAATTAAATATTAATTAAAAGATAAATTAATATTTTTCTGTCTTAATTAATAAATTTTTTTAAAAATATAAAATGTGTTAGAAGACAGATAAAAAAAAATAAAAGGGTATTAACTATAGCTAGTTTAGTAGAGTATCTAATTATTTATACGATTGTAAATTAATGTTAGTAATATCGTTAGGTGTTTAGAATATGAGATGCTGGTGTCCCACTTTCAAAGCAATTACATCAATCCAGATTAATTATTAGTGATTTGAAATTTGTTTCTTTTCTTATTTGGTAGGCAGATCATTTTTGTGAAAATACAAATTTTTTTTAATAAATAAGAAAATTTTATTAATTACTGATAATTAGAGTATATTTTTATTAATATATAAATTAAATAAAATATTTCATTAAAATCAGAGAAATACGATATCTTACTAAATTGGGAGATTGAAAAATTTACCGCAAGAAAAATATATAAAGAAAATTAAATTATAATAATTCTGTAATTTATATTGTCTTAAGCTACGCTTCATGTTAAAGGAGATCCACCATCCTAAGAACTCTGACTTACTCCATAACACCAACCAGTTTTACAGATCTAGAACGATCTTACTTAAAAGGGATAGATTCGGGTACCTAATATGAAAGATCAATATGTATCTTTGACTAGAATCAGATAAAGCGCAGTCCAATGATAAAACTATTATAGTTATATTGTATAGAAGCAGATCCGTAATTAACGAAAATGATTGTATAATAAAAATTTATTAAAATATTAAATATAAATTATTTAAAAAAATTAATAAAAGATTAAAATAAAAAAAAAACTCAAAAAATTAGTAAGAAAGAGGAACAAAAATGTTTAAAGAAGACTCTTTATAAAATTTTATTTAAAAAATAAAAAAAAAGTCGGCTAGCGTTTTTGGAAATAATTCAATTACTTAAAGCCTTTTGACTTTCATTATGCTAGATCGCTAGGCAACTAGATTCTAACAAATACTAATAAATTTGTGAATTGAAAATTACAAATAAAATTATTTAAGTGAACCGTTACTACACTTGTTTATGGTCTGATACTGGTTGGGACTGAATTTAGTGGGCTTTTATATATTAATATTCATCCTTAACTCATTTCAATCCATTTAAGAGTTTTTTGGGTCTAGGCTAAGTTAGGTTTGGGTTGGGTTGGGTTGAGTTTGTAATATATTATATTACAAAATATATTAGTAAATTATAGATGCTTTCTATATATGTATTTTATTCAATAATATTACATTAAACTTTTTACAAATATAAATGTAACAAAACATTATTTTAACTAATAATATTTATGTTTTTTAACTCAACAATTAAAAATATTACATTATATGTATAAAAAAATACGGGTTGGTCTCCGATTAAAATTTGAGGTCACTCTCGAATCCAACCCATATACTTTACGGGCTTTAGTGGATTCAGGCCGGATCGAACATAATTAAAAAAATCAATACGTATACATTATAGGCTCGGAAAAACTGGGCAGGTACCAAAGCCCACGAACATGTATAACCGTGACCTACCTAGCTGTCCAAAGTCGGTGTCCATGGATCGGGCAATCCAATGGTGGAGTCAGGGGGTAGTGGAGTTCGGCGGCCGCCTCCCCTGGCTCTCGGAAAATGGTTTATACTCCACCGATTTACTGCCCCTACTTGTAGTAATTGAGTGAAACCGCCTCCCTTATACATGTGTAAATCTCCTTTGTTGTGGAGGGGAAAGAAGAGATGAAAATTGCAGAAGTGGAGAGGGATGATAGCTGATAATAATTAAGGAATACAGAGGTTTGTTAATGGCTTTTGTTTTGGCTCATGCGAACTAGGAAGAAGATAAACAGTAAAATCTTTTGGGCATTTGAGATGTTTAGTTTTTACTTTATAGGGTTTGTTAACAAGTATTTTCTTTTATGAGTTGATTTTCTTTTATTCTTTTGATTGCGTTTTGGTAAAACAACCACACAAATTTATAGCTAGTATAATATGGATTTCTAACATCAATTTTTCAACTCATGTTGTGTTTATAGTAAATGTTGTAAAACACTTAATAAAGTAACTAAAAAGTAAAATTTAAAACTATGATATGAATGATATTAAAATTAGTGTAACAATGTATATGATTATTTGAAATGAGTAATTTCTGCATATGAGAATAAGTGTAGTTAGATTTGGACGTAAAAATAAGAGTCCCAATATATAGGTTATATAAAGATAAAAGATAAGAATATTAGTGTTATGTCATCAACGATAATTTTTAATTTTGTTATTACTACCTTATTTTAATAATGAATTTATTTTATCTTATCACAATTAATATTTAAGTGTGCATATTATATATGTGACTTGATCTTGTTTAGGAATCGACAGATTAAGAGTAGAAGAAATAAAATTAAGGATATAACTAATTGGCTACGTGGCCTCAGGGATTTCAATTACTAAATTACCCACCTTGTAGATCATTTCTAAAGCTGAACACGTGACAGTGCATCTCGTTGAATTAGAGTAAATAAATAGTATTTTTGAGTGGCAAAAGATTGAGCTCAGTGATTAAGTCTTGAAGTTGTGATCTTAAAGATTACAGGTTTGATTCACGTAGAATTAAGTTTTTCTTTATTATTATTGTAAGTCCAATAAATTAATTTATTTTTAAAAAATAGCACGTAAGGAATAAGTTTACTTATAATATTTTAGAATATTTTCTTTTCATTATATAAAATTTGTATAAGATAAAGGATAGTCTAATGTATATTAATGATAGCTGTAGTAATATCTTATAAATGCAAATTTACAATGATTTCTTGGTGAAATTGCAAAAAGCCTATAATTTGTTTTCAATAAAATCCATTAGAACTTGTATCAAACACTTGGTCTGCACAGTATATATATAGTAAGTAAAGCAAATTTTCACAAAATTGCAATGCCCATCTACTCAATTGACAAAAACCGAACACAAAATACGCCATTAACCTATCATATGATTCATATCTACTAAGCATCAACCAAATTTTCACAAACAACATAGACAAAAAAATTCAAGGAAGCAAATATGCCATTTCCTATCAAGAATAAGTAGGCCTGGGTACGGCCCGCCGGCCTCCAAAGTCTGCCCAGGCCCCGTCTTTTATGGGTCGGATTTGGACAAATTATTTAAAGAATAGGTCCCGTCCGGTCTGAACCTGAAGTGGCCCGAGTAAAATAAAGGTGGGCTTGATTTTAGTTCTAAAACCCACGTCTGGCCCGAACAAATAACTAATATATTAAATAGATATATATTTGTTATAATCATACTAATTAAAAATTATATTATTGAAAAATTCTATGTTTATCGTTGCTGGTGGATTTAGAATTAAGTTGCATCTATACTGATTCATGGGCAATTTAAACAGTCGCATACGCTACTGGACCATTATTTTTTGTTTTTTCCTTTTAGGCTTTTAGATTTTTAATCTTTTTATTCCACTTTCCTTATACTTACAAAAAAATAATTATTTTTATACTAATAAATATTTTAATTTTTTTTATTTAAAAAATTAATTAATAGGCCGGCGGGCCGGGCTTGGGTTTGATTAGTTTATAAAGGCCCAGCAGGGTCCAAATCCGACTTATATATTTTATAGGTTGGACCGAGTTTGGGCCACTAAATTTTTAGTTAGGCCAGATCCGACCCAGCCCAGTCCATAACCAGGTCTAAGAATAAGTAATAAAATGCAATGAAACAGCTTTTCATGTTTATTTCTTCATATTTGGCTTGATTGGGTCCATTATTCACATAAACCAATCCATTAGATTTGATGGGGCATAAAACTTCTCCATGTATGAAATTTACATGAACGATCTACTGATAAAAAAAAAGAAGCAATTTTCCAGCAGCCGATCGGACATGTATCTCACTGGCACCCACCCTCCCAGTGTCCTGATGAAGATCAATAGGAGGATTAACCAAAAAATAAAGCAAGACAAGTCAAGAAGTCAACACTTTAACTGTCTTCTTGTTACGTATAAGAGAATTGTAAAGTTTATTTTTTTCATCAAAGAAGAGAATAATGTAATTTAAGTGTATGTTGAGAATATCTGTAGTGTTATCTAGTAACCACTATTTCTCATAATGTTTGAGAATCATAAAAAGCTTTCTATTTAATTTGAATTGTTTATTATACAGTTTAGTCATGGGCATAATTATGTAACGGTAAAAGTTATACATTTCAATCAATTTCAATCATTCAATCAGTTTTGATCGTTGAGATTTAGTTTTAGTGATTTGCGGAGTCCACAGTGTAGTCAAATCACAATCATTCAAATTCAATAAATGACTTTTGATTAAGTAAAATATCCAACTTTAAAGAATTCAAAGTTAAACAGTTGCATTAAATAGTGGAGTAGCTTGAGACGATACCATTTATACAACTCAGTAGAGTTAGGTCCAAACCTATTGGCCCATATATGCAGAATTAAATTAACCAAAATAATATACCATAATTCACATTCTTCAACCAAAAAAAAATGAATTCTTAGCACCAATAAAACTCATCAGACAAAAAGGTATATCCATCATTTATCAAATCATCATTTACTATTTAATGATTTAAATTATATTGTTGCAGTACTTGTAGAAATGAATACAAAATAATCTCAATGGTTTAGCTTATTTAAAAGATGTTGTGGTTTAGTAATTTTTTAGGTAGTCTTTTTCTATTGGAAAGCTTATGAGTTGGTCAAATCAGTTTATAAGTTCGTGTTGTGTAGATTTGTACATAGGCTCGTTAGTCCAAGAGTCCTGTTTGTGCCCGCATATAACGGAACGAGCCTCGACAATTAACTAAAGAATAGGTTTGACCAAGTCCGAATCCAAAGTCGCCCGAGTAACGAATATGATGGGCTTATTTTAGTAATAAAACTCAAGTCAGTTCCAAACTAATAATTAATAATATTAAATAAATATATACTTATTATATATAATCTTAATTAAAAATTTATATTGTTGAAATTTTCATTTTTCATATAAAATTTAGCAACTAAATTTAATTTGTTATTTATATTACTAATTTAGTTATAATAATTTTTTTTATCAATTAATATTCTAAATTTTTATCAAAAATTTAATTGCTAGGCCGGTGGGCCAAATTTAGGATTTGATCATTTTAGAAGCTGGATTTTCCTAGGTCTTTTAATTTTTTTCTGCGTTATTGAACTTAGATTTGATGGAACCGATACCACTTTGTTTGATCTTGAATTAGGTTGCTGATTTGCTTAGTTGTTGCTGGGTTTTCCTAGGTTTGGTTAATTTTTCTGCGTCATTGGACTTTGATTTGACGGAATCATTACTTTTTCGTTTGAGCTTGAATTTATATATACTGCCTTATTTTCATCAATTCTCGTTGTGTTGTTGGCCTTTGATTTTGTGTACGTATTTATATGTCTTCTTTTACTTGTCAAAATTAGTTAAATGTTAGTTAGGATTATTCGGTTTTGGGTTTGATCGTCAAGCCTATTGAGCACAAGATCCCAAAAATTTAAAGTTATAAATGCGGAATAGCAACAATAAGTATTAACAAGAAACGACAAGAATCAACTAAATATGCAAAGAAATTAAACAAGTCACACAACACCAAAGTTTTTACTTGAAAACCTCTTCGATGTGAAGAATAAAACCACAAGACCGATAACGGAGTCCGCCCCTACTTCTCTTATTGATAAGTTGAGGGAAAAGAACTCAACAATGTCTTATAAGAGTTTGCAACCCACTAATAACACCACAATACAAGAAGAAGCCAAATGAAATGAGGAAAATACACAAAACCTCAAGTGAGCAAACATTCCACCATATTCTGCCCACAACGAAATCTGATCCAACGGTCCGATTTCAAAACCCAAAGGTCAAAAGAAAGAGCTGGATGTCAGAAACATTGTGGCAAAATTTCACGCCGATCTGACAGTCTGATCTCCGGCAATGGGCGACGGAATACAGCTGGTCGGAATAGAAAGAAGCTAGAAATTTTTCTCTCCCTCTCTTCTTTTCTCGCTCCAAAAATGGCTGCACTCTCTCTCATAAAAAAACCCTTGCACCAGCAAAAAAAGAAGCTTGAATATGCCTCCACATCTTAGGCTTTTGGGCCAAGACTTTACCTTGCACCAATTTGGGGTAGAACCCCAACAATCTCCCCCTCGAGCCCAAGTCGGGGAAGATAGGGAAACATCAACATCATCGAAATGACATCTCGGAGAGCTTGCAACAAAGCTCCAACTTGCTTCCGGGAACAATCTTTGTCACCATGTCCGCTCCATTCTTATCGGTGTGGACTTTCCTCAATACCAACTCTTTCTCCTCGATCACATCCCACAGCCAATGATATCTAAAGTCAATGTGCTTCGTTCGAGAATGATACATGGTATTCTTGCTCAGATCCATAGCACTATGACTATCACATAATACTACATACTCGCTTTGCTTCAAACTCAGCTCCTGAAGGAATCTCTTTAGCCAAATCAGCTCTTTACATGCCTCCACAGCTGCTACATACTCTACTTCTGTAGTAGATAATACTACACACTTTTGAAGTTTAGACTGCCAGGAAATAGCTCCCCCCGCAAATGTAAACACAAACTTTGAGGTAGACTTTCTTCCATCCAAATCAACAGCCATGTCAGCATCTGTATACCCTTCAAGAATCGGTTTTCTACCTCTAAAACACAAACTAAGCTTTGAGGTACCACGCAAATATCTGAATATCCACTTCACTGCTTCCCAGTGAACTTTACCCGGATTGGACAAAAATCGACTGACAAATCCAACAGCTTGGGCAATATCTGGTCTAGTACAAACTATAGCATACATCAAAGAACCAACAGCAGAGGAATAAGGAACAGACAACATCCTTTCTTTCTCCTCCTGCGTTTTCGGACAAGTTCTTTTGCTCAACCTGAAATGAGCGGCTAATGGTTGACTAACTAGCTTGGCATCTTTCATATTGAACCTTTCAAGCACCCGTTCAATATACTTTTCTTGTGACAACCACAACTTGCCAGCCTTTCTATCACGAACTATCTCTATGCCCAAAATCTGCTTAGCTAGACCCAAATATTTCATTGCAAATGATTCTAACAAACTCTTCTTCAAATCACAAATAATATTTGCATCCTATCCAAACATTAATTTATCATCTACATACAACAGAAGAATGATGAATTTATCATTTGAGAACTGTCTGAAATATACACAAGGATCGGCCAATGTCCTCTTATACCCATTGGTTGTCATGAAAGAATCAAACTTTTGATACCACTGCCTTGGTGCCTGCTTCAGCCCATGAAGACTTTTCTTTAGTTTGCAAACAAACTTTTCCTTTCCCTTTTCCTCAAATCCTTCTGGTTGCTCCATGTAGATATCCTCTTGCAAATCACCATGCAAGAAAGCTATTTTCACATCAAGCTGCTCCAACTCCAAGTCAAGACTCGCAGCTAAACCCAAAATGGTTCTGATAGAAGTCATCTTCATAACTGGGGAGAAAATCTCATCAAAATCAATCCCCTTTTTCTGATTGCATCCCTTGACCACCAATCTAACTTTCCGCTTCACACTCTGATCGGCATTTTTCTTGTTCTTGAAAATCCACCTGTTTTTCAAGACTTTCTTATCTTTTGGACGCTTCACCAACTCATAAGTCTCATTCTTCCTCAAAGAATCCATCTCTTTTTTCATAGCATTCGACCAAGACCCTTTGTCTTCACTAGATAATGCTTCCAGAAAGCTTTCAGGTTCTCCATCTTCTGTGACAAGAATGAATTCTAAGCTTGGATATCTTATAGATGGCCTTCTTTCTCTAGATGATCTTCAAACTTGTGCTTATTCATCTTGTAGGGCTGATGGCTCCCCCCGCTCTTGTACCTCTTCATCTTGAGCATCATAAAACTGAACAATCTCATCATCATGCGTATCAGCATCAATAAGTTATGGAGTATCATCAACACCAATCATTTGTTCCTCAACATTATCAAATCTTGCTTCAACATTCTCACCTGTTGGCTGCTCAACACAAGAAGGACTAGACACAAGAGGAACATCAGTAGTATCAAAAGAAGATTCTGTGGTAGAATTATACCTTTTACTCATAAACTCAGCACCTCTCTCGTGCTCAAAGAATACTACATCCCTGCTTCTCACTACTTCCTTCTTCTCTAAATCACAGACTCTATAGCTATACTCTTCATTACTATAGCCAACAAAAATGCATGGTTCAGTCTTGGAATCAAGCTTTGATCGCTCCTCTTTCGGCACATGCATAAATGCCTTGCAACCAAAGACTCTTAAATGTGCATAAGTGGGATTGCTACCCCTTCATGCCCTTTCTGGAATATCAAGACCAAGAGGAACAGATGAAGAGCGATTAATTAAATAAGTCACTGTGTTTACTGCTTCAGCCCAGAATGTATTAGGAAAATTAGACATTTTTAGCAAACACCTCACCCTCTCCATAATGGTTCTATTCATCCTTTCAGCTACACTATTGTGTTATGGAGTACCCGGAACTGTCCTCACATGTCTAATGCCATGCTGTGAGCAATAAGCCTTAAATGCATTAGTGGTATACTCACCACCATTGTCTGATCGAAGACATTTCAACTTTCCACCAGTCTCTCTTTCCACCATGGCATGAAACTTCTGAAAAGTCTCAAACACTTGACTTTTCTGCTTCAACAAGTAGACCCAAGTCTTACGAGTTGCATCATCAATAAATGTGACAAAATACCCATTGCCACCAATAGACTCCACATATAACGGACCATAAACATCGGAGAGAACCAACTCCAATTTACCTTCCTTCTTTATAGATTTTCATACAAATGAAGCCCTGTTTTGTTTTCCTGCCAAACAATGCTCACAAGGGTCAATGGAAATAGATTTATTCACATGAATGAAGGATTTACTTGCCAGGTGCTTTATCCCTTTATTTGTCATATGTCTTAATCTTTGATGCCACAAGTTGGGAGAATTCTTCTCTTCAGCTGGATATATATCACTATAACATACTCTAAAGTATGTCTTATACAACGAGCAACACAACTTGCCTCAAGCAACTGTCATTGAACCCTTGGACAACTTCTATTTGCCATTCCCGAAGGTATGACTGAAACCTTCATGATCAAGAACACTTGCTACTAATAAATTCAAGCGCAAATCAGGAATATGGCGCACATTCTTCAATGTCATCATGCACCCAACATCAGTCTTCACACAGATATCACCCATACCAATAATCCTTGCTGAGCTCTCATTTGCCATTCTGACACTACCAAAGTCGCCAGCTCTGTAGTTCAAAAAATATTCCTTCCGAGGAACAGAATGATAAGAAGCTCCAGTATCAACAAGCTGCTCTAAAGCTGAATCATCAACCTGACGACACTCACAAACTGCACAAAGCAAATTGGTATCCTCAACAGTCTTCACTACAGTTGCTGCAGTATCACTGTCATCTCCCCCTAATGGGGAATCCAATTTCTTCTTTTGTTCACGCTTCCATTTGAAATAATTCTTCTTGATATGACCAGGCTTATCACAATAATGACATGTTCTGGTCTCCTTTCCCTCTCTGGACTTGGACCTGCCCCTTGAGTTAACACGCCCCTTTGGACCTCTACTCTTGTCTCTTCCTCTATTCTCAACAACAAAGGCCTGTGAATTTTCAACTCCCATCCCTTTCTTCTCAACTCTTGATTAAACATACTTTCTTTAATCACGTTCAATGAAAGAACACCATCCGAAGCCGAGTTACTAATAGTCACCACAAGAGCTTTCCAACTATCGGGCAAAGAACTCAACAAGAACAAAGCCTGCAATCATCAAGAACAATCTTCATAGTGGTAAGTTTGTTGATGACATCTTGAAAGTCACTCAGATGCTCAGCCATTGACTTCCCACTTTTCAACTTCAAGTTAACAAGCTTCCGAATCAACGAAGCCTTGTTGTGAGCGGTATTCCTCTCATAAAGACCTTCTAGTTTCTTCCACTACTCAAATGGGTGGGACTCTTTAGAAACATGATTGTGGATGCTTATATCAATCCACTGTCTAATAGTCCCCAAAGTCTTCCTCTTCAACTTCTCCCATTCTTTATCTTCCATTTTCTTAGGTTTGGCCGGTTTAGAACTACCAAGCTCTACCATGCTTATATCTATTGGATCATATAAATCTTTGTAAAATAACATATCCTCCATCATAGGTCGCCATATGGAATAATTGGTTGACGTCAACTTTACCATGGAACTACTACTAACAGACTCCATATTAACCCCGAAATTGATCTTAATAGCTCTGGTGCCACTTGTTGAGCACAAGGCCCCAAAAACTCAAAGTTGTAAATGCGGAATAGCAACAATAAGTATCAATAAGAAATGACAAGAATCAACTAAATATGCAAAGAAATTAAAAAAGCCACACAACACCAAAGTTTTTACGTGGAAACCTCTCCGATGTGAAGAGTAAAACCACGGGACCGATAACGGAGTCCACCCCTACTTCTCTTATTGATAAGTTGAGGGAAAAGAACTCAACAATGTCTTACAAGAGTTTGCAATCCACCAATAACACCACAATACAAGAAGAAGCCAAATAAAATGAGGAAAATACACAAAACCTCAAGTGAGCAAACATTCCTCCATATTCTGCCCACAATGAAATCTGATCCAACGGTCTGATTATAAAACCCAACTGTCAAAAGAAAGAGGTGGATGTCAGAAACATTGTGGCAAAATTTCACGACGATCTGATGGTCTGATCTCCGGCGATTGGCGATGGAATAAAGCTGGTCGGAATAGAAAGAAGCTAAAAATTTTGCTCTCCCTCTCTTCTTTTCTCTCTCCAAAAATGGCTGCACTCTCTCTCATAAAAAAACCCTTGCACCAGTAAAAAAGAAGCTTAAATATGCCTCCACATCTTGGGCTTTTAGGCCAAGACTTTACCTTGCACCAATTTAGGCTAGAACCCTAACAAAGCCAACCTATTTCATTGTTGTATATTGTTTGAGTTGTGTTTTATGGTTTTTTTCTATTAGAGAGGATGAAACCATAAAATTGATTTCATAGTTCTGTTTTATTGAAACTTCATTGTATCTTGTCAAATTTTTGTATAGATGATCTTTAGAATGTGAGTAACTTGTATTTTGTGGTAAATGTGAGTTACTTGTGGTGGGAACATAATAGGATAAGTCATGATAAAAAGTGTAATCTTATATATAGATTAGTCGAGCTGTTACTTTTGCAGAAGGAGCGTACAGCTGAAGGTCATGTGGAAAATTAGTCTTATATATATAAAGACAGATCGAGTTCATATGGAAAGTATTAATATATGAATATTAAGACATAGTATAAGACTCATTTTTAAACTTTAACGAAACATATGTTTATATGTCAACAACCGTTCTTTTTTGTTTAGCAAGAACCATGACATGAATGCCTTCTACCATCAATATCAGGAATAAGTTCTTCGTGACATGTTTTTCCTTGAAAAATGAGCACCGTTAAAGAAAAAATGAACTTTATGAATGCATTATACCACTCATATACCATGTATAAAAGCTTAAATACTTGGTTGTGAGGATTGTGGTGTTTTAGTGTCTGAATCTGTTAACTTCATTGATTATGAGGCTTGTGGTGCTTTAGTGTTTGAACCTGATATAAGAGTTAAATTTCACTCTTCGATCTATAATGAAACATTTTTTGTTTATATAGCCAATACAAGACCTCGTATATCACTCTTATACTTGGTATAATAGCTTTAATTCTACTTTATCTGCCTCGTTTTTATTTCAATGGTTGGTATAGTAGCTCATTTATCACTCTTATACCTGATATAAAACAACTTTTTACCACTCGTACACCATGTATAAAAGCTTATATACTTGGTATAAGACCTTCATATCATAGTTTTTACAGGTTTTCAAAATTTATTGTAAAAATAAATGAGAACTGGTGCTACAAAGACAACATACCACTCTTATACTAGATATAAGAATTTCGAAAATTTGGTAAAAACCGATATAAGATTGCGATAATTTTTTTTGCTCAAAAAATATACAATATGGATTTCGTTTTAAAGATAAACATAAGACGAATAAAATATTCTAATGGCTCGTGTCGAAAAAATTAAAAATATGTGAGATATAGTCGTTTCTAAGTTGCAAAAATCAAATTAATTTAGAAAGAGTGTTATTACAAAGAGAGTTTTTATATTTAGGTAAAAGAAAAATATAAAAATTAAAACCTTATAATTAAGAAAGAGTGTACGTAATTAAGAGAATTAAAGTTTACATGATGGAATTTAAATAATATTGATTTATTATTTATAAAACTGAAATTCTGTATTTAGCTAAGTTTTCCAATATAAGTTGGTGGTTAATAATGAAATGGACTCTTATTGGGCCGCTCAATGGAACAAAACTGACCCTTTCAAGCAAATGATCAAATTAGAAGAGAACACCATAATAATCAAGAATACTCATATCTGCTGATTATTTGCCCTTAATTCAAGTTAATTTTATTTGGGATGTAGTTTTTTTTATTGAAGAACATAATTTATTGCATCAAATCAGTATGATTTGCGATCGATTAACACAGACAATTAAAACTATTTTAACCATAAAACTGGAGTTATATATCATACCGGACATACACAACCAAACAAACATACTAAACTTGGTTTTACACAAGACATACAAGTCATATGACAAGACTAACTAAAAAAATAAAACGAGTGTTGCAACCTATGTTTTCTAAATCTAAACTAACGTTTTCGATCCACAGCTATAAAAGCTTGTGCGTGCGTCATAACATCAATCATTGTTATAGATCTAGAATAATCTTGCACGGTGATAAATCTGGGTGCTTACTGTGAAAGATTATGCATGTATTTGGGTGCTTACTGTAAAAGATCATGCATGTATCATGTATCTTCAGCTCCATGATTGAAGAAATCGATCTCGTTGTTGAAACTAAAAACAATAACAACGAATTATTCAACATAAAAGAAAAATATTACTAAATCCATGAAGAAGAGGAGGAAAAAGAAAGTCAAACTTTCTCATTCCTTCTAAATAAGAGTTTGAAAAGAACTTAGTAGATATTAAGAGAAAATGGAGGCCGCTAAGATTTTTTTTATCTATGGGTTTAATTATTTCGAATGTATTTGTTTAAACTAAATTTCATAATTATTTCTCTCGTTAAGAAAAGGCACTCGATTCTTTTAATACATATATAAGGATACAAATTAAGAAAATTTTACATGAGTTCCGATATTTTAAAATAGATAAATATCATCTATACAACAACTAACACATATCCCATTATATATAGAAAAAATAGATATAGCGTTAATTGATACTAAAAATTTTCTACAGTGGAATGCCAAAAACTCGTTTCGTTTCTCATCCTACAATCGAAGCGATCAATTAGATAAGAGAGGGAAATAATTAAACAAAAGAAAGAGAATCTAATTGAACAGGAGACGGTATTGATGAACCAGACAAAAGAAAACGTGTTTTTCAAAATTAAGACAACTACACAAGCAACTGAAGCCTCCTACTATTGATTGAGTCCAACAATTTCAAATCCATAATTTCAATGGAGAAAAGCATAAACAGCAGTGGTAATATAAACCAAGAGAGCCGAAGAAACAAGAACAATCAAACTAGTAACAGACCGAATCGCACTCTTACTCCCACAAGAAAGCATCCCTAACCGAATCTCGATCACATTCACCATTGACATCACCAGAAACACGCAGCCCATCACCGACCCCACCGCCGACCCCATCATCCCAAATCGCAGCACCTTTATATTGATTCGAGCCCTAAACGCCTCATCCACTTCTTTGCTGTTCAGCAAATTGATCGCCAGTTTGAGCCCCTGCGCAACTAGAGACGAAAACAGGAAGAAGCTGAACGAAACTACTTCGAACACTAGCAGTTTCTCCGCCACGTCGATTCCGGGGTCGCAGGCTGACGGATTCTCCAGGCTGTGCTGGCCTGGGGTTGTCAGTGAGAGGCCCACGAAGACAGCGATTGTGAAGAGGGAGTTGACGTTTACTAAGCCGTCCAGGGCGGTGACGTGGACGCTGGTGGTCGAGGAGTCGCCGGAGGTGATGGTGGTTGCTCGTCTGGAATAAGCATCGTTTGGAGATCTGAAAACATAGGAAATACAACAAAGATTATAAATAAAAGAGACAGAATGTAATTTCTTAATATACAGAAAAGGAAGAAATAATTAGTTGATTACAAATTCATTGTGTAATGTATAGATGAATCTGTTAAGACAGAGGATGATTAATTGCTTCGGTTTATAGAGGGGATTTATTGTTGCTTTTTCCGGTGGGATGTGTTTTGTTGGAGATGCTTTTTTGCCTTTTAGTTATGATTTTTGAAACAAGTTGATGTTTTTTTTTGTTGGATTAAAGGAGAAAAGAGTGAGGAAATGGAAAAAAACCAGATATAGGGATTGTGGATTGGTGTTTTATTAAACAGTTTAATCATTAATGGATTTGGACAAGGTTGCAAGTAAGCTATGGCAGACACGAAATGACGAATAAAGCTGTTGCTGTTATGTTTGAACCGGACTTGACGTCATGTAATGTCACTTTACCGTTAAATGGTTGAGTTCAAGATTAAGGAAAATAATCCATTCTTCACTCTTTCCACGTATTTTAATCGATTTGCTAACTTCACCGGTATTCGGAAAATTATTAAAAATATATGATTTAAGTTTTATATTTATTAAGTTAATTTTTTATTTTTTTTTATATTTTATAATTAATTTTAAGTTTTTATTCTTCTTAAATACGTTTCACTGTTATTCACGCTACTGTTCATATAGTGTTTACATGTTGATTTTTTTTATTTTTTCATATTATTTTGATATTATCTTTTAAACCGTTCAATTTTTTTACATTTCGCTTTAGAGTTTTTTATTCTTCTCATTTTTATCTTCGAAACGCCATCCATTGTGATATACTTTTTTGAATATTTTTTTTATTGTTCGATATCTGGTAAATACCAATTTCATACCAGATGAATACTAGTTTCTTATATGAAAATTGCGAATTTAGAAAACTACCAGTTTCTTACCAGGTAAATACCAGTTTCTTATATGAAAATTGCGAATTTAGAATACTACCAGTTTCTTACCAGATAAATATCAGTTTCTTATATGAAAATTGCGAATACCGGTTTTTATCAGGTAAATACCAGTTTCTTATATAAGAATTGCGAATACCAGTTTCTTACCAGGTAAATACCAGTTTCTTATATGAAAATTGCGAATACCAGTTTCTTACCAGGTAAATATCAGTTTCTTATATAAAAATTGTGAATATCAGTTTCTTACCGGATAAATACCAGTTTCTTATATGAAAATTGCGAATTTAGAAAACTATCAGTTTCTTACCAGGTAAATATACCAGTTTCTTATACGAAAATTGTGAATACCAGTTTCTTACATGAAAATTGCGAACATCAGTTTCTTACCAAGTAAATAGCAGATAACTACCAGATACTCAAAAAAACGAAAATGCAAAATCAAATACAAATCTAATAAAAACACATCAATATCTTTGATTTTTATCATTGAAAACAGAAATTCAAAAGCTCTAATCAGACAAATAAGTTGCGAATCAAATCAAAGCTTGAAAAACTTTATATCCAACAATCTCATCACCACTCAGGCAATTCATTAAACACCTTATGTGCAAACTCTTTATATCTAACATAGATTCAAATCTGAAAACAAATCAGTGAAAACCGAATCAAATCATAGATTCAACTTTTTATCTAATAAACCTGAAAATAAAATAACTTGATCTAGATAATCAAATCAAATCAGAGGTTGAAAATGAAAATCAAATCAAATTCAAAAACTGAGAAAAACCTAATGAAATTCAGAAATCTTACTTGTTTTTGTAGAAATCGATTATCGAATGAATAAAGTTATCGTTTTAAGATTCTTTAATAGTGCGCCAATGAAAGATCGTGAGCGAAATCGATGAAAATATGAAGAGACATGGAATTTGGTGGGTGATTGAACGGTCTATTAAAGGGGAGAGTAAGGGAGATGAAAAGTTTGCTTTGGAACGTATGTATGGATATTTTGAAACTTGTTTAGTTAGAGAAAGTTAAGAGTCAAATGTTGGGGTAAAAGGAAACTTTAATTTTGGTACATTTATATAAAAAGCCCTTAAGATTTTGGTTGTATTCTTTGTAGACCGGTTCACGAGTGAGGTGCTCGATTAGACCGACTCGAGCCCTACATGCCACAAATAAGCTAGACATTTATTTTTTAAACTTTTTTATGAAGTAAAAGCTACTTTGTTTATCGTTACTATTGAATTAATGGGGTGAAAGTTAATCTAATGGTAAGCATAAAATAAAGTCACCATATAATAACCCTTATTTTTTATTAGCCCTGTTATCTTGAATTATAATTCAATTCAGACCTCTTCAGTTCACTTTAATTCATACCACTTCAATTTGATTCAATTTAGTTTACCTATACATAGTTATAAATGTATACTAATATAAGTTCAGTTCAGATCAATTCAATTCAGCCAACTTCAATTCAATTTAGTTCAACTTTAAAAGTTAAAAAGAATAGGGCCGACTTCGAGTTCGCTAAAGTCCGAAATTTTATAGGTAAAATTTGATTTTTAAATAAATATCAAAACCCGACTTAAACTCGATCTAACGAATAAGTATTTAACAAATACATATATATATATATATATATATATATATATATATATATATATATATATATATATATATATATATATATATATATATATATATATATATATATATATATATATATGTTAATATTCTAATTTATTGAACTTTTATGCACAAACCTTGTTATCAAACCAACCCAGATGGTTCAATTTTACTATTAACCAAGATATGGGTTCACTTATGGAAGTAAGTTAATTCATTTAATTAGCCTTATCATCTCCATAATTACTCATGAAATTAAGTTTGGATTAATATTTTAATTATCTTCTCAGGGCACGGTTGAAACTAGGGCTTTAGTACTAGTACCAGGAGGATTAATTGAGTATAGCTTATTATTTATTAAATAAATAAAGTAAAAATGTTGATATATAAATGAATTAGAAATATTTGCATAAATTTTATTTTTTTTAACTCTTTTTTTAAATAAAAAATTATTTATGAGCTTTGAGTCAGATTTGACAAAAAATCTCTTAACCTCAACTTAAGCCCAAAGATTTAAATTATAGGCTAAATTTTACTTGGTTTGATATTTTAGTCAAAAGGTCGATGAAGTCCGATTCAGCCCGTCCAACTATCATGTTAAGTTTTTTGGCGTATTTTACAATTAAAGGAAAACACTTGAATTGTTTGTCATCTTAGAGAGAAAATACATTTAAGAAATAATGATTTAAGGAAATTGAATTAAGAATAGATAAATACTGAAAGTTTCCTTCAAGGGTATAACATTTATATGTGCTCAAAAAGTCAAAGTATAAGTTTTTATCTAAAATGCACATAATTTAATTCGCAAACGTAGCATCCTTGTTAGCTCAGCGTTAAATTGTATCGTACAAATCAAAACAATGAATTGTTATTAACCCTAGACTAGATTATGTCGTCTTCAGGCAAATTAATGTTAAAGTGGCTCTTCACGATTTATAATTACATGTCATTAAGTGAAGATATCATATCATGCTTCTAAATTATTGGTCACTACTCATATAAATAATAAGTGTCCCATAAATTACTTTATGCTATCATTTTTTTATTATTTTATTCATTTTTGGGACACTCATCATCCATGTAGAGAGTAGGGAGCATACTCCTGGAGCATGGTATAATCTCTCCATCAAGTGATTATACATTGAATCAAATACCCGGATCTATGTAAAAAATCATCCCACTAATCTAATAGTGATGAAGGTCAAAATATCTTTACCATTAAAAAAACAAACTCACCATTCTCTTCGCCTCATAATAATAATAATAATAATAATAATAATAATAATAATAATAATAATAATAATAATAATAATAATAATAATAGCATAATTCATAAAAAAAAAACCAATACAGTGTCTTGATCAATCTCAATATATCACATTCTGATCAACTAAATGTTCAAAAAATTAAGCTCTGGTTTGCTTTGGCTGTTATAGTTTAGTTTTTATTGTTCCAAAACAACTAAAATCAGTAGTTTAAAAGATATAAAACACTATGATTTATGCTCAATAACTGGCTTAATGCAATAAGGTCATTACATTTTTTAGGTTACAATTTTAAGCATATTTCCAGTCTGCACTAATTCACCAGAGATTATATATAACCATCCATAAAAAAAATCCCAATCAAAAGATCACCAGAAATCCCCACAAGAACAAGCTCCATTTTCAAAATGGTGAAACCGATTCCGATCTCTAACAACTATTTTCCGGCCGGTTATTTTGGAAATGAGTTTGATCATTGAATGGCAGTCTTTGCATACCCTCAAATTCTTCACAGCTCTAATTATAGTATTTGGTTTGGTTGAAATCAGTCCATAACAAATTGCAAGCTTCTCACTATGAACTGCCAATGCCCATTCTTTCTCCTGTTTATCGATATCATGTAATACTTCCTCTATTACAGGCCTATACCCTTCCAATCTCAATCTTCGGTTCATCTCTTCTACCTTTTTATAAATTTCTTCCTATTCGGGATGTTTATTATCCCCCGCGAAAAACTCGTGAATCTCGTTGTTTACTTCAATGGAACTACAACCCGGCTCTTTTAAAATTCGTTTTTCTTTCATTTTCTCTCTCACTTTTGCCGCCTCTTCAAATTTCCCCGATAAAGAATACACATTTGCCAGCATTATACAAGTACCCGAATCTGCATTCCCGAAATTCATCAAAATTTTCGCAACCTTTTCTCCTAATTCCAAATTCCCATGAATCTTGCAGGCACTTAGTAAAGCTCTAAGCATAACATGATCTGGCTGTATCTTCCTTGTTCTAATAAATTCATATGCATCTTCAAGGCGTCCAAGGCGGCCTAGCAAATCAACCATACATCCATAGTGCTCAATTTGTGGTTCAATCTTGTAGTCTTTAGCCATTGAGTGAAAAATTTCAAACCCTAAATAAGCTAAACTGCTGTGACTGCAAGCATTCAACACACCAACAAAAGTGACACTAGTGGGTTCAAATCCTTCAATCTGCATTCTATTGAACAATTCAATAGCTTTAGTGCTCTTGCCGTGTAAGGCGAACCCCCCCCCCCCCCCCCCCCCCCAATATCATGGAATTGTAGGTAATAGCGTTTTTTTCGTTCATGGTTTTGAAGATTCGATATGCTTCATCAATATCACCGCATCATGCATACATGTTGATCAAAGCACCACCAACAAAATGGTTCAGCTTGATTTCATACTTTTCTATATAAGAATGTACCCATTTTCCAAGCTCTAAAGTTCCCAATTGTGAACGAGCAGACAAAAGGCAAACAATGGTAAATTCATTAGGCCTTACAGCTCTCCTCTGCATCTCTCTGAATGTATCTAAAGCTCTGTTCAATTCACCATTTTTTATTAATCCATCAATCATTGCTGTCCAACATACTGTATCCTTGGTCTTAATCGAACTAAAGGTATCAATTGCCTCTTGAATCATGTCATTGTCAAAGTAGGCATTTAGCATGACTGTTGATGCTGCAACATCTCGTTGGGGCATTTCATCGAACACGTTCCGTGCATCGTCCAGTTCTCCACATTTCCCGTGAAGCTCCATTAGTTTCATTCTTAATGATCTATCTGAACTTAACCCCAATTTCAGAACCTGGCAATGAATCTCTCTACCTTCCCTGAGCCCCAATTGACCGCCACAGGCTTTAAAAACGGAAGTGATGACGTAGTTATCGGGTAAGATTGATGAGTAGATCATTTGATAATACAAGAGAATCCCATCAATGCAAAAGCCGGATAATACAAGCCCGGGTGTGGAGATAGACATTTGGGTTTCGAGTGTAGGAGAAGATTTTGATGGCGTAGTGAATGGAGTTGAAATTGGAGCAAATGCGAAGCAGCCCGAAGATGACAAAGGGGTTTTGATCATAATTGTTTCTTATAATTTGAGCGTGTATAGGTGGAATTTGAGCAATGTGTTTGCAGTTTTGTAACAGAGAAACGAAATATTACGTTTTGGAGAGTTGTTGGATTTAGAAATGGCGGATGGATGCACAGTTGAGTTCGTTGAAATTGGTGCAGTGTAACTCATCGCTTCATTTCACTGGTTCAGTCGTTCAGATGTGGAACAAAACATATGCTTCCACTCTCAAAACCAAAATCAATAATTACTTTGATTGTTCTAACAATGGTTATATATAATTAAAAAATAAATAATTAATCAAAAAATGGTTTTCGCTCTTTTATTTTTTTTTTATATATGATGTAAAAAAATAAATATTAAATATTATTTTTTTAATTTTTTAACTTATTAAATTAATTTATATTTTAATATTAAATATTAAAATAAATTTATAATTAAATATTTTTTATTATTTAATCACACAATTTTAAATGAAACAGATAATAAAGTGTGACTATTTTTTAAGAGAAGTTGACTATTTTTAAAATGATAAACATGCCATCAAAATATAAACTTTTATTATACATGATTTTGAAAATTGGATCGAACCGATCGGTTGGATTGGGTTTGATTGAAATTGGTGCCTTATTTAGTCTGGTTTGATTGGATTCTTGACATAGTAGAGAATCGGTCAACGGCTAGTTGAACCGATCGGTTCAATCAGAAATTGGTTGGTTCAACCAGTGACCGATTTTCGGTTTTCTTAAATTATGTTTTTTTAAAAATTGTTGATCGTGGAATTGAAAATAAAACCTCTAACATATGTTTCAATAAATGCTCTACCAACTGACGTACCATACACAAGTGGTAACATTTTCTCCTTATATACTTTTATATTATATATTATTAATTTTTACATTATTTTAATATTTTTTTATTATAGAAAAACATAATAAATATTTTTTTATTTCATGTACTACATATTTTATTAAATTTAAAATATTTCTTTCAATAACAGCTTTGAATGTTTTACTTACCAAATAACATGTAAATTTTTTAAATAACATTACTCTAATTTTTTTGATTAAATTTTTATTAAATGGATATATAATTTTTTTATTTGACATATTGTGTATAAATTTTAATTCTTTTAATGCCTAATTTTATATATCATAAAACAAAATTTAATAACTTTTTTAATCCAATCTATAAAATATAGAATTCGATTTGCATTCTTTTATTAGATTATATTAGTTATTATCTTGTGTTTTATTTTTTTTTGAAATATAACTTTAAATTATAGAATATTTTATTTAATATTATTAATTTTTATATGATTATAACTTATATTACATATTTAATATTAAATTATATAAAATATTGTGTATTTTTACATGTTTTAAAAAAATTCGGTCCAACCACCAATTTAATTCGGTTAAACCTTTAATCCATGAATCATTACCTTTACCGATTCGGTGACCGATCCGGGTCTGAAAACCATGGTACATCACGATGAAATTCACTCTGTTGAAAATAGTTTTATGTTTTTCAGTTTTATCATGGGGAATATTTATTTTTTGTGCAACTTAGGCAAATTATCCACATAAAATCAATGGTAGAATTGACACAATTAAAATTTTTATTATTGGTTTTTATTTTTCATCCAAAACGGAACTCACAAAAAAAATTAGAGATATTTATAATTATTACTATGACATTTTAATATTTTCTATAGCTCATAATGAATTTTATTTCATTTTAAGTAGACTTGGGCATGGCCGGGCAGGATCGAGTTCGGGCCGGACTTAGTCGGGCCTAATTAAAAAAATAGCAATTTAAGTCCGGTCCAACTTTTAAATTATTTTGTTCGGATTCGAGCAGGGCTTAATCGGATCTAGTTAAAAAATAGCAACTCAAAAAATTACTTTATTTTGGTTCAGGCCGGGCCGGGGCTTTGCTAAAATACCAAAACCCAAGCCCGCCCATTGAGCCCATGGATTGATATTTTCTTAAAAAAATTTTAGGAGAAAATATTTATATTTGACATTAAAAACTCTAAAATTAGAAGTTGAAAAGATAAATTTGGTAATTGAGATAATTGATGTCTTATATTTAAGAGGCTTTTGTGAGTAACTAGATAGGTTTTGCATTGGTAATTATTAATTAATAATTACATTCATTGCAATTAGATTGGCTTTGAATTGGTAACGACTACTACTCACTAAATACATTTGTTCCTAATTTCAGAATACAGATTCTTAATTTGATTTTATTATATATATATATATATATATGTATATTATTAATTTCTTATTAATTTATATCGGGTCGGATGGATTTTAGTATGAAAATTAAACTCAGTTCATATATCAATCGGGCTATTAAGGGTTCGAGTCGGGCTGAATTTATGTTATTACTTGCTTGTCTAAGCCCATTCCATAAAAATCGAGCATAGACGGGCCTATAGATTCATGCTCAGGTCTAATTTTAAGTTATTTTATGATCAAATACATTAATAACCCCTTTAAAAATTAAATATCACCCAAACTTATAAAAAGTCTAATTAACCCTTATTTAGCATATTTTAACCTGTAAAATGCGTATACAGAATTTTAAATGAAAAAACAAATTAATTACCGGTAAATTTTATTAATATATAAATTTTATTATTATAATATATAAAAAAATGGAGTTTATACATAAAAAGAACTCATTAATTACCATCATCTCTTTCCTTAATCACTCTCTTTCTCTCTCTTCTTCTCTCTCTCCTCCATAGACTAATCCACTAAAATGAAACTCCCACCATTTCATTCTAAAAATCAAATGGATTCCTAAAGCATTCACATAAATGAATTTCTTGTAAATGAAAGTGACGATGGGGACGCAAATTTGTTAATGAGGATGGGGAGTCCGGTGTGATTGAACTCCTCTCCGCCATGGGTTCCAGATTGTTAGCTACTTTTCGAATCCTGATCTCACAGCGACCCATTAACTAACAGCGTCGGCTTATGGAAGAGAAGATGGTGTCGATTAAAGGCGGTGTGGGTTCCAAACAAAATTTCCTATCCATCCGATGATAAGCCCGAATGTGATTTGAATGAATGGTTTTTGAATGACATTTTAATTTTTTAGTTCTGAATTACTTCTTAATCTTTTGGCTTCTATCTAATTTTTATAGTATCTGGTTGATGAATGACTGCCAAGAGATAGGAAGGAATTTTGATGTTGTTAATAGATGAGTTTTCAGCCTAAGTGTTGATGAAATGTCCCAACACCAACTCCCATTTGAATTTTTCTATTTTGCTACATAATTATTTCTGTTTTTAGATGAGTTTCGTGTGATTGATTATTGGCTAACTTACTAAATATAAATATAATTATTTAAAAAATAGAAATCAATAATTCACAATGGGGATTCTAATTCATAAAATACACTTTTTGTCAGTTTTCATCCTAAATCTAAAATCCCTATAAAATAGGTTATCATATTTCGAATATGTTCCATCTTTTGTAGCTACCCTTATTTATAAAACACCCAATTATAATAGATTAGGAAGTTGTTTCAAATCTTTATTTTGTAGCTACCCTTACTAATTTGAATACACAAAACAAAAGCACTACCTTACCTTCTGACACTGAAAAAAAAGCACACAACCCACCACCCCCATTGATTCCGATTTCCTTTGACTCCGTCACCGCCACCCGCTGTCGTCGTTTGATTCCGTCATCTCGACCACTGTCGTCCTTTGATTCCTCCGTCCTTTGATTTCCGATTTCCAATTTCCTTTTATTATCGTAAAGCTTTTAGAGAGAGAAAGAGAGAGAGGGATGAGGAAAGGGGGAAAAGAGTTACGAGGAAAGGGGGATAGAAGAAGATTAAACGGAGAGATAATACACTTAAAATGAAACTGTATATAGCTAAATACAAACTATATACAGATTTATTAATTGAAACTGTATATAGTTAATATACAGTTTAAATGATAATTTTTTTAAACATACCCGATATATATGGAAGTGTGCATTCTGGAAATAAATAAAACAATTAAGCATTATGTCCAGCAAAAGCACAACATAAATTGTTCATAAACTCAAAATATATGCAACAACATAAAAGCGAATACAATATACGGTTGTTCATATACAGTATAGGTGCGTACCCCTAAAAGATAATGTGCACGCATGAACAGTATTGATGCATGATGGTACTAAAACCCTAGGTTGGATAAAGTGAACCCTTTTGCTAACGGTGTACAATATAGATGCCTACCCCTAAAAGATACTGTGCACGCATGAACAATATTAATGCATGATGGTACTAATATACATGATTAAATAATTGTGAATCAAGTACTGTATATCAATATACGGTTGACAGTATACAATTATGTACAATAATCTGAAACTGAAATAGAAATTAATCAAAAATAGAAACAAGAATAGGAATTAATAAAAAAAATGAGAAAGGGATTGATCAAAAACTGAAATAGAAATTAATAAAAAAATAAAAAAGGCAATTAATAAAAAATAGAAATAGAAATTAATAAAAAATAGAAATATAATTAATAAAAAAAATTAAAATAAGAATTAATAAAAAATTAAGAAAGAAAATTAATCAAAAATTGAAATATGAATTAATAAAAAATATAATTAATAAAAATAATAAAAAATAAAAATAGGAATTAATCAAAAACGATAAAGGAAAGAAATCTGAATTTGAATCTTCTGATTGTGCTTTCCTAAAATAACGAAATCTCTTAAATAACTGAAATTTAGAGTGGTGTAATCAATAAATTAATTTAAAAAAAAATATATATATATAATAAATAAGTTTAGTTTCTATAAATACAAATGACACATCTATGTTTCCAACAATTTTCCTTAATTATTCTAGCTGAGTAAATATTGGTGTACTTTGATTTGAAAAATTATTAAACCCATGTGTGTTTGTCCCCTAAATAGCCATGGAAAGTGAAGCTTTGAGAGAAAGATTCGTTTAGAGTAAAAAATTAAAGAAAATTGTTTTTTTAAAATGCCACATGTGAAATTGGTGTAATAAATTTCAAAAGGTTAAGTGATTCATACATCCGACTTGTAAAGCCAAGTTATTTAAAAATTCAACAAATCCAGTATATTGCAGTTAAGAAACAGGATTACAATTAGTTAGAAATTTTACCAAATGAACTTTATCCAACTAGTGAAAATTTTCCAATTTAATTCACTTTTTTATAAACAATTTAATTACACAAAAAATGTGATTTAATTTTTTCAATGTAAAATTAGACAATAAATTGATAGATACAGAGTTCAATAAAAACAACTTGTTATAAGAGCTCCGGGCCTCCAACTAGTTTCTTCATCTTTGCTTTTCTTTTCGTTTCTTTGTTCCGTAGAAGTACAGAGAAAAAAGATATCAAACCTGCAAAATGTGGACGCAAGTATTATCTTGATTTCTTTACTAGCTAAATCACTCAAGATTGAACAGTATGCAGATTGACAGCAATAGTTGCAAATTACGTGGCAGAAACATTAGCAATTCGATGTACTACAAACATTCATTAAATAACAGTGTTTTAAAAAGTGTTAGGCGCTAATCAAACGGCTGAAATTACAAAATGCCTAGGTGGGCCTGAGCGAAGCCCACGCGAAACTTAGGCGAGACCTAAACGGATTTATATTATTTATTTTTAAATATTTATTATATATATAAAAATATAAATTTAATTAAAAAGTAAATTATAATAATATAAAAATACATAATTTAGACTATTTTTTAAAAATCATTAAGTGCTAATTAAATGGTAGAGACCTCCTTATTGGTGGCATAAAGCATATTGTTTTTCAATTTGCGACTCGAAATAATGATTTTATTGTGAAGACACTTTAATGTACTTTAATTTTACCAACTAAACTACTTTTTATTGATAAACTATGATTATTATAAATAGTTGTATCATAAAAAATAAAAATTAGGTATTGCCTAGGCGGAAAAAATCTAACTAGACGGTGCCTAGGCGGCAATAAATCGGTCGAGCGTCTGATAGCGCCCTAGGAATGAAAAGTCGAGCGTACCTGTTTCATGTAATTAAACTTCTTTTTGTTTATGAGAGCAAATCAAAGTGCTTCCACGTCATCTTCACAGGAATTAGCAAGAACAATCATTCAATCATACTACAATCGGTCATGAAATAATGGAATATAAGATCAACCCCAATTTTGATACAATGTGACATATAAGATCAATACCATGTCTGTAATTTATATCTGCATATGATTCTCCATAACCATCATATAATTTGACAATCTAATACAAAATAAACAGTTTAAAGCAATTAATCAACTATATCAAAACTGGAAGCCCACTAATGACACAGAATAGGCATAGGAGGTTATTGAACTTGAGGTGAAGTACCGAAAAATGAAAGAACTCGAAGAATTGGGAGAACAAGACCATTAGATGAATTGATAATTTGTTTCATTAGGAAACAAACATAGTATTTTATTCATTATCTTAAACACCAAATATTTTGACAAATCGCAATAATTTTTTTTATTTCGTTTGTCAGACTCAAAGTAAATCAAAAAGCCCAACAAATATGCCCAAACAAACTCGCAAACTTAAATATGTTAGATAACTGTGACTTGATTGATGAGAGAACACAAGCCAATTCAAGTAAACTACAAATACAAATGGAACGAAAAAGTACTATTCATGAAACGAAAAAATGAAGAGAGTGAACAAGGTAGGCTAATTATACCTAACTGGACAGGAGTAACCTCCCTCTCCACAAGATGAAGAGCCTTGCTACCTTGCACATGATGCTGATGTAACACTCGAAGTCAGGTTAACTGCAGCTGGTCCAAGATTTCACCATTGATATTTGTCCTCTATCACAAAGATAATCAACGATACATCTTGCAGTGATTGTTGTCCGTATGTTATACTAAAAGCAATCACGGTGGATGTAAAATAAGTTAGATATATTTGGTGAATGCCATTAAATTAACAAATGAAGCCAAAAATGGTCGAACATCAAAATAAATCAATCAAAGAAATAGAAGGAAAGGGGGGGAAAACACGAGCATAATTCAGACATCTGTTGTATGTGTTGACCTTCAATACGGTCACCAAAACACGAACCCCATACGTAAAGTCATGAAGATATTTGATGCAAGGGGAAGAAATAATATATATGTGCAACAGTTGAGGAAGAGACTGGGAAAAAATATTATAAAATAATGATAAACAAACCAAGGGTGCGCCATTGATGATTTGATGATTGAAGCAACATCAGAAATAAGGCCTGTGCAAATGACTTTGTAATGATGAGTTATGCCATATCAATTATGTAACATATGTCAAATTAAACACATATCGCATGCTAATAAATTGAAAACATTCTGATGAGTATGCAAGAATCATCGAAACCTCCAAAATGAACAATTACACAAGATTATGAGGATATTATGTTTAAATTTGTCTTATGACTACTAACACTAGGTCAAAAATTCATTTCTCATTTCCTTTCTTTTGCCAGCCACTAGAGCCTAGAGGGCACATTGGTATCAATTAACCAAAATCGCTACAAGCTTTTGCTTCTTTGTTCATGCAACTGTATCCAAGATACTATACATATTGTTTGTTTAGACTAAGAAAGATACTTCCCCAGTCCTATATTCAAAACAAAATCATTCACAATTAGAGAAATCACACACTTTAAGTTTAGCTCCAGATAAAGTTAAGAGAAACTCTGAATAAGAGAAGGATTAACCCGCAAAGTTCAATCTTTAAATTTCTCCCAGTTTCTTTCATCTCACCATCATCAACAACTACAGACTACATACTAGATTTTCAAAAAGAAAATGAAAAATGTTCCAGTAGAATGACTTGGTTGCAATTAAAACATAAAAGCAGTGGCCATTACTTTACCAAAATATAATCATCACTTGAACAAGTGACAACCGACTAAGAAAAGGTTTAATGCATAAATGTAGTCTTGTATGCTTTATGCTTAGGAACATATAATGACACCTTAAGCTTTGAGTTGAATATATGTCACACCTTATCATCTATTTTTTCTTAAAACAATTTATTTACCGTTTGGAGATGTTAACAGCTTATCCAAAGCTATTTAGTACAGTGGTCAAGAGAAGAAGTTACAAAGATATGAAAAATGTGAGATGGTGAGAATAAAAAGATAATAGTAAAGGTTTTAAATAAATGTTCAAAAATTAAGTTGATGCGAGTGATAAATTCAAAAACTATTTAAACATGTCATACTAAACTATAAAAATAGAGTAAAATTTAAGGCATACATATATCTCAAGGGGCAATTAGTGCAGGAATAAATCTATATAATAGGCATCAATGAAAACAGTCACAAACATTCATGATTCATTGTCATTTGGATGAAAACAGTCACAAACTCTCATGACTCATTGTCATATCTATAGATAATTCATATGTTTTAGGAATTTGAGAAATAGTATATATATAACACTACAAAAAAGGCTTTGATTTGTATACAGAAAGGGCTACCAAATAACTGATATTTGTGACTTGAAATACATTCAATCAAGAGGAGGAAATAAATATTTTATTACCTTTATTGATGATAGCACAAAATATTATTATGTATATTTGCTTAAAAGCAAAGATGAAGCTTCAGAGAAATTTCTACTCTATAAGCAAGAAGTAGAAAACCAACTTAATAAGAAAATTAAGAAGGTTAGAAGTGATTGTGATGGTGAATACGTTGCACCATTTGGTAAGTTTTGCTCCCAAGATGGAATTATTCATGAAGTAACACTACCTTACTCTCCACAATCAAACGTTGTAGCTGAATGCAAAAATTGTACTCTAAAGGAGATGATGAATGCAATGTTAACCAATTCTGGTTTACCATAAAACGTGTGGGGTGATGTTATTTTGTCAACAAATTATCTTTTGAATAAGATACCACGTAAGAAACAAGACAAAATCCCTTACGAAATATGGAAGGATAGAAAACCTTCATATAAATACTTGAAAGTGTGGTGGTGTCTTGCCAAGGTAATTGCACCATTACCTAAACGTATGAAAATAGGTCCAAATACGGTGGATTGTATTTTCATTGGCTATGCTAGTAATAGCAATGCATATCGGTTTCTTGTGCATGAACCTAAAAACCCGGATATACACAAGACCACTTTGATTGAGTCAAGGGACGCTTCATTTTAAAGAAGTGTTTCCGTGTAAGGAAAAAGGCGAAGGATCGGGAACTAAAAGGTATCGTGACCTTATTGACGGTTAAGTTGATCAACAAGATGTTGATAGCTATGACAATCTTCAATCAATAACTAAGAAAGATGGTCAAATTCTCAAGAAGAGAATAATACGGATATGAGGTAGAACCTAGAAGAAGTAAACGGGCAAGGGTTGAAAAATCCTTTGGTCCGGATTTCTTAACGTATATGGTTGAAGCAAAACCTCAAACATATAAAGAAGCTATAAGGTCTACTGAAAGTCCTTTATGGAAAGAAGCCATAACGAGTGCAATTGATTCCATTTTGCAAAATCATACGTGGAAATTAGTGGACCCTCCTCCCAGAACTAAACCACTAAGTTCTAAATGGATTTTCAAACGTAAGCTAAAAGCTGATGGAACAATTGATAAGTACAAGGCTCGTCTAGTTATAAAAGGTTATAGACAAAAAGAAGGCCTTGATTACTTTGATACGTATTCACCAGTGTCAAGAATAACTTCCATTAGGATGATACTTGCAACTGCCGCTTTGCAGAATCTTGAAGTACACCAAATGGATGTGAAAACTGCTTCTCTAAACGGAGATCTTGAAGAAGAAATCTACATGGAACAACCTGAGGGTTGTGTAGCTTCAGGTCAAGAAAGGAAAATATATAAGTTGGTGAAGTATTTATATGGTTTAAAGCAAGCACCAAAACAATGGCATAAGAAATTTGATGATGCCATGACGACAAGTGGTTATCGTATGAACAAGTGTGACAAATGTATATATGTCAAAACTATAAATGAATGATACATTATTCTATATTTGTATGTTGATGGCATACTCATTGTTGGTAGCAATGAGAGAATGGTAAAACGTACCAAGGATATGTTAAATTCTAAATTTGACATGAAAAGGACATGGGACTAGCTGATGTAATTTTAGGCATCAAAGTTCAACGTTCACCTAATGGTCTCATATTGAAGCAGTCACACTATATGGACAAGATACTTGACAAGTTTAACAAAGATGATATTAGTATAGGCCAAACACCATTAGATATTAGTCTACATATATCCAAGAACAAAGGTGAATGCATAAACCAAGTGGAATATGAAAGGGTCATAGGCAGTCTTATGTACCTTACAAGTTGTACAAGGCCTGATATTGCTTATATTATAAGTAGTTTAAGCAGATTTACGAGTAACCCAGTTAAAAGCCATTAGGATGCAATCCTGAGATTACTAAGGTATTTGCGATATACTCGTAATTATGGATTGCACTATACGAGAGAACCTATTATACTAGAAGCATATTCTGATGCTAGTTTGATAGCTGACATCAAGAATTTTGAGGGTACAAGTGGGTATGTGTTTACTCTAGGAGGAGGAGCCGTGTCTTGGAAATCCTTAAGGCAAACGATTATAACTCGTTCCACAATGGAAGCTGAGTTTGTGGCCTTGGATAAAATGAGAGAAGAAGCTGAATGGATACGTGACTTCTTAGAGGATATTCCAGAATGGCCTAAACATGTGCTTACAATTTGTGTACATTACGATAATCAAGTTGCAGTTAAAAGAGCACAAAACGTTATGTATACTGGTAAGTCGAGACACATGCGTCGTCGACATAATACCGTTAGACAACTGTTCTCAGCGTCTGTTATCTCTATTGATTTTTTAGGATCAAAGGATAACATTGCAGATCCACTAACCAAAGGGTTAAATCGAGATTAAGTTAAAAAGACATCTATAGGAATGGGACTAAAGCCCATGAATAATTAAGGTTGTATGTGAAGGAAAACTCAACCATGTTTGATTGGAGATCCTAAGATCTTAGTTCAAAGGGACAACCTAATTGCATAGACCTTATGAGGTCACTGTGGGGGTAACCCTGTCTCCATTCCTATAATGTAAACAGTGACAGAACATGTTAAGGTTAAGCAATGCTTTTAATGATTCTTTGTGCATCGAAGTTTGAGCAAAAGAGATCACCTATGTGAGAATGAAGTGGGGTCGCTTCAAAAGTAACTAATGGGGCTTAGTTATCTAAAACTCTTGCAGAACCAGGAGATGTTCACGACCATAACGAATATAGCCATGAGAACCAAAAACTGAGTTAGATTAATATTTGTGTGCGGTATATCATTGTTTATACAAACGGCAGAATAGTTCAAGGACATCGCGTCTATTAGTCAGCCAGTAAAGTAAATATACACAAGGAAAGGTTCAAGGTTTGTAGTCCACCTATCCTACACAAATATTAATGTAAAATATTATCACAGAATCGAGTCTATATTTTTCTTATTTTCTTTTATGTGGGGATTGTTGTATTTTTTTAAAAAAAATAAAAGAAAAGAAAGATAATAATAATAATAATAATAATAATAATAATACATTTATTATTATTTAATATAAAAAGAAACTGAACAGTTATTGAGTTTTTTTCTTTTGTCTTCAATTTCATGTTAAATGAAATTGAATTTATGAAAATGAGCATTGAACGTATTTACATCCTTCTCCTCGTATTTCTTGTAGTAATGTTTGTTTTTATAAAAAAAAGTTAATATACAGACAAAAAATAAAGCTCCTTATTGTTGTTTAAATTTCTGCTAAATTTTCTTTAAGCTTTCTAGATTCTTAGTCATTCATCCATTGATGATAGTATTTTATACACGGTTGTGTTCGCATAACGTCTGTTGTTGTATCCTGAGAGACAGTTCACTATGCAGGGCAAAATCTGTCTTAAGGAAACCGATTTGGGCCTCAACAGAACCATCTTATCTTAATTAAACAGTTAAAAGATTAATTTTGGTATTATATTTTTTATGTTAAATATTTTATATTTTGTAATTCAGGTTACTAATATTTTTTTTAATCTTTTATAAGGAATTATATCTACTTTATATCTAATATTTTTAACACCGCTTACGGTCAACCTCACGGCTTTAAAACGCGTATTACAAGTTAAAGCCTTCAAGGCCCTATTTATATACAAGCTCAGTGGATCCTCCGAGAGCAATGTGGGATCCATTCCTAACATATTTCAATTTTCTATTAAGGATTTGCGTTATTTGTTTTTTCAAGTTCATTTCTTGAACCGTTTGATAAATCTGCTATCATAAATTATAAATCTGATAGTCTTGTCAAAAAAAAATCTGATAGTTTTCCTTCTTTGGGTTGTATTTTTACAATCCAAGTAACTTAAATCTATCTCTATTATAGAAGTGGAAATCATTATGATGGTTGATTACCAACGGTGCTGGATTAAATGTAGGATGCAATATTTGTGTACTTTTATTTTGTGTATTTTATGTATTTTATCCGGCTTTTTTTTCAACCACCACTATGGTGAAATTATGTTGTTTAATTTAGTTAGACTTATGACTATGGTAGTAGGAATAAAATATATTATTTTAAATCGGTGTCTTTTTTTATGTCCCCTCATTTAATTATTGGCATATGTTTAATTTTTTTTATTATTTTTCAGTTTTTATTTCCTACAAATATGCTACATGTCAAATAATTAATGAAGGGACATAAAAGAGGTCAACAATTTGGGAACAATATATTTAAATATGTGGTAGTAGATCTACCTCGATCTCCATGTTTTAAAATATATTTGTTTACCTTTATCCGTGGGGAATAACTAATGTCATCAGAATCGGACTAGACCGGACACATTAGTAAATAACTATTTTCCATAAATCTCAATTTTAAATCTCAAATATGTGGGAATCGCTTAGGAATAACCAATATCATCAAAATCGGACTGGACCGAACACATTAGCAAATATTATTTTTCATAAATATGAAAACATTTATGTTGATTTCCAATATCTTTAAATTTATGTTAATTTCAAAGAACCGGATTTTGATCAGTTTACCAATTTTTTCTTGTTTGAATCGGTTAAATCCGATTTTTTACAAAACCAATATTTTTTATCAACTAAACCGAACTCATACCCGATTTCCGGTTGAACTGGTCAATTCGATCCGGTTTTAATAACATTGGGAATGACATAACGGAATTAGTCCGAGCCATCAAAAATAAGGAATTCAAACGATACCCCGGATCAAGACCTAAAACTCATGAAAAAAATACTCCCTCTATATTTTTTTATTTGTCTTCCTACAAGTTTCACACTTATTAATAAATTCATTTATTAAAGATATAAAATTTCTAATTTATCCTTGTATCTCAAATTAATACCATAATTTTTCAACCCAAGTGCAATTAATACTAAAGATATAGTTGGAAGAATAATGAAAAAAGCACCTAGAAAACTGTAAATGACAAGTATTTTGGTAATCCAATTTTAAGCTAGAATGCCGATTTTAAAAAGTTGGAGGGAGTATAATTTACCTTTATTCTTATCAAGAAAAAAATTGAAAAAATTAAAAACCTCAAAAATTAAAAAAAACATAGTATTTGTTGAAAATATTTTGACAATGCGGATCAAAGAAAGGAAATTGATGACAAATATAGAGAAGATATCATGATTGTCAGACTCAAACTGATCCTCGAACTGATGAAAGGAGTGGATTATGGATTTTAGGTTCAACTAGATTAAATTAATGGTCGAACCGAATTTTCTGAAAACATATTAAAATATTGATATTTTTAATAACATTAGACATTTAATATAAATTACACTATATTGATAATCAATAATATTTAATGTTCATAATTCATAAATGAATACTTCAAATACAAATAAAACACAAGATAATAAATAACTAAAAATATAATATGGTGAAAGAAGATGTCACTAATTTTGAAATAAATTGAATTTAGTGGAGATTAAACCGTATTTTATAAAGTAATAAAAGATTTAATTTATAATATATGAAAATTATATATTTAAAGAGTAACACTCGTAAGATTAAGAATTTTAAACACAATATACAAAAAAAATTATTTCCATTCAGTGTAATTTTTAAATTTACTAATTTTTAAGCTAATAATGAAATGTTAATTAGATTTATATATTATTTAGATATATAAAAATGAAATCATAATTTAAAATTGTAATTAAAAAATATATTTAAAATATAATTAAATCAGTTTACAGAATACATTAAACTGATTAAATTAAAAACTATATATATTAATTATAATTTTTTTAAACAAAGAAAAAATAATTTCATCAAAATAATTGAGATTGCTAGATAAAAATAAAATAGATGAAAGTATGGCATCAAATTAGTCCACCTGGTCAATTGGTTAAGTACGATGACAATAATAACCAACCTAATAACAAATCAAACCGGCCGATTTTTGGTCAAGTCGGTCAATTTGATTGGTCAACAGCCGGTTATAAACCTTCCATAAAATCATTTAAAATCAGACCGGATTAGATACGAATTTTAGTTCAACCCGATTCGATCGATCAGTCAGGTCCGAGTTTAAAACCAAAGAAGATATTGTAGCAAACTTCATTATAAGAGATATCGCTAATCTAATAATTAATCACTTTCTTTTTAGCAATATGTTATCCCTACTATGTAAAAAATTTGTACCGCAAATTGTCTTATGAGCTAAAATAGAGATAAATTCACATGCTTTTGTATATGAATTAAAGTATAATATGTTAATTTGTCACCCAATAAGACTTTATGTAAGTCTGGTCAAGAAAGAAAAATCTTTATAATGCTTTATTTTAATTTATGGAATTTGTTTGTGAAGTTTGTGCATATTATAGGCACAAATGAGAGCCCATGAAACGATATGTTTTTTCACAAAATGATATTTTTTCGTGTAAAGGCATGATTTTTCATGATATGATGTCTCTTCCGTAAAATAACATGACTTATTATGAAATAATATATCCATAAATGAAATAGCTGAGTGAGTTTTACACTAAAACATAGATGTCAAGTAATAAAGGTAACATAAGGTATACATACATTTATTAGGGGCGATGAAAAACCTATCAATCGCCGCTTAATTTTTTCTTCTTGAATCGCCAGAACTGGTCCTTGTCTATCATGACTGACAAGAATCATCCATCCTATCTTGATGATTATTGCAGTATAAAAGAGATGTTTTATGTCCCTAAGAAACATTAAATCCCGAAAACTACAACCCTAAACCTAGTTTTGCCAATATTGTTAGGGGTTTTGATTCCATCACACCTGCTGTAGCGTCAGCAGAGGTTTCGATCAAGGGGGGATTCACCTCTATGAAGATTCCACGGGCTCTTCTCAATAAGGGGATAGCCATGTGCGCTAATTCATTGATTGGGATATTGATTCTTAAAAAAGGGGACACTTTATATAGGCTTTCCGAACTGAAAGAAGCACTATTGAAGATTTGGGAATTAAAGAAGTTTGGAGATTGATTTCCTTAGGTAAAGGTTATTATCATATCTTGGTTGGGTCACAAAAGTCTAAGCAAAAGGTTTGGATTCAAGGTACAATCAGTCTTAAACCTAGAATTCTTTTACTTCAGCCTTGGCAGCCGGACTTCGATCCAATGGAGCAAAAAACCACGAAATTTCTGGTTTGGGTTCGCTTTCATAGGTTACTCTAGGAGTATTGGGATTCGTCTAATTTAGCATGTATTGTTGAAGGAATCAGTGAGTTTTCTCGTGTTGATCAAGTTACATTAGATGGTGACTATAAACATTTTGCAAGGGTGCAAATTGACGTTGATTTAGCAAATTCACTACCTAACACTATAGGGGTTGAAAAAGAGGGCAAGCAAAGCTGATCTCGAATATGAAAACTTACCGCAATTTTGCAAAATTTGCTCATCCATTGGTCATGCTTGGCGGGAGTGCAGACTCTATAAAGCTTGTGTTGATGCTAATGTCGGCAGTAAGAATGATAAGGGAAAAAGAATGAAGCTTCACAAGTTCAAACACGTGAGGAATGGAAGAAGGTTTCTAGCTCTAAGAAGCTTGGAGATGACGCACCTGTTGTTGTTATTCCTTTACCGGAGGTTCAATAGCATCTCAAGGATGACCTGGCATATAAAACACCACTAATGATACAAATCGGGAGATAGTTATTGCAGAAAAAACACGTACAACAACGGGAAAATCTTCAAGGGTAGACGATACAAATCGGTATAGGTTGGTGAGGGAAAAACACATACATCAGTGGAAAAATCTACAAGGGTAGTGCCTTCAGCTGCGGGTAACTAGGTGGCAGTTAATGAAGGTGTGGAACAATTGGCAATGTATGTCACGGGTTTGAACCTGGTAGTCAACATTGGCCCGAGTGCAAAAAATTTTGCAGTAAAAAAGGATGACATCCTAATTCATATTAATCTCAACTTGAGAGAGGTGTTCGGGCTCTTGGACAGATTTCGCGAAACGAGAAGAGGCAACACTGAAAACAAAGCTAAGCAGGTAACACCTTTTAGGCGAGAGTATTCAGTTTCTTCTTATGAAAGCTCATGGCATTGAGGCAGACGAGGGACACACTATCTCACAGAATGAAAGAAAGAAAAAGGTATTTGTTGCCAGTAGAGAACAAGCTAAACGTGAGTACAAACCTCTACTAAAATACTCTCCTTAGTTGGAAGTATTTTCTATTGCCTAAATGGTTTGTTTGATCTTTGTTATTTTTTATTTTTATTTTCTTCTTTGTGAGCCCGATTATCCAGCCTTTACTTTCAATTAAAAAAGTAAATGAGTACTGACTAAACAATATGTCTTTCCATTAACTAATTTATATTTTCATGAAACAAAAAGTCTTTTTATTCTTATTAAAAAAAGTCTTTTCGTGATCTAACATGTATTTTCATGAAACAATATGTATTCACATGAACTATTACAATTTTTCATATATAACTATAAATATATCTTAAAATATTTACTTCAAAACAAACTCCGACATTAAATGTCTTACGAACATACTCTTTATTCATAATATTCAGACTTATCTAGGGCTGTAAACGAGCTGAGTCGAGTCGAGTTATGGTATGTTCATGTTTAGCTTATTAATTTTTAATCAAACATGAGTCGAGCCGAGCTAGAATCGAGCTCAAAATCTTGTTTGTGTTCGGCTCCGGCTCATTTACAAGCTCATTTGTTCACGAGCTATTCACGAACAACTCATTTATTTTGTTCGTGAACATCACGCTAATTTATCATGAACGAGCTCATTATTTTTGTTCACGAACAAAATTAATAACAAAATATGAAAAATTAAGTTCTCAATATTATAATATCTCAATAAAAAAATAAGAAGTTAATAACATAATATCCTTAAACAAAATACAATATATCCAAAATATACTCAATTCGACAAACACATGAATAAAAATAACAGAGAGTTTGACGTTTAAGAGATATCAGATACGTTTGTGGAGACTGGAGGCTGTGGTATAAAATAGGGAGACATCTAACCCTAATTTAAATATTTATATCATAAACTAATTTATCAGAAATAAAATGGGCAAGCAAGTATTGTTAATATGGGCCATAGATTACGGACTATATGTTTATATCACAAATACAAAATATTTTATTAACTATTTTAAAAAAGTTTTATTATGTAAAAACTATCGAGTTAGTTCACGAGCTTTAATCGAGGATGTTTATGTTCGAGTGTTATCGAGCCAAACTAAGACTTGTTCATGTTCAGCTCATTTATTATTCGAGCCCAAAATCTTTTATGGTTACTTTATCATTACTTTCCCTTTTCATCATGAACAGATTAAATTTCCTCGTACTGGTTAAATGGTAATCGTCTCACTCATCTAATGATGAATAAGGAAAAAAGGAAAAATTATTTTGTAAAATAATAAATAAAAATGAAAATGCAAAAACGTTTTTCACGATGTAACAACTAAAATAAAGACGAGAAAACAGTAGTGAATAATTATGCATGCAATGCAGCAACAAAAAGTACGATTGCTGAGTAGGAGAAGGACTTAACACTTAAGGCTGTCGATTCTTTGCATCAC
Organism: Euphorbia pulcherrima; assembly: GCA_947683365.1. Taxonomy (NCBI): domain Eukaryota; kingdom Viridiplantae; phylum Streptophyta; class Magnoliopsida; order Malpighiales; family Euphorbiaceae; genus Euphorbia; species Euphorbia pulcherrima. Next base: position 78,596,516 of record CANTUS010000001.1, on the reverse strand, counting down.
ATTCCGTACTACTTCTGAATAATGTGTGTGGACTCAAATCAACTCTTCAGCTCATTGAAGATCACTTTTAATTCCTCTTAAATATTTTTCTTTTAATGTTTACCTAACTTTTGTAAATGGTAAATAATTAATTTTTTGCTCTTTCATGTGGGCTGAATTTAGCGTAGATTTTTATATCCCCAAAATGATTTCCATATATTTTTTCATATGTTTCCCACAATTTTAGAGAAATCATGCGGTAAATAGAAAAACAACAACTTTAAACTTGTATGTTTATTCGATTTTTTAAAAAAATGTCAGCCTTCGAATTCGGATCACTGAATGTGTTTTATATCCATTTTCAAAACGGATTCTTAGAGTATGTTTTGTCCCTGGTGAAATTTGCATATTTTTTAGTAAATTGGTATTAATTTTTCTACTTTGCATTTTCGGGTGCTCGATCATGATAATCTGAAAAATATAAAAATAGAGAATAAATTGCCAATGCTTTAATTTATAAATAAAATAGGGTAAATTTAAAAAAAATACTTTGTGATTTCACTCATTTGTAAAATTGGGTTTGAGAAATTTTTTTTTATAAAATGAGGTATGTTGTTTTAAAAAATTTACAAAAGGAGCCTTTGACTTTAAAATAGTGGTGTTACATTAAATATTTTAAAAAATTTAACATTCTAATAATTTAATCATATTATTTAAAAATTATACGTTACATTTTGAGTAATTTTTGAAGATTTTTTTATTATTTATGATGTTTTAAAATTTGTTATCATAATTTAATTAAAAAAATATTTGTACTAGTCAAAAAATTTCAAAAATTTTCACTGATGTGTATTGTATTTTTAATAACCATCCCGCAAAAATTCAAATAAAAATAAATAAAATTAATCATTTTCATAATATAATTTAATATTGAGGATTCTTTATTTATAAATTTTTTAAAATCAAATACTCTATTTTATAAAAAATTATTCCTCAAATTCCCTTTTATAAATGAATAAAATTATAAAATATATTTTTTTTATTTACTTAATAAAATATATGAAAAGTGATACGAAAATAGACAGATTTTTTATATCGAAAACGACAAACAAGAGTTTGGTAGAGATGGAGCATTTACGAAAAAAATGACACGTTCAATTAGTCACATCATCACATGTGTATTAAGAAATTAAAAAAAAGCAAAGGATTTGGCAGTGGCACTAATAAGGTTTGTCGTATGAAACGGTGCTTTTAGAGAGTGAATTGAATTGAGTCTTTTTAATATCAAATAATTTAAAAATTGATATTTATCGGACTCCTCAAAACACAATAGAGTTTCGCTACACATTTATCCAATTGTTATGCAAAATTTTGAGGTTTTAAACGGAGAATTTACTAATGGAATTTATTTTGTATTTAATGGACTAATTACACTAGACCTGTATGTATGCTTATATGTTATAACATGCAGTATAATCTAAACTGAATATTCTGAATCCTGGAATTTTTACATGCAACAATTTTTATCATTGTATATATCGCCAAAACATCATTTATCCCTCGAATTTATTACAAAAAGTTAAAATTTACTCCGAACTTTTAAAAGTTATAACTATTTTCTTAAATTTGATAAATGTGTATTAGCTTTCTTTTCGCCCCCTTATTATCATAGATTGAAGTAAGAAAAATGACATTTATAAAAATTTGAGGCAAAACATTTTAAGAGGAAGGATAAGATAAATGTTTTACTGTGAGTACGGCTTACAACAAGTAAACACTACTTCAAGAAATTACTTAAATACTTGTGCTGGAAGATAATTTACCAGTCATTTACATAAAAAAAAAAAGCCCAACGATATGGTAGGGCGTTCACACTTGGGAGGGTATTTGTTGAAGTTGCGACCAAAGGTCAACTTCATTCATCATGTACATAGAAAAAAAATGATTTGAATTATTTAAAGTTTAATTTTTTAAAGTTGTATATTTTAATTTATTTTAGTTATTTATTGAGTTTTAATGGTCTAGATTTAATTTTAGTAGGTTGTGGGGTATACAGTATAATAAAATTTGGACCATTAAAACTCAATAATGACTGAGATGGACTGAAATATACAACTTTATAGAGTTTAAACTTTAAAAACTCTAAATTCAAAATAAATTATTATTTTTACTAAGGATATTTTGATAATTAGTCATATTAAACACTCAATACATAGTTGGATATTTAATTAAGACATCGACTTATCTAAGTTAAACTAAATTTATTATAAAGTGTTGAACTTGTATTGATTTATTGTTATTATTATTATTATTATTATTATTATTATTATTATTATTATAAGACAATAAAATGAATAAAATGTGAGTATAATTACGTAATTCAGTATCGAGATCTCATATTATTTAACTATGAACAAGAAATGCTCTTTGTATTGATAAATGAATTTAATTTCAAATGTACGTTTAGAGTTACATATAGATGCTTAGCCATTCACCTATCTTTTTAGAATGCCCGGGGAAGCTACATAAAAAAAATGACATCATTCAACTTGATATTAGGACATCACAAAGATGACATCATATTTTCCTTGGCATAAAACTAGGGTGTTTCGTGTTTTAGGTCGAATTTTGTTGAAAAATTATTTTTTAAAATAATTTTAGAGTGAAATTGAAGAAAAATAAAAAAAAAGGTAAGAAAAATTTTTTTTAGGAGTTATCGTTCAAAATGTGACCAACGGCTATATACATTAATAGTTTGTAAAATCATGATGGGGTTAGCTAACTCGCCACCCTACTATAGTAAAATTATCAGTGAATAGTGATCAATGGGTTGTCCATTTTCTACCTACCTTAATAAAAGAGACAAAAAAATTTCTTTTTACTTATGATTAAAGTCAAATATGACAAAATATGGCCGGTTAATATTATTTAGTTTGATAAAAAATCCTTTTAATTCCGAAAATTTTTATTTTATATCAATTTAGTTAGAATGTTTAGTTGTATGAAAATAAAAATATTAAATATTAAATTAGAGAATAAAAAATTTATAAAATAAAATTTGTTAAAAATAAGGTAACCATAAACTAGCACTCATATATTGACGTGAGAATAAAAAAATTTATAAAATAAAATTTTATTATCTTTTTTTTAAGAAAATTTGGGATATATATGTTAATAGGGGCTTCACTCCCTCCTTCTCTACAAGTTTTCAATTATCAATACCATGGGTATCAAAATAAGCGTTACTGAATTCAAACTTAATGACTCAAATTTAAGGTTACTTTTTTTTATTATTTTTTTATTTTCACAATGGGCCCAACTATTACGGGCCTTTCTTTAGGAGTGAATAACGGGTACCACTGTTTAGAGCTCATACTTAAAAGGGTCTAAAAATAATTTTTATTTAAATATTTGATTATTATTATTTAAAAGATACAAGTACACATAAATTATTATTAATAGAATTGACAAGGTGTTTATCAAAGTTATTAGAGGTTAAGAGTTCAATTCTTGATTTTTTTAAAAAGTATCTTTTATTATATTTTTTTTTTTAGAGCCCATATTACTATTTTTAATATTAATTTATCTAAACCCTAAATTTTTAGGACCAAATCTAACTGTTAAAAGATCTTTAAATCATCTCTACATCTAAATTAATTTTCAATTATTAATTTATAAATACTTTAAAAAACAAAATAACTTACCTTAAAATTTAAAATTATTCCATTCATATCACAGAGTCGTACCCCGTGGATGGAAATTATCTTAATTGGGTGTGTGCAATTTAACTAACATATTCTTTATGTTTTTGGACATCAAATTAATGATTAATATTCAAAGTACCCCACGCGGATTACCCATTAAACTTTATATATCTACTCATATTGCTTTTATATATATCTCCTTTTAGAGTACTGTATATATTTATTATAAAATATTTTTTATTTCTAATACGGGTTGGTCTAAATAATAAGCGATTTGATATCACTTAATTGAGTTCGAGTTCTAGTGAATGTAAAAAATTCTTATTAGGAGACTTACCCACCACAGTCAAATATACGATCCGAATCGAATCTAATATAATTAAAGTAAAGATCTAATAAGCTATATGAAAAAAAAAATAATTTTTACCTTACCATTCATATCACTATTTGAATAAACTTAATAGTTTCAATTAATAATTACTAAAAACATATTAAATAATTGGAGATGGTGAAGGTTCAATAATTGACTCAATTAAAAATCTCGTAAATAAAAAAAAAAAGATTGAAAAAAGAGAAAACAGAGCATGTGAGAGAGAATCCATGCATGTGAAATAATTTGAAATATAACCAAATATGTCACTTCCATATTGGTTTATATGCTTGAGGTTAGGCTAGTTTTGTACTACTTGTTTCACAAATTAATTTTACACATACTCCCTCCATTTTTTTTAAATAAATATTTTAGTTATTTTTTTAAATATTTTTTTATTTATTATTTTTAAATTTTTAGATATTTTATAAATTATATTCTCATTTATCTTATTATTATTAATTATAATAAAGTAAAAAATTAAATATTAATTAAAAGATAAATTAATATTTTTCTGTCTTAATTAATAAATTTTTTTAAAAATATAAAATGTGTTAGAAGACAGATAAAAAAAAATAAAAGGGTATTAACTATAGCTAGTATAGTAGAGTATCTAATTATTTATACGATTGTAAATTAATGTTAGTAATATCGTTAGGTGTTTAGAATATGAGATGCTGGTGTCCCACTTTCAAAGCAATTACATCAATCCAGATTAATTATTAGTGATTTGAAATTTGTTTCTTTTCTTATTTGGTAGGCAGATCATTTTTGTGAAAATACAAATTTTTTTTAATAAATAAGAAAATTTTATTAATTACTGATAATTAGAGTATATTTTTATTAATATATAAATTAAATAAAATATTTCATTAAAATCAGAGAAATACGATATCTTACTAAATTGGGAGATTGAAAAATTTACCGCAAGAAAAATATATAAAGAAAATTAAATTATAATAATTCTGTAATTTATATTGTCTTAAGCTACGCTTCATGTTAAAGGAGATCCACCATCCTAAGAACTCTGACTTACTCCATAACACCAACCAGTTTTACAGATCTAGAACGATCTTACTTAAAAGGGATAGATTCGGGTACCTAATATGAAAGATCAATATGTATCTTTGACTAGAATCAGATAAAGCGCAGTCCAATGATAAAACTATTATAGTTATATTGTATAGAAGCAGATCCGTAATTAACGAAAATGATTGTATAATAAAAATTTATTAAAATATTAAATATAAATTATTTAAAAAAATTAATAAAAGATTAAAATAAAAAAAAAACTCAAAAAATTAGTAAGAAAGAGGAACAAAAATGTTTAAAGAAGACTCTTTATAAAATTTTATTTAAAAAATAAAAAAAAAGTCGGCTAGCGTTTTTGGAAATAATTCAATTACTTAAAGCCTTTTGACTTTCATTATGCTAGATCGCTAGGCAACTAGATTCTAACAAATACTAATAAATTTGTGAATTGAAAATTACAAATAAAATTATTTAAGTGAACCGTTACTACACTTGTTTATGGTCTGATACTGGTTGGGACTGAATTTAGTGGGCTTTTATATATTAATATTCATCCTTAACTCATTTCAATCCATTTAAGAGTTTTTTGGGTCTAGGCTAAGTTAGGTTTGGGTTGGGTTGGGTTGAGTTTGTAATATATTATATTACAAAATATATTAGTAAATTATAGATGCTTTCTATATATGTATTTTATTCAATAATATTACATTAAACTTTTTACAAATATAAATGTAACAAAACATTATTTTAACTAATAATATTTATGTTTTTTAACTCAACAATTAAAAATATTACATTATATGTATAAAAAAATACGGGTTGGTCTCCGATTAAAATTTGAGGTCACTCTCGAATCCAACCCATATACTTTACGGGCTTTAGTGGATTCAGGCCGGATCGAACATAATTAAAAAAATCAATACGTATACATTATAGGCTCGGAAAAACTGGGCAGGTACCAAAGCCCACGAACATGTATAACCGTGACCTACCTAGCTGTCCAAAGTCGGTGTCCATGGATCGGGCAATCCAATGGTGGAGTCAGGGGGTAGTGGAGTTCGGCGGCCGCCTCCCCTGGCTCTCGGAAAATGGTTTATACTCCACCGATTTACTGCCCCTACTTGTAGTAATTGAGTGAAACCGCCTCCCTTATACATGTGTAAATCTCCTTTGTTGTGGAGGGGAAAGAAGAGATGAAAATTGCAGAAGTGGAGAGGGATGATAGCTGATAATAATTAAGGAATACAGAGGTTTGTTAATGGCTTTTGTTTTGGCTCATGCGAACTAGGAAGAAGATAAACAGTAAAATCTTTTGGGCATTTGAGATGTTTAGTTTTTACTTTATAGGGTTTGTTAACAAGTATTTTCTTTTATGAGTTGATTTTCTTTTATTCTTTTGATTGCGTTTTGGTAAAACAACCACACAAATTTATAGCTAGTATAATATGGATTTCTAACATCAATTTTTCAACTCATGTTGTGTTTATAGTAAATGTTGTAAAACACTTAATAAAGTAACTAAAAAGTAAAATTTAAAACTATGATATGAATGATATTAAAATTAGTGTAACAATGTATATGATTATTTGAAATGAGTAATTTCTGCATATGAGAATAAGTGTAGTTAGATTTGGACGTAAAAATAAGAGTCCCAATATATAGGTTATATAAAGATAAAAGATAAGAATATTAGTGTTATGTCATCAACGATAATTTTTAATTTTGTTATTACTACCTTATTTTAATAATGAATTTATTTTATCTTATCACAATTAATATTTAAGTGTGCATATTATATATGTGACTTGATCTTGTTTAGGAATCGACAGATTAAGAGTAGAAGAAATAAAATTAAGGATATAACTAATTGGCTACGTGGCCTCAGGGATTTCAATTACTAAATTACCCACCTTGTAGATCATTTCTAAAGCTGAACACGTGACAGTGCATCTCGTTGAATTAGAGTAAATAAATAGTATTTTTGAGTGGCAAAAGATTGAGCTCAGTGATTAAGTCTTGAAGTTGTGATCTTAAAGATTACAGGTTTGATTCACGTAGAATTAAGTTTTTTTTTATTATTATTGTAAGTCCAATAAATTAATTTATTTTTAAAAAATAGCACGTAAGGAATAAGTTTGCTTATAATATTTTAGAATATTTTCTTTTCATTATATAAAATTTGTATAAGATAAAGGATAGTCTAATGTATATTAATGATAGCTGTAGTAATATCTTATAAATGCAAATTTACAATGATTTCTTGGTGAAATTGCAAAAAGCCTATAATTTGTTTTCAATAAAATCCATTAGAACTTGTATCAAACACTTGGTCTGCACAGTATATATATAGTAAGTAAAGCAAATTTTCACAAAATTGCAATGCCCATCTACTCAATTGACAAAAACCGAACACAAAATACGCCATTAACCTATCATATGATTCATATCTACTAAGCATCAACCAAATTTTCACAAACAACATAGACAAAAAAATTCAAGGAAGCAAATATGCCATTTCCTATCAAGAATAAGTAGGCCTGGGTACGGCCCGCCGGCCTCCAAAGTCTGCCCAGGCCCCGTCTTTTATGGGTCGGATTTGGACAAATTATTTAAAGAATAGGTCCCGTCCGGTCTGAACCTAAAGTGGCCCGAGTAAAATAAAGGTGGGCTTGATTTTAGTTCTAAAACCCACGTCTGGCCCGAACAAATAACTAATATATTAAATAGATATATATTTGTTATAATCATACTAATTAAAAATTATATTATTGAAAAATTCTATGTTTATCGTTGCTGGTGGATTTAGAATTAAGTTGCATCTATACTGATTCATGGGCAATTTAAACAGTCGCATACGCTACTGGACCATTATTTTTTGTTTTTTCCTTTTAGGCTTTTAGATTTTTAATCTTTTTATTCCACTTTCCTTATACTTACAAAAAAATAATTATTTTTATACTAATAAATATTTTAATTTTTTTTATTTAAAAAATTAATTAATAGGCCGGCGGGCCGGGCTTGGGTTTGATTAGTTTATAAAGGCCCAGCAGGGTCCAAATCCGACTTATATATTTTATAGGTTGGACCGAGTTTGGGCCACTAAATTTTTAGTTAGGCCAGATCCGACCCAGCCCAGTCCATAACCAGGTCTAAGAATAAGTAATAAAATGCAATGAAACAGCTTTTCATGTTTATTTCTTCATATTTGGCTTGATTGGGTCCATTATTCACATAAACCAATCCATTAGATTTGATGGGGCATAAAACTTCTCCATGTATGAAATTTACATGAACGATCTACTGATAAAAAAAAAGAAGCAATTTTCCAGCAGCCGATCGGACATGTATCTCACTGGCACCCACCCTCCCAGTGTCCTGATGAAGATCAATAGGAGGATTAACCAAAAAATAAAGCAAGACAAGTCAAGAAGTCAACACTTTAACTGTCTTCTTGTTACGTATAAGAGAATTGTAAAGTTTATTTTTTTCATCAAAGAAGAGAATAATGTAATTTAAGTGTATGTTGAGAATATCTGTAGTGTTATCTAGTAACCACTATTTCTCATAATGTTTGAGAATCATAAAAAGCTTTCTATTTAATTTGAATTGTTTATTATACAGTTTAGTCATGGGCATAATTATGTAACGGTAAAAGTTATACATTTCAATCAATTTCAATCATTCAATCAGTTTTGATCGTTGAGATTTAGTTTTAGTGATTTGCGGAGTCCACAGTGTAGTCAAATCACAATCATTCAAATTCAATAAATGACTTTTGATTAAGTAAAATATCCAACTTTAAAGAATTCAAAGTTAAACAGTTGCATTAAATAGTGGAGTAGCTTGAGACGATACCATTTATACAACTCAGTAGAGTTAGGTCCAAACCTATTGGCCCATATATGCAGAATTAAATTAACCAAAATAATATACCATAATTCACATTCTTCAACCAAAAAAAAATGAATTCTTAGCACCAATAAAACTCATCAGACAAAAAGGTATATCCATCATTTATCAAATCATCATTTACTATTTAATGATTTAAATTATATTGTTGCAGTACTTGTAGAAATGAATACAAAATAATCTCAATGGTTTAGCTTATTTAAAAGATGTTGTGGTTTAGTAATTTTTTAGGTAGTCTTTTTCTATTGGAAAGCTTATGAGTTGGTCAAATCAGTTTATAAGTTCGTGTTGTGTAGATTTGTACATAGGCTCGTTAGTCCAAGAGTCCTGTTTGTGCCCGCATATAACGGAACGAGCCTCGACAATTAACTAAAGAATAGGTTTGACCAAGTCCGAATCCAAAGTCGCCCGAGTAACGAATATGATGGGCTTATTTTAGTAATAAAACTCAAGTCAGTTCCAAACTAATAATTAATAATATTAAATAAATATATACTTATTATATATAATCTTAATTAAAAATTTATATTGTTGAAATTTTCATTTTTCATATAAAATTTAGCACCTAAATTTAATTTGTTATTTATATTACTAATTTAGTTATAATAATTTTTTTTATCAATTAATATTCTAAATTTTTATCAAAAATTTAATTGCTAGGCCGGTGGGCCAAATTTAGGATTTGATCATTTTAGAAGCTGGATTTTCCTAGGTCTTTTAATTTTTTTCTGCGTTATTGAACTTAGATTTGATGGAACCGATACCACTTTGTTTGATCTTGAATTAGGTTGCTGATTTGCTTAGTTGTTGCTGGGTTTTCCTAGGTTTGGTTAATTTTTCTGCGTCATTGGACTTTGATTTGACGGAATCATTACTTTTTCGTTTGAGCTTGAATTTATATATACTGCCTTATTTTCATCAATTCTCGTTGTGTTGTTGGCCTTTGATTTTGTGTACGTATTTATATGTCTTCTTTTACTTGTCAAAATTAGTTAAATGTTAGTTAGGATTATTCGGTTTTGGGTTTGATCGTCAAGCCTATTGAGCACAAGACCCCAAAAATTTAAAGTTATAAATGCGGAATAGCAACAATAAGTATTAACAAGAAACGACAAGAATCAACTAAATATGTAAAGAAATTAAACAAGTCACACAACACCAAAGTTTTTACTTGAAAACCTCTTCGATGTGAAGAATAAAACCACAAGACCGATAACGGAGTCCGCCCCTACTTCTCTTATTGATAAGTTGAGGGAAAAGAACTCAACAATGTCTTATAAGAGTTTGCAACCCACTAATAACACCACAATACAAGAAGAAGCCAAATGAAATGAGGAAAATACACAAAACCTCAAGTGAGCAAACATTCCACCATATTCTGCCCACAACGAAATCTGATCCAACGGTCCGATTTCAAAACCCAACGGTCAAAAGAAAGAGCTGGATGTCAGAAACATTGTGGCAAAATTTCACGCCGATCTGACAGTCTGATCTCCGGCAATGGGCGACGGAATACAGCTGGTCGGAATAGAAAGAAGCTAGAAATTTTTCTCTCCCTCTCTTCTTTTCTCGCTCCAAAAATGGCTGCACTCTCTCTCATAAAAAAACCCTTGCACCAGCAAAAAAAGAAGCTTGAATATGCCTCCACATCCTAGGCTTTTGGGCCAAGACTTTACCTTGCACCAATTTGGGGTAGAACCCCAACAATCTCCCCCTCGAGCCCAAGTCGGGGAAGATAGGGAAACATCAACATCATCGAAATGACATCTCGGAGAGCTTGCAACAAAGCTCCAACTTGCTTCCGGGAACAATCTTTGTCACCATGTCCGCTCCATTCTTATCGGTGTGGACTTTCCTCAATACCAACTCTTTCTCCTCGATCACATCCCACAGCCAATGATATCTAAAGTCAATGTGCTTCGTTCGAGAATGATACATGGTATTCTTGCTCAGATCCATAGCACTATGACTATCACATAATACTACATACTCGCTTTGCTTCAAACTCAGCTCCTGAAGGAATCTCTTTAGCCAAATCAGCTCTTTACATGCCTCCACAGCTGCTACATACTCTACTTCTGTAGTAGATAATACTACACACTTTTGAAGTTTAGACTGCCAGGAAATAGCTCCCCCCGCAAATGTAAACACAAACTTTGAGGTAGACTTTCTTCTATCCAAATCAACAGCCATGTCAGCATCTGTATACCCTTCAAGAATCGGTTTTCTACCTCTAAAACACAAACTAAGCTTTGAGGTACCACGCAAATATCTGAATATCCACTTCACTGCTTCCCAGTGAACTTTACCCGGATTGGACAAAAATCGACTGACAAATCCAACAGCTTGGGCAATATCTGGTCTAGTACAAACTATAGCATACATCAAAGAACCAACAGCAGAGGAATAAGGAACAGACAACATCCTTTCTTTCTCCTCCTGCGTTTTCGGACAAGTTCTTTTGCTCAACCTGAAATGAGCGGCTAATGGTTGACTAACTAGCTTGGCATCTTTCATATTGAACCTTTCAAGCACCCGTTCAATATACTTTTCTTGTGACAACCACAACTTGCCAGCCTTTCTATCACGAACTATCTCTATGCCCAAAATCTGCTTAGCTAGACCCAAATATTTCATTGCAAATGATTCTAACAAACTCTTCTTCAAATCACAAATAATATTTGCATCCTATCCAAACATTAATTTATCATCTACATACAACAGAAGAATGATGAATTTATCATTTGAGAACTGTCTGAAATATACACAAGGATCGGCCAATGTCCTCTTATACCCATTGGTTGTCATGAAAGAATCAAACTTTTGATACCACTGCCTTGGTGCCTGCTTCAGCCCATGAAGACTCTTCTTTAGTTTGCAAACAAACTTTTCCTTTCCCTTTTCCTCAAATCCTTCTGGTTGCTCCATGTAGATATCCTCTTGCAAATCACCATGCAAGAAAGCTATTTTCACATCAAGCTGCTCCAACTCCAAGTCAAGACTCGCAACTAAACCCAAAATGGTTCTGATAGAAGTCATCTTCATAACTGGGGAGAAAATCTCATCAAAATCAATCCCCTTTTTCTGATTGCATCCCTTGACCACCAATCTAACTTTCCGCTTCACACTCTGATCGGCATTTTTCTTGTTCTTGAAAATCCACCTATTTTTCAAGACTTTCTTATCTTTTGGACGCTTCACCAACTCATAAGTCTCATTCTTCCTCAAAGAATCCATCTCTTTTTTCATAGCATTCGACCAAGACCCTTTGTCTTCACTAGATAATGCTTCCAGAAAGCTTTCAGGTTCTCCATCTTCTGTGACAAGAATGAATTCTAAGCTTGGATATCTTATAGATGGCCTTCTTTCTCTAGATGATCTTCAAACTTGTGCTTATTCATCTTGTAGGGCTGATGGCTCCCCCCGCTCTTGTACCTCTTCATCTTGAGCATCATAAAACTGAACAATCTCATCATCATGCGTATCAGCATCAATAAGTTATGGAGTATCATCAACACCAATCATTTGTTCCTCAACATTGTCAAATCTTGCTTCAACATTCTCACCTGTTGGCTGCTCAACACAAGAAGGACTAGACACAAGAGGAACATCAGTAGTATCAAAAGAAGATTCTGTGGTAGAATTATACCTTTTACTCATAAACTCAGCACCTCTCTCGTGCTCAAAGAATACTACATCCCTGCTTCTCACTACTTCCTTCTTCTCTAAATCACAGACTCTATAGCTATACTCTTCATTACTATAGCCAACAAAAATGCATGGTTCAGTCTTGGAATCAAGCTTTGATCGCTCCTCTTTCGGCACATGCATAAATGCCTTGCAACCAAAGACTCTTAAATGTGCATAAGTGGGATTGCTACCCCTTCATGCCCTTTCTGGAATATCAAGACCAAGAGGAACAGATGAAGAGCGATTAATTAAATAAGTCACTGTGTTTACTGCTTCAGCCCAGAATGTATTAGGAAAATTAGACATTTTTAGCAAACACCTCACCCTCTCCATAATGGTTCTATTCATCCTTTCAGCTACACTATTGTGTTATGGAGTACCCGGAACTGTCCTCACATGTCTAATGCCATGCTGTGAGCAATAAGCCTTAAATGCATTAGTGGTATACTCACCACCATTGTCTGATCGAAGACATTTCAACTTTCCACCAGTCTCTCTTTCCACCATGGCATGAAACTTCTGAAAAGTCTCAAACACTTGACTTTTCTGCTTCAACAAGTAGACCCAAGTCTTACGAGTTGCATCATCAATAAATGTGACAAAATACCCATTGCCACTAATAGACTCCACATATAACGGACCATAAACATCGGAGAGAACCAACTCCAATTTACCTTCCTTCTTTATAGATTTTCATACAAATGAAGCCCTGTTTTGTTTTCCTGCCAAACAATGCTCACAAGGGTCAATGGAAATAGATTTATTCACATGAATGAAGGATTTACTTGCCAGGTGCTTTATCCCTTTATTTGTCATATGTCTTAATCTTTGATGCCACAAGTTGGGAGAATTCTTCTCTTCAGCTGGATATATATCACTATAACATACTCTAAAGTATGTCTTATACAACGAGCAACACAACTTGCCTCAAGCAACTGTCATTGAACCCTTGGACAACTTCTATTTGCCATTCCCGAAGGTATGACTGAAACCTTCATGATCAAGAACACTTGCTGCTAATAAATTCAAGCGCAAATCAGGAATATGGCGCACATTCTTCAATGTCATCATGCACCCAACATCAGTCTTCACACAGATATCACCCATACCAATAATCCTTGCTGAGCTCTCATTTGCCATTCTGACACTACCAAAGTCGCCAGCTCTGTAGTTCAAAAAATATTCCTTCCGAGGAACAGAATGATAAGAAGCTCCAGTATCAACAAGCTGCTCTAAAGCTGAATCATCAACCTGACGACACTCACAAACTGCACAAAGCAAATTGGTATCCTCAACAGTCTTCACTACAGTTGCTGCAGTATCACTGTCATCTCCCCCTAATGGGGAATCCAATTTCTTCTTTTGTTCACGCTTCCATTTGAAATAATTCTTCTTGATATGACCAGGCTTATCACAATAATGACATGTTCTGGTCTCCTTTCCCTCTCTGGACTTGGACCTGCCCCTTGAGTTAACACGCCCCTTTGGACCTCTACTCTTGTCTCTTCCTCTATTCTCAACAACAAAGGCCTGTGAATTTTCAACTCCCATCCCTTTCTTCTCAACTCTTGATTAAACATACTTTCTTTAATCACGTTCAATGAAAGAACACCATCCGAAGCCGAGTTACTAATAGTCACCACAAGAGCTTTCCAACTATTGGGCAAAGAACTCAACAAGAACAAAGCCTGCAATCATCAAGAACAATCTTCATAGTGGTAAGTTTGTTGATGACATCTTGAAAGTCACTCAGATGCTCAGCCATTGACTTCCCACTTTTCAACTTCAAGTTAACAAGCTTCCGAATCAACGAAGCCTTGTTGTGAGCGGTATTCCTCTCATAAAGACCTTCTAGTTTCTTCCACTACTCAAATGGGTGGGACTCTTTAGAAACATGATTGTGGATGCTTATATCAATCCACTGTCTAATAGTCCCCAAAGTCTTCCTCTTCAACTTCTCCCATTCTTTATCTTCCATTTTCTTAGGTTTGGCCGGTTTAGAACTACCAAGCTCTACCATGCTTATATCTATTGGATCATATAAATCTTTGTAAAATAACATATCCTCCATCATAGGTCGCCATATGGAATAATTGGTTGACGTCAACTTTACCATGGAACTACTACTAACAGACTCCATATTAACCCCGAAATTGATCTTAATAGCTCTGGTGCCACTTGTTGAGCACAAGGCCCCAAAAACTCAAAGTTGTAAATGCGGAATAGCAACAATAAGTATCAATAAGAAATGACAAGAATCAACTAAATATGCAAAGAAATTAAAAAAGCCACACAACACCAAAGTTTTTACGTGGAAACCTCTCCGATGTGAAGAGTAAAACCACGGGACCGATAACGGAGTCCACCCCTACTTCTCTTATTGATAAGTTGAGGGAAAAGAACTCAACAATGTCTTACAAGAGTTTGCAATCCACCAATAACACCACAATACAAGAAGAAGCCAAATAAAATGAGGAAAATACACAAAACCTCAAGTGAGCAAACATTCCTCCATATTCTGCCCACAATGAAATCTGATCCAACGGTCTGATTATAAAACCCAACTGTCAAAAGAAAGAGGTGGATGTCAGAAACATTGTGGCAAAATTTCACGACGATCTGATGGTCTGATCTCCGGCGATTGGCGATGGAATAAAGCTGGTCGGAATAGAAAGAAGCTAAAAATTTTGCTCTCCCTCTCTTCTTTTCTCTCTCCAAAAATGGCTGCACTCTCTCTCATAAAAAAACCCTTGCACCAGTAAAAAAGAAGCTTAAATATGCCTCCACATCTTGGGCTTTTAGGCCAAGACTTTACCTTGCACCAATTTAGGCTAGAACCCTAACAAAGCCAACCTATTTCATTGTTGTATATTGTTTGAGTTGTGTTTTATGGTTTTTTTCTATTAGAGAGGATGAAACCATAAAATTGATTTCATAGTTCTGTTTTATTGAAACTTCATTGTATCTTGTCAAATTTTTGTATAGATGATCTTTAGAATGTGAGTAACTTGTATTTTGTGGTAAATGTGAGTTACTTGTGGTGGGAACATAATAGGATAAGTCATGATAAAAAGTGTAATCTTATATATAGATTAGTCGAGCTGTTACTTTTGCAGAAGGAGCGTACAGCTGAAGGTCATGTGGAAAATTAGTCTTATATATATAAAGACAGATCGAGTTCATATGGAAAGTATTAATATATGAATATTAAGACATAGTATAAGACTCATTTTTAAACTTTAACGAAACATATGTTTATATGTCAACAACCGTTCTTTTTTGTTTAGCAAGAACCATGACATGAATGCCTTCTACCATCAATATCAGGAATAAGTTCTTCGTGACATGTTTTTCCTTGAAAAATGAGCACCGTTAAAGAAAAAATGAACTTTATGAATGCATTATACCACTCATATACCATGTATAAAAGCTTAAATACTTGGTTGTGAGGATTGTGGTGTTTTAGTGTCTGAATCTGTTAACTTCATTGATTATGAGGCTTGTGGTGCTTTAGTGTTTGAACCTGATATAAGAGTTAAATTTCACTCTTCGATCTATAATGAAACATTTTTTGTTTATATAGCCAATACAAGACCTCGTATATCACTCTTATACTTGGTATAATAGCTTTAATTCTACTTTATCTGCCTCGTTTTTATTTCAATGGTTGGTATAGTAGCTCATTTATCACTCTTATACCTGATATAAAACAACTTTTTACCACTCGTACACCATGTATAAAAGCTTATATACTTGGTATAAGACCTTCATATCATAGTTTTTACAGGTTTTCAAAATTTATTGTAAAAATAAATGAGAACTGGTGCTACAAAGACAACATACCACTCTTATACTAGATATAAGAATTTCGAAAATTTGGTAAAAACCGATATAAGATTGCGATAATTTTTTTTGCTCAAAAAATATACAATATGGATTTCGTTTTAAAGATAAACATAAGACGAATAAAATATTCTAATGGCTCGTGTCGAAAAAATTAAAAATATGTGAGATATAGTCGTTTCTAAGTTGCAAAAATCAAATTAATTTAGAAAGAGTGTTATTACAAAGAGAGTTTTTATATTTAGGTAAAAGAAAAATATAAAAATTAAAACCTTATAATTAAGAAAGAGTGTACGTAATTAAGAGAATTAAAGTTTACATGATGGAATTTAAATAATATTGATTTATTATTTATAAAACTGAAATTCTGTATTTAGCTAAGTTTTCCAATATAAGTTGGTGGTTAATAATGAAATGGACTCTTATTGGGCCGCTCAATGGAACAAAACTGACCCTTTCAAGCAAATGATCAAATTAGAAGAGAACACCATAATAATCAAGAATACTCATATCTGCTGATTATTTGCCCTTAATTCAAGTTAATTTTATTTGGGATGTAGTTTTTTTTATTGAAGAACATAATTTATTGCATCAAATCAGTATGATTTGCGATCGATTAACACAGACAATTAAAACTATTTTAACCATAAAACTGGAGTTATATATCATACCGGACATACACAACCAAACAAACATACTAAACTTGGTTTTACACAAGACATACAAGTCATATGACAAGACTAACTAAAAAAATAAAACGAGTGTTGCAACCTATGTTTTCTAAATCTAAACTAACGTTTTCGATCCACAGCTATAAAAGCTTGTGCGTGCGTCATAACATCAATCATTGTTATAGATCTAGAATAATCTTGCACGGTGATAAATCTGGGTGCTTACTGTGAAAGATTATGCATGTATTTGGGTGCTTACTGTAAAAGATCATGCATGTATCATGTATCTTCAGCTCCATGATTGAAGAAATCGATCTCGTTGTTGAAACTAAAAACAATAACAACGAATTATTCAACATAAAAGAAAAATATTACTAAATCCATGAAGAAGAGGAGGAAAAAGAAAGTCAAACTTTCTCATTCCTTCTCAATAAGAGTTTGAAAAGAACTTAGTAGATATTAAGAGAAAATGGAGGCGGCTAAGATTTTTTTTATCTATGGGTTTAATTATTTCGAATGTATTTGTTTAAACTAAATTTCATAATTATTTCTCTCGTTAAGAAAAGGCACTCGATTCTTTTAATACATATATAAGGATACAAATTAAGAAAATTTTACATGAGTTCCGATATTTTAAAATAGATAAATATCATCTATACAACAACTAACACATATCCCATTATATATAGAAAAAATAGATATAGCGTTAATTGATACTAAAAATTTTCTACAGTGGAATGCCAAAAACTCGTTTCGTTTCTCATCCTACAATCGAAGCGATCAATTAGATAAGAGAGGGAAATAATTAAACAAAAGAAAGAGAATCTAATTGAACAGGAGACGGTATTGATGAACCAGACAAAAGAAAACGTGTTTTTCAAAATTAAGACAACTACACAAGCAACTGAAGCCTCCTACTATTGATTGAGTCCAACAATTTCAAATCCATAATTTCAATGGAGAAAAGCATAAACAGCAGTGGTAATATAAACCAAGAGAGCCGAAGAAACAAGAACAATCAAACTAGTAACAGACCGAATCGCACTCTTACTCCCACAAGAAAGCATCCCTAACCGAATCTCGATCACATTCACCATTGACATCACCAGAAACACGCAGCCCATCACCGACCCCACCGCCGACCCCATCATCCCAAATCACAGCACCTTTATATTGATTCGAGCCCTAAACGCCTCATCCACTTCTTTGCTGTTCAGCAAATTGATCGCCAGTTTGAGCCCCTGCGCAACTAGAGACGAAAACAGGAAGAAGCTGAACGAAACTACTTCGAACACTAGCAGTTTCTCCGCCACGTCGATTCCGGGGTCGCAGGCTGACGGATTCTCCAGGCTGTGCTGGCCTGGGGTTGTCAGTGAGAGGCCCACGAAGACAGCGATTGTGAAGAGGGAGTTGACGTTTACTAAGCCGTCCAGGGCGGTGACGTGGACGCTGGTGGTCGAGGAGTCGCCGGAGGTGATGGTGGTTGCTCGTCTGGAATAAGCATCGTTTGGAGATCTGAAAACATAGGAAATACAACAAAGATTATAAATAAAAGAGACAGAATGTAATTTCTTAATATACAGAAAAGGAAGAAATAATTAGTTGATTACAAATTCATTGTGTAATGTATAGATGAATCTGTTAAGACAGAGGATGATTAATTGCTTCGGTTTATAGAGGGGATTTATTGTTGCTTTTTCCGGTGGGATGTGTTTTGTTGGAGATGCTTTTTTGCCTTTTAGTTATGATTTTTGAAACAAGTTGATGTTTTTTTTTGTTGGATTAAAGGAGAAAAGAGTGAGGAAATGGAAAAAAACCAGATATAGGGATTGTGGATTGGTGTTTTATTAAACAGTTTAATCATTAATGGATTTGGACAAGGTTGCAAGTAAGCTATGGCAGACACGAAATGACGAATAAAGCTGTTGCTGTTATGTTTGAACCGGACTTGACGTCATGTAATGTCACTTTACCGTTAAATGGTTGAGTTCAAGATTAAGGAAAATAATCCATTCTTCACTCTTTCCACGTATTTTAATCGATTTGCTAACTTCACCGGTATTCGGAAAATTATTAAAAATATATGATTTAAGTTTTAAATTTATTAAGTTAATTTTTTATTTTTTTTTATATTTTATAATTAATTTTAAGTTTTTATTCTTCTTAAATACGTTTCACTGTTATTCACGCTACTGTTCATATAGTGTTTACATGTTGATTTTTTTTATTTTTTCATATTATTTTGATATTATCTTTTAAACCGTTCAATTTTTTTACATTTCGCTTTAGAGTTTTTTATTCTTCTCATTTTTATCTTCGAAACGCCATCCATTGTGATATACTTTTTTGAATATTTTTTTTATTGTTCGATATCTGGTAAATACCAATTTCATACCAGATGAATACTAGTTTCTTATATGAAAATTGCGAATTTAGAAAACTACCAGTTTCTTACCAGGTAAATACCAGTTTCTTATATGAAAATTGCGAATTTAGAATACTACCAGTTTCTTACCAGATAAATATCAGTTTCTTATATGAAAATTGCGAATACCGGTTTTTATCAGGTAAATACCAGTTTCTTATATAAGAATTGCGAATACCAGTTTCTTACCAGGTAAATACCAGTTTCTTATATGAAAATTGCGAATACCAGTTTCTTACCAGGTAAATATCAGTTTCTTATATAAAAATTGTGAATATCAGTTTCTTACCGGATAAATACCAGTTTCTTATATGAAAATTGCGAATTTAGAAAACTATCAGTTTCTTACCAGGTAAATATACTAGTTTCTTATATGAAAATTGTGAATACCAGTTTCTTACATGAAAATTGCGAACATCAGTTTCTTACCAAGTAAATAGCAGATAACTACCAGATACTCAAAAAAACGAAAATGCAAAATCAAATACAAATCTAATAAAAACACATCAATGTCTTTGATTTTTATCATTGAAAACAGAAATTCAAAAGCTCTAATCAGACAAATAAGTTGCGAATCAAATCAAAGCTTGAAAAACTTTATATCCAACAATCTCATCACCACTCAGGCAATTCATTAAACACCTTATGTGCAAACTCTTTATATCTAACATAGATTCAAATCTGAAAACAAATCAGTGAAAACCGAATCAAATCATAGATTCAACTTTTTATCTAATAAACCTGAAAACAAAATAACTTGATCTAGATAATCAAATCAAATCAGAGGTTGAAAATGAAAATCAAATCAAATTCAAAAACTGAGAAAAACCTAATGAAATTCAGAAATCTTACTTGTTTTTATAGAAATCGATTATCGAATGAATAAAGTTATCGTTTTAAGATTCTTTAATAGTGCGCCAATGAAAGATCGTGAGCGAAATCGATGAAAATATGAAGAGACATGGAATTTGGTGGGTGATTGAACGGTCTATTAAAGGGGAGAGTAAGGGAGATGAAAAGTTTGCTTTGGAACGTATGTATGGATATTTTGAAACTTGTTTAGTTAGAGAAAGTTAAGAGTCAAATGTTGGGGTAAAAGGAAACTTTAATTTTGGTACATTTATATAAAAAGCCCTTAAGATTTTGGTTGTATTCTTTGTAGACCGGTTCACGAGTGAGGTGCTCGATTAGACCGACTCGAGCCCTACATGCCACAAATAAGCTAGACATTTATTTTTTAAACTTTTTTATGAAGTAAAAGCTACTTTGTTTATCGTTACTATTGAATTAATGGGGTGAAAGTTAATCTAATGGTAAGCATAAAATAAAGTCACCATATAATAACCCTTATTTTTTATTAGCCCTGTTATCTTGAATTATAATTCAATTCAGACCTCTTCAGTTCACTTTAATTCATACCACTTCAATTTGATTCAATTTAGTTTACCTATACATAGTTATAAATGTATACTAATATAAGTTCAGTTCAGATCAATTCAATTCAGCCAACTTCAATTCAATTTAGTTCAACTTTAAAAGTTAAAAAGAATAGGGCCGACTTCGAGTTCGCTAAAGTCCGAAATTTTATAGGTAAAATTTGATTTTTAAATAAATATCAAAACCCGACTTAAACTCGATCTAACGAATAAGTATTTAACAAATACATATATATATATATATATATATATATATATATATATATATATATATATATATATATATATATGTTAATATTCTAATTTATTGAACTTTTATGCACAAACCTTGTTATCAAACCAACCCAGATGGTTCAATTTTACTATTAACCAAGATATGGGTTCACTTATGGAAGTAAGTTAATTCATTTAATTAGCCTTATCATCTCCATAATTACTCATGAAATTAAGTTTGGATTAATATTTTAATTATCTTCTCAGGGCACGGTTGAAACTAGGGCTTTAGTACTAGTACCAGGAGGATTAATTGAGTATAGCTTATTATTTATTAAATAAATAAAGTAAAAATGTTGATATATAAATGAATTAGAAATATTTGCATAAATTTTATTTTTTTTAACTCTTTTTTTAAATAAAAAATTATTTATGAGCTTTGAGTCAGATTTGACAAAAAATCTCTTAACCTCAACTTAAGCCCAAAGATTTAAATTATAGGCTAAATTTTACTTGGTTTGATATTTTAGTCAAAAGGTCGATGAAGTCCGATTCAGCCCGTCCAACTATCATGTTAAGTTTTTTGGCGTATTTTACAATTAAAGGAAAACACTTGAATTGTTTGTCATCTTAGAGAGAAAATACATTTAAGAAATAATGATTTAAGGAAATTGAATTAAGAATAGATAAATACTGAAAGTTTCCTTCAAGGGTATAACATTTATATGTGCTCAAAAAGTCAAAGTATAAGTTTTTATCTAAAATGCACATAATTTAATTCGCAAACGTAGCATCCTTGTTAGCTCAGCGTTAAATTGTATCGTACAAATCAAAACAATGAATTGTTATTAACCCTAGACTAGATTATGTCGTCTTCAGGCAAATTAATGTTAAAGTGGCTCTTCACGATTTATAATTACATGTCATTAAGTGAAGATATCATATCATGCTTCTAAATTATTGGTCACTACTCATATAAATAATAAGTGTCCCATAAATTACTTTATGCTATCATTTTTTTATTATTTTATTCATTTTTGGGACACTCATCATCCATGTAGAGAGTAGGGAGCATACTCCTGGAGCATGGTATAATCTCTCCATCAAGTGATTATACATTGAATCAAATACCCGGATCTATGTAAAAAATCATCCCACTAATCTAATAGTGATGAAGGTCAAAATATCTTTACCATTAAAAAAACAAACTCACCATTCTCTTCGCCTCATAATAATAATAATAATAATAATAATAATAATAATAATAATAATAATAATAATAATAATAGCATAATTCATAAAAAAAAAACCAATACAGTGTCTTGATCAATCTCAATATATCACATTCTGATCAACTAAATGTTCAAAAAATTAAGCTCTGGTTTGCTTTGGCTGTTATAGTTTAGTTTTTATTGTTCCAAAACAACTAAAATCAGTAGTTTAAAAGATATAAAACACTATGATTTATGCTCAATAACTGGCTTAATGCAATAAGGTCATTACATTTTTTAGGTTACAATTTTAAGCATATTTCCAGTCTGCACTAATTCACCAGAGATTATATATAACCATCCATAAAAAAAATCCCAATCAAAAGATCACCAGAAATCCCCACAAGAACAAGCTCCATTTTCAAAATGGTGAAACCGATTCCGATCTCTAACAACTATTTTCCGGCCGGTTATTTTGGAAATGAGTTTGATCATTGAATGGCAGTCTTTGCATACCCTCAAATTCTTCACAGCTCTAATTATAGTATTTGGTTTGGTTGAAATCAGTCCATAACAAATTGCAAGCTTCTCACTATGAACTGCCAATGCCCATTCTTTCTCCTGTTTATCGATATCATGTAATACTTCCTCTATTACAGGCCTATACCCTTCCAATCTCAATCTTCGGTTCATCTCTTCTACCTTTTTATAAATTTCTTCCTATTCGGGATGTTTATTATCCCCCGCGAAAAACTCGTGAATCTCGTTGTTTACTTCAATGGAACTACAACCCGGCTCTTTTAAAATTCGTTTTTCTTTCATTTTCTCTCTCACTTTTGCCGCCTCTTCAAATTTCCCCGATAAAGAATACACATTTGCCAGCATTATACAAGTACCCGAATCTGCATTCCCGAAATTCATCAAAATTTTCGCAACCTTTTCTCCTAATTCCAAATTCCCATGAATCTTGCAGGCACTTAGTAAAGCTCTAAGCATAACATGATCTGGCTGTATCTTCCTTGTTCTAATAAATTCATATGCATCTTCAAGGCGTCCAAGGCGGCCTAGCAAATCAACCATACATCCATAGTGCTCAATTTGTGGTTCAATCTTGTAGTCTTTAGCCATTGAGTGAAAAATTTCAAACCCTAAATAAGCTAAACTGCTGTGACTGCAAGCATTCAACACACCAACAAAAGTGACACTAGTGGGTTCAAATCCTTCAATCTGCATTCTATTGAACAATTCAATAGCTTTAGTGCTCTTGCCGTGTAAGGCGAACCCCCCCCCCCCCCCCCCCCCCCAATATCTTGGAATTGTAGGTAATAGCGTTTTTTTCGTTCATGGTTTTGAAGATTCGATATGCTTCATCAATATCACCGCATCATGCATACATGTTGATCAAAGCACCACCAACAAAATGGTTCAGCTTGATTTCATACTTTTCTATATAAGAATGTACCCATTTTCCAAGCTCTAAAGTTCCCAATTGTGAACGAGCAGACAAAAGGCAAACAATGGTAAATTCATTAGGCCTTACAGCTCTCCTCTGCATCTCTCTGAATGTATCTAAAGCTCTGTTCAATTCACCATTTTTTATTAATCCATCAATCATTGCTGTCCAACATACTGTATCCTTGGTCTTAATCGAACTAAAGGTATCAATTGCCTCTTGAATCATGTCATTGTCAAAGTAGGCATTTAGCATGACTGTTGATGCTGCAACATCTCGTTGGGGCATTTCATCGAACACGTTCCGTGCATCGTCCAGTTCTCCACATTTCCCGTGAAGCTCCATTAGTTTCATTCTTAATGATCTATCTGAACTTAACCCCAATTTCAGAACCTGGCAATGAATCTCTCTACCTTCCCTGAGCCCCAATTGACCGCCACAGGCTTTAAAAACGGAAGTGATGACGTAGTTATCGGGTAAGATTGATGAGTAGATCATTTGATAATACAAGAGAATCCCATCAATGCAAAAGCCGGATAATACAAGCCCGGGTGTGGAGATAGACATTTGGGTTTCGAGTGTAGGAGAAGATTTTGATGGCGTAGTGAATGGAGTTGAAATTGGAGCAAATGCGAAGCAGCCCGAAGATGACAAAGGGGTTTTGATCATAATTGTTTCTTATAATTTGAGCGTGTATAGGTGGAATTTGAGCAATGTGTTTGCAGTTTTGTAACAGAGAAACGAAATATTACGTTTTGGAGAGTTGTTGGATTTAGAAATGGCGGATGGATGCACAGTTGAGTTCGTTGAAATTGGTGCAGTGTAACTCATCGCTTCATTTCACTGGTTCAGTCGTTCAGATGTGGAACAAAACATATGCTTCCACTCTCAAAACCAAAATCAATAATTACTTTGATTGTTCTAACAATGGTTATATATAATTAAAAAATAAATAATTAATCAAAAAATGGTTTTCGCTCTTTTATTTTTTTTTTATATATGATGTAAAAAAATAAATATTAAATATTATTTTTTTAATTTTTTAACTTATTAAATTAATTTATATTTTAATATTAAATATTAAAATAAATTTATAATTAAATATTTTTTATTATTTAATCACACAATTTTAAATGAAACAGATAATAAAGTGTGACTATTTTTTAAGAGAAGTTGACTATTTTTAAAATGATAAACATGCCATCAAAATATAAACTTTTATTATACATGATTTTGAAAATTGGATCGAACCGATCGGTTGGATTGGGTTTGATTGAAATTGGTGCCTTATTTAGTCTGGTTTGATTGGATTCTTGACATAGTAGAGAATCGGTCAACGGCTAGTTGAACCGATCGGTTCAATCAGAAATTGGTTGGTTCAACCAGTGACCGATTTTCGGTTTTCTTAAATTATGTTTTTTTAAAAATTGTTGATCGTGGAATTGAAAATAAAACCTCTAACATATGTTTCAATAAATGCTCTACCAACTGACGTACCATACACAAGTGGTAACATTTTCTCCTTATATACTTTTATATTATATATTATTAATTTTTACATTATTTTAATATTTTTTTATTATAGAAAAACATAATAAATATTTTTTTATTTCATGTACTACATATTTTATTAAATTTAAAATATTTCTTTCAATAACAGCTTTGAATGTTTTACTTACCAAATAACATGTAAATTTTTTAAATAACATTACTCTAATTTTTTTGATTAAATTTTTATTAAATGGATATATAATTTTTTTATTTGACATATTGTGTATAAATTTTAATTCTTTTAATGCCTAATTTTATATATCATAAAACAAAATTTAATAACTTTTTTAATCCAATCTATAAAATATAGAATTCGATTTGCATTCTTTTATTAGATTATATTAGTTATTATCTTGTGTTTTATTTTTTTTTGAAATATAACTTTAAATTATAGAATATTTTATTTAATATTATTAATTTTTATATGATTATAACTTATATTACATATTTAATATTAAATTATATAAAATATTGTGTATTTTTACATGTTTTAAAAAAATTCGGTCCAACCACCAATTTAATTCGGTTAAACCTTTAATCCATGAATCATTACCTTTACCGATTCGGTGACCGATCCGGATCTGAAAGCCATGGTACATCACGATGAAATTCACTCTGTTGAAAATAGTTTTATGTTTTTCAGTTTTATCATGGGGAATATTTATTTTTTGTGCAACTTAGGCAAATTATCCACATAAAATCAATGGTAGAATTGACACAATTAAAATTTTTATTATTGGTTTTTATTTTTCATCCAAAACGGAACTCACAAAAAAAATTAGAGATATTTATAATTATTACTATGACATTTTAATATTTTCTATAGCTCATAATGAATTTTATTTCATTTTAAGTAGACTTGGGCATGGCCGGGCAGGATCGAGTTCGGGCCGGACTTAGTCGGGCCTAATTAAAAAAATAGCAATTTAAGTCCGGTCCAACTTTTAAATTATTTTGTTCGGATTCGAGCAGGGCTTAATCGGATCTAGTTAAAAAATAGCAACTCAAAAAATTACTTTATTTTGGTTCAGGCCGGGCCGGGGCTTTGCTAAAATACCAAAACCCAAGCCCGCCCATTGAGCCCATGGATTGATATTTTCTTAAAAAAATTTTAGGAGAAAATATTTATATTTGACATTAAAAACTCTAAAATTAGAAGTTGAAAAGATAAATTTGGTAATTGAGATAATTGATGTCTTATATTTAAGAGGCTTTTGTGAGTAACTAGATAGGTTTTGCATTGGTAATTATTAATTAATAATTACATTCATTGCAATTAGATTGGCTTTGAATTGGTAACGACTACTACTCACTAAATACATTTGTTCCTAATTTCAGAATACAGATTCTTAATTTGATTTTATTATATATATATATATATATGTATATTATTAATTTCTTATTAATTTATATCGGGTCGGATGGATTTTAGTATGAAAATTAAACTCAGTTCATATATCAATCGGGCTATTAAGGGTTCGAGTCGGGCTGAATTTATGTTATTACTTGCTTGTCTAAGCCCATTCCATAAAAATCGAGCATAGACGGGCCTATAGATTCATGCTCAGGTCTAATTTTAAGTTATTTTATGATCAAATACATTAATAACCCCTTTAAAAATTAAATATCACCCAAACTTATAAAAAGTCTAATTAACCCTTATTTAGCATATTTTAACCTGTAAAATGCGTATACAGAATTTTAAATGAAAAAACAAATTAATTACCGGTAAATTTTATTAATATATAAATTTTATTATTATAATATATAAAAAAATGGAGTTTATACATAAAAAGAACTCATTAATTACCATCATCTCTTTCCTTAATCACTCTCTTTCTCTCTCTTCTTCTCTCTCTCCTCCATAGACTAATCCACTAAAATGAAACTCCCACCATTTCATTCTAAAAATCAAATGGATTCCTAAAGCATTCACATAAATGAATTTCTTGTAAATGAAAGTGACGATGGGGACGCAAATTTGTTAATGAGGATGGGGAGTCCGGTGTGATTGAACTCCTCTCCGCCATGGGTTCCAGATTGTTAGCTACTTTTCGAATCCTGATCTCACAGCGACCCATTAACTAACAGCGTCGGCTTATGGAAGAGAAGATGGTGTCGATTAAAGGCGGTGTGGGTTCCAAACAAAATTTCCTATCCATCCGATGATAAGCCCGAATGTGATTTGAATGAATGGTTTTTGAATGACATTTTAATTTTTTAGTTCTGAATTACTTCTTAATCTTTTGGCTTCTATCTAATTTTTATAGTATCTGGTTGATGAATGACTGCCAAGAGATAGGAAGGAATTTTGATGTTGTTAATAGATGAGTTTTCAGCCTAAGTGTTGATGAAATGTCCCAACACCAACTCCCATTTGAATTTTTCTATTTTGCTACATAATTATTTCTGTTTTTAGATGAGTTTCGTGTGATTGATTATTGGCTAACTTACTAAATATAAATATAATTATTTAAAAAATAGAAATCAATAATTCACAATGGGGATTCTAATTCATAAAATACACTTTTTGTCAGTTTTCATCCTAAATCTAAAATCCCTATAAAATAGGTTATCATATTTCGAATATGTTCCATCTTTTGTAGCTACCCTTATTTATAAAACACCCAATTATAATAGATTAGGAAGTTGTTTCAAATCTTTATTTTGTAGCTACCCTTACTAATTTGAATACACAAAACAAAAGCACTACCTTACCTTCTGACACTGAAAAAAAAGCACACAACCCACCACCCCCATTGATTCCGATTTCCTTTGACTCCGTCACCGCCACCCGCTGTCGTCGTTTGATTCCGTCATCTCGACCACTGTCGTCCTTTGATTCCTCCGTCCTTTGATTTCCGATTTCCAATTTCCTTTTATTATCGTAAAGCTTTTAGAGAGAGAAAGAGAGAGAGGGATGAGGAAAGGGGGAAAAGAGTTACGAGGAAAGGGGGATAGAAGAAGATTAAACGGAGAGATAATACACTTAAAATGAAACTGTATATAGCTAAATACAAACTATATACAGATTTATTAATTGAAACTGTATATAGTTAATATACAGTTTAAATGATAATTTTTTTAAACATACCCGATATATATGGAAGTGTGCATTCTGGAAATAAATAAAACAATTAAGCATTATGTCCAGCAAAAGCACAACATAAATTGTTCATAAACTCAAAATATATGCAACAACATAAAAGCGAATACAATATACGGTTGTTCATATACAGTATAGGTGCGTACCCCTAAAAGATAATGTGCACGCATGAACAGTATTGATGCATGATGGTACTAAAACCCTAGGTTGGATAAAGTGAACCCTTTTGCTAACGGTGTACAATATAGATGCCTACCCCTAAAAGATACTGTGCACGCATGAACAATATTAATGCATGATGGTACTAATATACATGATTAAATAATTGTGAATCAAGTACTGTATATCAATATACGGTTGACAGTATACAATTATGTACAATAATCTGAAACTGAAATAGAAATTAATCAAAAATAGAAACAAGAATAGGAATTAATAAAAAAAATGAGAAAGGGATTGATCAAAAACTGAAATAGAAATTAATAAAAAAATAAAAAAGGCAATTAATAAAAAATAGAAATAGAAATTAATAAAAAATAGAAATATAATTAATAAAAAAAATTAAAATAAGAATTAATAAAAAATTAAGAAAGAAAATTAATCAAAAATTGAAATATGAATTAATAAAAAATATAATTAATAAAAATAATAAAAAATAAAAATAGGAATTAATCAAAAACGATAAAGGAAAGAAATCTGAATTTGAATCTTCTGATTGTGCTTTCCTAAAATAACGAAATCTCTTAAATAACTGAAATTTAGAGTGGTGTAATCAATAAATTAATTTAAAAAAAAATATATATATATAATAAATAAGTTTAGTTTCTATAAATACAAATGACACATCTATGTTTCCAACAATTTTCCTTAATTATTCTAGCTGAGTAAATATTGGTGTACTTTGATTTGAAAAATTATTAAACCCATGTGTGTTTGTCCCCTAAATAGCCATGGAAAGTGAAGCTTTGAGAGAAAGATTCGTTTAGAGTAAAAAATTAAAGAAAATTGTTTTTTTAAAATGCCACATGTGAAATTGGTGTAATAAATTTCAAAAGGTTAAGTGATTCATACATCCGACTTGTAAAGCCAAGTTATTTAAAAATTCAACAAATCCAGTATATTGCAGTTAAGAAACAGGATTACAATTAGTTAGAAATTTTACCAAATGAACTTTATCCAACTAGTGAAAATTTTCCAATTTAATTCACTTTTTTATAAACAATTTAATTACACAAAAAATGTGATTTAATTTTTTCAATGTAAAATTAGACAATAAATTGATAGATACAGAGTTCAATAAAAACAACTTGTTATAAGAGCTCCGGGCCTCCAACTAGTTTCTTCATCTTTGCTTTTCTTTTCGTTTCTTTGTTCCGTAGAAGTACAGAGAAAAAAGATATCAAACCTGCAAAATGTGGACGCAAGTATTATCTTGATTTCTTTACTAGCTAAATCACTCAAGATTGAACAGTATGCAGATTGACAGCAATAGTTGCAAATTACGTGGCAGAAACATTAGCAATTCGATGTACTACAAACATTCATTAAATAACAGTGTTTTAAAAAGTGTTAGGCGCTAATCAAACGGCTGAAATTACAAAATGCCTAGGTGGGCCTGAGCGAAGCCCACGCGAAACTTAGGCGAGACCTAAACGGATTTATATTATTTATTTTTAAATATTTATTATATATATAAAAATATAAATTTAATTAAAAAGTAAATTATAATAATATAAAAATACATAATTTAGACTATTTTTTAAAAATCATTAAGTGCTAATTAAATGGTAGAGACCTCCTTATTGGTGGCATAAAGCATATTGTTTTTCAATTTGCGACTCGAAATAATGATTTTATTGTGAAGACACTTTAATGTACTTTAATTTTACCAACTAAACTACTTTTTATTGATAAACTATGATTATTATAAATAGTTGTATCATAAAAAATAAAAATTAGGTATTGCCTAGGCGGAAAAAATCTAACTAGACGGTGCCTAGGCGGCAATAAATCGGTCGAGCGTCTGATAGCGCCCTAGGAATGAAAAGTCGAGCGTACCTGTTTCATGTAATTAAACTTCTTTTTGTTTATGAGAGCAAATCAAAGTGCTTCCACGTCATCTTCACAGGAATTAGCAAGAACAATCATTCAATCATACTACAATCGGTCATGAAATAATGGAATATAAGATCAACCCCAATTTTGATACAATGTGACATATAAGATCAATACCATGTCTGTAATTTATATCTGCATATGATTCTCCATAACCATCATATAATTTGACAATCTAATACAAAATAAACAGTTTAAAGCAATTAATCAACTATATCAAAACTGGAAGCCCACTAATGACACAGAATAGGCATAGGAGGTTATTGAACTTGAGGTGAAGTACCGAAAAATGAAAGAACTCGAAGAATTGGGAGAACAAGACCATTAGATGAATTGATAATTTGTTTCATTAGGAAACAAACATAGTATTTTATTCATTATCTTAAACACCAAATATTTTGACAAATCGCAATAATTTTTTTTATTTCGTTTGTCAGACTCAAAGTAAATCAAAAAGCCCAACAAATATGCCCAAACAAACTCGCAAACTTAAATATGTTAGATAACTGTGACTTGATTGATGAGAGAACACAAGCCAATTCAAGTAAACTACAAATACAAATGGAACGAAAAAGTACTATTCATGAAACGAAAAAATGAAGAGAGTGAACAAGGTAGGCTAATTATACCTAACTGGACAGGAGTAACCTCCCTCTCCACAAGATGAAGAGCCTTGCTACCTTGCACATGATGCTGATGTAACACTCGAAGTCAGGTTAACTGCAGCTGGTCCAAGATTTCACCATTGATATTTGTCCTCTATCACAAAGATAATCAACGATACATCTTGCAGTGATTGTTGTCCGTATGTTATACTAAAAGCAATCACGGTGGATGTAAAATAAGTTAGATATATTTGGTGAATGCCATTAAATTAACAAATGAAGCCAAAAATGGTCGAACATCAAAATAAATCAATCAAAGAAATAGAAGGAAAGGGGGGGAAAACACGAGCATAATTCAGACATCTGTTGTATGTGTTGACCTTCAATACGGTCACCAAAACACGAACCCCATACGTAAAGTCATGAAGATATTTGATGCAAGGGGAAGAAATAATATATATGTGCAACAGTTGAGGAAGAGACTGGGAAAAAATATTATAAAATAATGATAAACAAACCAAGGGTGCGCCATTGATGATTTGATGATTGAAGCAACATCAGAAATAAGGCCTGTGCAAATGACTTTGTAATGATGAGTTATGCCATATCAATTATGTAACATATGTCAAATTAAACACATATCGCATGCTAATAAATTGAAAACATTCTGATGAGTATGCAAGAATCATCGAAACCTCCAAAATGAACAATTACACAAGATTATGAGGATATTATGTTTAAATTTGTCTTATGACTACTAACACTAGGTCAAAAATTCATTTCTCATTTCCTTTCTTTTGCCAGCCACTAGAGCCTAGAGGGCACATTGGTATCAATTAACCAAAATCGCTACAAGCTTTTGCTTCTTTGTTCATGCAACTGTATCCAAGATACTATACATATTGTTTGTTTAGACTAAGAAAGATACTTCCCCAGTCCTATATTCAAAACAAAATCATTCACAATTAGAGAAATCACACACTTTAAGTTTAGCTCCAGATAAAGTTAAGAGAAACTCTGAATAAGAGAAGGATTAACCCGCAAAGTTCAATCTTTAAATTTCTCCCAGTTTCTTTCATCTCACCATCATCAACAACTACAGACTACATACTAGATTTTCAAAAAGAAAATGAAAAATGTTCCAGTAGAATGACTTGGTTGCAATTAAAACATAAAAGCAGTGGCCATTACTTTACCAAAATATAATCATCACTTGAACAAGTGACAACCGACTAAGAAAAGGTTTAATGCATAAATGTAGTCTTGTATGCTTTATGCTTAGGAACATATAATGACACCTTAAGCTTTGAGTTGAATATATGTCACACCTTATCATCTATTTTTTCTTAAAACAATTTATTTACCGTTTGGAGATGTTAACAGCTTATCCAAAGCTATTTAGTACAGTGGTCAAGAGAAGAAGTTACAAAGATATGAAAAATGTGAGATGGTGAGAATAAAAAGATAATAGTAAAGGTTTTAAATAAATGTTCAAAAATTAAGTTGATGCGAGTGATAAATTCAAAAACTATTTAAACATGTCATACTAAACTATAAAAATAGAGTAAAATTTAAGGCATACATATATCTCAAGGGGCAATTAGTGCAGGAATAAATCTATATAATAGGCATCAATGAAAACAGTCACAAACATTCATGATTCATTGTCATTTGGATGAAAACAGTCACAAACTCTCATGACTCATTGTCATATCTATAGATAATTCATATGTTTTAGGAATTTGAGAAATAGTATATATATAACACTACAAAAAAGGCTTTGATTTGTATACAGAAAGGGCTACCAAATAACTGTGATTAAGAAAACCCAATGAAATTCCGTTTTTCATTATGTTTACTAGGTCTATCCGTTTGAAAACTGCTAAAACTTCAATTGTGTTTTTAATGAGTTAAAGACTATTTAGACCAAAACAAACAATATGTCGAAATTGTGTATACATAAATGAATCTTATGCTTTTAAAATTACTATTTGACATTTGTGCTTTAGATTTAATAACATTACTTCATATGCATGTTTACTTCACAACTTAATGCATAAGTTACGCATTTTATTGAAAGTTGTTTGTTTATAAATTCATATATTTTAGTAAGATTATTTGCATTGATTATTGGGTTTAACTCTTGACAAAAATACAGATTATTAAGAGTAAAATAAAATTGGTTGGAATGAATTATTAGAACAAACAAATCAAACTGAACCAAACAGTTACTCATAAAAAAGGACAACTACATGAGCAGATAAGTATTTCGGTTAAGTAGCTTGTGTGAATTCCGATCCTAACATCAGCCCTCTAACCAGAGTCTCCCACAAACTAGCATTGCCACATCATAGTAATGTGGCATAACAATGGCCAAAACAAGTACAATGAATATTAAGTTATATCTACTATAGTTTTCCCTCCATTTTTTAATATTTGTCTTTCTCTGGTTCTTAAGAAAATATTTGTCATTTTAAGTTTTTAATGAATTTATTTACAACTCTTTCCTCTTTTCCCTTATTTAATGCACTATATAATGGGGAATAAAGTGTTTAGTCATCTTGTAAAAGATTAATGATCTCCGGGGGCAAATAAGTACTTTAACTGCCTTATTTATTGGAGTCTTGGTATTGACAAACTACCTCTTAAAACGACAATAATTATAAAGGGAGGGAGTATTATAAGAATTACTTAGATCCTATTCCATGACTTTTGATGTTTCAAGAAAAAACTCTTAAGAGACTCTTCAAAATCAAGTAAACTGCTTAAAATGAATGCGCGTCCTACAAGTTAAAAAACAAGGTAAGCATGCAGATTTGGATTCTCTACAGTTGGGGAATGATAAAGTTGTACATTACAATTAATCTCAACCGTCCCGTGAGGTTTAATGGTTGAGATTTAATTGTAATGTGGACCCCACAAACCACTAAAACTATATCATAACCATAAAAAATCAATTGATGGTTGGATTTGACTGAAATGTACAACTTTATCATTCCCCAATTTTAGAGAATCCAAATCCCAAGCATGAATAAGATACAAGAGCACAGAAGAGCAGATATGATGGAATTAATAGTTACAAGAGAATCATTGCATTGCGATTACTAGTGCACCTTTGTATACAAGTAAAAAGAGTGAGTGCAAGGCATGTTACTGAAATTATTTGAGAAGTCATGAAGAGTTCGATTATCTTTTTAAAATTTATTGGTTGTGAATTAGATTGGTCAGCAAGGAAGAATGAAAGATGGAGTGAGGAACTAACATGTTACCACAAAGAAAAAAGTGTCCAAATTATTTGTTTAGGTCCTAATATTGCTATAGATCTTACAACAAATATCAATAATTTCAAAGTTTAAAATAAGTAAATACTAGTAGCACAATTTTTGTTATTCCAACGTTCTATGATACTAGAAAACTGTTTTCTTACCTAGCTAGCATGAGATGCATGTTTGACTGCAGCCACAATATATACCATTGAACTTGATGCTTAAGATGGTCCATCTTATTGAGGAAAAAATAAAATACACCACGAACATATGATCGACTATGTCTAAAATCGATATTTAATAAAAAAAATATTGTTCTTGGATAGAGCTGTATCCATATAGCTGATCCCACCTAGCATAGGATTAAGATTCGGTTCTTGTTGTGGTTGTATTAAGAAAAACTATTGCCAATTGTACTAAAATGCTACTAACTATACAAGATAAAATAATTACTCTTTAACATATAAACACAAATCGAACTGAAGAGCCGTACTAAAAATAACTGAAGAACTTACTTGAGTTGTAGCTTCAACTTGCAATGAACAGCAACGGAGCAAAGGAACCTTCATCGAGCATATTGCATGACGGCGGTAGAGAGCACGAGTGTAGACAATCATGTACTTGCATGAATGCTGACATACGTGCTCTCTCTCGTCGTCAACCAATCATGTGAAGGTCAAAGGCAACCTACAAAACCAACAATAGTAGAAAGATTTGCAATATTAAATACCCAAAATTAGACTAATATTAAGTAAATTCTAATTTTCTCACCAAGAAGAACATGACCATCTATTCTATATAACCATGATCTTTAGCAACCTGAAAATACGCATGCTTATCAATTTATCCAGCAGAAATGAAGAAAATAACTTAACGGGAACTAGATTCACTCCTTCAATCATGCTCTTATGTGCCGTTTGGATGGAGAAACACCTATTC
The DNA here is from genome assembly GCA_947683365.1 of Euphorbia pulcherrima. Taxonomy (NCBI): domain Eukaryota; kingdom Viridiplantae; phylum Streptophyta; class Magnoliopsida; order Malpighiales; family Euphorbiaceae; genus Euphorbia; species Euphorbia pulcherrima. The sequence goes on along the minus strand of CANTUS010000001.1, from coordinate 78,560,998 downwards.
CGGCATATTCCTCAAAACAAACAGATCGATAATATTAAAAAACCGGCAAAGGGTAGCAATTTGCATAAAACAAGTACCTCATCTCTGCCTGACCTGAAAAATGCCATCACTCATCACAATAGCATCCAAAACTAAAGAGAAAAAAATCCCTAGTCCTCCTCGAAGTTCTCAGAGAAAAAAAAAAGATGTGTAAAAACCCTAGAAATAAAATTGAGCAGAAATTAGGAAGTACCAAAAAGCGTATATATTTAATTAAATCTGAACCAAATTGTTGATTTACCTTAAACTGTTGGAAAAAATAGGGAAATAACGTACCAGTAGAAGGGATCGGAGAGTAGTGTGGAATTTTTAATTAAGATAATGAAGGTGAAATAGAGAAAAAGAATATGAGCAGCAGAAATAGGAAGGGGGAATTGATTGCATGCTTATCTTCTGATAATGATGCTGTGCTGTCCTCATTCTATTGGCTGCTCTTACTTTATTTTTCACGCGTGTTTTTGTACTAAGTTATCGTCTCATGGACCTGAAGCCAAAAACCTACCATCTCTACATTATCTTCTCATATAATTAATTTTGTAACGTTTAATTTGGTAAAACGGGAAAAACGTGAGTAAACATATGACAACACAAATAAAATGAAAAAACATATAACACGGCACGAGGAAGACAATATAGAAAATGAACAAGTTTAATATAAACTTCTCGCCCGATTTTTCGTCTTTATGACGCTTTCAAGCCTTTAGCCAATCCATTGTTGCCTAGTCGGATTTTTACGGCTTAAATGGTGTCTAAACTAAATTTTTTAATATACCGATATCTATAATAATTATAGTAAAAAATTTTGAACCCACAAAAATAGCTTGATAAAATGAAAATACATCAAAATATTCTTATATTATAATTAGATTCGTCTCATTTTCATCTTTAAAATGCTATCTAAAAAAAGTTTCTTAAATTATAATTCAATTTTTAGTTTAATTTGTATTTTTATGTATAAATAAAATTTAAAATTTTAAAGAATACAAATCTACCTAGACCTAATCTAGACCCTACTAGCTCTAACCACCCGACTAGCACTCAGCGTTTTTTAAAACACCGAAACATAATAGTATTTTTTTAAATAACAAATAAAACCACAAAAATAATGATGCATGATAGAAAATTATGAAAAATTTATCCGGATAAATATTATTGATACAATATTTCTGATAATTAGATATCAAGGAATGGCTATGATAAACAGAGTTCTCTAACCATTCGGCTTAAATAGTCAATAATTATTCTTAAAATGCATAATATTCACAAAAGCAATAAGAAGCAATCGAATTCATCAAAAAAAAAAAATGAGCAATCGAGATATTTGACACTCACATGTGTAAAGAAACAATTTGGCCTCTATAAAAAGGGACCATGCTTTCATTGTCTCTCTCTTTTTGCATGAAGAAAATAAACAAGAAAGCGTGGAATCAATTCATTTAGGTTAAGAGAAAGAAAAAAATCTAAATTTACGTATTTTAAAAATAATATTCCAGAGTCCAAACGATAATGGATAATGTACTCTTCTGTTGATTGACACCCACCACCCAATTATTAGTGATATTTTCTAATTTCCTTCAATTTGTTTTGGTATCTTATTTTTGTTTTTATGTAAAAAATATATTATAATCACTTGACCCTAAATCCCACAATATAATTTATTGGTATAAAAAATTCATAACACATTTTACAATAAGAAATGTATAAGATTATGCATTTTGTAATATTAGATTGGCCATGATAAAATAAATATCTAGTTTCTATACCAGTGGTGCTAGAGTTTGCAGGTCAACAAATATAGTGATGGAAATTTTTTAAAATATTCGCTACAATCTCACAAAAATTAGGTGTACATCATTATAAACCATTTATAATGATAGCCTCCAATATATTTTAACAAAAATAGCGTAATGTTCATAATCAACCCGGGGTCAACATTCCATTTCACAGCTAAATGATTAAATTCCAGCATAACATCTCAAACTATCATCAACAATTGACATAATAGTAATGACAACAACAACATTACCCCAATGCCTAGTAACAAGGCTCCCGCACAAGCGGGATAAAAAGACATCATTAATCAGTTTATTTGGATGATGCACATCCTATAAAAATGTAAAAAGACATTCAACATTTCTAAAACATGAGAAAAGTGCCCGCCTTCGACAAAGAGTGTGGGTTGAACAAAAGCAAGGCATGTTATGCACAATTGAGTACATAAAAAGACAATTACCACCAAATTTTTTATATCTATCTCGTTTCCGAACTTAAGAATATATTCGTATGAATCAGTAATTTCTTTGAGATCACAACGGAGTATGATGCTCACTATAAAGAAACCGAAATTCATCAGTCTTTTTGTCTAGCATTTTTCCAGTATCATAGAAGTTGAAAATACAACCTCATCCATGCCAATAACAGCAAACCGCTAAACATAAAAAACAGGTATCGAAAACCAGCTAGCGATTAACTATTCTAAAATTACGCCTATGAGTGTCATCGAAAAAAAGCACAAAATGTCATTTATTACCTGCACCAGTGAAGAGCCTCAAACCGATAGCAACAGCCATTATAAGTATTTGAATTTAAATAAGGGGAAAATATCAGATATAAGCACAAAATGTCAATTATTAATTGTAAATTAGTTCTCTTATCATATGCTCAAACTCTAAGTACCAATAACTTGTGCGATAACAACTAGTAAAATTCATGGCTTACATTTAATTAAGTCAGCAAGCAAGTTCAGTAGCATATATTGATTTGTAACACAAACATAAAGATTAAGAATATCATGAACATCAAGTAGCATTGCAATTTTTCTTCTAATCTTGCTAATAACCACAGTAGACATCAGAATAATCACAGAGTGCAGTGATTCCAATAGACTTATTTGATCTCTTGTTGTATATTCTTTGCAAAATCTACATTCAAATTAAGTTTTTCTTGTTAATATTCAATTGTGAATCTGCTCCATAAGAGCTGAAAAGAAACTATGTGATCTTACAATTTCTAATCCCTTCATCCCAATTCCGAATCTTGATAACCATATTCTTAGACAATAAAATATGATTTACATGCTCTAAAAGTTAAGATAGTTGATTTCAGAGAATTATTTAAGCATGGCATTTTGCATCAACACATAATATCTAAAAATCTAAGCTAATTACAAAAGACTATATAGTTACGAATCGAGAATGGGAATTCAAATGTTGTGAATGGTAAATCAAATAGTAAGATCATAAATAAGACTAAGTTCATAAATTTATATTAAAAAAAGAACATTTAACATGTTTAACTTACAAAATATTATTAAAATTTGTCTAAAATGCAATTTTAATATAAAATCATATTATCCAACCAAGAACTTTGTCATGTGGATACTTTTACCACATGACATTCAAGTTTCAACCCTCCATTAGGGCCAACATCCTTGTTGGTCACGGCTAACTCTAGACCACCACTCCGAGTTTGGCTCTAAAACCAATTGTTACAAGTTAAATGGGAGAGCTTACCAAAAGACTAGTCCAATGTAAGAGAGCCCATATTAACTTATAAACCCCAAACTGGCTTCAAATACAACCAATGTGGGACATGTCTCATACCTTGCAATTGGTTATTTTTACCACATAACAATTTGTTTTCCAAACTTGTAATCTTCCTAAATATTTGTTTTGCAATTTTGTATGTAATGATTTCCTATTTTGTTTTTACAAAATTCATATTTCTATTTTTAAGTTGAGTTCTTGAATCGACCGAATTCATGGAATCAGCCGATCTAAGCAATTCACCACCAAATCGATCATGAATAGACCAATTCATGGTGGATGTTAATTCAACTCATGGATTCCAATCTATTTTGGGTGAACTAAATCGAATCCTATTATTCAAGTTTGGTATCGCACAATCTTGATAACTACATAGTTGTACGGGTGCAAGGCACACCGAGTGCGCCAAAGGTCAGGCGTGTGCCCGAGGACCATGAGGTGCATAACAAAAAATGCATTTAACTTTTAGAACTGCCATTAATAAACCTAAAATACAATAAATAGTACAAAAAACATATTAAATCACAATTAATATAATTAATTGCATCATACACATGTAACCAAACATATCCTTAGCAGCACAACGACAATGTAACAATACACGAGGAGATTGAGAGAGTAGATAAAGGGAACGATAGAGAACGCAAAGTAAGATGAAGATGAAGTAACTGATTGTGATGAACAATAACATAAGCAATTGTGATTTTGATTCTCTTCGTGAAGAAAAGTCTCTTTATTTTCACTTATATATTATTTAATTTAATGAGGATGACTATAACATATGGAAAAATCCTAAAAAAAAAAAACTCAATGGGCCTAGGCATAAAAGACACACGCACCAAATGAACCGTGCCTTGTACGAGGGCGACAGGCAAGGCGTTGGCCATTGTGCTTCGAATGCCTGAGGTGCACCCGTAGCAACTATGGATAACTATAATTTAGATTATGAACCCTTATAAGTTACATCATAAAGGACACCTAATAGGATCGATATATAGGAGAACAATCTAGAATTAATACACTTGCTATAATTACTAATCAGTAATATACACATATAAAAAATTTTCAAATATTTATCATCATCTTTTAAAGGTGGAATAAAATAACTTAGACACAACACAACATCCTTATAAAGAAACTTTCAGGTGAAAACGGTCATATAAATTTATTTCAAAAAAATTTAATCGATATTTTTCACATTGTTCAAGGAAAACTATAAATCTACACACACATATTACCTTTTCCAAAGTCAACAACCGAAGGTTTAGAGTTGGCATCATCAAGTCAAATATGAAAGAGGAGTTTTAAAGAGAAAAATAATTTCTTGAAGTACCTAATTATGCTAATTGTGTTATATGTTAGGATTTTGAAATCAACTAATTAAGCAATAAATAAGGCTTGTGTAATTTTTTATGTCATCATCGTCCTAACAAATCCGTAAACATAAAAACAAGACTAGTTAAAGGCATTTTTATGCATTAAAAAAGATTGTGTGAAGGCATTCAAATCTACTTTTACTAAGTAACTAAAACCTAAACCTAACACTTAGGAATTTCACAATAATGTTGAAAAAGCTAATTTTAAATATAGAATTTGAGGATCTAACGTCACTTAAACCAATATAAGCTAAAGTCAATGGCACGATTATATAAGAAAAGATGAAAGTGTCATGGAAAGTGGTAAAATAAAACCATGTGCTTCACACGGATGCCGCTCATGAGCAAAAAAGAGAATCACCTGCTTATAACCGGCATAGAGAAACTGAGTTGCTTTGAGCATACCTGTTGACAAAGGGAGAGAGCATGCTTGTTTATAGCCATAAGCTTCAAGTGGATGCCGCTCATGAGCATGCTCTCTCTCTTTGTCAACAGTTAATAACAAAGCCTGAAATGTAACCTGCGGAATCTGAAACAAATTCACATAATTAAAAAGCATCCCAAACAAGAATAGACAAAAAGAAAATTGATTCCATCTGTTATATATACTTGACTTACCAAGAAAATGCGCACAGTTAATCCACAAGGAGCCCCAAAGCAACAAGTATCCAACCTGAAACAGTATCAATGAGTCAGTCCAAGAAAATCCACAATAAAATCCGATTTGCTCCATTTCGAAAAAGAAAGATTATAAGCTTTGAATTGCTATGAATACATTAAAATTGTTCAAAAAGTCCAATTTTGGAGGAACTCGACTCAATTAAATTTGATTTTCTAAATTCTCAAAGTTAGATTTGTGAAGTACAATAAAGTTAGCATATATGATTTGTGGGAAATGAAATCATTTTAGATATTATTACTAAACCATTTAGCTTTTCCATTTTCATTTATTCTCGTATTGCCCTTGCTAAGGGTATTAACCACGAACATCCACGAAATTAAAATATCAATCGCTCTTCCCATGAGTCAATTATTCCAAACAAGGGATTGAACTGGATTATTAATTAGATTCTAAAGATATGCCAATCAAATTTCCTTCAATGGAATTGGTTTGAGGCAAAGGGTAATGAAATGCAGAATAGCTCCTGAATAAGAAAAATATAAACTTCCAAACTTAGTCTTCAAGTAACGTAGCAAACATAAACTGAGCCTCCTGCACTAGATAACTACAGAATTTTATGTGATGTTATTGCATATTTCGTTAAGTTTAATAAGACAATATGATGAGAAAATATCAAAGAAACAAACTGAAACATGGCAATTCATGTTGTAACCAAGAAACATGAGTACAACAGAAGACTTCTTGCTCTTGTTACACTAGACTCCAAACTCAATTAAAGACCCAAATTTGGAACACAAAATAAGCATATATTCACAAATACTCCTGTCTTTACAAAATCCTAAATTAAACCCAGTCTTGCAAGCCAACCAGAAACTTACAAGGCTAAATGAAAATATCAGAAACCATTTCCCATATTCAAGAAATATAACCCCTCAGTACAAAAATGGTAGCTATGTGTGCCAACAAATGTGGTTCAAATACCCGAGAATGAAGACATTATTTTCTATGGAGACCAGTGAGAATAAAATCCCTAGGCAATATTCAACATGTGCATTCTAAATAACAATAACCGATAAACTAAAAAGAGCAGCAAATTTCTCGGCTACCAGTTCTAGCTTAACAATTCAAATGGAAGAAACCCAAAAGCACCCATAAAAAACTGTTGGTTGGAAACCTAATTGAGTAACCATACTACATAATTACGAGTATGCAAAGATCTACAAAGCTTAGCAGACATAAAATACAAGGTTAACAGGAAGTTTCCAAAGTAAGAATTCGGTATAAACTGACGAATTATGCAGAAAATAACCTAATCCTTCGAGAACTAGATCCAAACCCAGCAAAATATTTATAAAACCCCATAAATTCCCAAAGAGATGCAAATCCATTTCACACAAAAGAGAGAGGAAAAACTGAAAAGGAGCAAAGTAGAAAATCGGAAAAATAAAAACGAACCTTAGAGACATAAATCTCTGAGAAGCCGATCGGATAATCGGGGGATGTTTGAGATAGAGATGGAATTTTGAAGCAGAAAGGGAAAGTACAAAAGTGTACAAATTTCATATCAACCTCTTTTCGACAAAATAATAGGTCCCACTGAATGGGCGGACGGTGGTATGATTGTCCACGTACTGTAAATAAGTTGTACTCTATTATTTTCTAGGGCATAACAACAGACATCACTGTCCCTAAAACTTCCAAATTTGTAATAATATTTTCCTTTCTCACTACGGTAAATAATGGACACAGATCGCTTTACGTTTAATTTATTAAATAAAGTTCAGGTAAAATTTATTTTTTTACTCACATGCTCACAGTCACTATTCAATTAAACTTATACCATCAATTTAATTGTAATGAGTGACGAAATAACCCTTACTTTATAGAAAATAAAGTCAATACAAGGAATGTTAGATGGAAAAAGTTTTCATTTTAATAAGATACATTTTTAAATAGTAGTGAAGAGTATAGTTCCCTACGTTCTAAATAAAATAATATCAAGGTGTGCATGTATAGATTGTTTTAAAAGATTTCGCCTGCGCTGCACGTCCGGTTGTTTGCTTTTAGAATGCTATTAAATCTTTGACTGATTTATTATCACTTAAACATCATTTATTATGACTTATTGTCACCTAGATTAATATCTAGTCCAATTTATCTCGCCTCGTCAATGTCTAAACACATTTTTTAAGATATTAATACTTAACAATTTATCATTTTAACCCATAAAAAATAGCTCAATTAATTAAACTAATACACATTACGGTGCTTTCATCACAGTTTTGAGTCAAGAGAGTTACCTCAAAACCATAAAAATTAGGAGTCTCATAAATTAGGTAGCGATATAGTACTGTATAATGAGTTTTTTTATTGTAATGGAATTAACTAAAATTTTATGTTTTTTCATTTTTTTATCTCAATGTCTATTATTTTCTTAATTATGCTTCACGCTTTAATTTAATTACAATAATATATTTAAAAAAAAAAAAACAAATCTGATTAATTCTTGCACATGCTCTGATTAATTTTCACTTAGGCCTCTAAGGCAGTTGTCGCCTGAATAGCATGGAGTGATTTTTAAGACATCGCTTGTACTTAAAAAAATGAAGTTTGGGCAGCCATCTCCAATGGCTAAGGCAATTTTAAATGTGAAAAGGATATTGATATATTTATGAAGGTAAAAGAGAATATATGAGTTCTCAAGTTAACATACAGTAAAATTTATACAAATAAAATTATAATTGGCACCTAGTATACATGTTATTTATTTGTTATTTTCTCAATGCAATACAGTGTCATTTAGTTTATGTGCAATGAAGTGACTATCCATTAAATTCATGTGATATAAAATCCATGTGTCATAGGATATGTTATTTTTTCTGGCCATGTGTTATAAAATCTCCATTGAATATATTATAGTAAATTTATGAACCCAGAAGATAATGGATTATGTAGCACATGAAACATTTTTTTTTGAATAATTAGAAATTTTGAAGGTGATTAGTATTGAACTTAGGATCTTTCACCACTTATATTAAGCGGTGTATCAATTGAGCTACACCCAACTGATTTAGAACATAAAACATTAACATGTTTACGGGATATAGCAAACTAGTTTAAAATGCATTTTGATCATTGCTCACACATGATATTAGAGTTTTGATTGTTATTTCATTGCCACTCATTTGTATATATATAAAAAAATTTGCCCAAGTGCGATTACATTAGATCTGGGTATAGGCTTGTAAGGCCCGTTTATGTCCATTCTTTATGGGATAGACTTGAATAAATACTTTAGAACATAAGTTCGGTCCGATCCGAACTCGGATTAACCCGATTAATATATGGGCTAGGTTTGAGTTTATTACTAAAACTCAAGCCCAACCCACTCAACCCGATATTAATTAAAGATAAATTAATAATATATTTTTTATTTATAAAATCAATGGAATATATGGCCTCCCTGCCTTCCGGTTCACTTATTTTTCTTTTAACAAATGGAATAAAACCAATTGAAGAGTAAGAGTTGCTGCAGTGTACAGATGTAAGAATTAGTTAGTAATTACACATTCATCATTTGTATTTAGTAAATATAACAAATTAATTATCTGAATTATCAATGTTATCTTTTCAACTTCTTATTATGGGGTTTTTACTCTCATATAAGAACATTTTCTTCTAATTCACCATGAACATTATTTTTAAGGATAAACTTATAAAATACGCCTTTTGGTTTCATCGTTTTATAAAAAAGTGTTTGTGAAATTTTTTTTTTAAAAAAGTGCATGTGATTTTAAAAGTTTTTAAACGTGTACTTGTGATTTGGGAATTGCATTGTTATACCAGTTATTTCAATAAATTCAACATTTCTATATTTTAACTATATTATTTAAGAATTATATATCAAGATTTGAGTAAGATTCGGAAAATTTTCATTTTATTTTAATTTTTTAAAGTTATAATAAAATTTTAATTAAAAGAAATATTAATACTTCTCAAACAATTCTAAAATTTATCACAAAGGTGTAATATATTTTCATTAACTAAGCTGCAAAAAATCACTTCAAAATGAATAAGATTACCCTTTAAAATGTGGTTTTAAAATTTCGGAAATCCTCATTTTGCAAATTTTTGAAACTACATGCACCATTTTAAAAAAAAAATTCCACAAGCATCGTTTTGCAAAATGACCAAATCACATATTTTTTAAGTTTACCCTATATTTAATGATTAACGTGAGAATTTTCCTTAAAAAAATAAAATAGACGGGATTGACTGGCGGGCTTGGGTTGTGATAATTTTATAAAGACCCGGCTTGGCCCGAGCCCGTGTAAAATTATATACAATTTGGGCCGGACTTGATTGCTAGTATTTTGACTAGGCTCGATGAAGCCCGGCCTAGCCCAACCTATGCCCAGGTCTAGATTACATTAAATGGAAAGACAAACCCTCACATGGTTTGAACCTACGACCTCTAGAAGCTGATATCATTAGAGATAATCGGCCCCTTAAAGCCCCTTGACCAAGCTAAGTCCATTCACTAAGGGCACACACCAGTCTCCATTCACGAGAAGCCACGTCGCCAAGCGGTTATCATACTCATCAATGCGTCTCCTATAAAGCAACAACACACATTGACCATGAGGTCACACTCTATATGTCCCTCTCATTTCCATACCCATTTGCTCTCCCATCGATATCTTACTTACGCATCAGAGTCGCCTCGTCGGACCACCGGCCATGTCCGTCTAACGCCCTTTTTGTCCTTCAAATTACCATCCCAGTGACCTCAGAACATCAGAAGCCACAAGTTTAGTATTAACCACTAGTCTGTATATACAATAATCTTTTATTAAAATTTTTTAATATATTGTTTCTTATATTATTTATCATCTAAGTGCTCACCCAAAAATGGGATCGGAATTGAACTGCAAATCTAATAAGGTTACGTTGTATAAGTTTGCATAAGTACTGAAAATCTAAACTACCTGGTATATTGTCATAATTTATAAAATAAATCAAAATATGTTATATGATCTGGGTTTAGGCGCATTGGTAAATTTTAGCTAGTATTACTTGAATGTTAAATGTAAAACTTGTCCGCAACTTATGCAAATTTTAATTCATTTTAAATCAGTTATGCACAACTATTCATACATAGTTATTGATTGCTAATGTTGGAAATAATCGATTCGTCTATAAGTGAGTCAATCGAATTAAAGGATCTAATCTAATAAGTTAACTAGAGTACTTAATTGAAAATTAATTAAATTAAAATACTTAATTAAATTAGATAAAGACATAATTGCAATAATTTATTTTCATTAAGTATCAAAACTAATATTTTACCATTTTTTCCTCGTAAATGTTCATAGGAACGTTTTAAGATTGATTGAAAATTCGGCTTCTCTCTCAAACTCTCTCTCCCAGATTTTCTCTACGGTGAAAAATCCTGCAAAACTTCGATTATCGATCTTTAACACGGTCGTAGTCATGAAAATAATTCTGTTATCCCATATCAGGTGAAGTAGACTCGATTCTACATACAAATTTTGTATTCGAGGATTCGAAAAAAGCTACGAATTCGGATCTATTCTCCTTCATTTTCTGTTAGCTTAACTACAACTATATTAAACAATTATATTAAGCACTAACATGAAAACAACTATCGTCACTCCAACAACAAACAATTAAATTAAAGGAGGTCGAATTCAATTGCGAAAGTATATCCCAAACAATAAGCTGATATACATGCATTAATCGATAGGGATTTTGAGATTGGTTAAAATACATAGACAAAGAAAACATGGTCTACTTGACAAAGTAAGGAAGGTTAAGAACATAAAGAAGAAAATAAGCCCAAATGACACCCGAAATACCCCCAAAAAAGAAACCACCAGTAAATTTAGACCATCCATCAGCAGTTTGCAGCTGATCCGGCACCTTTTTCCGGCCAGTCAAAGTCAAACTCGGGGCAGTCGATGCTTCGCCTTCCCCAAACGATGCTACACCATACATAGTCAAGCATATGCTCAGTATCACAACTAGCCCTCCGGCTGCCAATGACCCTGCTGCTCCTGCTACCTCTGTGTTCCTCAAAGGCCCGGCCTTTACGAACGGCCCTACGAGGAGGAACCCGTGGGCCAGGCCGACTTCGATGCCTCTAAGAAGCGGGCTAACTGCTGTTCTGTAGGCTGGTAAGTTGGATAGGTACCATGCTATCAAAGGACTTGATGTAACTGGTGTTTCTAGGCTTCCTATAAATGGGTCTCCATTGATTGGTTGAATCACTTGGTATGTTGGCTGCATATGTAATTTCAAATTAGTGATAAACCATTTGATGCATAATAATGAAATATTTTACAGAGTTTCTACTTTCTATGATTATTATTGAATAAAATGCGTCTTGTTCCTAATATCTACAGCTAAGTTCCAGGGTTTTTAGAAGAGTTGTTTTTCCATTGTTTGAGGATTAAGCATATTCTAGAAATCAACTGTTATCTTTTCGTGTTCTTGTTTGATTTATAGTTTTGGATGCATCGAATCTAAACAAGTCTGAAATGTAAAAAATGGAAGGTACCTTGTCAGATTGAATGGCCTTGACAGTGAAGAAGAGAGAAGTCCTCTTTGTAGGGGATACTCTGAGAGAGGAACCAGAGTTGCCCTTAGGCACAGCAAGACTCTTTGTAAATGAAGAGGCAAAGCTGCTCTTGAGCTGGCTCGCCATTGCTGATGCTGTACCTGCCATTTTTTTTTGTTAAACAACTATTCTACAAAGTGTTACCAATATGAAATATGTAATGGTTTCTGACAGGAGTATCTGTTGCTTACAAACCTGTGGTTGTCCTTGATGAGGCGTCTGTTTTGTGGGATTTTCATTGGATGCTTTCTTTTATCAACCTTATCCCCATCTTATCCATTATCCTTCCTACTTTATTTATTTTCTTTTTTCAAAGAATAAGTTAAGTTTGAATAAAGAATATTAAAATATCCTTCATAATATAACAAGCATTATTCAGAATAAAAATTTATTTTTTCTAATAAAAATATTGGTATATACCATATATTAGAGAATTTATATTTAATTGTTAAAAGATGGCCCGTTAAGCCCACAATCACCCTCACATCCTTATAAAAGGGCACCTCCTCACAACCTAAAAGAATGAGAGATAATCTAATTCTCTCTAACATCCTCCACTCACTCTTCCCAACGCAACCAATAGAGATAGGCCCAATCACATCCTTTTGGCAAACTAACCGTGCCATTGGCGCCCATCGTGGGGCGCGAACCCACGACCACAAGATTAAGAGCCTCGTGGGAATCGAACAAAACACCCCACAAAAAGCTCATATCTCTAACACTAACCCATAATCTCTTGAAGGAATGGTTCTCATGGCCATGGAGGGCACCCCCAAATGAGAAGTTGGGGCATTTCGAACAGTTCCTTCAAAATGAATATCAATCGGTTGTATCTGTAGTATGCAAATTCGGTTGGAAAGGATTCCAATGGATTGATTCGCTTCCTAATTGGAAAGAGGGTTCAAACATCCAAAGACAGACAAGGACAAATAAATATATTGGTACTTTAAATATTTGGGAAAGCGATGGAAAAACAACAACATTCAATACCCATTTGTTGAGGCGTTCGGATGAAAATTGTAAATAGACTACAATGATTTCTTAATTGGAAGACTAGAAGTTCCATTTTGAAATTCGATTGGAAACGCTCCCAATGAATTGATGGGGTTGGATTCGCTGCCCTCATTCGTAATGTGCAAAGAGTTGTTCGGTTGGAAAGGGTTCTAATGGATTGATTTGCTTCCCAATTGGAAAGAGGATTCGAACCTACTACTAGCAATATCTTGATTAGAATTGATTCCATGAACCAAAAGATCTATGTTGGAACTTATCGATCCTCGCGACTTTGAACGTTATTTTGGATGCTTTCCAACGATCAATTTGAAGCTTGGAGCCTTAGATCTAAAATTTTCGATAATTTAGGACTTATTGGCGACCATTTCAAAATTTTGATCCGAAACTCAACAAAATGCTTTTGAAAACATCGACAATTCGAATGGTCACAGGTATTTTCAAAGTTTTGGTATTTCGTTAGGGACTAACATTTTCCAAGTTTTTGTTGGTGAAAATTTGTTGAGGCAGCTTAACCAAATTTGGGATCTAAATCCAACAAAGGCTATATAAATGGCTGAAAATTAAAGCTTGTTGGAATTGATCCATTTGGAAATTATGTTGTTGGGTTCGGCAATAGCTTTGGTGACATCTGTATGTCAGAGATTTAAATGAAGAAATAATGTCCGATTCAATGTCAGCTCCAGCATAAGTTCTGAAATCATGGGATCTTAATTCCTCTGATTCAACCACCATACCGATATGGGTCTTGGCTTGTTCGCATCACACCGATAAGGGTCCTTAGGTCATTCATATCACCCCAATAGAGGTCCCAACCTGTCAATCATCCCAACGAGGAGTTCAAATGCCACATACATGTCCATCAAATAAAAAAGCTACCACAATTGAGCTATAAATTCACTTGTTCCGATTTGAATTGGAAAAATCCTTCCAACATAGTCACCACCTCCAAAACCATAGGTAACACTGATAAGTTTTCTTTTTCCTTTCATTAGTATTATCATACTAGAATATTGAGAATACACCTCAGAAATATGCACTTTATGTCATGATTGAATGCTAACAATTTGTATTGAAGTGGTGGAAGTATACCTTCACTTTGTCATTATGCTAAAGGAAAATGCAAGAAGTTTATGGCATTTGGCGGAATCATCAAGTCCAATGTTAAACTGTTTTACAAAATTCAAAATGTTGAACAATTACAACGAGCTTCCGATGTTATTTGATTGACGAAATCAAATACATTATGCTTTGGATGCTATTTTATCATGACCAAAACTATTTCAAGTCAAAATCAAATACACTAAGCTTCAATTGCTATATTGCTTTGGCATGGTCAGCCCTATCGGATGCTAGTATATATGGATGAAATACCCTTATCATATAATAACTATAGAAAAATACCATAAATTTTATTTTGTACATAAATATTCATATATTAACACAACCATCAATATTTTACATTAACTTTAATATCATTCCTTTATATTACAAACCATAATTATGTTTGATTAGCAAAACCAAAACCCAACTACCTCTATTCTATATGCCTGTCATATGAGGAGAGAAAGCGAGATGGACACAGCCGACAGACCTTTCTTTCATGACAGCTACGGGTAAGGACCTTTTAGTACAAAACTTTATCTACAACTTCAACAACTGAAAAATATAGCGATTTATATGAGTCGCCACTCAGTGAATATAAACAATCAATGAATTTAACAATCACATACAATTACACCTTCAAAATAAACATACAGTCATTCATGTATGCTATTGGATGATTCATTTATTTAATTAATGTGACATTTCCGGCCAAACTATTGGCCCGGAAACATGTAACATTTGTAACAATTGTCAATTGATTTGCTGGTCAACTATATAACAATTGGTTGACCTTTCGGTCCAGATAGATAATTGGTTGACCTTTCGGTCCATTTATCAAATATTGCAATTAGTTGACCATATAGGTCCAGATAATAGAACATGTATTGCAATGTTTGATCGGCTATGTCACAACGTCTCTCTTTATTTCATTTGTTCCTGTACAATTGCGTATATCATGTATAATTCAATTAACTCATGTTTCACCAAATAAACATAGGTGCATATAATTCAAATTCCCTAAATAACATATAATCATTCAATTCACAACAGTTCACCAAACATTCAAATATCACATATCAAAACATTTCACCCATAAATTCATTTCATGTTTATACTCACATAGTATCAAGCTAATTCCCTTGGAAGCGACTTGAATCTTCCTCCAGAATACCTTCACGATTTTGAGCTCCTATAAACATAATTTCAATATCATATACACATAATTATCATATTTCCTTTCCTACAAGCAAATGTTCACAAAACAGAATTACTTTCCTTATGACCTTATTCTACTTAAAAATTCATAACTTTCAATTCACTTCACCAAATGATCCGATTCTTCTTTTATTCTATCTCTAATACACAAAGCTGTAACATACTAAAACCTCAATAATTGTAAAGCCTTATACGATTTATAGTGAATTTTCCTTCAAAACCTGTTTCAGTCCTGCTTAACCTGGACAACAACATAATAAAATGAGCATAACTCTCTCTACACAACATGAATCGACTTGATTATTTTTCCTAATTAAACTAAACACATAAGGGAATAACATATCAAAAAATTAGAATTTTCTAAGTAGTATAACAATCCCAGATTAATTTTGAATCTCACCCTATCTCTTTGGTCCTCCAATTTTGCACACTTCATCTTATAAAAATCATAGATATTGATCTACTCATCTAAAAATCCCCAAATTTTGTAGGATGAACCCAGATATAAAGAGGAACAATTCATCTTCTTACTAAAACTTCTAATTCTAACTTTAATCTAACAAAAATTGCACTACAAAGTTACTAAAATACCTGATTCCTTCCTTCTAGCTCTCTTCTTCTCTTCTTCCTTATGCTTTGTTTTTGGGAGATGAAGACCTGATCTAAATCTATTCTTATCAGGCCATACAAAAATCTAAGGGGCAAAAGACCAATTTGCCCTCAAATTCTTTATTTAATACAAATACTAACTATACTAAATACATATACGAACATCTATACCATATTAATACTAATTCTAATACTAATGCTTATACTTAAATCCTTATGACATATCACAATTTTATTCAACTTCATATGTTCAAATAATCATTTTATATCTATAACATAACTATACTCTACTTATTCCTTGAAATTCTATAGCTATATAATTCGATACTTAGATATTAAATATCGTATTTTGTATGGTTAAAATAACTATTATTTTAACTAACCAATTTTAATAAATATAACATGTAAAATATTAAAAATAATAATTTCATGACATGTAACAATTGTGGACAAATGCAAATATAATTCGTGAAATGGGATGTTATAATGGATGCACATTGTATTTGTCGGATGACAAAAATATCACCTTAAAGTGATCACCAATAGGGAAGCCCAGTAAATTCTAATACATTGGATGATCTAATCACATGAAAGGGCATAATCCAAAGAAAGGTCTTCACATTGCTACAAAATGGGCATATCACCCTTATCCAACATAAAAATCGCATATTTCAATTGGACATAGCACCCTTACCAAACATTAATTGATACAAAATGAGCGTAGCACCCTTATCCAATGCATAGAAAAGTTGAAGAGTAAAATTGGCATAATACCCTTATCCAACATTAATTAAAGGTTGGGCATAGCACTCTCCCAACAGAAATTGGGCATAGCGCAACAAAAATTGTAAAATTAAAGAAAAAAGTTAGGCATGACACCCTTATCCAACATTAATTGAAGAATAATACTCATCCAACAAAATTGTAAGAATTGTTATAGTACCGTTCCAACAAACATTGGAGATTAAAAGTATTGGGCATATCACCCTCCCAACAATACTCTGGAAGTGTACAAAATGGGCGTAACACCTTTATCCAATGCATAGTGAGTACTTTAAAAATTTGGCTTAGCACCCGTATCCGACACGATCACGGATTGGCTGTTCGCCTATTTCCTAACGGTTTCGCCCAATGGAGGCCTGACATTGGCCATTTCGCCTATTCCCTAACGAATTTACCCAGCAATGATATCTCTTATTTGTCTAATGGATTTCTCAACGAAACCCAAACATTGGTTATTTATCTTTTCGCCAGCAAATTCGCAAAGCAGTGGCATTACATATGCTATTTACCAATTGACCAATGGTCTAATAAATTCACCTGAGGGTAGCAAAACATTGTAATTCTCTCGATTATTGAACAACTAAAAAATATGGATGAAGCGGTTTCAACTATTAACCTAACGAATTTGACCTATGACCAATGAATTCACATATCGGATTAACAAATTCGGCTAATGGGTTGAAAAGCATTGGTCATTGGCTTTTTCACCCACCAAATCTATTCGACCAACGGTTTAGACCACTAGTCTATTGGATGTTTAAGGGCTCTACAATATCGTCAACTATATCCAAGGTCTCTACATAAACTTCGGTCATATCCAAAGGTTTCACATAGGCCTCTGTCACTCCGTCAAAGCCCTTTTTCAAAAAGCGTTTCAAAATGGTCCAATTAAGCAATGGTCATTCACACTTTTGCCTAAGCTTATTCTGACCATCGGTCTAGAGGATCCAACCAATAATCTCCTTACTATGGGACATTCTATCAACAAATCTATTTGACCATGGGTTCTATGGACCCGACTATCGGTCTAACAGATTTGACTAACGGTGGAATTACTATAGGTCATTCGCTCAACAAAGATACTCAACCATCCATTTAATGGATTTGTTTGAAGCTATTAGTTAATTACTCCAATCACTTCACCCAAAGTTGGATATAATAGCAATTTGCGGATTTATCCGAAGTTATTTAACAATTAGCTCAAGCAATTAGCCCAACGACACCTCATATACTCTTTGGCATTGGTCCTACAAATGACGGTTCAACAAACAACCAACCAATCATTCGAACAATTTTATCAATTTAACATGTCACCCTTATCAAATAAATTCAAAAATGTTACCCAACAACCAGTGTTTTAAAAAGCGTTAGGCGCTAGTCGGGCGGCCAGGGCTCCTAAGGGCCTAGGAGGGGCCTGAGCGGGGACTAGGCGGGGCCTAGCGGTGGTCTAGGCGGATTTATATTTTTTAATTTTTTATTATTTATACATAAAATATAATTTTAACTAAAAAAAATTATAAAATATTAAAAAAACATAATTTAGAATTTATTTTAAAATTGGAAATGAGACTTTTATTGTGAGAACACTTTTATTTTACTAACTAAGCTATTTTTAGTGGGTTAAAAATATCAAACTATAATTATTATAGATACTAATATCTTAAAAAATTGAATTTAGGTGTCATCTAGGAGAAAAAAATCGGAATAGACGGTGCCTAGGCGGCAATAAATCGGTTAGGGGCTTGGGAGCCCCATGGGAACGTAAAATCGCGCGACAAGCTCTAAAATAGGGCCTAGGCGGGGATTTTTAAAACAGAGCCAACAACATTGGCAACTTTCTACTTCGTCCAACAACTCCAATATGTTTGACTAATGAATTCACTTAATGGCATGATAACTTCATTGTTTGATTACTCAAAGATGATCAATCAACGATCAACTTAACTCACCTAATGGCATCCGATTATTGGTGATTTTCTTCTTTGTCTGACGGCTCAAACTTGCCCCTAACCAGTTGGCAATCTAAGCAAGAGGCTTTCCAACTCATGACCCTTTGGCATTGGACAGCCTGCCAATGCTTAAAACTAGTTAGCATTCATAAGCACAGAGCCTACGAACGCTACAACGGTTAGCATTGGCCAATATAGAGCCTACCAATGTTGTGACCATGTGGAATTTCCCAAGTATAAAGCTTTCCAATGCCACGATCCATTGGCATTCGCAAATATAGTGCCTGTTGGATATGATGTATGCCCTTAAGGCAATTAGGGCGATATATCTTAAATATGTAATAGTACGAATAATTTGTTTAATCAATAAAGGCATTTAGTCTTTTATTTATATCAATATGCTTGTATATATATATGTATATTAAAGCTGGTTAAATATATGTTCATTGATTTATGCAAAAGTCCTTGATATATCATAGCATGAAGTCAGAGAAATTATAATTGGACTATATTTGGTGGAACCTGCTTTATGTGCAATTATGATTATGTCTAAACTATCCATAGTCATAGTTTCATCAAGAAAGGATATTGATGAAATGGAAAGACTAGCATGTGGTCAACTTTCTTGGAAAGGGTCCAAGCAGTTAATCTCCTAAAGACTGAAGGTGGTGCCTTAAGTTTGACACATGGATATATCTGGGAGATAAATTGGAGACCGCAGCAAGATAAACACTTGGTATAAATATCAATGTGTTGGTGTTTATCTTCATGCAATAAGGTTTGCAAATGTCCTCATACTTGAGATGCTAGTTGCCTTGTGTGGTACTATTGCTATACTTTGGGTCATTGCTATACACTAATTTATTTAAGGTACTACGGGTGATTACGGATATAGTTATTATAACACGTTGGTAAACTAAGTAGTCGGAAAGAATCCATCACTCTGGATATATTAAGGAGTTGTACATGGCCACTTGTTGAAGTGATGATTGCCATAAACCTCTGATCAGAGTATGTGTTTGATAGAAATGGTTTCTAGTCAAACACACTATGGTAAAAGGCAATATACTTCGGTAACAAGTAAATAATTGGGATGGCTTAGAGCAACCTCGCTATTAGTAGGTTAACACTTTAACCAAAACCTATAAATCAGATGGTACTAATATTGAAGAATGGAAGGAATTTATCGCACTGGATAACTGTTGCGTTAACCGGGATTAAGTCATAAGCATAAATGACGTTCCGAGTAATGGGGGATGGTAGACTCTTGCTAGAGGTGTACTACAGTCGTTTAAGGTAATCGAGCTCTATTCACGGTCTAGAGCATCGAGCTAATGGTTCCATTAGAACAAGGGTTGGTTAAGCCTTAACAGCTCAATACTTCGGGATCCTATAAGGTCACACACATTGGACCTTCATCAGACTAAGTAAAGAACTAATAGATTTATTCTATTACGAAAATATAACATAAATAATAATTGGATTATTATTTAATTGGTTAAAATTGATTAGATCAATTTTGGATAGACCAAGAAATTTATTTTAACCGGTAACTAATTAATTAGAGTCATAAATAAATTATAATTGATTAGATCAATTTTGGTTGGACCATGAAATTTATTTTAACTGGTGATTAATTTATTAGGGTCAGAAAATAAATATTTGAAAAAGGATTAAAAAGGGGAATTTTGCATTGGCGAGTTTAATTGGACCGAGGGTACAAAAGTATTTTGTACAGGCTCGAGTGTGCGGGAGTACACCGAAAGGTGTGCGAGCAATGCTGGGCATTACTCGCGGCAGCCCATAAAATGAGCTGCACATGCGCAGCCCACAAGCAAGGCGAAGCCTACAAGGGCTTTGCCTTGCATGTGCACACAACGTGTGTGCACATGGGATGAGAGTAATTACTCCCATCCCACATCGCTCAGAGGGGGAGCAAAATGCTCCCCCAAGCCTATATATAGGCTTTCTCCTTTCCTTTCAAATTGTACCAAGCTCAAAGCATAAATCCGAAGCGACATAATTAATCTCTCAGGTAATTGAGCAAGTTATTTTTATGGAGCCTGAATTTATTCGGGCACCGCTAATTTATATTTTTGAGTGAGGCTACTGGAGTGGTCTAGCAACTACTCGAGGCTTCTTAGTTCTTCCTCCTGGGGAGGTTTTGGTTGGTGGGGTTTGTGTGGATACTGATAGAGGCTATCCTACGATTGGAGGCTTATGCAAGAAGGTTCTGCAAAAGCACGCTTCAACTGGTAAGTTCCTTTTATTTCTCTTTTAATTATTAAGTCTTTTTTTAAGTGTATTTAGACTTAATAATTATGCTTAAGTTATTTTACATGCTTAGTTTATTTTTGTGCTTAATAATTATGCTTAAGTTATTTTGCATGCTTAGTTTATTTTTATGCTTAGGTTATAACTTAGAGTTAAAACATGCTTTGTATAAAATAAATGTGCTACGATATAATTTGGAATTATGGTATGCCTAGTCCTTTAGCATGCTAACATAGGTAAAGAATTATTTAGTTAAGGCTTTATTTAATTTATATGCAACTAATAGGAGTTCCTGGGGATAGGGATAAAATTTTAAATTTCCTCCATGCCTCTTATGCATGTTCAATCTGACTGTCAGTTTCCAACAGTGGTATCAGAGCCTGGCTATTTAGTGCATAATTAAGTTAGAAGCAAACTAAATATTATTTTCTAAATAAAATAATTTGTTTATTTAATTATTTGGAACAATATATATATAAACTTATGCCTTTCATTTCAAGGTTAGAAAATGGTTATGAATAATTTTGAATAAGCCTGCTCAACTTATTTAAATTATACAAATGTCAATAATTTATTTAAATTAAATGGGTTATAGATGCTCCCAATTTACTTGAATTGGAAGAACGAAATTTATTAGTTCAAGAGAATCCATTGGTCTTCAAGTTTGTGCCCGTATTTGTTCTGGCTAAGGATTGGACTTGGTGTCTACCCCTCATAGGGCACCTCTCCTACCTGGAAACCTATATCGGTGCAATTTGAATTGACCAACCGGGGGATTAATATGAACTAATTTATTTTTAGTATATAAGATGGTGCTTATATATGTTTCTATGACTAAGTAAAAAATTAAATTTATTGAATAAAAGCTTAAAGGAAATGCAATATAAATATAACAAATAAAAGTGTTAATTATTTTGCATATAATAATCTAGGTTGATGGAATAATTATAATAAAGAGATGAACCCACCTAAGGTTAGACCTTATAAATTAATTTTAAAATTCCCTGAATTAATACAAGTTATTATAATTTTGTTCATCTAATAAAATCCTAGATTGATTGAAACGTTTAACACCAATAAAATCCCAAAGTAAATATATTAAGGCAAGTTGTAGTCTTCCTTACTCAAATTTATAATACGGTCTCTTTGGGCTATCAAAGTGCTACGCAAAGCATTTCTTCTAGTCCGCATTGATTGGTTGTAAAGTTTGAGATAGGGTCTGCCTTAACAAAGCTGGGGTAGTCCACCATAAAATTGGGGGCTAGGCCCACATCTGAGACATATTCAAGGAGATGATGCTAATATAAGAGCACACATCCCTTGGGATTAGGGAACTTGAATGAATTAGCAATTGCATACGATGCAAATTAAATGGGATTCCAACTATGACTTACTATTATGACTTGACTCATAAAATTGAGGGTTGTAATCAACTAGTTATAGATGCTACCTACTAGGAAATTTAGCTGGGCTAAAATTCACGAATTCAATAGAATGGGCTATTGTAAATTTCGATGAAAATAGTAGGAAAATGTATTTAATTAAAAACCCTCATATTAAATACATGTGCTTAAACTAATATATAAACGCTTTTCTTTTCTTATATCTTAGGTTGAAAATGGCTTCTAATTTTAATCTCCGTATGTAACTTGACACCAAATTGAATGGCTTGAACTTTTCTAATTGGTTCCGAGCAGTGAGAATAGTTCTCAGATCCGAGGGAATTGCTTATGTCCTAAGTAAAACTTTCCTTATAGAACCTGATGTTGAGGATCATGTGGAACATGATACCTGGTTGAAGCACATGAAAGATCGTGAGACTGCCATGTGTATTATGTTGGGGTCCATGAATCTTGAGCTTAAAAAATAACATGAGAACATGCTCTTGGAGGATATGGTTCTCCATCTTGAAGAACTCTTTTCGGAGAGGGAGAGGATAGAGAGGTATGAGACCTCCAAGCTCCTTTTCGGGACCAAGATGCAGGCTAGCACCTCTGCCTCTCAGCACATACTGAAACTCTTAGGGTACCTTGAGAAGCTGAATCGATTGGGATTCAAGATGAATCATGACTTGAGCATTGACCTTGTGTTGATGTCCTTGATAGATAGTTACTCAGGCTTTGTGACTACCTATTACATGAATAGGATTAATTCAACTATCCCTGATTTAATCAATATGCTGAAAATAGTAGAACCTTAGATCAAGAAGGATCAGAAACCTCTACTATTGGTTGAAAAAGGCAAGGCTTCTATAAAGAAGAAGTAGGCACTGGGTGCTAAGAAAAGAATCAGTAAGAAGAAGAATGAAAAGAAGGCATCTAAGTATGTCTGCTTCCAATGTGGGAAATCGGGACATTGGAAGAGGGATTGCAAAGCTCCTGCTTCTGAGCATTTGAAGAAGAAGCCTACAGAGGCATCTACTTCAGGTATGTTTGTAATTGAAAACTTTGCTACTTTTCTGCGAGAATCCACTTGGGTATTAGATACTGGTTGTGGTTCTCAAATCTGTACTTCTGTGTAGGGACTAAAGAACTGTAGAAAACTTGCAAAAGGGGAGATGGACCTACGAGTGGGAAATGGATTCAGAGTTGCTGCATTAGCCGTAGGGAGCTTTAGTCTTGTTTTGCCAAGTGGACTTGTTTTAGTTTTGAATAATTGTTACTACATTCTAAGTGTTACTAAGAATATTGTATCTGTTGCATGTTTAGCAGCAGAGGGATTTGAAATTTTATTTTTGAATAATAATTGTCAGATTCGTTTGAATAATATTCTTTATAGTTATGGAATGTTGAAAGGTGACATTTATATTCTTGATACTAAAACGGAAGTTTTCAATATAAACAATGTAAAGAAAGTTAAATTAGATAATGAGAATTCCTTCTACTTATGGCATTGCCGTTTAGGCCACATAAACAAAGATCTCTTAACCAAGTTGCATAAGTGTGGAGGCTTGGGCCCAATAGACTTAGAGTCTTATGGTGATTGCGAACCTTGCTTAAAAGGTAAAATGATAAAGTTACCCTTTCAAGGAAAGGGTGAGCGGGCCACAAGTACATTGGAACTTATACATACTGTATGTGGTCCAATGAGTGTTCAGGCACTAGGAGGATACTCCTGCTTCATAACCTTTATTGATGATTACTCACGATACGGTCATTTGTACTTGATGAAGAACAAGTCTGAAAGTTTTGAAAAATTCAAACTATTTAGAGCTAAAGTAGAGAAACAGCTTGAGAAAAGTATTAAAACACTTCGATCCGATCAAGGTGGAGAATACTTAAGTCAGGGGTTTCAGAATTATCTAAAGGAAACTGGGATAGTTCCCCAGTGGACCTCTCCTTATACACCCCAACACAATGGAGTGTTAGAAAGGAGGAATCAGACTTTATTAGGCATGGTCAGGTCCATGATAAGCTATATAGTTCTTAGTAAATTCTTTTGGGGATATGCACTTGAGAGCGTGGTTTATGTCTTAAATAGAGTGTCCTCTAAATCAGTTGATTTTACACCTTATAAAAGATGGTATAACAAAAAGCCATCTCTAAGTCACTTAAGAGTATGGGGTTGTCTTACTATAGTAAAGAGGATAGCATCAGATAAGCTAAATGCCAAGGCTGATAAATGTCTATTCATTGGATATCCAAAGGAAATAATTGAATATCTATTTTACCAACCCGAAGCACAAAAGGTATTTGTGTCTCGGAATGCTCACTTTTTAGAAAAGGAACACTTACTTGCAAAAGTTAGTGGGAGTAGTATTGAACTGGAAGTTCAAGAGGAAGAAACAGATGATCAACTGATTGTCCCTGTTCTAGATACATAAGAGAGTGTGATCCAAGAACAACCTGTTGAAACATAATCATTGCGAAGATCAGGTCATGTTCATAAGGGTCCCGATAGATATGGGTTTATCATCACTAATGATAAGGAGCTATATCTTATGGAGGATGATGAACCAATGATATATGATGAGGTAATGAAAAGCTCAGATTCTGATAAATGGTAAAAGGCCATGAAATCAGAAATGGATTCCATGTACGAGAATTAAGTTTGGAATTTGGTTGATGCACCGCAAGAGGTTATACCAATTGGGTGCAAATGGGTCTTCAAGAAGAAGACAGACATGGACGGTAATGTAATTACCTATAAAGCAAGGTTGGTTGCGAAAGGTTATAGTCAATGAGAAGGTATTGACTATGATAAAACCTTCTCACCGGTAGCCATGCTTAAATCTATAAGGATACTCCTCACCATTGCTGCTCATTAAGATTATGAGATCTGGCCGATGGATGTAAAAACAGCATTCCTGAATAGGGATTTAGACCGGGATGTGTATATGACACAACCTGAGGGTTTTACATCTTAGAATGGCTCGAAGGTATGCAAGCTATAAAGATCCATTTATGGACTTAATCAGGCATCCAGAAGTTGGAATATAAGGTTTGATCAGACAATCCGGGAACTGGATTTCTGCCCAAATGCAAATGAGCCTTGTGTTTACAAGAAGGTTAGTGGGAGTGCAGTCTTTTTTCTAGTATTGTATGTTGATGACATTCTGCTAATAGGGAACGACATTTCTCTTCTTCAAAACGTTAAAGTATGGTTGTCAAGAAAGTTCTCTATGAAAGACCTTGGTGAAGCAGCATTTATACTAGGTATAAAGATCTACAGGGATAGATCCAAGAGGCTATTAGGTCTTTCTCAAAGTACATATATAGACAAGGTGTTGAATAGGTTCAACCTTGAGCATTCTAAGAAAGGTTATCTCCCGATGACAAAGGGGATTAACCTATCTAAGGCTGAGTGTCTGAAGATAGCTCAGGAGAGAATGCACATTAAGGATATACCCTATGCATCCACGATAGGATCCATTATATATGCTATGATATGTACTAGGCTGAATGTCTCTCAGGCTTTGAGCTTTACTAGCAGATATCAATCAGATCCAGGTGAAAAGCACTGGATGGCCGTCAAGGCAATCCTTAAGTACTTGAGAAGGACTAAGGATGAGTTCTTGATTTATGGAGAAGGTGACCTCACTATCAAAGGTTTCACTGATGCGAGTTTTCAATCTGACAAGGATGACTTTAAGTCTCAGTCAGGTTTTATGTATGTGTTAAATGGAAGGGCAGTATGCTGGAAGAGTTCCAAGCAAGAAACTACTACTGATTCAACCACAAAATCTGAATACATTGCTGCATGTAAAGCAGCAAAAGAAGTTGTCTGGTTAAAGGAATTTATTGGTGATCTCGGTGTGGTGACTGAGGCTGTTGATCCAATTACTTTATATTGTGATAACAATGGTGCCATAGCTTAGGCAAAGGAACCACTGTCTCATCAGAAAAAAGACATGTATCCAGAAAGTATCATATAATCAGAGAGATTGTTGATGCTAATATAATAAGATTAGAATATGTACCCACTGATCAGAACCTCGCAGATGGTCTGACAAAGCCATTGACTCAAGTCAAATATGACCAGCATGTTAAAGCATATGGATTAAAACATATGGCTAATTGGCTTTAGTGCAAGTGGGAGTTTGTTGGATATGATGTATGCCCTTAAGGCAATTAGGGCGATATATCTTAATTATTTAATAGTACGAATAATTTGTTTAATCAATAAAGGCATTTAATCTTTTGTTTATTAAATATATATTCATTGATGTATGCAAAAGTCCTTGACATATCATAGCATGAAGTCAGAAAAATTTTAGTTGGACTATATTTGGTGGAACCTGCTTCATGTGCAATTATGATTATGTCTAAACTATCCCTAGTCATAGTTTCATCAAGAAAGGATATTGATGAAACAGAAAGACTAACATGTGATCAACTTTCTTGGAAAGGGTCTAAGCAGTTAATCTCTTAAAGACTGAAGGTGGTGCCTTAAGTTTGACACATGGATATATCTGGGAGATATATTGGAGACCGCAGTAAGATAAACACTTAGTATAAATATCAATGTGTTGGTGTTTATCTTCATGCAATAAGCTTTGCGAATGTCCTCATACTTGAGATGCTAGTTGCCTTGTGTGGTACTATTGTTATACTTTGGGTCATTGCTATACACTAATTTATGTAAGGTGCTACGGGTGATTACGGGTATAGTGATGACAACACCTTGGTAAGCTGAGTAGTCGGAAAGAATCCATCTCTCCGGATATATTAAGGAGTTGTACCTGGCCACTTATTGAAGTGATGATTACCATAAACCTCTGATCAGAGTATGTGTTTGATAGAAATGGTTTCTAGTCAAACACAATATGGTAAAAGGCAATATACTTCGGTAACAAGTAAATAACTGGGATAGCTTGGAGCAACCTCGCTATTAGTGGGTTAACACTTTAACCGAACCCTATAAACCAGATGGTACTAATATTAAAGAATGGAAGGAATTTATCGCACTGGATAACTATTGCATTAACCGGGATTAAGTCATAAGCATAAATGACGTTCCGAGTAACGGGGGATGGTAGACCCTTGCTAGAGGCGTACTATAGTCGTTTAAGGTAATCGAGTTCTATTCACGGTCTAGAGCATCGAGCCAATGGTTCCATTAGAACAAGGGTTGGTTAAGCCTTAACAGCTCAATACTTCGGGATCCTATAAAGTCACACACATTGGACCTTCATCAGACTAAGTAAAGAACTAATAGATTTATTCTATTACGAAAATATAATATAAATAATAATTGTATTATTTAATTGGTTAAAATTGATTAGATCAATTTTGGATAGACCAAGGAATTTATTTTGACCGATAACTAATTAATTAGAGTCATAAATAAATAATAATTGATTAGATCAATTTTGGTTGGACCAAGAAATTTATTTTGACTGGTGACTAATTTATTAGGGTCAGAAAATAAATATTTGAAAAAGGATTAAAAAGGGGAATTTTGCATTGGCGAGTTTAATTGAACCGAGAGTACAAAAGTAGTTTGTACAGGCTCGAGTGCGCGAGAGTACACCGAAAGGTGTAGGAGCAATGTTGGGCATTACCCATGGTAGCCCATAAAATGGGCTGCACATGCGTAGCCTACAAGCAAGGCAAAGCCCACAAGGGCTTTGCCTTGCATCTGCACACGACATGTGTGCACATAGGATGGGAGTATTACTCCCATCCTACATCGCTCAGAGGGGAAGCAAAATGCTCCCCCAAGCCTATATATAGGCTTTCCCATTTCCTTTCAAATTGTACCAAGCTCAAAGCATAAATCCTAAGCGAGATAATTGAGCAAGTTATTTTTGTGTAGCCTGAATTTATTCGGGCACCGCTAGTTTATATTTTTGGGTTAGGCTTCTGGAGTGGTCTAGCAACTACTCGAGGCTTCTTAGTTCTTCCTTCCGGGGAGGTTTTGGCTGGTGGGGTTCGTGTGGATACTGATAGAGACTATCCTACAATTGGAGGCTTGTGCAAGAAGGTTCTGCAAAAGCACGCTTCAACTGGTAAGTTCCTTTTCTTTCTCTTTTAATTATTAAGTCTTTTTTTAAGTATTTTTAGACTTAATAATTATGCTTAAGTTATTTTGCATGCTTAGTTTATTTTTATGCTTAGGTTATAACTTAGAGTTATAACATGCTTAGTATAAAATAAATGTGCTAGGATATAATTTGAAATTATAGTATGCCTAGTCCTTTAGCATGCTAACCTAGGTAGATAATTATTTAGTTAAGGCTTTATTTAATTTATATGCAACTAATAGGAGTTCCTGGGGATATGGACAAAATTTTGAATTTCTGCCATGCCTCTTATGCATGTTCAATCTGATTGTCAATTCCCAACAGTGCCCAGCAACGTCGTGACCAGTTGGCATTTCCTAAGTATAGAGCTTTCCAATGCAATGGCCCATTGGCTTTGGCACGCATAGAGCCTACCAACGCCACAACTTGTTGGAATTTTCCAAAGCATAAAGCTTTTCAACATCTTAACCAATTGGCGATCATAAGCATAGAGCCTACCAACACTATAACTTGTTGGCACTGGCAAGAATAAAGCCTACCAAAGCCACAACCTGTTGGATTTTCCCAAAGCATAGAGCTTTCCAACGCAATAACTAGTTGGTATTCATAAGAATATAGTCTTCCAACGCCACAACCCATTGGTATTGGCAAGCATAACAAACATATATCGAAACTTTCCAAAGCTACTATTAGAACA
Organism: Euphorbia pulcherrima; assembly: GCA_947683365.1. Lineage (NCBI taxonomy): Eukaryota > Viridiplantae > Streptophyta > Magnoliopsida > Malpighiales > Euphorbiaceae > Euphorbia > Euphorbia pulcherrima. The sequence goes on along the minus strand of CANTUS010000001.1, from coordinate 78,531,666 downwards.
TTGAAAAAAAAGCATGTCATAGTAGATGATATTTTGCTCAACATGCTGATATTTTGCCCAACACGTCGATATGTCCAAAACACCAACATGTCATTATTAAAATACAAAGCAATAAAATTGGATCCAATCGAAGCCAAACTACATCTACCAAAGGAAAATTCAAATAATCCCTCTTATTATAGTCAACTGAATCCAAGGCATTATGCTAACTCAAAAAGGTAACCAATGAAATTACCTTTTGCCAATACAACATTAAATCTAATAAACTATGTCAAGGGGAATACGACCAATGAGATCCACATCATTACCAATGAAAGTTGTGTTGGCTTCTACTAAAATCCAATTATAGTATCCCCTATCCGTAAAGATCAAGTCCAATTGGATCAGTAGCCCCTTTGCTAACACAAAATTAAATCGGCTTCGTTCAAATTTATTGATACAAAAGAAGACCATTGGAATCAATCCAAGGTGATAAAAATAAATACAAATCCAACGCTATTAGACAAGAAACATCCATCAACTTTCCAACAAGCAAATATCAGACTACTACCAACACCAACTCGCCCGATAGAGTACAAAAAGTTACTTACAACTACATATTGAATGCTTGAGCAACCATTCAAAGCGCCCGTCCAATTCAAACAATAAATTGTCTAACATGTGTCAACTGACCAATGCAAAGAAACACTAAATATTAACCAACTTAAACCAATATCATCAAGACCATATCAACAACATGATCTAACATAATCAAGAGATTGACCTGACCATCAAACACCAAATATACACAATTCCTATGAAAGGAAAATTTATCACACTATTTAGATCGGGCAGAAATCTCCCTACCAACGTATAAGTCATCATGTTATCGGTTTGGAAAATAAGTTCCTTACCTAATTTATCACTTTGTTGGATTAGATAAATCGGTCCTCACTAATATGTTCCTACTAATAGAAAGTTATTACTCGGAAAGCTATCATACCAAATTTCAATTAGAATTCATTTAAATCACAAGATGTTCAACACATGGGCTATATTTAGCATGATGGGAAGATTCTCAGCTTATCCTTCACCCTAATCCACGAATGAAAGCCAAGTGAGATACACAACATTTCCCTCAACTACTATCGACATATTGTCTAACTATCACAAATACATTGTTCATCACCTAACTAAGCTATTCTAATCCCAAAATCATCATGCAGCGACATCTCAACTAAATAATACCTCTAATTCAACATGTTCTTACTTCTCAACTAGGGCACTTACTAATCAGTAGATAACAATCATCGGTTAATTGAGCAAGAATTCCAACAACATCTTCTGATTGGAAACTTTCACAACAAATACATATGATGTGGAAGTATATGACCCAATAGAATGGGCGCACTGTAATTAAAGCAAACCCTTTTGGGGTAAGATAAGAGAGTTTACCAACCAATCTATCACAACGATGATTAGAAACCACTAAAAGACTTTTTGACCCAACAAACATCAAGGTATACTAAAGCACAATGATACAATAATAAGAGCGTCTAACAATTACCACTTCACTTCTATACTTCAAGAGATTTTCGTTGTCAACACAAGATAGTTGTTGCCAAAACCTAATTTATGTTGCTAATCCACCACGAGGTTATTGTTGCCAACCAACTCAAAGCTAGTCATCCCAATCCGACGCAAGGTTAATATTGTCAACACCAAATTAATGTTGCCAACGCCAAAGATTATCATCACTAAAGCAAATATGTTGTTGCCAATACACGATGCTCGTTGCCAACATCAAACATTACCATCGTCAATGTAAAATGAAAACAGCCTCTGCAACCTAAAGCCAGGTCAATAATATCATTTTCATGTACAAAGTTAAAGAAGATAATCCCAATAGTTGTTACACGAGATAGAGTCTGAGGACCATCCATTGGTTAAAAAAAATCACCACGAAAAATAATTACTTTGAACCATTCAACAAATACACAAAAACAAATCGCTACTTTTTGTATATCATCACAATACATAAATACATAAGTGATATCGAAATACATAAATGTATTTCGTAATTCACTAAGGGGGGACATGTGGTATGGACCATATATTAGAGAGCTCATATTCAGTTGTTAAAAGATGGCCCATAAAGCCCACAATCACCCTCACATCCCTATAAAAGGGGACCTCCTCACAACCTAAAAGAAGGAGAGAGATAATCTAATTCTCCCTAGCATCCCCCACTCACTCCTCCCAACTCAACCAATACAGATAGGCCCGATCACATCCTTTTGGCAGACTAACCATGCCAAATATTTAAACAATTTTGAGAGGCAATACAAATAAATAATTAAGGTAACAACAGGGTGGTGCCTTACCGCACTACAGGCATACTCGCGGTAGCGTTCGTGGTAGTGCTTCAGGATTCTAATGTACTTCATCCAAGATCAGAACGAGCTTGCGGCGGACCGCTATCGTCCCATTCTTGAGTGAGCTAGAGCGCGACCATCTTATCCACTGAACTAGCTAGAAGCTATTGCTTCGGGTCGAAGCATTAAAAGAAAAAGATCGGGAAATGCAGCGGCATAGGAAGCACGGGACCCCTACAAAGTAGACCTATTCGCGGCGAGCACGTTCAAATAGGTCGGGCTTGGGCACTCGTTTTATTATAAAGTTTGGGTTGAGCCCGAGTCTATAAAAGCTCAAAGTTCTATGGGTCAGGCTTGACTTTTATATAAATACCCAAGCTCGACCCGAGCCCAGCTCGATGAACAAAAATTATATTTATTTTTATATGGAAATTGTAATTATTTTTCAATTTATTTTATAAAATATTAAAAGAAAAATTATTTATGGACCATGGACCAGACTTAAAAATAACTTAATAAGCTCTATCTAAGGCCAAAGTTCTAATTCATGTGTTTGGGCCGGATCTGGATTAATTTTTTTAATAATAAAGTCCGGCCAAGCCCGATCCGGCCTGCGAACAGGTCCACGAAGTGATGTTACAAAATGTGCGTGTGAAAGAAATATAGAGTTGTGAAACGACGCCGTGTGCTGGTAGTTATAGTTGCTGAGCAATGAGAAGAAACCCTCAAAAATGGCACTGCGCTCATTGAAGCTTCCCTTTCTCTCACGCTGCTGTGATTCGGATTTCATTCTCTTATCCAAAACCTACCAATCTCATGTTGCTGGTACATCTTTCTATCTCTCTATATATTCTTTTCTTCTTCAATTCGAATTTAGTCTGTGTCTTTTCATTGACGCATTTTCACAAACACTTGTGGATTGTTCCGTTTCAGAGTACCTACGCACCATGCATTATAATTTTTTTTATGTTTTTTTTTTGTTTCTCAGTTAGATGGGTGAATCCAGAACTCCATTGTTCCTCCAGATGTTTCGCTGTTGCAAAAGCAGGAAACATTCATATTCCTAAAAAGTAAGCTATTCTATCTCTGCTCACTTGCTAACTTCATTATTATCAATACTATCCTTTCCTATGTTTATTTAACTTCTAAATTCATGATTCTGTCATAATATTTTGATCAATTGTTGATACCTACTGGTTCTGCAATGTCGACGGCTATATTGTTGTTTTAAAATCGCCCATTTGGAATTAGCTTGAATGTGTATTTATATCTTTGAATTGCTCAATTGTTCAAAAAAGTGAAAGTTTTTAATGTAGTTTAAAATCAATTTATTGGGAGTACCATCTAAATTGGTATTAATACATTTTTAGCTCTTTCCATTTTTCACTTGTTCTCTTTTTCAGAAAAAAAAGGTTGGATGAAGTATGTCTTGAAAGGTTCCAGCAATACAGTCGAACGTTTATTCAGTCATGGATTTTGCAAGGTTAGCTGGTTTATAGAATTTATTTGCTATTTGTTCCATGCTTAACCTTTCTGATAAGCATTGAAAGTTCGAAACCATCAAATGGCAAGCTTTTCCGAACTGGATTTGTACTTATAAATGGAGCTCACATTTTCATTGCAACCGTCTACCTTTGTTAAGGATATACCTCCTATTTCTCCTGTTTTTACCAAAGAATTTTTTTAACGAGTTTATGGTTTTTGGAAATGTGGATATAGACTCCTTTCCTCACTCAGTGCCATACTTCATAAGTTCTCAGTCATTTCTGTTACTTCTATGTGAGTTTTTTTTAAGTGGTGTAAACTTAAGCAAATTTTATGCCCTGAATTTCATACTTGTTTACCAGAGGCATTTGCATTGCATATTTTACACTATATATTGATGTAGTTGTCATGTGTCCTAGCACAGGCAAAGTATTTGTGGATGGCAAGAAGGTGAACAAAGCAGGCACACCTGTGTCTGACAAAGCTGTTGTAGAGATAAAGGCCGAAATTCCAAAATATGTATGTAGGTGAATACTGTACCTGAAAGAATCTCCGTCTAATGAAATTCAAAATTTTCTCCAGTGTGTCTTGATGATCTAGGAATACCAACTTCATTTTTTTCTCTGATGCAGAGCAGGATTCAAGTTAGAAGCTGCCATTGAACATTTTGGTGTCGACGTGACAGGCAAAGTTGCTCTTGATTCAGGGTTATCAACTGGAGGATTCACTGATTGTTTGCTTCAGTATGGCGCATCATTTGTTTATGGAGTTGATGTCGGTTATGGACAGGTGTCTTCAGTTTTTTCTATCTTAATTGCTCTCTCTCTAAATTGTAGAGAGCTTATTCAAGTCATAGATTTATTGCTTGATAGCAATTTGCATAGTAAATTGTAATTGGTTTGTTAATGGTATTAGCAATTTGCATAGTAAATTGTAATTGGTTGGTTAATGGTATTTACCTGCTAACTTCATCATTAGGTAGCTGAAAAAATTCGGCTAGATAAGCGTGTAAGTGTGATGGAAAGAACAAATTTAAGACATCTCCCTGGACTGCCCCAAAAAGTTGATTTGGTGACGCTAGATCTCTCGTTCATTTCTATGCTCCTGGTACGCTCTTTATGTTCTTAGATCTCAAATATGTACTTTCTTGTAGTGTTTTGTTTTGAAAGAGGATAACTTCTTATGTGATTTGGTGCAGGTCATGCCTGCTGTTGTTAATGTCATGAAAGAAAATGCGACACTAGTCACCCTAATTAAGCCCCAATTTGAAGCTCGTAGATCACAAGTAAGAAACTGATATTCTTGTTTTCTTCATCAAACAATGATTTTGTTTGTATTTTGATCTCTTTCCCTTGATAGTTATCTAATTGATTATTCAGAAATTGAAACTGAAAGTGTAGTGGACTACTCTACTAGATTGTTGCTCCAATTCTATTACCTTTTATAATAAATGTTATAAAAAAAGTGATCTCAATTTGATTGAAAATGGTGGAACTGTTGTATACTAATAGGAACCTTAGAACTAGATTTATGTTTCCTTCTCATATTGCTCAAGTGAATGATGTAAATTAAGAGGCCAAGGCTAATGTACTGCTGCAAAGGTTAATTGAAAAGAAAAGAAAAATAATTTTAACTGATTGCAAACTTGTGTATGGTATTGTTGCAGGTAGGTAGTGGCGGAATAGTAAGAGATCCCCTGGTCCACCAAGAGGTATGCATTTTTCTCCCTTAATATGAGGTTGTTTGATTGTTAATTACCTTCACTGTGCCATAGATAGACTCCTATAACAGTAAGGTGACATTTGGTTCGCGAAAAGCTTATTCCGTGGAATAGAATAAAAATGAATGGAAAGATGTATATTTGTCTAAAATCTGTCATTGTATGGAATAGTTGTTCTTTCATTTTCAATCGGAACAGTTATTCCATAATATGTATAATAATTAGGAATAGTTATTCCATGCATTGACGGATTCTAGACAAATACTCAAACTCAACCATATTTGACATCTTTTCATTCATTTCTATTATATTCAAAGGAACAGACATTTCGCGAACCAAACGAGCCCTAAAGGGTACATAATAAATAGCATGGTGCATGGAAATTGGAATATACTCGAGATTAAAATGTATGGTATTGAACTTGACGGATGTATATTGTATGCTGAATGAATGCTTTGTGCAGGTTGTTGATGGGATTATAAACGGCCTGGAGAGCTTTGGATTCTGCAGTAAAGGGTGGATTGAGTCCCCTTTGAAGGGTGCTGAGGGTAACATTGAATTTCTAGCATGCTTTAGTCGTACCATCGAGAAAACTACAGAAAATGAGCTCAAGTCATAACCACAAGTCTAATTACAGTTTCCTAGAATGATATTGAATTGCAATTCTATTTTATCAATAGGACTTTATCATTGATATGTGAAATGTAACAAAATTGAAGTATTAGGCTGTCCATTTCTTTGATCATTTCGGGTTTATCCATTCATTTTTGCACCCAAAGCATTGCAATCCTGGTCATAAAGAAGGCTACGGTCGTTGACCATTTCAATAGGGGTCCTAAGGCCAACCACCTGCCCAACAACAGAGAACCAGGATACCAGATAGAGTTGAACTCTCTTTTTAGCCATTTCAGGATTTCCCAGGAAAAGTAACTTCATCCATTCACTGGTCCCACATGGATGTAGCTTGTACCAAGGCCTGTTCAACCATGGATGCTCCTGCAATTCACATTTGTCAGTAAAATCCCAAACCCGTAACATTAAACAAATCCCTAGCAGGGATTCTTTTTACACAATTATAGTCATCAACAATTCATTTTACCTCCTCAGTTATGAAAGTCCATTTTGATTCCAGTAACACCTTTGAAGAGCAAGAAGGAAGATCGGTTTCAATGTCGCTGAGCTGCAAAGGCCGGCCATCTAGGACAGGAGCACTAACATTTTAATACAAAAAGAGTGGAAACCAATGTTTAAATTTTCAATTGTGAAGTTATGTTTAGAAACATAATGAGAGCAATTTAAACAGCAATGTCTTTCAAATAGAAAGATGACATACCACCGCAATAACCGCGAAAATATAGCACTGGAACCTTATAGGAAGCACTGTAGACTATATGGAAATCATAGAAATGAGCTTGATGTTGATTATTATCAATCTAGCAAGAAGCAACCAATGATTGAAGTAACTTTCTTGGTTAAACAATGTCTACTAGCAAGGTATAGTGATGTTATAGAAAGGTTTACCAATGTTGCATCATCAATACCCTCTAATATCTCCCAGAGACTAGTATTGTCCTCCCCTGAGCCACTTAGTTCATCATGATTGTCCTATTTGAAAACATTAACCATGAAATTCAACAACATATAAAGCAATTGAGTGAACTATGAGAGTATCAGCAAGATCAGACCTCGATTGGTTTTGTGAGGCATATTTTGTCCAGTGATAAGTATCCATCCACCTTGAAAGGGAGGGGAAAACAGTCCATGAATAGGCTAAACACAGAACATTACTATTGAAAAGCAATTAAGAATGTTCACCGACTTGTGGAGTAACAAAGGGTTGTTTGTTGCTGTTAACCCAAAACCAAAGAGGGGAAGCAGTGTTTGTCTGCTTCCATTTGTCAGAAAAAGCATGAGCCGCTACACGAAAATCGTTCAGCGAGATAGTTCCATCCCAAGAAGACACATCCATTATTGGCCAACTCGGATCTAAAACAAGGAGAATAATCTCAAATATAAGATTAACCCAGAAAAACAAATTTAACACAAACGAGTCAACAAGTATACCCCTATCTTATCTTATTAATCGTGTTTACTGTTTACAGTTTTGGAATATAGTAATTTCAAGATATTTTCATCACAAAAAAAGAAGCATGTTATGTAATCACTAAAAATATAGCCTAGATAAAAATCGTGATATTGTGATATTATTGTTATCTTCTTTGCAAATAGATGATGTAAACTAAACATCTTTAGTCAATTCCAGAAAAGATAGTTCATCCTCCTAAGTCATTTATCTAAAGCACACATCAAGCTGAAATATTAAACCAATTTCTATTGCCCAATTAAAATATTTGTCCTTTGAACAGCTTTTGGACCTTTCTGCAAAATATCGGTTGGCTTGCTTGTTGTTAGTGATTCAAAACAGAATTGAATTAATCAAAATAAAACAAGAATAAAGATTCTTGAACAAAAATAAAGAACAGCAAGTAGAATTAATTATTGTTCCATAATCTAATTTTAAAACATCAGATCAACTATAAACCAAACTGGGTTGAAACAGAGGAACAACAAGAAAAAAAAAATTGGACTAATATACCAGAAACGTCATATAAAACATCAATCAATCAAATGTATGAATCTTCTACACTGACATGAAATTACAGGACTATTGATAGGCTGAAATAAAAAAAATATGTAAATTAGGGATCAAATTCAGCAAACTGATTCTTAATTTTAAACTCTATGACAAATGCAAACCTAAAGAGAGATTAGAAACAGAATCAGTGCATTATAATTACCGAGCATCGATATTCAATAGCCCAAAAAATTAAATATATTAAGCAAGAAGAATAGTGAGGATGAGAAAAGTGCATACCGATTTCAGCAGTGAGTGGAATCGAATTGAAGGCCACTACTGAATAGCTAAAGAGAACGATAAAAGGAAAGGGTTAAAGTCACAAATAAAGTCGCAATTTTTGGGTTAAAAGAAATAGATGACAAGGGAAACAGGTTGCTGGACTCGTACAGATGAATTGCTTCCTGTTGATGATAGAGGAAGAAGTAGATGAAAACTCGGACGAGTAGACGACTTGTACCAATTTTGCAGAATTCCCAATTTTAAAAATCAATTTCATGGATTTGCTGCTGCAATATTTCATTAATTTTGTTGGTCAGTTGGTATTTTGGTGAAATTTTTAGAACATCGTATATTCTTTCCAGTGTTTTAAACAGCGGGGCTACGCAGACATGTGATTTTTTTTATTTTTCATATTTATTAATAGATAAAAGTATAATTTTAACTAAAAACGGCTAAGGCTTATAGCGTCTGGGCGGGGTCCAGGCGGTGCCTAGGCAGACATGTGATTTTTTATTTTTTTATATTTATCAATAAATAAAAGTATCATTTCAAAAAAAAAAATTATAATGTGATAATATATTAAAAAATATAGCTTGACGTATGACAACACAAGTCTTAATCGATTCTTACATAAAAATGCATCAATACTAAAATCAATTCCTTAAAAACGCACATCCTCACAATTTTTTTTGTGGTATATAACCTATTATTTCTCGATTTGAGATTTGAAATGAGAATTATACGATAAGAATATTTTGAACTATAAGTATTATAAGCATATTACCATCTTGAAAATTGCGGAAAAATCGAATTAGGCGGTGCTTAGGCAGAAAAAGTCGGACTAGGCGGCGCCTAGGTGATAATATATCGGTCCAGCGCCTGGTAGCGCGCGAGGAATAAAAAATCGGACGGCAAGCCTCAAAATAGGGCCTAGAAAGAACTAGGCTGGGAGTTTTAGAACAAACCACTGTAAAATTTGGATTAGAGCCAACATAAATTCACTAAAAAGCGAAACTTTCCGGCTAGTTTTCTGTTACATTTGCAATAATGGCTCCAAATTGATATTTTACTTGGAGGCCACAAACAAGAAATAGAAATCTGGAGCAGTCTACAGCACATTGATTCAGCAAATATCTAAACGATCCAAAGATGGCAGCTTAACCTTTTCTAAACTTATATTTTTTTTATTGCATATTGATTCACCAGAGCTTTATTCTAACTACATCCAGATCCGACCAGTATCTTGCACCTGATTATGATGGGTGACTCTCCAAATGAAGATTTTTTACATTTACAAGGTTCGAACCTGCGACCTTGCTTATTTAAGTGATATCAAACTATTTACTAGCAACATTTTCTAAGCTTATAAAATGGGCAGTAGGAGTCAAACAGTTAGAACAAGATATTTTATGGCAATTTTTGATTCATGTGTTAAGTTTCCAAGGCTCGGTAAGAATAATGAACATTACTATATCCACAAATAACCTCAGATAAAACAGCCCATCACTGTCCAAAATTGAGAATACAAATAACCAATTACAGCAGAGACAAACAAAAGCACCCCTATCCTCGTCCAAAACAAACTCAATGCCTGGAAAGGAGATACAGCAATTCTATGGCTTCGGTGGTGTTGGAGAAGACGGAGGTTTCAAATCTGGGTACTGCATCATACATAACAGATATAAATAACATGACTTAGTAACCAGTATTAGTTTCAAATGTCATTTATCTACAATTCGAAAAAAAAAAAGAATCGTTATTGTGAGATAGAGAGGTTACATTAGGATAGGGAGATCTGCAATTGATTTTCGAATTTGGTGGGGAAGTGGACAACTTGCTTACATGTCCATTGCCTACTCCCTGGCTCTGTGGTTTTGATACAGCTTCAGAAGGAACTTTCTTTTCTCCACTCTGCTGCTGATCAACTCCTCCGTTAGTTCGTAGTTGTGTAATTTTGGATTTCTTCTTCTTCTTTTTCGGGTTGATATGGACTGAAGGAGGCAAAAGGTTTTCTTGTATAGCCTACCCAAAAAAGAAAAAAAGAGCCACCATATCAAATTTTGTGATAACAAAGAAACAGTTTTCTTACAAGGCTAACCCATATAATTTAAATACCAACTTGTGTTATGTAGTAAATTGTCATTTGGGCCACATTGGTATTGGTTGTATGGGAAGCCAATATACTCGGAAGCACGGAAGCTCCTAGACACTAGCGTTTCCAAGTTTCGTGCCGGTGTCGGAAACCGACACTTAACACGTTCCCCCAGTTTCTTAGCCTAAATTAGCCTAATTTTTTTTAGAAATGGCGTTTCCCGGTGTTGGTGCTACCTAGCTTACCATTGTACTAGTCTTTTGGTGAGCTCTCCCATTAACCTCCAACACATTGGTTATTCTATACTCAAATGGAAAACAAATCATATTCATTAAGCTAAATGCATAGTTTGCCCCCAAATACACTTTTTAATAGATAGCGCCTCCAACTTCGAAAAGTTTCTGCCAGCCCCCTAAACTTGGCAAAACAGCACTCCTGCACCCCCTCAGCGCCACGTGTAACCATCTGATTGGAGAGAGAAAAATAAAAAATTTGACATCTTTGAAAAGTCAAACTAATCAAAAGGTGACACATGGCACTGAGGGGGCCTTGCAAGTGCGCTTTAGCCAAATTTAGGGGGTTGGTAGGAACTCTTCAAAGTTGGGAGCAACATTTAGTAAAAAGTGCCAAGTTTGGGGGTGAACTATGCATTTGTCCTACTCATTATGACACATTTGTAATTCTTTTCAAGAAAACAACCACCGAAAATCTAAACCAGAAGTTCCTATAATATGTCAACATCTCAAATATGATCATCCATAACACATTAGGTGAAAGAATACTGCTTTGATCATCTCAATTCCAAAATGCTTTCTGGCTTTCCTTAAAGAACGCAAATCAAACAGGTTCAAGGACACACTAATCAACCGGCCTATATTCAATTCATTTGCAGCAATAAACAGGATAAACTACAAATGCCAATATGGGAAACTCATATTGAACTTAACAATTTTAGTTGAGCAATCTGAAATATAAGATTGTCAAGCTCAAGCATCGCACAAACAATAGTGCCCATTGAATCACTAAATCCCCCAAATCAACAGGCTTTGATTCAATTTAACTACAAGATTATATTATAAAAGTAGAAACAACACAGCAATGATGAAAAAGGAGAAGCATACCAGCCAACCCTTTTCTCCTCTAACACCACCTTTTATTGCAAAAGCCTCTTTGAACCCATTTTTGTACAGTAACTCTGCTGCTCTCAATGAATTACCATCAAAACTACCTTGCACACAAAATCACAAAACAATGAACAAACTAAAAACATACTCTAAAATTAAAGTTGGGAACTTTAGAAAAAATTAGGGCAATTACTCGTCCAAAATGCACAAACTGGTGTTCGCAGGATCCGAAAACTTCCCCAACACCTTCTTCACAAACCCATCTTCATCTTCATCAGAAAATTGAACCTGAACCGCGGTTTTATTAAGAATCTTCAAATTGGGAGACCCCCCTAAGGCATTCAAGCTTCTTGAATCCCTAATATCCAAAAGCTGAGCGTCTTTATCCTCCTTGAGTTTTCGAAATGCGTTAATTGCAGAAATGAATTTGTATTTCCTCAAATACTGCTGGGTTAAGGGTATAACAACCAGCCAAATGAAAGTACAGCCAGCAACAAAAAATGGGTATCTAATGAAGAAGTCATCAATTGAGACTAAAACCGACTCGATGCTGATTTTTTCAGAGAATTGAACATTTGGAGAGGGTAAAGATTCAAGGGCGAGAGAAGGAAGAGAAGTGAGGAGATGAATTGAAGTGAAAGAGAGGGAAGTTTTAGTGAAGAGAAGATTGAGATTGGGTTTTGGAAAGGGAAATATATTGAAATGAGAATGGAGTCTGCAATTGGGGAAATTGGGGATGGGTTTTGAGGGGTTTTGAATGGGTGGAGAAGAAGAAAGGATTATGGCAAAAGATTTCATGGTGATAACCATGAGAGATTGAGCGAGTGAGAGGGTTGTGCTAAAAGATGAACTAATCCTCTCTATGGATTGGGCTCGCCAAAACAGAACTAACTGCTGCCGGTGAGGTGAGGGCAGTAAACGAGCCGAATTATTTGTGAATTATTCAATGTTCGGATCGATTAAAGTTTGTTTGAATTCGATTTATTAATAAATAGTTTTGTTTGTGAATAAAATTTCAGGCTCGTTATCGTAAACGAACCAAGCTTGAATAAGGGGATACTCGGTTCACAAGCTCGTGAACATGCTCGATAAGAGGCTCGCGAATTAGTTCGCCAACCGGGTCGTTATTAGGCTCATTAACAGGCTCGTTAATATATTTAAAAACTTTATACATTATATTTATAAAATAGATAGATTATAAATAAATATAAAATAATGTACGTATAAAATGGATATAAAAATGTATAAAAAAATATAAAATATAAGATAAAGAGTAAAAGAAAAATATGGATAAAGTAATATATAAAATATAGATAAAAAGAGAAAAGATGGATATAAAGCCTAACAAAGACAATTCGGATTCAATTCAATCCCTACTATATATATTCATCAATCTCTATATGCTCAGTAAAACTCTAATCTCATTTTCCTCTGAAAAAGTGCAGCAGCTATCAAAACACTCCTCTTCCTCTTCTTAGTACAATGAGAATCATTTGTGCTGTTTAGATCCTTCATCTCTAATTCTTCATCTTACGGATTCAATCTTTTTTATAAGCTGAGCTCTCGATTTAAACAAAGCTCGAGATGGGCTCGAAGCTCCGCTCGGGCTCGGTTTGACCAAAGCTCGAGCTCGGTTCATGTTCGTTAAAATTTAAATGAACAGAGCTTGAACAGTTAGTGTTCAAGCTCGGCTCGATTCGTTTACAGCCCTACCTCCAGTGCAATCTTATTTGGGTTAACTTTAAAAAAGTACCTAGTGATTTCACTTATTTGTAAAACAGGGTTTGGGGAATTTTTTTTGCAAAACGGAGTCTGTGGTTTCAAAAAGTTTATAAATAAAGGATCTTCAATATTAAATTATATCATAAAAATGAGTAATCTTGTTCATTTTTATCTGAACTTTTGCGTGATGGTTATTAAATATACAATACACATCAGTGAAAAGTTTTAAAATTTTTTTAGTAGTACAAATATTTTTTTAAATTAAATTCTGATAACAAACTTAAAAATTTCATAAAAAATAAAAAAATTTCTGAAAATTATTCAAATCATGACGTATAATTTTTAAATAATAAGGTTAAATAACTAAAATGTTGAATAGTTTAAAATATTCAATGTAATACCAATATTTTGAATCTATAGGCTCATTTTTACAAATTTTTTAAAATTACAGACCCCGTTTTATAAAAAAAATTCCACAAACCCCCTTTTACAAATGAGTAAAACCTCAATGTCTTTTTTTTTCTAAGTTTACCTTTTTATTTGTGTAATTGGTTCATGATATACCAAATTTCTGCTTGTGCCTTTTGGTTTTCAATGTTCTTTATCACATATTTCAGATAGTCTTGTTCACTATCGGTAGAACCATATTCCAATACTCTCGTCAAGCCTTAAATCGTGTTTGGTGAAAATACTTTTAAAAGGCATCTAGATAGAGTTTGTATAAAATTCGGTTTAATTTTTAAAAGGGTAAATAATTATAACCTCCATCAGCTTTGATATAATATATTATTATCTCCATGTATTTTAAAAATCTAATTTATATCTCCTTATATTTTGTATTTTTTTTATTACTACCTCTCTCTCTATCAATTTTTAAGTTTTTTCATTCAAAATAATTGATGTTGTATATACTTTTTTTTATAATATTTGCTTAACCAGTGATCAAAATTACTGGTTTTTAAAGATATTTTATAAATAAGTTGTTTATTCACTTATTTTTTTGACATTGTATTACATTCTAGTCTTAGAATTACATTAGAATAAACAAGCAAGAAATGGACAAATTAAAAGAAATTTGAATATAAAATATCACAAACAATAATAATTTTGATATAAGTGTATATCTTGGTAAATTTTACTAAAATAATGACATAATAACATATAAAAAGATCTAACAATATAATAAAAGTAAAGTATAGGGAGGCATTAGTGAGAAAATATAGAACAGAGGAATGTGGGGGAGGTTATAATTATTTACCCTTTTTAAAATCATAAAAAATAAATTTCATATAATTTGTTTATTTATTCCAAAAGAACCATTATTATTACCATTTGAATATATGGGGTGTTAAAGACAGTCAGAAATTACTTGTTATAATTGATAGAAAAGACATTTTTATCCTTACATAAAAAATTAAAAAAATTTGACACAAAACACCCCCTTCTAGTGGAGAGGCGTTATCAGAAAATGCCCCTCCACTGGCGGAAACGCCTCCACTGTGGCGTTTCATGGAAACTCACCCACCAGTGGAGGGGCGTTTGTGTGTAAAGCCTCTCCATCCGACCCCTTCAAATTCTTTTTCTTTATTTTTTGTGTTTTTATTTTATTTTATTTGTTATAAAAATTTTGATTTGTTAATTTTATATGATTAAAGATTGATTTATTGATGGTTATGAATGTTTCATTAGAATTTGATTTCTTGATGGTTATACATGCTTTTAAGGGTTTTTTTAAGCATAAGGGCAAAGTCGTCTTTTATTCCGACTGTAACAAATAATTTTCGACTGTTTTTAACAATACCCAAATTTGTACCAATTTGAGCCACATCCAATTGGTAATATCATGGTTTTCAGACCCAGACCGGCCATCAAACGATGAGGGAAACGAGTCATGAATTTAAGGTTCAACCGGAATAAATCGATAGTCGAACTAAATTTTTTTAAAATATATTAAAATGATAATTTTTTTAATAATTTAATGTTAAATGTGTAAATATAAGTTATATCTTACCAATAATTAATAATATTTTGTATTATTACTTCATAATTCATATTAATACTTTAAATGAAAATAATGAATTATTAATATTAAATTTATTAATATTGCATAAAAATTATTAATTTAAAGAATAAATTTATAAAATTTATAACTTTCAATACAATATATTAAATAAAAAATTATATGTTTAAACCAATTGATTTGAAAAATAGTTTATAAATTTAAATATCATTAGTAATATTAAAAAATTAAAAATATAATTTATAATTAAATGAAATAAATTTAAAATATAATAAATTCAATCAAATTCATATGATATAATAAACAAAAATTAAAATATATTTTTTTAGTCCTTTTAAGAATAATAATTTAGTTTCATGTGAAACAATTTCAAAGTTAAATGATTTATGATATAAAGTTATAAAATGAGAATTATATGTTAGTTCATTATAATGTCTAGTGGTTGAGCATAAATTCTAAAGGTTAGGAGTCCTGTGTTCAATACCTACGAACAACAAAAATTATTTTTAAGAATAGTGACCCAATAAACAGAGATTGGTTGAATTGGCTAATTTTGGATTTAGTTGACCGGTTCAACCGGGAGTTGAAGAATCGGATAAAATTCGATCGAACTAGGCATCGGTTCTAATTAAACCCGGTCCAACCGACTGATTCAGATTTTAAAACCTTGGGTAATATAACCCATTCATCACACTACTACAATAACAAGGCTCGAGACAAGTTATGGTTGTCTTCCGCAAAAATTGGTCCAACGAAAAAAAGAGTACATGGGTTACCCAAATCCTAAATATCTTCCTCATTCAACAATGGATTTCTATGTTACTCACATGCATCTATAAGTTGGTCCAGAACCACAATATTACCAAACTGGAACCAACCAACAAGTTATGAGTGTTAGGCTCAATAATAGATTAAGAGAAAAATAATAGCAGCAAAATTAAAGATATGCAAATTTTTTTCCGTGGAAATCCCAAATGAATTAGGGAAAAACCACGGGACCAACTACGAATAAATCTTCCACTCTGAAAATAATAGTAGGTACACCAAGAGATTACAAAATAGTGGCACACAAGTGTTTCCCAAAACCTTACTATTTTTCTCTCTTCTTAGGAACCCTTTTCCTAAGGTTCTCTACACAGATTACATTTTTATCTGTGTTTCTTCTCTCTTGCTCTCTTCTGATCTTTGCTCTTAAATGAGCAAAACCTCCTCTGTTTATAGGAGATTTAAAACGCGTATGGCAGAATTGTGTACAGTAATTTTACTGTACACTTTTTTAAAAAATCTTCTGTCGACATGCCTCTTTTTCTTTTTTTTAATTGATTTAGTGGGTCTCACCATAAGGAGGGACACCACTCAGCAAATCTCCCCCTCCCGACTACATTGTGGGACTCTCCATCCCAGTTACTTCAACTCACTGGTCGAACTTTTCTTTTGGTACGACCTTCGTTAGTATATCAGTATCATTGTTGTTGGTATGAATCTTCTGCAACTTGAACTCTTTTTCTTCAATGGCAAGTCTAAGCCAATGATACCCTACATCAATATGTTTCGTCCATGCATGGTACATAGTATTCTTGCTCAAGTCTAGTGCACTTTGACTATCAAAGTAAACTATGTAGTCTTCTTGTTGCACACCCAATTCTTGAAAGAATTGCTTTAACCAAAGCATTTCCTTTCCTGCTTCCGCTGCTGCAATGTACTCTGCTTCGGTTGTTGATAATGAAACACATTTTTATAACCGTGAGTGCCATGAAATAGCTCCCCCTGAGAATGTAAATAAATAACCCGATGTAGATTTTCTTTCATCAAGATCACTAGCCATATCTGCATCCGTGTAACTAATAAGTGCAGATTTTCCAACTTCAAAAGTCAAACATAACTTTGAAGTTCCTCTCAGGTATCTGAAGATCCATTTACTGCTTCCCAATATGTCTTCTAGGGATTTGACATGAATCTACTCACAACTCCAACTGCATGAGCGATGTCTGGTCTCGTACACACCATTGCATACATCAAACTACCGACCGCTGAAGAATATGGAACATTTGACATATCTTCTTTGTTGAAGGGTAGGATTTCTTACTCAACTTGAAATGAGCGGCAAGTGGAGTGCTAACTGGTTTAGCATTCTTCATATTGAACCTTTCTAGTACTTGTTCAATATATTTTTCTTGCGACAACCACAACCTGTTGTACCTTCGATCTTGGGTAATCTCCATTCCGAGAATTCGCCTTGCCGGTCCCAAATCCTTCATGTCAAACGCCTTAGACAAATCACACTTCAACTTACTAATCATTTTGGCATCTGCTCCAATGATTAGCATATCATCAACATATAAGAGAAGAATGATAAATTTTCCATCAGGGAGTTTCTGGACATATACACATGGATCAACTTCTGTCCTCTTGTATCCTTGATTCACCATGAAGGAATCAAACTTTTTATACCATTATCGCGGGGCTTGTTTTAACCCATATAAACTTTTCTTCAGGCGACAAACCATGTCCTCCTTTCCCTTAACCTTGAAACCTTCTGGTTGTTCCATATAAATTTCTTCTTCTAAATCCCCATGCAAGAACGCGGTCTTTACATCAAGTTGTTCTAACTCAAGGTTCAAGCTGGCTATAAGACCTAGCACAACTTGAATGGAACTCATTTTCACAACTGGTGAAAAAATTTCATCAAAGTCGATACCTTTCTTTTGATTAAATCCTTTGACGACCAATCGAGCTTTATATCTCACTAGGTTTCCATCATCTTTCTTCAGCTTGTACACCCATTTGTTCTTGAGTGTTCTCTTCCCTTTAGGAAGTTTCACTAACTCGTACATGTCATTCTTCTTTAAAGAATTCATCTCCTCCTGCATGACCTTCATCCAACAATCTTTATCTTTACATGATTGCACATCTTGGAAGGTTTCAGACTCCCCTTCATCAGTGATTAAAATATAATCAGAACTGGAGTATTTTGTAGATGGTTGGCGTTCTCTGATTGACCTCCTTAATTGAGGTTCTTCTTCTGGTAAAATAGGGTTCTCTGGGTCCCCCTGCTCAATACCCTCTTCATTTGTATCTTCATCTACAATCATAACTTGATCCCTCACAACTTGCTCTTCTTCTCCATCTTGTTCTGATTGATGCATTCTTCTTTCTGTGGCATCATCTGATAGAATGCTCTCTGGTGTAATATCGATAACACCATCACTTGTAGATCTTTCACTGATGATATCATTCTCATGAAATATAAGAAAGTATCTTCTTCCTCCAATGGATTCTATATCCATGGGACCACAAACTTTAGAGTGTACCAACTCTAACTTATTATTTCTCCTTCTAGAGCTTTTCTGAAATGAAACTCGATGTTGCTTCCCAGATAAACAGTGATCCCACGGGTTAATTTTTCCTGTGGCTAATGGGATGAGGGACTTCTTAGCCAGTATATTCAACCCTTTCTCACTAACATGCGCCAGCCACCTATGCTATAAATTTGGTGAAGCATCATCTCCAACTGTATTCAGTTGACCCGCACATATTATTGCGTGCATTTTGTATAGCGAGCAACACAATCTTCCTTTCGCCACCACCAATGATCCTTTGGTGAGTTTCCAATTTTCATTGCCTGTATGATTATGATAACCTTTCTTGTCCAATACACTAACAGACAACAAGTTCAACCGAAGATCTGAAACGTGTCGCACATTTTTAAGTATTAATGTGCATCCGACACTTGTCTTCACGCAGATATCGCCGATTCCTACCATTTGCGAGACACTATTATTTTTCATTTTAATAGTACCATAATCACCCGCTTTATCGGTTGAGAAGTATTCCCTTTTTAGAACACAGTGGTATGAGGCACAATAATCTATAATCCACTCGGTATCTGCATCTCCAACATGATAATAATCTGCATCATGAGATACTAAAACCACCTCTCCATCTTCTTTTGTGACTGTAGCAGATGTATTTTTGTCATTATCTTGACTTCGGTTTGCATTCTCTTGTTTAAAGAACTGGCAGTTCCTTTTGAGATGACCCTGCTTTCCACAGTGGTAGCATGACCTCTTCTCTCGGGACTTGGATCTATTTCTAGATTTTCCATTCCCACGACCTCTACTCTTGCTTCGGCCCCTATTCTCTGTGACAAGCGCTTGTGAACTGGTACTAGCAACGTCCTTTCTACGAAGCTCTTCATTAAGTAGACTATTCTTTACGATGGACATTGTTACCAAACCATTTGGAGCTGAGTTACTCAATGATACGACAAGAGTATCCCAGCTATCTGGTAGAGTTCCCATCAAAAGAAATGCTTGCACCTCATCATCTAAGGACATACCGGTGACTGCTAACTCACTTATGAATCATTCAAAGTCATTCAGGTGTTGTGTGATTGATCGTACCTCTATTAATTTCAAGTTCATGACTTTGCGAATCATGAACACTTTTCCTTGAGCATTTTTAGCCTCGTACATATCCTCTAGCTTCTTCTAGAGAACTTTGGGATCTGTTTCGTTCCTCACGTGGTTGTACAGGCTAGCATCTATCCATTGGCGTATTGTACCCAATGTCTTCTTCTTCAACTTTATCCACTGTTGCTCTTTCATATCCTTCAGCTTTGCGTCGTCACCCTCAATTGGATCATACAAATCTTTGCAATTGAGGTAGTCCTCCATTCTGGATTTCCACATTGAATAATTTGTATCCGTCAATTTCATCACTACATCGTCATTCGCCATGTCAAAACTTTAAAAATGGCAAAATTTTACTATTCACAAATATTACTATTTATATAAATAGTAACCGTATACATGAATAGTGTCGTATACTCAAATAGTAATAGAAATAGTTTAAATAATAACCATATGAACACTATTCATAAAATGATCATATATGAATAGTATCATTTAAGTTAATATTTTACTATTAACTCAAATTGCGTTTCTGCAATGGTTTTTCGAATGGACTGCGCCACCGGATTCGTCGTAATTTTCTCGTCGTCGTGGTATATTTATTTTTGAAAAATATATCCACGGATTCAACTGATAAAACAACCTTCGGCTCTGGTACCACTTTTTAGGCCCAATAATAGATTACGAGAAAAATAATAGCAGCAGAATAAAAGACATACAGATTTTTTTATGTGGAAACCCCAAGTGAATTAGGAAAAAACCACGGGACCAACTCCGAATAATTCTTCCACTATGAAAATAATAGTAGGTACACCAAGAGATTATAAAATAGTGGCACACAAGTGTTTTCCAAAACCTTACTATTTTTCTCTCTTACCCAGTTCTTAGGAACCATTTTCCTAAGGTTCTCTACACAGATTACATTTTTATCTGTGTTTCTTCTCTCTTGCTCTCTTCTGATCTCTGCTCTTAAATGAGCAAAACCTCCTCTATTTATAGGAGATTTAAAAAGCGTATGGCCTAATTATGCACCGTAATTTTACTATGCATTTTTAAAAAAATCTTCTGTCGACATGCCTCTTTTTCTTTTTTTTAATTAATTAATTTAGTGAGTCCCACCATAAGAAGACACCACTCAACAATGAGAACCCGAGAAAACAATAAAGATTAGAACCGTTAACATACACGTAAAACAGAGTACATATATTAGAGGATCAAATTATCTCTTATACAACAAGATTAAAAAGTAACAGCATCATCATTCTCATTTTTTCATTTTCTAACAAGAGTCCTTTTTAGATAACTAAATTCATTCATACAACATCAACAGACTGAAGGGTTAAGACTATAGCAGTTAAAGATCAGGAAAAGTAGTCACCTTGTTTTCACCATATCTACAACCTAGTCAAGATACGGGGCCTGGTACTGGTACCCATTTCCGAAATAGTTGCCACGACTGGGAGAAAAGTTATGAGTAGCTGAACCCATAATAGGAACATGGTTCTCGGCGGGGCTGGGGTAAATGTATGGCCTGTCGTACATGTACTGCTGTGGGTATCGATCGTTGACTCTTGGATAGATCGTTTTGTCAGCAGCAGTGTTAGTGACACGTGGCCCACATCCAACTCCATTAGCACGTGGTCTCTTCGGTTGAGGCTTTGCAGCTTCAGTTGCTCTTTTCTTGTCTGCCTTTGCCTTCTCTAGCTGAATAAGGCACTTTTGGAGGGGGGGGGGGGGGGGGGGGGGGGGAAGGGGGGGGGGGGGGGGGGGTCAATGGGATATTGCTCCTCGAGCTTATGCTCTTCTATGCACTTTATTACTGCCTTAAGGGCAGTCAGTTCTCGCTCATTAACATCGTTCTGGATAGAAAACAAATACACTGGCAAAATCATCTCTGAGATAGTTACTAACTTAGATAACCTCATTCAATACCAAGTTGAAAGCTTAATACTTGTCATGATCTCTAAGCAAGCACTTATAATTGCCCAGTTGAAAATGATTAAAGATTAAAGATACTACAGCTACTTATGAGCAAAATAGTAATCTGCAGGAATGAATTAAAATTTTAAGTTACTGAGCAAGTACAACCCGTGATTATCTAACAAAGAATATGTTACCTGCACAACAGCAGTTGGTGATGCATTTCCAGGCTTCACTGGTGATGTTTTTCTTGCTTCTTTCAAGTATGATTTCAGTAAAGGTACAGGTGAGAACTGTGCTGTCAACTCAAAAGCAAAAGCCGAGTTAACTGCATCGATTTGCCTTACACTAATTACCAGTACTTCAATTACACCTGAAAAATACACAACCAGAAAATGGGAAAAATAAACCTAGGTTGCACGGACAAGCCTCGAGTGTCCGACACGACACGGACACGGACACTCGGACACGGCAATTTGAAAAAAATATGCATTTGAACACGGCTGTGACACGGCAACTAAAATAAATTGTCAAACATATATATTCATATATAATAAAATCTATATCATCCATAGTCATTTGATCAATTACAAATCAACCAAAAAACATGTCTTGTGACTTTATTGCACATGCCAATACCTTTACCAGCTATGTGCAACGAATGTGCTTTACCTCTAGTATATGACCCTTACTTTCTTGCCCACATTATTGCATTTAAATGCCGTATTACCCACCCCCACTAAGTTTTTCTATTTTTGTGTCACATATTTCCATAAAGAAGATTCATTAACTTCTACGTGGAGTGTCCGCAGAGTGTCCTAGAAGTGTCCATCCTACGTGGAGTGTCCATTTAAAATTTGGAGTGTCGGACGCGTGTCCGACGAGTGTCCGGAGAGCGTCGGTGTCAGATACGTGTCCGACACGGGGACACGCCGGATTTTAGAGTGTCCATGCTTCATAGAAATAAACACTTGCTAAGGAAAGAATTGAATTTTTCTGACAAAAAACCATTGTAGATGACTCTACTCTTATCAGAGACATTTC
Organism: Euphorbia pulcherrima; assembly: GCA_947683365.1. Taxonomy (NCBI): domain Eukaryota; kingdom Viridiplantae; phylum Streptophyta; class Magnoliopsida; order Malpighiales; family Euphorbiaceae; genus Euphorbia; species Euphorbia pulcherrima. The sequence continues at coordinate 78,508,916 of CANTUS010000001.1, read as the reverse complement.
ACTCCCTTACGGAAAGGTTTCTTATTTCATCTATACAAGTAGATATTCTACTGTCATCTGAAATATATGTGCAGTCTATTTTCTACTTTAATGAAGCACCGTTATGCATTAGCGAATTACACATTTGAATAACCATGATTGCCAAAAAAAATTAAGAGATTCAAGCATCTTGAGGGTGAGCCTTGGCACAACGGTAAGGTTGTTGCTTTGTGACCTGGAGGTCATGTGTTCAAATCCTGAAAACAGCCTATCCACAAGAGGAGGTAAGTCTGCGTACATATACCCTCCCCAGACTCTAGAAGGTCCTGTTCCTTTCAAATTATAAGTAGCAGTAATGTTAGGCCCAATAATAGATTACGAGAAAAAATAATAACAGCAGAATAAAAGACACGCAGATTTTTACGTGGAAACCCCAAATGAATTAGGGAAAAACTACGGGACCAACTCCGAATAATTCTTCCACTATAAAATAATAGTAGGTACACCAAGAGATTACAAAATAGTGGCACTCAAGTGTTTCCCAAAACCTCATTATTTTCTCTCTTACCCAGCTCTTAGGAACCCTTTTCCTAAGGCTCTCTACACAGATTACATTTTTATCTGTGTTTCTTCTCTCTTGCTCTCTGCTTTGGTCTGCTCTTAAAATGAGCAAAACCCTCCTCTATTTATAGGAGATTCAAAACGTGTATGGCCGAATTGTGCACCGTAATTTTACTGTACACTTTTTGAAAAAAATTTCTACCGACCTGCCTCTTTTTCCTTTTTCTTTTTTTTTTATTTTTTTAATTAATCAGTGGGTCCCACAATAAGAGGGACACCACTCAACAAATCTCTCCCTCCCGACTACATTGTGGGACTCTCCATCCCGATTGCTTCAACGCACTGGTCGAACTTTTCTTTTCGTACAACCTTCGTCAGCATATTAGCAACATTTTTATTTGTATGAATCTTCTGCAACTTGAACTCTTCTTTCTTCAATAGCAAGTCTGAGCCAATGATATCTTACATCAATATGTTTCGTCCGTGCATGATACATAATATTTTTGCTCAAGTCTAGTGCACTTTGACTATCACAATAAACTATGTAGTCTTCTTGTTGCACACCCAATTCTTCAAAGAATCGCTTTAACCAAAACATTTCCTTTCCTGCTTCTGTTACTGCAACGTACTCTGCTTCAGTTGTTGATAATGAAACACATTTTTGTAACCGTGACTGCCATGAAATAGCTCCCCCTGAGAATGTAAATAAGTAACCTGATGTAGATTTTCTTTCATCAAGGTCACCAGCCATATCCGCATCTGTGTAACCAACAAGTGCTGGCTTTCCTCCTCCAAAGGTTAAACATAACTTTGAAGTTCCTCTCAGGTATCTAAAGATCCATTTAACTGCTTCCCAATGTGTCTTTTAGGGATTCGACAGAAATCTACTCACAACGCCAACTGCATGAGCGATGTCTGGTCTTGTACACACCATTGCATACATTAAACTGCCGACTGCTGAAGAATATGGAATATTTGACATATCTTCTCTATTTTTCTCTGTTGAAGGGTAATATTTCTTACTCAACTTGAAATGAGCGGCAAGTGGAGTGCTAACTGGTTTAGCATTCTTCATATTGAACCTTTCTAGTACCCGTTCAATATATTTTTCTTACGATAACCACAGCCTGCTGGACCTCCGATCTCGGATAATCTCCATTCTAAGAATTCGCCTTGCCGGTCCCAAATCCTTCATGTCAAATGCCTTAGACAAATCACACTTCAACTTATTAATCATTTTGGCATCTGGCCCAACGACTAGCATATCATCAACATATAGGAGAAGAATGATAGATTTTCCATCAGGGAATTTCTGGACATATACACATGGATCAGCTTCTGTCCTCTTGTATCCTTGATTCACGATGAAGGAATCAAACTTTTTATACCATTGCCGCGGGGCTTGTTTTAGCCCATACAAACTTTTCTTCAGGCGACACACCATGTCCTCCTTTCCCTTGACCTTGAAACCTTCTGGTTGTTCCATATAAATTTCTTCTTCTAAATCCCCATGCAAGAACGCGGTCTTTACATCAAGCTGTTCTAACTCAAGGTTCAAGCTGGCTACAAGACCTAGCATAACTCGAATGGAACTCATTTTCACAACTGGTGAAAAAATCTCATCAAAGTCGATACCTTTCTTTTGGGTAAAGCCTTTGACAACCAATCGAGCTTTGAATCTCACTAGGTTTCTATCATCTTTCTTCAACTTGTACACCCATTTGTTCTTGAGTGTTCTCTTCCCTTTAGGAAGTTTTACCAGCTCATACGTGTCATTCTTCTTTAAAGAATTCATCTCCTCCTGCATGGCCTTCATCCAATAATCTTTATCTTTACAGGATTGCACGCCTTGAAAGCTTTCAGGCTCCCCCCCATCAGTGATTAAAATATAATCAGAACTGGAGTATTTTGTAGATGGTTGGCGTTCTCTGACTGGCCTCCTTAATTGAGGTTCTTCTTCTAGTAGAATTGTTGGATATGATGTATGCCCTTAAGGCAATTAGGGCGATATATCTTAATTATGTAATAGTACGAATAATTTGTTTAATCAATAAAGGCATTTGTTCTTTTGTTTATATCAATGTGTTTTTATACATATATATTATAGCTGGTTAAAATATATTCATTGATGTATGTATACAAAAGTCCTTGACATATCATAGCATGAAGTCAGAGGAATTATAGTTGGACTATATTTGGTGGAACCTACTTCATGTGCAATTATGATTATGTCTAAACTATCCCTAGTCACAGTGTCATCAAGACTTGCTATACTTTGGGTCATTGCTATGCACTCATTAATTTAGGGTGCTACGGGTGATTACGGGTATAGTGATAACAACACGTTGGTAGACTGAGTAGTCGGAAAGAATCCATCGCTCCGGATATATTAAGGAGTTGTACCTGGCCACTTGTTGAAGTGATGATTGCCATAAACCTCTGATCAGAGTATGTGTTTGATAGAAATGGTTTCTAGTCAAACACACTATGGTAAAAGGCAATATACTTCGGTAAGACGTAAATAACTGGGATAGCTTGGAGCAACCTTGCTATTAGTGGGTTAACACTTTAACCGAACCCAATAAACCAGATGGTACTAATATTAAAGAATGGAAGGAATTTATCGCACTGGATAACTATTGCATTAACCGGGATTAAGTCATAAGCATAAATGACATTCCAAGTAATGGGGGATGGTAGACCCTTACTAGAGGCGTACTACAGTCGTTTAAGGTAATCGAGTTCTATTTACGGTCTAGAGCATCGAGCCAATGGTTCCATTAGAACAAGGGTTGGTTAAGCCTTAACAGCTCAATACTTCGGGATCCTATAAGGTCACACACATTGGACCTTCATCGGACTAAGTAAAGAACTAATAGATTTATTCTATTACAAGAATATAACATAAATAATAGTTGGATTATTATTTGATTGGTTAAAATTGATTAAATCAATTTTTGATAGACCAAGGAATTTATTTTGACCGGTAACTAATTAATTAGAGTCATAAATAAATTATAATTGATTAGATCAATTTTGGTTGGACCAAGAAATTTATTTTGACTGATAACTAATTTATTAGAGTCAAAAATGAATATTTATTTGAAAGGATTTAAAGGGGATTTTGCATTGGCGAGTTAAAACCGAAAAGTATAAAATATTTTGTACAAATATTCAATTGCGCGAAATACACCAAAAGGTGCGCGAACATTGCTGGGCGGTGTTCGCGGTGGCCCATATTTATGGGCTGCACAAAGGCAGCCCATGAATACCACATGCAGCACGTGCATGTGGTATGTGTGGGATGGGAGTTTTACTCCCATCCCACATCGTTAATTGGGGAGCAAATTTTTGCTCCCCAAGCCTATATATAGGCTGTCCCTTCTCCTTTCAAAATGTACCAAGCTCATAGCATAAATCCTAAGCGAGATAATTAATCTCTTGGGTACTTGAGCAAGTTATTTTTGTGGAGCCTGAATTTATTCGGGCACCGCTAGTTTATATTTTTGGGTGAGGCTTCTAGAGTGGTCTAGCAACTACTCGAGGCTTCTTAGTTCTTCCTCCTGGGGAGGTTTTGGTTGGTGGGGTTCGTGTGGATACTGGTAGAGGCTATCCTACGACTGGAGGCTTGTGCAAGAAGGTCCTGCAAAAGCACGCTTCAACTGGTAAGTTCTTTTTCTTTCTCTTTTAATTATTAAGTCTTTTTCTTTAAGTGTTTTTAGACTTAATAATTATGCTTAGGTTATTTTTGCATGCTTAGTTTATTTTATGCTTAGGTTATAACTTAGAGTTATAACATGCTTAGTATAAAATAAATATGTTAGGATATAATTTAGAATTATGGTATGCCTAGTCCTTTAGCATGCTAACCTAGGTAGAGAATTATTTAGTTAAGGCTTTATTTAATTTATATGCAACTAATAGGAGTTCCTGGGACAGGGACAAAATTTTGAATTTCCGTCATGCCTCTTATGCATGTTCAATTTGACTGTCAGTTCCCAACAAGAATGGGGTTCTCTGGCTCCCCCTGCTCAATACCCTCTTCATTCGTATCTTCATCTATAATCGCATCTTGATCCCTCACAACTGGCTCTTCTTCTCCATCTTGTTCTGATTGATGCATTCTTCTTTCTATGGCATCATCTGATAGAATGCTCTTTAGTGTTATATCGATAACACTGTCACTTGTAGATCTTTCACCGATGATATCATTCTCATGAAATACAACATCTCGGCTCCGTATAATTTTCCTTTTCATTGGATCCCATAATCTGTAGCCGAACTCTTCATCTCCAGAACCAACAAAAGTGCAAGGAACTGATTTATCATCAAGCTTTAGCCTTTGCTCTTTAGGAATATGCATAAATGCCTTGCAGCCAAATACCCTTAAGTGGAAGTATGAGATATTTCTACCTGTCCAAACCCTCTCTGGAATATCAAAATCCAAAGGTACTGAAGGTAATCGGTTGATAAGATAGACAGCAGTATTGGCAGATTCTCCCCAAAATGACTTAGGTAAGGTAGCCATTTTGAGCATGGATCTAACTCTTTCGACAATGGTACGATTCATTCGTTCAGCAACGCCATTGTGTTGAGGTGTACCAGGAACTATCTTTTCATGCCTGATACCATGTTGACTATAGTAATCCTTGATCTTTCGAGATATACTCGCCACTATTATCTATGTGTAAACACTTCAATGGCACTCCAGTCTCCCTTTCCACCATTGCATGGAATTGTTAAAAGTGCTTGAATACTTCATCCTTTGTGCGCAGCAAATAAATCCATGTCTTCCTTGAAAAATCATCAATGAAGATAAGAAAGTATCTTCTTCCTCCAATGGATTCTATATCCATGGGACCACAAACGTCAGTGTGCCAACTCTAACTTACTATTTCTCCTTCTAGAGCTTTTCTGAAATGAAACTCGATGTTGCTTCCCAAATAAACAGTGATCACACGGGTTAATTTTTCCTTTGGCTAATGGGATGAGGGACTTCTTAGCCAGTATATTCAACCCTTTCTCACTAGCATGCGCCAGTCGCCTATGCCATAAATTTGGTGAAGCATCATCTCCAACTATATTTAGTTGACTCGCACATATTATTGCGGACGTTTTGTATAGCGAGCAACACAATCTTCCTTTCGCCACCACCAACGATCCTTTGGTGAGTTTCCAATTTCCATCATATGTATGATTGTGATAACCTTCCTTGTCCAATATATAAACAGACAATAGGTTCAACCGAAGATCTGGAACGTGTCGCACATTTTTAAGTGTTAATATGCATCCGACACTTGTCTTCACGCAAATATCATCGATTTTCACCATTTGCGAGACACTATTGTTTCCCATTTTAATAGTACTATAACTGCCCGCTTTATAGGTTGAGAAGTATTCCCTTTTTGGAACACTGTGGTATGAGGCACCATAATCTACAATCCACTCGGTATCTGCATCTTCAACATGACAACAATCTGCACCATGAGATAATAAAGCCACCTCTCCATCTTCTATTGTGACTGTAGCAGATGTGTTTTTGTCATTATCATGACTTCGATTTGCATTCTCTTATTTAACGAAACGGCAATTTCTTTTCAGATGACCCTACTTTCCACAGTGGTAGCATGACCTCTTCTCTCGGGACTTGGATCTATCTTTTGATTTTCCATTCCCACAACCTCTACTCTTGCTTCGACCCCTATTCTCTATGATAAGGGCTTGTGAACTGGTACTGGAAATATCTCTTCTACGAAGTTCTTCATTAAGTAGGCTATTCTTTACCATAGACATTGTTACCACACCATTTGAAGCTGAGTTACTCAGTGATACAACAAGAGTATCCCAGCTATCTGGTAGAGGTCCCATCAAAAGACATGCTTGCATCTTATCATCCAAGGACATACCTGTGACTGCTAACTCACTTACGAATCCTTCAAAGTCGTTTAGGTGTTGTGTGATTGATCGTCCCTCTGTCAGTTTCAATTTCATAACTTTGCGAATCATGAACACTTTTCCTTGAGCAGTTTTAGCCTCGTACATATCCTCTAGCTTCTTCTAGAGAACTTTGGGATATGTTTCGTTCCTCACGTGGTTGTACAAGCTAGCATCTATCCATTGGCGAATTGTACCTAATGTCTGCTTCTTCAACTCTATTCACTATTGTTCTTTCATATCCTTCGGCCATTGCGTCGTCACCCTCAATTGGATCGTACAAATCTTTGCAATTGAGGTAGTCCTCTATTTTGGATTTCCACATTGAATAATTTGTATCCGTCAATTTCAGCATTACACCGTCATTCGCCATGTCGAAAATTTAAGAATGGCAAAATTTTACTATTCACGAATTTCACTATTCATATAAATAGTGACTGTATATGTGAATAGTACCATATACCCAAATAATACTTGTATATTAGAATAGTAATAGTATGCCTCTATATATTTAAATAATACTATTTATAAAAGATGACCGAATATAAATAGTATTATATATGAATACTATTATTCAAGTTACTATTTTACTATTCACTCAAATTGCGTATCTGCGACGGTTTTTCAAACGGATTGCGCCATCGGATTCCCCGTAATTTTCTCATCGTCATGGTATATTTATTTTTGAAAAATATATCCACGGATTCTACTAATAAAACAACCTTCGGCTCTGGTACCACTTGTTAGATCCAATAATAGATTACGAGAAAAAATAATATGAGCAGAATAAAAGACACGAAGATTTTTACGTGGAAACCCCAAATGAATTAGAGAAAAACCACGGGACCAACTCCGAATAATTCTTCCACTATAAAATAATAGTAGGTACACCAAGAGATTACAAAATAGTGGCACTCAAGTGTTTCCCAAAACCTCACTATTTTCTCTCTTACCCAGCTCTTAGGAACCCTTTTCCTAAGGCTCTCTACACAGATTATATTTTTATCTGTGTTTCTTCTCTCTTATCTCTGCTTTGGTCTGCTCTTAAAATGAGCAAAACCCTCCTCTATTTATAAGAGATTCAAAATGCGTATGGCCGAATTGTGCACAGTAATTTTACTGTGCACTGAAAAATTTTTCTGCTGACCTGCCTCTTTTTCCTTTTTCTTTTTTTATTTTCTTATAATTAATCAGTGGGTCCCACAATAAGAGGGACACCACTCAATAAGTAATGAACTGAATTGATTTGAACTGATAAGTACTTATTTCAATATAAGTTTATATGTATGCAGTACTGATAATTACTGAAGAGTACTGAACTGAATGGATTATAAGTTGAAAAGAATAGGGCCTTAGTGCACTAGGTCGCCCTTTTAAGCATCTTCAAAGTGGTTTCACTCAGTCTAAGTTCAAAGTTCCAAAATCAGAGCAAAAGTAAAACTTGTCTTTAAGCTAACTTGTTAACAACCATTATTCAAGAGATATCAATGATGAATTGAAGTGAAGTATTGAAGATAACATAGGATTGCAACAATAGGGTGCCAGTGAAAAATCAGTTCAGTTTTCATGACTGAAAAATGATTTGTTTAAAATGAATGTTGGGTTAAGCAAAATTAATCTTGAGCGATAAACGGAATTAAACTACAAAAAGTATATGACGGCATAAATAAGACAACAAATGATTAATAAAAGATATTTGTAAATGAGTGAATTTTTAGCCTATCTGATTCAATTACACAAACTATATAAAGACTTCACAAACATGCAATGAGTGGACAAACCTGGCATTTTCTCTAACAACCCAAGAAAACGGCAAAGTTCAGCCCCTTGGCGACGATGAGACACCATTGGAATCAGCCTTAATAGTTCTTCCTCATTGAAATCAGATGCAATGTCAAAGGTAGCAAGAAGTTGCAAGAATGCATGTGCCTCCAAAGAGTTCCCGTTACTAGCATCCAAATCTAGGGCATCCAGCTTAGGTTTCCATTCATCAGTAATTGCCTTTGCCTGTTCCTTAACATCTCCCGAAATTATATCAGAAAAAGATGCAAGATCTGTATAACTAAGCAAAATGCTAAGGCATTCCATTAACATGATACAGGTACGTCGAAGACCCAACAGGAGAGTGTCTTTCTTTCCATCAGCACTTGACACTTCTACGGGATAGCAATCCTCCAAAGAGTTCAAAACCAATTGGGCAGGGTTTCCTGCAGCTCTAAAAGCAAGAGGAATTTCCTCTCTTATGACAGCAAGGTTCTTTCGATTGTCAGAGATAAATTTGTGCAGTCCTTCAGAGTCCATTGCTTCACATGGTTTGGATAAGACATTTCCTCCATATTCCCATTTTCAAAATTATTAATCTCTTCCAAGTTACTCTCACCAGCCAAGGTGTCAGGTGGTTGGTCTTCAATGGTTGGAATTTCAAATCGGACATCACCAGTCACAACAGAACGTTCCTCAGATGATGACTTTCTATTCTTCTCCAAAGCATTAACAATTGCAAAGACAGCAGCATCTCTTTTCTTCTGGAGTCTATCCAATGATGCTTGTTCCTTGGCTGTAACATCAGCTGCTTGCTTCTCCAATAATTCTTGGGCTTTTTTTGTTTTGCTTTCATATTCCTTTTCCTGGTCCTCTAGCTCATGAAAACGTCTTTTTAAAGACCTTTCAATCCCATGAAAATGCTCTTCAAGTTCTTTCCATTTCAAGTTCAACGTCACAACTCGATCACTTTCAAGTTCGGCGAAGGCTTTCTGAAGTTGCTGTATTTTTTAGGAGGTAGAATCAATAAGTGTTACAACTGATGCTATATCTTCCATGGCAGAAAATCTGGAGAGGAAATCAAAGAAATATATAAAGATACGAAACGAAAAAAGTACATATACCTTACACAAATATAATTGAAGCAGATAGTGTTTCCACTCGTACTATGTATATGTGCAATACCAGAATAGACAACCCAAGCTATTGACATTTGCGGAACAAAAATAGATTTGATTCAACAAATGAAAGCTCAGCCATAGTCGAATAATATCCCCCGATCATAACACGAAGTATCTGTTGAAATATTAAACTTAAAACTTAATCTTCCAAATAATAAAAAATGGAGCCATGATAATAAATCTTTTGAAAAATTAGTAAGAAGACTTTGAAAAACAATGGGAGTGTTTTTTGGTGGTTGGAAACATTGAAAAAATGGGCACTTGGATTATTAGGAGACTTAGACTTTGTAGGATTTGTTAGTTGGATTTTGTAGAAAATTAAAGTAAGTTGTTAACCTAAATTTGAATTTTGTAATAGATTGAATTATTGAGAACATGATAGGGCCATTGCGAAATTCATCAAATACCTATATAAGGCAATGTAATTTGCTATTTTAAAGAGTGTAAGAGAGTGAAAAAATAATAAGAGTTTATGAGTGTATTGTAATAAAATTAGTGTGAATTACTCATTTTTATGTTTTGAGCATTTTTTCCTTGATTATTTTCCTCTTCAATCCAACAAAGCGGTATCAGAGCCATTTCGTATCCAATCCACTTCCTAAAAATCCCCGAGTAAAAAAGTCGAGTTTAAAGAGTTTCAGAAGCAGCCCAGAAAGTGTGGCAATAGGCTGTCAAAAGTGTTGCAAAAAAACTGCAGAAAGTGTCGCAGTTAGCATAAACTGTCGCCAATTCTCAAAAAAGTTGCAATAGCATCTGTACTTCCTTTCTGGAAAATTTTCAAGTTCATCTAAAATTGCAAGGAAATATTTTCCCTTGCTGTTCTCCTTGCAAAATCTGTCTGAAGCTATAGCGACGCACCAAAGTGTCGCAATAGACTCAAAAGCGTTGCAACAACCCCTGTACTCTTTGGAAAAAAAAATTTCCTCTACAAAAATGAATCTCAACGGTGTTTCCTTCGTTTTCCCTCAACTTACAAAAACCAATTACAAAAATTGGTGTATCAAGATGAAAGCCATTCTATGATCCCAAGATGTTTGGGATATTATTGAAAAAGGCTATGAAGTCCCAGTTGCAGATGCACAACTGTCGCAAGCCGAAAAGGACAGTTTGCATAAGAGTCGTCGTAATGACCAAAAGGCTCTTAGTATCATCCATCAAGGGATAGATGATGTTATATTTGAGAAGGTGGCAGAAGCGACCACTTCCAAGCAAGCTTGGGATATGCTATGAGTTTCTCTTCAAGGAGAGGAGAAAGTACAAAAAGTTCGGCTCCAAATGTTGAGAGGAGAGTTCGAGATGATGAAGATGAAGGAGACAGAAGTGATTGTAGATTACTCCTCACGATTAAAATCTGTCGCTAACCAAATGCGGCAATATGGAGAAAAGCTTGAAGAATCCAGGGTTGTTGAAAAACTTCTAAGGTCACTACTACCAAAGTTTGACTACGTAGTAGTGGCAATAGAAGAATCTCGGGATATAAGTAAAATGACCGTCCATGAAGTAGTTAGCTCATTACAAGCACGTGAGGAGAGACTAAACAGACAAAGAGAAGAGTCTGCAGAACAAGTCTTCGCAGCAAAGGTTTCAGTCAAAGGTGAAAGTAGCCAGGATTCTAGCCATTACGGACGAGGACGTGGTAGAGGCCTTGGAGGAAATGGAAGAGGATGTGGCAGAAATCAACCATTCGGTAGAGGTGAAAATAATAATGGAGATAATCAGTCCATATGAGGTAGAGGTCGTGGTAATGGACGTGGACGAGGAAGAGGAAACCGGAGGCATAATGATGGACGTGATAAGTCCAATATTCAATGCTACAATTGCTCCAGATATAGCCACTATGCAGCAGAATGTTGGAGCCCACCAAAGCAAACAGAGGAAACGGCGAACAAAATTCAAGAAGAGGACGTAATTGACACGGTATTACTAACCCGTAAAGGTGAATACAGTCAAGAAAACAACATATGGCATCTTGATAATGGCGCAAGTAACCATATGTGTGGAGACAAGAAAATGTTCGTAGAGCTGGACCAGTCATTCAGTGGTAATGTTGTTTTTGGGGATTCCTCAAGAGTTCCTATTCAAGGAAAAGGAACTATTCTTATTCGTTTAAAGAATGGAGAGCGCCAATTCATCAGCAATGTTTATTACGTTCCAAACATGAAAAGCAACATTTTAAGTTTGGGACAACTGCTGGAGAAAAATTACCAAGTTCACATGGTGAATCGAAAGTTGGTGCTGTTAAACGAAAAGAAGGAGCTGCTAGCTAGTGTACCAATGTCAAAAAATAGAATGTTCACTCTCAACATCAAGACGGGTGTAGCAAGATGCTTAAAAGCTTGCGTGAAAGAATTTGATTGGCTTTGGCATTTGAGATTCGGTCATCTCAATTTTGTAGGGTTGAAATTGCTAAGCCAGAAGAAGATGGTGCATGGTCTTCCGCTGATTAATAAACCCCATCAGCTTTGTGAAGGATGTCTTGTTGGAAAACATTCTAGAACTAGTTTTCCAAAAGAGTCCATGTCAAGAGCAAAGGCTCCCCTTGAGCTTATTCATGCCGATGTCTGCGGACCAATGACACCAATATTATTGGGAGGCAACAAATATTTCTTGCTATTCATTGATGATTATAGCAGAAAGACGTGGGTTTATTTTCTAAAAGAGAAATTAGAAGTTTTTTAAGCATTTAAAAAGTTTAAAGCTATGGTGGAAAAAGAAAATGTCTATTACATCAAAGCTTTAAGATCCGATAGAGGGGGATAATTCACGTCAAATGAATTCAAAAGATTCTACGAGCATCAAGGAATCCGTCATTTCTTGTCAGTCCCAAGATCGCCTCAGCAAAATGGTGTTGTTGAACGAAAGAATAGAACCGTGATGGATATGGGGAGGAGCATGTTAAAGAGCAAGAATTTGCCCAAAGAGTTATGGGCAGAAGCTATTGATTGTGCTGTCTACATCTTGAACCGATCTCCAATAACAAGTGTGTCGGATATGACACCCCAAGAAGCATGGAGTGGGAGAAAGCCTAATATCTCTCATTTTCGTATTTTTGGGAGTGTTGCACATGTTCATGTTGCGGATGAAGAAAGGAGAAAGCTGGACAACAAAAGCAAAAAATACTTGTTCGTGGGATATTCAGAATTTTCAAAAGGTTATAAGATGTTTGATCCTGACACAAGGAAGACGATCATCAGTAGGGATGTGACTATTGACGAGGAAGCAATTTGGGAATGGAATAATGATAAGCAGAAGAATTACAGTTTTTATCCTTTCACCATGGATGAAAACAATGATCGAGATGTGGAGGAGTCAGGCAAAGCATCGATGCCATATAGTCCCATTCCAATTGCATCTCCAGGACAAGATGATGATGAAAGTCAAAGTCCAAGAGAAAGACCTAGAAAATTTTGTCTTGTTGAAGATCTTTATGACGCAACTAGAGAGCTCAATGAAGAATTGACTCTTTATTTTTATCTTATTGATAGTGAACCTATTGATGCTGAAGAAGCCATGAAAGATGAGAAATGGAGAAAGGCCATGGAGGAGGAGATCAATTCAATTGAGAAAAACAAGATGTGGGAGTTGACCAAACTTCCAGCTGACAAAAAGCCCATTGGAGTCAAATGGGTGTTCAAAGCAAAGAAGGATGCATATGGAGAAATCATTCGACATAAAGCGAGGCTAGTCGCAAAGGGATATAGTCAAAAACCAGGTATTGACTATGATGAAGTATTTGCACCAGTAGCAAGAATAGAGACTATCAGACTAGTGATCTCAGTCGCTACCCAAAATGGATGGAAGATCTACCAAATGGATGTAAAGTCAGCATTTCTGAATGGATACTTGGAGGAAGAGATCTATGTCCAACAACCAACTGGTTATATTGTCAAAAGTCATGAACGAAAGTGTTGAAGCTGAAGAAGGCATTGTATGGACTTAAGCAAGGACCGAGAGCTTGGAACAGCCGCATCGACAAATATTTTTGCGAGAATGGGTTTGTCAAGTGCCCACACGAGTATGCCTTATACGTGAAAGTGAAAGGTGGAGACATATTACTTGTTTGCTTATATGTGGACGATCTCATATTTACCGGGAACAATCCTCAAATGTTTAATGATTTCAAGAAGACGATGACTCGTGAATTCGAAATGACTGATATTGGCCTGATGTCGTACTATCTTGGCATTGAAGTGAAGCAAAGTGATGATGGAATTTTTATTTGTCAAAGTGGCTTCGCCAAAGAGATCTTGAGGAAATTTAAGATGGAAAATTGCAACCCTGTCAGCACTCCGGCCGATTGCAGTTTGAAATTGACTAAGGATGAAAATGGAGTCAGGGTGAACCCAACAATTTTCGAAGTTTGATTGGGAGTCTCAGATACCTGACGTGCACAAGGCCAGATATTCTGTATGCAGTTGGACTAGTGAGCAGATACATGGAAGAACCGAAGGAGTCTCATTGGAATGCAGCGAAAAGAATACTCCGCTATGTTAAAGGTACAACTAATTTTGGATTGCATTATTTAAAATCTGACAAATTCAAATTAGTTGGCTACAGCGATAGTGATTGGGCTGGTGATAAAAATGACCGAAAAAGTACAAGCGGGTTTGTATTTTTTCTCGGTAACACGACATTTACTTGGAGTTCAAAGAAGCAACCTATAGTGACGTTGTCAACATGTGAAGCTGAATATGTTGCTGCAACATCATGTGTGTGTCATGCAATATGGCTGAGAAGACTATTAAAGGTACTTCAAATGACGCAACATGGTCCAACGAATATTTTTGTCGATAACAAATCGGCATTGGCGTTGGCGAAAAATCCTGTCTTCCATGATCGAAGCAAACACATCGATACAAGGTATCATTTCATTCGAGAGTGTATTGAGTAGAAGGAAGTCACATTGATGTATGTCAAAACATAAGATCAGATAGCGGACATCTTTACAAAGCCACTGAAGTATGACGTGTTCAACAAATTACGAGGGTCGTTGGGAATAACGGAGAATTAAGTTTAAGGGAGAGTGTTAAAATATTAAACTTAAAACTTAATCTTCCAAATAATAAAAAATGGAGCCATGATAATAAATCTTTTGAAAAATTAGTAAGAAGACTTTGAAAAACAACGGGAGTGTTTTTTGGTGGTTGGAAACATTGAAAAAATGGGCACTTGGATTATTAGGAGACTTAGACTTTGTAGGATTTGTTAGTTGGATTTTGTGGAAAATTAAAGTAAGTTGTTAACCTAAATTTGAATTTTGTAATAGATTGAATTATTGAGAACATGATAGGGCCATTGCAGAATTCATCAAATGCCTATATAAGGCAATGTAATTTGCTATTTTAAAGAGTGTAAGAGAGTGAAAAAATAATAAGAGTTTATGAGTGTATTGTAATAAAATTAGTGTGAATTATTCATTTTTATGTTTTGAGCATTTTTTGCTTGATTATTTTCCTCTTGTATCAACTTCACATTAAAATCTTAGCTTGCAGTCAAACGACAAGATTACATTGTAGATCATAAAAAGAGAAACATTGGAAGATTTAGTTTAATAATATAGACAACATTAACCAAGGATTAACCAAGTATAAACTTCAAAAAAACCGTTAAACAAGGTACTGCTTCCAATAACATAGTGTGTAAAGAAAGGCCCTCTACCACAACAGTGAGACTAATTATTTCATCAGTTAATCCAATAGCATTCCTCACACACGGAACAGTCTAAGACAGGAGCATAATATACCTTTCCCTTTATAGATTACATTAACAAATTTAAAAAGAAAAAAAATTGAAGAAAGCTGCATGGAGATTCACCTAATTAAGCAACGGCAAGAATTTCAATGACCTAGCTTCTAATAATCTCAGACACGTATAAGCAAACCACAAACTCTAACTACTAACTTAATGAGCCAGGGTGACAAGATCTGCCCAAGCCAAAACACATAAATTGAGAAGCAAGCTCAGCTACAAATAGTTCTTTCATTATCTAGTTCTGGAGAAAACATTCCAACCTTAGCATCGTATACACCAAAGACTCTTTAGTCTTCGTAGGAGTAAGCACCAACCAATAGAACTATCATATCTGTAAATCTTTCTTTTATAAGATGTGATTACAAACTTGAAAATCGAGCTAGTTCCACATTAATAGTCGATGCAGATAACTGGCAAGTAATAGCTTAAATCTATGTATCACAGAAATCCATATAATATAAAGAGCAGATTGTTACCATTTGCAATGACCTTATCACTTATCAGTAGCTAATTACCTATTACAAGGTTGTGAAAAGGAGATTTAGTACAATTTTCTCAAATAGATACATAATAGTACAAAGCAACAAAGCACTACTAAAATCACAAACACGCATACACTCATACAGATAAATGAATGTACAAGCAACCTTATTACTAACTAGGCTAGCTACAAATCACCAATCGTCTCAAAACAATGCACAACAAACAGATCAAGCAAATCAGACTAACACTGTTTACTTAAATCCTGAAGCAATGAAAGCTACACATATAACATCCCATTTCAGACCTTATATTTGCATTTGTCCACATCTATTATATGTCATGAAATTATTATATTTAATATTTTACATGTTATATTTATTAAAAATTGGTTAGTTAAAATAATAGTTATTTTAACCATACAAAATACGATATCTAACATCTAGGTGCCGAATTATATAGCTATAGAATTTTAAGGAATAAGTGGAGTATAGCTATGTTATAGATATAAAATGATTATTTGAACACATGAAGTTGAATAAAATTGTGTTATATCATAAGGATTTAACTATAAGCATTAGTATTAGAATTAGTATTAAAATTGTATAGATATACGTATATGTATTTAGTATAGTTAGTATTTATATTAAATAAAGAATTTGAGGGTAAATTGGTCTTTTGCCCCTTAGATTTTTGTATGGGCTGGTAGGGATAGATTTAGATCAGGTCTTCGTCTCCCAAAAACAAAGCAAAGAAAGAAGCATAAGGAAGAAGAGAAGAAGAGAGCTAGAAGGAAGAAATCAGGTATTTTAGTAACTTTGTAGTGCAATTTTTGTTAGGTTAAAGTTAGAATTAGAAGTTTTAGTAAGAAGATGAATTGTTCCTCTTTATGTCAGGGTTCATCTTGAAAAATTTGGAGATTTTTAGATGAGTATATCAATAGCTATGATTTTTATAAGATGAAGTGTACAGAATTGGATGATCAAAGACATGGGGTGAGTTTTACTGCTTAAAAAATTTTGAGTTTTTGATAAGTTATTTCCTTATGTGTATAGTTTAAGTAGGAAAACGAATTAGGTCTATTCATGTTGTGTATAGAAAGTTATGGTCATTTTACTATGCTGCTGTCCAGGTTAAGCGAGACCGAAATAGGTTTTGAAGGAAAATTCCCTATAAATCGTATAAGACTCTGAAATTTTTGAAGTTTTAATATGTTACAGCTTTGTGTATTAAAGATAGAATAAAAGAAGAATCAGATCATTTGGTGAAGTGAATTGAAAGTTATGAATTTTTAAGTAGAGTAAGGTCATAAGAACAATAGTTCTGATGTTGTCTGTGAATGTAAAATTCGCTATAAATTGTACATATGTTACTAAGTTCTGAAATTTTAATATCTTATAGAACTATCTGTCAAGAGTAGCAGTTAGTTTGAACCAAGTCGTTTGGTTAAAGGAAAAGGGAGATATGAACTTTTAGGTGCAGTAAGGTCATATGAATAAATATACAAGTAACAATAGTCTAAGTCATGAAAACTTTATAAATAGAAAACAAAACAAGGTGGAATGTATTGATGTGAATTTATGCTTATAGGAACACGAAGTCGTGAAGGTGTTCAAGAGGAGAATACAAGTCGATTTCGTGGAAATTAGCATTCCATTTGTGAGTATAAACATGATATGAATTTATGGGTGAAATGTTATGTTATGTGATATTTGAATGTCTGGAGAATTGTTGTGAATTGAATAATTATATGTTATTTGATGAATTTGAATTATATGTACATATGTTTATTTGGTGAAACATGAGTTAATTGAATTATACATGATATACGCATTTGTACAGGAACAAATGAAATAAAGAGGGACGTTGTGACATAGCCGATCAAACATTGCAATACATGTTCTGTTATCTGGACCTATATGGTCAACCAATTGCAATATTTGATAAATAGACCGAAAGGTCAACCAATTGTTTATCTGGACCGAAAGGTCAACCAATTGTTATATAGCTGGCCAGCAAATCAATTGAAATTTATTACAAATGTTACATGTTCCCGGGGCAATAGTTTGGCCGGAAATGTCATAACAATTAAATAAATGAATCATCCAATAGCATATATGAATGGGCGTATGTTTATTTTGAAGGTGTGACTGTATGTGATTGTTAAATTCAGTGATTGTTTATATTCACTGAGTGGCGACTCATATAAATAGCTATGTTTTTTCAGTTTAACAAGGTTGTAGATAGACTTTTGGTCTAGAAGGTCCATACCCGTAGCTGTCATAGAAGAAAAGTCTGTCGGTTGTGTCCATCTCGCTCTCTCTCCTCATATGACAGGCATATCGAATAGAGGTGGTCGGGTTTTGGTTTTGCTAATCAAACATAATTATGGTTTATAATATAAAGGAATGATATTAGAGTTAATGTAAAATATTAATGGTTGTTTTAATATATGAATATTTATGTAAAAAAAAAATTTTATGGTGTTTTTCTATAGGTATTATATGATAAGGGAGTTTTAACACAAAAAAAATGAGTAATAGAGAGAATAACCACCAATTCAAAATATCAGAAATCGAGGAACAAGTTGAAATTAATAAATGAATCAAACGGAAGTATTTCCCTAAAAACAACCATCGAGTAACTACATCAAAGACACTAGAGCAAAAAACTGAAAAAATCCTATAAAATGAGTCGATTTACCGAAGAAAAAAAATAACTGGATCTACAAAAGAACACAAAAAATCTAAGAAAACAACTAGGGAGAGAGAAAATTACCTGAAGGAAGGAAGCACAAGTAGGAGAGGAAAGGGAGCGGCGTAAGGATCAATCCATGGATGAAAGAATTGCCTAGAAACAGAGAGAAGGGAAAGGAAGAGAGAAAAGAAGGCACAAGGCCTTGGTCTAGCTTTTGTTCATGTTGAATAGTACACCGTCATTTTTGCTATTGACAAGTAAAGAGTGGGGTCTTTGGATTCCCTTGGTAATAGTTACAGTGACAGGGAGACTAGTAAAATGAGGAGTGGGTGTAACTGTGTAAAGTAAACTAAGTGAAAATGGACTTTTGAAAAGATCAATTGATGTGTTGTTGTAAAGCCTAACACCCAAACTATTGGTCCAATTTGGTATCACTGTTTCTACATGTTACCTTATACTTTGATGACCTCAAATCCCATCTCACATGTTATCATAGTTTATGTGATATACATGTTAGACATTTAATATCCTATTATATGCAATTGGTTGATTTTTTGCTCTTTTGTATGGACAATGGCATGGTTGAGCCTTATCACAAGGTAAGGTTGTTGTTTTGTGACTTAGAGATCATAAATTTATATCATGTATACAACCTCTCTACAATAAAATGAGGGATAAAGTTGTATAGATATAACTTTTTCTAACCTCATATGGTAGGAGTCTTAGTATATTCGCTCGCCTTAGCATGGACAACGGCAAGACAAATGGTCATAAATGTGTTTATATTATTAAATATAAAAAAAATTAATCTTACCCCGAATGTAATTTAGACATGTGACCTCTAGAGTCATAACAAGTTAAGTTAGACAATAAGAGATAAATACCATCGATAGAATCTTACCTTTGGAAACAAAAAAAATGGATATATAATTATAACCTCCCTCATATTTGTACTAATTAACCACTACCTCCCTATATTTTTTTAATATAATTTATACCTCCACGTGGTTTGTTTCCATCCAATTATTACCTCCTTTTGTTAGATCTTTCGCTTTTCCATCTAAATAATTGATATTTTTAACAAAATTACCCTTATGTCATTCTTTATATATTTATTTTATCTTTACAACATATTTTTCTTCTTTAATTACTTTCAATTTGTTTCCTCACATTTTACCTCTATCTATTTTTTTAAGTTAGCCTCCTAACATATTTTAAGATTTGTGACTCTTTAATTAATTACGTGAAATGTATCAAATATTTAAAATTATGATATAAACACAAAAATTTAAACTTATTTATGTTGGATTGTATATACATTAAAAACTAAAAAGAAAATCGAATTAAAAAATTTATTGTGTTTTTCATGATATCCCTCTATCTTCTCAACAAAATCAAAAATTAAGAACCCGGCTCCAAGTTTATTAATTATTGTCAACTTTAACAAACTTTTCGACCAAAATATCAATTTTTTCTATCGCACGAGTATACAATAATTTATATTTAAATTTGAAATAGTGGATTGTTATTTGCTGTTCCAAATCACTTACGACCGCCCACAAAAATGACAATTTTACCCTTGAATCATAAAACCCTCTATTTTCTTCATTTTTTTTCTCAACTTGTTGAGGCATTAAAAATAGAACTAAAGAAGAGTATTCATGGTATTTTCCCTCTCTTTCCACAAACCTTCAAATCCCTAACGCTGGAAGAAGTGGACTTGCTCCACCAATAACCATACCTCGCCTCTCTTTTCTCCAACCACCCCGAATAATCCTATAAAATCGAAACTAAAATTGAAATTTTAGGAATCAAAATCCACAATAGATGAAGTGCAATAACCCCAAGCCTAACTAAAAAAATATTATTTATTTTCATATAAATGATTAAAGAATCACAAACAGTAAAATAGGTACAGGGGGTCAATTTAAAAAAATTAGATAGAGGAATAAAGTATGAAACATAAAGAAAGGGATTGTATATTGAATATATAAAGATTAAAATAAGGGTAATTTTGTCAAAAATATTAACTATTTGGATGGAAAAGTGAAAAATCTAACGTGAGAATATAATAGTTGGATGAAAATAAAACACAGGGAGGCATTAATTATATTAAAAAAATATAAAAATATAGTAATATATTAGTGCAAATCTTAAAGAGATATAATTATTTTAAAAAAAAGTTATTAGTAATTTAAAACCAACCAGACCCTTAATATATATTCCATTTCATGAGATTGTAAATATGTGTTGTGATTTTGTATTTTACTTTAATAATTTAAAGTATCTAAAGTGTTTTTTTCAGCCATCAACTCCAGATTAATTTCAAACTTACTCCAACTTGTAAAAGCAAAATTATAGAAAAAATTTAAAAATTTTATTATTAAATAAAGTATATTATTTTATAAAAATATATTTGAAGTAACAAGGATTAAAAAAACAAAAATGCGTACAGTGTTACATCAAATTGAGTAGCAATATTCACGCTCCAAAAAATTAAATATAAATTTGAAACTTTGTTAGAACTTCAAATTAACTTCAACCTTACTTTTGGAGTATGGATAGTGATTAATTATTGTATATTCAAAATGCAATAAGCCTCTATGAAGTATTTTTTGTCATATTATCATATGAGAACTATTTATTTGGATTTATATCAAAGTTTGGTTGCCTGTTTAGTTTTTATGTGACAAACCATGGCAATATGTCTTTTGTTTGAGAATGATCGAATCATATTGCAGGGGAGAGAAAAAACAAAATTTTGTTCATATGATATTTATTCTCTTGATTCAAAGTAAAAAGAAATAAAAATCGAAATACTTATATATAAATTACTTTTTATTTGTTCTCCCTAATCATATGAACATTAAGGCCGCGTTTAGTTCGCGTAATAGTTATTCCATATAATAGAAGAAAAACAAGTGGAAAAGGTTAAAAATGGTATAATATTTATTTAAAATCCTTCGTCCAATAGAATATTTCTGGTTATTATACATATTGTGGAATTATCATTCATTCATTTTAAATAGAAATAATTATTCCATGAAATGTAAAAATAACTATTCTATCAGATGACGGATTCAGACAAATACTTTATCAATTTTTAACCTTTTTTCATTCATTTTTCTTTTATTTCATATAATAGTCATTCCATTAATTAAATGAACCCCATTTATCATAAAATACACAATATAATTGCAACTCATAAAAAAACACTTCATTAGCTTTAGATATCGAACACAACTCGCATAACTTGCAATCCGCATCTCATAGTAATCCCGAAGAATCTCTCTAGTAATAGCATAAGTAAAAAGAATTATTTCATTGATGAGTCATTTGAGTCCAACTTCATCCAACATCACACTTATTATTGGATGAATTTAAAAAAATTGATTTGTAGTTTCATTCATTTTAGGATATGAGAAATTTTCTTCTGCAAAATAGTGTATGCGTTTTTAAAAAATTAGCAAAAAGAGAATTCTCATTGTTAACTTATGTCACGTTAATGGGTTCTTTTGTTCATTTTTTTCAAAATTTTGTAAGTCTGTTAATAAAAATACAATACACGTTAGTGATATTTTTTAAAAAAATTTTAATGTTGTAATTGTTTTTGATTAAAATATGATGAAAAACTTAAAAAAATTATAAAAATGAAAAAAATCTCTGAAACTCACTAAATGATGATAATATTAAATTAATTAAAATATTTTCTATAATATCACTATTTTAAAATTAAAAAATATTTTTTATATCAATTTTTTGAAACACAGCCTCATTTTGCAAAAGACAATTTTTTTTTCAAACCTCAATAAAACAAACTTACTTTTTTTAAGTTTTTTCTAAAATATTTACGCATAACGTACAATTATTAAATTTAAATAATAAACAATATTTGTTCAATTCGTTTATTTTAAAATATAGACACATTATTGGAGAAGTTAATAAATAAAAATTCAATTATTATCTAAGCATAGTGATTGAGTCTGAAATTATAATTACAGGGGTCAAATATTCGAATTCACACTTAAGTGGAGTGGGATAGAATTTTTTTTGTTATTATCATAAACCCAATGATACAATTTTTTTTAAATAATAATTACAAAGAAAATTGTGTCTAATATTTGTAGACGGCAATAATAAAGTCCATATAATTAGAGGTGTTTAATGGACGGGCTGGACCGAGTTCAAACCGGGCCAACAAGCCTAGCCTGCATTAATTATATATGAGTTTGGACGGTGTCGGGGTTGAACATAAAACTTTTTTTCCAAGTCCAGCCCCGACATATCCATAAAATAATTTATAATTTATATATATATATATATATATATATTATTTAAAAACCATATTAATTATATTATGTTGTACTTTTTTAAAATTCACGTTATTCTATCAGCATTATCTGTTAATGTTGTGTTATTTTTAATATATATTATTAATAACATATATTGTTAATTATTAATGTTGTATTATATATATATATGTATTTTTGGATTGAGTTTGACTTAAATTTTTATATAAAAATTAAGTCTAACCCTATTTATATTTAAATTTTAGCGGACTGAAACTTGAGAAGGCTAATAATACAATATGTCTGTCCAAATCTAACATATTAAAGTTGAACTTGAACGAATCAATTGAATCATAAGCCATATACATATAACTCATCACGTTTACATATATAAAAATCATAATAGTTTTAAGAGTTATAATAAGAGTCTTATCACATTATTCTAGTTATAAACGGGTATTATCATGGCAGGTAATATTTTACTTTTCCTCATTCGGGTTGATTTTTCAAAGCAAAACATTTTTCATTCCCATCCATATTCTCATTTAAGGAAATTTTATATGATTTCTGCGTTACATTATAAAAAAGTGTCATTTTATATAATAATTAATACATATTTTATTATTTAATAAAAATAATTAAAAAAAAATAAATATAGTGTGATATATATTAGTTACTCTATGAAATGATATTAAATACCATGACATATAAAACAACTCATTTTCATTAAAGAATCGAACAAAAATTTCCCTTTCTTCTTTAAGTACTACACATCCACAGTTAAAAATAAACACCAACACATAACTAATATTATTTGTAAAACTAATAATAAGCTAATCATAAACTTAAAAATTTAGAAATTTTTACTTATCACAAATCGAAAAACAATAGTTTTATTGGATTCGTGAATTTTACTAGATTAGGAGTGCTTTGCATCTTTAGATTAGTTTGGTTGTGAGTTTTTGTAACTTATTTCAGCAGCTTTTTTGAAAAGCTTTATTTGTAAGCTTCTTTTGAAAGCTGCAGATTTAATTTAAAAAAAATAAATAAGACAGTTCCTAATTAATTAACATGAAATATCAAAATGTATTGTTCAAAGCCAAAATATATACTATTATTAAAAGTTTGTGAGAATAACTTATTTTGAAAGCAGCTCAAATAGTAATGTCAAATTGACTCTTCGTAGTTTTTAAAAAATTCTACGAATTAAAAAATTTCATCCCACCAAAAAAATGTGTATAAAATATCCTAAATCCGATGGAATACGGAAATCTCCGAAAAATAAAATATCACCAAACTTGGAACAAAATATAATGAGACGGCTAACTTTATTTAGCAGGGCACATAAAACCCCAATACCAACAGGACTCATGAAGCTCACTCAAGGAACTTGCCCATCAAGTCAAAAGAATTGGGGCACATGTCAATCATCTAGACATTTCTTAGCCCCCAAGACCAGACACGTGGCAATCATCTAAGGAACACTACACTCCTATATAAGGAATAAGGGCACACGTCCCTAGGTAAGACAACACACTCTACCTACCTCTTTTAGTAATAGCTACAACATCCCCCACGACACACTAACTTGAGCGTTACCCGACCTGGCCCTCTAACGAGTTGTTACTTGTGCAGGTCCCCAACCCGAGACAGACCGAGCTGATCCTGTGTCCTGAGTCCTATGACATCAAATTGGAGCGGTGAGCGTGGATCGAACACAGTGACCAGGTTCATTCAGTTTCAAAACCTGCATTTCAAGATCGATAGTAGTAATGGAAGATTCGATGAAATGAAAATCCACCCTAAAGTCAGCATCGGGCCGAGCTGACCTAAAATTGGCTCCGGGAACGACAAGCGAGCTAACGACATCTCCAAAACTGGTCGACGCATCGGGTAACGAAATCGAGAACATTATAATAGGGCGGAGTTTGATGCTCAGATAGAAGCAATGGTAGCAAAGCTCGATGCCTCTCACGATCTTAAAAAACTGGCGACAATGATGAAGCAAGTCATGTATAAAATAGGCCACATGGAACATTTGGTAAACATGTTAAACGCGTAGCGATTGGCCACAGAGGGTAAGGTCGTTAACCTCAAGAGGAGAGCAGCAACATCAACCTGATCCGGGTCTGCTTCGAAAGGGTTTCAGAATCTGAAGAGGCGCCTGACATACGAGCGAAGCCAAGATGGCGGCGTTCCTTCGACTCCTACAGCCTCGGACCCCTAGTATGAGCCAAGTCTGCGAGAACCACTATCGAACCGGTCAGATAAAGGCCCAGTGAAATCGCGGCTTGGACCACGACTTGGCGTAACCGAGCCAACAAAAGATTATACCAACTTCACTTACCCCCATGAGCGCTAGTCCGGTTAGAAGAAAGAAGAGCCGAGGAAGAAAGCACGATGCAATTCGCCGAATGCATCTGTTAATTCATTGATGAAAGAGCCCCGAAGATCGACAACCAGGTCTGATCAAACCATAACCTCCAAGCAGGCGATCGAAGAAATCGAGAAAAATTTGGCTCCAAAATGGGCAGGTGACGTGATGAAAAATGTGTAGGCGCTCTTTGCGGATATGGGAATGGAGCCTGCCATCCCCGAAATTGAGGACGCAGAATCACCCTTCTCCCCTAAAATTTTAAGGGCTGAATTCCCTGAGAGTTTCAAATGGCCGAACCTAAAGGACTACAATGGCACTGGCAACCCGACCCTTCACGTCAAGAATTTCAGGTAGAAAATGGCAACCACAAGGGCAACCGATGCTATGCTATGTAAAATCTTCCCAACAACCCTCGAGGGACCCACTACCTTCTGGTTTGAGAATCAAAAGCCAGGGTCGATCACGAACTTCAAAGCAATGATAAAAGACTTCCTCCTATATTTTGTTACATCGATCCAGCCTTATAAGACTATCCAAGATTTATAGTCGATAAGGCAGGGTCGTAACGAAACATTGGGAGATTTCATAGAACGATTCCAAAGGGTGACTATTAAGGTTAAAGGGTGTAGCGTCGACGTTGCCACTGATATACTAGTAAATAATTGTAGAAACGCCGACCTCAAAAAGGATTTACTCACAAGAACCGAAGAGCCTGGTACTAATGACGCAGAAGGTGCGGGAGTGGGTAACTTATGAAGTCTATGAAAAAGGAACGTTTGTCCATGAGCATATAGGTCGGTAGCCGAGTCCACCTTGGTCTAATAAGTTACCCCTGAGGCACCTTAGATATGAGCACAAGCGTCGCAATCTCCCTAAGGACTTAATTCCTTTGAGAGCAGATCGGAAGGAGGTACTGTATTAGATAGAGAAAAACCGATAGTATATTGAGTACCCACCAAAGATAAAGCGGCCGGGAAAGCAGGGCACCTATTGCGATTTTCATAAGTCTGAAGGCCACGACACTGAGGACAGTGGGCATTTGGCCATTGAGCTTAATAAAAGGGCAGCCGAGGGTAAGCTTGACCAATTTTTGACAGGATTGCGGCCGCATCGATAACAAGAGGAACGGGCAGAGAAGCATCGAGTTGGTTCCACTGAGAGAGCAGTCGATCTATCACCAGCTCACAGAGGAGTTATTAACATCATTTGCAGTGGACCAACGTTGAAGAAATATAAAGCATCACCGATAAGTAACACCGGTCAAGATAGAGCCGTGTACTCTTCCTTCACCTACATACCCAAGCCTGCCCTACATCAGGACGCACTGGTAGTTGAAATGGAAATTAAGGGGTCTTTGGTCAAAAGAGTATTGATAGATACAGGTAGCTCAATTAACCTGATGACCCGCTCCGCCTACGATGCCCTCGGATTAGATCCGAACAAGCTAAGATTCAACCAAGATCCAATATTAGGCTTGAGCGGCCACTCAGTTGAAGTAATAGGGTCAGCCACGCTATAAATCACTATGGGTGACGATTCGATCAAATGGAACATCCAAGCCGAGTTTTTAATTGTGAACATGGCCTTAGCATACAACATTATCCTCAGAAGACCGATCCTCGTCGAGTCCGAAGCAGTGATCGATTTGTTCTACTTAGCGATGCAAATTCGGACCAGGCAGGGGATGGCAGTGGGCATATTAATTGAATAAAAGAGCAATCTTACCGATGTTGTATGAAGCCGATGTAAGAGAAGCAGAGCAAGAAGAGCAAGATATAGAAAGGGGACTAACTCCAATATTTATAAAGAAAATGAGCAGCAAAATTCAAAACATTGCCTCGAAAACTAAATCGACTTACAATTATGACCTAGAGAAGCCCAAGCGATTGCGTGCTAAGCATGCTGAAGTTGAAAAGGAGAGCATGGACCCCACGCGCAAGCAAAACAAACCAATCGGAGTATAAGTAAAAGAAGCTACAGATCGGTCATCCGCAAGGGAAAGAGCCGACCCAAAAAATTAAAGCAAGCAATAAAAGATAGCCGATGCAACTAAAACAACAACTTTATTCATAGAATATAAAACCGAGGTCACAAAGGCCGAGCCCGTAGCCTTGGTAGAACCGATGACTACATTCACAGGATGTAAAACTGAGCTCACAACGGTCGAGCTCGTGACCAACAAAAAGAAAATAAAATACCACCAGAACCCTCAGGAGAAGATTTTGAGTGGTAAGAAATGGAATATTGGAGGAGGAAAACACGCCCAACCATCACCGGCGGTGTACAGAATGGCAACAGCAAGTACCTTTTGCCAAGGTGTGCAATGAGGGAGGTTGCAACGACACCACCGCTGACCTTCGGACGTTACGTCCCCCCCGGACAAAGCCCAGCCCGCTACATCCGCCCTTGGGCAAAGTAAAGTCTTCAAGACGACCCTCTAATCCGATGTGCAAATTGTCTAGGGGTCGACGCCCAATCACCCAAGCATCGCAACCCATGATTGGTTTACCAGAAAGGAAGAACTAATAAAATCACTAGTGAGTGAATAATGAGAAACAACAGTTTACCCCACCCCTATTTATAGGAGTAGAGAGCGAAAATGTCTGCAATTAATGGTAATAAATTCCACGGCATTGGGAGCACGCAAACACAGTTGGCAGTTGACGGTCAAAATTCTATCTCGAAAAATTTGACCATTTCTTCACGCCCAAAACCTCAGTCAATATTCGCGACCACTACCAACTTAAGTTCGAGGATCGGTCATCGTACGCTCCGACGAGCCACATTAGTACCCCACCATATAAAATTTAAAGCTTCTTGAAACCTAAAGAGTTCGAATTGACCTGAGGGGGGACATATCTGGAAACAGAGGCAAAATGCGACATTTTATCTCCGCTAGACCGACAAACCTCCTATCAAGCTTCTAGAACCCTAAAGAGTTTGAACCGACCTGAGGGGGGACATATCTGGAAACAGCGGCAAAATGCGACGACGCATTTTATCTCGATCCATCTTCGAAATCTCGGAACAGATCCAATCCACTAAAGGCACTCAAAGCCGATGATCGACCCTAAAAGAGTCTACCTCGACCAAGGGGGGACATCTGATAGCAGGGCACACAAAGCCCCAATACCAACAGAGCCCATGAAGCCCACTCAATGAACTTGCCCACCAAGTCAAAAAGATTGGGTACATGCCAATCATCTAGACATTCCTTAGCCCCTAAGACCGGACACGTGGCAATCATCAAAGGGACACTACCCTCCTATATAAGGAATAAGGGCACATGTCCCCAGGTAAGACAACACACTCTACCTACCTCTTTAGTAATAGCTACATAATCCCCCACGCCACACTAACTTGAGCGTCGGAGAGGCCACGTCGGATACCCGACCTGGCCCTGTAACGAACTATTACTTGTACATGTCTTCAACCCGAGACAGATCGAGCCGATCCTGCACCCTAAACATCATTATTTTAAAAATTTCATAAAAAAAACTTTATTTAAAAAAATAGTAGCTCAAACTTTAAAATATTAATTAGTTATATTAATATATGATGGGGGCCAAAAAAGAAAAACGAAAAAAAAAAAACAAGTCAAGGAAAAGCACTGAAATCTCAAGTGCGTTATCTTTCATTGCAGTCAGTCGTCGCTCTGCTTTGGAAAATTTTGCATTACTTGTTGTTTGACCCCAACGAACTCTCCATCAAAACAAAACCCTTTTCTTCTCATTTTCACACCCATTTTTTTTGTTTGTTTGTTTGTTTGTTTTTGCTTTTAATTACTTTTCTTTTTCTCTAATTGGATTGATTTGCTCTCATGTCTTTGAAAAATCATACCCTACCGTAGACTTTATTTCCCTCTCAGAAGTCTTTCTTCGTTTCCCCTCAGCAAAGGGCGATGCTTATTTACTCCTTTAGCAGAATCAACTTCGATCTCTTCGGTTTGGGTTCCTGAAATTGAGGTAACATTTTTGAAATTCGTTTAATTTGATTGTGTTTTGGGTAATTTAGTTTTGATCAGTGTACGACTAAGTCAACTGCGTCAATTTTGGTTTGTGTTCTTGCCTCTTTTCAGTTTGCTGCTGTATTAGTCAAATTATTGCTGTTTTAATCCGTATTTTCAGATAATTAAGTTAAATTATTGTCTGGGTATGCTTAATTGTGCTAAATTTTTTGCTTGGGGTGCTGAATTTCGCTTCTTGTGTTTGTTGAATTTGGAATTTATTTCAGGTTTTGGTACTACGTAGTTGAGCTGCTGCGGATTCAGTTATTTTCCAGCTCACAGATAACAAATTGAGGGGTTTCTTTTGGTCAATTTTGATGGGTTTATTAGGGGAAATGATGTTGAATAGGAAAGTTAATGGGATTTTGATAAGCAGCTGTTTCTGGTTATTGTTTGCATCTAATTTGAGCTGTGGCACTGAGACTGATATTGCCTGTTTGAAAAGTATAAAAGCCTCGGTTATAGATCCTAATAATTTCTTGACATCCTCATGGGACTTTAACAACAACACAGAAGGATACATCTGTAGATTTGTTGGGGTTGATTGTTGGCACCCTGATGAAAACAAGGTCTTGAATCTTCGGCTTTCAGATATGGGGCTCATTGGCAAGTTCCCTATGGGTCTAAAGAACTGCTCAAGCATAACTGGTCTCGATCTCTCGAACAACAACTTCTCTGGGCCTATTCCAGAAAATATCTCCCGTATAATTGGGTTTGTTACAACTCTTGATCTCTCATCGAACAATTTCTCGGGGTCCATTCCAGTAAACCTTTCAAATTGTACCTATTTGAATGTTCTTAAGCTTGACAACAACTGGTTGACTGGTCAAATTCCTCCTGAGCTGAGCTTCCTTGATAGGATTAAACAGTTTAGTGTAGCTAACAATCTTCTGAGTGGACCGGTGCCTGCTTTTAAAAATGCGTCAATTTCAGCATCAGATTATGCGAATAACCGAGGACTATGTGGGGGGCCATTGAGTCGTTGTCGAGGAGTTGTAAAGAGCACTAACACTGGAGCTATTGCTGGGGCAGCCATTGGAGGAGTTACTGGTGCTGCCATACTGGTTGGTATAGGTATACTGTTCTATTACCGAAAGATGGCCAAGATAAAGAAGAAGAAGGATGATGATCCTGATGGAAATAAGTGGGCAAAGAGTTTAAAGGGAATAAACGGCGTTAAGGCTAGTGATTGCGCTCCCTTATTTTGAATTTCTTAGGGCCAGTTTTGGATTGCTTTTCCGGGCTGCTGTTTCAAATAGCTCCATATTCAAGCTTTGCTTATGGCAACAGTTTTGGCATTTGGAAATCAAATAGCAAACAAACCTTAATTAATTAGTATTATTTAAGAGTCAAAAATCTTTTGTTCAATGCCAAAAATATGTTCATATGAAAAGTTTGTGAGTAGAGCTTTTCATGATAACAGCCATGACAGCAATACCAAACAAACACTTAATGCGCTGTTATTTGATTGGCATTTGATTTTTGTTAGTTCTGTTTTCAGGTTTCTATGTTTGAGAAATCGGCTTCTAAAATGAAACTGAAAGATCTTATGAAGGCAACTGACAGTTTCAACAAAGAGAACATCATAGGAACAGGAAGAACAGGAACTATGTACAAAGCCGTTCTCGAGGATGGAACTTCACTAATGGTTAAACGATTACAGGATTCACAGCATTCGGAAAAAGAATTCGCTGCTGAAATGTCTACTATTGGAAGTGTCAAACACCCTAATTTGGTTCCCCTTTTAGGTTTCTGTACCGCTAAAAATGAAAGACTTTTGGTCTATAAGTACATGCCAAACGGTACTCTTCACGATAATCTCCATTTCGTGGATGAAGACAAGAAAGCAATGGATTGGCCTTTAAGGCTCAAAATCGGAATTAGGGCAGCAAGGGGATTCGCGTGGCTCCATCATAACTGTAACCCCCGAATTCTCCATAGAAACATAAGCTCGAAGTGCATATTACTGGACGACGATTTCGAGCCTAAAATATCCGATTTTGGGCTTGCAAGGCTAATGAACCCAGTAGACACACATTTAAGCACTTTCGTAAATGGAGAATTCGGGGATTTAGGCTATGTAGCTCCAGAATACGCGAGAACTCTCGTAGCCACTCCAAAAGGCGATGTCTTTAGCTTTGGAATCGTTCTTCTCGAGATAGTCACAGGTGAGAGGCCTACACACGTGTCAAAAGCTCCTGAGAGCTTTAAGGGAAATTTGGCCGAGTGGGTTTTGCAGCTTTCGAGTAACGCTCAACTTCAAGATGCTATAGACGAGTCGTTAGTGGGAAAAGGCGTAGATAACGAGCTTTTTCAGTTCCTTAAAGTTGCATATTCTTGTGTAGTGGAAAATCCAAAGGAGAGGCCTACTATGTTTGAAATTTATCAATTTTTGAGATCGATTGGAGAGCGGTATCATTTTACTACTGATGATGAGCTTTTGATGCCTTCAGATGATGGCCAAGGTAATTTTATGGAGGAACTTATCGTTGCTCGAGAAGACAAAACAGATAACTGAAGAACTGTGAGGTAAGTAAGTAAAGCATTTTTTTCAATCGTTCTATATGTAATTATATGTTATTTTCTGGTAAACAATGTTGATATAATTTGTAATTGTTATAATTCACGTATGGATTGAGAAATTGGTATAATGGCATCAGTTTACAGTTCTCCAGCATCTTGTAAAATAAATTGATTAGTTTCCTTTATATATTATCTGGTTAATGTAATACCGCATGTAGTTTAGTTTGGTTTCAAATAGCTTTTAGAAGATACAAACTGTCGTTTTTTGTTGCTGCGATCGCTGATGGACTTTTATACGAAATGTGCATAGGTATTTGGATATTTAGTATCGATTGCTTACTTCTTTTCTTCGAAAAATCAGGCGAAGTCGAAATTATTGTGAAATTGAGTGGTGTGGCTTACATGGATGAATTAGAATTTAGATCGGGTATAGATGTATTAGAGTGAAGTTAAGTGTTGCAATCTTAGGAGATAGTATAAGATAGCCAATTTCAGTGAGTCAGGACTTGAAACAAAGACTCAGTTGCTGTTTTTCCCGTTCCTAGATTATTGGAGAAATGGAGCCTACGGGCCCAAGAACAAATTGGGGATTGGGGCCCTATTATTACTAAAATTTTTCAAATTTTACTTTTATTATTACACTAAATGAATTTCACAATAGAAGATGAATCTTGATATTATAACTAAAAAACTAAATATCAAAATGATCATAAAAGCATCAATATTTTTTAATGTATTTATAAAAATTTTCTAGTTTAGAGGTTAAATTGAGAAAAAAAAGAGCTGAAGAAATAGGTTAAATTGAGAAAAAAAAAAAAAGAACTGAGGTAATAGCGACGTTCAATTCTATACCTAAGATTTATTATATTTTTAACATAATGAATTCAAATCAAATTAAAATGAAGGGTACGTTATCAACGCAATAATGATGCACGTATGAATTTTTTTTCCTTGATTTAATGAACTTTCGTAGATGGCCCTTTAGACCTATTTTTTTTTACTATAATTTAGTTCAATTCAGACTGCTTTAGTTCACTTCAATTTAATTTAACTATGCATAGTTATAATTTTATACTGAAATAAGTTCAGTCCAGTTCAGCCAATTTTAGTTCAGTTCAGTTTATAAAATCACAATCCAAAACAACATAGAACTCAAATTCTGTGAAGTTGCCCTTGTCATACAGGAACGAGTCTAGGTTATTTTTTTTATTAGAGGAAATATGTTAACATTACAAACCTAGAATAAGATCATAACAAGATTTGGACTAATCCAGTAACAATTCCACTATATTTTCTATCATAAAAAAATAATTAATATAAAAGCTAACCCTTTTCATAGTAGAGGAAACAACAACAAAACACGTCATCCCAAAATTTTCTTCCCAAACAACTTGAAATATGAACCCCATAATTGTAGTTATGAACAAACATCACAATACAACTAGAAAATCTTGTCACCAAAGATCAGATCTAAAAAGATAATAAAATAAAGACGAAGATTAGTAGATCTACGCTTATATAATCCGCTCGGGTGAAGATAAACCGCTTCCGCATTGATTGATAGTGAAAACAACAAGTAAATCAAAGAGATCTTGAACGATTTTATATAAATCCGAACTTGAGAGCTCAAAAACAAAGATGATGGAGAGAAAATATTATCTAAAGAGCATCGAAACTAGAGGCATTAAAGGAAATTAGGTTTTGAAACTAAAAGCACCGAAAAGATGAATAATATAGCTTATTTATAATGAAAGTTTTTTGTCGGCAACACAAAGATAGAACATATTTACAATTAATTTTGAAATTTTCATTTCAGTCAAAAAATATATTTTGAAATTTTTATTATTTAATGTCATGGGTAATTTTAACTTTATTTTTTTTTTTTTACCACTATCATTATTGATTGAATTTTACACCATTAATCTAATGTTGATAAAGATTAAAGTAACTTTAACTTTGCAAGAAAAAGGTCATTATAGCATTCACCATCAGATCATACGGTGAATAAATCATCTTCACCCGTTAACAAATATTATTGATTTAATTTGTTGGTAAACTTCATGGTTTTCGGACCCGGACCGAACACTGAACCGACGAAGGCAATAGTTCATAAATTTAAGGTTCAACCGGATTAAATGGGTGATCAAACTGAATTTTCTTAAAACATATAAAAATACTAAATATTTTATATAATTTGGCATTAAGCATGTAATTAGGGATGAGACTGGATCTTGTATCCGATCCGGATCCGCAGATTCATATTCATTTTTCAGGGCCTGGATCTTGTCATTTCAGATCCATTGGATTTGGACCGGACCTGGATCTAACAAAAATAATATGGATCTAATATCCGGTATTCTTAGAGATTCGAATCCAGATCTAAATCCGTTTATATATATAACTTTGACTTAATTATTAGCCTAACTTATATATATTTTCATTCTCAAATCAGCTTTCTCTTTATCTCGATCATCATCGTCCCACTACTCTAAATTTTTCAACTCTATAGTCTTAGTTAACTCATTGCCAACTAGCGAATTTCTTGAAACTTAGGGAGGATGGATGTTGATTTACATTATTTTTATTTTCAACATTAAAATTACATGTTGTCTATCTATTATTGCAAATTAAGATAGTGATTTTTGTTAGTACAAATCACCAGTGGACAATTGATATTTTCATGTGTTGTATTTCTTAAATTTAATTTTTTAGAGATTCGTTTAGGACCCGTTTTGGACCCGAATCTGTGGGATCCAATGGATATGGATACGGTATTAAATTTTGTAGATCCAATGGATCTAGAGCGAAAATGAATCTTATATGTAAAAAATAATATGGATCTGAATCTAAATGGATCCGGCGCATGCCCATCCCTACATGTAATATAAGTTATATTTTATATAATTTGACATTAAACATGTAATATAAAGTATACAATTCAAAGTTATATTTCAAATAAAAATAAAACACAAGATAATAACTAATATAATCTAATTAAAGAATGCAAACCGAGTTTTATATTGTATAGATTGGATTAAAAAAGTTAATATATTTGATTTATGATATATAAAATTACGCTTTAAAAGAACTAAAATTTATACACAATTTGTAAAATAAAAAAAATTATATATCCATTTAATATAAATTTAATCAAAAAACCTAGAATAATGTTATTTAAAAAATTTACATATTATTTCATTAGAAAAAATATTCAAAATTGTAATTGAAATATTATTTCATTAGAAAAAATATTCAAAATTGTAATTGAAAGAAATATTTCAAATTTAATAAAATGTGTTGTATACGAAATAAAAAATACTTATTGTGATTTTTTTATAATAATATATTATAAAAATAATTTAAAAATTAACAATATATAATATAAAACTATATAAGGAGAAAATATTACCAATTATGTTAAGTCCAAACCAAATTTGGAGGTAATTAATTCAACCAATTTAGAGGCTAATTAATTGCCAGCAAATAAGGTGGGAAGATGATAGTTAGTAATTGGCACATTAATTGCCAACTAAAAAGTTGATGCAACTTTTTGTGCCTATAAATAAGCATTCCCATAATCCAAATTCATCCAAGAAAAAATTGAGTTTACAAAAAGAGTTTGAGAGAAATTAGGGGAGTGAGTTGAGTAGTTTGGGAAATACTACACTATTTGGGTGTAAGGGTTAATCTTTTTTTTTTTGCATTCCAACTTTCTCCTAAAATTATTTTATACCTCAAGTTTGGGTATACTTGAGAAAGGCTTTATTGTTGCATTCCCATTATTTATTAGTGGAGTTATTTTTGCCGCCCCGTGGTTTTTCCCTTTTAAAGGGTTTCCACGTAAATCTTTGTGTTTCTTTATTGCTCTATTTATTTTTATACTCGGTGTTGCAACATCTACTTTAGTTAATGCATATCACCTTACTACCAAATTGATATACGGGACCTAACAAGATCAAAGCTGTTGGTTCCATAAAGGTGGTTGTGTTAATTAAAATGAAAGGTTCTTCAACATCCATGATCAAATTGAACTGTTTGAACTGGTCAATTTGAAAGCCCATGATGGAGGATATATTGTACCGCAAAGATATGCATGAAGCAATTGTAGGAGACACTGCAAAGCCGAAAGACATGAAAGACCCAGATTGGAGTAAGTTGAATAGAAAGGCCATCGGTACCATTCGCCAGTGGCAAGATTTCAGCGTGTTCGGCCATGTCCCGGAAGAAACGTCTGCCCATGAACTATGGAAGAAGCCGCAAGATCTTTATTATCTGAAAACTGTTGGAAACAAGTTGTTCCTGATAAGGAAGCTTGTCAACATGAAATACAGGGAGGGAACTCTTATTGCTAAATTTTTGAATGAATTTCGAAGTGCTATTAATCAATTATCTTCTATGCAAACAACCCTTGAAGATGAAGTCCAATCCTTATTGTTGCTCAGCTCTCTACCGGAAAGTTGGGATACCTTGGTAGTGTCTGTGACCAATTCGGCTCCAGATGGAAAATTATCCTTAAACCACGTTGTTAGCACTTTGCTCAACGAGGAGACAATGAGGAAAGTTACGATTGTCGAAAGTAGCCAAGCTCTTGTCATAGAACACAGAGGTCAGAGCAAAAATCGAGGTCCCAATAATCCTGACAAATCCAAAGGAGGAGACAAGTTCAGAGGCAGATCTAAGTCCAGGGGTAGAATCAAATGCTACCATTGTGGGCTAGAAGGCCATCTGAAGAGGAACTGTCAAAAGCTGAAGAGAGAACAGAAGGATGGCAATAACTAGGAGGAAGACAAGAGCACAACTGCAGCAACTGAGGAGATTGTTGTTCTTTCCTTCAGCCATGAAGAACAATGTCTGTAAGTCTCAAGTCAAGATGATACGGAATGGGTGATTGACACTGTAGCATCTTATCACGCCACTCCCAACAAGGAGTTCTTCAACACATATAGAGCAGGAAATTTTGGTGTGGAGAAGAGGGACAATAATAGCCATTCCAAAATCATTGGAATTGGTGACATTCGTATTATGACGAACACTGGCTGCACACTCATCCTCAAAGAAGTTAGATATGTTCCTGATTTGAGGCTCAACTTAATATCTTGTGGTGTCCTAGATCGTGAAGGCTTCGAGAATTTCTTCGGGAGTAGGAAATGGAAGCTTACCAGGAATTCCTTAGTGATTACAAAAGGTGCCATGTATTGTACACTGTACAAAACAAATGCAGTCATTTGTAAAGATGGATTGCATACTATTGAAGAAGAGTCCTCACTAGATCTGTGGCATAGAAGATTGGCTCACATCAATGAGAAAGGGTTGCAGATTCTAGCAAAGAAGGCGCTTGTACCTTCGGCTAATGGCACACCACTATCTCCATGTGACTACTGCCTATTCGGCAAGAAACATAAAGTGTCATTCAGCAAGTCATCAAGTAGAAAGTCAAATTTTCTTGACTTGGTGCACTCAGATGTATGTGGCCCCTTTGAATATGAGACCTTGGGAGGTAACAAGTATTTTGTCACTTTCATCGATGATGCATCACGAAAGCTGTGGATGTATTTCCTGAGAACAAAAGATCAGGTATTTCAGTCATTCTAGAAATTCCATGTTGTGGTGGAAAGAGAGACAAACAAGAAATCAAAATGTCTCCGATCCGACAATGGAGGTGAATACACATCACACGAGAATGAGAACTACTGTTCCAGACATGGAATTCGACGTGAAAAGCTTGTACCTGGAACCCTATAGCACAATGGTGTAGCAGAAAGGATGAATCGCACTATTGTGGAGAAGGTCAGATGTATGCTCAAAATGGCTAACTTGCTAAACTCATTTTAGGGAGAAGCAGCACGCACAGCCTGCTATGTCATCAACAAGTCACAATCTGCTGCTCTAGATTTTGATATTCTAAAAAGAGTATGGACTGGAAAAGATGTTCAATACTCTCATCTAAAAGTGTTCGACTGTATGGCATTTGGGCATGTGCCTAAGGAGCAACGGTCAAAGCTTGATGACAAAGCAAGTCCGTGTATCTTCCTTGGATATGGAGATGAAGAGTTTGGGTACAAACTATGGGACCCTGAGAAGAAGAAGACCATCAGAAGCAGAGTTGTAGTCTTTCGAGAAAATGAGACCATCGAAAGCTTGAAGAAGAATGGCAAGTCAAGACTTGTAAATGACGTCATTCCCAGCTATGTTCCTTTATCGCCAAATAGTACCATAGGTGGAGATGAGGAACAAATTCAGAACAATGATGATATTCCAGAGCTAATGGAGGATCATGAGCAAGAAGATGTTGATGAGCAGGGGGAGCAACCCACCCAACAAGCTGAGGCTGAATAACAGCTTAGAAGATCCACCAGGGATCGCCAACCAACATCAAAGTATCCTAGTTCTCAGTATATTCTCCTTACTGATGAGGGGGAGCCAGAGAATTTTTAGGAAGTTCTAACTCATGCAGATAAAGAATCTTGGCTAGAGGCAATGCAAAATGAGATGAATTCCTTGCAGAAAAACAACACATATGAGTTAGTCGAACTTCCTAAGGAAGAAAAGCCTTGAAGAACAAATGGGTTTTCAAGCTTAAAAGAGATGGCAATGGAAAGCTAGTGAAGTATAAAGGTCGTTTAGTAGTGAAAGGATTCAAACAACAGAAAGGAATTGATCTTGAGGAAGTCTTTTCTTCGGTGGTTAAAATGACTTCTATTCAAACAGTTCTAAGCTTGGTAGCAAGTTTGAATCTTGAGCTTGAGCAGTTAGATGTGAAAACTGCCTTCCTTCATGGTGACCTTGTTGGGAACTGACAGTCAAATTGAACATGCATAAGAGGCATGACGGAAATTCAAAATTTTGTCCCTGTCCCAGGAACTCCTATTAGTTGCATATAAATTAAATAAAGCCTTAACTAAATAATTCTCTACCTAGGTTAGCATGCTAAAGGACTAGGCATACCATAATTCCAAATTATATCCTAGCATATTTATTTTATACTAAGCATGTTATAACTCTAAGTTATAACCTAAGTATAAAATAAACTAAGCATGCAAAAATAACCTAAGCATAATTATTAAGTCTAAAAACACTTAAAGAAAAAGACTTAATAATTAAAAGAAAAAGAAAAAGAACTTACCAGTTGAAGCGTGCTTTTGCAGGACCTTCTTGCACAAGCCTCCAGTCGTAGGATAGCCTCTATCAGTATCCACACGAACCCCACCAATCAAAACCTCCCCAGGAGGAAGAACTAAGAAGCCTCGAGTAGTTGCTAGACCACTCTAGAAGCCTCACCCAAAATATAAACTAGCGGTGCCCGAATAAATTCAGGCTCCACAAAAATAACTTGCTCAAGTACCCGAGAGATTAATTATCTCGCTTAGGATTTATGCTTTGAGCTTGGTACAATTTGAAAGGAAAGGAGAAATCCTATATATAGGCTTGGGGGAGCATTTTGCTCCCCCTTATAAGCAATGTGGGATGGGAGTAATTACTCCCATCCCATATGCACAGCGTGTTACACGCTGTGCATTGGCAAGGCAAAGTCCTTTTGGGCTTTGCCTTGCTTTTGGGCTGCGCATGTGCAGCCCATTTTTATGGGCTGCCGCGAGCAATGCCCAACATTGCTTGCACACCTTTCGGTGTACTCCCGCGCACTCGAGTCTGTATAAAATATTTTTATACTCTCGGTCCAATTAAACTCGCCAATGCAAAATTCCCCTTTTTAATCCTTTTTCAATTATTTATTTTCTGACCCTAATAAATTAGTCATCATTCAAAATAAATTTCTTGGTCCAACCAAAATTGATCTAATCAATTATAATTTATTTATGACTATAATTAATTAGTTACCGGTCAAAATAAATTCCTTGGTCTATCCAAAATTAATCTCATCAATTTTAACCAATCAAATAATAATCTTATTATTATTTATGTTATATTTTGTAATAGAATAAATCTATTAGTTCTTTACTTAGTCCGATGAAGGTTCAATGTGTGTGACCTTATAGGATCCCGAAGTATTGAGCTGTTAAGGCTTAACCAACCCTTGTTCTAATGGAACCATTGGCTCGATGTTCTAGACCGTGAATAGAACTTGATTACCTTAAACGACTGTAGTACGCCTCTAGCAAGGGTCTACCATCCCCCATTACTCGGAACGTCATTTATGCTTATGACTTAATCCCGGTTAATGCAATAGTTATCCAGTGCGATAAATTCCTTCCATTCTTTAATATTAGTACCATCTGGTTTATTGAGTTCGGTTAAAGTGTTAACCCACTAATAGCAAGGTTGCTCCAAGCTATCCCAGTTATTTACTTGTTACCGAAGTATATTGCCTTTTACCATAGTGTGTTTGACTAGAAACCATTTCTATCAAACACATACTCTGATCAGAGGTTTATGGCAATCATCACTTCAACAAGTGGCCAGGTACAACTCCTTAATATATCCGGAGCGATGGATTCTTTCCGACTACTCAGTCTACCAACGTGTTATTATCACTATACCCGTAATCACCCGTAGCACCCTAAATCAATGAGTGCATAGCAATGACCCAAAGTATAGCAATAGTACCACACAAGGCAACTAGCATCTTAAGTATGAGGACATTCGCAAAGCTTATTGCATGAAGATAAACACTAACACATTGATATTTATACCAAGTGTTTATCTTGCTGCGGTCTCCAATATATCTCCCAGATATATCCATGTGTCAAGCTTAAGGCACCACCTTCAGTATTTAGGAGATTAACTGCTTGGACCCTTTCCAAGAAAGTTAACCACATGCTAGTCTTTCCGTTTCATCAATATCCTTTCTTGATGACACTGTGACTAGGGATAGTTTAGACATAATCATAATTGCACATGAAGTAGGTTCCACCAAATATAGTCGAACTATAATTTCTCTGACTTCATGCTATGATATGTCAAGGACTTTTGTATACATACATCAATGAATATATTTTACCAGTTATAATATATATGTATAAAAACACATTGATATAAACAAAAGAACAAATGCCTTTATTGATTAAACAAATTATTCGTACTATTACATAATTAAGATATATCGCCCTAATTACCTTAAGGGCATACATCATATCCAACAAACTCCCACTTGCACTAAGGCCAATTAGCCATATGTTTTATTCCGTATGCTTTAACATGCTGATCATGTTTGACTTGAGTCAATGGCTTTGTCAGACCATCCGCGAGGTTCTGATCAGTGGGTACATATTCTAATCTTATTATCTTAGCATCAACAATCTCCCTGATTATATGATACTTTCTGGATACATGTCTGTTTTTCTGATGAGACCGTGGTTCCTTTGCCTGAGCTATGGCACCATTGTTATCACAATATAAAGTAATTGGATCAATAGCCTCAGGCACCACACCGAGATCACCAATAAATCCCTTTAACCAGACAGCTTCTTTTGCTGCTTCACATGCAGCAATGTATTCAGATTCCGTGGTTGAATCAGCAGTAGTTTCTTGCTTGGAACTCTTCCAGCATACTGCCCCTCCATTTAACACATACATAAAACCTGACTGAGACTTAAAGTCATCCTTATCAGATTGAAAGCTTGCGTCAGTGTAACCTTTGATAGTGAGATCACCTTCTCCATAAATCAAGAACTCATCCTTAGTCCTTCTCAAGTACTTAAGGATTGCCTTGACGGCCATCCAGTGCTTTTCACCTGGATCTGACTGATATCTGCTCGTAAAGCTCAAAGCTTGAGAGACATCCGGCCTAGTACATATCATAGCATATATGATGGATCCTATCGAGGATGCATAGGGTATATCCTTCATGCGCATTCTCTCTTGAGCTGTCTTCGGACACTCAGCTTTAGATAGGTTAATCCCCTTTGTCATTGGGAGATAACCTTTCTTAGAATGCTCAAGGTTGAACCTATTCAACACCTTGTCTATATATGTACTTTGAGAAAGACCTAACAGCCTCTTGGATCTATCCCTGTAGATCTTTATACCAAGTATAAATGCTGCTTCACCAAGGTCTTTCATGGAGAACTTTCTTGACAACCATACTTTAACATTTTGAAGAAGAGAAATGTCATTTCCTATTAGCAGAATGTCATCAACATACAATACTAGAAAAACGACTGCACTCCCACTAACCTTCTTGTAAACACAAGGCTCATTTGCATTTGGGCAGAAATCCAGTTCCCGGATTGTCTGATCAAACCTTATATTCCAACTCCTTGATGCCTGCTTAAGTCCATAAATGGATCTTTGTAGCTTGCATACCTTCGAGCCATTCTAAGATGTAAAACCCTCAGGTTGTGTCATATACACATCCCGGTCTAAATCCCCATTGAGGAATGCTGTTTTTACATCCATCTGCCAGATCTCATAATCGTAATGAGCAGCAATGGCGAGGAGTATCCTTATGGATTTGAGCATGGCTACCGGTGAGAAGGTTTCATCATAGTCAATACCTTCCCGTTGACTATAACCTTTCGCAACCAACCTTGCTTTATAGGTAATTACATTACCATCCATGTCTGTCTTCTTCTTGAAGACCCATTTGCACCCAATTGGTCTAAACTCTTGTGGTGCATCAACCAAATTCCAAACTTGGTTCTCGTACATGGAATCCATTTTTGATTTCATGGCCTTTTGCCATTTATCAGAATCTGAGCTTTTTATTGCCTCATCATATGTCCTTGGTTCATCATCCTCCATAAGATATAGTTCCTTATCATTAGTGATAATAAACCCATATCTCTTGGGACCCTTATGAACACGACTTGATCTTCGCAATGATTGTGTTTCGACAGTTTGTTCTTGGATCACACTCTCTTGTGTATCTAGAACGGGGTTAATCAGTTGATCATCTGTTTCTTCCTGTTGAACTTCCAGTTCAATATTGCTCCCACTGACCTTTTCAAGTAAGTGTTCCTTTTCCAAAAAGTGAGCATTCCGAGACACAAATACCTTTTGTGCTTCGGGTTGGTAAAACAGATATCCAATTGTTTCCTTTGGATATCCAATGAACAGACATTTGTCAGCCTTGGCATTTAGCTTATCTGACGCTATCCTCTTCACCATAGCAGGACAACCCCATACTCTTAAGTGATTTAGAGATGGCTTTTTGTTATACCATCTTTCATAAGGTGTAAAATCAACTGATTTAGAGGGCACTCTGTTTAAGATATAAACCGCGCTCTCAAGTGCATATCCCCAAAAGGATTTACTAAGAACTGCATGGCTCATCATGGACTTGACCATATCTAATAAAGTCCGATTCCTCCTTTCTGACACTCCATTATGTTGGGGTGTATAAGGAGGGGTCCACTGGGGAACTATCCCATTTTCCTTTAGATAATCCTGAAACTCCTGACTTAAGTATTCTCCACCTCGATCCGATCGAAGTGTTTTAATACTTTTCTCAAGCTGTTTCTCTACTTCAGCTCTGAATAGTTTGAATTTTTCAAAACTTTCAGACTTGTGCTTCATCAAGTACAAATAACCGTATCATGAGTAATCATCAATAAAGGTTATGAAGTAGGAGTATCCTCCTAGTGCCTGAACACTCATTGGACCACACACATCAGTGTGTATAAGTTCCAATGTACTCGTGGCTCATTCACCCTTCCCTTTAAAGGGTAACTTTATCATTTTTCCTTTTAAACAAGGTTCGCAATCACCATAAGACTCTAAGTCTATTGAGCCCAAGTCTCCACGCTTATGCAACTTGGTTAAGCGATCTTTGTTTATATGGCCTAAACGGCAATGCCATAAGTAAAAGGAATTCTCATTATCTAAT
The DNA here is from genome assembly GCA_947683365.1 of Euphorbia pulcherrima. Taxonomy (NCBI): domain Eukaryota; kingdom Viridiplantae; phylum Streptophyta; class Magnoliopsida; order Malpighiales; family Euphorbiaceae; genus Euphorbia; species Euphorbia pulcherrima. The sequence goes on along the minus strand of CANTUS010000001.1, from coordinate 78,465,595 downwards.
TTAACTTTCTTCACATTGTTTATATTGAAAACTTCTGTTTTAGTATCAAGAATATAAATGCCACCTTTCAACATTCCATAACCATAAAGAATATTATTCAAACGAATCTGACAATTATTATTCGAAAATAAAATTTCAAATCCCTCTGTTGCTAAACACGCAACAGATACAATATTCTTAGTAACACTTGGAATGTAATAACAATTATTCAAAACTAAAACAAGTCCACTTGGCAAAACAAGACTAAAGCTCCCTACGGCTAATGCAGTAACTCTGGCTCCATTTCCCACACGTAGGTCCATCTCCCCTTTTGCAAGTTTTCTACAAATCCTTAGTCCCTGCACAGAAGTACAGATATGAGATCCACAACCAGTATCTAATACCCAAGTGGATTCTTGCGGAAAAGTACCAAAGTTTTCAATTACAAATATACCTGAAGTAGATGCCTCTGTAGGCTTCTTCTTCAAATGCTCAGAAGTAGGAGCTTTGCAATCCCTCTTCCAATGTCCCGATTTCCCACATTGGAAGCAGACATACTTAGATGCCTTCTTTTCATTCTTCTTCTTACTGATTCTTTTCTTGGCACCCAGTGCCTGCTTCTTTTTCTTAGAAGCCTTGCCTTTTTCAACCAACAATAGAGGTTTCTGATCTTTCTTGATATAAGGTTCTACTGTTTTCAGCATGTTAATTAATTTAGGGATAGTTGAATTAATCCTGTTCATGTAATAGTTAGTTACGAAACCTGAGTAACTATCTGTCAAGGACATCAACACAAGGTCAATGCTCAAGTCATGATTCATCTCGAATCCCAATCGATTCAGCTTCTCAAGGTATCCCAAGAGTTTCAGTACATGCTGAGAGGCAGAGGTGCCAGCCTGCATCTTGGTCCCGAAAAGGAGCTTAGAGGTCTCATACCTCTCTGTCCTCTCCCTCTCCGAAAAGAGTTCTTCAAGATGGAGAACCATATCCTCCATAGGCATGTTCTCATGTTGTTTCTGAAGCTCAGAATTCATGGACCCCAACATAATACACATGGCAGTCTCACGATCTTTCCTGTGCTTCAACCAGGCATCATGTTCCACATGATCCTCAACATCAGGTTCTACAGGGAAAATTTCACTTAGGACATAGGCAATTCCCTCAGATCTGAGAACTATTCTCACTGCTCGGAACCAATCAGAAAAGTTCGAGCCATTCAATTTGGTGTCAAGTAACATATGGAGATTAAAATTGGAAGCCATTTTCAACCTAAGACATAAGAAAAGAAAAGTGTTTAGATATTAGTTTAAGTACATGTATTTAATATGAGGACTTTTAATTAAATACATTTTCCTACTATTTTCTTCGAAATTTACAATAGCCCATTCTATTGAATTCGTGAATTTTAGCCCAGCTAAATTTCCTAGTAGGTAGCATCTATAACTAGTCTATTACAACCCCCAATTTTATGAGTCAAGTCATAATAGTCAGTCATAGTTGGAATCCAATTCCATTTGCATCGCATGCAATTGCTAATTCATTCAAGTTCCCTAATCCCAAGGGACGTGTGCTCTTATATTAGCATCTCCTTGAATATGTCTCAGATCTGGGCCTAGCCCCCAATTTTATGGTGGACTACCCCAGCTCTTTTAAGGCAGACCCTATCTCAAACTTTACAACCAATCAATGTGGACTAGAAGGAACACTTTGCGTAGCACTTTGATAGCCCAAAAAGACCGTATTATAAATTTGAGTAAGGAAGACTATAACTTGCCTTAATATATTTACTTTGGGATTTTATTGGTGTTAAACGTCTCACCCAATCTAGGATTTTATTAGATGGACAAAATTATAATTACTTGTATTAATTCAGGGAATTTTAGAATTAATTTATAAGGTCTAACCTTAGGTGGGTTCAGCTCTTTATTATAATTATTCCATCAACCTAGATTATATGCAAAATAATTAACGCTTTAATTTGTTATATTTATATTGCATTTCCTTTAAGCTTTTATTCAATAATTTTAATTTTTTACTTTGTTATAGAAACACATATAAGCACCATCTTATATACTAGAAATAAATTAGTTCATATTAATCCCCCGATTGGTGAATTCAAATTGCACCGATATAGGTTCCCAGGTAGGAGAGGTGCCCTATGAGGAGTAGACACCAAGTCCAATCCTTAGCCAGAACAAATACGGGCACAAACTTGAAGACCAATGGATTCTCTTGAACTAATAAATTTCGTTCTTCCAATTCATGTAAATTGGAGCATCTATAACCCATGTAATTAAAATAAATTATTGACACTTGTATAATTTGAGTAAGTTGAGCAAGCTTATTCAAAATTATTCATAACTAATTTCTAACCTTGAAATGAAAGACAGAAGTTTATATATATTGTTCCAAACAATTAAATAAACAAATCATTTCATTTAGAAAATAATATTTAGTTTGCTTCGAACTTAATTATGCACTAAATGGGCAGGCTCTGATACCACTGTTGGGAACTGACAGTCAAATTGAACATGCATAAGAGGCATGACGGAAATTCAAAATTTTGTCCCTGTCCCAGGAACTCCTATTAGTTGCATATAAATTAAATAAAGCCTTAACTAAATAATTCTCTACCTAGGTTAACATGCTAAAGGACTAGGCATACCATAATTCCAAATTATATCCTAGCATATTTATTTTATACTAAGCATGTTATAACTCTAAGTTATAACCTAAGTATAAAATAAACTAAGCATGCAAAAATAACCTAAGCATAATTATTAAGTCTAAAAACACTTAAAGAAAAAGACTTAATAATTAAAAGAGAAAGAAAAAGAACTTACCAGTTGAAGCGTGCTTTTGCAGGACCTTCTTGCACAAGCCTCCAGTCGTAGGATAGCCTCTATCAGTATCCACACGAACCCCACCAATCAAAACCTCCCCAGGAGGAAGAACTAAGAAGCCTCGAGTAGTTGCTAGACCACTCTAGAAGCCTCACCCAAAATATAAACTAGCGGTGCCCGAATAAATTCAGGCTCCACAAAAATAACTTGCTCAAGTACCCGAGAGATTAATTATCTCGCTTAGGATTTATGCTTTGAGCTTGGTACAATTTGAAATGAAAGGAGAAATCCTATATATAGGCTTGGGGGAGCATTTTGCTCCCCCTTATAAGCAATGTGGGATGGGAGTAATTACTCCCATCCCATATGCACAGCGTGTTACACGCTGTTTGGCAAGGCAAAGCCCTTTTGGGCTTTGCCTTGCTTTTGGGCTGCGCATGTGCAGCCCATTTTTATGGGCTGCCGCGAGCAATGCCCAACATTGCTTGCACACCTTTCGGTGTACTCCCGCGCACTCGAGTCTGTATAAAATATTTTTATACTCTCGGTCCAATTAAACTCGCCAATGCAAAATTCTCCTTTTTAATCCTTTTTCAATTATTTATTTTCTGACCCTAATAAATTAGTCATCATTCAAAATAAATTTCTTGGTCCAACCAAAATTGATCTAATCAATTATAATTTATTTATGACTATAATTAATTAGTTACAGGTCAAAATAAATTCCTTGGTCTATCCAAAATTAATCTAATCAATTTTAACCAATCAAATAATAATCTTATTATTATTTATGTTATATTTTGTAATAGAATAAATCTATTAGTTCTTTACTTAGTCCGATGAAGGTCCAATGTGTGTGACCTTATAGGACCCCGAAGTATTGAGCTGTTAAGGCTTAACCAACCCTTGTTCTAATGGAACCATTGGCTCGATGTTCTAGACCGTGAATAGAACTTGATTACCTTAAACGACTGTAGTACGCCTCTAGCAAGGGTCTACCATCCCCCATTACTCGGAACGTCATTTATGCTTATGACTTAATCCCGGTTAATGCAATAGTTATCCAGTGCGATAAATTCCTTCCATTCTTTAATATTAGTACCATCTGGTTTATTGAGTTCGGTTAAAGTGTTAACCCACTAATAGCAAGGTTGCTCCAAGCTATCCCAGTTATTTACTTGTTACCGAAGTATATTGCCTTTTACCATAGTGTGTTTGACTAGAAACCATTTCTATCAAACACATACTCTGATCAGAGGTTTATGGCAATCATCACTTCAACAAGTGGCCAGGTACAACTCCTTAATATATCCGGAGCGATGGATTCTTTCCGACTACTCAGTCTACCAACGTGTTGTTATCACTATACCCGTAATCACCCGTAGCACCCTAAATCAATGAGTGCATAGCAATGACCCAAAGTATAGCAATAGTACCACACAAGGCAACTAGCATCTTAAGTATGAGGACATTCGCAAAGCTTATTGCATGAAGACAAACACTAACACATTGATATTTATACCAAGTGTTTATCTTGCTGCGGTCTCCAATATATCTCCCAGATATATCCATGTGTCAAGCTTAAGGCACCATCTTCAGTATTTAGGAGATTAACTGCTTGGACCCTTTCCAAGAAAGTTGACCACATGCTAGTCTTTCCGTTTCATCAATATCCTTTCTTGATGACACTGTGACTAGGGATAGTTTAGACATAATCATAATTGCACATGAAGTAGGTTCCACCAAATATAGTCCAACTATAATTTCTCTGACTTTATGCTATGATATGTCAAGGACTTTTGTATACATACATCAATGAATATATTTTAACCAGTTATAATATATATGTATAAAAACACATTGATATAAACAAAAGAACAAATGCCTTTATTGATTAAACAAATTATTCGTACTATTACATAATTAAGATATATCGCCCTAATTACCTTAAGGGCATACATCATATCCAACAGACCTGGAGGAAGAAATTTACATGGTGCAACCAGAAGGCTTCGAAGTAAAAGGGAAAGAGCACATGGTTTGTAAGCTGCAAAAGAGTCTGTATGGGTTGATGCAAGCGCCCAGGCAATGGTACAAGAAGTTTGACTCTTTCATGAACAGTCATGGCTACAAGAAGACCCAGGCGGATCGATGTGTCTACTTCAAGAGGTTCTCTGATAACAACATCATCATATTGTTGTTATACGTTGATGACATGTTGATCGTGGGACAAGATGTTTCTTCAATTTATAAATTGAAAGAGCAATTAGCGAAGTCCTTTGACATGAAGGACTTGGGTCTAACACAACACATTTTAGGCATGAGGATTATTCGTGATCGAAGCAACAACAGGTTATGGCTGTCATAAGAAAAATATGTTAAAAATGTGCTACAACGTTTCAACATGTTAAATGCTAAATTAGTCAGCGTTCCTCTTGCTGCTCATTTGAAGCTGAGTAAGGAATCTTGTCCTACAACCAAAGAAGAGAAGGAAGGCATAAGAAAGATTCTATATTCCTCCGCTGTGGGGAGTCTGATGTACGCATTGGTTTGCACCAGACCAGACATTGCACATGATGTTGGAGTTATAAGCAGATTCTTAGACAACACTGGGAAGATGTAAAGTAGATTCTCAGATATTTGAAGGGAAATTCAAAGAAGTGCTAACGCTATGGAGGATCTAAACCAATCTTAAAAGGCTTCGTTGATGCTGACATGGCGGGAGATCTCGAACATAGAAAGTCAACTTTGGGATACGTATTTACATTTACCGGGGGAGCAATTTCTTGGCAATCTAAATTAGAGAAATGGGTTGCACGTTCTACAACCGAAGCGTAGTACATTTCAGCTGTTGAAGCAGGAAAAGTGATGATTTGGTTGAAGAGATTCTTTGAAGAGTTGGGTCAAAAACAAGCTAACTGTATAGTATATTGCGATAGTCAAAGTGTTATAGACTTAAGCAAGAATACTATGTATCATTCTCGAACAAAGCACATTGATATCCACTATCATTGGATACGAGAGCAACTGGAAAAGGGGATTTTCATCTTAAGAAAATTCCAACAAAAGAGAACCCCTCAGATATGTTGACAAAAGTTATTCCTCGGGATAAGTTTGAGCTGTGCAATGAGCTGATCGGCACGAGCTCCAAGTAAGAGCTTATTTCATACCCCATTGGTTTGGAGGGGGAAAATTGTTAAGTCCAAACCAAATTTGGAGGTAATTAATTCAACCAATTTGGAGGCTAATTAATTGCCAACAAATAAGGTGGGAAGATAGTAGTAGTAATTGGCACATTAATTACCAATTGGAAAGTTGATGCAACTTTTTGTGCCTATAAATAGGCATTCCCATAATCCAAATTCATCTAAGCAAAAATTGAGTTTCCTATTATAGAACATTTCCTACAAAAAGAGTTTGACAGAAATTAGGGGAGTGAGTTGAGTAGTTTGGGAAATACTACACTATTTGGGTGTAAGGGTTAATCTTTTTTTTTGCATTCCAACTTTCTCCTAAAATTAATTTATACCTCAAGTTTGGGTATACTTGAGAAAGGCTTTATTGTTGCATTCCCAATATTTATTAGTGGTGTTATTTTTACCGCCCCGTGGTTTTTCCCTTTTAAAGGGTTTCCACGTAAATCTTTGTGTTTCTTTATTGCTCTATTTATTTTTGTACTCGGTGTTGCAACATCTACTTTAGTTAATACATATCACCTTACTACCAAATTGATATACGAGACCTAACGAGATCAAAGCTGTTGGTTCCATAAAGGTGGTTGTGTTAATTAAAAAGGAAGGTTCTTCAACATCCATGATCAAATTGAACTGTTCGAACTGGTCAATTTAGAAGCCCATGATGGAGGATATATTGTACGGCAAAGATATGCATGAAGTAATTGTAGGAGACACTGCAAAGTTGAAAGACATGAAAGACCCAGATTGGAGTAAGTTGAATAAAAACGCCATCGGTACCATTCGCCAGTGGCTAGATTTCAGCGTGTTTGGCCATGTCTCGGAAGAAATGTCTGCCTATAAACTATGGAAGAAGCCGCAAGATCTTTATGATCGAAAAACTGTTTGAAACAAGTTGTTCCTGATAAGGAAGCTTGTCAACATAAAATACAGGGAGGGAACTCTTGTTGCTAAATTTTTGAATGAATTTCGAAGTGCTATTAATCAATTATCTTCTATGCACACAACGCTTATAGATGAAGTCCAATCCTTGTTATTGCTCAGCTCTCTACCGAAAAGTTAGGATACCTTGGTAGTGTCTGTGACCAATTCGGCTCCAGATGGAAAATTATCCTTAAACGTTGTTAGCACTTTGCTCAACGAGGAGACAAGGAGGAAAGTTACGATTGTCGAAAGTAGCCAAGCTCTTGTCATAGAACACAGTGGTCGGAGCAAAAATCGAGGTCCCAATAATCCTGACAAATCCAAAGGAGGAGACAAGTTCAGAGGCAGATCTAAGTCCAGGGGTAGAGTCAAATGCTACCATTGTAGGCTAGAAGGCCATCTGAAGAGGAACTGTCAAAAGCTAAAGAGAGAACAGATGGATGGCAATAACCAGGAGGAAGACAAGAGCACCACTGCAGCAACTGAGGAGATTGTTGTTCTTTCCTTCAGCCATGAAGAACAATGTCTGTAAGTCTCAAGTCAAGATGATACGGAATGGGTGATTGACATTGTAGCATCTTATCCCGCCACTCCCAACAAGGAGTTCTTCACCACATATAGAGCAGGAAATTTTGGTGTGGTGAAGATGGGCAATAATAGCCATTCCAAAATCATTGGAATTGGTGACACTCGTATTAAGACGAACACTGGCTGCACACTCATCCTCAAAGAAGTTAGATATGTTCCTGATTTGAGGCTCAACTTAATATCTTGTGGTGTCCTAGATCGTGAAGGCTTCGAGAATTTCTTCGGGAGTAGGAAATGGAAGCTTACCAGGAATTCCTTGGTGATTGCAAAAGGTGCCATGTGTTGTACACTGTACAAAACAAATGTAGTCATTTGTAAAGATGGATTGCATGCTATTGAAGAAGAGTCCACTCCAAATTTGTGGCATAGAAGATTGGCTCACATCAATAAGAAAGGGTTGCAGATTCTAGCAAAGAAGGCGCTTGTACCTTCGGCTAATGGCACACCACTATCTCCATGTGACTACTGCCTATTCGGCAAGAAACATAGAGTGTCATTCAGCAAGTCATCAGGTAGAAAGTCAAATGTTCTTGACTTAGTGCACTCAGATGTATGTGGCCCCTCTGAATATGAGACCTTGGGAGGTAACAAGTATTTTGTTACTTTCATCGACGATGCATCATGAAAACTGTGGATGTATTTCCTGAGAACAAAAGATCAGGTATTTCAGTCATTCTAGAAATTCCATGTTATGGTGGAAAGAGAGACAAACAAGAAATCAAAATGTCTCAGATCCGACAATGGAGGTGAATACACATCACACGAGTTTGAGAACTACTATTCCAGACATGGAATTCGATATGAAAAGCCTGTACCTGGAACCCTACAGCACAATGGTGTAGCAGAAAGGATGAATCGAATTATTGTGGAGCAGGTCAGACGTATGCTCAAAATGGCTAACTTGCCAAAGTCATTTTAGGGAGAAGCAGCACGCACAGCCTGCTATGTCATCAACAGGTCACCATCTGTCACTCTAGATTTTGATATTCCAAAAAGAGTATGGACTGGAAAAGATGTTCAATACTCTCATCTAAAAGTGTTCGACTGTAAGGCATTTGGGCATGTGCCTAAGGAGCAACGGTCAAAGCTTGATGATAAAGCAAGTCCATGTATCTTCCTTGGATATGGAGATGAAGAGTTTGGGTACAAACTATGGGACCCTGATAAGAAGAAGACCATCAGAAGCAGAGATGTAGTCTTTCGAGAAAATGAGACCATCGAAAGCTTGAAGAAGAATGGCAAGTCAAGACTTGTAAATGACGTCATTCCTAGCTATGTTCCTTTATCGCTAAATAGTACCATTGGTGGAGATGAGGAACAACTTCAGAACAATGATGATATTCCAGAGCTAATGGAGGATCATGAGCAAGAAGATTTGATGAGCAGGGGGAGCAACCCACCCAGCAAGCTGAGGCTGAATAACAGCTTAGAAGATCCACCAGGGATCGCCAACCAACATCAAAGTATCCTAGTTCTCAGTATATTCTCCTTACTGATGAGGGGGAGCCAGAGAATTTTCAGGAAGTTCTAACTCATGCAGATTAAGAATCTTGGCTAGAGGCAATACAAGATGAGATGAATTGCTTCCAGAAAAACAACACATATGAGTTAGTCGAACTTCCTACAGGAAGAAAAGCCTTGAAGAACAAATGGGTTTTCAAGCTCAAAAGAGATGGCAATGGAAAGCTAGTGAAGTATAAAGGTCGTCTAGTAGTGAAAGGATTCCAACAACAGAAAGGAATTGATCTTGAGGAAGTCTTTTCTTCGGTGGTTAAAATGACTTCTATTCAAACAGTTCTAAGCTTGGTAGCAAGTTTGAATCTTGAGCTTGAGCAGTTAGATGTGAAAACTACCTTCCTTCATGGTGACCTGGAGGAAGAAATTTACATGGTGCAACCAGAAGGCTTCGAAGTAAAAGGGAAAGAGCACATGGTTTGTAAGCTGCAAAAGAGTCTGTATGGGTTGAAGCAAGCGCCCAGGCAATGGTACAAGAAGTTTGACTCTTTCATGAGTAGTCACGGCTATAAGAAGACCCAGGCGGATCGATGTGTCTACTTCAAGAGGTTCTCTGATAACAACATCATCATATTGTTGTTATATGTTGATGACATGTTGATCATGGGACAAGATGTTTCTTCAATTCGTAAATTGAAAGAGCAATTAGCCAAGTCCTTTGACATGAAGGACTTGGGTCCAGCACAACACATTTTGGGCATGAGGATTATTCGTGATCGAAGCAACAACAGGTTGTGGCTGTCACAAGAAAAATATGTTAAACGTGTGCTACAAAGTTTTAAATGAATTTTGAAGTGCTATTAATCAATTATCTTCTATGCAAACAACACTTGAATATCAAGTCCAATCCTTATTGTTGCTCAGCTCTCTACCGGAAAGTTGGGATACCTTGGTAGTATCTGTGACCAATTCTGCTCCAGATGGAAAATTATCCTTAAACCACGTTGTTAGCACTTTGCTCAACGAGGAGACAAGGAGGAAAGTTATGATTGTCGAAAGTAGCCAAGCTCTTGTCATAGAACACAGAGGTCGAAGCAAAAATTGAGGTCCCAATAATCCTGACAAATCCAAAGGAGGAGACAAGTTCAGAGGCAGATCTAAGTCCAGGGGTAGAGTCAAATGCTACCATTGTGGGCTAGAAGGCCATCTGAAGAGGAACTAACAAAAGCTGAAGAGAGAACAGAAGGATGGCAATAACCAGGAGGAAGACAAGAGCACCACTGCAGCAACTGAGGAGATTGTTGTTCTTTCCTTCAGCCATGAAGAACAATGTCTGTATGTCTCAAGTCAAGATGATACGGAATGGGTGATTAACACTGTAGCATCTTGTCACGCCACTCCCAACAAGGAGTTCTTCACCACATATAGAGCAGGGAATTTTGGTGTGGTGAAGATGGGCAATATTAGCAATTCCAAAATCATTGGAATTGGTTACATTTGTATTAAGACGAACACTGGCCGCACACTCGTCCTCAAAGAAGTTAGATATGTTCCTGATTTGAGGCTCAACTTAATATCTTGTGGTGTCCTAGATCGTGACGGCTTCGAGAATTTCTTCGGGAGTAGGAAATGGAAGCATACCAGGAATTCCTTAGCGATTGCAAATGGTGCCATGTGTTGTACACTGTACAAAACAAATGCAGTCATTTGTAAAGATGGATTGCATGCTATTGAAGAAGAGTCCTCACCAGATTTGTGGCATAGAAGATTGGCTCACATCAATGAGAAAGGGTTGCAGATTCTAGTAAAGAAGGCACTTGTACCTTCGGCTAATGGCACACCACTATCTCCATGTGACTACTGCCTATTCGGCAAGAAATATAGAGTGTCATTCAGCAAGTCATCAAGTAGAAAGTCAAATGTTCTTGACTTGGTGCACTCATATGTATGTGGCCCCTTTGAATATGAGACCTTGGGAGGTAACAAGTATTTTGTTACTTTCATCGATGATGCATCACGAAAGCTGTGGATGTATTTCCTGAGAATAAAAGATTAGGTATTTCAGTCATTCTAGAAATTCCATGTTATGGTGGAAAGAGAGACAAACAAGAAATCAAAATGTCTCCGATCCGACAATGGAGGTGAATACACATCACACGACTTTGAAAACTACCGTTCCAGACATGGAATTCGACATGAAAAGCCTGTACCTGGAACCCTACAGCCCAATGGTGTAGCAGAAAGGATGAATCGCACTATTATAAAGAAGGTAAGATGTATGCTCAAAATGGCTAACTTGCCAAAGTCATTTTAGGGAGAAGCAGCACGCACAGCCTGCTATGTCATCAATAGGTCACCATCTGCCGCTTTAGATTTTGATATTCCAAAAAGAGTATGGACTGGAAAAGATGTTCTATACTCTCATCTAAAAGTGTTCGACTGTAAGGCATTTGGGCATGTGCCTAAGGAGCTACGGTCAAAGCTTGAAGACAAAGCAAGTCCATGTATCTTCCTTGGATAAGGATATGGAGATGAAGAGTTTGGATATAAACTATGGGACCCTGAGAAGAAGAAGACCATTAGAAGCAGAGATGTAGTCTTTCGAGAAAATGAGACCATCGAAAGCTTGAAGAAGAATGGCAAGTCAAGACTTGTAAATGACATCATTCCCAGCTATGTTCCTTTATCGCCAAATAGTGCCACTGGTGGAGATAAGGAACAAGTTCAGAATAATGATGAAATTCCAGAGCTAATGGAGGATCATGAGCAAGAAGATGTTGATGAGCAGGGGGAGCAACCCACCCAGCAAGCTGAGGCTGAATAACAGCTTAGAAGACCCACCAGGGATCGCCAACCAACATCAAAGTATCCTAGTTCTCAGTATATTCTCCTTACTGATGAGGGGGAGCCAGAGAATTTTCAAGAAGTTCTAACTCATGCAGATAAAGAATCTTGGCTAGAGGCAATGAAAGATGAGACGAATTCTTTGCAAAAAAACAGCACATATGAGTTAGTCGAACTTCCTACAGGAAGAAAATCCATGAAGAACAAATGGGTTTTCAAGCTCAAAAGAGATGGCGATGGAAAGCTAGTGAAGTATAATGGTCGTCTAGTAGTGAAAGGATTCCAACAACAGAAAGGAATTGATCTTGAGGAAGTCTTTTCTTCGGTGGTTAAAACGTCTTCTATTCAAACAGTTCTAAGCTTGGTAGCAAGTTTGAATCTTGAGCTTAAGCAGTTAGATGTGAAACTGCCTTCCTTCATGGTGACCTGGAGGAAGAAATTTACATGGTGCAACCAGAAGGCTTCGAAGTAAAAGGGAAAGAGCACATGGTTTGTAAGCTGTAAAAGAGTCTGTATAGGTTGAAGCAAGCGCCCAGGCAATGGTACAAGAAGTTTGACTCTTTCATGAGTAGTCATGGCTATAAGCAGACCCAGGCGGATCGATGTGTCTACTTCTAGAGGTTCTCTGATAACAACATCATCATATTGTTGTTATACGTTGATGACATGTTGATCGTGGGACAAGATGTTTCTTCAATTCGTAAATTGAAAGAGCAATTAGCAAAGTCCTTTGACATGAAGGACTTGGGTCCAGCACAACACATTTTGGGCATGAGGATTATTCGTGATCGAAGCAACAACAGGTTGTGGCTGTCACAAGAAAAATATGTTAAACGTGTGCCACAAAGTTTTAACATGTTAAATGCTAAATTAGTTAGCGTTCCTCTTGCTGCTCATTGGAAGCTGAGTAAGGAATCTTGTCCTACAACCAAAGAAGAGAAGGAAGGCATGAGAAAGATTCTATATTCCTTCGCTGTGGGGAGTCTGATGTACGCAATGGTTTGCACAAGACCAGACATTGCACATGCTGTTGGAGCTATAAGCAGATTCTTAGATAACACTGGGAAGATGTAAAGTGGATTCTCAGATATTTGAAGGGAAATTCAAAGAAGTGCTTATGCTATGGAGGATCTAAACCAATCTTAAAAGGCTTCGTTGATGCTGACATGGCAGGAGATTTCGAACATAGAAAGTCAACTTTGGGATACGTATTTACATTTGCCGGGGGAGCAATTTCTTGGCAATCTAAATTACAAAAATGTGTTGCACTTTCTACGACCGAAGCGGAGTACATTTCAGCTGTTGAAGCAGGAAAAGAGATGATTTGGTTGAAGAGATTCTTTGAAGAGTTGGGTCAAAAACAAGCTAACTGTATAGTATATTGCGATAGTCAAAGTGTTATAGACTTAAGCAAGAATACTATGTATCATTCTCGAACAAAGCACATTGATATCCACTATCATTGGATACGAGAGCAACTGGAAAAGGGGATTTTCATCTTAAGAAAATTCCAACAAAAGAGAACCCCTCAGATATGTTGACAAAAGTTATTCCTCGGGATAAGTTTGAGCTGTGCAATGAGCTGATCGACATGAGCTCCAAGTAAGAGCTTATTTCGTACCCCATTGGTTTGGAGGGGGAAAATTGTTAAGTCCAAACCAAATTTGGAGGTAATTAATTCAACTAATTTGGAGGCTAATTAATTGCCAATAAATAAGGTGGGAAGATAGTAGTAGTAATTGGCACATTAATTGCCAATAAGAAAGTTAGTGCAACTTTTTGTGCCTATAAATAGGCATTCCCATAATCCAAATTCATCCAAGCAAAAATTGAGTTTCCTATTGTAGAGCATTTCCTACAAAAAGAGTTTGAGAGAAATTAGGGGAGTGAGTTGAGTAGTTTGGGAAATACTACACTATTTGGGTGTAAGGGTTAATCTTTTTTTTTGCATTCCAACTTTATCCTAAAATTATTTTATACCTCAAGTTTGGGTATACTTGAGAAAGGCTTTATTGTTGCATTCCCATTATTTATTAGTGGAGTTATTTTTGCCGCCCCATGATTTTTCCCTTTTAAAGGGTTTCCACGTAAATCTTTGTGTTTCTTTATTGCTCTATTTATTTTTATACACGGTGTTGCAACATCTACTTTAGTTAATACATATCACCTTACTACCAAATTGATATACGGGACCTAACAAGATCAAAGCTGTTGGTTCCATAAAGGTGGTTGTGTTAATTAAAATGGAAGGTTCTTCAACATCCATGATCAAATTGAACTGTTCGAACTGGTCAATTTAGAAGCCCATGATGGAGGATATATTGTACTGCAAAGATATGCATGAAGCAATTGTAGGAGACACTGCAAAGCCGAAAGACATGAAAGACCCAGATTGGAGTAAGCTGAATAGAAAGGCCATCGGTACCATTTGCCATTGGCTAGATTTCAGCGTGTTCGGCCATGTCTCGGAAGAAACGTCTGCCCATGAACTATGGAAGAAGCCGCAAGATCTTTATGATGGGAAAACTGTTGGAAACAAGTTGTTCCTGATAAGGAAGCTTGTCAACATGAAATACAGGGAGGGAACTCTTGTTGCTAAATTTTTAAATGAATTTCGAAGTGCTATTAATCAATTATCATCTATGCAAACAACACTTGAAGATGAAGTCCAATCCTTATTGTTGCTCAGCTCTCTACCGAAAAGTTCGGATACCTTGGTAGTGTCTGTGACCAATTCTGCTCCAGATGGAAAATTATCCTTAACCCACGTTGTTAGCACTTTGCTCAACGAGGAGACAAGGAGGAAAGTTACGATTGTCGAAAGTAGCCAAGCTCTTGTCATAGAACACAGAGGTCGGAGCAAAAATCGAGGTCCCAATAATCCTAACAAATCCAAAGGAGGAGACAAGTTCAGAGGCAGATCTAAGTCCAGGAGTAGAGTCAAATGCTACCATTGTGGGCTAGAAGGCCATCTGAAGAGGAACTGTCAAAAGCTGAAGAGAGAACAGAAGGATGGCAATAACCAGAAGGAAGACAAGAGCACCACTGCAGCAACTGAGGAGATTGTTGTTCTTTCCTTCAGCCATGAAGAACAATGTCTGTAAGTCTCAAGTCAAGATAATACGGAATGGGTGATTGACACTGTAGCATCTTGTCACGCCACTCCCAACAAGGAGTCCTTCACTACATATAGAGCAGGAAATTTTGGTGTGGTGAAGATGGGCAATAATAGCCATTCCAAAATCATTGGAATTGGTTACATTCGTATTAAGACGAACACTGGCTGCACACTCAACCTCAAAGAAGTTAGATATGTTCCTGATTTGAGGCTCAACTTAATATCTTGTGGTGTCCTAGATCGTGAAATCTTCAAGAATTTCTTCGGGAGCAGGAAATGGAAGCTTACCGGGAATTCCTTGGCGATTGCAAAAGGTGCCATGTGTTGTGCACTGTACAAAACAAATGCAGTCATTTGTAAAGATGGATTGCATGCTATTGAAGAAGAGTCCTCACCAGATTTGTGGCATAGAAGATTGGCTCACATCAATTAGAAAGGGTTGCAGATTCTAGTAAAGTAGGCGCTTGTACCTTCGGCTAATGGCACACCACTATCTCCATGTGACTACTGCCTATTCGGCAAGAAATATAGAGTGTCATTCAGCAAGTCATCAAGTAGAAAGTCAAATGTTCTTGACTTGGTGCACTCATACATATGTGGCCCCTTTGAATATGAGACCTTGGGAGGTAACAAGTATTTTGTTACTTTCATCGATGATGCATCACGAAAGCTGTGGATATATTTCCTAAGAACAAAAGATCAGGTATTTCAGTCATTCTAGAAATTCCATGTTATGGTGGAAAGAGAGACAAACAAGAAATCAAAATGTCTCCGATCCGACAATGGAGGTGAATACACATCACACGAGTTTGAGAACTACCGTTCCAGATATGGAATTCGACCTGAAAAGCCTATACCTGGAACCCTACAGCACAATGGTGTAGCAGAAAGGATGAATCGCACTATTATAGAGAAGGTAAGATGTATGCTCAAAATGGCTAACTTGCCAAAGCCATTTTAGGGAGAAGCAGCACGCATAGCCTGCAATGTCATCAACAGGTCACCATCTGCCACTCTAGATTTTGATATTCCAAAAAGAGTATGGACTGGAAAAGATGTTCAATACTCTTATCTAAAAGTGTTCGACTGTAAGGCATTTGGGCATGTGCCTAAGGAGCTGCGGTCAAAGCTTGATGACAAAGCAAGTCTATGTATCTTCCTTGGATATGGATATGGAGATGAAGAGTTTGGGTACAAACTATGGGACCCTGAGAAGAAAAAGACCATCAGAAGCAGAGATGTAGTCTTTCGAGAAAATGAGACCATCGAAAGCTTGAAGAAGAATGGCAAGTCAAGACTTGTAAATGACGTCATTCCCAGCTATGTTCCTTTATCGCCAAATAGTACCATTGGTGGAGATAAGGAACAAGTTCAGAATAATGATGATATTCCAGAGCTAATGGAGGATCATGAGCAAGAAGATGTTGATGAGTAGGGGGAGCAACCCACCCAGCAAGCTAAGGCTGAATAACAGCTTAGAAGATCCACCAGGGATCGCCAACCGACATCAAAGTATCCTAGTTCTCAGTATATTCTCCTTACTGATGAGGGGGAGCTAGAGAATTTTTAGGAAGTTCTAACTCATGCAGATAAAGAATCTTGGCTAGAGGCAATGCAAGATGAGATGAATTCCTTGCAGAAAAACAAAACATATGAGTTAGTCGAACTTCCTACAGGAAGAAAAGCCTTGAAGAACAAATGGGTTTTCAAGCTCAAAAGAGATGGCAATGGAAAGCTAGTGAAGTATAAAGGTCGTCTAGTAGTGAAAGGATTCCAACAACAGAAAGGAATTGATCTTGAGGAAGTCTTTTCTTCGGTGGTTAAAATGACTTCTATTCAAACAGTTCTAAGCTTGGTAGCAAGTTTGAATCTTGAGCTTGAGCAGTTAGATGTGAAAACTACCTTCCTTCATGGTGACCTGGAGGAAGAAATTTACATGGTGCAACCAGAAGGCTTCGAAGTAAAAGGGAAAGAGCACATGGTTTGTAAGCTGCAAAAGAGTTTGTATGGGTTGAAGCAAGCGCCCAGGCAATGGTACAAGAAGTTTGAATCTTTCATGAGTAGTCATGGCTACAAGAAGGCCCAGGCGGATCGATGTGTCTACTTCAAGAGGTTCTCTGATAACAACATCATCATATTGTTGTTATACGTTGATGACATGTTGATCGTGGGACCAGATGTTTCTTCAATTCGTAAATTGAAAGAGCAATTAGCAAAGTCCTTTGACATGAAGGACTTGGGTCCAGCACAACACATTTTGGGCATGAGGATTATTCGTGATTGAAGCAACAACAGGTTGTGGCTGTCACAAGAAAAATATGTTAAACGTGCTCTACAACGTTTCAACATGATAAATGCTAAATTAGTCAGCGTTCCTCTTGCTGCTCATTTGAAGCTGAGTAAGGAATCTTGTCCTACAACCAAAGAAGAGAAGGAAGGCATGAGAAAGATTCTATATTCCTCCGCTGTGGGGAGTCTGATGTACGCAATGGTTTGTACAAGACCAGACATTGCATATGTTGTTGGAGTTATAAGCAGATTCTTAAACAACACTGGGAAGATGTAAAGCGGATTCTCAGATATTTGAAGGGAAATTCAAAGAAGTGCTTATGCTATGGAGGATCTAAACAAATCTTAAAAGGCTTCGTTGATGCTGACATGGCAGGAGATCTCGAACATAGAAAGTCAACTTTGGGATACGTATTTACATTTGCCGGGGGAGCAATTTCTTGGCAATCTAAATTACTGAATTGTGTTGCACTTTCTACACCCGAAGCGGAGTACATTTCAGCTGTTGAAGAAGGAAAAGAGATGATTTGGTTGACGAGATTCTTTGAAGAGTTGGGTCAAAAACAAGCTAACTGTATAGTATATTGCAATAGTCAAAGTGTTATAGACTTAAGCAAGAATACTATGTATCATTCTCGAACAAAGCACATTGATATCCACTATCATTGGATACGAGAGCAACTGGAAAAGGGGATTTTCATCTTAAGAAAATTCCAACAAAAGAGAACCCCTCAGATATGTTGACAAAAGTTATTCCTCGGGATAAGTTTGAGCTGTGCAATGAGCTGATCGGCATGAGCTCCAAGTAAGAGCTTATTACGTACCCCATTGGTATGGAGGGGGAAAATTGTTAAGTCCAAACCAAATTTGGAGGTAATTAATTCAACCAATTTGGAGGCTAATTAATTACCAATAAATAAGGTGGGAAGATAGTAGTAGTAATTGGCACATTAATTGCCAATTAGAAAGTTAATGCAACTTTTTGTGCCTATAAATAGGCATTCCCATAATCCAAATTCATCCAAGCAAAAATTGAGTTTCCTATTGTAGAGCATTTCCTACAAAAAGAGTTTGAGAGAAATTAGGGGAGTGAGTTGAGTAGTTTGGGAAATAGTACACTATTTGTGTGTAAGGATTAATCTCTTTTTTTTTCCATTCCAACTTTCTCCTAAAATTATTTTATACCTCAAGTTTGGGTATACTTGAGATAGGCTTTGTTGTTGCATTCCCATTATTTATTAGTGGAGTTATTTTTGCCGCCCCGTGGTTTTTCCCTTTTAAAGGGTTTCCACGTAAATCTTTGTGTTTCTTTATTGCTCTACTTATTTTTATACTCGGTGTTGCAACATCTACTTTAGTTAATACATATCACCTTACTACCAAATTGATATACGGGACCTAATAAGATCAAAGCTGTTGGTTCCATAAAGGTGGTTGTGTTAATTAAAATGGAAGGTTCTTCAACATCCATGATCAAATTGAACTGTTCGAACTGGTCAATTTAGAAGCCCATGATGGAGGATATATTGTACTGCAAAGATATGCATGAAGCAATTGAAGGAGACACTGCAAAGCCGAAAGACATGAAAGACCCAGATTGGAGTAAGTTGAATAGAAAGGCCATCGGTACCATTCGCCATTGGCTAGATTTCAGCGTGTTCGGCCATGTCTCGGAAGAAACGTCTGCCCATGAACTATAGAAGAAGCTGCAAGATCTTTATGATCGAAAAACTGTTGGAAACAAGTTGTTCCTGATAAGGAAGCTTGTCAACATGAAATACAGGGAGGGAACTCTTGTTGCTAAATTTTTGAATGAATTTCGAAGTGCTATTAATCAATTATCATCTATGCAAACAACACTTGAAGATGAAGTCCAATCCTTATTGTTGCTCAGGTCTCTACTAGAAAGTTGGGATACCTTAGTAGTGTCTGTGACCAATTCGGCTCCAGATGAAAAATTATCCTTAAACCACGTTGTTAGCACTTTGCTCAACGAGGAGACAAGGAGGAAAGTTACGATTGTCGAAAGTAGCCAAGCTCTTGTCATAGAACACAGAGGTCGGAGCAAAAATCGAGGTCCCAATAATCCTAACAAATATAAAGGAGGAGATAAGTTCAGAGGCAGATCTAAGTCCAGGGGTAGAGTCAATTGCTACCATTGTGGACTATAAGGCCATCTGAAGAGGAACTGTCAAAAGCTGAAGAGAGAACAGATGGATGGCAATAACCAGGAGGAAGACAAGAGCACCACTGCGGCAGCTGAGGAGATTGTTGTTCTTTCCTTCAGCCATGAAGAACAATGTCTGTAAGTCTCAAGTCAAGATGATATGGAATGGGTGATTGACACTGTAGCATCTTATCACAGCAGTCCCAACAAGGAGTTCTTCACCACATATAGAGTAGGAAATTTTAGTGTGGTGAAGATGGGCAATAATGGCCATTCCAAAATCATTGGAATTGGTGACATTCATATTAAGACGAACACTGGCTGCTCACTAATCCTCAAAGAAGTTATATATGTTCCTGATTTGAGGCTCAACTTAATATCTTGTGGTGTCCTAGATCGTGAAGGCTTTGAGAATTTCTTCGGGAGTAGGAAATGGAAGCTTACCAGGAATTCCTTGGCGATTGTAAAAGGTGCCTTGTGTTGTACACTGTACAAAACAAATGCAGTCATTTGTAAAGATGGATTGCATGCTATTGAAGAAGAGTCCTCACCAGATTTGTGGCATAGAAGATTGGCT
This sequence comes from Euphorbia pulcherrima, assembly GCA_947683365.1. Lineage (NCBI taxonomy): Eukaryota > Viridiplantae > Streptophyta > Magnoliopsida > Malpighiales > Euphorbiaceae > Euphorbia > Euphorbia pulcherrima. Next base: position 78,445,617 of record CANTUS010000001.1, on the reverse strand, counting down.
CACATCAATGAGAAAGGGTTGCAGATTCTTGCAAAGAAGGCGCTTGTACCTTCGGCTAATGGCACACCACCATCCCCATGTGACTACTGCCTATTCGGCAAGAAACATAGAGTGTCATTCAGCAAGTCATCAAGTAGAAAGTCAAATGTTCTTAACTTAGTGAACTCAGATGTATGTGGCCCCTTTGAATATGAGACCTTGGTAGGTAACAAGTATTTTGTTACTTTCATCGATGATGCATCACGAAAGCTGTGGATGTATTTCCCGAGAATAAAAGATCAGGTATTTCAGTCATTCTAGAAATTCCATGTTATGGTGGAAAGAGAGACAAATAAGAAATCAAAATGTCTCCGATCCGATAATGGAGGTGAATACACATCACACGAGTTTGAGAACTACCGTTCCAGACATGGAATTCGACATGAAAAGCCTATACCTGGAACCCTACAGCACAATGGTGTAGCAGAAAGGATGAATCGCACTATTATGGAGAAGGTCAGATGTATGCCAAAATGGCTAACTTGCCAAAGTCATTTTAGGGAGAAGCAGCACGCACAGCCTGCTATATCATCAACAGGTCACCATCTGCTGCTCTAGATTTTGATATCCTAAAAAGAGTATGGACTGGAAAAGATGTTCAATACTCTCATCTAAAAGTGTTCGACTGTAAGGCATTTGGGCATGTGCCTAAGGAGCTACGGTCAAAGCTTGATGACAAAGCAAGTCCATGTATCTTCCTTGGATATGGAGAGGAAGAGTTTGGGTACAAACTAAGGGACCCTGAGAAGAAGAAGACCATCAGAAGCAGAGATGTAGTCTTTCGAGAAAATGAGACCATCGAAAGCTTGAAGAAGAATGGCAAGTCAAGACTTGTAAATGACGTCATTCCCAGCTATGTTCCTTTATAGCCAAATAGTACCATTGGTGGAGATGAGGAACAAGTTCAGAACAATGATGAAATTCCAGAGCTAATGGAGGATCATGAGCAAGAAGATGTTGATGAGCAGGGGGAGCAACCCACCCAGCAAGCTGAGGCTGAATAACAGCTTAGAAGATCCACCAGGGATCGCCAACCAACATCAAAGTATCCTAGTTCTCAGTATATTCTCCTTACTGATGAGGGGGAGCCAGAGAATTTTCAGGAAGTTCTAACTCATGCAGATTAAGAATCTTGGCTAGAGGCAATGCAAGATGAGATGAATTCCTTGCAGAAAAACAACACATATGAGTTAGTCGAACTTCCTACAGGAAGAAAAGCCTTGAAGAACAAATGGGTTTTCAAGCTCAAAAGAGATGGCAATGGAAAGCTAGTGAAGTATAAAGGTCGTCTAGTAGTGAAAGGATTCCAATAATAGAAAGGAATTGATCTTGAGGAAGTCTTTTCTTCGGTGGTTAAAATGACTTCTATTCAAACAGTTCTAAGCTTGGTAGCAAGTTTGAATCTTGAGCTTGAGCAGTTAGATGTGAAAACTGCCTTCCTTCATGGTGACCTGGAGGAAGAAATTTACATGGTGCAACCAGAAGGCTTCGAAGTAAAAGGGAAAGAGCACATGGTTTGTAAGCTGCAAAAGAGTCTGTATGGGTTGAAGCAAGCGCCCAGGCAATGGTACAAGAAGTTTGACTCTTTCATGAGTAGTCATGGCTACAAGAAGACCCAGGCGGATCGATGTGTCTACTTCAAGAGGTTCTCTGATAACAACATCATCATATTGTTGTTATACGTTGATGACATGTTGATCGTGGGACAAGATGTTTCTTCAATTCGTTAATTGAAAGAGCAATTAGCGAAGTCCTTTGACATGAAGGACTTGGGTCCAGCACAACACATTTTGGGCATGAGGATTATTCGTGATCGAAGCAACAACAGTTTGTGGCTGTCACAAGAAAAATATGTTAAACGTGTGCTACAAAGTTTTAACATGTTAAATGCTAAATTAGTCAGCATTCCTCTTGCTGCTCATTTGAAGCTGAGTAAGGAATCTTGTCCTACAACCAAAGAAGAGAAGGAAGGCATGAGAAAGATTCTATATTCCTCCGCTGTGGGGAGTCTGATGTACGCAATGGTTTGCACAAGACCAGACATTGCACATGCTGTTGGAGTTATAAGCAGATTCTTAGACAACACTGGGAAGATGTAAAGTGGATTCTCAGATATTTGAAGGGAAATTCAAAGAAGTGCTTATGCTATGGAGGATCTAAACAAATCTTAAAAGGCTTCGTTGATGCTGACATGGCAGGAGATCTCGAACATAGAAAGTCAACTTTGGGATACGTATTTACATTTGCCGGGGGAGCAATTTCTTGGCAATCTAAATTACATAAATGTGTTGCACTTTCTACGACCGAAGCGGAGTACATTTCAGCTGTTGAAGCAGGAAAAGAGATGATTTGGTTGAAGAGATTCTTTGAAGAGTTGGGTCAAAAACAAGCTAACTGTATAGTATATTGCGATAGTCAAAGTGTTATAGACTTAAGCAAGAATACTATGTATCATTCTCGAACAAAGCACATTGATATCCACTATCATTGGATACGAGAGCAACTGGAAAAGGGGATTTTCATCTTAAGAAAATTCCAACAAAAGAGAACCCCTCAGATATGTTGACAAAAGTTATTCCTCGGGATAAGTTTGAGCTGTGCAATGAGCTGATCGGCATGAGCTCCAAGTAAGAGCTTATTTCGTACCCCATTGGTTTGGAGGGGGAAAATTGTTAAGTCCAAACTAAATTTGGAGGTAATTAATTCAACCAATTTGGAGGCTAATTAATTGCCAATAAATAAGGTGGGAATATGGTAGTAGTAATTGGCACATTAAGTGCCAATTGAAAAGTTGATGCAACTTTTTGTACCTATAAATAGGCATTCCGATAATCCAAATTCATCCAAGCAAAAATTGAGTTTTCTATTGTAGAGCATTTCCTACAAAAAGAGTTTGAGATAAATTAGGGGAGTGAGTTGAGTAGTTTGGGAAATTCTATACTATTTGGGTGTAAGGGTTAATCTTTTTTTTTAGCATTTCAACTTTCTCCTAAAATTATTTTATATCTCAAGTTTGGGTATACTTGAGAAAGGCTTTATTGTTGTATTCCCATTATTTATTAGTGAAGTTATTTTTTCCACCCCGTGGTTTTTTCCTTTTAAAGGATTTTCACGTAAATCTTTGTGTTTCTTTATTGCTCTATTTATTTTTATACTCGTTGTTGCAACATCTACTTTAGTTAATACATATCACCTTGCTACCGAATTGATATACGGGACCCAACAAATTGTGTGTGGTGGCTTAGTTGGTAGAGCATGTGTTGAAACACATGTCGAGAGGTTTTGCGTTTCAATTCTTGCCACCAACAATTTAAAAAAAACATAATTTATATAAACCGATCCGATTTTATTATTGTATTAAGAATCCAGTCAAATCGGATCAGACCAAACATCGATTCCGATAGAATCTGATCCAACTAGCCGGTTCGGTCCGGATTTCAGAACCATGGTAAACTTAGAAGGTGCATATTTATTTAACAATAGTAATTGATATAATCAATTGGATTAATATTTTCCTTCGTATGAATTTGTGCCTGACTTGCTATTATTATTTTTTAAATAAGTTTTATTTATGGTCCGTAGTGTTGATTTTGTTCAAATTTTCACTTTCCCCACGGCTAGCTGAATTGATATATATAGATTTTAATTTAGAGGTGACTCAGAAATAAATTCAGAAATCTACAAAATTCTCAAAAAGTAATTACTACTACTATTATATTAAATTTTCCTGTAAAGTGGTCTAACTACTCAAAATTAAGAACAAGACTTCCTTATTGGCCGAATTAATGTTATCTTTAACAAAGGAATTATTTGAGTTGGATTTAATAAATAATTTAATCCTGATTCTTTGGAATTAATCCTAATTTCCTAAAATATATGAATACTCAATTAAGTTAATTACGGCCAGTCATCAATGAGCACCATATTTTTACTACTTACCTTGATGATATCTTAAGCACAAACTAACTCTGTCATCTATTTCAGGCAAATAATAAACACTATATAATGTATTTAACAAAAAATAATAACTAGCTAAGCTTCAAAAAAATTAAATAATCTTAAGAATCAAACAAAACAAAACAAAACAAAACCATATGTAGCATTTTATTGATTTTATATTTTCCGGAGGAAAATATATTTTTTCTGAATGAAAGCTGAGGATCAATTATTAATTTTATATTTCTCAGAGGGAAATACATTAATTCATGACAAAATTAAAAAAAAAATCAGAAATTCCCATCTCCAAATTCAAAGCCACCATAAACACTATCAACATGATCATTAGCACCAGCAAAAGCAAAATTAATATTATTTTGTTGATAATTAAAACCATATTGTTGATGATGATTAGCCATAATCATGAACTCATTAACCCTAATATCAACATTCCTCTTTAACTCCTTCAATGCCTTTAAATAATCTTCAAGCTCATCTAATCCCACTTCATCTACACTTTTATCCCACCAAAACCCTAAATCATTAAAAACATTATTGTTATTTTGCTTAATCAAATCCAAACACTTCTTCTCTTCCTCCAAATCTTCTACGGTTTTCACATACTCGGCGTTCCACCGTTGGATTCTCTCGTCCGCCTCTTCGGATTGACCGTGATTGAGACTTTGACCGGGACTTTGATTGAGGTATTGGTCAATGACAGAGTCAATGCTGGGATGGCCGAAGGCGAAAGCCTTGTTCCCCGGAGAGAAAGTGAGAAGGGCAACTTGAGCTCCGCATAATAGGCTGAGCTCACTTGCTTTCTTGATTAGACCGCTTCGCCTTTTCGAGAAGGTGACTTGAAGATTGCTTTTTCCTTCGATGGGTTTGATTTCGATTTTTTGCCTTCCTTTTGTTTTCTTAGGGCTTTTGCTTAGGATAACCATTGTATAGCTATAATGTTGTTAGAGCTTAGCTTTTGAAATTCAAGAGAATGTGGAAAGAAATTGAAGGATTGTGTTTATATATATAAGGGAGAATATGTAAAGGTGATTTTTGAAAAATCTAAAAGGGAATATTGGATGGAAATTTGAAGATGAATTAGGAAGATTTTCAAAAACCCAAAATAATATCGTTAGTGATTAATTTGTATGTAATAAATTTGCTGAATCATACAATATTTGAATTGAGCCATGATTATTTGTTTACCTATTTTAAAAATTAATTAATCCGAAAGAAAATAGATTCTTTACATTAATTTTATATAAAAAAAAGTTAGATAGAGGTGAGAAAAAAATATACGTGATATACAAGGGGTTTTTATAAAATATAAACAAAGTAATCATATATAGTTTAATAAGATAAATAATATTTAAAAATTAAAAAAGACAGAAAACACGATGATATGTATTTTCTTGCATGTAAAAGTTACACTATTTTTCATCACCATTAGATTAGAGATATAAAATTTACCATATAAAACGGTTTTATCAAGTTAATTAAAAAGATGTAAAATAAAAATAATTTTAAAATTTACATTGATTTTTATGAGTATTAATTAGAGATTTGGCGTGTGTGAACTATTTATGGAACAAGATGGCAATTTTGAAGTAAATTTAACAATTTCACATAAAAAGAAATTAAGAAAAAGAAACGCTAACAAGATCGGTATAGAAACTGATTTCCAGGAAAAAAAACTACCAACACGGAAAACTCAAAAATAAAAGCAAAAATTCCGTTACCGGGAATTGAACCCGGATCTTTCGGATGGGAGCCAAATATCCTAACCGACTAGTCTACAACGGATTTCTTGTGGAGCAGCTATTTTAATTTATATTTATAGTCTAAATATTGGTCTCTTGGCCCACTGTAAATTAACTGTATTCCTTTTCCACCCTGTTATTCCGATTCGATCTTTGAGTTTCTAGTTTTCATTCATATCGTTGAAGTTATATTTTTCTATCACAGTTGTAATGTACTGTCGCAATTCGCACCGAGAAGCTATTGGATGGGTGGTCTGAAGCTCTTTCGCCTCGAGCAAGGTCTTGGTTTCGAGTATTGTGAAATGTGAATTGCCATAACTGTTGTTAAAGCTTAGGAGAATTATATTTTACCCTTTCTGTTTTTGAATCTTGACAGCATTTTCTGGTTTGAATATGGATTTAACCGGATGGTGAAAACCTTACATCTGCTAAAACAGAAGATACTTAATGCAGACTCATTCAACGAGAATTCTCATTTTGTGTACTAAAAAAAAAGTTTAAGCTGAATTATTGAAACAAACAGTTTTTAATATATATTACAATGGAAAACAAAATTTATGGACATTAAATGAACCTTGATTGCATAAAGTACACTAAATCATGAAATCTTTTATACACGACACAGCAATTCTATAGATACTTGCTTGTACTACTATGAAAAACAAAACACGTTTCCTATAATCGAAGTTTTCCACAGGTTTCATAGTACAATCCATCCAGTATTCGGTCTTATTGACACTAAACATCATGTATACTATCTATAGCACAAAACCAATATCAAAACTTTATACAAAATTTTGGAGCAGAAAATAAATACATAGCAAAAATCAGCCAAGTTCCACAAATTCTAAGGAGATAATGCCTTCTCTTCATCAGATGAACTATACTGCTTCCTTGTATTACCAGGTGGCATTGTTGGATTTATTGGAACCGGAAATTTATGAGCCGAACTAACTATAGTTCGCTCATTTATCATTCCAACTTCTTTGCAAACGCGATCGAGAACACCTAGAAAATCCCTAACCACCATGAATATTCTAAAAGGATGAGCTTCTTCTTTTGCTGAATTTCCATGGAAATACTCCGTGATTTCCTTTACCAAGGACATCGCAACACTTTCACTAGCTTGAATTCTAATTATCTCCTCCTCAGCTATTCTCATAAATCTTTTCATTGCATCTGAAAATTTACCGGTGCTTTGGTCAAGCCCCGCTGACTCGTTTAATCTTAAAACCTCGTTTATGTTCTCTATGCCTTTGGATAGTTTGGACACGTCATTGCTAAGAACTTCAGAGTCCATTGCTGCTGCTTTTTTCACATTGGTGAGCTCTGAACTAAGGCTGGAAACAATTTCCAGGCCGAGTTTTCTGCACTTTATATCGTCACTTGAATTGGGGTTGGAATTTGAAAGGCGAGCGCCTTCTGTTCTTATGATTTCCTGTACAACAAAATGCAAAAGGGTGGTTTTTCCATCTGTGCCCTTGACATCGACAAGCTTGAGAAGTGTGTCGAGCTTGAACGCTTGGGCATCACCGCGGTTAGTTCCTACGTTCATACGATTCCCGGTTTTTAGGACTGCTTCTAGAAGTTTAAAGAACATTCTACTGCTTCTGAGTTCTTCACAGGCAGCCTGCAAAAACACAAGCGAGTTAACACATAAGGGCGCAAGGATTGAAAACCGAAGAAGACAAGAGGGTTTTACCTCTAGAGTATCAAAAGACCTTTTGAGGTACTCAACCTCGGACTCAAAATTGGTAATGTACAGCATTGCATTAACTCTTTTAAAGGCGAAAGGTACATCAAGGACTGCCTTGAGGAATTTCTCGGCATGTCCGAGCTTTGTTGGCGAATCATCTTCTTTATATTCCTTTAGTTTTCGCTCTTCTTCTTTTGTAGGAGCCATTTTCAGTAAACTTTCTAGAAGTTCAGTTCCAAGTGTCTCGGTATTGCCTGCAATTCAGTTGAAGTTCTATAATATACGCAAAGGTCTATAATATCGAGAAAGGATCAAAACCAATCGAATACCTTCTAGAAGGGCTTCACAAACTTCCTCAACTGTCACATTAAGTGCCCTAAGCAAAATTGCTATATTTTGTGCCTTCTTGGGATCAAGAACCCTATTCTCTTGATTTGGGGATGGAATAACTGAACGTGGGGTTATATTGTTTGGCTTTGCATTAGGAGTGTTTACAACAAACAAACTTTCCATCATCTCTTCATTTAATCTGCAAATGAAATCAAAATCATAAATCGTAAACATGAGGTTAGGGATTTAAGCAACATAGATAGTAATAGTACATGATTCATTGTCTTACTTAAATGAGCTAGACCTCAGCTGATCCCAAACCATTTCCCGATCAGAGCTTGCCCTAACTTTATCCCAATGTAAAGGCTTCAACTTTGGCTTCGGAGTTTCATCGGAATTTTCAATTGACGGTGGAAATTCAATCGGAGATACAAAAGGCCTTGAAGGCGGTACAAGCATAGGAGGCTTGGAAATTGACTGGTCTCTTGGTGTTGATGCAACTGGAAGTTCCCATTGTTTCCGCTGCCTGACCGGTTGAGCTGGCGGTGAGTTTCTTTGAAGTTGCTGAGGTGGCGGTGGAGGAGGAGGCGGAGGCGGAGGCGGCGGTGGGGTAACTGAAATAGGCTGCTGTAAAACACTGCTGATTCTAGCATTTAGACCAAAACCAGTAGCTATTGGTACTGAATCTGGATTTCTTTCGAAAACCCTAATTGGGGATGAAGAAGCTGAGGAAACTGTAGAAGATTTCTTACTCTGATCATATAAAAGTGGATTCTTGTCAAATCCCATACCTGGTGAGCTCGACGCAGAAGATACCAATGGTGATCGTGTGTTTCGATCCAAATCAAGTGATATCGTCGGCGATGGAATCTTCTCCAAGATTCTCTCCGGTGATGTAGAAGCAGAGGATAGATATGGTGAACTAAGATCTCGATTCAGTACTGCATTTGATTCTCTAGGAGAAGAAATGGGGGATTTTTCAGGTGAAGTAGAAATAGAGGACACAGAAGAGGATTGTCTATTTTGATCTGAGTGATTAAATATCTTTGCTGGTGATAGCGATGGAGATCGCACATTTTTATCTAAATCGTTTGATTTTTGCGGCGATGAACTTGTGCTTTTCTTCAAACTCTGTACCGGCGATGAAGAAGATGAAGACTGTACATTTTGCTCCAAATTAAACGATATTCTCGGCGATTCAGCCGGAGATGAGGCGGTAATCGACGGCGACGGGGAAATTCTCTGGTTAAAATCGAGAGGCATTAGTGGTGGAGACGGCGGAGCTAGCTGAACAACATTAGATTCCGGCGACTTCGGCCGTGGACTCAAACTTGCCGGCGGAGAAATACTGAGAGACTGAGAGCGAGCAGGAGAGCCAGAAGTAGAAGACGAACTAGAGGTGGAGGTGGTGGTTCCCCCATCGGAATCCTGATTTCCGGCAGCCCCAAAAGTTCTTCTAGACCCGGATCCGGTTCCAGACTCGCTCTCCTTACCACCCAAAGACCCTCTCGGCGAGAAAAATTCCTCTTCATCATCAGCAGTAGACCCCATTTCACCATTCCCAAAATTCAACCTAGAACTCTGCCGGTTAAGCGGCGGCAACGGGAGAAGCTCCGGCGAATCCAATTTCCCATGACCCGACCCGACAATGTCACTCTCAAGCCGATTCGGATTCCCATCTAAGCTACACGAATTAACCAGGGTACCCAAGTACAGAAACTCAGAGCTAGTAGAAGCAGTTCTAGTTCTCAGCTTATTACTCCGAGCAGAACCCTCTCTAGCATCCACATTCGACGATCTGGAACCCTTATCCTCGGAGAAGCCACGGTGGCTCCGGCGGCGGAGGCCGTAGTAAAAGACGAGAAGACCCAACACGATAATTGCAGAAATAACGGCAGAAATTGCAGCAATGAGAAGCTTCTGAGATTTGGGTTTTGGGGAAGGGGACTGAGGGAGAATGAGGGAGGAGATATTCGCCGGAAAAGAGGCGAAAGAGGCGGGAGAGGGCGGAGGAGGGGAAGAAGGGAAAGAGGGGAAAAATGGAGAAGGGTTAGGGGGGGAATTGGAATCAGAGAAGGGGACTTTGGGAGGGGAAGGAGGGGAAGAAGGGGGAATGGCGTCTAGAGGGAAAAAGGGTTGGTGGAGAATCCGGCGATTGTTGGAGGCGGAGGTGGAGGATAGCAGGAAGAAGATGGAGAAGAAGAAAGAGGAAGAAGAGGGCATTGTTGTTACAGAGATGAAAGGAAGGAGAAAGGGATTTGATTAATGAAAGTTGGAATCTTTTTAGCAAGAAAAGGAAAGAGAAAAGAGAATGGGGAAAGAAGGAAGCAACGGAAATAGAAATGGAGAAGATGAATACAGCTAAGATTCTGCTGGGGGAAGTGTCTGTGTTTGTTGCCTACTGCTGCTCCTACTACTACTTCATGCTTTCGTTTTCCATTCTATATTTTTTTTTCGCCTTTTTAATATGGTTTTTTTTTTTTACTTTTATAGGATTTCTTTTTTTATATAGTTTATAGGATTTATTTTTAAAAAAATGAAAAGAAGGCCTATATCATACGTAAAATATTTTAAATTATAATACTATTTGTTAGTATTAGCATTACTATTATGATATTGTTTATGATATAAAACAATAATGCGTTCAAAGTTAATGGTTAAAATGTGTATATGTTTTGGATGTCTAATAAAATATATAAACATTGATATACATGTATATATTTACTTAATTTTTTAAGCTTAGAACTTTAAGATCACATATGTCATAATATATATATACATATATATATATAGTTTAATGTTATGTTTTGTATTTATGTATAATAATTGTTTCATAGTTTGATTATTGATATTTATAGTTGCTAGGTCTAATACATCATAGATTTTTTGAATTTGTGCTTAATTGCCCTTTATACCCCTAAATTTTTAAGAGTTTTCCCTGCTCTCTTAAATTTTTCTAAAGTTCCTCTCTCCTCCTGAATTTGTTTAAAGTGTATTTCATAATCACTTTCGGCTAATGTGACAGATCATTTGATAATGTTGAAAAGTCAATATCACGTCAGTCAAAAGAAGTCATAAAGTATAATTTAAATAAATTCAAGGAGCGAAAGAAATTTTAAATAAATTCAGAGTAAGAAGATGAGGTTTTTAAAGTTATGCGACAAAAAATGACAAAAAATAATTATTATCAAATTCAGATAAGTGACGATGTATTCAACCTTGCTGTTATTAATTTCTTACTATTATAATTAGTATTGGTTCTTATCAATAATGTTTAAGAAATTATTGTTAGACTTAAAATAATTACTACTACTATAATAACTTTTAACTATTACTTCACAGGATTAATTATTTTTTGTATTATTTAATAAAAATAATCTTAGACCAATCTATTTTGAAATCCAAAAGCCATGTATATAAAATGCATAATATAATTTACAACTATCTTATTCTGTTATCAATATTTCCTATCAATATTTTGCACTATTTAAAATATTTCCTATTTTTTTTATTTATTTTCTAATATATTTCATACTTTTTAATAAATTAATTAATTAAGATAAAAAAGTGCTTTCTTCATATTTTTTTACTTATCTTCCTACAAGTTTCACACTTTTTAATAAATTCATTTATTAAAGATATGAAAATACTATTTTACTCTTGTATCTCTAATTAATGCCTTAATTTTTTAACTAAAGTACAATTAATACTGAAGATATAGTTGAAAGAACAATGAAAAAAGTACCTAGAATAGAGCAAATAACAAGTATTTTGATAATCCAATTTTAGGCTAGAATGCCTATTTTAAAAAGATGAAGGGAGTACTAATTTATCCTTCAATTAATATTTAATTTTTCACTTCATTACAATTAACGATAATGAGACAAATAACGATATAATTAAAAAAATAATTTTAAAAATATCTAAAAATTTTAAAAATAATAAATAAAAAAATATTTAAAAAAATAATTAAAATAATTATTTTAAAAAATAAAGAAAGTATACAATATATTAGATAGAAAAAGGTACCAATGTCAATGTGAAAATGATACAAAAGAATTTTTGGAATATAATTAGGATGGGAAAAAAGTGGGTCCAATTTTACACCATATAAAAAAAATCCATAATGGAAGCATCATCCAAGTCCATTTTTATAGTTATGATTGTGGGGTCTCTATTAGGTTCATGTGACTCTGGTCATTATGGTTAACTCAATTATACTACATAATTTCTAGTATTAGATTATCAAAAAAAATTCATTATGTCTATGTTTACGTACATCAAGGATTCATGTTCCTAGAAAATAAGTACGTGCAATTTTAATGCATTCAGATTGAATCCCACGTAAAAAATAATTGTACAAAATGGTACATTCTTTTTACATTTTTATTAAAGTCAAATTAGAAAAAGGTAAGAAGGATTATTACAAAAATTAAGGCTGGAAGGAAATTTAGTAAATATATCAAAGATTTTATATTTCATGTTCAAGTAAAGAGAAGCGTTGAGCCTTAAATAATATTAACTTTTGAATGAGCTTGGATCAATGAAAATATTTCTTGTATATAAATAAGGAATAAAGTAAAATTTTATTAAAAATATATTTGAGTACTAAAATGTCATAGTAATCAATATTTTTTGAAAATGAAGTAAATGTAGTTTTTATGCAATTGAGCTTGAAGCTTGTACGAAGTTGCTTTTACTTATAGTTGTTTCAGTTGTTGTAGCTAATAATTTTTTATATATGTATTACTGATATTTAGGGCTGTAAATGAATCGAGTCGAATTTTAACATATTCATGTTCGTTCATTTAATTTTTAATTGAGTACGAGCCGAGCTAGAATTCAAGGTAAAAATTATGTTCGTGTTCGGTTCGTTTAAGTGTTTGTTTATTCACGGGCTATTCATAAATAATTCATTTATTTTGCTCATGAACAGTTAGTTAATTTGTTTGCGAACAAACATTTCTACTGTTGTTCGTGAACAATATTGTCAATTCATTACATAATTTAAAGTGAGTCGTAAACTGGGTAATATTATACGTATATTTATTGTATTAGTTTCATTTTATATAGAAAACTTTATTTCATTCTAGAAATTTTTATTTTTAATATGTAATAATAATAATCGAGCTAGCTCACAAATATTTATCGAGTCAATTCACAAACTTATTCACGAACCTCTAATCGAGTTTGTTCACGTGTAAACGAGCTGAGTTTTGGCTTGTTCATGTTCAGTTTATTTATAATTCGAATCATAAAAGTATGTTCACGAACCGTTCATTTATAAATCGAACCGAACCAAGCTTTCATCGAACCTAACACTAAGCTGTTTACGAATGACATAATTCATTTACAGCCCTACTTATAAATAAAATAATTAAAATTGATGGTTATTATAAAAAATTCAAAATCATAATATCAACAAGTTCCAATGACATGTATATTCTTTAAATTCTTAACGATGTGGATTGAGGTATAAAAGGATCCTTTTGAAAGATACAATAAACTTTATAGAGGAATGAAAATGGTGACCAAAAAGGTTATATAATATAAATCCCAAATCAAAAGCTAATTATAACGTTGGTATAGATATGATAAGAAGCGTATTTTTGGTGATTTGAAATGATAGTGTTGGTTAATTTAATTCAAAGGCCATCACATCGTACCAAAAAGAAAACACCTTTATTTATCGTTTCAATATATTTGTACTAAACAAACTATTTTTAAATTTGCATGAAATTGAATCATAATAACCAATTCCCAATTCTTCTCTACCGACAATTACGGTCGAAATTTTTGGGTCAATAAAAACTGCCCCATCCCCCTCTCTTTCTCATTTTTCCATTACCAATTACTATTCCACTTCGGTGGAATTGCTTTTTTTACGAACAACAATTTTAATTATTTACCTATAATAATCAATATATTTTTTTTAATTATTAACGACATGAAAGGTTACTTTTTTTTTTATTGTTCACGTGATTCATCGAAATTTTACTCTGGTTATATTTAAATTTGATTTGGGTGCACATGATTGTGGTCGGTGAGCCTCCCAACAAGGAATTTTTTACATTCACTAAGACTCGAACTCGAAACCTTGCGATACCAAGTCGCTTACTACTTAAACCGACCTAAGGGACTAAAGGTTACTGATAATAGTAATTTTAGACTTGTTTATCAGCCCGATCAGGCCGAGCTCATCGAGCTTCCTAATAAAAGTATTAATCTAGGCTTAGCTAGGCCCCATACTTCTAATCTTCGGATTCAGGCTGGGTGTTTGGAGCCATTCCCAAGAATGGTTCATGGCCCGTTCATTAATTTCCAATTTTTTTATTATTAAAAGCCTAATAAAGATATAAGAAATAATTCAAGCATATTCATTTGATTAGTTAGAGCATGTTTAGAAGATAGTCTTTTTTATCAATTGTTTGACACATAAGTAAAAATAGACAATCAATTAAAAAACGATTCTACACTAGATTTTTTATTTATTCTTTCCAATATGACACGACACAATAAAATATACAAGGTCTATTTAATCTTCTATATGTAGACAATTAAATAAAATCTTGCATAATTAATTTTATATTATTTTATTGATGAGAGAGACTATTTAACACATTATTTAATTTTTAAAAAATTACAATAAAAGATCAAATTAACAATCTACTATTACTATTTTTTTAAAATCTCTTATCTATTTTACCACATCATCAATATAATCTTTTATTTTAAATGATAAGTAAAAATACTAAGTAGCTGTATCTTCGGATATGACAAGAGTGGGCAATTGTGAACTAAAAAGGAAATGAAATTACTGATATGCTGATTTATGTATTTAAGTCACAAGTCCATTAGCCTTTTCTTATACTGCGTACTCCGACTTTTATACAAAAAAAAATTAAGTCTAATTTAGTAAATTTTGGGATTTATTAATTTTAAATTTGAATTAAATTTAATTAAAAAGTAAGTGTATAAGCCCAATTTGTGGAAATAGGTTCGGGTGCCCTGCCCACGATAATAGCAAATAAAATTGCAACTATAGTAAATAAACTGTACTATTTGACGACATATGGTTACGAGGAAAGCAACGTGTCCGGATTTAAAAAAATTGTATTTGGAACTTGTACACGGTTACTTTGAGAGATTTTAAGAAAGGAATTACATGATTCATGTGATGATTTGTGTAACGATTTACAATCACGTTAACGTTCTAACAATATCATTGAGTTCAAATTGAAGCTAACTATACTAGTCAATTTCTTATTGTTGAGAATACATTCGTTCTTCAATAAAGACAGCCTAATTTAATTTTAATAGAATTGCCTATCACCATCCAAAACCTTATGTCCTATTTAATTTTATATAGTGTTGATTAGATGCTTATAAGTTTGCCAAAGTCAGTTTTAAGCATTTCTAAGGTAATATTATAAGTTAAAAATTAAAATTTATTTTTTAGACTTATTTAGCAGCTTATAAACACCAAGACACTTTTTTTCTTAATTATTTAGACCGAAACGTGTTGAATTCGAACAACATCCAATATGAATGTGTTTTTTTCAATCTAATTAATATATGCCAATTGCACAAATGTTCTTACAAAAATTATTATTCACTAGATACTTATACGTTAATTTTATCACGTTTCAATTTGCAACAACTGCGTTATGTATAGTATAGCTTCTAACTATCATGTGTACCTTCTCAAGACACGATACAATATAAAATGCACCGACCTCATATTGTTACTTTTATTTGTTTTTATTCCACATATTTGACATACTAGTTCAGAATATTTCATAAATTGTCCATCAACTAATTCCAATATTGTGTCTATGTACCATTTACGTTTCTGTCAGAAAAATAATATTATATTTTTATATTTAATATGACGAATGTTTGAGAATTATTTTTAAGCGTACAGGTGTAAAAAAAAGGATATTAAATAAATTTGAGAAAAATACAAATACAAGCCAACAACTTAAAATTATTGGACAAAATTCTCATAAAAGTGAAATTAAATTAGAGTATCTAAAGGGCTCCAATATTTAATCATATGGAGCACCCACCGACACTTAATTTGTCCATTGTTTACTATGAAAATATATAATTTACATTGAAAAATAGCAAATGAAAGAAATGGACATTTATGTGTTCAAAACTATGGGAATCGGCTTCCTGAATTATGTTCATTTTCTAGGATCTTTCTTTTGCACAAGGTAAAATTTTTATGACTTACCCGTTTTTACTGTATACGTTAACTATTTCATCATTACATTATGCAATATGCATTATTCGAATGGAAATTGTTTGTGTTGTAGATACTTCATTACCAATACTGTGCATTGTATGTTGTAAAGGGCCGTAAGAGAAGTGAATTGCTTAATATAAAGATTTCTTTTAATTATCGTTGGCCTAATAGGAGGTGCACGAAATGCGACCGTCAAGGGCTCATATTCGGGAGGGGCCAAAAAAATATATTTTTTTAAGCATTTAGTAGTTAAAGTAAGGAGTGTAAATATAAATATTAATTAATGTTTGCTTGATTGGTAGAGTTCTAATGAAAATAAATAACCCAAAGATCATGTGTTCAAATCTCTAACATTTTTTTCAAAAGGCCTATTTTATTATTTTTATATAATTTTTACCAAGAGCCCCATATAGTCAAGATCGAGCCTGGTTCTACACTTTTTTTTTTTATTTTAGTTCTTTTTATTTGCCGATTAAATATCAATGCAAGTTCCACTTTTATGTCCACTGGCAAGTTGCAGGTGGGGGAATAGAGGCCTTAAATCCCTCCAGGCGCTGGTTTGGTGGATGGGCGATCTGGGCAGTAACGAAGCAATCTGTCAGACGCATAGGGAGTTTTTCAGCAGGTATAAGCTGCGGCTTTGTGCAGGGAGAATTTTTCAGAATTGGAAAATGGCAGCAGGCAGGAGAGGAAACAGACCCATGGTAGCCACCCCACATCCCATATCTCAAATGCAACTCTGATGCATCTATTTTTCGAGAAGGGGAGTTCGTATATTATGGTTTACTTGTTTGAAATGCGGGTGGCAGATTAGTGTGTGCAAACGCGGATGTGTTACCGCCTCATATTTCCACTGCAGAAGCTGAAGCCATTTCCATACGGGTAGCTCATGGCTCAAATTACTGGGTTTTTTACAAGTCATCATTGAGATTGACAACTTAGTTCTATTCAATGCCTTGATAGAGTGATTCCGGTCTGTCTTATTTCGATTCTAATGTGTGGAGTGTAAAACGTTGTCGCAATCCTTTACATCACGCATTTTTAGCTTAATTTCTGGAACCGCAAACGATTTAGCTCGTCAAAATGTTTATTTTGAAGAGATAACATGGGTTTATTCATCATCGCCACCCTTATGTGTTACTCATCTTCTCATTAATGATTATCAATCCTTTTCCTAAAAATAAAATTGATATTATAAATAAGTAATTAAAAATAAATAAAATTTTACTATATAGCAATAAAGATAAATTGGTTATTTCAATGATAAAATAATTGTCTTATTGATTTGGAGTAAAAGTTTAATCCGACTATTAAAAAGAAACAAAAGTAGAGTATATTGCACCAAAAAGGTGTTTTGCCAAACTTATTTTAACCAGGTCTTGTGAATATACCTACATTTATCAGTGCGTTCCTTATTATTACTATATTTCCTTTGTCGATTTGTTTCACTTTCTTTATTTACTAGATCCACCTAATTAATGATACTTTTTTTATAACAATGTCCACATGATTGAATATTTTTTTTATATAAGTATAACGCCCACTACACCATAATCATACAATGACATTAACTTATTCTAAATGATTATACTAGTGTTAGGAAGCTTTTAACCTTATTAATGGATGTAAAATAATCAATTATTTTTGGAAATGTTGTTCTACTGAATCTGTGACTCTAGAAATCATCGGTCATGTCGGGTGTAGTGGATTTTTTTTATTTTATGTAAATGCAATCTCATAAATTTGAAAAAAAATCAATTTTTTTAATTATAGTGGCACATTTTAACCGACATTTATATTAATATTTACTTAGAATATTATATACGACTTGACATGCATGTGCATTGCAACTATCTCAAATATAAATATGTTTTATAAACATATTTATGAAGATATATATTTCTTGGGTCAAATTTAACATTGACTCTCTTGACATGGTTTAATACGCTGTGTGCGAAACTATAAACATTGAAAGTTGACATATGAAATAGAATAAATAATAATTATATTATACAACATGCAATGGGTAACTTTTATGTAGAGTTTAAAAAAAGACACTATAAGAATAAATACATAAATTATGACTAAATATTTTAAAAGGGTTAATGAGTTCACCATGCAATGTTCTAAATATATAATCATCAACTACTTAAAGTATGTGTTAGGAAAAGTATGGAGTTGAATAACCCAAATGGAAAGTTAATGAGTTGTTTTTTTATGAAGGAAAGTTAATGAGTTAACTGAATGATATATAATTGTAAAGGACCCATTAATCCATCACCTTAGGATTTTGGGTTAGATATAGTGTCAAGCCTATAAAGTATATCATTCACTTCGATGCTCATATGCTCATTGTTCCCCGAAAGCTCCTGGATCCTGACAAGTCCATTTGCTTCACTTAACTCATTAACTTTTCACATGAGATACTCAACTCCACACTTGCCTCAACCATATGAATAAAAATTCATGATAGTTAACTAAAAACATATATAGTTGTTTTTAAACTAATGTCATTATAGTAGCAAAAATCATTTTAGTTAAAAAGAGAGAGATAGGCATGATTGTAGTAAGGAAAAAATAATCCTTAATTTGAATCATTTTTCCCTTCACATGATTACAAATAAATTTCAACTTTAGAATAGCTAACTAGAATAATCATTATATATAACAGTTGTTATTGTAGGAATCTTTTAAAATGTTGATGAGTGGTATAACCCATGTACCAAGCCCAAACCCAGAAGCCCAACAAAGGCCCCAAAGGCCCACCAACACGCCTCTAAATACCAACATGATTCAACTGATAGGTAGTGGGAGAGTGAGGATTGTTACTTTAGAGGGCAAAATTTTATTCAAATACCATTTTACCAATTTTTCCATGTAATATACATTTTACAACACGATATGAAGAACATATAAGTTAAATGGTAAAACTCCCACATTTGAATGGAATTTGGGTTTGGGAGACTGAAATTGTCTAATGTACGTGTCAATTCTCCAAACTTTACGATTTTATTGTTTTAGCTTGAACATCCACTATAGGCTAGTTTGAGATTGAATTCTTAAATCTAAAAGCCGTTTGTCCAAAGGTGAAGCTTCTCGGTACAATAGTATCTGGTCTATAATTTATAAATAAATTCCAAACTATTTTGGATACAATTTTGAGGAAAAAAAATCATGATGGGATTGCCATTCTTTTCTTTTATAAATTCTGAGATTTATTATTATTATTATTATTAGAGGGTGTCTGGTTGGTGGAATGCCATTGTAAAATATGAACTATGTACGCAAAAACACATGTTGAAAAGACATTGAATCAATTTATCTTGGTATAAATATGTAATTTTTCTGAAAGCATTATAAACATATATATATACAGTGTCTGAATCAAAATTCTGACTCTAATAAGGCATAATTGCATATAAAAAATCTGGCAATTCGATAAGCAACACTTGGGAATTGATCTTAGAGAAATTAATGATTCAATATTTGAGATAAGCTTTGTGAAGTGGTGGTATTTTGTAATTTCCCCTATTTGTACAAAACGAAGCCGTTTGTGCTGGGTATTAGATTGAGGAAGAATAAGTAAATTTTTTAGTCGAGAGTCTGCAGTCAAATACTTTGTATGATGGTGTAGTTAAATAGCTATATATATATTTTACATAACTATTTATTTTCTAAACCAGAAAATGATTGAGTTATTATAACATCAAATATTAATGAAACATGTCCTCAATTCTTAGCATGATTCACAAATTTGTTTAGAAATATAATTAGATATTTTTCTTAAAAAAATGCATAAATGTGCTTAAATTAAAAAAAAGTAAAAATCTCACCAACTCCGGATTTATTTGAATATGAGCATTTCAGAGGCCACAAGCTAACAACTTCACCGCAATACAGTAGTTTCACTTTTATACATGAATTGTATTTTATTCCATTATTATATACGAACTTCAATGTTACCTTCTAATATGATCATTTTACTTGTGTCTTTAAGTTTCATAACTGCAACAGATCCACTTACATTAAATTACCCATAAACCCCTCATTTATTATCTTCGCTCCCAAAGATTCAGACTTTTACGCTTTATTTTTATGAATTTAGTCTCCCTCTTTCTTCTAAATAATTGATTTCTCTTATTCCATAGCTGAAATCTTAGATGATCAAATTTATTTGCAATGAAAGAAAACATATGTATTTGATTATATTTTTCTTTAATTTATCGGTTTTTTTTTGCTCTAAAATAACGACGGAGATAGCAACATTGAATTTCATTCCATTTCATCAATGGAGACCAATCTTTGCGCTTCTCTTGGCCTCCCTTCTCCCCACCCCTTCATCAATTCAACCCTCTAATTGAATCTGATTTCTCCAATTCAATTACTTCTCTAACTTATCTATCCAAAATCCCATTAACAAACACATCATCGAATCTCCCCCTTTTGCTTCCAATTCTATCTCCTCTGATCCCAAAAACTTTCCCGAATTCTCTAAATGGCTCAAACTCGTAAAAATAGCTCAAAAATTTAGTCATTGATGAAAAACCTCTCAATCTTCGAGCATGCCCTAACAAAGGAATTACCGGCGCATTTAACTATGTATGCCTTCTCCTCTTGACACAGTCAAAACAAAATTACAAATCAAGGGCGCATCTAAAAAAGTATGAGATAATTAAGATAAAACTAATTAAGCAATGATGATATTAATGGACACGGGATGATTAAGAAGAGAAATTTGATTATTATGGGTAGTATAATTTAAATGGGACCTGTTTCAATGTTGAAACTTAGAAAAATAGGTATAACGTTCACATCAGAAGGTGGCATACAACTTTATGCATGATAATGGAATAAAATATAATTTATATATGAAAGTAAGACTATATATATAATTAATGTACTATAGATAAAATTAAGATATTAGTAAATTTATATGTTAAATCCAAAAAAAATATAAAACTTAATCAATAAAAAGGAAACAGAGTGATTTATGAGATTTTAATTAATTTTTTTTTTCTTTTTACATGCTTTTTAACGAGTTAATCCCTTTTCACCTTTGTACTTTTATTTTTACGATATTCCATTCATTATTCTTTCCTCTTCAATTTTTCATTCTCTTTTCTTTTGCTATTTGGAATGACGTCTCAGATCTCATTCTACTTTCTCTTTGAACTTCTGGCGACTTTGAGATTATGATTCCTTTGATTACCTGTTGTGAAAGATACTAGTAAATTTAAAATTATTCTTAAAATTAAAATAAAATAAAGAGAACATCGAAATTTAATGAGGTTCGACCAATTTTACCTACATCTCCGGATACTTTTAAATTAATATTTCACTAAAAGAAATATTACAATAGAGAAGAGAAAGAATAACAAAGCCTTAAGAATAGGAAGAAATTTGATTTTGGGATGAAGAATTAGTAAAGATCATAGGTCTATTTATACACAAATTTTAGCATCTCCCAACTATATTTAGCCATCTATTTAATGTAGCCTCCTATTTAATTAAGCCACCAATTTAGTTGAGTCAACCTTTTGCTTTCTCCATGTTGGACATTGTCACAATTTCTATAAATCTCCACCATGACAAAGTCCACATTTTCGATCTCTTATCTTGTGTAGTGTCTTCCAATGCAGTCTTCAATTTTCAATAGCATTGGTCAAGTCCAAATAACATTGGAACCTGATCAAGCTTACAACATTTACCAATATTAGTTAAATTCTCTGTGGTTCGAATTGCAACTCCACCTTCTTCGAGAACCTCTCGTATAAAGTGGTAATGAACATCGATATACTTCGTACTTGAATGATGATCTTGATTCTTAGCTAACACAATAACTCTCTGACTATCACAATGCACATTCACGTGCTTATGCCGAATCCCCAACTCATCAAACAACCCTTGAAGCCAAATTGCTTCTTTTACAGCCTATGTGCATGCCATATACTCTGCTTCTATCGTAAATAAAGCGTTTGGTAACTGTAAAGTAGACTTACAACACACTGGTCCTTCTGCCAAAGTGAACATATAACTAGTATTTGATCGATGTTTATCCATATCACCATCTTTATCTGGCTGATACACTAAACCAACTTGTCCAAAGCGCATTTTCCACAATCCGACTGCTTCCAACACCTCGTCATTATAAGCTAATATTGCAGTTCTAATAACAGTAGTGCCCTGGTAATGATACAACCTGTTATTCTTTCGAACTCCCTCCAACACAACCAATGCACCAGAGAGTATCTTCATAACTCCACTTTCTGCTTGTATGATGAAACCTTCTTCTTCTAAGGCTCCCACAAAAATGAGATTTTTTGATTAATCTTAGTACGTAGCGAACTTCCTTCAATGTTCTAATTGATCCATCTTGATTCTTCAACCATATGGAACCAATCCCATGTGTGGTAATAGGGATATCATTTGCTGCATATACTACTGCATCTTCTAGTTCTTTAAAATCATAAAACTATTCTCGATTAGGACACATATGATAACTGCATCCAGAATCAAGAAACCAAACACTAGAAGAGCTAGTAGAACTCGATACAACAAGTGAACAATCTGAGTCCATATCATACTCAGCCACCGCAACAGCCTTTCCTTTGTCAGATTGGCCTCTCTCCTTCAACTTAGGACACTCATTTTTTCAATGCCCTTTTTCTTTACAAAAGACGCATTCATCTTTGCTCAACTTCGACATTGCCTTTGATTGTCCCTTCTTTCCTTTCGCCTAGTTCCCTGGGCGTCCTCTGACAATCAAGGCTTCAGTCCTTCCGCTTGAGCTATCCAATTTATCCTTCCTCCTCAAATTCATAGCTATACAAAGCTCCATGGACTTCACTGAGAGTTACAGCAACCTTCCCATGAAGTAGAGTCGTTTTAAGAAACTCAAACTCCTCCGGAGGGGATCCCAACAACATCAAGGCGAGATCCTCATCTCCAAATGTCACATCTAGATTCAACAAATCAGCAACCAACTGATTAAAACTAGTGATGTGATCATTCATTGTAGTACCAGGAGTGAACGTAAATCGAAAGTCTTTTCTTCATGTAAAGCTTATTTTGACTGCTCTTCTTTAGGAACTTCTCCTCCAATGCCGTCATTAATCTATTAGCCAAAGTCTCTTTGCAAAATGCAAACTTCTAGTCTCTAGATAAGCACGACCAAATTATACCACAAGCCAACCGATTGAGGGTACTCCAATCTCCTTCTCCCAATTCATCTGGTTTCTCTCTTTCAAGTGCAATGTCAAGAACCTGTTAAAGTAAGGCGTCCTGAACCTCACTTTACCACATGCCGAAATGACCGCTACCATCAAAGATTTCCACCATGACTCTCGAATTTACTCTAGTAATTCTCTGAAAAATACTTGAAGTATTTGATGTGGATGCCTTCGTTACAAATAGATTCTCCATTTCAGCCAAACCGTAAAATCACAAATAATAATATTACTTAAGTGTGCTAGAAAAAATTCCCAGGTAATTTGTCGAGTCACAAACGGTCTCAGTTACACACCAATTTCCTTAGGCTCTTATCGCTTGGTGACAGAATTTTTTCTTTTTACCCGAGATAATATACTATTATTATTATAGATTTTACCAAAAATTATTTTAACAATAATTTTAAATTTACTAAATGTCAATTAGACAACATGATCTGAAGTAGAAAAAAATTTCTGATGTGCCAACTGTAGTACACCTACGGCGCACAGAGCATACCAATTTCTCCTAAAACCAGCGCTCTGGTACCAATTGTTGCAGAAGCGACTAGCAAATTTAAAACTATTGCTAAAACCAAAATAAATTAGAGAGAACACCGAAATTTAACGAGGTTCGGCCAATTTTACCTACGTCCCCGGACACTACCAAATTAATATTTCACTCAAAGAAATATTACAATAGAGAAGAGAAAGAAGAACAAACCTTTAAGAATAGGAAGACATTTGATTTTGAGATGAAGAATTAGCAAAGATCATAGGTCTATTTATACACAAATTTTATCATCGTCAAACCATATTTGGCCACCTAATTAAGCCACCAATTTAATTGAGTCAACCTTTTACTTCGTCTATATTAACCTTGTCACAATTTCTACATTACCGACCGAGCTTTGAGGTTTTATTTTCCTTTTTGAGATTGTGATTTTATTTCCCAGATGAGATCCACATTTTATTTTCCAATGACCTCTTCAACTTCCGCGTTTCGTCCTTTCTTCCTTTTCTCTTTAAGATTGTGAATCTGATCTCATTTGGAAGGGTATTGAAGGTATGGCACTTAATAATCTTGAAATAAATAATACTGTGAAATTGAAGGAAAAATATGAAAATGTAATAAAAAGGAGAAAAATAAAACTCAACCCATAAAATAATTTCCACAAAAGCATATGGTTTGCCACGGAAAAGAAGGTCTAAGTCTTCTTACGTCCGTCTGGTTTGGATCGAATATGCTTGAACTCTCCATGTTTAAACAATAATTCTTTTATAATGTCCGGTCCGAACTCATAAAATCAAAGATTTTGTGTGTAGGACTTAATTTTATATGAATTTTTAAATTCGGCGCAAAAAAAATGAATTTTCAATTTTTAAATGTATATATATTATGTATAATTATTGTTTTGCATTTTTTATGTTTAACTTATTGAACATTTTGAGGTGTTTGACTCAGTTATTTCATTTATTATAAAATAAAAAAGTTAAATTGTTATTCACCATCATCAATATTCAATTTCATGGTATCATTATTACAAATCACATTCCAGAATAAAAAACCAAGGTAATTTCTGAACAAATTGAAACTTCTTGAGAAAATGACTAGAATAGTTCTAGAAATGAACTATGCCTATACACAAAATTATAGTACAAAGTGAGGGGCTAAAGGAGCTTGGCACGCCATGTAACCAATTCTGTTGCGATCCTAGCTAATTGTCTGCGTAGTTGACAGATCAGCAAGTTTGCTACTACGAGATTGCCAGCTTGGCATGTATGTGAATGGTTGATCATGAAGAACTTGATTTTTGGCTATGGATAATTGAGTTGTATTGGCAATTGTACTTGCACCTTTGCCTGTAACACATAAGTGAGCCACTTAACAACACCTAAACTACAATAAAATATGCAAAAAGCACAAAATTAACTACATTAACAATAGCTTAAAATAGCAATATTCATCAAAGAACAGACAGGAATATTACTAGACTAATCTAAAAACACCACACATTAATAAAATGAAAATTCACCAAAGCATATTCTATACTAACCTTATTTAAAACACTATAGATTAATAACATATATGAATGAAAAGGAAACTTAGCAAATCATAGACTAAACTTACTCATACATATTTTAAAAACTAACTCAAAAATTCAAAGAAATTAAAACAGGAATAAAATAAAAACTTACCAAATAATAGCCAAGTTATTTTCCTACCACACTCATGTCAAATGTTAAACAAAGTTTGTTCATTAGCTAACAAACCGAATGCAACCTCTTCAGTCTTCATCCATCCGTCTTCAAAAGATGCTAGAATTTAGGTGACTAATGGAACAGAAATTAGGGCAGATGAATGAGGGAGAGTTGGGTTGGGATTTTATATATTGGAAATTAACAGAGTTCAATTTCGTGTGCATTATGCTAATTGATTTAAGTAGATAAGACATCTAAAATTCACAACCTCATTAATTTTTTCAGGAGGTGCATCTACAACTTCAACTTAAGGTCGGGGCCAGCCCCTTCGTGGTAGTAAGGGTACAATTTCTTTAATTTTTTTTTTATTTTTATGTATATAAAATAAAAATAAATTTAGTTATTATTTTTTAATAAAAAATTCTGATTATTTTTCAATAGACCATAATAGAATACTATATATTAAAATCTAAGTAGTTTTATTCATACAAGTTTTTAGATTCATATTTCTTAAAATAATTGGATATAATTATTTTTTATTATTTGTTATTCAATTATATATTTTATTTTATAATTAAATTCTAAGAGTACCGGTCTTAGTGTTAAAAGGACTAGTTGAACACTAAAAGTTGAAAGTTTGATCCTCTGAAAAAACATGCATTACCCACGCATGTATCGATATTATGAGAACAATTATCTTACAATTTTTCTTATAAATTTTTTTATAATTGAACTATTTTTTTATTGAAGATGAGGCTACAGTATATATCATACTATTTATTAAATTGTTCAAAAAAAATGGGCAACTATATGTAGGATCTAGACACAATTGTATAAACTTTATATTGAAGACACATTTAGATTATCCAAAAAATTTAAGGAAAAACAATTTATGAAGTTTAGGTTAGGTATGAAAATGACATCTTAAACTGCCAATTCTAAAGTTTTAAAACTATATTTGTTTTAAAAAATAAAGTTTTAAAGTATGGACTGAACTTAATTTAGATTAATATTTTATCAAGAATCCGATAATTTTTAACCCAAATCCAACTCACCCGACAAACCGTCCTACCTACTTAAAATCATAAAAGCCATGGAAGACGCAGCACAAGGAGAGCAGAAAACATCTTAAATTTGCAATGAAGTAATAAAATGGTAGGAGGCACACGGTGTTGACATGTAAAGGAAAATAAAATAGAGGTCAAACTTTTCTGACAATCCACCTTTTAATTGTCTAAATGTCCTTATTGGGAATATGAACATGCATATCCTCCTTTTTTTTCCATTTCTTTTATGACTGTAAGTTATGGTTCATTCCTCTTTCTTTCCCCAGGGGATATATATATATATATATAAATTGGGGTAGGTTCCTGAATTAACTTCTATTATTTTAGAAGAATTTGATGATTTTAATATACGATTCTAATAGAAGCCGTAATTCAGGAACCTACCCCAATTTCTGGTATCAGAGCGACGGTAGTAGATACGCTGGAGAAATATAGAAAGTTAGAATACTTAAACTTAGAAATACCTAATAAGATTAATACTTTAGATACTTGTAACTTTAATAATTCATATAAACATATTTATCATAATACAGAAGATAATACTTTAGCATATCAATTAAATACTATTGTAGACATAATCATAAATTTATCAGAAAATCTAAATAGAACTGATAAGGTTATAATTACTTTATTAAATACTTTGATAAAGGATCATAAACTTGATAATCAAGAATACCTTAAGAATCAAATAGAAACTCTTAAAAATCGTGTTGAAAAGACCTTAAATAAAGCTGATAAGTTTCCTAATAAAAAGGAAATAAGAGAATTGCTTATACTACCCGAACAATTAGAAATACAAACTCAGAAGATCTTAGGAGAAATAAGAAAAGAAATTAAAGAAAAAATAGAACAAATACAAAACCAAATCTTAGAATTTAAAAATACTTATATTGGTGAATGAACAATAAGCAAGTAATACTATACAATAAAGCTAAACAAGCTACTAGAGAATATAATCAAGATAATCCAGACGGACTTATAAACAGTAGTCAATTTAATACTAAACAAGATAAGATACAAACTAGTCAATTAAATAATCTTATAGCACTTGGTACTATAGGATTTTCAGAACTAGACGACCAAATACAGATACTGATTCATACTATTAAAGAATTACACTTAGAAGCTACTGCAGAAAAGCAAATAATACAAAGAGCTTTAGAATCAATTAATACTAAGGTAGATAGAACTATCCATAATCAAGAAATACAACCTAATAATTCTATACTATTGATAGAATTAAATAAAAAAGTAGACGATATACAAAAGTTAATTTTAGATACTAATAATCTTGTTAGACAAAATCTGATAAAATTAGAAGAAATAAATACTAAGTTAGAATTAATACCAAAAGACTCACAAATATCTGATAACTTAGAACCACAGTTAAAGACTTTAGAAGGACTATTAGAAAATATATATAACGACGCTAAGAACAAGAACGAAGGTTTAGATAACCTGTCTAATATAATAATAAGTAATCAGAACAATATAATAAAAGGTTTAGGAGAACAAGGAGTCAGACTAAACCCAATTATAACTGATACTTTTATAACATATAATCCTCCAAATAATGAATAATAAATTTTTTGGAAGAAGTTATACTTTAAGAGGTAGTAGTAGTAGTTCTACTACTACAGAAATACAAAGTGAAAATAAAATAAAAAGAATTTTTGGGATAAAACCTAAAGAACATAATGAAGAAATAAATTTAACAGAAGTTATAGACATTGAAAAAGACCTAGAAAATTATAAGCAGAATGAAAAGAAACTTTTAAACCCAAAAATACTCTATCAAAAGGGTAACTGGACAGAAAAATATAGACTTCTTAGAAAAACAGAAGAAAAATCTATAAAATGTGGGGATGAAGACATAGTTAGAATACCCCTCCTTGAGAAATCTATAGCTAAACAAATAGCTAAAGACGGATATAAATATACTCATTTAGGCCTTATTATAATAGGAATAAAAGGCATGACCCGACAAGACTTAGGAGCTCATACTATAATAACTATATACGATGACTCTATACAAGAAGAAAGTAAGAAACTCATAAGTATAATGGATATAGACATGAATGACAATAGAGGATTAATCTATTGTATTCCAGAATTTTTCTTAGAATCAAAAGACTTACATCAGATAAAAATAGGGATCATGACTAAAGGTTATGGTTTAATAAACAGAAATAATCTTGTTATAACAGTTGGATTAATTGGTAAATCTATCAATTCAACTAATATAAAATATAAATGCAAAGTGGAAGATATAATACAAGCCCTAGTATCCAAGGGTATAAGATTTATAAAACCACCAAAATTTTCAGCAAAAACTCATGCTGGAATAGAATGGAATATAACCAGACTGTTCGAAGAAAATAAGACAAAATTAATACCAGACCAAAGTCAAATCTTTGAAGATAATAGAGGAAGAATTAGTATAAGATTTGATAATTATAAAAACTATACTGAAAATTTAGAAACTGATACTCAGTCTAATAGCTCTTGGGCTATTAATGATCAAATACTTAATAATCAAAATATAGACTTAGTAGATATAAAATTAGACCCTTTAGAAACAATATTCGTAGACTTATATAATGAAGAATATTTTAAGACTAGAGAAAATTATAATAATATTGTTATACAATTTATAAATCAGACAATAGAAGAGAGAATAGAATGGATTAGACAAGCATATGAAAATAAGAGACCTCAGGAAATAATAGATATTTTTGAAAAAAGAATTTACTTAGAAGAACTTATAAAACTCTTAGAAGAGGAAGATACTATAAGTAATTATACTAGAAATCTAATAGACGTAGAAGAGATGGAAGAATTTTTTAATAATTTACCCAAAGAACTAATGGAAGGAGCTTCAGGAGCTAAGGTAGAAACACCTTTAGAACCTCCAAGAAATAGACCTAGTGTTATAAATTATAATAGAGGAAATATACCGCCCAGACAATACACTGAATACCAATCTGATAATAGAAATTATAAATCTAGAGGAAATAGATTTCCAATAGGGATATACAAAGAAGAAAGTCTATTGCAATTAGAAAAATACTCGCCCCAAGTATGGCCAGAAGTTATACAGCAATGGAAAAGTTTAACTGTTAAGAACTACTTAGAAAAGAATTTTAATCATACTCCAGAACAAATGTATAGTTTCCTTGAAACTACATTAGGAAATACTGCAAAAAGGGCATGGGATGATTTCAAAATCAACTTTCCTCAAGAATATACTAGATTAATAAACGTAGGAAATAACCCATGGAACTTTTGTAATACTATAAGCAATCTTTTGACTGCTACAGACCCTAATATAGGATCAATTATACAACAAAAAGAAGCAGTAAGAAATTTAGAACAATTAAAGCTTAATGACTGGAAATATGTTGTACCGTTTCTAAACGATTACATACATTTTACAGCCAAAAGCCAAAATACTTATAATAAAGAATTTATAAAGAAATTACTCCTCAAATTACCTGGACCGTTAGGACAAGAAATACAGGAGGAAGGAAATAAGTTCATAGAAAAGGAAAATAATTATACCTTAAACATAAATACTTTAGTATACCAAATAATGAAGCACTTAGAAAAGAAATGTACAGAAATAAGTATACAAAGACAAATGAAAGACAATTACGGATTCTGTAATAATATTTATACACCTCAACAATACGGACAAGAAGCATGTACCTCTTGTAATAGAAAACCTAAAAATAAGAATACTCAGTTTAATAAAAGAAGGAAACCTTATAATAGAACCAGAAAAGCATATTATATTAGAAAATCTAAGACTAATGCTAAGAAACCCTTCTTAAATCCTAAAAGACATGTTAGACGATTTAATGAAAAAAGACAATACAGAGATACAATTACATGTTATGCATGTGGAGAAATAGGTCATTTATCTACTAAATGTCCTAATAAACATAACATACATACTAGAGAATCAAGACTAGTAGACAATATTAATATAGACTTGCTAGCAGTAACTGAAGAAGTTAGTGATAGTGAAACAATATACTCAATAGTCAGTAGTACAAAAGAATATACCTCTGACGAAGAAGATGATAATGAACCTACAGACTTATTAGAAGTAATGGAAAAATACAAAAATATACAAATAGAATTTATGGATAGAACAGAATGCATAGAACATAATTGGAATTTTAGAAAAGGCAATGATGATAGAGAATGTTATAAATGTCATTTATACCCAATTATAGAACTTAGAGCTCAATGTAATAACTGTTATACAGAAATCTGTAAATTTTGTTGGGAAGAATCTAATAATTTAGAATGGCCAACATTGACAACAGAATTTAGAAACTCTTATACTTTTACGGATAATATAGAACAAAGAACTTGGAGAGAAAGGTTTAGACTTATGGAAGATAGAATTGCTAACTTAGAAAGCAGAGTTAGTCAATTAGAAGAAGAAAAAATAAACCAGTGTATACAGAATAATAGTCAACAGAATGTTTTAGAACTATTAGAATTAGATATAACTGATGAAATCTTATTAGACTTATACGAAAAAAGATTTCACTACCATAGAATTAATAGACAGCCTTACGAAGCACCATATACTAGCTATACTATTAAAATAACATGTATTATACAAGACTTTAAAATACAAGGATTAGCATTAATAGACTCTGGATGTTCAACATCTAAAATAGATGATAAACTAATACCTTCAAAATACAAACATAATTTAGACAAACCTACTATTGGTAGACAGATGGATGGTAGTATCACTACTTGTTCACAATACATACCGGAAATACTAATAGAAATGATAGATATAAACAAGGATAAACTAATAACTACTATAACAAATATTCCTATACGAAATTTATACCAACTAGGATATTTAGCCATTTTAGGATTAGATTATCTTATACATGACAATAGAATGACAGTTATAACCAAAGACTATATAAGTTTTAGTTTTAATAATTTCTCTATACCTATTACTCCTAAAACTTTTTTCGAGGGGAGTAGAGGATTAGTAGAAAATAACATACCCAATACAAATACACAAACAGATACTAATGAAGAATATCTAGAAAATCAGCTAGACTTTTATGAAATAGAATCAGACTATATATACTCAAACCAATTAAATAATATAATTTTAGACAATGAAATTCTACAATACCAATCTAGACTTGAGAAATTGGAAATAATAGGAGAAGATCCTCAAAAATACTGGAATAGAAATCCTACTGAATATAAATTAGAAATTATAAACCCTGATATTACTATACGAGCTAAAGCTATACCTGCTAATAATCAAGAATTAGAATGGTATAAAGAAGCTTTAAAAGAACTTATAAAAAATAAATTCATTAGAAGATCAGAATCTAGACATAGGTCACCTAGTTTCTTTGTTAATAATAATGCAGAAAAGAAACGAGGAAAACCTAGAATGGTTATAAACTATAAACAATTGAATGATAATACTGAAAATAATGGATATGATATACCTAATAAAGAAATGCTTATAAATAAAATACAAGGATCAAAATTTATGAGTAAATTTGATCTAAAATCAGGATACTATCAAATTAGAATGCATAAAGACTCTATAGAATGGACCGCATTTATTTGCCCAAACCCTATAGGACACTGGGAATGGACAGTAATGCCATTAGGTCTAAAGAATGCACCTGCAGTCTTTCAGAAAAGAATGGATAAAATCTTTGAGAAACTTACAGACTTTACTGCAGTATACATAGACGATATACTAGTCTTTAGTAAAACAGCTAAAGATCATAATAGACATCTTAAAGAAGTTTTTAAGAAATTTGAAGAGAACGGGTTAATAATATCTAAGAAGAAAATAGAATTGGGAAGAACAAAAATAAACTTCTTAGGAGTTGTAATTGGAGAAGGACAGATAGAATTACAACCTCATATAACTACAAAAATACTAGAATTTCCAGAAAATATAAAAGAAAAGAAGCAACTTCAGCAATTTTTAGGATTGTTGAACTATGCTAGACCTTTCATAAAAGACTTATCTAAATACCTAAAACCTCTATACTTAAAAACTGGTAAAGAGATTTTTGAGAAATTAAATTATAAAGACCATGAAATAATTAGAACTTTGAAAGAAAAAGTAAAGAAATTACCAAAATTAGAAATACCATTAGATACAGACTATTTAATAATAGAAACAGATGGTTCAGCATCTGGATGGGGAGCTGTTTTAATAAGTAAACCCCATAAGACTTCTAATAAGACTGAAGAAAGAATTTGTAGATATACTAGTGGATCCTTTAAGGAAAAAGGAGAGATTAGTACCATAGACTCAGAACTATTAGCAATATACTATGCCCTAGAATCATTTGAATTCTTTATAATTGGTAAGACTGAATTTACGATTAGAACAGACTGCATTGCTATAGTTAAATACTATAATAATTTGAAAAAAGAAAAGAAAAGATCCTCTTATAAAAGATGGCATAAATTGACATCACTTTTATTACAGAAAGCATATAAACCTACTTTAGAACATATACAAGGTGATCATAATAATATTGCTGATATACTGTCTAGACTCTTACAGTTTGATAATTTATTTTTACAGGAAATACATAATACAGGAAGAAAAGACTAATAAGATGAGAGCTTCAGACAGAGGAAGAGGAAAGCTTCCTCGATATCAAGGAAATACTTCATCAAGACCAACAATAGACGAGTTAATAAATACTCCAGTTATACCAGAAAATAGACTCTTACCAGAAGACTTATCCATACTTAACAGAAATCAACCAAAGACTAAGGCATTAGTCTTTTCAGAGAAATTGAACTTCTCAGACTTCGGAGAGACATCTTGGGCTTTTAATTACCCCAAGGGAACAATACTCAATGATACTGAGAGAATTTTGTTAGATAATCTATGGGTGGCGGTTAAGAGAAAGGATGATAAACACGCCATTGCAGCTATAAATGGGTTCAGTTTATACTTTACCCAAAGAAATAATAATAACATTGCTTATGTTATATACACTGGCCCTCAACCAGGAATATACAAGACTTGGGAACAGGTAATACAAAATACCAAGCATAAAGACCCCAAATACAAAAAATACCAGTCTATACAAGAAGCTTACACAGAAGCAAAGAAATACTTGACTTCCTTCTATACTAGTCCTGAGATAACAGGTCAAACCTTAAATACTTCAGACATACAATCTCCACAACAAGAAATACCAAAGGATATACAGCAGGAGATGATAACTATGAAGAAGAAAATACATGAGCTAGAAGGTCAGATAATTAATAAAGAGGAACAAGAAAACCTCTTAAATAAAAAGATACTAGATTTAGAGACCAGATTAGAACACAGCAAGAATCAGACTTCCTACGCAGGAGTTATAAGCCCACAGGGAAAAACTAAAGAAGATTTAATACTAGAGAAATTAGAAAAGCTATGTGAGAATTCAGAAGTAAATAAGGAAATATGTTTAGACCTAAAAGAGACAACTGAAAAAATAAATAAAGAACAAGAGAATATAAAAGAAGGAATAGAAGCATTAGATACTCAACCGTCAGAAGGATGGGCCGGATGGTTTAATAAGGTGTTTGATATGCCCAGTCCGCTACCAATACATTTACAGAGGCCCAATATAAATTTTAATGATAATAATATGGAGTTAGAATTTGGGCAGAAAGATGAAACTCTTGAAGACTCTAAAAAAGAAGCCCAACAAGAGGCCCAGAAGGAAGACAGCTCAGCCTCTTGTACCAAGAGCCAGCACATCCCTCTCTAGAAGATTCGAGAGCAGATGAGAAAAGACAGCTGGAAGGCTTAGATAAGAATTCAATAATAATAGTGGGTAGATGTCCCCACCTTTAGATAATATATAAATGAGAAGAGTTTAGAATGAGAAGGCAGATTCAAATATCGGAGAGAAGAATTATAACTTCGATCTGGTTTTGAACCTCAACTTTTTCTATACTTTAATTATACTGTTGTAATACTTTTTATAGTTTAAATTTTGTTTATATGTAAATTATTTTTGGTTAGAATAATAATATACTTTATAATTTTCTTGTTGGCTCGGTTTTAATTCAAAATATTACAGAAAGTTTTTCTTCAAACTTAGAATTTTCAATTCAGAAATCAGCAACAGGCCTTGGGAAATTTTCTGGGCAAAAGTTGTAAGTCCCGTTTTCAAAAAGTACCAGTTGGATGAGCTAAATTTATACAGAGAATTTTAAGTTTAAAGTAAATCTGGAAGTAATAAAAACAGTTAAAATTTAAATGATAGGATTCAATTTTAAAAAGAAGTTTTTGGTTGAAATTTAAATTTCCTTATTAAAAAATCTTTTAATAGATTATCTGGATAAGAAAAATCCAGGTTAGGTGTTTTCAACAAAGACTTTCTTTTAAAATTTCTTTCTAACATTTAATTTCAGCAAAGGTCAAGCCATAAGAAATTATGATACCATAAAACAATTCAGTTATACTTATAAATACATAATCATACTTTATAATAAGTAATAATTACTAATAAATAAGCAGAAATGTTAGAATCAATGATAATTGCAATAATTCCCAAATACGTAAGCAATGACGTTTATAATAATCCAAACAGACAAAATTGCACTAATACGTAAGCAATGACGACAGTTAGCATAATTATTAAACGCTGAGTGATACTTGCACTAATACGTAAGCAATGACGTCACATAAAGATTCGGTAACCCAACAGGTAGCCGGTATACTTTACTTTTTTAGGCTATAAATTAGAAGGTTTCTCTGCAAGATAGACACATCAAAACACTCTTTATCTCTCTATCTCTCTCTCTCTCCTTCATTCTCTTTATAAGCATAAATCTGCAGAAAATCATCATAGAAGATCATAAGCTTAAAAGGTATACTTTAAATACTTAGCTTTGTTTTTAAATACTTAATTTTTATACAATCAAATAAGTATCCTCTCCTTTCTGAATTGCACCTTGTGTGATCTATTCAGTTAAGTGACGAGAAAAGTTTGTGATGTTTAGAATTTTAAGAATTAAAGAAAGATTAGAAAGGAAAGATATAGAAATAATTAGAAGAAAACGATTAATACTTTTTTATTCAGAACAAATAAGCTCATATACTACTCAAGTAAGATTAGAAACTGGCATGCTATGCAGAGCTGGACTTCATAATCATATTCATACTTTAATAGGTTGGAAAGTTAGACTTATATCTAGATATACTGAAGAATTAAAGCGTTATACTAAAGAATTAGCTGATATTGAAGCAGAAATAAAAGAATTAAATTTAGAAATAACTTCTGTAGTTTTATCAGAAAGTTCAGATACTAATTTTAGATTCTAAATGAATAGAATTTTAGAACTTAAAGATAGACTAGAAAGAAAAGAATTAGAACTAAGACGAAGTAGAATAATAGTACAATTTTATACTGATAGAATAAGAACACATACTGAAGAACTAAATACAGAAAATTCAAGACTTTATAGATTCTGTCATATACTAATAAGTTGGATGAGAACTACCTTAGAAAGATATACAAGAGAATTAGCTCTTTATAATGAAAGAATACCAATTTTAGAAAGAGAAATATGAGAACTAAATTTAGAATTAACTTCTTTAGTTCTTTTAGAAAGTGCTGATACTAATTTTAGAATTTAGATGAATAGAATTCTTAGAGTTCAACAAGACTTAGAATACTTAGCTGATAAATTAAGAAGAGTAAATAATAATTTAGAATTTTGTCAAAGCTGTCTAGATTATATTAATAATGATTTTATAAATTACAGAGGATGCTTTGATTTACAGAATTACTATAGAAAAAGGATAAAAGAACATACTAGTCAGATAATTAATTTTAGAATTATTAGAAAAAACTTAGAAGCTGAAATAAAATTTTATAATCTTGAATTAACTTCTATTATTTTAGAAGAATCTGATGATTTTAATATACGATTCTAATAGAAGCCGTAATTCAGGAACCTATATATATATATATATATATATATATATATATATATATATATATATATATATATATATTGCGATTTTATTTAAACAAATAAAGCTTCTTTAATTTTAATTAATGAAGGCATAAACCATCTCCCTAAGAAAATCCAGAATTATTAATGGAATCCCACAATCATAACTCATTTTATTTCTCTTTTTCGTGATATATATATGCTCAACAAAATAGTATGACCCATGCTTTAACACAAGAAAAATTCCAGCTACTTTACATCTTAATAATAAAACCATGTGTCAGTGTTATTACAAGTTGTAGCGCAAAGGCTGATTGAAGATAACATTATAATTAGACCTCATGGAATCCAATGAGAATGTCAGCATGCAATTATTTTCCATTCCATTCTACATATCAATGACATTCACATATCATGTGGGTATACTCGTCCAGAGCTACACGTTCTGTCCAACACGAATTTGCTCAAATGAGTCATTTTAAACACTGTTACTTATATATTCTGGTTCAAGCCTGCTAAAATTTGATATTTTATCGACTTGAGTCGCTGGACTAAAAATAATTTTATTTATTAATATTTATATATTATAAATAATACATGTTTGGATTTTTAACTTTTACCCTATTGAGAATTATATGTACGAGTAATATATTTGTATAAAATTTATTTTTTTTATTTCTTTTATTTTATTAAAAAATTAAAAAGAAAAACTATTTATCAACCTTGATTCAAATTTAAATAACCTTTCTTAAGTCCGATTCGAGCCTAAAAATTTTAAGTGTAGGCCAGATTATAGTTATGTTAATGTTTTTAACAAAAAAAAAACCAAGCCCATCCTACCCAATTTGATTAAGCCCATTCCACAAATAGATCTAAGCATAATGCAACCTATAATGGTTATTTAAGTTCAGTATTCCTCAGTCTTTCAATATTCCTAATGATGCCAGCCAAAAGGAAGATTGATTAGAAACATTTGTTAACTGAGCTTTTTACTTACATAGAAGTTGAAACAATCTGTCTAACATTTCCAAATACTAATACTACACTATAAATACAACAAAAATTTACTAAAACATAATGGAAACAAAAATAATACTACAGCCTCATTGCTGAAATATCCTTGAACCATTTGCTACTCAATACCCTGTGGGAAATTCGCACCGCCCGTGCTCTGCACAACAAAAACAAGAACGCACACATCAATTTAACCAAAACATTCTTAAAATTTATATGTGAATTTTGGACCACACAAACGAAATTAGTCACTGTACAAACAATGCAAATGACAAAATTTGTAGTACTATTTTACATAAAAATATTAGGGAAATTAGGGACATTAGGGAAATTTGAGTCAAACTTTACGGCCTTCTTAAAAAGGCTGGTCCCACATGAACCAATTGCATTGCCACGTCATTTCAAAAAGATTCTCCATCACATCATGATCTATTCAC
The DNA here is from genome assembly GCA_947683365.1 of Euphorbia pulcherrima. Taxonomy (NCBI): domain Eukaryota; kingdom Viridiplantae; phylum Streptophyta; class Magnoliopsida; order Malpighiales; family Euphorbiaceae; genus Euphorbia; species Euphorbia pulcherrima. The sequence goes on along the minus strand of CANTUS010000001.1, from coordinate 78,407,684 downwards.
GTGCCTCCTTTTCAATGTTTGCGCCATCACCCGGGCAGTGTTTTTTTCTTATACGTTTTCACTCCACGCGCAAGTTAGAGACTATTACACTATTCTTCCTAACATACGCTAAATATAGCCTAAGACCTAGGCATGGGTTGGGTTCGGACCACACTCAATTGAATTTAATTAAAAAATAAATAACCCAAACCCGATCAAACTTATAAAAAATAAAAGTCAAACTCGAACCAGACCGAACCGGTATTAAATAATCAAATTTCAAACCTAATCCATGTCTAATATATATAATTAAAAAATTAAATTATTTTTAATAAAAAAATTATTATAATCAAAACTCTATTATAAATCATAAAATTAAATTTTAAAGTTAAATTTTATAAAAAACTTTAAAAATTTTAATAATTATTACTAATATAAATAATAAATATATATTTATTTTATATATTTATTCAGTAATTTAAGCCAAATTTAGATTTTAGGACTATTGCGGACAGCGGATTAATGTCTAGATCTAAGCCTACAATAGAATTATAAACTTGTAAGTATTAATTAAAGAGAAGATGCTAAAATACGCACTTGGCGGCTGTGTGACGACGTACGCTGCGCCTCCGAAATAACAAGTACCCATCTCCCGCCCTTTCTTCTGATAATAACTGTTGAAAGCGAACGATGCGTGCGCCTCTACCGTGTTAGGGTCGTAACACGTGGCACCTTCCTGGATCGGACGGCAGTCAGCTCCCCCTTCCCCACAAGCATAATCTAGACCCGACTGCAACTTCTCCTTTCCCACTTCAGGATTTGCCACGCACCACGAGTTCCCCGTCGTGCTCTTGGATACTCCGCCGCTGATCGGAGTCGTCACCGGTTGACCACCGGGAATAGGCGGACGGCTGTCCTTGTAGTTCTTCAGACCCTCCACCGTGAACGGAATATCATAAACCTTCTTCTCATTGGGGTAAAAAAGCCCGTAATTCCTCTCGGATGTGGGGCCATCCTTATCGTCCTCGTTGAAAAGAGCAAATAAATAAACGGTCAGATCTGCGTTTGGTCTCAAAGGGGTCCCACCACCTGTGAGAATCCTACGGACGAGATTCCCGTTGTACGCTGCGGCGTTTTCCACTGTAGCGCCGATCTCATTCTCCGCTCCTTTAGACGGCCAGCCGGTCTCCGTTGCAACAATTCTAACGTCGTCATATTTTAGGGCAGACAGTGCAGCAAAAACGGCGTCGATTTGAGCATCAAAGAGACTGAAATACCGGAGGCCATTACCGGCGTCAACAACGCCGGGATTCTCTCTGAACAAAGCGTAATCAAGAGAAATCACATCGGAGTTCGATTCATAGGCGAAGAAAGGGTAGGCATTGACCATAAGGTAAGATTCCGTTTCACGGAGGAAATCCAACAGAGGTTTAAACACAGGTTCAATAAACTCCGATCGGAAAGCTCCGGCGGACGATGGATAAGAGGTTTGAAGAGCGCTGAGCGCAATGGGGGAAGAAACTTTAATGGCGGAATCGAGCTTAAGCTTTTGGAGGGACTGGTGAATGTTTCTCATGGCGGGGATGAGGAATTTTGTGGTGTTGTGAGTATCAACGAAGACCTCGTTACCTACAGCAATGGCTTCGATTTCAGTGGAGGGGTGGTAGGCGGCGACATTTTTGTGAACCCAGGAGAAGGCGAAAGACTGGCGTTTAGCGACGGAGTAGAGGAGTTCGTTGGGTAAATCGACGGTGACTTTAATGCCGGAACCGGATAAAGCGCGGAGTACGGCGGGATCGGTGTCGAAGACTTTGACTCTCCCCAGGCCTTGAGATTTGAGGAGCTGTACGACATTGACTGCAGAAGGTAGATTGTCTGCGATTCTGCCATAGTTAACTCCGATTGAGCCTGCATCTGCAAAATGAAACATTAATTAAATGAAAACTCACGATTAAGTGGTAATGTGTAATGAGAGAGTTAATTATTACCTGAAAGAGTGAAAAGAGATGAAAGTAAGAGAAAAAGGGTTGCCATAGCGGTAGCCATGGGTTGTTAAAGGGAGAGTGAATGAGTGGGAGTGAGGGTTTTGAGAGAGTGATATAGAAGAAGGGAGATGGGGGGAGTTGGGACCCATAGTGTGAGACATTGACAAAAACAAAATAAAAGACATGTGGGAGGATCGAGGAGAGTGTTGTTTAGAAACCCACGTGGTCCCACGCTTTGGCCACCATTGGGATCCACTATCAACGTTCCCTTATCTTTTACTATCTGCCAACGGCACCTCAACAGTGTTATTTGTCTGTGTTTTGTTTTAAACTTTTAATCGACCGTCTTTAATTCTGGGTAAATAGACTAGACTTTGGTCGGCCCATATGTTTGTTTGCTACAACCCGCTTGCCATAATCCAAGCCACTCATATCATGAATATTGAGTATTTTTTTTAAGAACGTGTGCAGAAAAAGAAAAAAGAAAAGAAAATTCAAAACTTTTTGAGTGGACTATTTAATTTAATTAAGTAACCAGTAAGTCGATAATTATCTCTACAAAATGAGGTGTTAGTGTGTATTTCGTTATTTTTAGAAGTTCTTTAGCCCGACTAAGCTCTTCTAAACCTGTTAACTAAATAAGTCGTGTGACTTTCCACCGATCTAGTTAGTGGGTTAGATTTGGATATCAATTTGATTGATCTTAGTTATTCATTATAGTATTAACATATATTCATTTCACAACTTTTTAACTAATATATCAAATTCTATAATTTGTCATTGGTTTTTCTTTATAACTTCAATTATAAGTGAGAAATCTAGTTAGTGTCAAATTATGTTATGTTGTTAAATGCATATAACTAAAACAAAAACATTTTGTATCAAGTAAATAATATAATTCGTGCTATTGTATCAAACTTTGTTTTTACTACATCTTCCACATTATATAGTTAACAATATGATATTACTAAATTAAGGTCCCGTATTATATATATTAAGCACGTTCTTTAATTATTCTGAATAATTTCTTAAAATATTGTAAGAAATTTAATGAAAAGGAGAAATTATATGTGAAATATCAAACAATAATATAAACCAAAATAACAAAGTAACCAATATGAACAAGTCTTCTTATATAACAATATTTAGAGAAACTCAAGGACTACTTCATGATCTCATCGGCTGAAATCTCTCATTTCAAAACTACTTATTTTATTTTTATATCATTATGAAACAAAAACATCCCAACATAGTATTTTTCATAGAATTTATTACCTGTTCCTCCTGAAAATTTTGAAGAATTTTCAAACCCCAATTTCAAAACCAAGCAAAAAAATAATTGAAAAAAATGCCTAGCAAGTTTAGGAAGGCAATTGGAGCAGTAAAGGATCAAACAAGCATTAGCCTTGCCAAAGTATACGCAAACAATGGCACAAAATCCAATCTTGAAGTTACAATCCTTAAAGCCACTAGACATGATGAGGCTCCCATTGATGATCGCCATGTCAAAGAATTACTTAACCAAATTTCCTCTAGCAAAGTTCATTCTGCTGCTTGTGCACAACTTATCGGTAAAAGAATAGGAAAGACCCGAAATTGGATCGTCGCACTCAAATCTCTAATGCTCGTTCTTCGAATATTTCAAGATGGCGATCCGTATTTTCCTAGAGAAGTTTTTCATGCAATGAAAAGAGGTACCAAGATTCTTAATCTTTCAACATTTAGAGATGATTCTCATTCAAGCCCTTGGGATTATACAGCCTTTGTTAGAACTTTTGCTCTCTATCTCGATGACCGCTTAGACTGCTCGGTCAAAGGCAAACTTCAAAAGAAATTCAATAGGCGAAACGGTCAACCTAGGACACATGACCCGCTTTGTGAAATGAAGCCTGCGGTTTTGCTTGATAGGATGTCTTATTGGCAGAAATTACTAGATAGAGCCATTGGTACAAGACCAACAGGATCATCCAAGACAAATAAGTTAGTCAAGACATGTTTGTACGCCGTTGTACAAGAAAGTTTCGATCTTTATCGAGACATTTCGGACGGTTTAGCCCTTCTTCTCGATAGCTTCTTCCATTTACAATACCAATATTGTGTCGATGCATTTCAATCGTGTGTCAAGGCATCAAAACAGTTCGAGGAGCTTTCGTCTTATTACGATTTGTGTAAATGCATTGGTGTTGGAAGAACATCAGAGTACCCGAGTATTCAAAAAATATCGGAAGAGCTAATGGTAACATTACAAGAATTTCTAAAAGATCAAACTAAATCTCCCCCAAATCCGCGGCTTCCTATAGGCCCACCACCCAATGATTCGGCTCTAAGCAACGAAGAAAAAGAATCGAGAGGCGAAAGTTCTCGACATATGTCATTGGAGGATCTAATGATTGTCAATGAAACAGGAACAATTTGCTCGACCTCCACGAATGGAATTTTCGAGCAGTTTGATAAATTAACCGATGATTTATATAGCGCAACTGATTCGGGTTCAAACAAGTCTTTACCTAATGACCAAGGAACATTAAGTTCGGGGAATAGCGTTTTGGATCTTGTGTCATTGGAAGACTGGCCTCCTGAAAATTTAGAGGAAAAAGAACAAGAACTAGAACAAGTAAAGCCGAATCCAATAACACTAGATCCAAGCATGAGAAATCAAAGCAACTGTTGGGAGATTGTGTTAGTAGAAAGTGCGAACCAACCCGTGCAAGAATTGGGTTTGTTTGATGAAGTAGTATTGCCTCGGCATGATCACTACAATCCCTTTCTTCAAGAGAATATCGAATTGCCAACACTCGACGTATATAGTAATGAACAACAAACATTCCCGATCATTTTTACTATGCTTAGTAACGATCAACGGGTGTTTCCTGTCGATGATACATTTTCCATGGCTCCCAGTTTTCATGCAACCCCCACTTTTAGTGTCAAGGAAAGCGAAAAAGATCCGCAGTGTCCTACTCATGATGACCCTTTTGCAATTGTGCCTTCTAGTAATGCCAATGTTGGAGAATGTAGTAATGGTTTTGTGGATCAACAAACGCTTATGCATGAACAACAATTATGGTTAGAGAACCAGGATAAGATTATTGCAAAACATATATTTTGATATTTTGTCAGAAGTGTTGAACCATGTTAATGTAATTATTCTGTTATTTTGTATGAATTATTAGAGATAGAGATGTGAAGCACATTCTTGTTGCTTTTGTTGAGTAAAACTAAATGTCATTTGAAGAATTGTGAAATGCCAAAGGAACGCATCAAGAGAATACAAACAACAGACAAAAATATTAAAGTGATAAATTTATGATTTAAACTAAAGAAAATAGGTTTTCAACGGGTTGCTACAAGTCTTAAAGTTACATGAGTTTATTTTAGAGTTTGTGAAACAAAATTAATATTTTGTATTTATTATTTTTATATGTTATAGGTTGGAATACTCTATATAAAGAACTCATTTTACCATTTGTAAATATCACAGAGAAAAGAAAAAGAAATAGAAATAAAAAGTTGAGAGAAGAGTTAAGCACTTGATAGTGTTTTTTATTTGTAATTCTTGAGGTGTTTTGCCTTGAAGTAATTTTTTTGTAGCTTGCCAATTTTATTCGAGTGTTTGTGTTTATCAAATTGGTATCAGAGCTAATGGCAAATGTAATGGGTCAATTGCCACTGCCCCGATTAATGAAAGGAAATTATGAAAATTGGAGCATTCAAATGAAAGCTCTTCTTGGTTCTCAAGATGCTTGGGAAATAGTCGAGACTGATTTTGTGGAACCAGAATCTACCGCTGCATATTCTACAGGTCAACTTAAGACATTGAAAGAAACATGATCGAAGGATAAAATGGCATTATATATGCTATTCCGAGCAGTTGATGAGTCCAGCTTTGAGAAGATTGCGACAGCAACAACTTCAAAAGAAGCGTGGGACATTTTGGCAAGTGTTTATAGAGGAGCCGATTGAGTCAAGCAAGTTCGCTTGCAAACTCTTCGGGGCGAATTGGAAAGTATGAAGATGAAAGAGTCAAAAGGTGTATCTGACTACATCACACGGGTCCAGACCATGGTGAACCAACTCAAACGCAATGGTGAAGAATTAACCGATGTGCGAGTGGTGGAGAAAATCTTGAGATCGTTAACTGATAGTTTCGAGAATGTTGTATATGTCATTGAAGAATCAAAGGACTTGGCAAAGTTAACGGTTGATGAGCTTGTAGGATCTCTTGAGGCACACGAGCAGCATAAGAAGAAGAAGAAGGAGGAGACACTCGAGTAAGCACTTCAGACTAAGGCATCAATCAAAGACGAAAAGGCACTCTACTCTCAAAATTTTCAAGGTAGAGGGCGAGGCAGTAGAGGTCGAGGAAATGGTCGTGGTGGTAGAGGTCGTGGTCAAGAAGGGAATTATAAGAAAAATGGGCAATCAAGCCAACAAAATTGGCGTGGAAGAGGAAGCGGACGTGGAAGAGGCAGTTGGTCAAATCGTTTCGATGTTGAGTGCTGTAAAATTCACAAATCCGGTCATTATGCGGTAGTTGCAGCTCTAAAAAGTGTTACACTTATGGCAAGATGGGCTATATTGCGAAAGAATGTCAAGTTGAGAAAGCAGTGGAGGAGATGACCAATTTAGCCACAGAAGATGAAGTAAAAGAAGGTTTTCTTATAATGGCTCATAGTGATGTCAACACAGATAATAACACAGTGTGGTATCTCGACTCGAGTGCAAGCAACCATGTGTATGGATATGAACATTTGTTTAAGGCTATGAAAATGGTTGAAGATGGACATGTACCTTTTGGAGATGCGTCTAAGGTCAAGGTCAAAGGCCTAGGGACGGTTTGTTTCTTACAAAATGATGGCTTCGTAGGTTCAATCCAAGATGTGTATTATGTACCAGACCTAAAGACAAACATTTTGAGTATGGGGCAACTCATAGAGAAAGGTTACTCAGTACTTATGAGAGAACGAGTGTTGCACTTGAAAGACAAGCAGGGCGCTTAGTTGCTCAGGTCGGGATGGGGAGGAATCGCATGTACAAACTGAATTTGAGAACCATAAGTGAAAGATGTTTGCAAGCCAATGTAGAAGACAAGGTGTCATATGGCATTTCCGTTTTGGTCTCCTACATCATGGTGGTCTACAAGAATTAGCAAAGAAGAATATGGTGCAGGGCTACCTAACATGGACTACAAGGGAAAGTTTTGTGAAGAATGTATGCTTGGCAAGCATACAAGGACCCCGTCTCAGAAGAAGGCTGGATATCAGGCTAAACAACCTCTCGAGTTAATTCATACTGACATATGTGAACCAATTACCCCTGAATCATTTAGTGGTAAAAGGTACTTTATTTCCTTTATTGATGGTTACTCACTGAAAACTTGGGCATATTTTTTGAAGGAAAAATCCGAGGCATTCGAGGTGTTCAAAAAATTTAAAGCGATGGTGGAAAAGGCAACAGGAAGATACATCAAAGCTGTACGATCCGATAGAGGTGGTGAGTATACATCGATAGCTTTCACAAAGTATTGTGACGAGCAAGGCATAAAGCGATTCCTAACCGCACCCTATACTCCCCAATAAAATGGTATTGCTGAGAGGAAAAATCAAACCATTCTCGATATGGTTAGATCAATGTTGAAGAGTAAGAAGATGCCGAATGAATTTTGGGCAGAAGCCGTACAATGCGCCATTTATGTGAAAAATCGGTGACCACATGCGAAGCTAGTTGATCAAACACCATAAGAGGCATGGAGTGGACAAAAGCCAACAATTTCTCACTTTAAGATATTTGGTAGTGTAGCTTATGCACATGTTCCCGATCAGCAAAGAACAAAGCTCGAAGACAAAAGCAAAAGATATGTCTTTATTGGGTATGATGAGAAAATAAAAGGGTACAAGCTACTCGATCCAATAAGCAAGAAGGTTATGGTGAGTCGTGATGTACGAGTCAATGAAGCAAGTGAGTGGGATTGGAATAACTCAAGGGAGATAAGCATGGAAGTGGGAGAATCGTCAACTGCTGCACCAACAGTTATAGCAACAAACATTGAAACTATAGATGATGAGGATGAACCACGACAACCTAAAATGCAAAGTTTACAAGATTTATATGATTCAACAAGCGAGGTACACTTGTATGTCTTTTGGCAGATACTGAGAATATAAGCTTTGAAGAGGCAGTGCGAAACGAGAAGTGGCAAAAGGCTATGGATGAGGAGATTGAATCAATTAACCGAAACAAGACATGGGAGTTAGTGGAATTGCCGAAAGGAAGTCAACCAATTGGCGTGAAGTGGGTGTTTAAGAAAAAGATGAACGCTCAAGGTGAAATAGAGAGGTACAAGGCGTGACTTGTTGCGAAGTGATATAAGCAAAAGGCGGGGATCGATTATGACGATGTATTTGCTCCAGTTGCAAGAATGGAGACAATACGATTGTTAATTTCAATAGTAGCTCAATTTAAATGGTCGATATTTCAAATGGATGTCAAGTCAGCATTCTTGACTGGTGTACTCAAAGAAGAAGTCTATATTGAACAACCACCCGGATACATGAAAATTGGTGAAGAGAAGAAGGTGTTGAAGTTAGAGAAGGCTCTTTACGGGTTAAAGCAAGCACCGCGGGCATGGAATAATCGTATCGATACTTATTTCAAGCAGAATGGGTTCAAGCAATGTCCCTTTGAGCATGCTCTTTATATAAAGAAGAGTGGAGATAATGTGTTATTTGTTGCTCTTTATGTCGATGATCTTATTTTTATGGGGAACAAGGATCAAGTGATAAAAGAGTTCAAGAAAACAATGACAAGATAATTCGAGATGACAGATTTGGGCTTGATGAAATACTTTCTTGGTTTGGAAGTTAGACAAGGAGAGGAAAGTATTTTTGTGTCACAGGAAAAATATTCAAAAGAGATATTGAAGAAGTATAATATGGCAGATTGCAACTCGGTTTCAATACCAATGGAACCGATTACCAAACTTTCAAAGTTTGATGCAGGAGAACGAGTCGATGCGAGCAAATATCGAAGCTTGGTGGGAAGTCTTTGCTATCTCACATGCACAAGGCCGGACCTATCATTAAGTGTCGGCATAGTAAGTCGATTCATGGAGGAGCCAGTTTATTCACATTGGAAGGCATTGAAGAGAATTTTACGATATGTTAAAGGGACGGAGTCACACAGGTTATTTTATTCAAAATTTGAAGAATTCAAGCTGATAGGCTACTCAGATGGTGATTGGTATGGTGATATTGATGATCGAAAGAGTACATCAGGATACGTATTCTTCATGGGTGATATAGCTTTCACTTGGCTTTCAAAAAAGCAATCAATAGTGACACTCTCGACATGCACAGCGGAATACTTGGCAGCATCTTGATGTGTATGCCATGCGATATGGCTCAGAAATTTGTTGGGCAAGTTGGAGCAACAAAAACTAGGTGCGACTGTGATACGAGTTGACAATAAATCAGCAATCGAGTTGGCAAAGAATCCCGTGAATCATGAAAGAAGGAAACTCATTGATGTTCGATTTCATTTTATCCGAGATCATGTTAAGGAAGGCAATGTTGAATTAGTGCACGTGGCAAGTCGAGACCAAGTCGCTGATATTTTTACAAAACCGCTACCAACGGTACTTGAAAATTGTAAGAAGTTGCTCGGCATGAAAGATGGTAGAAACATTTAAGTTTACGGAGGAGATTTGTTGAGTAAAACTTAAATGTCATTTGAAGAATTATGAAATGTCAAAGAAACGCATCAAGAGAATACAAACAACAGACAAAATTATTAAAGCGATAAATTTATGATTTAAACTGAAGAAAATAAGTTTTCAACAGGTTACTAAAAGTGTTAAAGTTACATGAGTTCATTTTAGAGTTTGTGAAATAAAATTAATATTTTGTATTTATTTTTATTATATGTTATAGGTTGGAATACTCTATATAAAGAACTCATTTTACCATTTGTAAACATCACAGAGAAAAGAAAAGAAATAGAAATAAAAAGTTAAAAAAAGAGTTAAGCACTTGATAGGGTTTTTTATTTACAAGTCTTGAGGTGTTTTATCTTGAAGTAAATTTTTTTTGTAGCTATTGGAGTGTTTGTGTTTATCAGCTTTGACCTCATTTTGATAGCCAAGAGGCCTATAATAAAGCGTCTAGAGTCTATCTGCAATTTAAATTCCTCCAATATTGCAAAAAATGTTGAAACTAGCTTGGAAAAAAGATACATATAAATAACACAATAAAATAAGAAAACTGCTTCATTTATCAATCTATTGTCAATATACTTTAACTTGATTAATAATTATTAGATGAGCATGTCATGCCCGACTAAACTTAGAAATGAAGTTTCAAACCAAATCCTGCTCAGTCTAAGCCCAAATATGAGTTTAACGACATAACTAGGGCATTTTTTTTGTGAAACACAATTAACTTCAGCCTGACCCAGCTAAGCTCGCTTAATAAACAAGTCTAGCCTCAACTAGGTCCTGTCTAGGCTCGGGTACATCACCCCCACTAGCATGTAGTCATATTTTAGTCTTTAGTTTGGTTCTTTACGGTTCATTAAAGTGCGGTATAATCTTCCAAAAAAAAGTGCTGTATAATATGATATGACTTTTTTAAATTCGTCCGTGTAGATAACATAATATTATATGATACGATTTTTTTTAAATTTAGAATAGTTCTCTCCTCAATGGCTGGAATAAAGATCCCTATGTCACTGGCTATGTGGATTGCGCCCAATCGATTCAAGATCATCATCTGATCATCACGGTTAATTTCCATGGTCGTCTTGGTCCACCTGGTAGTCTCCAACTCTCTCCACTTGCAAATTCCGGCTCGAAAAACCTGCCTTGAACCTATGGCTCATAAGCGAATTCAGCTTGGCATTACTTCCAGTCAGATCTTCTCAACTCTTAAAAAATGGCACAACCTTGACACCGCTCTTGGCCGGATACTTCTACTAAATAAACCTGGTGTTGAGTCTAAACGGAGAAATTCTATTTCTGATAAGATTTCCGGTTCGGCTCTTTGGGACACATCAGCAATTGCTTTTTGCACTAGATCGAATGCTACGGAGATCGATGAGCTTCTGGGCTTTGATAGATATAGTGATGTGAATAAAATAGAATTAGTAGGACTGGTAGGTTCCATGTTAGGGAGGCCATTGCAGCCAATGCCCTTGCTGATCTGAATAGGAGTATAATAGGACTGGTAGGTTTTCTAGGTCACTGGCAATTTCATTTACTGATTGGCCTTGTTTGTTACTAGAGCTGTTGTCTGAAGCTGCTGAGGTTAATTAGTTTCAGGTATTTAGTACTCATACTGTTACTAAATGCTGAACTATTGCAAATTGATGTAGCAATTGTTTAGTGAGCTTGGAATTTTTAGCTGATGTGTCTTCTTTTTCTACGTGATTTGAAAGCCAAAGTTGGTTATAAACAATATTGAAGCTCTCAAATATGCAATATAACTGATGATTAAATGGTGTCTGAATCCATGTATCCTGATAGTTTGATATGGAGAATCATTGCTTTGGGTGTCAATGAGAGGTTGCTACCTGTTTTGCTTGAAGCTTTTTCGTTCGCAAACATTATGAACTTTATTTTTGTGAAAATTTGCTCCATTGATCTGATCAAGACCTGATACTTCAAATATGTTAATGGTATTGTAGTATTGATATTTAAGGAAGCAGTGATTAGGCCCTTTTGTTATTTAATTTGGAACTTCTCAAGGATGTTTTCTGTGTTCATATGCTATGCACAATGGGTTTCGCCAGACTAGGCTGAAAATGAATTTTTTCCGTCTTGCTTGCGTTTGCAAGGAGATAGAACCGACTCGAATCAAGTCTTACTTTTATAAAATCATCAAACATCAGGTGATATTTTCTTGTATTATCCTTGAATTGAATTCTATTGATAGCGTTCCTATAGTTACTATTCATACCGGGCTTACCAGGATTTTGAATTTTCAGACTTTTTTTTCTCGGAAAAAAGATTCTCTGCGGTTGAAAAAAACCTGTAGAGAAAAGTGGAAGCCATCCTCATTCCTCACCATTGATTTGGAAATGTGTGGATGAAATTAAATAAGCATTAAATAAATAAAAATAAATTTTAAAGGTAGTGTGTCACTATCTCTACTAGTTTTCTAAGCAGTTACAACAGAGAATCCTTACCCTATTTCTCATGAAGTAATCATACTTAAAGTGTGTCTGCTACTGTTATTATTAACCCTAATCCTAATCCTAATCCTAATCCTAATCCTATCACAAGTGCCATTAAAAATTTGAAAAGGAAGTAGAAAGAAAATAAAAGAGCATGAATGAAGAGAAATCACACTACATCCTTTTGAAAGAGTTGTAAAGGACACATCAAAGAAAATGTAGAAATGTAAAAAAGAGAAAATAAAACTCAACCCATAAAATAATGTCCACAAAAGCATATGGGTTGCCACGTAAAAGAAGGCCCAAGCCTTCCCTTCTTCAACCCTTAAAATTAGACCTATTTACTATAAAGGGTACCCGCACGGTCTACCTAGCCTGCTCAAGCATGCTGGGTTTGGAATATAATTTTATACAAGGTCCGGTTCGAGTCGCTAAGTTCAAAGTTTTCTGAATTAGGTTTGGTTAGGTGTCATAGGTTAAAAGATATTTTAAACATATAAATTTAATATTATTTTAATTTATTTTATACATGAAGTATAATATCATTATTTTTTTATGACAAAATAGGATATACAAATAAATTAATGAAGTTTTTTACTAATAAATAAATGAGATGTTCTCAAATAAATTAATTTGTAAATAGTCAATAATTTTTAAAAAAGGGTTTGTAATTTTTTTTTAAAAGGGATTTGATATTTTTATCTATTAGCAAATCAAGGCATTTTGTAATGACGTGGCAGTAGGCAATTCGAGAAAATCTAGTTTCTTCTTCTTCTTTCTTATGACAAACCCTAACATCAGATCTAAATCTCACATAAACACCATAATCCACATCTCTGACCACTCCTACCTTCCTACTGCGTTTCCTTTACCTCTTTACCTCTCCGAATACAAAAAAAAATCGTCACTCCAGGCCTAAGATTCTCTTGTTGGTCGTCCTTCCCCTTTCAACAAGCAGCTTCAGGCGAAAGGTAAGAACAGCTCGTTGGCTGTAAGCTTCTTCGTCTGGAAATCGGAGCTCCCTCGTGGATGAGGATGACAGACATAATGAACGGTGGAACCTCGAATATACCGGTAGTTGTGGTCGAAGTCGGAGCGTTGATGCTTTTGATTTGATATTGTTGGTGGGTCAATGAATTTGAAGAAAATATCGCTTCTCTGAGTTCAGTACCTTGAAGAGCCACCTGCTGCACGCTTAAGCCCCAAAAATTCGAATCCCCTAAAAGAGTTTTTCACCAGCAAGCGAAAAACCAGATCTAACTTCATTTTGTTTCAATTGCAGCGAATTATAAGTATCAATTTTATGAAGTTCAATTTCAAAAGCTCAAACCCAATAACTTAAAGTCAACTACATATTTTTTCAATTGCAGCGAATTAAAAGCATTAATTTTAAAAAGGTCGATTTCAAAAGCCTCATAGATGATCATCATTTTGAAATTCCTAATAGTGAAAGTCTGAGAGAAATACAATTTCAACAACAGATAGTTGTTCATGGTAGGCTTTCTCAACAAAGATGAATGGTTCATAGCAGGAAAGCATAGAGTTTGGGTATGGGACCAAATTGGGACCAAGAAGAAAGATGAATTTATTCAACTGTTTAAAATTAAAAGCGAAAGAAGACGGAAAAAAATTTCCAAGTAGAAAATTGGAGAAGGGAAAAAGTGATTTCCCAAGTTTACCCTTTACCATGTCAGCAATGATTAACGGTGTTACGAAAAATCTCTTATTTGCTAACGATTATAAACCTCAGATCCCCTTAAAAAAAATTCACAAACCCTCTTTTAATAATCACTGAAATCATAGGTATGTTTTTAAGTGAATCCAATAGTAAATGATCAAATGAGTTGTTAAATGAAACTTTTATGAATATGGATTTTGAGCTTCGCTAACAATAATAATATAGAAAAACTCATATCTCATCCCATTCGTATGTGGATTCGAATCTGTGACTTATAAAATTATAACTTTAAGACTCAATCACTATGCTAAACTTTTGCCACTCCCACAGGGACGGAATGTGGATTTTTTTAATCCCTCCGTCTTTAATGCGTATGGGATGGGGATAACATTCTCCAACCCACTAAATATGTATACATTCAACATTATAAAATAATAGTTAAATACAAATAAATTACAACAAAATATGAGAATGTACGACTCCATCTTAAGTTTTATATTGCAATAAAATAAAGACAAAACTTAAAAACAATAACAATCATCATTTAACTTATACTAATTATTAAGCGGCACTCTTACTTGAATTATTATTGAGGAAGTATTTTATAGTTATTTCACTAATTATATATTATATATTATTTTTTCAAAGTAGTGAAATGAAATAAATTTAACTAGTTGTTACTATTTAAATATAATTTTTTCATATTTATTATTTTTAATTGGAAATTAAAAATCCCCAATAAAGATCGGGTAAATTTTTTTTTTGCCTATTTCTTAATGAAAATAAGGATAGATTATATTTTTTTTTTCAAAACCTTTATTAAGCCCCAATTTCAACCATTTTTATAGCTCCAGGCGCAAATCTAAATAGAAAGTCAAATATCTCATGTTAGAGTCATAATTGCATAGCATGCAGTGGTTGAGTAATCACAAAAGCGAACGTTGGGATTTGGAAATTGAGTTTTCCATTCATCTCATTAGCAAATTAATTGACATTCTAAAACAATCTTTCTTTTCCTTGCAAGTACCAACTCCTCCATAGTTTGCCTACAAATATTTATTTGTCTCATGAATGTGGCCTTTTTATTGATTCTATAAATTTTTGGTTCTCCTTTAATCTTTAAATCAATATAAATCTACTAAACTTTCGTTAATCTTAAGTTACATAACTTAAATTATAGCATTATACTGAAAGAAAAATTTTAAATAGTTGGTTAAATGTAAAAAAAATAAATGACAATAATCAATGCGTAATTGTCGCACACATTTGGCAAACCAAATGAAAATTGGCCTTGGGTTATGGCTTTTTCACTCATTCATTATTACTTTGTGGGCCTCTTGTCTTCCCCTTTGCCATCTTATGCGCAAAAAAAGAATAATAAAATTACAGAAATCCTTTTCAATTTGCACTCAAACCCGTTGTTAAGGACATGTCCATAATACTCTATTTATAGAATAAATATTATATTTGGAGTAAAGTTAAAGTTTAACCCTACTCCTAATCTTTAATTTAAATATGAAGTAGGATATAAGTTACTTAAAATTTTAAATAACGCATACCTTGCTTTATATTTAGAAATAATTATTTTAATATTATTTTTACTTTTTATTATTTAATTATGATAATATATTTAATGAAAAGTCTAAAAATTGGATATAATAGTAATAATAATATAATATTATTAGATGTAAAGATTTTTTTTTATAATATAGAAATAGAGTAATGAATAGAGCAATAAAAATAATTGTATAAATAAATTAAATAGTACAAAAATAGAGTTTAAGACATTTTTAGGGTTGGATATAGAGTAAAGTACTGTAGAGAATATAGAATAAAGGGTTCGACGTTGCAGGTGACGTAAAAGAAAATAAATTAACATCTCTAGGGTTAAGTCTTTAGAGAGGGCGAGTATTTATCAAGAGTAAAAGAGTCAATAAAAAGTAAACAGAGATACTGTCTTTTATTGGATTATGTCAATGTCTGTGCCATTCTTCACTGATCGGCATTATTATAACTTATAAGCCGGCCTTAAATGGGAAAAATCCAAATCATAAATTGAAAAATTCAACAGCATAGCATAGCATAGGTGAGGTGGGGCCAACACTGCTCATATTATAGAAAGAGCTGGCAGCATATATTTGGTTGATTTGGTTCGGTACTTTGCTCAACAACTTATTCCATCTGTTACACAATTAATGAAACAAGTAATAACTTACTTGATTTTAAAAACATATTCATTAAATAAATATTCAACTTATGGTAGAAGACATTCCTTCATTTTGAATAGCAGGTGTAGAATACAAATTATTTTATTTCAATAACTATGTTAGATGCAATACAATAATGTTTTACATTTTACATTATTTCATTCATTTAGCATTAAAGTATTATAAATTTTCTATCATTTTAAAAATTTCAATAGTAAACCAATAATTATAATTTTCTATGATTTAATCTTAAAATTATAATATTAAAGGCAACATATTCGAATCCACGTACTGATACAATGAATTTTTCTTTATTATTATTTAAGCCGCTGAGACAAATTAAAAAAATAATTACAAATCTATTGTTTAAGTCAAAGCCAAAACAAACAAACACCCAATTTTTTTCAAATTTGTGAATTGGCTCACATTAGTAATACTCCCTCGGATTCTGAAAACTGATCGTTTTAGAGAACTTTATAAATTTTAAAAAGTAATTAATAGATAGTATAAAATTACTTATTTATCCTTAAATTAGCATTAATTGAATAAAATATGTATTGAAATTAATTTACAATTAATAAGGTATAATAAAAAAAATTTATATTAAAAATAATAAATAATAAATAAAATAAAATAAAAATATATAAAATAACTAATTTTTAAAACGAAATAAATAAAATTTTCCATCCTATTTAACCCATAAAGCTGACCAGAAGAGAGTCTTCACTCTTTACCGTTTACCATTGGGCCAAAACAACCATTAATTTGCAGAAATCAGTGGCTACTCCTCCTCCTTCACCATTCTCTATACGGTACTATATATTCTCTACCCACTACACCTTCATCCACTTCTCCCAATGCTCTCCATTTCCTTGTAACTTCTTCTTTCTTTACTTCTCCAATGCTCTCCATTTCTTTGTAGCTTCTTCTTTCTTTACTTCTCCTTTCCTAGCTTCGAGTGTACGTCCAAGCGGGGTTGCATCAGATTTTTATTTGTTATTATTATAAATCGTGACAAATTTTTTTAAAATTTTTATATCAGCTTCAAATTTCATGCTTATCATAATCATCATTAACCACTTCGGATTCAATATTGCATTACATATGCCTAATTATATTATGCATTTGTTTCTTAATTTATTTTGATTCTCTCTTTGACAATTGAGCTGCAGAATTATCAAAAAAAAAAAAAGTTCAGAGTGCAAGAAGAAATGAACGGCATAGATGGAATCACAAGATGGAAGAACCTAAAGCAACGGCTCTCATTCAAAGGCTTCGGTTGCTGTGGGCCCACCTGGACTGCCCCAACCACAATCCGAAACATCATAGAAGAAGAGGAAGACGAAGAAGACGAAGAAAATGAAGAGCAACCAATCATATTCACCCCACAAGACCACCTCAGCCGTCAGCCACCGCCCACGGCGGCCGGCGCACCTCAAAGGATGGTGAACCTCGGGATGGCATTGGCCGCCGAGCGCGATTTGCGGAGATCCAATGTGGGCCCCTCTAAGAGTGTGAAGACTCTGATGCGGTTGATTGAAGAGACGGACGGTGTTGATTTGAGGAAAAAGAAGAAAAGGATTCAGAGTCAGGAGTATGGACGGAGTGATAGTGATTGGGTGTGCTGCGTCTGCATGGAGAGGAATAAGGGTTCGGCTCTTATTCCGTGCGGGCACGCCTATTGTAGGATCTGTTCGAGGGAAATGTGGGCCAATAGAGGCTGCTGTCCCATCTGTAGTCGTTCAATTCTGGAGATTCTTGATATCTTTTAAAGTTGATGTGATTTTGTTTTGATCCAAGCGCCGGGATTGATTTTGCATGTGCGATGTAGGCTTGTAGCAAATGCGGATGCATGGAGTAATAACTCCTAAGCCCAATGTGCTTTATTGGGCCGGAAATTTCAAAGCCCATTGCAGATTCAAAATTGTAATAACCTTTTTTTTTTTATAATTAAGGATTTTGTTGAAGAGGCTTGGTACTGAACGTAGTACCTTTCACTATAACATTGAGGTTTTAAGTTGTCATTTACACTTAATTATTTTACTTTTTTTTATTTCCAGTCAATAATGTTTTTTCTATACAAAATGTGGTTTATAAAGATACCTTTTCAAATTTTTTCTCTGTATGTTTTTTTGAAATAAATTTTTTCTCCATATGTAGATTGTAACATAGATATTGTTGCAAAGGTCCTATTTTAATGGCGGAGTCTTGAAGCTGTGATCGTATAAGTCACAAGTTTGAGTCCATACATGGATAGAGTGAGATGATGTTTTCTTTTGTTTTAATTGTAATTGTTTTTATAAAAAAAATAGATATTTCATAATATTGTATAAAAAATGATTTTTCATTAAAGAACTAAAATAGATGAGTTCTCATGATATATTTTAGACTTGTAATGCGTTATTTATTGTTTGCATGTTCCTTGAATGTGTGTTGCTTGTAAAATTTCGTATTTTAAGTTGTTCTTCTTGGTTTATACATTACATTGTGTAGAGTATTTGTTGCATTATTGTTCATCTTCTGATGTGTTTAGCGAAATGTTGCATCTTTTTTACATTGATGATACAGCTTTCTTACATTCTATTCTGAATTAGAAATGCGTATATTCGTGTCATGAGGTTGATACATGTCTAATACCTTCAATTGGAATTGGGATAGCAAAAAGGGTACGACGACAACAACAAAAAAATATTCTCGTATATTATATATATTTTGTAATCATGCTCCCATAAATTAGTACTACTCGACCCAGTGATATTACCTGTTATGGGCCCGGGTACCCCGGCCCGAGCCCATTAAAATGGGCTGAGCTTGAACTCTCATTTTTTTTAAAGTCCTGTCCGAGTCTGTTAAAGCCTAAAGTTTTGTGGATCGGGCTTGGTTCTTATATAAATAACCGAGCCCGGCCCGAAGAATAATTATTATCTTTATTATATATTTATATAGTATATTTAATAATTGTTCTGAACTTTTATATTTTAATCTATTGAATTTTTACAATAATGTTATCTATTTATTAAATTATTTGAGTAGAGAATGTAATTATATGTAAGATTTTGACATATTTATATAAAAGTTTATCTTTTTTTACTCTTTTAGTATAAAAAAAAATCTATTTATAAGCTTTGGGCCGGAATTGAGAATAACCTCTAAAGCCCGGCATGAGCACAAAATTTTAAAGTGCAGGCTGGGCTTGAGTTGATTTTTTAATCAAAAATTTGATTAGGCTCGGCCTAAATCTGATCCAGCCCACTCAATGAACAGGTATATGATCTAGTGATATATAAGTGGATGAGGTGAATCTTCAAAATTGATTCATTGATGGATTTGAAGCTGCAAATAAATTAATATAAAAATTAGTTTACCTACACAAATTGGAGGCAGTATGAATTTTTTTGTTTTTGTGTTTAAATTTCTCCCTCTGTACTAACCACTTATAAAATAAGAGATTTTGAAGTAAAAGTTTTTGCTGCAAAAACTGTAAAAGTTGTTGCTATAACTTTGAGACAGGCGTAAAAAAGTTATAATTTTTCACCCTTTACTAATGGTCATGGTTTTGAAACTCAGACACGACAGGTCGGTCAGATCGGGTTCAATTGAAATTGATGGCTAGTTCAGTCCAATTTCAACTAGTTTAAAGAATAGTCAAGAACCAGTCGTTGATCGGCTGTACCGATCAATTTGACCGAAAATAGGTTGGTTCAACCGGTCTAATTCTTGACTTTAATGATGTATAAAAGTTAATTTTATTTTTACTTTTGGTGAATGTTGAACCTTGGACCTCTCATCGAAAAATCACATGCCTTACCAATTAAACTATTGCATCAACTTGATTTTTAATTGTATTATTCTTATAATATAAAATATGTAGTTAAACTGTTTTAAATGAAACTTAATCTTTTATTTTAAAAAGATTCTTGTATATTTATTTAATTATTAAGTAAAGCAGTTTGATTATATTAATTTTGTAAAAAAATTATTTAATTGCAATCTGAAAATTTTATATAATTAAATAACATTTAATAATTTTAAAAAATTAAATTAATATTGAATCATTTTCATAAAAAATAAAAATTATAATGAATGAATATCTTATTTTGTTATATTTTATTTAAAATTTAAAATTATATAATTTATTGTGTAAATATGTACTTTAAATATATTATAAACCAAATTTTTAATCTAAATTATAAAATATGATTTAATCTGAATTAAATTATATATTAATGTTATTTAATTCTTTCACCAAATTATATTGATTATTATTTGTTATATTTTTATAAAGTAAGAATCATTAACATTAAATATTATTAATTGTTTGTGTTGGATAACTTATATTACATGTTTAATATGAAATTATTAAAAATATTAATATTTTAACATATTTTAAGAATATTCGGTTCGACCACTGATTAAATCCAATTGAACCTAAAATGCATGACCATCTCCCTTCATCGATTCGTTGGCCGGTCTAGGTCTTACAACCATGCTAATGATTATGTATTTGGTAGCCAAATTTAATGAATTTTTATTGTTGTCAATATACACATAATAATAATAATAATAATAATAATAATAATAACTTTTAAAAAGATTGTATCACGAATGAAATTTTTGCATGTGGAGTGAAGACTTAGCCTAGTGGTAAGATTGAATTTACGACATCTAAAGGTCTTAGGTTCAATCCGCATCCAAAGAAAATTTTTCCTTTTATTTAATGAAAATATAAATGCGCAAATTTTTTAAAATATGAAATTTTCGTCAGCAAAATTAATTCGTTGCAAATATATCGTTGCTGACTTTATTATTTTTTTCGCAATAAGTAGTTTGGGTAATATTATGCGATTTTATTTTTTCCTTACTTTGCCACGATCACCATTGGATTGAGCTTCACCCTACTAATTTAATGGTGATGAAAGTCAAAGTAACTTTATAGAAAGTAAAATCATCATAGCCTTCACCCAATAGTTTAATATATTATTGAAATAGATTATAAGGGCACTTCCAATGGTTCCCTTTGTAGGGAATTTCCTAAAATGAGGAACAAATATGGGAGTGGTTGATTGAGTTTAACTATTCCCCGTATGGTATGTCCCAAAATGAGGTTCCCCATATTTGGGGAACTCCATTTTAGGGAATGGAATTTTTTAATAATTTAACTTTTAGTTTTAATTTTTTTAATTATTTTATTAGTTGAGTAGAATAGAATTGATGGAAATAAATTAATATAATAATAATAAAATATTATTATTTCTAGAAATCTAAAATGAAGAAGGTGATTGATGCAAAAATATTATAGGTCCTCCAAAATGGAGTTTGAAGAATGAAAAATGAGATAAATAATTAGACTTACTCTAATTATCAATAAAATACATAATAAGACCAAGTGTAAATTTTGAAAGAAAAAATGCTAAAAAGAATAATTGGATCTTTAGAGGGTAATATTCCCACTTGGGAAATTTTTCAGTATGTCTCATTTATCCAAAATAAATATTAAAATAACCTAACCATAAAATCATATATTTCCTGCCATTTTAAGTTTCATATATTACCTCTATCCGCTCATTTTAAGTTTCATATCTTTCCTGCTATTAGGAAAGGATTTTTTAATTCTTTTGACTTATTTTACATTTATCTCTCAAATCGTTCATTTTTTCGACATATCGCTTTAGAGTTTTTATTCGTCTCATTTTTATCTTCGAAACGCCATCCATTGTGATATATTTTTTCCAAAATTTTTTTCGACCTGTTATAAATCTAATATAAAACTTGTAACAGAATTATGACAAATAAATAATAGATATATATCAGATCAATGGGGATTGCAAATGCAAAGAGGCTTATATTAGATTTATAACACACATATATCAGATATGTGTCTGATGTATTTCTGATATATATTTGATATATGACATATTTGTAGTAGATGTATAACAGATCTGTAGTAGATAATAGAAATATGCAAAACAAAACATAAATGGATTAGTAAGAGAACTGAAGCTATATACTTATCAACCTCATATATTACACCTGTGTACATACTAGTTAAAACACAGAAAAATTAGAAGGAGATCTATTCAACAATTGCATAACCATATGAATAACAGCCATACACACTGCAAATCAGTTGCCAAAACAGTCCAATAAACAAGCATGATAATACACAATTGAAAATGTAATTCAAGATTTTATGCCTTATCGCATAAACACACTGAAAAACATCAAACTGCTGCTGCCGCGCACTCACAAAATTGAATTGATGATATACACTAATCTTAAATCTTTCAAAATGAATTATTCAACAAAGAGATACATCAATAAAACAATCGAGAATCACAAATAAAAGAAAATCAGCCAACTATTTAGATTCAATTCATTTTCTGTGTATGAAAGTAAAATTCAGGATCTTTATTTCCAATCTACCTAAAAGTATATCAATTATGAGAGCAAAAATGAAGGAATTAACAAAACCTGAGCAAGGATCCCATTCCGTCCAACTTTTTCCATGATTTGGGTTTATATGAAAAGCGTATATTGATTAATAACTTTTTAAAATATTTCAAATAAGTTACCGGCATATATTTATAGCATTTTAATAATTATTTTACATAAATTAATGTATTTAGCACTTTAGTTTTGGATCATTAGATCCATAAGAGTAAATAATGAGCCCATTAAAGATCACCAAAACTTGGCCCAGATATTTGGTACTAAATTTAACCCAAGGGTTTAAGTGACATAAATTCATTTAACAAAACTTTAATTGTGATTGCCATTGTATTTACAACCTTAAATTATTCATTTCAATGTAGTCTAAGTTACAATTTTTAGGATGTGGTTGAAAAGACCGATTTTAATTTATTTGAATTTCTTTTAGCTGATTCCCTTATTTGAAAAGAATAAATGTGAAAAGAATTTAAATCATGTGAAATTTAGATTTAGTTAAAATAAATCATTTTCCTGATTTTGAGAGGCTAGGTTTTAAAGTCTCACTTTATATTTTTACCCTTATTCATTTTAACCTAAATGTCTCTCATTCTATAGTTTCAATTCCATTAACCTAACTTCCTCTCATTCTCAGTAACGATGAACGACGGTCTCCACTGCGTCTCCGCCGTCATATCTCCGATACGTTGAAGCCATCTCGATATTGCAAGCTTTCTCAGTTTCTCTTCTCAATTTCTTATTTAATTGCTTTTTTTCACTAGATAGAGCTCTGTTAGGTTTTGCATCTCAGAGTCTTCCATTATTTTTGTGACCTTGTCTTGCTAAACTAGGTTTTTACTTGGTCTTAACAATTTACATATCCAGATGAAAAAAAAGTTGTTGGATTGCAATTTTTGAGTGCAATAAGCTAAATTTATCCGATGTAGTTTTCGAGTATGATTATGATGGGGTAGTGTCCTATAAATGATCATTACTGTGATTGTTTCTATATGCTTAAGCTAAATTTTGTTGGTTCCCCCATCTTGTTAGGTCTGGATTTGCCCCTTTTTTGGGTTTTATGTTATTCACTTTAGTATGTAGCTGAATGAGATTGTCTGTAGTTATTGAAAAGTTAAGTTTGCCATTACATTAGTCCAATTAGTTCTGATTTTGTGAAATAAAAGAACCAATTTAGGACCATCTTACATTAGTCAGTAGTACACATTGCTATTCCATATAAATCATTGGAAGTGTCAAATAATTCAGTAGTACTACTGAATTCAGAAGTTAATATATACTACTGACTAATTATAAAGAACCAATGGTTTGTTTTGGGGGTGTTTGATGATGATGACTTCTTCTCCACCTTTATGATTTGTCGCTATCAATTGGCAGACGGAATCTTAATTATTGCAATTCATATCAGTGAGTCAATAAGTCTATATATAAGTTGTCTCGAGTTTTCATCACTCCATTACAGATAATTTGTTTGGAGCAAAATTTACTAAAAGTAAGAGTGGTGATGGTTGATATTTTAAGAATTCATTTTATGTTGGATGAAACATAGAATGAATTCTTAAAATATAAAGAACCAATTATTTGCTTTTTTAAAAAATTAAGAAGTTATTTTGAAATAAAATTGGAAGTGTCATATAATTCAGTAGTCCACATTGTTATTCCATATAAATGATTAGGGTCTAATTAGGACCTAAAGCTTCCATTCCACTAGTCAAGTATAAAGTTGTAACTGCCATATAATGTGTTCCTATTATTTGTAGGAAAAATGACGAATGTTGATACAAATGCTATTCTTGGATTGGTAGCCTATGCGGGCTATTTAGTAGTTTTATGTAGATTGATTCAGCATAGAGCACAATCAAACTCTATAGATAGAAGTATGAGAGAGGAAGCACGTACAGAGTTTATGAGAGCTTTAGAAACAAATGCACATTCACGTACTCTCTTACGTATGAATCCTCACACTTTCCTACATTTTGTCTCAATTCTTCGAGGAAGGGGACTTTTAAGGGATAATCAATATAGTGTTGTTGAAGAACAAGTAGCCAAATTTCTTCATATCATAGGAAGTGATGATCGTAATCGGAATATGAGTTTTTATTTTCGTCAATCTGGAGAAATTGTTAGCCGTCATTTTCATCAAGTTCTTAGAGCTGTCATATCTCTTGAGCATTTATTTTTAGTTCAACCAAATGGCTCCACAACTCCTTCAGAAGTACATAATGATCAAAGATTTTACCCTTATTTTAAGGTAGAGTTCAGATTGACTAACTAAATGTGCTTTTATTTTTAAACCTAATAGCTTTGTTAACAAGCTTTAATTTTCATAGAATTGTGTTGTTGCTATTGATGGAACACATGTGCGTGTAAAAGTGCCCAAAGAAAGTGTTTCAAGATATAGAGGAAGAAAACCATATCCTTCTATAAATGTATTGGCTGCCTGTACATTTGACTTGAGGTTCACCTGTATTACCTGGATGGGAAGGCTCTGCTTCAGACTCTAGAATATTAGAAAATGCCTTGAATAGAGAGGAAAATTTGATAGTTCCTTCAGGTAATTCTTACTACTCTAAAACATAGTTATTTAGTTTTCCAATATATACCATCTAACAGTGATGAACTCTTAGGTAAATTCTACTTAGCGGATGGGGGGTATAGTCTGAGATCAGGATTTATTACTCCATATAGAGGTATCCAGTATCATTTAAAAGAGTATACTCATCATTCTCTGGAAAATTCAAAAGAGTTATTCAACTTAAGACATTCATCGGTTCGAACTGCAATAGAAAGGGCTTTTGGTGTATTGAAGAACTGATTTCCTATCAGAGCTAGTGGGACTGAGTCTCACTATGATGTTGATATTGTATCAGAAATTGTTATAGCTTGTTGCATCATTCATAATTTTCTAATGGGGGTAGAACCCGATGAAGACTTGATTGCAGAAGTTAATAGAGAGATCATGCAAGGAAATTATGAAGATAATGAAGAAAGTGTTTCTAGAATTGAAGATAGTAGGGAAGGAGAACTAATTAGAAACATAATATCAACTAAAATGTGGCAAGATTACAGTGCTAGTCTCTGATTTAGTGTTACATTTTCTTTATTTGGACAATTTTATCTTGATGTGTAATGTTTAGTATTTGACTATCAAAATGAAGTATATGTTACTTTATTATCACTTTATACTTTTTATTCATCTTTCAACTAAAATTATTGTTTACTGTAAAAATATGAAGCAATGAATATGGAAAAGGAAGTAGAAGTGGAAGTAGTTGCAACAAATGAAGGGACAGGTGATGAAACGTATCTGCGGTGGACCGATGAGATGGATATTATGATGTTTGAGTTATTGAAGGAGCAAAAGTTGAAGGGGCTAAAGGATGACAAAAGTTTCTCAAAGACTGTATACAAAGAGGTGGCGCAAGAGATAAAAAGTAAATTTGGTGGTCCAATTTCACATTCAAAAGTTACCAATCATTTGGAGACGCTTAAAGATCAAATGTACCTAGCCATTGAGGCTCTCAACAAAAGTGGTATTGGGTGGAATGATGTATCCAAAAAGATTGAAGCCGAACTAGAAGTTTGGAATGAGTTAATAAAGGTACGCAACTTCATATATATATAAATTAAATAGTAGAACTATTCATGAGCAGTTAACTATTTATTTATTTCAACGTAATTACTACTGTTACTTTCCCTTTCATATTTGATACTAATGCATTGAGAAAAATCGTAGCTATGCCATGTATGTTTTGGATGTGTTGTGGGTTCTGGATTAACTAAATCAGCATGTATTGTATTGCTGGAATATCATCTCACTTTTCTGTTTAGTTATGGATTCACTTTTCTGGATTTAGAGGTCAGTGATGTGTATATATAGAGACAATTATCGTCTCCAGGAACTGAGGAAGTTCCAGTAAAGGCTAACGGGCTTGAATATCACTAATAGACACGTACGGTTCCTGTATTCTTTCAATCGGTATTGTAAATATAAATTTTGGAGGTCAGGGGCAGTCATTATTCTGCACCTACAGGACAATTCTTGAGCATATTTGTACTCTTCTAGAGTCAAATTCATTTATTTTAGCAGTCTATTTTATTGATTACTGCTTTTAGGCAACTAGCCATAGAAGTGAAAGAAAAATTAGAAGTGCTCAGGAGCTCAAAATGGTTTCAGTAACTTGGATTTTGGGACAATCACAATGTATAATAAATTCAACAAATTGCTTCTTTCCATTTTCCAAATGGAATTTTATATTTTGAAGTCTTTATCATGCTGACCTCAATGAACTTGAATTTTTGTTAAGAAAGTTTATTTAATACCAAGTTTATTAAATAAACATATTTGTTGTAGAAGTAGGAGAACTAAGCATATTTGTTTTATTGAGCTGCTTTGCTATTGGTCGCATGAACTTTAATCTTCCTTCGTTTTTGCTGCACTTTGTTTATCTAATGCCAAGGACAATTTCAGAACACTCAGCGGCAAAAAAACTTATACATTTAGAAATATTTCGGGAGATATTCGAAAAAGATAGAGCCACCGGAAACAATGTTTTCAATGCCAAAGATAGGGTAAAGACATGGAGGAAGGAGAATAGTTCAAACTTTGATGATGTGAATGAGGAAACCATAGAAAAATATTTTTGTTTAGGTTCAGAGAATTCTGAAGGTGGAGCTGGAAACCTTCCTTCTCATTCAACATTATCAGCAAAAGGTAAAAAGAGAAAAGCTTCATCTGCAAATTCAGCTATTCAAGAAGACATGCAAGAAGTTAGCAGTTCAATGAAAGAGATAGCTCGAGCTATAATGAGCACAAATTGCCGTGTATGGAGTGAGCAAGAAATGTTTAGGCACTGAAGAAGTGGGATTAGAGGGTACTACACTTTTAGATGCTGTGGATTGGCTTGTGGAGCATCCTAATCTTGTTAGAACATTTTTCGCATGCCCGGAAGATTTACGGATGAAATGGCTACAACGAAAAATGTGATTGTGAAGTCGAAAATTAAAAAAAATGAAAGGGTTTAAATTAGTTGTTTTTGAGTTTGAAATACTTTTGTAATTTGCTAGATTAATTTGATTTTATGGTCGAATTATGTCGAAAGATCTATGTCATGATACTTGCGGAATTTGATGTATAAGATCAAATTTAAAATTAAAGCATATAATTTGCATTAGTTTTTCTTTTATAAATATAGTCACTTTTATGATAATTTATAAATTAAAATATTTTAATTTACATTTTAATAAGTTTTAAAAATTTTATAATTTTTTTAAATAATTTTATTGAAGTTTTAGTCTCAAAATAGTAAAGATAATTATTGTATTTAGGTACCTCTTGCATAGGTGGATAATATTGGAATTACGGTCAATAAAGTTATTCTTGAGTGATTGAATTCTTGTTATGAAATTGTATTTTTTAAACATAAGAAATCAAGTGAGAATGGAATTCAAATAAATTTTAATACTAAAATTCAATTCAATTCTTTTCTAATCCCCGTCAGTGATTTGAAAAATTTAGCCAAGTACGGAACCAAAATATAACCAATGCATAAAAAATTAAATTTAAAAATTAAAACTTTTGAAGTCTTTTTTAATAAAAAAAGTTGGGCAAATGTTCTAATAATATTAAAAGAAAAAAAAATTAGTTCGAGCATGCGACTTTTAAAGTCATAAATTCAATTTTAACTACTAGGCTAAGACGTCAGTCACAAATACATTTGAAGTCCTTAACTGCTAAAAATAATTAATTATTCCATTAAATGTTAAAATGCATGTATTATTTATTTGTCAACTGTGATAAAAAAAATAAAAATACCAAGACATGATAACAACTATACTTAACCGCTATAGGGCATCGTCATAAGAGCTACGAACATCTGACTAGCCAGGACGAGGCTCAAATATTTCACTATCAACTAAAGTTTTGTCGCATTAATGTTGATCAACCATCCACGCTCAATGCACCAATTTGATGTCTTTTGAAGGATCTTGGATGTCTTCGGTCGTCAAAATCTGCAAAATGCAAGTTAGGTGAAATGGGTCGGGAGTTTCAACGATATTTCTCCAATTGTAAAGTCAGTGGAATTGGGGGAGAAATGTGTAAATGATCGTAATAAATATAGCGGTGAAGATGTACCTTATATGTGGAAGAATTGATTTTTATTGGCATTATGGTACCGGTGTTCATGATAACGAGCGAGTCCCACCATGTCAAATGGCAGGCGGTGGAGCTATGCTAGTATTAATGGAGATGCATGGATGCCTAATCATCACTAATACATCAATAGAGTAGCTGAGAGTAACGTGTTTGAGCCTCATCCTAGACGTATGTCGATGGACCTCCACTATAAGAAAACAGTTAATATGTGACAACAATTTCACTGTCACTAAAATTATTGTCACAAAAAGACGATTATCTGTTACAATAAAAAATTTACCGTCACAAAAATTAGTTTTGTGAAATTTTGTTGTAAAATTGTCACATATGATAATGTTTTTGTGATAATTTTTCAAGATCGTAACTAATGTTTTTCCATTACAACTTAAGTTGTAACGTATAATTTGGAATATGTTACAATAAAAATATCACTGTCACAAAAAATATTTATGTGACAACAAAAAAATCTTGGTACAAATATTTTATTAGTTTCATGGCAATAACATTAACTTGAAACAAAAAATACTTCAGTTACAAGTAATAGTTGTAACTAAAAATATTTAATATGTGACCATAACTTTTTATTATCACCAAATATATACATGTGACGACATAAAAAGCTTGTTGCAAAAAATATACTATTTTTGTGGCAATAATTTTAACTTGAAATAAAAATATATTTTAATTACAAGTAAAAGTTGTAACTAAAACAATTTAATATGAGGCAATATAAAGTTATAAATGCATTATTAATAATTTCAGTTCATTTCATTTTACCGTAATTACCTTAAACCCCAAATCTTAACATTAGCCCTAAATCTTTAACCCTATAAATATAAATGTATTATTAATAATTTGAGTTCATTTCATTTTAGTTTAGATTTATCCAATTCATATACGTTTAATTCAGTTCAGGTCCATTCAATTTATTTTAGTTGATATTAGTCGAAATAAGTATGACCTCAGTTGAAAAAGACATATTAAAAAATTTAGAAAAGATATGGATTTAAACATAAAAATGAAAATAATAAAGTTGGTGGAACCCTAAATAATGAATTTTATATATAATCTTAGTTTTTATAAAATAAATTATTTCTTGATATGTCATATAATTATAATTACTTATTAAAAAATAATTTAAAACTTATTATAAGAATTCTAAACTCTAAACCTTAAACCAAGAGCTTTATATATTTTCTTAACTTTTAAAAATAAAATTATTTCTGTCTTTATGTCATAAATATTTTTTATAATTAATTATTAAAAAATAAAAATAAAATATACTATATACCTAATAATAATAATAATGATAATAAAAATTATATCTTCTTTTACATGTTATTATTAATAACTACAATTTATTATTAATCTTATAATTTTAAAATATTATAATCCATAAATAATAATAATAATAAATATAATTACTTTATAAAAAATAAAATAATTATATAATGCACATTAATATAAAAT
Organism: Euphorbia pulcherrima; assembly: GCA_947683365.1. Lineage (NCBI taxonomy): Eukaryota > Viridiplantae > Streptophyta > Magnoliopsida > Malpighiales > Euphorbiaceae > Euphorbia > Euphorbia pulcherrima. The sequence continues at coordinate 78,377,597 of CANTUS010000001.1, read as the reverse complement.
AAAATGACCTAACTATTTAATAAAGTTAAAATTTATTCTTTCAAAAAAACTATAAAAATAAAATAAAAACCAAATCAAATAAAACACACGTTCATATCTTTACCGTCACTTTCCTCTTGTTGCTCGAGTCTCAAATCATCAACCCTAGATTCCCTCCCAAATCTCATTCGAAATCGTCTCAGTCACATGGTCCCTGGTCTCCTCTCTCGCGTTTCTCACTTTTCAACCTCTGTTGTTGCCGCTCCGCCATCATCGTCTTTGCTCGCTACTCTGTAGTCGTCGCTTGATCAGATGGTCTTGCTGGCTTCCAGGTAATGTCGTATTCTCTCTTTGGTCACAAAATTTGAAACTTTCTTTCAGCTAGCTTAACGAAGCAGGGGATAATTCCTATTTTCCCCCTTGTTCTGTTTCTCGATTCAAAAAACAATATCACAAAAGATTTTAGAGTTTGAAGTAATTTGGGTTCTCGCTAGTTTTGATATTGCTTTTTATTTTGCATTATTTTCTCTTCAATAACTGGTTTGTTTCATCATCAAAAGCCTATAAGGATGATTACCAATCACTAACAGGTACTGGATTCAATTTATTTTTTTTTTCGGATTTGTTATGCCCACAGGACGTGAAATGCCAAGGATTCTTCAACTTGTAAGTATTTTAATCAAGCTATAGAATTTCTTTATTATCTATGTTTTATTGGTAGGATTTGGTAGTTTGAATTTATTTGTTGTCCTCTTGCCGAATAAGTTTGTGAAAATGAAATTTTGATTTGTGAAACAGAATAACTGTCTTTAGTCATTTGCCAATTGTTATTGCATTTTTGGTGCTTCCCATATACAAATGAGTGGATTTCTTGGTTCATTATCATATTTATCTGTTACCGAGCTTGGGTTTATAGTCATTGCACTTTAGAACACAATCCTTTTTACAATCTGATGTTTAAATAATGTATTCTTTTATATCTCTTGTGTTTTGTAGTTTGTAATTTCTTATAACCTGATGTTCTTGAAGGATTTAGTATACTTGAGTTCCTTTGGAGATATGCCAGCAGAGTTGTTGTGTTATTATAGTTTAATCTTATTTTAGAAAACCAGTAAAGATTGCATATTGAGTGTATGATAAAAAAGAAAACTGATAGGGTGTGCCCTATTGGTGAGTCCCAATGTGAGCAAGCTTTGTCCTTAGGCCCCTTACTTAGCATAGGAGTGGCTTAGGACCAAATGGTTAAAGTTTAACTTGAATATTAAAAAATGTAAGAAGTATGATATAGCTAAAAATGCATCTAGTTTGGGATTTTGGTGCTATGTCTTACATGTGGAACGGTTAAAAGATTTGAACTCCTTTTGCTTATAGCTTATATTTCATGAGGCATCGTTCTATTCATCTAGTTTGAGCTGTTAAATACTTAGTTTGTCCTGCAGATTATTGAACGCAAGCTAGTGAGAAAAGCTGATTACAAGGAAGTTAATAGGAAAGCATTAACCTTATTTGAGTATGGGAAGGTAATATTTTTCTTATTCCTAGCTTTTATTTATGCCACTAATCACTCAATTGGCATGTAGCCACCCTCTCTTTTTCTCCATTTGTTATGAGGAACTGGTGAAAAAATCAAAAGACTTTAAGTTTTAAATGGTTCTGTAATTGTCTATTTAAGAAAAATTTAGTTAGTTCAAATCTATTTGACTGTCCTATAAACCATTACAATTGTACCTATTTGCTTTGAGCTTTGTTAGTTAGATATTTGCTAAGTTATAACTGCGATTCATCATAATGAACTATATATTAAACATGTGATGTAGCACAAAAATGCCTTCAACATGGAGTTTCCCTGTTTCCAGTCAGAAACGCTGGGAAACCCCTACGAGACGTTTCTAGGGCGGGCCGTTTCTATAAGTAACAAAAATAGGAAACACGTTTTCCCCAAATCAGGAAACTGGTATATGCTTCAAATAGATTTCCATCTCTTCGTGGTCTGAACTTCTCCTCTTCTGCCATCTCTTCCTTTTCCGTAAACAAAGCCTTCTCTTATTGAAACTTAAATCGCATAATAGAGACTCTTTGATTTAATTGATGTAGTGTCTTTGATTTTGGAACTCGCTATTTGCAGAAACCAAATAGAATGTTTGCTTTTGTATTTTGACTATTTTCTCACTCTTAATGTTTTTCGGAAAAGAATTCTCTAAAGTTTGAGTCAAACTTTAGAGTAAAGTTATTTTATATCTCTCCTAATCATAGGAGAGAGAGTGAAATAAACATCTTTAATTCACACATTCCATTTTGAAATGGATGGTTTAGATTGAACAAACTTCACTCTAAAGTTTGACTCCAACTTTAGAGAATCCTAATCTATGTTTTTCATATTTAATTTTATAAAGCTTAATTAGCTTGGTGTGAGGTATCTTGCTATTAATTATGCATTTTTAGATTGGACAGATGGAGTGCATAGACAATTTCATTTAAGGGCTTGAGGGTAATTATGTTTCTTAAGTTAATTTACGATGCATTTCTCTTATATATAAAAGATAACTCATAAAATAATTTTATTTTTTCTATTTCTGTGCTACCTAGCACGCTCCTTAAGCCATGAAAGAGCCTCTCGAATCGAATAAGCCTTAGCCTCTTCAACAGCTTCATGCGCTTCTAATCTTCCTGACTTCGTGCACACAAAATTCCCACCAGCATTACGAATATGGTTGGTCTATATAACTTGTTTTTGTATTTCTGTGTATTTGTAGCGTCTTGCTTTGGAGCATGGCTTGATATTGGTAGACATAAAATACGAATTCAGAAACGCATTGAATGGCTTAATTCATTGACCGAAGAGGTATGAAATCAATTTCCCAGTTCAGAAATGCATAATAGTATAAAGCAGCCAACATTATGAGCTCATATAAATCATCATGTCATGTGAGAATAAATTTTCTGACTTAGATTTTACGATTTGGGGATTTACAGCTTCAGTCAATTATAAATACCCTAAGATACAGTACTTCAATTACTGTGATTTCATAATGTAATAGAGTGAACTACATCTTACTATGAAATAATCTTATAGTTTTCTGTTAACTCGTGGAGCATTTTGAAATTCTGACTTAATGTGTTCAACTTGCCACAATGCTGTCTTTAAGTTTTAGAAATTGGGTTGCTTTACTCGTTAGTTCTGACCCAGGTTGCACGGACATGGACACGCCCCAAGTGTCCGACATGACACGGACACGCGGACACGGCAATTTAAAAAAAATATGCATTTGGACACGACTGGGACACGGCAACTAAAATATGTCAAACACAAATATTCATATATAATAAATCCATATCATCTATAGTCATTTAATCAATAACAAAGCAATAACAAAACAAATCCAAAATAGTTATGTCATGTCTTGTGACTTTATTGCACATTTTATCAACTATGTGCAACAAATGTGCTTTAACTCTAGTATATGACCCTTAATTTTCTTGCCCACATTGTTGCATTTAAATGCCGTATTACCCCACCCCCATTACGTTCTATTTTTGTCCCATATTTCTACAAAAAAGATTCATTAACTTCTACGTGGAGTGTCCGGGAAGTGTTCATCCTACGTGGGGTGTCCGTTTAAAATTTGGAGCGTCGGACACATGTCGAACGAGTGTCAGTGTCTGACACGTTTCCGACACGGGGACACTCCGAGTTTTGGAGTGTCCGTGCTTCATAGGTTCTGACTTAATGTGTTTAACTTGCCACAATGCTATCTTTAAGTTTTAGAAATGGGGTTGTTTTAGTCGGTAGTTCTAACTTGTCTATGAAGCAAACTAAATAAGTGTAATATATGTTTACGAAATTCGAAACCATCTAATTTTTTCATTTTATGAATGCTGACTCTATAGTTGTCAAGGCGCAAGGGGGTGAGGCGTGAGGCGAGGTGCGTGCCTTAGGTACGCTAGGCGTAAAAATTTTACAAAACATATTTTCTAGTAAAGTGAAGTTAAATGCGATAACATTATTAGAAAAAGAACTAAGAGAATTGTTAGATGTTGCATTAGGAATATCTAGCCTTGAGTTAATCTAGCCTTAATAGAAATTGAATTAGGAATATCTAGCCTTGAATTATTGTTAAAGCTCTTAAAAATAGATGGACGATATAGATGAAAGTAAGTTAAAACCTTGAAATATATCTAGCCTTGATATCCTACCATCCTTTTAAGCTAATATTGGCTGTCATTGGTAATTTTGTTCAATTTGGGCAGCTATTTTGTGCTCGCTCTTCCTTTTTTAGCTAATATGATTTATTGTTCATGTTTATGTCTGTCTATTCAATTTGATGTTGGATTCTTGCGTATTTTGTGTACTACTATTTGTGAATTTTAGAGTCATTATCAATTTATAAGAGGGGATTGTATTAGTCCTCTCAACTTATGCTATGTTGTTTTATAATAATTTTTTTTATTTTCTTTCAGAAAGTCTATTACTGTTTCTAAAATGTGTAAATTTTGTATAATTTATTGCATTTGGAAATTGCCTTTCGTCATGTAATTGGTAATGGAAACATTTTGGTATAATTTGCAAATTTCTTTTTTATTATTTTTTCAGGTGTCAAAATTAATATTATAAATTTTAAATCCCTTCGATCCAAAGTTGTCACAAATATTACTTTGTAGTATAATACGTGACAATTCACTCTATTTATGACAATTAATTTTATGTAACATGACTAAAATTGCAATTTTTGGGACAACACATTTGGAAATAGTATCGGCAACGGAGTTATTAGCGATGATATATTTGTCATATTGTCATATATAGACTTGTGTGACAACTTAAAATTTTTTTATGACATCAATTATTATCACAAATATTATAAAATGTGAAAATAATATTATTTCTGACAAAAAGGGTTTTCTTTTCGGTGACGGTAAAAGTTATATGTGACTTAACTTATTTGTGATGATAAGTTTTTCTTTTTAGTTACACCACATGTTGTCACAATAAATGTTGTCAAAAAATACTTTACTATTTGTGAAAACATTTTAATGAAATATTATCTGTAATGGAGTTATTAGCAACGATAGTGTGATAACTTATTATTGTCATATAATGTTATATGTGATAACTTCTTGCTTTTCATAACAATATTTGTTATTATAAAAAGCTTGATTTCTTGTAGTGCTCATGACGATGTCCTCTAGCAGTTAAGTATAGTTGTTATCATGACATAATATTTTTATACAATTCTTTTTTAAAAAAATTATGCATGTTTATAGCAATAGCTTTTTTTATAATATTTACAAGTATCTTCATTGAGATGGCCTTGTTTAGAGCTTAGTTACAGTTAAGACTCCTCATTCCTCCCAATAAGTGTATTTAGTAGGATTCGAACCTTATTCTCCTTCAATTTATTCAGTCTGCGTTGTCAATTAAGTTACACGATGTTGCTTACGGTAGTAGCTTATATCTATGTGAAAGATGCATGTAGATAATGGTAGTATTTTGTGCAAATAAAACGAGTCGACCACTTTCCATTAGATGGGATTTTTTTTGAATAGGAATATAATATGTGGATACTGAAATAGTTGATGGATTGACCAACCCAAACTAACTTGTACACCATATTTATAATAGTCGCTTAAACTAGTTATAATGAGTTTGATTTCCACTTTTCCATAGTGTGAAAGTATTTTTTAATAAAAGAGGACACCTAAAAACTGTCAAATTAATAATGGATTGCTTAATTGAATATATTTACGATAGATTATAAATATTAATATTGTTGAACAAGAAGAGCGTAAATTAGTTTTCTACAAAATTTTTCTTCACAAAATTTTCTACAAATTTGAAAAATTAGGAGGACAAGCATTGATTTTAACCTCAACTCAAGTCATAAATATAATGGCAGTCGACACACGTTTATTATTTTTCTTTAACAAAATTTGTAAATTGAAAAAGGAGACTTTTTCCTTAGAAATTATCAAATTTGAAATTCTTAGGATTGAAATCTCACATTGTTCTCTGTACATTTACTGAACTTATATATAAATAGGATTCTAAAGGCCTTAATTTAAAAAAATAATTTTAAAATTATAAGATTGGCTCTAAAAACGAGAAAGCGAAATTGTGTATTAGTAATTAAGAGGGTCAATAAAATCAACCACAATATTAATTATTCAATGAAATATTGAAATTTATTTGGAAAAAAAAGGCATGACAAGACAAGGAATTGTGTTAGTAATTAAGAGGGTCAATAATAGTGGATGTGGTCCAAGTTGACTCCACCGTGATCTCCGGGCTCTAAGGCCCTTAACTAAACTCACTTACTGTTAATAATAAGGGTTAGTCTAAGTAATAAGTAATTTTATATCGTTTAAGTAAGGTTTTAATTTCATATTTTAGTGAATGTGAAATTTTTTTATGAAAGACTCATCTACCACTATCAGGTGCGTAATCCAGATTGAATCTGAACATAATTAAAATAAAATTCTGATAAAATAAATAAAAAAAACTCACTCATTCAAATTAGGAATCCATAAAAGTTCACAATTAAATGGGGATTTTATAGAAATAAAATATTTTGAAAAGTTAGGTCATACTAATCCATAATGCAAAATTTTAATTTCAAGTTTCACTTTATTGAAATTCTACATTATTTGGTGACGAAATAAGAAATATTACTTATATTGATAAATCAATAGTAACCTCTAAGGATACATTTTGGGTTATTTATGGATGTTTATTCATTTTTTTCTGTTTATTTGAATTTAAATTTTTCTTTTACGTTACCTTTTTTCTTTCTCTCCATCGATTGACACTCATTTTTCAATATATATATATATATATATATCTTCTGTTTGTTTTTTAAAAAAAAATTCAACAAAAGTCATCTTTATGCTCCAGATTTAATCTTACTCACTTTTGGTCTCCGTTGTAATCTTACATTATTTGATTGCTAGCAAGAAATACTCCTTATATTGATAAAGCAATCCTAATCCCTTAAGTTACCTTTTAAAATTAAATGTAGCTACTTACATGATATTAGAGTCAAATATTATTAGACCAATTTAATAATAAAAATAACAATATAATATTCCTTGCTCCATAAAATTTGAACATCCAAATATATGTTAGAATCCCACGTTACTTTGGCTATAATAAAGAAGTGCTCATTTTATAATGAAACAATTCTAACCCTTTAGAGTTTGAGGTTAGATGTTTACGGTCCCTGTTTCTTCTAAATTTTCATTTGTTTTATTTTTACGCTTTCATTTGTTTTCTTAGTTGATTTAGTGTTTGAATTTAATTGATCTTGATCAGGTCTCTTGATTTGATTTGTTCCAGTGTCGCCTTGGGATGCAAAGGGTGCTACCGTCCAGAGCCTAAACTTGAAAGGGGCTCAAATTTTTTATTTTTTAATTTTTATGTTTTTAAAAAATAAATATAATGTTTTTTTTGTTTTTTAATTAAAAATTTTAATTAATTTTTGATAAATTTAGTATAATAGCATAAATTAAAAATTTGAATGGTTTTATTCATTTAGTTTTTTAGTTCTATTTTTCATAAAATAATTAGATATAATTAATTTTCATTTTTATTATTCAACTATATATTTTATTTTATAATTAAATTCTAAGAGGATTGATCTTAGTGGTAAAGTGACTTGTTGAAACCTAAAGGTTGAGAGTTTACTTCTAAAAAAAAATCTTAATCATGCCAAGTCGGAATTATATTAACAATTATCCCCTAATTTATTAAAAAATTATAATTAGATTATTTTTTTTTATTAAAAGAGCCAAAAGTATATGATTTGTAGAGAAATTTGTGGACCTAGAGAGTGTTGGGCTCTGAGCATACAAGTGAGGTTGGGCCCATGTAACACAAAACCAATTGACTTGTGTTAAGGCTCAATCTACACCATTTATATTTCACTCTTTATCATCTTTAGTTTTTCATGTGGGATATCTCCAACACTCTTCCTCAAATACAACTGGGCCTGGACCAGTAGCCACTTGCCAACATTCCTTGGCCTATCTTCTCTGAGGCTCAAGGTCAACACCGGGTCTAGCCTTTCTCTGCTAGCCCAAACTCCACCAGGACTTTAACACGAACCCAAGATCACAAGCTGTCAGGCCTTCTTCCGCTCTGATACCATGTAGCGAATCCGTGGGCCAAGAGAGCGTTGGGCTCGATAGCATGAGTGAGCATACAAGTGGGGTTGAACCCATATAACACAAAACCAATTGACTTGTGTTAAGGCCCAATCTACACCACTTAAATTTCACTCTTTATTATCCTTAATTTTTCATATGGGGTTCACGTACTATTTCACATAGAGCCTAAAAATATCAGGCCTGATTTGTTTGAGTTTTGTATCTAGATATTTAACTTATCATTCGATGCACTGATTCATCAATATATTGCTTCTCTATTAAGGTTTACTCTTCCACTTGTTTTTAGTTGTTACAACTGGTAGACAAAACACACACAAATCACATAAAAGCATAAAAAAAAGTTAAAGAAAAAAGAAACGAAAGCATAAAAAACCATGTTTTATGTATTATATATAAGTATAAAGAAAATTTATTCGAAGTTATTTCCTTATATTTCATTAATTTAAATTTGGCATATATTTGAGATTAGGGTAAATTTTAAAAAAGTACCTTGTGGTTTTACTCATTTATAAAATGGGGTCAGCGAAATTTTTTTTATAAAATGGGGTATGTGGTTCCAAAAAATTTGCAAAAGGGGCATACGGATTCAAAATAGTGGTGTTCCATCGAATATTTTTAACAATTCAATATTCTAATAATTTAACCTTATTATTTAAAAATTATACATCATATTTGAGTAATTTTCGGAGATTTTTTTTATTTTTTATATTTTTTTTAAAGTTTGTTATCCTAATTTAATAAAAAAAATATTTGCACTAGTAAAAAAATTTTAAAAAAATTCACATGTGTGTATTGTATTTTTAATAATCATCTTGCAAAAATTCAGATAAAAAAGAATAAGATTAACTATTTTTGTGACATAATTTAATATTGAAAATTCTTTATTTGTAAATTTTTTGAAACCACAGACCCTGTTTTACAAAAAAAATTCCTCATGCCCCATTTTACAAATGAGTAAAAATATAAGGTACTTTTTTAAAGTTTACCCTTGAGATTATATATTTGAGATTATCAACTGAAAATTCCAAATATATTTTAACATATTAATGAAATTAGCATTTAGAACTTTTAATTGAGGTAGTCCTTATAAGCTGTTATATGATAGAGTAATTTTTTGAAATATACACTTTAGACAATAATTTATATATGAATTAAATCTCATAGCTTTTACAATATCTGACTTTTCTAATTGGAGTTCTTAATTTGTGTCGATTTGATGAGCTCACATCCTCGGAGCATTGATAATAATAAGCTTTCTAGAGAATATAAATGTGTGATTCTATGTTAATGGTATGATTGATATATGAGAGAGCAAAAACCATATATTAAAAGTCAAACTCGACACAATATGTAAAAATGTAAAGAAATTCACTTAAAGTTTCCAACTTATTAACATATTTTATGATTAGAATTCATGTAAAATTTACTTAAATGGACTATGAATTAATGGTCCAAAAATTCAAGTTGAGATAGGAAGTTGATAAAGCCAAATTTAGTAGGTTATGATCCACGTTTGCATCCATGTCACGTTGACAAGGACCAAACATTCACAAAATTATTATTTTCTTTATTACAGGACCAAACCATAACATCACTTGAACAACAACTCTCGTAAAACAAATAATTGAAGAATTTTCCATGTAATTACTTTGGGTCCCCAATCTTGAACCTTAATTTGTCCTCTAATTTTAGTGAGTTCGTAGGTATAATTAATTGACAACACTTTTATCTTTTTTGTTCTTTTTTTTAATGGAATATCCCAAGCAATTGACCAACGGCTAATCATCAATATACTAGAGTTGTTTTATAAGGGATTAAATATTTAATATTCTTTTTATTAGATATTTGACACATAATAAAAATTATATAAGTGTCAAACATCCAACAAAAAGTTATTAAATTGAAGATTTTTTACTTTGTATAGAATGTGATCTATAAAGTTTCCAGGCATCTAGCCCTCATTTTTTTGCTGGTCAAACACAATTTCAACCACATGTTTTTAGCATTAATTCAAAATATATATCTCCTATTTAGATTTAGTAAAAAAATAAAAAAATAAAAAGGAAAATCTGAAAATAAAGATTAAGTAAAAAAATCTAGCACATGATAAAATTTGAATGAAAGATAGAAATGGGAAACATAATTGTGGACAACAGATTTGAATCCGTGTACGAGTATCACATTGTCTATACTCCATAATGTGAAAAAATTGATTTTTTTTATAAAGTAACGGGATAAAAATAAAAGGGCGAGGGTGATATTACGTCATCAATGGCCCACCGCTTACATTTACGCTTCAGAGGGGAGCAAACCGAATAGACCACCACAGGAGACGCCACCCTTCCCCACTCTAAACCTCCCAATCCATATATATAAATATAAATGTAAAGGTACAAAAACCTTGATCATAAGGTGAGATATGTGAAAAAAATTGATAATGTTGTTAACTTTTACTCATAAATTGAACTCAGTGTTATGTATTAAAAATGTAAAATAGATACATGTGCTTAACTGATCAATTGGAATAAGATATATAATGAATGTCCAAAATTAATAGGGCAGGGATCAAAGTGACACAATTTAGATTAGTTATTCTGATATTGAGATTTAACAAATTATTTAGTCACAATAAAAAATGTTTTCAAATAAAATTTTTAAATTAGATGAAATGTATAATGTCATTGAAACTGATTTTTTTTTGTGCAGAGCTATTAAGTCTTAATTAAGAGTAAGGATATTATGTGAACAATTATAGTACTAATGCATTAAATATGAAATTCAAGGACTTTAATCAATAAAAATTGAAAATATCAAAATTCTGCCCTGAAGTTTTTTCCATATACTATAAATGATTATAAATTTTCGCACTAACAAATTTGCATATATGTTACTCCCATCTTAACATCTCCATTATAACGTTTGCCATCAACTATGTACTTAAAGGGATAAAAAAAACCAATCAGCCTTGATACAATTGGTAGATCCATAAGTTATGAGTCGAAATGATCATGGATCAATTCCTAGCTCTCGCAAAAACTCTTATTATTTAAAAAAAAGATAAAAAAATATCAATAACAAAAAAAAAAAAATACCAACAAAAGCAAATAGCAAGTGCATCAACTATTCAAAACTTTGACATATTGTAATTTTTGAATATCAAACAAGTTTACATGACATAGTATATATTTCATCATTTTTATGATATATTAATGGATTCAAGTATTTTATGAGTATTTGTGACAAAGCTCTTAGCCTAATAGTTGAGTATTGAAGTTATGATTATAAAGGTCACATGTTCGAATTCACATTCGGGTAAGGTAGAATGATGTTTTTCTTTATTATTATTATTATTATAAGTCCAATAAATTAATTTTTTTTAAAAAAAAGTACTCAATGAGTATTTATAATGACACTAGTTTAGGAGGAATAAGAATAATGCACATTATTATTTTATTTAATCACGTTTTTGGAATTGGTTTGAAAATAGCCATCGTTAATCCAAATGCAGATTGTTACAAGTCATTATTGTTAGGAGACATTTTACTTATATTTTGAATTAAGACATATTTAAGAAATAGTTTAAGTATGTGGATATGACTATTAGATAATTATTAATTATCATTTGGCAAATAAAAAAAATTATTGTCAATAAAAAATCATCAGCAACCTTAACTACGAATACAAAATGTAACAACTGAATTAAACCATTTTTCAATTTACTAATTATCCCAAACAAATTAATATTCTAATACCAACAATTTTTTTTAGTATCTCGAGGCATTTTTGCTAATTTTATTAATTATGTATCTGAAATTTTATTAAACTCACAATGTCCTATAATTTAAATTTTTCAAGAGTTGGTGACCACTATATGGAAAACCAATAGTTAACAATTTTTTATTAGAAATTAAAAAAATTTTCCCGTCTAAATAGGTCTAAGGTTTTAACATTCTGAATAGAAAAATGGTTGTTGAAAGAAATTCAAATTTAATTGGATGATTTTGAGAAGAATAATTTCAAAAAGAATGCGCATAACATTGAATAAAATTTCCATTTACAGTTCTTTTTGAAAATTCTTTCATCCATTTTCTATAAAGTAACACATTAAATTAATGTTTAAATAAAAAAAAACAAATTCATTGGTCAATTTGACTAGTTGTAATGTTAGAAGAGTCGTTACAGTCGTTAATTGAGTAGCCGACTCAGAGTCACTTTCTTATATAGCTGTCACCCCCTTAAAATAATTTAGACCCCTTGTGATTCATTAGTTTTAAAAAAATATTATTCATGTTGTAAATATGTACACTAGAGTTTCACTCTAATACATATTTGATATGAACTAATATTTGGCAAGGTTGCATATGGTCAATAGACTGGACCTACTTCAACCTACATTAACTACTAACTCATACTCCTTACAATTAAGTTTATACTCAAAGTGTCTACAGTTAATCCAAACTTTCCAATACGCATATATATCAAAATTACAAATATTCTGTAATTGGTTTTTACATTCTTAAAAAATAATGAATAATAACAATTAATCCAATAAACACTAATACAAAAACAGCATGTAGGGTTGCATCTTTTCAGACGGTTTATGAGAAAGCCGTCTGAAAAAGTGTTTTAAAAAACACGAAGAGACATTATGGATTATTAAAATTTAATAACCGTCCATATTGTGAAATGGTAATTGTAAAATGGGTAATTCGGATGGTTATTAACTTTTAACCATCCGTATTGTTTTCCCATTTTACAATTACCGTATACTTGAGCAATACGGACGGTTAAAAGTTCATAACCGTCCGAATTGCCTTAATTCCAGTTACTCAAACCCGGTCACTCTCATTCTCTGTCTATCTCAAAATCGCAAAATCCCCTACCGCGCCTCAAAACCTCTCCATCATTTTGCTCCGCCGCCGTCTCCCGTAGCCTCTCTTTCTCCTTCTTGCTGCCATCTCGCCTCCCCCAAACTCACTGCAAAACCCTTGCCGCTACCTCCGCCGCCCCCAAACCCACTGTAAAATCCTTGACCAAAATCGTAAAACTCATCCCCTCCGCCGCTGTCTCCGTCGTTTTCTCCCTTCCGCCGCCGTGTCCCGCCACCACTGTTTCTCCTCTCGCTGCCGTCTCCGCCTCCGCAGCTATCTCCGTCGACCCCGGTTATTCCTTCTCCAAGGTTTTTCTCTCTCTTGTTATCTTTTTGCATGCCTGATTCTGTATTTTTTGATCTATTCTATTGATTTCAGGCTAAGAGAAGGAGGTCACAGAGTGCCAATTTAAAGTGGAACTAGATCCAGGAGGAGTGTCCTGAACCTAGTACTGAACTTGTAAGAACTCAAACTTGCCTTTTCTGCCTTCTTTTTCTTCACCTGCTTTTGAAAGGTTCGAACTCTATGTTGATTGGATCCTTTAATTTTTGTTTCGTGTTTGTTTGCTGAATGATTTCTATTTTCAAATTAGGGAAATGTTGGTTCAGATTTTCCCTCTTTGTTTCCCACCGTTAAATGTTGTCCATTGCTTGTTTTAGCTGATTTAGGGTGTTAAATTTTAGGATTTTCTTTTTATACTCCCTTCCTGAGTTAGTTTTTAACTGCAAGAAGTGAATCCTATTATCTCTTTATCTTCTTTTCTTTAAGGGGAATAATTTATATATATATATATATATATATATATATATATATATATATATATATATATATATATATATATATATATATATATATATATGTTAAATAATAATTTCCACACTTTTGCATTTCTTCATTTTCATTTTTAACTTATTCATCTCTACTTTCCAAAATTCATCAATGTGCTTGCTTTCAACTTGTATTATTGTTTTCCCTTTGCTTTATAATTTCATTTTCCATTTTTTATATAGAAAGGGTCAACTATAATGCACAAAATAATCACAGTGTGACCATTTCTTTGTTGTTCATATTGCAAGTGTAAAAAATACATGACGTTTTCACATTTGCATGAAACTATTGGTATTTTGGCAGATGTCGGTTAAAAGCCAACTCAGTTAATTTATTAAGAATTATGCATTACAAAAATGTATCTAAGAAAATAAAAATATGACGACATATAGGCATTGCTTGATATAGGTATGAGGTCATTTACAAGCGCGAAAATCGTTTATTTTTTGAAAATTTAATATGAAAGGTCCATTATTATCAAATGAGAACCAAAATTAGGAAAAAGTGCTTTAGATAAGAAATGACCCAACGAGGCCTAGCCTTTGCGGGCTAGTGATGGCTTGCCTTTCATTTACTTCAGCCTTTTGTTTATTTCCTTTACAATGTTACAGTTGCAGAGTTGGCATATCTTTCATATTTGGTATTTAATAATCATTTACCTGTATCAGAAGTATAAATTAGAATTTTAAACTGAAGCTTAATCTTTTTTAGGTCCCAAATGTTTTTTATTATGCTCAAAAGGCTGTACTTCATCCAACAGCTCCATTATATGACCAAGAACATCAAGCTTTGATACCTAGATGCGAGAAGGCCTTGAGAAGAATATTTATTCTTTGGGACTCTGACATGGATGAAGCACTCAATGATGCAGAATTGAATGAATTTCATGTCATATTTGACTATTTGACTTTCCATAGTGAAGTGTTTTAATGCTCCATTGCAGCCAGCTGAAATAGTAGGTGTTAGAAGAGTTGTACAAGAAAAGAAAATGGAAGGTGTACTAACGATCTAGGTCTTACCCTCGAAGGGTTCTTGTTTCTTCATGCTCTTTTCATAGATAAAGGGAGACTTGAAACAACTTGGGCTGTTTTAAGAAAGTTTGGCTATAATGATGAACTAAAACTCAGAGATGATCTTCTTCCAATTCCATATAAGCATGCTCTTGATCAGGTATCCCCTACTGATAATATGTTTATTTTACCTGTCTATTAAATTTTAAGTGCAGTTAGTTGGATAGTATTTTGTTTAGTACCTAGCTTCTTAAGGTTTTAAATTTCTTAGAGAAAATATTAGAGGTAGCTAGGCTTGTAAATGAAGAAAGTGTTTAATTTTATTGTATTTTTAAGTGTTTTGTTTGGAGAAATTGATTGTACTGTTTTAGAGAAATGAAAGTTGAGTTTGGGATGTATATAGCACTGCTGCTTTTTACAGGTTCACTGATTGTGAATATAGCATTTTAAAAATTAAAAAAAAAAATCTAAGTATTTCGGACGGTTGTAGTAAACAATCGTCCGAAATAATTAACATTCCGTGATGAAATACCTCGGTGTATTGAGAATCGTCCGCAATGATCCTTATTGCGGATGGTTCATAACCGTCCACAATAAGTCCGATCATTCCCGTCGCGACCTTTACGGACGGTTTGAAACCGTCCGAAAAAGCCTAAATAACCGTCCGTAATGAGGTTTTTTGTACTGGTGAAATATTAAAATAAATATCAGATCAACTAATAAACTATCTAAGTATAAGTTATATGCATCTATATAGATTTAAAGGTATTTTGACTTTTTTTTTATAAAGTAAAAGTTATTTTATCATTCGTCACCATTAAATTAATAATGTAAAATTTAATCCATTAATAATAATGACAATGTAAGAAATCACGGTATTTCCATCTTCCCAACTAAAGTATGCAAACCAAAAATATAATGTAAATGATATTCTTTCTCTAATCAAGTAGTCAGCAATATATTGATATAAATATAAAATTACTTGTTAATTTTTTAATTGCAAAGATTATTTATTTGTTATATATATATGTTAACGTGTAACCAAGAGATAACAATTAATTGCGTGATCATTAAGATTATGGCCTCCATGGTAATGTATTTAATTTAAATTCAAAGCCGCCACGTACGTAAAAGTTAATTAAAATGATCCAAAACACTTGATTTGTGAGGTAATATAAAATTTATATGCGTATTATGTATAAATACTGTAAGCTAATAAATTCATATACGTGAAGCCTTCAAATTTATTTAATTTTGTAAAAAGGAATAATGTACGCTAATATTTAGGGAGGGAAAAAAGTAAATAAAAAAGAAAGAGAAAAAGAAAAACGTGAAGAACAGTTCCAGTATTATCTGCTATTTTTCGAGATTTCAAAGTGCTTGACTTTCTAGTAACCATTGTACGACTTTCTAATTAATGATCAATACTAATGGACGACTAAAATAGTTTCCATTTTTTTAATATAATGTCACTATTTAATTAATCGATTAAAATCACATTCCTTTTAATTTCTGTAAATTAAAATGAATTTATTTTTATGTTAAAATTATAATAATTTATGGCTTAATTGATATGAATTTTATTTTATTAATTTAATTAAAAATAGCATCATAAGAGCATCTCTAATAAATTATGAGTTTTGAGTTGATGTGGCATATAAAATAGATATTCAAATTAATGAGATGTCAAAATAGACAAGAAAATTAAAATTCTAATTACAAAAGATTGTCTATGTAATTAGTTCTTGTATTTTTTTAAAATAAAATAATAGCAACAAAAATTAAACAACTTATTAGATAACTTCTAACTATTAAAATATTATTATTCAGTCTTCTATTTGATTGTCTATTTATGGAAGATTAAATAGACAATATTTAAAATTAAGATGACACCTCATATTAGAAAGAGTAACTAGAAGATCTATTGCAGAGTATTTTTTTTAATTTAATATCCATTTTTACTTATGTATCAAGAAGGATACTCTAATAATACCGTAATTCTAGTTGCAAATATTAATTTTCCATCTAATTATAAATTTTTAATTAATGCTAGTTATAGTACTCCCCATATTTTTTTACCATCTCTTTAGGCATTTTATTGTCTTTCTTTTTAATTGTCTGGTTATATTATCCATGCATTTTCATAATTTTTCTCCAATTTATCATTGTATTAATAAGAAGAGAAATTATATATTAATAAAATTATAAGTTAATAATTGAAAAAACAGAGACTTTAATACAAAAATGTGAAAGATAAATAGGTCATTTTAGCAGTATAATAAAAAAATTTATCGCTTGTGATGCTTTGTTAAATGGACTAGTAAAAAATTTAAAGGAATATTGTTTTTATAACTATTTTCATCTAATTTTAGTAGTTTATTTACATAATAATCAAAATCAATAAAAAATTTATTACAATATAAAAATGACTAATTTAATCCTAATATATTTTTACTAAAATCTCTTTTTTCTAAATTACACTTATATTTTCATCAATATATAACCTATCTCCTGATTAATTCAAGGTAAATTAGAAAAAGAATTGTGAAAATGCAATAATAATCTAATTTGAATTAAAGAAAAGAAAGTAAAAAGGCTAAACACTAAGGATAAATAAAACAATTACCAACTATTAAGTATAGACAATGGTTTCACTCAAATTAATTATTTGTAGTGTTGTTCGGTTGGTCCGTCCGCAAAATTTAGACCGATAACTATAGTGAATTTTACTCGTTATTGGTCGGATGGTTTTAAAACTTCATATCGTTTACTCGTTATTTATCCATTGATTCAACTGATTGATCCAATGAGTACTCGATGACCCAAGCGAGTTTAATAGTTCAATGAGTCAAGTAAATTCTAGTATTTACAAAATAAAATTTGACCTCTAATCGGACAATACACTATTGGTTTTTATAATTTGCAAATTCAAAACTTTGTGGTAAATATTCGACATTGTATGTTTATAGTGATTGAATACTATTAAGTTGTTGAAAGAAATATTATCTACAAAAATAAATTTTGTTGTTAGTTTTAGTATTGAATAATAGTTTATTGTTTGTTATGTCATGTCATGTTTTATTTCTAGACAATTAAACTGAAGTTAAATTTGGAAATGGAGGAAAGAAAGTTAAGGACAAAGAAGTTGCTATTTTGAAAAAGATTCCAAAGTGGAGAATATTTTCAGTTGCATTATATGTTAAAATTCAGTTCCCAATATTTTTATTTTACATACCAAAAATGAAAAGCTCATCAACTTCCTTACGTCGTCTATTATGCGCCTCACACTGTAATTTTGACCTATTTAAATATAAAGAGTATTTCAAGGAGTACACTCAATTTATTTATAATTTCTTTATTTTTTTAATTGGATTTGAATTCTCTAAAGTTAAAAAGGTGATAAAGTTTATCTTTTAATTAATCTCAACCATCCATTCAGTTTTAATGGTTCAGATTTGATTGTATTGTGAACCTCATAAACCACAAAAATTCAATCTGAACCATTAAAACTCAACGAATAGCTAAAATTAATCAAAATATAAAACTTCACTGCCCAACAACTTTAGAGAATTTAAATCCATCTTTTTAATGAAATTTGGTTATTACCATCACTTTAAAATATTGGATTGGGGTAACCAAGTAAACAAAAATTATCTGGTGTAAAATTCAATGAACCAAAGTAGCTTAGCTTTAACACATAAGCAGGATCGATTGTATGCATAGGTTAAAGGTGCGATGAGATATGGCGTATGATCAAAAGGTGCTCATAAATTTTTTCACATGCATGTACATGTATTGACTTTAGGAGTCTTAATATGAATTAAATTATTGAGTTAAAATAAAACTTTAAATAGTTATTATTTAATTATTATTAGAATATATTTCAATTTTATTTGAAATTTTGGGGCTCTTATAAAAAAAAGATCTCAATGCACAAAGTAATTTCAGCCACATGTCATAAAAAGGAAAAATAAATTACATATATACGGCCTCCCTTTAAATAATTTTAAGCTTCCTTCCTAACATGTGATTGGTCATTTTTTTTCAATTTTTTTACCTTAATTTGCATTTATCTCTCAAATCGTTCATTTTTTTGACATGCCGCTTTAGAATATTTTGTCTGTCTCTTTTTTATCTTCGAAATGATATCCATTGTGATATTTTCGAAATTTTTGAACCAGTAGACATGTGGTAGACGTCTTATAGACATGTGGTAGAAGCCTGGTAGACATGTGGTAGAAGCCTGATAGGCATCTGGAATCTATTTTTTTATTAGCCTTTTTTCTCTTGTAATTTGTTTGGTGATTATTGATTTTGATTCACGTATTATTTTTTATTTCGAAATTGAAGTTCTTGTTGTTGTTTAACAATAGAAGAGATTAATGTATTGTTTCATCGTAATTGAATTTGAGATGTTGAACATGATTTTGTTGCTTTTAGTGTAGATGGTGCCTTGATTCTAAGGTTTGCACAAACTAACATAACGATTCCATAAAAATACTATCGAAACTAAGATCTACCACGCGACTATTGGATATCTATCATGCGACTATTGGATAAAAAATTTTGAAAAATCACAGTGGATGTCATTTTAAAGATAAAAATAAGATCAACAAAAAACTCTAAAGCGGCATATCGAAAAAATAAACGGTTTAAAGATAAATGACAAAATAAAAAAGGAAATCAAAAGAAAAAGGAGAGAAACAAGTGGATGACATATATGTAAGCAGAATGGAATAGAATGTATATTTAATATTAGTTTGACTTGATGATGAATTTATAAATACTTTACAAAATATGACTAGTCTTGATAATTAGTCTTATGTAAAAGCCACATTCATTTATTCATAATAATGTCTATATTGTTATAAATATATATGTTACAATTGTTTATATGTAACTTATATATTGAATTGTAGTGATGTCTATTAGTTTCACCATTATTATGTAACTTGTGTCCTTACAAGTTCTTAGTAATTGCCTATAAATATAGGCCTATTGTATGAAATTCATACAAGATAATAGACATTACTTTCTCATACTATTTCTATGGTTTATGTTCTTGTTATTCTAAGTATTTTACAACACGTTATCAGTACGAATTGCTCTTTTGATCAATACCAATAAGATTATCATTTAGTTGATGTGATGAAAAACGTGTGTGGTGATGGGTAGCACAAAGACGACAAGAATTTGATCGGGGAAGTTATTACTTTGTTTGAAATTTTACTATTATTGTTGATTTTATTATTATTATTTATTCATAATAATTTTATTAATTCTTTTGAATTCTTTTGTTGATAGATTTTATGCACAAGATAAATAATGATTCATCCAACGATGGGTTGCAATCTACCTAGTCGGTTTCATCAAATATCTAAAATTATTTTGGTGATGAGTATAATTTATTTTTTTTAGTTCTATCATTTGTTTTTCTTTTCTTTTATATTATGTTATTTTTTATCATGATAATTTTTATATTCTTGAAGAACATATATGTGATTATATCCCTGAAGGATATATGAAATAATTTTGAATATTTATATTCCTGAAGAATATATATATGTAATTTTATCCCTGAAGGATATAATGAACAATTTTAAATATTTATATTCTTGAAGAATATATATATGTAATTTTATCCCTGAAGGATATAATGAACAATTTTAAATATTTATATTTCTGAAGAATATATATATGTAATTTTATCTCTGAAGGATATAATGAATAACTTTAATTTTTATATTCCTGAAGAATATATATGTAATTTTTCCTCGAATGAGATATAAAATAATTTTATATATTCATATTCCTGAAGAAAATATATGTAATTTTATTCGTAATGAATATATAAATAATTTTAATTTTTGTATTCCTGAAGAATATTTATGAAATTATATCCCTGAAGGATATAAGAATATTTTAATTTGTATTTTCTTGAAGAATATTTATGTATTTATGTCCCTGAAAGAGATAACAAATGTTTTCAATTTTTATATTCTAGAGGAATTTATATGTAATTATATTCTTGAAGGCTATAAGCTAAAATTTGTAAACCTTGATATTTCTGAAAAATTATTTGTCATGGATACTTACTGCAGAAATTTATTTAAATTCCATGAATCTTGGAGATTTTATTAAAGAATGTAATGAAGCATCCCTGCAGGATCGCTCAAAAGTTAAAGCTTTTCCTTTGGCATCATTTACATGAAGAGTTGAATCGAGTCTCACTTTAAAAAATCCATTAGTTCTTTGGAATTCCGGGAAAGAACAATTTGAACACCGAAGACTTGTGTTTAGTGGATAGTAGGACTACCCTACAAAGTGATTAGAGTTTATTTATTTATTTTTTACATGATTATATTTATTTATTTATTTATTTATAAGGCAATATATAGGTGGTGTTTAATTAGTTTATTTATTTACATGATTATATTTAAGTTATAAAATAAAAGTTATTATAATCAAATAGTCGACTATTCAAGATCCTGAAGATCTTTTGTAAAAGTTTTAAGGAAAATATATTTTTGTAATTTGGAATGCATATGAACATGCTAGCATTTTTCACCCGAAGTGGAATAAGATTGATGAATTTTTCACTCGAAGTGAGAAAAATCAAATTGATAAATTAGTTTCACTCGAAGTGAAAAATTTAAATGAATGAATATATTCCACATGAAGTGGAGAAATTAAATTATGAATAGTTTTCATTGGAAGTGAAAAATTATAATTGTGAATAATTTCCACCCGAAGTGGAAGAATAAATTTGATGAATAATCTCAACATAAAGTGTTATTGTAAAATCGATGAACAATTTCACCCGAAGTAAAAATTAAAATTCATAAGAAATTTCATCCGAAGTGAAATTAAAATTGATGAATAATTTTTCCCACAAAGTGAGAAAGTAAAAGTGATGTATAATTTCTATCAGAAGTGGAAAAGTAAAATTGAGGCCCAATAACCACCAAAAGTGGAAAATCGAATTGAAATATTTTGATAAAAAGAAATGAATTCTTTTCGAAATTGATTGACGTCAAGGCTAGTGAAGCAATTGTAAAAAGGCTCTACAAGAGTCGATATATAATACTTTGATGATGCAGGAAACAAATTGTTACCCAATATTGTGTTAAGGGGGAACGCATTTTGTAAATGCTCCAGAAGAGCCAGAATTAGTGTTTCAAGGGGCTAAAAATTAGTTCAATACTCCAGAAGAGCCAATATTAAGATACTAAAGAAATAAAAAATTGTTAAATGCTCCGGAAAAGCTAATATTGTATGTTAAGGGACAAACAAGTTATTGAATGATTCGGAAGACTGAATGTTAATCTACCAATGGGATGATTATTATGAATAATCCATTATATTCCCCAACTTCTCACATATGTTTGTTGAGTTTTAAAATATTCGCAGAAATGAATATTATTGAAAATGTGAATGAAGTAATTAAAAAACGTCTTCATGGTACATATATTTTCTGACCAATTTAACTATAAAATTGAAGTTTATAGAATGAAATAAATTTATATATGAAAATGAATGAAAATGTTACCATGATATTGGGTAAACACGAAAATTATTGAATGCTCCAAAAGAGCTAATATTAATGTAATAAGGGAAAATAAATTTTAAATGCTCCAGAATAGCCAACATAATGTACCAAGAGAGAAAAATTGTTGAATGTTCCAAAAAGAGTATTGGTAATGTATTAAAAGAAAAAGTTGAATGGCCTAGAAGAGCCAATATGAGTATTTCAAATGGGACAAAGATAATTATACATAATAGACATTAGAATGTCCTGATGGTATATATATATATATATATATATATATATATATATATATATATATATATATATATATATATATATATATATTGAGATACTTATCAAATTTGGCGCAGTCATGATTTGATAATGATGAGAAAAATTTATAAAAATGTATATGGACGTCTATTAAAAGAACCAAAAGTTCAATGTAATTTGTATTGCTTGTTCGCAAGGAAAATTGATAATAAAACCTTTCAGAAGTAAGATCATAATTGAATCTCAAACACTTAAACGCATACATTGTAATATATATGGACCAATTCATCCATGATTAAACCATTTAGTTTTTAATGCAGTCACTTCATGAAGAAGTACAAAAACCTGAAGTTGATGTTTAACTAAATGGTCACATGTATGTTTTTGTATATCAATTAAGATTAAAGTTGAACATCATGTAGTATATGTTTATACTCAAAATGGTATGGTAAAACCATTTAACAAATTTCAATATAAGTGTGGAGATACGTAACATGCAAGCAGTGTTTTAAAAATCGGGCTAGGCGGGATTTTTCATGACACCTCCGCGATTTTAGGTAATCGGGCGGTCATAGGCGGTTGACCGATTTAGGCGGGGCTAGGCGGTCCAAGGCGGGGCTAGGCAGGTTTAGGCGGGGTTCTTTGTTTTACAAATAGGCCTAGGCGGGATTTTTCAGAATACTATTTTTAAAACATGGTTCAAATTATGTTTTTTTTATATTTTATATTATTAAAATTTATTTTTTAACTGAATTTATATTTTTATATATTAAAAAATATTTTAAAAATAAAATATATAAATCCGTCTAGATCCCGCCTAGGTTCCGTTGAGGCCCCGCCTAAGCGTTTTGAAGCCTCGACCGCCCGACTAGCGCCTGACGCTTTTTAAAACATTGCATGCAAGCAATTATTTTTATATGACCAATAAGTTATTTTGTTATTTCCCCTATAATTAGTTATGGTCATGATCCAGATTTCCTTATCTAAGAGTTTATGGTTATGCAGTTTATGTGTCTATGGCTTCATTAAAATAGATCAAAATGGGTCTTTAAAGGAGATTATGAAATTTTTATTGGATGTGAATCTCCATCAATAATTAAGTATCTCGAGCGTTTAAAAATAATATGATTACTGCAAGATTTGCAGATTGTAATTTTGATTAAATTCTAAAATTAAGGGAAGAATGTAGAAAGATAATTTTGGAAAAGAAAAATTTATGGAATGCTTCATCTTTAATTTTTATGGATCCTAGGTCAATTCGTATTGAAATTTCTGAAGAATAAATTAAAATAGCGCTATAACACGCTTGAAGCGTGGATGACCAATTGGTTTAAATGATAAATATCCTAGAGAAAGAAAAATTGTCGACAATAAATGTAATCTCATTAAGGATAAGTGTACTAATATAAATATATTTCTTGCAGAAGTATTAGCACCTGAAGTGCGAGCACCCGAAGTGCGAGCACCCGAAGTTGTTAAAAAGAGGAAATTAAAATAAATTATATTAGTACAAGTAAAAGATGGAATAACAATAAAATAGTTGTATACCATATTTTGCCTGAATATATGGTTATAAATATTGAGAATGAGACTATGGATTATAAACTATAAAATGTTTGAGAAATGTCAAAAGTGATTGAAAAATAGGAAATTAAAATGCAATTCAAGTAAAAGAAAATTTCATACTACCTATTTTGTAAATATCATTTTCCTATACATACATTTATTTATTTTTATATTTATATTATGCTGAGACATTCTACTGTGGTGGACATTTAAAATTGTTGGAAAAGTATGACAAATTAGAAATTTATTTATAGGTCAAAAAGTCTATGCGTGGATTAATATGATTTGGACACTTGTGGTAAATCAATATAGTCAAATAAGGTCCATTGATAATTTATGAAGAAAATGTGGCTTGTATCGCTCAACTGAAGGAATTCTACATCAAAGGAGATAGATCAAACATATATAATTCACCTGAATTCTTTCATACTCATGATCTCATGAAGACGAATCAAGTTGACATATACAAAGTCAGATCAAGTGATAATTCAGTAGATCTTTTCTCTAAGTCGCTATTTACTTCTATTTTTAAAAGACATGTTCATAATATTGAGATGCGTCAACTGAAGGATATATCTTGCTCAATGTATTTTTGAGGGGAAGTGATATTGCATATGAATATTGTACTCTTTTTCCTTCCCTAAGTTTTTGTCCCACTTGATTTTTCTTAGCGAGGTTTTAACAAGGCATATTCATATTGCATAATCATATTCTAACGAAGAGGGGAAGTAAACATTGCACTCTTTTTCCGTTAACCAAAGGTTTTTTCCCACAGAATTTTCCTTGATAAGGTTTTTAATGAGGCAGTGTCTCATTCGTGAAATAGACATCAAAGGAGAAGTGTTATAAATATGTATGTTACAATTGTTTATATGTAACTTATATATTGAATTGTATTGATGTCCATTAATTTTACCAATGTAACTTTTATCCTTACAAATTCTTAGTAATTGCTATACAATTCATACAAGATAATAAACATTACTTTATGATACTCTACTATTTCTATAGTTTAGGTGCTTGTTATTCTAATCATTTTACAACAAATATTGCATATTTGGTTTTATTTCACCTTAAAAATCAGATTTACTATATTCGATTTTCTTACTTTTGTGTAAATTTATTAATTTCGGAGGGTAATATCTAGTTATAAAGACATCTTTCACTAAATTGTCAACAGAAACATTCATTAATTGTAACCAAGATATAATCAATTGTGTGAATTGAAATGAAACTCTGCCAAAAGGTGAGAAGTCAGTAAATCTTAATTGTGATAAATTAGGTTCCAAGGAAAACTGGACAGAAAGGTATACGTATTATTCACAAAACAATTAATTAATTAACTAATTATATAATTATATAAACTAGCCACCTTGTCAATTTTGTTAAATTTCATACACCTGGGGTCATTTCTTCAATTTATCCTTAAAATTGTACTGTGTCTCTAAATTTTAAAAGTGTCCTTGTAATTATTTAAATTTTTAAAAAGTGTATCATTTTACTTTTTGAATGTCACGTGTCAGCTTCTTGTTGGTTTAACTTTTGAAAGATATCATTTTTTAAGATTTTCTCTCTTCAATCAAAAGCTGACACGTGACGGTTAAAAAGCAAATCAGTATACTTTTTTAAAGTTAAAGCATATGGGGGCACTTTTAAAATTTAGAAAAGTAATAAAATTTTAAGAACAAATTAAGAATACTATTGATGTATTATGCCTTAATTTTTTCATAAATGAGTGAAAGTTAATTAAATAATTAATAATGAATTGAAAGGAAACAAAAATCTGAAAGTGGACTAGAGGTCGGCATGAAGAGGAAGCACATGCTTATCTTCAAATACATGTCATGTTCATTTAATTCTTTTTTTCTTTTCGTTTTCATTATGATATTTCTCTAATAGACTATGCTCCACATAAACTCCACTCTATTCTACTGAGTGCAATGGAAACTTTGTAGTCATTTGACGTGAAGAGAGAACATTTCACACGATTTTGTCATGTGTTTTAATGAGATCTGAATTTGTAGTATTTTGAGCTTCATCATGACATATGGAGAATAAATTTTTACACAAACACTTTACATTTGGAGAGGTATATATATTGCACAAATCTCTGAATGAAAAAAGTATCGCAAATCTCTCTTCTTCAGAATTCAGAATATCAAACTTACATCTTCTATTTTTTTAAGTAATATGAGGCATCTTTGCTAATTTCGTTAATTGTGGGGTTTAAACCTATAATTTATACAATTTAGATTCTCCAAGAGGTGGTGAGCACTAGACCAAAGCCTAGTAGTTATATACATCTTTTATTTAATTCAAAGTTTTCATCTCAAAACAAATTAATCTCTTAAATCATTCCTTTTTCTACACAAACATTTTTTATGTTTGAATTTTATTTTTAAAATTATATCCACATCGAAATATTTTTAAAAGATACTATTAAAAAATATTTTTTCTCAAACTTATGTTAGAGTAAGTGTGAGTTGAAATCAACATTGAAAATTAATGAGATAAATGAATGATATATAAGTACGGGGCCGATCCTACAGTAGAAGTCACTAAGGTGGTCACTTAAGGTCTCATAAAAATGAGGGCCTATATATTTTTTTATTTATGAATTTAATACCAAATTTTTTACGTTCTTTAGAAAATATATCACTGCACATTAGAAAAATTATTTTTTTCTTACTATTATTTAGCAAATTAATTTAATTTACTATAAAATTATTAAAATCTATATTTTTTGCTTAGGCCCCATAATTTGTAAGGTCGGCCCTGTATAAGTGGAAAAGGCATAAACCTAATACCTTAGAATTTTAGGTTAAATGTAATGTCAAACCTATGAAGATATCATTTACTTGGATGTTCATTGTTCTCCTAGGTCGGAGCTCCCCAATCCTAAAAAGTAGTATAAGAGCCAAGGTTTGATTGGGCTTGAGTACGATGTTATGTTCAAGAGGGAGCAAGGCCTAAGCCCTAACTGTGATGATACTCAATTGAGAGGGAAGATGGTTGGGGCAATTATGAGTTATAATCTCTTATCGAAAACTAATTAGATAAGTGAATCGTATATAATAGGGGCCCATAAACTTGATATTTTAGGATTTTGGGTTGGATGTGGTATCGAACCCAAAAATTATATCATTCACTTCACTTGAGTGCTTATTGTTTTCTCGAGTCGGAGCTCTAGGAGCCTGACAACTTATACGTGCCTATATCGCAGGAATAAGAACAATATACAATGCACCAGACTTTGTAAAATGTGCAATTTACATGCCTTATACCACGCTTATCCTTTTGAGCAATCTCACAGTGGTCGTGCATTAGCGCTCTAAGTGTTTTATACTTCATATAAGAGTGATATAAAACGCATATTTTACATAATGCGCCTCTATATGCCATTCACTTATCAATAACACTACCTTATTTATAAATATATGTGCGGATATTCTTTTTTTTCTAATATAAGTGAAGCTTACATACATAAAATAGTCAATAATTATACATATGCAATTATTGTATGGTTTGACAGTTTAAAACCTAATTTCATCAAATGAAACAAGATCCACATGTTAGCACATTGGCCTAATCAGACAAATTAGGCATATATCGCACCGCATAAATAATTAAAGGAGATTATAAGAATTTTTTATATCCATTTAAAATATTATAACATGTATATAATATATTGTTAGTGCTTTTCCTAATACTAATAATCTCCTAATTATGAATCGTTGACATAATAATAAGGCACTTTAGTATGTTTTATTGCATGTATACTACTGGCGAGCCGGGGGTCCATATCTGTCAAATTCGGACACACATAATCTTACGAAGTATGGTCCGATTCTAGTCAATAAGGTGTAGTTTAGTAGGTAATGTATGCTGAAAAAGTTGGAGGAGAACAAGGTTCGAATTCCACTAAATACATTTCGTGAGAGGGAATAAATCCCGAATAAAATTATCTTAACGAACATACTTGTAAATATTAAAAAAAAAAGTATGGTCCTATTCTATCAGAGCCAAAAGTTTTATAGACCAACTGAGCTCAGTTTGTCAAATATGTATTACTATATTTATAGTTTTATTCTATTATTCATACAAATTGTTTCAAAATTAATCAAAAATATTTTACAAATGTTTTATATATATTTAATGGTGTTATATTTTTGTCACGTCTAACTTCTTATTTAATTTATATAAAAAAAAATCTATGAATGAGCTTGAAATATATGATCAAGTGAAGCTCAGTAATATTTATGCTGGCTGGAACAAGCTTAGATAAGTTTTTTTATGAAGCTTGATAATGTTTATCTAAGCTCGCCTGTTGGAAATTGCAAGTAAAACAAAAACAAATAATGTTATACAAGTGACATTAAAACATGACCTAATTAAGATTTTTTTCGAATTGCAAATATTTCAATTGATTGAGTAGTTTTTCTTTTAATTAATATTTTGTGGGATAATTTTTAGGGTAAACTTAAAAAACATGCCTTGTAGTTTGGTCATTTTTAAAAACGTGCTTGTAGAATTTTTTTTTAAAAGGATGCTTATGGTTTTAAAAGTTTGCAAAAAAGAGGATTTTCAAAATTTTAAAATATAATCTTGTCAATTTTAAAGTGAAATTGTACAGCTTATTTAATAAAAATATAATACACTATAATGATAAAATTTAAAATTTTTTGAAAAGTATTAATATTCTTTTAGTTAAAAATTAATTATAATTTTAAAAAATTATAACAAAATAAAATTTTTTCCAATATCATTCTAATCTTCATATATAATTCTTAAATAATATAATTAAAATATAAGAATATTAAATTTATTGAAATAACTAGTGTAGCAACTAATTTTCAAACCACAAGTATTTTTTTAAAAACTTTTGTAAACAATAAATATCTTTTTGAAAAACAATCAAACTGTATGGCATGTTTTTAAGTTTACCCAAATTCTTAAATGTATATAGTACTATAGTAACATTATTTTGTAAACCAAATAAAAAATTGATATCGTCTACTCCCTCCGGCTCTAAAAATTAGTCACTCTATACATATTTCATTTGCTACTTTTACTTGTCATTCTCTATTTTCAATATAAATTTTTATTACTTTCTCTCTATTATACCCTTATTAATTATAACTCAATCATAATATATATATTATTTAATTAATATTAATTTAAAAATAAATAAATAATTTTATACCCTTTATTAATTATTTTTTAAAATTTATAAATTTATGCGGGATGGAATAATTTACTATGCTAATTAAGGAAGCAAGAACGATGCTTCTATCGGTTGATGCAAAAATATTGACACGTATATTCTGTAATTTTTTTTGTCATAAACGGGTTCCAATAGATTTTGACACGTGTCTTCATAGTATAATAATTGCATGTAAGTGATGGGCAATCTTGGGATTAGATCACATATTTCTTGTTTATATTATTCTACGGTTGAGATTTTTTTTGTTTCGTTTTCAAAATTGTAAGGGTCTAGCTTTCGGGCTAGAGCTAGGCAGCTTCCTACATATCTATTCAATGATAAGTATTTTTACAATAGAAAATCTTTGTCATACTAATTAATTTATTTATACATCTCATTTAGGAGTATTAGCTTTTTCTGAAAAACATTTAGGAGTATTAGTATTCTGAGAAAAATATAGTTTATTTTACAATTATCTATTGTCATTCTGAATTGAATTTAATATAAATTTAAAATTAAATTGAATTTATTTTTGTGATAAAAAAATTTAGGAGAATGGGTTCTTAGTCTAAACCCTTTAAAAACCAATAACCATAATTGAATTCCATGAGTTTTGAAGTGTTGAAATGATATATAACTGTTGTGAAGCCTTTTAAATGTTAAAAAAAAATCTGATATTGGTTTTGTAACGAATTGATTTGGTGGATTTCAACCAAGGGTACAACAAGTGTCCGCTAAGGAAAAATGGATATCCTCTTAAATTTTATTTTTTTTTATGTCCTTCATTTATTTTTTGAGTATACGTCTCCAAGTTGACGCATGATTGTATGAATGAGAAAATAAAAAGTAGTATGAGAAAAAAAAAATTGAAAGTAGATAAAATAATAATAATAAAATAGAATACTCATAAAAAATTTAATAGGAGTTATAGAAGGCAATATCAATCTAAGGACAACAAAATTTATTCTCAACGGAAGATCTAATTATTCTATTTTCATTTCTAATACCAGGAGTGTCAATTATTTTCGTAGTGCCAAATGCATCCACTCCCCTAAACTTAACAACTTCTGCTGGATGACACCTTCAATTTTTGTCAATTGTGTCCTTAAACTTTGTAAATTGTGTCCTCCCCTCAATATCATGGATAAATTAATAAATGATGTTTAAAGGTAAATTAATTGGCTTTATCAAATTCTTCAAGAAGTTATTAAAAATTTTAAGTCACAAGTGATTAGAGTGATGAAAGTGGTGTAGTTTATGTGTATTGACCTTTTATTAAAATGAATCGACTATTTAATTATATAGTACTACTATATAAAAGATTAGAATAAGATTTTTTGTTATAGCGTAAAGACTAAAAATTTTAGGTAAAACTTGTAAAATAAATTAGTTCCGAAAATTGGACTGGAGCAGCCACTCAAACTTGGTTCAATCGATAGATTCAATCAGTTTCTTTACAACTTTAAATCAACTAAAAATTTGGTCAAATCTCCATTGTCAGTTCATAATCCGGCCGGTTCGCTCATAAACCCGTTTGATTAGTCAAAATTATAATTTGGTAAATAGCATGCATCGCCTCCAACATTAAATAATTTTCATTGCAAATGGAAGATAAATAATCGGCTTACTATTTTCTCTTCTAGCATAGTTCTTAAACCACATTAATTAAAAGCATTTACATACAAGTTCCAATTTTAACACTATTTGTATATGTAATTCAGTTGTTTAGTATTTACGTTTTAATTTTTTTTTACAAATAGATTAAAATTAAAATTTTTAAATTTTTATAAATCAAATTACATTTAATTGTTATTACAGAATTCTATATATATTTATAAGCAATGAAGTAATAAAAAACTCTTTTACCCTTATATCTTTAAAAAAATTATCCTTGTACCTTTTACATATAAAGATTGCTAATTAATGTTACTTAACACGAATAATAAATGATGAAACTAACTGCAAACTGTATTATGAACAAATAAATTATTAATTATTTTTTAATAAATAAAACCAATAATAACAAATCTATATATATATATATATATATATATATATATATATATATATAAGCAATGAAATTCTAAAAGATTCTTTCACCCTTTATACATTTAAAAAAAATTTTATCCCTGTACCTTTTATGTATATAGATTACTAATTAATGTTACTTACAATAAATAATAAATAATGAAACCGACTACAAGCAGTATTAAGAACAAATAAATTATTAATTATTTATTAATGAATAAAATCAAAATAACAAATCTATACATAAAAACAATAAAAATTATATTTTAGTTATATTCATAATAATCATAACAATACCAAAATATAAAATTGAAATAAAATAAAAAAATAATAATAACAATAATAATAATAATAATAATAATAATAAAATATTTGATGATGAAAAAAGAGTCACATTAATTCTTAAATAGGATTATAATCAATAGAGTCATATTTTTTAAATTTTAATTTGTTGTTCATATTGTCCAATCGTTTAAATTATTTTTACAATTCTTATTTTTTTTACCAATGTGAATATTTGATATGTTATTGCTAACTTTTCCAATTATTTATTGATAGATAAGACTTTTCTTTACTTTAATTGATTTTACACTATATATGCCCAGATGTTATTACCGTCTATAATAATTATTAAATTGGATATTTTTTCATAAATTTAAATTAATATTAAATCAATGCTTCTTTAAAAAATTTAGGAAATTAATTTTAATATATTTCTCGAATAGGTTTGATTTTGAAAAATGATAATGATTAATGACAATAACTACTTTTTATAAAGAAATAATTAATTAGAGTGGATTATAGCTATTGATATACACTTAGAAATTGTAGCCAATTTTTGCCGTCAATATAAACATTTATATCAAAGCACATATAGTAAAAATGAAAGACTACACGAGTTTGATAAGTATGGAAGCTATCGAGATAAAAGTTATATTTGTCGTTATGGATTCATACAGGTTAGTCTTTTTCAATTAAATACAAAATATCTGTTTTACATACTTGAAAGTTGAAACGAATCAACACAAAAATTATAAAATATAATTGTACTTTTAATTTAAATATACGTTAATTTTAAACTTTTGTGCATTATTTTGGTTTTGTATATGTAAATATTGCTACTTGATATGTCAAATAATACAGTAAGTGCCTATTTTAATGAAATAAAATATGTACTATGAAATAGATTTTTTAAAATTTAAACTTACTTATCATTGATATCCTTATTACTAATGTCTTATCCATGCATTGTACGGGTTCTACACTAGTTATATTAAAAGCATTTAACTTATTGTATTATTTAATTGTAATTGAAATTCTTAATTTTACAATTTTTTAAATATATAATTATTTCTATACTATAATTAAATGTCATGAATTTCTCTAAACTCATTTATAAAATTTGATTTAATCCGAATAAAATTCGATTTAATTCAAAACAAGTGACCATCTCCCTTCAACGATTTAATGTCCGATTCGAGTATGAAAGCTATAAAAATAATAGTTGATCAACTTTTTTTGAAAAATTTACCTTATCACTAGGGAGTCATTTGTGATGAGCTTGTAGGATCTTATTCAATATTAACTTTTTCGACTTTTCGGTATATAACAAAAATTATAAATGTTTAGTTGCTATTATTATTAGTAATTTCAGAGACATTAAAATTATCGGTAAACCATGTCAACAAGTTATACTTCCTTCGTCTTTTTTTTAGTTGTTTTATAACACATTTCACACTTTTTAAAGAATTAATTAATTAAGGTAGAAAAATACTATTTTACCCTCTAATTAATGTGTTATTTTCCACTCCATTACAATTAATTTTAATGAGACAAATGAGGGTATAATTAGAAAAATAATCTAAAAAGTGCCTAGATATTTGAGAATAATAGATAAAAAGATATTTGAAAATGGCTAGAATGTCTATTTTAAAAAGATGGAGGGAGTAATAGATAAATCTAATGGCGCGTTTGAGTGAATATTGTTTAGGATTGAAAGTGTGGCGGGGATTCTCTGATGGAGATGGGGATTTTTTAATCCCCAAAATCCTTAATAGGGATGGGGATGTGACTATATCCCCAAACCCGATAAGAAAAATTAATTTTTTATTTTTTAAAATACTATCAATAATCTTACAAAAGTTCTTTATTAAGCTTAGAAGTAGATTGTAAAATATAATAATATAATATTTACAGTTATTAATTTCTATCTATTAATATCAAAAAGTAACAATATATTTAATGTTGAACACCATTTCATTAATCATCTAATTGGTTTTACAATTGAATTGATATTAATTATATTGTATTCTTTTTAGTTTTATTTAATTATTTTTAATAATTATATAATTTCTATCAATTTTTTCGACATACCAATATAAAGTAATTTTAGTTTATGTTACTTTAATAAAAACATTAGCATATTTTTTTATTAACGGGGGCATTGGGGATTCCCCGATGGAGAATGGAGAATCTCCGAAGTGGAAACGGGGAAAAAATTTTCCCCAAATCCTTAATGGAGATGGGGATGGAAAATTTTTTTTCCCCTAAACCTCAATAGGGATGGGGATAAGAATACATTCCCCAATTCGATAAGCCCCACTTTCAACCCTAATATTGTTGGGGCAAATTGTGCACGTAATGAAAAGAAGAGAGAGAACATGGAAGGCTGAACAGGCCACATTTTTTTTGTATTTAACTTTTATTTACCGACTAATATTTTTTGCTAATTTGAAGTAAAATTTTTTTAAGAAAATTGCTTTTTTACGAGGGTTTGTAAATTTTGGGATATTGTATGGTTACTTAAAGTAATTTTGATTTTGCCTCCATTATCATTGGATGAGCGAATAATATTTTAATTTAATGATGATAAGAGGTAAAGTAATATTTACTTTATTATCGTATATTTTACTATATATTAAATTTACTCTATTAAAATATCATATCAAGAAAATGAATAATAAAAAAATTATGGATTAAAAATAAAGAAGGAAAAGAATGAAACAAACACCAAAGTGGTCCAAATCCACTCCAAGTGGGAGTTAATGCGATAGCTCAAAAAATCAAGGCAGAGTGAAGTTTGGGGCCAATTACTTTGTTTTATAATTTGGTCAATTACTTTTTTTTTTTAAATTTTGTTTTATATGAATTCTTTCATTCTTTAGCATAGGTATATCAACTCATACTACGATAGAATGTCAATTTTTAAAATATCATCAAACACATTTTTTGTTTGATAAATAATATTGGTTTTGACTCAAAGTATTGTGTGTGTTTTTTACCCACATAAATTTTTACAGTGCGGTTTTCAAACGCTTCTTGTAAGATTAAACTTCGAATCATATATTCTCTTGATATGAATATTGTGAAGCACAATAATTTTACCAATCTAATGATTTTTAAACATATCTTCTTATTTTAAAGATTTTTAGTAAGTTATATCAAAGTTTATAAATAAAAGAGATATCTTCATTGCATTTTTCGAGTACAATCATAAACCACACAAAGAAATTGAGGCAACTGTGTGACATAGGAGATCATGAAAACAATAACATATATATTCATGAATATATTCATCTCCAATAAAAAATAAAACTTTTAAAATTAGATTGATAAAATAACTATTTGGCTATAAAAAGAAACATTATAATTGCTTGCCGAAAATAGCCACCGGAGTTCATAATATTTTACGGAAATAAAACAAAACGGAGGCGGAAAGGGCACATGCGGGTGACCCAAGTGGCTACAATGTAAAGAGAGAAAAAAAACATTTGCCAACCAAACTAACAAAACAAAACTCCAAACCTTGTCCTTTTCACATTCTTTTTTTTTTCTAAAACTTTGATTAAACAAATTGGATTTTTTTACCGATAAGTTCCGAAGTGTTACAATTATGTGTTCTGTCAGTACGCATGTCAAAATGTATACTACTATTATTTTCACCTCAGATGAGTTGTTAATATAATTTTTCAAAATTTTTTCTTCTTTTTCTCATTTTTCTTAAAAAAAACTCATATGACCCCACAAACCCATGCGGAAAATTTACTGGTCTTTGTCATCGTCCTCTCCGATCTTTCTATAAATACCCTCACAAAGCTTCAACATTGTTTCATCCACAACTAACCATTACTTCCCAAAAGAGAGAAACACAATTACTTTTAAGAGAGAGGAAATGGAGTTCCCAGTGATCAACATGGAGACTCTTAACGGTGAGGAGAGAGCTGCCACTATGGCTAAGATCAAAGATGCCTGTGAAAACTGGGGTTTCTTTGAGGTATTTCATCAAACACCTTACGGACAATCTCTTTTTTTCACCTTAGTAGTCACCATTGCTATAAATCTAATTCTGGATTTGTTGTTGTTTTGATTGATTGGCTTTCAGCTGCTGAACCATGGAATTGAGCCTGAGTTTTTGGACAGAGTAGAGAGCATGACAAAGGAACATTACAGGAAATGTATGGAGCAGAGATTCAAAGAAATGGTAGCAGAAAAAGGCCTTGAAGCTGTTCAATCTGAAATCAATGATTTGGATTGGGAATCTACTTTCTATATCCGCCATCTCCCCCAGTCCACCATCTCTGAAATCCCTGATCTCGATGATCAATACAGGTACTAAAAGCCATTAATTTATAAAAAAAATTGGGGCTTTTCTAGAAAAAGAAATAATATTGTACTTTAGCATATTCTTGATGGGCTAATAAAAGGAAATTAAAACGATATGCAGGAATTTGATGAAGGAATTTGCAGGGAAGTTGGAGAAATTGGCAGAGGAACTTCTAGATTTGCTGTGTGAGAATCTTGGACTTGAAAAAGGGTATTTGAAAAAAGTATTTTATGGGTCAAAAGGTCCAACCTTTGGCACAAAAGTTAGCAACTATCCACCATGCCCAAAGCCAGACCTAATCAAGGGGCTCAGGGCACACACTGATGCCGGTGGCATCATTTTGCTCTTCCAGGATGACAAAGTCAGCGGCCTTCAGCTCCTCAAAGACGGTCAATGGGTTGATGTTCCCCCTATGAGACACTCCATTGTTATCAATCTCGGTGACCAACTCGAGGTACATAATAAATTAATCTGGTGCAGATCCAAATTTTAAAATTTTTTTATGTAAAATGGTTTTAAATGAATTGATTTCAGGGTTAAGGTTTTAAATTGAGACTTTGAATTTTTGAATTTTGAAGTATTTATATTGGTGTTTATAGGTAATTACCAATGGAAAGTACAAGAGTGTGGAACATAGAGTTGTGGCTCAGACAGATGGTACTAGGATGTCTTTGGCATCATTCTACAACCCTGGAAGTGATGCAGTGATTTATCCAGCTCCAGCTTTAGTGGAGGAGGAGAAGAATCAAGTTTATCCTAAATTTGTGTTTGAAGACTATATGAAGCTCTATGCTGGTCTTAAATTCCAGGCTAAGGAGCCAAGGTTTGAAGCTATGAAGGCTGTTGCTACTGTTTGATTGATTAAGTTAATTCATATATGGCTGGAGTCTTTATTTTTTTATTTTTATATGTTTTTAATGTCAGTATAATAAAACAGATGAATATTAATTTGTTACCTCTTTTAGTTATGTAAGAAAGAGGAGTATAGTTTGTGGCAGTGATATGGGTTTGTTCTTTGTAGAAATGACAATATTATGCTGTTTTTAGTAATATATATGATTAATAAACTATCTTAATTATTCTAATCTCATGCTTTGCTCCATTTTGTGGTGTATTGTAATAATTAGTAGCTATTTTACCTTTCAATGAGGAAAGATGAACAAATTTTATTGTTTAACATTATTATACTTAAAAACATACCTTTGTGTTCAGCAATAATTAAAATAATTATCACTGGATGAGTGATACGAGATGACGAAGACATAAAATAAGGTTTATAATAAATAAGTAGAAGGGACATTGTTTGAAAGACAATTGAAAGTATTGAAAAAAATGTTAAACAAAAAAGAAATAAAAAATTTTATTCCGACTTAACAGAAGAAATTGTACGGACACAATATGCCAACAATGCTGTTACTTCTAGCAAATCTAATCATTTTCTATATTTTAAGTTAATTGTTAAAATAGAGAATAAATATAGAGAATGTTTGAATTTAATCGTTATTTATATGGTATATTTTTAAAATAAGGATATTATATTATTATTTTTTTTATTTTTTATTTTTTTAATTATTTTATTAGTTGATTAGAATAGAAATAATGTAAAAGAATTAATATAATAATAATAGAATATTATTATTTTTGGAAATGTAATATAGAGAATAAAAAATAGAAAAATGGTTTGAACAAAAATACTGTAGATCCCCTAAATTAGAGTTTAGAGAATGAAAAATAAGGAATATGATTGGAGTTGCTCTTAGGGCACTCCTAATGGTTTTCCATTTTGGGAAATTCCCTAAAATGGGGAACACATATGAGGAATGGTTGAGTCCAACTATTCCCCATATAGTATGTCCCTAAATTGGGGTTTCCCGTATGTAGGAAACCCCATATTGGGGAATGGATTATTTTATTAATATATATTTTAGTTTTGATTTTTTTAATTGAGTAGAATAGAGGTGATGTAAATAAATTAATATAATAATAATAAAGTATTATTATTTATAGGAAATCTAATACGAAGAATGAAAAATAGGGAAGATGATTGGAGCAAAAACACTATAAATTTCCTATAATAAGGTTTAGAGAATAAAAAATAAAAAAAATAATTAAAATTGCTATTATCTATCTTTATTTATATTTAGTAACCAAAAATACTTTTATCCTTTCTGTAAGACTTGAAATTAATTTTGTTCAGGTTAGCTTATATGGTTAAATGTTGTGGCAGTGAACATCGGATTTAAGTGTTTGTTAAATATTTGCATTTAACTGTTCTGGAAACAAAGTTATCAATAACGCAAAAAACTATCATAATGGCAAACCGCAGCTAAAAAAGTAAAAGTTGTAACATAATTATTTGATCAATTATCTTTAGTCTACAGTTTTACTCTCTCCCTTTTTTTTATTAATCATTCTAAAATTTGGATTTTAATTTTTTTTATTTATTATTTTAAATTATTACTTTCACTATTTTTTTAATATATTTTTATATTAATTAGAAAAAAGATTAAGTATTGATAAAATTATAAGTGAATAATTATAAAGAAAGATAAATTATTTATGAAGTATGAAGGATAAAATAGTCACTTGAATGCTATAATAAATATTTTATTGGTTTTGATAAAAACTCTAGAATGACTAATAAAAAAATCAGAGGGAGTACTATTTTAGTGTAATTGAATCAACAATGCGATCGTAATATTTCATCGAATAAGTCGGGAGAGTGCGGAGTGCACGCTTGTTCGGGTTCCATTACGACATTTGGCTTCCGGGGGCAGTGCCCCCGATAGCGAGGTCCAGGAGCAGCCCCCTAACCTGGGGTTGAGCTACCAGGTTAGCTTGGAAATTTTTTATTTTTGAATAAGTCCCTGTTCTTTTCAACTTATAAATAGGTGAACTGAACTGAACTGAACTGATTGGTACTGAACTGAGCTGAATGGTGCTGAACTGAACTGAACTCTACTAAAACTGAACTGAATGATACTGAAACTGAACAATACTAAAACTAAAAATACTGAAACTGATTATAATTAATAATATAAATAATATTTTAAAATATTAAAATACATAATAATTAATAATACTTTAAATAATAGTATACATTCTAATAAAATTTATTAATTGCTATATATAACAATAATTAAATATACCATTATAAATTATTATTATTATTATTATTTATTATAATTATTGTTATAAATATTACCTTATTATTTTAATTATTATTAATATTTATAAAATATTATTACTTTTATTTATTTATTTATTTTCTTATAAAATTATTTATGTTAGAAATAATAATTAATAATTTTAAAAATATTATTATTGACTTCTTTTTCTTTATTATTATTGTGATTACTGATACTAATTAATAATATTTATATAATATATAAATAGAAATGGAAGTTGAAATATATTATCATTAATATTCATTGCTTTTTAATATATTTGAATAATAATACACATTAATAATATTGATATAATGTGAAACTAAATATTGAATTATGAATACTGAATGCTGAATGTTGGATACTGAAACTGAATATTGAATACTGAAATTGAATACTGAATACTGAAACTGAACTGAACTGAACTGAACTGAATGGTATTGAACTGAACTGAACTGAACTGAATAAAAAATAAGTTGAAAAGAACAGGGCCTAAAAGTTCCATTGTAAAAATTCATTTTTTGAAATGAATTTATCCCCATGTTGCGCTTGCGATTGTCACGGTCGTAGTTTGTAACACCTGAGAAACAGAAAGTTTTGGTGTTTTGAGACACGATCGCGACTATGGAGTCGCGGTCGAGACACAAGGTTCTTTGGATGAAAATAATGCAAAAACAATTATCTTATACTGTTATTTCGGTTCTCTATATAGAGAGAGAACGAGACATTGACGTTTTTACAGACGTACAAGGTTCAATTTTTACAAAAAAACATTCATTCTAAGTTTTTATTAATTTCTGATTTTATCCAATTGAATTATTTTGTAGAACCACGAAATAAGTTTTAATCTAAAAGTGTTCGTCATGACCTAAGATTTATTGAGACTTCATTCTACCAAAAATTCCTTTTACACACACCGTTAGTTAGAAGAGTACATGATCATTAGGTATAATTTTCAAACAAACAAACATCCCAATTTAATGAAATATGCATATGTAACTTTTTAGGTTGAAAAGTAAGAAAGCAATTTTATAGTTACTTCACTCACCATTAGTTAATGGATTACATAATTATTAGGTATAATTTTCAAAAAAAGACAATATTCCAAATTAATGAAATATGCATATATAATTTTCTAGGTTGAAAAGTAAGAAATGAATTTGATAGGCTGCTGAAATCAATTGACTGGCTACCTCCTAACAGAAAAACATAAGTTACAGGTAGCTAGGTAACTTCCATCACCAAGCTAGATCACATCACATGGATGGACGTGTATATTTATTTAATATTATCTAAAGATAGAAAAATAAATTTAAAAAGAAGTGGTGGTGTAGAGGGAATCTTTGGGTATACAATTAAATAGTTTGGATAATAAATTAAGAAAATGAAGAAGTGGGGGTATGCATCATGTGAAAGAGAAGCACATGGCATCCCCCAACTTGTTGTAACCATTTTTAGAGACAATCCACCAATCTTCGAAAGTTACTAATATCTGCCATCGTCATTACTTCTGCTACTTCTCCAATCTAGAGATTACAGTGCACAGAATGCACATATATAATAAAGTCAAGCATGATACATCCAAGTTCCCTAACTTGGCACGAAGCTACAGATGTCGCCCTCAACTTTACACAATTATTATTAACACCTGAACTTGGCAAAAACATCCACTCCAGCCCCCCGTGTCATGTGTCACTTTGTGATTGGTTTGACTTTTAAAAATGTCAAATTTTATGTTTTTTGCTCTCCAATCAGAAGATGACACGTGGCACTTAGGGGCCGGGGTGAACATTTTTGCCAAGTTCAAGGTGTTAATGGTGCATGCTGAAAGTTGAGGGCGACACCTGTAACTTCATGCAAAGTTGAGGGGCTTTGGATGTAATATATATATATATATATATATATATATATATATATATATATATATATATATATATATATATATATATATATATATATATATATGTATGAGTCTCCCAATAAAGATTTTTGGCATTCACTAGAACTCAAACTTAAAATCTTCCTTAAGTGATATTAAATTACTTAGCACTTAAACTAATCTTTATTGCTAGTATCTATGTGTTATTGAAAGTAAAAAGGTTTGCCTTAGGGAAAGTAAAGAATTACATATTAATTAGTCAAGTTCAAGTACAATTAAAAATTTGGACGAGGAAAGTTGTTAGATTAAGTTTGAATACATGCTGAACCCTAAAATTGGTTCTAATAATTATTGGTTATCCCCAACATTTAATGTGACACTTTACCTTTAAAATTATTAAAATTGATATAGTTTGCCTCCTTAATGACACACGATAATTTTTAATTAGTTTGACTTTTTAAAGATGGAATTTTTTTAATTTTTCTCTCTCAAATTCGAAGCTGACACGTGATATTGATGGAGAAATCTGTATCAGTTTTGCAACTTTAATAAAATAAGTGTCATACTTAAAAGTTTAAAATAACTAATAAGACAGTTAAAGCCAACTTCAGGAGGTCCATCGAACATTAGATTAATTTAGGGTGAACTAGTTGCTCTAAAACGGATCTTTCTTTTTCTAATAACATGTTTGCAGATACTTCATGAAAAAACAAGTCAAAAGATGAGGATGACAATTAGAAACTCACCTTAACACTCATAAAAATTGATATTTTTTTTTCTCATATGATTTATGAAATCTTTACTCCGATTACATTTAAATTTTATTCGAGTCACGCACCTGACTGTGGTGGGTGAGAGCCTTTTCAACCCCACGTTAAATGTAGGGTTAGAGTGAGTTTGGTGTTCTAATGGAGCACCAAAACCCTACACCAAAATTTAGGGGTGCTATAGTGCTCTCCATATTTAGCATATCCATTTCTTTTATTATTTTTTTATTTTTTTTGTTTTTAGTATTATTTATTTTATATTTGAGAATATAATAATAATAATAATAATAATGATATTATTGTTTGATGTATAAATTTAGAATGAATGACGGGAGATATGGACACTATAGTAACACTAAATTATAAAAAAAAATAAAATTTAGTGTGAAAAATATGGTGTGAGGTTAAAGTTGCCCTGATTCTCCCT
This sequence comes from Euphorbia pulcherrima, assembly GCA_947683365.1. Taxonomy (NCBI): domain Eukaryota; kingdom Viridiplantae; phylum Streptophyta; class Magnoliopsida; order Malpighiales; family Euphorbiaceae; genus Euphorbia; species Euphorbia pulcherrima. The sequence continues at coordinate 78,335,308 of CANTUS010000001.1, read as the reverse complement.
ATAAGCCACATATTAAAAAACAAGTGGGATTGATCCTCTAAAATAGCAGTTTCCATATATGAGTGGGGATTAACAAACTTCTTCAATAAACGTATGTTGCTTTTTTATCATGAAACACCTTTTTTAAGTGTTTTGTTACCTAAGTAGTATTATACAATCAGTACTCTACTTATTTCAAAGTCCACAGTTATCAATAAAACTTTGCTGAGGTAAGACTCGTATACAAGAGGGAGTGATTTTGGATTATGATTAAAGTTAATTTAATTCATATTCTCTTATACTACAATTTAATTCAGTTTAGTTTAATTTAATTTACTTTAATTCAGTTTAGTTATGCTTATTTATAGATTAACACTGAACTAAGTTCATTATAAATTCATTTCAATTTAATTCATTTCATTTTAAATCAACTAATTTTAATTCAGTTCAGTTTAATTTTCGGGGTGAGATTAAGAAGTTGGATTGATTATTATGAATAATAATTAGATTCTCCACTTGCTAGAGTTGAGTGCTTAATTACGTGGATTTCAAATTTTCATGCCTTTCAATAAGGCTTTCTTTTGGACTCATTTGGTCATCATGTTGGAAATTATTTGTATTTTTGCATCATGCTTTAATTTAACTTTGTCACTACATCTATTAACTTCCTCTTCATAAAAGTTATTTCATTGCTTTTAGATCATGGCGGGATTGATAATAACTGTTTACATTCACATGGAATCTTTGAGTGAATAAAAACTAATTATGCTCTAAAAATTTCAAAACTAATAATCCTTTTCAGTTTTGTTCTACCGTCATTCCTTAGTTCACGTGCTATTTTAATAAGCACAAATTAGTTAATCAAGCTTAAATCACATACTAAATGAGATCGACTATATAAATCTTATGAGGCCGTAAAGTTATGTACAAAATTGCATATTATTAAAACATGAAACAACAAAATTATTATTGAAACATGATATAATACACTTATTTTCACTAGTTTTGAGCACTTTTATTAGTGTTTTTTTAATAAAATATGGAGCCAGAAAACTCTATAGTTTTGTAATAGAAAAAGGAAAAAGAGTGTTAAAAGAACATTATAGGGGCAAGATGTTACTAGCAAATGCAACAAATTTTTTTATCAAAATAAACATAATATAATTAAAGTTATAAAATAAAGTGAAAAGTTTAATTATAATATTGTTTTTTCAATCCTAAACTGTAAGTTAGAGACATCGAACAATTGTACGTAACTCCAATGCCACTTAGGTAATAAAGCAGAAATTTAATTCACTATGCATCCGCTTGTAATATAATTTTTCTCATAATCTTTAGCTTAAGCGTTACAACTTATAACCTAAAAAGAACAGAAAAGGGAAGGAAAACAATAATGGAAACAAAAACGTATACCAAGAAATGTCAAATATAATGCGATTTTAGGTTTGTGTAAATCTTGCTAGTGCTAGTTTGTGAGTTGACACATGAAACTTTAGATCTTGGACAAAATGTGGCCCATTTTGGTATCTGTCATCTAATTAGTTTCTCAATGAAAAGTTTAACAAAGAATAAAATGTCAGAAACTAATGAGATGCCTGTAATAGTTTTGTCGGTATCATGGTATAGTTATAGGAGTAAGGCCCAAATAGTGTCAAATACAATGTACCCAAATAATACACAACTATAGTATCATTACTCAGTAGACTTGCATTATTCTACTTTTATTGGAATCTTTACTAAATTCTTGTAGCAAATGATTAGTGAATTTCTAAGTGCAAATTATCATTCCCACCAATACTGTCTAATCTTAAAAAAATCAAAATGATGGGGGCATATAATTTGCTCTATTGAGCTGTACAACTGACAAAAAAAAACTCCATTTATCACAATTCTCAATGTGTACGTAGAGCAAAAGTAATAACCTTATGAAATTGCTAATTAGTTAGTTTTTAAGATTCAATCTACATACTAGATCTCAAACAACACAATCTTCCAAGTATCATGAGCAAGATAAAGAGATCTTTTTATTATTGAATACACTTAATCAAAAATTCACTTCATTTTTTTATACAACAAGCACAAATTGGTAACAACCATTTACCCTTAGATCAAAAAAGTTGGATACGGAATTTTCCAATTGTCCAACAATTTTTAAGGATTCTACGGCCACCGACAAAGTCAAAGAATCATATTATATAAATAATTAAGATCAAGCAGCAAAGCATCACAAAAGCAATGCTAGATATGTAGGAGAAATGTAGAGGAATTATGGAATATTGATTGAAGGCCTAACCCATATGGAGTCCCCTAAAGTTGACTCAAACCGCCCTTGGCCACCCTCAACTTTCAAGTGTGACACTTTGCCCCATAAAGTTGACAAAATTGATATAATTTATGCTCTCAATGCCACGTGTCAGATTATGGTTGGTTTGACTTTTCAAAGTTACCATTTTTCTGATTTTTTTTCCTCCAATCAGAAGCTGACACGTGGCATTGAGGGGAAAATTGTTCAATTTTGCCAACTTTAGGGGGTAAAGTGTCACACTTAAAAGTTGGGGGTGGCCAAGTACGGTTTGAGCCAACTTTAGGGGGCTCCATATGTGTTTGACCTTGATTGAACAAAGAACATTCTTAATTCATAACAATTGCTCTCACTCTCACTTTGTGCACACACTTTAATTAGAACTCACTTTTGTTTGATAGAAGGAATTGATTTTTTTAAATGAACACAAATGACAAATCAAAGCCCTGCTTATAGTGCATACAAGATCTACCTACAAGGCAGTAAAATAAATATAATTTAATTCTGAATTAATTCTATTTCCCTAATTGCCTTATATAGTTCATATTTTATTTGTACGGGAAGTGATGGTGATTCTTTCCCAATAATTCTAAATATTGATTTCCTTCTTAGCATGATCTCATTTATTCAAATGTATTTCTTTCATTTCAAGCTTGATTCCATTAACTCCATTTATCTCTTGCCTTTCCAACTTAATTTCATCAATTCCAATTCATTTTTTTTGCCTTTGTTGAATTAAGATTAATTATTTCAACAGGATATTCCAAGATTGGATTTGGCTAGTGATGCATATAAGCCTGAAGCAAATGCAAAAGCCAATGCTAATATGGCAACACGAATTAGCACTCCTTGAATCTTTTTATATCTAGCGCGCATGCAATCTGCGGTTGGAATAACATGCTGAATATAAATCACACTAAAAGAACAATAGAATGCTATTATATCACATCTTTGAAAAGTCAAAGCAACCGGAAGTAGACACGTGACATTCAATGGGCAAACTTGTGCACTTTTATCAAGTTTAAGGGGTTAATTGGAACTTTTACAAGTTAGGGTTGCCAAGTCCAAGAGGTCTAGATGTATTTGACGTTGTAGGATATGATAGCATAGTTCGAACACGATGAGCTGATTTGGCATGAAAATCGTAACAGCAGCTGAGATTCGAGTTATGCCAATAGCATCAACACATATCCACTTGACAGTCTCAGTCCTGAACGCTACTGGAAGTGACTGCTCAAATAGCATTAGCACACTGAAGGATAGAAAGACCAAACCAAATGAAGAACATTTCATTTGAGGCCAGTGCAAACAGTACGAAGCATGATGCATGAATCGAAATTGTTAGTATTTTAGTGCAATTAGATCGCCTAGTTGACCAATGCGATCGTGACATTTCATTGAACAAGTTGGGAGAGTGCGAAGTGCATGCTTGTTTGGGTTCTGTTACGATTTTGGACACAACTGAAATTCGGAAAAGCATGTCTTTTAGACATTACTGCTACCCGAAATAACATGTCTTTTAGACATGTCTATTCACGTTTTTGGCTATATATATCACCAAAAACAAAATTGGTAGATACATGTTATTTTTTCGATTCATAATTCTTCACAACAAATTTAATTCTGGTTCTTGATACAATTTTTGATTTTATCCGATTGAAAGTTTAGTGAACCAACTAAATAAATTTCAATCTAACAGTGTATTTGCGACTTCAGAAACGTTCAAGTAATCCCCGTATTTCAATAGGAATAAGACCCATCGCTCTATTTCCTTAGATACTTTTGAAATCGTTTGCTATGGCAATCTCAAGCTAAAATATGACAAAATGATATGAAGATAGAGTGAACATATAGAAACTAATTGAATATAGATCATACAAGTGTATACATTTGTATACCCTGCTATGCTATACAAGATAGTCAGAACTAATAATCGTGACCCATAACCATATCAATGGCCCATATTCATTGACTTGTACTCATGACAATTATTTGTGTTTCATATCCATGCCTATAACTATAAAACTATGTTTCTTAATATAATTTTTACAGCTTCGAAGCCAAAGAATGTTGGAAATTGACTTTTGAAACTATAGTTAAAGATATATTATGAAATATTATTTGTTATGATAGGATTAGCTTTAAAATTTCTGAATTAATTATAAGGTATAATTAAGATTTAAATTTTAAAGTATTATTTATTTGTGTCATATCAACTATCTTTGTAAGTCTATATATATAAGTATTCATATCAGTAACAAAATTATGTTCACAAGTGTATGTGTGCCAAAGTTATTGCACTCGCAGTAATATACTCCATTTATGTTTGTTCTTTCTATAAGAAAAAAGGCAACATTTTATTACTATTATTATTATTATCGTTATTCAATAAACTCAATCAACAAGAATTAACATCGACCATTTTTTCATATAGCAAGCACAAATTGGCAACAAACATCCACCCTTAGACCGAAAAAGTTTGGATATGATATTTCCTTATTTTTTTGAAAGAGTTTGGGTCCACCGAAAGGGTGTGAGATTACCAAGTCTCACATTGGTAAAGTGAATAAAAAAGAAAAATAAAAATTGTTCCACATTGTCAATTGTAAGGCATAGGAGCTGATTTTATAGTATAAAAAAAGGCCTATGGCCTTAGTTGAAATCACACCAACAAAGCATTTCTCATCTCTAAGGCATTTGTTCTTCTTATTCCTTTTCTTTGTAATATTTTATTATAAAATTAAGTTGGTAGTGTAATTTTAGTGTTTCCTCTTTATTTTATTTTAGCAGTAGTTTTAGTTTGCTAATAGTTTCCGCAACAATTGGTATCAGAGCGTTGGTTTTAGGAAAAATTAGTATGCTCTGTGCGCTGTAGGTGTACTACAGTCGGCACATCAGAAAGTTTTTTCTAATTTTCGAGCCTGTTGTCTAGTTGGCATTTAGCAAATTTAAAATTATTGTTAAAATAATCTTTTGGTAAAATCTAGAATAATAATAGTATACTGTCTCGAGTAACTGGAAAAATTCTGTCACCAAGCGATAAGAGCCTAAGGAAATTGGTATTTAACTGAGACCGTTTGTGACTCGACCAATTACTTGGAAATTTTTCTAGCACTTGAGTAATATTATTATTTGTGATTTTACGGTTTGAACTGAAATGGAAGAAGAAAATCAATTCGGAAAGATATCCACTTCAAATGCTTCTTCAAGTATTCTTTAGAGGGCCGCTGGAGTAAATTCCAGATTAGTGGTGGAAATTTTTGATAGAAGTGATCATTTCGGCATGTGGCAAAGTGAGGTTCTAGACGCATTGTTTCAATAAGGTCTAGATATTGCCGTTGAAGGAGAGAAACCAAATGAAATGGGAGAAGGAGAATCGAAGACCATCAATCGACTGGCTTGTGGTACAATTCGGTCATGTTTATCTAGAGAACAGTGGTATGCATTTTACAAAGAAACCTCTGCTAGAAAACTGATGACGGCACTGGAGGAGAAGTTCTTGAAAAAGAGCAGTCAGAACAAGCTTCACATGAAGAAAAGGCTGTTCCGATTCACTTACATTCCTGGTACCACAATCAACGATCATATCACCAGCTTCAATCAACTAGTTGCTGATTTGTTGAACCTAGATGTGACCTTTGAAGATGAGGATCTTGCCTTAATGTTGTTGGGATCTCTTCCGGAGGAGTTTGAGTTCCTCGAAACAACTCTACTCCATGGGAAGGCTGCTGTAACTCTCAATAAAGTTTGTGGAGCTTTGTACAGCTATAAATTAAGGAGGAAGGAGAAAAGAGAAAGCTCAAATGGAGCTACCGAGGCTTTGATTGTTAGAGGACACCAGGGGAACCAGGCGAAAGGAATGAAGCAACGATCAAAGTCAAAATCCAAATTGGGGAAAGATGAATGCGCCTTTTGTCGTGAAAAGGGGCATTGGAAGAAAGATTGTCCTAAGCTGAAAAAGAAACTCAGATTGTTCACTTGCTCTTTCGGCTTCTACCAATCTGACAAGGGAAAGACTGTTGTAGTAGTTGAGTATGACGATAACTCAGATTGTTCACTTGCTCTTTCGGCTTCTACCAACTCTTCTAGTGTTTGGCTTCTTAATTCAGAATGCAGTTATCACATGTGTCCCAATCGAGAATGGTTCTATGATTTTAAAGAACTAGAAGATGGTGTTGTCTACACAGTAAATAATTCCCCTATCACCACACATGAGGTTGGTTCCATTCGGTTGAAAAACCAAGATGGATCAATCAGAACATTGAAGGAAGTTCGCTACGTGCCAGATTTATCAAAGAATCTCATTTCTGTGGGAGCCCTAGAAGAAAAGGGTTTCAAAGTTCAAGCAGAAAATGGAGTAATGAAGATCATTTCTGGTTCATTGGTGATGTTGAAGGGAGTTCGAAAGAATAACAGGTTGTACCACTATCAAGGTACTACTGTTATTGGAACTGCAGCAGTGGCTTCTAATGATGAGAAAGAATTGGAAGCTTCCAGATTGTGGCATATGCCCTTGGGGCATGCTGGTGAAAAATCCTTGAATCTTATGGTAAAACAAGGATTATTGAAAGATGTCCAGGCTTGCAAATTGGACTTTTGTGAGCATTGTGTCAAAGGGAAAAAGACAAGGGTGAAATTTGGAACTGCGATCTATGATACTAAAGGTATTCTGGACTATGTTCACTCTGATGTATGGGGGCCTTCCAAGATGGCATCACTTGGAGGGAAGCACTACTATGCCACCTTCGTTGATGATTTTTCCCGGCGAATTTAGGTGTATACTATGAAGACTAAGGATGAAGTGCTCGGAATTTTCCTTAAGTGGAAAAATATGATGGAAACTCAGACGGGTCGAAAGATCAAGCATCTCCGAACAGATAATGGTGGAGAGTACACGAGTGATCCATTTAAGAAAGCCTGTGACGATAGCGGCATTGTCAGGCACTTTACAGTTAGGCATACACCACAACAAAATGGAGTGGCTGAACGGATGAACCGAACCTTACTGGAGAAAGTTTGATGTATGTTGTCCAATGCTGGGTTGGGCAAGCAGTTTTGGGCTGAAGCTGTTACATATGCGAGCCATCTCATCAATCGCCTACCATCTAGTGCTATTGATAGTAAAACACTACTCGAGAAATGGTCTGGGAAACCTGCTACTGACTATGATTCCTTACGTATGTTTGATTCCACTGCTTATTATCATGTGAAGGAATCAAAGTTGGATCCTCGTGCAAAGAAAGCAATTTTCTTGGGGATCGCTTCAGGAGTAAAAGTGTATCGTCTTTGGTGCCTAGAGACCAAGAAGATGATCATCAGCAGGGATATTACCTTTGATGAATCTACCATGTTAAGAAAGGTAACAACAGAACAAACAGATGGTACACCGAAACAGGTGGAGTTTGAAAGGCAGATAGTTAGTCCAGCAAATGATGAAGATGTAGAAACTCCAATGATAGATGAGGAGTCTGATGAGGAAGAGGTTCAAACCCAAGAACCACCACAGTAACTTGAACCAATTGCATTGAGAAAGCCAAAAAGAACAGTAAGAAAGCCTGCTCGCTATGTTGATATGGTGGCTTTTGCATCTCCAATTGCAAATGATGACATCTCTACCACTTACAAAGAAGCAGTCAAAAGTTCAGAAGAAGATAAGTCGAGGAGTGCTATGATTGAAGAAATGCAGTCCCTTTAGAAGAATCAGACATGGAAGTTAGCTGATCTTCCAAAGGGAAAGAAGGCAATTGGGTGCAAATGGGTCTATGCAAAGAAAGATGGATTTCCTAACGAGTCTAATGTTCGCTACAAAGCAAGGTTGGTAGCTAAAGGGTACGCTCAGATGGAGGGAGTTGATTACAATGAAGTGTTTTCTCCAGTGGTGAAACACTCTTCCATCCGTATTTTATTGGCTTTGGTAGCACAGTTAGATCTAGAGCTGGTTTAAATGGATGTAAAAACAGCATTTTTACATGAAGACTTGGAGGAGAAAATCTATATGGTTCAGCCTGAAGGATTCAAAGTTGCTGGAAAAGAGAACATGGTTTGTAAACTTGAAAAATCGTTGTACAGATTAAAGCAATCTCCGAGGCAGTGATACAAGCAATTTGACAAGTTTATGTTGAGGCAGAAGTACACAAGAAGCAAATATGACCATTGTGTATATTTGGGGAAGCTGCAAGATGGATCTTTTATATATCTTCTTCTTTATGTTGATGATATGCTGATAGCTTCCAAGAACCAAGAGGAAATTGAGAAGTTAAAATCTCAATTAAATGAGGAATTCGAAATGAAGGATCTTGGCGAAGCAAAGAAGATTCTTGGCATGGAGATAAGCAGAGATAGGAATGTGGGAAGACTTTTTTTTGACTCAAAAGGAATATCTGGGAAGGGTATTGAAGCATTTTGGCATAAATAAGCAGTCAAAACCTATTAGTACACCACTTGCTTCTCATTTCAAGCTCAGTGCAGCATTATCTCCAAAAGCTACAGCAGAGAAAGCATATATGTCAAAAGTACCATATGCAAGTGCTATTGGTAGCTTAATGTATGCTATGGTGTGTACAAGGCCCGACATTTCACATGCAGTTGGGGTCGTGAGCAGGTATATGCATAATCCTGGAAAGGAACATTGGCAAGCTGTGAAATGGATTCTACGGTATATTCTGAACACCGTGGATGTTGGATTAGTATATCAGCAGGATAAAGGCGGTCAACATGTAGTTGGATATTGTGATTCCAGCTATGCTGGTGATCTGGATAAACGTCGATCAACTACTGGTTATGTGTTCACCTTGGCAAAAGCACCAGTATGTTGGAGGTCTACATTACAGTCGACAGTTGCCTTGTCTACGATAGAGGCAGAATATATGGCATGTACAGAGGTTGTAAAGGAGGTAATCTGGCTTCAAGGGTTGCTCGGTGAATTGGGTATTCAACAAAAGCACATAAAGGTGCACTGCGATAGTCAGAGTGCTATCGTGTTAGCAAAGAATCAAGTTTACCACGCAAGGACGAAGCATATCGACGTTCGTTACCACTTCATAAGAGAGGTTCTCGAAGAAGGTGGAGTTGTAATCCAGAAGATTCAGACCACAGAGAATCCAGCTGATATGTTGACAAAGGCAGTAAACCCAATCAAATTTCAATATTGTTTGGATTTGATCAATATTGTCAAAACTTGAAGATTGCATTGGAAGACACTACACAAGATAAGAGATTGAAGATGTGGAACTTGTCAAGGTGGAGATTTGTGGGATTACCAAGTCCCACATTGGCAAAGTGAATAAAAAAGAAAAATGGGAATTGTCCCACATTGCCAATTGTAAGGCATATGGGCTGATTTTGTAGTATAAAAAAAAGCCTATGGCCTTAGTTGAAATCACAGTAACAAAGCATTTCTCATCTCTAAGGCATTTGTTCTTCTTATTCCTTTTCTTTGTAATATTTTGTTATAAAATTAAGTTGGTAGTGTAATTTTAGTGTTTCCTCTTTATTTTGTTTTAACAGTAGTTTTAGTTTGCTAATAGTTTCCGCAATAAAGGGTCAAAGCACCAAACTACATAAGAAATTAAGAGCAAGCAGCAAAGCATCACAAAAGCAATGACGGATAAACCGAGATTGGATTTGGCTAGTGTTGCAGATAATCTTAAAGCAAATGCAAAAGCTAATGCTAACATGGCGACACGAATAAACCCTTTCTGAATCCTTTGATATCTAACACGTAATCGATCAGAGGTTGCACTAGCATGCTGAATGTAAATAGAACCAAAGAATAGCAGAATGCTATGACACCAAAGATTACAAGTGCTTTAAAAACTGCTTTATCTACAAGAATCGGCTTCCCTTTATCGTGTTCGTCAGTTATGTATGCACCAGGAATTGTGAAGGCTGCTAAAAAGCTCACTTTATTAATTATTGCCAATAACAGATAAATTTCAGGATACTTTGTGAAGCTTTTTTTGCATTGGTCCTTGTCGTCCTTGAGTCCCAAAAGGAGTGGTTTAAGTTCAGGTGTCCTATTCAGCCACTCCTTGGCTACGCCATTGACAAAATGTTTTGCACATCGAGTCATGATGCTTTCTCTAAACATAGATTCAATCTTTAAAGTAGTAAAACCGCGCTACGTATACATAAACATAGAAAAATTGAAAATTAATCGCAATATCGCTGAAAAAAGCAAAAAAGAAAAACTATCATTGAAGATGCATATAGACCTTACCATAGGATAGGAAATAAATATCTGCAGGCCCCGTAAATTCCTTGTTAATAGCATTGATGTTTACCCTTGAGTCCTTTGCTAGGATTTCAATGATTGGTTTTTTTTTTATCAAAATAGGGTGTTTTCATCTTTATCTAGTTCATTCAATAGTCGAGCCAGTTGAGGGTCCCTTAACATATGTTACACAACTTTAGCCTAACCACTTAAGACTGCCATATAAAGGGGTCTGCGCTTTCTTACTACAGAGTTCAAAAATGTCAGGACAAGTTTTTATTAGCTCTTCGATTACACTGATTTTCCCTCCACAAGCTGCAAAATGAAGAGCTGAAATGCCATCATAATCCAACTGGTATGCTGCTGATGATGAACTACAATCAATGTCATGTTTCAACAAAAGTTTTAATGGTTCAGTTTCTACATCTAAGGAAGCGTAGTGAAAGGGAGTCCAACCAATATCATCAGCTTCTTTTAGCATTCCTGGTCTTTTCTTTATAACTTCTTCCATCATTTCCTATTGTTGGTTATGAGGACTTAGTTTACAGATGTGTATAGAAGGAATGAAGGTATGGAAGTTATGGTTTTTATTTCATTACAACATTAATTACATCGCTTAAATATTTATAGTATTCTATAGAAGATTCTAAAATACACTACAACTTAGCTTTCTAGATTATGCTACATCTTAGATATTTCTAGATAATATAACAACAAAATTATATCTAAAAATCTTAAAGAAATCTAGACACAATCTAGATATGTATAGAAACTAGTTATTCTAGAAATATCCATAACAAATATCTAAGCAACAACATCATATTTAGTTATATTATTCAATACTCCTCCTTGATGTTGGTGCTGCTTATAACTCCAAGCTTCTCTCTGAAAGCTTCGAATCGCGCCTTTTGCATAGCCTTTGTGAATATATCTGCTAGTTGATCTTCTCTACCACAATGAAGAACTCTAATTTGGTTCTCTACTTCAGCTTCTCGTATGACATAATACTTGATTTTAATATGCTTTGTATTTCCATGAAAAACTGGATTCTTGACCATAGCTATAGCTGATTTGTTATCACAAAGAGTTTCAGTTGGCTTGTCCTACACAAACTTCAAATCCTCCAAAATTTTTCTCATCCAAATTGCTTGATTCACAGCTATATTCTGCTTCAGCTGTCGATTGTGCTATTGAACTCTGCTTCTTCTTGGAACTCCAACACACTACTCTAAAACCAAGAGTAAAACAAAATCCAGTGGTACTTCTTATATCTTCTGAAGTACCATCATGATCGCTATCCGATAAACCAAAAAGTTTTACCAAAGTTCTCCTCTGATAAAGTATGCCATAGTCAATAGTTCCGCGAACATACCTTAGTACTCTTTTGGCTACTTCAAAATGTTTCTTGGTAGGAAAGTTCATGAACCTTGATAAAACTCTAGTGATATACATTATGTCAGGTCTTGTTGCACATAAGTTTAATAAGCCACTAATCAAGCTTCTAAACATGGTAGAATTTACAAGACCTGAGCCATCCTCCTTTTTGAATTTCTCTCCATGTAACGCTGGTGTGCTTATTGAGTAACAGTTGGAAAGACCAAATCTTTTCAATAGTTCATGAGCATACTTGGATTATAATATGAAGATTCCTTGTTGACATTGTTTAACCTCCATACCAAGAAAGAAGGTCATTTCCCCAAGTCATTCATCTCAAATACCTCTTTCATCTTGTCTCTGAACTCCTTGGATAAATTAGCATTGCTGCCAGTCACAAGGATGTCATTGACATAGATGGATATGAAGATGATATCTCGCCGTTCTTCCTTTATATACAAAGTCACCTCGTTGTAGCTTTTTGAACTTCAAGTTCAATAAGAAATCATTAATTCTTGCATACCAGGCTCTTTGTGCTTGCTTTAAACCATATAAGGCCTTTTACAATAAAAAACTTTGTTAGGAGCTTTTACATTTATGAAACCTTCAGGTTATGACACATAAATTTCTTCTTGAAGCGTCACATTAAGAAAAGCTGATTTCACATCTGGCTGATATACCTCCCAATTTGGTTGAGCAGAGAGTTCCAGAAGAATTCTTACAGTATCAAGCCTTACCACTTGTGCAAAGGTTTTCAAAAAATTAATTCTAGCTTGTTGACCATATCCTTCCATGACCAATCTTGCCTTGTATTTGTTGATCATTCCATCAGCATTGAGTTTTACTTTGAAGACCCATTTCAAGACAATAACTTGTTTGGCGATAGGTTTATCCGTAAGAACCCACGTTTCATTTTTCTCTATCATTATAAGCTCATCTCCATTGTTGCTTTCCATGCTAGATCGCTCAAGGCTTCTTCTACACTTTCAGGTTCTGACAAAGCCAAATTGCATCTGTTATAGATGTCTACTAGTGTTCTTGTTCCTCTTACTACATAGTCTTCATCATCTATGTTGATTTATGGCTCTTTAACCTCTCCATTGATAGCTCTTTTAGGAATTCTTGGTTGTCCTTTTATGGACATGCTTTCCCAATTCAGTTGCTATCTTTAAAAATCTTTTGACACTCCTGCTAACTAAAATTTTATCTATTGCAGGATTATAAATTCCATAGTCTTTTGACACGCTGCTATATCCAACCAGTATTCCAACATTAGCTCTCTTATTTAATTTATCTCTTTTGACACTAGGCACTAGTAAGTAGCAAATACTACCAAAAAACTCGAAGATGGGCTACTAAGGCTTAACACCAAACCAAGCTATAAAGACTATGATATCTCCGAGTGCTTTGATTGGCAATCTATTCTGCAAGTATATTGAGGTATTAGCTGCTTCTACCAAAAACTTCTTTGGAAGTTCTTTTTTGATCATCAAGCACTTGGCCATATTCATAATGGATATGTTTTTCTCTCATGTACACCATTTTGTTGTGGAGTGTAAGTGATGGTGAGTGGATGGCGAATTCCGGCTTGTTGGAGAAATTCTTCAAACTGGTGAGATGTGAACTCCGTGCCATTGTCAGACCTTAAAGTCTTGATTAGATGAGCACTTTGATTTTCCACCTCTTCTTTGAATTTATAGAAGCATGAAAAAGTCTCTGATTTTTATTTCAGAAAATATATCCAGCAATATCTGCTGAAATCGTCAATGAACAACAAGAAGTAGACACTTCCATTAATTGAGCGTGTCTTCATAGGACCACACATATCTATGTGAACTAGCTATAACTTCTCAGTGGCTCAAAAATCTTGATTTATGGGAAATGGGGGTTGGCTTAATTTCCCCATTTGACAAGGCGCGCATATAGTTGATTGAGTATAAACAGTGGCATATTCAAAACCATGTTCTTGGTGTGAAGCCTCTCCAAATAAACGTAGTTTGTATGGCCAAATATCTTATGCCGGAAAGTTGTCTCATCAACTTCACTAGTGAGGGCTTTAGGTGTTGCAAGACTCCATTCTAAAGGAAAGCTTCTATGTTGCATTTTGATATCAAATAACTTGACTCCATTTGGATCAATCACTTCACAACACTTATCTTTAAAAGAAAGTGCATAGTTCTTGTCTAGCAATTGACCCACACTTAAGAGATTATGATTTAATTCAGGCACATAAAGAACATCAGCGGTCATCTTGTTATCCGATGGAGTCTTCACTGACACATTTCCTTTTCCTTGTACTTGAAGCCATTGCCCATCACCAATCTTTACTTTGGAGTGGTACCTTTTATCTATGGTTTTGAAGCATTGAATATTTGATGCATATGATTTGTACATCTATTGTCTATGAGCCACACACTTGCATCTTCAGATGTAACATGGCATTCGTCAACAACTGTTGCAAAATAAGCACCCTCCTCCTTCACTTCGGCCCCTTCTGTGACATGGGTTGATTGTGATGGAGGTTGATTGTTGAAATTATTTAGACAAACCTTTTCAAAGTGTCTAAATTACTTGCAGGCCTTCCACTAAATTCCTGACCTGAACCAATAATAGTTTTTAGTATGATTTTTTTTTGTAATGAGGGCATGGAGGAAACTTTCCTTTTCAGTATTTTCCTCTAAAATTTTATTGGTCTTTCTTTTCCTTGCCCTTCCTATCATGAAAATTCTTCTTCTTGCCACTTTTTGATTGAGAAGAAGATTTTTGGGATGCAAGGAGGACTTTATCTGCTGCTTTTTCTTCCTCTCTAAAAGCCTTTCTTTGTTCTACAGCTTGAAGAGCGTTCACCAGCTCTATCAAAGTAAGTTGACCCATGTCCCAAGTGTCTTCAAGAGATAAGATTTTTGACTCAAATCTCTCCAAAAGAGTTACCATCACCTTCTCTACGATTCTCCTTTCTGACAACTTTTCACCAAGTAACTATATTTGATTCACAACCTTCATAACTCTATCAATGTATTCTTTTATATTTTCTGTCTCCTTCATTCGTAAGAGCTCAAATTCTTTTCCCAAGTTGTAAACTTGCATCTGCCTTGTTTTCTCACTTCCTTGAAACTCAATCTTAAGCTTGTCCCAGACTTCCTTAGTCGTTTTATAAGCCATTATTCTTGTGAAAATGGTTTCATCGACTGCAACATGAATTATAATAAGAGTTCTATACTTTCTTGAGACTTTTTCTTCATAAACCTTAATTTGGTTTAATGTCTCAATGTCCGAAAACTCGGGCTTTGTCTCTGTTTTTATGGCTTCCTAAAAAAGCATACCCTTTAAGTAGGCTTTCATTTTCAATGCCCAAATGCTGTAGTTTTCGCCATTGAAAATAGGTGGTGATATGCTTGAGATGTTGACGCTAGTTACCATTGGAGAAACTTTATGAAATAGGCTCTAAGTATTTTAGGTTAAGGATAAAGTTTGGTGTTTATGGTGTTTTAGTTGTTATGGGTGTTTTGGCTCTGATACTAAATGTTGGTTATGAGGACTTAGTTTAGAGAGGTGTATAGGAAGTATGAAGGTATGGAAGTTAAGGTTTTTATTTCATTACAACATTAATTACATCACTTATATATTTATAGTATGCTATAGAAGATTCTAGAATACACTACAACTTAGCGCTCTAAATTATGCTACATCTTAGATATTTCTAGATAATACAACAATAAAATAAGATCTAAAGATCTTAGAGAAATCTAGACACATTCTAGATATGTATAAAAACTAGTTATTCTAGAAATATCCGTAACAAATATCTAAGCAACAATATCATATTTAGTTATATTATTCAATACCAATACTTATAATACCATTATCAGCATCAATCAAACAAATTTCAATAAGGCTTTAATGCATCATCAAAGACCTGAACTTGTCCTAAAACACCTACTGCCTCCATGAACTTTCAAAGTGATCCGTAGCTCCCTCAAATTTCAAAAAATGCACCACTTTGCTCCATGAATGCCATGTGTGGCAGCTTGTGGTTAGCTTGACTTTTCATATATATGTCATTATCCTAATTTTTCTCCCATCAGAAGCTGACATTCAAGGAGCAAAGTGGTGCACTATAGGGTCACTTTGAAAGTATAGGGAGACAATAGGTTTTTTGGGACACGTTCTGGTACCTACGTATGCATTAGGCCTTCTAATAATTATATCGCATAGAATCTAAAATCAATGTAACAAAAATTCACATAAAATAATGCTAAAACAAAAGAGATATAGAAATCAAACCACGCGTAACCTGTCGTACTCACTAGTTGTGCCTGTTGCGGGTTTAGTTAGCCATGAAGATGGAAATGAGGCATAAAAGATAAATAAAACATAAAAATAAATATTATATGAAAGAAACTAAAGATGGAACACGGAGAGTAAAGTGAGACAATGGAGGCTTTTAGCCAACCAAAGTCCAAAGCTAAGTTACAAAATGGGGAAAGTTCTATATTTATAATGACAAGTAGACTATTCTAGAGGTGCCACGTGCACTATAAAATATTTCAAAATAATTATTAGCCATATAAAAGAATCTTTCTACAAGGTGAAAGCTTGGAGAAGTGGATTAACCAACTTGTCTAATAATCTATTACTAAAAGATAAACTTCATCGCCCACAAGTTGGTAGTTCTTCGTCAACTCAAGTAAAGGTCTTCTAGAAGGTGTGTTTTCTCCAATAAGCTATGCCCACTTGCTATAAAGTAATATAAAATAATGTCCACTACTCAAAAGTAATGCACTGATAAGCCAAGTGGAACTTCTCCGTCCTTCCAAGGGTATCAAGGTCAACTACACTACCAAAATATCAAATTAATTCGGATTGGGCCTCTTCTCCCATACTTAGGTTGAAATCATGATTGCTCCGCCCAGTTTTCTGCTTACTCTGGGTTTCTATAGCAACCACTCGGAGCAAGCATGAGCAATCTATAAAATCAGAAAAACCTTTACAATTTCAACAATTCAACACTAAATTAAGTGATTCCAAAGCCATAATGCCTATATTTTCTTGGTACATTTTACCCTTATCACCAACTCTCTAAATCTTCCATAAAAAGCTAATGGTTAAGTGGTAAAAGAAAAGTCAACAAATCTCCTCCTTTTCAGCAACATGTCACGTCAACTATCCACACAATTGTACCATAATTTAAGCTTCAATTTTTCCTTCATTTTTGCTTTGTCTTTTTAGCTAGGAAATGCTTCTTTAAGTTCTGATGAAATCCTGAAACTGTCTCAAATCAAGGGTAAAAGGGTAAAAACTGATTTTTAACAACAACTGAGCACGTAATTAACATATATTTTCATTAATATTTTTCACTTATCACCATGCTAGAACACATCATAAGGATTTATTTATTTAATATTATTCAAAGATAGAAAAAAAAATGAAAAGGAATTGGTGGTAGAGGGAAACTCCGGATATACAATTTAATAGTTGGGACAAGAAAGAATAATAAATGATGCGGCGCAAGTAATCAATATTATAATGCTTCTAGATTGAAAGAATAGAGGCATTTAAAAATTCTAAAATCTTCTAAATTTAGAGCAATTAGAAAAACTAAAGCCTTATTAATAAAATAAATAAATAATTATGTTACATCAATACCTTTTAATAGGCCAATTATTCTAAACAATATCGACTCCTAAATAAATAAAACTCCAAAAAATTAACTTCTTATCCAATAAGAATATTAATAAACAAAAAGATAAACTTAATAAAATCTAATAACATCGTAATGAAAGTAAACTACCCATACAAAAGGTTGAATGCACTATAATACCTTTTAAATTGCACATTTTTGCTTTAGACATACTCTAATTTTAAAGTGTACATCCGAGGTACCTAAACTTATAAAAAGTGGACCTCCGTGCTACCTCAATCCCACTCGTCCAGTCGCAGCTAGGAGAGTGTATTATACTCGCTGCCAAGGTGGGAATTTGGAAAAGTCAAACCAATGGATGAGCGACACGTGGTAAATGCTATAAAAATTTCAAAAATAACATTGACAAAACTTCTTTGAAGTCCTGTAATTTTAATTCAACCAAAAATCACCAAAAATTTGAAAAAGTCAAACCAATGGCATAACGACATGTGGCATAAATTAAAAAAATTTCAAAAAACCATGAATAAACTTCTTTTAAGTCCCTGTAATTTTAATTTAACCAAAAACACCATCTTCTACAATTGATTTCAAAAAAATCTTGATAAAATTCATTTAAGTCCCTCTAACTTTTATTATATAAAGAAAATAAATTTGTCGCAGAAAATTTTTAGAATATGTTTATGGAAGGGCCTGAAAATGTGAAAATACGTTTTAGGGCCCGATTTCGTAAAAAATCAAAAAAATTATAAAATATCCAGAAAATAAAGAAAATAAATTTGGTGCAAGAATTTTTCAGAAAATATTTCCGGAAGGGCCTGGAAATGTGAAAATAGGTTTCGGGGCTTGGTTTGGTAAAAAATTGAAAAATCCCAAAAATTATGAAATATCCGAAAAATAAAGAAAATAAATTTGGTGCAAGAATTTTTTAGAAAATGTTTCCGGAAGGGACCGAAAATGTGAAAATAAGTTTTGGGGCCCGGTTTCGTAAAAAATCAAAAAATCCCAAAAATTTATGAAATATCCAAAAAATAAAGAAAATAAATCTGGTGCAAGAATTTTTCAGAAAATGTTTCAGGAAGGGCTCGAAAATGTGAAAATACGTTTCGGGGCTTGGTTTAGTAAAAAATCGAAATATCCCAAAAAATTATGAAATATCCCAAAAATAAAGAAAATAAATTTGGTGCAAGAATTTTTCAAAAAATATTTCCGGAAGGGCCTGAATATGTGAAAATACGTCTCGAGGCCCGGTTTCGTAAGAAATCAAAAAATCTCAAAAAATAATGAAATAACTAGAAAATAAAGAAAATAAATTCGGTTGAAGAATTTTTTAAAAAATATTTCCGAAAGAGCTTGAAAATGTGAAAATACATCTCGGGGCACGGTTTCGTAAGAAATTGAAAAATCCCAAAAAATTATGATATATCCTGAAAATAAAGAAAATAAATTTGGTGAAAGAATTTTTCAAAAAATATTTCCGGAAGGGCTTAAAAATGAGCAAAACCTCCTCTATTTATAGGAGATTCAAAACGCGTATGATCGAATTTTGCACAGTAATTTTACTATGCACTTTTTGAAAAAACCCTCCTGTCGACATGCCTCTTTTTATTTTTTCTTTTAAATTTTTTTAATTCAGTGGGTTTCACCATAAGGAGGGACACCAGTCAACAAATCTCCCCCTCCCGACTACATTGTGGGACTCTCCATCCCGGTTGCTTCAACGCACTGGTCGAACTTTTCTTTTGGTACGACCTTTGTCAGCATATCAGCAGTATTGTTGTTTGTATGAATCTTCTGCAACTTGAACTCTTTTTCTTCAATGGCAAGTCTGAGCAAATGATACCTTACATCAATATGTTTCGTCCGTGCATGGTACATAATATTTTTGCTCAAGTCTGATGCACTTTGACTATCACAATAAACTACGTATTCTTCTTGTTGCACACCTAATTCGGTAAAGAATCGCTTGAACCAAAGCATTTCCTTTCCTGCTTCCGCCGCTGCAACGTACTCTGCTTCGGTTGTTGATAATGAAACATATTTTTGTAACCGTGACTGCCATGAAATAGCTTCCCCTGAGAATGTAAAGAAATAACCCGATGTAGATTTTCTTTCATCAAGGTCACCAGCTATATCTGCATCTGTGTAACCAACATGTGCCGCTTTTCCAACTCCAAAAGTCAAACATAACTTTGAAGTTCCTCTCAGGTATTTGAAGATCCATTTTAATGCTTCCCAATGTGTCTTTTGGGGATTTGACAGGAATCTACTCACAACTCCAACTGCATGAGCGATGTATGGTCTCGTACACACCATTGCATACATTAAACTTCCGACCGCTAAAGAATATGGAACATGTGACATATGTTCTCTATTTTTCTCTGTTGAAGGGTAGGATTTCTTACTCAACTTGAAATGAGCGTCAAGTGGAGTGCTAACTGGTTTAGCATTCTTCATATTGAACCTTTCTAGTACCCGTTCAATATATTTTTCTTGCGATAACCACAGCCTGCTGGACCTCCGATCTCGGATAATCTCCATTCCAAGAATTCGCCTTGCCAGACCCAAATCCTTCATGTCAAACGCCTTAGACAAATCACACTTCAACTTACTAATCATTTTGGCATCTGGTCCAACGATTAGCATATCATCAACATATAAGAGAAGAATGTTAAATTTTCCGTTAGGGAATTTGTAGACATATACACTTGGATCAGCTTCTGTCCACCTGTATCCTTGATTCTCCATGAAGGAATCAAACTTTTTATACCATTATCGCGGAGCTTGTTTTAACCCATACAAACTTTTCTTCAAGAGACAAGCCATGTCCTCATTTCCCTTTACCAAGAAACCTTCTGGTTGTTCTATATAAATTTCTTCTTCTAAATCCTCATGCAAGAACGCGATCTTTACATCAAGCTGTTCTAACTCAAGGTTCAAGCTGGCTACAAGACCTAGCACAACTCGAATGGAACTCATTTTCACAACTAGTGAAAAAAATCTCATCAAAGTCAATACCTTTCTTTTGAGTAAAGCTTTTGACAACCAATCGAGCTTTGAATCTCACTAGGTTTCCATCATATTTCTTCAGCTTGTACATCCATTTGTTCTTGAGTGTTCTCTTCCCTTTAGGAAGTTTCACCAGCTCGTACGTGTCATTCTTCTTCAAAGAATTCATCTCCTCCGGCATGGCCTTCATCCAACAATCTTTATCATTATAAGATTGCACATCTTGGAAGCTTTCGGGCTCCCCCTCATCAGTGATTAAAATATAATCAGAGCTGGAGTATTTTGTAGATGGTTGGCGTTCTCTGATTGACCTCCTTAATTGAGGTTCTTCTTCTGGTAGAATGGGGTTCTCTGGCTCCCCCTGCTCAATACCTTCTTCATTCATATCTTCATCTGCAATTGTATCTTGATCCCTCATAACTGGCTCTTCTTCTCCATCTTGTTCTGATTGATGCATTCTTCTTTCTGTGGCATCATCTGATAGAATGCTCTCTGGTGTAATATCGATAACACCATCACTTGTAGATCTTTCACTGATGATATCATTCTCATGAAATACAAGAAAGTATCTTCTTCCTCCAATGGATTATGTGTCCATGGGACCACAAACGTCAGAGTGTACCAACTCTAACTTATTATTTCTCCTTCTAGAGCTTTTCTAAAATGAAACTCGATGTTGCTTCCCGAATAAACAGTGATGACACGGGTTAATTTTTACTTTGGCTAATGGGATGAGGGACTTCTTAGCCAGTATATTCAACCCTTTGTCACAAACATGCGCCAGTCGCCTATGCCATAAATTTGGTGAAGCATCATCTCCAACTGTATTCAGTTGACCTGCACATATCGTTGCGTGTGTTTTGTATAGGGAGCAACACAATCTTCCTTTCGCCACCACCAACGATCCTTTGGTGAGTTTCCAATTTCCATCGCCTGTATGATTGTGATAGCCTTCCTTGTCTACCACAGTAACAGACAACAAGTTCAATCGAAGTTCTGGAATGTGTCGCACATTTTTAAGTGTTAATGTGCATCCGACACTTATCTTCACGCAGATATCTCCGATTCCCACCATTTGTGAGACACTATTATTTCCCATTTTAATAGTATCATGATCACCCGCTTTATAGGTTGAGAAGTATTCCCTTTTAGGAACACAGTGGTATGAGGCACCATAATCAACAATCCACTCGATAACTCCATCTCTAACATGACAATAATCTGCATCGTGAGATACTAAAGCCACCTATCCATCTTTTATTGTGACTGTAGTAGATGTGTTTTTGTCATTATCATGACTTCGGTTTGCATTCTCTTGTTTAAGGAAACGGCAGTTCCTTTTGAGATGACCATGCTTTCTACAGTGGTAGCATGACCTCTTCTCTTGGGACTTGGATCTATCTTTTGATTTTCCATTCCCTCGACCTCTACTCTGACTTCGGCCCCTATTCTCTGTGACAAGGGCTTGTTAACTGGAACTGGCAACGTCCCTTCTACGAAGCGCATCATTAAGTAGACTATTCTTTACCATAGACATTGTTACCGCACCATTTGGAGCTAAGTTACTCAATGATACGACAAGAGTATCCCAACTATCTGGTAGAGTTCCCATCAAAAGACATGCTTGCATCTCATCATCCAAGGATATACTTGTGACTGCTAACTCACTTATGAATCCTTCAAAGTCGTTCAGGTGTTGTGTGATTGATCGTCCCTCTGTCAGTTTCAAGTTCATCACTTTGCGAATCATGAACACTTTTCCTTGAGCATTTTTAGCCTCGTACATATCCTCTAGCTTCTTCCAGAGAACTTTGGGATCTGTTTCGTTCCTCACGTGATTGTACAGGCTAGCATCTATCCATTGGCGTATTGTACCCAATGTCTACTTCTTCAACTTTATCCACTGCTGTTCTTTCATATCCTTTGGCTTTGCGTCATTACCCTCAATTGGATCGTACAAATCTTTGCAATTGAGGTAGTCCTCCATTCTAGATTTCCACATTGAATAATTTGTATTCGTCACTTTGATCATTACACCGTCGTTCGCCATGTCGAAACTTTTAAAAATGGCAAAATTTTACTATTCACTATTCATGTGAATAGTGACTGTATATGTGAATAGTACTGTATACGTAAATAATACTTGTATATTGGAATAGTAATAGTATGCTTCCCGTATACTTAAATAATACTGTTCATAAAATAGCCGACCATGAATAGTATTATATATAAATACTATTATTCAAGTTACTATTTTACTATTCACTCAAATTGCGTATCTGCTACGATTTTTCGAACGGATTGCGCCATCGGATTTATCGTAATTTTCTCGTCGTCGTTGTATATTTATTTTTGAAAAATATATCCACGGATTTTACTGATAAAACAACATTCAGCTCTGATACTAGTTGTTAGGCCTAATAATAGATTATGAGAAAAATAAAAGCAGCAGAACAAAAAGACACGCAGATTTTTACGTGGAAACCCCAAATGAATTAGGGAAAAATCACGGGACCAACTCCGAATAATTCTTCCACTATGAAAATAATAGTAGGTACACCAAGAGATTACAAAATAGTGGCACTCAAGTATTTCCCAAAGCCGCACTATTTTTCTCTCTTACCCAGCTCTTAGGAACCCTTTTCCTAAGGCTCTCTACACAGATTACATTTTATCTGTGTTTCTTCTCTCTTGCTCTCTTCTGCTCTCTCTTTTTGGTCTGCTCTTAAAATGAACAAAACCTCCTCTATTTATAGGAGATTCAAAACGCGTATGGCCGAATTATGCATAGTAATTTTACTGTACACTTTTTAAAAAAATCCTCCTGTCGACATGCCTCTTTTTTTTAATTTTTTTTAATTCAGTGGGTCCCTGTGAGTTTGAAAGAAAGAATTATATATTAAATAAACATAAACATAAATATAAATACAAGATGGAGGCCACAAAATTCTATAATTAGCATAAAAGGCAAAAAAAAAAAAAAGTGTCAAAACTATATTATAAGGGCAAGATATAACTAACACAAGCCAACAAAAAATTTAAATTAAAATAAATATAATATACTTCAAGTTATAAAAATATAAAGAAAAGTTTAATTATATTGTTGCTTTTTCAATCCTATATGTTATGTCAGAGACATTGAACAATTGTATGTAACTCCAATATAAGGCAGAAATTTGATTCACAAAAATGCATCTACTTTGCAAAATAATTTTTCTCAAAATCTTTAGTTAAAGCGAGTGAACATTATAACTTATCACTCAAATAAAATAGAATAGAGGAGGGAAATAAAAATGAACACTGAGAAATGTCAAATATAACGCGATTAGAAACAAAAATAGGAAAAAAAATCATGTTAAAGCTTGGACAAATTGTGCTCCATTTTGTATGCCATCTAATTAATTTCTCAATGAAAAGTTTAGAACCATTCTCGTAACAAAAAACAAAATGTCAGAAACTAATGAGATGCCTGTAATAGTTTTGTGGGTAGTATGGACAAATTTTTAAAAATATATTTGTCTTACTAAAATATTTATAAAATTAATTATTAAGTCAAATTAATGATATATATAAAAAAAATATGAACAATTTATAAAGTAATAAAAATAGGAGAAAATAATTACATAAATATCATGTAGTAGTTATACTGTAAATATCTGGTAATCGATCTATTAGATATCTACTACATATTTAATACCGATCTACTAGATGATTATTAGATTTCTACTAGATGTTTACTAGGTATCTACTACATATCTAATATCGATCTACTAAATGTTTACTAGATAACTTAATAGAATATTACTAGATATTTACCACATAACTACTACATGATATTTTTATAATTATTTTCTGCTGTTTTTATTCATTTGTAAATAGTTTATAGCCTACCCATATTATTTTAGTTTTTATGGACATTTGTGTAAGAAGCCCTTATAATATAATTATTGGAGTGAAGCCCAAATAATGTCAAAAACAATGTACCAAATAATATATAAATAGAGTATCATTACTTTTTTTTTGGATCGAAGAATATTGTCTATTAAAAAAGTCAGAATCAATTACAGTTCTAATTAAAGGTGGACAAATATAAAGTCAAGTCCCCCTATATGTCGAAGAATCAATTGCTCAAACTAACAATTGTGCAGAATGATTCGCAGATTGATAAGCGTAAACAAACCTAAAAATACAAAAAACAATCTACCGAAGTTAAGACACCGGACAAAACACATAACACAAACAAACTGAACTTGCTATTACCGCAAGACAAACACATGCCCTTAGGCAAGACTTAATCTAGAAATAAAAAATATAAAACACTGCAACCTATATTTTCTTAACCCCCAACTAACAGCTTCATCTACAACCATAAACTGCTTAAGCCATAACATCCACCGCTTACGCCATAACATTAACCAGTAGTCCAGATCTGAAACGATCTTGTTGTACGGAGATAGATCTAGGTGTCTTCTATGAAAGGTCAATAAGTATCTTGTCTAAAGGCGGATGGAGTCTAACCCAGTTGTAAAGCTATCAAGATTGAGATGTATAGTAACAAATCCGTGTTTGAAGAAGACGATCGTATTGTGGATGATAAGAAAGTAGTTGATGCATATTATTCCCACAAAAGACTCTGAAATTAAAAATAAAGAAAAAGAAAGACAAGAAAATTAGACCTTTTCTCTCTCCATAACAAACAAACTTACAAGCGAAGGAGGTGGGGATCCTTAAATCATTGGCGACTAGGGTTTGGTTTTTGGAGAGTATCATTACTTAGTAGACTTGCATTCTACTTTTTTTACGAGCTTGTTATGTGGAAAAATAATAAGGAAGAATCCCACATTGCTTGGAAAAGCCAAGTGATATGTATTTATAAGTTAATTGGGTCCTCTAATTCATTAAATTAGTCTTTTGGGTTTAGCTCTTCCAATTAACTTGTAACAATTGGCATCAGAGCAATTCAGAGTGGTGGCCTACGGGGTGGTAGCCGTGACCAACGTAGACGTCGGGCCTGAAGGAAGGTCAAATGTTATATGGAAAAGTACCAAGGGAGAATCCCACATTACTTAGAAAAGCCAAGTGATATGTGTTTATAAGTTAATTAGATCCTCTAACCTATTGGACTAGTCTTTTGAGTTTAGCTCTTTCAATTAACTTGTAACAGATCTTAATTAAATTTCTTATAGCAAATGATTAGTGAATTTCTAATAAAAAATTATCATTCCCACCAATATTGTTGAATCATAAAAATATTAAAATGATGGGGGCATATAGCATGCTCTCCGTTGAGCTGTATAACTGACAAAATTCTATACAATATGTGTATCTATATGTAGAGCAAAAGTAATAACCATATGAAACTATTAGTATGTATGCTATATAGCACAGAAACAGAAAAGGAAACATTTTCGAAAAATCGGAAACACACACTGAAAACGCAAAAAATAACTTGATTTCAGGTTTGCGAGAGGGAAACGGAAACGGGAAACGTCAGTGTCTAGGAGTTTCCGTGCTTCCTAATAAATAAGTAATGAACTAAGTTTGGAATTTGCATAAATAACGTAACTATTGTTGGATATGATGTATGCCCTTAAGGCAATTAGGGCGATATATCTTAACTATGTAATAGTACGAATAATTTATTTAATCAATAAATGCATTCGTTCTTTTATTTATATCAATGTGTTTCTATATATATATATATATATATATATATATATATATATATATTATAGCTGGTTAAGATATATTCATTGATGTATGTATACAAAAGTCCTTGACATATCATAGCATGAAGTCAGACAAATCATAGTTGAACTATATTTGGTGGAACCTGCTTCATGTGCAATTATGATTATGTCTAAACTATCCATAGTCATAGTTTAATCAAAAAAGCATATTGATGAAACGGAAAGACTAGTATGTGGTCAACTTTCTTGGAAAGGGTCCAAGCAGTTAATCTCCTAAAGACTGAGAGTGGTGCCTTAAGCTTGACACATGGATATATCTGGGAGATATATTGGAGACCACAGCAAGATAAACACTTGGTATAAATATCAATGTGTTAGTGTTTATCTTCATGCATTAAGCTTTGCGAATGTCCTCATACTTGAGATGCTAGTTGCCTTGTGTGGTACTATTGCTATACTTTGGGTCATTACTATACACTAATTTATTTAAGGTGCTACAGGTGATTACGGGTATAGTGATGACAACATGTTGGTAAGCTGAGTAGTCGGAAAGAATCCATCACTCCAGATATATTAAGGAGTTGTACCTAGCCACTTGTTGAAGTGATGATTGCCATAAACCTCTGATCAGAGTATGTGTTTGATAGAAATGGTTTCTAGTCAAACACACTATGGTAAAAGGCAATATACTTCGGTAATAAGTAAATAACTAGGACAGCTTGGAGCAACCTTGCTATTAGTGGGTTAACACTTTAACCAAACCCAATAAACCAGATGGTACTAATATTAAAGAATGGAAGGAATTTATCGCACTGGATAACTATTGCATTAACCGGGATTAAGACATAAGCATAAATGACGTTCCGAGTAATAGGAGGTGGTAGACCCTTGCTAGAGGCGTACTACAGTCGTTTAAGGTAATCGAGTTCTATTCACGGTCTAGAATATCGAGCCAATGGTTCCATTAGAACAAGGGTTGGTTAAGCCTTAACAGCTCAACACTTCGGAATCCTATAAGGTCACACACATTAGACCTTCATCGGACTAAGTAAAGAACTAATAGATTTATTCTATTACGAAAATATAACATAAATAATAATTGGATTATTATTTAATTGGTTAAAATTGATTAGATCAATTTTGGATAGACCAAGGAATTTATTTTGACCGGTAACTAGTTAATTAGAGTCATAAATAAATTATAATTGATTAGATCGACCAAGAAATTTATTTTGATAGGTAACTAATTTATTGGAGTAAAAAATAAATATTTATTTGAAAGGATTTAAAGTGGATTTTGCATTGGCGAGTTAAAACCGTAAAGTATGAAATATTTTGTACATAGTTTGGTTGCACGGAGTACACCGAAATATGCGCGAACACTGCTAGGCAGTGTTCGCGGCAGTCCTTGTTCAAGGGCTGTACAAAGGCAGCCCATAATAAGGGCAGCGCGAGTTGGGCTCACGGCATGGGCCGCGAGGCCCAACCCGCTTGCAAGGCAAGCCCACAAGCCACATGCAGCGTGCTATATATGGGATGGGAGTAATTACTCCCATCCCACATCGCCCACAGAGGGAGCATTGTTCTCCCCCAAGCCTATATATAGGTTGTCTCCTTTCCTTTCAAGTTGTACCAAGCTCAAAGCATAAATCCTAAGCGAGGTAATTAATCTCTCGGGTAATTGAGCAAGTTATTTTTGAGGAGCCTAAATTTATTTGGGCACCTCTAGTTTATATTTTTGTGTGAGGCTTCTAGAGTGGTCTAGCAACTACTCGAGGCTTCTTAGTTCTTCCTCCCGGGGAGGTTTTGGTTGGTGGGGTTCGTGTGGATACTGATAGAGGCTATCCTACGATTGGAGGCTTGTGTAGGAAGGTTCTGCAAAAGTACGCTTCGACTTGTAAGTTCTTTTTCTTTCTCTTTTAATTATTAAGTCTTTTTCTTTAAGTGTTTTTAGACTTAATAATTATGTTTAGGTTATTTTGCATGCTTTAGTTTATTTTATGCTTAGGTTATAACTTAGAGTTATAACATGCTTAGTATAAAATAATTATTCTACGATATAATTTGGAATTATGGTATGCCTAGTCCTTTAGCATGCTAACCTAGGTAGAGAATTATTTAGTTAAGGCTTTATTTAATTTATATGCAACTAATAGGAGTTCCTGGGGACAGGGACAAAATTTTGAATTTCCGCCATGCCTCTTATGCATGTTCAATCTGACTGTCAGTTGCCAACAGCGGTATCAGAGCCTACCTATTTAGTGCATAATTAAGTTAGAAGCAAACTAAATAATATTTTCTAAATGAAATATTTTGTTTATTTAATTGTTTGGAACAATATATATATAAACTTGTGCCTTTCATTTCAAGGTTAGAAAATGGTTATGAATAATGAATTTACTCAAATTATACAGGTGTCAATAATTTATTTAAATTACATGGGTTATGGATGCTCCTAATTTACATGAATTGGAAGAACAAAATATATTAGTTCAAGAAAATCCACTGGTCTTCAAGTTTGTCCGCGTATTTGTTCTGGCTAAGGATTGGACTTGGTGTCTACTCCTCATAGGGCACCTCTCCTTCCTGGGAACCTATAACGGTGCAATTTGAATTGACCAACCGGGGGATTGATATGAACTAATTTATTTCTAGTATATAAGATGTTGCTTATATATGTTTCTATAACAAAGTAAAAAATTAAATGTATTGAATAAAAGCTTAAAGGAAATGCAATATAAATATAACAAATAAATGTGTTAATTATTATGTATATAATCTAGGTTGATGGAATATTTATAATAAAGAGCTGAACCCACCTAAGGTTAGACCTTATAAATTAGTTCTAAAATTCCCTGAATTAATACAAGTTATTATAATTTTGTCCATCTGATAAAATCCTAGATTGGGTGAGATGTTTAACACCAATAAAATCCCAAAGTAAATATATTAAGGCAAGTTGTAGTCTTCCTTGCTCAAATTTATAATACGGTCTCTTTGGGCTATCAAAGTGCTACGCAAAGCGTTCCTTCTAGTCCATATTGATTGGTTGTAAAGTTTAAGATAGGGTCTGCCTTAACAGAGCTGGGGTAGTCCACCATAAAATTGGGGGTTGGGCCCAGATTTGAGACATATTCAAGGAGATGCTAATATAAGAGCACAAGTCCCTTGGGATTAGGGAACTTGAATGAATTAGCAATTGCATGTGATGCAAATGGAATGGGATTCCAACTATGACTTACTATTATGACTTGACTTATAAAATTGGGGGTTGTAATAGACTAGTTATAGATGCTACCTACTAGGAAATTTTGCTTGGCTAAAATTCACGAATTCAATAGAATGAGCTATTGTAATTTTAAAGAAAATAGTAGGAAAATGTATTTAATTAAAAGTCCTCATATTAAATATATGAACTCAAACTAATATCTAAACACTTTTCTTTTCTTATATCTTAGGTTGAAAATGGCTTCCAACTTTAATCTCCGTATGTTACTTGACACCAAATTGAATGGCTCGAACTTCTCTGATTGGATCCGAGCCATGAAAATAGTCCTTAGATTCGAGGGAATTGTCTATGTCCTAAGTGAAATTTTCCTTGTAGAACCTGATGTTGAGGATCATATGGAACATGATGCCTAGTTGAAGCACAGGAAAGATCGTGAGACTGCCATGTGTATTATGTTGGGGTCCATGAATTATGAGCTTCAGAAATAACATGAGAACATGCCCTTGGAGGATATGGTTCTCGATCTTGAAGAACTCTTTTCGGAGAGGGAGAGGACAGAGAGGTATGAGACCTCCAAGCTCCTTTTCGGAACCAAGATTCAAGCTGGCACCTCTGCCTCTTAGCATGTATTGAAACTCTTGGGATACCTTGAGAAGCTGAATCGATTGGGATTCGAGATGAATCATAACTTGAGCATTGAACTTGTGTTGATGTCCTTGACAGATAGTTACTCAGGCTTCGTGACTAACTATTATATGAACAAGATTAATTATACTATCCCTGACTAACTATTATATGAACAAGATTAATTATACTATCCCTGAATTAATTAACATGTTGAAAATAGTAGAATCTCATATCAAGAAGGATCAGAAACCTCTACTGTTGGTTGAAAATGGCAAGGCTTCTAAGAAGAAGAAGCAGGCACTGGGTGCTAAGAAAAGAATCAGTAAGAAGAAGAATGAAAAGAAGGCATCTAAGTATGTCTGCTTCCAATGTGGGAAACTGGGACATTGGAAGAGGGATTGCAAAGCTCTTGCTTCTAAGCATTTGAAGAAGAAGCCTACAAAGGCATCTACTTCAGGTATGTTTGTAATTGGGAACTTTGCTACTTTTCCACGAGAATCCACTTGGGTATTAGATACTAGTTGTGGTTCTCATATTTGTACTTCTATGCAGGGACTAAGGAATTGTAGAAAACTTGCAAAGGGGAGATAGACCTACGTGTGGGAAATGGAGCCAGAGTTGTTGCATTAGCCGTAGGGAGCTTTAGTCTTGTTTTACCAAGTGGACTTGTTTTAGTTTTGAATAATTGTTACTACATTTCAAGTGTTACTAAAAATATTGTATCTATTGCATGTTTAGCAGCAGAGGGATTTGAAATTTTATTTTTGAATAATGATTGTCAGATTCGTTTGAATAATATTCTTTATGGTTATGGAATATTGAAAGGTGGCATTTATATTCTTGATACTAAAACAGAAGTTTTCAATATAAACAATATGAAGAAAATTAAATTAGATAATGAGAATTCCTTCTACTTATGGCATTGCCGTTTAGGCCACATAAACAAAGATCGCTTAACCAAGTTGCAAAAGCGTGGAGACTTGGGCCCAATAGACTTAGAGTCTTATGGTGATTGCGAACCTTGTTTAAAAGGAAAAATGACAAATTTACCCTTTCAAGGAAAGGGTGAGCGGGCCATAAGTACATTGGAACTTATACATACTGATGTATGTGGTCCAATGAGTGTTCAGGCACTAGGAGGATACTCATACTTCATAACCTTTATTAATGATTACTCATGATACGGTTATTTGTACTTGATGAAGCACAAGTCTGAAAGTTTTGAAAAATTCTAACTATTTAGAGCTAAAGTAGAGAAACAACTTGAGAAAAGTATTAAAACACTTTGATCGGATCGAGGTGGAGAATACTTAAGTTAGGAGTTTCAGGATTATCTGAAGGAAAATGGGATAGTTCCCCAGTGGACCCCTCCTTATACACCCCAACATAATGGAGTGTCAGAAAGAAGGAATCAGACTTTATTAGATATGGTCAGATCCATGATGAGCCATGCAGTTCTTAGTGAATCCTTTTAGGGATATGCACTGGAGAGCGCGGTTTATATCTTAAACAGAGTCCCCTCTAAATCAGTTAATTTTACACCTTATAAAAGATGGTGTAACAAAAAGCCATCTCTAAGTCACTTAAGAGTATGGGGCTGTCCTGTATGGGGTTATCCTGCTATGGTAAAGATGATAGCATCAGATAAGCTAAATGCCAAGGCTGATAAATGTCTGTTCATTGGATATCCAAAGGAAATAATTGGATATCTATTTTACCAACCCGAAGCACAAAAGGTATTTGTGTCTTAGAATGCTCACTTTTTGGAAAAGGAACACTTACTTGCAAAAGTCAGTGGGAGCAATATTGAACTGGAAGTTCAAGAGAAAGAAACAGATAATCAACTGACTGACCCCGTTCTAGATACACAAGAGAGTGTGATCCAAGAACAACCTGTCGAAACACACTCATTGCGAAGATCAGGTCGTGTTCATAAGGGTCCCGATAGATATGGGTTTATCATAACTAATGATAAGGAACTATATCTTATGGAGGATGATGAACCAAAGACATATGATGAGGCAATGAAAAGCTCAGATTCTGATAAATGGCAAAAGGCCATGAAATTAGAAATGGATTCCATGTACGAGAATGAAGTTTGGAATTTAGTTGATACACCACAAGAGGTTAGACCAATTGGGTGCAAATGTGTCTTTAAGAAGAAGACAGACATAGACGGTAATATAATTACCTATAAAGCAAGGTTGATTGCGAAAGGTTATAGTCAACAGGAAGGTATTGACTATAATGAAACCTTCTCACTAGTAGCCATGCTTAAATCCATAAGGATACTCCTCGCCATTGCTACTCATTATGATTATGAGATCTAGTAGATGGATGTAAAAACAACATTCCTGAATGGGGATTTAGACCGGGATATGTATATGACACAACCTGAGGGTTTTACATCTCAAAATGGCTCGAAGGTATGCAAGCTATAAAGATCCATTTATGGACTTAAGCAGGCATCTAGGGGTTAGAATATAAGGTTTGATCAGACAATTCGGGAACTGGATTTCTGCCCAAATGCAAATGAGCCTTGTGTTTATAAGAAGGTTAGTGGGAGTGCAGTCATTTTTCTAGTATTGTATGTTGTTGACATTCTGCTAATAGGAAACGACATTTCTCTTCTTCAAAACGTTAAAGTATGGTTGTCAAGAAAGTTCTCCATAAAAGACCTTGGTGAAGCAGCATTTATACTAGGTGTAAAGATCTACAGGGATAGATCCAAGAGGCTGTTAGGTCTTTCTCAAAGTACATATATAGACAAGGTGTTAAATAGGTTCAACCTTGAGCATTCTAAGAAAGGTTATCTCCCAATGATAAAGGGGATTAACCTATCTAAGGTTGAGTGTCCAAAGACAGCTCAAGAGAGAATGCGCATGAAGGATAAACCCTATGCATCCGCGATAGGATCCATCATGTATGCTATGATATGTACTAGGCCAGATGTCTCTCAGGCTTTGAGCTTTACGAGCAGATATCAATCAGATCTAGGTGAAAAGCACTAGATGGTCGACAAGGCAATCCTTAAGTACTTGAGAAGGACTAAGGATGAGTTTTTGATTTATGGAGAAGGTGACCTCACTATCAAAGGTTACACTGATGTGAGTTTTCAATCTAATAAGGATGACTTTAAGTCTCAGTCAGATTTTATGTATGTGATAAATGGAGGGGCAGTATGCTGGAAGAGTTCCAAGCAAGAAACTACTGTTGATTCAACCACGGAATCTGAATACATTGCTGCATGCGAAGCAGCAAAAGAAGCTGTCTAGTTAAAGGGATGTATTGGTGATCTCGGTGTGGTGCTTGAGGCTGTTGATCCAATTACTTTATATTGTGATAACAATGGTGCCATAGCTCAGGCAAAGGAACCACGATCTCATAAAAAAAACAGACATGTATCCAGAAAGTATCATATAATCAGGGAGATTATTGATGCTAAGATAGTAAGATTAGAATATGAACCCACTAAAAAGAACCTCGCGGATGATCTGACAAAGCCATTGACTCAAGTCAAATATGACCAGCATGTTAAAGCATGTCGATTAAAACATATGGCTAATTGGCCTCAGTGAAAGTGGGAGTTTGTTGGATATGATGTATGCCCTTAAGGTAATTAGGGCGATAAATCTTAATTATGTAATAGTACGAATAATTTATTTAATCAATAAAGGCATTTGTTCTTTTGTTTATATCAATGTGTTTATATATATATATATATATATATATATATATATATATATATATATATATATATATATATATATATATATATATATATATATTATAGCTGGTTAAAATATATTCATTGATGTATGTATACAAAAGTCCTTGACATATCATAGCATGAAGTCAGAGAAATTATAGTTGAACTATATTTGGTGGAACCTGCTTCATGTGCAATTATGATTATGTCTAAACTATTCCTAGTCATAGTTTCATCAAGAAAGGATATTGATGAAATGGAAAGACTAGCATATGGACAACTTTCTTGGAAAGGGTCCAAGCAGTTAATCTCCTAAAGACTGAAGGTGGTGCCTTAAGCTTGATATATGGATATATCTGGGAGATATATTGGAGACCGCAACAAGATAAACACTTGGTATAAATATCAATGTGTTAATGTTTATCTTCATGCATTAAGCTTTGCGAATGCCCTTATACTTGAGATGCTAGTTGCCTTGTGTGGTACTATTGCTATACTTTGGGTAATTACTATACACTAATTTGTTTAAGGTGCTATGGGTGATTACAGGTATAGTGATGACAGCATGTTGGTAAGCTGAGTAGTCGGAAAGAATCCATCGCTCCGAATATATTAAGGAGTTATACCTGGCCACTTGTTGAAGTGATGATTGCCATAAACCTCTGATCAGAGTATATGTTTGATAGAAATGGTTTCTAGTAAAACACACTATAGTAAAAGGCAATATACTTTGGTAACAAGTAAATAACTGGGATAGCTTGGAGCAACCTCGCTATTAGTGGGATGGTACTAATATTAAAGAATGGAAGGAATTTATCGCATTGGATAACTATTGCATTAACTGGGATTAAGTCATAAGCATAAATGACATTCCGAGTAATTGGGGATGGTAGACCCTTGCTAGAGGCATACTACAGTCATTTAAGGTAATCGAGTTCTATTCACGATCTAGAATATCGAGCCAATGGTTCCATTAGAACAAGGGTTGGTTAAGCCTTAACAGCTCAATACTTTGAAATCCTATAAGGTCACACACATTGGACCTTCATCGGACTAA
Source organism: Euphorbia pulcherrima (assembly GCA_947683365.1). Taxonomy (NCBI): domain Eukaryota; kingdom Viridiplantae; phylum Streptophyta; class Magnoliopsida; order Malpighiales; family Euphorbiaceae; genus Euphorbia; species Euphorbia pulcherrima. Next base: position 78,300,479 of record CANTUS010000001.1, on the reverse strand, counting down.
GTAAAGTACTAATAGATTTATTCTATTACTAAAATGTAACATAAATAATAATTGGATTATTATTTGATTGGTTAAAATTGATTAGATCAATTTTGGATAGACCAAGAAATTTATTTTGACCGATAACTAATTAATTAGAGTCACAAATAAATTATAATTGATTATATCAATTTTGGTTGGACCAAGAAATTTATTTTGACTGGTAACTAATTTATTAGAGTAAAAAATAAATATTTATTTGAATGGATTTAAAGTGGATTTTGCATTGGCGAGTTGAAACCAAAAAGTATGAAATATTTTGTACATAGTTAGGTTGCCCGGAGTACACCAAAAGGTGCATGAACACTGCTAGGCAGTGTTCGTGGCAGCCCTTGTTCATGGGCTGCACAAAGTCAGCCCATGAAAAGGGCAGCGCGATCTGGGCTAGAGCCATGGGCCGCGAGGCCCAGCCCGTGTGTAAGGCAAGCCCGCAAGGTGGGCTTGCCTTGCCACATGCAGTATGCTGTATATGGGATGGGAGTAATTACTCCCATCCCACATCGCCCACAGGGGGGCATTTTTACTCCCCAAGCCTATATATAGGCTGTCCCCTTTCCTTTCAAATTGTACCAAGCTCGAAGCATAAATCCTAAGCTAGATAATTAATCTCTCAGGTAATTGAGCAAGTTATTTTTTAGGAGCCTAAATTTATTAGGGCACCTCTTGTTTATATTTTTAGGTAAGGCTTCTATAGTGGTCTAGAAACTACTCGAGGCTTCTTAGTTCTTCCTCCTGGGGAGGTTTTCGTTGGTGGGGTTCGTGTGGATACTGATAGAGGATATACTACGATTGGAGGCTTGTGCAAGAAGGTTCTGCACAAGCACGCTTCAACTGGTAAGTTCTTTTTCTTTCTCTTTTAATTATTAAGTCTTTTTCTTTAAGTGTTTTTAGACTTAATATTTATGGTTAGGTTATTTTGCATGCTTAGTTTACTTTATGCTTAGGTTATAACTTGATGTCATAACATGCTTAGTATAAATTAAAAATGCTAGGATATAATTTAGAATTATGGTATGCCTAGTCCTTTAGCATGCTAACCTAGGTAGAGAATTATTTGGTTAAGGCTTTATTTAATTTACATGCAACTAATAGGAGTTCCTGAGGACAGGGATAAAATTTTGAGTTTCCGCCATGCCTCTTATGCATGTTCAATCTGACTATCAGTTGCCAACAACTATGTATCTTCTAATGCTACTAGCGTCTTAAAGATTCACACATGTACTATTTTAATCTTATTTGTTTCCTATACCAGATCTCAAACAACACAATCTTCCAATTATCATGAGCAAGATTTAGAGCAAAGATACTCTCATGTTTTTATCATGGAATAAACTCAATCAACAATGAATATCATTTTTTGGTATTGCAAGCACAAACAGGTAACAACCCTCCACCCTTAGATTAAAAAAGTTGCAAATGATATTTTCATACTGGCCAATGTTTAAGGATGAGTCTGCGTCCACTGAAAGGGTCGATGCACCAAACTACACAGTAAATGAAAAGCATCACATAACCAATGCTGGATAATCCAAGATTAGAGTTGGCTAGTGTTACATATAAGCCTGAAGCAAATGCAAAAGCCAGTGTTGATTTGGCAATACCAGTAAACAATGTTTGAATTCTTTGATATCTAACATGCATGCACTCGTATGCTGAATATAAACAGCCCTTAAAGAAAAGCAAAATGCTATGATATCAAATATCATAAATGCTTTAAAAGCTGCTTTATCTGCGAGAATTGACTTCCCTTTCTCATGGCCTTCGGTTACATATCCACTAGGCAATGCAAAGGCTGCAGAAAAGATCCCGGTAGTTATAATTGTGGCCACTAAGAGATAGATTTCTGGATATTTTGTGTAGCTTTTTTTTCTTTGGTCCTTGTAGTCTTCAAGTCCCAAAAGGAGTGGTTTAACTTCAGGTGTCCTATTTAGGCACTCCTTAATTACATCATTGACAAAATGTTGTACATATCGGCTGCCGTTGCTTTTTCTAAAGAGAGATTCAATCTTTAAAGTAGTAAAACCGTGCTGCACATAAACCAAGGAAAACTTATCGTTAAAAAAAGTAAGGATACTCATTGCTTGATTGTGAAGATGCATATCTGTTAGGGAATTAGGACCCGCAGCGGAACAAAATATTTATTTTGGGTGAATATAACAGCAACAAAATAGGAGAAATAATTAGTGAAATAAAACACTCAAATCCTTAACCCAAAACACCCTAACGCCTCACAATCCTAAATATATACAATATGTATATATAAGGCTCACACATTTCTTATTCTGGAGTGAATTACAAATGATGCAATGGTATGGTAGTTATACTAATTGTTTGAGCCAACACAAGCTGACTCCTAAGTGTAAATGCAAAGTAAAATGAAATGAAAAATGTCTGCTTGTGATGAGAAATTGGCTGACAATGTGAAAGCTAATATGACCAGCAATTACACAAGCATCATGTCCACATATGACTGAAAATATCAATTCCCATTGGAAGACAATTGAAAATGGGCGGTGGTGGTGTGAAAATCAAAACACCGTTCACAAATCTCCACCTTGTTTTGAATTTCACCGAATAATCTACTTTCTTCGAAATTGCCCTAAACTCAGTTGTCACAAACACCAATCAAGTTCAAACTATGTTTGAACTTACTGGTCGAAGGAGGCTTCATCATCATGTCAGCCGGATTGTCCGATGTTCCAATTTTAGTAATACCAATATTTCCCTCGAAAATAATGTCTCAAATAAAATGATACTTCACATCAATGTGTTTTGTTCTTTAGTGAAACATTTGATCTTTAGTTAGACAAATAACACTTTGACTATCACAATGGACAATAATCTTTTGCAAATTTGAACTGAGTTTGCCGACCAAACCTTAGCCAAATAGCTTCTTTTACAGCTTTGACTACAGCTATGTATTCTGATTCGGTAGTGGATAATGCAACTGTGTTCTATAAAGTAGCTTTCCAACTAATAGCACTACTACCAAGGGTAAACACATAACCTGTGATCGATCTTCGCTTGTCAAGATCACTGCATAACTTGAATTGACATAGCCAACCACCATGTTCTTACTTTTTCCAAATTCCAAACAAGCATTAGTAATACCCCTTAAGTATCTCAAAATCCATTTCACAACATGCCAATGTTCTTTGCCCGGATTAGACATGTATCTACTAACAACACTGACTGCATGCGAAATGTCAAGACGAGTACACACCATAGCATACATGATACTACCAACAGCACTAGAGTAAGGAACATGTGACATATACTCAATATCCTTTTCAGATTGAGGACATAGAGCAGTAGAAAGTCGAAAATGAGCAGCGAGTGGAGTACTTACAGGTTTGGCATTTTTCATGAAAAATGCTCCAACACTTTCTCAATAAAACTTCTCTGAGTCAAATAAAGCTTTCCTGCAGCTCTATCTCTTTAGATCTCCATGCCTAGAATTTTCTTAGCAACTCCCAAATCTTTCATCTTAAATTCACTACTAAGCTCTTCTTTTAATCTATCGATATCAGACATATACTTGGCAGTAATAAGTATATCGTCAATATAAAGCAACAGATAAAAAAATGAGCCATTTGCAAGTTTTCTAAAATACAAGCAGCTATCATACTGGCTCCTTGAATAGCCATATCTAACCATAAAGGAGTCAAACCACTTATACCACTATCGAGGCGACTGCTTCAATCCGTTCAATGATTTTCACAATAAACAAACATGGTCTTCTTTGCCTTCAACTTTAAAACCATCTGGTTGTCTTATATAAATCTGCTCCTCTAATTCTCCATGCAAGAAAGCAGTCTTGACATCAAGTTTCTCCAACTCTAAATCATGTATAGAAACCAAAGCAAGCAAAATATGAATAAAGCTATGTTTAACAACAGAAGAAAACACATCGTTGAAATAAACTCCTTGTACCCGACTATAGCCGTTAGCCACTAATCGTGCCTTATATCTAGCATCCTCAACTTCTGGAATGCCATCTTTCCTTTTGAAGACCCATTTGCAACCAACAATCTTCTTATCCTTAGGTAGTTTCACCAACTCCCACATTCTGTTCTTGTGCAGAGATTCAATCTCCTCTTACATAGCTATTAGCCATTTTGTAGAATCATCACGAGAAATGGCTTTAGAATATGTGGAAGGTTTGCCAACTCCTTCAGTTTCTTGTGTAGCAACAAAGGCATAAGAAACATAATCTGCAAACTTTGCAGATATTCTTCTTTCTCTATCAGGCCTACTTTCAATAACAGGATGCTCCACCTATTCGATAGTAGTAATTTCTTCTACTTCTATGGGATTGGGCAACTGTTTTGAAATTTGCTCCTCTGTGGCGTCAGACGAAGCAAATGATTCCTCCACCTCGAACGGAACCTCCACCTGCTTGTTAGAATTCTGTATGTTGGTGTAAGCTACAGTTGAGGGATCTTTTCTTGGATGTAATATAGCAGATTCATCGAACACAACATTTCTGCTAATTACGGACTTCAATGACTTAGGATCAAGAAGCCAAACTTTATATCCCTTTACACCATCTAGATAGCCAAGAAAAATGCCCTTTTTTGCTCTAGGCTCCAAATTTTCCATCATTGACATGGACATAAATAGGACACCCAAAAATCCTTAGATAAGAATAATTTATAGGTTTGCCAGACCATAACTCCTCAGGAGTTTTATAGTTAATGGAGGCACAAGGAGAGCGATTCACCAAATGAGCAGCAGTTGCAGCTGCTTCTACACAAAATGCTTGAGATAAACTAGAATTTGACAACGTGCATCAAACTTTCTCTAACAGAGTTCTATTCATCCTCTCAGCCATACCATTCTGTTATGGTGTTCCTGGAATCGTAAGATGCCGTAAGACGCCCATATTTGTACAGAATGCTTCAAATTCTGCATTATAAAACTCCAAGCCATTATCAGTGCGGAGACGTTTAATCTTCCTTCCAATATGATTCTCCACCAATGCTTTCCATTACTTGAAAGTGGTAAAGACATCATTCTTGTGTTTTAAGAAATAAGTCCACACCTTCCGAGAGTAGTCGTCAATAAAGGTGAGCATGTAATGAGCGCCACCTTTCAAAAGAACAAGAGAAGGGCCCCAAAGATCTGAATGGATGTAATCCAAAGTACCTTTTATTCTGTGAACACCACCACTAAAGCTGACTCTTTTGTGCTTGTCGAAAATGCAGTGCTCACAAAACTCTAACTTGGAAGTACTTTGGCCACAAAGTAGACCCCTTTTGTTGAGCATGGACAAGCCTTTTCCCTCATGTAGCCAAGCCTCATATGCCACAACTTTGTAACATCTGAATCTGATAAGGAAGATAAAACTACAGCAATAGCTGTGGCAGTTGATCATTGTAGGACATACAGTCTCCCAACTTTTCTAGCTTTCATCACGATGAGGGCACCTTTCGAAACCTTCAAAACTCCACCTCCACCAGAAAATCTGCAATTGTTATCATCTAAAGAAGATAACTAGATTAAGTTCTTCTTCATATCTAGAACATGACGCACATTGGTCAGGATTCTGACAATACCATCATGCATCTTGATTTTGACAGTACCGATTCTAACAACTTTACAAGGATGATCGTTGCCCAATAACACAACTCCTCTATCTACAGGCTCATAAAAGGAGAACCAATCTCTGTGAAAACAAATGTGGACTAAGCAAGTAGAGTCCAAGATCCACCCTTCCCCAAATCTGGCACCATCATCGGACACGGTATATACTTCAGCGTCTACTTGATCTTCAGCAACACTGGCTTTGGCAGAACTTTCATCTCCATGACTCTTGTCTTTATTCTTTCTCTAAAGCTTGTAGCATTCAGCTTTAATATGCCCTTTATTCTTACAGTAATTGCACCTCAAATTATTGTAATGGGATCTTGATTTAGATCTAAATTGGTTGTTGCTGTTGCTATTGGGATCTCTTGTACTAGATCTCCCTTGAATGACCAGACCTTCTGCAGGACTATTTCAATCCCCAGAAAGCTCTTTATCAATAAGATCTTTAGAGAACAAACATTTTTTAACTCCTTCACGGTTAAAGTGGTTTTACTATAGATAAGGGTCTCGCAAAAATTCTTAAACAATGGAGGAAGAGACCGCAACAACATAAGAGCTTTATCTTCTTCTTCGTTTTTGATATCCAAACTTTTTAGATCCAAAAGAATGGAACTGAAATCATCAAGGTGCGCCTTTAGGGATGTGCCTTCTGCCATGTAGAGCATATGGAGATGATGCTTCACCACAAGCTTGTTGGTGAGGTTTTTGGACATATAGAGAGACTACAATTTATTCCATAATCCTTTGTCAGTCTTCTTATGGATGACTTCACGCAGGACCTCGTTCGATAAGCATAACTGAATGGCAGCTAGTGTTTTTTCCACCAGATCTTGTTTCTTCTCCTTTGTCACCGTTTCTGGTAACTCTTCCATCATGGCCTTGTACAATCCATTTTGCATCAAAATCGCCTTCATCTTAACTTGCCATAGGGCAAAGCTCATATTGCGATCAAATTTCTCAATATCGAATTTTATTGTCGCCATAGTAAATTTTCGAAATTCTAAAATAAATATTAATTGGCTCTGGTACCAATTTGTTAGGGAATTAAGACCCGCAGCGAAACAAAATATTTATTTTGGGTGAATATGGCAACAATAAAATAGGAGAAATAATTGGCGAAAGGAGAAAATAAATATCCACTAATAATACAAAAGTGGTACAAAAGAAATGGAGAAATAAAACACTCAAACCCTTAACCCAAAACACCCTAAAGCCTCACAATCCTAAATATATACAATATGTATATATAAAGGCTCACACACTTCTTATTCTGGAGTGAATTACAAATGATGCAATGGTATGGTATTTATACTAATTGTTTGAGCCAACACAAGCTGACTCCTAAGTGTAAATGCAAAGAAAAATTAAATAAAAAATGTCTGCTTGTGATGAGAAATTGGCCGACAATGCGAAAGCTAATATGGCAGCAATTATACAAGCATCATGTCCACATATGACTGAAAATATCAATTCTCATTGGACGGCAATTGAAAATGGACGGTGGTGGTGTGAAAATCAAAACACCTTTCACAATACCTTTCTATAGGATAAGGTATAAATATCTGCAGGCGCCTTAAATTCCTTGTTAATAGCATTAATGTTAACCCTTGTATCCCTTGCTAGAATTTTGATGATTGGTTTTTCATAAAAAAAAAAGAATAGCTAAATGCAATAGGGGTGTTTCCATGTTCCTCTGGTTCATTCAATAACTGAGCTAGTTGAGGATCCCATAACATATACTCCACAACATTAGCCCAGGTCCGTTCCTACTTTGTTGGAGGCCTATGGGCGAGATGAGAGATTGGAGCCCCCTTAGCAAGTAATATTTTAAAATTATAATAAATGAATCTGTACTTTTATTATTTCACTTAATGAAAAAAAATTGAATTTTATATCATAACCTAAGAATCTAAGCGCTAATCACCTAAATGAAATTTAAAGACAAATACGAAGTAAATAGAAGGATGATTATTTATAGGTGAAGGATGCAAGTCTATTTCTACCTTGTTATAGGACTATAGGAGAGATAAAAAAATTGGGCTCTCTTTATAAGTAAATTTTTTGAAATTGTAATTAATGAATTCTTAATTTTAATGTTTTACTTAACAAAAGATGAAATAAATGCTTCGAATTCCACACTATAATATTCAAATAATACCATTAAAACCTAAACGTTAAGCATCCAAATGAAATTTAAAGATAAATACATAGTATAGAGAATAATGATTATTTATATTTTATAGGTGAATATTTGAATAAAAATTGGACCACAGTTCATTTAGGAGATTAAATGAGTTTGAGAATTTAAAAATAGGAGCCTAGTAAATAATGTTAATGAAATTTTGAAAATCAATTGGATTAAATATTTAGCTTTTTTTTAATCGATGAATTAATTTTGGAGAACAAAAAAATAAGTTATCGTTAAAGACATAAAATATGAAATTTTATAATTAAAAATCTTTATTTTTTAGTTAAATAATTTTAAAAAAATTATAAATAACTAAGAGGGCCCTGCCCGTGCTCAGGAACGGGCCAGCATTAACCCGGCCACTTAGATTGCAACATGAAGAGCTGTCTGCGCTTTCTTATTACTGAGTTCAGAATGTCAGGACAAGTTTGTATTAGCTCTTTAATTACATTGATTCTTTCCCAATAGGCTGCAATATGAAGTGCCGAATTACCATCAGGATCCAATTGGTAGGCTGCTGTAATGTTATATTTCAGCACAAGTTTTAATGCTTCGGTTTCGCTTGCCCAGGCAGCATAGTGAAAGGGAGTCCAACTAATATAATCGGCTTCTTTCAGGATTTCTGGCCTTTTCTTTGTAATTTCTTCCATCATTTTGATTACTTAAACCATACCATGATCATACTATCATCAGCACCAACTAATAACTATATCACACATTTAAAACTTATAATACTGTTATGGCCTAATATGCATCACAAGATCCATCAGCCTGTCTCATTCCACCTAATGCCCCTGAACTTTGAAAAGGCCAGTAAATTTCAAGAAGTGCATCATTTTGCCCCTTGAGTGTCACATATTTATTTCTGGTTTGTTTGATTTTTCAAACAAATACTCTTTTTAAAAGTTCAGACAGCTAAGACAAGTTAAGGGAGCTGGTGATACCTTTGGCCTTCTGTTATTCATCGTACTTATTTTTGTATGCAACATGATTAGACTGTTATACTCTTTCAATTTAAATAGCTGATAAAATTGTAATGAAACTTACCTGAGTTATTACTAGTGGATACATAGTTTGTAGAGATGGCAGCATGTAATACTGCTACTCCCTTGGGGCCGAGATAAGAGAATGATGTTGGAGAAAGACGAATTATTAGCATTGCAATGTCTATGAATGAATTCGAAACTGCCAGATATAGCGGCGATTCATCAATATAATTGGAAAAACTGGACACCTCAAGATCTTTCTCCATTAAACATTCAACTACATCCTTATGACCGTATCGTACAACATAGTTTAAAGCAGTATCTCCATCCTTGTTCTTCTGTCTAATTACGTTTTGTTGTCTTCCTGCTTAATTAACAGATATATAACGTGATTCATGTTCAATTACTAAGAACCGGACGATTTCGAGACATCCAACTCTAGCAGCAACATGTAAAGGAGTTTCATGTGTTGAATTTGGCTGCCAGCTTAGTGAAGGATCGCATTTAAGGCAAACTTTCTTGAAGAACTCGGCCTGCTTGTATTCAGCTGCAACATGAAGAAGAGTGTTGTTTGATGGAGTTAGTTGCGAAAAATACCTTGTTTCTTCATCTGCTGTTAATGTTTCTAAGAAAGTAATTTCCCCAGATCTTGCAGCTTTGTAAAGCACAGGATCCATAAATTTTGATTCAGTCCTCCAAATTCTTTACAAGTCAATACTAGAAATTATCCTTTTACATATACATATCATAAATACATAAAATAAATTAGAGTTGATGTTGAAGTGGTATGAAACAACGACTTTTCAACCTTGGGTCAAACTCTCGTCGACGAAGACCTTCCATATTTCTTCCAGTAGTTTGGTAGGTTCCAGAATCGGTGCTTCTTGTATAAAACCTGGTAAAGCTTAAGTCTTCATCGCTTTCCTTGGTTCAAACTTGATATCGAATTATGACAACTTAACCGCCCACTTCGCTAATCTTCCCGATGTCTCTAGCCTCTGGAGAACTTTTTACAGGCCCAGGTAGATTCAGACTATGATTTTATAGGATTGGAAGTAGTGTCTTAGCTTTTGAGATGCGATGATGACAGCATAAGCAGCTTTCTCAAGGAGAGGGTATCTCAACTCAGCATCCCTGAGGACTTTACTATAATAGTATACTATGTAATGCTCTGCATTTTCCTCCCTAACTAATGCCATACCCAGTGCCTCTTCATAGGTGCTGATGTAGAGGAATAAGCACTCTCTGGGGTGGCTCGGCTTAGTAACGGCGGCGAGGATAGGAATTACTTTAAATTATCAAATGCCTTAGCGCACTCGTCCATCCATCGAAAGTTCTTTGTGCCTTTCAAGGTCTTGTAAAAAGGCATACATCGTAGAGCCTAACATGATATGAATCGGCCTAGGGCATTGATCTGGCCATTCAACCTCTGAACGACGTTTATCATCTTGGGTGTGTGTAGTTCCATTATTGCCTTAATTTTATCCGGGGTTGGCGTCGATTCCTCTGTGGGAAATTAAGAATCCTAAAAACTTCCCCACAGCTATACCGAAAGTGCATTTTTCCAGGTTTAGTTTTAACTTATACTTGTTCAAGATGCTTAATACCTCCCATAGGTCGGATGGGTGTGTATCGGCCGTCTTGCTCTTGATGATTATGTCATCGACATATAACTCCACCGTTTCCCCATTCAATCCTTCAAATATCTTGTTGACCAAGCGCTGGTAGGTCGCCCATGCATTTTTCAGCCAAAATGGCATGACTTTGTAGTAGTACATTCCCTCATCGGTTATGAATGAAGTCTTTTCCACATCTTCCTTGGCCATAGGGATTTGCCTTCATGTCCACCGTGGAGTAAGACTCGTAGCAAGCAGTTACGTCTACTAGGGAGTCGATGTTGGGTAGTGGGTAACTGTCATTTGGGCATGCCACGTTTAGATTAGTGAAGTCCACGCACATTCTGTATGCCTCACTAGGTTTTTTTACCAAGACCACGTTCGCCACCAATCTGGGTATTGAACCACTCCGATATGGCCTACCTTTAAAAGTTTTGCTACCTCCTCCTCGATGGCGCGCTACTTTTCGGGGTCATGGTTCCTACTCTTCTACTTTACTGGTTTGGCTTTTAGGTTGACATTAAGTCTATGCTCCATGATCCTAGGATCAACTCCTATGACTTCAAACTTAGTCCAAGCAAATAAACTTTCATTTCTCCTGAGTACTTCTATCAGGACAGCCTTTGCTTGGGGGCACATGTCTTCTGAGATAAATAATACTTCCCTATTTTAGCTTAGGATCAATGTCTCCAGTTTCCCATGGGGCTTGGTCCTCTTTAGAGGACTTTCTTTCGTATAGTGAGTTGGTTCGACATGTATTAAAGCCATATATGTTTCTCGTGCCATCTTTTGGTTGCCCCTTACTATTGCTATACCTTGCCTGGTTGGGATTTACATTATAAGGTAGCACAAGTTGACGACTGCCTCGGACTCAACTAGGATCGGTCGTCCCAGTATCATGTTATACCCAAACGGCATATCTATCACTAAAAATTTGGCTTGCGATCTCTATTTGGTCGAGTCATCTCCCATTGTCATCTGTAGGATGGTCGATCCTATAACCTCGACTGCATGGTCGCCTAGGCCTAGCACCGAGTCCTGGCCAACTCTAAGCTTGTTTAGATCTAGTCCAAGAGCGTCATAAGCGAATTGTGTCATCAGGTTGACCGAGCTGCCGCTATCAGCACCCTCTTAACAAGGAACCCTTCAATCTCCATTTTAACTACCAGTGCATCCTGATGCGGGGCTAGTTTAGGTATATGGCTGAAGGAGTAATACACTCCTCTATCTCAAATAGTATTATTCACGGGCAATGCTTTTCATTTCTTTGACTTTGGTCCTCTGTATATAATGTTTATAACTCCTTGCCAAGCTGGGGGGGCATCGGCTGATCTTTCTGTGGGAGCGGCTCGATGCCTCTATGCACACTCGTCTTGTTGCTGTTTTTGCCGCAGTCCAACCACGAAATGATCAAGCTTTCCTTAGGCTGACCTCTTATTCAGCTCGATGGCCAAGTGGCTAAACTCCTCTGTGTTGTGGCCCTCTGATTTATGAAAGTTACAGTAGGTTCCTGGCTTTCCAAGCAACCTTATTTTTTACGGGTATTCGTATTTTTTATTTTTTCTTTCCAATATAGCACCTCCTTTCGATCTGCTCTTAAAGGAATTAAATCCTAAGGGAGATCATGACGTTTGTATTCATACCTGAGGAGTCTTGGGGGTAGCATAGTAGACCGAGGTGGACTCAGCTGTCGACCTACATGCTCATGCACCGGTGCCCCTTTCTCATGAGCCTTATAGGTTACCCACCCATGCGCCTTTTACATGATTAAAGCTAGACTTTTCAGTCTCTTGGTTAGTAGATCCTTCTTTAGATCGGTATTCCTACAATTGCTTGCCAAGATATCAGTAGCCACATCGATGCTGTACCCCTTTACCTCAAGGGTCGCCTTTTGGAACCGCTCCACAAAATCTCATAGTGGTTCATTCCGACCCTGCCTCATAACTTGCAAATCCTGAATAGTCTTATATGATGGGATTGAAGTTACAAAATGTAGGAGAAAGTCTTTTATCATTGCCTTGAAGTTTGTGATTGATCCTGGTTTCTGATTTTCGAACCAAAAGGTGGCCGACCCTTCAAGGGTTGTTAGAAAGATCTCGCATAACATTACATCGATCGCCCTAGTGGTTGCCAACTTTTGCCTGAAATTCTTGTCATGGAGGGTTGGGTGGCCAGTACCATTGTAATCTCGTAGCTTGGGCCATTTAAAACTATCGAGGATTTCGGCCCTCAGTATTTCTAGGGAGAACGGGGATTCGGAGTCTTCTATTTCAGGAATGGCTGGTTCCATTCCCATATCTGCCAAGAGTGCCTTCACATTATTCATGACATTGCCAGCCCATTTCGGGGCTAGATTCTTTTTAATTTCCTCAATTGCCTGCTTGGACGCTATTGTTTGATCTGATCCGGTGGTCGACCTCTTAGGCTCCCTCATAGAAGAGTTGACAGACGCACTAGGTGAGCCGTGCCGAGGCCTCTTCCACATTTCTTCCTTTTATTGGTCAGGCTGGTGCTCTAGCGGGTCAGTGAAGGTGGCGTTGCTCTTGCTTACTTCGGTCGCTCCCAGTCGAGGTTTGGGTCGGGGCTTTTCTTTATAACTGACCGGCTCTTTACCCAATCGATGGGACCTTGGTTCACGAAGGCTCGCTTCTACTAGAATGTCAAAGGCCATGGGGGTTGAGAACGCACCATCCTGGTGACTTCGGTCGTATGTCAAACATCTCTTTAGAACCTGCAACCCTCTCGAGGCTGACCCTAAGTGGGCCGATGTAGCTGTCTTGCTTTCTAAGTTCACGACCTTGCTCTCTGTAGTCCGGCGTTGTGCGTTTAATTTGTTCACTGAATCTTTACATGACTTGCTTTGTGAACGTCGCCAGCATCTTTAGGTCGAACGAAGCGTCAGGTTTTGCTACCATTGCGTCTATCTAAGCATCAAACTCCTGTAGGGCCGGCTATTAGCAGGAGCAGGGTGGGCGACCACTCAAGGCCCCAAGTTTTAGGGGGCCTCGAAAAATTTCGGGTTTATACAAAAATATAAGTATATAAATTATTTATATAAATATTAAGCAGGAGATAATATCATTTAAAATGTGTGATTTAGTGGTTAGAGCGCGCGCCTCCTGTTCCCATGGTCATGTGTTCGACTTCCTGAGGCCCCATTTCATTTTTATGTTTCCTTTTCTACTTTTTCACATATTATTACGGCCTAACCCATATGGAGCCCCCTAAAGTTGGCTCAAACTGCCCTTGGCCACCCCTAACTTTCAAGTGTAACACTTTACCCCCTAAAGTTGGCAAAACTAATACAATTTACCCCCTTAATGCCATGTGTCACATTATGGTTGGTTTGACTTTTTAAAGATGCCATTTTTCTATTTTTATTCTCCAATCAGAAGCTGACACGTGACATTGAAGGGGCAAATTATTCAGTTTTGCCAACTTTAGGGGGTAAAGTGTTAAACTTATAAGTTGGGGGTGGCCAAAGACGGTTTGTGCCAACTTTAGGGGACTCCATATGTGTTTGGCCTATTATTATTATTATTATTATTATTATTATTATTATTATTGTTATTGTTATTATTATTATTATTATTATTATTCAAAATAACTAATAAGGCCTGGTTTTTTTATATTTTTTCTATCTTTTTATATATTATCTATTATTTAACAATAACCATTCAATACATCTTCTATTTTTTTATGTCTTTTTTATATCTTTTTACATATTATCTATTATTTAACAATAACCCTTCAATACATTATTTAGCGTTTTAGATTTATATTTGTTTATATAAAATTTAGATGATATAGTATCTATTATTTTTTATTTTTTATTTATTAAATCTATTATTTTAAAGTTCCAAATAGATGTTATTAAATTTAAACTAATGGATATATACTTTTAAAAAATATTAAAAATATATAATAATTTTGTAGATAATTATTTATGTATTTCAAAAAACTATTTAAAATACATATTATCTCTTATTCAAAATAACTAATAATGGCCCTTTTTTGTATTTTTTTTTTCTATCTTTTTAGATATTATCTATTATTTAAAGATATCCATTCAATCTATTTTATATTTACCGTTTTACATTTGTATTAGTTTATATAAAAATTAGACGGTATAATATCTAGATATTATTTTTTGTTTCTTATTTACTAAATTTATTGTTCTCAAAGTTCAACTAATCAATATAGTACTTCTAGAAAACATTAAAAATATATACTAGTTTTATAAATAATTGTTTATGTATTTCAAAAAACATTATTTGAAATTTTCAGTATATATTGAAATGAAAAATATATATAATTATTTTGAAAATGTTACGAACTTCAATTTTAAAGTAATGGGTCGATTATTTTATTCTCGTATTTTTTACATACAGTTTCAAGTCGATTCTTTGTAGAGTTTCAACTTGATATATATGCTTAAAGTATACAATATCAATTTAACTAGCATAAAATTAAGTGTGTGACATTGATTATTTTACTACATTGGTTAACGACTAATGTTTTATCCTAGCGGTTGAGACTTTTACTGTGACTAAGGGATGTAACGAATTCGAGACGTATGAATAATGTGGTAAGATTTTTCTTTCAATTTAATGTAAGCGCAATTGCACAATTTTTGAAAAAAATTATTTTAAAAGTTTGAACATAATTTCATTTTACATAGGCCCATATTTAGTTTTTCGCTCAGGGCCCCAAATATTTCCAAGACGGCCCTGAACTCCGGCCCCAGGACTATGTTTTCGATTACGTTTCCAAAAGCATCGACCGGCTTAGGAGGCGTTACTAATTCACTTGTCGATCCCGGAGCTGCCGCCGTATCAGCCTTGTTCACTGCCGACTTTAGGTGGGCTTTTTCCTCGTTAAACCTTCCATTATCACTTTTAAAATTTAGAACGATGGTGCTGAAAAAGAAATTGCAGGATTTTAAAACTGAAGAACCGGGTCGTTGTGTTCGATCCACGCTCACCGCACCAATTTGATGTTGTGGGACTCGAGAGGCAAGATTGGTTCAGCTACAGAGGGATCTGATGATACCTACACAGGGAACAAACTATTAGAGGGCTAGATCGAGCGTGCCGACGTAGCCTCTCCGATGCTCAAGTCAGTACTTAGCATGAGGGATGATGTAAGCATTACTAAAAGGGGATGAATAGTGAGTAGTTAATTACCTAGGGATGTATTCCTTTACTCCTTATATAGGAGGTATTGGTCCTTCGATGATTGCCACGTATCCGGCTAAGGGACGTCTAGATGATTGACACGTGTTCCTGTCCTTTTAGCTTGGTGAACAAGTTCACTAACAGGGCTTTGTGGGCCTTGTTGATATTTGGGCTTCTATATGCTTTGCTATCACATATCATAAATACATAAAATATAGGGTATTTGTCATAAGTATACAATATTTCTAAAATATTTACACCTTGGCCATGTAATCTAATTATTTTTCAACTAAAACATCTTTTCCTAAATATCTACATAATTATGTTATTTCTTCTTCTTCTTCTTCTTCTTCTTCTTCTTCTTCTTCTTCTTCTTCTTCTTCTTCTTCTTCTTCTTCTTCTTTGTGTTTGATTTCTTGCTCATTCTTTGTTTTTGTGTTTATATTAATTATGTTTTCCTGTTTTTATTTTTTTCGATTTTGATCTTAAATTGATTCGATTAACGGCTTGGAATGGGAAGCGCTCTTGAAACGCTGTGCGGGCAAGCATTTGGAGTGGGACAAATCGATATGTTAGGAGTTCATTTGCAGAGAAATAGATTTGGACTTTTTGGTAGTTTTCATATTGTTGATAAAAGTTGTGGTGTGAAATTGAATGTCTATAGGCAATATATACGACGTCTATAGAGAACTATACAATCCTATTTTAGCCTCAACATATATGATACGACATTCAGTTAGATCACGAATTGTTTTGGTGATTGATTACAAAGATTAGCTATCTGTTTTAGCATTTATTCCCATGGTGAATTAGTTGCTACTTTTGATGAAATATTGACATTTGATGGCAGGTATAACATTGTTGTTACCAGCGCGCGCCTCGGGCGCAAGCCACTTGAGGCTCAACAGTCAGCGCCTCGTGGAGGGTTAGACGAGGTGAGGTTCATTAGCCGTGCGCCTCAGGCGCGCCTTTGTGTGCCTTGTGCGCCTCAATGCAAAAAATGAGAAAGGACTCTTCCACCTATTTAACAAAAAGAACAATACAATTCATACTTCCGTCAACTACAGGCCTAACAAGAAATTATTAATATGTAAGAACCAATAGAAATCCAACAGATATACAATATATAAATCCTATAGACATCTAATATAAATCAAATAATTGTTAATCAAACTTTATTTTTACATAAAGGAACTTAGTAGTCAGTGTCATTGGAGATTGAATAGATAAAATATTGACATTTGATGGCAGGTATAATGATGATTTTAACAAATATAAGCTTCAAGATACTAAGTGTTGCTCCAAAATGGACTACGTAGCAAGTGCACTAGGTTAATGTAGTATGGTAAGCACAAGGTCATATTCAACAAGGAGCAGTCTGAAAACAGTTTGAGGGTTTCCTAGTACACTGGTTCAGGGAAGGTTTGCTCTATTACGAAAATTTGGTATTGGTATAAATTGCGATTAAAACAGAAATAATAAAGTAAATAAAGGTTTAAAACAATAATAGAAAAGTACAAGCTTCTCCTACCCAAGACAGTGTAAGGTTTCCCCCTCCTAGCAGACATAATCTTATTTGACTGTGAGCAGAGATCTAAGGTTTCGTAACCAGATTTTCCTAAGCTTACCTCTCGGCCTCACTTGGTTTCTAAGAATACTAATTTAAGTATCCCCTAGGTACCTGTTAAATTAGTAAACTCGCATTAAGATTAGTTAAGCATCCATTAAATAATGAAACCCTTAGGTTGCACCATATCTCCTCTCGTTAGAAAGGTGTTCCCCCTCTCAATCTCAAGGTATGCATGTGTATGTTCGTAATTCCCGTTATCTCAAGTCTCCTCTTGGTCCATATTGATTTAACAATGCATGAGTTAGGCTTAAACTCATTTAGAATGTTTGCTCAAACATACAATCATCGAAAGATTCAAATAAAGTGTTTACATACTTACATAGGAGGAAGTCTTACACTACCTGCTAGGACAGGCTCGGCTTGCTATGGAATTACTCACTCATATTGAAGAAAATACTCATCTTCATTATTAAGAAAGCAAAATACATGAGTTCTATGGAGAAAATTAAACGATGCTATTCTAGAAGCTGTTTCTAATCTCCTTCCTCCTGTGCTTTACCAAATGGGAAATACGTTTATAGTACTCCGAAAGTGATAAACATGGAATAAAAATAAAAGATAAATAAAGATCCTAATTAATCCTAATTTAAATAGGAAAACTAATCTCATAAAGAAGACTAACTATAAAGGACTCTAATTTAGTTTGTCCAATAAGAAATAACTAATTAAAAATATTAAATGATGAAATCTGCTCTTTCTTGCATTAATCACGTCCACATCAGCCCCCCTTTTAAGTGATTTACTTGAATGATGACTCTTTTCCTTTTTTGGACTCTTTTTACTCAAATTTCCAATTTAGCATAGTATGCTGGGAAAGTCTCCTCAGATTTAGCCACAACCTGAAATTGTGCCAATAATTAATAAAATCTTATTTGATTTAAGGAAATTAAGCACAAAAAAAGCATAATAAATCACTACTATTTTATGCTTATCAAATTCCCCCACACTTGAATATTTGCTTGTCCTCAAGCAATTTACTTTAGACAAAGAGAATAACACAAGCCTTATAACAAAACAGGGAAAGTCTCCTGCAATTTGGAAAGTCAAACAGCTTAAAACAAGTTCAGAACCTAATTTCAGCACAAGGAAAACCTTAGCAAAGAAATCTCATATTTCCACATTAAGCATGCAAAGAAAGAGAAATTAGAGTTCTTACTTCAATGAAATAGCAACAAATATCAGATAACCTCCCTTATTCAGCAAAACCTTACTACCTTTAGACCATAAGCTTGCCAATCGGTCAAATCTCCACCACAAAGTATTAAATGCTTATACCATCAAAAGGTCTTTGAAAGGGTTGTAATGTTAGGCTTAGGTAAGGGGTATGGAAAAAGGGAATTTTGTGTGTAAGGAGTTTCCAGTAGAAATTATGTTGATTAGCATGCAACTTCATTTAAGTCAAGAAAACCTTGTTCAGAAGTAGACTGTCTTTAAGCACAGGAAACCTTTGACACTGTCGTTCACAGAAGCTTTTCCTTAAGCACATTTCTTCTAAGTACAACAGCCTTGAGAAACTTTTTATCCATGCCTCAAACACAAGAAAAATTCAAAAACATAAACATTTTGCTCTCTTTTTTTCAATTTTTTCTTTTTTTCTTTTTTTCTTTTTTATTTTTCTTTTCTTTCAAATTTTTTTCTTTTTTTTGAAGAAAAATACAAAAAAAAGACAGTGAGGCTTTCTCAAGTTGTGCTGATATTTGAGGTTTTCTTCTGGCTCCAGACAGTTTCATTGAGAATATCTTCTGAGTCGGGAAATTCTTCCTCGGTTGATATTGTTATTGCATTAAATGATAAAAGATCTCTTTGGGAAACTTAGGGTATTTTTGGGAAATCAAAGGGGTAATCTAAGGATAAAATGTTAAAAATGGTAGGCTTTTTTGCTAGAGAGGGTAAATCCTAATGCCTTAATCATTTAATATATGCATTCAATGGTGGTCTTGATAAGTACTAGCACACAATAACAAGTATACGCATGCATTTCCCGTGGCAAGTTCTAGCTAAAAATAGAATGGTCGCCTATAAGGGTTGTATATCTAATTTAAGCCATAAAATTGAGGTAAAAATTAAAATTTTAGAAACCTAAACATGCTTGCTTATGGGTCCTACAAGATCAAATCTACTAAATTTTTGAAAGTCTTCAAATTTCATTCTGAATCTTCGCTCAAAATTATCCAATTTCCACTTTATATAGTCTTCACAAGTTTTGTTATTCGGCAAGGTAATTCATCAATGAGCACAAAGTAAATTCAATCACACTGGCAAAGTCAAACAAGGACAATTCGAAGGTTTTCCAGAAATAGTTAAGCATAGGAGGTGAAAATCTAAAAATCAAAAGTTGATTCATGCATGAAAATCTTAATCCCTCATCCACACTTAAATGATGCTTTGCCCTTAAAGCATTGAAGAATGAAATACAAACAGGGTAAGGAAAACTTTCCTAAGATAACCATATAAGAAGAGGATAGATGTTACCGTTTATTATTAGAGAACAGAGAGATTGAGAAAACCTCAAGGTTTCCTCCAGAATTTGCTTCACTTGGTGCGTGAAACGGGCACAACTACCAGACTGTCTCAAGGTCGTTCGAGGAGGAAGATTTCCTCCATAAATTCAAGTTGTCCTTTATTAATTCCTAAAGAAAACAAAAGAAAAACATAAGAACTAAAAAACACTGAAAAGAAAATAAACAAACTAAAAATGCAAAAGTAAGAAAAGTTGGGGTTTTCCCAACAAGTTGCTTCAATTGGTGTGTGAAGTGGACACAGCTACAAGACTTTATCAGGGTGGTTCAAAGAGGAAGGCTCTCTCCTCCTCGTCAGCTTGTCCTATTGATATGTGAGGTTTCAACCTTTGTCCATTTGCCTTGAAGCTTTCCCCCATCTAATTAGATATTTCAATGAAGTCGCTGGGAAAGACTTCCACCACAGTATATGGACTAGTCCAAAGAGATCAAATCCTTCCTGGTGAGATTTCAAAATGATAGTTAAATAGCAATACTTTTTCACTAGGATAGAATTTCTTAACCTGAAGTCTTTTGTCATGCCAATCTTTGGTTTCCTCTGGGTAATTCATGGCATTCTCCGAACTAGACGGTCTGAATTCTCCAAGGTCATTTAGCTTCAATATTTTGGCCTCACCAACCTTAAATTTAAGATTTCTAGGCCAAGGTTTCAGATCAAAGGTTGGTTGATTATTTTCCAATGAGACAGTCTCAGGTTTGGGGCAATCTGTCATAAGTTCAGTTTTCTGCCTGCCCTTCAAGGTTGTCTGACATTCAATTTTAGCTTCTACTTGCTTCTCAAC
The DNA here is from genome assembly GCA_947683365.1 of Euphorbia pulcherrima. Taxonomy (NCBI): domain Eukaryota; kingdom Viridiplantae; phylum Streptophyta; class Magnoliopsida; order Malpighiales; family Euphorbiaceae; genus Euphorbia; species Euphorbia pulcherrima. The sequence goes on along the minus strand of CANTUS010000001.1, from coordinate 78,279,953 downwards.
AAGCTCTTCCTTCTTTTTCGATTCTTTTTCATGAAGTTTCTGAAGAAAATGTGAATTTAAATGCTCATCAGTAACATCCAAGAAATAACATTGATCATCACAAGAAGGATATTTCACAGCTTCGTTCATTTTAAACACAAATTCCTCATCATGTATTTTCAAGATTTACTTTCCATTATGTACATCTATGAGGGCTCTACCAGTAGCTAGGAAAGGTCTTCCTAAAATGATAGGCACATGTATGTCTTCCTCCATTTCCACAATAATGAAATCAACCAGTAAAATAAATTTTCCCACTTTAATTAGGACATCCTCAACCATTCCCCTAGGATATCTTACCGTTCTATCTGCTAATTGAATGGATATCAAAGTAGGTTGAGGTTCTCCTAAACTAAGTCATTTATATATATGAAATGGCATCAAATTAATACTAGCTCCTAAATCATACAAAGCATTTTCAATTTCAAGATTTCCTATAGAACAAGGAATGGAAAAACTACCTGGATCTCTAAGCTTAGTCAGTAAAGGCTTCTTGATTTATAGAATGGAGGAGCAGTCTCGATTAAGTTGCACCATGACCATATTTTCCAGCTTTGTTTTGTTGTCCAAGAGATCTCTCATGAACTTTGCATAGTTTAGCATTTGGGCAAGAGCTTCTGCAAAAGGAATGTTAATGTGCAATTTTCTAAATACATCAAGAAATTTATCAAATTGCTTAGCTATCTCAAGTTGCTTTGCCCTTTGAGGATAAGTTATCCTTGGTTGGTAAGTTGGAATGACAGGTTTCTCTACCTCGGAAGTCTTCTCTGTAGGGATAGATTTTTCTGTCTCTTGGGAAGTCTTCTCAGTCTGCATAGTCTTATCAGGTTTCCTTTTCTCAACTTCTTTCATTTTAGTTCTTGCATTTTTAAGAACATCAAGAATTATGGAGTTAACTGAATTCACAATCTTACCATTCGTGAGTATGACTACCTTGCATTCCTCCCTTGGATTTGACTCGGTATTGCTAGGGAGAGTTCCCTTGCTTCTAGGAGAAATAACTTGGGCAATCTGGTGAATTTGAGTCTCTAAATTTTTTATAAAAGATTGGCTTTATATCATGAATTGAACCATCATGTCCCTCATCTCTTCTATTTCAGACTTCTTAGTAGGTTGGGACGGTCCAGATTATTGGGTAGCATGTGACTGATGACGCTGCTAGAAACGGTTATGTGGTTGTTAAAATTGAGGCTGAGATTGCCCCCATGACAAGTTCAGATGATTTCTCCAACCTGGATTGTATGTATTAGAGAACGGGTTTCCTCTATGAGAGTTTCCCTATATAAAATCACATTGCTCATGGGAAAGGGCAACAGCATAATCTGCATTTCTGTGGTTGCCTCTACAGTACTCACAACAGCTTGGCTGAGAGCTTGTGATGGTTGAAATATTTCTCTCTGTAAGATGTTGGAGTAACATATCGAACTTGTTGGAAAGGTCAGTGACAGCCTGAGAATCATGAGGCGTAGTCAAACCATTATAGAAATTCTGAAATTGTATCTAAGCACGGATACCATAAGTTGGAACCTTTCTCAACATATCCTTGAACCTTTCCCAAGCTTCTGACAAAGACTCGTCAGGTTGTTAGAAAAATCCGGTGATCTCGTTCCTTTATTTCAAGGCTTTCTTAGGTAGGTAATATTTATTCAGGAAAGCTTTCGCCATGTCACTCCTGGTTGTGATAGAGCATGGCTGCAAAGTCTTCAGCCATATCTTAGCTTTGTCCCTCAGTGAAAATGGGAAAAGCTTTAGTCTTATCACATCATCCTACACTGCCCTATTGGATTGGAAGTTATTGCACATGGTGAAAAAGTCTTAGATGTGTGAGTTTGGATCTTCTCCAGGGAGACCTCCATATTGGACGGTAGCCTGAAGCATCTGAATCATTGAGGCTTTGAGTTTGAAAAGGTTGCCCCCTTCTTGAGGTATCACTATGCGGGAAGAGTGTCCCTCAGTGTCAGGTTGCTTATACTCCCAAAGTCTCTGCCTAGGAGATGGAGGATTGACCTTGTCCTCCTCATCTTATACGTGGTCTTCATTCCGAGGTATTCTATCGTTGGCCATTCATTCCCTAGCATGAGCTCTTAGTCTGCGACAGGTTCTTTCTATTTCTAGATTTAGTGGAAAAAGAGGTGGCAAACCAGCTCTGCATAGTCAGAAAGACTTTCTGAAATAGCATGTTCGTGAAAATCTATAAACAAAGCACCAATCTACAGTTAAATATAATCAAACTATTTAAATGTTGCTCCCCGGCAACGGCGCCAAAAACTTGTTACTTCTAAAATGAACTACCTAGCAAGTGCACTAGGGTCAGTGTAGTATGGTAAGCAAAAGGTCGTATTCCATAAAGAGCAATCTGAAAACAGTTTAAGGGTTTCCCAGTAGACTGGTTCAGGGAAGATTTCCTCTATCATGAAAATTTGGTGTTGGTATAAATTGCGATTAAAATAGAAATAATAAAGTAAATAAAGGTTCAAAACTAATAGAAAAGTACAAGCTTCACCTACCCAAGACAGTGTAAGGTTTCCCCCTCCTAGCAGACATAATCTTATTTGATTGTGCACAGAGATCTAAGGTTTCTTAACCAGATTTCCCTAAGCTTACCTCTCGGCCTCACTTGGTTTCTAAGAATACTAATTTAAGTCTCCCCTGGGTACTTGTTAAATCAGTAAACTCACATTAAGATTAGTTAAGTATCCATTTAATAATGAAACCCTTAGCATGCACCATATCTCCTCTTGGTAGAAAGGTGTTGCCCCTCTCAATCTCAAGGTATGCATGTGTATGTTTATAATTCTCGTTATCTCAAGTCTCCTCTCAGTCCATATTGATTTAACAATGCATGAGTTAGGCCTAAACTCATTTAGAATGTTTGCTCAACCATACAATCATCGAAAGATTCAAATAAAGTGTTTACGTACTTACATAGGAGGAAGTCTTACACTGTCTGCTGGGACAGGCTCGGCTTGCTATGGAATTACTCACTCATATTGAAGAAAATACTCATCTTCATTATTAAGAAAGCAAAATACATGAGTTCTATGGAGAAAATTAAACGATGTTATTCTAAAAGTTGTTTCTAATCTCCTTCCTCCTCTGCTTTACCAAATGGGAAATACGTATATAATACTCCGAAAGTGATAAAGATGGAATAAAAATAAAAGATAAATAAAGATCCTAATTAGTCCTAATTTAAATAGGAAAACTAATCTAATAAAGAAGACTAACTATAAAGGACTCTAATTTAGTTTGTCCAACAAGAAATAACTAATTAAAAATATTAAATGATAAATCTGCTCGTTCTTTGCATTGACCACGTCCACATCAGCCCCTTTTAAGTGATTTATTTGAATGATGACTCTTCTCCTTTTTTGGACTCTTTTTCCTCAAATTTCTAATTTAGCACAGTATGCTGGGAAAGTCTCCTCAGATTCGGCTACAACCTGAAATTGTGCCAATAATTAATAAAATCTTATCCGATTTAAGGAAATTAAGCACAAAAAATGCATAATAAATCACTACTATTTTACACTTATCACTACGATAGTGGCTTGTAGTGTCATGCTACTGTATAACCTTATTATTTTACTGTAGTCTATATTTTTCTACACTAAAATTCCTCCAATTACTAATTATATCAACCCCAAGCACTAGACATAAAATGCATATCCATGAGATAGATAAGATACTGGCTCATTTTGATTTTGGAGTGGACTTCTAGGTCTTCATTGCATGCTAGGGACCAAAGAAGAAGAAAAGACTCTTCTTTCGACTACAAAAAGGAATTATTAATATGTAAGAACCTATAGAAATTCAACAGACATCCAATATAAATCAAATACTCATTAATCAGACTTCATTCAGGCATTTCTACAGACACTTCATGTGCATAATTGCAATATATAATATGGAACAGAATTGGGAGGAACCACATCCAAGCACCACTACCTATAAAGACACGAATAATCAAGTAGAAACTTTCTAATCTTAATTCTAGGTCACAAAAACAACAAACTGAAAAACTCATTTAAAAAATCCAATAGAAAGTAGAGGTAGAGAGACCTTGTTTGTGCGTTGGAGAACATCAGTCATGTTCTTGGAGCGCCAGGGTTGGACCAACGGACGAGCTTCTCCCAAGACAATCGAACGAATTTCCGGTGATCACGGGAACGATCAAGAGAAGTAGTGAGCGAGTTGAAGTCGGTATTTTTTGCCGTCAGGGATATTAGGAGAAGTTGAGCAACTAGGGATGAAAAGAGAAGTGATTCTAGAAGAGGAGAAGAAGAAGAGGATGGCGACGGCAACCGATAAAAGGAGAAAGAGAATGGCACCGGTGGTGGAAGAGGAGCACCGACGAGATCGAGAGTGAAAGAGAATGTTGTTATTTCTTCTTCTTTAGAACGTATTTCTAAAAATATTTTCTCATATTTTATTATTTATTTTATTATTATTTTTTTAAATAAATTTTTTTTATCTATTTATGTAAATAACCCTAAAATAAATTAGAGTTGATGCTGTAGTATGAAACAACGACTTTCCGTTGACCACATATATTACGTAAGGTCATTTCTTAACGATTTCCATTATATTTTAGATAAGAACATTCCATGAAAACTGCAATGAGTTGCAATTCAAATTTGGTGCTTTATATTTTTATCATTCTTAATGATTTCCATTACATTTTTGTCAGGTATCTTATGACAAAGTCAATACTGGAAATCTTACCAAAAAAAGTCAATACTGGATATTCTCCTTTTCTATATACATAAAATATATTAAAGTTTGGAGTTGTTTCATACGTTTTAGTGTGGAAAAGTGTCACTCCATATATCAATCGATACATGTTTTATTATATTCATTTTTTCATACATAATGAAACATGTGTCGGTTGATATATGAAACAAGACTTTTCCACTTTAAAAAACTGAAATTCTTATAAAATTTTCCATTAAAGTTGATGTTGAAGTATGAAACAACGACTTTTCATTGACCAAATATAACGCACACGGCCATTCTTAGTAGTTACTGTTTTGCAAACCCATTATCTTTTTGGAAAAATTTTAACATTCCATGAAAATTGCAATGGGAGATACTTAATATCATAGACAAATTATGTCTAACTGGGATTATATATGTAGTTATAGACTTAATTAACCTGGAATGTGTAGGATTTTTTATGGTATATTTTATGTTTTAAATAGTTATTTCTTAGTTATATGACTTGAGAATGAGATTTTTTTTTTCTCTAATTAGAATAATTGATTGTTGCGAGCAATAGAGAGGTGACTAATGATAAGATTAAAATTGTAAATAAAATATAAATGTAAGTCTATAACTGAAAATTAATTTATTGGAGTGGAGCGACCATTATTGTTTTTTATCCTCTCATTAGACCATCTTAGTTGACACTAATTTTGGGTTATAGTGATAAAGAAAATGAACACCTGTTTCTTAGTAGTATCGTTATAAAAAGACCTCTCTTTCGGCGATTTCTTTGTTTAAACGGATGTCCTAACAACTCCATATTGACCATATATTATAATACTCTATTTGTCATTCTTAATACTATTATTGGAATAAAATGCCAAAGAAAATAGATTCAGTTGAAATTAAATGATTCTTCTCACACTCCAATTATATATGAAGGATTTTAATGGTGGTAAAGCTCAAATTAGTGGTTGAGATATAAATATAGGTAGTATAAAGTCCATAATACATTAAATTTAAACCATTTAAATTTAGGGTCTGAATTCTCTAAAGTTACTTGTGAGATAAATAGTAAATATATAATATTTTAATTAAAAAGCTAAAACAAATTAGGCCATTTATTTTGTATTATATGGACAAGATGTTTCCAAATTCCGTCTCCCAATCCTTAAATTTAATAAATGATTGTGGTAAAGACTTAACCTAGTGGTTAAGACTGAACTAATAACTTCTAAAAGTCAGTTTTTCTTTCTACTAATGTAAGCGCAATTACGCACATCTTTTTTAAAAAATTAATAAATGATTGAGATTAGTTTTTTTATAAAAAAAAAAATTTGCCTCAGCTTACAATAATAACAAAGGAAAACCTTATCTCACTCCGCTCTAGTGTGGACTCAAACCTGCGATCTCTAGACTCACAACTTCAAAGCTCAACCAATAGACCAAGCCTTTGCGACTAAATGATTGAGATTAGTTGCACATTACAACTTACACAAATCTCAACGTTAGAGAATCATAATTTGCCCAAGTTTCTTACTAGTATTATATACAAGTTAGACTGATATAGCCTATAAAACTTTTGAGGGATTTAGTCACTCAGAAACTCAAATCCTCTAAATGAAGCATTTAGAGTCAGAATGACAAGGTTACAACTTACAGTTGCCAGTTTCTCGTAGATTTAGGCTGAATGATGATTGGTAAACTATAACTTATAAAAGGCTATAACCAAACTTCCATTAACAAACAAGGACAGTCCTTAACGAAATAGTGTGTCGACCAACTTTGTTGACACAGTTAGAAGCCCTCTTGGAGCGGGGCACTAGGCAAACAATAAATATATGAAACCCGAGCATTCATAGTCAAGCATATTGACAACGCATGCTGAGTGTGAGATGAGAACAAGGTTCGAATCTCTTTAATACATTTGTAGGAAGAGTTAAAGAGCTTTAACCGTGACTAAATTCGAACAAGATTATCTCAACGAATATATTTGTAAATTTATCAAAAAATAAAGTCAAGCATGTTTCATGTGTTGAAACTAGAAAGTACTACTTTACTGGTATTCATTCCAGCACTTCAATACTAAAAGCATTTAATTTATCAACATCTTAAACTACATTTCTGTGTTAGAGATGCTGTTATAGTTAGGGATAGAATAGTAATTGAATAATTAGAAATGGATTTAGGGTTTTAGGAGATATATAAACAAATGCAATAGAGAGGAGAAAGGGAGCTTTTTGGGTATTTTGTATTTGGTTCTCAACTGAGTTGAGAAGGGGAGGAGCCATAGCTCTGGGTTTTGTTTATTCATTTAGAGTTTGTTCTTAATCCTTCTTTATAGAAGTTCTTTTTTGTTGTTTGAGTTTATTATTCTATATCAGTTTTCTATCATTGGTCCGACCTGCCGGCTGTCAAAAACCGCAGGAGAAATGGATCAAAGGGTTCAAAGTCCGTTTGATATTCATGAGTTTGTCAAAACCTGTGACTCTATAAAAGCTATGTTAACTAGGTTAGAAAGGATTATAGATAAGAAATTTTATCACAAGAAAGAATTAAGGGAAACTGAGACTAAGATTGGAAGCTAGGAAAAGGGGAAAAAAGGAGAAATTAAAAGGGAAGAAGAGGCAAAGACAGAGATAGAGATTGAATCTTGGAAGGATGAAGGCAACACGTTGAAGCCTCAAGAGCATAGTTATCGAAATCGTACGATTGGTGATACGAATCGTACGATTCGATTCGAGTCACCCTAAAATAAATTTAAATCTATGGGGTGAATCGAAATCTACCAAGAATCGGTGGTGAATCGTCCGAATCGGTGGCCAATCATCTGAATCTGCCGATTCCACCAATTCTACTGATTCATGAACATATTTGAAAAAAAAAAAAAGAAAATGACTATATGAAAGATAAAAAGGACATTCTTGAAGATGATGAGAGCTTGATCACAATCTAGCTGCCTTAAACTTCTGCTCTTCTGACTGTAATTTAATTCAATCTTTTTATTAATTATATTCCCTTCATTTAAAAATTATTGTCTCTTTAGTTATTTTATTAGTTCTCTTTTTAATTGATAATTTAGATTATCAATACATTTTATATAATTTTTTCTCTAATTTATCCTTGTATTAACTATAAAAGAGATTATGTATTGTTAAAATTATAAGTGAGTAATTAAGAAGAACGAGAATTTAATAAAGGATAAATTAGTCATTTTAATTGTATAATAAATTTTTCATTGATTTTGATGATTCGGTTAAATGAACAATATTTTATAAATGGAGGGAGTAGTATATCTTGAAACATTAGTAATATTAAATATAAATTTAAAGTTATAATGACTTGCTGTATATTTCTAAAAATTATGTAGTTTTAATAACATGCTACATATTACTAGAAATTTAGTATAATATTATGTAATAAATTAATTATTTTTAAATTATTAAATGTAACTATTATAATGTTATTTGATTAATATTAGTTTTATAACACATGTGAATCAGTTTTATTATCATCATTTTATTTCTAGACAAAAAAAATTAATAATATATAAAATTTATTATGCCAAATATTTTATTATATCTAATTTGATTAACTTAAATCGAATCTTATGATTTGATTCAATTCTCAATTTTATATTCATAAAATTCAGATTTCGATTCTCGATTCGAATCTTGATTTGACAACTATGTTCAAGAGGTATCCATAGAAGATGGTGGTCAGGGTTCATCACTGATTACTGTTTCTCAAAGTCATCGAGAAGAGGTTTTGAAGGAAAATCAGACAAATAAGTTGAGAAAGTTGGAAAATTTGTCTGAGAATACTATGGAAAATGGAGAAACTGAAACAGAGGTAGCTATTGAGACAAAGACTGAAGCTTGTAAAGATGAAGTCAAAAACGAGATTACACAGAAAGGAGAAGAGGTGGAGAAATTAATTGAAGAATCTTTGAAGTTGACAAATATGGTGAAGAATTTCCAGGTTGAGTTTTATGGGAAGAAGGGTGAAATTTGTGCTGGTTTTTCACCTCCCATTTTCTGTGTAGCCGGCGTACGGTGGCTGGGAATTGATTTGCAGTGGAGTTGTTCAACAATAGAAGACGATAAAGTGGGATGTGAAAACGGGACCATAAATCATGTGATTCAGATTGATATGGATTCAAAAACCCTAGTTTACGTGGATACGGCCAATTGATTGGGCTTACTAGAATATGGGGTAAAAGTCAATGACCCAAAGGCTAAAGAAGAAAAGAGGAGCTCATATAAATGGAAGCAGATACGTGTCTCAGCTAGGAGGTTACAAGGGTCAGGGGACCACATGAAAAATATGAGATGCGATGAAGGTCATTTAATTTCAGCTATATGGGAACCATATTTTCTTTATATTAAAATCATGCTTATGGCTATATGGGCCAGCCCTTGTCCATTTAATGAAGTGGGTCAACACAACAATCCCAACAAGGAAAATGAACTGGCTAAGTGCAAATTGAAGCCAAATACTGGTTTTGACAAAGATCAATTGCAATATAATCAATTCTTCTTACAGTTGACAACATTTAGGCAAACTAGAGGTCGATCAGGAGGTGAAGGGTTCACTTCGAATGACAACAATAATTATAGGAAAGGAGGGATGGTTTCAATGAAAGCTTGGTGGCTCAACATTGCAAACATTAATTGTTCTTCTGGGAAAATGTTACAGGGCATGAAAGGAGGCCAATGTGAGTTATCTACAAGCAAGGGAGGGCTGAAAGGGACCACTTCAGAAATTGATAATTTTTCTTTAGCAGAGTGGATGTATTTACCCGAGTTGGTGTAAAATTTTGAAGTTAACGAAGAAAGTGGATGTTGGGATGAATCTAAAAAGACATCTGTTTCAAGTTGGATAAAAACTCTAATAATATTTCAACATTGGTTTGGTTTAGAAGAGACTTTCTACTGCATCTGGCAAATAGACTTGCATTATTTACATTTAAAGATTAAGGGAGAAACAAATGATATGATAATGAACTATAGTGAAGCTGTTGGAAACGACATTAATGAGTCGGCGATTGCTCACATGGACATTGCACTCGAGAGCATAAATAATCAACTAAGTTGTCAGAACAATAGCAGTCGGGAACTCGAAGATTATTTTCACTTATTGGTTGCAGGAAAGATGGCAAGCGGACGTTGTGGCGCAACAAAATACGTCTCTGTCCAGTATGAAGTTTTCTTACTCCAGTCTTGAGGACAAGGCTATTTGAAGGGGTGGGCAATGCTAGAGATGTGGTTATAGTTATGGATAGAATAGTAATTGAATAATTAGATATGTATTTAGGGTTTTAGGAGATATATAAATAGATGCAATAGAGAGGGGAAAGGGAGCTTTTTGTTGGAATTAAAATACTCAAATAAATAACTTTCATTAAACTCAAAAATATTACAAGAACACTCTCACTCAAAATATAAAACTACAAATCACTCTTTTACTTCTTTTCTCTCTAAAGAAGTTCTTATTTTTGTTGATGAAAAATAACTAAATAACTCACCTATTTATAGGTGAATTATGCAACTCTCAACTAACTCAATTACTCACCACCACCTCCAACTAATACAATTAATAGCCAACTTATTTAGTTAATTTAATGGCCTCCAAATTGGTTGTAGTTAATAGCCTTCAATTTGATTATCACACACAAAAATCTACATACTTAAAATACCTAAATAAATTTACTACATTTTGGATTTGTGGGCTTGGACTGCAATTAATTGGATTTGAATTTTGGGTTTCCATTGATATGGATCAAGTTTATAATCCAACACCCCCCCCCCCTTAAACTTGATCTTGTCATTCCGAGTGAGCTTCTCAATCTGATGTAGTTTTCGCTTATGAGCGGCTTAGTGAAGATATCCACAATTTGATCTTGTGTCTTCACGTATTCAACTTGTACTTCCTTTCTTGCAGCACACTCTCTTATGTAATGGTAGCAGATGTCGATGTGTTTGCTCCGATCATGGAATACAGGATTCTTTACTAAGGCAATGGCTGACTTGTTGTCAACACGGATCTCAGTCGGCTCTTCTTGCATTAACCTAATCTCCTTTGATAAATTTCTAAGCCAAATTGCATGACATACGCACGAGGTTACTGCAACATATTCTGCTTCACATGTAGACAAAGTTACAATCGATTGTTTCTTTGACATCCATGTGAAAGCAGTGTCTCCCATGAAAAACACGAATCCACTAGTGCTTCTTCGATTATCTACGTCTCCACCCCAATCGCTATCGCTATATCCAACATGCTTGTAATCATTAGATACTGAATAAAACAAGCTAAAGTCTGTTGTACCTTTCAAATAGCGAAGAATCCTCTTAGCGGCTTTGAAATGGGTGGTTGTTGGTGACTCCATATAGTGGCTTACTAATCCGACTGCATGAAGGATATATGGCCTCGTACATGTAAGATAGCATAGACTTCCAACCAAACTTTTGAAAAATGTTGGATCTACACTTTCCCCTTCTTCATGTTTGGACATCTTGATCCCGTACTCCACCGGTGTGCTTATCGGCTTGCAGTTATCCATCTTGAACTTTTTCAAGATCTCCTTCACATAGCTCTCTTGTGAAATTAAAATTCCATCTGTTTGTTGCTTTACTTCTATGCCGAGGTAATACGCCATGAGCCCCATGTCTGTCATCTCGAACCCCTTCATCATCACTTTTTTGAATTCATCGAACATTCTTTGATTGTTTCCAGTGAAGATCAAATCATCCACGTAGAGGCACACAATCAAAATATCTCCATCTTTGATCTTGATGTACAAAGCGTGCTCATAGGGACATTTGTTGAAGCCATTTTCTCGAAAGTACTTGTCAATTCTACTATTTCAGGCCCTTGGTGCTTGTTTTAGCCCATAAAGATCCTTCTTCAACTTCAACACCTTGCCTTAATGGCCTTTTGCTTTGTAGCCTGGTGGTTGTTGAATGTAGACTTCCTCTTCAAGAACTCCATTTAGGAAGGCCGATTTTACATCCATTTGATGAATCCTCCATTTATTTTGAGCCGCTAAAGATATGATTAGTCTAACAGTTTCCAATCGAGCAACTGGAGCGAACACCTCATTGTAGTCGATTCCAACCTTTTGATAGTAGCCTTTTGCAACAAGCCTCGCCTTATGTCTTTCAATCTCTCCCTTAGCATTTCGCTTTGTTTTGTACACCCATTTGACACCTATTGCCTTGTGTCCTTTGGGAAGTGAAGTGAGTTCCCATGTGTCATTCTTCTCAATGGCCTTGATTTCTTCATCCATTGCATCTCTCCATTATTTCTCTTGTGCAGCTTCTTGAAATGTCATCGGCTCATAATCAACAAATAGATAGAATAATGTAAGATTGTCTAATTGTTCAGTCACCTTATAGAGTTCTTGAAGACTTCTCGTACAATGCACTTCTCTTTCATCTTCGGTCTCACTTGAGGATGGAGAATGCGATGATGATGACCCATCTCCATGAGTAGGAGAATTTGGTAGAGTTGTGAGGCCTTGTTGAAGTTGTCTTGGTTGCTCAAGCGTTGTCTGCTCATCTTCCTCGAATGGGAAAAAATTAAAGTCCTCCGTCTGAGAATTAAAGTTCCATTCGCCTTCTTTATCAAATATCACATCTTAACTGATTAAAAACTTCTTGTCATTCGGATTGTATAGCCTATAGCCTTTTGAGCTTGAGTCATAACCAATGAAAATAAAACTTTTGCTTTTATCATCAACCTCGGTTTGATTCTCATCTGGTACATGAACATGAGCTACGCTTCCAAAGACTTGAGGTGGGAAATTTTAGGCTTTCTTCGGCTACATACTTCTTGTGGTGTCTTTCCCCATACACTTCTTGTTGGAGAACGATTTGACAGGTAGACTGCACATGCCACTACTTCTGCCCAAAACTCCTTGGGTAGTTTCTTGCTTTTAAGCATACTTCGTGCTATATCGAGGATTGTTTTGTTCTTTCTTTTTATCACACCATTTTGTTGGGGGGATCTAGGGACTGTTATGGGGCGACGGATTCCATGTGCTTCACAGAACTCGTTGAATGCCTTGGACGTGAATTCTCCTCCTCGATCTGATCTCATGGCTTTGATTATATGACCACTCTCCTTTTCAACGGCTACTTTGAACTTCTTGAATACTTTGAAGACTTCTGATTTTTGTTGCAAGAAGTACACCCAAGTTTTTCTTGAAAAATCATCAATGAAGAGGAGGAAGTAATTTTTGTTACCGAAAGAACTTGGCTTAAAAGGACCGCACACGTCTGTGTGGATGAGCTAGCGGCTTCTTAGCTCTAGAATCTGACTCCTTTGGAAAGCTTCTCCGGAATTGCTTCCCTTGTAGACATCCTTCGCACAATTGATCAGGATTATTGATACATGGTAAACCTCTAACCATTCCCTTCTTGGATAATAACTCCAATCCTCCAAAGTTGAGATGACCAAATTAAAGATGCCATAGCCATGACGCGTCTTTGTAACACGCATTCAAACACTTCACAACATCGTGTTGAATGTTCAAAGGAAATATTCTATTCTTTGACATTTGTACTTTAGCAATCAGATCTCCTTTGCCATCTCTTATTAAAAGACTACAATCTTTCATGTGAATATTATAGCCCTTTTCTAAGAGTTGGCCCAAACTTAGAATGTTGCACTTCATATTAGGCACATAGTAGACATTTGAAATTAATTGGTGGCTACCATCTTTAGCACGAAAGAGGATGTTACCTTTCCCCTTCACCGATATCTTGTTGTCATCTCCAAATGAGACATCACCACTTACTTCTTCAGTCAGCTCCACGAATAAGCTTCTTTTTCTGCACATGTGGTTGCTTGCACCGGTGTCGAGATACCATGTGTTGTCTTGATGATCACTGTTGTTGTTGTATGCTAATAATAGCATTTCTTTCTCCTCGATCTTATCCTCCACGAAATCTGCCTTCTCTACAACTTGATCATTACGAGCTCTACATTCTGAAGCGTAATGCCCAAACTTTTGACAATTATAGCATCGGACTTGAGATTTATCATACCTCGCATTCGAGTTTCCTTTTCCACGACCTTGCGTAGAGCTTTCTCCTTTCTCATAGCTATTATTGGAATTGTTGTTGTAATTCTAACTCCGTCTACGACCATGGCTTCCTCCTCGTCCGCGGCCTCGTCCTCTACCTCTGTCTCTGCCATGGTTGTTTCTACCATTGCCTTAGCCTTGACTCGTATCCTTAAGTTGTAACTTGAGGAGTTGCTCAGATATACCTTGCTTCTTCATATGCTTTTCTTCATAGGCTTGTAGTGATCCTTGGAGTTCTTCAATCGTCATCTCCTCCAAGTCTTTGGTTTCTTCAATCATCACCACGATGTGCTCAAATTTAGGATCCAATGAGCGGAGTATCTTCTCTATTATTCTTACATCTTCTAACTTCTCACCGTTTCTTTTCAATTGATTAGAAACAACTGCTACTCTTGAAAAGTAATCGGAGATAGACTCGGATGGTTTCATGTGTAAGGATTCAAACTCACCTCTTACTGTTTGGAGACGGACCTTCTTCACCTTTTTGACTCCTTTGTAAGAGGTTTGTAGCTTCTCCCATGCTTGCTTGGCGGGAGTTGCACTTGAAATCTTTTCAAAACCGTCATCATCTAATGCTTGATAGATGAGGAAGAGAGCTTTCTTGTCTCTCTTTCGGGAATCCTTCAAAGTTGTAGCTTGATCTGGCGCGAGAGAGGCTTCATTTTCGGGCTCCTTGAATTCTTTCTCTACGATATCCCAAACATCATGAGCACCGAGAAGAGCCTTCATCTTGATACTACAATTGTCATAATTGTTGTTGTTAAGTGTTGGAACTTGAAAGGATGCCATGTTATTCCCCATCTTACTCAAATAGCTTTTCTAGACATACAGGAGCTATTGCGACACTTTCTAGAGTCTGATGCGACACTTATGGAGTCTGCTGCGACACTTCTGGAGTCTACTGCGACACTTCTGGAGTCTTTTGCAACACACTGGACGTATTGCAACGCTTTTGGCAGTCTACTGCAACTCTTTCTGGGCTTTTTAGCTACTGCAACGCCTGGGTAGTTTCAACTCGATTTTTCCGCACTCGGGAAAAAATATTCTTTTCGGGAGGAGGTCTCGAGCTTTCAACCTAGCTCTGGTACCACTTTGTTGGAATTAAAACACTCAAATAAACAACTTTCATTGAACTCAAATATTATAACACTCTCATTCAAAATACAAAACTACAAATCACTCTTTTACTTCTTTTCTCTCTAAAGAAGTTCTTATTTTTATTGATAAAAAACAACTAAACAACTCACCTATTTATAGGTGAATTATACAACTCTCAACTAACTCAATTACTCACCACCACCTCCAACTAAGACAATTAATAGCCAACTTATTTAGTTAATTTAATGGCCTCCAAATTGGTTGTAGTTAATAGCCTTCAATTTGGTTATCACACACAAAAATCTACATACTTAAAATACCTAAATAAATTTACTACATTTTGGATTTGTGGGCTTGGACTCCAATTAATTGAATTTGGATTTTAGATTTCCATTGATATAGATCAAGTTTATAATCCAATACTTTTTGGGTATTTTGTATTCGGGTCTCAACTGAGTTGAGAAGAGGTAGTGCCCTGTGAGGAGCCATAGCTCTGGGTTTTGCTTATGCATTTAGAGTTTGTTTGTTTGAGTTTATTATTCTATATCAGTTTTCTACCATTCTGCCACTAAAAGGAAGAACTGCAGTACCACAGGCAGAAAAATCGCCCAGATCCACACAAACTCTTCCAATGTTATATACAACATACGAGCCAAATCATCATTGACAACACAAAAACAATACATTTGTCTCATTTTCCTTTACCCTCCCCTATTTTTACTTAGGGTGTGTTTGGAACCATAATTTTTTGAAGGAATTCAATTCATTTTATACAGAAAATTTACAAATCTTCTACATAAAATGAATTGAATTGAATGCCTTTAGAAATGTTATTCCAAATAGGGTTAAGCTGTAAGGACTAAAACTTTAATCGTACCTAGGCTATTTGCACTCAGCATCGTAGGGCTATCTCTCTTCTGGCATATAGCACTAATGAAGTAAGATCCGACTTCTTCATCTGCATCTTCAATTTCAGGTGAACCAAATCTATGCCATGTAACAGGTTTTGAGATTTCCTACAAATTAAATTTGTTTTATTGAGTTTATAAACTGGTACCCAAAAAAGGACCTTTGTGTATGTACAGCTAGTTAACCTTGTGGTAGACAAAAACTTCATTTGTTTCGCTGCCACATGCAATGAAATCACAGTTTACCGAGAGACCCACAAAGTTTTTCTCGTTAGTGTGCCCTTTGAAGGTCTGAACCTGTAAGGCATTACACAAGTGAGTGTATAAATCATTTTCTTCTGAATCCTTTATTAGACAAACAAAGAGAAGAAAGAAGTAAAAGAGGAAAAATAGAACTCAGGATCAGAGTGGAACAAAGAGATCTTTTTTCATCCAAAATCTGACTAGTTCCGCCTCATATTTCCAAAATCAATTTCTTCGATGTTAATTATGTTGGAAATTTGTAGTTATTTCAAAAGGATTTTCCTCTTTAGTCTTTACTTTCATTCTCACTGTCCATACTCTATAGTGTTTATAATGAGTTTTTTTTAATGCGCTTGCATTTTTTTTGTTGCCCATCTATTCCATCAGGTTTACTGGAGCTTTGCTCTAACTACATCCAAATTAGATCCGCGTCGCACACCTAGTTATGGTGGATGAGTCTCCCAATGAGGATTTTTTATATTCACTAATGCACTTGAGAGAAACAGAACAAAAATTCGCTTCTAGTGCAAATGTCCGAATTTGTGAAAGCATATATCAAAATCCAATTTTGAATCATATAAGAGAAATTTCATTTTCACATAAATCTGTTTTGAATTAAGTTACAGGTATGTTATTATAAGTTTCATTTTCATATATTTCTATTTTGAAGAAGTTGTTTGACCATGGAATGACCAATACGTATGTTGAGTGATGTCCGTCCCTTATTTTGAGACCCACTAAATTAATAAAAAAAAGTTCATAATAAAAAGAAAATGACAGAAAAAGAAAATGAAGAAGAATCCAAATAAGAGGTTGGCAATTGCAGGTCAATTATCAGAGAAATTAATTAGCAAGCAGAAGTCCAAATTAGGATGTAATTTTTCGGTGTTAATTGGAGGCAAGATTGAAGGCATTAATTAGGACAGCCTTCATACGCTTTTTGTACTCCTATAAAAGGAGAAGGTCTCTGCCATTTGAAAGATAAGAAACACAGATAAAAAATATAATTTGTGCATAGAAACTTAGAAAAGGGTTCCTAAGAGTTGGGTAAGAGAGAATATAGTGAGGTTTTGGAAAACACTTGTGTGCCACTATTTTATAATCTCTTGGTGTACCTACTATTATTTTATAGTGGAGAATTATTCGGAGTTTGTCCCTTTTTTTCCCAATTTATTTGGGGTTTCCACGTAAAAATCTGCGTGTCTTTTATTCTACTGCTATTATTTCTCTCGTAATTTATTATTGGGTCTAACAAGTGGTATCAGAGTCAAAGGTTGTTTTTATCAGCAGAATCCATGGACATATTTTTTAAAAATAAATATATCACGACGACGAGAAAATTACGGTGAATCCGGTGGCGCAATCCGTTCGAAAAACCATCGAAGAAACGCAATTTAAGTGAATAGTAAAATACTAACTTGAATAATACTATTCATATTTGGTCCATTTTTATAAATAGTATTCCTATAGTTATTATTTAAGTATACTGTTACTGTTACTATTCTACTATTTGGGTATATGGTGCTATTCACATATACAGTCACTATTCATGTGAATAGTAAAATTTTGCCATTTTTTAAAGTTCTGACATGGCGAACGACGGTTTAATGATCAAATTGATGGATATGAATTATTCAATGTGGAAATCCAGAATGGAGGACTACCTCAATTGCAAAGATTTGTACGATCCAATTGAGGGTGATGACGATAAGCCGAAGGATATGAAAGAATTGCAGTGGATAAAGTTGAAGAAGCAGACATTGGGTATAATACGCCAATGGATAGATGCTAGCCTGTACAATCACGTGAGGAACAAAATAGATCCCAAAGCTCTCTGGAAGAAGCTAGATGATATGTACGAGGCTAAAAATGCTCAAGGAAAAGTGTTTATGATTCACAAAGTCATGAACTTGAAACTGACAGAGGGATGATCAATCACACAACACCTGAACAACTTTGAAGGATTCATAAGTGAGTTAGCAGTCACTGGTATGTCCTTGGATGATGAGATGTAAGCATGTCTTTTGTTGGATACTCTACCAGATAGTTGGGATACTCTTGTTGTATCATTGAGTAACTCAGCTCCAAATGGTGTGGTAACAATGTCTATGGTAAAGAATAGTCTACTTAATGAAGAGCTTCGTAGAAGGGACGTTGCCAGTACCAGTTCACAAGCCCTTGTCACAAAGAATAGGGGCCGAAGCAAGGGTAAAGGTCGTGGGAATGGAAAATTGAGAGATAGATCCAAGTCCCTGGAGAAGAGGTCATGCTATCACTGTGGAAAGCAGGGTCATCTCAATGTCGTTTCTTTAAACAAGAGAATGCAAATCAAAGTCATGATAATGACAAAAATACATCTACTACAGTCACAATAGAAGATGGAGAGGTGGCTTTAGTATCTTATGATGCAGATTGTTGCCATGTTGGAGATGCAGATACCGAGTGGATTGTAGATTCTGGTGCCTCATACCATTGTGTTCCAAAAAGGGAATACTTCTCAACATATAAAGCGGGCGATTTTGGAACTATTAGAATGGGAAATAATAGTGTCTCGCAAATGGTGAGAATAGGCGATATCTGCGTGAAGATAAGTGCCAGATGCACATTAACACTTAAAAATGTGCGACACATTCCAGATCTTCGGTTGAACCTATTTACTGTTAGTGTATTGGACAAGGAAGGTTATCACAATCATACAGGCGATGGAAATTGGAAACTCACCAAAGGATCGTTGGTGGTGGCTAAAGGAAGATTGTGTTGCTCGCCATACAAAATGTACGCAACAATATGTGCGGGTCAACTGAATGCAGTTGGAGATGATGCTTCACCAAATTTGTGGCATAGCCGACTGGAGCATGTTAGTGAGAAAGGGTTGAATATACTGGCTAAGAAGTCCCTCATCCCATTAGCTAAAGAAAAAATTAACCCGTGTGATCAATGTTTATTTGGGAAGCAACATTGAGTTTTATTTCAGAAAAGCTCTAGAAGGAGAAATAATAAGTTAAAGTTGGTACACTCTGACATTTGTGGTCCTATAGATACAGAATCCATTGGAGGAAGAAGATACTTTCTTACCTTCATTGATGATTTCTCAAGGAAGACATGGATTTATTTTCTATGCATAAAGGATCAAGTATTCAAGCACTTTCAACAATTTTATGCAATGGTGGAAAGGGAGACCGGAGTGCCATTGAAGTGTTTACGCACAGATAATGGTGGTGAGTATATCTCTTAGGAGTTCAAGGATTACTGTAGTCAACATGGTATCAGGCATAAAAAGACAGTTCCTGGTACACCTCAACACAATGGCATTGTTGAATGAATGAATCGCACCATTAATGAAAGAGTTAGATCCATACTCAAAATGGCTAACCTACCTAAGTCATTTTAGGGAGAAGCTGTCAATACTGTTGTCCACCTTATCAACCGACTACCTTCAGCACCTTTGGATTTTGATATTCCAGAGAGGGTATGGACAGGTAGAAATATCGCATACTCTCACTTGAGGGTATTTGGCTGCAAGGCATTCATACATATTCCTAAAGAGCAAAGGCTAAAGTTTGATGATAAATCATTTCCTTTCACTTTGGTCGGTTATGGAGATAAAGAGTTTGGCTACAAATTATGGGATAGGGTGAAAAAGAAAATTGTACGGAGCTGAAATGTTGTATTTCATGAGAATGATATCATCGGTGAAAAATCTACGAGTGACGGTGTTATCGATATTACACCAGAGAGCATTCTATCAGATGATGCCACAGAAAAAAGAATACATCAATCAGAACAAGATGGAGAAGAAGAGCCAGTTGTGAGGGATCAAGATACGATTATGGATGAAGATACAAATGAAGAGGGTGTTGAGTAGGGGTAGCCAGAGAACCCCATTCTACCAGAAGAAGAACCTTAATTAAGGAGGTCAATCAAAGAATGCCTACCATCTACAAAATACTCCAGTTCTGATTATATTTTAATCACTGATGAGGGGGAGCCTGAAAGCTTCCAAGATGTGCAATTTTGTAAAGATAAAGATTGTTGGATGAAGGCCAAGCAAGAGGAGATGAATTCTTTGAAGAAGAATGACACGTACGAGCTGGTGAAACTTCCTAAAGGGAAGAGAACACTCAAGAACAAATGAGTGTATAAGCTGAAGAAAGATGATGGCAACCTAGTAAGATACAAAGCTCGATTGGTTGTCAAAAGCTTTACTCAAAAGAAAGGTATCGACTTTGTTGAGATTTTTTCACCAGTTGTGAAAATGAGTTCCATTCGAGCTGTGCTAGGTCTTGTAGCCAGCTTGAACCTTGAGTTAGAACAGCTTGATGTAAAGACTGCATTCTTGCATGGGGATTCAAAAGAAGAAATTTATATGGAACAACCAGGAGCACATGGTTTGTCGCTTGAAGAAAAGTTTCTATGGGTTGAAACAAGCTTAATGACAATGGTATAAAAAGTTTGATTCCTTTATTGTGTGTCAAGGATACAGGAAGACTGAATCTGATCCATGTGTATATGTCCAAAAATTCCCTGATGGAAAATTTATAATTCTTCTCTTATATGTTGATGATATGCTAATCGTTGGACCAGATGTCAAAATGATTAGTAAGTTGAAGTTCGATTTGTCTAAGGCGTTTGACATGAAGGATTTGGGACCGGCAAGGTGGATTCTTGGAATGGAGATTACCCGAGATCGAAGGTCCAACAAGCTGTAATTATCACAAGAAAAATATATTAAACGAGAAATGCTAAACCAATTAGCACTCCACTTGCCGCTCATTTCAAGTTGAGTAAGAAATCCTACCCTTCAACAGAGAAAAATAAAGAAGATATGTCAAATGTTCTATATTCTTCACCGATCGGAAGTTTGATGTATACAATGGTGTGTATGAGACCAGATATTGCTCATGCAGTTTTAAGTTGTGAGTCATTTTTTGTCAAATCCCTAGAAGACATATTAGGAAGCAGTAAAATGGATCCTCAGATACCTGAGAGGAACTTTAAAGTTATGTTTAACTTTTGGGGGAGGAAAGCCAGCACTTGTTGGTTACACATATACGGATATAGCTGCTGACCTTGATGGAAGAAAATCTACATCGGGTTACTTATTTACATTCTCATGGGGGAGCTATTTCATGGCAGTCACGGTTACAAAAGTGTGTTTCATTATCAACAACCGAAGCAGAGTACGTTGCAGCAGCGAAAACAGGAAAGGAAATGCTTTGGTTAAAGCGATTCTTTATAGAATTAGGTGTGCAACAAGAAGAATACATAGTTTATTGTGATAGTCAAAGTGCATTAGACTTGAGCAAAAATACTATGTACCATGTACGGACGAAACATATTGATGTAAGGTATCATTGGCTCAGACTTGCCATTGAAGAAAAGGAGTTCAAGTTGCATAAGATTCATACAAATAAAAATGCTGCTAATATGTTGACAAATGCCGTACCAAAAGAAAAGTTCGACCAGTGCATTAAGGCAACCGGGATGGAGAGTCCCATAATGTAGTCGGGAGGGGGAGATTTGTTGAGTGGTGTCCCTCCTTATTATGGGATCCACTAAATTAATAAAAAAAAGTCGTAATAAAAAGAAAATGACAGAAAAATAAAATGAGGAAGAAGCCAAATAAGAGGTTGGCAATTGCAGGTCAATTGTCAGAGAAATTATTTAGTAAGCAGAAGTCCAAATTGGGATGTAATTTTTCGGTGCTAATTGGAGGCAAGATTGAAGCATTAATTAGGACAGCCTTTATACGCATTTTGTACTCCTATAAAAGGAGAAGGCCTCTGCCATTTGAGAGATAAGAAACACAGATAAAAAATATAATCTGTGCATAGAAACTTAGGAAAAGGGTTCCTAAGAGTTGGGTAAGAGAGAAAATAGTGAAGTTTTAGAAATACTTGTGTGCCACTATTTTGTAATCTCTTGGTGTGCCTACTATTACTTTATAGTGGAGAATTATTCGGAGTTTATCCCGTGATTTTTCCCTAATCTATTTGAGATTTCTATATAAAAATTTGCATATCTTTTATTCTACTGCTATTATTTTTCTCGTAATTTATTATTTGGCCTAACAACGTATCCTCTAAGGATAAGATGTTCAAGTTCTTTAGCTTGTTTTACACATTCTACCACATTGTTTTTCTACATTAGTTTTATTGATTATATTTATTTATTTGATACTACCTTAGCTAAATGTTTCCATTGTTAGTGAACAAATCATGCAAAACTGATAAACGTTCTAATGCTAAAACATAACAGTAAGGGCATGTTTGACATTGTTGTTGTCATGAAAAACTCCACTTACAAATTTTTAATAAAACATATTTTGACATTGGACAAAAGATTTTGAATCTTAATACTAATTAATTAGGAACTGTCTGCTATTAATTTTCAGAACTTTTCATGACAGCAGCTTGGAAAAGCTTGAAAATGAAGCTTTTCGAAAAAGTAGTCTGAAAAAGCTTGAAAATGGAATTTTTCGGAAAAGCAGTCTGAAAAAGCAATGACAAACTGGCCCTAAATCACAAAAACAAGAATCACGATGAAAGGCATCCACTTCATTGTTATTTGTTGCGACACTAGCTTCAAACATGACAGTCTTCCAATTATCATGAGCAAGATAAAGAGGACGGATCTCTCAGGTTTTCACTAATTGATTAAACTCAATTATTTTCATTTTTTGATATTGCAAGCACAAATTGGTAACAACCTTCCACTCTAAAATCGGAAAAGTTGGATGCGATATTTTCCTATTGCCCATCTCTTTTGAATGAACATGCGTCCACCAAAAGGGTTGATGCACCAGAATGCACCAAAAGCTAAGAGCAAGCAGAAAAGCATTGCATAAGCTATGTTGGCTAATCCAAGACTGGTTCTGGGTAGTGTTGCATATAAGCCTGAAGAAAATGCAAAAGCCAATGCTATCATGGCAATACCGATAAACCCTGTTTGAATCTTTTGATGTCTAACGCGCATGCGATCAGAGATTGCAGTAGCATGCTGAATGTAAACAGCACTCAAAGAAAAGTAGAATGCTATGATATCAAAGATTACGAATGCTTTAAAAGCTGCTTTGTCAGCGAGAATCGGCTTCCCTTTATCATGGCCTTCAGTTATATATCCACCTGGCATTGTGAAAGCTGCTGAGAAGCTCACAGTAGTTATAATTGTGGCCACTAACAGATAAACTTCAGGATATTTTGTGAAGATTTTTTTCCGTTGGTCCTTCTAGTCCTCGAGTCCCAAGAGGAGTGGTTTGAGTTCATGTGTCTTATTCAACCACTCCTTGGCTACATCAATGACAAAATGGTGTGCACATCGAGTCACGTTGCTTTTTCTGAAAAGAGATTCAGTCTTTAAAGTAGTAAAACGGCGCTGCACGCAAACCAAAAAAAAAGAAAATTAACTACAATATCGGTTAAAAAAATAGGGATAACGGAGAAGATGCATATATACCTTTCTACAGGACAGGAGATAAACATCTGCAGGCCCCTTAAATTCCTTGTTTATAGCATTAATGTTAACCCTTGTGTCCTTTGCTAGCATTTCGATTATAGGTTTTTTATCAAAAAGGACAGCTAAATGCAAAGGGGTGTTTCCATCTTCATCTAGTTCATTCAGTGGGATAGCCAGTTGAGGATCTTTTAACATATACTCCACAACTCTAGCCTGCCCACTCAAGACCGCCATATGAAGAGCCGTCTGCGCTTTCTTATTGTGGAGTTCAAAAATATCAGGACAAGTTGGTATTAGCTCTTTGATTACATTGATATTGTTGGAAATTTATTATTTATTTCAAAAGAATTTTTATATTGATTATTAATTTATTATTATTCTAAATAATTTTATTTGTATTATATTATTTCACAAATTATGATCTGGTAGTAGGTGAATTAATTTATATGATTTGGTCAATCTTTTGTTTGTTAATCTAACGGCGGTTTGGCATTTGAATATGTCAAAGAAACGGTTTGATATTCCTCTATCAAGTCAGTTTTTTTTTGGTCAATTAGTTTCAGATTTTGTTCTGAAAATCCAATTGTTTTTTGTTCATCAATTATCCTTTTATTAATGTTTTACAACTGCCATATATTAGCCTATATAAGGCTGATGGTGTCCCAATTTTTTGGAGATAGAAAGCAATCCTCTAAGCCCACTATGTTTGGAATATTGTCGAGAAAGGTTACGTTGTTCCAGCTGAAAATGCGCAACTGTCTCAAGCAGAAAAAGACAGTTTTAACAAGAGTCGTCGGAGTGACCAGAAGGAGCTTAGTCTCATCCATCAAGGATTGGATGATGTGATGTTTGAAAAGGTGGCGGAAGCAACCACCTCAAAGCAAGCATGGGACATCATCCGAGTTTCTCTTCAAGGAAGGGAGAAAGTAAAGAAAGTTCGATCGCAGATGTTGAGGCGAGAATTTGAGACGATGAAAATGAAGGAAGCAGAATCTGTTGTGGATTACTCATCACGAGTAAAGTCTGTAGTAAATCAGATGCGACAGTATGGTGAAAAGATGGAGGAGTCTAGGATCGTTGAGAAAATTCTACGATCACTGCTACCAAAGTTCGACTATATAGTAGTCGTCATTGAAGAATCACGAGACACAAGTGCAATGACTGTTGATGAAGTAGTTGGTTCATTGCAAGCTAGCGAAGAAAGATTAAACAGACAAAATGAGCCTGTAGAGAAAGTTTTAGCAGCACAGACTTCACTAAAAGAAGGTGAAAATAGCCAAGTTAAAAGAGGACACGGTAGAGGCCGTGGTGGAAACAGAAGAGGACGTGGTAGAAATCACCAATTCGAGAGAGGTGATAACAATGATGAAAATAACCAGTCCACAAGAGGCAGAGGTCGTGGACATGGACGAGGTCGAGGAAGAGAAAATCGGTGGCAGAATTATGGATGTGACAAGTCTAATATTCAATGCTATAATTGTGAAAATTATGGCAATTATGCATCAGAATGCCGGAGTCAACGAAAGGAAGCAGAAGAGACAGTGAACAACATCCAAGAGGAGGATGTGATGGAAACTGTGATATTAGCCCGTGAAAGTGAAAGTCCTAAAAATCATGAGCCTGTCGATGCTAAGGAAACGATGAAGGATGAAAAATGGATAATTTAGTTTAAGGAGTGTTGAATATATTAAACTAAATTAAGAAAACAAAAGTTAACAAAATATGGTTGTTGATGAAAACTCTTGTCAATGATTTTAGGTAGCAAAAATTAAATGGAAGAAAAGGCTAGGTGGGATAAGATTGAAAAAAATGGCAGCCGAAAGATTGGTGCTAGACATAAAAACTTGATTTTAAGTGTTGAATTTGGAAGCACATTATGTGGCATCTATTTACGGCTAAGTGTTTGAAAAAATGAACAAATTAAAAAGTTGCATTAATATGGAGTGGACCTTATTTGTGAAGTGAAGGGTCTATATAAGTTATATCATATGCATATTGTAACGTGACTAAGAGAGTGAGAAATAATAAGAGTTTATTTGTGCATTGTCAATAAAATTATTTTATGTTTACTCTTATTTAATTTGAGCTTTAATCGAGTTTATTTTATTCTCTCTACTCCAACATTTCATTGTTTCATTTTTCTACTATTCTGGATATAAATTCGAGTTTATTTTATTCTCTCTACTCCAACATTTCATTGTTTCATTTTTCTACTATTCTGGATATAAATTCGAGTTTCTGTTCCTGATCCAACCAACTGGTTGAAGAGGCTGTTTAATCCTAGAAGGAACTCCAAGTATCCTTTAAGGACAGTGTCTTAGACACGACTCAGCTTATCGGTGTTTCCGTTACCTTAAACTTTATTTATAATTTTCATTATATTTTCATATGATTTCTACTAATTATATTTATGTTTTGGTTGAAGGCGAGGATCAAAAAATTTGATGAGGCGGACATTCCAATGAGATTGACACTCCCAAATTGTATAGAGAAAATTCGAGCTAGAAGATATTTTTATTTATTTAAATTTTGGCATTGTTTATACATCATATATTCCCCCAACAAGCTGCAACATGAAGAGCCGAATTGCCATCGTGATCCAGCTGGTATGCTGCTGCTGTTGATAACTGAATGTCATATTTCAACAGAAGTTCTAATGCCTCGGTTTCGCCATCTAAGGAAGCGTAGTGAAAGGGAGTCCAACCAATATCATCACCTTCTTTCAGCGTTTCTGGGTTTTTCTTTATAACTTCTTCCATCATTTCCAACACTTAAACAATACCATATTTATAATATTATCAGCATCAATTAACAGATTTTGTTTTTTATTTATTAAAAGTTGAGGCCTGGAAATCTGGGTTTGAAAATTATTAAGCAAACAAAGAAAAGAAAAAGAAAACCAACATGAAAGAAAACAAACACAACATTCATATTAAGGTGAGTATTTATCAGGATCAATTAACAGATTTAAACAACGAATTAATGAACAAAAATGTAACGAAAATTGCCTGAGTATTAATAGTGGATGCAGAGATTCTAGAGATGGCAGCATGTAATGTTGTTAGGCCCTTGGGGCCAACAAAAGAGAATGATGATCGAGAAAGACGAATAATCAGCATTGCAACGTCTAAGAATGAATTTGAAACGATTCATCGACATAATTTGAGAAACTAGACAAGTCAGGATCTTTCTCCATTAAACGTTCAACTACATCCTTATGACCGTATCGTACAGCACAAATTAAAGCAGTATCTCCATCCTTGTTCTTCTGTCTAATTACATTCTGTCGTCTCCTTGCTTGATTAAGCGATACATAATTCGGTTCCTGTTTGATTACTAAGAATCGAACAATTTCGAGACATCCGACTCTAGCAGCAACATGTAAAGGAGTTTCGTGTTTTGAATTTGGCTGCCAGCTTAGTGAAGGATCGCATTTAAGGCAGACTTTCTTGAAGAACTCGGCCTGCTCGAATTCAGCTGCAACATGAAGAAGAGTGTTGTGTAATGGTGTTAGTTGAGAAAAATACCTTGTTTCTTCGTCTGCTGTTAATGTTTCTAAGAAAGTGATTTCCCCAGATCTTGCAGGTTTGTATAGCACAGGATCCATATATTTTGATTAAGTCCTCCAACTTCTTTACAAGTCAATACTAGAAATTCTCCTTTTACATATACATATCATAAATACAAAAAATAAATTAGAGTTGATGTTGAAGTATGAAACAACGACTTTTCGTTGACCACATATATTGTGTAAGGTCATTCTTAACGATTTCCATTATATTTTCACATAAATTTTATGGAAGATTCCATGAAAACTGCAATGAGTTACAGTTCATCAAAATATCACAAGGTAATTCAATTGAAACTTATCAAGACCGAAATTTGGTTCGAATTTATGTGGACAAATTATGTGTAACTTGGATTATATATGTAATTGTGTACGGTTTTTTTACTGTATTTAAAATTTATAAGTATCTTTATCGAGATAATCTTGTTCGGGGTTAGTCATAGTTAAGGCTACTCACTCCAACCGACAAGTGTATTTGGTGGAATTCGAACCTTATTCTCCTCCAATTTCCTCAGCTTACGTTGTCAACTGAGCTACCCCTTGGTTGGTAGTTATTCGTTAGTTATATAAGTTGAGGATGAGAGGTTTTGTTCATCTCAAATTTATTTATTGATTGTTGTGAGTTGTGACTGGGTAGCTAAAAATTAATTTAGTGAAGTGGAGCGACCATTATTGTTTTTTATCCCTCTCATTAGACCATCTAATTTGACGCAAAATATAGTGATAAAGAAAATGAAAACCTATTTCTTATTTGTATTATTATTGTTAAAGACATCTTTGTTGGCCATTTCTTTGTTTAAATAAATGTCCTAACG
The DNA here is from genome assembly GCA_947683365.1 of Euphorbia pulcherrima. NCBI lineage: Eukaryota > Viridiplantae > Streptophyta > Magnoliopsida > Malpighiales > Euphorbiaceae > Euphorbia > Euphorbia pulcherrima. The sequence continues at coordinate 78,252,032 of CANTUS010000001.1, read as the reverse complement.
ACTCTGAATTGACCATATATTGTAATATTACATCTGGTCACTCTTAATACTATTACCTGGAAAAAAAAAATAAATGCCAACTATCAGACACTCCATCTATATTCGAATGATTTGGTTTTAAGGTTAAATTGGTAGTAAAATTGAGTTTAAAGGTTGAGATAAAAATATAGTTGTAGGTAGAATTTATAATACGTTAAATCCCAACCATTTAAATTATATAGAATATTGGTATTGATTAAACTTATTATCAAATTTAAACTTCTCTAGTTCATATTTAATTTCCATTTTTTTCTAAATTTACAAAAATGTTAAAAAAAAAAATTTTGATGAACAAATGTTACAAAATTTGATTATATAATTTGCCGAGTTTTAACTTGAGTTAGACAGATATCAACCTATTATACTTTTGAGGGATTTAATTACTCGGAAACTCAAATCCTCTAAATGAAGCTTTTAACGTAAGAATGATTTAAACTTTTTGGATCATGTTTTACAATGAAATTGTCCTTTTGATATCTAATTTATAGAAATTGCCTATTTAGCATATGATGTATTTATTTTTCGCTTATTTAAAACTAAATTTGTTCAATATTTGACTACTTGGTGCATAATCTAGTTACTTTTAATACATTGAGAGTCCATTTAACAACACAAAAAATGTAAAAGACATATCCGCATTTGGACATGCATAGAATTTGTTGATCCTAAATGGTCCCTTAAGCTATCGTACAAAAATTTGATATATCATGCATCAAATTAGTAAAAAATTTAATATATCAAGCAACAAATAAATAATTTCAATAAGTCGAAAGTGCACCTGAGTAATACAAAAACAAGGTATTTAATTCACGTTAGAATGATAAGGTTACATTACAATTACCAGTTTCTCATAGTGAGATTTGGGCTGAATATTAGTAAGTTGCAAAAGGCTATAAGCAAACTTCCATTAACAAACAAGGACAGTCCTAATGCACACCGAAATGGGTTTAGATAGCGTAACGGTTATAAGCCCTCTTCAAGGGCACGGGTCAAATAATAGCTTAATATATCTTAACCCTCTATAGCTAGTTGTTTCTAAAAACTCTTTAATCTTCTGAACTTATAAAAGTTTCACATAACCTCGTGAATAGATATAGCCACGATTCCAAAACCGTCAGTTCCGATTCCTGAACCACCAGTTCCGGTTCATAGTTTTCATGAACATAAACCAAAACCTTATATAGGATGGAACCACTGGTTCCGGTTCAAGTTTAAATAAGATTTTGACCCGGTTCAAGTACAGTTCCGATTAATTTTAGACATTTAAGTTTTAATTAACATTAATTTCAGACATTCGGGTTTGATTTATGTTAACATTAATATATGTTACAATAGAATATATTTTCTCCAATATATTAAAAAAACATATATCTCTTATTTTAATTAATATAAAATTTAATTAAATTTGAATCTCCAGTTCAAACAGCCGGTTGACCCCGATTCTCAGGTTTACAATTCTATAAACCTAAACCTTATTTACCTTTGAACCACCGGTTCTCCGGATTACAATTCTATAAACCTAAACCTAAACCTTATCTACCTTTGAACCACTGATCCGGTTTTGACCATGGTTTGACCCGGTTCGGTCTGGTTCAGCCGGTTCCGGTTTGATTTGGCCATGTCTACCCCTATCTTGTTAAAATAGACTTTATAACCCCCTGAACTTGTTAAGGTGAAAAAACCTTGTAGTCCTATGAAATTGGTAAAAGTGAACCTCATAGCCTATTGATGCTGACATCCCAGTTTTATTCCTGTAAATCAATCATCGATTCAATGTTTGACGAAACAATCTTATATTAGACCTCTAGAAAAATAATAGGGTAAACTTTAAAAAAATACTTTATAGTTTCACTCGTTTGTAAAATAGGGTCTAAGAAATTCCTTTTTGCAAAAGGGTGTCTGAAGTTTGTAATCGTTAGCAATTCAGGGAATTTTCACCAACACCGTTCGGAAAAACCTGATTTTTTCATCTTCTTCCCCTTACAAACCCTAAAATCAAATTCAATTATGCCATTGGAGATCTTTCTTTGCTTCATCTTCTTCTCAAGAGAACATGCCTAAAAGAACTTCCCAATCTCATTCAGACCTGGAACCGCATTTAGAAGCAGCATGTTCTGGCAATCTCAAAATCCGTTGATGATTTATTCAGAGGATTGAATCCATGGTTCTTATAAGATTCCGAATTTGGGGGTTTCAAAATTGGAGACTCAACTGTGCAAATTAGATCACTTAACCTTGTAGTTTCTTGACTCTCTTTTACTTCTGCCATCTCTAGATTTGTCATCTTCACATTCCAAATCTTTGCTTGTCTCTAATTCTAAATCTTGTTCTCATTCTTCCGTTTGTTCAACTTGTTCTTCGTCTGAGTTGATTACTCTTCACTACCACCATAGTTAGAAAGTAAAGCTCTGCAACAAGTGCTAGCACAAGAAAATAAAACACTAAACTCTACCCAATTCCTAGTCTGCAAACAAATGTCATCTTTACAGCAAAACTCACATACCAAGTTCAATTCAAGCTAGTTTTAAATTACCCGCTAGCCAATTCATCTATTTGAAATCAACTTAAAGGATGCAACACTGTAAAGACCTAACCATATTTCATCAAAAAGAAATTCCATTTTTATCAAGCTTTTCACAATACACTCAAGCGTGAATTCAATTAAATGATGGGTCCATGACATTTTAAAATTACAATTGCAATTCCAGTTCTCAATACTCTAGAGCATGAAATTCAGAGATGCGACAAAGGAAGTGGGGTTTCCGATACCGATTCCGAGTGAAACGAAATCGGAGCCATCTTCATTAGAAGGGGAGAAAGAATCGGAGAAAGGAGGGGTGGTCAAGAAAGGAAGTGGTGGTGTTAGTGTTGAGTCTTCCCTGAGTTCAAGGTTTTGGCAATGGCGGTGAGAGAAAAGGGGATGAACTGAGTCAACGATGAGAAGAGAATATATGGATTTCCTATTTCACCTCTGGCCACGTCGGCAATTTTGATAGAATGGACAAAAAATCCCCGTTTTACTAACAGTTACAAATCTCAGACCCCCTTTTGTAAAAAATAAATTTCTCAAACCTCGTTTTGCAAACGAGTGATACCACAAGGTACTTTTTTAAAGTTTATCAAAAATAATATTTAGCATATCACCATTCGAGGCTACGAGGTTCACTTTTAACAAGTTTAAGGGGATATAAGTTCCACTTTAACAAGTTCAGGAGCTTATGTAGAACTTTTGTAAGTTCAAGGAGTTGAGAGGTTTTTATGGACAACTATTGGGGTACAGAGATGTATTAGGGCAATAATAAATATATGAAGCTCGAACATTCATAGACAACTATAGGAGTGCACATATGTATTAGGCCAATAATAAATATATGAAGCTCGAACATTCATAGTCAAAGTACACTGACAACACATGTTGAGTGTGAGATGAGAACAATGTTTGAATCACTTTAATATATTTGTAAGAAGGTGAAAAGCTTTAACTGTTACTAAACCCCGAACAAGATTATCTCAATGAAGATACTTTGTAAATTTATCAAAACAAATAAAGTCAAGCATGTTTCATGTGTAGAAACTAGAAAGTACTACTTTGCTAGTATTCATTCCAGCACTTAAATACTAAAAACATTTAAATTTTGATCAACATCTAAAACTACAATTTGCCGCGAAAATTTGTACATTTTTCTGCCACTAAAAGGGAGAACTGCAGTACCACAGGCAGATAAATCGCCCAGGTCCTCGCCAACTCCTCCAATGTTATATACAACATACAAGCCAAATCATTATTGACAACACAAAAACAATAAATTTGTCACATTTTCCTTATCCTTCCCTATTTTTACTTAGGGTGTGTTTGGAACCATAATTTTCTTGAAGGAATTCAATTCATATAATGCAGAAAATTTACAAATCTTCTACATAAAATGAATTGAATTGAATGCCTTTAGAAATGTTGATTCCAAACAGGGTTAAGCTGCAACGACTAAAACTTTAATCGTACCTAGGCTATTTGCACTCAGCATCGTAGGGCTGTCACTCTTCCAGCATACAGCACTAATGAAGTAAGATCCGGCTTCTTCATCTGCATCTTCAATTTCAGGTGAACCAAATCTATGCCATGTAACAGGCTTCGAGATTTCCTGCAAATTAAATTTGTTTTATTGAGTTTATAAACTGGTACCCAAAAAAGGACCTTTGTGTATATATAGCTAGATAACCTTGTGGTAGACAAAAACTTCATTCGTTTCGCTGCCACATGCAATGAAATCACAGTTTACCGAGAGACCCACAAAGTTTTTCTCGTTAGTGTGCCCTTTGAAGGTCCGAATCTGCAAGGCATTGCACAAGTGAATGTATAAATCATTTTTTTCCAAATTCTTTACTAGACAAACAAAGAGAAGAAAGAATTAAAAGAGGAAAAATAGAACTCGGGATCAGAGTGGAACAAAGAGATTTTTTTCATCCAAACTCTAACTAGTTCCGCCTCATATTTCCCAAATCAATTTCTCAATGTTAATTATGTTGGAAATTTGTAGTTATATTTCAAAAGAAGATTTTTCCTCTTTAGTCTTTATTTTCTTTCTTAATGTCTATACTCTATAGTGTTTATAATGAGTTTTTTTAATTGGGCTTTCATGCACTGAAGAGAAACAGAACAAAAATTCGCTTCTAGTGCAAATGTCCGGATTTGTGAAAGCATATATCAAAATCCAATTTTGAATCGATTAAGAGAAATTTCATTTTCATATATTTCTATTTTGAATTAAGTTACAGGTATGTTATTATAACATCAAATTCAAATTAATCGGATATTTTAATGAGTTATATGGTTATACATTATCAATGAGTTTCAATCTCATTTATTCCCTCACGTACTTTGACAATTTCAAAGTTTGTGGGTTACAGTTTACAAATTCTTATAGATTTAAGTAACCGAATATGCACTTTTTAAGGCTGTTTTGTTGCAATTCAGCAGCTCTTTTCCATTCTAAATAAAGTTGTGCTTCACAATTGTTGTTGAGTTTGAGTATACCATTTTTCAATTCCTATTATTTTTCAGCATACCATTTTTTCCAACAAAATTATTTTCCCCAGTTTACTTGACAACCATTCTTTCATATTAACTTACTCTTCCATTTACTCTACTATTCTGGATATATTATTAAATTTATGTTCCTGTTCCAACCAACCGCTTGAAGTTGTTTAACCATGGAATGAAAAACAAGTATCCTTTAAGGATAAGGTGTTCAAGTTCTTTAGCTTGTTTTACACATTCTACCACATTATTTTTCTACATTATCTTTATTGGTTACATTTATTTATTTGATACTTAGTTAAAAAAATTTCCATTGTTAGTCAACACATCATGCAAAACTGATAAACCTTCTGATGCTAAAACATAACAGTAAATCAAAAAAACAAGAATCACGATGAAAGATGGAGGCGCTGAGGCGGTCATCCACTTTATTTCAGTTAAAAACATATTACTTACAGGGAGATTCTCCTTAACATCCCATAGCCGTAAGGTGCTGTCTGTAGATGCTGACGCGAGCTCACAATTTGACAAGAATTTCACATAGGAAACAGCTTTCTTATGCCCACTGAATACATGCAATGGCTGCTTCACATTTCTCAAGTCATAATAGTGAATATGGTGATCTGCTGAACCAACCTGCACAAAGGTCACAAGTTCAGGGCTGCTACATGTTGATTTACCAAAAAAATATAGGGTACATGTTAATAATAATAACCGATAATCTATGCCAATAGCTGCAGTATGTACAGCAGAAAAAACCAACCTTTCCTAGTAATATACATCAATGGTGTTCTTTCAATGTAATGTTTAAGCCCATAATGATTGAACTTACATTCATGAAGGCCCGCTAAGTGTGAGCTATCTACTTGCACACCAAACAGAACTCAAATGTAAAAGTCAAATTGCAAGAGGACTTGCTCCATGATTAAGAAATGTTTGAAGTGTCAAAAGATTTCAACGCCAGCAAGAGAAGTGATTAATCATTTTCAAAGCATTAGAAGATAAAAAATACATATGGAATAACCTTAAACTGTATACAAATTAATGCAAATCACTCATTTTTAAAGTTTTAGAAGATAAAAAATATGGTGAAGGCAATGGTGACATTGTTTTTTACAAAGTAAATGTTACTTTGCCCTTCATCACCATTGGATTAGTGGGGTAATGTTCAATCCAATGGTGATAGTGGCAAAGTAAGGAAAAACACAAAGTCACCATATAATAACCCAAAAAATATATATGGAATAACCTTAAACTGTATACAAATTAATGCCACGGCCAATTATACATGAATTATCAATAGGAGCATACCGCAATGTAATTGCTAGATCCAGGATTATACTTCACGCAACAAATATTTGCTTTCATGTCAATATTGAGGACACTGGCTTCTTGGTTTGTGCACCAAACTTTGACCTGATTAGTCAACCAAAAGATGCAATAATTACTTAAATTCACATGCTGAAAGGAAACTAGTCCCACACACTTGTTCTCATCCTTTTAATAAAAGTGGAATACCTAAACGCACACACATTAGCAAGCCAACCTTACTCCAAACAAGAACACTAGCAGTCTATACTCGAAGTACATATAGCAATTAGTATCTGCTTTGTTCTTTTTAATGAATCAAGTTAAAGCATATTGATTAACTTTGAGTATATACGATACAAGTTGGAGTATTATATCAGTCAAGTTGAAGTATATGCACTCTCAGGAACATAAGAAAGCATCTTATCAAGAACACCAAAGAGTTAACATACCTTACAATCATCACTACCAGACACCAGCATTGAAGGATCGGTACGAGAAAAATCAACACTCCAAGCACGTTTTTCGTGTTCTTCATACTCCATTACACTCTGTACAAGATTTATGTATATTTATTGAATAAACTGTGATAAAATATCCAGCCTGAATGCTTTGACTTGATGAAAAAAATTAAGAAATACCTTCCTAGTTGTAACATCCCAAACCGTTACTATTCCTTCATAGTCACTACTAGCTATCTGATTTTTAGCAAACTTATTCCAACTCAAGCAACTAAGTTTAGAACGTGTTGACATCTCCACGACAGGGCAGTGCACATCTGCAGGGTCATTCAGAACCTAGCAACAAACAGGATAAGCACAGGCAGAGAACAGAAAATACTTAGACCAGCCTAAGCAACAAATCCTTTAAGCAGGACAAGCAGTGATATCTTCTTTTTATATTACACCTATATGCAGAAAATAGAGCTATCATCTTACAAATGTGACAATATTGTTTAAAACTAGACAATGAACAATTTATAGATTAATAAGATGCTTAATTATTGGTTGAATTGAATGTATCTAGCTAGCTAGCATACAAGCAATTTCTTGCACAAATGTAAAGACTTAGCTGTTGTTTGTTTCGTGGAAACTATTGTTCTTTACCTTCTAGTGATTATGACTTGAAAGGAAATCAAACCAAAAGAAAATAATTTCCAAGTCGGGCATTTGAAATCAATGGAAATTAGCATCCCACTTTATGAAGGGAAAGTTATTTTCCAAGAGGGAGAAAACACCATACTAATCGCCTGACCTAATAAATTCTCTAGTCTTCTATAATTATACACCCACCCGAAAAAGGGAAAATATTTTGTCTTCTCAAAAAATTAAAGGATATTGTTCCCACAAGACAAATGAAGCATAAAATTAACAAATTATGTGTTTGTTTGGATAACTTTTATGAAATGCCATTTATATATCATACACCAAGTATTACAAGTGCATTGGATAAAAAATATCAAAACACAATTAAATCAATATTTACCATGGAAAAGTCAAAAACTTTGATCCGCCTTGAAACTCCAGCAGTAGCAAACAGTTCATCATCACGGTCAAATTCTATGCTGCAATCCATTGTTTTTAGAAGATGAGTTTCAGCAGATTTAACCATCACAGAAATCAAGTCACAGGAACAAGAACTACCACTTGGGGATTTTATTTATTATTTGTATTGCTTTCTATGTACAGGTGGGAAGGGGTTACCAACAAATTTGTCTCAATCCATCAATTCAACAAGTAGAACTATCTGTATAACTCCTATTTTGATAGATAAAAAAGTTCAAAAATAAGCCGGTCGCTACTCTCTACTTTTCTCTCTTCATCAAGTCACAAAAGACCTAGAGAGAAATAGTGTTAATGATATATATATACTGCCCTATTATACAGTACAATAGCTCATTCACCAGGCTTGTAAACTAATACTACAACAAGATCGAACTGCGATACGGAAATTCCCATGTCAAAATCACAATTTAGCAATGTACTCTTAAATACTATACATATAAATGTAAGCCACATGAAGGCAGAGATGGGTTTCTTTAATCCAGAATTCTTTGAAAGTTTTACAACATATGTACATTTCAAATTTTGTTTCAACAATAAGCCCTAGTAACCAAATGGCTACATAACCAGGGAATCCTACAAGCTGGAAATTCTCAAGTCCCCACATCCTCAAAAGCATAGGAAGGCCAATTAGATTAGGGCCATTAGGCCTAATTGACTGCAATATATTAGACAATGACAAAAATGCTACATCTTAAATCTTAAGGCATAAAGTTTATCACCTTACCTAAAACTGATAGGTGTTTCTGATTAGTTTTCATAGTCTTTGAATGTCACTTCCTTGTGCAAAATTGGTGTATATTTTAAGACTAAAAAAGTATCCAAATAAAAATTATACCATGTAAAAACAATCAACTCACCTTGAAACTATATTTGCTGAGTGAAATATATCCCCATGCCTGAGTTCCGCAATAACCCTTAATCGGCTGGTTGACATAGAGAAAAATATTCGACATAATCACATGAAATTAATTTAAAAACATGACTATCACCAACTATAAAATATGCATGAAGGTAAAAGTGCTGATCGTTGTTTGTACCTGTACTGAGTGAACGTACTGAGGACTGATTGAAAATCTGCAAGGCCTGTGCTATAGCCTTCTCTCTGTATGACATTTTTATCCATTTCTTGGTGGCTTTGAGGTTGATTTGCCATCTGGCGACGTTTCTGCAGGTAACAGTCTTGCAGGTCACTGAACTGCAGCCACATGAAGATGAGAGTCAATTTACAAGTTGGAGAAGAAGCTTAAAATTATATTTTCCAATGGAAATATTGAATACATGACCACCCACAAGTAGAATCAGGAAAAAAAGCATCAACCAGAACAATGAAGTTCGTAATTCATCTCCAAGAAAGTTTGTCAATGTGATTAAGCAGCCCTGCCCCCACCAAACCCAATATACTTTGGACTGAAACATGAAATTTCTCAATTGGTGTTATAAAAAATGGCTCTGCAACTGAAAATATTAAGAATTACTAACCTGTGTATGGACCCGCTTCTTCCTAGCTAGAGTTGACTGACTATATTGTGAATCAGGCCCGACTAAAGGATCCTTTCTCCGAAGCCCATGGAAACTTACTTGAGCCTTACCATCCTTTTTCTTGGTCGAATGACTCCCTGTTGTCATCCCTCTTAGATTAAAGGAACTGCTGATGACACCACTGTTGCTCTTATCTATAGAAGGAGGCCACAGTTTTCTTCCACTGGGATCATCTTCTACCATAGTCAATTTCACACTATATTTATCCCTAGCACGGTATAAATCAATTACATGTTTCTCTACAGCATCTATATCCTCCTTAATATACTGGAGATCAATCCGCACCTATAAAAAGAGAAGATATGTCATTAGTGTAACTTCAATGCAATTCTTATTGCTAATATTGTGTCAATAAAGACATAGAAGACAATTGGATTAATATTACAGAAAAGCATACCCTGGGAACTATCATCTAAAATGCAAGACTTGGACATGGAAACATAACCGACAAATACTATATATTCTTCAATACTATATATTCTTCAAAAATGTATGGTGACATTTGTTGAAATCTATAATAACTTACCGCATTTAACTCATCAACTTTTTGCTTATGCAAATGCTGCAAAAAGTCAAGTAATATTTGCATATTTCTCTCAGCTTCTTCTTGTTCCATTTTTCTCTTCTTCTCTGCAAGTTGGGATGTGAGAGCATCCAGCTCCTTGATTGAAATTTCCAGACCCTGACTAAGGATCACAAGAATATGTCACATAAACAGATTAACAACTCAAACACAGCTCGTTTCTTGGTTCATTAAACAATATGTTCACCGAAAAGCTTGGAGTTAAAATTTAAGTTATGATTATAAGCAATTATGATTTTTCGTTTTTATGTATATATACAATGGTTGTTTTTCCAAATATGAACGGGCATAAACTTCGTAAAAGTCTTTGGCAAGCATTTAACAAACCAAGATTTCAGTTGCATGAAAATCAATAATTCATTTACAGGCATTCAAATCCAAGATTTCTAAAGACACTACAATCTCACAACCCATTAAACCACAATAAAATCTCCGTTTTAATGTAAAATTCTCCAAATCCAAATTGCTTTTGGATAATTTAGAGTAACCAAAAACTAAGTCATGTGTAGCTAAATTGCTAGAAGCAACGGAGTAAATCAAATTCGACAACTGACCTGTTGTAGTGCCCGTTGAAAGTGCTCAACCGGAGACGCATGTTTTGAAATTTGACGAGCAGAAGCCTTCTTCAACAGCTATGAATATAGTACACAGAAATTATACAATAATAAGCTGCATTTACAAGAATCCAAGTACATAGGTTCATAATACAACTTATACTGCAATGAGACCGTCAAATGCTATAGTCAATTATGTACCAATTTTCATTTCATTGCAACTGCAAAAGAGACGGAGAACTAAATCATAAAATTGGAAAAAATTAATAACCTTCTGCAGTAAGAAATTAGGGAAGAGGTGATTGCTAGTGAGATAATGGCCGCAGCAAGGACAATCGCTCTTGTTGCGGAGGTGAGTAATAATGCACATATAGCAAAAACTATGGCCACAAGAGGTAAGAAACGCGTCTTTAATAATCTGCATGCAAATAGGGCAAAGGAAATCCTTATCCAACTCTGATAATCCAGATTCCTCCTCCTCCGGCTGAGAAGCATGCTCAGGAAACCCACCGACTGCCGCCGCCGCAGCAGCGGAAGAGGGAGACTGTTTAAGCTCTGAATTAACCGCCGGAACTACAGGTCCCGTTGAGAATTCTGCCATTAGTATGTTCACTCAGTAATGATTGGTAATTCGGGTGGTGGTAGTGCCAAATCGCATTTGGAAAGACAGAGAGGAGAAGAAGAAGAAAGGAGGTGGGTCCATTATTCGAGCTTATGAGGGAGGTAATCACCCACGTTAGGTTGATGTGGTGCGGTGGTGCCCACTGGAAAATAGCCCTCACTTTTCTGCATTTCTTTTTACTAGCCGTTTTATTAATTGGTAATTAATTATAAAAAAAAATGGGATTAATGCCGTGAATAATGCTTCTGCCATAAGTATGAACATATATAATGTTTAGTTTGGAAAAAAAGACATATATAAGGTTTATTTAATTGAACTCCAAAACGTTGTAACAGTATAGTATTTTTAGTTTGCACTGTATCAGTAATTTCAGATAAGTGACGGGGATTACCTTTTAGATGATAAAAACGATATACTATAATAGTATTTTTGCTCACTCAAAAAAATAATTTATACGAGGGAATTAAAATATTCTCTCACCATGTCATGTATAAGAAAAATTAAAAATTTATTTAAAAAAAGCTGCGTGGCGGTTAGTATTTTTTTAGAGGTAAGTTTTTTTTGTGTTTTTTTTAATTTTTCTAATAATATCAATATTATAATATCAATCAATACTTAATTTTTTTTATTTCTCCTATTATTATAAGAAATTGCTCAAAATTAAGGCTAAGGTATGTTACTACCATTTTAGTTAAGTTATAATTTTAAAATTTCTTTTAGTTTGCCTCATATTCTACTACAATCTCTATAATAAATATGATAATTTTTTTTCACTTGAATAGTTTTTTTCAAATTTCCTTCTCCATATTAACATTAATTGCAACAAAAATCAATGCTTATATTTTTTTTCTATTTGTTGTATTTTTACAGGAAATTGCTCAATACCAAGGTTAAGGTATGTAGTTCCCATATTAAGTTATAATTTCCATACTCTGAATTTTTCCATGCTCTTCTCTTTTTTGTATTTTTTTAGTTTTTCACTAGTGTAGGTTACGGCTTAAAAAACTAGTGAAGTATTTAACTATTTTTTAGACAATAATAATTTTTTTAAAATATATAGTTTATTATTATTATTATTATCTAAACATTTCTAAAAATGAAAAAGTGAATATCTTAAAGTTGAATATATATTGTTGTGTATTTGATACTGTGAAATTATAACTTTGTATGATGTGAGAATTTTAGATTGTTTTAATTGACATGTATCAAAATTTGCTAGTGTTTGGAAACAAATTTACAGCTAAATGATATGAGAACATCAAAGTTCAGTAGACAAATTAATTTTCAAACACTACCAATTGTTTCATAATTTCAAACTATTTTTAAAATTTTATGCATTCAGTTTTTTCATTATATTATTATTTATTTTGTGCCAAAAAATGTTTTATATTATTTAGTCCATTGTATTCAGTTAATATACTTTGTTTCCTTAAATAATCAATTGTCATGTAAAGTTTAATTTTTATAAACCATTTAAAAATCTATTAATTTATTATAAAATTAAATGATATGTATAGTTGTAAGTTGAATATATATTTTTAAAAAGTAATCTAATAAATTTTAAACATTTATAGTAGATAGATTAATGTATTAAGAATTAGGGTGCCTCAATCTAACTCCGGAATATTCACGAAAGTATCACTTGAACTCAGCAATCCTTTTGTCCCAACCTGATGGACTAAGCCATAAAATGAGAGCTTGCTTTGGACCATGTGGAGTTATAAGGTTGGGAAATATGTTGACATGCTATTTGTGGCATGTGAATATCAAAATGATACAAATAAAATATGTACATAATTATTCCATATATTATCAATATATATTGACTGTTATAAATAACTAAATTTTCGTAAATGATTGTTACAATAGGTAAAATGTCTGGAGAGAAATTCTATGTTATACATTGGGGAGGAAGGATGCAATTTAGCAATAATGGGTTTAAGTATGATATGTCAACTTCAACTGCCATGTATAAACGGTTGAAGGTCAAGAAGAAACCATTATTTGTTAAGCTCATTGATCGGATATCAAGAGAGATAGGTTTTAACAGTAATGGTAGGGTAACAAGAATCATATACAAATGTCCCGTGTCTCCAAATTGTTACACTCACATGGATATATGTAACGACGGTGATATAGAAGTCATTCACAATAACTTGACCTACATTCCATATCATGATACAGTAGAATTGTTTGTTGATTATGAGACATATGGATATAGTGAAGGGCCAAGAAATGATGTTATCAATGTCATTCATGATCAATCAACCTCACCTCCAATTGGCATTCAACCATTACCAACGTTTGGTGGTGCGGACGACTAACTACACACACAATAGAGCAAGTGTACTCCGTCGATCAAGTAATAAAGAGTAAGAAGGATGTCGATCTCACGAGGACTATGCTTACAATTTCTAAATGTAGCCGGATTTTGTTTAACTAGGCGAGATGATATTATAATTTGTTCGATTTGATTCTGAGTCTAAAAATGAAATTAAAATGAACGATAAGCAAAAAATAAAATAAAGTGATTTGTTATTCAATGGTGAAACTAGCTAAGGCATTTGGTTTCACTTGGCATTTATTTTAGCAATTCTCAAAGCAATGCAATATTTCTATCATATTCTAAGGATGGCGAAACCCGTAAATAATTAACTCCGATTAAGGTTATTAATTCTAGTTCTTGATCTAAACACTTAGACTTGGTCCATCTTAAGCACCTAGATAAGAAAAGCATTAAGTTCATGAAATCCAGTGAGCCACAATAGCAATGGTCATGCGATATAATATCCCATTTCATGCATTATATTTGCATTTGTCCACATCTGTTATATGTCATTATATTTAAATTTTACATGATATATTTATTAAAATTGGTTAGTGAAAATAATAGTTATTTTAACCATACAAAATACGATAGTTAATATCTAGGTATCGAATTATATGGCTATAGAATTTTAAGGAATAAGTGGAGTATAGTTATGTTATAGATATAAAATGATTATTAGAACATATAAAGTTGAATAAAATTGTGATATATCATAAGGATTTAAGTATAAGAATTAGTATTAGAATTAGTATTAGTATGGTATAGATATATGTATATGTATTTAGTATAGTTAGTATTTGTAATAAATAAAGAATTTGAGGGCAAATTGGTCTTTTGCCCCTTAGATCTTTTTATGAACTGATAAGAATTAGATCAGTTCTTCATCTCCTAAAACACAAAGCAAAGAACAAAGAAAAAGGAAGAAGAGAAGAAGAGATCTAGAAGGAAGGAATCAGGTATTTTAGTAACTTTGTAGTACGATTTTCGTTACGTTAAACTTAGAATTAGCAGTTTTAGTAAGAAGATGAATTGTTCTTCTTTATGTCAAGGTTCATCCTGCAAAATTTGAGAATTTTTAGATGAGTAGATCAATAGTTATGATTTTTATAAGATGAAGTGTGCAGAATTGGATGATCAAAGAGATAGGGTGAGTTTCAAAATTGATCTGGGATTGTTATACTGCTTAGAAAATTCTGATTTTTTGATATGTTATTCCCTTATGTGTATAGTTTAAGTAGGAAAAAGAATCAGGTCGATTCATGTTGTGTAGAGAGAGTTATACCCATTTTATTACGTTGCTGTCCAGGTAAAGCGGGACTGAAACAAGTTTTGATGGGAAATTCCCTATAAATCGTATAAGACTCTAAAATTTTTGACGTTTTAGTATGTTATAGCCTTGTGTATTAGGGATAGAATAAAAAAAGAATCAGATCATTTGGAGAAGTGAATTGAAAGTTATGAATTTTTAAGTAGAGCAAGGTCATATGAACAAGTATACAAGTAACAATGGTTTAAGTCATGAAAACTTTATAAATAGAAAACAACACAAGGTGAAATGTATTGATGTGAATTTATGCTTATAGGAACACGAGGTCGTGAAAGTGTTCAAGAGGAGGAAACAAGTCGATTTCGTGGAAATTAGCATTCCATCTCTGAGTATAAACATGATATGAATGGGTGAAATGTTTTGATATGTGATATTTGAATGTTTGGTGAATTGTTGTGAATTGAATGATTATATGTTATTTGGAGAATTTGAATTATATGAACATATGTTTATTTGGTGAAACTTGAGATAATTGAATTATTCATTATATACGCAATTATACAGGAACAAATGAAATAAAGAGAGACGTTGTGACATAGCCGATCAAACATTGCAATACATGTTCTGTTATCTGGACCTATATGGTCAACCAATTGCAATATTTGATAAATGGACCGAAAGGTCAACCAATTGTTATCTGGACCAAAAGGTCAACCAATTGTTATATAGCTGGCCAGCAAATCAATTGTTATCAGTTACAAATGTTACATGTATCCCGGGGCAATAGTTTGGCCGGAAATGTCACAACAATTAAATAAATGAATCATCCAATAGTATATAAGAATGACTGTATGTTTAATTGGAAGGTGTAACTGTATGTGATTGTTAAATTCATTGATTGTTTATATTCACTGAGTGGCGACTCATATAAATCGCTATATTTTTCAGTTGTTGAAGTTGTAGATAAAGTATTGTACTAGAAGGTTCTTACCTGTAGCTGTCATGGAAGAAAGGTCTGTCGGCTGTGTCCATCTCGCTCTCTCTCCTCACATGACAAGCATATAGAATAGAAAGTGGTCGGGTTTTGATTTTTCAAATCAAACATAATTATGGTTTGTAATAAACGAATGATATTAGAGTTGATGTGAAATATTATGGTTGTGTTAATATATAAATATTTTTGAAAAAAAAAATTCTATAGTATTTTTCTATAGTTATTATATGATAGGGGTGTTTCATGCGATATCGACATGTTATGTATTTCCGTTAGTTTAGTCCTTTGGTCCATTATAAACTAACTATGAACATTAAAATAGATGGTCACACATTCAAAGCATTAGGCATATCATAACATGTTCAATGGAAGATAATAGGAAATACTTGCATAAAACTTCAAGAAATTACATAAAACTCATGCCAAGATCCACCATAGCCTTAGCTACGGTGGAATTAGTTCATAGCTAAAGTGAAAGTAAACAAATTAAGGATTGAAAACATGATAAGTAGGAGTTAAGAATGAAACTAGAAGATTCAATAAGCTCTTGTGGATGGATGATTTTCTATGGTTGATGCTCCTCCTTTACTTGTATTCCTCACTTCAAGTATGCCTAGAAACCAAGAATAAAAATCTGCACTTTTTCACCAATATGTCCTTGTGCTCTTCTACTTGTAGAATGCTCCTTTTATAGCTTGGTCCTTGATGAAATTTGCTGGAGAGCAAGGTGCAAGTTGGCACCCTTGATTACTCAACTTGGGCAAATAATTGCTCAAAATAATTCAATGCCCACACTTGATCGCTAGATTGTCATAAATCATGAATACATGTTGCATATATTGACATAATGCCACAATTTGCTCCATGCTTTTGTAATTTGTCATATCTAATAACTCCTCAAAGTCATTGAATCTAGCATTAAGTTCACTCCCACTTGCCAATTATTGAAGTGCAAGTTGCTAGTTGATTGAGTCCACTTGCTTGAAATGATGAATCTTGCCTTCCAATGATGAATTCCAACGACAAAATCAATAAATGTAGTCACCAAATAATCAAGTTTTGTGCTGGAATTTTTGGCTCATATTAAGTGGGAAATGTGGTGACTCCACATGTAAGGTAGCTCATCTCCTCTCCTAAAGCATGCTCATGCCTTAATTTGCACTTCTCCTGCTCTTTTTATCTCATGTTGACTCCCTTTAGCAAGAATCTCTATGGCACCTAAAATGAAAGAAAACATACTAAATACTACCATAAATCATAAATAAAAGTCCGAAAACTAATGAAAAATATAATGAAAATAATATGCTAATAAAGTGCTTATCAACATTCCCACACACTAAACCTTGCTTTTCCTCAAGCAAGAACAAAACTTAAAACATTCTATTATAACACTCAATCATTAGTGACCCTCAACTTGAATTACGAAATATGTTACAGCTCAGTGTGATTTTCGTTCAACAGATATTTCAAAGTCAAACCCATAATCAACAGCTTAAGAAGCGAGTTCGTCTAAAAAGTTAACTCAAAATTGAACCCACATTGCTTGATAATTCTCACTAGGTTGTCACTCTTTTCACACAAGTGTTTGAAGGTGAAATAATTAAAGCTCACAAATTCATTACTTAAAGTAAAATTTATAGACTGGCATGTTCATCCAATCATAACTATGTATGTACTTCATTAAACCACAATCAAAAGGTCTTTGTCAAGGGTTGTAACGGGGCTTAGGTAGGGTATGGAAAGGGGATAATAGTGGCTAAAGATCATGTGAACTTAGTAAACAAGTTGAGGATGACTTTTCCAAAAGAGATGCATTCATTTGCACAATTAAAATGAGAAGGAGCAAAATTTAAAGGTGAAAGACGAAAACAAGCCAAAATAAGAAATACGGAGAAATAGATGAAAACTCATTTGAGATTAACGGTCAACAATAATGACAAAGAAGATCGAACAATTGATGAGACACTTGAAATTCATCTGCAACATCTTGAGAAGTAGAGAATAAGATGTTTGTTTTGAAGGCTTAAAAAGCTCGAATCAAGTGTTATAGAATACGAACACAAACAAAAAGGTGTATACATGAAAACACAATTTATTAGAGAGAATTTATTAGGCAAGTAATCCCCTTTCTTTTTCTTTTTTTTCACTTTTTTTTTCATTTTTTTTGTTCATTTTTTTTTATTTTTATTTCTTTTCTTTTATTTCTTTCTTTTTTTTGGAAGACAATAGGAAATACATAAGATTTGACAGAAAAAGGATAAGAGAAGGACGATGAAGTAAGGAAAAACGAAACTAACCGCGGACTAATAGAATTCAATAATGATGTTAATTGATTCTAACATGCCACAATGACTCAAACAACAAGGAAAATGTAAGAGATAAAACAAAAAGCTTCCTTCGTAAGTGTACAAGTTTCTTTGTTTGTAACCGAAAGTCATGTTGCTCACAAGTTCACACAATCAAGGGTGAAAGAAGAGGGGAATATGAAAAAAAAGGATTGGCTTTGTAATGTGTGTCATAGAAAGAAAAGGCTTATGGCTCGAATGGGCTTTCTAGGGGAAGATGGGTAGGCTAAATTTAAGCTAAAGGGGTAATCCTAATTACCTTAATCACTTTATGGTTATTCAAATGTGGTCGTGAAAAGTATTAGATTCGAATGCCGTAATGGCTCAATTAAGCATGAATTCTCACAATAGAAAGAAATAGCACTTGAAGTGTTGTGCTTAGAGGCTCAAATCACTCATTTAAAGAAATGGTTCAGTACCAAGTAATGTGAAATTCAATTGATAAAACTTCATAGACCAAAACACCGATTAAACCGAGGATCACGAAGTTGTCTACTATCCGTTACTATAATAGGTCACTATTTAGCTGGATAATATAAGGTAATTGTAGAGTCATTGTGATTGAGGTCATTATTACCTAATAAAGTAACCTAAAACAATTCACATGCAACACAAAAATAAAACTAGAAAAGATAAAGCAACAACAACAAAATAACCTAGAATGTGATGAAAATTTTTTTTTTCAGACAATTTTTTCTTTAGTTATAACCTCCCTTCCCACACACAAAATTTCACATTGTCCTCAATGTGATGACCAACCAATGCAAAAACGAAGAAAAGATAGAATGAAAGGAAAAAGGAAACTCCCCTAGTCAACAAGTTGACGATGCAACGCTATTGTGGTGAGGGAGGATATGGAGGTTCTTGTCTATGAAGTTGAAAGAGGGCAGCCACATTTGCTTCGATTCGAGAGTTTTGGTGGACAACCCATTGTAGCATCCCATAAACTGTGGAAATGTTAATGGAACAAGGTTCTGAACTCCTTGGAGAGTTGTTGGGACTTGATTGATTTGTTGGTGCATTAGGCCGAGAGACGCCTATTGGTTGGATCTTTTCAATGAAGCCCCAACTCCAACAACCTGTTTCCATATTTTGAGAGACAACCTGCATTCTTTTCAAGGAATCCAAACTCAAAGGTAACAGTTCATAAGCGGGATTCAACTTAGGTGTAGGTGACTTAATCACTTTTAAATTTAGAGCAAGACGTGTAATGATTGAACCAAAAGCTAAAGCATACTTGTTTGTAATGAGATTTTGAATGTGATTGACCACCCAAAAACCTAAATTTACTTTTACTTTGTTCTCCATGCACCAAAGAAAAAATAATTCAGCTTTATTGCAAACATTCGAGCCATCTTTTCGTCCAGAAAATGCAAAAACTAGTAATCGATGAATGCATTGGTGTACAGGTTTTCGCAAGTCTTTAGCTTTAGAGGATTTAGGGAGATACCCCATCGGATCTCTAGACATTTCTTTCCACACATTAGATTGACAAAAATTCTTTGTGTATGTAATTTCAGCTAGTTTATACTCATCAGTTTGTGCAAAATTGTCATCGATAAATCCACATGAGAAATTGAATTCGGTGATGCTATGTTTAAATTCCTTTCCTAAGAGTCGAAATTCAACTACCCCAGGAGTGTCAATTCCACAATTAGTCAAGTTTGACTTAAAGGTAGTATAAAATTCCCTAATCACTTCAACATATCCTAGACATGATCTATCAAGCAATGCACTCCATTCGATATTATTAATCAAAGAATGAAACTCATCTACCATGTCAAATTATTTCAATGCATTCATGTCAATCTATCTTGGTCTTACGATGTGCATTTTTCTGATAATTTCATACCTAGGCATTAAAGATTCATCAAAATTCAAATTACCCACCAATTTTAATTTAAGAAGAGTTCAAAACATACCGCTCGATAATCGAGACCGACTGCTAGTTACCTTTGGTTTTGAAGTTGAGCCGGTGTGGGATGCGAAGTCGTCTTTCTTCTTTCTCTTTTGTGGTTGTCTCGAGGGGTCCTTTGTTGGCTTTCATTTTGTGTTGTTCGTCACGTTAGTGGTCATTTTCTTTTGAATCGAAGCAGTTGGGGAAGGGGCTGATGTCGTCGGGACTGTTGGAGAAAGGGCAGCGGCTAGAGTCGGGCTTGTCACCGCTGTCGATAGGACTGGAGTGGCAGCAGTTGGAACTGCTTTTAGTGAACTCATAGGCGGCGGTTTTGTTACGGGTTTCTTGCGTCCCATATTGGCTAGACAAAGTAGAGAGGAGGGCAGGAGTGGCTGACGATGATGGCGAAGAGCAGCGGAGATGGTGGCGGGGCTGTGGCGAGGCTGGTGGGGGGAGTGGTAGCGGGGTTTGTGGAGGGAGTAGTGGCTGGGCTGATGGGCAAGGAGAGGGGGAGTGGTGGTGGGGTTTGTGGCGGGGCTGATGGCAGGGCTGGGCTGAGGAAGTGGTGGTCGACAAGGAGAGGGGCTGAGGGCTAGGCTGTTGGCGAGCGGTGGCTGGTGGCGGGGCTGTTGGTGAGGCTGAGGGGGAAGAGAGGGGGAGCGATAGTGGGGCTGATGGCGACGGTGAGGGGCTGGGCTGAGTGAGCGATGGTCGGCAAGGAGAGGGGGAGTGGTGGCGGGGTTCATGGCGGGGTTGATGGGCAAGGAGAGGGGGAGGAGAGGCGGGGATGTTGGTGAGGCTAAGGGGGAAGAGAAGGGGAGTTGTGGCGGGGCTGATGGCGATGGTGGGGGGCTGGGCTGAGTGAGTGGTGGTTGGCGAGGAGAGGGGCTGAGGGCGAGGCTGTTGGTGAGCAGAGGCAGGGGTTTTATGGCGGAGTGGTGGTGGGGCTGAGGGGTAAGGAGCTGAGGGAGAGGTTCTGTATTTTTTTTGTTTTTTTAATTTATTTTTTTAATTTAAAAAAATTAAAAAAAATATAGAAGTAGGGAGAATGAAATTGGTTGAAGTTCCAGAGACCTTAATTTAGGCATAGGCATGCCTTAAAATGGGCTTTAAAAATAAAGGGTTCAAAATGAGATCGTGATTTAGGCATGCCCATGCCTAAAAAAATAAAAGCATGCTAGAATTTAAATTTATTCTATTAAGTCCACTTCTTTTACTTAAGCATGGGCATGCTTAAAATTTTATTCCATACAAGATTCCCTTTATAAGTGACAAATTATAGCATGGACATGCCCCAAAATATTCTTCCTACTCCATAAGAAAAATTAAAATAACATAAACATATTAATTTAAAAATAAAATGACTAAATAAATAAAGAAAATTAAAAATTGGATTGCCTCCTAATAAGCGCTAATTTATAGTCGATTAGCTTGACTTTTCGTACCTTAGACGGGGTTAGAAAGAACAACGGTGATTACTTTTGCATCGTAATCACCACCGTTATATAATTTTAATCGTTGACCATTTACCTTAAATGGCAGTTCATTGCCACGTCTAATCTCTATTGCTCCCGACGGAAAAATTTCAGTTATTTCAAAGGGACCTGACCACATACTTTTCAACTTACCGGGAAATAGTCGGAGACGAGAATTGAACAACAATACCTTATCTCCTACCATGAATGATCGTTTAAGGAGCCGTTTATCATGCCATCATTTAGTCTTCTCCTTATAAAGTTTTACATTCTCATATGAACTAAGATGAAGTTCATCTGATTCATGAAGTTGCAAAAGATGATTTTCACCGACGACCTGCTTATCAAAATTTAAAAACTTTAGTGCCCTATAAGCTTTGTGTTCCAATTCAACAGGTAAGTGACATGCTTTCCCAAAAACTAAGCCGTAGGGGGACATCCCGATCGGGGTTTTAAAAGTGGTGCGATATGCCCGCAGTGCATCATCTAACTTAAGAGTCCAATCTTTTCTAGATGAATTTACCGTTTTCTCTAAGATGATTTTTAGTTCCCTGTTAGAGACCTCTACTTGACCACTTGTTTAGGGATGGTATGGTGTAGCTACCTTATGGGTAACACCATATTTGCTCAATAACTGATCAAACTGTTTATTACAGAAATGAGTTCCGCCATCACTGATAATTGCCCTAGGTGTTCCAAAATGAGTGAAAATATTCTTTTTTAGGAACTTTACCACTACTCTGGCATCATTCGTGGGTGTAGCCACGGCTTCTACCCACTAAGACACATAATCGACAGCCACAAGAATATATTCATTGTTGAAAGACTTAGGGAATGGTCCCATAAAGTCG
Source organism: Euphorbia pulcherrima (assembly GCA_947683365.1). NCBI lineage: Eukaryota > Viridiplantae > Streptophyta > Magnoliopsida > Malpighiales > Euphorbiaceae > Euphorbia > Euphorbia pulcherrima. The sequence goes on along the minus strand of CANTUS010000001.1, from coordinate 78,229,629 downwards.
ATGCCCTAAACATAAAAAAGTTCACAAACTAAAATTCCATTTTGTGGCATCTTATGTCTACGAGATATGTAACCGGTTCTTTGACATGCATCACAAGACTTGACAAAGTCATAAGCATCTTAAGCGTTGGCCAATAAAAGCCGCATTGTATGACCTTAGCAGCAGTTCATGTGGGGCCAAAATGGCCACCTGGTTCCCTAGTGTGACAAAGAGTTAAGATCGAGTTTACCTCTTCATCAGGTATGCAACGGCGAATCACATTATCACTACATATTTTGAACAAATATGGATCTTCCCACAAATAATTCTTAACATCAGAGAAAAACTTCTATTTTTATTGGTAGGAAAGATTAGGGGGAACTATATTACCTGCCCAAAAGTTAGCAAAATCCGCATACCATGGAGATGTAGAGATTGCAAATATTTTTTCATCGGGAAAGATTTCCTTAATTTCCTCCTTGGGTAAAGATTTTCGAACCTCATCATCCAAGCGAGACAAATGATCTACCACCGCATTTTCGCTTCCTTTCTTATCCCGAATCTCAATGTCAATTTCTTGAAGAAGAAGAATCCACTGGATTAGTCTTGGTTTGGCATCCTGTTTTGCTAGCAAATACTTGATAGCGGCATGGTCAGTGTAAACAATAATCTTGGAAAGCACTAGATATGAACGAAATTTATCAAATGCAAATACCACAGCTAGTAGTTCTTTTTCTGTCACAGTGTAATTTTGTTGCGCTTCATTCAAAGTCCTACTAGCATAATAAATAGGTTGAAAAATTTTGTTCAATCTTTGGCCTAAACATGCTCCTACAGCTACATCGCTAGCATCACACATTAGCTCAAAATGGATTGTCCAATTTGGACTTATCATAATTGGTGCTTTTATTAATCTCTCTTTCAATTCGTTAAATGCATGTAAATAATCATCAGAGAAATTAAAATTAGCATCCTTGATTAACAATTGGGACAAAGGTTTTGCAATTTTGGAAAAATCTTTTATGAAACGCCTGTAAAAACCTGCATGACCCAGAAAACTATGCACTGCTTTGACATTAGTTGGTGGACGTAATTTTTCAATTACGTCGACCTTGGCTAGGTCCACCTCTATTCCTTTCTTTGATACTTTATATCCCAAAACTAAACATTCTTGCACCATAAACTGACATTTTTCCCAACTAAGAGCTAGATTTGTTTTCTCACACCTTTCAAGAACAAGATTAAGATTATGCAAACAAACATCAAATGACGGTCCAAAAATAGAGAAATCGTCCATGAATATTTCCATAAAATTCTCAACCATATCAGAAAAAATTGCAGTCATGCATCTTTGAAATGTTGCGGGCGCATTGCATAATCCAAATGGCATGCGCCTATATGCAAAAGTACCATAGGGACAAGTGAATGTGGTCTTTTCTTGATCCATAGGATCCACTGGTATTTGGATATAGCCGAAAAGGCCATCTAAATGACAATAAAATTCATGGCCAGCCATTCGCTCTAGCATTTGATCAATGAACGGTAATGGAAAGTGATCTTTTCTAGTGGCTTCATTTAATTTTCTACAATCAATGCACATGCGCCAACCAGTTGTTTTACGTACAGGAATAAGTTCATATTTATCATTTTCCATTACAGTAGTGCCACCCTTTTTAGGTACCACTTGTACTGGACTCACCCATGGACTATCAGAGATAGGATATATAATACCTGCATCCAGTAGTTTAATACCTCTGATTTCACCACTTGTTTCACATTTGGGTTCAATCGCCTCTGTGGTTGCACCAACGGTCTGACTTGTTCCTCTAGGAAGATTCTATGTGTGCATAAAGATGGGCTTATCCCTTTTATGTCAGAAATTGACCATCCAAATGCTCCTTTATGCTCTCTTAATACTTTGAGTAATTTTTCTTCCATTTCCCCTGTCAAAGAAGAAGAGATTACTACAGGTAAAGATGATGGAGGATTAAGAAAAACATATTTTAGATGAGAGGGTAGAGGTTTTAGTTCTAAAACAGGAGTTTCTTCGAGTGATGACTTTGCTCTTGGGTTGTTTCCACGATCTAGATCCTCGTAACGGTCTTTTACCCACAAGCAATCTTCAATGCTACTATCAAGGTCCCCTAGTGATTCTTTCTCATCAATGTTTTCCTGAAAAATATCTTCAACACACTCATTGGTAATGTCAATAAAATTCACACTTTCATGATCATTACAAGGGTATTTAAGTGAATCATAAACATTAAAAACCACTTCCTCATCTTGTAGGCGAAGAATTAATTTCCCTTATTGAACATCAATCAAAGTTCGCCCGATTGCAAGGAAAGGTCTACCCAAAAGGATAGGGACCATTTCATCTTCTGCCATATCGAGTACTACAAAATCAGCTGGAAAGATGAATTTATAAACTTTTACGAACACATCTTCCACTACCCCATTTGGATGGGCTATTGATCTATCCGCTAATTGCAAAGTTATGTTGGTTAGCTTCGGGTTGCCCAACCCCAATTTCCTAAAAACAGACAAAGGCATTAGATTAATGCTAGCACCTAAATCACATAATGCTCTTTGAAATGTGAAATTTCCAATAGTACAAGGGATAGAAAAACTCCCTAGATCCTTAAGCTTTGGTGGTAGCTTGTTAAGGATAATGGCGGAACACTCTTTAGTCAATGCGATCGTCTCGTTATCTTCAATCTTCCTTTTTTTTGAAAGTATCTCCTTTAAGAATTTAGCATATATAGGCATTTGTTCTAAAGCTTCTGCAAAAGGTATGTTAATATGCAATTTCTTACAGATTTCAAGGAATTTAGAAAATTGTTGGTCTTGTTTCTCCTTTCTTAATCTTTGTGGAAAAGGTAATTTTAGCACATAAGGTTTTATAATTGGATCAGCAAATAATTTAGCACGAATAGGAGTGTCAATATTTGTCTCAGAATCATTTACCTCTTTTATTTCCTTACCTTTTTGTGGTGATTCAATTACCTCTTTTGGTCCCACTTCTTTTCCACTTCTTAGTGTGATGGCTTGGGCTTGCTCCCTTGGGTTTGGTTCGGTGTTGCTAGGGAGAGAGCCCGGAGCTCTCTCCGTTTTTGCATGATTCAATTGTGCTACTCAAGACGAGTCTGAATGTCTTTTAGAATGCTCAAGACAGGATCGACTGGTTGTGATGTTTGTCGCGGTGCTTATGGAAAATGTTGTTGTTGATGTTGATGAGTTCGTTGCTCATTCCCATTGAATCCAGGAGGTCTCAACACATTTTGTTGATTTCTATATGAGAAGTTCGGATGATTCCTCCATCTTGGATTATAAGTGTTACTATAAGGGTTATTTTGAAATTTACTTTAATTGGTCCCCATATAGCTTACGTTGATGGTGTCCTCCTCGAAAGGGTTCCCCAGTTGACAATCATGGCTTTGGTGGTCTCCTCCGTAATTTCCACACATCAGGACTTGTGCGGATTTCTTCAGGTTTAGGTGGGCCATCATCAAATCCATTTTGCGACTAAGTTCAGCTACTATAGGATTACTTGGCCCTGCTTCCATAGAAAAGACGTTTTGCCTCCTCCCACCTGGCTTTTCTGCTTGCCATTGAGAACTTTTCTTTGCCAACTCGTTCACGAGGTCATAAGCTTCCCCTTGAGTCTTCTTGAAGATGTTTCCACCTGCAGCAGAATCAATAGTGGCATAATTAGTAGGTGTTAAACCATTCTAAAATATACTTACTTATTGCCATTTAGGAAGGTCGTGATGAGGGCAATTCCTCAAAAGCTTCCGAAACCTCTCCTAAGCAGTGAATAAGGTTTCAGATTTAAATTGTCTGAATGCAGTAATCTCATTCCTCAAAATTGCAGTTTTAGAAGGAGGGAAATAATATGAGAGAAATTCCTTTTCTAGCTTATCCCAAGTTGTAAGTGATCCTGGCTCCAATGATTTCAAAAGTCTAAAGCTTTCCCTTTGAGTGAGAATGGGAAGAGCTTCATACGGATTGAATCAGTCGAAACCCCTTCCTGCTTGAATGTGTCGGCATGCATGAGAAATTTATCTAGATGATCATTTGGATTTTCATCATGCTCCCCTTTAAATTGGCCACAATGTTTGATCAATTGCAACATTCCGGTCTTGATTTCAAAATTTACCGCATTTATCGGTGGAGCGATAATGCTAGAGTTATTTTGGTGTCTATGTGGAGCTAGAAGCTCCATGATTGGCCGCTCATTTTATCGTCGCCTTTCCTCAGCTACACGAGTTGTTCTTTGTTCTTCCGTTTCCATACCTTTTTGTTCTTCTCATTTAATCTTTCGATTCCTGCGACAAGCTCTTTCAATTTCAAGATTAATAGGCAAAGGAATAATGTTACTGCTTTTTTAGCATAAACAATAAAAAGAAAACCTAGTTTATCAAAAACCTTCTTATCTAGTATTGTAAAAAAAATAGTCCGCGGCAACGGCGCCAAAAACTTGGTGCGGACGATTAACTACACACACAATAGAGCAAGTGTACTCCGTCGATCAAGTAATAAAGAGTAAGAAGGATGTCGATCCTACGAGGACTATGCTTATAATTTCTAAATGTAGCCGGGTTTTGTTTAACTAGGCGAGTTGATATTATAATTTGTTGGATTTGATTCTAAGTCTAAAAATGAAATTAAAATGAATGATAAGCAAAAATAAAATAAAGTGATTTGTTATTCAATGGTGAAACTAGCTAAGGCATTTGGTTTCACTTGGCATTTATTTTAGCAATTCTTAAAGCAATGCAATATTTCTATCATATTCCAAGGATGGCGAAACCCATAAATAATGAAGTCCGATTAAGATTATTAATTTTAGTTCTTGATCTAAACACTTAGACTTGGTCTATCTTAAGCACCTAGATAAGAAAAGCATTAAGTTCATGGAATCCTAGCACAAATTAGTGAGCCACAATAGCAATGGTCATGCGATATCGACATGTTATGTATTTCCGTTAGTTTAGTCCTTTGGTCCAGTATAAACTAACTATGAACATTAAAATAGATGGTCACACATTCAAAGCATTAAGCATATCATAACATGTTCAATGGAAGATAATAGGAAATACTTGCATAAAACTTCAAGAAATTACATAAAACTCATGCCAAGATCCACCATAGCCTTAGCTATGGTGGAATTAGTTCATAGCTAAAGTGAAAGTAAACAAATTAAGGATTGAAAACATGATAAGTAAGAGTTGAGAACGAAACTAGAAGATTCAATAAGCTCTTGTGGATGGATGATTTTCTATGGTTGATGCTCCTCCTTTACTTGTATTCCTCACTTCAAGTATGCCTAGAAACCAAGAATAAAAATCTGCACTTTTTCACCAATATATCCTTGTGCTCTTCTACTTGTAGAATGCTCCTTTTATAGCTTGGTCCTTGATGAAATTTGCTGGATAGCAAGGTGCAAGTTGGCACCCTTGATTACTCAACTTGGGCAAATAATTGCTCAAAATAATTCAATGCTCATACTTGATTGCTAGATTGTCGTAAATCATGAATACATGTTGCATATATTGACATAATGCCATAATTTGTTCCATGCTTTTGTAATTTGTCATATCTAATAACTCCTTAAAGTCATTGAAACTAGCATCAAGTTCACTCCCACTTGCCAATTATTGAAGTGCAAGTTGCTAGTTGATTGAGTCCACTTGCTTGAAATGATGAATCTTGCCTTCCAATGATGAATTCCAACAACAAAATCAATATTTGTAGTCACCAAATAATCAAGTTTTGTGCTGGAATTTTTGGCTCATATTAAGTGGGAAATGTGGTGACTCCACATGTAAGGTAGCTCATCTCCTCTCCTAAAGCATGCCCATGCCTTAATTTGCACTTCTCGTGCTTTTTTTTTTATCTCATTTTGACTCCCTTTAGCAAGAATCTCCATGGCACCTAAAATGAAAGAAAACATACTAAATACTACCATAAATCATAAATAAAAGTCCTAAAACTAATGGAAAATATAATGAAAATAATATGCTAATAAAGTGCACATCATTTGGTTTCTCAGAAGTTGATGCTACATTTCCTTCCAATGAATTTATAACAGCTACAAATATTGTACTAGGTGAATTAGGACAATCTTATCCATCTTAGTGTTTTCCAAGTGTTTTCCAACAACAACAAGCCAATTTAGCGTAACAGAATTTAGAATTACTAGCGGTCTTGAGGGACACTTTATCAATCGAGCAGACCTAACTCTAGGTGAAGTTGGAAGTTCTCAACACACAATAAGAATAAGTACCCAAGATGAACAAGTGGTTGAAGATCTAGTGTGTCATTATACTGATGATTTTGAGGATGCAGATGATATCGATAACAATTTAGATAACCAGTTCGTTGAAGATAATGCTTTGTATGATGATGAGAATGGTGATGATGAGAATGGAGGTGGTGATGAGAATGGAGGTGGAGATGAACGTGTGGAATCGGGGGTCGATTTAAATATATCTCTTACGTGTGGAATCGGGGGTCGATTTATCATCTTTTCAGTTACCAGGCCTAACATATACAACAATAGAAGAACAAGATCATGTGCAACAATATTCAAATGAATATGAAGATATCAACATATGGGATGGAGTATCAGAGCTTCGACGTGGGTTAGTGTTTTCCATAAAAGAACAAGTTCAAGCTGCTGTAAAGACATTCAATGAAAAACCATGTCAGTTTTCGGATGGTTGAATCACATCCTCACAAACTTGTTTTGAAATGCCGCAACCAAGAAGATCAGTGAGGATAAAATTATGGACGGTGTCTTCGTGCAATGTTGAACAAAAAAATAGGAATGTGGCAAATCACTATATTACGAGGTCCACGTACTTGTTTAAACTTTAGACCATCTCAAGATCATTGCAATCTTGATTCAAAGTTAATTGCTACTTCAATTTTGGGAATGGTTGCAAAAACTCCAACCTTGAGCCTTAATTTGATCATTGAGCATGTTAAATCAAAGTGGGATTACACTATTTTAAAAAAGAAGGCATTAGTAGCAAAACAGAGGGCTTGGGAAAAGATCTTTGGCGGTTGGGAAGAATCTTATAACAAGTTACCGCGTTATCTTCTTGCAATTAGACATTATAACAGTGGGTCTGTCACTGTTCTAGTAACAGAAGAAACAACTGATTCATGCTATAAGATGTTTAAACGAGTTTTTTGGTCATTCAAGCCATGTATCGAAGGGTTTAAATATTGTCAAATAGTCATTCAGATTGACGGTACATTCCTCTACGGAAAATATAAGCACACAATATTGGTGGCAACTGCAATGGATGGTAATAATCATATTTTGCCAATTGGTTTTGCAATTGTTAAAATTGAGAATACCTCTAGCTGGCAATGGTTTATAGAGTGTATCAGAGCGTATGTGACCGATCGAACTGAGTTAGGTGTTATTTCAGATCGTCATATCGGTATCCTAAATGTCATGAAGAACGAAGGATCTGGCTGGAATGAACCAACGGCATACCATAGATACTGCATCAGGCACTTTATAAGCAACTACAATAATAGTTTCCATAATACTGCAATAAAAAAGCTATTGTACCGAGCCGGTATGGACACTATTTTTATTTTGGGCTTGATACATTTTAGTGCTACACGTTCCACATAGAACTCCTTGACCTCTACACTCACGACACCTTCGAACATTCTCCCTCAGCTGCATCGGTGCTTCATCAACAGCATTTGACATGTTTAGTCTCATACCAATAAATGGGACAGTTGTGTTCATGTTGTTTAAATAAACATTCTGTTTAAGTTGAATTGTTTGTCCCATATTCACTAAATATTTGATAATTTTGTGGTAGAGTATATCCGCTTTCATCAAATATTTGCCTATCAAATGCTGAAATATTATGTTGCACCGGTGTTGTTAAATTTTAGCCAGTGGTTTGTTCTACATCTGTGAATGCAGAACTTGAACTTGATTCCAGACCTATCTCAGAACGTGCATTAAAGTTACTGTTCATTAAATCCAATATCTGCTAGTCCAAATGCTTCTAGATTTGGAATGGATGCACTACCAAACATCTGCTGCCCAAAAGAACTGCATGCATTTTGTTCATGGTTTTGTCTAGTAGATGGTTGCATTTCAAATAGTCTTTTAGTATTTTCTTCTTGGAAATGTCTTGTGGATGAACTCGGAAAATTATTTGGATCTAAATGTTGGGTTTCGTGATGGGTTGGTATGTTTGGAGAGGGCTCACCAGCCGATGGACTTGACATACTAATTGGATTGAGATACTGTGTATTAGGCTGGTTGGAAGATGAGTTGCCTTCTTCATTATAAAGATGAGAAAATTGTGGGACGGGAATCTGTTGCATTCCTAGAGGATATGGTGGGCATCAACTGGTGTTCATTTAAGTGCAAATGTTGGCTTACGTCGCTTTTTTACTTCGCTAGGCACCATAGCTTCATGATATATAACTGGTGCAGGAGCAAATTGTGGTTTGAAAGATGGAGACATACGATTTTCTTGATTTAATCCACCTAACATGCTCCCCACGATATTTCTGACATCCCATTGGTTCAACCGACCTTCAAGCATATGGTACATATGTTGTAATCCATCGCCCTACAATAACCAACATGGAAAACACGACTTGATAAATATACTGCTATAATCAAAATGAGAGTAGCGAATGTATATAATTATATCAATGATTTGGTACCATTGCATCATTTTGGGCACCGGTTGGGGTGATCCATCTTCTGGTTATGCTTAGAAGCCATTGCATATATTGCGAATGGTTTCCTAATGTTTCTTGAGTAATAGTCGTTGTTGAAACCCTATCTCTTTGAGAATTCCACAAATGTATGTGATCGAAAAAAATTTCTTCCCAATTCTTTACTCCGCTGCCTGACATTTTGTATATTTGAAGAAATGATCGGTCTTCATCTATGTCACTCGGTATTGGTTGAGCCATACCAAACTGTCGCATGCAATGATCCGGTTGGTGAAATTCAATTATATGAAAGTATATAATTGGCACCACCGATCTCCAAATATCTTGTCCTTGTTTACAATAATCAGGCAAAAATTGTAAAACTCTTGTATAGGGTTGCCAGATAAACTGTGCAAAACAAGATTATTGATTCAATGTTTGTAAAATATAAATTAAGTATAAAACTTTAGTCAAATGCATACAACAGACACTTTTAAAAATTCAATAACTACATGCAAACCTCATCACTCTTTAGACGATCCAACTTCATTCTTATATCTACAATTCGGTTTCCTCCTCCATCTTGTGTAAGTACTAGTCTCCACCTACACGACCATTATTTTTTAAAACATAAATAGTATATCATAATTTATATAACAATATTTAAGCATGGGATGAATAATATATACTTTGTGGCATATGGTTCTTCAGGTGAGGGGATGTATTTCCTTGAGAGGGGAGGAGCTAAATTCTTGAACAGTTCTTACGCCCATACTTGTACAAGTTGGATGTATCCACACATTTGATCCTTTTCGAGATTTGTGGCTTTCGACAGTTCTCGATAAATATATGCCAAGACAGCAGCTCCTCATGCATAACTCCCAACACCGCTAACATTTACATGCTCCAATAAACTCAATAACATTACATGTACACCACTAGTACCACAGTTGACAAACAATGACCCACCAAAGAGACGCATAATATATGCTCGCGTATATTGGTCCACTACACAATTATTAGCATTTGCAGGTAGGTTACAAAATTATTTCCTTAACCATGCTATGCTGATAAAATTTCCTTTAACTTTATCATGTGGTGGGGCTTTTCCTAATAAGCGCTCACACGTGTGATTTAAATAGCTTGGACTTAATGTTGCGCCAGTAACAGCTCATCCATCTACTCTCAAACCAGTCAACACCTCAACATCTTGCAATGTGATTGTTGCTTCTCCGACACTGAGATGGAACGTGTACGTTTCCGGACGCCATCTTTCAACTAATGCAGTTATTAGTTTATGGTTAACTGGTAATGAGCCAATTTTTATAATTCCCTCAAATCCGCATTCAACTAATTTTGCATAAATTCGAGTGTTGATATTTTCAAACAAGCATTCTGCTGCTGCTTTCTTCAGTGTGAGTTCAGGACATTCCTGTGACAAAATTATATTAAATTACTTTTCTCACAATATACACAAATGCATTATAACAACTTCAAAAATTAACTCATTACAAAATTCAATATTTTACCAGCCGCTGCCATATATTTTGGGATCTATGAACTTTTTGTAAACTCAGCACTTATCTTTGCCTCGAACCTGGATGTATGAATTATTCAGCCCTTTCTGGATAACTCATTTTCCTTGCATAACAGAATGGATATTTGTAGTCATTATCGTACACATTTATATCAATTATTTTATTAAGCACTATATAGCAGTCAACATGTTATATGGATCAAAAAATTCAACACGAAGCATTTTAAGTGGATAAATTTTTTTATCATGCATCCTTTCGGTAATCCTAAAGAAAGTTACTATAAATTAGTACATGAAGTTGTGTCAAAAGGGTTTCTGAAGTAGATGGTTCCCATAGCAAAATATACTCATCACCCCATTTGAGGGTCGATATGAAGAGGTTCATACGAGGCTATGAGTAGTCTACTCATTATGTATCCCTAAGTCCAGGAGGAGTTTAGGTGATACTTTCATGAGCATCCCGGGTTAAAGTAGGGCTCCCTAAATCTTAATATATCCATCTATCTACTGTAAATGTGTTAAATGTTTCGATTACTTTCATGAAAAATTTCATATTTATAATAATAGTATATAAGGTAAACCAACAAATTAACATAAAAAATTTTAGATTTCAAAAATTATAACTTAATATGGTAACTATATACCTGGCATTGAGCACTTTTCACTAAAAATACAACAAATGAATCCAAAAAAAAATATAAACATTGATTGGTTAGTTCATAGTTAAATATGTGTCATTACCGGGCACATGACAAGAAATGGTGCTCTAAATCACTATTGAAAAATATCTAACATTGACTGATAATGAGCAAATTAATTGATGAATCGTAATGAAAAAAAAAGTGAAAGAGAAAAAAAATCAATGATTGTTCAATGAATATACGTACATAAAAATGATATTTTCTTCCACATATACCCATGGGTTCACACTCATGTATTGATCCTTGTGATTATTGTGGAGATCAATCATCACATTTATATGGTTGAACTGAGTTTCTAATCAAATTGTGAACCCTTCTTTCAATTTATCAATGGGTTAATTTGTATAACTAATTAGGTGATTTTATATTTGCTGTAAAAAAAAGTGACCACAAATCGATTCACTTTTAATTGATTCTAAAGATTAATCTTCGGACCATTTTTTTTTCTTTTACATCTCATAGAAAGTACTAATTCTAACACCATTCTCATATTATAAATCTTACTAATCCCCCACTTACAAGTAAAATATATAATCAATAAATTATATTCTTCGAGCACTTCATTGCTAAATTTCATAACCAAATATACATAAAATATATTCAACTTTACTAGACATAAGTAAATTTTTAAGATTATTCACTTTTTTTTTGTTAATTTAATCTACAAATGTTTTACATCAAACAATAAAATAAGCTACTTATTTTAACACACAAAAATGAAGCATTGTTGTCTTTGAAAATAATAGTTAAATAGTATTCTACAAGTTATTTATGTCTTAAACCATTGTCATTACCAAAAAACTGTCATAAACCATTGTAGTGAAAAATTTATAAAATACAAAAGTACCGTGATGTTATGTGTGGTATAAAAAAATTAGGTCACATAACAAATCATGAAAACATGTCATATTTATTGTAGAGATTGTAGTAGTAAATAAGGCAAACTAAAAGAGATTTTGGAATTATAACTACCTTAGCCTTAATTTTGAGCAATTTCCTACAACAATACAATAAATAGAAAAAAAAATTAAGCATTGATTGGTGTTGTAATATTAATATTATTAGGAAAATTAAAAAAAAACACAAAAAAACTTACCTTTAAAAAGAGTAGGAAAAAGAACACATTTTAATAAAAGAAGAGTAGAAGAACTGAAAAATAAAGATGTGAACGGGTGAAAATGCATAAAAATATAGCTATATATATTATGAATGAAGGGGTAGATGAATTGTAATAACTCAGCAATTTTTTCAAATACTGAGTTATTACAATTTTGTGTCTCATCTTGTCTCGTCAACAAGACAAGATGAGACAATCCTAGGCTGCATGGCGTGTTGGAGCACGCCATGCAGCTTTTTTTTTTTTTAAATTTAATTTTTTTATATATGGCAGGCAATATTTTTGTTTCCTCATGCGTGTGGATTATTTTTTGGGTGATCAAAAATACGGTCTAAAATTGTTATTACAGTACATCGTTTTTAGTGTAAACTAAAAATGTTGTACTGTAGCAACGTTTTTAGGTTCGGTTAAACAGACTTTACACGTGTCTTTTTTCCTAACTAGACATTATATGTGTTCTTGTTTATGCCACAAGCATTATTCATGGCGTTAATCCAAAAAAATGGTAATTCGGTTTGAATTTCGGTTCAATTCTTACAATGGCAACCGATACCCAAATTAAACTGAATAAAAAAATGAATCGAATCAAATTAAATTTATTTTAATTTTTTAAAATTTTTAAAAATTGAATTTCACTTTAGTTTTGGTAGCAAAAGTCAAACCGAAAGAATTAATAAATATTAATTTAAATATATATTTATATTATATCTACAATCACATTTATATTGACGGTATGCATTACAGTGATCATTAAATAGTAATAGGGGACTTTAACTTAATAATTTTAATTAAGAAAGAATGGTGTTTCTTTACAACTACGTAATATTTGCAATTCATGCACTAATTCATTATATATACATGTTATACCATATGTATTGATATTTATATTTATTGTAAATATAAATTTCAAAGTCTAATTACCATCAAAATTAATTCATATCAAAATAAAAATTACTTTAAAACTCTCTCATATAACCCTAAAACGAAAAAGTAGATTACAAATAATTTTGTAAATTATAGAATTTCAGCAATTCGGTTATAACTGAACCAAATTGAATCCAAACCACCCATCGATCAGGGAGGAAAGTTGACCTAAGTGATCCAACAGTGTTAAGTGGAAGGAGGCATTACTAAACATATAAAGTTACTAAAGGGATAACATGTTGATCTGTGAATGAGTCGAGTCGTCCATGAGTGGCTTGATAAAAGCTTAGTTAAGGATGGCGATGGTTAGGATATCCAATCCAAATCCGTGCATCCATATCCACACTTTTTTAAATCCATTGGATATGGATTGGATTTGGATCCGGATATGAATCCTACAGAATTTTTATGAAACCGGGTCCCGAAACGTATTTTCACATTTCTGAGCCCTTCCAGAAATATTTTTTGAAAAATTCTTGCACCAAATTTATTTTCTTTATTTTTCGGATATTCCATAATTTTTTGGGAGTTTTCGACTTTTTACGAAAGCGGACCCCGAAACGTATTTTCACATTATCGGGCCTTCAAAAAAAATTTTGAAAACTTATTGCACCAAATTTATTTTCTTTATTTTCCTGATTTTTCATAATTTTTTGAGAGTTTTCGATTTTTTACGCAACCGGGCCCGAAATGTATTTTCACATTTTCGAGACCTTCCAGAAACATTTTCTGAAAATTTCTTGCACCAAATTTATTTTCCTAATTTTTTAGAAATTTTCAATTTTTTACGAAATCGGGGCCTAAAATGTATTTTCACATAATACAAAGAATAGAAAAATCCGTTTAGATCCATTTTGTACCATATCCGTTGGATATATCCAACGGATTTGGAGCGGATTTGAATTTCTTAAAATAGAATTGAATTTAGGCTGGATATATTCAAATCTGCTCCATTGTCATCCTTAAGCTCAGCTCGCCTCAATTTGTAAATGAGTTGTTTGTAAACACAATATCTAGGCTTGGCTTGTGAATGAGCCAAGTTTGGGCAAACAAATAATTAGTTTCAAAAAGCGTGAGCAAGCTTAAATAGAAGTCCGTGAATAAGTTTATGAACTAGATCAATAAAAGCCCAAATGTTGTCTCATTATTGATTTATATATTAATCATAAAATATCAATAAGGTATAACTCAGTTGGTAATACAGACAGAGCAAATTAAAGGAAAATAAGGTTCGAATCCTATTAAATACACTTATTGGAAGGGCGAGAAGCTTTAACTGTGACTCAGTCCTGAATAAAATAATCTCAACAAAGATACTTGTAACTATTATAAAAAAATATATTAATCATAAAATTATGATACTGACCGGATGATATTTTTAATATGTAAACTTGAAATATTTATCATTTAAATTCACCATTTGTAGATTTTGAGACTTTAGAATAAAGAATATTTCAAGTATGATAGTTAAATTTGATATCATTTGATGCAAAATAAATTTTTTATTAATTTGATTTTTGTGGTTAAGATTTTAGTCTAGTAATTAAACTTTAAAAAAGTATAATTTAAAAAAAAATTATCTTAACTATACTCAAATCAGAAATTTATGAGATAAATTTATCCCACAATTATTTGACTTATTTATAGTTGTAGTTTTGAATGGTAAGAATGCTGAAAAGAAAAAGAAATTTATTGCGCTAATAATCGAGTATTATTAATAGGTGCTTTTTATATCTATTTTATTTCTAACAAGTAAATAGTAGTATATCAATAATAGTATTTTTAGTAGATAGTAGATTCTATAATAATTTAGTATATAGAATAGATATTTATATTTATGGGTTGTAAAATAGAATAGACATTTAAAAAATGAATTATAATAGTCTGTCTATTTAAATGTGAATTGTATTTTTTAAAAATTTAAGGCCGAATTCTTTCTGATATCCTCTAACTTGCATACTTTTACCTTAAACATATCCAAATTTTAAAGTGGACCTTCGAGGTATCTAAAATTATAAAAAGTGGACATTCATGCTACCTCAATCTCACTTGTCCAGTCGCAGTCTGGAGAGTGTAATACACTTTCTACCAATGTATAATATTTGGAAAAGTCAAACAAATGAATGAATGACACGTGGCAATGACTAAAATATTTCAAAAAAACCTTGACAAAACTTCTTTTAAATCCTTGTAATTTTAATTCAACCAAAAACACCAAAAATTTGAAAAAGTCAAACCAATGGCATAACAACATGTGGCATAAACTAACAAAATTTCAAATAATGTAAAATTTTTCAAATATCATTTGGCTCGGTTATAACCAAAACCGATGCAAATGTGGCGATGCAAATGTGGCGATGCAGTTACTGCATTCTCTACTAGTGTACAAATATTTTTTTAAGTCCTTGTAATTTTAATGCAACTAATAATATCATCTTCTACAATTGATTTAAAAAAACCTTGATAAAATTCATTTAAGTCTCTATAACTTTTATTATATAAAAAAATAAATTTGGTGCATAAAATTTTGATAAAATGTTTATGGAATGACCTGAAAATATGAAAATACGTTTCGGGGTCCGGTTTCTTAAAAAATTGAAAAATCCCAAAAAATTATGAAATGTCCGAAAAATAAAGAAAATAAATTTGGTGTAAGAATTTTTCAGAAAATGTTTTCGAAAGGGCCGAAAAATGTGAAAATACGTTTCGGGGCCTGTTTCGTAAAAAATCGAAAAATCCCAAAAAATTATGAAATACCCGAAAAATAAAGAAAATAACTTTAGTGCAAGAATTTTTGAGAAAATGTTTCCGGAAGGGCCCGAAAATGTGAAAATAAGTTTTGGGTCCCGGTTTCGTAAAAAATTAAAAAATCCCAAAAAAATATGAAATATCCGGAAAATAAAGAAAATAAGTTTGGTGCAAGAATTTTGACAAAATGTTTCCGAAATGGCACGAAAATGTGAAAATACATTTCGGCGGTTTCGTAAAAAATTGAAAAATCCCAAAAAATTATGAAATATCCGGAAAATAAAGAAAATAAATTTGGTGCCAGATTTTTTAGAAAATGTTTCCAAAAGAGCCCAAAAATGTGAAAATACGTTTCGGGGCCCGGTTTCGTAAGAAATTGAAAAATCCTAAAAAATTATGAAATATCTAGAAAATAAAGAAAATAAATTTGGTACAAAATTTTTTTAGAAATGTTTATGAAAGGGCCGAAAAATGTGAAAATACGTTTCGGGGTCTGATTTCGTAAAAAATCCAAAACTCCAAAAAAATTATGAAATATCCGGAAAAGAAAGAAAATAAATTTAATTAAAGAATTTTTTAGAAAATGTGGGGTTTCAAAACACAACATAAAGGAGGAGGAGGGTCACTTTACAATTAGAAAAGTATTTAAGGGTTTTTTAATGATTTTTTATTAATGATTAAATTTATAATAATTTTTTACTCATTTTTTTAGGTCAACACGCGCCCTCTTAGTTAAAGGGGTACACCTCACATGCCACGTTAGCAACAGGTAGTACGGAGGTCCACTTTTACAAATTTAGGTACCTCGGAGGTCCACTTTAAAATGTTGATATGTCTAAGGTAAAAGTGCTCAAGTTAAGGGGTATTAGAGAGCATTCGATCAAAATTTAATATTACCAAATATATTATTTTAATTATTAAATAATTATCTCTCATCATTAAAATAGTATATAATTAATGATTCAACATCTTCTATATGTGCATAATTAATGATGACACATCATATTAAAAAAATGAATATACAAACTATTGTAGAGACATTTTTTAATAAAATTTCGATTTATGCTTGTGTGTTAAGAAGAATAATAGAATAGACCATTTACTAAAGATGCTCTAAGATTTGATCTAAGTGGTAAGCGACATGACATTGCTTAAGTAAGGTCTCCAATTCGAGTCCTAGTGAATGCAGAAAATCCTTATTGAAAAACTCACACACCACAATCAGGTGCACGACCCAATCGTATCTAGACATAGTCAGAGCAAAGCTCCGATGAACTAGAAGAGCAACTAAAAAAAGTAAATGTTACTACCATTCTTATTACCATTGAATCAATTATTCCGCCACTCATCCACCGACAATAAACAGTTAGATATGTTGACTTCTTTTTTTAAGTCCTAATGCTCTCCCATACCCACCAACTTGAGCGAAAACACCTTTCTACCCCTAACTTTTAAAAGGTCCTCCAAACTACCACAACTTTTAAAAAGTGTCTCCGTGATACCTTATACCCACTCGCCCACTCTCAGCTGGGAGAGTAGATTCCACTAGCTGCCAAGTTGACATATTTGGAAAAGTCAAACCAATAACATAACGACACGTGGAAGAAACTAAAAAATTTTAAAAAAAACCTTGAAAAAAATTCTTTGAAGTCCCTATAATTTTAATTCAACCAAAAGACCACTTCTATAATGAATTTATTAATTTGAATAAAAGTCAAACCAATCTTTAGTTAACACATATCATTTATATTGTAAATTTTTTAAAATATCCCTGGAAAAATCTTTTCCTTACAACAATACCATTTTCTACACAACTTTTATATGTAACTTTAATTTAATCAAAAACACTATAAATTTGGAAAAGCCAATCGATGACATAATGCTATGTGGCATCAACTAACAAAATTTCATAAAAAATCTTGACAAAACTTCTTTTAAGTTCCTATAATTTTAATTCAACCAAAACACTATCTTCTACAGTTGATTTCAAAAAAAATTTGAAAAAATTTATTTAAGCCCCCTATGACTTTTATTATATAAAGAAAATAAATTTGGTGAGAAAATTTTTAGAAAATGTTTATGGAAGGGCCTTAAAATGTAAAAATATATATCAGGGCCTGGTTTCATAAAAAACGAAAAATCCCAATAAATTATGGAATATCCGAAAAATAAAGAAACTGAATTTGGTGCAAGAAATTTTCAGAAAATGTTTTTGAAAGGGCCCGAAAATGCGAAAATATGTTTCGGGGTCCGGTTTCGTAAAGAATAAAAAGATCCCAAAAAATTATGGAATATCCGAGAAATAAAGAAAATAAATGTGGTGCAATAATTTTCAAAAAATATTTTTTGAAGGGCCCGAAAATGTGAAAATACGTTTCGGGGTCCGATTTCGTAAAAAATAAAAAAATCTCAAAAAATTATGAAATATCCGAAAAATAAAGAAAATAAATTTGATGCAAGAATTTTTCAAAAAATGTTTTTGGAAGGGCCCGAAAGTGTGAAAATATGTTTCGGTGTCCGGTTTCGTAAAAAATAAAAATATCCTAAAAAATTATGGAATATTCAAAAAATAAAAAAAATAAATTTGGTGAAAAAAATTTCAAAAAATGTATTTGGAAGGGTCCAAAAATGTAAAAATAAGTTTTGGGGTCCGGCTTCGTAAAAAATAAAAAAAATCTAAAAGCAATATGAAATATCCGGAAAATAAAGAAAATAAATTTAGTGCAAAAAAATTTTAAAAAATATTTTACAGTACAAAAAGCATTTAGACGTTTTTTTATGATTTTTTTATAAAATATTAATTTTATTTCATTTTTTTATATATTTGAAAGTCACGTTAGGTGCCCACTTAGTAAAACCCAGACATATCAGCTTTCAGATTAATTTAAAGTAGCACGGAGGCATTTTTTAAAAATTGGGATAGATGGGAGGATATTTAAAAATTGGGGGTATTAAAGACTTTTTTTTATTCAAATTGACTTTTGTTTTTAGGAAGTAATATATTGATAGCCGGCGATGGTGAAAGGGTGTAGCAGCACCAATTTGCTTACGGGAGCATAGTAAAAAACCCTATCCCGGAATAGAAATGTGTAATTAGGCGAATAGTTTCATATGCCCGTCTCTATTGTCGCCTTTCTAGTTTTCCCTCCATTGTCTCGCCCGACCAGTGAGCTTGAACACTACTAGCCAAGGGGTTTCGAATCCCTATCAAAACCCCAATTTCAAGCACGCTTTTTCTCACTTCAATCTCATCTACTTTCCTTATATTTTTTCTATTTCTAATTTTGTTCTTCACTGTGCTCCAGTTGGAGGTTAGGGGCTCGCTGTTGACCCTTTCTTTCCTGGCCTTTTGCTCTGCTTTTGCTACTGTGAGTCTTCGCCTTAGTTGTTTGGACTCTGTTCTTTTTGCGATTTTGCTGCATTGTCATAAATAGCTCGGATTATGCAGTCTGTGTGATACTATTATGTGTCCATAGCCGTTTTGCTAGGCTACGATTTTTTTATTCAGTTCTGCGTTTATTCCTTTCTGTCCTCATTTGATTTTGCTTTGTCGAACAAATTTAGCTATTTCCCTATTTTTTTCTTCATGAAATTAAGCATTATGATGTAAATACTCTTATGCATGTTACTTACTGAAGTTTTTTGAGTACTTGTTTGCTTTACCATTTTGCTGCATGCCTGTGATCAGTGTATGCGTCTCTGTTCGTTTCTAACGGTTATGTTCTGTCTTTTTTTGTATTAAATTTTCGCATTATTGTTGTTTTTTTCTGGTTTTATTTTATAGTTTGGATCATTTTGAAGTGTGAGCCATATTTTGACATGTTTAAGATCATTTATGTGCAGCCAAATGACAAATTTTTTTAGCCTATTAGTTTATATGTTATTACTAATCTGGCTGTTTCATATATGAAGATTGACCAGGATTTAGTTTTGGCGGTATACACCCTTCCCTTCAACCTGTACTTAATAATAATGGCATGTCTTGAATTTGCATTTTAACAAGTGTATGCTTTTCTTTTCGCATTTTAGTCATAGCTGAAAGCTTTCTCTTTCAACTACTTAGACTAAGCTACATTTATAAGCATTAATTCTACTTTTTTTTTTGTAGTAACAGCGATTTTTCTATATGCAACATACCGGACATTAAACTGATTTTGGTTTCTGATATGAACTATGTATACTGAGCCCATTGATTGTTTCTTGACACTGATTATTGTGGTTTGATGTGTTTAAGCATAAAGGATTTGAGTTACTGATCTGATTGTAAATGGAGAAAGAAGTTGATGGGTCTCCACCACCTCCGATGCTGACCGATGTGAAACCTGAAGTGGATGTGCCCAAACGCTCTATCATTAGCAGGCACAGATTAGGAACTAGTGGAAACCACATATCTTTGCTAAGCAACCACTTTAAAGTTTCTGTCAACGTTCCAGATGCTGTGTTTTACCAGTATAATGTATGTTCGTGTATCTACTGCTCCCTGGAAATTCTTCATATGCCGGACTAATAGCATTTCTTGG
Source organism: Euphorbia pulcherrima (assembly GCA_947683365.1). Taxonomy (NCBI): domain Eukaryota; kingdom Viridiplantae; phylum Streptophyta; class Magnoliopsida; order Malpighiales; family Euphorbiaceae; genus Euphorbia; species Euphorbia pulcherrima. Next base: position 78,209,391 of record CANTUS010000001.1, on the reverse strand, counting down.
ATTTGCAGGTTTCAATAATTTCAGAAGATAGGAGAGCTATTGAGGGCAGAAGAATTGGACGAAAAATAATTGATAGGCTTTACCAGACATACTCATCAGAATTTGGTGCTAAAAGGTTTGCTTATGATGGTGCGAAAGGTCTCTATACAGTGGGTCCTTTGCCGCAGGACAAGATGGAATTTTCAGTGCTCCTTGAGGATTCATTTGCAAAATAGTATGTTGTATGTTATGTACATTTTTTATAGTGCACTTAGATCTTTTGTGCTGGCAACTCCAACTTATGTGGCTTTTTTTGTGGGATGGTAGTGCAAATGGGAGCTCCGATGGTGGTGGGAGTCCTGCTGCATTAACAAAGAGATCAAAATGTTCTTTTCAGTCAAAGATTTTTATTGTAGAAATTAGCTATGCAGCTAAGATCCCCTTGAAGCCCATTGCTTGTGCTCTTAAAGGAGTGGAGGTGGAGAACTGTTCTCAAAATGCTCTGAGAGTGCTGGATATTATCTTAAGGCAGCAGGCTGCTAACAGGTGCTATGATTTCTCTCTCTCTCTCTCTCTCTCTCTCTCTCTCTCTCTAACCCACACACACATAGTTATGGTCTGAATTTATTGAATCATGGCGCAGGAGCTGCCTTTTGGTAAGGCAGTCGTTCTTCCATGACGACTCTAGGAACTTCATCGAAGTGGGCGGGGGTGTAACCGGTGTTCAGGGGTTCCACTCCAGCTTCCGTGCCACTCAGAGCGGCTTGTTTCTTAATATGGGTATAAGTTTTGTTCAACATACTCCATGACTTGTAGTTATTTTGAAAATCGTATCTTGATATGAGCCTGTGACCTGTATATCTGTATATTGCGCGACGCTTTGAAAACCTTTGTTCACTGTTGTCTTTTATATTGATGCGATTCACATTCTTCTCCCTTTTATGGTGGCTTGCAGATGTGTCAACTACAATGATCTTAACCCCTGGACCTGTGATTGATTTTCTAAAAGCTAATCAGAATGTGCGTGAAAGCCGCCATATTGACTGGCTAAAGGTAAATAAATTACTGAAATTCATACCATTTATTCAGTTATTTTTTTGTTGAAATTTTTTATTTCTATACATATACAGGCCAAAAAAATGTTGAAAAATTTGAGGGTTAAGACTAGTCACAAGAACATGGAACATAAAATCATAGGCTTAAGTGAAAAGCCATGCAATCAGCAATAGTTTGTGCTCCTTTGCCACTTGTTCCTTCCCCTTCTTTTTAGTTCTCACTTTCTTTCCATATGCTAACTGAGACATCTAACTGTGTTCTTATCTCCTAGTTTTCCTATGAAAGTGAAAAACAGTGAGGGTGTGAACGGTGAGCCACAAACTGTTGACATAACTGTTTCTGACTACTTCAGTGAGCATTGTGGAATAGAATTAACCTATTCTAATTATCTTCCTTGTCTCGATGTTGGAAAACCTGAGCGACCAAACTTTTTGCCGCTAGAGGTGTGCAATCTTGTCTCCTTTGATATTTTCTTTTGTAATGCTTCAAGTTGTTTCATTTCCATCGGTTTCCTTGTATTGCAGCTTTGTTCACTTGTTTCGCTCCAACGTTATACGAAAGCCTTGTCGCCGCTGCAAAGAGCAGCATTGGTTGAAAAATCTCGACAAAAGCCGCAAGAGAAGATAAGAATTGTCACTGATGTAAGGTTTCATTTTACTTCACGCTCTTCTGTTTTTGTGGCCTTATTATTATATCTTGCAGGCTGTGGGGAACTGCCGTTATGATGATGATCCAATGCTTTCTGCATGTGGTGTTTCTGTAGAAAAACAGTTGACACATGTTGATGGCCGTATACTTGAGACTCCAAAAGTAATCAATAGTTTCTCGTATCTTGTTGTTTTATTTTTTTTCCAGTTTCCAAATTTAAAATGATGAAACTTGTTTTTGTTTGTTAAATTCAGTTGAAAGTTGGGAATGATGAGGATTGTGTCCCGCTTAATGGACGATGGAACTTAAAAAATAAGGTGCTTTTTTAGTTTGATATGACCATAAAGTAATCACTTGCCCTCACTTTTTGAAGCAGTGCCTTCTTGTGCCCTCTTTTCACCAAGTATAGCATTGATCTTCTTTTTTGGGGTAATGTCTGCTGAGTTGCTATTGCTGATCTTTTTTGTGATTGCAGACCCTTTGGAAACCCATTAAAATTGAGCTTTGGGCCGTCGTCAACTTTTCTGCACGCTGTGATACTAGCAAGATCTCACGCGATCTAATTGACTGTGGAAGAAGAAAGGGCATTGTATGTGTAGAATATGTTTCTGTTATGAACTCCTTTTTCATGTTGAATCTTAAATTTTTCTAATTCATACTGCCTCATATATATTACACATTCATCCGATGAAGCAAATTGAACGCCCATATTCATTAGTTGAGGAGGAACCACAATCTGCAAAAGGCAGTTCTTTTACTAGAGTAGAAAAGATGTTTGAGAAGCTAAGAACGAAGCTTCCAGATTTTCCCCAATTTATTTTGTGTGTCTTGGCAGAGAGGAAAAGTTCCGATATCTATGGTAGGAATGTGCATTTTTTATATATATCTTTTTTTTTCTTTTTGTAGAGTTCACTTGCTCTGCTTAACTAGCATATGTTCATGCGCTTCCCAGGACCATGGAAGAAGAAATGTCTTTGTGAGTTCGGTATCGTCACACAATGCATTTCTCCGTTGAAGATTACTGATCACTATCTTTCTAATGTACTTCTTAAGATCAACTGTAAGGTATTGAATATAGAAGCTAGATAACCTGTTTATGCTTTTTGATTACCCGTTTCTAGTTCAGATGAGAAACTGAAGTTAATATGTGATTATCTTTGATTTTAGCTTGGAGGAATAAATTCCTTGTTGGCACTTGAGCATTCCAAAACTATCCCTCTCATAGCAGATACTCCTACCTTGATTTTGGGCATGGATGTCTCTCATGGCTCTCCTGGTTCAGATGTCCCATCAGTGGCTGCGGTAAAGTTGGTTGTACTACAAGAATTTCTATCTGCTTGTGTTGGATAATGATTTTGACAAAGGTGTTAGTTATGTTAAATCTTCCAGGTTGTTGGATCTCGACAATGGCCTCTTATATCAAGGTATAGAGCATCTGTGAGAACCCAGTCTCCGAAGTTGGAGATGATCGATGCTCTATATAAGCCCTTACCTGATGGGACTGATGATGGCATTATGAGGTATTCTAGTGCAGATGTAGTATGTATATGAAACTGTTCCCTTGCCACCTCATCAAAGACAGAGAACCTCGATCCCTTCTCCAATCCAAGGAACCCTTTCAAATTTCATTTAAATGGTCGCACAAAATATAAAAAAAAAAAAAATTTAAAGGTTGCAACTGCTTGAAAAACCCTTCCAATGATAAAGGAGGGTTTTTTTTTGGTCAGAGACGTCCACTGGAGATTCTTTTGTTCTTTTTCTTGTCATTAACAATTATTATTCTTTTGTTCTTTTTCTTGTCATTAACAATTATTATTCAAGGTGAAATTTCTGGTATATCATGCAATGGTTCTTTGCCACTTCCCTTTGTTTGTGTTGTGAATATCAAAATTAGCAATTCATATATTTATAGTGCTCCGTACATGTACAATATAGTTTTCCATGAAATCTTGATTTCTTAGATGTTATTGTAAATTTAATGTTGGAAAAGAAATATGAAAAGTTAGGTCTAATCTCTTTGGTCTAATTTTTCATTGTTTGGCTTAATGCATATAATTTGTCCTTCCACAGGGAGCTTCTTACAGACTTCTATCAGACCAGCAATGGCCGCAAACCAAAACAAATTATTATCTTCAGGTATCACTGCTTAATGCTTATTAATTAGTCTTTTGGCTGAATTACCATTTTGCATTTGATTTAAAGAAATTCAGTGTATGTTAAATACAGCACAGGAAAAATAGAAAATGGGCCTTTGTTCAGGTTTTCCTTGTTAGGATAGTGCTGTAGTCAGATTTTACCTTGGCAGTGTTCTTTTAAACTTAGTGGGTTGTGAAAGCTTCATGATTGGAATCTCTTATTTTCCAAAAATGAGGTAACGTTAAAACATTTTTTATATTCTCTGGAGTATTTGATCTGGAACTTTGAGTATGTATGGCTGAGGAGCGGGACTTCACTCTACTGCTCTAGTATTTCCTATTGATCCATTTCATTTTAGTTAAAGAAGAGTGATCATCTCATACAACAAAGGAATTGACATATTATGAGGCTAAAATAATTGAAAATAATGAGGCTACCAGTTTAAACATATCCTTCATATTGTCTTGTATTTATTTGAGGCCTTCGATAATTTTGAGGCGGGTATTACCTTAACTTGGATACATCGTTCTTGAAACTTTTCTTTGTATGCTTAATTCTATCCCTAATTCAAAAATCAAAACCGATCTCTTGCCAAAATCAAGTAGAACACACCCTTCAAATGATTCATGCATGCAGTTGTGGAGAGTAGAGTACATGTCCAAACATGGTTTTGGTACCATAAATAGGTTCCACAAACACATTTCTTAGTACATAATGGGAAGGTTTGTATTCTCTTTCATACACGAAATAGAATAATTATAAAATAATATGTTTACTCTAAGATAATTACATAGGGAAAATAGTATGCTCCAATTTATCAGTCTTGATTGGATATAAATTGTGTAGGTTTAGCAATTGGCTTAGGATGCTTTGGTGTGTATTTAGATACTTTTATCGTGAGATTATTGTTGAGATACTTTGCATTGTTGCACTTGATATTTGTGCAAATTTTTAGGCTTAAACAAATCTTATAAGTGTTAAAAGTATCTAATTCAATTGGTCTAAATTTCTAGAATATAGAAATGATTTTTTCCAATGAGGTAAGAAGAGATTTCTTGCTGTATCAAAATTATGAAAGATATTCTGCTACAAGTGTTGCATATATAACCAGATGCCAAGTTAATGCTTTAGTTAGACAAAATGTGATCTTTGAGTCATTATTAATGTGGCCTCTATATGGATGGCTCTTTTTTTATTGATATTTTTTTCAGGGATGGAGTGAGTGACTCCCAGTTTAATCAGGTTTTGAACATCGAAGTGGAGCAAATCATAAAGGTTCTACTATATTATGCTATCAAAAGAAATTTTTAGTGATTTTTATTCCATTTTTTAATTTCATCCTTCCGGTTCACCTAAATGATTGGTGTTGAAAAATGCTGAAGATGCCATTTATATCATGATGGCTGAGAATACCAAAGCAACTCTCAATATTAACTTCCATTATAGAATTCAAAATGTTAAATGGATAAAATATGCAACACTGTGCATTGTGCCACACTGTGTAGCTGTATGTCCTAGTGTACTAGTTTACTTTCTGAGTATCCTTATCTTGAAGTTGGTAAAGTTCTGGTTTACAGGCATATCAGCATCTTGGTGAGGTTGACGTTCCCAAATTTACAGTAATTATTGCTCAAAAGAATCACCACACTAAGCTGTTCCGAGCTAATGGCCCTGAAAATATTCCTCCTGGTTAGCTAGCTAGTTCTCAATGTTTTACATGTATGCATGCTTTTCATGTTGCAAATGTAGTGACTCTCGCTCTTTATCTCCAGGAACTGTTGTGGACACAAAGATAGTTTATCCTACAAACTATGACTTTTATATGTGTGCTCATCCAGGGATTTTAGTAAGTCTACATATGTTCATTTCTTTGTGCTTGCCTGTGTTAATTGGCAAATAAAGATAAGTTGATCACATGACTTTTATTTCTTCGTTGAACCAATTTGACAGTTTGTGCAAGTATTAAAATTTGGTTGGCAAAATGTAAATTTTGGTCTCTATGCTTGGGCTCTGTTTCCAAATTTGGTCCTTGATTCAATTTGGTCAAAGTTAGTTCCTTTGCGATTTGGTTTCAGAAGGTCACTGAGTGACAATAACGCAAAGATTGTAAATTATGCATATTTAAAGTACGTGTTTTTGTGTTGGTTTGTTACCTGCAAGTGGAGATCTGACCCATTAATGTGTTTATATGGATTGATTGGTTGTTGTTAGAGGCTTAAATTGCAACTCCAATCTTCTAATGTGGATAAAAAGGAGATGATTTGTTATAACAATTCAATTTTTATGGTATGTCAAACTCTCCTCTTTATGGTATGCCATTGACCCATCGAGATGTAGGAGTTACTGCTATCAAAATGAAGTTCATGGATAAAATGCTACAATACAAGGATCAAATTTGCATTTTGCCAAATATAGTTTCCATACTGAGAAAGATTCTACAAATTTAATATGATTAACATTCAAGGAGTCAAGAGCTATGTTTCGGTTTTGCTCATGTGCTTGGCAAGAACTTGGTTTCTTGCTGTATGTTCCATATGCTTATATTTATAATTTTTCCCTGATTTTTATAGGCTGGAACATCAAGGCCTACACACTATCATGTCTTGCTCGACGAGATTGGTTTTTCTCCTGATCAACTGCAAAATTTTGTTCATTCCATGTCATACGTGTAAACTCCCGTACCCTTATTGACTATGGTCCATTATTCAAAATATCCACATTATCATCTGAATTTTAATTATTTCACAGGTACCAGAGGAGTACCACTGCGATCTCAATTGGTAATTCCACTTTGCACTACATCAAGCTTTCATCTTTATAAAAGAAACTTTATATACTGGGTGAATTAAATCCTGCCTTTGTTAAATTTCATGCAGCGGCTCCAATACATTACGCCCACCTAGCTGCTCAACAGATGGCACAGTTTGTGAAGTTGGAGGATTTGTCTGAAACATCGCCAGGACAGATTCCCGAGCTTCCCAGGTTGCACGAGGATGTCGAGGATTCCATGTTCTTCTGCTGACTAATTTTGACTAAAATATGGGTAAATGTTATGTTAGCTTGGTTTGTAGGCCTAGATTTTAGCAACCCTTTTTTTGAGTGTTTCAGTTAGTGTGCAGTTAATATGATAGTCAACAAAATGAATCATCAATTTGGCCTGTTCCTGCATATAATAGCTTTTTCCCCTAATTACCCTCAACTGTTACAAAAAGGATCCAGAATTCGTGCAAGTGAAAATGAATGATTTTGTTCATACAAAAAGTGTGAGTATATGCTCACTTTACCATCTTTTTTTTTAATTATTATACTCATTATTGATGAAAATTTAAAATTAAGCATTGTTATAAAGTGCAAGATATTTGGGCCTTACTCTTTTCAATTTATGAAAACTGAAATGAACTGCTGAGCTGAATTACGTTGAATGGCAGTTCAAGACAACAGAGTCTTAGTAACTTAAAATCTCATCAACTTAGGTATTGGGGTAATGTTGTTTTATGGCGGAGCATGTGTTAAATGTTCATTTTTTATGTAAAAAAACCCGGTACTCATCATAATTTCCTTGAAAATATGGCTGTTTAAAAACTATTAATATCTAATTATTATAAAAAGGAAATAAGTTAATGAGAGGTGGGGCATGTAAACAAAGAAAGAAAGAGTGAAAGTGTTGTCCTGATTAAATTTTCTCCATGTGAAGCCATGTTTATTTGGTACCAGTCCAATTTAATTTCTTTAAATTTTTTGATAAGGATTTGTAATATCACTAAAAATCAATGTTGGGTATTTTATTTAAATTACACTTCCAAATTCTTAAACCTAAAACCCAACTCAAAATTTAACTAAAAGAAAAGAAAATTACTTTTTAAAAAAAAAGTGTTTTGTTGGGCTTATAATAATAAGGGTAAATTTAAAAAATATGTCATGTGTTTTAACTCGTTTTCAAAAAAAAGATCAAATTCTTTTTTATTTTAAAACGGGGTTTGTGATTTCAAAATTTAATAAATATATGATAAAAAAATCCTCAATCTGAAAATATGTCACGACAAAAGGTAATCATATCTATTTCGAACTGAAATTTTATAGGTTGATTAATGAAAATACAATATACTTCCATAATAATTTTTGAAATTTTGAGAAATGCAGATATTTTTTTATTCTAAAGACTGTGATAATTTTGGAAAACCATCGTAACAAAATGAAAAATCTCCAAAATTTATTCAAATTTTGATATATGATTCATAAATAATATGGTTAATGTATAGGAATGTTGAATTGGTTAAAATAATATTTGTAATATTAGAAAAAAGATATTTTGTAAATTTTTTCCTTTGTTTAATAACGTTTTAAACTTCAGTCCTCGTTTCGAAAATAAAATTTTTATGATCCTCTTTTTAAAAATGACCAAAACTATGTGGTATGTTTTTGAAATTTACCCTAATAATAACAAAGAAAAACTACACCCCTCCGTATGTAGACTCGAATATATGACGTCTAAAATCATAGCTTTAAGGCTCAACCACTAAACTAGCTTTTGCCACACAGGAAAGAAAATTACTAATAATGTATATTTGGATGAGAAAGTTATTCAAAGCAAAAGGTATACCAACACCATAAAAACCTTGTACAATATAAAAAGTGCAAAAAAACTTGGGATTTTTCATTTTTGAGCATAGGTTGACCAAACATAGGGGAATGTTTTGCCAATGAAAGGATATTTGGACTTTGAACCACATCCATTGCTTATCTTAGTACATACTTAAGGGAATATATGCGTCAATTTTGCAACTATCCCCCACATCACCTATTATAACTTCATATTTATGATTTTATGTGCTCTAGTATAACTTCAATTTAGCGTAAAATATCAAACAAATCAAATCTAATCTAATTATTTGAATTGTTATGCTTGTGTGCATTTGATCTTTATCAAAAAAAAAGTATTACTAAAAAATAAACTTTATAGGAAATAGCATAAGATAATTGTAAAATAATTTCCTGTAGTTGTAGTCCCTTAATTGTAGCCCAAGACCATGTCCAAGTAGTTATAGCTAGATGACGGAAACACGATCAGTGTTGCACCATTGAGTGATGAATTGGGTCGTGATAAGGTTGAGGTTGTTCTGGTTGAATGGAGGTCATTAATATGTTGGGTGAAGACAACTTTGTATTATCTAAATGCCAATATATATATGAATTTTTTGGGCTATTTTATTACATTTAAATTTATATGACTTTTTTAACTTTTAAGGTATTTTTTATTTAATTATTTTAATCCTCCTCTTATTCATTTATATAACTTTTAAAATAAATATACATCATCATATTAATTATATAATTTAATTAAAAAATAATAAAAAAATTAAAAAATAATAAAAAATATTTAATTAAAAAAAAAATATTTATTAAATATCAATTTTTAAATTATTTGGTTCTTAAACATTCGATCCATCCAATAAAAACCCACCGCAACGGTTGTTTATTAATTGGGGAGGGTACACGTGTGATAATGTAATTTGAATAGAAAGAAGCATTCACTTTTGGTGGTGGTCAGAAAATCTCCCCCTCCTCCGCCTTTCGCTGACTCTTGGAAATAATAACCCCCTTCTGTGGACCCCACTTTTTGATTTCTGTCATTTTCTGAGATTTCTTGGCGCTAAATTATCCCTTTTTTTGACTCTTTTACCCTTTCTTTTCTTTTTTTTTAATTTACTCAAACTCTAAAATTCAACTTGTATTGTACTAATTATCTACTTTTCTCTCTTTTTCTTTTTATTTATTTTTTCTTGTCATTTTCAGCCTATTAAGAATTATTTCTCTCTTGAAATGGTCCAATTTTATTCTTAAAATCATTATGTCATTTTATTTTTATTTTATTTTTAAAATGCAAAATTTCCTTATTGGTATATGATTTTGTTTTTGAAATAAAAGATATTAAAATATTTTCTATAATGTTTTAAGAAAGTCGAACTTGAGCTAATATTAGTACATTAGGAAAATATGTATTTAGATATTTAATTTTTCTACTACGTTGGGGCTTGCAGAGATAAGCGCCCATCCAGCCGCTGGAAAACTCCGTGAATATGGAGTTTCCGGCAAGTTTCAGCCCCTGCAGTGGCTGTGGCTGTGGCTGTGGCTGCCAAAATGCTTCTCCAGTTCTCTGTTTCGTGTCCGTTTTCTTCGGGTATTGCAAATTGGGATTGTATTGATTAAAAGTAAATTAGTCAAAAAAAGTATGTGGGCCCCTGTTATTAGATGGCTAAGATTAAACCTATAGTTGCGGGTCCCACATTTAGCACCATCATCTTCTTATTTCTTTCTTTTTATTGGGCTCATTCTTAGTTTACTATTTGCTTTTTATTTATGCACAATATTCAATACAAAAGGTGCTATTAGTTTAGATAAAAAAAAAAAGGTACAATTACTTGTTTATTATTTTACACCTATTTTGTAATTTTGATAAGGAAAATTAAATGTTAAAATATTTTTATATAAACAATACGATACTAAATTGAGCATTATATTTCATAAAAAAAAATTGAGCATTATATTGAAGTAAACATTCTTTTGTCTTTTGCATATTCAATTAAATTTCGGTAATTATAAAAAAAATAAACAATTATTACATTAAAAAAAATCTTATGTATATTTCAATATATGGTAGCAAAACTCTATATTGTAATTTTTTAAGTAGATATTAATTTAGTTTAAATGAACTAATTTTTTTATTTTTATTTTAAATTTTATATTGATGGAATAAAATGAGGTATGAGAAAAGAGTACATCAAATTGATGAATAAAAAATCATCAAGTAACGATTTAGTGGCTACATCTTCCTTTTAATGTGGAGCAAGAAGATGTGGATCTCGGATTTGAGTTTCATGTTTCTTAAAAAATTAAAAAGTCCTATTTATTAAAATAAGTTGATGAATTAAAAATGAAAGTTATAAATACAAAGGAATAAACGGATAAGCGACGTATCAATATTAATTAGATTGATATTAGGTATTCGATGGTCAAACTTTTTTTATTCGATAGTTCTTAACAAATTTTTCGCCCCCCGGATGAATTTCTATCACCGCCATTGCGTTGATTAATAGCTCATTTCCTAAGTATCGGTTTAAGCTCGAATCCATAAGGTTGAAAAATAAAGATTAATTAGAGAGCTTCATTCATTTATACTATCAATCACATCTGGAATTCATATTCAACTATACAATTAAAATGAATAATATATCTTGATCATGTTGGTGGTGTTTTAACGTGGTATATTATAGTAACAAATTTATATACTAGAGCTATGATTACTGTTGTTAGAGGGAAGATTTGTCTACGTGGAATTCAAAATTTCCCACTCTCCACCTTTCTTCCTTGTAATTTCCACTAAACACATTCTCAAGTTAAAATGGTGTCCAAATGCATAATTCACTAATCCTGTAAGGACTTTTTGATTCGACTCTAACTAAATATAGAGAGAGAAGAATAGATATAATCAAGATTTAAATTACATTATTTTCTAATTTGCACATTTTATTAAATTTGTAGGGTGCATATCTAAATTTTTCTCTCCACATAAAATTAGTTTTAATTTTTTGGGTGTGTTTGAAAACATTCTCTTAAAAGAAATTTAATTCATTTTATGTATGAATTTTATGAATCTCGTATGCAAAATAATTTTAAATTAATTAAATTTCTTACTAAAAAAATATTTTCAACCGGAGGGTATATCTGTGAGAGGGCTGCTCTGTAGACCGCATAAAATCCTAATCCTCAATATAAACCTACAATTTTTTTTCAATACTGCGACTAATTTTTTAAGTCGTTTCTTTTATTATTTATAAGTATGACTATATATTAACCTAGTAGTTGAGCATTGAAGATGTGATTTTAAAGGTCATATGTTCAAGTCCACAGATGAGTGGGATGAAACAATTCATTATTATTGTTGTTGTTAGGTTTTAGACTCGATACGCCCGTATTAGTACATGTGTGATTTATTTGGTATTACCCATTACACCCGTATTTGTATCGGTGTAATTTAAAGTGGACTATATATATAAGCACATATTAACCGAATGAAAGTTAAGTGGTCAAATATATTATAAATATATAAGAGTTGCCAACAGGTGTCCATGACAGCATGTTGACAACTCTTTAGAGAATTGAAGTCCACACAATTGTAGACTTCATTATCTCTAATAGTGTATATATATGCATATATACGTATGTCAGTAGAGATAAGTGAGCAACGGCTCCTACTCTCTCCCTCCCTTTTGAATTATTCGATTTGTCTCTATTTTGCTTTAGCTTGTGGTATATATAACGTTTTTCTATAGGGTGTAATTCGTTATTGACTAGTAATACATAGTTCTGATCATACTCTTTCTGCTGCATTTTCTAAAGACATTTTCTGTACTGAAAAAGGTATTTAGCTGTCTTTTAGTCTATATATAATATATTGATATTATATTCCTACATTGGTACCAGAGCTATATACTATGTATTCGGTCATTTTTCGAAAATCTGTTTCGAACCACATATTTTATATTTTGTGTAAAATCATATTTTTGAGAAAAAATGATTTTAGAGAGATAAATTTTGGACTGATTTTATGTGAAAATCAGTATAAATAAACCTGAAGAGTTTTTTTATTATATATATTTATATATATAACTTTTTATTTTTATTCCACTTTCAGGTTTAGGAGTTTGTATGTCAAACTCCATTTTTCGGTTGTCAAACGGAGAAACGGACACCACCAACAAATTTGTAGTACCCAAAAACCTAGGGGTAGCCAGAACCCGGCCACCGAAAAACTTTCAGAGGCCGGCAAGTAGACCCCACTCTTCAATGAGGTGGAGAGTGAAGTCATTTTTCGGCGATGTCCGGTCACCGGTTTTTGGCAGTTTTAAGTTTTCAAATATTTCGGATATTTCGGTGAATTTTATTTAATTTTTTGATTGACAAAAAATTAACTTTTAATATTTTGATTAACTAAAAATTATTTAAACGTATTTCTGTTCAATAAAAAAAATCCCAAAAAATTATAAATGTTTTTAGAATATTTGAATTCGTTGTATGAAAACTATTCCGATTTTTGGATTGATCAAAATATGTTTTGATCATATATTATACGTATAAGTACGTTAAATAAGTGTATTTTTATAAATGAGTTGCGAAAATAAAAACTGGACCAAAATATTATTCTTTATTGTGATAAAGAAATAATTATGATTATTTGGACATTCATTGAATATCAAAGAAAATGGACTAGATTTGTCTTATCTATTAAAGTTCCTATAAATTTAATTATTAATATATATACATATTGTTATTATTACCGGAACCTTTCAAATAATGTTGGGTCCTTATTAGTATGCACCCTAATAAATCATAAATTTTTTTTCTTATGGTTTGTTGTAGACCAGAAATTAGGGATACTCATATTACATTTATGCAATATTTATTTTATTTAAGATTGAAATAAATAATGCTTAGTGATGATATTTATTGATAAATTGTGTATAACCAAATTTTATGGAACGATTAAATTTATAACATAAACATGTGTGTTATGTTGATATTAAGAATGAGTTCTTAATTAAAATAAACATATTTTGGTCAAGTTAATAATACAATGAGAATAAGTTTCTGTTAAAAAGTTATGAATAAGTTCTTACTTAAAAATAAATATTAGAGGATATTTATGAATTTTATAATTTATTTTATGAGTATAATATATTGTATATACTTAAGATGTAAATACTAATATATATGAAATTGAAATCTCTAGTTGTTAAATTGTTAAGAACAAGTTCTTAATTTAAAAATAAATATTTGAGAATATTTATTATTTTTTTGTCAATTTATTATATGTGTATAATTTATTGCAGGTACTTATAGAAGAAGTACCATATGAAAATTTTGAATGAGTTTAAAATCCATGTAATATATATTTGTTAATATTTATTAATAAAATTTATCATTCTATAATTTATTATATGAGCTTAATATATTGTAAATACTGTAAGTGACAGATTTGATGAATTTTTATTCTTGTAATAAGTTATAAGAATATTGATATTTAATATGCATGTATATGAATTTAGCAAACTTTTTCATTAGAAAAGAGAGGGTGATTAGAGCCTATATGACTCTTTTTCGAATTGAATTCTAAAGAAAATTTTTGCTAATAATTTATTGGTTGTATGTTGAATATTCGTGTATTGTTCATATTCAAAAATCGTGCTCATGAAAAGAAATTGTAAGAAGGAGTTCATACAATATAATTAATATCGATTGTGGTTGAATTAATTAAATAAATAAAATTGCAACTGAGAGAATGAGCATTAAAAGATTATATGTGCTATAATGTAACATGTTCTAGACTCCTACACCATAGTTGTGGCTAAAGTTCAAGAAGGGAATACACGTTTAGCACAGATTGGACAAAGGTCTATGTGGGCTAACAAAAGGGAAAAGTAAAAAGCTGTTATCTACTATTTGCTAATATCATAAAAGCATATAAGATGTTCATAAATTATATCAAAGTATTAGTATTTTGATAATAAAATCCACCCAAATAAGTTGGAGGATAAGAGTCTAATATTGATTATAGTAAGTAATGAGACATTTTATATATTTAGTGAAAATAGTTTCAATAAACATGAATAAAAGCATAAGTGCTTTTATTAATAAAAAAAGCAAAGATGTGGCTTATGAGCCTAATGACATTTGAAATGAAAGAAATGGATACGTGTTTCAAAAGTGAAATATTTTAAATTCTAATTAAGATTGTAAATTTAATGTCAAAGATATATCTAATTAATTCAAGTATGAGTAATTTTATATTTTCAATATATCATACAGAATACAATTCACAAATGAATTGTTGACTCAAGTATCGTCATGTAGTGAGGACAGAGGATCCTTTATATTTTTTTCAAGTAATCCTGTATAGATAAAAATATCTATGGAGAAATCAACTTGAGAGTTGAAATCAGAGGAATTAATGTATTGTTATGTCTATAAAGTTAGATGTATAATGATTATACATGATATTCTATTTCTTTCGAGATTTTAAGGAATATCATTTTTGTTACAATTGTGTTGAATATAAGATTCAACTTGTACTTTGAAAATAACAGTTCAAAGTTGTGTTGGGACATATTTTGAATGACTGAATAATTTTTCATTTTGAATATTGATCCAAAAAGAAATAATAAAGACATATTTTTAATTGTTTCTAGTTCTATATGTGATTGAAATAGTAATACAATTTAATGACATATTACATTAAACTGTGTTGACTTAATTTGAATGAGTCGAATAAGTCAAAGAATGTTTAATCGCGAATTCAAATAAGTTTAAATTATTTATTTTTATCATCTATAAGAAAATATGTAAATATCATTCAAAAGGCAAATGATTTCCTTATATAATTAATCCATTATTGGAAGTGAGGGCAAAAAAAAAGTATGTGGCCTATTATATTTCATCACTCTCATTATATATTGTATAATGTATAGTCTTGATTAATTAATATCTCATAAGATTGGAGTTATGTACTGCTTCAAATGGTTTATGAACCTTGTTGAGAATCAACTTGTTTAAAATTAAAGCTTTGAGAACTGACCGTGGTCAGATATATTTTATTATGATAAAATTCAAGCTTTATGTGATGAAAATGAAATTGAACATAAGTATTCAATTTCTTTCACTCAACACAACGGTGTTGTTAAGAGAAGAATATGACTCTTCTCAGTGTGGTTAAATCAATGGTGGTTGTAACATATTTATTTATCTCCTACTAAGGAGATATCCTATTAACAACCACATAAAGTTTTAACCAAGTGCCTTCTGAATTTGTCACTTCCACTATTTATGAGTTGTGGACATGTCAAAAACCTAATTTTTGTAACCATAGAGGTTACAAATTTTTTCACCCATGATACATTGAGCAAGTATTAGTTACTACACTTAAGATGTAAAAGTGCATTTTTTTTAAAAGTATCATAACATGTCAAAAGGACATGTCGGAATGGGAGAAAAAATAAAGTGACAAAATTCAGATCAAGTATTGTTGTCTTTTTTTACTTAGTTAGATGAGTTGAACTAGTATTTAGTATACCATTTTCCTTAAAATTGATGAATGTATCTCTCCATTCGAGTGGGAGAAATTTTGAGGTCCGTAAATATGTTCAAAAACCTCAAAACATTACGAATGATCGAGATCAATGTCTTGACCAATTTTCTATGTCTTTGGTAACTAGATAGATCCAAACTTCAGTGGGAGTAGTCCATGAATATGTTCAAAAACCTCAAAACATTACAAATGATCGAGATCAAGGTCTTGACCAATTTTCTATGTCTTTTGTAACTAGATAGATCCAAACTTCAGTGGGAGTATGGAATTGAAAAATGTATGAGATATTTTTCAAATATGGAACTGCGGAAAAATAGTTGAATATCGTTGATTGATGTATTGATGACATGACCATTTTGCTTTAATTGTTCAGTTCATAAAATGATGATGAGAGAAAGAGACTCTCCCATTCCCACACAATAATAATGGATTAAAACTATGGAAAAACAATGGCTTCCGTGAAATCCAACAGAGTTCATGAACTCGTTGATTAGTCATAGGGAAGAAAGGCTATGAAGAACAAGTGGGTTCTTAAGCATTCGGTTGATGATAATATCAATGGATATTAAGTTCGCATAATTACAAAAGTGCTATACACAATCCATTAGACGATCCATGCTATTATAACAAGTCAAGATCGAGAACTACATCAAGTGAATGTCAAGACTATTTTATTTCTCTATTGTAAGAAGACAAATAAATCTACAAGGAAAGACCTGTAGATTTGTAACTAAGGCACAAACAAAAGGTTTGTACGTTGAAAAATGATCAATTTACTGCCTCAAATAGTCTTGCAAGATCAAGAAATATTTGATTCTATAATAAGATCGAATAGATTTGTTAGTATGTCATTGCATATCAATGACGTTCTAATAGCTGAAAATGACATAGAATGTGTGAATTAGATCAAAGTTTGACTAATATTAAGTTTTGAAATGATAGTTCTAAGTGAAATTGCTTATACTCTTAGAATTAAGGTTTCAAGAGATTACTCCGTGAAGTTGTTAACCTTGTCTTAAGAGACATAGACCGACAATGTTCTTGAGTTTTCAATATAAGCAATCTTAAGCATATATGTATAACCAGATGGCTAAACGTCAAAGTCGACCTAACACTTACATGCGTCCCACAACACAAATGAGAAAATGAACGAGTGATTAATTTTCCTTATATGAGAGGTTTGTGAAGCCTCATATATACGCTATAGTGTGTATACAATCTGATATTTATAATGCAGTTGGCATTATAAGTGTATATCAGCCAAATCCGAGAAAAGGACATTAAAAACTGTGAAAAAGATACTGAGGTACCTTAAAGGCGTTGTAGGATATTTTTTGTGCTGTTAGTTTGCGATAATATGCAATTAAAAGGATGCACAAAAGGCGATTGAATTAGAGACATGGATAAAATATTATCCATATTTTAGTTTTATCTTGTTAATTGACAATAGTGTGATATGATGAATGTGAGCACGGGATTTTGCAGTCCCTCTCGCGAGACGATGATGACGTGTACCCGATTTTAAAGCCTCAAAATAAAAGTTCTCTTTAGAATTTTTATTACCAAAATAATATTCCTCATGAATTTTATACTTAGTAGAATCCAGTTCGGCGTGGCCAATAACGTGTCCGGTAGGAGTTTGAATCGATGATTTATACCCAAATTAAAAATACCCATTAAAATATAATTAAAATTCAAAAAGATGCCTTTTGACCCACTTTTACCCACTTTTGACCCTTTTTCACGACTTTTTAGACTCTTGGGCCTGCTGGCTGTCGGCATGCCAAAGGCTGATGCCACTAGTGGCATCAGCCATACCGCCGACGACATCATCATGTCGCCGGCGGCATGGACTAAAACGGGTCCCTGCACAGACAGCCTTTCGGCCACTTTCGGCGGAATTAGTAAAAAAGGTCTCAAAAAATACACAGCCTATAAAAATACACCTTAGGCTTTGGGAGAAGGGGGAGCTGGAATTAGGAAAAAAGGGGAGGCTGCAATTAGAAGAAATAAGGCTGAAATTGAGAGAATAGATTTTAGTGAGATAAGAATTAGAAAAGGTAGGAAAAAGGATTCTAATCCATTTTTCCTGGTTTTTCTTCTTTGAACTCTCTGATTGTGAGCTTAAAATCAGTGGGTCTTTAATTTAAAATCAACTTAATAGAATTTAGAGACCTAAAACTCTTAAATTAACTATAAAATCATTGTTACAAGCTCCTCGGAGGTATTTCTGTTCAGTTCACGAAGAGTTGGATTCACGACCCCGAGGTAAAAATTCTGAGTCTCATAGCTCTTTGGCATTAGTACTACTAATTTGTGCTGATTCTTGTTGATTTGTATTCATTTTTGGGTTTTTTAGTCGTTTTTAACTGCTGCCCCGCTGCTGCTGAAATTGAGGTCGCCAGAGACATATGATGTCACCGGCGGTATCACCCATATCGCCAGAGACATCACTGATACCGCCGTGGCATCGCATTCCCCAGAGACCTCACTTTCTTACGGGACCCTTTATTTATGGTACTCAGAAAGCCATGTAACCTGCCTGCATACCGATGTCACCAGCGACATCATTGATGTCGTCGGCGGCATCACTTGCATCGTCGGCGGCATGCCTTTCTGGACAGTAGTTTTATTTTCATTTGTTCCCAGATTAGTTTATTGTCCAAAACTAGGATGTACAGTGTAACGAGGGAGGTCCAAAACCTTCCAAAAAACATACCCCACCCCATAACGTGTGGCATTTTTCACTTATAATCCGGTTAAAGCAACGATCAAATCTAAAATTCGCTTAAAAACAGAATTTCCCACAAACGCCATTCGAATCCCATTTTAGCCATCCAATCGGGCTTTATAATATTATAAATAAAACATGCCATAGCTGTACTAACTATCGTTTACGGTAGATGTATATCAGACATTCGGGTATTTTATTTATTGCACAGAAAAACGTACGGGACTTGGAAGCCTTGTAATAATTTTATTTTTTGCACTTATTTTTGGATGACGATAATGATTTATTCATCGCTCCAATTGCTTGATAAACGCGAAAACAACACGATAACTGAAAACACAAATAAATAGGATGGATTAAACCGATTAAGAAAGAATGAAGTATCTTAACCTGGCCTAATAAAAAATAGATAACATCATCCGAACTCGAAATCTCTACTTAAGGTATGGTCCAACCACCCGGTGGGAAAATCGTACCAGAAATTTCCCGATTGAGCTGAACCTGGTGGCGACTCTATTTTAAGTACGGGATTTCGATCTCGTATCTTTTGAGCATTAAAATGTGCAAAACCATTTTCCAATCACATCACACGCATCTCCCCCATCATTCCAAGAGGCCGGCCCAACCGGCCCGGCCTCACAGCCGCCGTGCAAAACATCCTCCGCTCACAATGAAGTAACAAGAAATAAACTTATGCTGCCCTATCCATTATAAAGTAGAGTGTATGTGATACTCTTATTTAGAAGCTAATTGATTAAGAAGGTTAATGAACCGTATTTATACTACTTCTACATATGCTCAAATTGTAATTAAAAAGAAAAATGACAGTCAATCTAATATAGCTTTTGCTACGGAATTGAGGGTCCTTATCAAGTTAAAGCATATAAAAGATTAATTATCATTTTTCCATATAGCACGTAAAAGGTTGAACATGAAAGATGTTTATGTTGAATATGCTAGATCTACCGGATCTAGGTCATATATTTAAGAACATAATATTCAATAGAGTTTGAATTTTGCAATACACGAGTGCGAATATTATTTATCAATATTTGTTGTTATTTAAAATGCATGTAAGACAGAGAAATAGCTCACTCACACGAGCGTTTACCCTTTTTCTGTTATTAGATAACAGATGTGAAGGATGAGACTATTTTTGAACAAACGAGAGCTTGTTCAATAATGGATGTCGTCTTGCTTCAAATATGAAAAACGTTTTCATAAAAGTGCAAGAGCCACATATTTGCAAAAGGCAAGTATGTAAGAGATTATATGTAATCTACAAATGGACTTGTTACAAGTAACATGCTCCTATTCTGTCTTTGTAGCCAAAAGTAGTTCATAAAGTAAGCGAACTAAAGTTAGATGTTTTAGCACATCTAACTGATGCTTTTGTATGGTGGTAATGAGACATGCGCTTCTTTCAAGAGGAAAGAAAAGAACACCATAACACATGATTTCATACCATCTGTGCTAATCGACCATGAGATGGAAAAGAAATGATCTCAGCTTTTCCTAGTGTGAGACTCACGCAGCGAAACTATGGTTTTATTAGCTTGCTATCCTCATGACCCTAACTTATTCTGAAAGTATAGTCTAATGTGACTGTTTTGGAAGGAGACTCTAAAGAGGTTAGGTATGATTCGAACTTGAATGAGCCCGACTGGACAAGCGAGTTAGATTATGATGGAAGGAATATAGTAAAAGGGAAAGATTGCTATGTGTTCACATCTTAAGTTTCTATGCTTCACAACCCGGGTAGTTATGCATGTGTGCATAGCTGTGATGATAGAAAACTGTAGAGAGCAAAAGATTACGGGGACATGATGTGGGATCTAGGATAAGGCATACAATGCTTCAGTTCTTAATCATCGAGCTGCTATATATCTCCAACGAGTGTATAGCATTAGAGCTCTCAAGGTATGCTGGTCGCACGAAATATTTGGGAGTATGAAAGAGACAAGAAGTAATAGATCTATTCTGTTACGTGCGAGTGAGAGATGTTAGGTTTTAGACCCGAGACGCCCGTACCAGTACAGCTGTGATTTATTTGGTATTAGCTTTAGACCCATTACACCTGTATTTATATCTGTGTAATCTAAAGTGGACTATACGTATAAGTACATATTAACCGAATGAAAGTTAAGGGTTCACATATACTATAAATATATAAGAGTTGCCAATAAGTACCCATAACAGCATGTTGACAACTCTTTGGAGAATTAAAGTCCACACAATTGTGGACTTCATTATCTATAATAGTATATATATATATATATATATATATATATATATATATATATATATATATATATATATATATATATATATATATATATATATATATATATATATATATATATATATATATATATATGTGTGTGTGTGTGTGTGTGTGTGTCAGTAGAGATAAGTGAGCAACAACTCCTACTCTCTCCCTCCCTTTTGAATTATTAGATTTGTTTCTATTTTACTTTAGTTTGTGACATATACAATATTTTCCCATAAGGTGTAATTCGTTATTGGCTAGTAATACATAGTTCTGATCATACTCTTTCCGCTGCATTTTTTGAAGACATTTTCTATATTGAAAAAGATATTTAACTGTATTTTACTTTATATATAATATATTAATATTATATTCCTACAATTGTAAGCCTAATGAAATAATTATTTTAGAAAAAAAATATTTCAAATCATTTATACTTTTTATAATTATTTATCTATTTCAAGATTACCATGAATTTGTCTATTAATACGATTGAATCAAACATTACATCGCTAACAATAATAATACAAATCAAAATAATGGTCATTTGTAAAATCAAACAATCATTTTGAAATTTGGAAAAAATAGGCAAACATGACTTATGCAGCGTAAGTTGATTATATTGCAAAATGTAGTATTTATATAAGCTATATACATATTACATTGAAATAAACATTACATTTTAATTTATTTTAGTTCACTTCAAATAAAAATGACTACTTCTAATTTAAAAAAAAAACAGAACTGAAGTATTTATTTCAATTTAATTACAGTTTAATTAATGTATTTATTATTCCCTCTGTTCCTTTCTAACTTTTTTATTTTATTCTTTTTTATTTATCATTTTAAAATATTAATGTATTTTTCATCATTTTTTTTAATTTACTCTTTTATTTATTATGAGAGAGATTATGAATTAATAAAATCAAGAAGAAAAAAAATTTAGTAAAGAATAAATTATTTATTTTAATAATATAATTAATTTTTTATTAATATTAATAAAAATCTTAAAACAACTTACGTGAACGGAGTAAATATTTCATATCTGAGTGGCCATCTCCTTAAACGACGACTATTTTCGCATCACTGGATTGATCATTTCAATTTCAACTGTTTAGCACCCTTGTAACCTGTCAAATGACAAGACTATCCAATCTCTCTCTTTTGTAAGTACTATCATTTAGGACAATATAGTCATTATACTAAGTAACGGGAGGGTCCCACAGAAAATTCAAATCAGATGACCGAACTTCTTCTCACTTTGGCCTCTGTTCCGGGAAGAAAATTTGCTCTTCCCATTCATTTATTTCCTTTCATTTATTCCATTAAAAAATAGATGTGTGTTAATTTTTTTTATTATTTTTTTATTTTATTTTATATATATATATATATATATATATATATATATATATATATATATATATATTTTAAAATTTTCGCATGTTAATTTTTTAATAAAAGATATGATATGAGATCGGTAAATGGAGATAGCAAATTTTCTGTTTGCATGCTGTGACTAATGACTAATTGACTATGACTTTTTTTCTCTTTATTTTATATCCTTTGGACAATGTTATTAAAATTTAGTTTCATCATATATTAAAAAATAATTATATCTTAATTGATACTTAGATAATAAAGGTAAAATAAATCATACAAATTATAATGTCATGGTTAAAATAATACAATCTCACTATATTTATAGTACAAAGTAATTACTATTTTATCGTTTTTCATCAACTTTAATCAAGTTAACATGAAACATTTGTTAGTTTGATAAAAAATCAATAGCATATGGTTTATATGTATAATGTAGTCATTTATATTATAAACAAAGAACTGAGCAATTAAAATTTGATATGGCAACTTGTCATGTGAAAATTTATTGTAGAGTTTGTTGCCAAAAGGTTAAGCTACGTTGTCTCATTTTATGTGGGAATTTTTTCTTCAGTATTTACAAGAAATCATTTTCCAATATATATATATATATATATATATATATTAAGTGATTGATATGATGACTTTATTTTATAAAAAATTAAAGTTATTTTGTCATTTATTAACATTAAATTAGTGAGGTGAATCAAATGATGATAATGTCAAAGTAATCAGAAACAAAATCGTCGTAAAATACCCCTCAATATTAATTATCTCCCAATAATTCTTTACATAACCATCACAACCAATTGGATATACCTCTAAAAAAAAGGAGGTGAGAGGTCTTGGGTTCGATATTCGACCTCTACAAAATTCGTATTTATAAAAAAAAGATATGCCTCAATTATTGCACATCTCAAAATAAAGGTAGGAGGCCTTGAATTCAATACCCAATCTCTTAAAAAATCATAATTTATAAAAGAAAATCAACACAAACACATAGTTAATATTGGTTCGCTTGGCACTATCTTTTTTATTAGTTCATGTAATTGTTGCTCAAGCATTTCAATTTTGTTGTTAGTAAAAAAAAAGAGAGGGTATGGTTGCTTGTTAAGTTCATAATAATACATTTGTTTTTAATATAGAAGTACAAAAAATGTTTTATAAATGTAATGTGCTTGCTTATTAATTACTTTTTCTATATAATTATTTTGATGTGGGGTTGTGATACAAATGATTAAACATTTCGAATTTAATTTTTCATTTATATAATGTTATCTTATATTTTAAATTTTCGGTTAAATACAAAATGTTATTATAGCTTGAATTTGTAAAATTACTACTATTTTTTATTATTTTAATGTGTAGGGTCGATAATAATATTATGAGAGTCTTAGGTGAAATAAAAAATAAGGGCCCATTTGATTGATAAAAATTATATTAAATTAAAATATTTTTAATATAAAATATTTTTTATTGTATGTTAATAAATTAACTCATTTATATTAAATAAAGCTATAATATATTTTAAAATTTCTATATACATATGTATATAATTATAATATTTAAGACCCTTTTTAATTATAATCGCACTTCTAACTTATACTGCAGACCGACTACGTTAACAAGTGATATGAATTTGATATAAAGCATAAAAAAAACTAACAGAATGAAAGAAAAAAATCATAAAAAATGGAAGACTGATATATTGGAATTTCTCTCCCATATAATTTAAAAAATGAAGGGTTAGTTCAGTCATTGTGCCAAACAAAGGAAAAGGAGCGAGAGTGGGGCCCACAAACAGTACAGGAAAATTAAGGGACGTATGTTCTCTCTGCTAAACCAATTAATGCTTTGCATTTCTTTTTTCTTTTTTCATAAATCAGTTAATAACGGAAATTAATTTTGTTAGGCACGTTTCAGGGGCAATCTCGTCATTCACACTGTACTAAACCGTAATTTCCTTATTTTCTCCACAGATACCCGAAATTGCCCCTTTCCCTTTCCCTTCATCATGATCATGACCCTCTAGTCCAGAAGAGAAAAAGGACGATGAGAAGAAGAAGAATTTAATCAAATTGGAATTTTTTTTCTGAGATTTTTTTTTCACTATTGGATTCCTTCTCTTTGCCCACATTGCTTTTCTATACTAAGCTTTTCCTTTCATTTTCCCTCTCATCACGTTTCCTGTTTTTCCCCCACTTTTTCATCAATTTTCAGGAATCAACAGTCTCTTTTTTTGTTGATTTCTAGTTTGAAATCAAATTTGATTTTCTCGTCACCGATGCCGGATAACAGTAACAACATAAGCAATAATAACAGGCAGGTTAAGATCAATGCTGTGGCAAATCATCCATCTGATAATATCCAAGGTAATTTTGTTCTTCTCTTGTTTTTGGAGCTCGGAAGATCTGCTGTAATTTGTTCTGGTTTGATCAATTTCTCGGGGATGTTAAATGTAGATGTTGTTTGATTATTGTTTTTTATACAATTATGGGTGTGTTGTATATGTTTATTTTAATCCTTTATTTGTTTTTTTTTCTCACTGTGTACACTGATCAAACCAATAATCTTTTATTGTTTTAGATGTTTAATTGGAAAAAGCTGTATATTGTTCTTGTTTTGATTTGTGGGTACTTTATAACCATTTTGTTTATTGTTTGGTTTGTTGTTTTGTGAGCTTTGATCATCAAAGATGCGTGTCAGTAAATTCCGTGTAGCAGTTGACTGGACATCTGGGTTTCTATTTTTTGAGCTTTTGATGCAGTGTGTATTAATTCTTGTGATGATTCTGAATTCTTGTTGTAATTAATTTTCGTGATCTGGGTCTTGTTTTTATTTGGAAAGTGTTGTTTGGATGGAAATGTTTTAGGTATTTATTTTTATGTTTGGTAATGTGGGTTTTCAGCGTTACTGAATCACATGGTAATGTGGGATTTGTTTGCTTTTATCATGTGTGCTTTACAGAAGCGCTTTGGGGATTGAAAATCAATGATCATCAAGTGCAAGGTGGTATGGCTCCAACAAGCCCATATCCAGACCGTCCTGGCGAACCAGATTGTGTGTATTATCTAAGAACTGGACTATGTGGTTATGGAATCAACTGTCGTTTTAATCATCCTACTTATGCTGCTCAGGTATTTCAAAAAATGGTATGGTTTTGATAGTGTAGTGAGAGGCGTCTGAAGTTAATGGTTAAATTTGTTTTTATATTTTCTGGGTATGAAAGTTTTGCTGATTGACATTCACTGTCCAGGGTGGTCAATTAAGAGAAGAACTTCCAGAAAGATTTGGACAACCTGATTGTGGGGTAAAGTTTTCCTAATTATTTTCTTGAAATTACTTCTAACCAAGCTTGTGTTGTGAGGGTAAAAGTTTTGCCATATGTTGTGAGGGTAAAAGTTTTGTCATATAATAAACATATTATCTTGTCTCATCCAGTAATATGTTTTTGGTATGGTATTCACTATTTTGTATGATCAAATAAGGTAGATCGAAAAACAGAACGAAAACAAGGTTATGTTTCTGCAATCCTTGCTAGGTCACATTAGTTTTTTTTACCACTGAACACAATTTACGTGGACATCATGCTTCATGCTGACCAGAATATGTAGAAGAATAATTGAGTAAAATTATGAAAACTTGGTAGCTCGCATAAGCAGCAAGGAAGTAACTAATTGATGTTAGTTTTCCACTCTTGTTGTGCATGTGGCTTTTTCAAGTTCCTTAGTATATTTTGTTTTTGCAATATATGTATCTGGATCTCTTGTATCTGTATTTTCCAATTTCATATGACTGCAATCAATTATGTTAGATGTAGTGATGTGGTGACCGATAGCGACAAAGAAGGATTTTCTATTGATGTATAGGAATTATCATGATTATTCACTTTCAGGTTATCATAGTTCTCCAAGTTATTTGGAGAGTTTTAGCACTTGACTAATTTTGTTCAGTTGCCTTGTACTTTAATTTGGGTTCTTTTAGCCCCTTAACTTCATTTTTCACCTAATTCAGCCCTTCCCCCGTAAAATATTGATATCTTTCAATTAATAAACTATGAATTTCTGCTTTATGTGTTTTTTTGGTAAATTCTGCTTTATGTGTTTAATAATATATTTCTTCTCTTTGTTGATGGATAGAAAATGGAGAAGGTGGGGGAATTAAATATTGGAACAATTAAAATAACAAGAATGATGAATTTAAACAATTGCAACTGTATGATCATAGATATCTATATACCTTAAGTGACTATATCAAGTTGGGATTAATAGAAATGTTAGTGTGGGGTTGGATTTGGTAAAATTAAATGTACATGGGCTAACGAGAGCCAAAAACTGAAACACAAGGATCAATTATACAAATTGAGCCAAGTGCAGGGAAAAATTATACCCTCTGCTGATATTTGGCTGGGTTTGTTTAGTTAAAGTAGTCTATCTTTGTAAGTATATTGATGTACACCAGTTTGCTTTTGGTGACAAATCTGAAGATGCATATTAGTTTCCAATGAAAATGTTGTTTTACTGTTTCTATAACTAAACAAATGAAATTTTCAAAAAGTTACCATCTCGTTTTAGATCTGATATCTATGTATCCACCAAGACTTGGCCACTTGGCTATTGAGAAGCTACTGAAGACAAACCCATTTAGCGCCTAATTTTTTGTTAAAGTTACATTGGTACATCTACACAAACACATCTCTCCCATTTCTTGATGATAATGCCATAATATAGTTGAAGCAAAGCTTTTTTTATGGGATTTAACTTCTAATGGTTTGGAATTTATTGCAGTATTATTTAAAGACAGGAACCTGCAAATTTGGGGCAACATGTAAATATCATCATCCTAGAGACAGGAATGGTGCAGGGCCAGTCTCGTTTAACATGCTAGGCTATCCTATGCGGCAGGTGCTCATTCATTTAGTCATATGAACTAAAATTTAAATTTTAATCGTTTTCATTGTATAAATTATGTTTTGTTCTTATATAAATCCCTAATACATCGGGACCCCTGAACTTGGCCTAAATGCCCATTTACCCCCTGAACTTTCATAAGTTCCAATCACCCTCTTGAACTTGGAAAAAATGCACCAAATTGCCCCTGATCACCACGTGTCGGCTTATGGTTGGTTTGACGTTTCAAAGATGTCATTTTCCTGATTTGTTAGTCTTCGACAAGAAGTTGACACGTGGCATTCAGGGTTAGGAGCTGCACTTTAAACAAGTTCAAGGGGTTATTTAGAACAATTGAATGTTCAGAGGGGCAAATGGACGCTTAGAGCCAAGTTTAGGGGGGGGGGGGTCCCGATTTATTAGCCCTTTTATAAAATGCAGTTATGCGATCCAACTATAACTGTTTAATGTGTGTTCCAGGATGAGAAATCATGCCCATATTACATGCGGACTGGATCATGTAAATTCGGTGTTGCATGCAAGTTCCACCATCCCCAGCCAGCACCACTTGGAGCTGGGTTGACTGTGACTGGGCCAGCTGCCTCTGGACCAATGGGGTCATCAGGTGTAGCTTATGCAGGTGGACTTCCAACATGGTCACTGCCAAGACCGTCATATGCATCTAGTCCTCGTGCACAGGGTCCACAAACATTCATGCCTGTTATGCTATCTCCATCTCAGGGTGTTCTCCCTGCTCAAGGCTGGAACACCTACGTGGTAAGTAATTATTTACTCCACCAAAGAGTCCTTAACAGTTTCGGCCGGCCAAGGTTTGCCTTTTGCTGTAATTTTGACTTGCATACATGGACATGATGCCATAAAGAATAAAGAAATTTGTTTGCAATATTTTCTTCCTATATAAGTTGATCAACCCCCTGAATGGAATGTTCTGCTTAACTTTAAATTGTGACTTAAGTATACAAAAACAGAGAGATGCACAAATTTGAATTTTTCTGTTGAACTTATCTGTTTCTTTGCAACAGTTGTGGAAGCTTTAATAGTTGTTACTATATAGAAATCGACTGAACAAGTTGTTCCTGGACTGGCTATTATGTCATGTTTACTTAGCCTTCTCTCTTTTCTCTGACCTTCAAACTTCTTAATTAAGAGTTCACTGGAAAAAATATGTATGCTGATTATGTTAGGTTTGAAGTTTGAATCAGCATTGTTTATATGTGTACATAATGTGTTTATTCTTTAACTTGCATATGTTCGCTTGTCCTTAGTTTCCTCCTGTGCCAAAATAATTGTGAGCTACAGAGCTGACACTCTTATTTTCTACATTGAGCATTAGCTTCCTTAAATTGGTGATGTTGAATGAAATTTCAGTAGTGGTGCTTTGGTGATTGGATTCAGGTTTACACACAATAGGTCTTGTTTCTAGGATGAATGAAATTGTAGAAATATGCACTAAAATGTTTTGCCTATTTTGCTGCAATTAAGTTTAGTTCTTTATGCCATTGGTAAGTTGCAAGAAGGTAACTAGTTATGAGATAGAAAATGGCCTGTTCATAATTATGAGGCAATTACGAACTGCTTGTACATGCTTACACTTGGATAATGTATATCAAATTAAGGGAGAGGATGAAAAAGATATCAAGGACAGTAGTGATCGAAAACTCGTTACTGTCCAACTGGAACGTTTATAGACATTGTTAGATTAAAAAAAGTAGCTTACCCATGTAGAAACTGGGGGGAAAGAATAGTGATTTATTCTGGTTGCCATGAGATTATAGAAATACAATAGAGAAAGTCCAAATAAGATAAACTATTAACTAGGAAATAATTTCTTTGTTATTTTAAACCTCTTTGTATTATTACTACAGGAATTGTTAGATGCCGATACTTTTTTCCTGCATGCGATGAACCTGCACATACTTGCTAGAAGAATTTTTTACTGAAAATCTGAAACTAGTTTTGTTATATTGCTTTCATAAGCTGCTTCTTTATTGTTGCTGCTTTTTTTTTTATCACTTCATAGTTAAATTCTGTTGCCAATGGCAATTTCCCTCTAATTTAATTATTTTTCTTTCGAAAATAGGGCAACTTGAGCCCTATATCCTCTGCAAGTGTTGTTTATGACTCTACAAATCAAGGTGAGTCGGGATCCAGTGGACAAGTAACAGCCAGCAGTAACCTCCCTGAGAGACCTGATCAGCCTGAATGCCGTTTTTTCATGAACACTGGGACCTGCAAATATGGATCTGACTGCAAGTACAATCACCCCAAAGAAAAGACTGCACAACTAGCAACTAATTCTGTTGGCCCCCTCCCTCTTCCCTCGAGACCTGTAAGTATCAGTTCATTTCATGTAACTTTGAAAATTCGTAAGTTTTCGAAATCTGAATGTTCTTGAAGATATAATCAACACTTAGTAATTGTGAAGCTCTACTCCAAGTAGAGTTAAGTATCTGCATTTGGATTATGCGCACACACCGATCATGATAAAGGCAAAAATTCAATTTACTGTTTATAAATTAGAAATTAAGAATAATTAGAATAAGTTAATTTGGTATTGTTCCAAATAAAACAGTATAGATGTTTTTTTAAATGTCTATTTGGATAGGTCATACACATCAATTACCTCTTAAACTTGTCTCAATTGGTCTACTGTTCCGTGAACTTTACAAAGGTTCTATTAGCCCCATGAACTTGACAAATGTGCACCAATATTCCCTTGAATGCTACATGTCAGCTTCCGGTCGTAGAGATAAGAATCATAAAAATGATATCTTTGAAAAGTCAAACCAGCCAGAAGTTGATACGTGGTATTCAGGGGCAAATTGCTGCATAGAGCTAATAAAAACAAGTGAAAGTTATGGGGGCAACGGACCATTTGATATATTGGATTAGTTAATGATTTGACTATGATCTCTTGTTCTTTTATGTGCAGGGGCAGCCTGTGTGCTCACTCTATAGCATGTATGGAATTTGCAAATACGGTCCAACTTGCCGATATGATCACCCTTTCACTGGATATCCTTACAGCTACAGTTTGAGCATGCAACCTTTTCCTATACTTGATTCAACCCTCTTAACTTATCCAAGGGTGTTGCAACCACCAACTGTTTCACCTGATTGGATGAGAGGTTCTGATGGTTCAAGCAACAAGCATCGAAATTCAGACATAAATACAAAGGTTTCTGAAGATCAATCTGAGCAGGCTAGTTCTCCACCGCCACATTCATCACAGGATTCTTCAGAACCGTCACATGATTGAATTGATTTTGAGATTAATCCTCTCTGGTTTTAAACTTTTTGGAAATTAGACGAGGTTTTTGTGAGATGTAGCTCCTACCCCTTTGTTTCACCTGTGTTCGTTTTGAAATCGATGTTCGGGGGGTGATGGAAGCTGTTTTTTGGTTATGAATAAAGTGCAGGTGAAAAAATATGTAATATTCCTTGATTTTTCTCTGTTTCTCTCTTCACTTTTGAATGATATCTATACATTTTGCTACATTCTCTGAGAAATGTTGGCTGTTTTGGAAATTGGTTATACATATGATTTGGTTTATATTTAGTGGGGAAATTAGTTGTATGTGGTCTTGGATATGGCAGGATTATTGCGCAATATAATACTTGTGCTCCCAAGAAAATGACAAATGAAATTTAAACTCCACTAATACACATCCAAATTGGACATAAAGAACCCAATTATCTTTAATTCATATTAGAAAAAGGGTTAAGTAGCTTTGATATTTAATGTTGATGAATTAAAAACAACATAACCCCACCATATACTGTAGAATTGTGCATTATCTATATATCATTTCATGAAATGTTCAGTTTAAATAACCGTAAAAACTGTACACTTATTCATCTGATCTACCAAAAAAAATTGTACATAATACTGACACCGGAAAATTTTTTTTATTACGGTTACATGAAAATTCCTACTGACATTATATACCTTACCTTTAGTGTTAATAATTATTTACAGAATAAATGTTGTATGTCAAACTTATATTTTACAAGTTGTTCGTTATCTAATATTTTTTACTATTTATTAAAATGAGTAATATGAAATTTCATCTAATAAAAAAATTAATATCCCATTCAATTTTTATAATAATCATTATTCTAGGGTTTTTCAGTTTAGTTTTAAAATAAAGGTATTTTATTTATTTTTTATTCTTACCTTAAATTTTTGGAAAATAAAGTAAAAAGGGAAAACGAAATCGGACCGTGCAAAATTGGTTTCTCCTTCTCCAAGAGAAATCGGACGGGAGAGAATAAAGAAGCACATATTGTTGCGTTGAGCCTGTCTGTTGATTGAAAATTCAAGCTTTGAGCTCAAACGGAAGCGGGTGGAGGCATAGAATGCAGTATGCAGCGTCTGAGAGGCAAAGGGAGCTCTGTTTTGGGTTCCTTGGCAGTTCCTCAATTGAAGAGGAAAGCTCTTAATTCTTTTTCTGCTGTTCAGGACTCTTACCTCTCCGCCAAAGTATGTTTTCCCATTCCTTAGATTCATTGTAATTTCATCCAGGGTTCCTTCATTTATGTGTTCTTGATATAATTTTCGTACATTTCTATTTGATTGGAGCCTTGAGATTTTGGTTTATTTCTGATTTCTGTTTGTCAATTGCTGGGTGTTTTGATCGCCAGGACTTATTTGAGAGGCATAGGGTAGTGTTCACTATTGGAACTTCTGTGGCATCAGTTGCTACAGCTTGGGGTGGTAAGTTTTCGTTTCAGTTTATTACCTTCTGAAGTTGATTTGCATAGATTTTGATAATGCAAACATTGAAAGTATCAATTCAATTCTGTTCGGATTTCGAATCAATTCTTTGAATTCCATTAGTTTAGTTCAAAATAGTTTTCCCTGATTTATCTGCAATGAAATAACTTATGGATTGTCATGCTTTATCCGTTGAAAAGCTTGTCCATTTGATGTGGCCGAATGATTACTTTAAACTATTTTGATGGGTTGCCTTCCGGATAGAAGAATAAAACTGGCAACCTGCTCTGTTTTCAGCAATATTCCCAGATGCTTTACTTTGCATACCCGCTCCTTGAAATTCAGAACAACTCTTTTCATATCCGTCCATCCATTATTATTCAAATCTTCTGAAAACTTATATAAGATATAAAGCGATTTTGTGTATTTATATGCTTTGTTATTAATCTGTAGAGATAATTGCAATTTGATGAGCAAAGGTGAGTTAATACGTGTTAATCTTCAACCTTGATGAAATGAATCTTCAACCTTGATGAAATGAATCTTCCACCTTGTGGATTTATATTCATCTTCTAGGTGCTACTGCTTTCAATTATGTCTCAGGAACGACAATCTTATAAAACTGAAAATGATTTCCAGGCTATTGCTTACGCCATCTTTATGAATCAAAAGTTGACCAAAGGCTTGAAGCAATTGAAAAGGCGGTGAGTTGTTCTGAAGCACTTTCAGATATTGATGCTGCTTGTATTTTCCTTTATAACTCATAAAGATGTATTTGCACACTTGGTGATTATTTTGAGATGGAATGCTCTGGTTGCATTTCCCCCTCTAGGTTTAATATTTGATTTTTGGGAAAATTGTCACTCCTCGCTGTTGGTGCAAAATACATGTCTTAAGAATTTCCTGTTTTGACTTATTGTAATTCTGATGTGGCAGATGAAAAGCAATGTTCATCTTGAACAAGACGAACTTAAAAAGCTTGTGGATCCTGGGACTTCCAGTTTTGCGAAATATTTTGCTACTGCAGGGACTACATTTGTGGTTGGGTTGGTCTCTCACCACTACTTTATTTTGTTGCTTAATCTAACATTAATTTAAAAATCGTCAAACCATTGGCATTCATCCAGTTGGAGTGGAGCTGATTAATTTCGCTCCTAATTTGAACGAGTTGCCTGGTAATATGTGCTGCTCAATTGTGAGATGACGGACTAATTTGATATGGTGCCCACTAGTGAAATTGCATGCATTTAATAAGAATTAGTTCGCCTAACAAGATTTTTCAGCATAATGTTGCTTCCATGAGATCAAGGAACTATGCATTTCCTGTGAATGCTAGTATTGTTCAGTCTTTCTATAAAACTCAAATTTTTATCAATCTCTGGAGATCTTAGGAGTTTGGCAGTAGAGTTCTCTGTATTACTTCATTAACCTGCTTTTCAGCAATGCACATTTTGAGTTGGAATTTCACCCATAAATATGGGACTGAGGTTGGGAGAGCTGTCATTCTCAGCCTTTTGGTGAAAGATTTATTTTCTTAACCATTGAGTGGCTTATAAATCTATAAACCCAATTATACAACTTAATGTTAGCCATGTAGAAATTTTCAAGGAGCGAAAGAAGTGTGTATATGATCTGATCTGATCATTTGGCCAAATTATTGTAACAAAGGCTGTATTTGACCTTAGCCTATAGAAAATGAGTGATCATGGGAAGTGGATTTTTCCTTTCTCAAATCCAGTGGACTACTAGCCAACTGAAATAGGCCTTGTCCTTTCCATCTCATATAAGTGCCATTCCCCTGCCTTTGTTGTTAGCAGTGATTGACTCAGTTTACAATTAAAAAATTGCTCAGTCTTATCTTCTCAAAATGTAAGAATGCTAGTCATTTAAAACTTAATAGAGGAATTTATGAATTTTTGCAGATAAAATTGAATCTATAAGGTCTACTGTCTACACCAATACAGCCTAAATGACGATTTCTAGGTGGATACGGAACTAATCGTTGAGATTGAAATGCAATTTTGATTTTGTGTTATATGATAGTTGGTGTGCTAAATATGGTGTTAATGGAAGGTGATCATGGAATTAGAACAAAATGATGCATATGAGGGAGTTAAGAATAAGAAAGGATCGATGTTCAATGATTCTGAGTAGACTGATAATGCTTATTTTATTTCTGTATTAGTTGGTCCCTATTGCAGGGAGGGAAATGGCTATTCCTTTTGTCTTATTCTCCCTTATAAGCTCTGAAGTATAAAAGTTATATATTTGAAACGAATTCTGTTGTTAAATTTTTTAGCTGACGACTTTCAGTGTCAACTGTTAAGTTAAATGAACTATCAATATTCTGAATAGTGTTCATTTTTTCTTTTGGTAAACTTCAGGTATGGCTTCGGTTGGCGTGGTGGAAAATGGTATGCTAACAGGAAGTTCAGAAAGGAGCAGATGAAATTGTTAGGGCAGGTCAAACCTAAAAAATGGCAGTTGCTTGGGCGAGTGAGACCTAAGGAGTGGGAATTTCAATTTATCAAGAGACGATTTAAAAGACATAAAACACCTGAAAGTGGTGTTAAAGGATCTGAAAAACTATTGCAAAATGTGTGTACAATGCAGAGTCCTGGAAAATTACAGCAGTCTTGTTAGAACAAGACTGCTTACTGTAAATCTATCTCATAACTTATCCTGAAATCATGGAAAAGAGAGTATGGATAGACTTTTCATTTTTGTTTTGAATTTACTGGAATTTTTTTGGATATAATCTCATCCCTTGATGAGGGGATTTTTTGAGATTCCCTCTTAATACAAGTTTTGTTCTTTTTGCCCCCTTAAAATCCATGTGTACTTGAGATATATTTCTAATGCGATGTATCCTCTCCCGGCTTTCTTTAAACTTTACTAATTGTATATTTGATTCTTAATAAAACTGATTGTATTCACAATTACATCAAATTCTAATATTTTAAAGTTAAGTTGGCTAGAGTGTCAAAAGCCTTAAGTTACCTGTAAGAGTTAATGATAAATTTGGTTAAAAATACTTGTAAGAGTTAAATTTGTTTTCTGGTTTAATTAAGGACGGAGTGTTAGTACTGATAAAATACATATGCTTAACCACAAGCACAAATTTATCTTCTATTTGTTAGCTTAAGTAACCAATAACTTCAATAGAAAAAAAAGAAGTAGCGAATAACCTTTACTTTGTGACAGAGTGAAATAAATGATTATTTCAAAGTATGGAAAAACATACGCAACATAAAACATCAAATTCTACCTATAAATAAACTCTCAAGATTCATTTTTCTATTAATTTTAAAATAAAATGGCCAAATGCATCTTGACCCAGAAGGGCAGAAGATGGTGGGTATATAATAAAATTGAGCCAAGCAGAGGCGGTTCCAGATACATTTGACCAAATAAAATTGATCACATCATTACTCATAAGTATCCATTTCGGACATATGTATGTTTATTCATAACCCAGAAGGGAAGAAGATGGAGGGTATATGATATACGAACAGAATGTGTTATGGCAATAAAGTCATACTTGTGTATGCTTACTTTTGTCATTACATCCAATCAAGACAAACATTATAGCCAGACATCTCTTATTTTCTTCACGCCCACAGTTTGTCCTGTAACAACAATCAACCTGTGAATTCCTGAGGAATCAAGACTCAGGTAAATTCTTTATTATCCACTTATAAATATTCCTTTATTTGTTTGGACAGTTTTTTGATTTGATTATTGTTTTGCTTAAAGGCCTACGACCAATTTGGATACTGAATTTTGTTGTGGTGTGGGGAATTGTGCCACTATAAAAATATGGAACCATTGAAACTTAGTTACCATGAAAAAAAAAGAATTAAAAACCATATACTATAATGGCCAACAGATTAAGGCTAATAGTAATATTATGCATAGTATTGTGTGGGTGTACTGTGATAGGAGGGAAAAGAACAAAACTGCTTTCCGCAAAAAATCACGAGCTTGTTGATGATGATAATGATGGCATTTGCAAATTAATGGTTGACCCAAATCACTATCAGTGTGAAGAACATAAGGTACTCATTTATTCTGATTGAAGTGTTTTTTTAGCTAATTAATTAATTCCCATGATTGGTTCAGGTGACAACAGAAGACGGTTATATTCTGAGCTTGCAAAGAATCCCCCAAGGGAGGTCCGGCGAGAATCCGGCGACAAGGCCGCCGGTTCTGCTACAACATGGAGTGCTCATGGTAAGTAAATTAAAGTGATTTGGGTATTTAGTTCAGCCATTGATTAGTAATGTGGGCGGCGGCGGTGGTGGCAGGACGGAATAACGTGGTTGTTGTTGCCGCCGGAGGAATCATTGGCGTTCCTATTGGCTGATAATGGGTATGATGTTTGGATTGCTAATACTCGTGGGACCAAATATAGCCGTCAACACACCTCCCTAACTACAGATGATCCTGTATGTTGTTGAAATTCTGTTTTTTTAACACTAATTGTTTGTTTTTCCTAGTTAATTTGGAGAATTGATGGTTGATTTTGCTGTTAAATAATGATAATGAAGGCTTACTGGGATTGGTCATGGGATGAACTGGTGGCTCATGATCTTCCAGCTACACTTAAGTATGTAAATGATCAATCTGGCCAAAAACTTCACTATGTTGGCCATTCTCTGGTGAAAATTTTCAACTTCATTTGTTGTTTTTGGGTTTTGTTTATCAGCCAAATACATTTTTACCCATGTGAACTTGGTCCAAATAGTCTTCTGCCCGTAAATTTTTTGGAGTTTCTGTTAGTCTCATGGATCACCGGTTTGCCTGAACGCCATGTGTAAATTACTGATTGGTTTGACTTTTCAAGGATTATTCCTATGATTTTACTCTCTCCAATTAGAAGCTTAATTACACGTGGCACGAAGGATAGACTTTTGCCTAGTTCAGGGAGTTAAGAGCAACTTTGAAAAGTTTAGAGACAGTTAGCCATTTAGGGCAAGTTCAGACGGGTAAAGATGCATTTAGCCTTTTTTTTTTTATATTATTTATGTGCGGTTTATTTCGTGATATTTCATTCAATTCCGTGAACCAAACTGCAAATCGGTGTTACAGAATTGTGGTAATGATGAGAAAGGAATGTGTTACAGGGAACATTGATAGCACTAGCAGCAGTATCAAAGGGAGAGGTAGTAGACATGTTGAGATCAGCAGTTATGCTTTGCCCAATTGCTCATGTTTCTCAGCTCACTTCCCCTCTCGCTAGAAATGCCGCTTTCAACTTTGTTGCTGAGGTCTTGTTCTTCTGTTTTTTTTCTTCTAAAAAACATAAATATTTAAGCAAATACCAGTTTTTTGATCATTTATTTTTATGTTCTTTCAGACTTTATACAAGTGGGGTTACTTTGAGTTCATTCCAAGAGGGTATGCTGTTCAGTTCATTTCTCATCTTTTGCTGATAATTGGATCTTTAGCACTTGTATTTCTTTTTGGATAATCAAGCCCTTGAATGCACAGGGAAAGTGTTGTGAAAATTCTCAAGCAAATATGTAATAGCCAAAATATAGATTGCACTAACTTGCTCACCGCTTTCACAGGTATTCCAATATACTTGTACAGATGTTGTTAATCAAATACCATATTATAATCTCTAACAAATCATTATAAAACAGGGCAGAATTGCTGCTTGAATTCATCCATTGTAGACGTATTCTTAGACCACGAGCCTCAGTCATCTTCGACAAAGAACATGATCCATCTATCTCAGAGTATGCATCTATCTGACTTGTTTTGTTCAGGCCAAATACTTTTTAACCTGGCCCATATGGCCTACTGCCCCCGCACTTTCAAAGTTTCTCTTAGACTCTTGAACTTGTCAAAAGTGCACGGTTTGACCCTAAATGCCATGTGTCAATTTATGGTTGGTTTGACTTTTCAAGGATGCCATTTTCTTGATTTTTCTTTCTCCAAACCAGAACCTGATATGCGGCATTCAGTAACTGATGCACTTTTTCCACATTCTGTGAGCTAAGAGGAACTTTAAAAAGTTGAGCAGCACAGTAGGCCATTTCAAACGGATAAAGGTGCATTTAGCTTTTCGTTTATTTAGTTACTAAAAAATTGGATGTTGAATATTGAATTTGGGCAGTGATTAGAGAAGGAACAATAACAATGTTTGATTACAAAGACGAAGATGAGAACAAGAGACACTATGGGCAGAGTAGTCCACCGGAGTACAAGATCAACAATATTCCAAAGGATCTGCCATTGTTGTTGAGCTATGGAGGCGGAGATGCACTTTCTGATGTGAAAGATGTTCAGTTATTGGTTGATAGTTTGAAAGACCATGACGGAAATAAGCTTGTAATTCAGTATAGAGAGGATTACGCACATGCTGATTATGTTATGGCTTCTAATGCTAAACAAGATGTTTATGATCCTCTCATTGCTTTCTTTAAACTTCAATAATCACTTTAGGGTTTGCTTTGTTTGTGGTACCCAAATTGATTAATTCTGTACTTTATTTAACTGAAATACAAATAAACGTGTATTATTTTGTAACCCATATGAATCAAACGACGTGGATTGCTCTTTTAAGCTTTTGTTTTGGGCGTAATATTAAGATTATGTCTATTGGAGCTGAGTTAATTGAAATGATTTTCAAATTAAATTGAGAATAATCCACATCTAAACCGAATGAAACTGACGCCAATGTTGTGGAAACTGTACTCGCCACGACTACCAGTACGATTTAACTAGAAAATTAATTTTTTAAAACCCAAAAAACTTGTAAATCGGTTTAAACCCGACTTTTTTTTTCTGAAAACTCACAAAACATGCCACAAGAAGGCTCTAGCGACACGTCGAAGCGTTGCAAAAAACTCAGAAAATGTTGCAATAGCCACTGGAAGTCTCTATTACAACCTGAAATGATCTAGAATAATTATAGAACTATTTTAACCGATTTAGCTAAATGATTTATAGATATTTAGGTAGGAATATACCTAGAATATACCAAATAGAGCTATTTTAACCGACTTAGCTAAATGATTTATAGATATTTAGGTAGGAATATTCCTAGAATATACCAAATAATTTATTTATTTTTACTCATATGTAAATTAATATTTCTTAATAAAAATAAAAAACTGGTAAAATCATTAATTATATAGTAATACAGCATACCAATAACTTCACTAATATGATATCCGATACGATTTTGATAACATTGATGGACACTATATCGACTATTATATTAATAAAAGTAATCCATTACTAATTTTTATAGCATAAAATACTTCCCGTATATAAATTGGTTTATTCACATTAAGGGAACCTAATGTTGGTATTTTAGTGTAATTGGATCAATTAGTTGATCAATGCGGTCGTAATATTTCATCGAACAAGTCAGGAGAGTGCGGAGTGCACGCTTGTTCGAGTCCTATTACGATACTTAGCTTACGAGGGTCCGGGAGCTACCTTTCGCAACACTTTTGTTATGAACTATTGCAACTGCTCGAATGGACACGTCTTTTCGCAACACTTCTGTTCTGAACAGATGCAACTGCTCGAATGGATACGACTTTTAGCAACGCTTTGTATTTGAAGCGTTGGAACTACTCGTTTGAGGCTTATAAAAACCTGGCATTGGCAACGTTTTCTAGAATTTTTGGTTGCAATCTGGTTCACTTTCTTCACAACAAAAATTCATTCTAAGTTCTTGTCAATTCTGATTTTATCAGATTAATTTATTTGGTAGAACCGCCAAATAAGATTCAATCTGAAAGTGCGAGTCACGACTTCAGAATTATTCAGGCTTCATTCTACTGGAATTCCCCAACAAAGATTGAATCTTATTTTCGCTTAAAGCCTGAGTTATTCATAAGACCCAATACAGATTGAATCTTATTTTCGCTTGAAGCCTGAGTTATTCATAAGACCCAATAAAGATTAAAACTAACTTGGTGGAAATGACGAACGAAAAAATTGCAAAGGAAAATCTCGTTTTTCATACAAACGGTGTCATAGCGGCACTCTACGATCCCAGACACCGAAAAGGTACACAATTCGATCCGTTCCTATTCAATTTTCTTCATTGATTTCAGAGCAAAGATTTTTGCTATGTTTTTCTTTGATTTGTATGTGATTTCTCGTTCTTCAAATTCTGGAAATTCTGAATTTTTTGTCTGAGAACGATTTCTAGTGAATTTTTATCGAATTTACGGTCAAAGTATGTAAAACGGAGAAAAAATAGTGTTTTGGAGCGTTTTGGTCATGATTTTGTATCCTGGTCAACAACTGAAAGAAATCTTGTACTTTTAATGTTCAAAGTCACGTTTGAATTGATTATGTTCAATTTCGGGTATTTTCACGTAAAAAAGTTGCGCTTTTCGCATTATTTTGGGTAAATGGCGAGTTTCTGTTCCTTTTTTGGTAAAAATAATGAAACCATTGGACTCGGGA
The DNA here is from genome assembly GCA_947683365.1 of Euphorbia pulcherrima. NCBI lineage: Eukaryota > Viridiplantae > Streptophyta > Magnoliopsida > Malpighiales > Euphorbiaceae > Euphorbia > Euphorbia pulcherrima. The sequence continues at coordinate 78,168,990 of CANTUS010000001.1, read as the reverse complement.
CGTTGAAAAAACTTAGGAAAGGTCTGGTCGGTTGAAATGATTTAAAATCTGAATTCGTTTTTCTGCAGTTTGCAAGGGATTCTGAATCCGGTGCAAAATCCATTGCAGAATGAAAAGTTGCGATGGTTCATTGGCAACAACTATTTTTCACTGCAGTTCTTGGTTTACTATAACAGTTTGTGAGGGATTCTGCTTCCGTCAGAAATTCCGTCGCAAAGTGAAAAGTCACGACGGTTAGTTTTTTGACAACCGTTTATGACAGCTCATGATCTGTGGTGATGCTTCGTGTAGCAGTTGCGGTAACGCTTTATTGATCTATTGCGACCCTTTTTGAAGTGTTGCCAGAAATAAGGCGATTGGTTGATATGGTTACGATTTTCAGAGCGTTGCCAAAATAATTTTTGGTGTCGCAAGAAAGAATGTAACTGTTGGTTAAGTGAAGCATTTTTGGCAACGCTTTAGTGAAAATAAGCGTCGCCAGATACTTGTTCTTATCCAACTTTAACCGTCATTTGATGTGGCAATGGTTTAACCTTTGGGGTTGACCGGTCAATGGTTGACTGTCACGTGTCAGTCAAAAGTAAAAGTTGACTAGTCAACAGAATGCCACATGGCGCGTTTCTAATGGCTAATTTGGTATTTTTGCGATTTAAGGCCCTAAATAATGCCATTTTGCTCCGAAATATTTCCTACCCCACCATTTTCATATTTCTTGGATTTAATGGTAATTTTTTCAGATTTTTTTAAGGTAGAAAAAGTGAGTATTTGATTTATTTAATGTAAATAAATTCATAAAAATTATAGAAAATAGTGAATTTTATAAAAATTTCTAATATGTTAGGAATTATTTTTACAAATTTTTTCATTTGTTGATTAATGTGAAAAACCTTGTAATTCATCAAATGGTTGTAAACTCTGCATTCCTGAATGGTGAAATGAATGAAGAAATTCATATGAAACAACTAAAAGGGTTTGTTGTGTTGGGTTGTGAAAATAAGGTATGCAAGCTAAATAAATTGCTATATGGACTGAAACAAGCACCAAAAGTGTGACATCAAATTTTGATGATGTGGTTTTATCTGATGGTTTTATTATAAACCAAGCAGATAAGTATGTATATAGCAAGTGGGTATGCCATGATTAGCACTGGGCCCAAAATAGCTTATGCTATTGGAAAGCTTAGTAGATATACTAGTAATTCTAGTTCGCATCATTGGCAAGCTTTAAGCCGAGTATTCAAGTACTTAAAAGGTACCAAGGATTATGGTTTGACTTATACAGGATTTTCTTCGGTTGTAGAAGGTTATTCGGATGCATATTATATTTCTAATGAAGAAGATAGTTATTCCAAAAGTTGGTGGGTATTCCTTCTTGGGGGAGGTGCTATCTCTTAAGATTCAAAGAAGCAGACTTGTATCACTGACTCAACAATGAAATCTAAGTTTGTAGCATTAGCAGCAGCTAGCAAAGAAGCTGAATTGCTAAAAGATCTAATTTATGAAATTTTATTGTGGCCTAAACTGATGTTACATATATCTATCAGATGTGATAGTAAAGCTGCCTTGGGTAAATGCGTATAGACAAGCGTACAAAGGCATGTCTAGGCATTTCAGAGTTAGACATAGCATGATTTGGGAATGCATCATGCTTGGTGTTATATTATTTGAGTTTGTAAAAACTGAGCATAATTTAACCAATCATATAACTAGAGGGTTAAGAAAAGATCTTATGCACAAGTCGGCTATGGGGATGGGACTATAATCCATCTAAAATCTCTCATGTTAAGATATCCAATTTCCACTTAATATGACGTTAGGTGCTGTCTAGAGATTGGAACACACTAATAATATCCCAAGGTGAGTGTTCAAACCTGCAAGATGAGGAGGTTGAAGTTTAACTTCTTAATAGTTCTTTTAAAAATTGCATATGCAGGTGTAAGAGTAAAAGAGTTACCTATATAAGCATGAAGTTTAGCCGCTTCAAGAAGTTACGACTTGACTTTAATATGCTTATGAAGGATAGGGACGCAAGGCTAGTAAAAGATAGTGTCAAGTAAGAACATGTTAGAATATTGACTTATGTGTATATTGTTGGGAACTGACAAACATGCATAAGAGACACGACGGAAATTCAAAATTTTGTCCATGTCCCCAGGAACTCCTATTAGTTGCGTATAAATTAAATAAAGCCTTTACTACTAAATAATTCTCTACCTAGGTTAGCATGCTAAAGGACTAGGCATACCATAATTCTAAATTATATCCTAGCATATTTATTTTATACTAAGCATGTTATAACTCTAAGTTATAACCTAAGCATAAAATAAACTAAGCATGCAAAAATAACCTAAGCATAATTATTAAGTCTAAAAACACTTAAAGAAAAAGACTTAATAATTAAAAGAGAAAAAGAACTTACCAGTTGAAGCGTGCTTTTGCAGAACCTTCTTGCACAAGCCTCCAATTGTAGGATAGCCTTTATCAGTATCCACACGAACCCCACCAACCAAAACTTCCCCGGGAGGAAGAACTAAGAAGCCTCAAGTAGTTGCTAGACCACTCTAGAAGCCTCACCCAAAAATATAAACTAGAGGTGCCCGAATAAATTCAGGCTCCTCAAAAATAACTTGCTCAATTACCCAAGAGATTAATTATCTTGCTTAGGATTTATGCTTTGAGCTTGGTGCATTTTGAAAAGAAAGGGGACAGCCTATATATAGGATTGGGGAGCAAAAATTTGCTCCCCATCAGTGATGTCCCATCCCACATGGGTTTCCTTTCACATGCAGCGTGCATAGCACGCTGCATGTGGTGGGCTTCCCTTGCATTCATGGGCTGCCTTTATGTAGCCCATGAATATAGGCTGCGGCGAACACTGCCCAGCAGTGTTCATGCATCTTTTGGTGTATTTTGCTCAATCGAACTTTGTACAAACTATTTCATACTTTTCGGTTTTAACTTGCCAATGCAAAATCCCCTTTAAATCCTTTCAAATAAATATTTATTTTTGACTCTAACAAATTAGTTACCAGTCAAAATAAATTTCTTGGTCCAACCAAAATTGATCTAATCAATTATAATTTATTTATGACTCTAATTAATTAGTTACCGGTCAAAATAAATTCCTTGGTCTATCCAAAATTGATCTAATCAATTTTAACCAATCAAATAATAATCCTATTATTATTTATGTTATATTTTTGTAATAGAATAAATCTATTAGTTCTTTACTTAGTCCGATGAAGGTCCAATGCGTTTGACCTTATAGGATCTCGAAGTATTGAGCTGTTAAGGCTTAACCAACCCTTGTTCTAATGGAACCATTGGCTCGATGCTCTAGACCGTGAATAGAACTCAATTACCTTAAACGACTGTAGTGCACCTCTAGCAAGGGTCTACCATCCCCCATTACTCGGAACGTCATTTATGCTTATGACTTAATCCCGGTTAATGCAATAGTTATCCAGTGCAATAAATTCCTTCCATTCTTTAATATTAGTACCATATAGTTTATAGGGTTCGGGTAAAGTGTTAACCCACTAATAGCGAGGTTCCTCCAAGCTATCCCAGTAGTTTACTTATTACCGAAGTATATTGCCTTTTACCATAGTGTGTTTGACTAGAAACCATTTCTATCAAACACATACTCTGATCAGAGGTTTATGGCAATCATCACTTCAACAAGTGGCCAGGTACAACCCCTTAATATATCCGGAGCGATGGATTCTGTTCGATTACTCAGCCTACCAACGTGCTGTCATCACTATACCCGTAATCACCCATAGCACCTTAAATTAATGAGTGCATAGTAATGACTCAAAGTATAGCAATAGTACCACATAAGGTAGCTAGCATCTCAAGTATGAGGACATTCGCAAAGCTTATTGCATGAAGATAATCACTAACACATTGATATATATACCAAGTGTTTATCTTGCTACGGTCTCCAATATATCTCCCAGATATATCCATGTATCAAACTTAAGGCACCACCTTCAGTCTTTGAGAGATTAACTGCTTGGACCCTTTCCAAGAAAGTTGACCACATGCTAGTCTTTTCTTTTTATCAATATCCTTTCTTGATGAAACTATGACTAGGGATAGTTTAGACATAATCATAATTGCACATGAAACAGGTTCTACCAAATATAGTCCAACTATAATTTCTCTGACTTCATGCTATGATATGTCAAGGACTTTTGCATACATCAATGAATAAATATTTAACCAGCTTTAATATATATATATATATATATATATATATATATACAAGCATATTTATAAAAACAAAAAATTAAATGCCTTTGTTGATTAAACAAATTATTCGTACTATTACATAATTAAGATATATCGTCCGAATTGCCTTAAGGGCATACATCATATTTAACAAACTCCTACTTGCACTAAGGCCAATTAGCCATATGTTTTAATCCATATGCTTTAACATGCAGGTCATGTTTGACTTGATTCAATGGCTTTGTCAGACCATCCGCGAGGTTCTGATAAGTGGGTACATATTCTAATCTTATTATCTTAGCATCAACAATCTCCCTGATTATATGATACTTTCTGGATACATGTCTATTTTTCTGATGAGACCGTGGTTCCTTTACTTGAGCTATGGCACCATTGTTATCACAATATAAAGTAATTAGATCAACAGCCTCAGGCACCACACCGAGATCACCAATAAATCCCTTTAACCAGACAGCTTCTTTTGCTGCTTCGCATGCAGTAATGTATTCAGATTTCGTAGTTGAATTAGCAGTAGTTTCTTGCTTGGAACTCTTCCAGCATACTACCCCCCTATTTAACACATACACAAAACCTGACTGAGACTTAAAGTCATCCTTGTTAGATTGAAAAATCGCATTAGTGTAACCTTTGATAGTGAGGTGACCTTCTCCATAAGTCAAGAACTCATCCTTAGTCCTTCTCAAGTACTTAAGGATTGCCTTGACGGCCATCCAGTGCTTTTCACCTGGATCTGATTGATATCTGCTTGTAAAGCTTAAAGCCTGAGAGACATCCGGCCTAGTACATATCATAGCATACATGATGGATCTTATCGTAGATGTATAGGGTATATCCTTCATGCGCATTCTCTCCTGAGCTGTCTACGGACACCCAGCCTTAGATAGGTTAATCCCCTTTATCATCGGGAGATAACCTTTCTTAGAATGCTCAAGGTTGAACCTATTCAACACCTTGTCTATATATGTACTTTGAGAAAGACCTAACATCCTCTTGGATCTATCCCTATAGATCTTTATACCTAGTATAAATGCTACTTCACCAAGGTCTTTCATAGAGAACTTTCTTGACAACCATACTTTAACATTTTGAAGAAGAGAAATGTCGTTTCCTATTAGCAGAATTTCATCAATGTACAATACTAGAAAAACGACTGCACTTCCACTAACCTTCTCATAAACACAAGGCTCATTTGTATTTAGGCAGAAATTTAGTTCCCGGATTGTCTGATCAAACCTTATATTCCAACTCCTGGATGTCTGCTTAAGTCCATAAATGGATCTTTGTAGCTTGCATACCTTCGAGCCATTCTGAGATGTAAAACCCTCAGGTTGTGTCATATACACATCCCGGTCTAAATCCCCATTTAGGAATGCTATTTTTACATCCATCTGCCAGATCTCATAATCATAATGGGCAGCAATGGCAAGGAGTATCCTTATGGATTTAAGCATGGCTACCTGTGAGAAGGTTTCATCATAGTCAATACCTTCCCGTTAACTATAACCTTTCGCAACCAACCTTGCTTTACAGGTAATTACATTACTGTTCATGTCTGTCTTCTTCTTAAAGACCCATTTGCACCCAATTGGTCTAACCTCTTACGGTGCATCAACCAAATTCCAAACTTGGTTCTCGTACATGGAATCCATTTCTGATTTCATGGCCTTTTACTATTTATCAGAATCTGAGCTTTTCATTGCCTCATCATATGTCCTTGGTTCATCATCCTCCATAAGATATAGTTCCTTATCATTAGTGATGATAAACCCATATCTATTGGGACCCTTATGAACATGACCTGATCTTCGCAATGATTGTGTTTCGACAGGTTGTTCTTAGATCACACTCTCTTTTGTATCTAGAACGGGGTCAATCAGTTGATCGTCTGTTTCTTCCTCTTGAACTTCTAATTCAATATTGCTTCCATTGACTTTTGCAAGTAAGTGTTCCTTTTCCAAAAAGTGAGCATTTCGAGACACAAATACCTTTTGTGCTTCGGGTTGGTAAAACAAATATCTAATTATTTCCTTTGGATAGCCAATGAACAGACATTTGTCAGCCTTAGCATTTAGCTTATCTGATGCTATCCTCTTTACCATAGCAGGACAGCCCTATACTCTTAAGTGACTTAGAGATGGCTTTTTATTACACCATCTTTCATAAGGTATAAAATCAACTGATTTAGAGGGCACTCTATTTAAGACATAAACTGCGCTCTCCAGTGCATATCCCCAAAAGGATTTACTAAGAACTGCATGGCTCATCATGGACCTGACCATATCTAATAAAGTCCGATTCCTCCTTTCTGACACTCTATTGTGTTGGGGTGTATAAAGAGGGGTCCACTGGGGAACTATCCCGTTTTCCTTTAGATAATCCTAAAACTCCTTACTTAAGTATTCTCCACCTTGATCCAATCAAAGTGTTTTAATACGTTTCTCAAGCTGTTTCTCTATTCAGCTCTTAATAGTTTGAATTTTTCAAAACTTTCAGACTTGTGCTTCATTAAGTACAAATAACCGTATCGTGAGTAATAATCAATAAAGGTTATGAAGTAGGAGTATCCTCCTAGTGCCTGAACACTTATTGGACCACATACATCAGTATGTATAAGTTCCAATGTACTTGTGGCCCGCTCACCCTTTCCTTGAAAGGGTAACTTTTGTCATTTTTCCTTTTAAATAAGGTTGGCAATCACCATAAGACTCTAAGTCTATTAGGCCCAAGTCTCCATACTTATACAACTTGGTTAAGCGATCTTTGTTTATGTGGCCTAAACCGCAATGCCATAAGTAGAAGGAATTCTCATTATCTAATTTAACTTTCTTCACATTATTTATATTGAAAACTTCTGTTTTAGTATCAAGAATATAAATGCCACCTTTCAACATTCCATAACCATAAAGAACATTATTCAAACGAATCTGACAATTATTATTCAAAAATAAAATTTCAAATCCCTCTGCTGCTAAACACACAACAGATACAATATTCTTAGTAACACTTGGAATGTAGTAACAAATATTCAAAACTAAAATAATTCCACTTGGAAAAACAAGACTAAAGCTCCCTACGGCTAATGCAATAACTCTGGCTCCATTTCCCACACGTAGGTCCATCTCCCCTTTTGCAAGTTTTCTACAGTTCCTTAGTCCCTGCACAGAAGTACAGATATGAGAACCACAACCAGTATCTAATACCCAAGTGGATTCTCGCAGAAAAGTAGCAAAGTTTTCATTACAAACATACCTGAAGTAGATGCCTCTATAGGCTTCTTCTTCAAATGCTCAGAAGTAGGAGCTTTGCAATCCCTCTTTCGATGTCCCGGTTCCTACATTGGAAGCAGATATACTTAAATGCCTTCTTTTCATTCTTCTTCTTACTAATTCCTTTCTTAGCACCCAATGCCTACTTCTTCTTCTTAGAAGCCTTGCCTTTTTAAACCAATAGTAGAGGTTTCTGATCCTTTTTGATATGAGGTTCTACTGTTTTTAGCATGTTGATTAATTCAGGGATAGTAGAATTAATCCTGTTCATATAATAGTTAGTCACGAAGCCCGAGTAACTATCTGTTAAGGATATCAACACAAGGTCAATGCTCAAGTTATAATTCATCTCGAATCCCAATCGATTCAGCTTCTCAAGATATCCCAAGAGTTTCAGTACATGCTGAGAGGCAGAGGTGCCAGCCTGCATCTTGGTTCCGAAAAGGAGCTTGGAGGTCTCATAGCTCTCTGTCCTCTCCCTCTCCGAAAAGAGTTCCTCGAGATGGAGAACCATATCCTCCAAGGGCATGTTCTCATGTTGTTTCTGAAGCTCAGGATTCATAGACCCTAACGTAATACACATGGCAGTCTCAAGATCTTTCCTATGCTTCAACCAGGCATCATGTTCCACATGATCCTCAATATCAGGTTCTACAGGGAAAATTTCACTTAGGACATAGGCAATTCCCTCGGATCTGAGAACTATTCTCACTGCTTGAAACCAATCAAAAAAGTTCGAGCCATTCAATTTGGTGTCAAGTAACATACGGAGATTAAAAAACGAAGCTATTTTCAACCTAAGATATAAGAGAAGAAAAGTGTTTAGATATTGGTTTAAGTACATTTTCCTACTATTTTCTTCGAAATTTACAATAGCCTATTCTATTGAATTCGTGAATTTTAGCCCAGCTAAATTTTCTAGTAGGTAGCATCTATAACTATTCTATTACAACCCCCAATTTTATGAGTTAAGTCATAATAGTAAGTCATAGTTGGAATCCCATTCCATTTGCATCGCATTCAATTGCTAATTCATTCAAGTTCCCTAATCCTAAGGGACGTGTGCTCTTATATTAGCATCTCCTTGAATATGTCTCAGATATGGGCTTAGCCACTAATTTTATGGTGGACTACCCCAGCTCTATCAAAGCAGACCCTATCTCAAACTTTACAACCAATCAATGTGGACTAGAAGGAATGCTTTGCGTAGCACTTTGATAGCCCAAAGAGACCGTATTATAAATTTGAGTAAGGAAGACTAAAACTTGCCTTAATATATTTACTTTGGGATTTTATTGGTGTTAAACATCTCATATCAGATGGATAAAATTATAATAACTTGTATTAATTTAGGGAATTTTAGAATTAATTTATCAGGTCTAACCTTAGGTGGGTTCAGCTCTTTATTATAATTATTCCATTAACCTAGATTATATACAAAATAATTAACACTTTTATTTGTTATATTTATATTGCATTTCCTTTAAGCTTTTATTCAATAAATTTAATTTTTTACTTTGTTATAGAAACATATATAAGCACCATTTTATATACTAGAAATAAATTAGTTCATATTAATCCCTCGGTTGGTCAATTCAAATTGCACCGATATAGGTTCCCAGGTAGGAGAGGTGCCTTATGAGGAGTAGACACCAAGTCTAATTCTTAGCTAGAACAAATACGGGCACAAACTTGAAGACCAATGGATTCTCTTGAACTAATAAATTTCGTTCTTCCAATTCATGTAAATTGGGAGAATCTATAATCCATGTAATTTAAATAAATTATTGACACTTGTATAATTTGAGTAAGTTGAGCAGGCTTATTCAAAATTATTCATAACCATTTTTTAACCTTGAAATGAAAGGCACAAGTTTATATATATTGTTTCAAATAATTAAATAAACAAATCATTTCATTTAGAAAATAATATTTAGTTTGCTTCTAACTTAATTATGCATTAAATAGGCAGGCTCTGATACCACTGTTGGGAACTGACAGTCAAATTGAACATGCATAAGAGGCATAGCGGAAATTCAAAATTTTGTCCCTGTCCCTAGAAACTCCTATTAGTTGCATATAAATTAAATAAAGCCTTTACTAAACAATTCTCTACCTAGGTTAGTATGCTAAAGGACTAGGCATACCATAATTCCAAATTATATTATAGTAAATTTATTTTATACTAAGCATGTTATAACTCTAAGTTATAACCTAAGCATAAAATAAACTAAACATGCAAAAATAACCTAAGCATAATTATTAAGTCTAAAAACACTTAAAGAAAAAGACTTAATAATTAAAAGAGAAAAAGAACTTACCAGTTGAAGCGTGCTTTTGCAGAACCTTCTTGCACAAGCCTTCAATCGTAGGATAGCCTCTATCAGTATCCACACGAACCCCACCAACCAAAACCTCCGTGGGAGGAAGAACTAAGAAGCCTTGAGTAGTTTCTAGACCGATCTAGAAGCCTCACCCAAAAATATAAACTAGAGGTGCCCGAAAAAATTCAGGCTCCTCAAAAATCACTTGCTCAATTACCCGAGAGATTAATTATCTCGCTTAGGATTTATGCTTTGAGCTTGGTGCATTTTGAAAGGAAAGGGGACAACCTATATATAGGCTTGGGGAGCAAAAATTTGCTCCCCATCAGCGATCATGGGTTTCCTTTCACATGCAGCGTGTATGCACGCTGCATGTGGGCTTACCTTGCATTCATGGGCTACCGCGAACACTGCCCAGTAGTGTTCGCACATCTTTCGGTGTATTCCGTGCAACCGAACTTTGTACATAATATTTCATACTTTTCGGTTTTAACTTACCAATGCAAAATCCCCTTTAAATCCTTTCAAATAAATATTTATTTTTGACTCTAATAAATTAGTTACCAGTCAAAATAAATTTCTTGGTCCAACCAAAATTGATCTAATCAATTATAATTTATTTATGACTCTAATTAATTAGTTACCGGTCAAAATAAATTCCTTGGTCTATCCAAAATTGATCTAATCAATTTTAACCAATCAAATAATAATCCTATTATTATTTATGTTATATTTTTACAATAGAATAAATCTATTAGTCTTTACTTAGTCCGATGAAGGTCCAATGTGTGTGACCTTATAGGATCCCGAAGTATTGAGCTGTTAAGGCTTAACCAACCCTTGTTCTAATGGAACCATTGGCTCGATCCTCTAGACCATGAATAGAACTCGATTACCTTAAACGACTGTAGTGCGCCTCTAGCAAGAGTCTACCATCCCCCATTACTCGGAACGTCATTTATGCTTATGACTTAATCCCGGTTAATGCAATAGTTATCCAGTGCAATAAATTCCTTCCATTCTTTCATATTAGTACCATCTGGTTTATAGGGTTCGGGTAAAGTGTTAACCCACTAATAGCGAGGTTGCTCCAAGCTATCTCAGTAGTTTACTTGTTACCAAAGTATATTGCCTTTTACCATAGTGTGTTTGACTAGAAACCATTTCTACCAAACACATACTCTGATCAGAGGTTTATGGCAATCATCACTTCAACAAGTGGCCAGGTACAACTCCTTAATATATCCGGAGCGATGGATTCTTTCCGATTACTCAGCCTACCAACGTGCTGTCATCACTATACCCCTTAATCACCCATAGTACCTTAAATTAATGAGTGCATAGTAATGATCCAAAGTATAGCAATAGTACCACACAAGGTAGCTAGCATCTCAAGTATGAGGACATTCGCAAAGCTTATTGCATGAAGATAAACACTAATACATTGATATATATACCAAGTGTTTATCTTGCTGCGGTCTCCAATATATCTTCCAGATATATCCATGTGTCAAACTTAAGGCACCACCTTCAGTCTTTGGGAGATTAACTGCTTGGACCCTTTCCAAGAAAGTTGACCACATGCTAGTCTTTTCGTTTCATCAATATCCTTTCTTGATGAAACTATGACTAGGGATAGTTTAGACATAATCATAATTGCACATGAAACAGGTTCCACCAAATATAGTCCAACTATAATTTCTCTGACTTCATGCTATGATCTGTCAAGAACTTTTGCATACATCAATGAATATATATTTAACCAGCTTTAATATATATATATATATATATATATATATATATATATATATATATATATATATATATATATATATATATATATAAGCAGATAAAAACAAAAGATTAAATGCCTTTGTTGATTAAACAAATTATTCATACTATTACATAATTAAGATATATCGCCCTAATTGCCTTAAGGGCATATATCATATCCAACATATATTTCCTTCGAGTATTCAAGATGGATAACAAAGGTTCAATCCATAGTGACACCTTTAGCTATTCGAATATTTGAAATGTGTAGTATACTAAGATAAAATTCAATCGTCACGATATTTCATTTATGCATAAGTTTGTTATTTGTTGTGATATTGTTTAGTTAATCATGGATTACACGAAAATGGGGGAGGATTGTTGGTATGTTAGTGTAATTGGATCAACTAGTTTACCAATGCGGTCGTAATATTTCATCGAACAAGTTAGGAGAGTGTGGAGTGCATGCTTGTTCGAGTTCCATTACGATACTTAGCTTACGAGGGTCCGAGAGCTACCTTTCGCAACACTTCTGCTATGAACTTTGCAGCTGCTCGAATGGACACGTCTTTTCGCAACACTTCTGTTCTGAACAGATGCAACTGCTCGAATGGATACGACTTCAACGCTTTGTATTTGAAGCGTTTCAACTGCTCGTTTGAGGCTTATAAAAACCTGGCATTGGCGACGTTTTCTGGAATTTTAGGTTGCAATCTGGTTCACTTTCTTCACAACAAAAATTCATTCTAAGTTTTGTCCATTTCTGATTTTATCCGATTGATCTATTTGGTAGAACCGCCTAATAAGATTCAATTTGAAAGTGCAAATCACGACTTCAGAATTATACGGGCTTCATTCTACTAGAATTCTCCAACACCCCATGAATGATGGGATTGATAGACATGTATATTATTTCCCAAACTTTAGAAAATACAAATCCGTTCCGAAATTCCCACGGTTGTATGAAATGCAAAGCATATTCATGAGGCGGTTGACGTGTCAATCTTGTATTGGGCAACACACGTAGCTCGCTGTCAGTGTCAGCGGAGGATTTTTCCTTCCCTTCGCACTGTAACTAGAAACAACTCCCAGTTGAGTTGAGTTGAGAGAGAGAACTAAACTGATTTAGCGACGAAGAATGTACCATTCGCGATCGCCATTGTTTGTAGTTTTATCAATCTTATTGTTATCGTTTGATCTCTGTTATGCATTATACACCCCATCATCTCCTGTAGTCCAGCTAAACCCCTCCAACTTCAAGTCTAAGGTAATTTCATCAACACAAATTTTGCTTTCCTTTCTCTTTTTCTACGAGAACATCAATGAAAAAACTTAACGGTTTCTGAACTTTTTGTTCATCTCTTTTTTCTTATGTATGTAATGTGTGGAAATGATGATAAATTTTACGAGTAAATGAACAATTGAGATCATGCTCGGCATAACGAATTGAAGTTCCGTTTTAACTTGCTGTTATTTGATGCTTTGGATCTTGTTTATAAGGCATACTAGTATCTTTGATAGAGTATTGAAAGTCTTCGCTGTTACTTTCGTTTATTTCAAACAGTTATGAGCAGTTCTGTTTGTCTATGAAATTAGTGGAACCAATTTTATTATTTTTTATGGATACTGGAGTTGATAATGCAGATTGATTGAGATCCTTAAATGTCTGTCAGGTTCTAAACTCGAATAGAGTAGTTCTGGTTGAGTTCTTTGCACCTTGGTGTGGGCATTGTAAAGCTCTTACTCTCACATGGGAGAAGGCAGCTACTGTCCTGAAAGTTATTGCAACTGTGGCCGCTCTTGATGCTCCAGTCACTTGCTCAGGTTTTTATATAATTGGAACTCAGAGACCATACTTTTACGTGTCTTTTAAATTGAAACATTTAATTTTAATTTGTGGTATCTAGGTATTACTATTATATTAACATGGCAGAGCGCCTCAAATCTCATTAAGAGAGTAATTGTTATTTGATGCACGCAACGGTACCTGAGATTTACGAGGCCTTGAGCGAAAATTTAAAAATGGGCCCTAGTATAACAAAAACATGTTTCAAAAATTTGTTTATGCAGTAAATTTCAATGAATATTAAAAGATTACCAATAAAAAATATTATGTTGATAAAAACAAATTTCTCAAATTTAGAAACATCTAAATATTTGATGTCATGAGGTGTACTTAAATTGCTTTATTGCTTACTTTGAAACTAGGATAAATATTTAATATGTAATCTTTAAACTAGCAATTGTTTATACATACTTTAAAGACATATTTTTTTCATGAAATTCATTTTAAGAATTCTTGAAATTTTGGTTATACAATCCTAAGTTTAGAAACAATTTTAAATAAATTAAATTTTTGAACTACAAATTTTAAATTATAATAAGCTTAAATTAATATTGAATACAAAAATTTGATTTAAACTAATATTTAATTATTGTTAAGTAATAGTAAAATAAATAATATAATTAAAGTTATAATTGATCCTCTTCCGTTTTGAAAAGTTTGAAAGATAACAAAGATGAAAAATAATATTTTTTAAGAGAATAATATTAAGAAGTGATTAAGAAGATTTAATTAATAAAATTATAAGTTTAGTTTTATAACATCTCTTATTTCAAATTTATAAAATAATAAAATTGGTATAGTAAATAAAAAAATTATAATTATAATTAAATGATATATTGACTCATTTAGCATATAAATTATTTTTTAATTTTATTAAATACTTTTTATTTTATTTACCAAAAATATAAACACTTTTAAATGTTAGAATAAATTTAAAAACTTGTTGGAGATTATTATTGAACTCTTACAAATTGATGTTAGGTTGAAGGTTAAAATGTAGGCCCCAACGTTAATTGAATTCATGTATGTTTATATGAATAAAGTGAAAAAAACGCTCATTCGACCTCTTAGTTGAAGCAAAATATCAACTTGTTAACCACGGAACCAAAACGAGTTTTTTTATACGGGATCGGATATTTAATACCCCTCCCGTTAGATGTTTGACACATATGTAGTTTATATATTATAATAATAAAAACTGCATACATATCAAGCATCCAATGGGAGGAGTATTAAATACCCGATTTTGTATAAAATTTGCCGAACCACAAACCCTTTCACATTACTCTAACTGCATTTATATTTATATATATTAATAAATATTCATATATTCGTAAAATACCCGAACAAATTTGAGCCCCCTAAAACTCGGAGGCCCAGAGCGGTCGCTCACCTCATTCCTGCTAATGGTCGGCCCTGCATGTGCATCCATAAAGTTAGCAACAAGGACAGGTTTGCTGAGCAGTTGGGTTTTATGGTTTGGAATTCGCGGCCAACTTTTTACTCCACTCAAACATGGTATAATATCAGTAGCCTGATTTAAAATGGATTGACATTGAATCTCTACTTTTTTTAACAAGTAAAAAGCTGCTCAGGGTTTTTTTTTTTCAAAATCATTTGGTTGGGTATTGCTTGTCCTGTTATTCTAACTCCGGTACTTGTGTAATTTCTAAAAACATTTTCATGCAATGGTGTTTTGGTAGTTGGTAGCCTAAGAATTTTGAGTACACAATCAGCATTTTTTTTTTCATGAATTGACATTTTTCCTGAGCTGAATTCTTATTTACAGAACATTCTTCATTGATGTTTTAATCAAGGCCTGGTCATGATTGTATGGCTAGAATTCTGCACTGTAATTTATAAGGGTCTAGTTGCATTTGCTTTCCTGGATGCTTATTTGTCCTTTTAGATGTCTTGTTCTGCTAGAAAGTATTTGCGTGGTCAGCTATTTGCTGCCATTTCTACGTAATTTACGATGGCTTAAATTTGCAGACATAGCAGTAGAAAATTTCTCAAATTGTTATATTATTATACGTATACCTGTGCACATTGCTTGAGGTGATTCTGAACAACTATCTAACTTCTATGTAGGAATATGGGATTATCAAGGTCTTTACACCTGGCAAGCCTCTGGTAGATTATCAAGGAGCCAGGGAAGTCAAACCTATTGCCGAATTTGCAATCCAGCAGGTTTATTATTGCTCATTATATAATGTGTTAAAAGGGTCTTGCTTATTATTTGTCTCACCACATTGACTTTCATACAGATAAAGGGCCTTTTGAAGGAGCGCCTAAGTGGCAAATCAGCTGGAGGATCAAGCGAGAAAGAGAAATCTGAACCAAGCGCATCAGTTGAAGTGAATTCCAGCAATTTTGATGAACTGGTGCTCAAAAGTAAAGAACTTTGGGTCGTGGAGTTCTTTGCACCTTGGTAAGTGTTCTTGGTTTCCCTGTAATAATCTTATTTGAAGAGTTCTTTAATTTCCTCAGCAACCCCCCTCCATCTCATAGAATTTTAGTTGTCATCATAGTCCAAGTGTTCTTGGTTTCCCTGTAATAATCTTATTTGAAGAGTTCTTTAATTTCCTCAGCAACCCCCCTCCATCTCATAGAATTTTAGTTGTCTTCAGTATGTCACTTGGACTATGACACCAGTAAATGAATAAGATAATTAAGGAGTAGGGACTGAGATTCTCATTCGACAAAATTGACTTGAATTGATTATTATTTGCTTAATGAATGGTGGGCCAAGGGATTGTTCATGAAACTTACTAATTTGCATGTCTTATCCTGTAATCAGGTTGATGATTCTGACTTTAATAGCCTAAGTGTTAATTATTTTTCAAAATCTAGTTTAATATTTTTAATTAATAGAAATTATTTTAGTAATGGGTTAAAATTGGTTGTGCTTAATGTGTTAGTGGTTGATTAATTTCCTAAATTAAAGTAGCATATTCTAGGTGGTTATTATGTAGTGGATAGTTTCATATTCCTACTTCTTATGTATTTCCAAAGCCTATATAATGGCTATTGTTCTTTTTGTTTTGAATAAGAAAGTAGTAGCATTTTTCACATAGTTATTTTCTCTACTTTACTTTCTTTTTCTAACATTTGGTATCTGAGCCAATCGATCCTGTGAGCTTTTCCGATCTCATTTTTTTTCATGGCATCCAACAATTTTTCAATCTCCATTCCCTTCTTCAAAGGAGAAAATTATCACTCATGGCCAATCAAGATAAAAGCTTACTTAAAAGCCATGGGTTTATGGGATATTATTAAAAATGGTGAAAATCCTACCCTTCCACAAAATCCAACCATTGCCCAAATGAAACATTATGATGAACAAATGGCTAGAAAGCCTAGAGCACTTTCGTGTCTACATTCGGGCGTGTCGGAAGGAATTTTTACAACTATTATGGGTTGTGACTCTCCTAAAGAAGCATGGGAAAAATTAAAGGAGGAGTTTGAGGGCAATGATCAAACTAAGCTAATGCAAATCTTGAATCTCAAGAGAGAATTTGAGAAAATGGGGATGAAAAGCAGCGAAGGTGTCAAAGAATATGGAAGTCGGTTGATGTCCATAATCAACCAAATCAAGCTACTCGGTGGAGAATTTACTAGCGAAAGAGTGGTGGACAAACTTTTAGTCACTCTTCCGGAAAGGTATGAATCAAAAATTTCCTTACTTGAAGAAACTAAAAACCTGTCATAGTTAACATTTGCAGAATTGATCAACTCACTTCATGCTGCGGATCAACGAAGAGTAATGAGAGATGGAGGTGATGAAAGGGTTGAAGGTGCGCTACTAGTTAAGTCTTCATATCGAAAGGGAAAGGAAAAACTTGTCAAATGCAATCATTGTAACAAAAATGGTCATGAGGAAACTGATTTTTGGCACAAAGGTAAGCCACAATGCTTCAAATGTAAAAGATTTGGGCATATGGCTAGGAGTTGCAAGTTCCAAAATAATGGAATGCGTGATGAGAAAGTGCCAATGGCACAAGTGGCCATGGAAGAAACTTTATTTTAGCAATGTGGGTGATAATGTGCACCATAGAGAGAAGTGCTCTAAAGATTGTTGGTGGTAACGTGCATCAACAAAATATTTTTTTTTTTTGGTGATGAGATGAGCATCATAAAGTGAAGAGAAGTGCTTCATAATATTTAGTAGATTTTGAAGTAAGGGAGTGTGTTGAATTATGCTTCAAAAACTAGTTTAAAATTTTTAATTAATAGAAAATGTTTTAGTAATGGGTCAAAATTGGTTGTGATTAATGTGTTAGTGGTTTGATTAATTTCCTAAATTAAAGTAGCGTATTGTAGGTGGTTATTATGTAGTGGATAGTTTCATATTCCCACTTTTTATGTATTTCCAAGCCCATATAATGACTATTGTTCTTTTTGTTTATTAAATAAGAAAGTAGTAGCATTTTTCACATTGTTATACTTTACTTTCTTATTTCAATACCAAGATTAGATGTTGGTGGACAATTTGTTTGGTTAATGTACATTTGACTACAAAACCTAGGATGCAAACAAATACAGCATTCACTTAAAGCACTTTGGATAGTTTGCTAGTTCTACTTTAAAAGTGCCATGCCGTAGTTAACCAAATATACTCACTTTTTCAAGCTGTGGACATTGTAAGAAACTGGCCCCTGAATGGAAGAAGGCTTCTATTAACTTGAAGGGCAAGGTGAAACTTGGTCATGTTGACTGTGATTCTGAGAAGGTAATTTTGAAATTCAGTGGTTTTTTTTTCTAAAGTTAGAACCATTTTACATTTGTTTCCTTTTATTATATATGCTTAGAATTTCCTGAACAAAGATTATTATTTATTATCCGATTCTTTCTCTCTCTGTGCGCTAGGGTACATGCATGAACAAACCTAGCTTTTCAGTTAGTTCTTAGGTTTTGACGGTCGTTATTTTACTTCTGTACCTTACTAAGTGTTTGACTGAAAACAACTTTCTAGCTGTTCACATTTTCTGTATTGAGTATCATAAAAGCTCAAGTTTTTCTATTGAAGATTTATGTTTCTTTTTCCTCCAACACTACAAAAACAAATAGTAATCACACGGTTTTAACCTGTTGGATATTATCAGTCTCTAATGAGCAGGTTCAATGTACAAGGATTTCCTACCATCTTGGTGTTTGGTGCCGCCAAAGATAGTCCAATTCGGTATGAAGGTGCCCGGACTGCCTCAGCTATTGAATCATTTGCTTTGGAGCAGCTGGAAACTAATGTTGCACCACCTTAAGTAACTGAGCTGACTGGCCCAGTACGTATTTACATCTCCACAAAAGAGCCCCAATTTCAATAGAGCTTCTGACATTCACGGTTATAAAAGTAATTTGTCAATGCACAGGATGTAATGGAAGAAAAATGTGGTCCAGCTGCTATATGTTTTGTGGATTAAAGAATTTTTTTGGGAATTTTTGAAACTATTTATAAATTTAGGGTGGTTTTGAAACTAGTTATGAGTTTGGGGTATTTTTTATCCATCCGACTTTTTAAAGCTTGTATAGACCAGTCTACTGTCAAAAAGGGACTTTTTGAAATATTTCTTGGGTATCCGACTTAAAGTCGGATACCCAAGAAATATTTCAAAAAGTCCCTTTTTGACAGTAGACTGGTCTTAAAGTCGGATACATCTGTCCGACTTTATGAAAGTCGGACAATTCCGACTTTTATAAAGTCGGACAGATGTATCTGACTTTATGAAAGTCGGATACCTAAGAAATATGGCAGCCTGCGGACAAGACTACTCCCTGCAAGATTCTCCCATCTTAAATTCAAACCTTTAATAACACCTTCTACCCCAACTCCCTTTTCCAGTTCATCTGGAAAACTTTCTCCATTTCTACAATGCATTTCTCCCCTCATTACTTTCATTTCATTTTCAACATATAATCACAGTAAGTTCTAATCATCTTACAACTATTGGAGTTTGCTTGGTCTTTCACAAATTGAAAGGTATTGTTTCAATTATTTCCATTCAACATGTAAAACTCTATACATAGAAACTCCTGTCTAATTCAAGTGACTTTACAAGCTTGTTTTTCTCTGCCAATGATGATTTCTTATTATGCTGAATTATTTTGTACCCATTTATAATTCAAGTGAGACCCTTACTGGTGTTGGTTTGTGGGAATTTAGTTGAGATGGGTCATGGGTGGCGAAGATTTTTAGCTTGCGTTTGTGATAATTATTTTATTGTCTTCTTGGGAACAATTTGGCTTACAAAGTGTTTAATTTTGGAGTTGATTTCACTAAATTCAGTTTTATGTTAATTGAGATAGTGATTTTGGTTTTAAGGTGTGCTATATTGTCCTGTGTTTTAAACGTTTACCTATTTATAATCTGGATTTCTGTTATATACTTGTTAATATATTGCTGATTTTATATTATGATTTGTTGGTTAAATTATGGCTAATTTTCGGTAAATTGAAAATTATGGTTAAAAGATTGAAAAACATTTATATTTTACAGGTAATTAGCTAATTTTTGCCATAACAGTGCAACATAATTTTTCAACTTAGAGATTGTGATTTTTAGTGTTAAATGGTAATTTTGACTATTATGTTAGTAATTTATAAAGTAGGGATGGTGAAATATTTTTAACCCGTTAAATTATTGATATTAATTTTTTGTGTAAATATAGATATGGCTGGTGAAAGTTCACAACAATCGTATATATATCCTGGTCCGATTGATTCAAGCGTACTACAGAAGCAAAAATCTCATAGATCAGAATCTATTTGGTGGAGTGAGATACAAAATTCAAATTCAAATATATTCTAAAAGCATATTAGTGAAACTCATTATTTGATTGCATTTTTCACTTTTATAGGAGGAAGATAGTTTACATGAAATTCAATGTAGGAGAACTGCATGAATCTTGAAAGGTCAAAATATTGATCAAAGAATAGAAAATGTATTGAGGCAAACTAGTTTTTATGGAGTTGTAAAATTGGGCTTTTTTCAATTGGATCATCATCTATTTACAGCTTTATTTGAGCGATGGAGACCGAAGACTCATACATTTCATCTACCTGAAGGAGAAGCCACTGTTACATTACAAGATGTGGCGATACAGACCGGATTACCAATTGATGGTAATGCACTAGTTTATCCACTTTCTAAGAGCTGGGAAATTGCATGCCTAGACTTGTTAGGAGTTCGTCCTCCATCAAGTGCCTTAAAGAGTAATTTATTGAATTTGACGTTGCTAAATGACACGTTTTGAGAGTTGCCAGGAAATGCTGATCAAAATACCATTGTATTTCATTCATGTGCTTACTTGTTACGCATCATATCAGGTGTATTGTTTTATGGAAAAAGTGCAGGTTATTTGAACTTAGTGTACTTGCCTCTCGTGGCAAACATTGGTGAAATTCGTCAATATAGTTAGGGGGCCGAATGTTTGGAATTCTTATATAGAGAATTATGCAAAGCCACTAATCCGACTACACGCCAAATTGGTGGACCCTTGATTATATTACAAGTATGGGCATGGGATAGACTTCGAGTGGTATCACTGAATCGAGAGAGCGGAGCTATTATCCCGGATTTACCTCTTGCTCAAAGGTATATATATTGAATAAAAATTATGATATCAATTCACTATGTATATTGATTAATTGTATCATATCAGATGGAGCACGCGTAGGGAGATCACAAAAATACCAACACATACTCTCAGACATATACGAAATGCACTTGATATGACAGATAAGAATTGTGTAAGATTTCATAATCTAAATTGTAGGGGTGTTCAAAAACTGAATCAAACCAAAATAACCGACCGATATAACTGGACCGACTGATTAATTAATATATAAGTTTAAAAAGTTAATAATATATAAAATATAACATTCTTTCAAAAAAAATATAAAATATAACATTAATTAATTTTTGGTTTGTTGAGAATGAAAAAAAAATATAATTTAGTTATTATCACTTTTCAATTCTTCTCTTTGGTTCGGTTTACATTTTTATGTTGTTCGATTGACGGTTGGTTCGGTTCGGTTATTCAACTGAACAAATTGATGAACACCCCTGCTAAAATTATTATTTAACTGGGTAATAAATTATTTATGTATGTTACAGTTTAATCATTGTAGTTCATCTGGGAGCCATAAACTGATGATATCCGAGAGCAATTACCGGAATATTGCTTTGGAGGAAATCAGTTATGGACAGTTATGGTCCCCTTGATTTGCATGCATATTGTGGAATGGCATCAGCCAAATAGAGTTCTTCGCCAATTTGGGTTGCAGCAACACATTCCTCGTGCACCTTATCAAGCTGATGAGTTGCATAAACTTGAACTCTTGCCAATCAAGAGGGAAATAATGCAAAAATAAGAAAAATGGATTGCATTATAGAACAATAGGGCTAATTTAATTTTTTCTTCATAGCCTTCCACTAATCTATCATTCTCAATACATGGAATGGTACAGACACATCACTAGGAGATAGATTTCTATCACGGGGGCTGCTCATTGTGTAGTAGTGCATAATTAAAATTGAATATTTTATTTTTTATATAGAACCATCATTATGGTATTGTTTAACATTATACCTGTGTGCAGGTTGATGGATTAGAAAAGATTTCATTTGTTAGAGATATTGATACTATACAACAAATAAGGTCTAGTTTGTATGCTGCACTTGGAGAGCAAAGGCATTATTTTAGTGAGTCTCAACCCCCAGATACATGTCCGAATCCTACTTATCCTAATGTGGATGTGGATGCGGATGCAGATGAGCCGACCACTTCGACAAAGACAAGACGTGGCCGAAAAACAAAACGAAAAGAGGAGACACGTAGGGAAGAAGTAACACGGCCATCTACTACTCGGTCTTGTGATATTGTACCTCATCCTATATCTTATCATTCACAGGAATCTTATAGAGCTAGCTCACCGTGGGTTGCTGGTTCATTTGCACCTAGTACATCACAATACGAGTTTCATACTTCTCAAAACCCCTCCTATATGGGTTTTTCACAATGGTGTGCACAAAGCCAATCACCTTAGAACATGGGTATCATGGTTACTCCATCTACACCAAACATGTTTCCGTCTTTTAGAAGACCATCTTCAGTAGAGCAATGTTTTGGCATGTCTAGTATGCCAAATTATCCACAACCCATATTCATGCACTACAATTATGGGACAATGGCAACAGTTCAATTTGATCCATCACCGTCCACTAAAGCAATACAACCTCCACGTAGAAATGCACTTCGAAATGTTCGTGAAGCTTGAACTCTATACAACTATATTTTTATTTGTGACTATTTATTATTTTTAAGAGTACTTTATGTAATGTTTGAACTATATTTGATTTTTTAACTATGTAATTTTGGAGTAGAGGGTTATATTAAAGTAATAAGAAAAACACAAATAAAAAGAACAGACAAAATAATAATGGAGTTAGAAAAATGAAAAAAAAAATTCAAATAATATAAATAAGGTAATTGAATTTTTATTAGGTCCAAAAATTAAATAATTACATAATTTAGTAAAGGATTGAACTAAATTGATTATAATTATCTATCGGAAAGGAAGATGAGTTGAGAAGAACACTAAAATTTTCTATATACGATTGTTGTAAACACTATGATTAATGTTAACAAAGTCATAAATATGTACAACAAATTATAAATATTAGTAAAATATTAATGAAAACATAAAATTAATACAGAATATTGGATTGCAACACTAAAGTTCCAACAATTGCAAAAATGAAAATATTAATATAAAAGACTTAAAGTTCATATTGGTAGTAACCTACAATTACAACCTTAAAGTGCAAACTGAAAAGTACATAAACAAAGTTATTGTCCTAATATCAACCCCTATTGCATGTCCTAGTATTATGGCCGGATAAAGCACATTTACTACAGAAACTTGTGGTGTTAGCTCCAGCATCATTCCAATCCATTTCATTGTGAATACGTTTCACCTTTGTCCGACCCTTTTCTCTAATTAAATCTGGATTTGGAATAATTTTAGGTCCATCTATTATAGGCCAATATGCACGATCTCCAATTGGGACAAAACATGTGGACCAACAGTTTATGTTGTTTTCCAATTTGTATATAGGGTGAACAAAGTTTCTATAATCAAGGTTCCCAATGAGGCACCCGGCAATTGCATGAGAACATGGTATTCTCAGTTGTTGAAATTTACCATATGTACAACTCTTTTCTTTGAAGTTCACAACCTGTTTGTGTCCCCCTTTCTTCTGTGAATTTTGACGTCCCGATGTTATTTCATAAACACCATTTCTTTTGTCATACTTCCGAACATGATGTCCATTAGCCCTCATTCTCCTTTTTTTCAAAATTTTAATTGCAAATGAAGTATAAATGCACCCATCATTTAGTTTCCTCATGCATCGATCCTTCTCTTTTCCATAACGATCTACCAACTTGAAATAAATCATTTCAATCATTGTTGTGATAGGGATTCCCCAAACATCTTTCAATATTCCGTTCACACTTTCAGCAACGTTCGTTGTCATGCTACCCCAACGAGCTCCACCATCATATGCAAGGGCCCATTTTTACTTTGGAATTTCCTTTATCCATTCATACGAATCGGGTTGGTTTTTCTCAAGTGAGTCCATCATCTCATCGAACTTTTGTCTTTTACTTTGATATGCTAAAAATTCGAAAGACCTCTTAGTATAAAATATTCAACAAATAACTATAAAATATTTATAACTGATTTTAGATACCTGCGTAGATGATGAATTTTTTTATCGCAACATTTTTGAAATGATTGTTGTAATTACTTGATAGGTGGCGAATGCAGAACCGATGATGTGCCATTTCCCAATATTCAAATCGTATAGCTGTTAAAATTCCACCATGCCTATCAGAGACAATGCAAATATCTGATCTATCTGGACACACTACCTCTCGTACTCTAAGCATGAAGTAACCCTAATTCTCATTATTTTTAACTTCTACAACAGAAAATCCAATAGGCAAAATTGTATTATTGCCGTCAAGTGCTGATGCCATTAACAATACACCTTTATACCTTCTAGTGAGAAAAGTACCGTCAATGTACAACACTGGCTGACAATACTTGAAACCATCGATGGAAGGTTTCCAAAACCATACGATGCTATCAAAGCACCTGACATGTGGAACCAACTGTTCATTCACATAATATGAAAAATGAGACATAATAACAAGATCCAGGGTTCTTTACACATACAGCATGCATCCAAGGGCGCAAATGGTTATAAGACTCTGCCCAATCTCCATATATCTTTGAAATTGCTTTCATTTTTGCCACCCAAGCCTTCTTGTAGCTAATTTTTATCTCATACCTTTCCTTAATATTAGACTAGATCACTCGTATCTTCAGTGATTCATCGACCTTCACCATTGCCGTAATTATTGGATATAAGTAATCTGTATCGAGATTTCTGTTGTCTTGCGATGAAAGGAAATCACAAGTGTGATCTTTGTTATATTTCGTGATCTGCCATAAAAACCCATTTTTCTTCTTGCATGTAGCACGCAATCTCCACTGGCATCCATCAGCATATTCATTGCATACTAATGTGATTGTATTTGCCTTTGTCTCTTTACTTCGAAACTCTTTCTGGTGTCTAATAGAGTATTCTTTAGCTGTAATTCTAACAGCTTCCCTTGACTGAAAAAGCACCCCGACCTTGAGATTCGTTGATGAGTTCTAAAATGAAGCATTAGTATTTGCATTGTATGGATGAATTTCCATGGCTAAATCGTCACATTGAGTGTATGAAGGGATATTTGGAAAAAATGTAAGGGTAAAATTATTACAATGCACCCCATCTCCGACCGCCTCTCTATTCCCATCCTCCTCCTCTTACTCCTCTTCCTCCTCCTCCTCCTCAGCATCATCACCATCACCATCACCATCACTGTGAGCGGACGACGTTTCGCGCGGCTGCAGCGCGGGGCCGAGCCCGATAGGGCCTACCCATTTGAATGACGGAGGATGAGTGTGATGTGTTTGGAAAATGATTTTGCATATTTTAATGCACAAAAGATACGAGATCGAAATCCCATACTAAAAATAGAGTCGCCACCCAGTTCAGCTCAATCGGGAAATTTTTGGTACGATTTTCCCACCAGGTGGTTGGACCATACCTTAAGTAGAGATTTCGAGTTCGGATGATGTTATCTATTCTTCATTAGGCCAAGTTAAGATACTTCATTCTTTCTTAATCGGTTTAATCCACCCTATTTATTTGTATTTTCAGTTATTTTGTTATTTTCGCGTTTATCAAGTAATTGAAGCAATGAATAAAATATTTACAGTCATAAAAAAAATAAATGCGGAAAGTAAAATTATTACAAGGTTTTCAAGTCCTATACATTTTTCTATGCAATAAATAAAATACCCGAATATCCGATATATGTTCGCCTACAGAAGATTGTTAGCACGGGTATAGCATATTTTATTTACAATATTATAAAGCCCTGTTGGATGGTTAAAATGAGATTTGAACGGCGTTTTCGAGGAAATTCCATTTTTAATCAAATTTTAGGCTCAATCATTACTTTAACCGAATTACGAGTGAAAATACCCACACATTACAGGGTGGCGTCTGTTTGTAAGAGATTTTGAACTTTTATCATTACATTATATGTTCTACTTTCGAAAAATAATCTAACCCAGGAATAAATGAAAATAAAACTGCTGTCCAGAAAGTCATATCGCCAACGATAAAACTGATGCCACCGGTGCATGACTGGTGTCGCTGGCGACATGGCTGATGCCGCCAGCGACATCAGTTATATCACCGGCGATATCAGCTTGTAGGCAGCAGTGGTGGCAGTAAAAATGACCAAAAACCCAAAAATGAATATAAATTGACAAAAATTAACATAAATCAGTAATATTAATGCCAAAGAGCTATAAGTCTTAGGATTTTTACCTCGAGGTCGTGAATCCACCTCTTCGTGAACCGAAAGAAACACCTTCGGGGAGCTTATTACGACGATTTAGCAGTAAATTTAAGTGCTTTTGGTTTCTAAATGGAATCAAGTTGGTTTTAACTTAAAGACTTACTAGCTTAAAACTCACAATCAGAGAATTCAAAGAAGAAAAACCAGGAAAAATGGATCAGAATCCTTTTTTCTGTTTTATCTAATTCTTATCTCACTAAAATCTATTCCCACATTAAAAATCCTCACCTTCAATTCCTTCCCTTCTAAATGCAGCTCAAGGTGTGCTTTTATAGGTGAAATGGGGTGTTTTTTGAGGCCTTTTTAGCCAATTCCACCGAAAGTGGCCGAAAGTGTGTCTGTAGAGGGACCCATTTTAGGTCATGCCGCTGGCGACATGGTGATGCCGCCGGTGGTATGGCCGATGTCGCCGGTGGTATAGTGATGCCACCGGCGGCATGGATGATGCCTCTGGTGGCATCAGCCTCCAGCATACCGACAGCTAACGGGCCTAAAAGCCAAAAAAGTTAGGAAAAGTGGTTTAGTAGTGGGTGGAAAGGCATCTTTTTGACTTTTAATAATATTTGAATGGGTATTTATTATTTGGGTGCCAATCATCGGTTCAAGCTCGCACCGGACGCGTTATCGGCTATGTCAAACTGTATTCTACCAAATATAAAATTCGCGAGGAATATTATTTTGGTAATAAAAATTCTAAAGAGAACTTTTATTTTGAGGTGTTAAAATCGGGTACACATCATCATCGTCTCGCTAGAGGGACTGTAAAATCCCATTCTCACAGGCTACCCCTCGGGGGATCACTACTGCCACAGGTCAGTATGATCACACGAAAGAGCAAGGGATCAGAATGATACCTGATGGGTGACCGGTTTGACCCTTGTTTGGACTTTGTGCTTTATAGAGCGGTTGCCCCTTGGTCGGGCTTGAGCTTTATGGAGAAATTTCCCCTTGGTCAGGCTTAAGCTTTGTGTAAAGGACGCCCTTTGGTCGGACTTATGTTTTTGCAGAGTAATTATCCCTTGGTCGGGTTTTGTGTTTTGTAGATTGGTTGTCCTTTGATTGGACTTATGCTTTACGGAGAAATTGTCCCTTGGTTGGACTTTGTGTTTTATAGATTGGTTGCCCTTTGGTCGGACTTATGCTTCAACGAGAAATTGTCCTTTGGTCAGGTTTTGTGTTTTATAGATTGGTTGCCCTTTGGTCGGGCTTTTACTTTGCGGAGAAATTATCCCTTGGTCGGGTTTTATGTTTTATAGATTGGTTGCCCTTTGGTCGGACTTATGCTTCGCAAAGAAATTATCCCTTGGTCGGGTTTGGTGTTTTGTAGATTGGTTGCCCTTTGGTCGGACTTATACTTCACGGAGAAATTATCCCTTGGTCGGGTTTGGTGTTTTGTAGATTGGTTGTCCTTTGGTCGGACTTATGCTTTACGGAGAAATTGTCCCTTGGTCGGGTTTGGTGTTTTATAGATTGGTTGCCCTTTGGTCGGGCTTTTGCTTCGCGGAGAAATTATCCCCTGAGCAGGTTTGGTGTTCTGTAGATTGGTTGTCCTTTGGTCAGACTTATGCTTTGCGGAGAGTTTATCCTTTGATCTGACTTGTGCAAATTCTGAATTGGAGGAGTGATGTCACCGGCGGCATAGATGATATCGCCGGCGGTATGAATCTATGTCGCCGGCGATATAAGTGCCACGTGGTAGCTTTGACTGGTCAGATAATTTCAAAACTTGAACTAAAAGAGGCGATGTCACCAGCGACATGAGTGATGTCACTGGCGGCATGGATTGATGCCGCTGGCGGCATGAACGGACAGTTTCAGATAAATTAAAACTCCTCGTATTCCGTATGGTAGTTTAAAAGGAATTGAAACTCCCTTCTTCCTCATTATTTAAAAATTGTACCTCCTCTTCTTCTCTTCTCCAAAGTTTTTCGATTTTTTTTCTTCATCTTTCAAATCATGAAGAGAATCACCAAGGGTTTCAGGGGCAAATCTACAAAGGCTAGGGAGGACCTGCGTGATTCTTGTATTGAGGGATTGAAAATTCTCTCCATCCCTACTGCTTATAGCCTGAAGGAGATGACTAAGATGTATGGCTATGGGATCAATTCTCCTATCACCAATTTGACCCCAGAGAAGGAGAAGCACCTTTGCTACATTCAGGTAATCCCACAAAACCTGAATCTCTTCTTTTTGGGCTTGGTTTGATTTTGCTTTAGGTTTGAAATCTTGCCATGATAGGAGTTTAAGTATGAAATAGATTGACTATATTGCATGCTTTAGGATTGATTTTTACCATTTTCGGGCTTGTTGTTTGATTGATTACGATTTTTTTTGTTTTGGCACGATGGGTGCGATTTTGGGAAAAAACAGGTTCTGCCCGCACATAGTGATGTCATCGGCGACATAAGTGATGTCGCTGGCAGCATTAGTCCTTGTAAAAGGGCCTATGGGAGTCTGATGTCGCTTCTGTTTAAAGTGATGTCACCGGTAGCAGTATGGAGTGATGCCGCCGGCGACATCGCTTTTAGCAGAAGTGACATCAGTAGCTTTTCTGATGAAAAATAAGCAGGATTGATCTATTTTGTTTCTAATTTTGTAGCCATATGAACTGACCTATATAGGGGGAATGGGCACCATCGGTGAATGGTGGCACCATATTTTGAAGAATGACCCCGAGCTCGCGCTTGCCATCAATGAGACAGGATTCGGGGACTTGGCCTGGATAATGCCAATGCTGATGCCTAAGCTTTCTCATTCAGTAGTAACGGCCCTAATCGAGAGGTGGTCTGAGACCACCCATACTTTCCACTTCTCTTTCGTGGAAGCTACGATTACACCCTCTGATGTCGTAGCCATGACCGGCCTCCCTTGGACGGACGAGGTCATACATTTTGATGCTTATATGGATAAGTACCATGTTGAGAGGCCCGTGGTGAGGCAGGTGAAGGAATTATTTGCTCTGAAGCCCGTTTCTAGGCGGCTGTCTTATGGTGAGTTGTACCATCACTAGAGCCGGGTGGATGTAGTGCTCGAGGAAGAGAGGGAGGCTTATGTCTGGTCCTTCATAATTTCTCTACTTACCATGCTATTCTTCCTAATCTCAGCGAGCAAGATTAATTATATGCTTATAACTACTGTGGAGGACGTGGGGGGCATTAGGAGGAAGAATTGGCCGAGGGCCATCTTGGCTCAACTGTACCATGGGCTGGACGTGGGAGCCCAGAAGAAGGAGAAAGCCCTTCGCCTTTGCCACCTGTTACTCCAGGTACATCTCTTTGGAAGTATTTTACTTGATAGTACACGTTCTCATTTATTGTATGACGCTTTTTGAATTGATTGGTCATTATTTATGCAGGCCTGGGCCTTCGAGCATCAGATCCTCCCACCGGTGGAGTTTAAGAAGATTGTGCCGCCGGGCTCTCACTTCCTTGCTCACTGGTGTGTAGGCATCGGTGGGAAGGCCAAGTACCCTACGAAATATAGGGAGGTCATGAGGAGCGTGCGGTTGAGCTCGGTATGTACTTTTTGATTTAGTCTTTATTTTTACATTTAGACAAAACAAAAATCGCTTATGGACTTATATTGG
The DNA here is from genome assembly GCA_947683365.1 of Euphorbia pulcherrima. Taxonomy (NCBI): domain Eukaryota; kingdom Viridiplantae; phylum Streptophyta; class Magnoliopsida; order Malpighiales; family Euphorbiaceae; genus Euphorbia; species Euphorbia pulcherrima. Next base: position 78,138,953 of record CANTUS010000001.1, on the reverse strand, counting down.
TTGTTTTAATGTAGCTTATCCTGGATCCATTCGATGGGGTGGAGAATCTAGCAGAGGTCGCAAGATTCAGGAGGGAGGTAGATGATCGCTAGTTCGTGATTGAGTGCCCTCTATCCCATTAGTGGTACCTGGGTGAGCACATCCGGGGCTGGAGGTCCGTCCCAGTGGCTGATAGATCGGTGCCTATTGATCCTCCTAGGGGCTTATGGTGGCCCCATTTGGTGATCACCTCCAAGACTGATAAGGCCGATTACATCGAGGGGAACGACTGAGTGATCCCTAGCGTCCCTGGCCTCTACTAGCAGCTTCAGTAGCGTCTACTCCCTATGTGTCCCCACATCCACAGTAATGATACGATTGAGTATCATAACGAACAATGGTTAGAGGATAAGAAAAGGCGCCTCAAAGGCATTGTGGACATCGAGGAGGAAGATGATGATGAAGATAAGGCACTTGAAGGGGACGTTAGGATCGAGCCCGAGGGGGAGGATGAGGTGGACATAGCCAGTGGAAGTGCGCAAATGTCCCAAGGGGAGCAACATTCTTTTGAGGTATGATTGTGCTTATGTGCATGATTTTGAAATTATTTAGGAATGTTGTTGACGTGTGGCTTTCATTTTTTTTCAGGAACCCGCGAGGAAGAGAGGCCGGGATAACCAGAGTGGGACACGACACTATGGTATATTGGAGGGCATAAACTTTGTGGAGGGGCATCTGGTCAATCCACTGGAAACCACATTCCTGCTGATGAATTCCCGAGGGAAGTTCCTCCCTATGAATATAGGCTCAAGCCGGCAAGCTCCAATTTTTATGCTCGAAAATACTACTTACGTAAGGCCTAATAATTATTTTCTTGTTTAGCCTTGGATGCGGGTGTCTAATGATTTTGCTATTGGATTTTTCAGGTGGCATGGAGCTATGTGGAGCAGCTCGCAGAGAACAATTTTGTTCTTCAGGATACACTTATCGGGCAGTCGCTCCTTGCTCAGGTATTTTATGCATATGTTAAGATGGGATGCATGTATGGATGTTACGAATGATATGCATTGTTGATATTTTCTCTGGTTTGTAGGATTTCTTGGCCCTTTCCTTGTCAGATGCTAATTCAGCCGGAAGACGGTACGAGGAGGAGACTGTAGATCTACGGCATCGCGTGAGTGACCTTAAGGGCCAGCTAGCAGCCACTGTTTAAGAATAGAGAAGTAAGCAATACCTGGACCCTTTGCACCCTGGCGGCACCAGTCGTAGGGGGATCAAGATGTCTGTCGGCCGATGCCCTCCTACCGTGGTCGAGGAGTCTAGCAGTGTGCCCATGATAGAGGGAAGGGAGGAAGATGAGGACAATGTTAGAGACTGGCTTGTAAGCCCTGATGACATTTCATCCCGTCCAGCCGGCAGTGGAGGGCATGCTTAGTTTATTTTACTCTCTTTTTTTTATTTGCTTGTTTGTACCCTTGATACATTGGGGTTGGAGTAATTTGGTTTTTTTTCTTTCTGTTGGGTTTTGTTTCTTTCGTGGTTTAGACATTTGGAATTTTTGGATGGTTCCTGCCTTCGGGCTTTTTATTTTGAATAAGATGGGTCGTTGTTTGGAAAGGCATTGAAAACGTAGTATAGGATTGTTTACAGGTTTTGTGCAGGTCTGAAATGGAAGAAATGCTTCTGATGCCGTTGAAAAATTCACTCCATATCACCGGCGGCATGACCCATATCGCTCAAACTCATCCAGCCAAAATAATATATACAGGGCTATCCAAAAGTCCATATCGCCGGCGGCATCATCTGATATCGCCCAAATTGATCCATATTGCAGGCGGCATCAATTACATCGCCGGCGGCATCAATTTTCTAGCAATCTGATTTCGACTATTCTGTCTATTTCTATCATGGCAACCCACAATCAAAAGCTACGGGGTTTTTTGCAGAGTCTGGGGAATGCAGACTGGAAGAGGCTTGGAAAATTTAGGCTTTGGGGGTTTCGATATGTTGCGGCATGGCCCGTAAGCCGCGAATTCCTTCAAGCGGCACTATCTTTTTAGGATCCAATGGACCACGTTTTTCGATTTTCATTGTTCGAGCTTTGCCTCTTGCTCGAAGAATTCCACGCTATTTTAGGGATACCGTGTCCTAAACGCGTTTCACTGGCGTTGCCAGACTTTTATTTTGGCATAGATGGAATTCTACGAGGGTTATGGAATTTGGATTTTGTGGACCATTTCTATCTCAGTTGCTTGATAAACCTGGGTTTCAGCTCGGAGCAGTTCTAGAGTGGTGCCGTGGAGTGCCCCGATTCCATCCTGCTTGGCCATTCATGGTGGCATTGATACTCATGGCGGAGTTTATGTGCGGAGTGAGCCCGATTGCTCCGCTCAGGCTGATTTTGCTCATCAGCCCTATGTCGACAGGGGCTTCTCCCGTGGCTGTGGGATTGGTCGATGTTTTGCTGAACGTGGATGCTGCTTCTGTTGACTCGTCACTTATCGGGGATCAACTCATATTATTACAGGTACCTTTTATTCTTTTTGATCCTGCATATTTCCTTCCCCAATCTTTACCTGCGTTTTGAATTATAGGTATGGCTGATGGAGAAGCTGAAGTTGAGGGAGGCACCACGAGGGAACTCAAAAAAGTATCTTCCCGTCCATCTGAGGGAGAGAGGGCTTATATGGGCTGATTTCGACGAGTTGACATATGATGATTGGATGCATATTTTGAGGGGGTATACTGACGCGCAGGTTTAGTGGGTTAGTCCATGGTGGAGAATTTAGGATGTGATTGTAGAGTCTTGGGGAGCATGTGTTCAACTGATAGGTTTGGAGAAATCTTCATTTTATACCCCTTACCGGCTGTGTCGTCAGTATAGCAAGAGGCAAAGAGTCCCAATCAAACTGCCCCATAACCAGATCGAAGTTTACAAAGCTAGGTGGGTCAACCATATTCGGGAGAAGTGGTCCAGGAAGGCTGTATTTGAGATTCTGGATTATGATCACAAGGAAACCATCAAAACTGACACACACTATAGGGGATGGCTTGCTAAGATAAGAGACTTGCCGACCCATCGGAAGTGGTCATGGGCCCGTTTTGAGGGGGAACGTATGGAGTGAAGAGAGGACCCCTTTTCTACTAGCACACCGAGGCGTATCTCTAGGTACTGTGGTAATGATGCGGGAAGTTCGATTTGAGTCTTGCTTTTGTCAGAACCATCAGGTCTCTTTTTTTTAAATGAAATAAAATGAATTCTATCCAAGGCTTACTGAAGTTGTCTTAATCTTATGAATACCGGATCCACATAAGTATAAGCATTTAGATTTTAACAAAAGAGAAACTTTTATTAATTAAAATAAAATAAAGTACATGATGTTTGGTTGAAATTTCCATTGATTTAACTCCCGGTGCCAACTAGCCGAGATCGGTTTTCTAGAAGGCACTCGCTCTTTGCTCATATACCCTAACTTTTGCCTAGATTGCCCTTTTTGGGTTTTCGATGTAGCGGGTTTATCTCATCCCCTAATTTTTGCACGATTGGTCCGCAGGATACCAACCGTCGGGCGTCACCCTAATTTTTGCCCGATCAGTAAAAGACTGAAAGGCGGGTAATTATTACGTATATATTTTTTGGTGTGCTGCTTTTCTGATTTGTTTCTTTTAAATTAAATATGATAATGCTTAAGCCTGTCTTTGTTTACGGGATTTACGAACTCATTTCCATCCATGTCCATAAGTTTAGTTGCCCCTTTGCTAAGCAACTTCTTTATTATATATGGTCCTTCCCAGTTTGGCCTGAATTTACCCCTCACATCAGTGGTAGAGTGTTTCAACTGCTTGAGGACCAGATCACCGGCCTTAAGGGGGAACTTTTTATGTGTTACCCGACTGTTATATGCCCTAGCCATATGTTATTGGCACATCTAGAGGTTGTCGAGGGCCTTCAACCTCTGCTCATCCATCATGTTCAACTATTTAAATCTCGCCCGAGTCCATTCAGATTCTTCTAATATAGCCTCTAGAGCGACTCTTAATGAGGTCACCTGAGTTTCAACTGGCAAGACTGCTTCCATCCCGTAGACCAGGGAGAATGGAGTCTAGCCCATCGGGGTGCGTATGCTGGTATGATATCCCCAGATAGCGAAATGTAGCTTATCCGCCCAATCCCTATAACTGGCTATCATCTTAGAAAGAATCGTCTTTACTGATTTATTAGCTGCCTCAATAGCTCCATTGGCTTGTGGTCTGTACGGAGAAGACCTATGGTGCTCGATCCCATACTTCTCAATTAGAGAAGCAGTTGCTCCTTAAAATTGTACTCCATTTTCCGAGACTATATGGTGTGGGAGCCTATACTGAGCAAAGATGTACTTTTCCATGAACTTGGCCATCTGCCTGGCGGTGACATTGGTGAAGGATTCAGCTTCCACCCATTTCAAAAAGTAATCTACTACTACCATAATGAATTTGTGGCCATTTGTTAAGGAAGGACGGATTTCACTAATTATATCTATACCCTATGCCGAGAATGGCCAAGGGGTGGATAAGTGATGGAGCTCGGTTGGTGGCAGATGTTGCATATCTCCGTAAACCTGGCATTGGTGGCATCGTTTGACCTGGGCGATACAATCGGCTATGAGAGTGAGCCAAAAATACCCCAGTCACTAGATTTTCTTTACGAGAGCAAGACCGTTCATATAAGGGCCATAGTCACCGATATAGACCTGGATCATTACATTCTAAGCCTCAGAATCAGTGAGGCAAAGGAGAAGTAGGCCGTTGCTGGTGCACTTGAATAGATCATTATCCATAATATGAAACTGGATAGCGAACCGCCGTAGGGTGGTACGGTCCGAGTCAGAAGAATCTGTGGGGTATTGGCTGGTCTGAAGAAATAGGACGATGTCAAAATACCAACAAGGTTCGGATGAAATGGCGAGAACTAGAGGAGTCGATTGAACATGATATGGGATCTTGGTGGACAGCAAAACCAAAGGGCAGATAGGTTGCTGTTGGGGTCCTTCCCATATGGACTCAAGAGTGGCGAGAGCATTTGTCATTTGATTCTCATCTTGAGGGATATGGCGGTACAAGCATGAGGTAAATTTCTCAGACAATTCATGGACAACCTCAATATAAGGACAGAGAGATTCTTCTTTAACTTTCCAATCTCCAATGACCTGACGGACAACCAGAGCCGAATCTCCGATGATGGATACATGGCATGCCTGAACCTGAAGAAGAGCCTCGAGGCCGAACAGGCAAGCTTTGTATTCAGCGCTGTTGTTGGTGATAGCGAACTCTAAACGTTTAGATAATGGGATTATATCATTATCTGATGTGATGATGATGACCCCGAGACCTGCTCCCCAGCGGTTCACAGTGCCGTCAAAATACATTGTCCAATCATCGTCAAGGGTTGTAATATAGGCGAGCTGTTCACCAGGAAACTCCAAATTTTCCTTATAGTCAGAGATGAGGGGTTGATTAGCCAGGAATTCAACCATGGATCGCACCTTAATGACCTTCCGGGTTACATATTTGATGTCAAACTCAGATAAGAGAAGCAGCCATTGGGACAATTTGCCAGCCAGAGTAGGAGATTGACAAAGAAAATTCATTGGATCAATCTTGGCTATAGCTTGGATGCAATAAGATTGGAAATAATGTCGTAACTTCTTAGTGAGCTAAACCATGGTAGTACAGGTCTTTTCCACAATCGAATACCGGGTTTCATAATCTAACAACTTTTTGCTCAAATAATAGATGGCGTGTTCACGCTTATCATCATATTCCTGGACAAGCATGGCCCCAACGAAAGTTTCCTCAATGGCCAGATACAGGATGAGTGGTTTTCATGGGATAGGGGGTGTCAAGACGGGTGGATCGATAAGATATGCCTTAATTCTGTCAAACGCTACTTGGCAGTGATCATTCCATACCATGGGTTGCTGTTTCTTTAATAGTTTAAAGATGGGGTTCGTAAACAGTAGTGAGGCGAGCAATGAATCGACTAACATACTGCAAGGACCCTAAAAACGATCGGACCTCCTTCTTTGTCTTAGGGGGAGGCATGTCCCTGATGGCTTTTGCTTTATTTGGATCCATTTTAATCCCCTTCTAGCTAACCATGTGTCCCAACAGCTTGCCGGAGGTAACTCCAAATACACATTTCTTTGGATTTAGACGAAGATTATACTTTTCAATGCAAGTCATGAACTTGTTGAGAATAGCAGGGTGCTCCTCTCGAGTGGCGGACTTCACAATCATGTCGTCCACATACACTTCCACTTCTTTATAGATCATATCGTGTAGGAGGGCAGTTACAGCTCCCTGATAAGTGGCCCCGACATTTTTCAACCCAAACGGCATTGCCTTATAGCAATACACCCCCCATTCAGTGATGAACGTTGTTTTGACTTTATTGATAATATTTACCAGAATTTGATTGTACCTTAAGAACCCATCCATGAATGAATACATAGCGGCCCTGGCGGTGCTATCAATCCGAACATTGATATGTGGGAGAGGTAAGTCATCTTTTGGCGAGGCTTTATTGAGGTCTCAGAAATCCACACAGACTAGGACCCTACCATCCTTCTTTGACACTGGGATGATGTTGGACAACCAAGTCGGGTATTCTACCACTTTTATGAATCGAGCTTCAATCAACCTTGAAACCTCTGCCTTAACCTGTTCCGCCCATTCAGGTCTCAACCGACGGAGCTTCTGCTTGACAGGTTAAAATTTAGGATCAGATGGGATTCTGTGTTTGGTGATTTGTCTGTCAACCCCAGGCATGTCTTTGTACGACCAGGCAAAAGCATTAACATGATTTTTAAGCACTTTTATGATCTCACTTCTTTCCTCGGGAGTTAAATCTTTGGAAATGGTTACCATTTTGGGATTGTCATCTGTACTTGGGTTTATTTCACTTAATAATGTATCACTAATGCCAAAAAATTATGCGTATTGTTATGTGAATGCATGGATCCATTAAGAAAGACATCAAACAAGTAAGCAGAATGAGAGTTATTCATTGCATTAAAAGCCTCATAAGCAGCATTATTTGCATCAAAAACATTAGAAATATTAAAAATTACATCATCTATATCCTCCTCCACAGGCGGAGGGGCTTTAGTGTCAATGTCAACGGGAGAAGTGTCCTCTGTATCGTCTAACAGAATGGCATTTAGGTCATGCTCTAGAGCTGTCTTCTATACAATAGTGAGTGATGGCCCTTCAGACAGGTCGGCCTTTTCGGTGAGAGCCCTGGCGAGCTTTTCTACTATGGCTGTTATAGCGTCTTCTTCCCCGTTACCCTTCAAGCCTTTCCTCATCAGTAGTTCTATAGCTTTTATCACGAATCCCACAGCATTCCCAATTTTCGGATCGATAGACTCTTCATTACTTCTCTTAGGCTCATCCTCAGGATGTATCTTATCCTTCCCTTTAGCTTTATTGAAAACAACATTGACAGGCGCATTGGGCTCGTGTTCAGCTGAAACTGTTATGTGACCAGTCTCAAAGTCATAGACATCTTTAAAGATCTCAAAGCCAGGCCATATTTTCCCGCCATACTTAATTGGCTCAGGCTCCCCCTTATAAGGCCTCTTGCCTTGGATCTCACAAATAGTGACCATGCGGCAATAGCAAGAAGGGATGCGGCGATAGGCTTTTCTAGGCTTATATCCCAATCTAGCTCCATGAATAAGGATCTTCGGCTCCAATGCCTTAATAATTCCCTATTCGTGTATTCCTCAACCTCTGCCAGGCCTGTAACCAGATCTCTTCATAGTTTGCCCGTATCCGCATAAAGGTAGCTGTGCTAAAGGGGAGGAGGCTTCTGAGCTTTGTTAATTATGGCAATCTGAAGGCCTTTTTCTAGATTAGCTTTGGCTTCCATAATAGCCATAACAGAAATAGTCACCATTCTGTCATCATGAATTAACTTGATTTTTTGGTGTAGTGTGGAGGGAACTGCGCCTAAAGCATGGAGCCATGGTCGGCCAAGAAATAGAGAATAGGTAACAAGAATGTCAAGTACGGTGAAACGTACATTGCTTGCCACACCTTTGACAATGACTTCTGCCTCAAAAGTCCTAATTACATTGCGCATTGAATCATCGTAAGCTCTAATAACCGTGTTGGACCTTTCAAGCATGTCCTCTAATAGCACCAGATGAGGAAGGATTTTTAGAGGGCATAGGTTTAGAGTAGAGCCATCATCCACCATGATGCATGGGATGACCTTATCAAGAATTTGGATCCGAATGAATAAGGCTCTATTGTGATCCCTTACCTCGAGCGTAAGATCAAAACGATCAAACACAATATGAGGCCCTTTTCTCGGGGGAATGCCTTCTGCTATTGTGGCGCACATCTCAACGACTGAGGTGATCAAATTAGCTTCCAGACCTAGGAGCTGCTTGATTAAACCCTTGTGATGCCTTTTAGAGTCAATTACCAGTTGCCAGATGTTGTACCGGGCTTAGGTGTTTTTCAACTGGGTAATAAGGGGGTCAACCTCAAGACTGGTAGGGACAGGCGGAGGTGGGGAAGGGGGTCTTGCAGTAGTTCCAACTCTGCCAGGAATTAGGTCTTTGGTTAGGCAAAGATATCGGTCTTTCGGCTGATATACACGACCACTCCGGGTAATATTAAGGATATTATCCAGCAAGATGCTCTTGGTGGCTCGTGTTTCAAACAAGTATTGTTGCTCTTTGGAGTCTGAATCTAGGTCTTGTAGCTCATACTTGTCCACGCTAAAAAGGTCATGGTGATCAACCTTGAACAAGTTGGTGCTTATGGCCTTGGTCTCTCGAGCCATCTCCCCATCCTCATCAGAATAGTTCTCCTTCGAAACAAAGGAATCTACGCTAAATAGTGCTTTCCCCTTCGCTTTCTTTCTTTTTCCCATAAATGGTTTAGACCTCCGGCTCTCTTGCTTTGGTTGGTTTGGATCAATTTCTATTCCCTAAATGGAGTTGACTCCGGGGTTGGCTTGATTGATAAGGTCAAAAACCGAGCAAGATGGTAGACCCGAACCGATGACCAGGACAGAGTTACTACTGTCCGGCCCTCGAGTAAGGAGATTGAAACTGTGGTTTTGGATAAACCAGATTGGGCCATGCTGACCTTACTTCTGAAGTTCGATAAAGGATTATTCATAGTGCTCGGGGCCTTGTCCGGTTCAGCAATCTTTACTTTGCTAACCAACCGTTGAATAGCTGAGAGCAGGGCTTTGCAGTTGTTGGTTTGGTGTCCCACCTGAACGTGATAATTACAGAAGTTATTCTTGTCTTCAGGTCTAGGTGGCTTGTATTCCTGAAGGGACTATATGAAACCTGCTTCCCTCAAGCGCTGGAAGATGACCCGTAAGGGCAATTTATAGGGGTTGGTCAAAATAAAAGGGGGACGAGGAGGTTGGATTGTGGTAATCGTTGATAAAGCCGGATTGGCTGTAAGTGGCGTAGCGAGGGTGTGAGAAATGGATTGAATTACAGGCGGTGTTTTTGGCTGAGCCGGCGCCAGGGCTGAGGGTTGAGCTTCATTCTTCCTTAACCACGGTTTCCCCGCTCTCTCGGCCTTCTCACGCTCTGCCTCACACTCAATTTTCTCAGCTTTCTCAAACACAGCCTTATAAGAAAGAAAGGAATCTGTAGCCATTTCCTTGCAGAATAGGGAGAAAGACCCTTCGAGGATTTTGACAATCATTTCCTCAAGGCTAAGCTTAGACTTTATCAAGACCTGAGTCGACATCCACCTATTAAAGTACTGCTTAAAGGTTTCGTTGGGCATTTGACGAACCCTCTCAAGATGTTGGAGGGTCATCTCCATCATAGTATTGAAACCATAATGCACTTTCAATGCCTCGAATAAGAGAGTCCAGTCAGTTATAATATGTTGCGGCAAAGTGTGATACCATTCGAGGGCAAGGCCCCGAAGGGAGCAGGGAAACATTTTAGCAAGCACCTTATCACTCAGCTTCTTTACGCACATCACTCTTTCATACATTATGATGTGAGAGGCAGGTGCTCCTGAGCCATCATAATGAGCCATGTTTGGCATAGTAAAATTATCGGGAACCCAATCCTCATCCCTCTTAGGTTTCTTATCAGTGATGAGGTGGTTGATGTAAGCTTAGATCTCGGGCATCACGGCTAGAGGCTGTGTGACCTAGTCACTGACCGGTTTGTGAGAGATAGTCTGGGCTTTAGGTGTCGCGCCCGAAGAATGCGCGACCTGGTCATTGATGGTTTGAGAAGTTATCATTTGTCGAACAAAGGTGGCTACCTCAGGTGTCACGCCCGGAGGCTGCGTGACCTGGTCGTTGAGTGTTGGAGGTAGCGGAGGGCAAATGGTCAGCTGGCTGGCAAAAGGATTTTGGGGGTAGGTGGTGCCTTTCGGAGTCACACTAAACAGCGGAGGTGTGAAGGAGAATAGTGGCCGAGAAACTAGGCTTTGGTGAGTGAATACCGAAGGAGTGGAGCTTTAGGAGAAGGGTCTTAGGTTGAAGGGTACAACTGATGGGACGGTCGAAGTTGATAAGAAAGCTGAAGCCTGCCCAAACTGGAATGGACTCGCCATAGGTTGGGTTGATTGAAAGATAGGTACGACGGGTCTCGCCTCTACCAGACTGGTCAATATCTGTGCTGAACCATTCGGGGCATGAATATCATATGCCGATACTCGATCGGAATTCCTGTCTTCGAGAGCTCGCTTAACGGCTGCCTGAACCGTAGTTTGGATAGAAGCTTAGAAAGCGTCTGAGTTCAAGAATTGCATCATAGCACTGGTAAAGTCAAAACCAGGTGGTGGTTGGGATCCTATTCCCGAGCTGGAAGTGGGGCCAAAGGGCTCTTCTGGCTGAGGGGTCCCTTCATTTCTTGGGAAAGACATGGCTGGTCGAGAGGGATTTTGGCTTAATTGAACTTGTTCTGAATCTGACTCCTAACTAGAATTGGTGTGGGGAATTCCTTCGACTTCCATGGTGACAATCGAGGTCAGAGGATGACGTATCAGACGGTGTTCTATCCTTTTCCAAGCTGGGGTGCGACGATCAGTGCGCCTCCTCCTAGCTGAAATGGTAGGTAGTGGGTCAAACCATGAATGGATTGGTGAATGGTATGAATGGTATGCATGCCTTTTGTTCCTTGGAAATGATGCGTGATACGTATGGCTGCACGTAGACGTGGTTGATGATGTGATGGCTTATCCCTCCAATATACGTGGGACATTTGTACCTTACGCCATATATAGCAATATATGGTGACGCAACGGAGGTACAAGAGAAGTCCTACGGGTGTTGCTAAACTTCTTCCACGGGTGGAAGTGGTAAGGGTAAGTTGATTCATTTTCGGCTCTTAAAGCCGATGCATGAGGGTTACATGATCACATAGCACATAGCACGCGAATCGGCCCTCTTCCAACCTTATGACTCCCACGTAACGCCTCTTTAGAAGGATGGAGTTTGGCCTCTTCACCGGTAATGGTGAAAGAAGCGCGTCCTAATTATTTTATTTATTTTAGGTAGTCTTAAGGGGAATGATGTGCTAAGGCTTTTTCTAGCTCGGCTTTGGTATAGGGTTGTTGATGTAGAAGGTTCTCATTTACCTTGATTCCACGTTACTCAACCACTACCTAAATAGGTGCGATCGTAGGAGTTTATGTGTTGGTTAAAACGAGTGATCCACCCACTAGGCATCCTCAATTCCAACAGGGCATGAGTGATACTTCATGAGCTTCTCGAGTGAAATAGGGCACTTAAAATTACCGAACTATCTACACGCGTGAGGATAAAATGTTATATAAAAAAAGAATGAAGTTTTAATTTGGCCAATGATTTCAATACATCATCAAAATCTTTTAAACTTTATGAAAGAAAGTTCAAGTTTAAAGAGTATTCCCCAGCAGAGTCGCCACTGTGAGCGGACGACATTTCGCGCGGCTGCAGCGCAGGGCCGGGCCCGGTAGGGCCTGCCCATTTGAATGACGGGGGATGAGTGTGATGTGTTTGGAAAATGATTTTGCATATTTTAATGCTCAAAAGATACGAGATCGAAATCCCATACTAAAAATAGAGTCGCCACCCGGTTCAGCTCAACCGGGAAATTTTTGATACGATTTTCCCATCGGGTGGTTGGACCATATCTCAAGTAGAGATTCGAGTTCGGATGATGTTATCTATTTTTCATTAGGCCAAGTTAAGATACTTCATTCTTTCTTAATCGGTTTAATCCACCCTATTTATTTGTATTTTTAGTTATTTTATTATTTTCGCGTTTATCAAGCAATTGAAGCAATGAATAAAATATTTACAGTCATTAAAAAAATAAGTGTGGAAAGTAAAATTATTATAAGGTTTTCAAGTCCTATGCATTTTTCTATGCAATAAATAAAATACCTGAATATCCGATATACGTGTGCCTGCAGAAGATTGTTAGCATGGGTATAGCATATTTTATTTACAATATTATAAAGCTCGATCGGATGGTTAAAATGAGATTTGAACGGCGTTTTCGAGGAAATTCCATTTTTAATCAAATTTTGGGCTCAATCGTTACTTTAACCGGATTACGAGTGAAAATACCCACACATTACGGGGTGGGGTCTGTTTGCAAGAGATTTTGAACTTTCATCATTACATTATATGTTCTAGTTTCGAAAAATAATCTAACCCGGGAATAAATGAAAATAAAAGTGCTGTCCAGAAAGTCATATCGCCGACGATACAACTGACGCCGCCGGCGACATGACTGATGTTGCTAGCGACATGGCTAATGCCGCTGGCGACATCAGTTATATCACTGGCGATATCAGCTTATAGGCAGCAGTGGTGGCAGTAAAAATGACCGAAAACCCAAAAATGAATATAAATTGACGAAAATTAATACAAATCAGTAATATTAATGCCAAAGAGCTATGAGACTCAGGATTTTTACCTCGAGGTCACCTCTTCGTGAACCGAAAGAAACACCTCCGGGGAGCTTGTTACGACGATTTAGCAGTAAATTTAAGTGCTTTTGGTTTCTAAATCCAATCAAGTTGATTTTAACTTAAAGACTTACTGGCTTTAAACTCACAATCAGAGAATTCAAAGAAGGAAAACTAGGAAAAATGGTTCGAAATCCTTTTTTCTGTTTTATCTAATTCTTATCTCACTAAAATCTATTCCCACATTAAAAATCCTCACCTTCAATTCCTTCCCTTCTAAATGCAGCTCAAGGTGTGCTTTTATAGGTGAAATGGGGTGTTTTTTGAGGCCTTTTTTACCAATTCCGCCGAAAGTGGCCGAAAGGCTGTCTGTGGAGGGACCCATTTTGGGTCATGCCGCTGGCGACATGGTGATGCCGCCGGCGGTATGGCCGACGTCGCCGGTGGTACGGTGATACCGCCGGCGGCATGGATGATGCCGCTGGTGGCATCAGCCTCCAGCATACCGACAGCTAACGGGCCTAAAAGCCAAAAAAATCGGGAAAAGTGGTTTAATAGTGGGTGGAAAGGCATCTTTTTGACTTTTAATAATATTTTAATGGGTATTTATTATTTGGGTGCCAATCAACGGTTTAAGCTCCCACCGGACGCGTTATCGGCCACGCCGAACTATATTCTACCAAATATAAAATTCGCGAGGAATATTATTTTGGTAATAAAAATTCTAAAGAGAATTTTTATTTTGAGGTATTAAAATTGGGTACACTCCATCATCGTCTCGCGAGAGGGACTGCAAAATCCCGTGCTCACAATCACCATCACTATAAGACTAAAGATTTGATGGACTAACATCATCACCCTTACAACATTCAACATATAATTCAATACACTACATGTCCACAGTATTGTTGACTATCCCCATCATCATATTCACATCATCATTATCACAAAGCTCACGACAAGTGTAAAGTAATTTGTCACCATGCATTGCATGCGGATAGCGAAACTCAATCTTAACTTCATTCAATGGCAATTTTACAACAGCTCTAATCTTATCGTATAAAATACTTATATCCAATTGTGTAGGCACCGTTATTGTTTTGTAAAATCCATTCTCATAATCAACTCCGCATTCATTCCTAACTTTATTACCACCCCAACATACCACTACTAGCAAAGAATTCGACATTTCTGTTACCTGAAAAATAAATGAAATAATACTATTAAAGAAACATATTAAATTTTACATCATATTTCTACATAGATTAATATAAATTATCATTAACATTTTGTGATAAACATCTAATCTAAATTTAGCCTAAATTAATACTTCTGATAATAATTCACATTAGCCTTTATATTACTAAACATTATAACATTAATAAATATCTAATCTAAATATTATTAATACTGTTTTCAACTTCAGTCATTTCAACTTCATATCTAATCTAAGTTATTTACATTTTTTTAGCATATAATCTCTTTAATTATCTAACCTAAAGTACTATAAAAAAACTAATTCTACAAATTAAACAACGAAATTTCTTTTCTACATTTAACAAACTGAATGTTGTTATTTTTTTCTAACTATGAAAAATAGAATACACAAAATTATATCTTTATACAAATGAAAATAGAATAAACAAAATCATATAAAATGCAAATACAAATTAAAAGTGAAGTGAATGAAGATTAAAGAAAAAGGCATACCTGGATTTGAGCTTGCTGGATATGAAAATAAAGAGGAGAAATGAGATTTGAGCTTAGTGGATATGAAAATGAAGAGGAGAAATTCAAAGATCAATTTTTTGGATATTGGATAGTTGGGAAATAAAGTGGGGCGGGTGAGAAATAAAGTGAGGCGGGTGGGGTAATAAAGACGGGTTGATTTTTTTTTACTTTAATAACTTGTCCGACTTTGTATCCGACTTTTACATATTCGGACAGGTGAGGAATAATTTGACCAAAAGTGTATGATTTTTTAAAAATCAGACAAACTAAAAAATTGGCTTTGCGACTTTTTGAAAGCCGGACAAAAAAAAATACCCCAAAATTACAAATAGTTTATAAAACATCCTAAATCTGTTAATAGTTTTGAAAATAACAATAAAAAATTCTTTAATCCATGTTTTGTTGCTTTCTTGCCTAATATATATTGGACAGCAAGGCAGAGGGAAGAAACCGATACCTTGAGCAGTTATTATCAGTTGCAGAGAAGTTCAAAAGGAGTCCTTACAGGCAAGTCAACTAAACTTCTTCGTAGTGTATCTGTTTATTTCTTGGCTCTTTCTGTGCGTGCTAATAGCTTAATGCCACTCATGCAATCGTTTTCTCTGAATTTCTCCATTAGTTTATTGTGCGGTGGTTGAGGCACACCATTTTTGGAATCATTTACTCATTTGGTCCTCTGGTAAACATGTTACCTATTTGGTCCATGTGATATGCAACCTATTACCTTTTTGGTCCTTATAGTGCATATTATGAATAGAATAGAGATTCTACAATGGAGGGCTAAAAAAGGTAACAAATTGCATAGCACGGAGACTTAATAGGTAATGGTTGCAAATTAAATGGTTCAAAAAGGTAACAAATTGCATAGCACATGAACTAGATGAGTGACATGAATACCAAAGGGACCAAAGGGGTAAATGAGTTATTACACAGGGACCAAAAAGGCCATTTTTCCCGGTAGTTGATGAAGAAGTCATTCCCGGGTCATAATTTTATTCCATATTCTATGTTTAACATAGATAGAATCAGGAAAAGACTTAACATTTTTAAAAAATTATTTGTTTGCAGAGCTGCAGAGAAGGAGCCGGATCTTGAGAAGCGGGTGGGCATTGGTGGGTATGGGTATCCAGCTTTGGTTGCTCTGAATGTGAAGAAAGGAGTATATGCACCACTTAAAAGTGCATTTGAACTTGATCATATTACGTAAGTCTTTTCAACTTCTCATGCACTATTTGCTAGTTTAGTAATCTTTGTCTAAAAAGCTTATAAAAAGGTGAATGCTGGTTTTTTTTCAGGGAGTTTGTTAGGGAAGCGAGTCGGGGTGGAAAAGGAAATACGCGTCTGGAGGGCACACCGGAAATAGTAAAGACGGAGCCATGGGATGGAAAAGATGGAGAGATCATTGAAGGAGATGAATTCTCATTAGAAGAACTTATGGGTGAAGATGGTGGAAGTAAAGATGAACTATGAGAAAATGCAGCATTAAACGGAAATTTGAGGCTGTATACTATTTTGATGTCAGTGAGAGTAATTGAAGGAACCTTTCTTTAGGAAAGTAATCCCTCTTTTTTTAATTCAAGAGGTTATTTTGAGTTGCAATTAGTTATGAGAATAGAGAAACGGCAAGTAAAAGACATCTATGTATTGGTATATTTATGAACAGGTAAATACTCAATTTTTATTTAATGATCTTTATAATTGCTGTTAAAAGGAAAACAAGTTGATCATTGTCAATAAATACACCAACTACACATGGAGTTATAATGCTTTTGTGACACCTTTTTTTTGCCTTTTGTGCAATTCCAAAAAACTCTAATCAAAGGGCTAAAAAATTGGTAGAAATAAGTGTATATTATCATATTTCAATACCAATTTTGTTGTTTCACGCATTGTTTCTTTATCAATTTTGCATCATTTTGGTGCTTTATGCAGCGGAAAAACTATTCCCTACTTCGGTAGATAGATTGTTTCCAGTGATTCATATGTTGACGGATGCTGGTCGATTGTTAGGGGAAGTTTCTATGGATAGAGCAAACAGATTAATCCCTTATTATATTTGACATGCATTCCATTTTTATGATGTACTGTTGGGATGCTGGCTGCCATGAATTTTCTTTCCAATGTGGATTAATTGTTGCAGTTGCTTCTGTAGATGTTTTTGCTGTACTGTGCAGTTAAGAACTAGTTAGTTTTAGGCCAACTTCTTGTTTTCGAATCTGCTTTTGACCAATCTTATAGACTACCAAGTGTGTCTTCTATATGCCTTTTTATAATGGATTTATACCCAATATGAACTGTTTTCTCATAAATTCTGTTGAGTTTAAGAACTATCTTATACTGACTAAAGTTTGGGTAAGATAAGTGTTGGAGATGTGAGGTTGGTTATCCCACATTGAAAATATAAGGGAATGATGAGTGATATATAAGTGGAGTAGATTGGGCCTTAGTGCAAGTAAGTTGGTTTTGTGTTAGATGGACTTAATCCCACTTGTGTGTTCCTTCAATTATTAAGCTTCACTCTTTACTTGCCTTTTTACGTTATTTTTCTAATATACGATGGTTTTTGAAATTTTTGCTTGCTACTCTTAGTTCCATATAATATCTCTTCATTTTGGAATCATATTGCTTTGATTCTCAGACCTCTTCTTTCATATGCTAAATTAGTGATATCCATATTCAGCTTTACAAACCTTCCATAATTTCCTTATGCTTTCTTTATGATTTTGTTGGGAGACATGGACTTCAAAATTACAGGACAGGAAAATAAAGAAATGGCCAGAAGAGAGGCCTTTAGGCTTTCATAATAATACTATTAGGAAAGTTGTTCATTTTCTTTATAACTACAATCCAAAATTAGTGTAAAATAAGATGGTCTAATGGGAGGAATTCAAAATAATTAATTAGTTTCTTTTCCAGAACTGACTTATTAAGAAGTTGGAGGACTAAATCAAAATCTATGGATCCGGTGCTATACAAAGCTGCAAGATCTGGGGAAATCACGTTCTTAGAAACATTAACAGCGGACCAAGAAACAAGGTATTTTTCTCAACTAGCACCATTACACAACACTCTTCTCCATGTTGCGGCTGAATTCAAGCAGGCTGAGTTCTTCAAGAAAGTCTGCCTTAAATGCGATCCTTCACTAAACTGGCAGCCAAATTCAAAATATGAAACTCCTTTACATGTTGCTGCTAGAGTCGGATGTCTCGAAATTGTTCGATTCTTAATAGTTGAACAGGAATCGCGTTATGTATCTATTAATCAACAGGGAGACGACAGAACTTAATTAGACAGAAGAACAAGGATGGAGATACTGCCTTAAACTGTGCTGTTCGATACGGTCATAAGGATGTAGTTGAATGTTTACTGCAGAAAGATCCTGACTTGTCTTGTTTCTCCAATTATGTTGATGAATCAACGCTTTATCTGGCAGTTTCGAATTCATACAAAGACATTGCAATGCTAATTATTCGTCTTTCTCCGACATCATTCTCTCATCTTGGCCCCAAGGGACAAACATCAACACATGCTTCCATCTCTAGAAACTTTACATATACTAGTAATAATAATAACTCAGGTAATTTCTGTTCATTAATTGTAGATGTTATGTGATATAATTATTAGGATTTGCTGGTTGGTGCTGATAATAGTATAAATATGGTATTGTTTAAGTATTGGAAATGATGGAAGAAGTTATAAAGAAAATACCAGAAACCCTGAAAGAAGACGATGATATTGGTTGGACTCCCTTTCACTATGCTGCCATGGCTGGCGAAACCGAAACATTAAAACTTCTGTTGAAATATGACATTGCAGCAGCCTACCAGTTGGATCATGACGGAAATTCGGCTCTTCAAGTTGCATCTTGTTGGGGGAGAATCAGTGTGATCAAAGAGCTAATACAAAGTTGTCCTGACATTTCGAACTCAGTAACAAGAAAGGGAAGACCTCTTCACATGGTGGTCCTAAATAACCAGGTTAAAGTTGTAAAGTATATGTTAAGGGATCCTCTACTAGCTAGCCTGTTGAATGAACCAGATGAAGATGAAAACACCCCTTTGCATTTGGCTGTCCTCTTTGATAAAAAAAACCTATCATTGAAATGCTAGCTAGCAAAGGACACAAGGATTAACATCAATGCTATAAACAAGGAATTTAAGGGGCCTGCGGATATTTATTTCCTGTCCCTTAGAAAGGTATATATGCATCTTCATAATCAAGCACCGGGTTATGAGCATGCATTATCCTTCTTTCTTTCATATGTTTTACTACTTTAAGGATTGAATGTTTGTTTTGAAAAAGCAACGATAGCCGACATGCACAACATTTTGTCAATGATGTAGCCAAGGAGTGGCTGAATAGGATACATGAACTTAAATCACTCCTTTCGGGACTCGAGAACTACAAGGACCATAAGGAAAAAAGCTCCACAAAATATCCTGAAATCTATCTCTTATTGGCCACAATTATAAATACTGTGAGCTTTTCGGCAGCCTTGGCAATGCCAGGTGGATACATAACCGAAGGCCACAAAAAAGAGAAGCCAATTATTGCAGACAAAGCAGCTTTTAAAGCATTTGTAGTGTTAGATGTAGTAGCATTCTGTTGTTCTCTTGGTGCGGTTTATATTCAGCATGCTATTCCAATCCCAGATCACATGCGCGTTAGATCTAAAAGGATTCAGAAAGTGTTAATTCGTGTTGCGATGTTAGC
Organism: Euphorbia pulcherrima; assembly: GCA_947683365.1. NCBI lineage: Eukaryota > Viridiplantae > Streptophyta > Magnoliopsida > Malpighiales > Euphorbiaceae > Euphorbia > Euphorbia pulcherrima. The sequence continues at coordinate 78,119,588 of CANTUS010000001.1, read as the reverse complement.
ATTGGCTTTTGCATTTGCTTCAGGACTATATGCAACACTTGCCAAATCCAGTCTTGGATTATCCAGCATTGCTTTTGCTATGCATTGCTGCTTGCTCTTAATTATTTATAAAGTTTGGTGCTTCGACCCCGTCGGTGGACGCAGGCTCCTTCAAAATTGTTGGGCAATAGGAAAATTTCGCATCCAACTATTTCGATCTAAGGGTAAATGGTTGTTACCTGTTTGTGCTTGCTATATCAAAAAATGGAGTGAACTATCTAGTACGTAGATTGAATATTAAAAACAAACTTATTAGCAGTTTCACAAGGTTATTACTTTTGCTCTGGAGTTTTTTTTGTATCACATAAATAAATATGATAATCTTCTATCTCACTAAACTCATAGTTATAAATTTCTACCCAACTCTAAGTTGATTTTGACATTAATACACAATCAAATTATGTTAGTACATAAATACAACGTCAAACTTGTACATAAATACAATGTCAAACTGTAATCAACTTTAAAAAGACGGCAACTTTACAAAATACGCGGCATCCTTAAATCTTACTCACTAGTGGATTGATTATATTACCTGTTAGAGTCAACAGCTTTAGCTCCCCAGATCGATTTGTGATCATGGCATCTATTCTTTTTCTCATTCCCCTTTAATATAAAATGGAGCAATTCTAACTTCTACAAGCAGACGTTTTCTATCCTCCACAAGCATTCTTTCCGCAGGGGTGAATCTGTAAATATGGCTTTAATGAAACACTTCACCTGCAATTTATCCAACTTCTTTTTAGCACAATCAAATAAGAAATGGGACGCAACCAACATAAAAGGTAATAATATGGCTATTCAGGTTGTTATGTTATGTTATGTTATGTATTCTATATATTCAAAGAGTTACAATGACATAAATGCACCAAATATGATTTGCGTCAATTGGGATGTATGGTAGTGCAAGAAATTGTCACTCATAACAGAGATTATCGAAAATAAAATGAGCAAAGGTTGCTTGAACCTTACGTACCTCTAACATTGTAAAACCACAGCCGAAGAGTTCACCGCTTTCCCAACTGTTGGTAATCGATTTCAAAGGCATGTCCAGCAACTCTGAAGCATTTTATACCAAATTAGTAAACATAAAAGTAGCATAACATTAATTTCCACAAATACACATCTTAGTAAAATCGTGCCTGCAAGTTTTCGTATTTTACACAAAGACGGTATGAACTCATCTAGGGAAAACGTAGAATTATCTTCTGACTTCTCCTTTCGGATTATAGCAGTCAAGGACTCCATTAGCGAAGCAAGATTTTCCAGCATCATAAAAATCAGTCGCTGAAGCTGGTGAAATATGAACCAATTCAATACCCTCAGAAAACAAGCTCTCAAAGCCGAAAACCACTTTTAATTTATACAAATTGAATAAATAAATACCTGTAACGTTTCATCTGCTGCCATATCATCTATAAGGAGTATGTCTCTAGTGATTCTAGAAAAAACAGACTCTAGAACCATACACATGCTTTTCTTGTAAATTGAAGGCAGCAAGAGAGGCTCCCATATAATCCGTACTTTTTCAAGAACAAAAACTACCTGATAGAGCAACACTTAGCTCAAAACTATATGCTGAAAATAAATTTGATAAATGGCAGCAGGACAGATAACTGTAAAAACATACTTGATCTATGCTAAACTTTGCAGATTCAAATTGCTTCATCTGATGAGTATTTTGAAAGCCATCAGCACCATCTATGGCCTGTTAATAAAATTTCACCAAAAAATAAAGCATATTATTGGTACATAGGGATTTCAGATATTTTTAGATAATAACAGTCAGATTTCGATGAATATATGAAAATTTTACCTCTATCAAATTGAAAATAACAAGTTGGGTTTGTCTGTGTAATACGTCCTCAGCCATTACATGAAATCGTGGAGCCAGATCAACAAAAACAGCATTTTCTTTAACACAACTTGGGAAGTCTGGCCTATACTGTATCATCATAATTCAACCACATGTAGAGAGTTAGCTTTTCTACTAGACTTAGGCCATGTTCTCTTGGATTACAATTTAATGCAGTTCAGTTCAGTTCAGTTCAGCTATGCGTGTTATAAATTTACACTGAAATAAGTTTAGTTCAGTTCAGTTCAGTTCAAGTTAAGCTCACTTCAGTTCAGTTCAGCTTTCAGAAGTTGAAAAGAACATTGCCTTATTCAAGATTCCATTTTACATCAATTGTTAACTGAATGTTTCATTGAATGAATATTAGATTTAAGTAATGAACAATACTACAGTCCAAGTAATTTAGGCAACAGAAAAACCAATCGTAATTCCATTTCAGATTCATCATTGTAAAAATACTAGCATGTAGGTGCATCACTACATACCTCAAAAGCTAGTCCAAGTATCTCTTGGGATAAATAGAAACAATCATTGTGCATGACTACAGCAACCTGGTTTATGCCATTAAGCTGCCTTTCTAGCTTCATACATCATCAAAAGCAAACGTTAGTATGACCATAAGTCTAACATCAAACACATTGCTCACAGAAGAAAAGGTGCTAAACTTCATGTGTGACAAATGTATTATATATCACCAAGTACTTCAACAAGTAAATTTCATGTCCTGGAACTAGCTTCTATGCACTAACCTTGACAGGAATAACTGCCTCATAAAGAAGTATAGCATCCCTAGCAGCATGATAAAACTCCAATGCAACTCTTGGAGATGACAAACAAACATCCTGCACCCATCATAACAAAAACACACTTTATATGTAATGTTAGGGTTCTTTATCTTAGGGTTTCACTTATACCGTGGATAAGGAAAACATTTGATGGTAATCAAAAGGTAGAACAGAATTCACAAGAAAATGAAAAAGAATTGAATTCACTCAATGGAATCCAATTGAATTGATTTCTTCAAACAAGTTCTTTTTTTGAAACCTTCATTCATATTAGAGAATTCAATTGATTGGTAATAAATTTATTTAACATTTTTTCAAAATTGTTTACACAAGTAGTTTCCCTCTTTAAAATAAAAAAGAATGCGAAGGATAATATGTTAAAAACAATATCCAAGAGCTTAGCTCAAATGAATTCCATCAAAATCATGCAACTTTTGGCAAGATTTATATTCCTTATATTCACAAGAATTCAAATATTGCATGATTTGAATTCTATCGATATTTTTTGGTTCCAAACAAGGGAGTTTGACAAAATAAATTCAATTGAATTGAATTCCCTCAAAAATGAGCTTTCCAAACACACCCTAATAGTTTTTGCAACTGTACAACCGTAAGAAGTGCACTCATGCACTTACAAAATATCTTTCATATAAAAGAGATAGAGAGCGAGAGAGTGAGTGAGAGAACATAGCATGAAGATGAGAGGCATCACAGACTGCAGATTAGGGGATTATATTATATGTAACTTCTGCTGGGGACTAGATTCCCACTGTCTCAAGAGAAAAATTGATGGTAGTGGTTCAAAAAGGTAAACTTCATTCTCAAACTAACTTATTTACCTTTTTTTTTTTTGATAAATACCATATATTCATTTCAAAGATATAAATACATGATACATCCCAATAAGGCTAAAGAACAAATTCGCATAAGGGAAATAAGGGAAAGATAGATTAACCAAAAGGTAGCAAAAATAACTAACACAAATAAAATAAAACACAGCATTTTCCTTGAAACTGAATCTCCAACAGTATCAACTTCCATAGCTGTAGATCTACATCCGTCATACCATTTCTGATTTGGAGCCTTTTTCCATCTGAGAATAGATCTAAATAGATCGTTCAAGAGTGTAGATCTATTGATCTACACCATAATGACCCGCTTGGGCTGAAATATATCGTCTCCATCCATAAAAATGTTGAAAACAAGTAAATATAAGAAATAATGACAAACTTAAAATAGATCTAAGCTTTGAAGATGTCAACTATGAAGAAATTGCAGAGAAAGGAAAAGACCAAGAAAAAACAAAAATGTATGAATTGAAATACTACTTTTGCCTCCAAGATCCGCCCAGCATGCTCTCCTCTCTTTCTCTCTCTCACCCTTGTTGTTCTAATCCACCAAGTTTAAGCTTCACATTATTATATAACCTCCTACAAGGCTACACCTCTCATGCCCTTCATCACCTAGCAACTAATGCCAACAAAGAGACCTTCCACACATAAACTTAAACTACCTAGCTACCATTTATAACTATATAGAATTCTTTATGTCATTCTCATTTTTAGTAAACATAAATTCTACCAACTAATGCCAGCTAAGAGACCTTCCATGTGTCAACTTATATTCCGTTACTACCCTTAATAACCATTAACCATACATCATTTTCGTCACATTCTCGCTCCTAGTAAACATGAAGTCTAGCTACTAATGACAGCGATTTCACTGATTTGTACCGTATACTCCAAATATTTATATAAGACTTGATAAACACCTCAAACATAAGTATCATGATAAAGGAACACTTTCAAACCTCCCCTACAGAACGTGTCTCTTGACATGTAACATATATGGCTATAGAAAAAATAAGGACATGACTTCTATTGAAAGAATTATAGAACCTCAATGAAATTTGTAAAATTGTGTTTCGGAAGTGCACCACAGCATTTGCTCACACACACCCAGACACACAAGTAGAACTGGCGAAAGCAGAGTGGGGAAGGAAGATAATTTGTGCAATAAAAACATTCGTTCTCATGAAACACGGGATAATCAAGTAAAAATTTCCAAACAATATAAGGAAAGTAACTCTGTTTTTAGGAAACAGTAAACCACCTTCAGTGTATTGTGCACTAAATCCATGAGTTGAGAAGCTGCTTTGGACACCACACACCTTTCAGAGAGAAAAAGCAAGTCAACAACATGCTCAGACGAATTATTGGTTTCTCCAGCATTCCTCAGTGGAGGACCTTCTCTTATGTACTCCTGCAGAAGTATGGGATATTCAAACTGCACAGTAAAAGAAGAGATTATAAACGAAAATATGTATAGCGTTCTCTAAGACTTTACTTGGGGGATGGAAAAGTCACACTGTAAAAGCAAATTTCTAGCTTTTGCCAACGTTTCTGTCTTTTTCTTAGATGCAAAGTGGACCTCAACATTTTCACCAAAATTGCTCAACTTTTCTTCAGAGCTATCTGAAGCTGAAATAAATTTCATTTCTTTCAAGTCAGACTCAAACTTGGATGTGTGTTTGATGACATTCTGAAAGTCAGCAAGTTTGGAAGCATCTTCAGGGACAGCCTGAAACAAATAAATAAGTAAATGTTATAGCATTTGCTGCAAACAAGGAGTTTCAGTTACTCAAACATTCACAATAACCAATGAAGAAGAAATTCAGCAGTGAAAATGCATAAACCAAACCAAGCTAGTACAAACCAAAACCAAGGTACTAGAACAATTTGTGCACCTCGTGTTAGGACCAAGACAAACATGATTTCCACATATGCAGCAATGATGCCAAGGGGTTTATCAGATTATGTATGAACAGAATGTAGATACTAGATAAATCCAAGATATGTTGAAGCAATACCCAACAAGTGCAAGAATCATTCACAATCACACATGACAGCAGATAAATACATATATATCAATAAACAAAATATTAAGTCTCTAAAAGAATTTGTAATCTTTGCTTGGTTGTTTTAACAAAGATTCCAGGTGCCGAGATTAAAGAATGTTTAACAGTCAATAGCATTTCTGAATAAAAAAGAGAGATCAATCTTTTCTACACATACCCAGCTTCAGAAGATGTGAAATTAAAGACATATATCGACAATTTCATAAGTTAGATCTTTTGAGAAAGAAACACAATGAAATATTGTCATCTTTCACATTACTTTGAAGATTTAGAGTTAGACAAACCTTGGAGAGGAAGTTAGCAATGATTAGCTCGGATATCCTGTACCATGTCAATCTCCCAAAACACTGAATCCAGGCCTCATTTTGGAAACATAAGCGTTCAAATATGAATTTTACTACCTGAACTACTGCTGAATATATAGTTTTTCCATTTGCATCTTCCATCTGTTAATTGGAGAAGAATACAGGTCAGAACAACAACTAATATTCAAAACCACTAGGGAAAGTGTGGATGAGACTCATGCTAGATCTAAATCATCTGATCTATTATAGATTTTTTACTCCATCTATATATGACAATAATGCTCTAAAAAGTGAACCCATGAAATAAGTTCACTAGAAGATTGCCATTTTATAAGCAAAATTGCACATGCATGGGTATCCATTCCAGTTTCATATTCTATTGTAGAACCAACAACCCATTAGGGCCATGATATGGGACGTTATTTACATCCCAATATCACAAGATATCTCAAAGATTTCACCAGGCAATTTTACCTGAGGATGTGATGATGGAACCATCTTCAATATTGCATCTACAGAGTCTTCTGAGACTTTTTCAGAATCTTCCACAAATTCAATAGATGATCCTGAATTTACAGCAGGGGTAATAACAAACTTGATCATTTTATCAGCCACTTTAGCAAGACCATATCGTAATATTCCCATGACCTACAAAAGCTCATAATGATGAGTGAAACATATTGTAGTTCTGGAAAACAGGTAAATTGAACTACTTTTGCTGCCACTGCAGTATTTTGATGTAACTCAGCAACTATATGAATTCATAAAGCATAAGAGGCACCATAAAAGACATATCTTGTAAACACAATATAAGAATAAGAGATTCTGGAATCAATATGTGAAGAAATTGCAATAGCATAATCTAAGCAGCTACTCCTTCAGTGATATCTTTTTAACTTCAAATATAACAAATAAACTTTTGTTTGTTGTAATGTAATGCTTTTCCAACACAGTAAATTGTAGGTCTCGCTCTAGACGAAAAGAAGAAGAGGAATATTATTGACGAAGATTAGAGGACATAAATACTTACTTCCAACGTCTCTAAGACAGTGTGAAGGCCAACCCCTGCAAAGTCAACAATGTTCAACTGATACTTGATTCGAACTCCACCAGAATCTGGCTCAAACTGTACTGCATATTCCATGAACCTTTGTAGCACCTCTTGAATCTACAAACCCAAATCCAATTCATCTAAAAAGACAATTACGAACTCAATAAAAATCACAATACACCAGTAGTAACTCACCAAACTTGTGTATGCAACTATATTTTGGTCGCTAAAGAAATCATACAGTGGTTTTGTTAACAGAATAAGCCCAATGGTATAATGGCATTTATGATTCAAATATCATATCAGAACAATGCATCTACAACAGGTCTTGCTATAGCATCATAATTTATCATAAAACAAACAGCGGGATATTAAAATTTAGCAAGTAATAAGGACTAAATCTCACCAAAAATGTGTCAGTATATCTGAACTAGAATATGCAGTCACATAACAATAGAAAGCATTCAACTGTTCAAGTCACTTTCATTTCCTCAATGGTATCAGCAACAAAAAGGAAACTCTTAAGAAAATTTTTTACCTCTTCGAAGCAATCGAGCCACTCCTTCCTTAGTAATCCGTAAACCACAGGTTCTTTCTCTTCCCCATCGCCAATCCTCAAAGCTATCTTCAATTCCTTTAATTCCTCAGCAGCGAATTTCAGACGTCCGTTTTTCATTGCCTCACTTACACCTCTCAATCTCTCACTAATCCCAACAATTCCCCTCACCAATTCCAACAATTCTCTTTTCAACCTCGCCTCCTTCATCTTCACACTCACTTCCTCAACAATCTCTCTAATCTCAGCATGCACATGAGAATCCGAAAGTAATTGTACAAGATCGGACACCTTATCGCTGATTTGATTGGTCTGTGAAACGGCATCATTGCACAGGGAGAAGAGGGAAGAGAAGTCGCTGTGATGAGAAAGGAGGTAAGATTTGACTCTAGACTTAATCTGAAGAGAATGCGATTCAAGCCGGCTTATGAGGAGGCGGAGATCAGGCGCGGAGAGCGGCGAGGTAGGGTCCGTCAGGTCGCCGGTAGAGAGAAGGTCCCGGACGTTGATTGAATCAAAAAGAGCATCCATGTCAGGCGGAGAAAATGCTAGTTTGTGATAATGATACACTAGAAGGCGGAGGAGAGTTTCGTAGGGGAGGGTTATCGCGGAGGAGGAAAAACGTGCACCGGCGATTTAGTTAGTCATGGGCTTAGGCTAGTAGGCCCGTCGGAGAACTGAGTGATGAGGTTGTTTGTTACACGGAGGAATTGAATAGCAATGCAACAAGGTTGTGTTCGGTTAGACTTGTTATTAAGAAAAAATTTCATTATTTTAGGTCCGTTATTTAAAATTATAAATTTAAATTGAAATATATTTATTTTATTTTATTTCAGTTAAATTCGGCTCATAAAGTTTATTAGAATATAGTTTAATGAAGTGTTTTTAGTGCTTTTTTTTTAAATTTACTACATTTGGCTCTCAATAATAAGATAGTAAACATCATCTTACTTCACTCGAATATAGACTCAATTTGTGACATTTAAGATTACAGCTTTAATATTCAACCACTAAACTAAGACTTTTAACACAAAATATTTTTAGATAATATTTACAAATATCTTCATAAATGTTTTTACTTTTTACTACTTATATACTATTACTTTAAAAGTAATTTATAAAGTTTTTAAGTTTATTTGAAGCAACCAAATCTTATGCGAAGATAGGTAGATAAATATATTTTAGTTATTTAAAAATTATGCAACTTATAAACTTATGAAGTATTTGTAAGTGGGTCAGCTTTACACAACATTTCAGTTGTTTTTTAATATATAAGCGACATATTCCCACCATTTGCTAATTATATAAGAATCCAATCTACAATTTCACACTTTTTTTTTTCAATGTGGTGGCAACCAAGTTATATCGAGGGGTATTAGCCCAATCGAGATCAAATAGTGTAGGGCTTAGCTCAGCTATTGAATACATTTACTTGCGTTCGGCTCGATGCTCGTCGAGCTTAGAAAAATGAATCTCAGCTCGGGCTCGTGAAAAGCTCGGCTCGAATTTGTAAGCCTAAAAGAGTCTTATATGCACTATTGCACACACAAAATAAAAGTGTTGCCCCTAAGTGTTTCAACTTTGATGATTAAAACTGATTTATGGCAACACTAGTTGAAAAAAGGATTGCATGAATAACATGACATTTTGTTACACTTTTTCAAAAAAATATCGGAAAATACATTTCTAAAAAAAATAACCCAATTTATTTGCGTTTAAAGAAATATATAATTTTAAAAAATTTAAACTAACATCGTAATATTTTTACCATGATCCGTAATAACTCTTATTTCATCTCTTTCTATGTTTTCATCCTATGCAATTTCATATTCATCACCACTCTTGCAAAGAAGTAGCAAGTTATTTTAAATCATCATTTTATGAATAATCATTATAAATGAGTAATTATTACTCACTAATCATATATAATTAATTTATTTTTTACTAATTTATTAACTACAAAAATTATACGAACATATTTACGAGCTTTCAAGCCGAACCTTAGAAAGCTTGATTTGGCTTGTTAATGTCTCAAGCCAATCCCAAACTTGAGTTAAGCTCTATCAAATCAAACTCTAATCGAACTTTAATCAAGCTAAATCTTGAACTGTTTACAAAATTGACTTGTTAACACCCCTAGTCATATCATTGCTTGATGGTTACTTTTCAATTGTTTATCAACCATGTATAAGTTAATTTTACTAAACATTTCATTGCTCACAATCTTGGAATTTTTACTCTTACACACATTCTTCACGGTCAACTTATAACTCCTTTGCATTCTATTCCTTTCATTACCAAAAGAATCAAGTCATTAGTTTAAAATCAATCGTAGGTAATTTTTTTATTGGACATTCACTAGAGTTTTGTCATACACCTGGTTGTGATGGATGACTCTCTTAATAAGGATTTTCTGTATTCACTAAGACTCTAACTCAAGACCTTACTTAAACGATATCAAATCGCTTACCACTTAGACTAACCTTCCTCGATCAACCATACACACTTTTAAGTACTACAATTTGAATCTTTGGTCATGTAAATAGTCAAAGTCTCTATATTTTGTTGGCAATATAGTCAAAGTCTCTATATGAATGCTTATTCTATTCAAAGCTTAAGAACTTTGACCAATTCTCACACTTCCAAGTTTCAACACCTATGATGCCACCATAATAATGCCAATTTTTAACTTCAAAATTTTCACTAATCGTCTTTAACATAATCTCAATGTCTCCAACATTAAACATCAAATTCAAACAACACAATTCACAGTATCATTTCCAAACAAATGCTGCAAATCTAAGCATACCCCAAACAATTTACAGCTTCTAAATACTAATTTTAACTAAGCTAAATATGAATTACATACATTGAACAACAACAGCCTATTTTACTCAATTGATTAACTCTAATGTTGCCTAAGTAACAAATTGCTACCATCTCCATACTGCAAATCAAGAACAAAAGGAAACCACGGAACACAACACAAAAGTCAATTTAAATTTATACCTATTCAAGAACTGAGTAATTCAAGAAGCAAAAAAAGAAACTAACACTTGCAAATAAGAACACTTCCCCAATTTGAAGAGAAAGAGCAACAAAAAGAAAAGAAAGAAATGAACATAATGAATTTGAATCCCTAGCCCCAAAGTCCCCAAATTTTTTGCCTAACAAAATTGCTAATCTTACTTGCCATGCTCTTCTCCAATTCTGAATCAACATCTTGAACTGCAAAATTGGAATTGTTTTCTACCAATTCAAAATTCCTCTCTGGATTCGCCTTTAACACTCGCTTCGCTTTCTCCTTCTTCTTCTTCAAACTCTTTTTCTTCTTCTTCAACAGCCATTTCTCATAAGCTTCAATAATCTCATGAATCACTTGGCGGTTTGGCGATACATCCCAACGCGCCCAAAAACTCAAGTAACAATTAAAACAGCTACACTCAAATACAGGATCATGCTGCATTCCGCCACCGCTATTCTCGCCGTGATAATCACCTGTGTTCTTCTTTTGAGCTTTTCTCCGATGAGTATCGGGGTTTCTTTCGCCGCCGCAGCAGGAGATTAAATAGGCGAGGATTTGTTTGTCTTCGGCCGAGAGAGTTGAAGCAAGAGCGAGGTTGGCTGCCGGGAGAAGTGATAAATGATCGACGGCGAGCGGCGGAGATGGATGAACTTTGCCTTTCCTGTTCTTGTACATTTTTCTGAATTTCGCGGTGATATGATTTTTCTTAGCTCTGTTGTATTTGTGTGAGCATTTCTAAGTAGTTTGGGGTTCAAACACGCGCTTAATGCCCGTGAGACGGGTATTGATACATTTTTTTTTTGATAATCAGGGTATTAATACATTCATATATGTCTGAAGAGAGTTTTTTTTTTATCGATTTAATTTATTGAAGCTTTATTTCGACTATATTTAGATTCGATTTAGATCACGCATTTAACTATAGTAATTGAGTCTTTTAATAAAATATTTTTATATCTATTAATACTTAAACTTAAAATCTTATTTAAATAATATTAAATCATTTAACACTCAAATTTATAAATTACGCCCGAAGCCATTTAACTTGTAAATCGAGTAGGACTTTTCATGATTGGACTGCTGATATAGTCAAAACTCCTCACTTAACAACATTTTTTTTTTGTAAATTTGACTTGTAATTTTTAACATCACTTTTTTATACTTCATCCCTTATTGTTGGTTATTTCTATAAATATGACCCATACTTATATTGATTAATGGATAAAAAGTAGGACAGATTATAAATTGGTTAAAATCGAATAAATTAAAAGTAAACTAAAATAAAATTTTTTAAAAGTCATCATCATTTTAAAATATTATCAGTTTACTCCACTCAGATTGAATACTACATTTTTAATTAAGTTCATAAAATGTTAATGTGCGTGGCTAAGAATCTCAATGCCCTCAAAAAAGTTATACTATCTAGCCTGATCAACTTATATTCAATTTGTCTTAAAATTTTGAAGACAATGAAAAAATAGAGTTCAGAAAATAAAGACGCACCTCAGAATACAATGTTTACTTGAAAACAGTTCATCAGAATGAATGAAGATATATAAGACTTATCTAAAGTAATGGCAGACTTGCTCAAGAATAAAAGCATCTAAGCAACTCATGTGAAGATATTACCCTAAAAACATAATCTTACTTTTTTGTGATATTAAGATAGCATATTCGACAAACAAAAAAATGGATAAGACATATTCAAAATATGAGTTGACAACTTGGAGACAAAAGCCACTTATAGCTACCTGCCACATGATACGCGTCAACTTACAAAGATCAGAAGTATGCAAGAAAGGACGGGAAGTTGCAGATGTTGTAGAGGTTGATAGTGTTAACCTCCTCTGTTGATCTATCCAACAAAAGGATTAATGAGTCATACGAATGATCCAATAACTCTAAAAGAAAAAGCAGCTGCGAGACAACTATTATGACCTCATCTCATATATTCAAGTCACAATTGCCTCAAAATTGAGCCTTCGTATATAAAGGTCTCTACCACCATTGAAGAAAAATTATCAAAGCTTTCATACATTGAAACCATATCTCACTCTACAATCTCAAAGAAACATTGATCTCTCATTTGTTTGATTCTCTCGAAAGCTTATAACAAATAACTCCGTAAAGTGATCATGAAAACATTGTTCAATATTTCAAATCTTATTTCATTACAAACAATTTGTAAGGAACTTGATAGGGTTATTGCCAAGGTTATGTTGAATCTAACTTGGATTGGAAGTTAGATTCGAGAATTAGAAACATTAAGAGGAGGGCGGTTGGAAGTTAGATTCGAGAATTAGAAACATTAAGAGGAGGGCACTTTTGAGTGTAATCTATTTATATTCCGTATATTTATGTTTTTTTCATGGTTATTAACATGGATGCAGGATATAGCTCTTCTTCTTCGACCTTATATTTGAACGCACATTCGAGTTTTCCTCTTCAAGAACAATTTCTTCAGAGAAGGAATTCTAATACGTGAGATAATTAATTGAGACTGGATATATTGATTAATTTGTTACGTATTATTGCAATTGAGATCGTATATCTATTTGAATATATATTGTTTATCGAATTGTACTTGTATGGATTTTTTGTTTGGATACAATTGATTTATTTGTTAAGTGATTCGTATTTATTAAACAAAACAGTATGGATTTCACAAATTACATATAAAATTAATTTGTTTTTCCCGTCCTTAATCTAATTTGTGAAAGAAAGTGGGATCAATACTGATATGCATGTTTACTGTTTATGTAACGATTTTAGACTTCTGAGCACTGGTCTTGTTGACGATTTCTACCTTAATTTGCTGGATTAGGGTAGTAACAATGTTATAGTGATAAGTGCAAAATATACCAAGAAAATATAAGTAATTTAGCTTTGGAATCACTTAATTTAGAGTTGAATTGTGCAAATTATAATTGTTTTACTAATTTTGCAGGAAACTTTTGTCGGCTCCTTTTGGTTGCTCCTGAAAGCCAGAAAAGGCAGAAAAATAGGTAGAGCAGGCAAAATTACGGCCCAATTGAAGGAGAGGGAGCTCAATCTGATATTTTGAAGTGAAAAATGACCAAAATACCCATGCTTCTAGAATGACTTCTATGTGGCTTGTTGAGGACGCCATACTTGAGTGGTGGAATTACTTTGTAATATTTTATTCTCCACTTGCACAAAACTTAATGGGCAAGACTTGATCTTCTAGAAAGAGAATCTTTTGTGTTGTGTAAATTATTTCTGGAGTATTTTATAGGCAAGTGGACTTTCTAGCCTGTTCCATTTGTCATTATAAATAGATAAGAACTCCTCATTTTGTATTCAGCCCTTGTTGGCTCAAAGCCTTCATTGGTTCATCTTTATATTCTGTATTCTCAGCTTATTTAATATAATATTTATATTTTATGCTTTATTTTAGTGCTAATTAAGCAGGAGCAGGCAAAGATAGCGGGCAAAATGGGTTGAATATGGTTTGAATATCTCTCTCTCTCTCTCTTTTATTTTTGACATTATATTGAGTTGATTGTGTTATGTAGAGCTTACTTAACTCATAAGTCCGGCCAACTCATGCATAGTGGGATTAAGAAGTACCGAAAGGAGAATTATGAACACGGAACTTATATAACTCACACAAGTCTATAAATACTAAAAGTACAGTAGATTTGTGCTAGGGGTTTCTATTTAACTTAATAGAATGCTTGCCTAAACTTAATGCTTAAAGTGTAGCTTGCAAGAGGAGGTTTCCGAAGTGAAACTTTAAAGAATCTAGGCAATAAGTTGGTATGCTGAGCTTAGTGATTTTAGTGCAAGATACCTTAGATATATGTGCTGTAACATGTCAAAATAGAAGGGAGAAGTTAAAACTGTCCGTTTGCTTGCTGGTCATGCCTGCCCCTTTATAAAATTGTTAACAGTTTTCATTTTAGAGCAACCAGGATTTGTTTGCAGCAATCATTTACATTTTGAGCATTTACTTTATTATTTTCTCATTTTATCAAATATTTTGGATATCTACCTACTGATTTACTTCAAGGTTTACCTACTTTCCTTGCTCTCTGTGGGAATGACACTTGGTCTTGCCCTATACTACTAACACGACCTAGTACACTTGCTAGAGCTCTCACTTTGGGCGGGCAACATATAGCTATAGCTTTGGGAAACTCAATCTATTTGTAGGATGCTTCTTATGGTTCAGATTTAGAGCTTGTGACAGTTGATGATGAAATCGGTCCTATAACCAGTGTCAATTGGGCTCCCGATGGATGCCATATCGTTGTTGGATTGAACAACTTGAAAGTACAATTATGGGATTCTACTTCTAACAGACTGGTATATATATGCTTAATACATAAAGTTGACTCTATTTTTGTTATTGGCTGCTGGATGAAGAGAGACTTATGATTAGTTTGCTTTTGCAGCTAAGAAAACTGAAAGGCGGGCACAGATCGAGAGTCAGTGCATTGGCATAGAACAACTATATCCTTACTACAGGAAGAATGGATGGCTAAATTATAAACAATACATCAAAATTCAATAACACATTGTCGAGAACTATAGAGGCATCGATAACCTCGTTCATATATGGGATAGATTCGTGGCATCAACACGATGGCTTAACAGGCTTAACGAGCATACCTCAGCAGTTAAAGACATTTCTTGGAGTCCATTCCAAGGAAATATTTTGGCAACCGGCGGAGGAGGAATTGGTGATATGACCATTAAGTTATGGGACACTCACACAGCAGCCTGCTTGAACTCTGTGGACACGGGGTTTGAGGTTTGGTCACTGCTATGGAATAATAAGAATGAGAGTGAACTGCTCAGTTGTCATGGGTTCACTCAGAATCAACTCACCCTTTGGAAGTATCCGTCGATGGTTAAAATGGCTAAACTCAGTGGCCATACTTCGAGCATTGTTTACATGTCTCAAAGTCCAGATGTTTTTACTATGGTGACTGCTGTTGGTGATGAAACCATTTAGTTTTGAAATTTATTTGGGGTTTCTGAAGCAGCCGAGGCAGCTCCTAAAGCAAAAATCCTGAACCATTTTCCAAATTGTCTCAAATCATCTCAAAGAATGCTCAATGCTCAAAGTTTGGAGCCTTTCGTTCTCAAAAAGGCTGTGAAGGGTGCTGCAAATGTACATTCTACTCTTCCTGAAATAATAATGATAATAGATCTGCCGGGTGCTTTTTTTTCTCACCAGGGATTAGTGTGTAAAGTGTCAAGTATCAGAATCAAAGGAAGAAGAAAGCAGGAAAGCAGAATTCATCAGCAGTTAAGTAGAAATTACAGTTAGTAGTTATTTGAATTAATTTAGTTATATAAACATCAGATTTATTAGTCATATTTACTCTTATGGTTATTTCAGTAATAACTCTAGTTAAATAGGTTAAAAATGTCTTTTTGAATGAAGGCTGAATCAGCCAGATTCCTTCTTATCATCATCTGTATGAAATAAATAGAATATTTTGGCATTTTATGCCAATCATTATCTAGCCATTACTGCAGGGTATATTACCCCCTTTGAGGTTGTATCCAATTATTATGTCATGAATGAAAATATCTACTTTATTCTCTCATTTCCTTATGTTATTAGAAACCCTAGTCTTCTTCCTTAAACCCTATTTCTCTTATTTTCCTATTTTCTGCATTGATATTGCAAGCTAGTTAGGAAGATCCCTAACAACTGCTATTAGAGCACTTTCTTGGCACCTGTTGATGGTTAGAAAAGCAACGGCAAAGAGATTAATGGAATCATTAGAAGAGCAAGTTTAGGCCTTGACGGAAAGGTTGAATGCCTGGGATAAAAAAATACTGAGTTGTTTGAAAAACTAGATAACTCCCAGTCCAGTTTGGAAAGAAATGTTGCTGAGATGAAGAAAGGGCAAATGGAAATGGCTGATAACTTGCAAAAACTTACAGATAGAGTAATGGCTCTCTCTAAGCCTCCAAACCCTGAAAAACAGCCAGCACCCTAAAACACCACTCAAATCTTAACCAGATCTTCAAGCTCCCTTATTAACCCACCAAACCTTGGAAATCTAACTCAATCTCAACTCAGACCTGCGTTAATCTTCCCCACCTTCATAGATCCCCCCTTAAACTCACTCAACTCCACTTTTAGCCCTATACACACCACCAATCACTCTCAAGACTCATCCTTTGACCCTCATAACCCAAGTAATTCTTAGATCCCCTTCTTCAACCCTCAAGTCACGCCCTTTAACCACCATAACTCATAATCTAATCCTCAAAATAGAGCTGGAAGCTCTTAATAGAATACCCCACAATCCACTATTTAAATGAACCGACCCCAACCACATCAATATCCTTACCCACCAAGACCCTCACTCAACCATATACCTGAAACAGATCCTAACATATAGAGAAACCATGTAGATGGTCAAAACCTGAGAGTTCCTTATCTGCAGAAAATTTTGCCCGAGTGTGAACTTCCAAGTTTCAATGAAGAGGAAGTGGATTTATGGACCAGCAAATGTGCTAGGTATTTCCAAATATATGAGGTACCTAAGGAAAGGAAGGTGGAGCTACTCGGGTTATACATGTTTGGGAAGGCAGAGAGCTAGTTTAGGAACTGGATTTCCCATAACTTTGGAATTCATTGGGATGACTTTAGAAGAGAAGTGGAGTAGAGGTTTCAAAAAAATGAAATAATTGAGGCAGTGGGGAGAATGGCTTAGTTGAGATAGGCCACCACGGTAATATAATACTAAGAATAATTTAAAGAGGCCAAACTTAAGCTGGAAAGGATTCATCCAGAGCTCACCCCTAAATATTATGTGAAGTGTTTTGTGGCCGAGCTCAAACCAAAACTAAGAGCAGCAGTTAGAGCCTAGGAACTAGTAGATTTGTTTATTGCCATTAAACAAGCCAAATACCAAGAAACAGTGGTGAAGAACCTTAAAGAGGCTATTAAGCCTAAAACTACCCTAAAGCCTAACCCTTTCCCAAAACCATGGACCCAAACCTCAAATATCACCAAAACCGCACCTACATACCAAAAACCACATGAAGCCAAACTTATAGCCACCCCTAACCAAAGCAATTATAGAAGGACCCCTGGAGCTTGCTGGAAGTGTGGTTATAAATACCAACTAGGACATCAATGTAAGAAGTTGTTAGCTATGTCTGTGGAGGAAGAAATGGAAGAAGGAGGGCCAGAAGTTAAGGAGGAAGGGGAGGAAACAGTAGAGGAGCATCAAATGGTGGAAGGGGAAGAACTGATGCAGTTGTCCATTAATGCCCTGGATGGAGGTCTAGCAGACATTACTATGAAGCTCAAAGGTACCCTAAATAAGAAAACTGTAATGATATTGATTGATAGTGGATCAACCCATAGCTTTATTGATTCTAAGATAGCTAGTGAAGCTAAATTACCCTTAATACCTATCAAACCCTCCCCTATAACTATGGCTAATGGTAGACAATTATTAGTTACCTCTAAATGTCAAGACTGTAATTAGTCTATGAATGGCAATAGATTCCAGTTTACCCTAAGAGTTTTGGAGCTAGAGGACTATGACTTAATTCTGGGAGTAGATTGGATGAGATACCACTCTCCAGTTACCTTTGATTTGGGTGAGAATAGGTTGCTTGTGTAGAAATAAGGGAAGCAAATTGAACTTAAGGGGATAAAGGAGGTAATGGCCCTTAAGATGATGTCTATGAAGTCTGTTAGTAAGATGATTAGCAAGGGCTGGAAGGGAGTGACCAGTAGACTGTTTGTGATGATAGCCACACCTGAAATTCATGACCAAAATATAGAAAAGCCTAACCCAACCATTAGCCAACCTATTCAAGCCCTAATCCAGAAATACAACCTAATCTTCCAAACACCCACCTCATTACCTCCTAAAAGAAGCCATGACCATACTATTCCTCTAAAACCCAATACAGAACCCATAAACACTAGACCCTATAGATATTCTCACTACCAGAAGGATGAGATAGAAAGATTAGTAGAAGAAATACTCAAGAAAGGGGTGATAAGGCTAAGTACTAGTCCTTTTACCTCACCGGTGTTGCTAGTCAAAAAGAAAGATGACGCTTAGAGATTCTGTGTGGATTTTAGAGAGCTCAACAAGGCTACTATTAGGGACAAGTTTCCCATGCCAGTCATACAAGAGCTATTTGATGAATTATATGGTGCAGTGATTTTCTCAAAAATTAACCTTAGAGTAGGGTACCACCAAATCAGAATGCTAGAGTCAGATATCCCTAAAACAGCCTTCAAAACATATTCAGGACATTATGAGTTCCTAGGAATGCCCTTTAGCTTAACTAATGCTCCAGCAACCTTCCAAGCTCTTATGAACACCATTTTCAAACCCTACCTCAAAAAATTCATTCTAGTCTTTTTTGATGATATTCTTATACACATCCATAGCCTAAATGAGCATCTATAACACTTGGAGTTAGTTTTTTGGCTGTTGGCAGAACACTAATTGTATGCCAAATAGTCAAAATGTGAATTTAGAGTAGAGCAAGTATCTTACCTAGGCTATATTATCTCTAGAAAAGGGGTAGCAACAGACCCTACAAAGATTTTGGCAATGAAAGGCTGGCCACTTCCCAAAGCTTTAAAGGCATTAAGAGGGTTCCTAGGGTTAACTGGACACTACTGGAGATTTGTCAAGGGTTATGGGGAAATTTACAAACCATTAACAAAGATGTTGAAGAAGGACCAATTTAAATGGTCAGAAGAAGGGAGTGAAGCATTCAATAAACTGAAACAACTTATGAGCCAAACTTATATCCTAGCCCTACCTGATTTTTCACAACCATTTATCCTAGAATGCGATGCCAGTCAAGCAGGCAAAGGAGTAGTTCTAATGCAAAACAACAGACTAATATGCTACTTGTCAAAACCTCTTTGCCCAAGGAACCAAAGGCTGCCTGCCTATGAAAGAGAGCTATTGGCACTAATCCATGCAGTCACCATGTGGAGATCTTACCTCGAAGCACCATCCTTTGTTGTAAAAACATACCACCAAAGCTTGAAACACTTGCTAGAGCAGAGGCTTCATACAGTTATTCAATAAAGGGGCATTACAAAACTGCTGGGCCTACAGTACACCATTCAATATAAGAAAGGAACTGATAATAGGGTTGCAGATGCTCTCTCTAGGAAGTATGATGAGGAAAGGAGCAAGATATGGTCCATTTCTACATCTATGCCTAACTGGACGATGGAGGTGCAAGAATCCTATGAAGGGGATGTTGAAGCTACTAAATTGGTCAGAGAATTAGCCATTTATCAATAAGTAAGGGGGAAATACAGTTTGAAATAAGGAGTTATTAACTATAAATAAAGAATTTTTGTGTGGACCAATACCGGTTTAAGACAAAAAAAAATAGTCCAAGCTTTACACGATTCTCCTATAGGGGGACATTCGAGAATCAAGGGTACTCTAGCAAGGGTCAAGCAACATTTCTTTTGGCCTAAGATCAAGGTGTGGATCACTGAATGGGTAACTAGATATGAAACCTATATCAGGTGTAAGTCAGAAAATTGTGTTATTCCAGGGCTACTACAACCTCTCCCTATTCCTGAATCACCATAGCAAGATATATTATGGAGGGATTGCCTAAGTCAGCAGGTTTTGAGATTGTATTGGTGGTGATAGATAGGCTAACAAATTATGCCTTTTTTATTCCTCTAACCCATCCCTTCACAGCAGCAACTGTAGCTCAAGTCTTCCTCAGCAACATCTTTAAACTTCATGGAATGCCAAATACTACAGTTTCATACAGGGATAGAATATTCATAGGGTTTTCTGGGAAGAACTTATTAAACTATTAGGCACCATGCTATTATTCAGTAGTGCCTATCACCCACAAACTGATGGCCAAACTGAGAGACTCAACCAGTGTATGGAGAATTACTTGAGGATTTTGTGTTTCCAACAACCTAGGAAATGGGCTAAATGGTTAGATCTGGCTGAGTACTGGTACAATAGCTCACACTATAGTGCCATCAACATGACACCATTTCCAAGCACTTTATGGAGTCAAATCCAGACTACTTATGCTTCTTAACAAGGTTACGACGGTTGTTGCTATAGAAAAAATGCTATATATCAGGGAAGAAATGAATTCAGTGCTTAATGAAGCTCTAGCTAAGGTACATAATAGAATAAAGTAAACAACAGACAAGGGGAGGAGTCACAGGGAGTTTCAAGAAGGAGATTGGGTGTTTTTAAAGTTGCAACCTTATAGGCAGCAGTCGATAGCTATAAGGCAAAATCAGAAACTCTTCGCTGAATATAATAGGCCTTTCCTAATTCTACAAAGGATTGGGAAGGTAGCCTATAGGTTACAATTACCCGCCAAATCTAAAGTACATCCTATGTTGGTCCCTGTGAGGGTCTTTATAAGGTTAGAGGGGGGTGAATGACCCCTTTTTTTTACGGAATATACAGACTTTAAAAAGTCTTAGTATTTTGATTATGACCCGGATGATGCAGTTATAACAGTATAATATAATAAATAAAGGGTTAAAGAAATCAAACACAAAGGATTTTATCCTGGTTCCGCCCCGCCTACTCCAGTCCCTGGAGTTTCCTTCCTCCGAGCTTTTCACTAGTGGATTCCTTTCCAACTGGTAGGAATAAAGCCTTATAATTTGTCTTCAGATGGTAACCCCTTTTGGATGTAGGATATACCACTAGAAGCACTAACTCCTAACTAAGTCCTCTAGTCTTTAGTAGGATATACCACTTAGACTTCTACCCTGAATCTAAGCTGAGTCCTATAGGGAGTTCCCACTCAAAGCGCCAACTTTAAGTTGTATCCTAATCTCTTAACTCACCCAAGTTGGAGATCCTTACACTCTTGTTTTCATTAAGGTTTTGGTTTTGGATTTTCTTAAGTTTATAACTTACTTAGGAATCCTTACAATAGATTTTGAATTGATTGATTCTTGGAGGGAGTTGTAAGTTGATTGAATGCTTGTTCTTTGTTAATTGTTTTTTGTGAATCAAATTGCTAACCTTCTCAATTAGTGAAGCTTTCCTTTTATAGGCTTCTATCATAAATGTAGTCGTTGTGGGTTGTTGAGCTTGTAATAAATCTTCACCCTTGATCAGGTTATGGGTGGCACTTTTAGAGCCGTTGATCAATCCGTTAGACTATAATTTGACCCTTTTGAACCCTAGGGATTGATGTTGAAAAGTTGTCAGTGATCGTTTTACTTGGCTTTTTATGATGCCCCAACTTTTACACCATTAGCTTTTTGGTGTGAGCTCCACGCGCCTTCTTATTGGTCTAGGTGAAAAAGTTTGTTAGCTTTTCAGTCCAGTGTCGGTCCTTTTATCCTTTTTTTAAAAAGTGCAAGCTGTAACTTTTGTCTTGTTAATGGGGAAATAATCTTTGACTATGTAGACCAAAAGATGGAGGGAAAAGTTATCTTTGAAACTTTTCCTATTATCTTTAAGCATGAGTCTTTCGGATGTCTTCAGACTCATTGTCTCCGGATCTCTATGCTTCCGGAGTTAGGGCAGTCAGTTCTTCCGGATCCTGTTCTTGAGGGATTAAAGCTTGTTTCCTTTCCAAGCTTTATTCTGATGATTCCATGTGCTTGGGTACTTAATGTCATGAATGGATAACCTTGTAGCTGGATCTTTCTCCAGATGCTTTCATTTGGATTTAGGAGGATTTCATTATTTAAGTTTTTGTTTCTTTCAAACCTGATCCGGATAGTTTAGTTTAATTTGTGGTCCAGATCATTGTTTCTCAACAATCTCCCCCATTTGTTGGAAACAAAAACTGAGTACTAGGGGATGAAGTATTTATGAGCTAAGTATGATTCTTAATACTTAGTCATTTACAGGTTTTACTCCTCCATAATTCTAGAATCCTAACTCCCCCGATATTTTTCAATTCTAGCTTCTAAGTTTGTTTTAGTACAATTACAGATTGTACTTTTAGAAGCAAATTTTTTGAGAATTAGAAAGTTTCACTATGTATACTTCTGCTTTTAACAATAGTTAACATCAATGAAGTTCAGATTACAAATTATAGAAATATATAATAGTGAATATAGCTATTACAAAATTTTATAAGATTGCAGATCATAGCTAGTTTAATTCCCTCCTGATGGACCTCCTTCCTTTTCTTTCCCTTTGCTTGATTCAGGTCCTTGTATGCTCTTCTCCCCCTTTTCGTTTCTAGCTTTGGGGTCTACCACCATATAAGTTCTGTTACCCCAAGCTGCTTGCCATGCATTTGAATAAATAGTGTAGTCAGCACTACCTTTAGTCCTTTCAGCAATAATCTTGTCAACCATTGGAGGAGTAAGATAGAAGGCCCAGATGGTCTCCTTCAATTGGTAATAGGATTTTTTGATTAACGGATGAATGCACAAGACAAACTCTTGATCCTTTGGATCTTAGTAAGGTAAGAAGACCTTAAGGAGAGTTGTCATCCCTTTTTTACCAAAGAAGCCAAAGTATCCAATGGCTTGTATTAAGTTGTAGAAGACAGAAAGGAGCTGGCTTTCAGGAATAGCAGGAGATGAAGAGGATCCGGATATTGAGAGATTGTTAAGTCTAGTTTAAAGCAGGGCTATCTCTTTAGTAATCCCTTTTTGGATATTATGAATGGATTCCGTTTCAAAAGAGAGTTCTTTTGTGATGGATGCCTTCCAATCATTTATTTGCTTCTCTAATCCAAATAGATGGCTTTGTAGTTCATCACCCATATCATCTAAGATTTTATTTTAGATTTTGGGAACTGTCTTCTTAATGAAATGTACCAACATTTCCTGGAGAACTTGCTGATCCACACCCAAATCATTTATGACGGGTTTAAGGCCCTTTTCAGCCATGAATTTTGACAAGTTTTCAAACTTGGTATCCAGATAGGCTTTAATTTCTTCTGAGAGCTTGGAGGAGGAGGATATGATCCCATCAATTACAGTTCTATAGTTATTTAAAGCCAAGGTGTTGGCTTGATTAGCAGTCCGGTTAGCTGTGGAAGAGTTTTCTTTAAGCTCGTTTAAAATTGGTGTGATCTGGGAGAGAGAAGCTGCAGCAATAGCTCCTGGTGTGGGAAAATCTAAGACTTTTTCTTCTATGTTCTTTACTGATAGTTTGATCTCACCCAACTCTTTTTACTCATACTGATCAGAAGCTTGTCTAAGTAGTTCCTTTTCAACCCCTCTTAGATTAGTGCATATAGTCTGAAGGCTCTGTTTTATGTATCCTTCCTCATTCTCCTCTTAAGTAGCCTCTTTTAGCAGGTGAAGAGTTACAGACACTTTAGCTTGAGTTGTATTATTAGCAAGAACTCTCATTAGACTAACCTTTGGAGGAAACTGTTCCTCAAAGGAGTTGGAGGAGTCATCTCCAAAACTAGAGCTGCTTCCGGAGGGTTCATTATCAGCTTCATTATTACTCTCCTTGGAATGGGACTGATCTTATTCTTCTTTCCTCTCTTTCGACCTTTCCCCGGGACTGGCCTCACCCTTACAGTTCGCTTTAGAAGAGTTCACTTTGGATCTCAGACCTTGCCCCTCCTCTGGAATGATATCATCAAGGGTGGGCGCTTGTTCCTTAGACACTATTTGATTTACAATGCCTAAGTTGTCAGTATTTATAGTTGCTATAACATTAGTAGCGAGATCAACACAAACATTTAAAGAAGCAATGTTAAGGGGTACCTTAGTAAATGGCGATGGAATTTGAATGCTTTAGGCTCCTTTTTCTTCACTTCTTCCCACCTCAAACCCCGGTTGATAGAAAATGTCCTCTGTCACCCCTTCAAATGCCTTTTCAGGACTTACGATAACTCTCTCAAGCATGTTGGAACTGTCCTCAACACCCTCTACATTTGCCTTTGCAGGACTTATTTCTGTTAGAATTTTAGCTTTTGGAAGTAGCAGGTTCTCTAAAAGAGGTTTTGTGATGGGTAGGAAGTTGAATGAATCGAATTTTAGAATTTTTGACATCTCAGCCAAGGTAGCCTGATCTATAAGGATTGGTGTAGCAGAGGATCCTCTGGGTCCTTCTATGGCTAGATTATTAATTCTGTAGTTATCTGCCATAGAAGCCATCATCTCTTCATATTGAGGATCCTTCGGAAGGATATCCTCCTTAGATCCGGGAACATTTTTTTTTTGAACTTTTGGCCTTAGCCAACTCCTTCACTATAACCCTCTCAGCAGCCTCCTCATCAATAACTATAGTAGTTGGCTTTTTGGCTGGTTTCTTTTGATGTTTTTGAGCCTTAACTGCTTCATCAAAAGTACATCCCTTTCGGGTGAATTGCTTCTTTGGCATAGCTATTTCATCTTCTATTTCCTCTTCATCAGATCCATTTCCCACCTTCAGCAAATCTATTGTTTTTCTTTTCTAGCCTTTCTGATAGCCTTTTCTTATTGCAGTAGCAGCTACTGCAATGGATTCTTTCATTTTCGAATCACAAATCGATCTTTTCAGCAAATCAGCTGCCTTTATCTACCTCCCCCTTAATTTTAGCTTTTCTGGGGATTTGTTAAGTAGCTGGGTGATTGTTTGTGTATCTTCATTTTCCTTTTCATCTTGAATTATAGTCTGCTTTTTAACTGTCTTGGGTTTAGCAATCCGGGCCTTCTTTGCGACCAGAGCCTCTATTGGATCAGCAGCTTTTCTAGTTCTGCTCTTTTTCTCATCTCTTTGCCTCTTGGCTTTATCTTCATCCTAGGTTTCATTGAATCTTAGGTTTAGGAAGTTCCTCTGCACAATGGGCTTTCCACTGACACCTTGAAATTTGGTTAAATCTATCCCATTTTCTTGGAGAATCTTGGTGATGAGAGCCCCATGGGAATTCCTATGATGCTTGATGTAATGAATAAAAAGCACAGACATATTAGCCTCCATGCTTTCTACCCATTGCTCTAACACACAGTGCTGGAAGGAAGATGCTGTGGTTAGTAAGCCCTTCCGAATCATGACTAACTTTGCTAGCACATTTTAAAGGTATCTTGGGATTTGAGGCCAGTACATTGAAAATTTATCCCCAAAATACCAATCTGAAAGCCACATCTCTGAATCATACTTCACAGTAGCTTTATCTCCATCCACCCTCATTAAAACTCCACTATTCTTCATACTTAGGAAATTTTTGAAAAATTCCGGTGTTACAGTAATTTCCTTGCCCTGAACCTTAGTTCTTAGGGCATCAAATTTCTTCTTGGCTCTTAAATTGTCATAGAATTCTTGGACTAAATTTGGGTAGGTTGGGCAATTTATTTTCAAGAAATTTGTGAGGTGTTGATCCTCAAACAGCCGGGAATAGGGGTCTGTTTCAAAGAGAAAACTATCCCCCAGAAATCTGTAGGGATAATAGAATCAGAAGGTTTATAGTCTATGGGAATGAAGTCTTTATCTTTCAGATTAGATTCTGAAAGGACATTTTAGGTTGGAAGCATTACAGGTCTAGCCTCAGTCATGATTGCTGCCATTTTAAAGAAGGGATTAAAGGAATTAGGGTTTAGGTTTCAATTTTTGCAGAGTAACAGTAGAGTAGTTGCTCGCGTGAGGAAGAAGGGTGATTTTGAGGGGTTTATATAGAAATTTCAAAGTGAGGGTAGTTTGGTAATCCGGACGCCGGTAGTTTGGCTGGATTGATGACATGGCAACTAGATTTTAAAGAGAGAGGTAAATTCAATTTAATCGGAGAATATGAACGGTTTATTTTAAGAATAAATTATCAAATTTACTACACATATAACAGCCAATAGACGTTTGAAATTCAAAAAGTAATTGTTGCCTTTATGCGCTTTTACTGCCATTTGTCATTCCTGTCTGCTGACGTGGTATCCTTCTGGAATAAATTTCTCTCCAGTACTTCTTCACTTCTAGATTGAGTTTTCTGTCGAGGATCCGGCTTAATTTTAAGCTGTCTTCCGGATTAACCCTAAATTGGATTGGACATACCAATTGACACCCTTAGCTTCCCAAATTGATCTTTACTTAATGGCTTAGTAAAGATGTCTGCTCTTTGTTCATTGGTAGGAATGTATACCAATGCAACATCCTTCTTCATCATATGATCCCGGATAAAATGATGCCTTATGTTTACATGCTTCATCCTGTTGTGAAGCATTGGATTTTTTGACACATCAATTGCACTTTTGTTGTTATACATGACTTCCACACATCTGGATTGTACTCCATAATCTTTAAGCTGTTGTTTGATGCATAGGAGTTGAGCAACACAACTTTCAGTTGCCATATATTCTGCTTCTATAGTGGATAAAGCAACTAAAGTTTGCTTCTTGCTGTACTATGATACTAAGCAATCTCTAAGGAAATGGCAACCTCCGGATGTATTCTTTCTCTCAAGAGTATCCCTGCCATAGTCTGCATCAGTGAACCCTTAGAGTGTGAAATCTCTACTACTAGGATACCATAACCCAACTTCAGTGGTTCCTAGGAGGTATCTAAGGATCTTTTTTACTGCCTTAAGATGAGAATCCTTAGGATTGGCTTGATATCTTGCACAGTAACAAGCTGTATAATGTATGTCAGGTCTGCTAGCTGTCAAGTATAGGAGTGAGCCAATCATCTCTCTATAGGGCTTTTGATCAACATCCTCTCCTTCACAATCCTTGGATAGGACTGTATCTGATCCCATTGGAGTGGACATGGGCTTGCTCTTGTCCTTTTTAAACTTCTTCAAGATTTCCTTATTGTATTTTGACTAGTTAATGAAAATCCCATTGCTTAATTTGTAGACCAAGGAAGAAATTCAGTTCTCCCATCATAGACATCTTAAATTCCTTTTGCATTTGAGAGCTAAATTCTTTACACATCCATTCATTAGTGGCTCCAAATATGATATCATCCACATAGATTTGGACTAGAATGATATCATTTTTCTTCTTTTTAATGAATAATGTGATGTCTTCTCTACCTCTGATATAACCCCTAGATATAAGGAATGAGGTTAATCTCTCATACCAGGCTCTGGGTGCCTACTTTAATCCATAAAGAGCCTTCTTTATCTTATACACATGATCCGGATGCTTTGGGTCTTCAAATCCGGGTGGTTGCTTAACATAGACTTCTTCTTGGATAACACCATTTAGAAATGCACTTTTGACATCCATTTGATATTGTGCCCCATGAATAATGTAAAAGCACATAGAATCTGGATTGCTTCCAGCCTTGCTACGGGAGCAAAGGTTTCTTTAAAATTAATTCCTTCTTGCTGGTTGTAGCCTTGGGCAACTAATCTTGCCTTGTTCCTCACCACGACTCCGGATTCATCAAGCTCATTCCGGAACACTCACTTACTGCCAATGATTGATTTTCCTTTAGGAGGTGGTACTAGATCCCAGACATCATTTCTGGAGAATTGATCTAGTTCTTCATACATCGCCATCATCTAGCTTTCATCACTTTTAGCATCTTGAAATTTCTTTGGCTCAATGAGAGAGACAAAAGTAGTATGACTCATCAACCTGTTGAGCTGACCTCTGGTTCTTACCAGATTCCGAACATCATCCAGAATATTTTTAATGGAATGATCTCTGTGCGTCCGGATCTCCCTTTGCAGGCCTTCATATTGAACTGGGACTTGCTCCATTTTAGCTTCAACCACTCCTTCTTGACCTTCATTAAAGTCAATCTCTTGTTGGTTGAGATTAACTTGTTGTATTTCTAGTTCAAAAGATATGCCTTCATCTTCCTCTTTGTACTTCTTGATATGGAATGAATCAGGAACTTCTGCCTCTTTCTTTTCTCCAGGATTTTCAATTTTTAGAACTGGGTCTTCCAGAGTGTAACTTTTCTTACCTGCAGGGTTAGCCTCATCGAAATCTACATGTATTGACTCTACCACATTTTAGGTTCATTTATTGAAGACTCTGTAAGCCTTACTATATGCTGAGTAGCCAAGGAAAATTGCTTCATCAGATTTAGGATCAAATTTTCCTAGTTGCTCTCTATCATTAAGGATGTAGGATTTACATCCAAATGCTTTGAAATACCCAATTTTGGGTTTTCTTCCCTTTCAGATTTTATATGGGGTATTTTCTATGATTTTTCTAATAAGAGCTCTATTTAGAATAAAACATGCTATATTTACGGCCTCTACCCAAAAGTACTTTGGCAAACTATTTTCACTGAGCATTGTTCTAGCCATCTCAACTATGGTCATGTTGTTTCTCTCCATAACTCCATTCTGTTGAGGAGTGTGAGGGGCAGAGAAGTTATGTTCAATGCCTTTGGAGTCACAAAAATTAGCAAAATACTTATTTTGAATTCTCCACAATTATCACTCCGGATTCATGCAATGCTTATGCCCTATTCTACTTCTATTCGGATGAATGTTTTTAAAAATTGGTCAAAGGCCTCATCTTTGCTTGCTAGCAAGAGCACCTAGGTATATCGAGAATAATCATCCACAATGACCATAGTGTATTCTCTTCTACCTAAACTCAATGGTTTAATTGGATCAAAGAGATCAATATACAAGAGCTCAAGTACTCTTTTGGAAGGAATGTATGAGATGGAAGGAAAATTTTTCTTATGTGGTTTACCTAATTGACATGCATTGCATAGATGATCCTTATCAAAAGCGACCTTAGGCAAACCCACTACTAATTCCTTTTTGCCTAGTTTGGATAGGAGGCTCATGCTGACATGTCCTAACCTCCGGTGCCATAGCCATGATTCTTCTTCTTTAGACACCAAGTAGATATTCTTTTTTATCATTTTTAATGTTTACATAATAGACATTATTTTCTCTAGGTGCATAAAGAATGAGTTGGTTGGACTTACTATCATAGATTGAGCAGCCTCAAGAATCAAATGTGACTTTTCTTCCTTTGTCACAAAGTTAGGCCACACTTAGCAAGTTGAATTTCAATCCATCAACCAGTGAGACATCTTCTATCTTTAATTTAGATCCAATGGTTCCATGACCAATGATATGTTCCTTTTGATTGTCTCCAAAGCTTACTTTGCCTCCCTTCTTCCGGGTCAATATGATGAAGGCCTTCTCATCACTTGTCATGTGCCTTGAGCATCCACTATTAATATACCTAAGTGTGTTGATCTACTATGGATCTAAGGCATACCTGCAAAATAGATCAAGTGGGTTTGGGTACCCAATCATACTTGGGTCCTCTCGGGTTAATAACCATCTCAGGCCAAAGGTAAATATCATAATAACCATTTTTTAATCTACATAATTTAGTAATATGATTGTTCTTCCCATAAAACCTGCACTCTGCAATGGATCTGTTTTGTTCCTGCTTCTTTTTTTTATCTTTTTAAGATCTTTCCTCCCATAGTTTCCTCTATATCCAACTTCTTGTACACTGGTGGATGGTCCGGAGTGTATTCGGAAGCTGGTTGGAGGTGCGATTTCAGCTGCATAATTTCTTATTTGTTTGATAGTCTGTTGGTTATAAGCTACCTTAGCCTTTCCCTTTTGAGCAGCAGTATATCTTTGGGCTTGTGGTTGCTTGCTAACTTCCTTCACCATTTGATTAAGGGTCTTTTGGAATCTATTCTGAGCAGGAGGATGATTATCTCTTATTGGAGCTTTTGTCTCTGGCCTCTTCCTGGAAACCTCCTTTAATAGATTGATTTCTCTATCCAGTCCCGTTACATTTTCATTTAGAATCTGGACTTGATTCCTAAGCAAGTTCTCCTCCACAACATCAATATGCTTGGTTTTTCTAACTAGATTGATGTCTTATGCCATTACTTCAGCATCTTCTGCCAACTCCATTACTGCTCTTTTAAGGGACTTGATTGCTTTTGCATTCTTCTTTACACCCTTGATTACAATAGATAGAGCTCTATCAAGGTAAAAATTAGAAGCATAATTATAATAAGAATTTACCTCAGTGTTTGCTGTTTCTGATTCTGATTCTTTGATTTGCACTGTTTCTTGCTTGGAGGCATTCCTTCTGGATTGCTCTGCTTTCGCATCAGTCAGTGACATGAATGCACAGTTGGTAGTCTCTTCTTCTTCTGTAGAGGATGAGCTACTGCTTTTTTCAGTTGGTAGCTATCATTGCCTTCTTTTTGAATTTCTTGGTTCTCTTAAGCTTGGGACATTTTATTCTGAAATGGTTGTTTTCTCCACATTCAAAACAGATAGCTTCTTTTTTCGAATCCTTCTTTTCTTCCGAATTCTTTCTAGGTCTGTCCCTTCTGGATGTGCCTTCTTTTGATTTACGGGATTAATAGTTTCTTGCTTTCCTTCTGTCTTTCTTTTGTATGAATCTGTTTAGTTTTCTGGTCAACAGAGCGAGTTGATAATTGGTGCTCAGTGATTTAGTGATTTTCTCTTCTTCTTTGGATGAAGTTAATCGGATGGATTCTGCCTTAAGTGTAATTGCTTTCTTTTTCTCCTCAGACTTCTTTTCTTGTTGGCCATATCTCTCCAAGGATAACTTTTGGGTCAGAAGATTACCAATGAGTTCATCATAACTGTAAAAGTTTAAGTCATGAGCTTCCTTAATGGCAGTCTTTTGGTTGTCCCATTCCTTGGTGAGACTCCGGAGCACCTTCTTTACCATCTCTACTTTAGAGATTTCTTTTCCCAACCTTTTCATCTCATTCACTAGATTGGTGTATCTAGTATTCATGCTGCTGATTGATTCTTTAGGTTTCATTTTGAAGGATTCAAGCTTTTGCTGGAGTAAATCAAGCTTAGCTTCTCTTACTTTGGTAGTTACTTCATAAGTTACCCCCAGCTTCTCCCAAAATTCCTTTGCAGTCTCGCATCCGGATATTCTATTAAATTTAGGTGCACTAAGAGCATAATGAACCATGTTAATAGCATTTGCGTTTTCATGCAACTTTTTAAAATCATTCTCATCCCACATACATAATGGCTTTCTGGTAGTCATACCCTCTACTTCATAAGTAGGCTCATAAGGACCATCTTTAATAACTAACCATGCTTGCATGCTTTGTGACTGGATAAAGTTCTTCATCCGATTTTTCCAGAACGTGTAGTGTTCACCGGTGAAGAGTGGAGGACGGGTAATGGACATACCCTCGGAAAGAAGTTGTGAGTTTTGAAAACTCATTTTGATATATAAATCGAAATATTAGACCTTTAGCTCGAGATTGTTAGATCTCTAGTTTTGAGCACTTGCTCTGATACCACTTGTTGGTCCCTGTGAGGGTCTTTATAAGGTCAGAGGGGGGCGAATGACCCTTTTTCGAGGAATATACAGACTTTAAAAAGTCTTAGTATAGTGTGTTTGATTATGATCCGAATGATGGATTCGGATGATGTAGTTGTGACAGTATAATGCAATAAATAAAGGGTTAAAGAAATCAAACACAAAGGATTTTATCCTAGTTCGACCCTGCCTACTCCAGTCCCCGGAGTTTCCTTCCTCCGAGCTTTTCACTAGTGGATTCCTTTCCAACTGGCAGGAATCAAGCCTTACAATTTATCTCCGGATGGTAACCCCTTCCGGATGTAGGATATACCACTAGAAGCACTAACTCCTAGTTGAGTCCTTTAGTCTTTAGTAGGATATACCACTTAGACTTCTACCCCGAATCTAAGCTGAGTCCTACAGGGATTTCCCACTCAAAGCACCAACTTTAAGTTGTATCCCAATCTCTCAACTCACCTAAGTTGGAGATCCTTACACTCTTGTTTTCAGAAAGGTTTTGGTTTTGGATTTCCTTAAGTTTATAACTTACTTAGGAATCCTTACAACATATTTTGAGTTGATTGATTCTTGGAAGGATTTGTAAGCTGATTGAATCCTCATTCTTTGTTACTTGTTTTTTGTGAATCAAACAGCCAACCTTCTCAATTGGTGAAGCTTCCCTTTTATAGGCTTCTATCATATATGTAGCCGTTGTGGGTTGTTGAGCTTGTAATAAATCTTCACTCTTGATCAGGTTATGGGTGGCGCTTCTGGAGCCATTGATCAATCCGTTAGACTGTAATTTGACCCATTTGAATCCTAGGGATTGATGCTGAAAAGTTGTCAGTGATCATTTTACTTGGCTTTTTGTGATGCACCAACTTTTACACCATTAGCTTTTTTGTGTGAGCTCCACACGCCTTCTTATTGGTCTAGGTGAAAAAGTTTGTTAACTTTTTCAGTCTGGTGCCAGTCCTTTTATCCTTTTTTTGAAAAGTGCAAGCTGTCACTTTTGTCTTGTTCATGGGGAAAGGATCTTTGACTATGTAGACCAAAAGATGGAGGGAAAAGTTATCTTTGAAACTTTTCCTATTGTCTTTAAGCATGAGTCTTCCGGATGTCTTCATACTCATTGTCTCCTAATCTCAATGCTTCCAGAGTTAGGGCAATCAGTTCTTCTGGATGCTGTTCTTGAGGGATTAAAGCTTGTTTCCTTTCCAAGCTTTATTCTGATGATTCCATGTGCTTGGGTACTTAATGTCATGAATGGATAACCTTGTAGCTGGATCTTTGTCCAGATATTTTCATTTGGATTTAGGAGGATTACATTATTTAAGTTTTTATTTCTTTCAAACCTGATCCGGATAGTTTAGTTTAATTTGTGGCCGGATCATTGTTTCTCAACATCCTATATTTCATGTATCACTACTCAAAAGGAAACCCGAGGCAGTCACACCTACTCTGTCTACTCTACCACCACTAGAAGATGGACTACTCTCACTGGAGCCAGCCAAAGTCATCAACACCAGGCATGTAGAAATTGAAGGCAGCAGTGTTCAACAACTATTAATTCAATGGAAAGGACTACCTTCTATTGATGCAACATGGGAAGACAAGGACTACATTAACAAACAGTTTCCAGAGTTTTTTCATTCTTGGGGACAAGAATGCTCTCAAGGAGTGGACATTGTCAAGTATCAGTATCAGAGGAAGAAGAAAGCAGGAAAGCAGAATTCATCAGCAGCTAAGTAGAAAATATAGTTAGCAGTTATTTCAATTAATTCAGTTATTTAAATATCAGCTTTATTAGTCATATTTACTCTTATGGTTATTTCAGTAATAGCTCTAGTTAAATAGGTTAGAAATGTCTTTTTGAATGAAGGCTGAATCAGCCAGATTCCTTCTTATCATCATCTGTACGAAATAGATAGGATATTTTGGCATTTTGTGCCAATCATTATCTAGCCGTTATTGCAGGATATATTACCCCCTTTTAGGCTATGTCCAATTATTATGTCATGAATAAAAAATTTTACTCTATTCTCTTATTTCCTTCTGTTATTAAAAACCCTAGTCTTCTTCCTTAAACCCTATTTCTCTTATTTTCCTATTTTGTGCATTGATACCGTGAGTTAGTTAAAAAGATCCCTAACATAAAGTTAAGGTTATGTTGCTTAAACTTTAAGTTGAGTCACATTTAGCTCATACAACCAACTTGGAAAGAAAATTCTATATAATTGTAGAAGTTAAAAAAAGGAAGAATCTATATAATTGTTGATTAATTAGCTTCTTTAGAAGTCTCTGTAACCCGACTTTACCTGACAATAGACTAGTGTAAATAGGTTAAGTGTGTTTGTGATTTGTGCAAGTGAGAAAGAGTGTAGCAAGATCATACCAATATAAGAAATTATGAACGGATGATAACAATCCTCTTCAGCTGACTTTCTAATGTAAATACACCATTCTGCAACAATTCAAAACGAGATTTTTCCTAGAATTCCGGATAGATAAAGCAAGAATCACTATTAGATCATACCAAGGAAATGAAAGCTGAGTCAAAACTAGACGAGACTAGTAAAAATATACTAAAATTACTTGCAGAATCGAAAGGGACTTCGACGCCAGATACTCAGTAGAGATCTATATAAAGGACCGTCTTCTTGATGGCGGCTTAAGGAGTCCAATACGATCTTGCACGTAACATAGAACACATAAACAAAGAAGCCCAAGGCAATGACACAAATGCATACTGCATAAACTAAGGAATCACTTAGAACTGCATAGGCGCCCGTAACAAATGCGAGTACCATTGCTGCCATGGCAAGGACAATGAACCATAGGGCTGATCGCATTAACCAGTCGTAGCGCCTTATATTTTGCATAATTGGGAGAATGATGTAAGCAAACACAGAAGATGTGGACAGAGCCATGGCTATTGCGTCAAATGTGAAAAATGCCTTAAAAGCTAAATTTCTCATCAGAATAGGAGTACCCTTTCTTGGAGTACCGCTTCCATCGCTAACAAACCCGCCAGGGACAGTGAAAGCTGCCGCAAATGTTACTGTCGCTACAAGTGATGCAACCACCAAATGGTAGTCTTTGGCTCTATCCAATCTATCGGCCATTTCTTCTTCATTCTGTTTCTTCAGTTTCTGAAAATGGTTCAAGTCAACCATTTGATTTATCCCAGACGGTGCTTTACCAACATCGTTCATCCATTCTAAGACTAGTTCCTCTTTCGATTTGAATATCAAATAATGTGAGAAAATAAGACGTATGCACTAACGAATTAACCAACAAATTTAGCCAAGAATTGAACAAATTGATATTCAAGATATTCTAAAGTGATGTAAGACCACACAAGTCGGGACCATATACGGATTAAATATGAGATTTTTTATAGTCAGTGGGACCGATGTCATGTATCAAGAGCAGGGTATTCCCAATACCCGGCTGCCTGTAAAATTTCCCGACTATATATATAGTAAAGTAAATGTCGATGAAAAATGCATATATGGCTAACCTTTGGCTGGAGGTCATCGAGTAATTTGCGTCTGAAGATGGGAAAACGGTTGAAAGCAGTGACAGGGAATTCAAAGCGGAGGAGATTCATGAGATATCTAACATCTAAAAAGGAAGGCAAACGATCCCGAGAAACAGCGAGCAGATGCAAAGGCGTGTTTCCTCGAATATCCCTCTCTTTAATAAGACGGGGAAGCAAAGGACTTCCAAGGACTAAATTCAGTGCATCATCACTTTCGCTTATCACAGCATAATGAAGGACATTCCATCCTTTAGTGTCCGTGAGGTGGGTACAATCTGGGCATTCAAACATAATCGCCTCCATTATAAGCACATTGCCTCGACACGCTGCCATGTGAAGAGCTGTCCTCTTCTTATTGTCGCCAAAGTAGGCAACCGATTTTTTAACTTGTAATAACTTCTTCACGACTTTGTAACCTCGCTCATCGTTTCCATTTGCAGCATAATGAAGTGGATTCCATCCATTTTCATCACAGCCACTGCTAAGCTTTCAGGCTGTGCTTCCAGTATAAGCTGTAAAGTTTCTGCAAACAAATTAATCAAGTTAAACACAGAACAACAAGTCAACAAGTCATATGAATATTGTATACACACCGAAATAGCTTAATTAAGTACCTAAATTGCCACTCAGTACTGCTCCAATCAAGACAGACTTGTTACCACTGGGGTTTTCGTTACGTAATTGGTAACGTTTTATAAATTTATGAGTGATAGCCTCGTATCCTTTCGAAGCAGCTATGTAAACAGGACTTTCACCGAGATTGTTAGGTGTACACAAAACATCAGCAATATCGTCTTCACATTCCAACAACAAACTCACCGCGTCTTCAAGGTCATTTCGAACAGCTTCATGTAAAGCTGTTCTCCCTTGTCATTTGTGATTTTTAGCATATGCAGAACACCGCCTTCTTCCTTCGCTGCTGCTGCCATTAACAGTCTCAAAATATCCGATTGCCCGTCTCTGGCTGCAATGTGCAAAGGGGAATCTCCGTCAATGTTGGTAACGAATATCGATCTTGGAAAGTTGTCGACTAGGAACTCGACAAATTTTATGGATATGTTTCCTGCAAAGGCTAAATGGACATGTAGAACTGTATTCATATCATGGATTACTGGGAGAGGATCACCATCCTCAGCCAATCTCCGGAATTCAGTAGCATCACCCCGAACAGCACTCCTGAAAAAATGAGTTTCCTGGGATACAGAACTATTATTCTCATCAACATCCACGAACAAGTCAGTCTCCATTTTTATGAACTGTATCTAATGCTACGCTGATTTTTGAAATCCGGTGTCTTAACTTTCATCCATCAATTTCTCTCTGGTCTCTGCTAATATAATATACCATATGATTGGTTCCAATTTGAGAATATAAAAAGATAAAGAACGAAGTTGACTTTGGGATAATTGTTTTGGTGAAGAAAAGATTAATATGAAAGCCAAGAAAGTAATTTAAAAAACAAATGTGCAGGAACTCAAAATAATAATGATAAAAGATATTGTATCAAACAAATAATAATTTAACCTATTTTTTATACATATTGTAAAAGGTCAAATATATTAAATAAATGATTGTTTTCTATAATAATGAAAACATTTTTCTCTATACCCGGATTATTTTTAGATTTGTTCAATGGCTAGCAGTTGAGTTTTCGCCGTTTCACCCGTCATGGCTTTTCGGTTCAAGCCGGTCAAACACGTTTTTTCATTGAACCGTCCTATGCCTTCAACCAGACCTGGTGTTTTATTGATCCCGGATTTTTAGTTGAGTTGGCTGGTTCAGTGCGAGTTATTTATTTTTGATAATTTTGATCAAAATGTGTTTCATATTTTTCTATATATGAATCATATTTCTAATTTGTAAGAAGATGCTCAACTTTGTTATAGTGGCTTTGTCACCGTAAATAATAAGGTAAATAGGTAATTTGTTAGCTAATGGACAACATGGTTAGCGTTGAATGATTGAAAGAGAGACCTCCCCTCAATACGTCCATTTTCATATTTTTTTTAATAATCTAAAACCCACTTATTTGAAAATTCACGTTAAAAATAAATAAGATTAAAGAATAATGTATAAATGGATGAGTACTATACATTTTTTTTGTCCAGCTAATTCATCGGAGCTTTATTCCGACTACATTCAGATCTGACCCCGCTCGCTCACATAGTTTACACGTACTATACAGATAACGTAACACAGGCCAGCCAATTTATGCTACATGAGTTCAAACTTCAAAGTCACTATTTTACTCACTCAGTTATCAAATTCAACATATTCAAGACGGATGAAGTTCTTACAAGTCAAATATCGTAATTGGTGGAGCTTTAGAAAAATAAATAATTCATTTGTTTGTAGTTGCAGCCGTATTTTTTTTTAAAGAATGAACTCACGGTAGCTTATAATAATAATAAAAGAAAACCTTATCTCACCCTGTCGGAGTGTGAATTCAAACATACGATCTCTAGGATCACAGCTTCAAGACTTTGTCCCGTCATGATGTCCATTATGCTCTTTTTAATAGTCTACATTTTGATTTTCATTATTGATCAAGAAAACAAATTCGGTGACGTAGTTGGCATTCACTGTTGAGATGCCTTGAGGTGGGCCGTTGCTAGGACTGTCTTGCCAAGAATCTCTAAAAATGCAAGCTGCTAAGTGGACAAGTATTCTGCATGGCAAAGGCTTGGTGTAGTGGTTGAGCCTTTAAGCCGTAATTCTAGAGGTCGCAGGTTTGAGTCCACACTCAGGCGAGGTGGGATAATGTTTTCCTTTGTTATTATTATATAAATTTTTTTTTTAAAAAAAGTATTGTGCATTTCTACTATTATTCTCCAACAGGCGGAATTTTTCTCCATTTTCTGCAGGCAAACTGAACTTTTCATTCAAATTATTAGCTGTATGCAAAACATTTGAAATATCTTCTTGACAATCGAAAACAGGGTACCGTTTATTTTTATTCTTTGCTGCTGCTGCTGCCGCCATTAGCAATCTCACAATATCCGATTGCCCGTATCTGGCTGCAATGTGCAGCGGGGAATCTCCCTAATTCTCGAAAGTTGTCAACTTTAGGAATTCGACAAATTCGACAAATCTATTAAATGTCTAATAAATTTTTGTTCAGTAACTAAAGGATACAAATATATTGTCACAAATAAAAAGGATACAAATATATACTATTAGATATCTATTAGATGTTACATTTTATAAAATAATTATCATAAAAAAACATGGATCTTGATATCATCATATACACGTCTATTCTATATCTATTAAATATATCTTAGATGACATTAGATTCTATTATAAACTGTTAAAATTAAGATCTACTAAATATCTAACAGTGATTTACTAGATATCTACCCGTTTAAGAATATAAAAAATGTCACTGTGGACATCATTTCGAAGATAAAAATAAGACATACAAAAAACTCCTAAGTGACATGTCTAAAAAATAACCAGTTTGAGAGATGAATGAAAAATACGAAAAATAATCAAAAGAACAAGCAACATGACAATTGTGTAAATACAATTTAAAAATGGAAAAGTTAAGAAATATTTCACAAGCATGGCAGTGTAAATATTACAGTAAGGCATGACCAATCTTGATAATTACCTATTAATAATTATAACTTCCGTCATGTTTGATAAAATATACTACTATTTCCCTGTGTTTTCAATAACTAATTTATACATTTTTATGTTTCACATTTCCTCATTACCACCCTTATGTGTACTCTACTTTTATTATATTGGTAGGTGTTTATTTATTAATATGTCATTATCTTATTAGAATTTATCAAGATAAGCATTTATAAAATACTGTGACTGCCTCAAATGTATTTATATTCGAATTTCTTTTAATACAATCACGAGACTCTAATAAAATGTTAAAATAAGTAAAACAGACAATTTATGTATGAAATGTCTATTAAAAAAATATTACTTATGATCACGGTCAAGTAAATAAATTCAAAAAAGTATATGCAACATCAATAATTTTGAATAAAAAGCTTACAATAAATAGGAGATAGTTATGAGAAAATGCAAAACATATATAGAGGTAGCAATGTATTTTATCAAACCGAGGGAGGTTAAAATTATTTACTCATAAGTAATCAATTCAAAAAGATGAATATTCTGATGACTTTTTTTTTTAAAAATAAAAAAGACTTTGACCTTCATAATTATTACATTAGTGGAAAAATTTAATTGAATTATGATAGTGAAAAATAAGTAAAGGACAAAGTGTCACCATAGAAAAAGGGACATGTGACGTAACAATGAAACAATTTAACCGATATAAAACTTTTTCTTCTCTGAAAACATAATAAATTTTATACTAAGAGGTCTCTGCTTGACAATTTTGTATAAGCAGAAGTTTTTCATTTCAGAAAGAGAATAGAGAAAATGTTGTTATGGATAGGAAATAAATAATTGTTTAAGGGATATGTATAAAATATTTACAATAGGAATTAGGAACCATATTAAATTGTTATGGAGTTGACTTTCCAAAACTAAATCTTAATACCATTTGCATAGTACATTGGACACAATTCAATATAGTGGTGGAATTATAAGTTTAATGTCGTGCCTTTTTAAAAATTCATAATTATTGAAAAATAACTCTTACATGTATAAAATATGATTCTTCTTTATTGTCTAATTTAGTCGGATTGGAGGGATATGCTCATATATTGGTCCGATTTATCAATTTTTGGGGTTAAATTAAGGGTATGCAAAGGATTTAGTAACTGAATTACTAAATCGAACGAAACACCAAAAATACATTCGATCACATAATATCACAAACACCAAAAATATTATAATAACAAGGAAAAAATTCAGCATTATAAAACTACAGTAATATTATAACAAGCAACCTATAATAATACATAAACTATAAGTGGCGAAAATGCCATATATAGTATTAAAAGTAGATAATAAAAATGATGAATTAATTAATTCATCTTATAGAGGACACGCTTAACAACATAATTAGCAATAATCTGATTAGTTTTCTGGGTAGGATGGAAAGAATCCCAAAAAACATACTTGTCAGCATTAGTGCATGTAAATAGATTATTTCTATTACATGCATATCCCATCTCAAACATCCCTGTTGCACAACATGCCATTGCCGTCACCTCGAATCCTGTCATCATCAACATTCATTAGTTTATACCGTAACTATAACAATAAAGTATCGTCTGGTTTGTAGAACTGAACAGGGCACAAATTCCATTTTATTCCAAGAACTAAACGATATATTAGATAATTTGTGTGTTTAGTTGAAATATTTCTAGTACCCAATTAATATATGTTAGCGATTGCCAGCAATTTATGAAAATATCAGCAGTATCAGAAATGAATAGAATTGATGTGTGATATCATTTAATATGCTACCACCTACTACTAGTACTAACCACACCCTTGTCGCTGCCCCATCTACTTTATACTTGTAATTAATTGATACACCGCTAGGTCAATGGCTCAATAATCTCTTGAAAATTAAATATTAGAAATAAAGAAAATAGATTTATTTTTTAGTAATAGGTGCAATACTTGCCAATTTTGTTTAAGTGCATTCATTTTGTGTTCACAATAATTGTGAAGTTTTATTTATTGAAAAACATAAGTTTTCTTGAAATTTAATGTCCTATTCTTTTCAACTTATAAGTAGCAGTACTGAACTGAACTGAATTAGACTTATTCCAGTGTAAATTTATACGTATATAATACTGAACTAAATTGAATATAAGTTGAAAAGAACAGGGCCTAAGTGTCATCATATAAAACTGTCATTTAATATAAGGTCTTTATGGCTAAAAAAACTATGTTCCATTTAGGCTCTGTTCTTTTTAACTTCTAAAAGCAAAACTGAACTGGAGGTGGCTGAACTTAACTGAAGTGAGCTGAACTGAACTTATTTCAGTGTAAATTTATAACTATGCATAGCTGAACTGAACTAGACTGAAGTGGTCTGAACTGAACTAAACTACATTAAATTGTAGTCCAAGAGAACAGGGTCTTAGTTCTACTAAGTGATAACGAATACTTAATCTATACCTTACTATTTCATTTCATTCATAAAAGGTTAAGTTGATGATTAGTAAAACCCTAGAACAAATACAGTGCATTAATGTAATCATAATAGGGATATCACCATTTCAAACTTTAAACCTCACATGGTTTCGTTTGAGAATTGCACAACATAAATTAGTTTGAGCAACCAAAAATATAATCAGTCATTGAGTCTGATGTAATACTAAAACACCAACCTAAGCCTGGCTCGACAAGCATTTTAAAATTTCAGACTTGAGTTAGGCTCGGGCCGGACTCACAAAATCATTTCTAAGGCCGGCTCAAAGCTCATAATTTTTTATTTATTTTTTTTGGATTACACAAAAATTAAAAGACAAATTTTATATAAATATATTTAAATTTTATATATAACTGTATTCATTACTTGAATTATTTAATAAAATTAACACTTACTGTATTTAAGTTTAAAACTTTAATAGACTAATTAATATATATATATATATATATATATATATATATATATTATTCGTTGGGTGGACTTAAGAATTAATATAGAAACCAAATCCTACCCATAAAATTTTATATTTTAATGAGTTCGGGCCGAATACCTTCGCATGTAAACATGTCTAGATTGTAGATTGATCTAGGTTCGGTCTCCGTACTCTTCAAAATACATAATTATATAAAAAATAATATTAAGAACAATTGGAGAGAGAGAAACGAAATTACCATATAATGTGGGATTCTTAACGATGTGCAACAAAATGTAATAAGGGTTTGAAAAGAGCAGCTGAATCCCAGGAAGTTGCTGGTTAAGCTTCAAAGCCACAGCACTAAGCTTAGAATTGAAATCCAAAGCCACATTATTGTATCTCTCAACACATTCATTGCCACCCATTATATTTGTAGTTCTTTCCAATGGCATACACCCCATTGGGGGCAGACCACCCAGTGATATTTTTCTTGCACCTAAACTGTATAAATTCCGTACGAAACTCTCTGCAATTCCGGCAAGAAACGTTTCGTACTGGGTGATGTTGTACTCGGAAGATCGGCCGGGAACTGTGTAGTAATTCTCCAAGAAATCGTTGGTGCCTATGCTTATTAAGTGAAGGGATTCTGATATTCTTTGATTTGCATTTGCTTCTCCCATATATGCTTTTAGTCTTGTCTGGTACTCCTTGTAGTACTCCAGTTGTTTCCAGAATGGGATCACTGACTGCATTATTCTCAACAAATTATGTTAATTAAAATAAATTGAAGATTGTATTGGTTACCCTTTTGGATTTTACTTACTGGAGTAATATCCAAAATTGGAGTAACTAGAAATCTTTAAAATTGCAATTTTAACCATGAATTGGATACACATTTGTAAGCGACTTTAGTGATGATTTTACTAGAGCCTTATTAATAGAAAATTAATGGGTTAAATTGGAGGCAAAATACATTCAAACTCCCTTGAACGTGATAATTTCTACCGGATGTCACCCTGAATTTTTAAAAGTTACAATTAACCCTTCACTTTGATAAAAGTGCATCATTTTTTGCCTTTGAACGTCACTGTCACCTTTTAATTGGATTGACTTTTCATATATGTCATTTTCCTTATTTTTCACACTTAAATCAAAAGTGACACGTGATAATTGAGGGGACAAATTAATACACTTTTGCTAAAATTTAAAAAGGTAGCGGGAGTAAAGGAAAGTTGAAAGTGTCATCAACCGTGCCAAATTTCAGTGTGGTCTAGATGCATTTAACCCAAATCAAAATATTACTAAGACTAATAAATTTTTTTTTTTGACAAAACATACTTTAAAACGCCTTAATATACCAACTAGT
The DNA here is from genome assembly GCA_947683365.1 of Euphorbia pulcherrima. Taxonomy (NCBI): domain Eukaryota; kingdom Viridiplantae; phylum Streptophyta; class Magnoliopsida; order Malpighiales; family Euphorbiaceae; genus Euphorbia; species Euphorbia pulcherrima. Next base: position 78,076,488 of record CANTUS010000001.1, on the reverse strand, counting down.
TATAGACATCAGTTTTTTTTAAATAAAAGATTTTATACGGGCAATTTTGCATACTTGCACATTTATTCCCGACGAAATGATGTGGATTTTCCCAGAACTGGCATTCATTTATATACAAGAAAATCATAATTAGTCTTTTTTTTTTACACTCAATCATAATTAGTCTTAAAACCATATATAAAACTGGAATATTAAATTGTACCTACTATGTTGGAGATATTTTATGTTGAAAATAAAATATGAGTACTGATGTAAAGAAATTTTTAACATAAGTCAATTAATTTTAACATAAATTTTTAACATAAATCAATTAATTTTACGTTAAATAAGTTTCATTTAGTATATACAGTAGACTTAAAACTCTTAAAGCCTACAAACATATTCTTCCTATATGATAGATAAAATAAGTAGGGCCATAAACGAGCCGGATCGATCCGAACTTCAGCCTATTCATGTTCGTTCACTTAATTATTAGCGAGTTTGAACCGAGCTTCGAGCTTGGTTCAAGCTCAAAATTTATATTCATAAATAATTTATTTAATAATTTATTTATTCACGAGTTATTCACGAAGATTAATGAGCTCATTTATATTATTTACAAGTAGAAATAATAATATCAAATTTATAACATTACATTTCATCCTTGTAATATTGTTTAGTTATTACAACATAATTTATTAAAAAAATTGTTAAATCAACATTTTAAATTAAATGATAAATAGATATATTTAAAATTATAAATATTTCATGTGTATACACCTATAAAAAATTTTACTCATTATTAAAGTTTGATTTTTAATGTGTAAAAATGAACGTAGTTCACAATTTTTAAGGGGTCAGTTCATGAACTTATTCACGAGTCTCTAATCGAACTTGCTCACGAGCTTCCGAGCCGAGCTTAGGCTTGTTCATATTCGGTTCATTTACAAACCGAGCCCAAAAATTATTTTCACGAACTGTTTATTAATGAATCGAGCTGAGCCGAGTCAAGCTTTTATCGAGCCGAATATCGAGCTGTTCATGAACGTCTCGGCTCATTTACAGCCCTAAAAATAAGTCCAATTACGTTATATATCTGAATAAAAATTCTCTTCGTTTTATAAAGGCTTAATACATCCGAAGCCCCCAACTTGGCACGAAGTTACAGGTGTCGCCTTCAACTTTACACTATCATTACTAACACCTTGAACTTGGTAAAAAACGTTCACCCCGACCCCTCAGTTCTACCTGTTCCCTTGTGAATGGTTTGACCTTTGAAAGATGCCAAATTTTATAATTTTCGCTCTCCAATCAGAAGGTGAAACGTGATACTCAAGGGGCATGAGTTAACGTTTTTGCCAAGTTTAGAATATTACTAATGACTGTTGAAAGTTGAGACAGGCACCGGTGACTTCATGCCAAGTTGGGGGCTTTGGATGTATCAGGCTTTTATAAAAAAAAAAAAAAAAGTGGAAGAGTACTTACAAGGACATTAGAAGTGGCGTTATCATAGCCAGTAGCAGCAGAAGCAAAAGTAACTCCAGTAGCAAAATCGGAAATATTATAAGCTGGATCCAAGTATGCCGGAATTGACGGTTTCAACCCCATTATTTCCGATATAAAATCCGTCGTAATCCTCCCATTTGAGAATCTTCCGGTCGGCCGGCCACCCTGAAAGTCACGTCCGTACGGTTCAAAATTGCTTCTGGCCACCGTAGGTATGTAGTTATTGTTCCCAGCATCAACAGAAGAGTCTCCAAACACTATAATTGCTGGAATTTTGGCCTCAATAGAGGCTACAAATAGAATAAGAACTATTAAGCAAGTGTGTATTTTGTTTTGGTTTAAAATTGCCATTTTTCAGTACTTTTGATTGCAACGTGTCTAAGTTGAAGTGGGTTTGTGACAATTAAATAGTAGTTGGAGAGTAGATGGGAATTTTTTTTTTCTTTGGGAAGTTTGTTGACAAATTAATTTCTACTTAAAAAAGAGGTACTTAATTATGTGTACTGTTAACATGTATTTATGGTTACAGCAGTAATAAACTTACGGATTTATGAGGCCATTGAAAAATCTTGCCTTTATTTAATGCTTAGTATTATGGCAAAATGGTTGTAGTTTAAGTCACAAACTTATGTGATAATACTTTTAAATAATTCAGGAATTTCATGGTTTTATCGCCTAGTATATTGTGAAACGGATACTTTCAGTTCTAAATAATTTATGCTCTTTTTTCAAATAATTTTCTAAGATCGAATGACACATTTGAAATATAATTAGTCATAGCATTTGATATCATATGTACGCTCAAACTCAAGTCAGGCTTGGCGTTATAATAGGAAAATGAGAATATTGGGTAGCCAATGCGTTCGGAAAAGTTGAGTGAGGAGCTAATTTGTGAATTTTATATAGAATAGGAAATGCATTCAGAATAATTGATTTATTGAAAAAATGTGCCACTAATAATATCTACGCATATAATATTGTGAATTGATTTTTATGACTTCGAAAATCAAATGTTGAGGTTGCTTCTGCTTTTTGGCTTTAGCTTCTAAACACTTTTTTTTTTACTTGTAAGGGGTTTAAATATAAGAAGTTTAAGTATTTTTTAAGATTTTTTTTATAAATAGTTTATAAGTAGTTGAAGTGTTCTTTAAAATTACTTGTAAGGAGCTTTTAAGTTGTAATAAGTGTGAAATGACTAAGAATGATAGACAGAGATGAATGACTTTTTAATGTATATAATTAAGGCTCCGTTCTTTTCCACTTATAAGTGGCAGTATTTAACTGAATTGAACTGAACTTATTTCAGTATAAATTTATATGTATGTAATACTGAACTGAACTGAACTGAACTAAACTAAATATAAGTTGAAAAAAACAGGACCTAAATCTCCTAAAGTAAAGAAAAAAATGGAGTCTTGGTTGAAGCCCTAGGTTACTCAAAAAAAATTAAAATATTTCTATTTTCTTAAAAAAATATTCTTGATTCCCGATATTAATAATGTTAGTGATCCCGAAATAGTAAATAACCCATGAATGTATTATAAATTTTTGTCCTAGTAAATGCTTGGTATAGTGGCTGAGCCTGAAAGTTATGATCGTAGAGGTCATAGGTTCGCGTCCACACTCGAACGGGGTCTGATAATATTTTCCTTTATTATTATTGTAAGCCTATATGAGACAAATTTTATAAAAAAAAGGGAAATTAGGTAAATTACTTTATCAAACTTGAGTACCTTAAAGGCTGATTTTTTAAAAGCTTAAGATGGTGTTTCTCAAAGCTTATAATTATATTATAAGTTAATTTTAACTTTTAAGTTGTGAAAGCTTATTTTTTACTTATAAGAGGTTCTAAAACTAAATGAAAAAACTTCAAGTTAAAGCCTTTTAATAAGCCATCTTATAAATTGACTTTGACTTAAAAGCCAAAAGGCCATAGCTATGAAAAACACCCCCTGAAATATAAGCTTTTTTCTTTTAATTTTTAAGCCGCTTACAAGTTATAAAATAAGTCATGAGAAACAATGCACTAAAGTACTTTTAAGTTATTTAACTTAAAAACTACTTTGACTAGTTTATAAGCTACGAGTTGTGTTTCTATTTTCTTATTTGCCTACTCTATTATTATCACATTAATTATATGGTTGCCTTATTAGATGCACATACGATAACTTCTCCTCCCTTTCATAATTATTCATCAATATAAAATTGTACTAACCATTTCAAGAAATTATCAATTAGGGATATAGTTTGTACAAAAAAGGATAGAAAATAATGATTAACTGATAAAACAATAGATGTACTATGATGCTCTCAAGCATGAAAATCAAATTTTATTGCTTGTCCCCCTTCCTTGTTATAGAAAGATAGAAGTTGATGCATTTTTTAAATAATACTTAGTATTAGACATTAGTATTAGGAAAGTTGAAAAATTAATTAAATGTTCAAATTGTGTAATTTTCTAATGTCACGAAATTTGAGAATTGGGTCCAAGAGAAAAAACTTAGGTCCAAGTTTGGATTAAAATGTCCACCTATAATTTGTTTGGATTAATTAATTTTATTATCTGTATTTAACATATAATCTTTTAAATTAATTACTATAGTTGTTAAGATAGATGTTATACAGTGAAATAGAAAACAATTAAGTCTAATCTCTACTCGAAAAATATATCAAAAATAGGAATACACTCTAATATAATAACATGTGAATGATGGCAGTATCAAGACTTTTCCACCTCGGGGCATAATTCCGCTAATTTTTTTACTGCGTTTTCAGCCACAGCGTACACATATTCCAAAATTTTTTAAGTGATTTGTGGTGCGGATGCAAGCCATACGAATATGACATATTACCACTATCTAACTTGGGGTAGAATGGATTTAGATTCTCTAACGTTGTATATTTTAATCAATTTCAATCATCCATTGAATTTGAATGGTTGAGATTTAACTGTACTGTGGACCCCATAAATCACTAAAACCAAATCTCAACCATTTAAACTCAATGGATGATTGAGATTGACTAAAATATACAACTTTAAAGAATCTAAATCCAGTAGCAAGAGGCGAAACCGCGGCTTAAATTGGAGTTTTTTTTGGTATGTTTGTCCCCTTCATTACTAGGATTTTGCCATCAATTGCCAAATCTTAAAACTGGCCTTGATGTTACTCTACTTTCTTTTCTAGTAAAGCGTTTCATTGATTTTTTTTTTTGTGCAAATTAATGAATCAAAATGAATATTGAAACCAAAATCTGTGTGGGGTAGAATAAAGATTTTACAATTCCATTTTGAAGGATAGCATCAATATTGGGAATAGTTGTTCTATCTTTAATATGTTATTTATATGGAAAATCTTGTTTTGAATATGCATGGGTGCTTTGGTAGAAATCGTAAAGGATATTTATGGAGGCGTAAATCCTTTTTAATTTCCTGTACCACATGTGACCTCATCCTACATTTTTTTTTTTTGTTGTCCAACTACATCTAAATCTGATTCGGGTCGCGCACCTGGCTGTGGTGGGTGAGTCTTCCAATAAGAATTTTTTGTATTCACTAGGACTCGAACTCGAAACCCTCCTTAAACGATATCAAGCCGCTTACTACTTGGATCAACCGTTATTTGTATCAGCAGTTGCTTTAAGTATCTAGGAGGAAAATTTATGAGCAAAAACAAAAACTATCAACAAGAGCAACTAAAGAAAACCAACTCTAAATATCACATTGGACCTGAAGAAATAGTTGTCGAAAAAATTCGTGAATATTCCAAAACATGTCTGTGAAAATTAAAAGACATTACTATTTATTGAAACATATGTGATAATGAGATGTAATTGATCATGAACCACAGAAAAAAAAGAGGTAAAGAAAAAAATAAAAATAAGTTAACAATGTCAACCAACAAGAAAAAGGCAGCAGGCCATAGTTGCAATAAATTAGGTGTGCAAAAGTCATTAGTTCCAACAGAATTGGAGGTGATAGTACTCTGGTTTTTAATGTTTCATTATGTTCATGAGAGATCTGCTATCGTTATACTTGCTTTTCGCACTATATACTACTTCTGTAGGCACAATTACTATATTCTCATTTCCAGACAATTATACTTTACATTTTCAAATTTAGTTTTTGTATTTTTTGTAATAAAAAAAATAAAAATAATATCCCTGTGACGAAAATGAGTCGCTGATATTAGACTTTATCTTATCTCTCGTATTGATCAGTATCTGCCTACTGCTTACATATGGGCTTGGTTATTGTAATTCGGGTTTCGTACAAGTGTAACACATGTTTATACTTTAGTGTTATGTACATGTCCAAAAAGTTTTAGTAAATTAAGGAAACAATGTAAGATCGCTATCTATCTTTTTTTTTTTTGATGAAACGCTATCTATCTTTTTGAAGTACAGTGATGAAATAATTTAGTATCTTTTAAGATGTAATTCTCAATTCTTATACAAATACATTTTCCCCTCTATTTAATATCCCGATAATTGGGCTAGAATTTTCGTGGATATTAAGAAAACACACTCATATATATATGAGCAAAATCATAAGTCTAGACGGTGTTAGTTAAATGGCATGAGTAGTGGTCTCACATAAAACGAGGCTAAGTGATTGTTTAGTTACTTATACAACAATTACTCTTAGGCGATTATTCCCCGCAGCGGAACGAAGATATTTATTTTGGATGAATATGATAATAATAAAATAGGAAAAATAATTAGCGAAAGGAGAAAATAAATAATCCACTAATAATACGAAAAGTGGTATAAAAAAAATGGAAAAATAAAACACTCAAACCCTTAATCCAAATACACCAAAACCTCACATACAAATATATATACAATAAGTATATATATTACACTAAACTCCCAAATGATTTTTCCTGGAATTAATTTGTAAAATGAATTTGAAAGGGTATATATAGGCCTATAAAGTAATGGAAAATGAAAGACAAAAATAATGTGAACAAAGGAGGCCAAATACATGTTGTATTTTGTCAACCATACAAGTTTTTCAAAGTCCAAAATTGCATATGAAAAATGCAATTTGTAATTGACAACTTCAAATCACATTCACAAATCTCCACCTTGATTTGAATGTTGACTGAATTCAATTGTCGCAAACACCAATCAAGTTTAAGCAATGCTTAAACTTACTGGTTGGAAGAGGCTTCGTCATCATGTCGGATGGATTGTCCGCTGTACCAATTTTAGTAATAACAATATTTCCCTCGGAAATAATGTCTCGAATAAAATGGTATTTCACGTCAATGTGCTTCGTTCTTTCATAAAACATCTGATCTTTAGTTAGACAAATCGCACTTTGACTATCACAATGAACAATAATTTTTTGCAAATTTGAACTAAGTTCACCGACCAAACCTCTTAGCCAAATAGCTTCTTTTATAGCTTCAACTACCGCCATGTATTCTACTTCGGTAGTGGATAATGCAACTGTGTGCTGTAAAGTAGCTTTCCAACTGATAGCGCTACTACCAAGAGTAAACACATAACCTGTGATCGATCTTCACTTGTCAATATCACCTGCATAATCTGAATCAACATAGCCAACCACCATGTTCTTGCTTTTTTCAAATTCCAAACAAGCATTAGTAGTACCCCTTAAGTATCTCAAAATCCATTTCACAGCATGCCAGTGTTCTTTGCCCGGATTAGACATATATCTACTAACAACACTGACTGCATGAGAAATGTCAGGACGAGTGCAAACCATAACATACATGATACTACCAACAACACTAGAGTAAGGTACATGTGACATATACTCAATATCCTTTTCAGATTGAGGACATAGAGCAGCAGAAAGTCGAAAATGAGCAGCGAGTGGAGTACTTATAGGTTTGGCATTTTTCATGCCAAAACGCTTTAACACTTTCTCAACAAAACTTCTTTGAGTCAAATAAAGCTTTCTTGCAGCTCTATCCCTTTGGATCTCCATGCCGAGAATCTTTTTAGTAGCTCCCAAATCTTTCATCTCAAATTCACTGCTAAGCTCTGCTTTGAATCTGTTGATATCAGACATATCCTTGGCAGCAATAAGCATATCATCAACATAAAGCAACAAATATACAAATGAGCCATTTGCAAGTTTTCTAAAATACACACAGCTATCATATTGGCTCCTTGAATAGCCATGTCCAACCATAAGGGAATCAAACCGCTTATACCACTGTCGAGGTGACAGCTTTAATCCGTACAGTGATTTTCGCAACTAGCAAACATAGTCCTCTTTGCCTTCAACTTCAAAACCATCTGGTTATTTCATAAAGATCTGCTCCTTTAATTCTCCATGCAAGAAAGCAGTCTTGACATCAAGTTGCTCTAACTCCAAATCATGTATAGCAACCAAGGCAAGCAAAACACGAATAGAGCTATGTTTAACAACAGGAGAAAACACATCATTGAAATCAACTCCTTGTACCTTACTATAGCCCTTAGCGACCAATCGTGCTTTGTATCTGTCATCCTCTACGCCCGGAATTCCATCTTTCTTTTTAAAGACCCATTTGCAACCAACAATCTTCTTGTCCTTAGGCGGTTTCACCAACTCCCACGTGCGGTTCTTGTGTAGAGATTCAATCTCTTCTTGCATAGCGATAAGCCATTTTGCTGAATCATTACTAGAAATGGCCTCTGAATATGTGGAAGGTTCGCCAACTCCTTCTGTTTCTTGTGCAGCTACAGAGGCATAAATAACATAATCTACAAACTTTACAGGCATTCTTCTTTCTCTATCTGGCCTACTTTCAACAACAGGCTGCTCCACCTATTCTACGGTAGTAGTTTCTTCAACTTCTATTGGCTCGGACAACTATTCTGAAATTTACTCCTCTGTGGCTTGGGACTGAGCAAATGATTCCTCCACCCCGAATGGAACCTCCACCTGCTTATCAGAATTCTATATTTTGGTGTCAACTATAATTGGGGACTCTTTTCTTGGATGAAGTATAGCAGACTCATCGAACACAACATTTCTGCTTATTACAGACTTCGGTGACTTGGGATCAAGGAGCTAAACTTTGTATCCCTTTACACCATCTGGATAGCCAAGAAAAATGCCCTTTTTAGCTTTAGGCTCCAATTTTCCGTCGTTCACATGGACATAAACAGGACACCCAAAAATCCTCAGATTAGAATAATTAGCAGGTTTCCCAGACCACAACTCTTCAGGTGTCTTGTAGTAAATGGAAGCACAAGGGGAACGATTCACCAAATGAGCAGCAGTTACAGCTGCTTCTGCCTAAAATGCTTGAGACAAACCAGAATTTGACAACATGCATCGGACTTTCTCCAACAGAGTTATGTTCATCCTCTCAGCTACACCATTCTATTGTAGTGTACCCGAAACTGTGAGATGTCTTGAGATGCCTATATCTTTACAGAATGTGTCAAATTCTGCATTACAAAACTCCAAAACATTATCTGTTCGGAGACGTTTGATCTTTCTGCCAGTTTGATTTTCTACCAAGGCTTTCCACTGCTTGAAAGTGATAAAGACATCATTCTTGTGTTTCAAAAAATAAGTCCATACCTTCCTTGAGTAGTTGTCAATAAAGGTGAGCATGTAACGAGCGCCACCTTTTGAAGGAACATGAGCAGGGCCCCAAAGGTCAGAATGGATATAATCCAAAGTACCTTTTATTCTGTGAACACCACCACTGAAGTTGACTCTTTTGTGCTTGCCGTAAATGCAGTGCTCACAAAACTCTAATTTGGAAATACTCTGGCCACAAAGTAGACCCCTTTTACGAAGCATGGCCAACCCTTTTTCACTCATGTGGCCAAGCCTCATATGCCATAATTTTGTAACGTTGGATTCTGACATGGAAGACGAAACTGCAGCAACACCTGTTGCAGTTGATCCTTGCAACACGTACAATCTCCTAACTTTTATAGCTTTCATCACGACGAGGGCACCTTTCAAAACCTTTAAAACTCCACCTCCACCAGAAAATCTGCAATTGTTGTCGTCTAAAGCAGATAATGAGATCAGGTTCTTCTTCATGTTTGGAACATGCCGCACATCGGTCAGTGTTCTGACAATACCATCATGCATCTTGATTTTGACAGTACCGATTCCAACAACTTTACAAGGATGATCGTTGCCCATCAATACAACTCCTTTTTCTACTGGTTCATAAGAGGAGAACCAATCTTTGTGGAGACAAATATGGAATGAGCTAGCAGAGTCCAATATCCACCCTTGTCCTAATCTTGCACCATCGTCGGACACGACATAAACTTCACAGTCTTCCTCATCTTCTGCAACACTGGCTTCGGTGGTACCATCATCTTTGTGACTCTTTTCTTTATTCTTTCGTTGAAGCTTGTAACATTCAGCTTTAATGTGCCCTTTCTTCTTATAGTAATTGCACATCAAATTACTGTAATGGGATCTTGATTTAGATCTAGATCGGTTGTTGCTGCTGCTGCTACTGGGATCTCTTGTACTAGATCTCCCTCGAATGACCAGACCTTCTCCAAGACTATTTCTGTCACCAGAAAGCTCTTTATCAATAAGATCTTTAGAGAACAAACATTCTTTAACCTCCTCCACGGTTAAAGAGGTTTTACTATGGATCAGGGTCTCGCGAAAATTTTTGAACGAAGGAGGAAGAGACCGCAACAACATAAGAGCTTTATCTTCTTCTTCGTATTTGATATCCAAATTTTTCAGATCCAAAAGAATATAACTGAAATCATCAAGGTGAGCCTTAAGGGATGTGCCTTCTGCCATATGAAGCATATGGAGACGAAGCTTCACCATAAGCTTGTTGGTGAGGTTTTTAGATATATAGCGAGACTCCAATTTCTGCCATAAGCCTTTGGCCGTCTTCTCGTGGATGACTTCTCGCAGGACCTCGTTTGACAAGCATAACCGAATGGCAGCTAGAGCTTTGTCCTCCAAATCTTGTTTCTTCTCCTTTGTCACCATTTCAGGTAACTCTTCCATCATCGCCTTGTACAATCCGTTTTGTGTTAAAATCGCTTTCATCTTAACTTGCCATAAGGCAAAGCTCATATTGCGATCAAATTTCTCAATATCAAATTTTATTGTCACCATAGTAAATTTCAAAATTCCAAAATAAATATTAATTGGCTTTGGTACCAATTTGTTAGGAGACTATTGACCCGCAGCGGAACGAAGATATTTATTTTGGGTGAATATGGCAACAACAAAATAGGAGAAATAATTAGCGAAAGGAGAAAACAAATAATCCACTAATAATACGAAAAGTGTTATAAAAGAAATAAAAAAATAAAACACTCAAACCCTTAACCCAAATACACCCAAACCTCACATACAAATATATATACAATAAGTATATATATTACACTAAACTCTCAAATGATTTTTGCTGGAATTAATTTGCAAAATGAACTTGGAAGGGTATATATAGGCCTATAAAGTAATGGGAAATGAAAGACAAAAATAATGTGAACAAAGGAGGCCAAATACATGTTGTATTTTGCCAACCATACAAGTTTTTCAAAGTCCAAAATTACATATGAAAAATGCAATTTATAATTGACAACTTCAAATCACATTCACAATTACCTTTTACCTTTTTTACATTATACAACAGTTATAAATGTTTGATTATAACTTGTGATGACAATAACCACTACAATAAAAAGCAATGGTAAAACGAAACGTCTCGTAAATGATTAATGGGTATTGTTAAGTAATGTGAAATACACCACTTGCCTTGTTTTCAGGTTTTTTTCTCCTTATGAAACCTTCTCATTTTCTTTCTTTTGTATGTTCTTTTCGTGGATGAGTGGCCATACAAGAATCAGTTGAATTAGAGATGAGTATATTTGTCAAAAGACCGGTGTGACGTATATTAAGGATACATTGACGACTAAGGTGGTATGGTCATGTGCTACGTAGACCAAATGATGCTCCCTTTAGGAAATGTGAAAACTTAAGGATAGAGACTAAGTGTAGAGGGAGAAGTAAATCTAAGATTACTTGGAAAAAAACTGTTTCAAAGGATATGTGTTTACTAGATATATTTATATACATTTGAATTTTGATTGAGTTTCATTGCGTTACAAGATCTATAAAGAGGTAGATGACACACAATTGGAGTGAATTCTAAAGTAGAGAGAGAGAGAAGAAAGAGAAGAGTGAAAATAGGAGTCATAATATGAGAAGGGTGATACTTTCATGATTTATATCTCATTCGTGTAGTTTACTCTGTCATTGATCGATATAGTTCTAGCAGTTGGATTGCCGTGAAATTTGGTGTGAGTATTTCTGACATCTGTGTTTTAAGGCTAACTGAAGGATTTGTTAAAGGGAGCTTCAGAGAGGCAGTTTTGCTCGTGGGTATATTGGTTTCTCACTTCGTCTCTTGTTTTATAATTTGTGATAAATATTAGTGAAAGTCTTGTAGAAAATTCTTCTGTGTCAGCTTATCAATAAAAGTTGGAATGGGTTGAGAGAGAAGAATTGGAATGGACTTTGTTATTGGTGGAAGCCAAAAAAAGTTGGAATGAACTTTATTATTGGTCCCCAGATTTCACTTTTCACGTTGAAGATTTTTCCGCGTACAAAGATTAGTTGTTGCTTTGACTTGGTTATTTATTAGTCTATTTAGTGGTTTCTTTGGGTTATGGTTTAATTGGTTGTTATTGTTATTTTCTGCATTTTTCAAGTTGTGAAATCGGAGAATTTACGTTCAATAACAGATATCATTACATTCGGATCCCGCAAATATTTTTGAAGCCAAATTGTAAAATGGAAGGTTAGGAAAGCAAGTGAGAAAAGAAACATCAAATTAAGGTCAAAACAAAAGTCAAACTTTGAAAAAAGAGTTTTGCGTTATCAAATGTTGGGATGATCCAACTATTAAGCCAAAATTGTGGCATTTTTTTAAGATTTGCCTAACATGATATTCATATTTGGATAATATTGAAAAGGATGGCTTAGTAGCGGCCCAATTCAGGCCCCGTTTCGGCCCAAATATGTGGTCTGATTTATAGGATTTTAATCCTATTTATCTCTCTCTTTTCTTTAGTTTTTTTTTTAATCATTTTTTAGGTTTTTATTTTTCTCTTTACCATACTTCTATATTCCCCTGTAACAACTTTATCTCTCATATTTAATTTGATAGTTAGAACTTAAAACGACTATATCTCACAAACAGTTAATTTTTTTGATATGAGCCTTTAAAATATTTTATTTGTCTTATTTTTATCTTTAAAACGACATTCATTGTGGATATTTTTGGAGAAAAAAAAGTTATCACACTCTTATACCAGTTTTTTACTACTTTTATACCACGTATAAGAGCTTTTTTTGTTTTAAAAAGAACAATGTTGCTCATGGTTTATGTTATCTGCATAGAAATAAATAAAAAACTGGCACTATAAAGACATTATACCACTCTTATATCAGGTATAGAAATTTTATGAAAAAGTGGTAAAACTGGTATAAGACTGCGATAATTTTTTTTTGCTAAAAAAGATTCAATATGGATTTCGTTTTAAAGATAAAAATAAGACGAACAAAATATTCTAGAGGTTCGTGTTGAAAAAATTAACAGTTTGTGAGATTTAGTCGTTTTAAGTTACAAAAATCAAATTAATTAGGAGAGAGGGAGTTGTTACAATGAAGGTTCTTATATTAGATAAAAGCAAAATTTAAAAGTTAAATATTATAATTAAAAAAGAGTGTAGATAACTAAAGAGAAATGAAGTTTTTACGGTGGTATTTACAAAACTGAATGCTCAAAATCTTGTATTTAGCTAAATTGTCCATTTAATTATGGTCCAAATATATTGTGTGGGATCTATCATATTCAATGTTTTAAAAATCTCCAGCCCAGGCCCTATTTTGGGGCTTGGAGCCCAACTTCTCATTCTTAGGCTATGTTCTTTCAACTTATTTTCAGTTCAGTTCAGTTAAGTTTCAGTAATCAGTAATCAGTATTCAGTATTCAGTAATCAGTATTTGTGGTAAAGGCTTGGTCTAGTGGTTGAGCCTTGAAGATGTGATCCTAAAGGTCGCAGGTTCGAGTCCACACTCGGGCGGGGTGGGATAAGGTTTTCCTTTGTTATTATTGTAAGCCCATATGAGGCAAATGTTTTAAAAAAATCAGTAATCAGTATTCAATATTCATTACTCAGTATTCAGTTCGTTTCATTTTGTACATTAGATAAATATTAATAATTAATATTATTAATAACATATACAATAATAACAAAGAAAAATAACTAATACTAATATTTTCAAAATTATAAATGATTATTTTTACCATGAATACTTTCAAGACAAATAAAAGTAATAATATTTGGTAAGTATTGATAACAATTAAAATAATAAAAATTATACGATTATAATCTAATCGAGAAACAATACAATCATTGTAACGCATAGTTTTGCTATTACTTTTAAATTCAATCTTCGTCCATGCTATCATTTTTATTATCCTCGTAGACATGTTGAATATTGTTTTCTTTCATTTCTCAAATTTATAATGCAATGGAAGTTCGCACAAAAATATTATATTCATGATAATAATTGTAATGAAATAAAATATAATAATACTATTAATTTATAATGGTAAATTTAATTAATAGTATTATTATATGTAATAAATGATTTTATTAAAGCATTATTAATTATTTTTTTTAATATACATTAATATTTAAAATATTATTATTTATATTATTAATTATTTTTCAGTTTCAGTTCAGTATCATTAAGTTTCAGTTCAGTTTAGTTTCAATATTTTCAGTTTCAATATCATTCAGTTTCAGTTCAGTACACCTACTTATAAGTTGAAAAGAACATGACCTTAGTGTGTGATCAAGCGCTTGGCTGATTATTGTCGTGTAGGCACAGCCTAGTCCTACTTTTCCCGCCTTGGTTGCGCCTATACTCCATTTTTTAAAATACCTATATTTATAATTTACTTTTAGTTAAATATATATATATATATATATATATATATAAATAAAAAATAAAAAAATACAAATCTACCTAGCTGTCGATCCGACTACTGCCTAGCGCTTTTTAAAACACTGATCATATTTATAGATTTTGGGCATGATTGATTTAGTATAGATCATTTAAATCAACACATATAATTCACAATTAAGATACCTTAATTAATATTCACAAGACATGAATACCCCAGAATAGATTTGGACCCAACATGTAGTAGATATCACTCACTAGAGTCACTAGTAATATTATACAATAGTAATTTCATAACTAGAATGAAAACTAAGTTACAAGAAGAGCTGAAGGAAAATGAGATACATAAATACAAACAGAGATAGGTGGCATTGATAATAACAGAAGATCACATATACATAAACCAATAATTAAGATTAGATGAAAGAAATGAATAATAATAATAATAATAATAATGATAATAATAATAATAATAATAATAATAATAATAATAATAATAATAATAACAATAGAGAAGGTAATGGAGAAGAGGTCAATGAAACTCAGAAAGAAGAATAGGAATAAGGTGATCAGAAATAATGTGATTGGTTTTCTCAGTAGGATGAAAAGCATCCCAAAACACATATTTATTGGCATCTGGACATGTAATTGAATGTTCATTGCACAGATAACTCATTTCAAATGTTCCTGTTGCACAACATGCCATTCCTGTCACCTCAAATCCTGCACCACATATATATAAAATCATTTCATCACTTTCTTTAAAATAAAGTATTTTAGCTTTATGCTTCACATAATAATTTGGGAAACAAGGCCCTTTTCTTTTCAACTTATATTCAATCTAATTCAGTTCAGTACTATATATATATATAAATTTATACTGAAATAAGTTCAATTTAATACATTTAAAAGCTTCTCTCCATAGAAAAACCATCAAATAATGTCTACCATGATTCTATCTTGCCAGCACCATTGCTAAAGGTGCAGGAAATCAAAATAAGCTTGCCCATTGGGGCCGTTGCCCATAGCTCTATAACTACTTTTATTTTTTCTTATAAGAATACATTTTCACATATATTTTGTGAAAAACTTGGATAAAGTAAAGAGACAATAATTCGAACTCGCCTTGTATTAGGATAAGCTCTAACTATTAGGTTAAGCTTACGTGAAAAGAATGCATGTCATTATAGGCTCAAATTAATCGATAAAAGTGGTACTTTAGGATTCAAAGTTTAGACCACTATGTTCAGTAGCCACATTTAAGTTTTTTTTTTTTTGTTGCCCATCTGTTTCACCAGAGTTTTGCTTCGACTATATCCAGATCCGATCTGGGTGGCTCACCTGGCTGTGGTGGGTGAGTCTCCCAATAAGAATTTTTTGCATGGACTCGAACTCGAGACCTTGCTTAAGCGATACTAAATCGTATATACCTTATTGTATAGCGACAATTAAGTTAGACAACATGCTTACATGAATAAAGTAAAAAGGTTAGATTGGGTGAAAGAAGGGGTAATAAATGAGGGAGCATGCATGGACGCAGGTTGTTTAAATGCCTCTACCAATTCCTTGGTTAAGTTGGTAAATGCCTTTATGAGCGGTTAGCTGGCCTTTTCAATCCTTATTGGCTATGTCTCCCTGCCCTTATTTATTCTCTAACTAATAACCATTTTTGGCTTCACTTCCCCTTTTTCTTTTATGTCTTTTGTTTAATATTACACCAGTATATATGTCTACTAAATATCCTTTTTTTTTATCAATTGTCTACTAAATATCCTTGGACTATTCTTCAGACCTACCATACTATATAGGATTCTCTGTTCTTTTTAATTAATAAAAGCAGATCTTAATTTTATGAGTTATAAATATTTTTTTTGAGAAACGGATGCAAACAATTTTGAAGTCGTGGAATGGAGTATAAGTGGTAAGCGGCTTGATATCGCTTGAGTAAGGTCTCGAGATCCTTATAGGGAGACTCACCCACCACAGTAAATGCGCGACCTAGGTCAGATCTGGATGTAGTCGAAGTAAAGCTTCGGTGAGCCAAATGGACAATAAAAAAAATACTACTTACATTACATGATATTTTGAAATATCTCCTTTTCTATTTTCTTTTAATAATATGGGGTATTTTTTTGTCTATTTTAATGATTGTGAGGTTTAAACCCACGAGAGCTTATACCATGTTTGTGAAATATTACTCCCTACTCCATGTATGAATGACAAGTATAGGGAGCAATGTGCTAGTAACATAATATAATTTACTTTGAACCCAATACTCCAAGAGGTGGTCACCATTGTACCAAAGACTTTTGTATCAAGCTAATACACCAAATTTTCATTTAAATCGACCTAATAATTTCTTATTATATAATTTGAGTAGTTACTATTCCTTATTTATTATGGCAAAATGATTTTTTTTAGAAATAGGTGACTTTTTTGCCATTTTTATAAATTACGAGAATTAAACACACAGTTACATATTTTTTTATTTTTTTTAACAAGGTGGTAACTACCAAACAATTGCTTGAGGTTAAGTGGAATAGTTCATTTGCCTATTTGAATACAAGTTACCCATATGATTTGCTACATTTTTATCTTTTTGCTATGAATACCCATTTGATCCTACTATCAGGCCCGGCCCTTAAAATTTGGAGTCCTAGGTAAATTAATATTAAAAATAGTAACGTGGGCCCTCAATAAAAAAAGAAATAAAACATATTTTTTTTTAAAAAAATATGTATTGAACCCTTGTCCGTTTACAACTCTAATATTCACCTTACCAACTCTATCAACATTAATTCATGTTTACTTTTATCTTTTAAATAATAACAATTAAATCTTTAAGAAAAAAATATTTTTGGACCCCTTCCGACTATGGGCCCTGAATGGTGGCACCCGTTCCCCCCCAAGGGCCGGGCCTACTTACAATAAACATTATATTACCTTTTTGGATCATGAGTCGTAGAATCAGTGTTAAAGATTATCATGCATTATTCCCTCTAAATGGATAAAAAATGTTACAGATTACGTAACACACGAACCAAATGTGCATCGTAACAAACAAATTATACCACAAGATCAAAACATGTGGGTATGCCAAAAGTTAACAAATAAAAATATTTTCGGGAGGATGAAAAATTTATCTAAAAGTTCATCAGAATTTTCACTTATACTAGAGTAAGTGATTATATTCTCCATGAATTTTTTCACTTACGTATTAAAATGTTGTAAAGTCAATTTTTTATTATACCATTCTAAAGCCTTTCTTCCTGATGCAATCATAACTTAAATAAAAAGTATAAAAATGAAAGATAAAAAAATAGAAAACATACCATATAAAGAAGGTCTTCTAATGATGTCGTAGACAAGATCATAAACAGAAGATGTAAAGATAATTTTAAATCCAGGCAGTTCCTTATTAAGCTCATAAGCCAATTCTTGTAACTTGCCATTAAAATCCACAGCCACATTGTTGTATTCCTCTGAGCAATCATGGTTCATAAAATTTGTTGTCCTTTCCAATGGCAAACACCCCATTGGTGGGACTCCTGTTAGAGATATTTTCCTCGCTCCAAGGTTGTACAGTTCTCTTATGAATTTTCCGGCAATTCTAACTAGAAAATCTTCGTACTGTTTCACCGTAAATTGACTTCTTCTCGTCGGAAATGTGTAGTAATTCTCTAGGAAATCGTTTGTTCCTAAGCTCATTAAATACAATGCCTCTTCTATTATCTCTTTTGCCTTGTCATTTCCAACATAATCTCTTAGTTTCTTTTGATAATCTTTGAAATACTCTAGTTCTTTCCACAATGGTATCACATTCTGTCACCCAAACCACAACAAATTTGCAAAATTTCGATTAGAAATCACATAAACTGAAAAATGTAAAATCAATAGGAAAAACGTTAGTCAATTCGTAGTTGTACAAAAAAAATATAGTAAAAAATTGTCATTGTGAATTGTTTAGTTGCTATAAGAGCATTTTATCCCATCATGATAGTAATTTGTATCTAAAATGTTACGGAATCATACACTACTATGCCCTCACGGGGTTAGTTTAGATGTTAAATCTAATGTGCATGAGGTGTTCCTTTCATAAGGCTTGGACTTCCATTCTCATCTCCCACAGGAAATACTTTGAAATTGCGCGACAGAGATTAGTTTGAGTCGCAAAAATACCAACGATTCTCCGGATTACGGCAAAACACTTACAAAAATCACAGGCTAAAAAGCAAACATTTTGTATTTGTGTTAGCATCATTTTAACAAAAAAAAAATCATAATGCTTGCCCGATTGACACGTTTTCTTAATTGAATTTCACTTGTTTCTAGCAACCCATGAATTTGGTAAAAGTACATCAATTTACTCTTGAATATTATAACGTGTCAGCTTCTAATTGGTTTTACTTTTCAAAGATATTATTTTCATGATTTTTCACTCTCCAAACCAGAAGCTGAAATTTGCCCTTGATTATTATCACGTGTTAGCTTCTGGTTGGTTTGATATTTAAAGATGTCATGTTCATGATTTTTCACTCTCCAACCATGAGCTAAAATTGTTAAATTGTTGTGTAACAATTCAAGTTCAAAGTGACACATGGCAAAAGTTGTCAAGTCCAAAAACAAAACATCATCATCCAAAAAAAAACTTTAAACTCATGCATGCGGTGTTTACGAAGTGACTTACTAAAACATTAGAAGTAGCATTATCATAGCCGGTGCCGGCGGAAGCAAAGCAAACTCCGGTGGAGAAATCCGAGATGGAAAACATAGGATCTAAGTAAGCCGGTACTGTTGGCTTGAGACCAAATGCCTGAGAGATGAAGTCCGGTGGGATCCGACCATTAGAGAAACGTCCGGTAGGGCGGCCTCCCTCGAAATCCCGGCCATAAGGCCGGAAGTTGCTCTTAAGGACGGTGGAAATCACATTATTGTTTCCAGCATCAACCGTTGAATCACCAAACACAATTATTGCTGGAACTTTTGCAGTTGTTTCAGCTATAAGTAGGATTAGTGACAATAAAGAAAATGAAATGAGTTGAATATTTGCCATTTGTGTAATAATTTTGGAAAGATTGAAGGGACAAGGAGAGATAGATAATAAGATCTTGGTTGATGATGCCTAAATTGAAATTTATAGCAAGAGCAAAAAATGTTTGGTAGGTTTATATTTAATGGCTGCGTCAGATCATGCAATATAATCCAAGGAGAGGGTTAAATGCGCAGAAATTTAAAGACAAAAAAAATCCCCAACGTCACATGTAAAAGAAAACAAGCTTAACACTTTTTTTAATGGATATTTCCTAAATTTTATTTTTGGACTTTTCTAGTATAAAATATGAGTTTTCTAGTATAAAATATATAATTAATTTTTTAAATTGTTAGATTTTCTTATTTTTTTTCTAGTTTTTAGCCCTTTCAATTCTTTCATTTTTTTAAGGATACGTGTTTGTTCGATATAAATGAAAAATTGATTTTTGATAGAGGTTCATGGCATTGAAAGATCCATAAAGTCGATCTCACTTAATGTGGGATTTAAGGCTTAATTGGTTGATTGATTGGTTGGTTGATATATATAAGTTAGCATTTATGTTGATTAGAGTATGTTTTGTGGTCACATTTTTTTATCTAGATTTTCTAAAGTTTAAATTTTCTGGATTATGATTCTCTAAAGTTGAAAAATAATTTTAGAGTAAAGTTGAGCAATATCCAACATTCATCACATTTTGAATGGATAGGATTGATTACACAACTCCCAATAAAATTCTTCTCTCACTTCTTTTATCTCTATCTCTCTCTAACTTTACTCTAAAGTTACTTTAGAGAATCCTTTTCCAAATTCTCTAAAGTTATACATTTCAGTCAATCGCAATCATCCATGGGGTTTTAATGGTTCAAATTTTATTATACTGTGGACCCTATAAACCACTAAACTAAATCTGGATCATTAAAACTTAATGAATAGTTGAAATTAACTGAAATGTACAACTTTAAAGAGTTCAAACTTTAGAGAATCCAAATCCCACATTTTTAGATGTTTCTTTCTAAACATTTTTTTATGTTATATTGCTTTTCTTTCTACGTAAATATTTTTCATTTCAATTTATGAAAAGAAACACATATTTTGGTGGTCCATATACATATGGAGACTAAAATTGTCCAAATTGATATTCAAAATAGCTCATCTACAGAAATTTGTATGAAAAATTAGTTTATCCGTTTCTTTGTATAATTTTAATTTATCTTCGTTTACTGCACTTATGGTTTTTTTAAGAAAAATAGGGGAGTGTAATAAAATTAAATAAGATGAGCAATACAATGAGGCACTGTTGATAATTAAATTCATGTTACGTCATCAAAATGAATTCAACGAGTTATCAAATGTGTCATACAATTTACTTGTTTAGTAACTAATTTGAAGACACAATATGAGATCAATTGTGCTGATAACTCCCTACACTCTCGAATAATGATAGAGAAATATGAATAGCCGTCATCAAAGCTAATTAAAGTATAAAAAAAATTAAGCAATCCATTTCGATAATCACTTGAGAGTAGCCCTCATTTTTTAGCCACGATAAGGCCTCAAAAACCGACAAAGCCTCCGCTTCTATAATAGAGGTATGAAACAACAATCTTTCACACTTCGATCCAATGAACACTCTTACAACATAATTTACAATTAAATCATAGCAAACAGACTCTACGATCCGTCTCCTGTGTTTTTTTGAATTCATAGAATTGCTGAATCTATAATTTTCATTACACTTTTTTTTTCCTTTATTTCTTTTTTGTTTTCACCTTATTTTCTTTACTTTTAGCATCAATAGAAGTAGACTTAGGCACTCACCCGCCATCCCGCAAGGCCCGCTCATGTCAACCCTTCATGAGCTAGGTTTGGATAAAGTAATTAAAGAATGGCTTAACCCAACCCAAACGTAAAGAGGCCCGAATGAAGTATGTGATGGACTTGATTTTAGTTCTATACCCTAAACTCAGCCCGTCCGACCCAAAGTAATAATAAATATATTAAATAAATATATATTTATTATTTATAATACTAATAATTGTTTAAAGTTTTAAATTTTCTTGTAAAGTTTAAAATCTAAACTTAATTTTGTGATTTATATTAGAAAAGCTTAATACATCATTTACCACCTGAATTTGACACAAAAAGTCAGATGCCACACTGAACTTTTCAAAGTTTCAATTTACCCCTTGAACTTGGCAAAAAATGCACTAGTTGGCCCCTCAATATGTGTCAACTTCTAATTGATTTAACTTTTCAAAGATGTCACTTTTTTCTCCAATCGAAAGCTGACACGTGGCAACGATGGGCAAACTGATACACTTTTGCCAAGTCCAGCGGACAAACTGGTTCATTTTTGCCAAGTTTAAGGGGCAAGTTGAAACTATTGAAAGTTCAGAGTGCCATCTAATTTTTCGTGCCAAGTTTGGAGACAATTGATGTATTTAACCTATTAGAAATTCAGCTACAATTATTTTATTACAATAATTTTATATTAAAAATATTTTAATATTATATATATTAATTACTAGGCCCGTAGACTAGACTTAAGATTTCATTATTTTATAAAAGTCAGGCACGAACCCGATATTTATTTATTATAGGTTGGATCGGAGTTGGACTACTAATTTTTTAACTAAACCTGATTGAATTCGACTCGACCAGCCCAACCCATACCTAAATCTAAATAAAAGTAATTTATTAGGACAATAAATTCATAATCAGTAAAATCAATTTACATCTAATTTTTAAAATTTAAGGGCATGGTTGAAATTAATTTTTTGAGGGAATTCAATTTTTTTTGAAGAAATAGAGTAAGATAAACTAATAAAGAAGACGAGCAACACAAAATGGTGGGACTACAATCAAACCTCATTATCACATCAAAGCAGACAAATCGAGCAATTTAATTCAATGTATTCTATTTATAAATTTTACAAATTTTATACATAAAATAAATTAAATTATGTTAAAAAATAGAAATTACAGTTGTCTGTATATGCTTAATAATTTACATAAATAAAAATAAAATTCTTAATCTAAACTAAGTTATCCTATTAAATATGTGTCAATAATACTGTTGAACTAATTGTGAGTAGCAAATTAATCATTTTGTCTCCAGTCCACCTCGATCGATTTTTCTTCCTATTAAATAATCTAGTTATTTTCTTTTCACAAAAAAAAAAAATTGGTTGTTGGTCTTTTCATATATCTTTTAATTGATTGATTAGAGCACTGCCCTCTGGTATCTTACCTTAATTAGGATATTTTCTTATGAACCTAAATTTGGATCTTTGAATCACTATCAACAAAAAGTTATCATCTCATATCTGAATTCGTATTGAAAAGATAACAAATTAGCGAATTGCCATATTTTTAAATATATTTGCTATAAAGTTATCGGCTACAAATAAATTAATATATATTAGCTTCTAAAATACTTTATGTTCAATAAACATTATACATATGGTCCATGGGAATCAGATTAGTAATAGTAAACATCATAAATTGATTTCAGTAGTAGAAAATACTGCTTTAGCTATTTTATTGAATAATATTTATCAACGAAAACAAATTGTTAGGACAAGTGTGGAGTTGAGTATCCTACATAAAAAGTTAATTAATTAAGTACATGATATATAATTGGGAATGATCCATTAACCCATCACCTTAGGGTTTTGGGTTGGATGTGGTGTCAAGCCAATGAAGTACATCATTCACTTGAATGTTTATTGTTCCCTCAGACCGAAAGCTCCCGGATTGCCACAAGTGGTTATGCTCCGGCGTTAGCCGTGTAAACGGGGCCTCGAAGAATCGAACAAAAAGTGGCAGCGCCAGTTTAATCACCGGAATATCCGTGAAACCGCTTATGCTCTATGTAAGGCGCATATCTTCCATCGCATTAGAGCGAGAAAAAAGGTGTGTTGTAGACGGATGGTTGATCGGTCGAGGGGAGGCTCGATGGATCTTTAGTTGAGGGGAGGAATGTTAGGCAAACAAATATCTCACATTGGCTATATGGGATGAGATTCTATAACTTATAAGTGTGGACCAATATCGCTAATGATATAAAGCCTTTTGGGGTAAAGCCCAAGGGCAAATCCATGAGGACTTACACCCAAAGTGAACAATATCATATTATTTATGAGGATATGTCATGTCCAAGTATTCCATGGTACACAACACAAAATATTTATCAACAACAACTAGCAACAAATATATTAAAGATGTACAAGGATATTTTCAACAAATATCTTTCACATTTTCAATTTCTAAAAATTTAATTACAATCATTTATCAACTGATTATCAATAAACAATAAAAATATCGGCTGCAACAAATATTATCAACTAAACCAAGACTTGCTAAGCAAAACAGAAGTTTTTGGTTCACTATGGTTTATTAGGCCTAATATGGGCCTAGCCCAACACATAAAAATGTCAAACTTCATTTCTCGTCATTGTTCTTCTCGACTCTGTAATCATTTTTCCTGTCTTCCAATTCCAAAGGTCAAATTTTCAATATAGGGGTGTTAAAAGACGGTAAGATATTATTTGTTATTGTTGGTAGAAAAGATATTCATACCCTTACTTAAAAAACTCAACCAATTTTAGTACAAAAATGCCCTATTCACAGGAGAGGCGTTCCTTGGAAACGCCGGGCGTTACCCCTTTTTTTTATATATTTTTTGAGTTTTTTAAATTATTTTATTTGTTTTAAAATTTTTTATTTGTTAATTTTGCATGATTAGAGTTTAATTTTTTTTATGGTTATGGATGCTTTACTAGAGTTTGATTTCTTGATGGTTAAGGTTTTTTTAAAGCATAAGGGTGAAGTTGTCTTTTACACCTATTATAACAAGTAATTTCCGACGGTATTTAAGAACACCCATTTTCAATCCAATGTCTTCTTCTCTTCCCACCTCTTTTACAAACTTCTACTATATCATGATTCTAATGCTCTATGTTTTTCTTCTTTTGTTTATCATTAACATTATTTTTAATGAACTGTGTTAATTTTGACATTGCTATTGAGAAGAGTAAGCAGTGCGCCTGAAAAGGGATTTTCAACGCTATTTAGTAGAGGGTAAGCTATCACTTTCGAAGCTTCTATGTCTATGCAATTTTTATTTAATTTTTCAATTTCTCGTTCATCTGTTGAATCTAGAAAGTTAATTTAATTTAGAGTTTTCCCCTTTCTCTTTATTGACACTAGAGCTTGATTTGTATTCATCAAAAAAAAAAGCTTGATTTGTAGGTTTTATAACTGTTGATTGTTATCTGATGTGTTATGTGAAATTGGTTTTAGTATTTGTTTTCGGTTCTTGTTGTATAAAGAAGGATTTAAATCTCTGTTCTCATAGCTGATGTATATACCTATTCTATTCCCACCCCATTCTAGAAGATGTTCTTGTGTTAAATCGGGTTTGTATTTATCTCCTACACAGAACAATTTCGATGATTTAGGGCTAGTTTGATATTGCTTTTTAAGCTGCTCTCAAAATAAGTTGCTCTTGTAATCTTTAAATAAAATTACATATTTTGACTTTGAAGAACACATTTTGATCCTTCATACTAATCAATTAAGATCTGTCTGATTTGTTTTTCCAAGATAAGAAAAGCTTGAAAATTGAGCTTTTGAAAAAAGGTGCTGCAAAAAGCTTATTGTAAAACTGACCCTAATTTTATAAATTTTGCTCTTTGACAAGCTGATACCCTAAGGTATTTATGAAGGCTTATTGCCTATGCTAATGTTTTACACCTATTCTATTTCTATTCCAACCTATACCATTCCATTCTGCAAAACAAACGACACATTAGAGTTAATGATTAATTTGAATTTACTTTTATGCTTTAACAAATGTGTGTTGTTGCATAATTTATGGAATTTATGAAATCAATGTTAAGGTTGGTTAATTTGCCTACAAAATCTTAGTTACAGAATTTCTTTCTAGTGGATTGTATGTAGTTTCAAGGTTGATTGTTTGAAAATGTTTGTCCTATGTATTGCTGATAAGAGTGAATTATGGTCCTCAAATTTTGGAGACTGTTAGTTAGAGTCAAAAGAAAACAGCTTAGGACCAGCTCTACAATATCAAAACAACAAATGAGGGCCACACAAACTCAGTTTCTAAATATAGTAAATAAAGGTATATTAAGATGCTTATTTTAGGAGGCACTGAAGCAAGATATAGATAGATAGATTGTGAATTGGGTTAATTAGGCTTCATAAAAATGGCAATGTCAAGAGGATTAATAATTGTGTTGTGTGTGATTACGTTTGTGGTTTGCTCATTGATGGTTGAGAGCAGTGAAAAAATCTGTGCACAAAACGACGCCGCTTGCAAATTACAGGACCCCACCCCTGATGCTCCGGATGATGACGATGATGACGTGGATGACACATACAAAATCGTGGGTAGAGTTGCCATTTCAGGACCAATGAAGTTTGGTGCCCCCGGAGCTCCAAATTTTCAACCATATGCTGAAGAAATGGTTGTAATGGGACATTAGTTTAATTAATTAATAGTTTCAGCTTTTAATTATTTTACTTCATGAATTTAATTAACTAATTAATTAATTCAGTCTCCTGCTTTGCCTCTATTTCTCTTTCTCTATTTTTTTTAATCATTATGAGTTTTTTTTTTTTTTATGTATTGTTATATTGCTTTTAATTATTTTTTGCAGCTTGACATGTCCTTCAGTAAGCGATAATAAGCTACTATAGATGTATTTCATTTATATATGGATTCACCCAAATGATCAAATTAAATTCACCACTACTAGTAATTTTAGCCGATACATACTCTTTGAAGTTTAAACATAAAATGGCTTCATAATATCAGGGCATACTATGGCTATATTATTAGACCCGTTTGTCGGACAAGCCGGGCCACATCGAATTTTTTACTAAAAACATCAATCCAAGCCTAGCATGGCCCATACATTAAAACTTCAGGCTTGAGTCGGACTCGGACTGAGCTTTTAAGTTAAACTCAAGCTAGGCCCATGATCCATTCATTATTTTTTTTCTTTAAATTTTGTTGATAGACATAACTTTTATACAAATATGTGAAGTAAAAATAGCTAAATTAAACAGATCTTAGAGTCCAAAAAAAATTTCAGGTCGCAAATTGAAAAATCAAATTAACTTCAAAATTCGAATAAATTAAAACAAACTTAAAATTTGGAAGTTACAGACACAATTAAAAGAAAATATAAGGAAAGAGACAATGGCAACTAAAAGAATAATAGTTTACTGTTATTTAATGTTAAACTAATTTGGTTTAGGCTTTGTTAACAATTCTTGTAGGCAAGTTGTGCCGATTAATTAGTGGTTAATTGATTTTAATTAATTACATCTAATATTTAATATATTAAATAAAATTATTATTCTTCGAACCGGGTTAAAGTACTTATATAAAAATCAACCAACCCATGAAATTCTGGGCTTTTACATGCTCGGGCTTGAGCCGAACTATATAAAAAATAAGTGTTTAAATTCGGCCCATAGAAATGGGCTTGGACTGAGCTCAATGGGTAGTCCGGCCTTTGAACATGTCAACATATTATGTATGAACAAGACGCCTATTATCTTGATTTATAGGTAGGTGAGACTTTTCATGTAGAGTTAACATATGAGGTTCTCATTGAGTTTAATATATACACAAGAAACTGAGTATCGTGTTGTGTTTGAAAACAATTGGTTTAGATGTGTAATGACAAGATTGCATTGCAGACGAGAATCAGATGTAGAAATGAATAATGTCAATGAATTAGGTTGTAATAATTTGAAAAAAGAATAGTCAAGAAATGTAATTTCTTCAAAGAAAATCATAAATGCAAAGCTGTTGTTGCTAAGCAAAATCAGGCAGTGATATTTGAATCTTCCCCCAAGTGTCCGATGTAGTCATGATGACAACAACATGGTTGTAACTGCTTTGTAGAAGATTTATGGCTATCTGAAACAGTATTTTAAAAAGCGCTAGCACCTAGTCGGACGGTCGGAGCTTTAAAATTCTCAGGTGATATTTGGGCGGAGTCTAGATGAAATTCAGACGGGACCTAGGCGAATTTATATTTTTTATTTTTAAATATTTTTTAAATATATGAAAATATGAAGTTAACTAAAAAATAAATTTTAATAATATAAAATATAAAAAAATATAATTTAGACCATGTTTTAAAAATCACTAATTATTAATTGAACAGTACGAACATCCCTATTAGTGGCATAGAGCATATTTTTTCTCGGTTTGAGACTCAAATGATAATTTTATTGTGAGAATACTTTAATATATTTTAGTTTTACCAGCTAAACTATTTTTTTTGTTGATAAGCTATGCTTATTTTTTTCAAGAAGAGTAAACTATGATTATTATTATAATGTATTATAAAAAATTAAAATTCAGCAGACTAGCGCTTAAAAATTAGGTCTAAACGAAATCTGAGCTTGAATTTTTTAGTGCTCTGAAAAGAGGCTGCTTAACTTTGCTCTGTATAGTAATTTTATAGATTTTTCTTACAAATAGGCACCACTAAGGAAACAAAGTCCATAGTGGCTGCCAATAGATGTAATAATGGTGGAAGTTTTATAAAATATATATGCGGCTGGATATTTATATTAATTAAAAGAATTTTAATTGATATATTATTTAATATTAGTAATGGAAAGTTTTAGGTTTAATATTTAATTTTTTAAAATAACTCTTTAAAGAATGATTAATTATTTATGAGTAATTATTATTTAATTAAAATAAAAAAATATATAAATATAAAAAATTTTTTTAAATTTTTTTTAAAATAGTAGTATAAATAAAAAAATAAATGGGAATAAAAAAAATGACCTATGGCCAAGGGGAAAGATGTTCGAGTAAGGATTATTTTAGAATGTCAGGACCTATCCGAAAAAGAATCCAGTACTTCTTGAAAATTTAAATTCGATATCGTACATAAAAGCTGCAAACCTTCGCTTCTTTTTTGGCATAAATGTCTATTACTCCACACTCTTTCTTTGTATTTTCATGGCAACTATTTTATTTATCGTTACTTTTTTTTATCTAATATTAAATAAAAGGCCTAACACCCTTTTAAGACCATGTGCTATATTGAATTTATTCATTACATCCCTTTATTATACATATTATCTTTTTAGTCCTGTGTTTTGGATTCCATTATCCATTCGATCTTTTTAACGGATCACATGAAACCTTACCACGTTGGATGCATGAGTCTATTTTTTTTCCATGAAAAATTTGGGTCAAAATAAACTTAACAGGACCAATTCCAATATAAAAAAAGTCCTTTTCTTCTCCCTAAAAAATTCAATAACAATTTCAACCAGTTCTCTAGCACCAATTGAACCAACTTCTTCCGAGACAAACAAAGCAGTTTCCTTCCGCTTCATATCCAAGGCATTTAGAACTTCTATTCGCTCTCCTTTTTCCTTTTACATTGCTCATTGCCGTCTTGGACTTGGCCTCCATTTCTGTCACCGCCTTCCCCTTATGGCCTTATTTCGTCGACGCCTTCATACTGAATCTGCCATGGACTTCGACTTTGAATTCAATTGGTGATAATCTCCTAAAATATACAAGTGGCCGATTAAAATTCAATTAGTTTATCTGATTCTGTATGCACTGCACTGCACTGCAATCCATTTTGTTTCTGCAAATTTGAACAAGTAGCCATTCCAAATAGAATTTAGGGTTTTCTCTCTCATTAACCTTAGATCATGATTCAATAAAAGAAAAGAACAAGTTCTGAAAATATTACTAAAATGAAAACTAACACCTTGCGGATTTAAATCTAGTTTTCCATCAAACTAATAGATTTTCAAAATCAAAAGAAAATCAACAGATATAGTTGTAAATCTGTAATAGTTAGAAATACATCAGAAAATTAAGAGAAATCAACAAATTTTTTCTTATTAGTTTATTTAGATAAAAATTAATGAGAAAAGATATTGATAATGAACAATGAAGACATTGATAATAAAGAATGAAGGGAGATAGCATCATGTTCTAGATTGTAATGTGAATATTGAATATAGAAAGTCTGGATGATCGTATTCGTTCTTTTAAACAATTGGTTCTTGAGTAAAATACTTAATTTCATTTTCCTCAATTTTTTTACACGTCATCAAAATAAGTAGACACAAGGATCTAGAGTAGCAAAGTTTGATGGAATTAGTTAAGAGAAGGATTGAATGGGTAACGGAATACAAATTACAATGACTGAAAAGGTAACGTATAAAGTAGAGGGACGTGATGGGTAAACTCATTATAGCACATAGACTAAAAAAGGTGTTAGCCTAAATCAAAAGGTATAAGCTTACTTTTAGGTAAAATACATGCTTTAATAGTAGGATACAACATATGGTTATCTATTTCGAAAACAAAACTTTGTAACTAACCTCAACTGAAGTAATTAATAATAACTAAATCCAACGACTTAAGTATATATTTTTCCACAAATGTTAGTAAATTATTTTGTGTCATGTGTTTCAATATCATGCAACATATCAAACGAAATATATAACAAAACTAGATTATTAGATTGCGCTGACCAAAGGATTCAGAGTGTAAAGGAAACAAATTACACAAACAAATATAATACACGTATATATTTGACATATCACGAACAAAATTTTATATATAACAAGAGGACTACATCCAATCAGTACCCTACTCAAAATCATAACAAAATATTTATAATACAAATAATTATTATTCTAACACCGATTAAAACACCGGTAAAAAATGATTAAATAAAGTAAGAATAAAATACCGGTAAATAATGTATTCTAAGCAGCAAATCCATTACTATGAACACCATTACTATGTTTATTAGAGTTGTCTGTTTTCTTCCTCCTAAGAACAATAGTCCATGTAATGACTTCCAAAATAGCAGCAAAGGCTCCCAAGAATATGATAATTCCAGTGTATATTTTCTTCCATTTATCATCTGGTTGTAATATGTCAAAACCTTCATACATGTTCGCTATGCTCAATGCTATTGTCGCATACCCTATAGCGTGATGGTACACGTTCCAGTATATTCTGTACTTGTGATCCGGCTTTGGTCTCAACAGCAAAGCAAATATCTGCACGTTTGGGAAATTCCCTTTTTTTCTTAGAAACCAAGAAATTCCAAATTTTGTATTTGTAATAAAAACAAAAGTGATAAATATTTACCTGAAGAGTGGCGAAGCAAAAGAGAGTAATGCCGATGTTTCTGTGCTTGTCGTGTTTAATACCGGGAGAATCGCTGCCGAGTTTCAAGCCGGTGGCCCATCCGGCCACGCCTATTCCATAGGCTGATGTTTGGCAAGCCGCATGGAGGTAAAACCATGCTGGATTTGCCACTTTGAACACTTTCAAATATCTTGCTATCATTATTCCCATTGGCATCATTATTCCCCAGCTTACTGCATTTAATACCCCATGAACCTGAAATATATAAATACGGAGAAGATTAGCAACAAAAAAAACATAAAAGTAGTCGTTGGGACATTTAGATTTGAAAATCTGACCGAAAAACTAATGAGATAAACCAATGATATGTAATTGAAAAAATACATATAAACACAGTGACTTTAAGATTTTGAATTGGAATATTGTATATCATTCACTAGGATCCTGAATAACCTCCAGGCCGGTGTTTCTATGTCGTAGTTGGAAAGACGAAATTCGTTTTTACCAGCCTAACTTGGCCTGGGTGACCTACTATCTTTCGAACTTTCAAACTTTATATTAACTCATGAATTTGACAAAAGTGCATCAATTTAGCTTTAAATATATCTTAATTTCTGATTTGTTTGACTTTTCAAAAATTTCATTAGCCTCATTTTTCTCCATCCAATCAGAAGTTGTCGGGAAATTATAAGAGAGCCGGACATTTTGTATCATTCTCGTTGGATGACTAACATGTAACTACTTGTTATATTATAATAATAAAAAGTGACTAGTATCAATCATCCAATGAAAATGGTACAAAATACATTACTACCTTTATAAAAACCCCGAAGTTATCATGTGATATTCAATGAGCAAATTGACAGACTTTTCAAATTCAGAGGGCTACGAAGGGCTTTGAAAGGTTGGATCGAGTTCAGACGGACAAATATGTATTTAGCTTAATTCCAAACTTACATTCTTCTTCTTGCTGGAAGGGGCAGAACCAGCAGTGGTTGAACCAGTAGCAAAATCAATAGAACCAACAGATCTCACATTCTCACCACTAAACGAATGCGGACCAAAACCAGTACCAGACATGGGACCTTCTTGCCACACTTGGCTAGTACTAACCAAAGTATCATCAAGCTGCAAAGTAGCAAACACAATCATCTCGCCACTATCATACTCTGCTCTGATATTCGAGACCCCAAACGACAGCGTTTGGTTCTGAAAACCGGGGCTCATACTGTCAATTCGAGTGGTGTGTGCCGTTGGTAGGCCGGCTGAGTTGTGGTATCCGACAAGTGCTTGAGATCCCATCATTCTCTGACCACTTGGGTTCAGAGACCAAACAACCCAACTGGTTGTTGTGGTTCCTGTTTTGCGAAAGGCGATATCGGCGGTCTGGTTCCCAGGGTGATAAGTCCAGTGAATGAATGAACTCAGAACGGGAAGATCGCTGCAGGATTGGAATATCTGGTTACTTGAGAAACTGTAGGAATTGCAGGTTTGAGCTGAAGATGGATTAGTTATTGAGATAAGAACAAGGCATGATAAAATTGCAGCTGCTAAGGATTTGCCCATTTTGCTACAATTGATTGGAATTCAATTTGAGTTGTGAAATGGTTTGGTTCGTGATTGGTGAAAATGTGTTTATATAGAAAAAAAAGAGTAGAGGAAAATGGAATTGGAACGAAGTAGTCCACGATGGAAACTTCTTACATAGGGTTGCAATTTGTTGACTATTAGGCAAGTCTTTTTTCTTATTTTTTTCTTCGGGAAAAATTATAGTAATTCCCTAATTTTATCTCAGTCTTTTGATGATTCCATTCATTTTCAATTCATTTTTTTGGACGTTAAACAAATAATTTTAATGTGTTTCATTACAACTATTAAAAGTATTGTATTTATTGGTTTCTAAAAGTTAAAAGTTATTATTGATGAAATTTTTTTATGATGTGACTTTATTTTTAATACAAAATAATTGTTATTTTATTATTTACCATTATTTGATGAGTAATATAAAGTTGATAAAAAATGACATGTAATACTTATTTTATAAAAAATACATTAATCTTAATAATATCAAACACTAATTTTTTTAGTAATGAATAAAGGGTATTTTTTTAAAAAATTATAGATGGTGAGGTTAAAAAGCACAACCACATATTTTTTAGTTTTTTCTAAGAAGGTGATGCCATAAAAATGGCTTGGTGGTTAATAAAAAGCACTAATTAATATACTTGTATTTAAAAAAATAGTAAAATTAAGTTTCATTAAATTAAATAAAAAAAATCCTTACATGCATTGAATTTGATTCGAAACTGAAATCTTTAGAGACTATAACTTAACCTTAACCAGAGATTAAGATTTTATCATATTATTTTTGGTGTATGAGTTTTACTATTTTAGAATTAATAATTTTGAATGGAATTTATATCAATTTAGCATAATTTATCTCAAAAAATAAAAAATGAAAAAATGGGAACTAGTTAAGAAGATTCTTTCAACACATGGGGTATACTTTTTACGTGTTTTGCTAGGTTCTTTGTTTGGTTGTCAAACTAATCTTCATGTTCACACCTGCAAACTCGTCACTTTCTAAGAATATTGAATTGGTTCAAATTCCATTAACTGAAGCATATGGCATTATTATGTAATTAAACAATCATCAATGGGATTAAAATATAGTACATAAGCAAGGTGGGAAAAGTAGAGATGTGAACAGAAGATACAAGTGTGTGTTCAACACTATAAATTGTAAAGTCATTTTTAATACCTAGCAATAAGATTTAGTTCAGTTGATAATGCAGGCTAAATAAATTAAAGAAAAAATAAAGTTTAAATTCTATTAAATATTTTTTTTGAAATGAGTGAGAAGTCTTAACTATAATTAAGCTCCGAACAAAATTATCTCAATAAAAAAATATTCATAAATAAAAAGAAAAGTCATTTTTAATACCTACCAACCCCAAGACAAAAATAGAAATTACCAACCTCACAAATCAACCTTCAACTTAATTTATGTTGACATTTTTAGACCATGCCTACTTTTTCTTCAAACATTTTTGAATTCTTCATTTTAGGTAATGACAACTTATTAAACTATATTTATGTTTTAATGTTTTCGCCGTATACGGAAAACACGACTTATATTTTAATTTAATGCATGTAATGTTATGAAAAATGTAATAAAAACATTTAGTTTTTTTTTATAAATTCTTTATAGCTTTGTGGCTTTTTTAGTGCTACTCGGTTTGACCAATACAACCACGTACCATTATTAACTCTAATCCGATTGATTAAAAACAGTGGCATATAAGAAAACTTACTGTTTTTAAAAATACGTATCTACCAATTAAGTTACATATTTTGTTTGTAATATAATATTTCATTAGGTTCTAAATAAGTGTTTTTTTAGACTTTTTATCAAAATTAATAAAAATATTTATTAAATTATTAAAATAACTAATTTATCCTTCATATGATTTTCTTTATTTATAATTACCAATTTATAATTTGATCAATATTTAATCTTTTTCCTAATTAATGCAAGGATAAATTAGATAAAAAAATGATAAAAATTACATTGATGCTCTAAATGAATACTTATTTGAAACCAAAATAAAAAGTCTAAATGAATAATTATTTAAAATTAGAGGGAGTAACTATTTTTTTAATATAAGTAATTGTGTTTAAATTAGATACAAAGAAAAAACTCATTTCCACCAAGATATGACTCAAATCTGTAAGCTACAAAGATTATAATTTCAATCTTAACTACTAAAATAATAATATAAAGAATTAAATAAATTTTATTTTGATATTTTTAGTTGTTTTTACTCCATTGAATCAAAAAATTTTATACCTTATTGAATTAAATAATATTAAAATTTTAACATTTTTATTTAATCTACAGACAAAATTTACACAGGTTCTTGCTTACCAGGGTGCTAAGATCTTGGAACCATATGATTATTATAGAGAAAACTTCAAAAAAGTATCATGTGGTATCATTCATTTGTAAAATATGGTATGATGAATTTTTTTATAAATTGGGGTTTGTGGTTTAAAAAAATTATAAATAAAGTATCCTCAATATTAAATTATGTCACAAAAATAAGTAATCTTGTTTGTTTTTATCCAAATTTTTGCAGGATGGTTATTAAAAAATATAATACACATCAGTGAAAAATTTTAAAATTTTTTTGATAATGCAAATATTTCTTTAAGTAAATTATGATAACAAACTTTAAAAAATTATAAAAATTTAATATTAAATAATAAGGTTAAATTATTAGAATGTTGAATTATTTACAATATTCAATATAACACCACTAAAACTATAGTCCCCATTTTACAAAAAAAAATTCCGCCGTTCCCGTTTTACAAATGAGTTAAACCAAAATAAACTTTTTTTTTTAAGTTGGCCCATTATTTATATTTCACAAGAGTTCCGAGTATCATTATGTACCCAGTGAAATAAATAAATAAATTGAAGTGAGAGAGACCTTGTTTTGTAGACCTGTTTAGGAGCTTGGGTGCCCGTTTAGTTCGGTTCGAGCCCATTTAAATGGTTCGGATTTGGGCTCTTATTTTTCTCTAAAGCTTGACCCGAGCTCAAGGTCACTAAAGTCCGATATTTTATGGGCCAGAGCTTTATTTTTATGTAAATATCCAAGCCTGACCCGAATCTGACTCTATAAATAATTATTATATTTATTAAATATTTATATAATATATTTAACAATTATTTTAATTTTTTATATTTTAATTTATTAAATTTTTTTATAATAATAATATCTATTTATTAAATTATTCAAGTAAATAATGTAAGTATACGTAAAATTTGAATATATTTATATAAAATTTTATATTTTTTACTCTTTTAGCATATTAAAAAATTAAAAAAATCTATTTACATATTTTAAACCGAATTTAAGAATGACCTCTAAAATTTTAAAGTATAAGTCAAATTAAATTTAAATTAATATTTATTAAAAGCCCGATTAAATCCGATTTATATCCATCCTGGTCTATTATTTTGTAAGTACAGAATACGGATTCGAATTATGAAATAGATTCACAAATCACAACAGTGCAGTACAAAAGAAATTAGATTTAGAAAAAATAAAGTAAACAAGAACAACGTGTTGACTGAACCAAAGTCAAAGCGCATTCAGACTCGGCGTTTTCCAAGTCCATTGAAAGGACGTTGTGGCTTTAGCTTATGGCGCAATATCCAAAGAAATAAATGTGAATTTTTAGTTGACTAGATGAGTTATTTCTTAATTGGGTGGTGGTGAAGTGTAAAGTTAAAAATATTTTAAATTTTGATTTAAATTAGATGTTTGAGAGTAACATGTTTTGAACTTTGCTAAACCAATTATGGCTCGTTTCAAAATTTATCTCGATTAGAAATAGTTATCTCACATGTATGAAAAAATTACAAAGTTTCAAGTCTTACATAAGGTGAGATTTTTAACATATTTTTCACGCTTTAATTAATTTGAAGTGTCAAACAAATATCAATAAGTAATATAATATTATTACTATACTTTTACAATATTTTAACGGATTTATTTTATTTATAGTACATCAATTATACATGATTTTTTAATTTAATACGTAAATTTTATTTTTTCTCAATATCATACATGAATTTATAAATGACCGCTTATTATAGTATATATGACCTATAATAACATATTGCTAATGCCACAACAACACTTTTAATAGTCAAACAAGTTTCTATGCCCCATCTTTCCTTTTAAATATTTGTACTCAATTTTTTTACTAGGATAATTATGGCGGAAAACTAACTAATTATCTATGCTTCGGATTTTATTGGCGAGGCTTGGTCTAATAGTTGAACCTTAAAGCTGTGATCTTAGAGATCGCAGGTTTGAGTCCACACTCGGGTGGGGTGGGATAAGGTTTTTCTTTGTTATTATTGTAAGTCCATATGAGGCAAAAAAAATATATGCTTCAGATTTAACAACCAGAATATATTTGGGAATGTTATGAATTGGAGTTGGCAGAAAATTTCCTCTACAAAATTGAGAGGCTGAGAGGGATGAAGGAATTTTTGTCCATTTCGATGTTGATTGATATAAATGAATTGCAGCAAATCCAAACTTACATAAGGAAAGCACGAATTGATGAGAGTAATGAAGAAAAAATAGTAAATACAGAGGGAAATGAGGAGTTTAGAAGTGTACTCAAGAAAAAATTATTAACAACTACATCAAAAAGTGGTTAGATTTGTACTAAAGAAAATAGAACTCAATTTTTCCAACTTGTTCATGCAGATATACTTTTCGAATTTTGCCACAAGTATAGTTCTAATTTTGAAAATCAAACAAGGAAAAGGATGTGAATGAGATTTCTTTCGAAGGAATACAATTAATTGAATTCGTTCTCTCTATAACATTCAAACACACTCTGAATAAAATTCAAATTGGAATATGATTGAAAAAAATAAAAAGTAGAGTAAATATTGAATGAGTCATGGAAATCTTTTAAAAGTGCTGATGTGGCATGAGTAACCTACTATTGTAAGTGTTGGGCTAACAAATATCCCACATTGCTAACAAAAAAGAAGATTGCTTGGTTTATAAGTGTGAACCATATCCCCATTGGTATGAGGCCTTTTGGGGTTAAAGCCCAAAAATAAAATCATAAGGGCTTAGGCCTAAAGTGGAAAATATCATATCATGTGTGGGGATATGTGGTGTTCATAAGCTTTTGCGAATCGCAACAATTGGTATCAGAGCCATGCTCCGACATTAGCCGCGTGGATGGATCCTCGGAAAGTCGAACAAATGTGATTCACCCTGTTGATCACCAGTGTCCGTGAAATCGGTAGTGCTCTATATAAGGCACGCCCTCCGTCGCAATAGAATGGAAAAATATCGATTTGTAGAGAATTGGCGGATGGTTGATCGGTCGAGGGGAGGCTCGATGGATATTTGTTCGAGGGGAGGAATGTTGGGCTAACAAATATCTCACATTGCTAACAAAGAAGGAGATTGCTTGGTTTACATATGCCCATTGGTATGAGGCCTTCTGAGGATAAAGCCCAAAAGTAAAACCATGAAGGCTTAGGCCCAAAGTGGACAATATCATACCATGTGTGGGGATATGAGGTATCCACAAGCTTCTGTGAATCGCAACAATAAGTTATATGTATCACATCAAAGGGTCATTTACAAGTTCATGTATGATAAAATGAAGTTCATGTATCAAATTAGAAAAACATGCATATTTTGTAACATCCCATTTAACACAACATTTTAGTCATTTATGCATACATATTAGAAATTATTAGATGAAGTATAAATATATAATAAATATATTAATTTTGGTATATTTGGTTTAAAATATATTAGATATATACATATATACACTTAAATATATAAAAGGGATTTGCAATTTTGTGAAGATAAAAGTAGAAATTATAGTTGGTAATTAAACTAGTACTTGAGTTGTTTATTATTGGTATAAGTATAAGTATAGTATAAGTGTAAGTATTATATAATAAAAAAGGGGCAAAATGGTCATTTTAGCCTATAGATAATTGTGAAAGTGATAAGTATCTGAAATCAACCATGAACCAAAGAAAAACTTAGAATATGAAAGGGTAGGAGTAGAAGAGAAGAAGAAGAACAAATAGAGAGGAAGAATCAGGTATGTATATGATTTTGTAATATGATTTTCAAGATGTTAGAGATAGAATTTGAGGTTATGACCAAAAGATGAATTGATTCTCTACATCTCTAGATTTCTTCTGTAAAATTTAGGGATTTTTAGAAGAGTAGATCAATAATTATGATTTTAATAAGATGAAGTGTGCAGAATTGGATGATCAAAGAGATAGGGTGAGTTTCAAAATTAATCTGAGATTGTTATACTACTTAGAAAAATTCTGATTTTTGGATATATTATTCCCTTATGTGTATAGTTTAATTAGGAAAAAGAATCAGGTCAATTGATATTGTGTAGAGAGAGTTATACTCATTTTATTACGTTGCTATCCAGGTAAAGCGGGACCGAAACAGGTTTTGATGGGAAATTCCCTATAAATCGTATAAGGCTTTGAAAATTTTGAGGATTTAGTATGTTATGGAATTGTGTAATAGGAATTGAACAAAAGAAGAATCATCATATTTGAGTAAGTGAGTTATAAGTTATAAATTTTGAAGTGAAGTGAGGTCATAAGAACATTAGTTCTAAGTGCAGAAAATAGGACAGATTTAGAGTTTAAAATACAAAATTTATAACAAATGGAAAAGTGATCAGAAAATTATGAAATTTTGATATGTTATAAAGCTATGATTTAAGAGTAAAATGAAACTAGAGTCAGGTCATTTGGTTGAGTACTTTGAGAGATATGATTGATTAAAGTCAGCGAGGTCATATAAATAGAAATTCTAGTTTATGTTAATCTTTATATATATATATATATATATATATATATATACAAAAGGAAATAAGATGTATATATATGTTTATATTTGACATGAATTTATGTTATAGGAGCTCAAAACCGTGAAGGGATTTCAGAGGAATGTCCAAGTTATTTCTGAGAGAATTAGCTCGAATAATCTGTGAGTATAAACATGATATGAATATATGGGTGAAATGTGTTGATGTGATAATTGTATGAATATGTGAATGTGATATGAATTGTTTTGATATGAAATTGTGTGAGAAATATGTTGATATGTGTCATTTGAATATGATAATGGATTGAATTCTTAAGTGAAGTGAATTGGTGCATATATGAATTATTGGTGGAGTATAATTGAGTATTGCATTTGATATGCTGGATTTATATGATATATGTATGTGGAATATATGTTCATTTGTATTAGTATATGCTAATTGTAAGTTCAATGATTCGTATAACAGACATTTGCACTTGAATATATGAAAAGTAAAAGAGACGTTGTGACATAGCCGATCAAACATTGCAATACATGTTCTGTTCAGCTGGACCTATATGGTCAACCAATTGCAATATCTGACAAATGGACCGAAAGGTCAATCAGTTGTTTATCTGGACCGAAATGTCAAACAATTGTTACATAGTTGGCCAATAAATCAATTGACAATTGTTACAAATGTTACATGTATCCCGGAGCAATAGTTTGGTTGAAAATGTCACAACAATTAAATAACCGGTTCATTCATTCTCATATAAGTGTGACTGTATATTGAATTTGTTAATGTATATATGTGATTTGCTAAATTCATAGGTTGTTTATATTCACTGAGTTGCGCCTCATATAAATCACTATTTCAGAGCTGATAAAGTTTGTACTAGAAGCTCATTATCTGTAGATATCATGGACGAAAGATTGGTTGAATGTGTTCCATCTCACTCCATCTCCTCACAAAACAAGCATATAGAATAGAAGGTGGTCGGAGTTTTATTTTGTTTTGTATAAGATTGTTTTGTAAAAAGATATAATGTTACAAGTGATTATATATATAAAGAAGTATAAGTACAAAAAAAATTTATATGTTGTGATTACGATTTTGGTGATTTAGTATAAAAGTATAGGTTGTTTCAGATTTGATGTAGTATGAGTGATATGAAGCCCCATTTTAACCAAAATATAGCTAACTTCAAAGACATTTTAAGGAATGAAAATTGCTTCGATTACATGCAGGTTTGACCTATGTCGTACACCTAATTGTGGTGGTTGACTCTCTCAATAAATATTTTTTGTATTTACTGGGACTCAAACTCAAAATCTTGCTTAAGCGTTATCAAATCGCTTATCACTTGAATCGACCCTTATTGATACGTAATTGTATATTTTAAATGTATATTTGAAAGTATATTGTTATAGTTTTATTCCTTGAAATTTATATAAAATTGTGTGATAATATTTTTTATATTAAACTTTTTCAAATATCAATTTGGATTCATATAATCTACGTATGAGAGATGATGAGATTGATTATTTAATATAAGTATAGCTGTGCATGAATAATTTATTTAATCATATTTTTTCATTTCGGAATACATTTGGTAAATTTGTTTGAAGACATTTTATTATGTTATGGTGGTTAAAATTTTTTAAGTTATTAAAAGAATATTATTAAAAAGTTTAAGTGAGTATAAATTTAATGTTTATTATATCATATTGTATTTGTTTAAAATACTAAAAGTAGTACTCCGTATCTTATCATATTTATTATAAAATAGTTGAACCTTGGTTGAAACTCTAACTCTTTAACCCTCTATATTTTTCGATATGAGGGGCAGATGAGGTTTGACGACCATGCCTCCAATAACTATAAATTCTAAACTTTTATCTATTTATTCTTTTAAAAAAATCTAATTCGTAAATTACTTGAGCAGAACATTATGCACCCGTTTTATATTTGGCCGACATGAAAACCACATCGTATGTAATGTTGTTGCTCGTTAATTTCAAGGGAAATACCATTTTAACAGGATATTTTTTTTATATATCTAACTTTTTTTTTCTTTAATTGTTTACTACTTTTAAGGTTATTATTTTTCTCTTTACCATAACTTTCTCTCTCATATTTAATTTGATTTTCACAACTTAAAATGACCATATCTCACAAACCGTTAATTTTTTCGACATGAGCCTTTAGAATATTTTATTCATCTTATTTTTATCTTTAAAACGAAGTCCATATTGGATATCTTTGGAGCAAAAATTTTTTTTGCAATTTTATACCAGTTTTTTTACTACCTTTATATCAGGTATAAGAGTTTTTTTTTTGCTTTAAATAGAACAATGTTGCTAATGTTTTATGTTATCCACATGGATATAAATGGAAAACATTTGCTATAAAAACATTATTTCACTCTTATACTAGGTATAGAAATTTACGAAACATTGGTAAAATTGGTATAAGATGCGAAAAAAATTTTTTGCTCAAAAAAATTCAATATGTACGTATTCTAAAGGCTCGTGTCGAAAAAATTAACGGTTTATGAGATATAATCGTTTTTAAGCTGCAAAAATCAAATTAATTTGGAGAGAGAGAGTGGTTACAATGAGGGTTCTTATATTCATGTAAAAATAAAATTCAAAAGTT
This sequence comes from Euphorbia pulcherrima, assembly GCA_947683365.1. NCBI lineage: Eukaryota > Viridiplantae > Streptophyta > Magnoliopsida > Malpighiales > Euphorbiaceae > Euphorbia > Euphorbia pulcherrima. The sequence continues at coordinate 78,034,758 of CANTUS010000001.1, read as the reverse complement.
AAAATATTGTATTTAAGAAAAAGTTTAGGTAATTAAGAGAAGTAAGTTTTTATGGTGGGATTTAAAAAATGTTGGGTTTGTATTTACAAAATTAAAAGCTCAAAATCTTGTGTTTAGCTAAGTTGCCCTAATTTTAAAGCTTTTAACGTAAATGTATATAATGATCAACGTTGACACCTTTAAATAATTTCAAAATTAACTTAATTTGGTCTGTAATATAATTTAATGTCCTATGATTTATACCAATGGGGATATGATAATCTTATCTCTTCTAGCTAACGTGGGATAATTATTCGCATCTTAACTTTGTTAAAAGTTTTCCAAAGAAATAAAGGAAGTTAAGAACATGGTCTTTTTTGTCACACATATAATATGCTATTAGGATTGATGAGTTGACGTAAAAGAAGTGTCAAACAACTTAATATGATATCGGATTAATAAATTGTAATCGATTCAGTGTTAGATGGATTGGGAGAGAACTCAAAAAAGCTACTCAAACGCGTAAGTTTCACACCCTTAGATTAAGTTGGTAGTTGAGAACTTCTTTAACATGCATTTTGTTTTTCCAGCATCAAACAACATTTTATGTGTTTGGTTACGATTGTTTTAATACCCGCTTGTGCGGGAGTCTTCTTAGGCATTGGGGCAGTGTTGTTGTTGTTGTTGGTTACGACTATTTTAAATTATTCTAAAAACAAAAAAAGTATCAACAACAAAAAATCACTTAAAAAAAATTTTCGCTAAGTTTTCTCCCTTCTATGGCGAAACGGTGGAGACCCAAGCAGAAAGGTTCTGTGATAAAATTGACTGCCAGAAATGGTTCTCTTCTTGATTCCGATCTCGCAAGTAAGACGACTGCTCCTATCCTGCCTGTAGATGTTCCTAAAGTGGATTTAAAAGAGGGAAACCATTGACTGATGCCGTAGTTGATGAAAGCCTAGAGGTATCAAAAATTGACAAGGAGAATCTCCAGGATAAAGCTATGAAAATCTAGGAAGAGTTCAAAGCTATGAAATCAGATCTATTAGGTGAGAAACTTTCCTTTATTCCACTTATGGTTAAAGAGGGAAGGAAAATTTGTGTAATAGATCCTGCTGATGTAGTTAGTGAAGTTGATATATGGAATAATTCTGTGATTTGTGCTGTTTTGGGCTCTAAGCCACCATTCACTGTTTTTGAGGGTTTTGTGAGATGCATATGGTCACAATTTGGAGTTGAAAAGGTTATTAGATTAGATAATAATCAATTCATTGTGAAATTTACTAATGTTGAGGCTAGGGATTGCATTGTAGATCATGGGATTTGGTTTTTTAACCATAAACCAGTTGTAATTAGGCCCTGGAATGGTGATTCTGGAATTCTAAATGGCATCAAATCTGTCCCTGTTTGGGTTAAATTTCTTGGACTATCAGTGAGATATTAGAATGAGAAGTCGTTAAGTGCCATATGTAGTTTGCTTGGCACGCCCTTAATGACCGATAAGATTACCAAGGAGAGATCATGGTTAAGTTTTGCTAGAGTCCTAATAGAAATAGAAATTGGTGATTCCCTCAATGAGGAAGTGAATTTTGTCAATGGATATGGCCAAGTGACTGATCAAAAGGTGGAATATGACTGGTCACCAGTGAAATGCAAGAGCTGTAATTGTATGGGGCACACTGAAAAAATGTGTCGAAACCACCAAGAGATGGTATGGAAGAGGAAAGAGGCTCAAGAAGTTCAAATACCCGAGCAACAAGTTGTAGTGGTGGCTGAGAATGCAGAAGTCATGCCTAGTGTTACTTCAAGTGTAGTTACTCTAACTAAAGATGATGAAGGCTAGATAACGCCGGGGGGAAAGAAAAGGAATAGTAGACCTGGGCTTAGTAAAAGGGTAAAGGATGTAAAAGGTCCTGGGACTAGTAAGGGAGTGGAGGTTGTGAGACAGATGGCTGACAAACAAATCCAATCTAAATCTATTAGGGTGCCTTTTAATTTAGAATGTTCGAGGTCTAAATAAGATCGCGAAGCAGAGAGCGGTTAGAGAGGTTTGCTCACTTAATAAAGTGGAATTGTGCGCATTTCTTGAAACAAAATTAAATAAACGAACATCAACAAATTTTGTGAATAAATTCTATAGAGGTTGGAATTATTATATTAATTTGGATAATCATGAAGGTGGCAGGATCTTGATTTTATGGAGAGGTGATTTATTCGATGTCTCAATTCAGTTCACAGAAGCTCAAATTGTTCATCATGGTGTTCGAATTGTGGGGGGTGGATTGCCTTTTAACTTTTCTATTGTGCATGGATTGAACTCGGTTAGTCTAAGAAAAGAGCTATGGTCTCATCTTTTACGACAATCTTCTACTACTCCATGGTTAGTTAGGGGCGATTTAAATACGATTTTTTCTATAGACTCCAAGTTTGGTGGTAATCCGATTAATAATAATGACTTGGACGATGAGATTCGTTGTGTTCAAGATTGTTTTCTTGAAGAGATTAGGAGTATCGGACCGAAGTACTCTTGGTCTAATCATCAAGTGGGTAGTGCTAGAATTTAATCTAAGTTGGATTGGGTTTTTTCTGCTAAACATATGAGTGATGTGTTTTGCTCGTGTTTTGCCTCTTATCATCCAAATTCTATCTCAGATCACTATTTTATGCTATTGAAGTGTATTTGCCCTGATGATAGCCGGCATAGACCATTCAAATTTTTTAATATGTAGGAGGACCACCCTAGCTACAAACATTTGGTTGAGAGGACTTGGTGTACTTCTATTATTGCCAATCCTATGCAGTGAGTTGTTATTAAACTAGCTAGGATGAGGAGCAGACTTAAGGATTTTAATAAGGAGTGCTTTGGGGATGTAGAGGTGAACTTTCCTTTGGCTGACCAAGTAGTTGTTGAAATTCAGTAGCTTATTACGAATAATCCTGATGATATGGATCTTATTTTGAGGGAAAAAGAGTGTTTGAACAACTATATTTCAGCTAGCTCGGCTTATGAAAAATATTTGCATCAAAAGAGCAAGTTTACTTAGCTTAAGCTAGGCGATGAAGACACAAGATTTTTCCATGCCTCCATGAGAAGTAGAAGAATTTAGAATCGGATTCTTTCCTACCTTGATAATGGCATCAGAATTGAGGACTTTGAGCTATATGTCTTAATCCATACGCTTTAACATGCTGGTCATGTTTGACTTGAGTCAATGGCTTCGTCAGACCATCCGCAAGATTCTGATCAGTGGGTATATATTGTAGTCTTATTATCTTAGCATCAACAATCTCCCTGATTATATGATACTTTTTGGATTCATGTCTGTTTTTCTAATGAGACCGTGGTTCCTTTGCCTGAGCAATAGCACCATTGTTATGACAATACAAAGCAATTGGATCAACAGACTCAGGCACCACACCAAGATCACTAATAAATCCCTTTAACCAGACAGCTTCTTTTGCTGCTTCGCATGCAACAATGAATTTAGATTCTGTGGTTGAATCAGCAGTAGTTTCTTGCTGGAACTCTTCGAGCATACCGCCCTTTCATTTAACATATATAAAAACCTGACTGGGACTTAAAGTCATCCTTGTCAGATTGAAAACTCACGTCAGTGTAACCTCTAATTGTGATTTTACCTTCTTTATAAATCAAGAACTCATCTTTAATCCTTCTCAAGTACTTAAGAATTGCCTTGAAGGCCATCCAATGCTTTTCACCTGGATCTGACTGATATCTGCTCATAAAGCTCAAAGCCTGGGAGACATCTGGCCTAGTATATATCATAGGATACATGATGGATCTTGTCACAAATGCATAGGGTATATCCTTCATGCGCATTCTCTCCTGAGCTATCTTCAGACACTCAGCCTTAGATAGGTTAATCCCCTTTATCATAGGGAGATAACCTTTCTTTGAATGCTCAAGGTTGAACCTATTTAATACCTCGTCTGTATATCCAATTATTTCCTTTGGATATCCAATGAATAGATATTTGTTAGATTTGGCGTTCAGCTTATCCGACGCTATCCTCTTTACTACAGTAGGACAACCCCATACTCTTAAGTGACCTAGAGGTGACTTTTTATTACACCATCTTTCATAAGGTGTAAAATCAACTGATTTAGAGGGCACTCTATTTAATACATAAACTGCACTCTCTAGTGCATATCCCCAAAAGGATTTACTGAGATCTACATGACTCATCATGGCCAAACCATATCTAATAAAGTTCGGTTCCTCCTTTTGGACACTTCATTGTGTTGGGGCGTATAAGGAGGGGTCCACTGGGGAACTATCCTATTTTCCTTTAGATAATCCTGAAACTCCTGACTTAAGTATTATCCACCTCGATCTAATCAAAGTGTTTTAATACTTTTCTCAAGCTATTTCTCTACTTTAGCTCTAAATAGTTTGAACTTTTCAAAACTTTCAGACTTGTGCTTCTTTAAGTACAAATAACAGTATCGTGAATAATCATCAATAAAGGCTATGAAGTAGGAGTATCCTCTTAGTGCCTGAACACTCACTGGACCACATACGTCTGTATGTATAAGTTCCAATGTACTCGTGGCTCATTCACCCTTTCCTTGAAAGGGTAACTTTTTCATTTTTCCTCTTAAACAAGGTTCGTAACCACCATAAGACTCCAAGTCTATTGGGCCCAAGTCTCCACGCTTATACAACTTGGTTAAGCGATCTTTATTTATGTGGCCTAAACGACAATGCCATAAGTAGAAGGAATTCTCATTATCTAATTTAACTTTCTTCATATTATTTATATTAAAAACTTCTATTTTAGTATCAAGAACATAAATGTCACCATTCAACATCCCATAACCATAAAGAACATTATTCAAACGAATCTGACAATTATTATTCAAAAATAAAATTTTAAATCCTTCTGCTGCTAAACACACAACAGATACAATATTCTTACTAACACTTTAAATGTAGTAACAATTATTCAAAACTAAAATAAGTCCACTTGGCAAAATAAGACTAAAGCTTCCTATGACTAATGCAGCAACTCTGGCTCCAGTTCCCATATGCAGGTCCATCTCCCCTTTTACAAGTCTTCTACTATTCCTTAGACCCTGCACAGAAGTACAAATATGAGAACCACAACCAGTATCTAATTCCTTAGTGGATTCATAAGAAAAGTAGTATAGTTTTCAATTACAAACATACCTGAAGTAGATGCCTCTACAGGCTTCTTCTTTAAATGTTTAGAAGCAGGAGCTTTGCAATCCCTCTTCCAATGTCCCAGTTTTCTACACTTGAAGCAGACATACTTAGATGTCTTCTTTTCTTTCTTCTTCTTACTGATTCTTTTCTTGGCACCTAGTGCCTGCTTCTTTTTCTTAGAAGCCTTGCCTTTCTCAACCAACAGTAGTGGTTTCTGATCTTTCTTGATCTAAGGTTATACTATTTTCAGCATGTTGATTAATTCAGGGATAGTGGAATTAATCTTATTTATGTAATAGTTAGTCACGAAGCTTGAGTAACTATCTGTCAAGGACATCAACACAAGGTCAATGCTCAAGTCATGATTCATCTTGAATCTCAATCGATTTAGCTTCTCAAGGTATCCCAAGAGTTTCAGTACATGCTGAGACGCAGAGGTACCAACCTGCATCGTGGTTCTGAAAAGGAGCTTGGAGGTCTCATACCTCTCTGTCCTTTCTCGCTCCAAAAAGAGCTCTTCAAGATGGAGAACCATGTCCTTCAAGGGCATGTTGTCATGTTGTTTCTAAAGCTTAGGATTCATGGACCCCTACATGATACACATAGCAGTCTCACGATCTTTCCTGTGCTTCAACCAGGCATCATGTTCCATATGATCCTCAACATCAGGTTCAATAGGGAAAATTTCATTTAGAACATAGGCAATTCACTCAGACCTGAGAATAATTCTCATAGCTTAGAACCAATCAGAAAAGTTTGAGCCATTCAGTTTGGTGTCAAGTAACATACGGAGATTAACGTTGGAAGTCAATTTCAACCTAAGATATAAGAAAAGAAAAGGAGTTCAGATATTAGTTTACGTACATGTATTCAATATAAGGTCTTTTAATTAAATACATTTGTCCTACTATTTTCTTCCAAATTTACAATAGCCTATTCTATTGAATTCGGGGATTTTAGCCTAGCTAAATTTCCTAGTAGGTAGCATCTATAACTAGTCTATTATGACCCTCCAGTTTTATAAGTCAAGTCACAATAGTAAGTTATAGTTGGAATCCCATTCCATTTGCATCGTATACAATTGCTAATTCAAGTTCCTTAATCCCAAAGGACGTGTGCTCTTATATTAGCATTTCCTTGTATATGTCTCAGATCTGGGCCTAGACCCCAATTTTATGGTGGACTGCCCCAGTTCTGTTAAGGCAAATCCTATCCCAAACTTTACAACCAATCAATGTGGGTTGGAAGGAACGCTTTCCGCAACACTTTGATAGCCCAAACAGACCGTATTATAAATTTGAGTAAGGAAGACTATAACTTGCCTTAATATATTTACTTTGAGATTTTATTGGTGTTAAACGTCTCACCCAATCTAGGATTTTATCAGATGGACATATTTATAATAACTTATATTAATTCAGGGAATTTTAGAATTAATTTATAAGGTCCAACCTTAGGTGAGTTCAAGCTCTATAATTATTCCATCAACCTAGATTATATGCAAAATAATTAATACTTTTATTTGTTATATTTATATTGCATTTCCTTTAAACTTTTATTCAATAAATTTAATTTTTACTTTGTTATAAAAACATATATAAGCACCTATCTTATATACTAGAAATAAATTATTCTCATATTTAATCCTCGGTTGGTCAATTCAAGTTGCACCGATATAGGTTCCCAGGTAGGAGAGGTGCCCTATGAGGAGTAGACACCAAGTCCAATCCTTAGCCAGAACAAATACGGGCACAAACTCGAAGACCAATGGATTCTCTCGAACTAATAAATTTCGTTCTTTTAATTCATGTAAATTGAAAGCATCTATAACCCATGTAATTTATATAAATTATTGAAACTTATATAATTTGAGTAAGTTGAGCAGACTTATCAAAATTGTTCACAAACCTTTTCTAACCTTGAAATGAAAGCACAAGTTCATATATATTGTTCCAAATAATTAAATAAACAATAAATCATTTCATATAGAAAATAATATTCAGTTTGCTTTTAACTAAATTATGCACTAAATAGGCAGGCTCTGATACCACTGTTGGTTACTGACAGTCAATTTGAACATGCATAACAGGCACGGTGGAAATTCAAAATTTTGCCTTGTCCCCAGGAACTTCTATCAGATGCATATAAATTAAATAAAGCCTTAACTAAATAATTCTCTACCTAGGTTAGCATGCAAAGGCAAGACATACTATAATTCTAAATTATATTCTAGCACATATATTTTATACTAAGCATGTTATAACTCTAAGCTATAACCTAAGCATGTTATAACTCTAAGCTATAACCTAAGCATAAAATAAACTAAGAATGCAAAACAACCTAAGCATAATTATTAAGTCTAAAAATGCTTAAAAAAGACCTAATAATTAAAAGAGAAAGAAAGAAAACTTAACAGTTGAAGCATGATTTAGCAGAACCTCCTTGCACAAGCCTTCAAGCGTAGGATAGCCTCTATGAGTATCCACACAAACCCCACCAACCAAAAACCTCCCCAAGAGGAAGAACAAAGGAGCCTCGAGTAGTTGCTAGACCACACCAGAAGCCCCACCCGAAAATATAGACTAGAGGTGCTCGAATAAATTCAAGCTCCTAAAAAAGAACTTGCTCAATTACTCGAGAGATTTTACTTTTGAATCTCGCTAAGGATTTATGCTATTGAGCTATGGTCCACTTTGAAAGGGGTGAGGGAAAGCCTATTTATAGGCTTGGGGAGCAAAATAATGCTCCCCCTTTTCCAATGTGGGATTGGGCAAATTTGCCCAATCCTTATTTGTGAGTCAACATGCGAACCCCAGTAGGTCCGCGGGTTGACCGGCGTGCAGCGTGCATACGCTGGCTGCTTATGGCCTGCCTTGCACCCACAAACTGGGCTTGTGGGCTTTTTCCCCACAAGCCCAACTTAGTGGTTGGGCCACACTGGCCACACCCAGAGCTACCCAGCAGCGCTAGGTGACCCAGCATGTGGGCTCGGTCAAGTGCCGAGCCCATAGCCCTTCAGTCACTAAATGGGTCCCCAAAAAAATGGGCCCCATTTTCGTACGGTCCGACCCTTTGTACCATTTGGAAAATTCCCTTTTAATCCCTCTTACAAAATCAATTTATTTTACGACCCTAATTAATTAGTTACCGGTCAAAAATAAATTCTTTGGTTTATCAAAAAATGATCTAATTATTTCTACCAATTAAATAATAATCCAATTATTATTTATATTATATTTTTGTAATAGAATAAATCTATTTGTTCTTTACTTAACCTGATGAAGGTCCAAAGTGTGTGACCTTATAGGATCCCAAAGTATTGAGCTGTTAAGGCTTAACCAACCCTTGTCTAATGGAACCATTGGCTCGAGGTTCTAGACCGTGAATAGAGCTCAATTACCTTAAACGACTGTAGTACGTCTTTAGCCAGGGTCTACCATCCCCCATTACTCGGAACGTCATTTATGCTTATGACTTAATCTCGGTTAATGCAATAGTTGTCCAATGCGATGAACTCCTTCCATTCTTTAATAATAGTACCATCTGGTTTATAGGGTTCGGTTAAAGTATTAACCCAGTAATAGCAAGGTTGCTCCAAGCTATCCCAGTTATTAACTTGTTACCGAAGTATATTGCCTTTTACCATAGTGTGTATGACTATAAACTATTTCTATTAAACGCATACTCTGATTAGAGGTTTATGGCAATTATCACTTCAACAAGTGGCCAGGTACAACTCCTTAATATATCCGGAGCGATGAATTCTTTTTGACTACTCAGCTTACCAACGTGTTGTCATCACTATACCCGTAACACCCTAAATTAATGTGTGTAGGAATGACCCAAAGTATAGCAATAGTACCACACAAGGTAACTAGTATATCAAGTATGAGGATATTCGCAAAGCTTATTGCATGAAGATAAACAATAACACATTGATATATACACCAAGTGTTTATCTTGTTGCGCTCTCTAATTTATCTCCCAGATATATCCATGTGTCAAACTTAAGACACCACCTTCAGTCCTTAGGAGATTGAATGCTTGGACCCTTTCCAAGAAAGTTGACCACATGCTAGTCTTTCCGCTTCATCAATATCTTTTCTTGATGAAACTAAGACTATGGATAGTTTAGACATAATCATAATTGCACATGAAGCAGGTTCCACCAAATATAGTCCAACTATAATTTCTCTGACCTCATGCTATGATACGTTAAGGACTCTTGTATACATACATCAATGAATATATTTTAACCAGCTATAATATATATACAAACACATTGTTATAAATAAAAGATTAAATGCCTTTATTGATTAAACAAAATATTCGTACTATTACATAATTAAGATATATTGCCTTAAGGGCATACATCATATCTAACATGAGGTACCACTCGGGTTGCAATAGTCTTGGTCTCAATGCCCTATGCTTTCCAGATGACCTTATATTGTCACGTAAAGCAAATAATAGTGCTATTACTCTGTTGCTTGAAGGATTCTTATTATTTTCAAACTCATCTGGTTTGGTCATTATTAAACAAAAATCCTGCATCTATTTTGGAGGTGTTGAGGACTCTGCTCAAGCTAAGCTAGCGGAGTTGGCAAGTTTTGGCAAGGAAGATTTTCTCATGAAGTATTTAGGAGTGCCTCTCATACCGACAAAATGGAACAGGCATGATTGTGCTTATGTTGTTGATAAAATTAGGCAAACTATTTCTTGTTGGGGTGCCCGGTACCTTTCTTTCCTAGGTAGAGCTCAATTAGTCTCCTCTGTTCTTTTTGGAATTCGTGCTTGTTGGATGAGTATATTTTGCTTGCCACAATTAGTGATCAGAGAGATTGATAGGCTCTGATCGGTTCCTTTGGGGTGACAAGCAGGGTGGACATAAAATTCATACTATCTCTTGGGATAAAGTTTGTAGGCCTAGAGAGCTTGGGGGACTAGGCTTTAGAGAAGGATTTAAATGGAATGTTGCTTCCCTTGGCAAGTACTTATGGGCTATTATGTTCAAGCAAGATTCTTTAAGGTTGAAGTGGGTACATTTACTTAAAAAATAAAGATTTTTGGGCTGATTCCTATAGAAGCGATGGTAGTTGGTGTTAGATTTGAGAGATTAATAATAGAGTAATTTCCTTTTAAGAGACAAAATATAACAAGATGTTAGTAACTTGAATTACGAAAATATGGTAGTAAAATATTTAACAAAATGATAAATACCGAAATAACCTTTTAACCGTGAAAGGATTCTGTTGAGGCCCGAATCGGTTTTCTTAAGACAGAATTTGTCCCGTATGAACTACTGTCTCCCAGGATACAACAACAGACGTTTGATGAACTCAACCGAGCGTAGAATATCACCGAGATGAAAAACTAAGGAACTAAGAATGAACTTAAGACAAAGGCAATATTATGAACATGTAAGAGTTAGCAAAGGAAAGCATCAATTCTCAATTTCCTTGTGTATTTCTTCTACTAAAATCAAACCATATATATAGCCAAGGAAAGGAACAAAATTGGCAAATTAATTAATTACTATCAAGTTGGCATAATGGAGGGATAAGCAAATGAAATAGCAATTATGATTGTTATTCAATAATGGAAGAAAGATATATTATTAAAACCAAAACTTCGTCATGAAGTCATTATTATTATTATTATTTTATTTTATTTTATTTTTCAACAGTTCGTATTGGAAGAAACTTGTTAAGCTCCGTAACAAGTTGAGTCGCGAAATCTTGGAAGATAGCACTGTTAATGGGCATTATACAGAATCTCAAAATGTGATAATGGTCTTCTTGAGCCTTCTGTCAGTTTTACTCTAAACAAGCAGGTGTGGTGTCGCCTTGCACTGCCTAAACATCGGATCTTTTTCTGGCTCATGACACAAGAAAAATTACAGACCAGAGATCAGCTTGGAAGACGGATTCAGTTACCGGATTCAAGCTGTCCAGTATGCAATATGGCTGCTGAGGCACACTTTCACTTGTTCTTCGATTGTATTTTATCGCAGGCCTTGTTACAGAAGATCAACAGCTGGTTGGGGAGGTCTGATATACTCACAAACCTTTCACAGTGGTTAATTTGTTTGAGAAGCACCAACAGCTTGAAGTACATTAACGCAGTGAAGATAGCAGTCGCCCAGGCGGTAGTTTATGAAATTTGGATTAACCGGAATTTATGTATTTTTTGTAACACTTGTCATTCAGTCTCCTGGTGTTTGCAGCAGATTCAAACAACCATTAGAAGCAGAGTTAGCCTTTACTATAGAAGAATGAAAACTGACAGTGATAGAGCTTTCTACAATAGATTACTTGTATAGATGTTGAGTTTTTGTCTGTGGGCTCTCTAGTCTTGTTGTGTACAGAATCTTTGTTCATGAGCTATATATTCAAGATGATTTCCATCAAAAAAAAAACAACAAATAACTTTCAGTAACATTTAACAACAATTGCAACTCCCAAAATATAAAAAAGTTATAGATTTCTCAATTAAGCAATATTTTTATTTTCTTGATTCTGATCTTTTTGGTTTAATTGAGATTATTTTGGGTTTAATTAACTTTATGATCTTAAACTTGTATCTGGTGAACAACATAACAATTTAGTCATTAATGGGAATTAATGAGGTTGGTGTTGAACTTTAAGATGGATTAAGTTAAGAATGGTAAATAAAGTTTTATCAAAGAGAATGGTAAATTGGTAAAAGGGTTTACCAAAAAAAATTCAGATGTGTACATATAGATAAATAATAGAAATGCAATTATTTTACAAAATTGTCTGTCTAGCATTTGGGAAAATAGCTGTTACTAGATTTTTTTGAAAAAACCCAGTGTTTTGAAATGAAAATAAACCTATTTCATTTTAGGTATAAAATTTATAGTATTATAGATAAAATACAAAGGTTATATTCATTTAACAGATTATATTCATTTTAACTTATAAATATACATAATAAATTAAACTTATTTTAATATAAATTTATAACTGTGTAATATTTATTCGAGCTGAATTGATAATATACAAGTTGAATAAAAACACTAGGCAAAAATTCTAATCACACTTCAAAAGTTTAAACATATCAAATATAAAGGACTATATAAAAAAGGCGGACTTAATTTTTTTTGACTAGAAAGATTATGACTACTCAAACCCTTGAAAACAAGTAGGTAGAAAATTATGACAAAATGTTTTTGTAAAGATGACAAAGTATCCACGCCGATCCAAACTTGAAATGAATTAATAGTACGTTGAGACTTGAGACACACCCTTATTTAGACCTTACTAGATGGGGCGGCCTTCTTGAAACCCTTATTATAGAAAGTGGTAACGAGGGTCTTGTCTAAAAGTCCCTATAGCAAAGCTAGGTTAGGAGTTTGAATGGGACGGAAATTTATGAATCCGATGAAGTTTGCTCGAGAAGGGGTGAGAAATTCTTTATAAAAATCATCGTAAGGCAGGAGTAGAGAATTTTTTTTTTATCATTGGATCCTTAATGAAAAGCAAAAGCATTCATAATCCAAATAATATTTAAACACGATCCCAACAATTTCTCATTGAAGATTTTCGAATAATTTTTTCAAAAATAAACAATTTATAATATTTTATATCAGTTATTAGATAATATAAAATATGTATAGTTTACGTTGGGCTTTACCCGGGGCTTTGTTGTAAATTCTTTAAAATTTAAAGAGAAATTGAAAGAATTGTGAGAGTCGAGTAATTTATTTAAATAATTACCCAAGTACCTTTTTTTTTAAATCTTTTCAAAGTTGTTTTTTTTAATATGTACGTTCCCACATGTGCTAATTTCTTTTTTTATATAATTAACGATTTCTTTTTTTTTTTTACTGTGTTTTGTATTTAACTCGTAAACCATTAGTTTTATTGATATGCCACTTAAGAGTCTTTTTATTCTCTCGTTTTTTCTTCAAAACTAGATCCATGATGGTATACTTTTTTAGAGTTTTTTTTATTTTCATAGATTTGTAACAGATGATATGCTAATTTATACTAATATTATACCAATATTATACCAGGTGTGATATACATCTATTTTATGCATGAAATCAAAGCAAAACCACATTATACCAGAATTATACCGGGTTTATATTAGGTTTGATTAAACAAAACTTTAATTTGCTATCTTATAGAAGATTTTAAACAAAAACAAAATTATATCAGTATTATACTCGAATTACACTAGTTGTGAGGAATCAAATCCAAACATGAGCATATATTTTATGAAAGAAATTAAATAAAAATTACATTTATACCAACATTATACTAGTTTTATACCAAGTGTGATTAAAAAAAACCTTCAACATGTATTTTATGAAAGAAATTAAACAAAAAATACATTTATTATACCAGCACTATATCGAGTTTATATCAGGTATGATTAAATAAAACTTTGAGAACTTGTTTCATGAAAGAAATCAAACAAAAACAACTTTATACCAGCATTATACCAGATGTAATTAAACAAAATCTTAATGAAATAAAAAAAATACATTTATAAAAACATTATTACCAGGTGTGATTAATCAATACCTAAAGCATCTATTTTATGAAAGAAATCAAACAAAAAATTTATACCAGTATTATACCAGGTGTGATTAAACAAAACCTTAAGCCTTTATTTTATGAAAGAAATAAAAAGACAACTTTATACTAGCAGAACAAATAAAAAATACGTTTATACCAACATTATACTAAGTTTATATCATGTGCTATTAAACAAAATTTTAATCAAACAAAAAATACATTTATACCAATATTATATCAAGTTTATACCAGCATAACGTAAAATGTTTTGTTGAATGTGAAGGAACGTATGAAATTAGGATCATATCTATTGATTTGGGTAAAAAAGTTGTCGGTTGAAATTTTATCTGAAATTCTTCGTGGTTTTTCAGCCCATTGATGTACTTTTTCCAAATTTTAACCTTTAAAATATCTTTGAATTAACATTTGCATACTTTGTTTTTTCAAATCTCAATTTTATTTTTTTTTCGTGCTTGAGTACTTGGATTTAATTGTTGAAATAGAGGAACAGTGAATGAATCGCTGAATGGAGTTCTATAAATTTAGAGTTTAATTTGTTGAACAAATTTTTTTATTTTTGCAAAATTTGAGAGTTTCAACTTTTTATTTTTATGTTAAGGCTTTAAGTTTATTTAGCATTGAACTATTAGAACGTAAATTTAGTTTATTAATGCAACTACTTTTCTTGTATGAAATTTTGAAAAAAAAATTGCATATTATTTATATTTAGTACTGGAAAATCGGGGAATATCTATTTCTCAAATCCTTAATAGGTATGTGGTTGGCGATTTTTTCCTAAAACTTCAATGCGTACATTCCTTAGCAATTGGGGACAGTGGTATAGCCAGAATCTCAATTTAGGTGGGGACATTGTAAATAAAATTTCAAATCGACTCAAGATATATGAATAATATAACAATTGACAATGTATGAAACTTTAAATAAATGCACACATTAACAAATCAACAACTTTTTTTTATTATGGTCTATAGCAATATTTTTTAAATAATATTTGGTGAACTCTATTTTTTTTTTTGTAAAATATGAAATTAAAAGGAGAAAAGTTGCCCAGAAAGGAACAAGCAAAAGAAAGAAGGACCTATCCTTCATCAACAGTAGAACATATTCTATTAACAGTAGAATTTGGAATCTTTAATGATATTGCGTAATGGTTGCCACAAAGACAGCAGCTCTAGTGAACTTCACTCTATGAAAATGGTGTGAGGAATTTATGTTTTCTAAAGCTGATAATCCCAAATCAAGGATGCATAATATTAAACTAACAACACTCTTAATTGATACATAATCTTATCACCCCTAATCCACAATATTAAACTAACAATACATTATACATGATCTCAATTCAGTTTTAATTAACTCTTAACATCGTAAATATAATATATTTGTAAATACTCAATTGATAATCCCTATACCAAATTTCAATTATGTTAAACTCTACCAACACATAATTGATAATTTAAATTTCGTTAAACCTAACATAACCCTAATCACTAATCCCAATTTCAATTCAAGATTAAACAAGTAACCCCTAATTCCTCAGTTTCAATTTGATTGAACTTACGCATTCAACAGATTACGTAAACTAAACTAATAATCCCTAATCCCCTATTTCAATTGATGATTTGTACTTCATTATTATGATAAATCAAACCTTCAACTTAAACCTAAAATTTATAAATTGATTAAAGTGATAGAAAACTAAACTTAAAGTCTTAAACTGAAGAAAACATGAAGAACGGAGAAACTAAAAAAGGCGAGAAGCTCCGATGGAGAAAGATAACTTGAAAAGAAAAACGCAAGAAGAGAGGCAAAGTATAAAGTGTTGACTGCTGGGCAAAATTTACCCCTAATTCACTTATAATTAATCCTATCTAATTTAAAAGAAAATTAACCCTCAATGCAAAACAATGTAGTTTTGTGCTGAGGGAATTAAAAAAATTTTAAGAGGAAGACGATCAGGCTTTGTCTTCCTCCTCAGTTCTTCAACAGAACAGAGCTGCTTGATAGGGCATTTCCCCACCAAGCTCAGTTCAACAACGGAGGGAGGAGAGTATTTTCCACCGCTGGTGCATGTGCCCCACCTGTCCCCTTCTCCCTCCGCCATTGATTAGGGAATAATTCCACTAACAGGGGGATTATAATGACCAGAAAAAACTAATAGCCAATAGGAAGGTTATCAGAAAAAAAATTGTTTGCTGGAAAAAGACCGATCTATTCAAATTAAGGACGCACAAAACACAAAAAAAAAAGTAATGAAAAAATCATCGATGGGATAGAGTACTAACAAAAATAAGTCTCTTACGATGAACCTTTCAATTTTATTGCTTGATCAAACCAACAAAAAACAAAAATCATTATATGTCATCTTCTTTTTCGATACACTCGTAATTGATGGGATTATATTGATTCTCCAGATGCCAAGTATTTTACTAAATTACCTGAAACACTTTACAGGAAATAATTACATTCTTTTATCACTATTAGTGTAGTACTCGTGCGCAGTGGCGGAGCCAGCTAAAAATGGCCGGGGGTCAGATTTTTAGTTCTATGATATAAGCTTAAAAAATGTAATTTAAATTATAAACAAATCTAGTTTATTATAAAACTAAAATTATGCTTGTATCCAATATATAAAAATTTGATCTTAATATATCATTTGATGCTATAAATTTTGCCTGACATGACACCCTTGTTGCCACGCTTGTTCCTAAGGAATGGTCAGGAAGGAGCTTGCTCGTTGCTCCTCACTCGCCATTTCAACTCATTTGTGTTAATCCTTCTTCTTCCATCCTTTACCTCTAGTTATTTAATATGATTATTACAATTTATAGTCTGAAATAATTTTGTTAATCATTTAAAGAGGCTTAAGATACTAATCAAGAACTTAAATACTGCTCTAAAGGGAGTTAAAAGTTTTTAGTCACTAAAAAAATGTCAGAAGAACACTACAATGATCTATTTCCAACTTAATATTTACTTTTATAAAATAAATTCTTATTCATATTTCTTACTATTATACATTAATGAGATACTTTTAACTTCGAAAACTTCAAGATGTTTACAAAAATCATTTTTAATTTGATAATTATAAAGAGCAAGTGTATTGCTACAAGAGTTTTTGAGAATTATTGAGATGTTAATTGAAATAAACCCAAATAACATTCATTTAATTTAAGTTGCAAGAACAAAAGTCCAAGCCCTTACGTGGGCTTTGAGCTTTAAGTCCTTTTAAAGTTAAATGAAAACCCTATTATTCATCTTCTTCCCTCAGCCCCTCTTCTTGTACTCCCTCACCTGCAAAACCCTTATAGCCATGGAAGAAATTCAGTTTATAATACATGGGGGTTCAATTTCCCCTGAAATTTTGGGGGGTCAGTTGACTCTCCTTGACCCCCCTTGGATCCGCCCCTACCCGTGCGATGCACGGATAGGTCATTAATACAACTACACTACGATCTTAATCTTTATAAATAAAATTATAAAAGTAGAGCAGAGAGTACGTGATAATAAATTTATGTTTCCAAATATTCTTCTCCCCAATCTAAACTCTTAATCCACGATTCGTCATAATCTTATCTCTGTTTTTTCAAATCTCATCTTAATCACCAATGAATCATGCTTCAATTTATAAATCACCAAAGAATTCATAAAATTAATTTATTTCTTCTCGACAAATTCATTAATCAGCAATGGGGTTTTCAAATTTGGAGAAAATAATATAAGAATTGCAAAATATACCAAAAAAAATTGAAAAGATAAAAATAAGAAGAAATAACATTTTACTTTAAAATAATATTGAAACGGACATATATAAGAAAAACTCATCAAAATATTTAACATTTTACTTTTAATATAAATACTTTTAATATAAATACTAACTAATTTAAATAGTAATATATATCAGAACAATATGGTAATAAAATAAGAAAAATTTAATAACAAAATTGTAATATTTTTTTTGAAAGATTTGAAAGGTTTTAATAATTACACATCCAAACCTTAAATATAAATACTAATTAATTAAAATAATAATTTAAATTAGAATAATATGATAACAAAATAAAATAAATTTAATATTAAAATTTTAATACATCTTTTGAAAGGTTTGAATGGTTTTAATAATAACCATTTATGTATGAAAATTAAGTTTGAAAAGTTTTAATTATAACCAATTTTAAATATCATAATTATACAAATCAAAGTAAAAGTAAAACAATTTAAAATAATAATTACACATGAAAATAATTCATAATTGCTAATAAAAATAATATTGCAAAACTGTTATAGTAATTAATAATTATTGGTCCTTTAAAGTAATATTCAAATGGACATATATAAGAAAAATTCATTAAAATAGTTAACATTTCACTTTAATATAATAAATTCTTATGAGAAAAATTCATAAATATAATAAATTATAATATAAATAATAAATAATTAAAATAGCAATATAAATTAGAATAAAATGGTAGTAAAATAATTAAAATACTAATGCAAAATAGAATAATATGGTAATAAATTAAAACAAATTGAATAATAAAATTGTAATATTTCTTTTGAAAGTATAAGGGCAAATAAGTAATTTTGGACTTCATTAATTATATATATATAAATAAATCAAAGTAAATGTACAACCAATTAAAATAATAATTTTATATTAAAATAATTCATAATCGCTGATAAATTTTTTATTGTAAAACCGTTATATTAATTAATAATTATTTGACCTTTAAAATAATTATCAAACGAACTTCATAAATACTAACTAATTAAACTAGTAATATAAATTAAAATAATATGGTAATAAAATAAAAAAAATTTAATCATAAAGTTGTAAAATTTCTTTTGAAAGGTATAAGGATAAAGAGTCTTTTAGGATTTCATTGCTTAAATGCGATTTCATATGGTACACCTTGAGCTCTTGAAGATTACCAACAAACTTGGAAATGTTATTTTTAGTTACCGTCGCTTGAATGCAATCTCCCTATTGCAATATTACAAAACATCAAAAGGATTAGAATTTTTTGTTAGCTGCGATTTTATTTAACATTTATTGAGATACATATAAAAATAATTTACTAACATACTTTTTTGTCTTGCAAAACCATTTCGATAGTAAAATTGAGTTTGGTTTATTTCGTTCTGGAATGGTCCAAAGGCGGAGAACACATACTTTGAGGGTTCATAGCATCTTAATTGAATTTATATCACATATAAAATCCGTTTTCAGTTGCACCCTAGTTCACCAAATTATGTGTGTGCTTCAACATAATGACCAATATACTCTAATATAAAATTATCTTGTGATTTCCTATCGAATATTTGATGATGCAAAGAGAGTCAGTCACATTGATTCTTAAATAGAAAGTAGCATTAAGAGTAGACCTGTTCGCGGGCCGGGCTACCGGCCCGGCCCGGCCCAAGCTCGCTCTTATGGGCTGGGCTTGGACACCTATTTTATTATTAAGCCCGGCCCGAGTCCGAGCCCGCTTAAGCCCGAAGTTTTATGGGCCGGGCTTGGTTTTTATATAAATACCCAAGCTCGGCCCGAGCCCGGCCCGACGAATAATAATTTAATTTTTTTATATATATTATAATTATATTAAATAATTATTTTCAACTTTTATATTTTATACTAATGAATTTTCAAATTTAAATACAATAAGTTGTATAATATATTAAGAACTTCAAATAAATAATGTTGTTATGCATAATTTTATCAATTTATTTTTTAAAAATTCAAAAAAAAATTATTGAAAAATTATCTATGGGCCTTGGGCCGGGCTTGGGAATGACCTCGAAAGCTCGGCCCGAGCCCGAAGTTTTAAAGTGTGGGCCGAGCCGGGCTTGAGTTGATGCTTTTAGTCAAAAGCCCGACGAAGCCCGGCCCGAACCCGGGCCAGCCCGCCCGATGAACAGGTCTAATTAAGAGTCACATTCATTATTAAATAAGATTATAATCTTATTTAAGAAACAATGTGACTCTTTCTATCATTTATAATTCATAATTCATTGTAAATAGAGAGTAAGTAGTATTAAGAGTCACATTCATTATTAAATAAGATTATAATCCTATATAAGAAATAATGTGACTCTTTTTTATCATTTATAATTCATGATTCATTGTAAGTAACATTAATAAGTATTAATTAATTGTATTATTATAATTATTATTATCCATAAGAAAGAGTAAGTACCATTACGAGTCACATTAATTCTTAAATAAGATTATAATCAATAGAGTCAGATCTTTTAATTGCTAATTTGTTGTTTTTTATTTTATTTAATTCTGTTGATTATAATCCTGTTTATAAAAAATTTCATATTTTAAACTTTAATTAGAAATTGTCAGCCGTGGATTTTTTGACGGATTATAATCCTATTTAAGAATTAATGTGACTCCTTTTTTCTTATCAGATATATTATTACTATTACTATTATTATTAGGGTTAACTTCAAAAAATACCTTGTAGTTTCACTCATTTGCCAAAAGGGGTCTGAGGAATTTTTTTGTGCAAAACGAGGTCTCTGGTTTCAAAAGATTTGCAAATAAAGGATCTTCAATATTAAATTATGTCACAAAAATGGGTAATCTTGTTCGTTTTTATCTGAAGTTTTGTAGGACGGTTATTAAATATACAATACACATCGGTGAAATATTTTTTTTAATTAAATTATGATAACAAACTTTAAAAAATCTTAAAAATTTTTTTTTTTTGAAAATTACTCAAATTATGACATATTTTTTAAATAATAAGGCTAAATTATTAGAATATTGAATTGTTAAAAATATTCAAGGTAACACCACTATTCCGAACCCATAGGCCCCTTTTTGCAAATTTTTTGAAACCACAGACCTCATTTTGTAAAAAAAAATTCCTTAGACCCCTTTTTGCAAATGAGTGAAACCACAAGGTACTTTTTTGAAGTTAACCCTTATTATTGTTATTATTATTATTATTATTATTATTATTATTATTATTATTATTATTATCATTATTATTATTGTTGTTGTTATTTTATTTTTATTTTATTTCAATTTTGTATTTTGGTATTGTTATGATTATTATGAATATCATTATTATTGTTAATATTGTATTTGTTATTTCTATTATTTTATTTTATTTTTATTTAAATTTTATATTTTTTATTATTATAACTATTATATCTATATTTGATATATAACTTTTATTATTTTTATATATTTATTTGTTAGTAGATTTATTCATTAAAAAGTAATTAATAAATGTATTTATTATTAATACTGTTTATAGTTAATTTTTATCATTTATTATTCATGGTAAGTAACGTTATATATATATATATATATATATATATATATATGTATATATATATATATATATATATATATATATATATATATATATATATTTAAAAAATATAAGGGCAAAGAATTCTTTTAGGACTTAACTACTTTTATATATTATATAGATTTTTAAAATAACTCAATGTTTATCCAAAGAAATAAAAAAAGTTGTACAATCACTACTATTAAGTACACCTAGGCATGGCCGGGCTGGGTTGAATTCGGGCCGGGCTGAATCGGGCCTAGCTAAAAAATTGATTGCCCAAGCCCGGCTTAACCCATAAAAAATTAACATTGGGCTAGGGCCGGGGTTTAAGAAAATAATCAAATTCCAAGCCCGGCCCGTAGGCATACCAATTAATATATAAATCAAAATATTAAAATATTTTTTAATAAAAATTATTATAATAAAATAATTATAACTATTACAACATTGAGTTTTTTTATTGACTTAAGAATATAGTCTATTAAATCAAATCAGAACTAATAACAGCTCTAATTAAAGGTGGATAAATCCCCCTACATGTTGAAAAATCAGCTGCTCTAACTAACAATTATGCAGCATGATTCACAGACCGATCAACATAGACATTCAAATACTACTCTAAACATATTACCGGATTTAAATCACCGGACAAAAATAACTAGCACAAACAAATGAAACTTGCTTTTACACAAGACAAACAAGTCATAAGGCAAGACAAACTAACAATAAAATAAAATAAACGTTGCAATCTATCTTTTCTTAATCTCAACTAACGTTTTCGATTCACAACCATAAGAACTTCTGCGTACGCCATAGCATCAACCGTTGTTGCAGATCTAGAATGATCTTGCTTAAAGGGGATAAATCTGGATGCTTATTGTGAAAGATCATGCAAATATCTTGTCTAAAGGCGGATGAAGTCTAATCCAGCTATCAAAATTGAGATGTGTAGCATCAGATCCATGATTGAAAAAGCCGATTTCGTCGTGGAAACTAAAAAAATAGCAACAGATTATTCGACATAAAAGAAAAATATTAACATTCTTAATGAGGGGAGGAGGAAGCCGAAAGCTAAAGCTTTGTCCTTTGTCCTCAATGAGAGCTTGAAAAGAATTGAGCAGAGGTCAAGAGAGAAAGAGGGGTGGCTAGGGTTTTTTTTTGTTGAAGGAGCCTTTATTGATCAGATCCATGATTGAAAAAGCCGATTTCGTCATGGAAACTAAAAAAATAGCAACAGATTATTCGACATAAAAGAAAAACATTAACATTCTTAAAGAGGGGAGGAGGAAGCCGAAAGCTAAAGCTTTCTCCTTTGTCCTCAATGAGAGCTTAAAAAGAATTGAGCAGAGGTCAAGAGAGAAAGAGGGGTGGCTAGGGTTTTTTTTTGTTGAAGGAGCCTTTATTGATCAGATCCATGATTGAAAAAGCCGATTTCGTCGTGGAAATTAAAAAAAATAGCAATAGATTATTCGACATAAAAGAAAAACATTAACATTCTTAAAGAGGGGAGGAGGAAGCCGAAAGCTAAAGCTTTCTCCTTTGTCCTCAATGAGAGCTTAAAAAGAATTGAGCAGAGGTCAAGAGAGAAAGAGGGGTGGCTAGGGTTTTTTTTTTGTTGAAGGAGCCTTTATTGATCACAACATTGAGTTTAAATACTAAACTTTATAAGAAAATTTGGAATTTTCAATGATTATTAGTATTATAAATAATAAATATATATTTATTTAACATGTTTATTATTAGTTCGGGCAGGATGGGCCGAGCTTGAATTTTAGGACTAAAATCAAGTCCATCTCATACTTTATTTGGACCTCTTTGAATTCGGACCGGGCCAAACCTATTCTGAAATTAGTTTGTCCAAACTTAACCCATAAGTGACGGGCATGAACGAGCCGACGGGTTAGTGACCAGGTCTGATATCAAGCTTTCAATGATGTAGTTCAATTGCTATATTCCACCCTCTTCAAAAATCCATATTCATGAAAAAAAACTTACCTTTTTTTGCCTCACGTACATTTGTTTATCGTATTACAAGAATTAATTAACAATGCTAAATATATATAAATGTATAACAACTATTACTAAAAGTAGATAATCAACACCAATAATTCATCGTTTGATACAAAAATTAGCTTGTTAGTATAATCCAAAGATTTTGATTCTCTGCAGTTTTGTTAGAAAAAAATCATTAAGTATGAGGTTATAGGTTCAAACCCCGCAATCACTAAATTTAGTAAAAACTGACCCGTATTACTAAAAAACATATGGAGGGTGAAAATGTAAAAAAAAAACATTGTCTCTAATCCAAAGAACCCAAAATTGGAATAAGATGACACGTATTCAAGGAGCAAAGCGTCAACTCTTTAAAAATCAATGGAGCTATGGAGTCACTCTGAAAATTCAGGAAGGCATAAATTTTTTTGGGACAAGTTAATATATCTACCAATGCATTGAGCCTACCATAAATATACACTCAAATATTATCAAAAATTGCAAAAGCAGACTCACATTGAAATTCAAATCTGTTCAAACTCAAAAATTAGATATGTAATTTGTTGCCTTAACATCCAGCAGGATAAATGATTCCAGTTTTAGTAGGCTTAACATTAGTGCAATTAGCTTTGGCGGGGCCTCCGGCTCCATTGAGCTTTGGATCAATATCAGCCAGTGTTACGTTAGTGCACATTCCCGGCAAACAATTTAGGTTAATCGCGTTGGCAGTTATGTTGAGTGGTGTCTCTCTTTATGGTGGGATTCACTAAATTAATTAATTAAAAAAAAGAAAAAAGAAAAAGGAGGTATGTCGTGTTTTTTAAAAAGTACACAGTAAAATTACTGTATACTATTCGGCCATACACGTTTAAATCTCCTATAAATAGAGGATGTTTTGCTCATTTAAGAGCAGAAAAGAGCAAGAGAGAAGAAACACAGATAAAAATGTAATCTGTATAGAGAGCCTTAGGAAAAGGGTTCCTAAGAGCTGGGTAAGAGAGAAAAATAGTGAGGTTTTGGGAAATACTTGAGTGCCGCTATTTTGTAATCTCTTGGTGTACCTACTATTATTTTCATAGTGGAAGAATTATTCAGAGTTGGTCCCGTGGTTTTTCCCTAATTCATTTGGGGTTTCCACGTAAAAATCTGCGTGTCTTTTATTATGCTGCTATTATTTTTCTCGTAATTTATTATTGGGCCTAATAAGTGGTATCAGAGCCGAATGTTGTTTTATCAGTAGAATCCGTGGATATATTTTTCAAAAATAAATATACCACGACGACGAGAAAATTACAGCGAATCCGGTGGCGTAATCCGTTCGAAAAACTGTCTCAGATACGCAATTTGAGTGAATAGTAAAATAGTAACTTAGTAAAATAGTATCTTTAATAATACTATTTATGTTTGGTTATCTTATGAATAATATTATTTAAGTATACGGGGAGGCATACTGTTACTATTCCAATATATAAGTATTATTCGGGTATACGGTACTATTCACATACACAGTCACTATTTATGTGAATAGTTAAATTTTACCATTTTTAAAGTTTCGACATGGCGAATGACGGTGTAATGATCAAATTGACGGATACGAATTATTCAATGTCAAAATCCAGAATGGAGGACTACCTCAATTGCAAAGATTTGTACGATCCAATTGAGGGTGATGACGCAAAGCCGAAGGATATGAAAGAACAATAGTGGATAAAGTTGAAGAAGCAGACATTGGGTACAATACGCCAATGGATAGATGCTAGCCTGTACAATCACGTGAGGAACGAAACATATCCCAAAGTTCTCTAGAAGAAGCTATAGGATATGTACGAGGCTAAAAATGCTCAAGGAAAAGTGTTCATGATTCGCAAGGTCATGAACTTGAAACTGACAGAGGGACGATCAATCACACAACACCTGAACGACTTTGAAGGATTCATAAGTGAGTTAGCAGCACAGGTATGTCCTTGGATGATGAGATACAAGCATGTCTTTTGATGGGAACTCTATCAGATAGCTGGGATACTCTTGTCGTATCATTGAGTAACTAAGCTCCAAATGGTGTGGTAACAATATCTATGGTAAAAAATAGTCTACTTAATGAAGAGCTTCGTAGAAGGGACGTTGCCAGTACTAGTTCATAAGCCCTTCTCACAGAGAATAGGGGCTAAAGCAAGAGTAGAGGTTGTGGGAACGGAAAATTGAAAGATAGATCCAAGTCCCGGGAGAAGAGGTCATGCTACCACTGTGGAAAGCAGGGTCATCTCAAAAGGAACTGCCATTTCTTTAAACAAGAGAATGCAAACCGAAGTCATGATAATGACAAAAACACATCTACTACTGTCACAATAGAAGATGGAGAGGTGGCTTTAGTATTTCATGATGCAGATTATTGTCACATTGGAGATGTAGATACTGAGTGGATTGTAGATTATGGTGCCTCATACCACTGTGTTCCAAAAAGGGAATACTTCTCAACCTATAAAGTGGGCGATTATGGTACTATTAAAATGGGAAATAATAGTGTCTCGCAAATGGTGGGAATCGGCGATATCTGTGTAAAGATGAGTGTCGAATGCACATTAACACTTAAAAATGTGCGACACATTCCAGATCTTCGGTTGAACCTGCTGTCTGTTAGTGTATTGGACAAGGAAGGTTATCACAATCATAATGACGATGGAAATTGGAAACTCACCAAAGGATCATTGGTGGTGGCTAAAGAAAGATTGTGTTGTTCACTATATAAAACGCACGCGATAATATGTGTGGGTCAACTTAATACAGTTGGAGATGATGCTTCACCAAATTTGTAGCATAGGCGATTGGCGCATGTTAGTGAGAAAGGGTTGAATATACTGGCTAAGAAGTCCCTCATCCCATTAGCCAGAGGAAAAATTAACCCATGTGATCACTGTTTATATGGGAAGCAACATCGAGTTTCATTTCAGAAAAGCTCTAGAAGGAGAAATAATAAGTTAGAGTTGGTATACTCTAACGTTTGTGGTCCCATGGATACAGAATCCATTAGAGGAAGAAGATACTTTCTTGTATCTCATGAGAATGATATCATCAGTGAAAGATCTACAAGTGATGGTGCTATCGATGTTACACCAGAGAGCATTCTATCAGATGGTGCCACAGAAAGAAGAATGCATCAATCAGAACAAGATGGAGAAGAAGAGCCAGTTGTGAGGGATCAAGATACGATTGTAGATGAAGATACGAATGAAGAGGGTATTGAGCAGGGGGAGCCAGAGAACCCCATTCTACCAGAAGAAGAACCTTAATTAAGGAGGTCAATCGGAGAACGCCAACCATCTACAAAATACTCTGATTATATTTTAATCATTGATAAGGGGGAACCTAAAAGCTTCCAAAATGTGCAATCTTGTAAAGATAAAGATTGTTGGATGAAGGCCATGCACGAGGAGATAATTCTTTGAAGAAGAATGACACGTACGAGCTGGTGAAACTTCCTAAAGGGAGGAGAACACTTAAAAACAAATGGGTGTACAAGCTGAAGAAAGATGATGGAAACCTAGTGAGATTCAAAGCTCGATTGGTTGTCAAAGGCTTTACTCAAAAGAAAGGTATCGACTTTGACGAGATTTTTTCACCAGTTGTGAAAATGAGTTCCATTGGAGCTGTGCTAGGTCTTATAGCCAGCTTGAGCCTTAAGTTAGAACAGCTTGATGTAAAGACCGCGTTCTTGCATGGGGATTTAGAAGAAGAAATCTATATGGAACAACCAAAAGGTTTCAAGGTCAAGGGAAAGGAGGATATGGTTTGTCGCCTGAAGAAAAGTTTGTATGGGTTGAAACAAGTCTCGTGATAATGGTATAAAAAGTTTGATTCCTTCATGATGAATCAAGGATACAGGAGGACGGAAGATGATCCATGTGTATACGTCCAGAAATTCCCTGATGGAAAATTTATCATTCTTCTTTTATATGTTGATGATATGCTAATCGTTGGACCAGATGCCAAAATGATTAGTAAGTTAAAGTGTGATTTGTCTAAGGTGTTTGACATGAAGGATTTGGGACAGGCAAGGCGAATTCTTGGAATGGAGATTACCCTAGATCGAAGGTCCTGTAGGCTATGGTTATCGTAAGAAAAATATATTGAACGAGTACTAGAAAGGTTCAATATAAAGAATGCTAAACCAGTTAGCACTCCACTTGCCGCTCATTTCAAGTTAAGTAAGAAATCCTACCCTTCAACAGAGAAAAATAAAGAAGATATGTCAAAAGTTCCATATTCTTCTGCGGTCGGGAGTTTAATGTATGCAATGGTGTGTACGAGACCAGACATCGCTCATGCAGTTAGAGTTATGAGTAGATTCCTGTCAAATCCCCAGAAGACACATTGGGAGGCAGTAAAATGGATCTTTAGATACCTAAGAGGAACTTCAAAGTTATGTTTAACCTTTGGTGGTGGAAAGCAAGCACTTGTTGGTTACACAGATGCGGATATGGCTGGTGACCTTGATGAAAGAAAATCTACATCGGGTTACTTATTTACATTCTCAAGGGGAGCTATTTCATGGCAGTCACGGTTACTAAAATGTGTTTCGTTATCATCAACCGAAGCAGAGTACGTTGCAGCAGCGGAAGCAGCAGCGGAAGCAGGAAAGGAAATGCTTTGGTTAAAGCAATTCTTTACTGAATTGGATGTGTAACAAGAAGAATACGTAGTTTATTGTGATAGTCAAAGTGCATTAGACTTGAGCAAGAATACTATGTACCATGCACGGACGAAACATATTGATGTAAGGTATCATTGGCTCAGACTTGCCATTGAAGAAAAAGAGTTCAAGTTGCAGACGATTCATACAAACAATAATGCTGCTGATATGCTGATATGCTGATAAAGGTCGTTCCAAAAGAAAAGTTCGATCAGTGTTTCAAAGCAACAGGGATGGAGAGTCCCACAATGTAGTCGGGAGGGGGAGATTTGTTGAGTGGTGTCCCTCCTTATGGTGGGACCCACTAAAATAATTAATTAAAAAAAAAGAGAAAGGAAGCATGTCGACAGCGTGTTTTTCAAGAAGTGCACAGTAAAATTACTGTGCACTATTTGGCCATACGCGTTTAAATCTCCTATAAATAGAGGAGGTTTTGCTTATTTTAAGAGCAGACCAAGAAGAGAGCAGAAAAGAGCAAGAGAGAAGAAACACAGATAAAAATGTAATCTGTGTAGAGAGCCTTAGGAAAAGGGTTCCTAAGAGCTGGGTAAGAAAGAAAAATAGTGAGGTTTTGGGAAATACTTGAGTGCCACTATTTTGTAATCTCTTGGTATACCTACTATTATTTTCATAGTGAAAGAATTATTCGGAGTTGGTCCCGTGGTTTTTCCCTAATTCATTTGGGATTTTCATGTAAAAATCTGCGGGTCTTTTATTATGCTGCTATTATTTTTCTCGTAATCTATTATTGGGCCTAACAAGTTGATGTTGTTCCCTTTATGTTTTTGAACGAAATCCCCATAAGCTTCATCTTTGGTACCTGTGTGATACATTTACTGTCTGGGCAATACATTTGATCTATAATCACCGGATTTTTAACGTTGTTCATTGTAATACCATCAAAGATTATACCCGATGCAGTTGATGGAAATCTGTATGGCTATGATTTAATTCCAACACCATTATCGGTACCCCGTAAGGTTGCACCCTGTTATGGTGATCCCGTTCACAGGCTGCTCTTTCTCGTATAGCCCTAAACTTCCAACGCTTATTCCATGTCCAGGGCCGCATTTTACATTTGTTACTTTGAGGTTTGTTGTTCCGTCGCCTACAGAGATGCAGTCTCCTCCAATTCTAATGGTTGTGCTGATAACATTGACGTCTTTCACTTTGTCGATATGAATGCCGATCGTGTTCGGGATTTCAGCAGGTGCGGTTATTCTAATGTTTTGGAATGTGATATTGTTGCCTCCGCGGACATTGATATGGAAACTTTTGCTATTGAGGGATGTTATATTTTCAACAAGAACGTTGGTTACGTTAACGAGCCTTAGAGACTATCAAAAAAATATGGTTAGAATTATTGTATAAAGGCTTATTGTATCAGTGGCTCCTTCAACTTGTCCAATTTCACCTACTATCTTCTGAACTTTAAACACGTCATCGTACCTCCCCTCGACTTTCAGCAAGTGCATCAGTTTGTCTCTTTAACATCCCGTGATAATTTTTGATTGATTTGACTTTTCAAAGATGTCATTATTTGTAATTTTCTCCCTCTAATTAAAGCTAACGCATGTCATTTAGGGCAAATATAAAATTGAGGGAGTTACCGAAACCAGGGGCGGACCTACATGATGAGGCCCAGAGGAAGCCCACGCCCCCCTCAAATTTTAAAATATAGTGAGTGTTACTAGTAATGACTTAATTGAAAAAGTTTTTTTTATCAATTGAAAGAGTTAGAATAGATGGCAATGCATGTGTTTTATGAGTTTTAGATATTGGGTTCCCCATCAACCTCTTTTACTCCCATTTTCTTCTTTTAATTGTCTATCTTAATTTTTATACCTATTATTTTTCCCTGCTCTCTCAAAAATAACTCTGTGTCCATCCTGCAGAGACTTTTTCTAAGTTCAGGAGTTAGTAGATGGAATGAGACAAGTTGGAGGAGCCCTTAATGCATTAGGCTGGCATTGTATAAATATGTATAAATGTGCATGTAGCATTTTATATAAGGATGAACTTACAATGGCTTTAGGCTTGCATGGACTGAGACTCTTAGAGCAGTCAGGTTGAGATTTCCACATTTCTTGGCCTCGTCCATCTAGAGTGCCACCTCCGTTGATAGTGAGTTTATCAACATGTTCAAAAGTAATCCAACCGGGGGCCTCGATTTTGAGGGGTGCTTTTAGTGTTCCTCGAAGGTTAAAAGTTACGTCTTTCGGGCAAGGACCTGTCAGAGTCAATTCGCCTGCAGAAAATACATCATCTCGAACTATAACCTTGCCGCCTATTCCACATGCCACTTTCCAAGCCTCCATAGTAGCCTAATTTGAACAATTACATGTTTAGTAAATAATTTTCATAAAATGCACTGAATTTATGCTAATTATATACGTCAGTGAGATCTGATATTGGCTCGGCACCAAATTTGGTTTTATTAGACCCTCTGGCTGGTGCGGCTCCTCCACCTCCCGGTGCTGCTGGTCCTGCTGCTTCAATATTATATAAGAGACCTAGAACCATAAATGGGATTGGGAGCATTGAAGAAGAATCCATTTTCTTACAAATGTATTTCCAATTTTGCATTTGATGTGTTAGATTAATTATGCTTTTTTAGGTGGTGATTATCTATTTTTAGTACCAATTTGTTATCTTTTTCTGTATAGCTTGCATTATTGATTGATTCTGGTAATACATTTGACACAGTGGTTTCCGAAGATTTGGCGACTTAGCATTACGAGAAAAATGCGTACTAAAAGATTTGTACAATTTTTTTGAAAAAAATTGGCTTATTAAACTTATAATAATAAAGCAAAACTTTACGTTACGTGAGCTTGAAATAGAACTAAAAGAAATTGTAAAATATAGGAGAATGTAACAAAATTTTGCTATAATTATCGTATTGAAAACTTATAAAAGCACAAATTCCATTAATTGGAGCATGTGGCGTTATTATGTAATTAGATGAGATTAAACAACTATTAATGGGATGAGATGAGATTAAACAACTGTTAATTAGAAGAGATGAATATCTTACATGTATGAAATAATTACAAAGTTCAAGTCTCGTATAATCTGAGACATCTATCATACTCTTTATTAGACCTGGGCATTAATCCGCCAGTCTGGGAGGCCCACTCATGCCCGTTTTTTAAGGGTCGGGTTTAGACAAATTAATTGGAGGTTAGGTCCGGTCCGGCCTGAATTCGAAGAGGTCCGAAGAAAGTATGGGATGAGCTTGATTTTAGTCCTAAAATTCAAGCCCAGTCCGTCCGGCCCGAACTACTAAATAAATATATATTTATTATTTATATTAGTCACAACTATCGAAATTTTTAGAATTTCTTGTAAAATTTAACTTCAAAACTCAATTTTGTGATTTATATTAGAATTTTGGCTACAATTACTTAATTATAGTAATTTTTTATTAAAAAATATTTTAATTTTTTAATTATATATATTAATTGGTAAGCCCGCAGACTGGGCTTGGGATTTAATTATTTTATAAAGGTCCGGCCCGAACCCAACTTTTATTTTTTATAGGTTGGGCCTGACTTGACCTACTTATTTTTTAACTAGGCCCAATTGAGCACGGCCTAAACTCGATCCAATCGGGTCAATACCCAAGTCTATTCTTTATATGTTAATTCATTTGAAGAGTGAAGCAAAAATATTAATGAGTGACTTAATGTTATAACTAGACTATGATGTTTAATGCAGGGAAGATGATGATCAGAGTACCTACAATTTGTTACTGTTAGAATTTCCTATTAATATTTTGATTTTGAGTCAATTAGCCAATTAATGAACAATGAGTTTTACATATGTACTGCAAGGCTAGATTTTGTCTTTTTCTACAATTAGGATTGAGAGCATATTACGTCACATATAACCCTACAATGGCGTGTAATCATTTATGCAATCATTGAATGAGTGAAATATTCTATTCTCTCCTCCGATTCTTCTCTCTCTACCTGCGATTTCTGTTAGTCCTTTTTGTCGTATCAATTGATACCAGAGCCATCCCTCCTTGGCCTTTACCCAAATTCTGTGACCTAAATGTCAGTGCCGGCAAGAAACAAACACACACAAGAACAACCAAAGATGGATGAAGGTTTAGTCGAAATGATGAAGGAGCTATTCGAGAGTTTCGCCAAGAACAGCAGGAACAAAACCAACGAAATGAAGAAAGGCACAAAATGGAACAAATGGAGAACAATGAGAAGTGGGAAGAGCACTATGAGGAGATGGTTGCTCCCTCTCAATCTGTGATAATGGATAAGGTGATGCAGTTGGTTCCAGCTAGAATGGAACCACCCAAGATAACCACCCATGTGGACTTGGAGAAGGAAAGCTCAAGTTCAAGTTACCAGCTTTCAACCCGTTTTACTAAGGTGGAGTTTCCCTGCTTTGATGGAGAAGATGCAGAGGGGTGGCTTTTTTGCTGCTCAAGGTTTTTTTACATTGACCACACTCCTCTAACCTCTCGGGTAAAGCTAGCTTCATTGCATCTGTGTGGAAGGGCTCTTGAATGGCATCAATCTCTCCTAAAAAATAGAGGAATGGCTGGAGGGCCTCCTTGGAATGAGTATAAAGAAGTTGTGAAGAACAAATTTGGGAGTAGGATTTACTGAAATCCCATTGCAGATCTGAAAAGGCTATTACAATAGGGAACCTTACTTGAATACATGGAAGCATCTGACACTTATGAACACCGAATTACCTTGAGTGAAACAGATTTGTTGGGAATGTTTTTGAGCGATTTGCAGAATAAAATAGGGTATCCTGTTCTAATGCAAAGTCCTAAAATCTTGCAGCAGTCTCACTCACTAGCTCGAATCTAAGATGCATTCTTGCAGTCTCAAAAGGGAGGTAAGAATTTTCAAACCAAATGGCTCCAAAACTCTACGATAACTGCTGCTCCTAAAACAACCCAAACAACCCCCTTAAATCAACCTAACAAAGGACCCCTTTTGCCCACCCCCTATCTTCCTAAAATATTACTTCCAGGCCCTACTCAAAACAAGCCTCCCTTTAAACCTGGAAACACTAACAATTCCCGATAAACCAGGAGATTGACTCCCACAGAGATAGCTGAAAAAAGGGCTAAAAATCAATGTTTGGTGCGATTAAAAGTTTGCCCTTGGTCACTAGTGTACCAAACGATATTTACACTTGATCATGGATTGCCCTAATGAACCCATAGTAGAGGAGAGTGAGAAACCTGAAGAGGAAGAGCAGGCTGCTGAAGAAATGCCCATTATATCTCTACATGCTATGGAAAGAGTAGCAGAAGTAGAGTAGCAAACAATGAGATTGGTGGGCCTTTGTAAGAAGAGATCTCTACACTTGCTTGTTAATTCAGGAAGCACTTATATTGTGCTGGATTCAAAGGTAGCTAGAGCAATTGGAGGAAAACTTAAACCCATAGTCCCTATTGAGATCACAGTGCCCAATGGATAGAAGGTTTATTGCAACTTTGTTTGTGAAAACCTGAAGTGGGAGATTCAAGGCTTGGAGTGCACAACAGACTTTTTAGTCATGGTAATAGGGGGATGTGAAGCGGTATTGGGTGTCAAATGGTTGTCCACCATTGGTAGTGTAGTTTGAAATTTCACATAACTCACTATGAGTTTAAATGGCAAGGAACACTTCCTGAGAGGAGTAACCAATTCTGAAGTGTAAATAGTATCAAACCAAAGCATGTTAAAAGCACTTGATTGTGCTAACACTACTTATTGGGGGAAGATTAGAGAAATACTAGGGGAAAAGCCACATACCATAAGATTCCAAGCCAAATGCAACCACTGCTAAATTCTAAGTTGTTTTCAAAAAGATTGAAGGGTTAACACCTGCAAGGGAACATGATCACAAGATTGTGTTAGAAGAAGGAGCTAATCTTGTCAACATCAGGCCCTATAAACACTCCCCTATTCAGGAAGATATCATTGAGTAAATGGTGAAAGAATTGCTTGAAAATGGGACCATCAAACATAGTGTAAGCCCCCATTATTCTCCTGTTATTCTAGTTAAGAAAAAGGATGATAGTTGGAGAATGTGTATTAAGGAGAGTTAAATAAGAAAACTGTTAAGGACAGATTCTCAATTCCTAATGTTGAGGTACTGTTTGATGAATTACACCAAGCTACTATTTTCACTAAACTTGATTTAGCCTCTAGGTATTATCAGATTAGAATGTGGCATGCATAAGACTGCCTTCAGAACTCATGACGGGCACTATAAGTTCCTAGTTATGCCATTTGGGCAAACTAATGCACCTTCCACCTTTCAAAGCCTCATGAATGACTTTTTAGACAATTGCTTAGGAAATCAGTTTTGGTTTTTTTTTATGTCATTCTCATATACAGTGTCAGTGTGGAGCAGCATATTGGTCATGTCAGAGAGGTGTTTAAACTATTGTAGCAACATCAGTTGGTGGCTAAACTAAGTAAATGCAGTTTTGGCAATTCTCAAGTTGAGTATTTAGTGGCATGTCATTGAGGGGGGGAAGTGTTTACTGATCCAAGGAAGGTAGAAGTTGTCAAGGGTTGGCCTATACCTCAAAATATTAAGCAACTAAGGGGATTTTTTGGGCTGGCAGGTTATTACAGGCGGTTTATAAAAACACTATGGGTTAATAAACAAGCCCTTGACTGATTTGTTGAGGAAAGATGGCTACCACTGGTTAGAATTGGCTACCAATGCTTTTGAAGCACTCAAACAGGCTTTTATCACATCACCAGTCCTTGCTTTACCTTCTCCTAACAAGGTATTTATCATTGAAGCTTGTAAAAAACCGAAATTTCAAAATTTACTTATAATAAATTATTATGGTATTAAAATATCATGAAAATTATTTTTTTTATAATTATTGTTATTATTATTATTAGATTTAAGACATGAGAAAATAAGAGTTAATTAAGTAAGAGGAATGAATTGGGCATTTAATTATTTGTTCAAGGGTATTATTGAAAAAAAATATCATAAATTCTATATGTATATACCTTTCATCTTTCTCCCCTTCATCTTCTTCTCCATTTTCTTTCCTTTATCCAAAATTCCCTAATCCTTAACCCCTCTATCATCATCAATTTTAGTGAATCAAGGTTAGAAGAAGAGGATTTCAGATTTTAAGGTTTGGATGAATAGTAACCCAAATTTGAAGTGAGTGGTTTTTTTATGAAATTAAAGCTTAATTAGTAGAATTTATGGTAGATTAAGTATATTTATGGTATTAGGAAGCTTATTTATACAATATCTTGATAGAATTGTATATGGCTATTGTAGAGGAAGCTAGTGCAAGCAAATCCAAGGCAAAAGAGGTAGAAGGGAGCTAGAAAGAGCTTAGAAAAAGGTTTGTGTCTCTAATTTCGATTTCTCGATTTTTCAAAAAAATTTCCAGATTTGTATCCCTGTTTTGTTTTGATGTTTTCTCTTGTTATATAAATCCGATTTGAATGATTCTTGATTCTATTAATATCTACAAAACGTAAGAAATATATGTTCAGAAGAAACCTTGTTGAATTTCGTTCGTTTTCAATGTGAAATTTTTGTTTGAAGTTGAGTCATGAAAACTGTTTTTGGAAAATCTTAGCTTTGTACACTGTTTAGTATTTCGATCATAACTTTGGTTATACAATTCGGATTTCTATGAGTCTGGTGTCTTTGGAAAGCTGAGATATGTGGCTAATTATGTTTAGGATAAATTTCTTCAACTGGATGATTTTTTGATAGTGAAAAATGCAAGGGAAGTCAGGTCACAAAATCTGGAAATTTCTAAAAAATATGAATGTTGATTTTATTGTGTTTTAATTGAAGTTTGATGCTTTAAAATTTAGGATTTAAATTTCTTAATTTCTGAAGTTATGTAGAATTATTATTGATGGTTTATACTGGAATTTTTAAGATGTTACTTTGATTTATTGCCCTTATTAAACGAGTAGAATACAGGTCAGGGTAGATTGGCACCAATAAAGGGGGGTACAGTACTGTACAAACAATTGAAGCTTTGGCTTCGGGCTTTGGCCGATATTCTGATAAAAATATATTGATATTGAAGCTTCGGCTTCGGGCTTGACCGATATATTGATTTTGAAGCTTCGGCTTTGGGCTTGACCAATATATTGATTTTGAAGCTTCGGCTTTGGGCTTGACCGATACATTGATATTGAAGCTTCGGCTTCAGGCTTGTCAGCTCCCGTATCCATTTTACCGTTATTCATGACTTGTTTACTTTGGTCAATATATGGTTAATGTGTTAAGAAAAATTGGATATAAATTTGATTGTACTTTGAAAGTTTTATGATATAAGTTTAGTGTTTTGGTTTTATAAAGATGTTTAATTAGTTTTGACTTATGAGCAATCTTGGTTTCTATTTTGAAGTGTTAAAAATGTTCAAAGTTGTTATATTTCTTTTATGTACACCACTAAGCAAATTGCTTAGCGTGTAGTTTATTTTCTACACGCAGATACTGAAGATTGTATATAGCTTGGACCAAAGTGGTATAAGTGGATCAGCTTGAAGAGCAAATAAGGAAAGACTCGAGGTGGATTTGTATTTTAATGTAATATTTTGCTTTGTAGAATAATGGCATGTACTAGATAGTGTGAGAAATGTAAAGTGGCAATGAGAAATATTTAGAGAATAATTTGGAGTTGGAAACATTATATTTGTATTTGTACATATTAAATCTATAAGTATTGAACTTTATATAGTGGAGTAGAGTTATTTATTAGGTGATTATAGTTACTGTGGCACTCCCTATAAAAGGGGAGGTGTTACATTTGTTGGTATCAGAGTGAGTTTTAGGCGATTCTAGGACTAGTATGTACATGCTATTTAGGATATAAATACGTTATGTTAGTTGTTTGATCCACTTTGGTCCATTTTTCAGGAATAAAGAATGGCCAGTAGTAGTAATAGTCAGAATGAGGAAGAGAATGCTAAGAGTACAGTCCGTATTAGATAAGGGGATGAATAAAGACATGAACCTCCACCAGTTCATGGGTTTCCCAAATAACCTACTCCAGCACAAGCTGCTTTACTTCAGCATATGACTACTGAAGTAATCACATAAGTACTTCGAAACATACCAATCCCCCAAGTTCCAATAGTACCTCATGTTGAAAGAAGAGAGGAGAGAACTCCTCTTGAAAGAATTAAGAAGCTTCCGACTGATGACTTCAAGGGGACACAGTGAATCCAACATTTGCAGAAGATTGGCTTGATCATACTAAATGGTGTATGATTAGGCTTCATTTT
Source organism: Euphorbia pulcherrima (assembly GCA_947683365.1). Classification (NCBI taxonomy): domain Eukaryota; kingdom Viridiplantae; phylum Streptophyta; class Magnoliopsida; order Malpighiales; family Euphorbiaceae; genus Euphorbia; species Euphorbia pulcherrima. The sequence continues at coordinate 77,997,769 of CANTUS010000001.1, read as the reverse complement.
ATAGATGAAGAGAGATTAGACTGTGTGCAAGGTCTACTCAAAGAACAAGCTAGGAGGTGGTGGGATAATATTGTGAGAGAAAGGTGCCCCGGAGAAATCAATTTGATAAGAAGTACGTTAGTGAACGATTCAAAGATGAGCAGAGGAAATTGTTCTTGTCTTTGAGACAGGGATGAATGACTATATCAGAATATGAAATTCAATTCCTCAAACTCGAGAGGTATGCTCGTGATATCATTGACAGTGAAGTAAAGCGATGTAAGAGATTCGAGGATGGGCTGAATGATGAAATTAGAGTGCATTTACTTGCACAAAAGATTAGGGTGTTCATTGACTTGGTTGAAGCTGCTACGGGCATTGAGAAGATCAATTCAGATAGGCAACAAAGAATGGCAAAAAGGTCTGGATTTTAAAAGGGATTGCAGGGTCCAACTAGTTCAGAATCTCTAAGTTAGAAATAAAAGGGAACATCAGAACAAACACAATCTCATTTTAGAGGGTTTTTACCGAGAAAAACCATAAGTACGGGGTCAGTGGCTAGTGTGCCGTCAGGTTGAGGCAGCGGAAACATTCCATAATGTTCTAATTGTGGAAGGATATATACAGGAGAATGTTGGGGAAAAGGTAGAGTCTGCTTTAAATGTGGCTCGAGGGAACATTTGATTGCAAATTATCCTCAAAGACAGATAAGTACATCTGCACCTGCACTAGTTCCTACTCCTATAATGCAAGGTGGAAGAGGAAGGGGAAGAGGAAATGCTAGTGGGGCAAGTGGGCATGATGTGACTCAACAAGCACTGCAGAGTGGTAGACCGGGAGGAATGGCGTAAAGTTACGCTATCCAAGGGCCCGAGACTCGGGAATCACTGAAGTTAATATTGGTAAATTTTCATTCTTTAATCACAATGTTTATTCTTTGATAGATCTCAGTTCATCTCATTCATATATATGTACTGCATTAGCACAAGAGAAAGGGTTACCTGTAGAAGAATTAGGAGAAAATATTGAAGTGACTAATCCTTTAGGATATAATATGATAGTAAACAAAGTGTACATGAATTGCCCTATTATGATTCAACATCAACTTTTCCTTGCAAATTTAATTGAGTTACCTTTCCGAGATTACGATGTTATCTTGGGAATGGATTGGTTATCGAAACATCGAGCTGTGGTGGATTGCAAAAACAAAAGAATGTCACTTTAAGTTTCTGATGGAGAATAAATAGTTATCGTGGGGGAAAGATCAGATTATCTCTGTAACATAATTTCTTTTATGAAGACTAAAAGGCGGGTTAGGAAGGGATGTTAGGCCTACCTAATCTTTGCTCTAGAATTGAAGGAAGGTGAGTTAGAATTGCAGAATATTCCTACGGTATATAATTTTCTCGATGTATTTCTAGAAGAACTACCAGGGTTGCCACCAAAAAAAGAGGTAGAATTCGCAATTGATGTGGTGTCGGGTATCACACCAGTATCCAAAGCACCATACGGAATGGCACCGGCTGAACTGAAAGAGTTGAAGATCCAGTTGCAAGAATTGTTAGACAAAGGATTTATATGCCCGAGTATATCCCCGTGGGGTGCACCAGTGTTGTTTGTTAAGAAGAAAGATGGGTCGCTCTGATTATATATTGATTACCGAGAGTTAAATAAACTGACAGTGAAGAATAAGTATCCATTGCCAAGGATTGAAGACTTATTTGATCAACTCAAGGGTGCCAACTACTTCTCCAAGATTGATTTGAGATCGGGTTACTATCAGATGAGAGTGAAAGATGATGATATTGCTAAGACGGCTTTCCGAACCAGATATGGGCACTATGAATTTTTGGTGATGCCATTTGGTCTAACTAATGCACTAGCATTTATGGACCTTACGAACCGTGTCTTTTACTTATATTTAGACAACTTTGTAGTGGTTTTCATTGATGACATTTTGGTGTATTCTAAGTCACGGGAAGAGCATGATCAACATTTGCAGATAGTCTTCCAAACTTTGAGGGAAAATAAATTATATGCCAAACTTAGCAAATGTGAGCTTTGGCTTGAAGAAGTTTCTTTCTTAGGCCATGTTGTTTCTATAGAAGGAAGTAAAGTGGATCCTAAAAAGATAGAAGCAGTTGTAGAATGGAAACTACTAAAGAACCCTACAGAAGTCAGAAGTTTCCTTGGCTTAGCAGGGTATTATAGAAGATTTATGAAGGGATTTTCAGTCATTGCTGCCCCCACTGACGAAATTACTTTAAAAGAATGCAAAATTTGAGTGGAATGATAAATGTCAAAAAAGTTTTGAGAAATTGAAGGCGGTGTTAACAGAAGCACCCATCCTTACCCAACCAGAGCCTGGAAATGATTTTGTAATCTATAGTGATGCTTCACATAGTGGTCTTGGGTGTGTTTTGATGCAAGAAGGGAAAGTGATTGCCTATACTTCCAGGCAATTAAAGAATAATGAAAGGAATCATCCTACTGACGATTTGGAAATGGCTGCAATAGTCTTTGCCTTGAAAATTTGGCGACACTATCTTTATGGAGAAAAATGTTATATTTATGCAGATCATAAAAGCTTAAAATATTTGCCAACACAGAAGGAGTTGAATTTAAGGCAGAGAAGGTGGATGGAATTCATTAAAGATTACGATTATCTTATTGATTACCATCCAGGAAAGGCTAATGTAGTGGCAGATGCTCTTAGTAGAAAGACAATGATGGCACTTAGGGCTATAAATACGGGGTTAGCTCTTACCAGTGGTGGAGCCTTAATTGCAGAATTGAAGATTCAACCTGTACTACTACAATGGGTTAAGCAAGCACAAAATGAAGATGATGACTTGAAGGTCATTCAAGCACGGACATAAGTGGGTATCGTAGACAACTATATGGTTCGAGAAGATGGGTGTCTATATTTTAAAGATAGACTATGTATGCCAAACAATGAAGAATTAAAGAAGAATATCTTACATGAGGTGCATAGTAGTCCTTATGCAATGCATCCAAAAGCAAACAAGATGTACCAAAATTTGAAGAGCCATTATTGGTGGAATGGGATGAAGAAAGACATTAGTAATTATATTGCTCAATATCTAACTTGCCAACAGGTGAAAGCCGAACATCAAGATCCTTTTGGATTATTGCAACCAATAACAATTCCAGAATGGAAATGGGAAAGAATCACAATGGACTTCGTGACATTTTTACCACTTACACAGAAGAAACATGATGCAGTGTGGTTTGTTGTAGATAGATTGACAAAGTCTGCCCACTTTCTTCCAGTTAGAATGGATTGTTCACTTGATAGGTTGGCTCAGTTATATGTAGATGAGATAGTGCGGCTACACGGAGTGCCTATTTCAATCATTTCTGACCAAGATCCAAGATTCACTTTGAGATTTTGGAAGAAGTTGCAAGAAGCCTTAGGTAGTAAACTTCATCTCAGTACTTCATTTCATCCTCAAACAAATGGTCAATCTGAAAGAGTAATTCAGGTGTTGGAAGACATGATAAGAAGTTATTGAATTTGAGGGAAGTTGGGATAAGTATTTATCCCTTATGGAGTTTTCTTATAATAACAGCTATCAGTCAAGCATACAAATGACACCATATGAAGCATTGTATGGAAGAAAATGTCGAACTCCATTATATTGGACCGAGCTTAGTGAAAACAAGATTGTGGGAGTGGATTTGATTCAGGAGACAATGGAGAAGGTAAAACTTATTCAAGAGAGATTGAAGGCTGCATCGGATAGACAAAAATCTTATGTTGATCTAAAAAGAAAAGACATTACCTATGAAGTTGGGGATAAAGTATTTCTCAAAGTATCTCCTTGCAAGAAATTCCTGCGATTTGGCAAGAGAGGCAATCTCAGTCCGAGATTCATTTGCCCGTATGAGGTTATAGAGAAGGTTGGACCGATAGCTTATTGGTTGGAACTACCCTCGACACTCGACAAAATTCATAATGTGTTCCATGTGTCGATGCTAAGGAGATACAGATCAGATCCATCACATATCTTATCTCCTGATGTTGTAGAAATCAAACCCGACCTGACGTATGAAGAGGAACCGGTACAAATCTTGGTGAGAGAAGTTAAACAATTGAGAAATAAGTCTATTCCTTTGGTAAAAGTACTTTGGAAAAATCATAAGGTTGAAGAAGCAGCTTGGGAACCGAAGGATATAATGAAAACTCAATATCCGCAACTGTTTTCAGGTAATTTTTAGGACGAAAATTCATAAGAGGGGGAGAATTGTAACAAACCGAAATTTCAAAATTTACTTATAATAAATTATTATGGTATTAAAATATCATGGAAATTATTTTTTTTTTGTAATTATTGTAATTATTATTATTGGATATAAGACATGAGGAAATAAGAGTTAATTAAGTAAGAGTGATGAATTGAGCATTTAATTATTTGTTCAAGGGCATTATTGAAAAAAAAATATCATAAATTCTATACATATATGCCTTTCATCTTTCTCCCCTTCATCTTCTTCTCCATTTCCTTTCCTTTATCCAAAATTCCCTAACCTAAAAACTTCCGATTTCTTCGATTCAACTTCAAATTCTTGTTAGAAATTGATTCTTAAGCCCTCTATCATCATCAATTTCAGTGAATCAAGGTTAGAAGAAGAGGATTTCAGATTTTAAGGTTTGAATGAATAGTAACCCGAATTTGAGGTGAGTGATTTTTGATGAAATTAAAGCTTCATTAGTAGAATTCATGGTAGATTAAGTATATTTATGGTATTAGGAAGTTTATTTATACAATATCTTGATAGAATTACATATGGCTATTGTAGAGGAAACTAGTGCAAGCAAATTCAAGGCAAAAGAGGTAGAAGAGGGCTAGAAAGAGCTTAGAAAAAGGTTTGTGTCTCTAATTTCGATTTTTCGATTTTCCAAAAAAATTTCCAGATTTGTATCCCTGTTTTGTTTTGATGTTTTCTCTGGTTATATAAATCCGATTTGAATGATTCTTGATTCTATTAATATTTATAGAAATTAAGAAATATATGTTCAGAAGAAACCTTGTTGAATTTCGTTCGTTTTCAATGTGAAATTTTCGTTTGAAGTTGAGTCATGAAATCTGTTTTCGGAAAATCTCAGCTTTGTATACTGTTTAGTATTTTGATCATAACTTTGGTTATACAATTTGGATTTCTATGATTCTGGTGGTTTTGGAAAGCTGAGACATGTGGCTAATTATGTTTAGAAGAAAGTTCTTCGATTGAATGATGTTTTTATTGTGAAAAATACAAGGGAAGTCAGGTCACGAAATCTGGAAATTTCTGGAAAATATGAATGTTGATTTTATTGTGTTTTAATTGAAGTTTGATGCTTTAAAATTTAGGATTTGAATTTCTTAATTTCTGAAGTTATGTTGAATTATTATTGATGGTTTATACTGAAATTTTTAAGATGTTACTTTGATTTATTGCCCTTATTAAACGAGTTGAATACGGTTCAGGGTAGATTGGCGCCAATAAAGGGGGTACAGTACTGTACAAACAATTGAAGCTTTGGCTTCGGGCTTCGGCCGGTATTCTGATAAAAATATATTGATATTGAAGCTTCGGCTTTGGGCTTGACCGATATATTGATTTTGAAGTTTCGGCTTCGGGCTTGACCGATATATTGATTTTGAAGCTTCAGCTTCAGGCTTGACCGATACATTGATATTGAAGCTTCGGCTTCGGGCTTGTCCGCTCCTGTATCCATTTTACCGTTATACATGACTTGTTTACTTTGGGCAATATATGGTTAATGTGTTAAGACAAATTGGATATAAATTTGATTGTACTTTGAAAGTTTTATGATATAAGTTTTGTGTTTTGGTTTTATAAAAATGTTTAATTTGTTTTGACTTATGAATAATCTTGGTTTCTATTTTAAAGTGTTAAAAATGTTCAAAGTTGTTATATTTCTTTTATGTACACTACTAAGCAAATTGCTTAGCGTGTAGTTTATTTTCTACACATAGATACTGAAGATTGTATATAGCTTGGACCAAAGTGGTATAAGTGGACCAGCTTGAAGAGCAAATAAGGAAAGACTCGAAGTGGATTTGTGTTTTAATGTAATATTATGGTTTGTAGAATAAAGGCATGTACTAGATAGTGTGAGAAATGTAAAGTGGCATTGAGAAATATTTGGAGAATAATTTGGAGTTGGAAACATTATATTTGTATTTGTACATATTAAATCTATAAGTATTGAACTTTATATAGTGGAGTATAGTTGTTTATTAGGTGATTTTAGTTACTGTAGCACTCCCTATAAAAGGCGGGGGGGTTGTTACAAAGCTGATGCTTGTGATGGGGGAATTGGGGCAACTCTCATGCAAGATGGGCATCCTATAGTCTATATTTGCAAGGCATTGGCCGAAAAGTACAAGGCTTGGTCTGTGTATGAAAAAGAATTATTGGTTATGGTATATACAGTTAAAAAGTGGGACCACTACCTAGCTCACAAAAGATTCATTATTGGAACTGACCATAGAAACCTAAAGTTCCTCCTTAATCAAAGAATTACTGCCACCCACCAACATAAGTACATAGCTAAATTGTTTGGCTTTGACTTTGAAATGACATACAAGAAAGGAAGAGAGAACACAACAGCGGATGCCTTGTCTAGAGTACCTACGGTTGAACTAGCTACCTTAGTAGTTTCTACCCCTGTAACTAGCTTAATGCCAGAGATAGTTAGCAGTTGGGAGAACGATGTTGAGCTGCAAACTACAATAACCAATCTTAAGGCTAGTGACAGTGAACCTAAGGGAGCTTATACTTTGATGGGAGGCATTTTAAGAAGAAAAGGAAAGATTGTAATTGGCAACTCAGGGGAACTAAAGAAGTAGATTATTCAGATTATGCATGAATCTGCTCGAGGAGGGCACTCGGGGGCATTAGCTACTTCAAAAAGAATTGGCAACATTTTCTTTTGGAAGGGGCTAGAGAAAGATGTAAAAAATTACGTGAGGGGGTGTACTATTTGCCAAACTTACAAGTCTGAGAATGTCAAGGCACTAGGACTCCTACAGCCTTTACCAATTCTAGACAATATATGGTCACATGTAAGCATGGACTTTATTGAAGGGTTACCTAAATCATAAGGGAAGGAAGTGGTTTTAGTGATTGTGGACAGACTAAGCAAGTATGCACACTTTTTGGGACTAAAACATCACTACACAACACAATCAATAACACAAGTTTACCTGAATGAAATATACAAACTACATGGATTCCCTTCTATAATTGTTAGTGATAGAGACCTAATATTCCTAAGCAACTTCTGGATAGAATTGTTCGCATTACAAGGTGTTCTGTTAGCTAAATCTACAACCTACCATCCACAAATAGATGGTCAAACATAAGTAGTCAATAGATGCTTGGAAACTTACCTCAAGTACATGAGCTATCAACAACTAGAGAAGTGGTTCAATTGGCTTTCTCTCGCAGAATGGTATTACAATACCACCTACCATTCAACAATTAGTTGTACCCCCTTTGAAGTTATCTATGGCATTTACCCTCCACTGCACCTTCCCTATGTGTGAGGAGACTCCCAAATCATTGCTATAGATCAGATGCTGCAAGATAGAGAAAATGGCTTGCAAACAATAAAATATCAATTACAGAGAGAGCAACAACGTATGAAACAACAAACTGACAAGGGAAGGTCTGAAAGAGGGTTTAAAATTAGTGACTTAGTTTACATCAAACTAAGGCCATATAGGCAGCAAAGTGTGCAATACATGGTTCATAAAAAATTAGCTCCACTCTATTTTGGCCCTTTCCTAATAGAAGATAGAAAAGGCAAGGTAGCCTATAAGGTGACTCTACCTGTAGGTGCTGCGATTCATCCCATTTTACACGTGTCCCAGCTCAGAAAGAAGATACAACATAATGCCTAATTGGCTATCAATTGATTTTATAGAAGAGCCAAGGCATGTGGCCATTTTAGACAGAAAAACCGTGAAAAGGGGAAACAAGGCAGCAGTGAAATTACTGATTTAGTGGAGTGATGAAGATGCAGGGAATGTTACATCGGAATTTGCTGATGAACTGAGGCTTCATTTTCCTGAATTTGACCCTGGGGCAAGTTCTCAAGCGGGGTAGATTGATGCAGGGAAGATGATGAGCAGGGTACCTGCAATTTGTTACTGTTAGAATTTCCTATTAATATTTTGATTTTGAGTTAATCAACCAATTAGTGAAATGGTGACTTTTACATATGTACTACAAGGCTAGCTTTTATCTTTTTCTACTATTAGGATTGAGAGCAGATACGACACATATAACCCTAGAATGGCGTGTAATCATTTATGCAATCATTGAATGAATGAAATATTCTATTCTCTCCCCCAATTCTCTCTCTCTCTCTACCTGTGATTTCTCAGTCCTTTTTGCCGTATCAATGTTATGTTAACCCAAGTGTAACTGACTCCAAAAGACACTTTGGGGAAGGAAGGTTGTTCAATATGTATAAGGAGCTAAAAATTAAAAGTTCAAACCCAGGTCTCCTAATTACAATTCACCACTATCTATTTTTAAAAAAAAATACAATTTGTAAACTAACCTGAGCAGAATAAAATTTTAGAGGAATAAGGAGAATTACTCTTTGGTTCATCATGGTGATTAAACCCTAATCTCACCCGATTTCTTTCTTCATTTTCTACCTGTCATGGCCGCCGGCACCCATAAACCAGCATCGCCCCCTCTTCAGAAGTTAAATAGGGATGACTTTGTTAAACTTAAAGCCGCTGGAAAAGCTAACTCCAAGATATCTCCTGTCGGAGATTGTTCTGCCGCCGCTCCTGCCGGAACTTCCAAACCAACAACGATAACCTATATTCATGACATCAATATTGCATCTATGTTTAACCCTGATTGATTTCTCAAAGCAACTGTCGACTTGAAGAAGACGCAATACCCTAATCCTACGAAATCTTCTTATACCGGTATTGTTGGAGGTAATTCTGTTATTCCTTTATCAATTGATCATGCTGCCATTGCAGCTGCTGAAATAAATAATAAAGGTGGATTCACCTTTGTAAAGATTCCACAGCATCTTTATGATAAACGGGTTGCTATATGCGGTAATTGGCTAATTGGGCGATTGGTTCTTCGAAAGGGTGATACACCTTACAAGCTTGCTTCGTTAAAAGATGCGTTAACCAATATTTGGCGCATATTAGAATCTTGGAGTCTTATCTCTCTAGGGAAGGGATACTATCATATTCTCCTCGATTCCTAAATCCCAAGGAATAAAATTTTCAATAGGGGGATTGTTGGGCTTAAACCGGTGTGAGCACGAAATTTTCTCATGCCCCTAGTCGGTGATGAAATATTAGCTCCATACTTTGTTGTATCCTAATATGTTAAATTTGAAATTGAGTTATGAGAATTGGCCTTGAGAAAATACATTCAGTCCCTCACACCCCTTTCAAAAACCCTAAAAATAGTCATGAGGTGTACCCTGTCATTTGACACCAGTACCGTCTTTAGTAGACACCGGTACCATTATCCCTTATAACGGTACTGTTAGGGAATTCCGGTAGAATGAAGCCTTGAATGTTTGTAAAAAACGTCTCTCAATCTTTATTGAAGAAATCTAATAAAATGATGTATGGATAATTCTGAAGTCGTGACGAACACTTTCAGATTGAATCTTATTTGGCGGTTCTACCAAATAGATCAATCGGATAAAATCAGAATTGGCAAAAACTTAGAATGAATTTCTTGTTGTGAAAAAGTGAACCAGATTGCAATCAGATTGCTAAAATGTTGCCAATGCCAAATATTTATAAGCCTGATATGAACAGTCACAACCCTTCAGAATAGAAGTGTTGTGAAAAGACATGTCCATTCGAGCAGCTGCAACAGTTCATAACAGAAGTGTTGCGAAAGGTAGCTCCCGGACCCTTGTAAGCTAAGTATCATAATAGAACTCGAACAAGCGTGCACTCCGCACTCTCCTAACTTATTCGATGAAATATATGACTGCATTGGTCAACTAGTTGATCCAATTACACTAAAATACCAACAATCCTCCCCCATTTTAGTGTAATCCATGATTAACTAAACAAAATCACAACAAATAACAAACTTATGCATAAATGAAATATCGTGACGATTGAATTTCATCTTAGTATATTACACATTCCAAGTATTCGAATAACTAAAGGTGCCACTATGGATTAAACCTTGGTTATCCATCTTGAATACTCGAAGATAATATACACATAAGTTAACATTCTAACATGTTCTTACTTGACACTATCTTTTACTAGCCTTGTGTCCCTATCCTTTATAAGCATATCAAAGCCAAGTCCAAGCTACTTGAAGCGGCTAAACTTCATGCTTATCTAGGTAGCCTTTTTACTCTTGCACCTGCGTATGCAATTTTTCAAAAAGGCTATTAAAAAGTTAAACTTCAACCTCCTTTACTTGTAGGTCTGAACACACACCTTGGGATGTTTTAATCAGTGTGTCCAATCTCTAGATGTTAAGCTTTCCTCATTGAATTCAGCATCTAACGTCATATTATGTGGGAATTGGGTATCTTAACATGAGAGATTTCAAATGGACTTTAATTTCATCCCCATAGCCGACTTTTGCACAAGATCTTTCCTTAACCCTTTGGTTATATGATCGGCTAAATTATGCTCAGTTTTTACAAACTCAGATTCCATTGTCGAATCACTCACACAAGTTTATTTCTTAGACACCCAAGAAGTAGCACCTCCCCCAAGAAGAAACACTCATCCACTTGCGGAAGAACTATACTCCTCATAAGAAAAATAACTTGTATCCGACTAACCTTCCGAAACCGAAGGAAGCCGTTAGAAATGCGCCATGTGGCATTATATTGACCGGTCAACTTGGACTTTTGACTGGCACGTGTTAGTCAACCATTGACATGTCAACCCCAAAATTTAAACCAATGCCAAATTAGATGACGGTTAAACTAGGATAAGGACAAGTTTTGGCGACGCTTAATTTCACTAAAGTGTTGCCAAAACTGCTCCACTTACATTCTTTCTTGCGACACAAAAAAAAATTCTGGCAACGCTCTAAAAATCGTTATCATATCAACCAGTAGCCTTGTTTCTGGCAACACTTCTAAAAGCGTCGCAATAGATCATAAAAGCGTTGCCAAAACTGCTACATGAAGCATCGCCACGGATCATGAACCGTCACAAATGATTGTCACAAAAACTAACCATCCTGACTTTTCATTTTATGACCGACTTTCTGACGGAATCAGAATCCCTCACAAATGGTCATAAGAAACCAAGACCTGCCGCACAAAACAGTTGTCGCAAATGAACCATCGCAAATTTTCATTCTGCAATGAATTTTGCAACGGATTCAGAATCCCTTGCAAACTGTAGAAAAATGAATTCAGATTTTAAATCATTTCAAAATCGATTCCGGCCACCGACAAAACCCCTCCTAAGGCTTTTCAATGTCCCCAGTCCAATTGCACTGTTCTTTTTACAAAAAATGAACCTAAACACGTCGTTTATCCAAAACGACTTGAGAATCAAGATTTTTTCCGGAAAAAGAACGTTTATACCGCCATAAACAACCAAAAACAAAAATGGCCATCAAACATTATTCAACATAACTTCAATAATTAAGAAATTTATATCCTAAATTTTAAAGTATCAAACTTCAATTAAAACACAATAAAATCAACATTCATATTTTTTAGAATTTTCCAGATTTCATGGCTTGACTTCCCCTACATTTTTCTCCATTAAAACATCATCAAATCGAAAAATTTTCTTCTAAACATAATTAGCCACATGTCTCAGCTTTCCAAATCCACCAGAATCACAGAAATCCAAATTGTATAACCATAGTTCTGATCCAAACACTAAACAGTGTACAATGCTGAGATTTTCCAAAAACAGATTTCAAGACTCAACTTCAAACGAAAATTTCACATTAAAAACGAATGAAATTAAACAAGGTTTCTTCTGAACATATATTCCTTAGATTCTGTAGATATCAATAGAATCAAGAATCACACAAATCAGAATTATATAACAAGAGAAAACATCAAAACAAAACAGGGGCAAAATTTGGAAGTTTTCCGAAATAGAGAAATTGTAGTAAGAGACACAAACAATCATCGCAAGAGTATGGATTGAATTCGTACCTTTTCAGTGAAAAACTCAGACTTCAAGTGACAAAATAAGATTCAATCTTTGTTGGGGAATTACGGTAGAATGAAGCCTTGAATGTTTGTAAAAAACGTCTCTCAATCTTTGTTGAAAAAATCTAATAAAATGATGCATGGATAATTCTGAAGTCGTGACGAACACTTTCAGATTGAATCTTATTTGGCGGTTCTACCAAATAGATCAATCGGATAAAATCAGAATTGACAAGAACTTAGAATGAATTTCTTGTTGTGAAAAAGTGAACCATATTGCAATCAGATTGTTAAAATATTGCCAATGCCAAATATTTATAAGCCTGATACGAACAGTCGCAACTCTTCAGAACAGAAGTGTTGCGAAAAGACATGTCCATTCGAGCAGCTGCAACAGTTCATAACAGAAGTGTTGCAAAAGGTAGCTCCCGGACCCTCGTAAGCTAAGTATCGTAATAGAACTCGAACAAGCGTGCACTCCGCACTCTCCTAACTTGTTCGATGAAATATTACGACTGCATTGGTCAACTAGTTGATCCAATTACACTAAAATACCAACATGTACCACTATCTATTATTTCCTAATTAGTTTTAACCGACTCAATTCAAAAATTCCTATTTAAAATTAACCAAACCTGATACTGACATCCCTAAAAACGGTACTAGTATCGACTTTTTTGTCAGAAAATAATTCTGAATTAATTTAATTTTCCCATTCAGTTAGAAAATTAATTATTTTACCCGATTTTACCTCTCATTTTTCACTATAAATCGAGGCCTAAAATCAGTTTTTCATATACAATTATCATCTATCAAATCTATTCTGCGAAATTAGCTTTAGGACAGTTCTTATCAAAGTTCTGTTCTAGTTATTTCCGAGTTTTTAGCAAGTTTAGAATAAAGAAGGAATTTATTTTCGCCTATTTACCGACCTTTAACTCTCTTCTTCTAATCCAATCACTCTTCAAGAGGCTATTTCCGTATCATTTCAGATCTAACAACGTATTCACAATGAAAAGGTATACAATCTGAGACTAAAATAATTATTATCTTAATTTGTTTCTTGTTTCAATTTATTAAGTTTCAATTTATGCCATATCGATTGAATTAATCTTATTACATGGAACTTAACTATAAATCAAACTACTTTATTTATGTCTCGTCTTTATTTCACATTTCATCACCATAATCCAATTGATTCGTAAATTATTTATCTTTCACTTCCATAATATGCGTTATTTATGTTTCATCTTATAAATTGTTTATATTCCATTTCCACAATATAAATGGTTTATAATTTTTTTTCATAATATAATTGATTTACATCCTAAAATGTAAATAATCCATGTTTCATTTTCAATTATAATTATGTTATGCTACATTCCCTATCCTATTTTTATTCCATTTTCTATTATATGATTAATTTATGCTTAATTATTTTATGTCATAATTAATTCATATCTCATTTTCATTTCTCTCATTATACATCATTTCCCTATCTCATCATTTCCATTATTCGTCAATTTTATTTAATTATATTTGAGCGGGTAAGAGCTCTTTGTGGTGATTTTTGTTCGAGGGGTTAGCTTGCAACCCCTGGTACACTTTTCTACACCTCTTTTTTCATTTTTTCTTGATTTGTGAAATTGCATGCCATATTTGCGATTCTATATAACATTTTCTTAATTTTGTGAATTGCTAAATTTGTCTCGGTGTCGTTATGCTGGAAGAATGGCATCGTGATCCTTGATACCGACGTTGCTATCTATTCTAGGACAAAATACAATATTCATGTTTTAACCTTGTATTTGAAGGATAATTGCCCGGAATCAATTTGTTTTGTATTACGTGTTATAAGCATGCGGTAACTGCCATAAAATGATGCCATGACCACATTGTGGTGGTGTGTTTTGATTAGAATAGCTCTTCTTCCCACCTAATTTCTTAAAATGAATCTAGGTACTATGTTTGATATTTAATAAACGATTTTGGTATTTCAATTTAAATTGGCTAAACAAATTGAATAAGTAATTCATCCGGACCTGAATCTCTAAATTAAGGTATAGTTTTGTTCTTGGGATAGTGCTATACCAGCATTTCCTGGAAGAGCTGATCCAGGTGGCGACTCTATATTTTAAATTATGAATTTAGATCCATGAATCTTTTTGACATTATTTTATAAATCGTTTTACATTCTCTCCTATCAATTTTATTTATTAAAACCCCTAGCCGAGTTACCAAGTTGTCTCGATTGCCTATAATTAATGCCTCGATTTTCTCGAAAAGGAAAGTTGCCTCGGTTGACCCTAATTGACCCAAAAAAGCAAATGCGGTCCACCCGCACCTAAAAATGTCATCCGCTCACAACAGGGAACTTTTAAGGTTTAACCATGGAAACCAGATTTTAATCCGACATTTTAAAAAACAACAAAAGCTCTTGTATGGATTCACATGCATGGTTTGCCTTAGGAGTATTGGGATTCATCGATTTTGGCTTGTATAGCCAAAGGCATTGACAATTTCATTAGGGTGGATAGAGCTACAATTGAGGTGATTTTGGCCACTTTGCTCAAGTTCTCATTGATGTTGATTTAATGAATAATTTACCTCAAACAGTGGGCATTGAAAGGGAGGGAAAATAAATTTGGATTGAGGTTGAATATGAAAACATCCCTAAATTTTGCAAAATATGTTCTACGATTAGTCATTCTTGGCGCGATTGTAGGCACAACAAGAATGATGAAAAGAAGACGGATGGCAGGGTGGCTAAGCTGCATAAGGGAAAACTTAGTGGTAAGCGGGTTCAGGCTACTCCTAGATGGATGGATAAACCTACGGCATCTAGGGCTACCCCTATTGCGAATGTTGACAGAGTTGAGATTGAGGCAATGGTCACTGAGGCGATTGGGGCTATAGCTACTACGGTGATTGAGGCTGTGGCTAATGAGATTTTTGGAAAAGAGCCGGGAAATTCTGATTCGGTTCAAGAGTTGGCTAATCCACAGAGTTTTGATTGGGGAATGCTCTTACAAATAATTTAGAACATGTTTCGGTTAATCCAGAGACATCTGAGATAGGGAATGACCTAATTAGTACCTTGGAGACAATTAACTTAATTGTAGATCTCGGAGATAAGGAAACTGAAATTCGTAAGCCGATTGATGGCCATATTACCGAAGTTTCTGATGATTACAATCACTTCACGAATGCTTCGGATGAGGTTGAATAAGAGGACTTTGATTCAGATGATTCATAACCTGAGAGAGGTGTCCTAGGCTCTTGGGCGAATTCTGCGGAATGAGAAGAGGCAAAAATGAAAAACAAGGCCAAGCGGTTTACACCTGTTAGGCAAGGTTTTTCGTTCGCTTCCTACAATGACATTTTTTGGCGTGAGATGGATGAGGGAGACAATATCCATTTCCCAAGGAAACAAAGGGTATCAGCTGCCACCAAAGAACAAGCCAAACGGGAGCTCATGGAGCTAGCTAAACAGGAGTGCAAACCTCCATAGAAGTTTTCTTCTAGTTGATAGTTTTTTATTTTCTGCCATTATGGTTGTTTTACTTTTTTTGTATTTTTTTCTTTAATAAAACGAGTCTAGGGGAGGGTTTTTAATGGCGGTGGGGCTGCACGCTTGCCTTTTCCCTCTCACTGGGTAAATTTAAATAAAAAGATAACCTGAGCAAAACAGTCCTACCTGCATGCACTCGTTCCATTCGTTCATTTTATTTGGCCGACAACGATACGACATCGTTGCCTGACAAAGCCAACTTGACATGTTCAATGGACATGTTGAGTCAAGCTCGGGTCAGATCTGGTCGGGCTGACACTAATATTGCTCGGCCTAAGCCCAACCTAGCCCACATGAATAATTTTATGCAGGCCAGGCCAGTTGGGCTTTGATTTAGAATTTTATTCTCAAGCCCAGTCCGACCCACACATCAATCACATTATATATACACATATAATTGAAAAACATATTTTTTATAGCCGGACCAGGTTAGGGTTATTATATGAAGTCTAAGTCTGACCCATAGATGTTGGATCTTGACGGGTCAGTTGTGCCGCTGGTTCTAGACCTAACCAAGTACATGATGGCTAATTTCACGAATGAGTCTTAATTAACTTGAGCTTTAGTTGACTAATTAAAACTTAATTCATGTAGCTGATAACGAATCTTTTTGGATGTTTATTAAAATGTGAATAATTATTACTTTTGATATTAAACAACTTTGATTAATTTTAATCGCAATTCTAATATAATGATCCACATTCACACCTTTATATAATTTCAAAATGAAATTAACTTGGTCCATAATATAATTTAAATGATACTGTTAAGAATAAAGAGAAGTTAAGAATATGGTCGTTATTGTCACACATGATATACATTCAAGATTGATCACTTGAAGTATAAGAAATGTCAAAGAACCTAATATGACATTGGATTAATAAGTTCTAACCAATTCATAGCCAATTCATATATACATGGAATGAGAAGGAAGCTTCAGAGACAAAAAAAAAAAAAATTATTAACAACAACAACAAATAATTTTTCCCAACAATAAACAGCAACTACAACACTAAAAATGTAAAAAGCTATTGATTCTCAATTAAACAATATCTTTATTTTCTTAATTTTGATTTTGTTGGATTTAATTAATATTATGAATTTTTGGGCTTAATTAACTTTTTGATCTTAAACTTGTATCTTGAGAAAAACATAACAAATTAGTGATTAATTCTAGAATTAAACTTTAAGATGACTAAGGGTCTGTTTGACATTGCTGTTAGAGCTGCTGTCACGAAAAGGTCCTCTTACAAACTTTTAATAAAACAACCTATTTTGGCATTGGACAAAAGATTTTGACTCTCAATACTAATTAATTAGGAACTGTATACTATTAATTTTTAGAACTTTTCATGATAGCAGCTTGAAAAAGCATGAAAATAGAGTTTTTCTGAAAAACAGTCTGAAAAAATAATGTCAAACCGGAGGAAAAAAGTTGTAAGTTGGGACAGAATAAAAAAAGAGAGAAGAAAAGGGAGAAAAAGAAGAGTTTACCAAAAAAAACAATCAGATCTGTATTGTGTATGTATAAATAAATAACAAAAAATTCTTATTTTTTTCACAAAATGTCTTTGGCTAATGGTTTAGAAAATAATACTTAGTTTGAAAAAAAGAAAAAAAGAACCACAGTGTTTTATTTGGTAAAGAAGAAAAGTTCATATTTATCATTATGTTTCACTCCAAAGATTCTTAAAGGTGCATTTAATGTTAATAATTTGAAATGCTCATCTTAGTATAAGATATATAGGGGTTATAGATAAAAATGAGATAAACTGAATAATTTTTAAACTAAGGTTATGTATATTCTATAGTTACTTTATTTAACTATTAATTTGTCTTTTTTATCATTAGATCAAAATAACCATCACTCATCTTATGGTGGAAAAGTGTAAAATAATTGATAATTTATAAAAAAATAAAGTAATCGTAGAATGCATCCTAAGATTATGTTTAATGAACCTTTATAAGTGTGTACCATGTTTAATCGAACTAAATTAAAAAAGTTTTTTGAAGAAACTAAATTGAAAATTTGCAGGTTAAAAAAGAAAAGATGACAAATAGGTGGAAAATTATGACAAAATATTAGATGGAAAGATGAAAAATATTGAGGCGGACCAATTAGAAATGAATAGGCAGTACGAAAGGTGTAGAGAGAGACACGGCCTTATTCAAACCTTGTTAAAGGTACCTAAGTTAAGCTAGTGAGAACTCAAAGATTCTATATTTAGCCTCATTTAAAAAAATATCCTTAATTATAAAAAAAAAAGAGGGAGGTTGATGAAACCTTAGTTTAAATTTGATATGTTCAAACTCTAAATATATAACAACTTACCACTCAAATTAGACGACGAATAATGCATTATTTGATGTAAAAACTAACTTGTTCATAATTAAAACTGTAATCGAAAGATTTGAATT
Organism: Euphorbia pulcherrima; assembly: GCA_947683365.1. Lineage (NCBI taxonomy): Eukaryota > Viridiplantae > Streptophyta > Magnoliopsida > Malpighiales > Euphorbiaceae > Euphorbia > Euphorbia pulcherrima. Next base: position 77,979,611 of record CANTUS010000001.1, on the reverse strand, counting down.
CTCTGCTGTACAATAGAGTCCAAGGTTGGACTCGAGGAAAATTTTGTTTTTATGCTTTATAAAGAATAAAATTTATACCCTTCATTTTTTAATAGAGGGTGAAAATGCAAAAAAAAAAAAAAAATCTTGTCCAAAGAATCCAAAACTGAAATAGAGATGGTAACAAAAACAAATCTTCAAATAAATTAATTACTATTAAGTAAATAAAACGGTGATACATCACATGAACATATTTCAATAAATTTTACACTGAAATTTTCGAAAATTGCAGTTGCAGCCTCACATTGAAATATAATTTTACTCAAACTCAAACATTAGATATGTAATTAGTTGGCTTAGCATCCAGCAGGATTAATGGTTCCTGTAATAGTAGGCTTAACATTAGTGCAATTAGCCTTGGCAGGGCCTCCAGCTCCACTGAACTTTAGATCAATGTTAGCCAGTGTTACACCAGTGCACATTCCAGGCAAACAATTTAGGTTAATCGCATCGGCAGTCGGTGTACTTCCCTTTATGTTCTTAAACGAAATCCCGGAAAGCTTCACCTTTGGCGCCCCTGTGTTACATTTGCTGTATGGGCAATAAAACTGATCTATAATCACCGGGTTTTTAACATTGGTCATTGTAATACCGTCGAAGCTTATACCCGATGCAGTTGCTGGGAATTTGTCTGGCCATGATTTTATTCTAACACCGTTATCGGTTCCCGTGAGGGTGCACCCTGTTACGGTGATCCCGTTCACAGGCTGCTCGTTCTCGTAGAGACCTAGACTTCCGACACTGATTCCATGCCCAGGGCCGCACTTGACGTTTGTTACTTTGAGATTTGTTGTCCCGTCACCTACAGAGATGCAGTCGTCGCCAGTTCCGATGTTCGTGTCGATAATGCTGACGTCTTTCGCTCTTCCGACATGAATGCCGTCGGTGTTGGGGCTTTCGGCCGGTGCGGTTATTGTGACTTTTTGGAAGGTGATGTTGTTGCCTCCGAGGACATTGATATGGAAATTCTTGCTATTGAGGGATGTTATGCCTTCGACTAGAGCGTTGGTCGCAAAATCGAGCCTTAGATTCTATCAAATAAATATGGTTAGAATTATTGTAAAAAATGTTACACTAGCTAATTATAGAAAACCACTAGTAAAAAAGTAGTCTATAGCATCGGTTATTTTTTTTTTTGTCATTTACATGGGTTTTGAATCGATTCAAATGTTTATGACGTATCAAAGGAAAAAATTTGTATCAATTTTAAACCGATACAACTGCTTCTCAAATGCATCGGTTTGCATGTAAAATTGATGCTTTAGCCCTTAAATATCTTTGCCTCGTCAGCCTTTAACCGATCGATTTGAACATCAATTCTTAGAATCCACAATAATCCGATGCTTCACAAAATCGTTAGAATTCGTACTGAGGAAAATTGAGAAAAATGTTTGTAATTAGGAAATACAGCAAAACTGTCAATTCAAGGTCTTAAAACCCTTTAAATAGGCTAGGGAAACTAGGGTGAAAATCCAGAAAGTAAACATAAAGCACGCAAACTTTTTAGAAAATTGCGGTTTAGTCTTTTAAACTAGAAAAACGTAAAATTTAAGCCTAAAACGATGTTTTTTATGGCAGAGACTTACGATGGCTTTAGACACGCAAGTAGTGACACTCTTAAAACATGCAGGTTGGGATTTCCACATTTCTTGGCCTTGTCCATCAAGAGTGCCACCCCCATTGATTGTGAGCTTATCAACATGTTCAAAAGTAATCCACCCGGGGGTATCGACCTTGGCGGGTGCTTGTAATGTTCCTTGAAGGTTAAACGTCACGCCTTTTGGGCAAGGACCCGCGAGATTCAATACGCCTGCTTTAAATACTGCTCCCTTTGGAATTACAACCGTGCCGCCTGATCCACACGCCTCTTTCCAAGCATCCTCAATAGCCTAATTGGAAAAACAAAAATCACATTTTTAGTTATAAACCTTTAAATAATTTTTTTTTTCATAAAATTGGAATGAAATGCAGTGAATTAATGGTTATATACTTTAGTACTATCTCCACTTGGAGTGGCACCGAATCTCGTTATGTCCGATCCTCCGGCTGGGGCGGCTCCTCCACCTCCAGGTGCTGCTGGTGCTGCTGCTTGAACAATATGTAAGAGACCTAGAACCATAAATGGGATTGGAAGCATTAAAGAAGAATCCATTTTTTTTACAAATGTTTTTCCAATGTGGTAATTGTTGGGTTATCAATAAATCTTTTTTATAGGTGGTGATTATCTATTTTTAGTACCAATTTGTTATTTTGTTTATGTATAGCTGGCATTATTGATTGGTTATTGTAAAACAATTGACTTAGTAGTTTCCAAAAGATTTGTTCGACTTAGTATTACGAAAAAAATGCCTAATAAAAGAATTGTATATTAGAAACAGAAATATAACAAAAAAAATTACAATGTCAATGGTAAAATATAGGAGAATCTAACAGAAATTTGCTATAATTATCGTATGAAAAAACTATAAAAGCACAAATAAAATGACCAATTATCAAACACATCAAATCAAAGCAAAATGAATTTCATTTCAATGTTCTCAGGAGTACTTTTTACCATATTGGTTTTCTCTTGCAATGTTCAAGTAGAAGCACAATCTTTCCCTATAACCAAATATGGTGCCAAGCCTGGTGGAGATGCTACAAAAGTATACCCACATAACAATTAAATTTCTTTTTTTTGTTTTTATCAATTTATCTTGTTTGCATTTATGATTTCATTGTATCTAACGTTTGTGTTAAATGCTATAGGCCGTTCTGAGTGCTTTTCAAGATGCTTGTAAAGCAACGGGTGCGACCGAAGTGGTAATTCCGAAAGGAACATTCCAGTGTGGTCCAGTGAGACTAGAAGGTCCTTGCAAAGCAACCAAATTGACCTTTAATCTTCAAGGAACATTAGAGGCACCACTTAAAATTGAGAGCCCTGGTTGGCTTACCTTTTACGAGGTTGATGGACTTAAGGTTACTGGAGGCGGTGTACTTGACGGTAAGGGCCAAGAAATGTGGAAGGGACAACCTCAATGTCTTAAAAAAGTAACCACTTGCAAGTCACATTCAATTGTACGTAACAATGGTACCCTATCTATACTCATTCTGTACCAAAGTATTTACCTTTTTTTTATTTCAATCTATTTATTAATCTGGATTAATTAATTTGTCAACGAAAACAGACTATGAGGCTTGATAAATGTGACAATGCCGTTGTCGAAGGCATCACGTCGCTCAACAGCAAGAACTACCATTTCAATGTGATCGGGTCTCACAACGTTCTGTTCAGTAAGGTTACAATCACTGCTCCCGACGAGAGCCCTAATACCGATGGGATCCATATTGGAAGATCCTCGGGTATTACTGTTCAGGACTGCAATATTGGTACAGGCGATGACTGTATCTCGCTTGGTGATGGAACCGTAGATTTGAAAGTATTAAACACTAAATGCGGTCCGGGACATGGATTCAGTGTTGGAAGCTTAGGGCTTTATCAGGAAGAAGCTCCTCTATCGAAAATCCTCTTCAAGGGTTGCACGCTAACAGGTACCAATAATGGTGTCAGAATCAAATCATGGCCAGACAAATACGCGTGTCAAGCCACAGATATTAGATTCGAAGACATCACAATGGTAAACGTGGACAACCCCGTCATTATAGACCAAATGTATTGTCCATACACTAAATGCAACACAAAGGTACATATAAGTCTTAAACTAGTACTATTTATTTCAGTCCCACAATATTTTGATCTCTAATGTGTTGTTTTATGTATTTTTTTAGGGCAACGGTAAGGTGGTGCTAGATAAAATTGCATTTAAAAACATAAAGGGTACAAGTGCAACTCCAGAGGCAATTAAACTAAACTGTATGCCTGGAGGTTGCAAAGGCATTGAACTTGGTAACATTGATCTCAAATTCAGTGGGGGTGCTAAAATCAAAGGAGATGCAACTCCAAGAGCTAATTGCTCCAATGTCAGGCCGATTATTTCGGGGCCGATTAATCCAGCTGGATGCAAGTGATCATTTCCGGCGGGCGACCGATCTTTCACAAAAACAAATAAAATCTTCTTTTAATAAAATTTCCAGTGTAATACTATTTTCTTTGTTTTGTTAATTAGATGAACTTGGAGGTGACATATTTTCACTCCATGTTAATGAACTTGTAATTCTTATGATTTATCTTATGAATTGAAGCATTAGCTTTGTATTTTGTGACTGTCTGTTTCATTTCTGCGTATTTTTATTGATTTGGGTTTGGGGGTTTTCATCTACTGGATTTATTGAATAACATCCAGCAAAACATGAATGGTTACACAATCAATAACAACAAAAATCGAATGCCATATGAGACAATTAATCATGGCATCCATTTGAAGTTCATTCCCGAAATCCATTACCGAGAAATAAGCATAAAGTCTCGTAGCATATTGGTATCAAAGTAAAAGGCAAGGCAGCAATATGAACCGATACAAATTTCTGCAGTTAGTAGTTTATTGTATTCTGGAATAATGTGGTATTTAGAACTTCATTTATTTGGGAACAATAAAACCCAGGTGAAGACATTGAGTAAATTAGTTCACTAGAATAGACATGTTCACGGGCTGAATTACCTGCCTAAGCCTGGTCTCATGGGCCGGATTTGGACATTCAATTTTTTTGCAAAGCCCAGCCCGAGTTGTTAAAGCTCAAAATTTTTTCAGACATATTTGTATACAATTTTTTTTGTTTCTGTTTAGTCCAACAAAAATTTAAAAGAAAAAATTATGCGAAGACCGTAGGCCAGGCTTTGTAAACCCAACTCGAACCTGACCCACCCGACAAGTATGTCTATTTGAGAATAGCGAATTGCAGATTATCAAGTAAACGTTTTGATTATTTGTATACCAAAACTAACCTGAAATAAGCAAGTAAACTACTTCTAAAAATCTGATTTCGCTATTTTGCAAGTTTTTATCTTTTTCACACTTCCAACAGAAAACAATATAAACATTAGTCTTGAATTTTCCAAACATATCCGTAGTCGCTTGAACTTAACACTTTTTGCTGACTACCCCCTAAACTTTCAATTGTTCCCCGTAGCCCTCTCAACTTGAAAAAGTGCACTATTTTCCAAAACGCCATGTGTCAGCTGCTGATTGGAGAGAAAAGAATCAAGAGAATGACATTTTTAAAAAAGGCAAACCAACCATAAGCTGACACATGGCATTTAGGCAAGCAATCTAGTGCAATTTAGAAAGTTCGAGAGATAGTCGGCAAAAAGTGTCAAGTTCATACGACTTAAGATATACTAGGCAATATATTGGTGTACATGAACTTTGTTACTAAGTGTAATTATTGTGTAAAACACGAAGCAGTCTTGTTCATTTCATACAACAAATATGTACTTTTAATTTACATGCTTGGTTCCCAAAATAAACAAATTTCATATTCCCATATATCACCTCTATCAATTTTGTAACAATTCTAATTCCAATTTCAAAGACCACAATGGAAAATCACAACAAAATTCTTCTATCAACAGCAGACCTGATTTTGCTGATAAACTCATAAAGTTTCATGTTGCCAAGTTCCCCACTAAATCTCGATCGAATTGTAACACTCTCTGTCTCTACCTCTTTAGGTCCCACAACCGCCATTAAAGGAATCTTCTGCTTCTCCGAGTTTCGAATTAGCTTGGGTAGCCGTTCCCCGTGGCAAAATTCTGCTCGTATTCCATTTTCTTTCAGTTTCCCAATCACCTCTTTGCAGTATTCATGCTGCAACCAACAAACATTCACACAATCCTCAGTTAACTGAATATCTTCCTTGTTTAGTCCAAAAACTTCTTCAATTTCCAAAACCGAACACAAAAACTACTTACCTGGCTATCTGTTACTGGTAAAACTCGAACTTGGATCGGTGAGAGCCACAAAGGAAAATCTCCAGCATAATGCTCAATGAGAACTCCAAAAAACCGTTCTAACGATCCAAGCACTGCTCTATGGATCATTATAGGTCGTTTTTTCTCCGAATCAGAGTCAACATAAGTAATGTCAAACCTCTCGGGTAAATTAAAATCAACCTACAAGCATAATTCAATCAGCATATGCATACAAAGATTAAGAATCTCAATATATATATAAGCGTGCTGACCTGAACAGTTGAGCACTGCCATTTTCTTCGAAGAGCATCCTCGATTTTAATGTCGATTTTTGGACCGTAAAAAGCGCCTCCACCTTCATCAATTTCGTAGTTCCACCCCTTGTCATCCAGTGCTTCTCTAAGGGCACATGTTGCTCTTTCCCATATATCGTCATTACCGACAGATTTCTCCGGCCTAGTTGAGAGGTTCACTACGTACTTGTTGAAACCAAATTGCAATAAAATTTCTTCTGTAAGATCCAGGACACCCCTAATTTCATCTTTGATTTGATCTTCCAAACAAAATATATGTGCATCATCCTGCCAATATATCAAATTAAATGTCATTTGACTCATTTAAGGAAAATATATGTATGTATGTATATATATATATATATATATATATATATATATATATATATATATATATATAATGTTTTAGTTGCATTATACCTGGGTAAATCCTCTTACACGGAAAAGTCCATGTAAGCTTCCAGACATCTCGTATCTATATACTGTTCCTAGCTCAGCGACCCTGATTGGAAAATCTCGATAAGAATTAAGCTTTCTTTTGTACACAAGAATATGGTAAGGGCAATTCATAGGTCGAAGTTGATAATTTTCGTCCTCGATCTTCATCTGATCATACATATTCTCTCTATAAAAGTCCAGATGGCCACTTATCTTCCAAAGGTCTGCTTTTGCGACATGAGGAGTATACAGTAAATCATAACCGTGTTTTATATGCGTTTTCTTCCATGAATCTTCTATTATGTGCCTAACAATGGAACCCTTTGGATGCCAGAAGACTAAACCTCCACCAGCCTCATCCTGCAGCAAAAAAAAAAACGAACTTTCATGTTGTTTGTGCGAAACTACGGTTTGGAAATTAAAGAAAACAATTTTACAAAGAATTAATTACTTGTATAGAGAAGAGATCGAGGTCTTGGCCAAGGCGTCTATGGTCTCGGCGTTTGGCCTCCTCTTTGAAGTGAAGATAGGCTTTGAGTTGTTGTTCATTTTCCCAAGCTGTTCCGTATATTCTCTGAAGCATTGGTCTCTTCTCGTCTCCTCTCCAGTAAGCACCAGCTACAGATTCGAGCTCGATTGCCTTCTTGCTGATAATGCCGGTTGTTTCAACATGAGGTCCAGCACAAAGATCCCACCATTCGCTCCCTGACAAGAAAACAAATAGAGAATCAATTTCAAAATAATAGAGTACTAAAAACTGCAGAAAAGTAAATTACACAGTTCAAATTAAACAGTTTAAATATCTATGAAAATTGATCTGAGAATGACAACAAGGTAAAAGAAGAGAACATCAACTGCATTGATATTTTGTTTTCTAGAGGACTTAGGCCCTGCTCTTTTCAATTTTGAAAGCTGAACTGAACTAAAGTTGGCTGAACTGAACTTATTTTACTGCATAACTCCGCATAGCTGAACTGAACTGCAGTGACTGAACTGAACTGAGGCGGTTTGAACTAAATTGAACTGAACTGAATTGTAGTCCAATAGAACAAGGCCTTATTTTACTTGCAACCGCTTAAATTTTCCTTTATATGACTTGGAAAGTAGTGTCAAGAAGCATGTTTTGCAATTTGAAAAGAAAAGTACAAACAGAGAGATTTCTAATTCAAGCCTCGTCAATCTATATTACATTTCTAACACCCCAAAGTTAAAGCAGTAAGTTAAAACTCAGGAACTTGTCGAAATATTCCAAAATAATGCATAGGCAAAACAGTTCAAAAATCCAAACATACAAACCAAATCACCAAACTGAGGCAATGTAAATGAATATAATGTACAAATGCAAGTCCAAAATCAGTATAAATAATTATTCCTCGGCAAAAATAAAATAGAAGGCATTACAAGACTTAGTTACCAATGTGGTAAATGGTGATAGGGTCCTCTTTAATGCTATCCAAAATCTCCATCTTGTAAGGTTCATTAGCAGCCATTATTCTGCTCCGAGCTTCATCTCTTGAAACTTCTTCTCTCACAAGTGGTAAATTTCGACCAATAATCCGATCCTACAGATGAACCAAATAAATTCTGTACCTGAAATCATAAGCCAATGGTTTTTGTTTTTTCCCCCAAATCTCATAACCTTAAAAACTTTTTAAAAACCTAACCCCCATCTATGCCCAATTGGAAAACAAAAGACAATAACAAAACTCACCATCTCCTTCTTAATCCTCTTAAGGTCTCTATCAGTCAAAGGCTCCATATCAAAATCATAGTAAAATCCATTATCAATCCACGGTCCAATGGTCACTTTTGCATCAGGATAGAGCTTTTGAACAGCCATGGCCATTAAATGAGCACACTGAAATCACAAAATAACAATCAACAACAGAATTCAACAAATTAAAGCAAACAACAAAATTATAAAAAAAACACAATTGAATTTACAGTGTGGCGAATTCTGAGGAGTTTCTCCGAGGAGTCATTAGTAGGAAGAACAATTTCGCCAGTCTCCTCAGCCTGAGCAACCTCAGCGGTGTCGTTTTGGGGTACAGTAGCTGAACCAATGGCAACCGAAGTGGAAAAAGAGGCGCCATTTTTCTTCCTGTAAACAGCGCCGAAATTCGTGGCGCGGGTTTCGCGTTGCAGCTGAGATATAGAGAGGAAACGTTTGAGAAGAGATTGGAGGGGAAAAGGAGGGTTGAGCAGGGTAAATGATTTGGGATTAGAGAGAAAGAAAGAAGAAGAGGCGGCCATTTTTAGCAGGATAGACGTGGGGATTGACCCCCTCTTCTTCCTGTGGTGGAGGATTATGCCACTGGGTTTGGTGTTTCTGGTTTTACTTTGGATAGCATCCGATCCGATCCTTATCCGTCCGGGTAAGGGTAACCCGGTTCATTATGAACTGATTAGTTAGAAATTACCGCCAAAAAAGAATAAAGCTTGATAAATATGAGTTTTTTTTTTTTCATCTAATTCACGCCGATTACATTCTAATTCAATTTGGGTCATACATTTAATAAATAAAAGTGTATAAAAAATTCATACTAAAGCTGAATAAAAAATAAATGAGTTTTATTAAATTTATTTATATTCTGACTTCTATAATGAAAACTAAAACAAAATCAAACCAAATTATTAATAAATAGTAATATATATTTTATTTTTATACTTATATTAAAAAATAATTTTCTTGAATGACTGTCGCAAATTAATTAATAATAATAAATTAGAAAATATTTAAAAAAAAATAACAAATTAGAAAATTGCTTCTATTCTTAGTAATAACAAATGAAAGGCTTTTTTACTTTATAGCAAATTTCTTCTTTTCTTATATTCATGAAACATTATTGAATTCTTAATTTTTTTTAAACTTTGGACAATAACTAAATTTTAAATTTCAAAATCCAATTAGCTATGTCCTATCAAAATAATTATACTTTAAACTTCATTCAAATAATTTTATAATTGATCCAAGTGGTAAGCGGCTTGGTATAGCTTAAGCAAGGTCTCGAGTTCGAGTCCTAGTGAATGCAAAAAAATTTTATTGGAAGACACACCCACCACAGCCAGATGCGCGACTGAGATTGAATCTGAATGTAGTCGGAACAAGGCTCCGGTGAATAAGATAAGCAACTAAATAAAAAATAATTTTATTATGTTGAAATTGATCATAAATTATTTTTTATCTAATAGAGTTTGGGAAATTTGATTAAAACCTACTCAAATCAAAATATAGTTGGTTTGGTTTCCACCAAAATTGAACATAATTCAATTCGGTTTTAAATATTATTTTTTTATATATTTGATTTTCGATTTAGTTCAAATTAATTTTTAATAGAATCGAATTTTACTCACTCCTAATTTATTGAATTGCTTACCCCTAATTATAAATTGTTGAAAGAATGAAACACCTGATAAAAGCGCAGATTTTCTAATCGAAAGAGACAAAAAGCTTTGAAAATAAATTTCAACCGTCAAAAATAATCTCTCAAATAAAGTAAAATTACAAATAAAAATTTACTCCCTCCAAATTTTTTACTCGTATCTTTAGGCTTTCTATATTTTTCTATATTTTTTTATTTGTAAAGAGCTTGTTGAGACCACAATTGTTATGATAGTATTAATTTCATATATTAGTTATTCATCACCCCTTATTTAAAATCATGATCTATAAAATATTGTTTATTTAATTAAATTATTAAAATTAATAAAAAATTTATTATATAATTAAAATAATTAATTTATCCTTTACTAAATTCTCTTTCTTCTTAATTACTCACTTATAATTTTAACAATACATAATCTCTCTCGTAGTTAATATAAGGGTAAATTAAAGAAAAAATTATACAAAATGCACTGATAATCTAAATTAATAACTAAAAAGAGAATTAATAAAATAACTAAAGAGACAATAATTTTTAGATGGAGGGAGTATCAGTTATACTCTTTAAAAATCTTCACATTTACTATTTGCTCACCAATTTTAATACCCACCTATTATAAACAATAATTAAAAAAGTAATGAAATTAAGAAAAAAATAGTTGATTAAGGATTAATTTGTTTGTGCTTATTTCAATTGATTTTATGTAAAACTTAATTTTTAAATTTTTTTTAAAAGTAGTAGATTTGATTTTAGAAAAAAAATAAATTAGACAATTCCTAATTAATTAGTATGAAGGATAAAATCTTTTATTTAAAGTCAAAATGTATAGTTATATTAGAGGTTTGTGAGAGCAACTTATTGGATCAGCAGCTTAAAAAGTAATACCAAACTGGCCCTAAACCTCCATTAACAAAAACTCAGGTCATGTTCAATTCATTACTCTATATCATATACTCTAACCTCTATTTTTACAGTATTTACTTTATTTATACGATCACTACAGTGAATTCACTTCAACTCATTATTCAATTCTTATACTTTAAAAAAGAATATTTACATCCAATAATATTTTATTATTATTAAATTAATATTTTTTATCAAACAAAATTTTCATAATTAAATAATAAAAAGTAAAAAGCAATATTAAAATAATTTACTTTAAATATAAAGTAGAGTATGAGTTATTATAAATTAGAGTAACTCATATCCTAGAATAGGGTTGGACATTAACCATATTCCAAATATATAGTATCATTGGACTTACTTTGGGACTTTTTTTTGCATCCCTACACTTACGTCATCCCTAAACTCAGAAATATGAAATTAAAAAATCAACATCCTCCTTTGTATTTTGAACTGGAATTTCTGTTGGCGAGGTGGATCTTATAATTTAAATGGCAAATCTGCAAATTTGAACTGCAAATCGATCGAAAAAATGGCACAAGCATTGCCTCTCATCACCGGACCCGCTGATTTGTCGTGAAGCTGCAACGCCAAGAGCACTGGCGCCGGCTTCTGGGTTGAGCAACAACGCCCGTACTCCGACGGAGTGGAATTTTTAACATCTTTAATTTCTATTTTTGGGTTTTGAATAGGCTGGGAGTGTGCTGATAAGAATCTGAATTAAGGGTGAGTGCAGAGAGAAGGTTTTCTTTGTAAATTGTACTCTCTCCATCTAAAAGTTATTGTCTTTTTAGACGTTTTATTAGCTCTCTTTTTAGTTGTCAATTTAGATTATCAATACATTTTATACACTTTTTTTTTCTAATTTGACTTTGTATTAAATATGAAAGAGATTATGTTATAAGTGTGTAATTAAGAAGAAAAAGAATTTAATAAAAGATAAATTAGTCCTTTTAATTGTATGATAAATTTTTCTTTAACTTTAATAATTCGATTAAATGAATAACATTTTATAGATGAAAGAAGTAATATCAACTATTGCTGTTTATATTCGATTTCATATTTTTTTTAATTATTGTCTGTAGTAGATGGGATGTAAAATTGGTGAGTAAAAAGTAAATGAGAAATAGTTTTTTTACGGGTATAATTGAGAATATTGTGGGTGGGGTAGTTTTATGGTAGAGGTTATTAAGAATAAGTCCGACCATATTGATTTTTAAAGAATTCTTTAAAATAGGGAATGATTCAATTTAATTATTTTTTATATTATATTTTTCAGAATTTGGATTCGAAGTATATGGGAAACGAATCTATTCATATTTTGGAAAATAGATTAATATAATATTATTTTTTTTATTTTATTATTCTTTTTATTAGTTAAATAATAAAATATTATTATTTTAGAGGAAATTTGAATTTAGGAATATAAAATGAAAAAAATTGTTGGAATAAAAATATTATAGATTTTCAAATAAAATTTGAGGAATAGAAAATAGTAAATATAATTGAATTTATTCGAAGGCACGGTGTAAGTCCTAAAAAAATAAGGGGCCCATCAATAATAAATTATGTAAGTTTATTATCATATTTCCTTTTTATTTTATTTAAACCTATTCTTAACATTATAAATTAAGTATAATTACTTTACTTTATTAAATTTAGTCAATTTATACCATTAAACATGATAAATACCATTCGATGAAATTAAAGTATTTTAGATTCTAATTTTTATTATTCTTTTTACAATAAACTATAAAATTATTAAAATATATATTTTCATCGCTTAAGACTTCAAAATTTATAAGAACGGCCCTGTGTGGGCGGTTTTTAAGTAAAGATGGACGGTAAATAATAATTCAGAATGTAAAATGACTTATGATCAGATTTTTTTAAGGTAATAAATAGTCATTTATGAATAACTATTCCATGTGAAAGGCCGAATACATAGTTAGCCACTTAAACTTGCCAAGAAAAGTCTACTGCCCCCTCTAACTTTTAAATGGTTCTCTCAGCCCCATAAATTTGATAAAAATGTACTTATTAACTCCCTTAATGCAAGTAAATAAGTCACACTTTAGAGAGTGTAGAACACTTACCATCAAGTATCATGGATTAAAAAGTCAAACCTGTAATAAACTGATACGTGGCATATTATTGTAAAAATTCATTAAAAAAATTCATAATGTTTCTTTCATAATCCTTAATACTTTTAATACTTCTCTAATTACAATAATACCCTCATCAATATTCCATCTTCCTTAATTTCTCCCAAATTTCAAAAACTGTAAACCAAATTTCAAATACAGTAAGCATGCAAATCTATTAATCAAATTTATATCAAACATCCTTGGTTGTTAAATGTAAAATAATAGAGAAACCATAAAAGCTTCCATTGTTATTTTTAAAATCTTCAATGAAAATAGTAATTCTTGTTTTAGATCTAGCTTGTACATATCGGGAAGCTCGCCACAATCGAGTTCCTGGCGTTTCCATAAGAGTTTCATGATATAGAACCACCGTCCACTACATAAATTTTGTTGTCTAAGAATCAGCCCCTTCTCTTCTTGTTTATGCTAATGACGAATGAATTGGGAGTCGATTTGGAAACAAGTTGGGTGAGAGGATACCGATTTGGGAAAGACGAAGATTAGTAATGGCAGCTTAACAATGCTGAGCATGTAATTGTTAGGGTTAGGATGAGGATTCGATATCAAATCGAAAAATAAGAGGGCATGGTAAGGATTGGCTTGCTCTTTAATGACTTGAGGGACTGAATGAGAGTTTAGGGAAGGTGGGAATTGGTGTTAGATGTATAAAAGAAAAAATTGTTTTGTTAGTTAATATAGCCGTTGGATATATACAGGGTATTTTAGTCATTTGTATCATTAAAGGGCATTAAGGTCTTTTTACTTGTAAAAGTAGTTACTAGCAGTTTATAAGGGAGATATTCATCTTCCCTAATTACCAATTTCTTCTATAATTTTCTCTTTTCAACTTCAATGGAAATTTATACCTCTCTCTCTCTCTCTCTCTCTCTCTTTCTTTCATTAACATGGTATCAGAGCTCTGTTAAGCTTGATTTTGATTAGCTTCCGCATACAGCTTTCTCTTTAGCTTTTCATCTTCTTCTTCGTTATTCTTGGTTTATTCGTTTTTCTTTGAATCCCTAGAAATGGCAAACAGAAATCAGACCCGGATTGATGAGAACAGTCCATATTACATACATCCTAGAGAAAATCCGTCTCTTGTACTGGTGACGCCTTTATTGGAGGCATCTAATTACCACAGTTGGGCTAGAAATATGCGAATGGCGTTAACTTCCAAGAACAAGCTTGAGTTCATCGATGGTACTATACAAAAGCCAGCAATCGGAGATGCGATGTTTGCTTCTTGGAGATGCAACAACAACATGGTGCTTTCTTGGCTTATCAGATCCTTAAGTTCATCTATAGCGCAAACTTCGCTGGGTTTTGAGACTGCTAGACAGCTTTGGGAAAACTTAAAGGAACGATTCTCGCAATCTGACATCTACAGAATCGCTGATCTTCAAACATAAATTTTTAACATCTCTCAAGGGGACATGTTAGTTACAGATTACTTCGCTTCTTTACAGTCTTTGTGGGTGTAATGAACCGAAATTTCAAAATTTACTTATAATAAATTATTATGGTATTAAAATATCATGAAAATTATTTTTGTAGTTATTATTATTGTTATTGCATATAAGACATGAGGAAATAAGAGTTAATTAAGTAGAGGGATGAATTGGGCATTTAATTATTTGTTCAAGGACATTATTAAAAATTAAAAAAAAAACAAAATAAAATACATAACATCCAGCTTCTTCTCTTCTTCACTTTCATCCTCTTCTCCTACACATATTTCCCTCATCCTTTATCAAATTTTCCGTAATCTAAAAACTTCCGATTTCTTCGATTCAACTTCAAATTCTTGTTAGAAATCGATCCTTAAGCCCTCTATCATCATCAATTTCAGTGAATCAAGACTAGAAGAGGAGGATTTCAGATTTTAAGATATAAATGAATAGTAACCCAAATTTGAGGTGAGTGATTTTTGATGAAATTAAAGCTTAATTAGTAGAATTCATGGTAGATTAAGCATATTTATGGTATTAGGAAGTTTATTTATACAATATCTTGATAGAATTATATATGGCTGTTGTAGAGGAAGCTAGTGCAAGCAAATCAAAGGCAAAAGGGGTAGAAGAGAGCTAGAAAGAGCTTAGAAAAAGGTTTGTGTCTCAAATTTTGATTTATCAGTTTTTCGGAAAAATTTCCAAATTTGTATCCCTGTTTTATTTTGATGTTTTCTTTTGTTATATAAATCCGATTTGAATGATTCTTGATTCTACTGATATCTACAGAAAGTAAAGAATATATATTTAAAAGAAACCTTATTGAATTTCATTCGTTTTCAATGTGAAATTTTCGTTTGAAGTTGAGTCATGAAATCTGTTTTCGAAAAATCTCAGCTTTGCACACTATTTAGTATTTTGATCATAACTTTGGTTATACAATTTGAATTTCAGTGATTTTGGTGGTTTTGAAAAGCTGAGACATGTGGATAATTATTTTTAGAAGAAAGTTCTTCTATTGGATGATGTTTTTATAGTAAAAAATGCAAGGGAAGTCAGGTCACAAAATTTGGAGAATAATTTGAAGTTACAAACATTATATTTGTATTTGTACATATTAAATCTATAAGTATTGAACTTCATATAGTGGAGTAGAGTTGTTTATTGGGTGATTATAGTACATGTGGCACTCTCAATAAAGGGGGTGTTACACTTGTTAGTATCAGAGCTGAGGTTTAGGCGATTCTAGGACTAGTATGTATATGCTATTTAGGATATAAATATGATGTGTTAGTTATTGATCCACTTTGGTCCAATTTTCAGGAATAAGAATAGCTAGTAGTAGTCACAATCAGAATGAGGAAGAGGATGCTGAGAGTATGGTCCGTATTAGACAAGGGGATGAACAAAGACGTGAACCTCCACCAGTTCATGGCTTTCCCGAACAACCTACTCCATCACAAGCTGCTTTACTTCAGCATATGACTACTGAAGTAATCACACAAGTAATTTGAAACATACAAATCCCTCAAGTTCCTGTAGTACCTTACATTGAAAGAAGAGAGAAGAGAACTCCTCTTGAAAGAATCAAGAAGCTTCCGGCTGATGACTTCAAAGGGGACACAGTGAATCCTGTAATTGCAGAAGATTGGCTTGATCATACTAAATGGTGTATGACTAGACTTTATTTTATAGATGAAGAGAGATTAGACTGTATGCAAGGTCTACTCAAAGAACAAGCTAGGAGGTGGTGGGATAATATTGTGAGAGAAAGGCAGCCCGGAGAAATCACTTGGGGCCTTTTCTTGGAACAATTTAACAAGAAGTATGTTAATGAAAGATTCAAAGATGAGCAGAGGAAATCATTCTTGTCTTTGAGACAGGGACAAATGACTGTATCAGAATATGAAATTCAATTCCTCAAACTCGAGAGGTATGCTCGTGATATAGTTGACAGTGAAGTAAAGCGATGTAAGAGATTTGAGGATGGGTTGAATGATGAAATTAGAGTGCATTTACTTGCACAAAGGATTAGGGTTTTCAATGACTTGGTTGATGCTGCTATAGGCATTGAGAAGATCAATTCAGATAGACAACAAAGAATGGCAAAATGGTCTGGATTTCAAAAGGGATCGCAGGATCCAACTAGTTCAGAATCTCCAAGTAAGAAATAGAAGGGAACATCAGAACGAACAGAATCTCATTTCAGAGGGTTTTCACCGAGACAAACCATAAGTATGGGGTCAGTGGCTAGTGTACCTTCAGGTCGAGGCAGAGGAAATATTCCACAATGTTCTAATTATGGAAGGATGCATACAGGGGAATGTTGGGGAAAAGGTAGAGTCTGCTTTAAATGTGGCTCGAGGGAACATTTGATTGCAAATTGTCCTCAAAGACAGATAAGTACATCTGCACCTATAATAGTTCCTACTCCTACAATGCAAGGTGGAAGAGGAAGGGGAAGAGGAAATGATAGTGAGACAAGTGGACATAATGTGGCTCAACAAGCACCATAGAGTGGTAGATCGGGAGGAATAGCGTGAAGTTATGCAATCCGAGGGCCTGAGACTCGGGAATCTACTGATGTTATAGTCGGTAAATTTTCATTCTTTAATCACGATGTTTATGCTTTGATAGATCCTGGTTCATCTCATTCATATATATGTACTGCATTAGCACAAGAGAAAGGGTTACATATAGAAGAATTAGGAGAAAATATTGAAGTGACTAATCCTTTAGGACACAGTGTGATAGTAAACAAAGTGTATATGAATTGCCTTATTATGATTCAACATCAACTTTTCCATGCAAATTTAATTGAGTTACCTTTTCGAGATTTCGATGTTATCTTGGGAATGGATTGGTTATTGGAACATCGAGCTATGGTGGATTGCAAAAATAAAAGAATGTCACTTCAATTTTCTGGTGGAGAAGGAATAGTTATCGTGAGGGAAAGATAAGATTATCTCTGTAATATAATTTCTTTTATGAAGACTAAAAGGCTGGTTAGGAAGGGATGTCAGGCCTACCTAATCTTCACTCTAGAATTGAAGAAAGGTGAGTTAGAATTGCAGAATATTCTTATGGTATGTGATTTTCCCAATGTATTTCCATAAGAACTACCGGGGCTGCCACCGAAAAGAGAGGTAGATTATAATTGATGTATTACCGGGTACCGCACCAGTATCCAAAGCACTATACGGAATGGCGCCTGCTGAACTGAAAGAGTTAAAGATTTAGTTACAAGAATTGTTAGATAAAGGATTCATACGCCCGAGTATATCCCCAAGGGGTGCACCAGTGTTGTTTGTTAAGAAGAAAGATGGGTCGCTCCAATTATGTATTGATTACCGGGAGTTGAATAAATTGAGAGTCAAACAAGTATCCATTGCCAAGGATTGAAGACTTATTTGATCAACTCAAGGGTACCAAATACTTTTCCAAGATTCATTTGAGATCGAGTTACTATCAGATGAGAGTGAAAGATGATGATATTGCAAAGACGGCTTTCCGAACTAGATATAGGCACTATGAATTTTTGGTGATGCCATTTGGTCTAACTAATGCACCAGCAGCATTTATGGACCTTATGAATCGTGTCTTTTATTTATATTTAGGCAGGTTTGTAGTGGTTTTCATTGATGATATTTTGGTGTATTCTAAGTCACGGGAAGACCATGATCAATATTTGTGGATAGTCTTCCAAACTTTGATGGAAAATAAATTGTATGCCAAACTTAGCAAATGTGAGTTTTGGGTTGAAGAAGTTTCTTTCTTAGGCTATGTTGTTTCTGTAGAAGGAATTAAAGTGGATCCTAAAAAGATAGAAGCAGTTGTAGAATGGAAACCACCAAAGAACCCTACGGAAGTCAAAAGTTTCCTTGGTTTAGCAGGGTATTATAGAAGATTTATGAAGGGATTTTCAGTCATTGCTGCCCCTCTGACAAAACTACTTCAAAAGAGTGCAAAATTTGAGTGGAATGACAAGTGCCAAGAAAGTTTTGAGAAGTTGAAGGCGATGTTGACAAAAGCACCCATCCTTACCCAACCGGAGCCTGGAAAAGACTTTGTAATCTATAGTGATGCTTCTTATAGTGGTCTTGGGTGTGTTTTAATGCAAGAAGGAAAAGTGATTGCCTATGCTTCCAGGCAATTGAAGAATCACGAAAGAAATTATCCTACTCATGATTTGGAAATGGCTGCAATAGTCTCTGCCTTGAAAATTTGGCGACATTATCTTTATGGAGAAAAATGTTATATTTACACAGATCACAAGAGCTTGAAATATTTACCAACACAGAAGGAGTTGAATTTACGGCAAAGAAGGTGGATGGAATTCATTAAAGATTATGATTGTCTTATTGATTACCATCCAAGAAAGGCTAATATAGTGGCAGATGCTCTCCGCAGAAAGACAATGATGGCACTAAGGACTATGAATACGGGGTTAGCTCTTACCAGTAGTGGAGCCTTAATTGCAGAATTGAAGATTCAACATGTACTACTACAACAGGTTAGGCAAGCACAAAATGAAGATCATGACTTGAAGGTCATTCGAGCAAGGACACAAGTGGGTATCGTAGACGACTATATGGTTCGAGAAGATGGATGTCTATATTTTAAAGATAGACTATGTGTGCCAAACAATGAAGAATTAAAGAAGAATATTTTACATGAGGCGCGTAGTAGTCCTAATGCGATGCGTCCAAGAGCAAACAAGATGTACCAAAATTTGAAGAGCCATTATTGGTGGAATGGGATGAAGAAAGACATTACTAACTATATTGCTCAATGTCTAACTTGTCAACAGGTGAAAGCGGAACATCAAGTTCCTTCTGGATTATTGCAACCTATAACAATTCCAGAATGGAAATAGGAAAGAATCACAATGGACTTCATGACGTCTTTACCACTTACACAGAAGAAACATGATGCAGTGTGGGTTGTTGTAGATATATTGACAAACTCTGACCACTTTCTTCCAGTTAGGATGGATTATTCACTTGATAGGTTAGCTCAGTTATATATAGATGGGATAGTGCGACTATACAGAGTGCCTGTTTCAATCATTTCTGACCGAGATCTAAGATTTACTTTGAGATTTTGGAAGAAATTCCAAGAAACCTTAGGTAGTAAACTTCATTTCAGTACTTCATTTCATCCTCAAACAGATGGTCAATCTGAAAGAGTAATTCAGGTGTTGGAAGACATGATGAGAAGTTGTATCATTGAATTTGAAGGAAGTTGGGATAAGTATTTGTCCCTTATGGAGTTTTCCTACAATAACAGCTATCAGTCAAGCATACAAATGGCGCTATATGAAGCATTGTATGGAAGAAAATGTTGAACTCCATTATATTGGACTGAGCTTAGTGATAACAAGATTGTGGGAGTGGATTTAATTCAGGAGACAAAGGAGAAGGTAAAAATTATTCAAGAGAGATTGAAGGCTGCATCGGATAGACAAAAATCTTATGTTGATCTAAAAAGAAAAGACATTACTTATGAAGTAGGGGATAAAGTATTTCTCAAAGTATCTCCTTGGAAGAAAGTCCTGTGATTTGGCAAGAAAGGCAAGCTCAGTCCGAGATTCATTGGCCCATATGAGGTTATAGAGAAGGTTGGACCAGTAGCTTATCGGTTGGCACTACCCCCGACACTCGACAAAATTCATAATGTGTTCCATGTGTCGATGTTAAGGAGATATAGATCAGATCCATCACATATCTTATCTCCTGATGTCGTAGAAATCGAACCCGACCTAACGTATGAAGAGGAACCGGTACAAACCTTGGCGAGGGAAGTTAAACAATTGAGAAATAATTCTATTCCACTGGTAAAAGTACTTTGGAAGAATCATAAGGTTGAAGAAGCAACTTGGGAACCGGAGGATACAATGAAAACTCAATATCCGCAACTGTTTTCAGGTAATTTTCGAGGACAAAAATCCATAAGAGGGGGAGAATTGTAACGAACCGAAATTTTAAAATTTACTTATAATAAATTATTACGGTATTAAAACATCATGAAAATTATTTTTGTAGTTATTATTATTGTTATTGGATATAAGACATGAGGAAATAAGAGTTAATTAAGTAAGAGGGATGAATTGGGCATTTAATTATTTATTCAAGGGCATTATTGAAAATTAAAAAAAACAAAATAAAATACATACCATCCAGCTTCTTCTCTTCTTCACTTCCATCCTCTTCTCCTACACATATTTCCCTCATCCTTTATCAAATTTTTCATAATCTAAAAACTTCCGATTTCTTCGATTCAACTTCAAATTCTTGTTAGAAATTGATCCTTAAGCCCTCTATCATCATCAATTTCAGTGAATCAAGACTAGAAGAGGAGGATTTCAGATTTTAAGATTCAAATGAATAGTAACCCAAATTTGAGGTGAGTGATTTTTGATGAAATTAAAGCTTAATTAGTAGAATCCATGGTAGATTAAGCATATTTATGGTATTAGGAAGTTTATTTATACAATATCTTGATAGAATTATGTATGGCTGTTGTAGAGGAAGCTAGTGCAAGCAAATCAAAGGCAAAAGGGGTAGAAGAGAGCTAGAAAGAGCTTAGAAAAAGGTTTGTGTCTCAAATTTTGATTTATCAGTTTTTCGGAAAAATTTCCAGATTTGTATCCCTGTTTTATTTTGATGTTTTCTCTTGTTATATAAATCCGATTTGAATGATTCTTGATTCTATTGATATTTACAGAAAGTAAGGAATATATGTTTAGAAGAAACCTTGTTGAATTTCATTCGTTTTCAATGTGAAATTTTTGTTTGAAGTTGAGTCATGAAATCTGTTTTCAGAAAATCTCAGCTTTGCACACTGTTTAGTATTTTGATCATAACTTTGGTTATACAATTTGGATTTCCGTGATTCTAGTGGTTTTGGAAAGCTGAGACATGTGGATAATTATGTTTAAAAGAAAGTTCTTCGATTGGATGATATTTTGATAGTGAAAAAGGGCAGTCAGATCACAAAATTTGGAGAATAATTTGAAGTTACAAACATTATATTTGTACATATTAAATCTATAAGTATTGAACTTCATATAGTGGATTAGAGTTATTTATTGGGTGATTATAGTACCTGTGGCACTCTCAATAAAGGGGGTGTTACAGTGGGATGAATTTGTTAGCTTGAATCCTCTGCCATCTTGCACTTGCGAAGGCTGCTTCTGTAATGTGAGCGAAAATATAAGGAAGAAGCAAGAGATAAATCTAACTATTTATTTCTTGAAAGGTTTAAACAGTTCTTCTCAAACATAAAGTCTCATACAATGGCAAAGGATCCATTGCCAACAATGAACAAAGTTTTTTCCTTGGTATTACAACATGAGAGGGAATCTGTAATTCTTGACAAAGAAGCTAATGGATAACCTATAATCGCATCATTTGATAAAAAAAATGAGACTTTTCGGGGAAGAAATTATTACAATAATCAAGGAAATGGAAGTTTTCAAGGAAATGGAAATTTTCAGAACTTTTGTGGGAATTATAGAAGACAAGGTGCAGTCAAGAGTGGTCTTTGTACCTTCTGCAAGGGAATCATCTTGAGGTAAATTGCTGGAAGAAAAATGGACATCTAGCAAATTTCAGATCCAAGTTTAGTAAAGCCAATGCTGTTATAGGAAATGAAGAACTAGAAGAGTAGGACTTATTAGAGCAAAACTGGGAATACAGCTTCACACAAGATTATAACCAACATGATCGGTCTTCTATAACACCTCAAGTCACTTTTACAAATGAGCAATTGGCCCAAGTAGCACAATTAATGAAAGATCAAGCTTCCAACAATGTCAACTTAGGGACACAAAACATCCTAGCTGCATCTGCCAGAACTACATCTACATCAAATGGTACCATTGCAGCAAATCCTAGCTTCACGAATCCACTCAATAGCTCGAGAGCCTCAACATCCTCACAGCAAACAGACTATCCATAATACATCGATTACTGCAATTACACTGATTCAGGTAAAACTCTAAAATTGAATTGCTGGATTATTGACACATGAGAAAGTAGTCACATTTCAAATTCCATGAGCAATTTTACTAATGTGAGATGTGTTAGCAATTGGAATGTTTTACTACCAAAGAATTTAGTTTGCAAGCCACTCACATTGGAAATGTTTGTCTGAACAATGAGCTTGTTTTGTTTGATGTACTATATGTCCCTTCATTTCAATATAATTTGTTATTTATGACCAAGCTATCTAATTCAGTGAAGTGTAAGGTAGTGTTTACTGCTAAACATTGTTTGATTCAGGAATCTACTACCAAGAAGAAGATTGGTTCAGCTGAAGTGAAAGATGGACTGTACATATTAGACACTGCAAATCTGCTTATTTGTAATTCTGCTTTTTCTGCTAGATGTTGTAAAGAGGAAATATGGCATTACAAATTAGGACATATATCAAATGATAGGCTAGCTTACTTACATAAAATGTATCCTGACATTTTTGTACCAAGTGACTTTGTTTGTGAAATCTGTTATCAATCTAAACAAAAAAAAGCTTCCTTTTTCTTTGTCAGAATCTAGATCTATGCATGCCTTTGATCTTATACATGTGGATATATGGGGACCTACTAATGTTTCTATTAATGGATATAGATATTTTTTAACTATAGTTGATGACTTCACAAGATTCACTTAGGCTATCATGTTGAAAAATAAAGGGGAAGTAGCTACATATGTCCAACAGTTTTATCAAATGGTAAAAACTCGACTTGATTAAAATATAAAGGTATTAAGGTATAACAATGGACCTGAGTTTAATTTAGTTCAATTCTATGTAAAAAATGGCATCATTCATCATAGATCATGCGTTAAGACACCTCAACAAAATGGCATAGTAGAAAGAAAGCATCAACACATTCTCAATGTAGCTAGATGCTTACAGTTTTAAAGCAATTTGCCTAAACTATTTTGGACTTATTTTATAGGACATGTTGTTTATATTATAAACAGAATGCTCACTCCATTACTTGACAATTCATCTCCTTATGAAAAGCTTTATGACAAGGCTCCTGACTAATATGATTTAAAAGCTTTTGGATGTCTTTATTTTGTAAGTACTTTGGACAGGAACAGAGCAAAATTTGACAAAAGAGTAGAGAAAGCTATATTTCTAGGCCATGTTTCTGGTGTCAAGGGCTACAAAGTGTACTCCCTTACCACTAACAAGTTTATAGTTTCTAGAAATATTAAATTTTTTTAATACATATTCCCTTATGATAGAAACATCAATGATGAAGAGTACAATGGTAATGACAACATTAGTCTTACTAACAATACTGATGAAACTAATGCTGCAAATAAGACTGTAAAAGGTATGAAAAAGTCAAAAAGGGATCATAAACAGCCTGATTACCTAAGAGACTATCACTGCAACCTAATAAGAGGGAGAAGTATTACTGATCTTGAAAAAGACAAGATATATCTCTTATCTTCTATTATTAACTACCCTAAGCTTTCTGAAAAACAAAAGTTTTTTTCTTTAGCCATTACTGCAGAATAAGAACCAAAGAGCTACAAAGATGCTTCTCAATAAAAGGAATGGCAAGAAGCTATGCAAGCAAAACTAAAAGCCTTAGAGGATAACAACACATGGAAGATTGTTTCACTGCCATAAGAAAAAGTTCCAATAGGTTGTAAGTGGGTCTACAAAAGAAAAAGAAAAAGTGATGGCACTGTGGAAAGGCACAAAGCAAGACTTGTGGCCAAAGGATACACACAATAGTATGGTATTGATTATAATGAAACCTTTTCTCCTATAGCTAAAATTACAACTATTAAACTATTACTTCCATTGGCTGCTAAAAACAATTAGCTGTTAGAACAATTAGACATAAATAATGCTTTTCTTCATGGTAGTTTAGATGAGGAAATCTATACGAATTTGCCTCAAGGAGTTAAATCTGACATTCCTAATGCTGTTTGTAAACTACAAAGATCTTTATGGTCTCAAACAAGCAAGTAGGCAATGGAATTCAACTCTTACTACATCTTTGATCAAAATAGGATTCAGTCAATCCATTGCCAATCCTTCCTTATTCATTAGGCAAAATAACAGCAACTTCATTGCACTTACTGTGTATGTAGATGATGTGATTTTAGCTAGTAATAATGAAAATGATATTAAAGAAGTAAAGCATTATTTACACAAATGTTTTTGTATTAAAGATCTTAGAAGTCTTTTCATTCTAGGCTCGGAGATTACAAGAAAAAAATCAGGAATTCATCTTTTTCAAAAGAAGTATACTTTAGATCTTCTAGCAGAGTATGGCTTTTTGGATTGCAAACTTGCAACCACTCCCATTTCAATGACTCAACAAGAACATAACCAGACAAAGCCACTTGAAGATATCACAGGCTACAGACAATTGATTGGCAACCTGCTTTATCTGACAAACACAAGGCTTGACATCTGCTATGATGTTTAATAGTTATCACAACATCTAGAGCACCCACATGAGGCACATCTCTCTGCTGCACACAGAATACTGAGATACTTGAAAGGGAAACTTACAGAAGGAATTTATTATTCATCAGATAAATACATACAACTGAAAGCCTTCACAAATTCAGATTGGGGAAGTTGCAAAGGCACAAGAAAATCTACCATAGGTTACTGCATTTTCTTAGGGGACTCATTGATCTCTTGGAAGTCTAAAAAGCAAAGCACTGTGTCAAGAAGTTCTTTTGAAGCTGAGTACAAGGCAATGGCTTCTACCGCTGTTGAAATACAATGGATTCTATACCTGCTCAAAGATTTCAAAATTCAACATTCATCCCCAGCCATGTTACATTGTGACAATGTATCTGCTATCCATATTGCCCAAAATGTTGTTTTCCACGAGAGAACGATATATCTTGAGATTGATTGCCATTTTGTAAGGAAAAAAGTTCAAGCTATCGTCATCTCATTACATCCTGTTTCTTCTCACAATCAACTGGCTGATATGCTAACAAAAGCTCTACATACTCCAGAGTTCCTCCATCAAATAAGCAGACTAGGATTGATAACAATTCAATGATGCTAGACTTGAGGGGGGGATAAGATTTATAAAAGAAAAATATGTTTTGTTAGTTAATATAGCCGTTAGATATATACAGGGTATTTTAGTCATTTGTATCATTAAGGGCATTAAGATCTTTTTACTTGTAAAAGTAGTTACTAGCCATTTATAAGGGAGATATTCATTTTCCCCAATTACCAATTTCTTCTGTAATTTTCTCTTTTCAACTTTAATGAAAATTTATACTTCTTTCTCTCTCTCTCTTTCATTAACAATTGGTTTGAAGGGGGGCTGGGTTTATGTGGGATGGATTAGGATTTTGTGAGTTTAAATCTTAAAGACAGAGGTAATGGGTGAAGATGAGATCACGAAAGAAGTAATTAATTAATTATTTATTTTAATTTATTAATATGAGATTTCAGCTTCTTCACGCGCTTTACTTTTCATTGCCTTACATATCAACTGCCACGTAAGCATTAGGAGGTTATATGATGCATTTTTGTCAACTTTAAGAGGCTGAGAGAATCTTTTAAAAGTTAGATGGAGCAATAAACTTTTCATAGCAAGTTCAGGGGGCTACCTATGCATTTGGCCAAAATGCAAATTCTTTCATTTCTCTTATAAATATTCGAGAGGAGAAATACAAATTATTTATAACGATAGATTAAAATATTTTATGCATTATTCCAATGGCATTACTCCCTAAAACTATAATTTAATCCACTCCAAAACTTTCTAATTAATTTCAAATTATTTTTCCGAGTCTCCAAAAAATTATTTGCGTATTTATGACCTTGATTAATGTTTTAAGATATATTCAACTATGCTAGACAACTTGAAAAAATGTGCTTGTTAATTTATACCATTCAAACTTAAACTATTTTAAGCCATATTTAAACTTTGTTCATTAATTATAGATTGTTATACTTCAATTGTAATTTTATTGTCATTCTGTGCATGAATTTTAATTTTCATTCATAACTATATATTTATAAGATTCAGTTAATATTGTCGAATATTCTATAAGTGCATTTATCTACATCATACATCTAATTTTACATTGCATCCGACTAAATATATTTATGGGAATGGTTGAAAAGTCTTAACTAACCCTTAAATAAATAAATAATTATTTTTTTTATGAAAAGTGTGAGTATACTTTTTATTGCTCTTTAGGAAAACTCAGTTATACACGTACAGAGGCAAAAAAGAACGGCCTTCCTACAACATAATTTATACAAGAATCATAGCGTACGTGTCTCTAACAGCACACAGTCCTAAGTCTGTTGCTATATTTTACCATTATGCATCTAACTACATTTTGAATTTGACTAACCAAGTAAACAACCGAGTGACAACACTTCGAGAAAATGCAAGAGTTTTTGTTACGCCAAAGCAAATAGACAGTAGCTTGCAATTAGATTTGGGCATGGGCCCGCAAGTCAGCAAGGCCCGTCCATACATGCTCTTTATGGAATGAGCTTGAACAAGTACTTTGTAATACAAGTACGGTCCGGTTCGGCCTGGATCGGACCTGTAATAGCCTGATTAATATATGGATTGGATTTAATTTTAGTATTAAAACTCGAGCCCGGATTGCTATGAACAGATGGCCTTTTTCTCACCTGCAAGGACCGCGTGAGATGTGTAGCACGGGGGTGGAAAGATAACGAGCGCTGTGAAGCGAGCTGAAGATTTGATCCTTATTTTAGAGTGATAAAACAATTGATGTTGATGTTGAATTTATGTCCAATTTGCATGTTAAAGGATACTAGACTTAACATCCCCGTATTTTAAAATAGAGTCGCCACCCGATTAAGCTCCACGGGGAAATTTTGGCATGATATTCCCACCGAGTAGTTAGACCGTACCTTAAAACAGAGATTCCAAGTTCGGATGATGTTATCTATTTACATTAGGCCAAGTTAAAATATTTCATTCTTTCTTAATCAGTTTTAATCCATCCTATTTATTGTGTTTTCGATTTATTTGTTGTTTTTGCGTTTATCAAGCATTCAAAGCGGTAAATAAATAATTATTACAGTTATCTAAAAATAAATGCAGAAAATAAAATAATAATTACACAGCTTTCCAAATCCTATACATTTTTCTATGCGATAAATAAAATACCCGAAGGCCTAACATTTACCCGAAGGCCTAACATTTATCTAACCTAAATCTACGTGCACAAAATGGTTAGCACAAATACAGCAATTTGTACGGGGTATATCACATAACATGCATAGTTAGTAACCAAAACATGACCCGAGTTAGCGTGAACATGGCATATTTCATTTACAATTTATGGAGTCCGGTTGGATGGCTAAAAATGGGATTTAATCGGCTTTTTGCGGGAAAATTCCTTTATATCCATATTTTAGACTCGATTGTTGTTTTAACCGGATTATTAGTGAAAATGCCATATGGTGTGGGGTGGGGTCTGTTTTCAGAAGGTTATGGACCTTCGTCGTTGCACTGTACATCCTAGCATTATAAATTTAAACTAGGTTGGAAAATAAACGAAATAAAACTGCTGTTCGGAAGGTCATGCCACCGGCGGCATGACTGAGGCTGCCAACGGCATCATGCCGCTGGCGGTATCAGTTATACAGGTAGGTTACATGCTTTTCTGGATACCATAAAGAAAGGGTCATGCAAGAAAATGGGGCCATTGGGGGCAAGTGAGGCCACGAGGGGTATCAACGATGCCGTTGGCGGTATGGTTGATACCGTCGGCGGCTTCAACTGCCTCCGGCGGCTTTTGTTTCTTGCAGCAGCTGTTTTTGGCCGAAAAGCGATCAAAAACCCAAAACTAAGCACAAACAGCAACTAAAATACAACAAATAAGTAAAATAGAAGCCAAAGAGCTATGAGACTCAGAATTTTTACCTTGAGGCCGTGAATCCACCTCTTCGTGATCCGTATGACATCTCCGGTGAGCTTAAATGATGATTTTGGGAAGTAAAGGGTGATTTAGTTTCTAAATCCTAATTTTGGTGATTTCTAAACCTAGAATACACCTAAATATCAGATAGTTCAGTAGAGAAAAACCAAGAAAAGATGAATTGAATCCTCTTTTCTTACCTTTTCTATACCTTATCCCACTAAAGCTAGCTAGAATGCTCAAAATTTGCTTGAAACTTTGAGTGGTGGAAGATTGAAACCTTTCAAATGGCTGAGAAATCTTGATTATATAGGCTAAAATTAGTTGAAAATTGCCTTTGATCAATTATCCATCGGATATCGAGCGAAAAGTGCACACAGCTGTCTGCAGAAGAAATGATGCCGCTGGGGGCATGAATGATACCGCCGGCGGTATCAGCAAGGCTGCTGGCGGCCTCGCTCCTCTGGCAGGTATGAAAAACTAGCACGAATCATGCCTGAAATCATGGACAAGGAGAGGAAATCCGGAAAAGGTTGATATTGACGGAAAAACTCAGGGTGTATTTTTTTTATTTTTAATGGGTACTTTGGGCTAGATTATTTTTTTGGTGTAATCATCAGTCTGAGCTACCACCGGACGCGCCGAACTGAATTTTTTCGAAAATAAAATTCACAGAGAATTTTATATCGGTAATAAAATCTCAAAAAAAAATTTTTATTGTGAAGAATAAAATCGGACATACATCATCATCGTTTCATGAAAGGGACTGTAAAATTTCGTACTCACAACTGTCGGGCCTGATAGAAATTGATAATATTTTATATTATATATTATATGTATAATAAAATGATTTATGAATATGTAATTAGTTTATTCTACCAGTATAATTATATTTATTACTATCAAATACCAATGTAAATTATAATTACTGACATAAAAAAGTAGTATAAATGATAGCTAGTCGGAGCATAGTAAATTTCATGATTAATGATACGTTAATAATTTTAAAAATAGATAATGTTTAAAAAAAGAGATATCTTAAATTGTTTATTTTATTTAAGAATATGTAATTAAATAATGAAAAATAGTTAATTATAAGCTTGTTTTAATGTTAAATATTAAAATATTAATTAATTTGATGAGTTGATAGTCCATTTGATTGTCTACATATACAAGATTAAATAGACAATGTCCAAAATTTATTGTACCACATTATATAAGAAAGAGAAAATGGGCAAGCTAGTATAGAACAATTCTTTAATCAATTATCTATTTATGTCTATATGACAAGACTATTATTGGAATGGACTATTTACTAAGATTGCTGTCAGTTACTCATTTAGCCGAAAAAAAAAATTGAAAGTACAGTATCTCATTTCTCAATGTTAACCCTTCAACTTCGTTTTGCTTTAATTTCATAATCATATACTATTTGAATAAGCTCTCTTAAATCTCATTGCATGTTCATCTTTTCTCTCCTTTAAACCCATAATATTTTTTTTTATTACGAATAGAAGTTTAATTGAATAATTAACATTTTTTATTTGTAAAAATTATTAATGGACGGGCCGGGTGGGCTGGACTGGGCTTGGGCTTACATAATTTTAAGAAAGCCCGGCCCGGCCTGAGCTCGATTAATATTATATACAAGTTGAGTCGGGTTTGAGTTGAGATTTTTTTAGCTAGGCCCAATTAGGTCCGGCACATGCCCAGATCTACTTGCAACCCATATAGGCCATAACCTGAAGTCTGCATTATTATAGCTCGCCGCAGTCACAGCCCGAGAGTAGGGGCGTTCGAAGAAAAGGTGGCCATGAGTTTCTGGACTGCACAGTCTGCACTCACAAACCGTACAACAAGACTCAATCCCCTGAATGAACTGTGAAAGTCTGTCTCTTTTCAGAAGCCTCTGTTGAGTCACTAGCCAAAATATGAATATGTGTTTGGGTAAAGCCGTACAACACCACACATGTTTAAAAAGACATAAATGGCTAGATGGTCCGACTAGGAGATCATAGTGATAGTTATTGTATTATTATGTTAATAGGAATAGCTTTTCGATCGTCTATACTTACCGCAACGTGTATGCGCTCAAGGAGAAAATTTCCCTAAGTTTCTGGAGCTTCCTCCAATACCAACTCGAGTCCACTGTAGGCAGAATATGCCAAAACTCCCTGGATTTAATATAAATGCTATGCACCCATTTGAGCCACAAAGAGTTATGTTCAAATGCAATAGCCCATAGATATTTCACTAGACCTACTTTATTCCATTTGGACCCTTCTTTAAACCCAAGACCACCAAGGACAAACGCTCTCCCAAGCAACATTATGAATTTTCGCACCCCTCTTTCTCACCCCAAAGAAACCATCTGCAAACCATATCAATTTCTTTAACTACGGACTGGAGTAGACAGAAAATGCGCATCCAATAAGATTTAATGCCAAACAATACCGAAGAGATAAGTTGTGCTCGTCCTGCAAAAGACAAGTGCCTAGAGCTCCAACATACCACAAGCTTCCAAATCTTATCAATCACACACAGACAACCATACTCGGCTCCAGTTAATAGGCTTGAGTGGAACCCCAAGATATTTCATCGAAAAATGACCTTTCTCAACTCCAGCCATCTCCAAAAGACAACTTTGAGTATCATCAGTGACGCCACAAGTGTACAAGGATGATTTCCTTTTGTTGGAGAACTTTTAAACCTCCAACAAAGATCCAAAAGCCACGACAAACAAATAATTTCAATATGAATACTTTTGTGGTTTTAAAATTTTCTCTTTTTATATTCAGTTCATTTTTTAAATGAATTTTATATTTGGGGTCCATAATTCCAAAAAAGTGGTCCAAACATTCATTATTCTCTTGAACATGTTAAAAGGGTGAAGCCATAACTTTTGATGCAAATGAGAATCAGTTTTCTTTTCCTTTCTCTTTCTTATTACTATTAAAGAAACAAAATTATAGTTGAGTTTTGGCGACTCTGTCCATGTTCAATAATTTCTTGAAA
Source organism: Euphorbia pulcherrima (assembly GCA_947683365.1). Taxonomy (NCBI): domain Eukaryota; kingdom Viridiplantae; phylum Streptophyta; class Magnoliopsida; order Malpighiales; family Euphorbiaceae; genus Euphorbia; species Euphorbia pulcherrima. The sequence continues at coordinate 77,948,175 of CANTUS010000001.1, read as the reverse complement.
AACTGTATTTTACATCTTTGTTACTAACTACTATATTTAGTATTTGATTAGGATTACTAAACAATTATTATATCTGTTTTACATACAATAACTAATTGAACCACAAACAACAGTAACAGTGATATCAAATGATACTTCTTAACAATAACAACTCAACATCCAAATAAATTACCACTAATTTTCTGCCAACAAATAACCTAAAAGTTTCTTAAAATTTTTAAAATCTAAAATTGAAAAATATTTGATAATTCTAATGTATAAAGAAAATTTATTAAAAAAAGCTGCAATTTAGATTGGATAAGAAGGAATAAGTAAGCTATTCTAAATTCCTTTTTCAAGGATAAAGAAGGTGAAATACCATTAATTAAATAAATTAATATTCAATACATAATTTTATATGGAGAATTGTGTATATAATATAATCCATTATATTTCCAAAGAAAAATATAAAAATATTGGCACGAGATTTTAAATTCTTTCTCGCGAGACAATGATGACTTATATCTGATTTTATTTTTCATTATAAAATTTTTTTTTGGAATTTTTTATTACCTATATAAAATTCTCTACGAATTTTATTTTTAAAAAAATTCAGTTCGATGTGTCTGATAACACGTCCGGTGGTAGCTCAAACCGATGATTTACACCTAAAAAAATAATTTAGTCCTAAATATCCTTAAAAAGTCAACAAAACCCTAAAAGTTCAAAAAATCCCCTTGAAATTGCTTTTTGTGTTGAACTCTCTGATATTTAGGAGGATTTTAAGTTTAGAATCACTGAAGTAGGATCTAGAGACCTAAATCGCCCCTTTACTTCCCAAATCATCATTTGAGCTTCCCGGAGGTGTCATTTGGATCACAAAGAGGTGGATTCACAACCCCGAGGTAAAACTTCTAAGTCTCATAGCTCTTTGGCTTTCATTTTACTTGCTAGTTGTGTTTAATTGCTATTTTATGCTTAATTTTGGGTTTTCGGTGTCTTTCCGACCGAAAATAGCTGCTGCAAGAGATTGAAGCCGCCGGAGGCACTTGAAGCCGCCGGCGGTTGTGAGCGGACGACCTTTCGGATAGGCTGCGAAGCCGGGCTGATCCATGGAAGTAATGGGCATGACGGTTATTATGAAAATTGTTTTGCATACTCTAATGTCGAAAAGATACGAAATTGAAATCCTGTACTTAAAATAGGGTCGCCACCCGGTTCAGCTCAACCAAAAAATTTTGGTACGATTTTCCCACCGGGTGGTAGACCATGCCTTAAGTAGAGATTCTGAGTTCGGATGATGTTATCTATTTTACATTGGCCAAGTTAAAAGGTTTCATTCTTTCTCAATCAATTTTAATCCACCCTATTTATTATGTTCGGTTGTATATTGTTATCGTGTTATCAAGCATTCAAAGAGGGAAGTAAATAAATTATTACAGTCATCCCAAATAAAATACGGAAAATAAAATAATAGTTACAAGGCTTTTTAAATCCTATACATTTGTCTATACAATAAATAAAATACCCGAAGGCCTAACATACATCTAACCTAAATCTACTTGTACAAAAACGGTTAGCACAAATACGACACGTTGTACAAGGTACATCATGTAACATGCATAGTTAGTGAACCAGACAAGACCCGAGTAAGCGTGAACATGGCATATTCATTTTACAATTTATGGGGCCCGGTTGGATGGCTAAAAATGGGGTTTGAACGGTGTTTGCGGGAAAATTCCATTATTTCCATATTTTAGACTCGATAATTATTTTAACCGGATTATTAGTGAAATGCCACATGTTATGGGGTGAGGTCTGTTTTCAGGAGGTTCTGGATCCTCATTGTTGCACTGTACATCCAAGCTTCAGAAATTAAACTAGGTTAGAAATAAAACGAAAATAAAACTGCTGTCTAGAACTCTGTATCGCCGGCGGTATGAATGAGGCTGCCGGCGGCATCACTGATGTCGCCGGTGATCTCATTTACACAGGCAGGCTGTATGACATTCTAGATACTATAAAGAAAGGGTCCTGCAAGAAAATAAAGTAGTTGGGGATAAATGAGGCCACTGGCGATATCAACGATGCCGTCGGCGACATGGTTGATACCGCCGCCGGCTTCAAGTGCCTTAGACGGCTTCAGTTTCTTGCAGCAGCTATTTTCAGCCAGAAAGCGACCAAAAACCCAAAAGTAAGCACAAAATAGTAAATAAACACAACAAACAAACAAAATGAAAGCCAAAGAGCTATGAGACTCAGAATTTTTACCTCGAGGCTGTGAATCCACCTCTTCGTGATCCAAATGACACCTCTAGGGAGCTCAAGTGATGATTTGGGAAGTAAAGGGGGGGATTTAGGTCTCTAAATCCTACTTTAGTGATTCTAAACTTAAAATCCACCTAAATATCAGAGAGTTCAGTAAAGAAAAACCAAGAAAAGATAGATTGAATCCTCTTTTCTTACCTTTTCTAGACTTTATGGCACTAGAACTAGCTAAAACACTCAAAAATCTCCTCAAGATTTCAAGTGATAAAGGTGTTGAACCCTTATTTCTTCTGAAGATGGCTGTTTATATAGGCTAAAATCTAGTGGACAATTGACTTTGATCAATTATCCAATAGATAAAGAGCATAAAAGCTGACAGCTATAGAATCCATGCTGGTGGCGGCATGGGTGATACCGTTGGCGGTATCGCTGAGGCCGCTGGCGGCATTAGCTTTTGCCAGATCCAAAAAATAAGTAAAAAATAGGGGAAAAAGCAGGAAAATCCGCCCAAAAGCGATTTCAGTGGGATATTTTAAATTTTTAGGGTTTTATTTAATTTTTTAATGGTATTTAGGACTAAATTTTTTTTTTGGTGCAAATCATCAGTTCGAGCTACCACCGGACGCGTTATCGGACACGTCGAACTAAATTTTTCTAAAAATAAAATTTGCCGAGAAATTTATATCTATAGTAAAAATTCTAAAAAAGAATTTTAATCATGAGGAATAAAATCGGGTATACGTCATCATCGTCTCTCTCGAGAGACTTTAAAATCCCGTGCTCACAGGCTGCCCCTTGAGGGATCACTGTTGCCATAGGTCACTATGATCGTATGAAAAGAGCAAGGGTTTAGAAATTATATCTGACAGCTAGCGTGCTAGGTCTGAAGGATGACAAGATTCTGCTTCTGCCAGGACTTTCACTTGGTGATTGGTTTGCCCCTTGGTCGGGCTTGGGCTTTGATGATTGGCGGGCTGGACCCGAAGTATGACTGGATTTTAGCTCCGTCGGGACCTTCACTTAATAATCGGTTTGCCCCTTGGTCGAGCTTGAGCTTTGAGATTTGCCAAATGGGGCTTGGGCTCCTCAGGTTTGCCAAGCGGGGCTTGGGCTTCTCAAGTTTGCCTAGCAGGGCTTGGGCTTTCACCTTTGCTAAGCGGGGCTTAGGCTTTTTAGGTTTGCCAAGCGGGGCTTGGGCTTTTCAGGTTTGCCAAGTGGGGCTTAGGCTTTTCAGGTTTGCCAAGCGGGGCTTGGGCTTTCAGGTTCGATCTGCAAAGAGTGATAAGTAAAACAAGATTAGACAGACTTTTAAATAACGTTTTTACTACTTGATCGATTTTGTGAAACAAAAAATATTTTTGCCCCTTCGATCAACAGTAAAAATGTGATAATTAAAAGTATAAGGATTTCAGAAGTCCTGGGATGTCAAGGTTTGAGTCGGGATCCTACTGAACTTTTAAAAAGGCAACTAAAATGCCTCTGGAGAAACTGATGTCACCGGCAGCTTAGAGTGATGTCGCTGGCGATTTGGTTGATGCCGCTGGCGGTATGGGGTGCCACATGGCACCTTTGACCGGTCAAAGAAATTTAAAATTGGCCCTGGTGAGGATGAGGCCGCTGGCGACTTAGGTGATGCGGTGTTATTAAGAGGTGCCGGAGCACTCGCCTAGGCGCTGAGTCTAGGCGGCGCGACGCCGGAGCAACTTACCGGCGTCAAGTCGCCACCACTTTCAGGATGCGCTGCTTAAGCGAGTGCTTGAGTCTAAAATTAAGGTGCTAAAGTCGGCGCCCCAAGAACAAGAAGATTTTTTAGGTTTAGATAGATTGTTTGGAAAAAATTTTAGCTTGATTACAGAGCATTAGCCGGAAAAAATGGCGTGTGAAAGAAAAGTAATGAGGAAGAAGACAGTATGTTTTTCCTTTCATTTTCTAATATTATATTATTAAGGCCTAATACATTAAGAACCTCTTGAATTTGTTCACAAACACCTATTTGTTCCCTGAACATTTAAAAGTTTTCAATGACCCCTAAACTTGCAAAAAGTCCTAATTTATCCCTTGAACTTGTAAAAAGTGAACCAATTTGCTCCCTCAATTCCGTATGTTGTCTTTTAATTGAAGAGAAAAAATAACATATTTAAAAGGTCAAACTAACCAAACTCTGACACATAATATTTAAGAGGTAATACGATTCACTTTTTATAAATTTAAGAAGTTATTTAAAATTATTTTATAAATTTAAGGAGTTATTTAAAATTTTTAAAAAATTTAAGGGTAAATGTTTATTTGGGACAAATAGAGCCATTATTACATAAATGAGACGTGTTGGAACCAACACCATATCAAATTTAAAATCGAGCCCCACTTATTATCTCTCTGAACACATGTATATAAAATTATAAACAATGTACCCCTGGTCAAGTCTATTACTTTTTCACGTTTACAGACAATTTTATATATTATATAAATAAAATTAAATCTATTCTATTCAATTTTTTTTATCTAGATATTATATAACAATTTTTTAGTAATAAATTTAATTTAACTTGTCAGTACTAATTAAATAACTTTTTGTGATGAACATTTAATACTTTTTCTTCAAGTATATATTTTTCAGATGTTTATCATTAAGTTTTTTAATCAATTTGTATATAATTACCTATTAATATTTTGTTTATACATCTTATCAATGAAACAAATAAATTAGATCTCATTTATTCTTATTGTACTTAAATGTTGAATTATTATATAATTATACATTCATTTTTTTTATTATATGTAATTTTTTTTACTTCTTTCAAATACTCATTTATAATTGTAGAATAACATAATTATTACTAATTTATATTATTTTTTTATTATGTAGCGCCTTGCTTCCCTCGGGCGAGCACCTTTTGTGGCGCTTCGCGCCTCAGGTAATTTGAAGCTGTAGCGCCTCGAGGGCGCTTAGCGCTTTTAATAACACTGGGGTGATGCCCCCAGCGACATGAGCTGACACTGCCGGCAGTGTGGAGGGACAGTTTCAGATATAATTAAATTCCTCGAATTCCGTGCGGATGTTTAATACGGGTTTAAACTCTTATTTTCCTCATTCTGCGTTTACAGAGGCCGAAAGTCTTTCCCCTTTTCTTTCTACTCTCTCAAACAAACTCACTTCTCTTTCCTTTCTACTCCCAATCATGAAGAAGATCTTCGGGCGTAAATCTAGCAGGTCCAAGTCTGATGATCTGCCTGCTTCTTCCATTGAGAGGCTGAAATTATGCCCGGTTCATGTGGGTTACAGCTTTAAAGAATTCGAATCGACAATTTGGTCCCGGACAAGAAAAACCACATCTCTTACTTCCAGGTAATCCTACAAAACTCAAACCTTTTTGTTTCGTTTGAAGATTTTGGTTCTAGACTAAAAAAAATGGTAGAATAAAGGTTAAAAACAAGAGATATATGTTAGAATGCATGTTATAGGCCTATTTTCTGCTCGATCTATGCCCCGAAACTGGTTAATTGCATTTTTGGGGTGATTTTGTGCGATTTTGGGCGAAATTGGATTCTGCCTGTAGAAATCGATGCCTCTAGCGACATTACTCTTGTCGCCAGCAGCTTCACCTTAAAAAAAAAAGGCCGAAATCATGCCATATCGCTGCTGATTCCATCAATGTCACTAGCGACCTCATTCATACCACTAGCAGTATGGCTAATGTTACCGGTGACATCACTGCCCCAACAACGGCATCAGCAGCATTCCAGCAGCTAATTGACATAGAAATAGAATTATATACCTGATTTGTTCCTTTTCGATTTTTGCAGCCGCACGCACTAACTTGTACCAGAGGTATGAGGACTATTGAAGAGTGGTGGCACCATATTGAGGAGAAGGATTCTGCACTTGCAGCTGCCATAGATGACACGAGTTTTGGGGGGCTAGCCCGTGCTATGCCCCTACTGATGCTAAAGCTTTCCCACCCGGCCTTTATCGCTCTGACTGAGAAGTGGTCCGAGACCACTCATAACTTTCACTTCCAGATTGACGAGGTGACTATTACCCCTTCCGATATGGTGGAAATGACTGGGCTGCCATAGACCAAAGAAGTGATTCATTTCAATGTCTATATGGAGATGAACCACCTCAGGGGGCCGGTGGTGAAAAGGGTGATGAAGCTCTTTGGATTGAAGCCTAAGTTAAGGCGATTGTGCTATAGAGAGTTGCAAGAGTACTAGATAGAGGTTGGAGTGGTCCCCGAGACCTAGCAGGATGCTTGCATCCATTCGTTTATCATTTCATTATTGATTGTGCTGTTCTTTTCGGTCTCAGGCAGTAAGGTCAACTATGGGTTGATTTCTACTATCGAGGATATGGCGACTATCAAGGAAAAGAACTAGGCTAGGGCCATTTTAGCTCAGATGTACTATGGGCTGGACATAGAAGCCCAAAAGAAGGAAAAGGTCCTCTGCATGAGCCATTTGCTACTCCAGGTATATCCTTTTGAATATTGCTTTATTATCATGGTTAGTTGCCTTTATCTTTTTGGTGTGTTGATCTTTTGGACTGATTGGCTGTCACTTATGCAGGTTTGGGCCTTTGAGCATCATATCCTCCCCCTGGTTAAGTTCAATACTACGGTGCTGCCGGATTCGTATTTTCTTGCCTGGTGGTGCGGGAGCGTTACAGGACTCGACAAGTATTCTACCGCATACAGGGAGGCTCTGAGGAACTTACAGATCGGCTCAGTATGTTACTTTAACTTTTAGCCCTATCTTACATTTAATAAATCATTGGTTAAAAAACACATTTATGAATTTAGATTGCTTACATTAGCTTTCTGCTTGATTTGATTGGCCAGGTCGTTAGGGATCCTTTTGAGGAGGTGTCTAACCCTGCTGCTGTCCTTACGGTCCGACAGGAGGTGGATGACCGTAGTTTTATGATGGAATGCCCCATGGCTTTGCCTTGGTACTTAGGGGAGAGAGTTTGCGGTTCGAGGGAGCTTATGCCTGCTACTAGGCCGATGCCTGTGGGTCCCCCTATAGGCCTATGATGGCCTTACTTGACCATTATTGGTGCGGACGATAAGGCTAATTATTTGGAGGGCAACGGTCGAGTGGTTGGGAGTGTCCCTGGCCCTTATAATGGCCACGTATTGCGCTTGCTTATGATATGCCCCTGCATCCATGCTAACGATTCTATCGCCTTCCATACAAAAAAGAGGAAGGAAGAGATAAAAAGGCAGAGGTGTGGTATTGTTAATGAGAGTGATGAGGATGATAAAGAAAGTGGCGGAGGTGAGGGCAATCCCGAGGGGCAGGGCGAGGTTGGTAAGGATGCACCGATGGCTCACAAGGGGCACCGTTCTTCTGATGTGAGATCGTTCCTTTCTTTTATATTTATTTATGTCACATGCTTGGATCAAAATGGTTGCTTATGCTAGTCTTTTATGTTGCTTTTGATTTTTAGGCACCTCCCAGGAAGAGAGGCCGGGCCGAGGATAGTAGAGTACAAGGCTAAGGTAGACCTGAGGGTGCCGAATTCGTAGAAGGGCACCTCTCGACTGCTTTGGAGACTCATTTCCTACTGATGAACTCAAGAGGCGATTTTTGTAACGAACCGAAATTCCCAAAATTTGCTTATAATAAATTACTATGGTATTAAAAATATCATAGAAATTATTTTTATTGTTATTGTTGTTATTGGATATAAGGTATGAGGAAATAAGAGCTAATTATAGTAAGAATGATGAAATGGGCATTTAATTATTTGATCAGGGGCATTATTGGAAATTAAAAAAAAAAAGAAAAGAAAATCAATACATACAGCATCTTCTCTTCTTCACTTTCATTCCTCTTCTTCTTCTACACTTTACATCTCTCCCTTAACAAAATTCTCCCTAATTCAAAAACTTCCGATTTCTTCGATTCAACTTCGAATTCTTGTTAGAAATCGATCCTTAAGCCCTCTATCATCATTAATTTCAGTCAATCAAGACTAGAAGAGGAGGATTTCAGATTTTAAGGTTTGAATGAATAGTAGCCCGAGTTTGAGGTGAGTGATTTTTGGTGAAATTAAAGCTTAATTAGTAAAATTCATGGTAGATTAAGCATATTTATGGTATTAGGAAGTTTATTTATGCAATATCTTGATAGAATTATATATGGCTGTTGTAGAGGAAGCTATTGCAAGTAAATCAAAGGCAAAAGGGGTAGAAGAGAGCTAGAAAGAGCATAGAAAAAGGTTTGTGTCCCGAATTTCGATTTATCGATTTTTTGGAAAATTTTCCAGATTATATACCTGTTTCGTTTTAATGTTTTCTCTCGTTATATAAATCCGATTTGAACGATTCTTGATTCTATTGATATCTACAGAAAGTAAGGAACATATGTTCAGAAGAAAACTTGTTGAATTTCGTTCTTTTTCAATGTGAAATTTTCGTTTGAAGTTGAGTCATGAAATCTGTTTTCGGAAAATCTCAGCTTGGTATACTGTTTAGTATTTTGATCATAACTTTGGTTATAAAATTTGGATTTCTGTGATTCTAGTGGATTTGGAAAGCTGAGACATGTGTCTAATTATGTTTAGAAGAAAGTTCTTCGATTGGATGATGTTTTGATAGTGAAAAATGCAGGGGAAGTCAGGTTACGAAACCTGGAAAAATTCTGGAAAGCATGATATTGATTTTATTGAGTTTTAATTGAAGTTTGATGCTTAAAAATTTGGGATTTGGATTTCTTAATTACTGAAGTTATGTTGAATTATAATTGATGGTTTATACTGAAATTTTTAAGGTATTACTTTGATTTATTGCCCTTATTAAACGAGTAGAATACGGGTCAGGGTAGATTGGCGCCAATAAAGGGGGGTACAGTATTGTACAAACAATTGAAGCTTTGGCTTCGGGCTTTGGCCGATATTATGATATATATATATTGATATTGAAGCTTCGGCTTCGGGCTTGACCGATATATTGATTTTTGAAGCTTCGGCTTCGGCTTCGGGCTTGACCGATATATTGATTTTTGAAGCTTCGGCTTCGGGCTTGACCGATATATTGATTTTGAAGCTTTGGCTTCGGGCTTGTCCGCTCCCGTATCCATTTTACCGTTATTCAGGACTTGTTTACTTTGGGCAATATGTGGTTAAAGTGTTTGGAAAAAAAATTGGATATAAATTTGATTATACTTTGAAATGATGACTATATAAGTTTTGTGATTTGGTTCCATAAAGTTGGTTAATTTATTTTTAACTTATAAATATACTTTGTTTCTATTTTAAAAATATTCAAAGTTGTTATTTTTTTATGGACACCACTAAGCAAATTGCTTAGCGTGTAGTTGATTTTCTACGCGTAGGTGGAGAACTTGTAGATAGCTTGGACCAAAGTGGTACAGGTGGATCAGCTTAAAGAGCAAATAAGGAAAGACTCGAGGTGGATTTGTAATGTAATATAATATTATGGTTTGTAGAATAATGGCATGTACTAGATAGTATTGAGAAATATTTGGAGAATAATTAGCATTGGGAAATAACTTGGAGTTTGGAACGCTATATTTGTATTTGTGCATATTAAATCTATAAGTATTGAACTCTATATAATGGAGTAGAGTTGTTTATTGGGTGAGTATAGTTACCGTGGCGCTCCCTATTGGGGGGGCGTTACAATTTTCATACCAGGGAGATAACCCCGAGCAGCCACTCACTGAACTTTATGCCTATGAACACAACTCATGTAAGTCTTGTGCAAATGCAAACATATTCATATGATAATTCCTTTGGTGGCTTCCTTTTAATTGCCTCTTTTTGGATTTTTCAAGTTTCGCGTGCTGAGGCAGAGCGGTTGGCTGGAAGCGCCTTTGCTCTTAGAGACACTCTTGTTTCCCATACCTTACTTGCTCAGGTATATCCCCTACTATGATATAACATTGTAAAATAAAATGCATGTATGAATGTTATAAATGATATGGATTGTTGTTGTTTCTCTGTCTGTAGGATTTTATGGCCCTCACACTGTCAGATGCTAATAAGGCCTAGCGAAGGTACCAGGAAGAGACGGGGGCACTCCAATGCCGTGTGAGTGAGCTACAGAGTCAGCTGGATGCCACCTTGCATGAGAGAAGAAGCAAGCATAACATGGATCGTGCAACCCTGACCGAGGCGAGTCGTATGGGAAGGAAGGTGACAGTTGGCCATCATCCTAGAGGTGATCCTAAGAGCACATAGAGCGTCCCGGGGACTGAGAAGGTTGTCGTCAATCGCTTTCTTATGGATGAGCTGGAGTATTCATGTCGCCCTACCGATGATGGTGACTAGTTCTAGATTCACCTGCTGATCCCTATTTTCCCTTTTCTTTTTGTTTTTATATGGATTTGGTTTGTATGCCCTTGATACATTGGGTTTGAATGTTTGATTTTTGATTTTGGATGATTTCGATTTTGTTTAGGCTTAGGATTTGGATATTTTGGTACTCTCGCACCTTCGGGCTTTTGGTTTGAATAAGATTTGAAGTTTACAGGTTATTCATAGGTCTAAACTGCTTAAAACAGGCCTAAAATTTACAGAAAATAATGTCAAACTGCCGGCGGTATCATTGATATCGCCATCCGCATGAAAATTTGATCTCCTAAATAATATAGACAAAGCTGCCTGCAACCTATACCGCTGGTGGCATCGCACCATATCGCAGGCAACCTGACCCATTTCATCAGTGACATTGGCAATATCACCGGCGATATCACCAACCCAGAAACTCAGATTCAGTCATTTTCTCAAATTCAACCATGGCAAACCATAATCAGAAGCTATGGGGCTTCTTGGAAAGCCTGGGAAATACGGACTCAAAGAAGTTAGAGAAATTTAGGCTATGGGGGGCTTTCGATAAGAAGTTACAAAAATTTAGGCTATGGGGCTTTCGATACATTGTGGCATGGCCCGTAAGTCCCGAATTCCTTCATACGGTATTGACTTTTGGGATCGGATGGACCATGTATTCTGATTTTCCTCATTCGAGCTATGCCCCCTATTCGAGGAGTTCCATCCCATATTAGGGGTTCCATGCCCCAAGCGTGTGCCCCTAGCACTCTCAGAGTTTTACTTTTGTATGGATGGCGTTCCCCGAGGGTTATAAAACTTAGATTCGTGGACCCATTTTTATCCTGACTACCTGACCAGCCCGGATTTCAGCTTAGTGTTATGTTGAAGTGGTGCCGAGGGGCTTCTAAATCTCACCTTGCTTGGCCTTTCATGCTCGCGTTGTTACTTATGGCGGAGTTTATATGTGGAGTAGGCCTAATTGCCCCCTTCAGGCTAATTTTGCTTATCGATCCTATGTCGATAGGGGCTTCTCCCATAGCTGTGGGACTAGCAGAGATCTTGCTAAACACAGATGCTGCTTCCACCGACCCGACTCTTATCAGTGACCATCTTACACTACTGCAGGTATTCATTTTCCCCCATCTTTTAAATTGTTCACTTTCTCCTGTCCTAATCTAAAATTGTTTACAGGTATGGCTGATAGAGAAGCTGAAGATGAAGGAGGCACCACGGGGGAACCCCGAATAAGTACTTACCTGTCTAGCTGAGGGAAAGAGGGCTTATTCAAGCAAATTTTGATCAGTTGACATTTGACAACTGGGTGCCTATTCTGAGGGGCTATACAGGTGCATAAATACAATGGGTCAACCCATGGTGAAGGATCTTAGATGTGGTTGTGGAGTCCTGAGGATCCTTTGTTCAATTGTTAGGTCTGGAGAGGTCTTCATTCTATACCCCGTATTGATTATGCCGTCAGTACGGCAAGCAACAGAGAGTCTCGATCAAGCTACCTGAGAACTAAATTAGAATCTATAAAGCTAGATGGGTGAACCACATCCAGGAAAAGTGGGCTAGAGAGGCCATATATGAGACTCTAGACTATGCTCATGTGGAGACCATTGAGACTGATATACACTACAGAGGATGACTCACTGAGATTAGATGTCTGATGACTTGATCTGAGCAATCATGGGCCCACTTTGAGGGAGAACAAGCTGAGCAGGCACACGAGCCCTTTTCCACTACCACCTTATGGAGGATTTCTAGGTATTATGATGATGGTGCGGGGAGCTCGGCTTGAGATGCGCTTTCTTTTAGTTCTATCTTTTGCATAGGCTAGTCAGGGTGATAGACTTATCGAACTTTATTTTATTATATGTCTTTTATTTGGTTCTAATTTTTGCATAGATTGCCCCTAGGGGTTTTCAATCTATCAAACCTTGTCTTTATTTTTACCTGGACCACCCTTTTTGGGTTTTCAATCCAGCAGACTTTTCTGAATTTTGCATCGACCTCGCTCTTTTCATTCTATTAGAATTATTTTTATTTATTGCACCTATTTGATTTGGAATAATGTGAACTCTGCATTTGGTTTACTTGTTTTGCCCCTATGGATACAAAATTCACATAAATATAAGCATTCAGAATTCAGCAAAAGAGATACTTTCATTAAGTGAACTAAAACAGAGTACATGATGTTTGGTAAACATTCCCATTGATTTAACTCCCGATGCCAAATAGCCTAAATCGATTTTCTAGAAAGCACTCTCTCTTTTCTCACATACCCTAATTTTTGCCTAGATTGCGCTTTTCGGGTTTTCAACCTAGCGGGTTAGTCATATCCCCTAGTTTTTGCACAGCCAATTTATAGAATACCAACCGTCGGGTGTCACCCTAATTTTTACCCGATCAGTAAAAGACCAAAAGGCGGGTGATTATTATATCTATTTTTTTTTATTTTTGTGCTACTTTTTTTTGATTTTATTTCTTTTGGATTAGTTGTGATAACGCTTAAGCCTGTCTTGGTTCATGGGGTTCACGAACTCGTTCCTGTCTATGTCCATAAGCTTGACCGCCCCTTTACTAAGCATCTTCTTTATCACATACTATCCTTCCTAGTTAGGCCTAAATTTGCCCCTTGCGTCAGTGGTGGAAGGTCTCAACTATTTGAGGATTAGATCTCTAGCTTCAGGGGAAACTTCTAGTGTCTTACCCGACTATTATAGGCTCGAACCATGCGCTGTTGGTACATATGGAGATTATCTAGGGCCCTTAACCTCTGTTCGTCCATCATATTTAGCTTCTCAAACCTCACCTGAGTCCATTTAGATTCCTTCAGTTTAGCCTCTAATGCGACTCTCAGTGAGGTTACTTGAGTCTCAATTGGCAAGACCACTTCCATTCCATAGACTAGGGAGAACAGATTTTGATCAGTTGGGGTACGGACACTTGTGTGATATCCCTAAATAGTGAAAGGTAGTTTATTAGCCTAATCCCTGTAATCAGATATCATCCTTGAAAGGGTCTTCTTTATCAATTTATTAGCTACCTCGACAGCACTATTGGCTTGTGGTCTGTATGGAGAAGATCTATGATGTCCAATCTCGTATTTCTCAATTAGATCAGCGGTTGCCCCTTGAAATTGTACCCCGTTATCTGAGACTATGTAATGCGGAAGTCCATACCGAGCGAAAGTGTGCTTCTCTATGAACTTGGCCATCTTCTTGGCGGTGACATTGGTGTAGGATTCGGCCTCTACCCATTTTGAGAAATAGTCCACCGCTACCACTATAAATCTGTGCCCGTTTATTGATGAAGGACTAATTTCACCGATTATATCTATCCCCACACCAAGAATGGCCAAGGAGTGGATAAATGATGGAGCTCGATGGGTGGTAGATGTTGTATATCCCCATAAATCTGGCATTGGTGGCACTGCTTGACTTGGGCAATGCAATCGGTCGTAAAGGTGAGCCAAAAGTATCCCAACCGTTGATTTTTCTTTGCGAGAGTGAGACCATTCATATGAGGGCCACAATCACTAGCATAGACCTGAACAATCACCTTTTGAGCCTTTGATTCAGTTAAGCAATAAAGCAGTAAACCGTCACTAGTGCGCTTGAATAGATCATTATCGATAATCCAAAATTGGACAGCGAGCCATCATAGAGTGGTATGGTCCGAGTCAGAGGAATTTAGTGGATATTGTCCGATTTAGAGAAGCAGGATGATGTTAGAGTACCAATAGGGCTCGATTGAGATGGCGAGGACCTACTCAACCGGATGAGCGTGGTAGGGGATCTTAGTCGATAAGAGAACCAATGGACGGATAGATTATTATTGGGGTCCTTCCCATAAGGAGGCCAAGGTGGCCAGAGAGTCAGCCATTTGATTCTCATCTCCGGGGATGTGGTGATACAAGCAAGAGGTGAACTTCTCGGATTAGCCTCGGAATGCCTCAACATAAGGACAGACAGATTCTTCTTTAATTTCCCAATCCTCGATAACCTAACGGATCGCAAGAGATGAATCCCTGATTACAGACACCATACAGGCCCCGACCTGGAGGAGAGCTTTGAGACTAAACAAACAAGCTTCGTATTCAGCTCCATTATTGGTGATGTGAGCACGGGATTTTGCAGTCCCTCTTGCGAGACGATGATGACGTGTACCTGATTTTAATGCCTCATAATAAAAGTTCTTTTTAGAATTTTTATTACCAATATAATATTCCTTGCGAATTTTATACTTGGTAGAAATCAGTTCGGCGTGGGCAATAACATGTCTAGTAGGAGCTTGAACCGATGATTTATACCCAAATTAAAAAATACCTATTAAAATATCATTAAAGATAAAAAAAGATGCCTTTTGACCCACTTTTAACCACTTTTAGCGACTTTTTAGGCTCTTAGGCTCGCTGACTGTCGGGCATGCTAGAGGCTGATGCCACTAGCGGCATCAGCCATGTCGCTGGCGATATCACCATGTTGCCGGCGGCATCATCCATACCGCCGGCGGTATGACCCAAAGCGGGTCTCTACTCAGACAACCTTTCAGCCACTTTCGGCGAAATTAATCAAAAAGGTCTTGAAAACCACCCTAATTTGCCAATAAAAACACACCTTAGGCTTTGGGAAAGGGGGAGGAAGAACCATCTAAGGTTAGAAGTTTAAGGTTAGAATGAGAAAATAGATTTTAGTGAGATAAGAATTAGATAAGGCAGGAAAAAAGGATTCTAACCCATTTTTTCCTGGTTTTTCTTCTTTGAACTCTTTGATTGTGAGCTTAAAATCAGTAAATCATGTAGTTAAAATCAACTTAATTGGATTTAGAAGCCCAAAATACTTAAATTTGCTACTAAATCATCGTAACAAGCTCCCCAGAGGTATTTCTTTTTTGTTCACAAAGAGGTGAATTCAGGACCCCGAGGTAAAAATTCTGAGTCTCATAGCTCTTTGGCATTAATATTACTGATTTATGTTGATTCTTGTTGATTTTTGCTCATTTTTAGGTTCTCAGTCATTTCTGACTATTACCTGTTGCTGTTGTAAGAAATAGAGGTCACTGGAGACATGTGATGTCCCCAGCAGTATCGCCCATATTGCCAGAGACATCGCTAATACCGCCGGTGGTATCACATTCCCCAAAGACTTCACTTTCTTGTGGGACCATTTCTTTATGGTACTCAAAAAGCCATGTAACCTGCCTGCATACTGATGTCACCAGCGACATCATTGATGTCACCGGCGGCATCATCCATGCCGCCAACAACATCAACCATGTCGCCGGCGGCATCAGCTGCATCGTCGGCGACATGACTTTCTGGACAACTATTTCTATTTTGTTAGTTTCTGACCTAGTTTATTTTCCAAAACTAGGATATATAGTGCAATGATGGAGGTCCAAAACCTTTCGAAGCTGATCCCACCCTATAACATGTGGCATTTTCACTAATAATCCGGTTAAAATAATGATCGAACCTAAAATTTGGTTAAAAACAGAATTTCTCGCAAACGTCGTTCAAATCTCATTTTAGCCATCCAACCGGGCTTTATAATATTGTAAATAAAACATGTCATATCTGTGCTAACCATCTTCTGCAAATGAATGTATATTAGACGTTCGGGCATTTTATTCATCGCATAGAAAAATGTGTAGGACTTGGAAGCCGTGTAATAATTTTATTTTCCGCACTCATTTTTGGATGACTGTAATGATTCATTCATCACTTCAATTGCTTGATAAACGCGAAAATAACAAAATAACGAAAACACAAATAAATAGGATGGATTAAACTGATTGAGAAAGAATGAACTATCTTAATTTGGCCTAATGAAAAATAGATAACATCATCCGAACTCGAAATCTCTACTTAAGGTATGGTCCAACCACTCGGTGGGAAAATCATACCAAAATTTTCTTGGTTGAGCTGAACTGGGTAGAGACTCTATTTTAAGTATAGGATTTCGATCTTATATCTTTTGAGCTTTAAAATATGCAAACCATTTTCCAATCACATCACATGCATCCCCCGTTACTTTAAGAGGCCGGCCCAACCGGCTCGGCCCCGCAGCCGCCGCGTAAAATGTCGTTCGCTCACAGTGGTGACTCTACTGGGGATTTGATCTCTTGAACTTATCTTTTCATAAAGTTTAAAAGATTTTGATGATGTATTGAAATCATTGGCCAAATTAAAATTTCATTCTTTTTTATAACGTTTTATCGTTACGCGTGTAGATAGTTTAGTAATTTTTAGGTGCCCTATTTTACCCGAGAAGCTCATGAAGTATCACTCATGCCCTGTTGAAATTGAGGATACCTAGTGGGTGGATCACTCATTTTAACCAACATGTAAACTCCTACGATCATACCTATTTGGGAGTGGTTGAGTATCGTGGAATCACGGTAAGCGAGAACCTTCTACATCAATAACCCTATACCAAAGCAGCACTAGAAAAAACCTTAGCACATTATTTCTTTAGGGTCACCAGAACAAATAAAATAATCGGGATGCGCTTCTTTCGCCATTACTAGTGAAGAAGCCAAACTCCATCCTTCCAAAGAGGCATTACGCGAGAGTCATAAGGTTAGAAGAGGGATGATTTACGTGCTATGTGCTCCGTGATTATGCACCCCCATGCATCGGCATTAAGAGCCAGAAATGAATCAACTTACTACTTCCACTAGTGGAAGAAGTTTATCAACACATGTAGGACTTCTCTTGTACCTCCGTTGCGTCACCACTTATCATTATGTATGACATGAGATACAAACGTCCCACGTATATTAGAGGGATCAGCTGTCACATCATCTCTAACCACATCTATATGCAGCCATATGTATCACGCACTGCTTTTGATAATAAAAGGCATGCATACCATCCATACCACTCACAAACCCATTCATGATCTGATCCATTGCCTACCATTTCAGCTAGCAGGAGGCGGACTGATCATCGCACAGCGATTTAGAAGAGGATAGAACACCACTTGATTCGTCATCCTCTTACCCTGATTGTCACCACGAAAATCGAAGGGATTCCACACACTGATTCCAGTGGAGAGTCAGTTTTGGAACAAGTTTGGTTAAGCCAGAACCCTTCTCAACCAGCCATGTCTTTTCCAAGAAATGAAGGGACCCCTCCTACTGAAGAACCCTACGACCCTACTTCCAGCTCGGGAATGAGATCCCAGCCACCGCCTAGCTTCGACTTTGCCAGTGCTATAGCACAATTCCTAAATTCAGATGGTTTTCAGGCTTCTATCCAAACCACTGTTCGGGCTGCCGTTAAGCAAGCTCTCAAAGATAGAAATTCTGATCGAGTATCAGTATCCGATATTCAAGCTCGGAACGGTTCAGCATAGATGTTAGCCATTCCGGTAGGGATAAGACCTATTGCGCCTATATTTTAGTCAACCCAGCCTACGGTAAGGCCATTCCAGTTTGGGCAAGCTTTGGCCTTCCTATCAACTTTGACTGTTCCATCGATTGTACCTTTTAATCTAAAGCCTTTTGCTCAAAGTTCTGCTCCTCCGGTATTTACTCACCAGTGCCCAACTTCTCAGCCACTGCCCTCTTTCACTCCTCTGCAATTCATTGTAAATCCCAAAGGTACCACCTACCCCCAAAATCCTTTTGCCAGCTAGCTGACCATTCATCCTCTGCTACCTCTTACACTTAACGACTAGGTCATGCAGCCGTCGGGCGTGACACCTGAGGTAGCCGCTTTTATCCGACAAATGATAGCTTCTCAAATTGTCAAAGATCAGGTTACGTATTCTTCGGGCGTGACACCTGAAGCCCTAACTATCCCTCATAAACTGGTCAGCGACCAGGTCACGCAGCCTCCGAGCGTGACACCCGAGATCCAAGCTTACATCAACCGCCTCATCACCATTGAGAAACCTGAAAGAGATGAAGACTGGGTCCCCGATAATTTTACTATACCGAAAATGGCTCATTATGATGGTTCTGGTGCACCTGCCTCTCACATTATAATGTATGAAATAATAATGCCCGTGAAGAAGTTAAGTGATAAGGTGCTTGCTGAAATGTTTCCTTGCTTCCTTCGGGGCCCTGCCCTCGAGTGGTATCACACCTTGCCGCAGCATATTGTTGCCAACTGGAATCTTTTATCTGAGGCATTGAAAGTGCATTATGGTTTTAATACTATGATGGAAACAACCCTCTAACATCTTGAGAGGGTCCGTCAATTGCCCAATGAAACTTTTAAGTAATACTTCAATCAGTGGATGTCAACCTAGGTCTTAATGAAATCCAAGCTAAGCCTTGAGGAAATGATTGTCAAACTCCTCGAAGGGTCTCTCCCCCTATTCCGTAAGGAAATAGCTACTGATTCTTTTTTGTCCTATAAGGCTATGTTTGAGAAAGCCAAGAAAATTGAGCGTGAGGTAGAGCATAAGAGGGCTGAAAGTGCAGGGAAACCGTGGTTCAGAAAAAATGAAACTCAACCTTCAGCCCTGGCACCAGCTAAGCCTAAAGCACTGACTGCAGTTCAAGCTGTTTCTCAAACCCCTGATATGCCCCTCGCAATCACTCTGGCTCCATCAACAGTTACTACAATCCAGCCTCCTCGCCCCCCCTTTATTTTGGCTAACCCTTATAAGTTGCCCCTACGGGTCATCTTCCAGCGTTTGAGGGAAGCATGTTTCATACAGTCCCTTCAGGAATACAAGCCACCGAGACCTGAGGATAAGAACAACTTCTGTAATTATCATGTTCAGGTAGGACACCAAACCAACAACTGCAAAGCCCTGCTCTCAGCAATTCATCGTTTGGTTAGCGAAGGAAAGATCGCTGAAACCGACAGAATACCGAGCAATATAAATAACCCTTTGCCAAATTTTAGGGACATGGTTGGTATAGTCCAGTCTAGTTTATCTGAAACCACAATCTTAAATCTCCTTGCTCGGAGGCCGGATAATAATAACTCTATCCTAGTCATCAGTTCGGGTCTCCCATATTACTCAATTTTTGATCTAATCAATCAAGCCAACCCAGGGGTCAACTCTGTATAGAGAATGGAAGTTAATCCAAACCAGCCACAGCAAGAGAGCCGCAGGTCTCGGCCATTCGTGGTAAAAGGAATGAAAGTTGAGAAAAAGACACTGTTTAGAATAGATTCCTTTATTTTGAAGGAGGACTACTCTAATGGTGATGAGGAATTAGCTCAAGGGACCAAGGCCATAAGCACCGAATTATTCAAGGTTGATCAAAATAATCTTTTTAGCGTGGATAAGTATGAACTGCAAAAACCAGATTCGGACTCTAAGGAACAATAGTATCTATTTAAAACACGAGCCACTAAGAGTGTCTTGCTCGATGATGTCCTTAACATTACTCGGAGTGGCCACGTATATCAGCCTGAAGATCGATATCTCCGCTTAAGCACAGACCCGGTTCCTAGTAGGGTCAGAACTACCACGAGACCCCCTTCTCCATCTCCCCCTATCCCGACCAGTCTAGAGGTTGACCCTCTCATTACCCAGTTAAAAAATACCCAAGCCCGATATAGTATCTGGCAGTTAGTAATCGACTCCGAAGGGCATCACAAGGGCTTAATTAAACGATTCCTCAATTTAGAAGCTAATCTAGCCACCTCGGTTGTTAAGATGTGTGCTAAAGTTGGAGAAGGCATTCCCCCGAGAAAAGGGCCTAAGATTGTGTTCGACCGTTTTGATCTTACACTCGAGGGTAGGGATCATAATAGGGCCTTGTTCATCCAAATCCAGGTCCTCAATAAGGTTATCCCGTGTGTCATGGTGGACGATGGCTCTGCTCTAAATCTGTGCCCTATAAAAATCCTTCCTCATCTAGGACTATCGGAGGAGATGCTTGAAAAATCCAACATTGTTATTGGAGTGTATGATGATTCAAAGCACAATATAATTAGGACCTTTGAGGCAGAAGTCACTGTAGAAGGTCTAGCAAGCAATGTGCGCTTCATTGTACTTGACATTCCTGTTACCTATTCTCTGTTGCTTGGCCGACCATGGCTTCACGCTTTGGGCACTATTCCCTCCACACTACACCAAAAAATCAATCTTATTCATGAAGAAAAAATGGTGACTATAGAGGCCGATCCCGCCTCTATTATGGCTGTTATAAAAGCCGAAGCTAGTTTAGAAAAAAGGCCTTCAAATTGCCATGATTAGCAAAGCTCAGAAGTCTCCTCCCCTTTGGCACAGCTACCTTCATGTGGGTATGGGTAAACTGATGAAGAAATCTGGTTACAAGCCCGGCAGAGGTGGAGGAATACACGAGCATGGAATTACTGAAGCATTAGAGATAAAAATCCTTGTCCATTGAGCTGGATTGGGATATAAGCCTAAAAATCCTATCGCCGCGTCCCCTCTACGACTTTGAGTCCGGTCCCATGATAGTTTTAGCTAGACCTAAGCCCGTTGAGGTTGATACACCTATCAATGTGGTTTCTAATAAGGCTAAGGGAAAAGGTAAGATGCATCCCGAAGATAAGCCTGATAGGAGTAACAAAGAGTCTATCGATCCAGAAGTTGAAAATGCTGTGGCAAACGTGACCAAAGCTATAGCGCTGCTAATGAAGAAAAGCTAGAAGGGTGGGAGAACTGGAGAAGAAGATGCTATAAAAGCAATAGTAAGGAAGCTTGCCAGGGCTCTCGCCGAAAAAACCAACCCGTCCAGGGGGCCATCGCTCACCACTGCCCAAAAGACAGCTATAGAGCATGACCTGGGCGCCATTCTGATAGATAATATAGAGGGGGCTCCTCCTGTTAATGTTGCTATTGAAGCCCCTTCGCCTATGGAGGAGGATATAGAAGATGTAATTCTAAATATTTCTGATGTATTTGATGTGAACAATGCTGCTTACAAGGCTTTTAATGCAGTGAATAACTCTCGTTCTGCTTACTTGTTTGATGTCTTTCTTGATGGATCCATGCATTCACATAACAATACGCATAATGTTTTTGGCATTAGTGATACATTATTAAGTGAAATAAACCTAAGTACAGATGATGATCCTAAAATGGTGACCATTTCTAAAGATTTAACTCCTGAGGAAAAAAGTGAGATCATAAAAGTGCTTAAAGATCATGTTAATGCTTTTTCTTGGTCATACAAAGATATGCCTGGGGTTGATCGATGAATTACCGAACACAGAATCCCAACTGATCCTAAATTTCAGCCTATCAAGCAGAAACTCCGCCGATTAAGACAAGAATGGGCAGATTAGATTAAGGCAGAGGTTTCAAGGTTGATTGAAGCTCGATTCATCAAAGTGATGGAATATCTAACTTAGTTGTCAAACATCATCCCAGTTCTGAAGAAAGATGGTAGGGTCCGGGTCTGCATAGATTTTCGAGATCTCAATAAAGCCTTGTCGAAGGATGACTTTCCACTCCTATACATTGATGTCCTGACTGATAGCGCCGCTAGGGCAGCTATGTATTCGTTCATGGACTGGTTCTCGGGGTATAATCAGATTCTAGTTAATATCGTTGATAAAGTCAAAATAGTGTTCATCACTAAATAGGGGGTGTATTGCTACAAGGTAATGCCGTTTAGGTTGAAAAAACTCGGGGCCACTTATCAGCATGCCGTAACCGCCCTCTTACACGACATGATCCATAAAGAAGTGGAAGTGTATGTGGACGATATGATTATGAAGTCCACCACTCGAGAAGAGGACCCTGCTATTCTTGACAGATTCATGACTCGAATTAAAAAGTATAACCTCCACCTAAATCTAAAGAAATGTGTATTCGAGGTTACCTCTAACAAACTGTTGGGGCATGTGGTTAGTCAAAAAGGAATTGAAATAGATCCAGACAAAGCCAAAGCCATCAGGGACATGCCTCCACCTAAGACGGAAAAAGATATCCGATCCTTTTTTAGGGTCCTTATGTATGTTAATCAGTTCATTACCTGCTTCACTACTGTTTGCGAACCTATCTTTAAGCTGTTAAGAAAATAGCAACCCGTAGTTTGGAACAATCACTACCAAGTGGCGATTGATAGAATTAAGGCGTATCTTGTCGATCTACCCATTTTAACACCCTCTATCCCAGGAAAACCGCTCATCCTTTATCTGGCTATCGAGGAAACCTCTGTCGGGGCCATGTTTATCCAGGAACATGCCGATAAGCGTGAACATGCCATCTACTACTTGAGCAAGAAGTTATTAGATTATGAAACTCGGTATTCGATTATGGAAAAGACCTGCACTACCATGGTATGGCTCACTAAGAAGTTGCGATATTATTTCCAGTCCTATATGTGTCCAATCATGGCCAAGATTGATCCGATAAAGTTTCTTTATCAATCCCCTACTCTAGCTGGCAAATTATCCTGATGGTTACTTCTACGGTCTGAGTTTAACATTGAGTATGTGACCCGAAAGGTCATTAAGGGGTGGGCCGTGGCCGAATTCTAGCTAGTTAACCCCTTAGCTCTGATTATAAGGAAAATTTAGAGTTTCCTGATGAGCAGCTCGCCTCTATTACAATCCTTGACAAAGTTTGGACAATGTAATTCGACGACGCTGTAAACCACCGGGGAGCAGGTCTCGGGGTCATCATCGTCACGCCAGATAACGAGATAATCCCATTGTCCAAATTCTTAGAATTCACTATCACCAACAGCGGCGCTGAGTATAAAGCTTGTCTATTCGGCCTTGAGGCTCTTCTTTAGGTTCAGGCCCGCCGCGCATCTATCATCAGGGATTTGGGTCTAGTTGTCCGACAAGTTATCGGAGATTGAGAAATTAAAGAAGAATCTCTTCGTCCTTACGTCGAGGCTATCCGTAAATTATCTGAGAAATTTACCTCGTACTTGTACCGCCATGTCCCTCGAGATAAGAATCAAATGGCTAATGCTCTTGCTACTCTCGCATTCATATGGGAAGGACCTCAGCAACATCCTATCTGCCCTTTAGTTATGTTATCCACCAAGATCCCATACCACGTTCAATCGGCTCCTCCAATCCTCGCTATCTCATCTGAGCCATGTTGGTATTCTGACATCATCCTGTTCCTCTAAATAGGCCAATATCCTATGGGTTCTTCTGACTTGGGTCGTACCAGCCGACAATGGCTCGCTGTCCAGTTCCGTATTGTGGATAATGATCTATTTAAGCACAGTAGTGAAGGCCTGCTTCTCTATTGCCTCACTGACTCTGAGGCTCAGAATATAATGACCTAGGTCTATGCCGGTGATTGCGGCCCTCATATGAACAATCTTGCTCTTGCTAAGAAAATCCAGCGGTTGGGGGTATTTTTGGCTCACCCTCACAGCCAATTCCATCGCCCAAGTCAAATGATGCCACCAATGCCAGGTTTACGGGGATATGCAGCATCTGCCACCCACTGAACTCCATCATTTATCCACCCCTTGGCTGTTCTCGGCGTGAGGGATAGACATAATTGGTGAAATCCATCCTTCTTCAACAAACGGCCATAGATTCATTATAGTAGTAGTAGATTACTTCTCAAAATAGGTAAAGGCTGAATGCTTCACCAATGTCACCGCCAAGTAGATGGCTAAATTCATAGAGAAGCACATCTTCGCTCGGTATGGACTCCCACACCATATAGTCTCGGACAATGGGGTACAATTTCAAGGAGCAACTGCTTCTCTAATCAAGAAGTATGGGATCGAACACCATAGATCTTCCCTATATAGACTGCAAGCTAATGGAGCTATTGAGGCAGCTAACAAATTGGTAAAGACAGTTCTTCCTAAGATGATAGCCAGTTATAGGGATTGGGAAGATAAGCTACATTTTGCTATTTGGCATATCGCACCAGCATTGGCACCTCGACAGGCCAAACTCTATTCTCCCTGGTCTACGGGATAGAAGCGGTCTTGCTAGTTGGGTGACCTCCTTAAGAGTCACTCTGGAGGCTAAATTAAAAGAATCTGAATGGACCCGGGCGAGATTTGAATAGTTAAACATGATGGATGAGTAGAGGTTAAAGGCCCTCGATAACCTCCAGATGTACCAGCAATGTATGGCTCGAGCATATAACAGTCGAGTAAGACACCAGAAGTTCCCCCTGAAGGCTGGTGATCTGGTCCTTAAATAGTTGAAACATTCTACCACTAATGCAAGGGGCAAATTCAGGCCAAATTGGGAAGGACCATATGTGATAAAGAAGGTGCTTAGCAAAGGGGCAGTTAAGCTTATGGACATGGAGGGGAACGAGTTTATAAATCCCGTGAACCAAGACAGGTTAAGCCTTATCATATCTGATTCAAAAGAAACAAATCAAAAAAGTGGCACACCAAAAAAAATATATACACGATAATCACCCACCTTTCGGTCTTTTACTGATCGGGTAAAAAATTAGGGTAACACCTAATGATTGGTATCCTGCAAACCAGCCATTCAGAAATTAGGGGATGAGTCAAACCCGCTAAATCGAAAACCTAAAATAGGCGATCTAGGCAAAAGTTAGGGTGTGCGAGCAAATAGCGAGTGCCTTATAGAAAATCGATCTAGGCTAGTTGGCACCGGGAGTTAAATTAATGGGAATGTCAACCAGACATCGTGTACTTTATTTTATCTCAATTAACGAAAGTATCTCTTTTGTTGAAATCTAAATGCTTATGCTTATGTGAATCCTATATTCATAGGATTAAGATAACTCCAACAAGCTTTGGACAGAGTTCATTTTATTCCATATCAAATGCAATAAAAAAAAGTGTCCGATAGGTCAGATAAAAGCGCGTCTCAAATTGAGCTGCCCGCATCATCATAGTACCTAGAGATTTGCCTCGATGTCGTAGTAAGGAGGGGCTCCTCCCCCTGCTCCCCCTCAAGGCGGGCTCGCGATCACTTCCAACGGGTCGTCAAGAATCTTATCTCTGTAAGCCATCCTCTGTAATATGTGTCAGTCTCGATAATCTCCATATGATCATAATCCAGAATCTCAAATATAGCTTCCCTGGACCATTTCTCCTGGATATGGTTGACCCATCTAGCTTTGTAGATTCTGATTTGATTATGAGGAAGTTTGATTAGGATCCTTTGCCTCTTGCCTTACTGATGGCACAACCGATAAGGGGTTTAGAACAAAGATCTCTCCAGACCTATCAGTTGAACACAAGCCCCCCATAATTCTACAATCACGTCCTGGATCCTCCGTCATGGACTAACCCACTGAACCTGTGCGTCCATATATCGCCTCAAAATAGGCACCCAATCATTATATGTCAGCTGGTCAAAATCAGCCCTCATAAGCCCACTCTCCCTTAGATGAACGGGCAGGTACCTCTTCGGATTCCCTCATGGTGCTTCCCGTAACCTCAGTTTCTCCATCAACCATACCTGTAATTCAAATCCGGGTGAGGATCGAGAAATGAAATGTGCAAAATTGGGAAGAACAAAAGGTACCTGTAGCAATATGGGCTGATCTCCGATAAGTGCCGGATCAACGGAAGTAGCATCCATGTTTAGCAAAACCTCGGCCAACCCCACAGCTATGGGAGAAGACCCTATCGACATAGGACCGATGCGTGAAATCAGCCTGAGCGGAGCAATTGGGCTTACTCCGCACATAAACTCCGCTATAAGTAGTAATGCCACTATAGACAACCAAGCAAAGTGAGATCGGGGCACCCCACGGCACCACTCTAAAACTGCTCCGAGCTGAAACCTGGGTTTGTTAAGCAACCGGGACAAAAATGGATCTACGGAGTCCAAATTCTATAACCCTTAGAGAATTCCGCCTGTGCTAAAATGAAATTTCGGTAGCGCTAGGGTCACGCGTTTAGTACACGGTACCCCCAAAATAGTGTGGAACTCTTCAAGTAAGGGGCATAGCTTGAACGATGAAAATCAGAAACGTGGTCCATTGGATCCCAAAAAGATAGCACCACTCGAAGGAACTCGTGACTTACAGGCCATGCCGCAATATATCGAAACCCCTAAAGCCTGAATTTTTCAAGCTTTTTCCAATCAGCATTTCCCCCACTTTGTAGAAAACCTCGTAGCTGTTGATTGTGGGTTGCCATGACAGGAATTGGCACAATGGCTAGAATCAGATTTTTGGAGAGGTAATGCCGCCAGCGATGTGAGTGATGTTGCCGGTGATATGAACCAATTTAGGTGTATCAACTGATGCCACCGGTGATATGAATCCATTTGGGCGGTATCAACTGATGCTGCCGGCGATATGAGCCTTAAGATATCACTGTCTATTTATTTTAGCTGATTGAGTGTGGGTGATATAGGTCATACCGCCGGCGGCATGGAATTAATTTTTTGGTGACATCAGAAGCATGTTCTTCATTACAAATTTGTACAAAACCTGTAAACAATCATGTAATCCATTTTATAATGCCTGTTCAACTGCAATTCATTTTATTCGAAGTAAAAAACGCCCAAGGGCACAAACCATTCAAAAATCCTGAATAGCTAGCCTACCAAAGCAAAACCAAACAACAAATCCGAATTATTCCAACCCCAATGTATCAAGGGTACAAACCAAAATCTGAAAAGCAAAATGAAAATATAAAGCTAGGCATGCCCGCCACTGCCAGCCGGGCGGGATGAAACGTCCTCGGGGCTCACTAGCTAATCACCAACCTCATCCTCATCTTCCTCCCTGCCTTCCATCATAGGCACACTACTAGACTCCTCGACCGCAATAAACGGGCATCGGCCGACAGATATCTTCACTCCCCTACGACTGGTGCTACTGGGGTGCGCACGATCTTGATTTTGTTTGCTCCTCCGCTCATGAGCAGTAGCCTCCAGCTGACCCTCAAGGTCACTCAAACAACGCTGGAGGTCTACTGTCTCCTCCTCACATCTTCGCTAGGCTGTATCGATATCTGATAAGTAAAGGGCCAAGAAATCCTACAGGCCAAGGAAAACATCAATAATGCACTTCATTCATAGCATCCATACATGCATCCTATCTTATTTTAACATAAATAGGGAATGTACCTGAACTAGCAGCGATTGCCCGATAAGCATGTCCCGGAGAGCAAAATTATTCTCTACAAGCTGCTCCATATGGCTCTGCGCCACCTGTAAAATCCGAAAGGGAAATCAATAAACACCCGCATCCAAGGGTAAACTAGAAAGCAATTATCGGGCCTTACATAAGTGGTGCCCTTTGGCATAAAGATGGGAGCATGCTGACTCGAGCCTATGTTCCTAGGGTGGATCTCGCTCTAAGAATTCATCAGCAGGAACTAGGTCTCCAACGAGTTGACTAAATGCCCCTCCACGAAATTTATACCCTCCGGTACACCATAATACCACATCCTACTTTGGTTATCCCATCCTCTCTTCCTCGCAGGTTCCTGAAAAAACATGAAAGACACACATAAGCGACATTCCTAAACTTAAATGATTGCAAATCATGTACATAAACACAATCATACCTCAAAAGAGCGCTCCCCCTTGGGACATTGGTGCACTCCCGCCTGCGGCATCCGCGCCTTCCTCATCCTCCTACTTGGGCTCAATCCCAACGTCACCTTCAATCTCCTCCTCTTCCTCCTCATCTTCTTCCTCCTCGACATCCATAATGCCTTTGAGGCACCTTTTCTCCTCCTCCGACCTCAGCTCGGCATCGACCGGCAGCTATCTTCACTCCCCTAAGACTGGTGCTATTAGGGTGCGCGCGATCTTAATTTTGTTTGCTCCTCCGCTCATGAGCAGTAGCCTCCAGCTGACCCTCAAGGTCACTCAAACAACGCCGGAGGTCTGCTGTCTCCTCCTCATATCTCTGCCAGGCTGTATCGATATCTGACAAGTAAAGGGCCAAGAAATCCTACAAGCCAAGGAAAACATCAATAATGCACTTCATTCATAGCATCCACACATGCATCCTATCTTATTTTAACATAAATAGGGAATGTACCTGAACTAGTAGCGATTGCCCGATAAGCATATCCCGGAGAGCAAAATTGTTCTCTACAAGCTGCTCTACATGGCTCCACACCACCTGTAAAATCCGAAAGGCGAATCAATAAACACCTGCATCCAAGGGTAAACTAGAAAGCAATTATCGGGCCTTACATAAGTGGTGCCCTTTGGCATAAAGATGGGAGCATGCTGACTCGAGCCTATGTTCCTAGGGTAGAACTCGCTCTAAGAATTCGTCAGCAGGAACTGGGTCTCCAACGAGTTGACTAGATGCCCCTCCATAAAATTTATACCCTCCAGTACACCATAATACCGCATCCCACTTTGGTTATCCCATCCTCTCTTTCTCGCATGTTCTTGAAAAAACATGAAAGACACACATAAGCGACATTCCTAAACTCAAATGATTGCAAATCATGTACATAAACGCAATCATACCTCAAAAGAGCGCTGCCCCTTAGGACATTGGCGCACTCCCGCCTGCGGCATCCGCGCCTGCCTCATCCTCCTACTTAGGCTCAATCCCAACGTCACCTTCAATCTCCTCCTCTTCCTCCTCATCTTCTTCCTCCTCGACATCCATAATGCCTTTGAGGCACCTTTTCTCCTCCTCCGGCCTCTGCTCATTATGATACTCAATCTTATCATTCCTATGGATGCGGGGACATAAGGGGAGTAGGCGCTGCTGGTGCTGCTCATAGAGGCCAGGGACGCTAAGGATCACTCGACCGTTCCCGTTGATATAGTCAGCTTGGTCGGCCTTATATGTAATCACTAGATGGGGCCATCATAAGCCCCTGGGAGGATCGACAGGCACAGTCTATCGGCGACCGGGCCAAACCTCCAGCCTCAGACG
Source organism: Euphorbia pulcherrima (assembly GCA_947683365.1). Taxonomy (NCBI): domain Eukaryota; kingdom Viridiplantae; phylum Streptophyta; class Magnoliopsida; order Malpighiales; family Euphorbiaceae; genus Euphorbia; species Euphorbia pulcherrima. Next base: position 77,918,895 of record CANTUS010000001.1, on the reverse strand, counting down.
CGCTCCCCCAAGTACTACTGATGAGATAAGGGGCACTCCATGATAAACCGACGGTCGTCCACCTCCCTTCTGACCCTCACAACCTCCGATAGATTCTCTACCCCATCAAATGGGTCTAGGACAAGCTGTACCAACAATCAAACAAAACAACTAATATAAGTTTATAAACGCCTTTTGTTTTGTTTTAAATAAGGACTAAATCAAAAGATTGCATACCAAGCTCAACCGCAAGTTCCTCAGGGCCTCCCTATACTTGGTAGGATACTTGGCCTTGCTGCCAATCCCCCACACCAGCGGGGGAGAAAGTGGGAGCCTGGCAGCACGATCTTCTTAAACTCAACTGGTGGGAGAATCTGGTGCTCAAAAGCCCAAGCCTGCACAAATAACAATCAATAAGTTCAAAAAAAAAGAAAAAAAAGCATCCACAATAAATGAGACATGCACAATCAAGAAAAATGATTTCGAGAAGATATACCTAGAGTAGCAGATGGTAGAGGCGAAGGGCTTTCACCTTCTTACGGGCTCCCACGTCTAGCCTATAGTACAGTTAGGCCAAGATGGCCCTCGGCTAATTCTTCCTCCTAATGCCCGCCACATCCTCCACGATGGATATCAGCCCATAATTAATCTTACTCCCTGAGATCGGAAAGAACAATACGGTGAGCAAGGAAATCATGAAAGAGCGAACGCAAGCCTCTCTCTCATCCTTAGGCACCACATCTACCCGGGTCCAGTGTTCGTGTAACTCACCATAAGATAGCCGCCCTAAGATGGGCTTTAAACCGAACAGATCCTTCACCCACCTCACCATGGGTCTCTCAATATGGTATTTATCCATATAAGCATTGAAGTGAATGACCTTGTTCATCCAGGGAAGCTCGGTCATAGCCACGAATTCGGAGGGCATAATTGTAGCATGGGTGGTTGTAGACCACCTCTCGGTAAGGGTTATCACGGCTGAGTGAGAGAGCTTGGGCATTAGCATTGGCATGATTCAAGCCAAATCCCTGAATCCCATATCATTGATGGTGAGTGCAAGCTCTGGATCCTTCTCAGAAATATGGTGCCACCACTAGCCGATGGTGCCCATCCCTCCGGTATAAGCCAGTTTGTATGGCTGCAAAAATTAGAAGCAAAATAAATAAGCCCTTGTTAATTTTCTCATCACTGGAACCTGATAAAAAGCTGTTGATGTCGCTTTTGCTAGAAGCGATGCCGCCGGCGGTATCACTCCATACCGCTGGCGGTATCGATGATGTCGTTGGCGACATCGCCTTAAACAGAATCAACATCAGACCTCCTTAGGCCTTTTTCAAGGTCTTATATCACCAGCGATATCACTCATATCACCGGCGACATCACTACCTGGGGGCAGAACCTGTTTTCCCCAAAATCTCACCCATCGTGCCAAAACCACAATCAATCCCAATCAATCAAATAATAAGCCTAAAAACAGTGAAAATCGAACCTAAAGCATGCAATATCAGTTTGTAATCAACTATTTCACGCTTATAAACTCCTATCATAGCACAATTTCAAGCCTAAGGCTGAATCAAAACTCAACCCAAAAAGAAGAAATTTGGGTTTTGCGGGATTTCCTGGACGTAGCAGAGGTATTTTTCCTTCTCTGGGGTCAGATTAGTGATGGGGGAATTGATCCCATAGCCATACATCTTGGCTGTCTCCTTTAAGCCATAAGCAACAGGAACCGAGAGAATCTTCAACCCCTCGATGGAGGAATCAGGCAGGCTCTCCCTAGTCATAGCAGATTTTCCCTTGAAAGCCTTGGCAATTCTCTTCATGGTTGGAATAGTAAAGAAAATCGGAAGATTTGGAAAAGAATGGAGAAAGGGGGTACGAATTTGCAGAATGAGGAAAAGAAAGGAGTTTTGCTTCCTTTTAAACTGTTGCACAGAATTCGAGGAGTTTTAACTTATCTGAAACTGCCAATCCATGCCGCCGGCGACATCACGCCATTCCGCCAGCAACATCACTCATGCCGCCGGTGACATCACCCCCTCTAATTTAAATTTTGAAATTGCTTGACCAGTCAAAACTGCCACATGGCATTCATGCTGCCGGGGGCATCATACCAAACCGCCAGTGACATCACTCATGCCGCCGGTGACATTGCCCCCTCCAATTCAAATTTTGAACTTATTTGTCCAGTCAAGCCTGCCATGTGGCACTCATGCTGCCGACGGCATAATTTCATATCGCCAACGATAACATCCAGGTCGCCGGTGATATCAACTACCTCCATGACTTTTTTCAGCCATCCTCAGCAAAATCCCAGTTCTAGACCTGACATCCCAGAACTACACTCCACTACCCATAAAACTTAAGCCCGACCAAGGGGCAAACTCTCCTCAAAGCATAAGCCCGACCAAGGGGCAATCTCTCCATAAAGCATAAGCCTAACCAAGGGGCGACTAATCCACAAAGCAAAAAGTTTGACCAAAGGACAAACTCTCCTCGAAGTATAAGCCTGACCAAGGGGCAATCTCTCCGTGAAGCATAAGCCCGACCAAGGGGCAATCACTCCACAAAGCATAAGTCCAACCAAAGGGCAACCATTCTACAAAGCACAAGCCTAACCAAGGGGTAATCTCTCCGCGAAGCACAAGCCCGACCAAGGGGCAACCACTCCACAAAGCACAAGCCCCGATCGAGGGGCAATCTCTCCATAAAGCATAAGCCCAACCAAGGGGCAACCACTCTGCAAAGCACTAGCCCGATCGAGGGGCAATCTCTCCATAAAGCATAAGTCTAATCAAGGGGCAATCTCTCCACAAAGCTCAAGTTCGACTAAGGAATAATTCCCATAAAGCATAAGTCCGACCAAGGGGCAAACCAGTCACCCATCATGTATCATTCTTATCCCTTGCTCTTCTGTGCGATCATACTGACCTGTGGCAGCAGTGATCCCCTAAGGGGCACCTTGTGAGCACGGGATTCTGCAGTTCCTCTCACGAGAGGATGATGATGTGTACCTGATTTTAATGCCTCATAATAAAAGTTCCCTTTAGAATTTTTATTACCAATATAATATTCCTTGCAAATTTTATACTTGGTAGAATTCAGTTCGGCATGGCCAATAACACGTTTGGTAGGAGCTTGAACTGATGATTTACACCCAAATTAAAAAATACCCATTAAAATATCATTAAAGATCAAAAAGATGCCTTTTGACCCACTTTTAACCACTTTTGGCAACTTTTTAGGCTCCTAGGCTCGCTGGCTGTCGGCATGCTAGAGGCTGATGCCACTAACGGCATCAGCCATGCCACCGGTGATATCACCATGTCACCGACGGCATCATCCATACCACCGCACGGCATCACTATGTTACCGGCGGCATGACCCCAATCGGGTCCCTGCACATATAGCCTTTCGGTCATTTTTGGTGGAATTAGTAAAAAATGTCTCGAAAACCACCCCAATTTGCCTATAAAAACACACCATAGGCTTTGGGAAAGGGGGAGGAAGAACCATCTAAGGTTATAAGTTTAAGGTTAGAATGAGAAAATAGATTTTAGTGAGATAAGAATTAGATAAGGCAGGAAAAAAGGATTGTAATCCATTTTTTCCTGGTTTTTCTTCTTTGACCTCTCTGATTGTGAGCTTAAAATCAGTAAATTCTGTAGTTAAAATGAACTTAATTGGAGTTAGAAGCCTGAAACACTTAAATTTGCTACTAAATCATCATAACAAGTTCCCCGGAGGTGTTTCGTTTCGATTCATGAAGAGGTGGATTCAGGACCCTGAGGTAAAAATTCTGAGTCTCATAGCTCTTTGGCATTAATATTACTGATTTGTTTTGATTCTTGTTGATTTTTGCCCATTTTTGGGTTCTCGGTCATTTTTTACTGTTCCCTGTTGCTACTGGAAGAAATTAAGGTCGCCGAAGACATGTGATGTCACCGGCGGTATCACCCATGTTGCCAGAGACATCGCTAATACCACCGGTGGCATCACAATCCCCAGAGACTTCACTTTCTTGCAGGACCCTTTCTTTATGGTACTAAAAAGCCATGTAACCTGCCTGCATAGTCACCGGCGGCATCACCCATGCTGTCAGCAACATCAACCATGTCGCCGGCGGCATCAGCTGCATCGTCGGTGACATGACTTTCTAGACAGCTATTTCTATTTCGTTAGTTTTTGACCTAGTTTATTTTCCAAAACTAGGATATACAGTGCAGCGATAGAGGTCCAAAACCTTACAAAAATAGACCCTACCCCATAACATGTGGCATTTTCACTAATAATCCGGTTAAAATAACGATCGAACCTAAAATTTGGTTAAAAATGGAATTTCTCGCAAACGCCGTTCAGATCTCATTTTAGCCATCCAGCTGGGCTTTATAATATTATAAACAAAACATGTCATATCCGGGCTAACCATCTTCTGCAGGTGAATGCATATTAGACGTTCGGGCATTTTATTCATCACATAGAAAAATGTGTAGGACTTGGAAGCCGTGTAATAATTTTATTTTTCGCACTTATTTTTGGATGATTGTAATGATTCATTCATCGCTTCAATTGCTTGATAAATGCAAAAATAACAAAATAACCGAAAACACAAACAAATAGGATGGACTAAACCGATTAATAAAGAATGAAGTATCTTAATTTGGCCTAATGAAAAAGAGATAACATCATCCCAACTTGGAATCTCTACTTAAGGTATGGTCTAACCACTCGATGGGAAAATCATACCAAAAATTTCCCGTTGAGCTGAACCCGGTGGCGACTCTATTTTAAGTACGAGATTTCAATCTCGTATCATTTGATCATTAAAATATGCAAACCATTTTCCAATCACATCACATGCATCCCCCGTTACTTTAAAAGGCCGGCCCAATCGGCCCCGCCCCATAATCACTGCGTAAAACATCGTCCGCTCATAGGTGACAGTGAATTCAGAGCATTTTGATAACGAAATGATTTTGTTATCCTGTGTGACTATAAAAACTCCAAGGCCTGCTCCCCATCGGTTCACAACACCATCAAAGTATATATTCCACACATGCTTGAGGATCTTAATAGAGGTAAGCTATTCATCAAGGAACTCCAAGTTCTCAACATAGTCGGAGTCATGGGGTTGGTTAGCCAAGAATACTGCTATAGCCCACCCCTTAATAACCTTCTTTATTACATACTCAATTTTAAACTTGGAGAGAAGTAGCAACCATCGAGATAGTTTACCGGCTATAGTGGGGGATTGACAAAGATACTTTATGGGGTCAATTTTAGTCACGACTTGGACTTGGTAGGATTAGAAATAATGGTGTAGCTTCTTAGTAAGCCAAACCGTGGTGGTGCAAGTTTTCTCCTCAATCGAGTACCGAGTTTTATAGTCTAACAACTACTTGCTCAAGTAATAGATCATATGTTCCTATTTATCATCATGTTCCTGGACAAGCATTACCCCTACAGAAGACTCTTCGATAGCCAGGTGTAGGATCAAAGGTTTCCAGGGGATGAGGGGTTTCAGAACGGATGGGTCAACAAGATAAGCTTTGATTCTATCAAATGCCACTTGGCACTAATCATTCCATACCACTGGTTATTTATTTCTTAACAATTTAAAGATGGGTTCACACATAGTAGTGTGACAGGCAATGAACCGACTGACATACTGTAAGGACCCTAGAAATGATCGAACTTCTTTCTCTATTTTTGGCAGAGGCATATCCTTGATGGCTTTGGCCTTATCGGGATCCATTTTGATTCCATTCTGACTAACTACATGTCCAAGTAATTTAACTGAAGTGACCCCAAACACACACTTCTTTGGATTCAGGCGGAGATTATACTTCTCGATATGAGTCATGAATCTGTCCAGAATAGCGGGGTGCTCTTCTCGGGTAGCAGACTTCACAATCATATCATCCATATATACTTCTACCTCATGGTAGCCACGACATCTTTGACTTCTGGATTGACAGGCTCTTTATCACTTCCCCTAGAATCATTCTTAGGATACATCTTACCCTTTCCCTTGACCTTATTAGAAACGACGTTGATAGGCACAACAGGCTCAATGAGTTCGGGTTTAGCAGAAATAACCATACAACCGGCCTCAAAATCATAGACATTCTTGAAGATCTCAAAACTGGACCACATCTTTCCATTGTGCTCGAGGGGTTTAGGCTCTCCCTTATTAGGCCTCTTGCCTTAAATTTTGCAAATAGTCACCATGCAATAATTGCCAGAAGGAATGCAATAATTGGTCTTTCTAGGCTTGTACCCTAACCTGCTTGAAGGACAAGCACCTTTGGCTCTAAGGCCTCAATAATTCCCTCTACGGACATTCTGCAGCCCCTACCAGGCTTGTACCTAGCTCTGTTCATCAGTTTCCCCATACCAGAGTGAAGATAACTGTGCTAAATGGCATGCAATTTCTCAATCTTACTAATTATAGCAACATGAAGACCTTCCTCCAATTTAGGTTTGACTTCCATGACAGCCACAACAGAAGTGAGGTCAGCCTCGATAGTTACCAACCTATTCTCATGAATGAGCTTGATTTTTTAATGGATTATGGAGGGAACAGCGCCTAAGGCGTGGAGTTAAGGTTGGCAGAGCAATAAAGAGTAAGTAATAGGAATGTCGAGTATAGTGAACCATACTTTGCTCGTAACACCTCCAACAGTGACTTCTGCTTCAAAGGCCCCGATCATACTATGCTTTGAATCATCATAAGCACAGATAATAATGTTGAATTTCTTAAGCATTTCCTCTAGCAGGCCCAAGTGAGGAAGGACCTTTAAGGGGAAGAGATTCAGGATAAAGCCATCATCTACCATATCACAGGGTGTGGTCTTATCGAGAATCTAAATTCAGATGAACAAGGCCCTGTTATGACCCCTACCCTCAAGCGGGAGATCAAAATGGTCAAATACAATCTACGGTCCCTTCTTTAGAGGAATAGCTTCTTTGACCCTAGCGCATATCTCAACTATAGAAGTGGTTGGAGTAGCTTCTAAATTGAGTATTCGCTTAATCAATCCCCTGCGATGCCCATCTAAATCAATAACTAACTGTCAGATACTATAATGAGCTTAGGTGTTCTTGAGCTAAGTAATGAGAGGATCGACCTCAAGGCTGGTTGGAATAGGTGGAGGTGGAGAAGGAGGCCTTATAGTGGTGCCTACTGTCCTGGGGACTGGGTCCTTATCTAGATGGAGACGATGATGCTTGGGCTAATAAACACGACCACTCCGAGTAATGTTGAGAATATTATCGATTAGGACACTCCGAGTGGCTCGTGTTTTAAATAGATCTTGCAGTTCATTAGGGTCTGAATCTGGGTTTTACAACTCATACCCATCCACACTAAAAAGCTCATTTTGGTCGACCCTGAATAGTTCATTTGGCCTTTCATCGGCAGGCAAATTAACCCTAAACAGTTTAGTGCTTACGGCCTTGGCTACTTTGACTACTCCCTCATCTTTATTGGAATAGTCATTCTTCAAAAGAAAGGAATCTATGCTGAAGAGAGGCTTCTTCTCAGTTTTCATTCTCTTAGCCACAAAAAGCTAAGTTCTGCGGTTTTCTTTCTCAGGTGGAGTCGGATCGACTTCCATACCCTAGACTAAATTAATCCGTAGATTGGCTTGACTAATCAGATTAAATACCAAGTTGGATAGGAGATTGGAATCAATAACCAAAACTGAGTTGCCACTCCCTGGCTCACAAGTAAGGAGATCAAGAACTGTGGCTTTGGGTAAGCTAGAATGAACCATGCCCATCTTATTTCTAAAGTTTAGCAAAGGATTATTTATGGTGCTCGGGGCTTTATTAGTTTTAGCGATCTTTCCTTCACTAACAAGATGCTGGATAGCTGAGAGTAAGGCCTTATAGTTGTTGGTTTGGTGATCCACTTGAACATGGTAATAGAGAAATTGTTCTTATCCTCAGTTTTGGTCAGTTTGTACTCCTGGAGGGATTGGATATAACCTGATTCCCTCTAATGCATAAAAATAACCTGGAGGGGGAGCTTGTATGGATTGTCCAAAATGAAAGTAGGACGAGGAGGCTGGACTGCGGCAGCTGCCAGCGGTGCTAGAGTTATTGTCAGGGGTGCAGTAGGGGCTTGAGAAACTTCCTGAACTATAGTCGAGGCTTTGGGTTTAGTAGGTGCCAGAGCTGAGGGCTGAGTATCATTATTCTTTCTGAACTAGGGCTTTCCTGCCCTTTCTGCCTTTTCGTGCTCTGCCTCGCGCTCAATCTTCTCAGCTTTTTCAAACACAGCCTTATAAGAGAGGATTGAATCAGTAGTCATTTCTTTACAAAAAAGAGGAAGGGAGCCTTCTAGGAGTTTAACAATCATCTCCTCAAGGCTTAGCTTAGATTTCATCAGAATTTGTGTTGACATCCACTAGTTAAAATATTGCTTGAGGGTTTCAGTTGGTAGCTGGCAGACTCCCTCAAGGTGTTGGAGGGTTGTTTCCATCATGGTGTTAAAATTGTAGTTCACTTTTGAAGCCTCAGAAAGGAGTTTCCAATCAGTGATAATGTGCTGAGGCAAAGTATGATACCATTCAAGAGCAGGGCCCCGAAGGCAACAAGGAAACATTTCAGCAAGTACTTTATCACCTAACTTCTTTATGCGCATAACTCTTTCATACATGATAATATGGGAAGTAGGGGCGCCAGACCAGTCATAATATGCTATATTCGGCATAGTAAAGTTATTAGGGACCCAATCTTATCCTCTCTTGGGTTCTGTAGCAGCTATGAGATGGTCAATATAAGCTTAAATCTCTGGTGTCACACCCGAAGGTTGCTTGAGCTGGTCGTTGATTGGCTGGTGAGTGAAAGCTGCGGCCTTATGTGTCATGGCCGGAGGCTGCGTAACCTGGTCGTGGTTGGTCTGAGAGGCCATCATCTTGCAAACAAAAGTTGCTACTTCAGGTGGCATACCCGGAGGCTGCGTGACCAAGTCATGGATCGGGATTAGTGGAGATGGTGAAGGAATATCAAAGCGAGGACAAGCAATAAATTGGCTACTAAAAGGGTTCTGGGGGTAGGTAGTGCCCCTAGGAGTTACAACTAACTAAGGAGGAGTAAAAGACAGCAGAGGCTAGATTAACCTGCTGGAAGAAGCTGAAAACTAATGAGTGAATACAGGAGGGATTGAGTTTTAAGCCAAAGGTCTCGGATTGTAAGGAACAATTGACAGGGTTGTCGAGGTTTGCAAAAAAGCAGAGGTTTGCCCAAACTAAAATTGGCTTGCCATATGCTGAGTTGAGGGTGATGGGTGAAAAATTGGTATAATAGGTCTTATTCCTACTGGACGGCCAACATCTATGCTGAACCATTCTGGGCTTGCATATCGGACTCAGAGACTCGGTCGGAGTTCTTATCCTTAAAAGCTTTCCTAACGACTGCTTGGACAATGTTTGGATAGATGCTTTAAATGCATATGAATTCAGAAATTGAGCCACAGCGCAGGTAAAGTCAAAACTAGGAGGCGACTGAGATCCTACTCCCGAGGTAGGAGTAGGGCCTACTTGCTCCTTAGGTGGAGGAGGGTTTCCATCGTTGTTCGGGAAAGACATGGCTAGCTGAGAGGAATTTGAGATCCAACTAAATCTGCTCTGAATCTGACTCCCCACTAGAATCAGTATACGGAACCCCTTCGACTTTCGTGGTGACTACCAGGGTGAGAGAACAATGAATTAGATGGTGGTCAGGCCTTCCCTAAATCGGGGTGCGATGATAACTTTGCCTTCTCCTAGCTGAAACGGTAGGCAGTGGATTAGATTATGCATGGATTATGTGATGCCATGGATGGGGTGAATAACATTTATCTAATAACCGATGCGTGGTATGTATGGCTGCACGTAGACTTAGTTAGCGATGATACGGCGGCTTATCCCTCCAACATACATGGGATGTTTGTACCTCTCATCACGTATAGTGATATATCATGACTCAACGGGGGTATAAAAGAAGTCCTACAGATGTTGCTAAACCTCTTCCATGAATGGAGATTGGTAAGGGTAAGTTGATTGAGTTTGGGCTCTTGAAGCTGATGCATGAGTAATACATAAGTGTAGCACATAGCACACAAAGCGTCCCACTTCCAACCTTATGACTCTCGTGTAATGGATCTATGGAAAGGGTGGAGGTTAGCCTCTTCACCAAAAATGGTGAAAGAAGTGTGTCCCAATTATTTTCTTTGTTTTGGTAGTACTAAAGGAATGAAGTGCTAAGGCTTTTTCTAGTGCGGCTTCGGTATAGGGTTATTGATGCAGAAGGTTCTCGTTTACCTTGATTCTATGTTACTCAACCACTCCCCAAATAGGTTCCATCACAGGAGTTTACATGTTGGTTAAAACGAGTGATCCACCTACTAGGCATCCTCAATTCCAAACATGGCATGAGTGACACTTTCGCAAGCTTCTTGGGTAAAATGGGGCACTTAATATTATATAACTATCTACACATGTAAGGATAAAACGTCATAAGAAAAGAATGAAGTTTTAATTTGGCCAATGATTTCAATACATCATCAAAATCTTTTAAACTTTATTGAAAATTTTAAGTTTCAAGTTTAAAGAGATAGATCCCCAGCAGAGTCGCCACTGTGAGTGGATGATATTTCGGACGAGCTACGAAGCCGGGTCGGCGGACTGATCCCTAAAAGTAATGGGTGTGATGGTGATTATCAAAATGGTTTTGCATATTTTAATGTCCAAAAGATATGAGATCAAAATCCCGTACTTAAAATAGAGTCGCCACCCGGTTCAGCTCAATCGGGAAATTTTGGTACGATTTTCCAACCGGGTGGTAGACCATACCTTAAGTAGAGATTTCGAGTTCGGATGATGTTATCTATTTTACATTGGCCAAGTTAAAAGGTTTTATTCTTTCTCAATCAGTTTTAATCCACCCTATTTATTGTGTTTTTGGTTGTATATTGTTATCGTGTTATCAAGCAATTAAAGCGGGAAGTAAATAAATTATTACAGTGATCCTAAATAAAATGCGGAAAATAAAATATTAGTTACAAGGCTTTTCAAATCCTATACATTTTTCGATACAATAAATAAAATATCCGAAGGCCTAACATACATCTAACCTAAATCTACTTGCACAAAAACTATTAGCACAAATACGAAACATTATACGAGATACATCACGTAACATGCATAGTTAGTAAACCAAATAAGACCTAAGTTAGGGTGAAAATGACATATTCAATTTAAAATTTATGGGGCCCGGTTGGATGGCTAAAAATGGCATTTGAATAGCGTTTGCGAGAAAATTCTGTTATATCCATATTTTAGACCCGATAACTATTTAAATCAGATTATTAGGGAAAATGCCACTTGTTATGGGGTGAGGTCTATTTTATGGAGGTTCTGGACCACCGTCATTGTACTGTACATCCTAGCTTTAGAAATTAAACTAGGTCAAAAATAAAAAAAAATAAAACTGCTGTCCAAAACTCCATATCGCCGGCGGCATCACTGATGTCGTTGGCGATCTCATATACATAAGCAGGCTATATGAAATTTTGGATACCATAAAGAAAGGGTCCTGCAAGAAAATAAAGCATTTAGGGAAAAATGAGGCCACTGGCGGTATCAACGATTATGCTGGTAACATGGTTGATACCGTCGCTGGCTTCAAGTGCCTCTAACGGCTTCAGTTACTTGCAGCAGCTATTTTCAGTCGAAAAGTGACCGAAAACCCAAAACTAAGCACAAAACATTAAATAAACACAACAAACAAGCAAAATGAAAACCAAAGAGCTATGAGACTCAGAATTTTTAACTTCGGGCCGTGAATCTACCTCTTCGTGATCCAAATGACACCTTCAGAGAGCTCAAGTAATGTTTTGGGAAGTAAAGGGGTGATTTAGGTCTCTAAATCCTACTTTAGTGATTCTAAACTTAAAATCCTCCTAAATATCAAAGACTTCAGTAAAGAAAAACCAAGTAAAGATGGATTGAATCCTCTTTTCTTACCTTTTCTAGACTCTATCCCACTACAACTAGCAAAAACACTCAAAATCTGATTAAGATTTCAAGTGATGGAAGTGTTGAACCTTATTTCTATTGAAGATGGCAGTTTATATAGGCTAAAATCTGCTGGACAATTGACTTTGATAAATTATCCTACAGATATCAAGAAAACAAGCTGACAGTTGCAGAATCCATGCCGGCGGAGGCATGGGTGATACCGCCGGTGGTATCGCTGAGGCTGTTGGCGGCATCAACTTCTGCCAGATCCAAAAAAAGCAAAAAATAGGGGTAAAAGTAGGAAAATCCGGCCAAAAGCGATTTTGGTGGGATATTTTGAATTTTTAGGGTTTTATTTGGATTTTTAAGGGTATTTAGGACTAAAATATTTTTTTGGTGCAAATCATCGGTTTGAGCTACCATCGGACGCGTTATCAGACACGTCGAACTGAATTTTTTCAAAAATAAAATTCATAGAGAATTTTATATCGGTAATTAAAATTCTAAAATAGAATTTTTATCATGAGGAATAAAATCGGGTATATGTTATCAACGTCTCGCGAGATGGACTATAAAATCTCGTGCTCACAACGGTATCAATCATGCCGCCAGTGGCCTTATTAGTCCCCAATGGCTTTATTTTCTTGTAGGACCCTTTCTTTATTGTATCCAGAACATCATACAGCCTGCCTGTGTAAATGAGATCACCAGCAACATCAGTGATGCCGCCGGCGGCCTCATTCATATCGTCGGCGGTATGGAGTTCTGTACAACAATTTTGTTTTCATTTTATTTTTGACCTAGTTTAATTTCTAAAGCTAGGATGTATAATGCAACGACGGGGGTCCAGAACCTCTTGAAAACAGACCTCACCCCATAACATGTGGCATTTTCACTAATAATCCAGTTGGAATGATTATCGAGTCTATAAAATGGATATAGTGGAATTTTCCCGCAAACGCCATTCAAACCCCATTTTTAGCCATCCAATCGGGCTCCATAAATTGTAAAATGAATATGCCATGTTCACGCTTACTTGGGTCTTGTTTTGTCTACTAACTATGCTTGTTACGTGATATACTTAGAACAACGTGTCGTATTTATGCTAACCGTTTCTGTGCAGGTAGATTTAGGTTAGATGTATGTTAGGCCTTCAGGTATTTTAATTATTGCATAGACAAATGTATAGGATATGGAAAGCCTTTTAATTATTATTTTATTTTCCGCATTTATTTGAGATGACTGTAATAATTTATTTATTTCCCGCTTTGAATGCTTGATAACGCGAAAATAATATATAAACCAAAAACACAATAAATAGGGTGGATTAAAAAAGATTAAGAAAGAATGAAACCTCTTAACTTGGCCAGTGTAAAATACATAATATCATTCGAACTCGGAATCTCTACTTAAGGTTTGGTCTACCACCTGGTGGTAAAATTGTACTAAAATTTTCCAGTTGAGCTAAACCGGGTGGCGACTTTATTTTAAGTACGGGATTTCGATCTCGTATCTTTTGGACATTAAAATATGTTAAAACCATTTTTGTAGTCACGCCCACCATAAATTTCCAGGAGACCGGTCCTTAGGCCCGGCTCCGCGGCCCGTCCAAAATGTCGTCTGCTCACAGTGGCGACTCTGCTGGGGATCTGTCTCTTTAAACATGAAATTCAAATTTTCAATAAGTTTAAAAGATTTAGATGATGTATTGAAATCATTGGCCAAATTATAACTTCATTCTTTTTTATGACATTTTGTCCTTACGCGTGTAGATAGCTCGGTAATATTAGGGGCCTCATTTTACCCGAGAAGCTCGCAAAAGTATCACTCATGCCCTATTTAGAATTGAGGATGCCTAGCGGGTGGATCACTCATTTCAACGAACACGTGAACTCCTGCGATCGCACCTATTTAGGGAGTGGTTAAGTAACATGGAATCAAGGTAAATGAGAACCTTCTACATCAACAACCCTATACCAAAGCCGCGCTAGAAAAAGCCTTAGCACTTTATTCCCTTAGGATTACCAAAATAAAGAAAATAATTAGGACGCACTTCTTTTTCCATTTCCGGTGAAGAAGCTAACCTCCATCCTTTCCAAAGAGGCATTCTGCAGGAGTCATAAGGTCGGAAGACGGATGCTTTGTGTGCTATGAGCTATGTGCTCATACATCACCCATGCATCGGCCTTAAGGGAAAAAAATCCATCAACTTCCCCTTACCAATCTTCATTCATGAAAGAGGTTTAGTAACATCTGTGGGACTTCTTTTATACCCTCGTTGAGTCAAGACATATCGATATGCATGAAGAAAGGGGATGAACGTCCCATGTATGTTGGAGGGATAAGCCCTCACGCCATCACTAACCACATCGACGTGTAGCCATACATATTATGCATCACTCCCTAAAAAAAGAAAAAAAAGAAGGCATGCATACTAGACCTGGGAATTAACCTGCCAGCCCACGAGGCCCGCCCATGCCCGTCTTTCATGGGTCGGGTTTGGATAAATTAATTTGAGGTAAGGTCCGACCTGGCCCGAACCCAAAGTGGCCCGAAGAAAGTATGGGATGGGCTTGGTTTTAGTCCTAAAACCGAGGCCCGGCCCTCCCGACCTAAACTTCTAAATAAATATATTAAATAAATATGTATTTATTATTTATATTAGTAATAATTATTGTAATTTTTAAAATTTCTTATAAAATTTAGCTTCAAAACTCAATTTTGTGACTTATATTAGAATTTTGGTTACAATTATTTAATTATAATAATTTTTTATTAAAAATATTTCAATATTTTAATTATATATATATTTATTAGTAAGTCCACGGGCTGGGCTTGGGATTTGATTATTTTATAAAGACCGGGCCTGGCCCGAGCCCGGATTTTATTTTTTATGGGTTAGGTCGGGCTTGGGCTACTTATTTATTAGTTAGGCCCGATTGAGCCCGGCCCGAACACGTCCCAATGCGGCCTATGCTCAGGTCTAATGCATACCATCTATGTCATCTATGATATTTCACAACCCATTCATGGTCTGACCCACAATTCATGGTCCTAAGAAGTCTTGAATTCTAATTCGAACCTTCGCAACGAGCCATGTCTCTTCCTCACAATAATGATAACACTGCCCTTCCCGAAGTGCAGACCGATCCTACCCATACCTCGGGGATAGCTCCTCCACCATCTCTTGGATGTGAAATTGCACTGCCATAGCCCAGTTTATCAGTTTGGACCTCTTCTGGAATGCTAATCAAGAACAGATCCAAGCAACCGTTCAAGCAGTTGTTAAGCAAGCCCTAGAAACATGCACTCTGACTAGGTCACGCAACCTTCGGGCATGACACCCATCGTTGTGGCTACCTCGTGACAGTCATCTATCCCTCAAGCTAGCGACCAGGTCATACAATCTCCAGGCATGACACCTAATGGTGAAACACTCTTGCAGTCACCGTTATCTGCTTACCACAGTCAGTTCTTCCATCATTCTCTAGCGTCTTGCCTCCGACGTTGGCCAATCCGTCATAACTCATGTTACCTCCGGTCCCGACACCTCCTCAGTACGAGCAGTTCATGCAACCTCCAGGCATGACACAAGAAGTTGAAGCCTTCTTGCTTCAATTGGCAGGAGCTAATTATAGATAGAAAGAGGGAGAACTCCAAAGAAATGAAGGACGGATACCCCATAACCCCAGCACGAAATTGACATCATGCACGTCCCTATCTAGAACCAGAATTGGCCAAAAGACCTCTAAAAAATCGACGCCAGTTGCCATGACCGAGCCTGATTTTGTCTTCACGAGTAGTGTAAACCCATGGAAGCTCACTTTTAGTGTAATTTTTGCCAAGGCAAGGGAGGCTGGCCTCCTCCAATCCCTTCGTGAGTATAGACCCCCCTCGAAAGATGAAAGAAAGAATTTTTATTGATATCATGTCCAGCCAGGTAACCGCACCAACTAGTGTTAAACTTTGGTTCGAGCCATTCACCATTTGGTGAAGGAAGGAAAGATTATCAAACTTGAGAGAGCGCCTAGGGCTATGAACTTACCCTTGCCAGAGTTCGGCAACCAGATAAGGCTGACCAATCTTAGCTTGCCTAAATAAGGAAATAGACCATATGATCTCATGAAGGCCATCTACTCCAAGAGCAAGGGATGTGCTCCGATAGCAAGGAAGGAGTGTCAAACGACGAAGAGGTTAAGGAAGTTATTGCCACAATGATCAAAGCCATGACGGTTTTGATAAAGAAAGGGTAGAAATACAGAAAAAGCAAAATGAGTAACCCGCTAACTGAGGCCATGAAACAGTTCACCGAGGTCCTCACCGGGGGTTAACCCGAATGAAAGGCATCTCGCAGACTCAGGCTTTCGATCAGGATAGTCTCATCTCCAGCATCTCCAATGAAGACCCTTCGCCTGTGGAGGATAACAATCCTAATGTGTAATTGTGAGATTTCTTTATGCTTTCATTCTGAACAATGTCGTGTTTGTAACTCTCAGCTCCATGAGCAACCTCCTATTTTGTTACTTACTTCATGTTTTGTCCATTTAATCCACGCATTCATACAAATGTACACATGATGCTTTAAGTATTCAAGATACTTTATTGGATGAAGTTAATTCGAGTATAAAACGCATGCGAGATAATAAAAGTGGTAATCATTTCCAATAATTTGACTCCTGTCAAAACACATGTGAGATAATAAAAGTGCTTAAATTCCGCGATAACGCTTTTTGCCTGGTCGTGCTCACAAGATATGACCAAGATCGATAATCAGATTGTCGAACATCATGGAAAAAGAAGTTTGGTGTCTTCTAGAATCAACTAAGCGACCTCACGCTTAAGCCAAAACTCACCTTCAATCTACTAAGGAAGTGTCGACTGGTTTCCTGAAATAAAAAATCATGGCATACATTTTCACCCACCCACCCTATTCCCTTATGAATCCTTGCCCAAAACTTCTCTACTCCTTGGCCATTCTTGGCGTGGGGGCATATACGAATGGTAAACTCCGACCTTTATCAAATAAACCCCATCGCAATAAAAGAAGATGAATCTTACATCAATATCACCACCAAGAGAATGACCAAACTCGTAGAGACACACATCATCACCTGACATGACTTATCCTGCCACAAACACCTCAAATAATGAAGAATAGGGCGACCGCCACTGAGAGTATAAAGTATGAGATCAAGTATCGCTGATCTTTACCCCACTAGCCACAGGCTAATTATACAACTAAAGTCGTAAAATAGCCTATCAAACAAACTGGCTAAATGAGCTACCTTTCGCCCTTTTGGAGGCACCAAGTGAAATCCCCCTGAACTAAATGTCACTTGGTTTATGGAAATGAGATACTGTTGGAAATGAGGTAAAGTCATTGAAAGCTTTAAGAAGAGCCTGAATAGACATAGATGAGACCCAAGCAAAAGCCATGTATGAATAATGATTAAAATCCTCAGAAGTGTACTAGCGGTATGTGGTAGGGATACACAGACAACCGAGTTAAGCATCAGAGGTGTCCAATGATCCAACTTCTAAATAGTTCAAACCTACCAACACATATCTAAATGGGAAATTCTGACCGAGTTTAGTAAGACCTTGCAAGTGCTGGGTGGAAGAGGCAATCAAGACTGTGGATAAAAACAAGTTCAATGACCTGATTGACTGAGACAGGCTTAAGTTTTATCACATCTAAACAAAAGAAATAAATCAAAAAAGCGACACAACAAAATATATGTAATAAATCACCCACCTTTTGATCTTCTATCGATCGAGAAAAAATTAGGGTGACACCCGACGGTTGGTATTCTGCAAACTAATAGTGCAAAAATTAGGGAATCTCTTTACTAAATCGCCCGCTGAACCGAAAACCTAAAAAGGGTGGTTCAGGCAAAAATAGGGCACAAGAGAAAAATAGGAAGATGTTAACTTGAAAATATGTAAAGACTGATTAACGTCGGGAGTTTGATTAATGAAATGGTTATCAACATCTTGTACTCTGATTAAATTCTTCTAATGAAAGTATCTTTCGTACTAAAATCTTTATGCTTATGATTGTATGAATGCCTGACGATCAAATGGTGTAAACATTGGAAGCTAAACTTAATGGAGGGTACTCAGAGCTCACACGTATAAGTGCATAACATTTAGCACAAAAAATAAATCCAGATAGACTAAAAACAACCAAGTCTATGTAAAAGTCGAAATAAGTCTGTTGGATTGAAAACCCGAAAAGGGCGGTCCAGGCAAAAGTTAAGACAAGGCTCGATAGATTGAGCTCACACGTATAAGTGCATAACATTTAGCACAAAAAATAAATCCAGATAGACTAAAAACAACCAAGTCTATGTAAAAGTCGAAATAAGTCTGTTGGATTGAAAACCCGAAAAGGGCGGTCCAGGCAAAAGTTAAGACAAGGCTCGATAGATTGAAAACACCTAGGGGCAGTCTATGCAAAAATTAGAGTAAAAAAGACAAAAAGAAAAGGGAAAAGAAAAAGAAAAAGAAAATTGCGAATCTAAAGGATCATGCCACCGACGATTAAGGCAAAGCCGCTGGCGATTTAGATCATGCCACTGACTGTATGGCTTAATTGACGGCGACACTAGCGAGGCCGCCGATGGTATGGAGCTATTTTCAGTGAATTTTAGGCCTATTTTAGCCTAACCAAACCTGCCAATAACTTGTAAAAACCACCTGTAATCTACTTCTAGAACATATTTAAGCACAAAATCCAAAATTTATTAAAAAAAGCGAAGGCCGAAGGCGCAAATCATCCAAATATCCAAATCCTAAGCCTAAACAAATCAAATTAAAAA
This sequence comes from Euphorbia pulcherrima, assembly GCA_947683365.1. Taxonomy (NCBI): domain Eukaryota; kingdom Viridiplantae; phylum Streptophyta; class Magnoliopsida; order Malpighiales; family Euphorbiaceae; genus Euphorbia; species Euphorbia pulcherrima. The sequence goes on along the minus strand of CANTUS010000001.1, from coordinate 77,900,087 downwards.
TTGAAATCATCCAAAATCCAAAATCCAAGGCCAACACCAAATTATTTAAACCCCAATGTAATAGAGGTACACGCAATCAAAGCAAAATCAAAATAAAGCTAAAACATGCCGCTACCATCCCTCGAGTGCGATGAATACTCTGGCTAGTCCACAAGGAAGCGGTTGACAAAGTTCTCATCCTTCTCTCTATCCTCCATCATTGGGATACTACTGGACTCAGGGGGCACAACAGCTGGACATCGACCAGCTGTTACCTTCCTCCCTCTGTGACTAGGCTCAGCTGAAGTTGCACGATCTATGTTATACTTACTTCTCCTCTCATGTACAGTAGCATCCTGCTGCAGCTCTAATTCACTCACATATCGTATTAAGCTCCTTGTTCGTGGCCTCAGTCTGTTGGGCATTGGAGAGTGTCATGGCCATGAAATTGTGCAAAACCATAAAACCCGTACACATCATTCATAACATCCATCCATGCATTTTTAAGAATTATAACATTATTTGAGCATGCATTTACCTTGGCGAGAAGGGCCTGGGAAACCAAAGTATCCTAAAGTGCGAAGGCGTTCCAACCTATCCTCTCCGCCTTACTACGAGTAACTTGAAAAATCCAAAAAGTAGGGGCAATCAAAGGTCAGTCCCAAAGGAGGAAGGAATATGTACCAGGGTTATATACCAAATATTAAACTCGCCATTTGGGCCCATAAGGAGGAATGAATCCTCCAAAGCGGTTGAGAAGCGCCCCGGCACTATATCGGCATACTCTGGCCTATCCAGATCTCGGACTCTACTACTCTCTGACTTGTTCCTCTTCCTCGGAGGTGGCTGCAAAAAAAACACAAAGGCAAGGATTAGCAACCAGTTTGGACCAGTAATTGACATATATATATAATCGGACATGGTCTTACATCGGAAGAATAGTGTTCCTCATGGGCTACCGACGTGTCCTTGCTAACCTCATCCCCCCCTCGGGATTGCTCTCACCGGTGCCCTCTTCCTCCCCCTCTTCCTCATTGCTGCTCACGACACCCTTAAGCCACCGCTTCTCCTTCTCCCTCTTCTTCTCCAGATGATACTCAATGGTGTCATTTCAGTGGATGCGCGGGCATATAGGAAGTAGGGGCTGCTGGTGCTGGTTATAAGAGTCAAGGACACTCTCCATAACTCGGTCATTCCCCTCTAGGTAAGCGGCTTTGCTAGCCTCAACGGTGATAGCCAGGTGGGGCTACCATAGTGGGAGTTGCCTGAGGCATCGGCCTAGCAGAAGTAGGGACATCTCTCCAGCCCAATACCCTCTCTCCTAAGTACCACTCAAGGGATAAGGGGCACTCCATAACAAACCGTCGATCGCCCACATGCTTCCGAATAATAGTTACATCCATGGGATTAGACACCTTATCAAATGGATTGCGGATGACCTGACCAAATAACTAGGCAAATAATCAATCTAAGCATAATGTAAATTCATAAATGCATTTTGTCTATTAATGTTTTGTTTAAGTGCGAAATAGGGGTAAGAATCAAAATAATTGCATACGGAGATCAGCTTAAAGCTCCTCAGTGACTACCTGTAGCTAGTGGGGTAATTACTAAGTCCCCCAATACCCACCGTACCAGCGAGCAAGGAAGTGGGAACCCACCGGCATAGTGGTCTTTAACTTGACCAGCGGGAGAATATGATGCTCGAAGGCCCAAACCTACACAAGTAACAATGAATCAGTCTAAAACATCCAAAGAAGAAAAGAAGACAAACCGAACAAGGCATAAAAAAGGGATAATCAAATGCTTTTAGGAAAGGTATACCTGTAGGAGCAAATGGCTAAGCCGAAGGACCTTGCCCTTCTTCCTAGTGCCCGCGTCCAGCTCATAATACATCTGTGCTAGAATGGCCCTAGGCCAATTTTTCTCCTCGAGAGTCTTAACATCCTCGACCGCGGAGATCAACCAGTAGTTGATCTTGCTACTGGAGACTGGAAAGAATAGCACAGTCAATAATAAGATAACAAAAGAGCAAATGCAGGCATCCCACTCAGTCTCGGGTACCACTCCCACTTCTACCTAATGCTTTTAGAGCTTCCCATATGATAATCACCCTGAGGTGGGCTTCAAACCAAATAGCTCCATCACCCTCTTTGCCACGAGCTTTTTAAGGTAGTATTTCTCCATATACGCATCGAAATGGATGATGTGACTCGTCCAAGGAAGCCCGATCATAGCCACCGCATCTGAAGGAGTGATGGTTACCTCTCAGAAGGTAAGGTGGAAGGTGTGGGTGGTCTTAAACCACTTCTCAGTCAAAGCAGTCAAGGCCGAATGGGAAAGCTTTGGCATAAGCAAGGGCATAGTGCTGGCCAGGTCTCTAAAGCACGCATCATCAATGGCGGCCGCAAGCTCATGGTCCTTCTTTTTGATGTGTTGCCACCATTCACCTATAGTTCCTATGCCCCCAGTGTAAGTTAGACCGTGTGGCTGTAAAAATCAAAAAGAAATAAACAGATAAGTTTTTGGCTATTTATTCAATTTCTTGTTGCTGTTGGAGCAGTGATGCCGCCGACGACATCAGCCATACCGCTAGCGGTATAAGTGATACCACCGGCAATATCGCTGTGAGCAATAGTGATATGGCCAGGATTTAGGCCTTTCTATGAAGCTGCTGGCAACATGAGGGAAGCTATCGATGGCTTCTATTTCTGCGGGCAGAATCCAGTTTCGCCCAAAATCAAGCCAAAATCACACCAAAATCACAAAAAATGCAAATAATCGGAACCAAGGTATAAAAATAGTAAATGTCAAACCTATAACATGCAATATCAGTTTATATACTTTCAATGTCATGTTCATAACCCTATTATGGCAAAATTTTGAGCCTAAGGCCGAAATCGAAACTTAACAAAAAACAAAGAAATTCGTGTTTTGTAGGATTACCTAGACATAGTAGAGGTGCTTCTTCTTCTCAGGAGTTAAATTTGTTATGGGTGAAGTAATCTTTAACCATACATCTCAACGATTTTCTTCAAACTTTAAGCAATGGGAATCGGGCAAACTTTCAGCCCCTCGACAGGAGAATCAGGCACATTTTCGGGCCTTATACTTGTAGATTTTCTTCCAAACACTTTCTTCATCATTATTGAAAGTAAAGGGGAGAAGATATAAGGGTTTGAAGAGTTTGAAATGAAGGGGAGAAGCTATTTCAGAAGTCACTGCAGCTGAAATAGGAAAAATAAGTGTTTTAATTTGTATTAAACACAGGCGCGAAATTCAAAGAGTTAGAAATTGCCGCTTTATACCGCCGGCAGTATCATTTCATACCGCCAGTGGCATCATTAAGATGCTAGTGGTCTCACTCTCCCCAGGGGCAATTTTTTTGAATTTGTTGACCAATCAAAGATGCCATGTGGCACTTCATACCACCAATGGCATCACTCCAAGCTGCCGGCGATATGAATTTCTCTAGGGGCAATTTAGTTGCCTTTTCAACAGTTCAGCGGGATCCCAGCTCAAGCCTCGACATCTCAGGACTTTTGAAACCCTTATACTTTTAATTATCATGTTTTTACTGTTGATTGAGGGGGCAAAAATTTTTATTTGTTTATTTCACAAAATTGATCAAGCAGTAAAAATGTTATTAAAAACTCTGTCTAATCTTGTTTTACTCATTGCTCGTTGCAGGTACCACCGTAAGGGGCAAGCTAAGTATCCTCATTTGGGTTCACCCCCTAGAACGTCAACTGAAGGTCCTAAAATAGTCTTCGTACGTGTCATCCTTTGGGTTCTCCCCTAGAACGCCAATTGAAGGTCTCGACATGACCCTATACTTACCGCCTTCGGGTTCACCACCTGAATGCCAATTTAAGGTCCCGGTATATGACCATGTACATGCCGCCTTTGGGTTTACCACCAGAATGCCAATTGAAGGCCCTAGTATGATCCTGTATATGCCACCTTCGGGTTCACCCCTGAAACACCAACTGAAGGCCCCGGTATAACCCTGTACATGCCGCCTTCAGGTTCACCCCTAGAATGCCAACTGAAGGCCTCGATATGACCCTGTACATGCTGCCTTTAGGTTCACCCCTAGAACGCCAACTAAAGGCCCCAATATGACCCTATACATGCCACCTTTGGGTTCACCCCTGGAATGCTAACTTAAGGTCCCGATATGACCCTGTACATGCCGCCTTCGGGTTTACCTCCAGCAATGCCAGTTGAAGGTCCCAATATAGTCCCCGTACGTGTCATTCTTTAGGTTCTCCCTCAAATGTCAATTGAAGATCACGGTATAGTCTCTATACATGCCATCCTTTGGGTTCACCCCTAGAACATTAACCGAAGATCATGGCGTGACCCTGTACATGCCACCTTCGGGTTCAACCACCATCCTATCAACCCTTAGACCTAGCACGCTAGCTGTGAGGCATAATTTATAACCCTTGCTCTTTTCCTGTGATCATATTGACCTACGGCAGAAGTGATCCCCCAAGGGGCAGCCTGTGAGCATGGGATTTTACAGTGCCTCTCGCGAGACGATGATGACATATGCCTGATTTTATTCCTTATGATAAAAATTATTTTTTAGAATTTTTTTGTTACAGATATAAAATTCTCTATGAATTTTATTTTTGGAAAAATTCAGTTTGACGTGTCCGATAACATGTCCGGTGCTAGCTCAAACTAATGATTTACACCCACAAAAATAATTTAGTCCTAAATACCGTTAAAAGGTCAACAAAACCCTAAAAGTTCAAAAAATCACGCTGAAATTGCTTTTTATGCGAATTTAGGCACCTTTTCACCTTTTTAGGCTAGGCCATGCTTACTTTTTAGACTTGACAGGAGGTTGATGCCACCAGCGGCATCAGCGATACCACTAGCGGTATTAGCGATATCGCTAGCAGCATCAGCAATACCGCCGGCAGCATGAATTCTGCAGCAGTCAGCTTTTTGCTCGATATCCGCCGAATAATTGATCAAAGTCAATCTTTCCACCAAATTTTAGCTTATATAAACAACCATTTTTAGCAGAAATAGAGGTGACACATCCACCACTTAAAATCGTAAGGAGATTTTAAGTATTTTAGTTAGTTTTAGTAGGATAAAGTCTTAAAAAAGGTAAGAAAAGAGGATTCAATCCTTCTTTTCTTTGTTTTTCTTTACTAAACTCTCTGATATTTAGGCGGATTTTAAGTTTAGAATCACTAAAGTAGGATTTAGAGACCTAAATCACCCCTTTACTTCCCAAATCATCATTTAAGCTTTTCGGAGGTGTCATTTGGATCACGAAGAGGTGGATTCACGGCCCCAAGGTAAAAATTCTAGGTCTCATAGCTCTTTGGCTTTCATTTTACTTACTATTTTATGCTTAGTTTTGGATTTTCGATCACTTTTTGGCTGAAAACAGCTGCTGCAAGAGACTAAAGCTATCGAAGGCACTTGTAACCGCTGGCAGTATCAATCATGCTACTAGCGGCATCGTTGATACCGCCAATGGCATCATTTATCCCTAATGACTTTATTTTCTTGCAGCACCCTTTCTTTATGGTATACAGAATGTCATATAGCCTGCCTGTGTAAATAAGATCGCCAGTGGCATCAGTGATGCAGCTGGCGGCCTCATTTACACTACCGGCGGTATGGAGTTTTTTACAATAGTTTTGTTTTCATTTTATTTCTGACCTAGTTTAATTTCTGAAGCTAGGATGTACAGTGCAACGACGGGGGTCTAGAACTTCTTGAAAATAGACCTCACCCCATAACATGTGGCATTTTCACTAATAATTCGATTAGAATAATAATCGAGTCTATAGTATGAATATAACAAAATTTTCCCACAAATGCCATTCAAACCCCTTTTTTGCCATCCAACCAGGCTCCATAAATTGTAAAATGAATATGCCATGTTCAAGCTAACTCGGGTCTTATTTTTTCTACTAACTATGCATGTTACGTGATATATCTCGTACAACGTGTTGTATTTATGTTAACTGTTTCCGTGTAGGTATATTTAGGTTAGATGTATGTTAGGCCTTCGGGTATTTTATTTGTTGTATAGACAAATGTATAGGATTTGGAAAGCCTTGTAATTATTATTCTATTTTCTGCATTTTATTTGGGATGACCGTAATAATTTATTTATTTCCCGCTTTGAATGCTTGATAACGCGAAAATAATATATAAACCGAAAACACAATAAATAGGGTGGATTAATACAGATTAAGAAAGGATGAAACCTCTTAACTTAGCCAATGTAAAATAAATAACATCATCCAAACTCGAAATCTCTACTTAAGGTATGGTCTACCACCGAATGGGAAAATCGTACCAAAATTTCTCGGTTGAGCTGAACCGGGTGGCGACTCTATTTTAAGTACGGGATTTCGATCTCATATCTTTTGGACATTAAAATATGTTAAAACCATTTTTGCAATCACGCCTACCATACATTTATAGGAGACCGGTCCTCCAGCTCGGATTCGCAGCTCGTCTGAAATGTTGTCCGCTCATAACTAGTATGTTAGGGAATTCCGGTAGAATGAAACTTGGATAAATCTGAAGTCATGACAAAAGCTTTTAGATTGAAACTTATTTGGTGGTACTATCAAATAATTCAATCGAATAAAATTGAAAATGATCAAGAACTTTAGAATGAATATGTTGTGAAAATAATGTATCAGAATTTTGTACTTTTCAGATATGATAATCTGTCTATCTCTTTTATCAATGTCTGGTTTTTTTATATAGAAAAATACAGACAATTGCAGATAACCGTCCAAGACCAACTGTTATCATAGTTAATAATACGCGTGTTGCAATCGCGACTAGATGTTGTGATCGTGTCTTCATAAGATAGACTTTCTGTTTTCTCAAATGAAAGCAATCACGGGCGCGATTTTTGTTATGAATGCGACATGGTCCAAATCCAAACGCGAGTTTTGGTGCTGCCCCTTGAACCTCGCTACCTGGGGCGCTACCCTAAAATTCAAACATCGTGATAGAACTAAAACAAAGTGTGCACTCTGCACTCTCCTGACTTGTTCAATGAAATATCACAATCGCATTGCTCAACTAGTCGATCCAATTACGCTAAAACACTAACATGATACACATTGAAGATGTCACAAACACCAATATACCTTTTAGATTTAAAGATCACAAAGATGTACATAAGTGAAATATACTAAAATTAATATTTCTTAAAACTAACAACTATCATCATTGATTTTTACTTGATCATCACTATCTTTCTTTTAAAGCCTAGTAGAAGGGGAAACCCTTCCATAGGATGTTTATTAAAAGGAAAAAAAGAAAGACATTATAAAAAAAAACATTAAACAAACTGAAAGATTGGTCTAGGAACAAAAACAATCACAAAAAACAAAATAATAAAGCCCGAGCATGTTACTCCTCGCCGATGAATCTGCTGCTCCAATCCCATCTTGATAGATATGAATCATCATTTACGATTATGAGGCAGATTCTGGCGTACCCCACCTCTGCGAGGTTTCCCTCTACCTCTGGTCGTATCAGCTCTATGCAGTTTTGCTCCCCTTTTACTACTCTAGACCTGCCATGGCTCTTTATGGATAATTAGCTCAGGTCGCAAATTCGAACCCCCTCTAGCCACTGTTTCCGAAACTTGATCATCCTCTGAATCTGAATCACCCCGAAATTTCTTTCCATGAATTTTTTCCTGCCTCCCAACAGGGGAAGCAATCCTCTGAGTACCTGAATCCATAGATTTTAAAGCAGAATCCCTTAACTTGCTAACATCCCTCAATTGTTCAACAATTCTGTGACCCGACCCCTGAGGAATAGAATTATGTGTTTGGGACCCACCACTGGATTCCACTTCATTAAACTGCCCGTCCTTCACGGTAGCTTTGTTAGTCCGATTATCGAACTTGTCAATCTATTGAACACTAGAATCGGTGATGGGGCCATTATCCACCAAAGGCAGAATTTTTGCAATTTATCCGCAATAGACGAAGTTTTTCTCACAGCTTCTATAGAATATTAAATTGTTTTCGAAGAAGTTTATTGATTCGTAGCTGAAGGTTTAGGAATCGGTTCCCGAATAATTATATTTCTAGCTCTAGGAATGTTAGGTAATGTCTCCACAAAAATGTTTACAGAATCACTATCACTTTCCTCGATTTAATTTGCCCAAGTGAGCACCTTTTTTCCTTCCCATTGGTCAGGGTCTGTATCCGGAGCTGTAATGCTCTTTTCCCCTACTTTTCTAGAGACTTTCTTAACCTTGGCAGCCACTTGCTTCCCAAGATTTGATTTATCTAAAGAACCACCTTGTGGTTGATTCCTTCTGCAGCTTGATGGAGAATGGCCAATGGATTGATAAGTCGTACAAAAATCCGGAATATTCTCATACTCAACATCGACCTAGAATATCTTTTCAGTCGTATCAACTCTAATTTGATCCATCACAGGTTTCACTAAATCAATATCTACCAAAATTTTGGCATAGTGTCCAAACTCACCTTCGATTGTATTGTGATCAAAGTGGATCGGGACCCCAATTCTCTGTGCCATGCTTGAGAGAAGTCTTCTATCCCAGAACTCATAAGGAAGATTAAAAAGACAAATCCAGACCTGAACAGTTATCTGTTTATGCTTTGCTGGATCAAACCTAGCTTACCAGATCAAAAATTGGATAATACCCAGCTTAAGATTCAGGCTTCCAGCAGACCATACTTTTTGAAGAGCCTTTGCCGATGGCATGACGATATGATAAAAACCCTTCCCCAGTGATATGAGCTTCCAATCCATCATCCAGGTCCATATGGAATTTAGCTTTAGCTTAATATCTAAATGCTTCCACGGTGTATCCCTTTTGGCTAACGTTAACCTTCCAATGGCCGAGTGTTGGCAAGACAAAGTCCGGTCTTAATAGAATTCAGTAGGAACTTTCACAGCCTTATAGCCATTACCAGCATCCAGGACGGTAGTAGTAATCGTCTTTACATTATATTGAGTATTGTTAGGGTTTCCAGACACCCCATTCTGATTGATGATAGCCGCATAGGAGAGATTCTTAGGCGGAATAGGCTTAGGGTTAGCGGGTTTTGCAACAAGTGAGTTTGATGAATCCTCATTAGGGTTTGTTGGATTCGTTCCATTTAGATCAGACAGAGAAGGGCTGATAGTCTGATTAGGGTTTGTCGGTTTCACCATAATCGGTACAACAGAAGAGGCTTGATTAGGGGCAGTCACCGGTTGATGGGGCTTGTCGCGGCTCTTGTAATAGAAAGAGAGAAACGAATTAAAATATAGATTGACATAAAAACTAAAACATCAACATGACAATCACAATTCATACATAAAACAAGATAGTATATAAACATAATATTTCCACTAGTAATAGTATTGCACTAACTACAGTGGTGTGTTTGGAACAATAATTCTTGAGAGAACTCAAATTTCGTTAACTTCATTCATGTTCAAATTTTTTGTGCTTGGAAACATTTTATTATAATGAATTCAATTCATTTCAAATCATTTATTTTATAAATTTTTTTGAATCTTTTATGTAAAATGATTTCAAATGAATTGAATTAACTTGTAAAATAATGTTGACGAAAATCGTAAAGAGAACGGATCCGAATACTTACCTTTTCCGTGCCCGATATCGAAGAACGCCGCATTGAAGCCGTGTATATTCTTAGTCATTGACTAACCCACAGTATGTCGGAATTAAGTCATTGTTCACAACTTCTGCAGCGATAGAAGATCAATAACGATCGTGCTGGATTTCTTCATCGTAGGAAGAAATCAGGGAGAGAGAAATTGTAGAGAGAAAAATGAATTTTTTTATCCATCTAAAAATATTCCTACTAACGTTAACCTTCCAATGGCCGAGTATTAGGTCCTAAAATAATTCAATTAAGTCCCTTAACTTAATTAGTTTCCAATTAAGCCCAATTGACAAATTAGATCGGATCATTTGACCCGATCGACCCGCTCAAGGTCGGACTGATTATTTATAACATCTCCCACTCGTACTTGACAGGTCATATTCCATACAAGGTTATCAAATCTTCTTTATGTTGTGAAGTCGTGCGACCAGCATACTATTAGGAACACTTTGTCTTGCACCCGTTAGGGTCTGCCAAGACTATCCTGAGTGGTACTTAACCAGGTAGATTAACATCTCATATTTAGAATATCTTGCACCCATTAGGGTCTACCAAGATGATTCTGATCAGTACTTAACCATATAGATTAAACTATAATATTAGTAATAATATCACATTGATATATTGCGCATATGCTTTACCCTAGATTTGGTCGACAATCACCCACTTCCACATCATTAATGATCTCAGAAGCCTTAAGCAGTTATTCACTATCTTACATCAAATGTAATGATAGGCTAGCCGGTGAACTAACAGAACTCTTGTGAATGTTCATTAGCCATATCTTCCTTTTGAGTCCCAAATTGAATCAAATCATAATCTCTCGGTGATTGATCAAATTGTCCTTGCTAGTCCTTACTTTTCAAGATAATACAATAGTAATGAGAGTAAGGTCCAAAACACTTCAGTTAAATGGACTGAGTCTCACATTAGAGAAGTTGAGATCTTTGTATAGCGTACAAACTTCTCATCTCATGGTCACTAAGCACGCATTATCTTCAGGACTCACTCCTCTCCCATGTTGATAATGTGCCATGGTGTTCTTTTCTTTTACCCTTATAAAGGAGCGCATGTCTATTCTCATTAAGATGAACTAACACCATGTAAAGGTTTCAGTTACAATGCACCTTAGCATTTAACCTTGTTCTACTCCAAGAACTACCTTTAGCTATTCAGACAGAACATGACCCATCGTCATGTGAACTACACAGTTCTTAACCAATTCCTTCTTGAATTCGGTACACATTATTCCATATAATGTGACTTTCCTTTTTACTTAAACAAGTCGATTCACGATTTTAAATAGGTTCCCAAATTACACACAATATGTTCAAAATCAATCTCATCCTAGTCTGTTCAAACATAATTACACACAAACATATATATTGCTCATACAATAAAACTTATTTATTTCAACATAATATCGTTCATAATTTAAAAGGTATAATAAATGAGGTAACCCGAATAAGCGTTATATATATATATATATATATATATATATATTTAACCCTTTAATATATTTCACATATACATCTTTAGGGACATGCTTTGTAAACAAATCTGCAAGCATATAATATGTAGACAAATACCTCATGTTGACCTCTCCTCGTGTACTAAGTTTATAGCTAAATGATACTTGATTTTGAAATGCTTATACCTTAAATGATATTTCGGGTCTATCATATAAGCTATCAATGTTTGACTATTACTTATAAATAGCCAATAGTTGTTTGGATTACCTAGCTGGTAAAGACTCACTAGTCTCTCTAGCCAAAAAATATGTTGGACCATGGCTGGAAAAACACAAATTCAGTTTTAGCCTTTGCCAATCTGCATCTGAGTATCTATAAGGTCTATTTCCTTAGCCTGATACACCAGAGCATAACCAACGGTGTTTTACAAGTATTATATAATTTCTTAACGGTGTTCCAGTTCTCTATTATTGGAATAGATCAATATTCACTTGCAATGCCCATGGCATAACAAATATTAGGTATGGGGTAAGACATAACACATATGATGTTTCCATCAGATGGAACTATTTCATATCCTCACACTTTTAGGAGTTTTAGGACAAATGTTTAAACTAAGAAACTATACTCTTACTCATAGGAATACTTATGGGTTCATAGTTATGCATAAAGAATCTTTGTGAAACTCCTTTTTTATGCAAGATTCTTGAGGTAAAGATACTCCTTTATCTTTCTATCTATTGAGATCTTAAGCCCTAAGATATATGCAAACTCCCTCATGTCTTACATATGAAGTTACTCGATAACCAATCTTTCACTCAATGGAATATATTCAATGGTCCTCATTTACCATTGAATACTATAACCTTAAGACCAAATGAGATCATAACTTAACTTATTCAATTATGCAAACCTCGTGTTCGCAAACAATTTGGACAAACCCTCTTAGTAGTACCATATAGATATCTCATGATAATTCTCCATTGAGAAAAGAATATATTCATTTGATGTGAGTCTAAGGGTAAGTATAACTACCAAAACTATAAATTCTTATTTATGTAAATGTTGAAACTGAAAAGAAAATATTCTCATAATACATTCTTATCAGTTTCAGTATACGTATTCCTTAGTTATAAGCCGAATGCTTTCACTTTATCTTGAGAATTCACTTGTTCTCAATAACTTTATGTCCTTCATGTATGTCAACTTAATTCTTCTTCCATCACATGCAACTATTCATCTCCCTTAAAGTACTTAATTTTCAAGGTGGAACATTTTCCATTTTGATCACTTAGGCTCCTAGTCTTCATAAATATATCTCATATATTTATCATAACTTGAAATTCATTCATTTAATCTCATTTCTTTACTCCCACTTGGATCAGAAATACTATAATGATCTGAGCTCCCACTTGAGGTAAAAATATTGATTCCCACTTGGAATAATAACACTGACTCCCACTTGAATCAATAACATTTTTAGGTTCTCGGCTCCCCCATGGAACAAGATCCCTTTGATTAAAATGATCATTATGAACTACTTCATTTGAATTACTCCAACTTGAAGATACATCCAAAATATCAAGTTTAAGAGTGTGAGCGAACGACGTTTCGCCCGGTAGTTGCGCGGGCCCGGGCCCGATAGGACCGGCCCGTTCGTGTGTCGGAGAGATGAGTATGATGTGTTTGGAAAATAATTTTGCATATTTTAATGCTCAAAAGATACGAGATCGAAATCCCGTACTTAAAATAGAGTCGCCACCCGGTTCAATTCAATCGAGAAATTTTTGGTACGATTTTTCCACCGGGTGGTTGGACCATACCTTAAGTAGAGATTCCGAGTTCGGATGATGTTATCTATTTTTCATTGGGCTAAGTTAAGATACTTCACTCTTTCTTAATCGGTTTAGTCCATCCTATTTATTTGTATTTTCAGTTATTTTGTTGTTTTCGCATTTATGAAGCAATTGAAGTAATAAATAAAATATTCACAGCAACAAAAGAAAAATAAGTACGGAAAGTAAAATTATTACAAGGCTTTTAAGTCCTATACATTTTTCTATGCAATAAATAAAGTACCTGAATATTTGATATACGTCCGCCTGCAGAAGATTGTTAGCACAGGTATAGCATACTTTATTTACAGTATTGTAAAGCCCGGTCAGATGGCTAAAACGGGATTTGAACGGCGTTTTTGAGGAAATTTCATTTTTAAGTAATTTTTAGGCTCAATCATCTTTTTAACCGGATTATAAATGAAAATAAAACTGCTATCCAGAAGGTCATATTGTCGACGATATAACTAATGTCGCCGGCGACATTCCTGATGCAGCCAGCGACATGGCTGATGCCGCCGGTGACATCAATTATGTCACCGGCGGTATCAGCTTGTAGGCAGCAGTGGTGGTAGTAAGAATGACCGAAAATCTAAAAATGAATATAAATTGACAAAAATTAACACAAATTAGTAATATTAATGCCAAAGAGCTATGAGACTCTGGATTTTTACCTCGAGGTCGTGAATCCACCTCTTCGTGAACCGAAAGAAACACCTCCGGGGAGCTTGTTACGACGATTTAGTGGCAAATTTAAGTGCTTTTGGTTTCTAAATTCAATCAAGTTGATTTTAACTTAGAGACTTTCTAATTTGAAACTCACAATTAGAGAATTCAAAGGAGAAAAACCAGGAAAAATGGATCAGAATCCTTTTTTTCTGTTTTATCTAGTTCTTATCTCACTAGAATCTATTCTCACATTAAAATCTTCACTTCTCAATTCCCTCTTATTCCTTTCTCCTAAAATGTAGCTTAAGGTGTGTTTTTATAGGTGAAAAGGGGTGCTTTTTGAGTCCTTTTTTAATAATTCCGCCGAAAGTGGTCGGAAGGCTGTCTGTGAAGGGACCCATTTTGGGTCATATCGCCGATGGTATGGTGATACCACTGGCGGCATGGATGATGCCTTTGGAGGTATCAGCCTCTAGCATACCGACAGCTAATGGGTCAAAAAGCCAAAAAAGTCGGGAAAAGTGGGTTAATAGTGGGTAAAAAGGCATCTTTTTTTACTTTTAACAATATTTTAAAGGGTATTTATTATTTGGGTGCCAATCATCGGTTCAAGCTCCCACCGAATGCGTTATCGGCCACGTCGAACTATATTCTACCAAATAAAATTTGCGAGGAATATTATTTTGGTAATAAAAATTCCAAGGAGAATTTTTAATTTGAGGCATTAAAATCGGGTACACGTCATCATCATCTCACGAGAGGGACTGCGAAATCCCGTGCTCACAGGCTGCCCCTCAGGGGATCACTGCTGCCACAGGTCAGTATGATCACACAAAAGAGCAAGGGATAGGAATGATACCTGATGGGTGACCGGTTTGACCCTTGGTTGGACCTTATGCTTCGTAGAGCGGTTGCCCCTTGGTCGAGCTTGAGCTTTATGGAGGAATTGCCCCTTGGTTGGGTTTGAGCTTTGTGTAAAGGACGCCCTTTGGTCGGACTTATGCTTTACAGAGGAGTTATCCCTTGGTCGGGTTTTGTATTTTGTGGATTGGTTGCCCTTTGGTCAGACTTATGCTTCGCGGAGAAATTGTCCCTTGGTCGGGTTTCGTGTTTTATAGATTGGTTGCCCTTTGGTCGGACTTATGCTTCACAGGGAAATTGTCCCTTGGTTGGGTAGATTGGTTGCCCTTTGGTCGGACTTATGCTTTGTGGGGAAATTGTCCCTTGGTCGGGTAGATTGGTTGCCCTTTGGTCGGACTTATGCTTCGAGGGAAAATTATCCCTTGGTCGGGTTTTGGTTTGTGGAGAGTTTGCCCTTCGATCGGGCCTACGCTTTGTAGATTGCCCTTCAGTCGGGCTTGTGTTTTGTATAGTGGTTGTCCTTTGGTCGGACTTTCACTTCAAAGAGATTGCCCTTCAGTCGGGATTGTGTAAAAATCTGATTTGGAGGAGCGATGTCGCCGGTGGCATAAATGATGTTGCTGGCGGCATGGATTTATGCTGCCTGCGGTATTAGTGCCACGTAGAAGATTTGACTGGTCAGATAATTTCAAAATTTGAACTGAAGGATGCGATGTCACCGATGATATGAATGATGTCGCTGGTGGCATGAATTGATGTCGCTGGCGGTATGAACAAATAGTTTTAGATAAATTAAAACTCCTCGAATTCCGCGCAGCAGTTTAAAAGGGATTGAAACTCCCTTCTTCCTTATTCATTCACAAAACCGTACTCCTCTCCATCTTCTTCTCTAGTTCTGATTTTTTTCCTTTGTCTTTGAAATCATGAAGAGAATCACCAAGGCTTTCAGGGGCAAATTCAAGGCTAGGGAGAGCCTGCCCGATTCTTCCGTTGAGGGATTAAAAATCCTCTCCGTTCTTACTGCATATGGCCTGAAGGAGATGGCTAAAATGTATGGCTATGGCATTAACTCTCCCATCACCAATCTGACCCCGGAGAATGAGAAGCACCTCTGCTATGTCTAGGTAATCTCACAAAACCCGAATCTCTTCTTTTTCTGTTTGATTTGATTTAGCTTTAGATTTAAAATCGTGCCATGACAGGATTTTAAATGTGAAATAGATTGGTCATATTGCATGCTTTAGGATCAATTTTTACCATTTTTGGGCTTATTGTTTGATTGATTGTGATTTTTGTGGTTTTAGCACAATAGGTGCGATTTTGGGAGAAAACTAGTTCTGCCCGTATATAGTGATATCACCGGCGACATGAGTGATGTCGCTGGCAGCATCAGTCCTTGTAAAAGGGCCTATGGCAGTCTGATATCGCTTCTATTTTACAGTGATATCGCTGGTGACATCATCCATGCTGCTGGCGGTATGGATTGATACTGCCGGCGACATCGCTTTTAGTAGAAGCAATATCAACAGTGCTTCTGATGAAAAATGAGCAGGACTAATCCATTTTGTTTCTAATTTTACAGCCATATGAACTGACTTACACATGGGGAATGGGCACCATCGTGAATGGTGGCACCATATCTTGGAGAACAACCCCGAGCTCGCACTTGCAATTAATAAGATAGGGTTTGGGGACCTGGTGTGGATAATGCCAATGCTGATGCCTGAGCTTTCTCATTTAGCAGTAATAGCCCTAACTAAGAGGTGGTTCGAGACCACCCATACCATCCACTTCTCTTTTAGGGAAGCTACAATTACCCCCTCTGACATAGTAGCCATGACCGGCCTCCCTTAGACGGACGAGGTCATACATTTTGATACTTACATGGACAAGTACCATATTGAAAGGCCCGTGGTGAGGTGGGTGAAGGAGTTATTTAGTCTGAAGCCTATTTCTGGGCGGCTATCCTATGGAGAGTTATACCATCACTGGACCCGGGTAGACATAGTGCCCGAGGAGGAGACGGAGGCTTGTATCCGGTCCTTCATGATTTCTCTACTCACTGTGTTGTTCTTCCCAATCTCGGGGAGTAAGATTAATTACGTGCTTATAACCGCAGTGGAAGACGTGCCGGGAATCAGGAGGAAGAATTGGTCGAGGACCATCTTGGCCCAGTTGTACCACGGGCTGGATGTAGGAGCCCGAAAGAAGGAGAAAGCCCTTCGCCTTTGCCACCTGCTACTCCAGGTATAACTTTTTGGAAATATTTTTCTTGATAGCATGCGTTCTCATTTATTGTATGATGCTTTTGGAATTGATTGGTCGTCATTTGTGCAGGCCTGGACCTTCGAGCATCAGATCCTCCCGCCGGTGGAGTTTAAGAAGGTTGTGCCGTCGGGCTCTCACTTCCTCGCTCGCTAGTGCGGGGGCATCGGTGGGAAGGCCAAGTAGCCTACGAAGTATAGAGAGGTCCTAAGGAGCGAGCGGTTGAGCTCGGTATGCAATTTTTGATTTATTCTTTATTTTTTACATTTAGACAAAACAAAAAAATCGCTTATGGACTTATATTGGTTGTTTAGATGCAGCTCGTCTTGGATCCATTCGATGGGGTGGAGAATTTGGCCGAGATCATAAGGGTCCAGAGGGAGGTGGATGACCGCCGGTTTATGATTGAGTGCCCTCTTTCCCAGCAGTGGTATCTAGGAGAGCGCGTCCAGGGCTGGAGGTCCATCCCGGTGCCTGCTAGACTAGTGCCTGCTGATCCTCCCAGGGGCTTATGGTAGCCCCATTTGGTGATCTCCTCCGAGGCTGACAAAGCTGATTATATTGAGGGGAACGACCGAGTGATCCCTAGTGTCCCTGGCCTCTACGAGCAGCTTCTGCAGCGTCTACTGCCTGTGTGTCCTCGCATCTACGGAAATGATATGATTGAGTATCATAATAAGCAATGGTTGGAGGATGAGAAGAGGCGCCTCAAAGGCATTGTGGACGTTGATGAGGAAGATGATGATGAGGATGCGGCGCTCAAAGGGGATGTTGCGGTTGACCCCAAGGGGGAGGATGAGGCAGGTGCGGATGTAGTTGGCGGGAGCGCGCCAATGTCCCAAGGGGAGCAACATTCTTTTGAGGTATGATTGTGCTTGTGTGTATGATTTTGAAGCCATTTAGGAATGTTGTTGACGTGTGGCTTTCATGTTTTTCAGGAACCCAGGAGAAAGAGGGGCCGGGATAACCAAAGTGGGACCCAGCTCTATGGTGTGTCGGAGGGCATAAACTTTGTGTAGGGGCATTTGGTCAATCCGTTGGAAACCATATTCCTGCTAATGAACTCCGGAGGCGAATTCTCCCATAGGAATATTGGCTCGAGCCGGCAAGCTCCGATTTTCATACCTGAAAATACTACTTACATAAGGCTTAATAATTATTTTCTTATTAAGCCTTGGATGCGGGTGTCTAAGGATTTGCCTTTTGGATTTTCCAGGTAGCGTGGAGTCATGTAGAGCAGCTCGCAGAGAACAATTTTGTTCTCCGAGATACCCTTATTGGACAGTCGCTCCTTGTTCAGGTATTTTATGCACATGTTAAGATAGGATGTATGTATGGATGTTATGCATGACATGCACTGCTGATATTTTCTCTGGTTTGCAGGATTTCTTGGCCCTTTCCCTGTCTGATGCTAATGCAGCTCGACGGCGGTATGAGGAGGAGACTGCGGTCCTACAGCGTCACGTGAGTGATCTCTAGGGTCAGCTGGCAGCCACCCCTCAGGAACGGAGAAGTAAGCAAAACTTGGATCATGCGCACCCCAGGAGCACCAGTCCTAAGGGGATCAAGATGTCCGCCGGCCGACTTGCTTTTACTGCTGCTGAGGAGCCCAGTAATGTGCCTATGACAGAGGGAAGGGAGCAAGATGAGGACGATGTTGACGACTGCCTTACAAGCCCTGATGACATTTCATCCCGCCGGGCCGGTGGTGGCGGGCATGCTTAGTTTTATTTTATGTTGCCTTTTTTTAGTTCCTTGTTTGCACCCTCGATACATTGGGGTTTGGATAAATTGGTTTTGGAATATTTTGAGTGATTTGCGCCTCCGAGCTTTTATTTTGAATAATCAAAAAATGAATTGCTATTTGATAAGGCATTGGAAACATAGCATAGGATTGTTTATAGGCTTTGCATGGGTCTATAATGGAAGAAATGATTCTGATGCCGCCGGAAAATTCAATCCATGTCACCGGCGGCATAACCCATATCGCCCAAACTCATCCAGCTAAAATAATATATACAGGGCTGTCTGAAAGTCCATATCACTGGCAACATCATCTTATAGCGCCCAAATTGATCTATATCGCCGGCGACATCAATTACATCGCTGGCGGCATCACCCATATCGCCGACGGCATCAATTTTCTAGCAATCTAATTTCGACCATTCTGTCCATTTCTTTCATGGCAACCCACAATAAAAAATTATGGGGTTTTCTGCAGAGTCTGGGGAATGTAGACTGGAAGAGGCTTGAAAAATTCAGGCTTTGGGGGTTTCAATATGTCACGGCGTGGCCCATAAGCCACGAATTCCTTCAAGCGGCACTATCTTTTTAGGATCCAATGGACCACATTTTTCAATTTTCATCATTTAAGCTTTGCCCCTTGCTCGAAGAATCCCATGCTATTTTAGGGACACCGTGTCCTAAACGCGTTTCGCTGGCATTGCTGGACTTTCATTTTGGCACAGATGGAATTCCATGAGGGCAATAGAATTTAGATTCTGTTGACCCATTTCTGTCTCAGTTGCCCGATAAACCTGGGTTTCAGCTCGAAGCAGTTCTAGAGTGGTGCCGTGGAGTGCCCCGATCCCATCCTGCTTGGCCATTCATGGTGGCATTACTACTCATGGCGGAGTTTATGTGTGGAATGAGCCTGATTGCTCAGCTTAGGCTAATTTCGCTCATCGGTCCTATGTTGACAGGGGCTTCCCCCGTGGCTGTGGGGTTGGCCGATGTTTTGTTGAACTTGGATGGTGCTTCTGTTGACTCGTCCCTTATGGGAGATCAACTCATATTACTACAAGTATCTTTTATTCTTTCTGATCTGAACATTTCCTTCCCCCATCCTTATTCGAGTTTTGAATTATAGGTCTAGCTGATGGAGAAGCTGAAGTTGAGGGAGGCGCCACGAGGGAACCCGAAAAATATATTCCCGTCCATCTGAGGGAGAGAGGGCTTATGCGGGCTAATTTTAATGAGTTGACATATGATGATTAGGCATCTATTTTAAGGGGGTATACTGATGCGCAGGTTCAGTGGGTTAGTCCATGGTGGAGAATTCAGGATATGGTTGTAGAATCTTGGGGAGCATACATTCAACTGATAGTCTGGAGAAATCTTCATTTTATACCCCCTACCGGCTATGTTGTCAGTATGGTAAAAGGCAGAGAGTCCCAATCAAATCGCCCTACAATCAGATCGGAGTTTACAAAGCTAGGTGGGTCAACCATATTCAGGAGAAGTGATCTAGGGAGGCTGTATTTGAGATTCTGGATTATGATCACCTAGAAACTACCAAAACTGACACACACTACAGAGGATGGCTTGTAGAGATAAGAGGTTTGCCGACCCATCAGAAGCGGTCATGGGCCCGTTTTGAGGGGGAATGTATATAGCAGGGAGAAGATCCCTCTTCTACTAGCACACCGAGGCGGATCTCTAGGTACTGTGACGATGATGCGGGAAGTTCATTTTGAGTCTTGCTTTTGTCAGAACCATCAGGTCTCTCTTCTTTTTTTAATAATCTAAAATGAAACAAAATGAACTCTGTTCAAAGCTTGTTGAAGTTATCTTAAACTTATAAATACAGGATTCACATAAGCATAAGCATTTAAATTTTAACAAAAGAGAACTTTTATTAATTGATATAAAATAAAGTACATGATGTTTGGTTGACATTCCCATTGATTTAACTCCCGGTGCTGACTAGCCAAGATCGGTTTTCTAGAAGGCACTCGCTCTTTGCTCACATACCCTAACTTTTGCCTAGATTGCCCTTTTCGGGTTTTTAATCTAGCGAGTTTGTCTTATCCCCTAATTTTTGCACGGTTGGTTCGCAGAATACCACTCGTCGGGCATCACCCTAATTTTTGTCCAATCAGTAAAAGACTGAACGGTGGGTAATTATCACGTATATTTTTTTTGGTGTGCTGCTTTTCTTATTTGTTTCTTTTGATTTAAACATAATAATGCTTAAGCCTGTCTTAGTTTATGGGATTTAGGAACTCGTTCCCATCCATGTCCATAAGTTTAGCTGCCCCCTTGCTAAGCAGCTTCTTTATTACATATGGTCCTTCCCAATTTGGCCTGAATTTACCCCTCACATCAGTGGTAGAGTGTTTCAACTATTTAAGGACCAGATCCCCAACCTTTAGGGGGACTTTTGATGTCTTACCCGAATGTTATATGCCCGAGCCATACGTTATTGGTACACCTGGAGGCTGTCGAGGGCCTTCAGCCTCTGCTCATCCATCATGTTCAACTGTTCAAATCTTGCCCGTGTCTATTCAAATTCTTCTAACTTAGCCTCTAGAGCAACTCTTAATGAGGTCACCTGAGTTTCAACTGGCAAGACTACTTCCATCCCGTAGACCAGGGAAAATGAAGTTTAGCTCGTCAGGGTGCGTATGCTGGTGCGATATCCCCAGATAGCAAAATGCAGCTTATCCGCCCAATCTCTGTAACCAGCTATCATCTTAGAAAAAATCGTCTTCACCGATTTATTAGCTGCCTCAACAGCTCCATTGGCTTGTGGTCTGTATGGAGAAGACCTATGGTGATCAATCCCATACTTCTCAATCAGTGAAGCAGTTGCTCCTTGGAACTGTACTCCGTTGTCTAAGACTATATGATGTGGGAGCCCATACTGAGCAAAGATGTGCTTTTCTATGAACTTAGCCATCTGCCTGGCAGTGACATTAGTGAAGGATTCGGCTTCCACCCATTTCAAAAAGTAATCTACTGCCACCACAATGAATTTATGGCCATTTGTTGAGGAAGGATGGATTTCACCAATTATATCTATACCCCATGTCGAGAATGGCCAAGGGGTGGATAAGTGATGGAGCTCGGTCGGTGGCAGATGCCGCATATCTCCGTAAACCTAGCATTGGTGGCATCATTTGACTTGGGTGATATAATCGAGCGTGAGAGTGAGCTAAAAATACCCTAGTCGCTGGATCTTCTTTGCGAGGTCAAGACCGTTCATATGAGGGCCATAGTCGCGGGCATGGACCTGGGTCATTATGTTCTGAGCCTCAAAATTAGTGAGGCAACAGAGAAGTAGGCCGTTGTTGGTGCGCTTGAATAGTTTATTATCCACAATACGAAATTGGGTAGCGAGCCGCCATAGGGTGGTACGGTCTGAGTCAGAAGAATCTGTAGGGTATTGGCCGGTCCGAAGAAATAGGATGATGTCAGAATACCAACAACGTTCGGATGAAATGGCGAGAACTGGAGGAGTCGATTGAACATGATATGGGATCTTGGTGGATAGCAGAACCAAGGGGTTGATGGGTTGCTGTTGGGGTCCTTCCCACATGGACGCGAGAGTGGCGAGAGCGTCTGCCATTTGATTCTCATCTCGAGGGACATGGCGGTACAAGCATGAGGTAAATTTCTCAGATAATTCACGGACAGCCTCAACATAAGGATGGAGGGATTCTTCTTTAACTTCCCAATCTCAAGTGACCTGACGAACAACCAGAGCTAAATCTCCGATGATAGATATATGGCGTGCCTGAACTTGAAGAAGAGCCTCGAGGCCGTACAGGCAAGCTTCGTATTCAGCGCCATTATTAGTGATGTCGAATTCTAAACATTTGGACAATGGGATTATCTCATTATCTGGTGTGATGATGATGACCCCGAGACCTGCTCCCCGGCGGTTCACAGTGCCCTCAAAGTACATTGTCCAATTATCATCAAGGTTTGTAATAGAGGCGAGCTGTTCATCAAGGAACTCCAAATTTTCCTTATAGTCGGAGCTCATGGGTTGATTAGTTAAGAATTCAGCTACAGCCCGCCCCTTAATGACCTTTTGGGTTACATATTCAATGTCAAACTCAGACAGGAGAAGTAGCCATCGGTACAATTTACCGGCTAGAGTAGGGGATTGACAAAGAAACTTCATTAGATCAATTTTGGCTACGGCTTGGACGCGATAAGATTGGAAATAATGTCGCAACTTCTTAGTAAGACAAACCATGGTAGCACAGGTCTTCTCTACAATTGAATATCGGGTTGCAAAATCTAACAGCTTCTTGCTCAGGTAGTAGATGGCATGTTCACGCTTATCATCATGTTCTTGGACAAGCATGGCTCCGACGGACGTTTCTTCAATGGCCAGATAAAGGATGAGTGGTTTCCCTAGGATAGGGGGTGTCAAGACAGGTGGATCGATAAGATATGCCTTGATTCTGTTGAATGCTACTTGGCAGTGATCGTTCCATACCACAGGTTGCTGTTTCTTTAATAGTTTAAAGATAGGTTCACAGACGGTAGTGAGGTGAGCAATGAACCAACTAACATACTGTAAGGACCTTAAAAACAATCAGACCTCCTTCTCTATCTTAGGGGAAGGCATGGCCCTGATGGCTTTGGCTTTATCTAGATCCATTTCAATCCCTTTCTGGCTAACCACGTGTCCTAACAGCTTGCCGGAGGTAACTCCAAATATGCATTTCTTTAGATTCAGACAAAGATTATACTTTTCAATGCGAGTCATGAACTAGTCAAGAATAGTAGGGTGTTCCTCTTGAGTGGCGGATTTCACAATCATATCGTCCACATACACTTCCACTTCTTTATGGATCATTTCATGTAGGAGAGCGGTTACAGCTCGCTGATAAGTGGCCCTGGCATTTTTTAACCCAAATGGCATTACCTTGTAGCAATACACCCCCCACTCAGTGATGAATGCTGTTTTGACTTTGTCGGCAATATTAACCAGAATCTGATTGTACCCTGAGAACCCATCCATGAATAAATACATAGCCGCCCTGGTGGCACTGTCAATTAGGACATCGATATGCAGGAGAGGGAAGTCATCCTTCAGCGAGGCTTTATTGAGGTCTTGGAAGTCCACACAGACTCAGACCCTACCATCCTTCTTTGGTACTGGGATAATGTTGGACAACCAAGTCGGGTATTCTACCACTTCTATGAATTGAGCTTCGATCAACCTTGAAACCTTTATCTTAACTTGTTCTGCCCATTTAGGTCTTAACCGGTGGAGCTTCTGTTTGACAGGTCAGAATTTAGGATCAGTTGGGATCCTGTGTTCGGCGATTTATCGGTCAACTCTAGGCATGTCTTCGTATGACCAGGAGAAAGCGTTAACTTGATTTTTAAGCACTTTTATGATCTCTCTTCTTTCCTTGGGAGTTAAATCTTTGGAAATGGTTACCATTTTGGGATTGTCATCCATACTTAAGTTTATTTCACTTAATAGCGTATCACTAATGCCAAAAACATTATACGTATTATTATGTGAATGCATGGACCCATTAGGAAAGCCATCAAACAAGTAAGCAGAACGGGAGTTATTCATTGCGTAAAAAGCCTTATAAGCGGCATTGTTTGCATTAAAAACATCAAAAATACTAAAAATTACATCGTCCATATCCTCCTCTACAGGCGGAGGGGCTTCAGTGGCAGCGTCAATGGGAGAGGTGTCCTTTGTATCGTCTGTCAGGGGGGTGCTTAGGTCGTGCTCTAGAGTGGTCTTTTTGGTAATGGTGAGCGATGGCTCTTTAGACAGGTCAGCCTTTTCGGTTAGAGCCCTGGCGAGCTTTTCTACTATGGCCGTCATGGCATCTTCTTTCCCGTTACCCTTCCAGCCTTTCTTTATCAGTAGTGCCATAGCTTTTGTCACAGTTGCCACAGCATTCTCAATTTTCGGATCGATAGGCTCATCCTCAGGATACATCTTGTCTTTCCCCTTAGGCTTATCAGAAATCACATTGATAGGCGCATCAGGCTCAGTAGGCTCGGGTTCAGCTGAAACTATCATGTGACTAGCCTCAAAGTCATAGGCATCTTTAAAGATCTCAAAGCCGGGCCATATTTTCCCGCCATACTTGTTTGGTTCGGGCTCCCCTTTATAAGTCCTCTTGCCTTGGATTTCACAAGCAGTGACCATATGGCAATAGCCGTAAGGGACGCGGAGATAGGCTTTTCTAGGCTTATATCCCAGCCCAGCTTCATGGATAAGGATTTTTAGCTCCAACGCCTTAATAATTCCCTGTTCATGTATTCCTCCACCTCTGCCAGGCCTATAACTAGACCTCTTTATTAGTTTGTCCATACCCGCGTAGAGGTAGCTGTGCCAAAGGGGAGGAGGTTTTTGAGCTTTACTAATCATGGCAATCTGGAGGCCCTTTTCTAGATTAGCTTTAGCTTCCATAACGGCCATGACAGAAGCAGGATAGGCCTCTAAAGTCACCATTCTGTCATCATGAATTAGCTTGATTTTTTGGTGTATTATGGAGGGTACTACGCCCAAAGCATGGAGCCATGGTCGGCCAAGCAACAGAGAATAGGTAATAGGAATGTCAAGTACGATGAAATACACATTCCTTGCCACACCTTCGATAGTAACTTCTGCCTCAAAAGTCCCAATTATATTGCATTTTAAATCGTCATAAGCTCTAATAACCATGTTGGACCTTTCAAGGATGTCTTCTAATAGCCCTAGATGAGGAAAGATTTTTAGAGGGCATAGGTTTAGAGTGGAGCCATCATCCACCATGACGCACGGGATGGCCTTATCGAGAATTTGGATTCGGATGAATAAGGCTCTATTGTGATCCCTTCCCTCGAGCGTAAGATCAAAACTGTCAAACACGATCTGAGGCCCTTTTCTCAGGGGTATGCCTTCTCCTATTATAGCACATATTTCAACAACTGAGGTGGTCGGATTAGCTTCCAGATCTAGTAGTCGCTTGATCAAACCCTTACAATGCCTTTCAGAGTCAATTACCAGTTGCTAGATGCTATATCAGGCTTGGGTATTTTTTAGCTGGATGATAAGGGGGTCAACCTCAAGACTGGTAGGGACAGGCGGAGGTGGAGAAGGGGGTCTTGCAGTAGTTCCAACTCTGCCAGGAATCAGGTCTTTGTTTAGATAAAGATATCGGTCTTTCGGCTGATACACGTGACCACTTCGGGTAATATTAAGGACATTATTGAGCAAGACGCTCTTAGTGGCTCGTGTTTCAAATAGGTATTGTTGTTCTTCGGAGTCTAAACTTGGATCTTATAGCTCATATTTATCCACACTAAAAAGGTCATGGTGATCAACCTTGAACAAGTTGGTGCTTATGGCTTTGGTCTCTCGAGCTATTTCTCCATCCTCATCAGAATAGTTCTCCTTTGAAACACAGGAACCTATGCTAAACAGTGCTTTCCCCTCAGTTTCTTTCTTCTTGCCACGAATGGTTTAGACCTGCGGTTCTCTTGCTTTGGTTGGTTTGGATCGATTTCCATTTCCTGAATGGAGTTGACTCCCGGGTTGGCTTGATTAATAAGGTTAAAAATTGAGCAAGATGGTAGACCTGAACCGATGACTAGGATAGAGTTACTACTGTTCAGCCCCTGAGTAAGGAGATCGAAGACTATGGCTTCAGGTAAACTAGATTAGACAATTCCGACCTTACTTCTAAAGTTCGGTAAAGGGTTATTCATAGTGCTTGGGGCCTTGTCTGGTTCAGCAATCTTTGCCTTGCTAACCAACCGCTGAATAGCTGAGAGCAGGGCCTTATAGTTGTTAGTTTGGTGCCCTACCTGAACGTGATAATTACAGAAGTTATTCTTATCTTCAGGTCTAGGTGGCTTATATTCTTGAAGGGACTGTATAAAACCTGTTTCCCTCAAGCGTTAGAAGATGACCCGTAGGGGCAATGTATAGGGGTTGGCCAAAATAAAAGGGGGGCGAGGAGGTTGGACTGTGGCAATCATTGATGGAGCTAGATTGGCTGTAAGTGGTGTAGTGGGGGTATGAGAAATGGCTTGAATTGCAGCCGGCGTTTTTGGCTTAGCCGGTGCCAGGGCTGAGGGTTGAGCTTCGTTCTTCCTGAACCATGGTTTCCCCGCTCTCTCGGCCTTCTCACACTCTGCCTCACGCTTAATTTTCTCAGCTTTCTCAAACACAGCCTTGTAAGAAAGAAAGGAATCTGTACCTATTTCCTTGTGGAATAGGGGGAGAGACCCTTTGAGGAGTTTGACAATCATTTCCTCAAGGCTAAGATTAGACTTCATCAAGACCTGAGTCGACATCCATCTATTGAAGTACTGCTTAAAGGTTTTGTTGGGCATTTAACGGACCCTCTCAAGATGTTAGAGGGTCGTCTCCATCACAGTATTGAAACCATAATGCACTTTCAATGCCTCATATAAGAGAGTCCAGTAGGCAATAATATGCTGCGGTAAAGTATGATACCATTTGAGTGCAGGTCCCCGAAGGGAATAGGGAAACATCTCAGCTAGCACCTTATCACTCAGCTACTCTACGTGCATCACTCTTTCGTACATTATGATGTGAGAGGCAGGTGCTCCGGAGCCATCATAATGAGCCATGTTTGGCATAGTAAAATTATTGGGGACCCAATCCTCGTCCCTCTCAGATTTTTTCTTAGTGATGAGGCGGTTGATGTAAGATTGGATCTCGGGTGTCACACCTGGAGGCTGCGTGACTTGGTCGCTGACCGGTTTATGAGAGATGGTCGGGGCTTCAGGAGTCACACCTGAAGAATGCATGACCAGGTCGTTGATGGTTTGAGAAGCTATCATTTGCCGAACAAAGGCGGCTACCTCAGGTGTCACGCCTGGAGGTTGCATGACCTGGTCGTTGAGTGTCGGAGGCAGCGTAGGGCGAATAGTCAGATGGCTGGCAAATGGATTTTGGGGGTAGGTGGTGCCTTTAGGAGTCACGACAAACTGCGGAGGCATGAAGAAGGGTAGTGGCTGAGAGACTGGGCTTTGGTGATTGAATATCGGAGGAGTGGAGCTTTAGGCGAAGGGCCTTAGGTTGAAAGGCATAACTGGTGGAGTGGTCGAAGTCAACAAGAAAGCTGAAGCCTGCCTAAACTGGAATGGACTCGCCAAGGGTTGGGTTGATTGAAACACAGGTGCGACGGGTCTCGCCTCTACCAAACTGGTCAATATTTGTGTTGAATCATTTAGGGCCTGAATGTCAGATGCCAATACTCGATCAAAATTCCTGTCTTCAAGAGCTCGCTTAACTGCTGCCTGAACCATAGTTTGGATAGAAGCTTGGAAAGCATCTGAGTTCAGGAATTACATCATAGCACTGGTAAAGTCGAAACTAGGTGGTGGTTGGGATCCTATTCTCGAGCTGGAAGTGGGACCAAAGGGCTCCTCTGGAAGAGGGGTCCCTTTATTTCTTGGGAAAGACATGGCTGGTCGAGAGGGCCTTTGGCTCAACCGAACTTGTTCTGAATCTGATTCCATACTGGAATCGGTGTGGGGAATTCCTTCGACTTCCGTGGTATCAACCGAGGTTAGAGGATGATGTATCAAGCGATGTTCAACCCTTTTCCAAGCAGGGATACGACGGTCAGTGCGCCTCATCCTAGCTGAAATGGTAGGCAGTGGATCAGACCATGAATGGGTTGGTGAATGGTATGCATGGTATGCATGCCTTTTGTTCCTTAAGAATAATGTATAATGCATATGGCTGCACGTAGATGTGGTTAGAGATGATGTGATGGCTTATCCCTCCAACATACGTGGGATGTTTGTACCCCATGTCATACATAGAGATATGTAGTGATGCAACGGAGGTACAAGAGAAGTCCTACGCATGTTGCTAAACCTCTTCCGTGGGTGGAAGTGGTAAGGGTAAGTTGATTCATTTTTGGCTCTTAAAGCCAAAGCATAGGGGTGCATGATCACAGAGCACATAGCACACAAATTGTCCCTCTTCCAACCTTATGACTCCCGCGTAACGCCTCTTTGGAATGATGGAGTTTGGCCTCTTTACCGGTAATGGCAAAAGAAGCGTCCCAATTACTTTTTTTGTTTTGGGTAATCCTAAAGGGAATAATGTGCTAAGGCTTTTTTCTAGCGCGACTTTGGTATAGGGTTGTTGATGTAGAAGGTTCTCATTTACCTTGATTCCACGTTACTCAGTCACTACCCAAATGGGCGCGATCGTAGGAGTTTACGTGTTGGTTAAAATGAGTGATCCACCCACTAAGCATCCTCAATTCCAACAGGGCATGAGTGATACTTCACGAGTTTCTCGGGTAAAATGGGGCACCTATAATTACCGAACTATCTACACGTGAGGATAAAACACTATAAGAAGGAATGGAGTTTTAATTTGGCCAATAATTTCAATACATCATCAAAATCTTTTAAACTTTATGAAAGAAAGTTCAAGTTTAAAGACTCCCCAGCAGAGTCGCCACTGTGAGCGGACGACGTTTCGCGAGGCGGCTGCGCGGAGTGTCGGGGAGATGAGTATGATGTGTTTGAAAAATGATTTTGAATATTTTAATGCTCAAAAGATACGAGATTGAAATCCCGTACTTAAAATAGAGTCGTCACCCGGTTCAGCTCAACCGGAAAATTTTTGGTACGATTTTCCCACCGGATGGTTGGACCATACCTTAAGTAGAGATTCCGAGTTCGGATGATGTTATCTATTTTTTATTGGGCCAAGTTAAGATACTTCACTCTTTCTTAATCGGTTTAGTCCATCCTATTTATTTGTATTTTCAGTTATTTTGTTATTTTCGCGTTTATCAAGCAATTGAAGCAATAAATAAAATATTCACAGCAATGAAAGAAAAATAAGTGCGGAAAGTAAAATTATTACAAGGCTTTTAAGTCCTATACAATTTTTCTATGCAATAAATAAAGTACCTGAATATTCGATATACGTCCGCCTGCAGAAGATTGTTAGCACAGGTATAGCATACTTTATTTACAGTATTATAAGGCCCGGTCGGATGGCTAAAACGGGATTTGAACAGCATTTTCGAGGAAATTCCATTTTTAAGTAATTTTTAGGCTCAATCATCGTTTTAACCGGATTATAAATGAAAATAGAACTGTTGTCCAGAAGGTCATATCGCCGACGATATAACTGATGCCGCCAGCGACATGGCTGATGCCGCCGGCGACATCAATTATGTCACCGGCGGTATCAGCTTGTAGGCAGCAGTGGTGGCAGTAAGAATGACCGAAAATCTAAAAATGAATATAAATTGACAAAAATTAACACAAATCAGTAATATTAATGCCAAAGAGCTATGAGACTCAGGATTTTTACCTCGAGGTCGTGAATCCACCTCTTCGTGAACCGAAAGAAACACCTCCGGGGAGCTTGTTACGATAATTTAGTGGCAAATTTAAGTGCCTTTGGTTTCTAAATTCAATCAAGTTGATTTTAACTTAGAGACTTTCTAATTTGAAACTCACAATAAGAGAATTCAAAGGAGAAAAACCAGGAAAAATGGATCGGAATCCTTTTTTTCTGTTTTATCTAGTTCTTATCTCACTAGAATCTATTCTCACATTAAAATCTTCACTTCTCAATTCCCTCTTGTTCCTTTCTCCTAAAATGCAGCTCAAGGTGTGTTTTTATAGGTGAAAGGGGGTGCTTTTTGAGTCCTTTTTTAATAATTCTGTCGAAAGTGGCCGGAAGGCTGTCTGTGAAGGGACCATTTTAGGTCATGTCACCGGCGACATGGTGATGCCGCCGGCGGTATGGTGATACCGCCGGCGGCATGGATGATGCCTTTGGCGGCATCAGCCTCTAGCATACCGACAGCTAATGGGTCAAAAAGCCAAAAAAGTCGGGAAAAGTGTTTAATAGTGGGTAAAAAGGCATCTTTTTGACTTTTAGCAATATTTTAAAGGGTATTTATTATTTAGATGCCAATCATAGGTTCAAGCTCCCACCGGACGCATTATCGGCCACGCCGAACTGTATTCTACCAAATAAAAATTCGCGAGGAATATTATTTTGGTAATAAAAATTCCAAGGAGAATTTTTAATTTGAGGCATTAAAATCGGGTACACGTCATCATCGTCTCGCGAGAGGGACTACAAAATCCCGTGCTCACAAAGAGTCTTGTTAAAAGGAAATGTTTTTGCCCAATACACACAGTCTTTGAAACTCATTTTCTAAGAAATTGACATCTCGTGATTCAAATTATGGCGTATATCCTTCCACATTCTCCCCCACAAAAATATATCCTTTTGATATGTCATAGTACCTTGTAAAGATGCTCTTTATACCTTGGGAGCCTAATTTATCAAAGGTATGTGGGTATAAGCGGTACAACTATAAAGTTGTGAATAAGATAAACTCGAAATTCTTCCAATTCACATCTCATATGGGATGGAAGAACAAACTTTAAAGGGTATTTTTTTGATACACATATCGAACCATTTCAAGGAGAATCTTATTCTTCTTCCACAAACTCTACAATATTACATGTTGCAACTGAATCAATTCCAACTGAATAAGATTCCATCAGCAACATAGAGCTTGATACGAAAGTATAATTCACATTAGAATTTAATACTTATACATGTTTGTACTTAATGCTCTATAGCATAATTACATTTATATTGGCAATTTTAGTAAATCACCTCTGTGATGTTGACTGTCTATTGCCTTTGGACCTCTTAATTTATGTTAGTATGGTTTAGACCCATTTTTCTTATTCTTTTAGCTTTACGTAGATGCTTCGCACCAATAAAAAATCCTTAGTTGTCTCAATGCCAAATGCATTTAAGACAAATTTTGGTTGGTAGAGGACAATATTCTTCCAGATCCAAAGAGCTGGATCTGGTGACATCATAAAAAAAAGCTAATCCATAAAAAAATGATGTAGATGAATCACATATGCTCCCACCGAACCAAAGAACTTATCACTAGTTAGAACTATTTTCAATTTAGTGATCAAATAGACATGTCTCACATACATGTAATTCCTTAGCAATACAATCATTAATAGCACTTAGCAAAATGATTTGGGTCAGTGAATTCTTCATCCCCATGCAAGACACATATTCTTGTCATTCAGGAGCTTGTTTGTGCTGCTTTCTTTGAACTCATACGCAATAGTTACCAAAGCATAAAAGGACTCCTTGTTCATCCGCACAAACCCAACTTATAAATTTCAGATTTGCTAATAATTACCATTAAGTTTTTAAGTTTGCTACAAATACTTTTGAAGCAGTAACCATTACTGATCTTCTTTATCACTAATGGTGAGACTAAACACGAATCTAAGGATTTAGGTCAATTATTATGAGCAACTGTGTGTTAATTACTATTCACTTAAGAATAAATTATCCGAGAAATATAAGCATTAACCCTAGTTTTGAAAGAAGTACGTATACTCAATCATTAATCAGTTGATAACACTCATATTTACTCAATTTATTCCGCCATGTAATAGTAATTATATGTGTTTAACTGTTTATTATAGTTCTCTTTAGCTATAAAGTATATCTTTAAATGCATTTTGGACCTATTGTCTTAAATTAGTTCACTTAACTAAAGGCATTTAAGATAATGTATTTGGACAAAGTTATGTGCATTATTATGAAACTATCTGGGAATTAAAATAGGGCACTTTAGTCCTAACTATTTTATTATGGCTTAAATAAATTATGTTATTTAAAATTTCTTTAAACAAATATATTATTTATATAAATGAACAATAATTAAATAAACCATAAATCTCATAGATTTCAAAATAAAATATAGTCTCAAAACTATTCAAAAAAATATCATGCAATAAATTTCTTGTCCAAAGAAACATAACAAACAAACACATGGAAATGATGCTGAACAAATAACAATCTTATATTGTTAACCACCACATTAATGTATCCAACGTGTGTAAATACTTATACGCCTTTTTAAAAGTGAGACACACTAAGTATCTCAAATCCAAAAAAAATAAATATCATTCTCAATGACATTACTCCATTTGAAATACCCAAGACCAGCTCAATAGGTCAATGTTCATTCCTTTAATCGAACAATGTAGTAATTAATCAAATAACATATTAAGGAACCTAAATGTTCCATAATAATTGTCAAATAACAATTCAAACAAATTGAATAATAAGTTATATGAGCTTTTGTAGCTCGAAGACATATTTATACAATCTAAAATACTTTCCAATAAAGCAATTAATACACACTTATTGCACTTATTTATGCAACATGAATACTTAATCCACAAAGTATCAATATTTAACATACAACTACATTATGAAGAATCAATTTTTCTCAAACTTTTCATCATATCCGTGGCCATTATCCTTTGAAAAGGTGTCCTTAATGATGTGGATTTGCACCATTTTGACCATCTACAACATATGTAGTAAGTTAATGTCAATAATTGCACAAATTATTAACTTAAATATATTACAAAAATATATTCCTCATAAATTTATATTACGTAGATATATAAATAATTAATTCAAAATATATTACAAAAATATATATTTATACCCATAGATATAAAATAAGTTAACTATTTATAAATAATTCACTATATTAAATATATAACTAAAATATATTTAATATCAAATTTATATTACGTAACTATAAATTTGACATGAATTATCACAAAGATAATTAATAACTCACATATATATACTAAAATATATTTATTAAATTATACTAATAAAGTATAATCATAGTCAACATATAATAATAATTAACTTAGGAAATTTATTGTTATTTTTCAAATATAATAAATATATATAACTTATACATAATTATGTGAATTTAATTTTTTAAATTAATCAATAAATAAAAAATTTCAGAAAGATTCACTATTATGTCCTAAAAATAATTTCAAACATATTAGAAATTTTTATAAAATTAAAAAATTAATTTCTATGATTTTTATGAATTTATTTGCACAAAATAAATCAAATACACTTTTATGGACCTAAACAATTTTTGAAAAAATTACCATTAAATCCAAAAAATATGAAAATGATAGGGTAACAAAAATTTCGGAGCAAAATGACATTGTTTAAGGCCTTAAAACACAAAAATACATATTGGACTAGTAGAAGAACGCCACGTGTCAGGAGGTTGACCAGTCAACTTCTGACAGACGCGTAGTCAACCATTGGGCAATCCACCAATGTGGTTTGACCGGTCAATGCCACGTGGCTGGATAAGATAAAAGACATCAGTTATTTTTCTTTTAAATCTGGCAACGCTTTCTGAACCGTTGCAGTAACTCCTTCACAAATCGTCACTACTGTTCATGAACCGTCGCCTAAAACTGTTGCAACAAACACAACCATCGCGCTTATCGTTTTGCAACGGCCTCTGCAACGGACTATAGATCCCTTGCAGAACGCAGAAATCGAATTTGTATGCTTCACAAATCGTCACACTGTTCATGAACCGTCGCCTTTTCTGTTTTGCAACGGATTCTGCAACGGCAGAAAATCCCTTGCAGAATGCAGAAATTTGAATTCATGCTTCTGTCGTTCTTGCAAACGATTCCAACCTCCGTTTTTCACCGATCTAAGGTTTTTCAATGCCCGAGTCCAATGAAACCGTCTGTTTTATGGAAAAATGAGCATAAATATGTCATTTACTCAAAAATAACACGAAATATGATACTTTTTCCGGCGAAAACGGTGTTTAATCACCCAAATTCGAACATAATCAAATTAAAAATGACTTGAAACATTGAAATATAGAAAACTTTGTTACTTTGTCTACCATAAAACAAAATTATGGTTAAAACACTCCAAAAATATGATTTTCCACCAATTTTACATACTTTGACCGCAAATTCAACGAAAAATTCTCGGAAATCGATTCCGAAACTCAATTTCCAAAAAATTTTGGAATATTTCAGAGATGAAGAACAAGAACACATGCATAATTACACAGAAAATCATCGCAAAAATTCCTTGCTTGGATACCAATGACGGAAATCGTAAAGAGAATGGATCCGAATACTTACCTTTTCCGTGCCCCAGATCGAAGAATGTCGCATTGAATCCGTACGTATGCTAAGTCATTGACTAACCCACGGTATGTCGGGATTAAGTCGTTGTTCACAACTTCTGCAGTGATAGAAGATCAACAACGATCGTGCTGGATTTCTTTGTCGTAGGAAGAAATCAGGGAGAGAGAAATTGTAGAGAGAAAAGTGAATTTTTTTTATCCATCTAAAAACGTTCCTACGAACGTCTATTTATAGAAGTGGAAAATGGAAAAATGCCAATCAGGCACTTATGGAGAAACTTATTTCAATTAGGTCCTAAAATAATTTAATTAAGTCCCTTAACTTAATTAGTTTCCAATTAAGCCCAATTGATCAATTAGATCGGATCATTTGACCCGATTGACCCGCTCACAGGCGGACCGATTATTTCCAATAAATGTTTTCAAATAGAGAAAATGAAATGAATTGAATTAAACTGAATTCACTCAAAAAATTATGGTTCCAAACACACCCTATCTTTTAAGGCATAAGATTCAAGAATTGATGATCACACGTAGCAAAATAAAAATAAAATTTAAAAGTTAATCATCCCATATTGAAAATAAATAAATAAGATTCAAGAATAAGTGTGCAAATGATATAGATTTGATTTTAAAATAAATTAATTAATTTTAATTTTAAGATGAGTTTAGCTCCACTTACATTCACGTTATATTAACTACGAAGTTTCTTGTGTTGACCTCGTATTTCTCACTTACTTTGTCTCACTAATAGACTATAACTCAGTGTAGTTTAGTTCAAAAAATTACAGTTCAAAAGAACAGACCCTAAATAGAGATATAGACAAACACATCATTACTTGTTTCTTAGCTGAATTACATTCAAATGCTGAATTACATTCAATTCTTTTAATTATTAATGCTCTTGTTGAGGAAATTTCCGTCTTGAGATGCCATATGTTCCATGGTCTACATAGCAAAATCTTTACATTTGAATATAAAAAAAAACAATGAGAAGGGCAAATGAGGAAATTCTCGTACCTAAATCAATAAAATGATTAGACAGATTAGAATAATTAAAAATTTTCTGCCCATTTTCTTTTTTTTAAAAAAATTTAAGCAAAACCCATAAGGTGATCTTCTGCAAGTGATGGATCAGAAATCCTATCAATTAGGCAAGATTTGAACACAAAAAAGACAATCAAATATATCTGAGAAAAAAAGTAACATATAATATAATATATTTAATTTTATTACACAATCTAATTCAAATCGCATATTTTTATGACTTATCAGACTTGATGTCAAGGAATCGATGGTGTGGTATAAGTAATTTTGGGTGTCTTAAAAAGTAGAGGCTTCAGAGCTGTATCATATAGAATTTATTCCCATATCTTGATATTAAAAAACAGATACTATAAGAAAAAAGATGTTTTGGCCATTGAATCATGCTTTTCTTTTGTTAAGACAAGACCTAACTTACTTTGTATACTTGAATTTCAAATTTAATTACTTTGTTGTCGTACTTATCTGCATATATATTTAACATATATATATTGAACATTGTGCAAGAACACGATGCAACTGGAAAAAAAAAATCTAATGTCCCGTTTTTGTATTTTCTTGAGTGTCCCTCCTTTCAGTATCTGACATTTAGCATCTTTTTCTTACTTGTATCTTTATTTTTTCTGTTTTTCTTTTTCTCTCACTTATACATAACTTATGTATCAAATATTGAGTGAGAGACATTCAAGAGGACACAAAAATAGGAACAACAGATTTTCTTCCGATGCACCTATGATGACTTGACATAATGAAAAAAATTTAGAGTATTTTCAACACGTTAGACATGATTTTTTTTTTTGTGTTTTGATAATATTAGCATAAACTTGAATTTTTTTTTACTTTATATATGTGACATAATTTTACAAACATATAACACTATATCAAAAATTCATATTAATGTATATTTAGTATTTATCTTTTTGTATAAAGGTATAGTTGTTTCTATACCAATATAGTTGTTGAACTAAAGAGATGTAGTTGCTATAACAAACGGTAAAGTTGTTGAATAACATAGGTGTGCTTGATGTAACAAAAGGAGATGAAATAAACAGGTATAGTTGTTATAACAAACAATATAATTGTTGAATTACAATGGTATGACTGATGTAGCAAACAACGTAGTTCATATAAGAAACGGTATAGTTGATGTAACAAACATAGTATTTGATGTATTACGGAGGTATAGTTGTTGCAGTAAACAATATAATTGTCATAACAAAATGTAAAGCTGATGTAACAAAAGTATAGGGATGTAACAAACGGTGCAAGTGTTGTAGCAAAGAAGAAGTAGCAAGATGGTATAGTTGTTTAAACAAACACTATTTTTTTAGTATAAGTTGAGCCAATAATTCGAGTCCGAATATTATTAAATAGAAATGAAAAGCATAAAAAAAGGAAAAAGATGAAGCTTACAAGAAGCTCGATACAGGAAAATGCTTGCAAGAAGCAAAATCATAAAATAAAAACAAGCCACATACATGACAAAAGAAACCACCAACTAAAGGAATATGCATCCATCTTCAATGAAGTGTCTGTTGCCTCAGATCTGAACTCACGAACAGAAGTGTAACCTGAGGGACCGAGACCGACGAACTCATTTAACTGTGAAAGTCATACCAAGCTTTTACATCAAGGAAAGAAATTGAAAATTTTCTTGAGGAGGAAGAAGGAAGCAGAAGAGAAGAAAAAGGAATGTATGCCTTCTCTCTTCCTTCAAAATAACGACCTTTCTCTCTTTCTTCGGTTGAAACAACCACTATCAAGATTTTTAGTTAAGAAATAATTTTCATTAAAAAAAATTGACATACAATCTCACAAGCCTAATAACTATAGTTATTGAACTACAGAGTTATAATTGTTGTAACAAATGGTATAGTTGCTATAACAAAAGTATAAATGTAGCAAACGATATAGTTGTGGTAAGAAAATAACAATATTGTAAAATTGCTTGCAATAATTACAAAGGTATAATTACTCAAATTTACTTTACTCACCATTACAAACATTATTGATCCTAGAAGAAGATTGAAACAAATGATAAAAGCATGAAAGGAGTAAACTATGTATTTGAAAAGCATGGTTTATTCTATATACCTTCGTCATTGCATCAAACTTCACACTACTCATACAACGACAATGAATGACAGATAAAACAAAATAACTATAGAAAGTTCGGAAAAACATACATAGCAATCTCCATAATCTAACTTAAGTCTAAATTAACTGTGTCAAGGATAAAGAAACTATACTAGTCGACCAAAAATGGAAAAGCTGATACAAGAACTAGCTTGAACTAGCTTCTATATAAATGGATATGGAACACAAGGTAAAGAACCAAAATTTTCATTCAAAAAGAAAAAAGAAAAACTATAGATATATAGTGATATAAAAAGAGAACTAAAAAAGAACTACATCAAGATAGCATAGCGCATGCTGTCATTAACCATAAGATGATTAATTTCAGACAAATGAGAAAAATCAGCAGAAGAAACCCAAACACCGTCAGTAGGGGCGCCATGGCCATGGCCATGGCCATGTGGTTGCGAGAAGCAAGAAAGTAGCGAAAACGGTGAAAGAAGAACACTTATTATTGCAGCTGAAACTCCACTCATCCATCCATGTCCTGATCTATTTCGGGTTCTATCTCCATTACTGAACATGCTTTCATCTGCTACTCGACCCCTCTTTCCTATTATGTTCTGCATATTTCGTCTCATTGAATCGATCTTCTGATCCTTGATTCGGTTCTGAGGTTTCGTATTTGATTAAGGTTTCATGAGTATAAGGTGGCCTGAAAATTTTGATTTAAGAGAGAGTGGAAGACATGGTTTTGAAGGAGGAGGAAAGGGTTAGCTTTATGATAATGGCAAGTTGTTGGTATTGTTGCTAGTGCTTGTGTTTATCACTTGAGGGTGGGTTTTGTGGGTCACTTTCAATGCCACTTTTATATATACATATATATTTGCAAAAAACATTAAAACACTAATTTTACTTTGTTTCAACTTTTTATTAACAAAAATAACTTTTTATTAAGAAATTAATATTTATAACTATTTATAGTTCATAGTCCTCGCTCTCTCTGTACATGTATTTAATAAGATTTAAGATCGAGTTTCTTCTTATAAACAATATAACCCATAAACAAGTAAATAATTTTTTTATCACTTAGATATAACGACTTATGTGGTATTTCTATTTGAGGCTGAGCGATTTTAGAGGTAACTAAATTTTTTAAAGTTGAAGATTAATAAAATTATAAAGTTAAATCAATTTTAATTATTCAGCAAATTTAAACGTTGAAATTTAGTTTATCGTGGACCTCCACATATAACACATTAAAATCTTAAATTTGCCACCAACTTCATAATCCTAGTCCATTTTATGGGTAAACAACAAGTGTATGAATTTTATAAAGTTAAAATTTGGTAAAGTTTAAACAAATCTAATCATGTATATAATTTAAATGGTTGATATTTAGTGTTTGGTAAATCTCATAAACAATAAATTTAAATCTCAACCATTGATATCAACTTTACAACCAATTTAACTTTAAAAATACATAAACAACACATGAAACAATAAGGAAAAAATTATTTTAACAAATAAAATATTAATTTATCTAAAAAATTACATTGGGCAAACTTAAAAAAAGTATCATGTGATTTCATTCATTTGTAAAATGAGGTCTGAGAAATTATTTTTTTTAGAATGAGGTCCGTGATTTTAAAAAATTGGCGAAAAGAGGATTCTTAATATTAAATTATGTTACTGTAATGGGTAATATTATTCATTTTTATATGAATTTTGTGGATTTGTTATAAGAATGTAGTACACATAAGTGATCATTTTTTCATTTTTTTAATGCTCCAAATGTTTTTTAAAATTAAGATATGAGGATAAACCTTAAAAAATCATTAAAAAATGAAAAAAAATCTCTAAAACTTACTCAAATTCTTACGTAATAATATTTAAATAATATGGTTCACTTATGAGAATGTTGAATTGATAAAAATATTTTCTGTAACATCACTATTTCGAGAAAAAAAATGTTATACCTTTTTTTTGTCAATTTTTAGATTCCACAGTCCCCATTTTACCAAAAAAAAATTCACAAACCCCGTTTTGTAAATGAGTGAGATCACAATGTAATTTTTTTAAGTTTGCCTTATTATATACTCCCTCCATCTAGATATATGACTTTTTGGCTATTTTGTTGTATATAGATTTATATGACTTTTCCAACTTTTAAGGCATTTTTCGTTCAATTATTAGAATCATACCCTTA
This sequence comes from Euphorbia pulcherrima, assembly GCA_947683365.1. NCBI lineage: Eukaryota > Viridiplantae > Streptophyta > Magnoliopsida > Malpighiales > Euphorbiaceae > Euphorbia > Euphorbia pulcherrima. The sequence goes on along the minus strand of CANTUS010000001.1, from coordinate 77,860,229 downwards.
TTAATTTATACAACTTTCAAGATAAATATCCACCATCATATTAATTACATGACTCAATTAAAAGATAATTTAATAAATTATACATTTAATTTATAATTTTATTAAAATCCGTGAATTAGTTAAAAATTTGTATACATCCAGATGAAAGAGTAACATATAGACTCTCTGATAATGATTGCATTGAATATACACCAAAAGAGCAACACACTCCATAGTATACTAAGAAGATAAAATTGGTAAATGTATCTCAAAGGGGCGAAAATGATCAACTTGGCAAAAAGAAAGCATTTTACCATATAAAACTTGACATCTAACTGTAGAAAATAGCTTTACTATAAAAAGGAAACATTGGACTCAATTGTTTTAAAAAGTTTGAAGTTACAGAAAAGAAATGAATTGAAACCTTTGATTTGATAAACTTGAAAAGTAGAAGAGTTCAAATTTACAAATTTTGAAAAAGTAAAGAGCTTAATAAGAGAAAAATGTAAAATTAGGGAGGTAAGATGATAAATTTGGGTTGATCTTTTTATTAATTGGTTTGTGGGGTCTAATTAATTATATTGCCCAAACATACCGACAAAGCTGCCTAATTATATGCACTAAAAACTTTATTTTTCTATCGAATTTAGTCACTTCTCTTTCAAATAATTAAAAAATGCACCATTCTAGTAAATACTATATGAATGACAATATTTAAATTGGTACCTACTTTACAATTAATCTAAATAAAAGTTTTTTTTAGTTTATACGCCTTTAAATCTTAAAGTTACAATTTCATTTAGGGCATGTTTGGTAGCTTAAAAGATAAATGAGTGTTTGGTTAAATATAAATCATATATGGAGGTTATGTTTTATTAAGATTTTAGGTTTTTTTGAAAACTCATTAAAATGAAACTTTTTCATATTGTTTTTGAAGTTTGAATTATTATGTCCTAATTCACCCTTATAATACGTGATTAATTTAATATATGCACATTTTAGTTCTTTTACAAATCTACAACAACTGTAAATTATGTATTAAATACTAACTGTATATCAGTTGTAACATCAACGTCAAACTGCTATTATTACTACAACAACAAATAAATAAGCAATCGCAACATCATTAATTATGCCAAACAAGGCCTTAATTGGTCATTGAAAGAATGTTGAAATACATTTTACCATGCACATAACCCACAGTGCATTTTTATATGCTTTCTATAGTAACTTTGAAGTAATAATAATTTTTTCTTTATTATCACTAGTGAACATATATATATAATTCATTTAATGGTAATAAAATATATATTACTTTATAATGAAGTAACCACAATATATATGAAAAAATTATAAACATTTTTATCAAAAATAATATAATAAAAGAAACTTATGGTGAATATGTTAGCCTAATTATTTAAACTGAATTATTGATTTTTAAATATTTTAAATTTGAGCAAGAGTATGGTGAAAATTTTCTTTAGTTTTAATATAACGTCAAGTGCACTTACTATAAAAATGAAACTAAATAGATTAATTTCGGAAAACCAACCAATGGCCGGGTGGTTGTAATTTTAGGATTTAAATTTGTTGTTCCTAATTATATGTCCCCTTTCATATTTCCTATTTAAATTTTGTCATGTGTTAGATTTTCTTACTTTATTTTTTAATTTTTTATTTTCTTTCCTATTTTCTTGTTTCTCTCTTTATGTGTCTAATACATAACAAAATTTAAATAAGGGACATGAAAAAAACACATAATTAAAGACATAAAAGGAAACACATAATTTGAGACATCATATTTGAATTCATATATCTTTAGGTCATACCTTATACAATTTAAGCCGATATAAATCACACCTAATTGCGGATGTTTGGGAAAAATCATATGGGTCGAATTAGTTCTCATCCTATGAACATTTTCACCTAATTAATCCAAAATCAAATATTAAGCCACAGGCTAAAACTTCTTTTACAGATTTACCAAGCAAATTTATAATATCAACTCGAGCCTATAAACTGAACAAGAAATATATAACTACTATAATTGATCTAGTCGTCACAGCTTCCTTTTAAAATAAAGGATAAAGTTAGAAATCCTGAATTCGAACCTTGAATTCCTAAAAAATTAAATATTTTTAATTTTAAAAAATATATATATGACACAAATTGAACTGTCAGACTAATTTAAAGAGGTTAAATATATTTAACAAATTATTTATGAGCCGAACCACGAGTTTGACTACTCAAATTAAATTGGGTTGATCAGATTAAATTTATTAATAGTGAGGAGAGTGAGGATGGAACTCATAGCATTATTATATAACCAAGTATATCAATAAGGGTAAGTTTAAATGGTAAGTGATTTGATATCGTTTAAATAAGGTCTTAAGTTTGAATTTTAGTGAATGCAAAAAATTTATATTGATAGACTCACCTATCATAGCCAGGTGTGCGACTCAAAAAGGATCTGAACGTAGACAGAGCAAAATTATAGTGAATCATATGGGAAAAAAAATGTATATAACCAAGTATCATAGCATTGTAACAGCAAGCTGTTTCATCTACTTTGTTACAAATTGTTAGTATTAGTATATATTCATATTTTGATATCATGATTTATTCTAGGGAGAGCATTAGTCGGTTCGGCTCAAGAATTGAATTTAATTAAATAAATTTAAAACCGAATAATGATATAATAGACCTAATACTGAACCCAATATAATTCGATTAAGTCCGGATCGAACATAAATATTTAGGTTCAGTTCGGTTCTATAAAAAACTAAAATTTATTATATTTGACCATAAAAATAAAATGTGAAAACCCCATCCAAAACTCATAAAAAATAGTTCAAGTATAATATATGTTATAAACAAAATTAGCAATTAAATTAAAATTTAATTGACAAATTTTCAATTTCAGATTACGTTCTTAGCTTTAGGACCTAAAAGAGTGACAGTAATTGCGTTAATATATGTAAATAAAGGATTAAACAATATAATTAATATACAATCAATAAAATTCAACTAGTATTCAGTAAAGTATAGACAAGACAATAACTCTAACATAGCTTTTTCAGTTTCTCCTATTATTCAACACACAAATATCTTTATCTATTTATATATAACCTAATTAAGTTCAGTTCTCAGTTATTAAATTTTTTTAAAAAAAATTAAAAATCAAACCGAAAACCAAATATGAAAAATATCAACGTAATTCATTCAACGTTAATTTTCAAACGTTTTGAGAAACATATACAACTAGCTGCTATTATAGTGTGTATTGAAATTTTTTATAAACAACAATATCAAAAAAGATTTGTTTAATTTCTTAAAATATACTGTCTCCATTAAAGTTTAAGTTGCATTTAAAATTTTTTATCAATATCAATAAAATATTTATTATATTATTAAAATAATTATTTTACCTTTATTAAAAAAATTATTTTTTTAATTACTAAAATATAATTTCATCAATTCATAATCTCTCTCCTAATTAATACAAGAAAAAATTAGTGAAAAATGGTAAAAAAAATCGCATTAATAATTTAAAGTGACAAATAAAAAAAAATAAAATAAAAAGACTAAAGAATAACCTAAAATGAAATATAGTGAATAATAGCTAAATTTTCAATATATGAAAAGTTATAATCAGTAACCTCATCCATTCCCAATTATTGGAAATACATAGAATCAATATTTTTTTTTTTGAATATTATTGAATTCATTTTAAATATAAGATTCACAGATAACGGAAAATGAATATGAACAAATCAAATGTATATATTCAGTATTTGATACCGAAGAACACGAAGATGACCTACTTATATATAAATCAAATATGTTTCACGTTATGTAGGAGAATAGATGTAATTTCATATCATCTCCGGTGGTAGAAGATCAATAACTGAAATTTGCGAGATTTTTTCGACCTAAGAAAAATCAAGGAGAGCGAAATAAATTTTCCATCACCGTAGTGGATCTATAGAAGAAAAAAGGGTCAAATATCATGATTGATACTTATGTAAACAAGTATATCAATTTACGTCTTAATATTTACAAATAGAGCCTTAAACTTATTTATTCTCATAAATTTATATACTTGCAATTTATGTCGTAAATAGGCCCTTAAACTTATTTATTCTCATAAATTATCTTTTATGATTGAAGTGTTGATTTAGTATTTAATACTGAAATTATAATCTTTAGAGGTCTTAGGCTCAAATCACATAGATTGAAGATTTTCTTTTTTATTTAATAAAATCTGAGGTAATTTTTTTTAAAAAAAAATTATTCTCCAGTTTAATTCAATCAACTAGATTTATTTGAATCCTTTGATTCTATTGAACTACTCACAAGTGGACTGATTGTTTCCAACAATAGATAATTTTCTATTTAAGATTAAATTGGAATCCCAATAAAACAAAAATTTCAAACCCACCACAAAATCTTATAATTAATAAACCTTTGCACATATTATATTTTTTGAAATCTTTAAACTTTATAATATGCATTTAAAATTTCAATGTAACAAATTTCGCTTTAGTTTTTAACAATATATATTTTTTTATCTTTTTTACATCAAACAATATTTTCATATATTTGATTTTATTACAATTTTTAAGCAATTAATTTTGATTTTTCTGAAAATGTATCAAAAAAACTAAAAATAACAACAATAACAATATCAATAACAAGAAACACAAACAATAACACCTAAGTCATATGGACTATATCATCTCAAATAGAAAATTATAGATATTGCAATTTTTTGAGAGCTAATAAAAAAAAGAAGTCTTATTCGTAACTCTGTTATCCTTTATTTTTTTTCCATCAAAACAAGACCTCTTGTTTAGTATTTACCATAAGTGAATTAGTTGGCACCCATATGATAATATCGAAGAATCAATAAGTAGATGTCTTGTTATTGTGATGGAGACCAGTCCCCATTGTCATTTTTTGATCAATTTTTTTTGCTCCACTTAATGTGGCTACTCCAATTTCTAGTCAAAAATTGCACATGCACCTAGTGTAGAATCGAATCGAAATTAAAACTCAAATCGAAATCGTAGAAAAAAAATCGAATTAAACTGAACTAGATTTATTTCGATTCGGTCTCGATTTTTAAAATACTTAAAAATCGAGTTTCGGTTCGGTTTCGATTTTTTAATAGAAATCGAAATAAAACCAAACCGAACCGAAAACATTAATAAATATTATATTTAAATATATATTTATATTATATCTAAAATTCTATTTATATTTACCACATGTGACACTCTAATTAATAGACAATAATAATAAATAGGCGATTTTAACTTAAAGTAATCCTAATTAAGAAAGAATTGATGTGCTTTACAACTTGGAAATCCTGATCCTATTAGGAATACAATTCATTCACTAATTCATTATACATACATGTTATACCACTAATATTAGTATTTATATTTATTGTTGAAAATATAAATCTAAATGTCTAATTGTCATTAAATTTAACACATATCGAAATAAAATTAGTTTAAATCCATAAAAAAATAAACTACAAATTATTTATAAATATAGAGTTTGAGAAATTCAGTTATAACCGAACCGAATCGAATCCGAATCAAAAACCAAACCAAACTATTTTCAGTTTGATTTCGATTTTCATTTATTTATTAATTCAGATTTCAATTCGAATCGATTCAATTCAGGTTTTGAATCGAACCGATATTTACTCACCCGTACGTGCACCCCTCCTTACCTTCTTTTTTTGTTTTTGTCTTTTTATATAATTTCAGTCAACAAAACCTTATTATTCTTGGAGTAACATAACATGACTTAAATCGATATAACATACCAGCCGAGCCCCTCAAACTGAAAAAGGAGGGGGCTAAGAGCTAGGCCATGTTATTTTGGACTGGAATAATATCATTCAGTTCAATTTAAATCAGTTTAATTTAGTTTATTTCAGTTGAGTTTAGTTCAGTTATATGTAGCTATAAAAATACATGAAAATAAGTTCAGTTCAGTTCAATTCAGCTTTCAAAAGTTGAAAAGAACAAGGCCTTAATTGAGATTCAACCATTTTGTAATAAACTACTAGATACACTTATTGGGAAGGTGAGAAGCTTTAACTATGATTAAGCCTCAAACTATATTATCTTAAAGTATATACTTGTAAATATTACCGAAAAAGATAATAAACTATTAATTTTTAAAAACTAATTAACAATAAAACATGTTAATAATGTTATTACAACAACTTAAAAATATTCAACTATATATTTTTTTTACAGTGAATACCTCCGGAATATTAATTATAAGCGATTAGTGCTCTTTAATTAAAGGTGGACAAGAATTGATCCAAGTCCCTTGATTTATCGAAGAACCAACTGTTATACCTAACACATGTGCAATCTAATTCGCAGACCTGCTAGCAAACATTATTTTAATGGAAGAAAATAAATTAATAAGAGTTTGACACTCCTGGAAAATAAAACCATTGGGAGAATCAAAAGGTAACTTATTATTGATGGTGTTGACGACGTTCAGATCATCGGATTCAATGTAAACTTCATCGAAATGAGAGTCCTTCAACCTGCTTAGAGCTTCCTTACAACTCAAGGCTTCCACTAAGAAAGGGTCACCTCCTACTTACAACAAAGCGGATCTTGCGGCTAAAACTTCCCCTGTATTGCCGCGAGCTACACACCCGTGTCCAATAAGGTTTCCTGAATCAAATAAACTAGCGTCAACATTGCATTTCACCCATCCTAGTGGGGGACGCCTCTAGTGATGAGAAATGGATGAGGCTGCAACATGATTAGGCCGAGAGTTTGCTGAGCTCCATTCAGAAAAGAAACCAAGACCTTAACGAGTAACTTGGGATGGAGCTCTAAGAATTTTATTCCAAACATAGTGATTTCTCCTAACCCCCAAACCAAACATGCGTCCTTGTCTACCAATACCCTCTCCTTCGTATTAACCCAAGACAACCAATTAGAGATCAAATGAATATTTCTAGGCTAACCTTAGGCAAACAACTCATTCCAAAAGTCCATGGAAATCTGTCTTAATGTCATCCCTAAAGATAGGACAAAGGAGATCAACATCAACATAACACTTCCTGAGCCTTCTCAAAGTTGGTAGGGTATTCGTTGCTACCTTCCAAAGAAATAGTTGAACCCGAGGGGGATATGAAGGTCCTAAAGAGATTGCCAAACTTTTTGAGACAAATTTGAACGCAAATTCGAAGAGCTAGATTGCTCGATCATAGCATAATAGCAAGACTTAATAGAAAATAAACCGTTTACCTTAAGTCGAGAATAAATGCTATCTGAATGTTGTTATGACAACAAGTGAAGCCTATTAACCAACATGAGGTCTGTATTAGTGAGAAGACCATCACCACAGCGGATCTCCAGAACCGACCATCTCCATTGATTAAGTTACTAACTGTTAACTCCTCAAGCCTCGCCACTACCTCAGATTGAACTCGCGGGTAAGTCATAGATGGAAGCCGATTGTCACACCAAATGTTAACTCTCAAACCATTATCAATGCGCCATACCATGCAGAATAATCTCCTAAGTTGACATAATACCCCTCCAAGTGAAACTTAGATTTTCCCTTAATGTAGAATTTGAGAACTCACAATTCGGAAAATACTTCTTCTTGAATATTTAACTAACAAGCAAGTTCGAATGAGAATGAAATCACTAAGTTTGTTTAGCTATGAGAGCTATATTGAACTCTCCAAGTCTTTTGAAATTATCACCCATATCTTCCATGGCATGACCAAGTCTTTTGTTGGGGAATTATTGAAAATAACTTGGATAATATCTGAAGTTGTGATAAAAACTTCATATTGAAATTAATTTGGTGGTTCTCCCAAAATTTTCAATCGGATAATATCATAGTAAAAATCAAGAATTTAGAATGAATTTTCATTGTGAAAAAATATGAACCAGCCTTTCTGGAAAACATTGCCAATGTTAGGTTTTTATAACCCTAAAACGAGCAGTTGCAATGGTTCAAAGAAAAAGCAACGATAAAAGTCGTGTTCATTCAAAAAGTCGCAACGGTTCAAAACAGAAGCATTGCGAAAGTCATGTCCATTCGAGCAGTCGCAATGGTTCAAAACAGATTTCCCCCAGACCCCCGTAAGCTATGTATCGTGACAGAGCTTGAACAAGTATGCACTCCGTACTCTCCCAAAACGTTCGATGAAATATCACGATTGCATTGGTCAACTAGTTGATCCAATTACATTAAATACTCACAATCCTCCCCCATTTTAGTGTAATGCATGATTAGCTAAACAAAATAAAAAAAAAATAACAAACTTATGCATAAATGAAATATCGTAATGATTGAATTTCATCTTAGTATATTACACATTCCAAATATTCGAATAACCAAGGTGTCGCTGTGGATTGGACCTTAGTTATTCATCTTGAACACATGATGTTAATATACACATAAGTCAACACTCTAACATGTTCTTACTCGACACTATCTTTTACTAGCCTTGTGTCCCCATCCTTCATAAGCATATCAAAGTCAAGTCCAAAACTTCTTGAAGCGGCTAAATTTCAACTTTATATAGGTAGCTCTTTTACTCTTACACTTGTTAGATATGATGTATACCCTAGAGGTAATTAGAGCAATATGTCTTGTTGGTCCCTCTAATCTTTATAAGGTCAGATGGGGTGAATAACCCTTTTTTACGGAATATAAAGACTTTAGAAAGTCTTAGTGTAGTGTGTTTGACTATGAACCGAATGATGGATCCGAATGATGCAATTATGACAATATAATACAAATAATAAGAGTTACAAAAATCAAACACAAAAGGTTTTTATCCTGGTTCGGCCCTGCCTACTCCAGTCCCCAGAGTTTCCTTCCTCCGAGCTTTTCCACTAGTAGATTCCTTTCCAACTAGCAGGAATCAAGCCTTACAATTTGTCTCCGGATGGTAACCCCTTCCGGATGTAGGATATACCACTAGAAGCACCAACTGCTAGCTGAGTCCTTTAGTCTTTAGTAGGATATACCACTTAGACTTCTACCCCGAATCTAAGCTGAGTCCTACAAGGAGTTCCCACTCAATGAACCAACTTTAAGTTATATCCCGATCTCACAACTCACCCAAGTTAGAGATTCTTACACTCTTGTTTTCACAAAGGTTTTGGTTTTTGGGTTTCCTTAAGTTTATAGCTCACTTAGGAATCCTTACAACAGATTTAGAATTGATTGATTCTTGGAGGGATTGTAAGCTGATTGAATGCTTAAGATTTGTTACTTGCTTTTTGTCAATCAAACAGCCTACCTTCTCATTTGGTGAAGCTTCCCTTTTATAGGCTTCCATCATAAATATAACCGTTGTAGGTTATTGAACTTGTAATAAATCTTCACCCTTGATCGTGTTATAGATGGCACTTCTAGAACCGTTGATCGATTCATTAGACTGTAATTTGACCCGTTTAAATTCTAGGGATTGATGCTAAAAATTTGTCAGTGATCATTTTACTTGGCTTTTTATGATGCACCGACTTTTACACTATTAGCTTTTTGGTGTGAGCTCCACGCTCCTCCTTATTGGTCTAGGTGAAAAAGGTTGTTAGCTTTTTCAGTCCGGTGTCAGTCCTTTTATCCTTTCTCTGCAAAATGCAAGCTGTCATTTTGTCTTTATCTTGGGGAAAGGATCTTTGACTTCATAGACCAAAAGGTGGAGGGAAAAACTATCTTTGAAACTTTTCCCATTATCTTCAAGCATGAGTCTTCCAGATGTCTTTAGACTCATATTCTCCAGATCTGTCTTCTTTCGGAGATAAGGCAATCAGTTTTTCTGGATGCAATTCTTGAGGGATTAAAGCTTGTTTCCTTTCCAAGCTTTATTCTGATGATTCCATATGCTTAGGTATTTGATGTATTCAATGGACAACCTTATAGCTGGATCTTTGTCCGGATGTTTCCATTTAGATTTTGGATTTACATAGATTAAGTTTTTATTTCTTTCAAACCTGATCCAAATAATTTAGTTTAATTTGTGGTCCCGATCATAGTTCCCCAACAATCTCTCCCATTTGATGGAAACAAAAACTAAGTACAAGGGAATGGAGTATATATGTACTAAGTATGATTCTTGATACTTAGACATTTACAGATTTTACTCCCCCACAATTCTAGCATCCTAACTCCCCCAATATTTTTCAATTGTAGCTTCTAAGTTTGTTTTAGTATAATTGCAAATTGTGCTTTAGAAGTAACATTTTGAGAATTAGATATTTTCACTATATATACTTCTGCTATTAACAATAGTTAACATCAATGAAGTTCATATTACAAATTACATAAATATATAATAGTGAATCTAGCTATTACAAAATCTATTACAAAATTTTACAAGTTCAGATAATATCTAGTCTAATTCTGATTCCCTCCCGATGGTTCTACCTCTTTCTCCTTTCCCTTGCCGGATCTAGGTTATTGTATACTCTTCTCCTCCTTTTTATTTCTAGCTTGGGGGTCTATAACCATGTAAGTCTTATTATCCCAAGCTGCGTACTATGCATTTGAATAAAATGTGTAGTCAGCGCTACCTTTGGACCTTTCATCAATGATTTTGTCAACCATAGGAGGAGTGAGATAGAAGGGCCGGATGGTCTTCTTTAAATTATCATAGGACTGCTTGATAGATGGATGAATACGTAAGACAAGCTCTTGATCCTTTGGGTTATAGTAAGGAAAGAGGACTTTGAGCAGAGTTGTCATTACTTTCTGTCTGAAGAAGCCAGAATCTCCAATTGCCTGTACAAGGTTGTGGAAGATCGAAAGGAGCTGACTTTTCGGAATGGTAGGGGAGGAAGAGGATCCGAAGATTGAAAGATTATTGATTCCGGTCTGGAGTAAGGTGGTTTCTTCACTAAGCCCTTTCCAGATATTATGCAAGGATTCAGTTTGAAGGGAGATTTCCTTGGTGATGGATGACTTCCAGTCCGTTATTATTTTCTCCAATCCGGATAGGTGACTCCCCAGTTCATCACCCATGTCATCCAAAATCTTCTCCTGAATTTTGGGAAGAGTTTTCTCAATGAAGTATACCAACATTTCTTAGGTGACTTGCTGATTTACTCCCACATTTTTTATTGTAGGAGAGGGGTCTTTTTTAGCCATGAATTTTGACAAGTTTTCAAACTTGGAATCCAGATAGGCCTTTATTTCTTCTGTTTGCTCAGAGGATGATGACGTGATCTTGTCAAGAATAGTTCCATAGTTATTTGAAGCCAATGTATTGGCTTGATCAGCAGTCCAGTTAGCTGTGGAACCATTCTCCTTAAGCTCATTCAAGGTTGGCTTGATCAGAGAGAGAGAGATGCTTCTGCAATTGCTCCCGGAGTGGGGAAATCCAAGACTTTGTCTTCTATTTTCTTTATTGATAATTTGATCTCTCCCAACTCCTTTCTCATCTCCTGATCAACAGCTTGTCTTAGCAGTTCCTTTTTAACCCCTCTGAGATGGGCACAGATAGTTTGGAGGCTCTGCTTCACATACCCTTCCTTATTTTCTTCTTAGGCAGCTTCTTTAAGAAGATGGAGTGTTGTAGAAACTTTGGCTTTAACTGTGTTATTGGCAGGCTCTCTCATTGGGCTTACTTTAGGGGGAAATTCTTTTTTAGAAGAGCTGTATGATTCATCTCTGGAGCTAAGCTGCTTCCAGAGGGTTCATTATTGGTCTCCTCTGATTTAGACTTATCTCGCTCTTCCCTCCTCTCTTCCGACCTTTCCTCCAAACTGGCCTCATCCTTGGAGTCTACTTTAGAAGCGTTCTCCTCGGATCTCAGACCTTGTCCCCCCCTCTGGAATGAAATTATCCAGGTTGGGCTCATCTTCCTTGAATATAGTTGGGACATGTGTATCTAAGTTGTCCCTTATTTCAATTATTGTGTCATCAATAGCAGAGATATTAGTGTTAATATTTAAGGTAACTGTAATAGGAAGTATCTTATTTAATGGAGATGGAATTTGGATGCTTGAGGCTTCCTTTTCTTCATTTCTTCTAACCTCAACCCCCAGATGACTGGAAGTGTCCTTAGTCATCCCTCCAAGTGCCTTTTTAGGACTTATTAGACATCCCCCAAGCGCATTGGTAATGTCCTCAATGCCCTCTACTGTTGCCTTTATAGGACTCATTTTTGCTTGATTTGTAGCTTTCAAACTTAGCAAGTTCTCCAGAAGAGGTTCTGTGAAGGGCAGGAAATTGAAGGATCCGGATTCTAGAATTTTGGATAGGTCGACCATGGCATTTGAGTCAATTAAAATTGGCTGATCAAAAGATTCCATGGGTCCCTCAATGGCTAAATTATTCAATTGGTAGTTTTCTGATCGGAGGCCATCATTTCTTCATATTGAGGATCCTCCAGAAGGATGTCCTCATTGGATCCAGGCACATTCTTGCCCTTTGAGCTTTTGGCCTTAGCCAACTCCTCCACAACTACCCTCTTTACTGCCTCCTCATCAATGACTATAGCAGTTGGCCTTGTTCTTTCTTCTTCTGGTGCTTCTGATCCTCTATAACCTCATCAAATGTATAACCCATCTGGGTAAATTGCTTCTTTGGCAGAAGTATTTCATCTTCCGACTCCTCTTTATCATACCCATTTCCCCCTTTTAGCAAGTCTAATGCTTTCCTTTTCTGGCCCTGTTGATAACCCTTTCTCATTACAGCAGTAGCTACTATAATGGTTTCCTTTGCCTCCGGGTCACATACTGGTCGCTGCAACAGATCAACCGTCTTAATTAGCCTTCCCCTTGATTTTGGCTTTTTTAGGGAGTTTTTGAGCAGCTGGGAGATTGTTTGTTGATCTTCATCCTCCACTTTATCTGGAACCACAACCATTTTCTTCTGAGCATTGGTCCTAGGCTTTTTAGGAGCAGGGGCTATAACATCTAGATTTGCAACTTTCCTTGTTCTGTTCTTCTTCTCATCACGTTGCCTTATGGCCTTGGATTCATCCCATGTTTCATTGAACCTTAAGTTCAAAAAATTCTTCTGAAGGATAGCCTTTCCATTAACACCCTGGAATCCGGTGAGGTTGACTTGAAAGGCCTGGAGGATCTGAGTGATCAAAGCACTGTGTGAATTCCTATTATGCTTTAAGAAGTGGATTATTAGGACTGGGAAATTCACTTCACTGCATTCCGCCCAGTGCTGTAATATGTAATGTTGGAATGTTGACACTATGGTTAAAGATCCTTTCCGGATGAGGATTAGTTTGGCCAATAAATGCTGCAAGATCCGAGGTGCTAAAGGTCAGTAAGTGGAGAATTTATCCCTAAAATATCTCTTTGGAAGCCACATATCTGGATCATACTTCACGTTTGCTTCATTTCCATCCACCATTATTTGCACTCCACTATTCTTCATGTGAAGGTAGTGTTCAAAGAAGTCCGGAGTTATCATAATTTCTTTGCCTTGGACCTTTGTGCGTACAATATCCAGTTTCTTGTGAGCATGAAGGTTATCATAGAATTCTCTTACCAACTCAGGATAAGTTGGACAATTGATCTGGAGAAACTCTTTGAGGTTTTGATCCTCAATTAAATTGGAATAGGGGTCTGTTTCAAATAGGAATCTATCCCCTAGATAGTCTGTAGGTATGACAGAGTCACTTTCTTTGAGGGTAACAGTGTGAAGTCTTCATCTTTGAGATCAAAGATTGTAAAGATGTTATGGAGCTTTATAGGGCCTTTGCTAGTCATAAGTGTAGCCATTTTTTAGAAAGGATTTAAAGGAATTAGGTTTTAGGTTTTGATTTTTGCAGAGTAACAGTAGAGTAGTTGCTCGCGTGAGGAAGAAGAGTGAATTTTAGTGGTTTATATAGATTTTTCAAAGTGAGGGTAGTTTGGTAATTCGGACACCGGTTATTTTGGCTGGATTGATGATATGGCGGTCGGATTTTTAGGAGAGAGGTTAATTCAGTTTAATTGGAGAATAGGAATGGTTTATTTTTAAAATAACTGTTGAATTTACCGCTAGTGTAACACCGAATAGACTTTTGAAATTCAAAAAAGTAACTGTCACCTTTACGCGGTTTTACTGCCATTTATCCTTGTCTGCTGACGTGGCATACTCTCTTCCAGAATAGATTTCCCTTCAATACTTTTTCTCTTCCGGATTGAGTTTTCAGCCTAGGATCCAGCTTGATTTCAAGTTGTCTTCCGGATTGATCCTAAATTGGATTGGACAAACCAATTGACTACCTTAGCTTCCCAAATTAGTCTTTACTTAGTGGCTTAGTAAAAATATCTACTCTTTGCTCATTGGTTGGAATATATACCAATGCAACATCCTTCTTCATCACATTATCCCTGATGAAATAATGCCTTATGTTGACATGCTTCATCCGGCTATGGAGTACTAGATTCTTTGACACATCGATAGCACTTTTATTGTCACACATAACATCTACACATCCGAATTGAACTCTATAGTCTTCAAGCTATTGCTTGATCTAAAGAGTTGAGCTACACAACTTCCAGCTACCATATATTCAGCTTCTATAGTAGATAAAGCAACTGAAGTTTGCTTCTTGCTGTACCATGAAACTAAGCAATCTCCAAGGAAATGGCAACCTCCGGATGTACTCTTTCTCTCAAGAGTGTCTCTGCCATAGTTTGCATCGATAAACCCTTAGAGTGTGAAATCTCCATTATTGGGATATAATAACCCAACTTTAGTGGTTTCTAGGAGGTATCTAAGGATTCCTTTTACTGCCTTAAGATAAGAATCCTTAGGATTGGCTTGATATCTTGCACAGTAACAAACTGTATAACGTATATCAAGTCTGCTAGCTGTCAAGTATAGGAGTGAGCTAATCATCCCTCTATAGAGCTTTTGATCAACATCTTCTCCTTCACAATCCTTGGATAGGACTGTATTTGATCCTATTGGAGTGGACATAGGCTTGCTCTTGACCATTTCAAACTTCTTTAAGATTTCCTTGGTGTACTTTGACTGGTTAATGAAAGTCCCATCCGGACTTTGCTAGATTTTTAAACCAAGGAAGAAGTTAAGTTCTCCCATCATGGACATCTCAAATTCCTTCTGCATTTGAGAGCTAAATTCTTCACACATCCTTTTATCAGTTGCTCTAAATATGATATCATCCACATAAATTTGGACTAGTTTGATATCATTTTTCTTCTTTTTGATGAATAGTGTGGTATCTGCTTTGCCTCTGACATAACCTTTGGATATAAGAAATGAGGTTAATCTTTCACACCAAGCTCTAGGTGCCTACTTTAATCCATAGAGAGTCTTCTTCAGCTTGTAGACATGATCCGGATGCTTTAGATATTCAAATTTGGGTGGTTGATTAACATAGACTTATTCTTGGATAACACCATTTAGAAATGCACTTTTGACATCCATTTGGTATAACCCTATGAATGATGCAAAAGCACATAGAATCTGGATTGCTTCCAGCCTTGCTACAGGAGCAAAGGTTTCTTCAAAATCAATTCCTTCTACCACTCCGGATTCATCAAGCTTATTCCGAAACACCCACTTGGTGCCAATAATTAATTTTCCTTTAGGAGGTGGTACTAGATCCCAGACATCATTTCTGGTGAATTGATCTAGCTTTTCCTGCATTGCCATCATCCAGCTTCCATCTCCTTTCTCATCTCAAAATTTCTTTGGCGATAAAAGCATAATGACTCATCATCCTATTAAACTGACCTCTGGTTCTTACTGGATTCTGAACATCATCTACAATATTCTCAATGAAATGATCTCTGTGTGTTCGTATCTCCCTTTGTAGGCCTTCATGTTAAACTGGGACTTGCTCCACTTCAGCTTCAACCACTCCTCCTTGGCCTTCATTAAAGTCAATCTCGTGTGGGTTGAGATTAACTTATTGTACTTCTAGATCAAAGGATATTCCTTCATCTTCCTCTTTGTACTTCTTGATTTAAAATGAATCAGTGTTAGTCTCATCGAGGAATTCCTGCTTCCTTCTTTTCTCCAGATTTTTCAGCTTCCGAAACTGGATCTTCCGGAGTGTAGCTTTTCTTTCCTGTAGTGTTAGTCTCATCAAAATCTACATGTATTGACTCTACCACAGTTTTGGTTTGTTTATTGAAGACTCTATAAGCCTTACTATGTGTTGAGTAGCCAAGGAAAATTGCATCATCAGATTTAGGATCAAATTTTGTAACGAACTGGAATTTTAAAATTTAATTATAATAAATTATTATGGTATTAAAATATCATGAAAATTATTTTTGTAGTTATTATTATTGTTATTGGATATAAGGCATGAGGAAATAAGAGTTAATTAAGTAAGATGGATGAATTAGGCATTTAATTATTTGTTCAAGGGCATTATTGAAAATTGAAAAAAAAAATCAAAATCCAATACGTATTATATCTAGCCTCTTCTCTTCTTCTCCATCATTTTTCTTCATCTTCTTCTCCATTTCCTTTCCTTTATCCAAAAAATTCCCTAACCTAAAAACTTTCGATTTCTTCGATTCAACTTCAAATTCTTGTTAGAAATCGATCCTTAAGCCCTCTATCATCATCAATTTTAGTGAATCAAGACTAGAAGAGGAGGATTTCATATTTTAAGATTCGGATGAATAGTAACCCAAATTTGAGGTGAGTGATTTTTGATGAAATTAAAGCTTAATTAGTAGAATTCATGGTAGATTAAGCATATTTATGGTATTAGGAAGTTTATTTATACAATATCTTGATAGAACTATATATGGCTGTTGTAGAGTAAGCTAGTTCAAGCAAATTAAAGACAAAAGAGATAGAAGAGAGCTAGAAAGAGCTTAGAAAAAGGTTTGTGTCGCAAATTTCGATTTATCGGTTTTTCAGAAAATTTTCCAGATTTGCATCCCTGTTTTGTTTTAATGTGTTCTATTGTTATATAAATCCAACTTCAATGATTCTTGATTTTATTGATATCTACAGAAACTAAGGAATATATGTTCAGAAGAAACCTTGTTGAATTTCATTCGTTTTCAATGTGAAATTTTCGTTTGAAGTTGAGTCATAAAATCTGTTTTCGAAAAATCTCAGCTTTGTACACTGTTTAGTATTTTGATCCTAACTTTGGTTATACAATTTGGATTTCCGTGATTCTAGTGGATTTGGATAGCTGAGACATGTGGCTAATTATGTTTTGAAGAAAGTTGCTCGATTGGATGATTTTTTTATAGTGAAAAATGCAAGGGAATTCAGGTCACGAAATCTGGAAATTTCTGGAAAATATGAATGTTGATTTTATTGTGTTTTAATTGAAGTTTGATGCTTTAAAATTTAGGATTTGAATTTCTTAATTGCTGAAGTTATGTTGAATTATGTTTGATGGTTTATACTGGAATTTTTAGGATGTTACCTTGATTTATTTCCCTTATTAAACGAGTAGAATACAAGTCAGGGTAGATTGGCGCCAATAAAGGGGGTACAGTACTGTACAAACAATTGAAGCTTTGGCTTCGGGCTTCGGCCGATATTCTGATAAATATATATTGATATTGAAGCTTTAACTTCGGGCTTGACCGATATATTGATTTTAAAGCTTCGACTTCGGGCTTGACCGATATATTGATTTTGAAGCTATGGCTTCGGGCTTGACCGATACATAGATATTGAAGCTTCGGCTTCGGGCTTGTCCGCTCCCGTATCCATTTTACCGTTATTCAGGACTTGTTTACTTTGGGCAATATATGGTTAATGTGTTTGGAAAAATTGGATATAAATTTGATTGTACTTTGAAAGGATTACTATATAAGTTTTGTGATTTGATTTTATAAAGTTGTTTAATTTGTTTTGACTTATGAACATACTTTGTTTCTATTTTAAAATGTTAAACATGTTCAAAGTTGTATTTCTTTTATGGACACCACTAAGCAAATTGCTTAGCGTGTAGTTGTTTTTCTACACATATGTAGAGATTTATAGATAACTTGGGCCAAAGTGGTATAAGTGGATCAGCTTGGAGAGCAAATAAGGAAAGACTCGAGGTGAATTTGTATTTTAATATAATATTATGGTTTGTAGAATAATGGCATGTACTAGATAGTGTGAGAAATGTAAAGTGGCATTGAGAAATATTTGAAGAATAATTTAGAGTTTGAAACATTATATTTGTATTTGTACATATTAAATCTATAAGTATTGAACCTTATATAGTGGAGTAGAGTTGTTTAATGAGTGATTATAGTTACTGTGGCACTCCCTAAAAAGGGGGTGTTACATCTGTTGGTATCGGAGCGAGGTTTAGGCGATTCTAGGACTAGATGTACATGCCATTTAGGATATAAATATGTTATGTTAGTTGTTTGATCCACTTTGGTCCAATTTTCAAGAATAAGTAATGGCTAGTAGTAGTCACAACCAGAATAAGGAAGAGGATGTTGAGAGTACAGTTCGTATTAGACAAGGGGATGAACAAAGACATAAACCTCCACCAGTTCATGGCTTTCCCAAACAACCTACTCCAGAACAAGCTGCTTTACTTCAGCATATGACTACTGAAGTAATCACACAAGTTTTACGAAACATACAAATCCCTCAAATTCCTATAGTACCTCATATTGAAAGAAGAGAGGAGAGAACTCCTCTTGAAAGAATCAAGAAGCTTCCGGCTGATGACTTCAAAGGGGACACAGTGAATCCAGCATTTGCAGAAGATTGGCTTGATCATACTAAATTGTGTATGACTAGGCTTCATTTTACAGATGAAGAGAGACTAGATTGTGTGCAAGGTCTACTCAAAGAACAGGCAAGGAGGTAGTGGGATAACATTGTGAGAGAAAAGCGCCCCGGAGAAATCACTTGGAGTCTTTTCTTGGAACAATTTGGAAAGAAGTACGTTAGCGAACGATTCAAAGATGAGCAAAGGAAATTGTTCTTGTCCTTAAGATAGGGACAAATGACTGTATCATAATATGAAATTCAATTCCTCAAACTCAAGAGGTATGTTCGTGATATCGTTGACAGTGAACTAAAGCGATGTAAGAGATTCAAGCATGGACTGAATGATGAAATTAGAGTGCATTTAGGGTGTTCAATGACTTGGTTGATGCTACTACGGGCATTGAGAAGATCAATTCAGATAGGCAACAAAGAATGGCTAAAAGATCTGGATTTCGAAAGGGGTCACAGGGTCCAGTTAGTTCAGAATCTCCAAGTAAGAAACAGAAGGGAACATCAGAACAAACACAATCTCATTTCAGACGGTTTTCACCGAGACAAACCATAAGTACGAGCTCAGCGGCTAGTGTACCTTCAGGTCAAGGCAGAGGAAATATTCCATAATGGTCTGATTGTGG
Organism: Euphorbia pulcherrima; assembly: GCA_947683365.1. Lineage (NCBI taxonomy): Eukaryota > Viridiplantae > Streptophyta > Magnoliopsida > Malpighiales > Euphorbiaceae > Euphorbia > Euphorbia pulcherrima. The sequence continues at coordinate 77,840,916 of CANTUS010000001.1, read as the reverse complement.
AAGGATACATACAAGGGAATGCTGGGGAAAAGGTAGAGTCTGCTTTAAATGTGGCTTGAGGGAACATTTGATTGCAAATTATCCTCAAAGACAGATAAGTACATCTACACCTGCAGTAGTTCCTACTCCTACAATACAAGGTGAAAGAGGAAGGCGAAGAGGAAATGCTAGTAAGGCAAGTAGACATAATGTGGCTCAACAAGCACCGCAGAGTGATAGACCGGGAGGAATGGCGCGGAGTTATGCAATCCGAGGGCCTGAGACTCGGGAATCTACTGAAGTTATTAACGATAAATTTTCATTCTTTAATCATGATGTTTATGCTTTGATAGATACCAGTTCATCTCATTCATATATATGTACTATGTTAGCACAACTAATCCTTTAGGACGCAGTGTGATAGTAAACAAAGTGTATATGAATTGCCCTATTATGATTCAACATCAACTTTTCCTTGCAAATTTAATTAAGTTACCTTTCTGAGATTACGATGTTATCTTGGGAATGGATTGGTTATCGGAACATCGAGCTGTGGTGGATTGCAAAAACAAAAGAATGTCACTTTAAGTTTCTGATGGAGAAGAAATAGTTATCGTGGGTGAAAGATCAGATTATCTCTGTAACATAATTTCTTTTATGAAAACTAAGAGGCTGGTTAGGAAGGGATGTCAGGCCTACCTAATATTTGCTCTAGAATCAAAGAAAGGTGAGTTAGAATTACAAAATATTCCTACGGTATGTGATTTTCCCGATGTATTTCCAGAAGAACTACTGGGGTTGCCACTAAAAAGAGAGGTAGAATTCGCAATTGATGTATTGCCGGGTACCGTACCAGTATCCAAAGCACCATACAGAATGGCGCCTGCTGAACTAAAAGAGTTGAAGATTCAGTTGCAAGAATTGTTAGAGAAAGGATTCATACGCCCAAGTATATCCCCTGGGGTGCACCAGTGTTGTTTGTTAAGAAGAAAGATGGGTCGCTCCAATTATGTATTGATTACAAGGGGTTGAATAAATTGACTGTGAAGAACAAGTATCCACTGCCAAGGATTGAAGACTTATTTGATCAACTCAGGGGTGCCAAATACTTCTCCTAGATTGATTTGAGATCGGGTTACTATCAAATGAGAGTGAAAGATGATAATATTGCAAAGACGGCTTTTCGAACTAGATATGGGCACTATGAATTTTTGGTGATGCCATTTGGTCTTACTAATGCACCAGTACCATTTATGGACCTTATGAACCTTGTATTTTACTTATATTTAGACTGGTTTGTAGTGGTTTTCATTGATGATATTTTGGTGTATTCTAAGTCACGGGAAGAGCATGATGAACATTTATGGATAGTCTTCCAAACTTTGAGAGAAAATAAATTATATGCCAAACTTAGCAAATATGAGTTTTGGCTTAAAGAAGTTTCTTTCTTAGGCCATGTTGTTTCTGTAGAAGGAATTAAAGTGGATCCTAAAAAGATAGGAGCAATTGTAGAATGGAAACCACCAAAGAACCCTATGGAATTCAGAAGTTTCCTTGGCTTAGCAGGGTATTATAGAAGATTTAAGAAGGGATTTTCTATCATTGCTGCCCCGCTGACGAAACTACTTCAAAAGAATGCAAAATTTGAGTGGAATGATAAGTGCCAAGAAAGTTTTGAGAAGTTGAAGGCAATGTTGAAAAAAGCACCCATCCTTACCCAACCAGAGCCTGGAAAAGACTTTCTAATCTATAGTGATGCTTTGCATAGTGGTCTTGGGTGTGTTTTGATGCAAGAAGGGAAAGTGATTGCCTATGCTTCTAGGAAATTGAAGAATCACGAAAGGAATTATCCTACTCGTGATTTAGAAATGGCTGCAATAGCCTTTGCCTTAAAAATTTGGCGACACTATCTTTATGGAGAAAAATGTTATATTTATACAGATCACAAAAGCTTGAAATATTTGCCAACACAGAAGGAGTTGAATTTAAGGCAGAGAAGGTGGATGGAATTCATTAAAGATTACGATTGTCTTATTGATTACCATCCAGGAAAGGCTAATGTAGTGGCAGATGCTCTCAGTAGAAAAATAATGATGGCACTAAAGGCTATGAATACGGGGTTAGCTCTTACCAATGGTGGAGCCTTAATTGTAGAATTGAAGATTCAACCTGTACTACTACCATAGATTAAGCAAGTATAAAATGAAGATGATGACTTGAAGGTCATTCGAGCAAGGACACAAGTGGGTATCATAGACAACTATATGGTTCGAGAAGATGGGTGTCTATATTTTAAAGATAGACTATGTGTGCCAAACAATGAAGAATTAAAGAAGAATATCCTATATAAGGTGCATAGTAGTCCTTATGCGATGGATCCAGGAGCAAATAAGATGTACCAAAATTTGAAGAGCCATTATTGGTTGAATGGGATGAAGAAAGACATTACTAACTATGTTGCTCAATGTCTAACTTGTCAACAGGTGAAAGCCGAACATCAAGTTCCTTCTGGATTATTGCAACCAATAACAATTCTAGAATGGAAATGGGAAAGAATCACAATGGACTTCATGACATCTTTACCACTTATACAGAAGAAACATGATGCAGTGTGGGTTATTGTAGATAGATTGACAAAGTCTGCCCACTTTCTTCTTGTTAGGATGGATTATTCACTTGATAGGTTGGCTCAGTTAGATGTAGATGAGATAGTGCGGCTACACGGAGTGCCTAATTCAGTCATTTCTGACCGAGATCCAAGATTTACTTCGAGATTTTGGAAGAAATTGCAAGAAGCCTTAGGTAGTAAGCTTTATTTCAGTACTTCATTTCATCCTCAAATAGATGGTCAATCTGAAAGAGTAATTCAGGTGTTGGAAGACATGATGAGAAGTTGTATCATTGAATTTGAGGGAAGTTGGGATAAGTATTTGTCCCTCACGGAGTTTTCCTACAATAACAGCTATCAGTCAAGCATACAAATGACGCCGTATGAAGCATTATATGGAAGAAAATGTCAAACTCCATTACATTGGACCGAGCTTAGTGAAAACAAGATTGTGGGAGTGGATTTGATTCAGGAGACAAAGGAGAAGGTAAAACTTATTCAAGAAAGATTGAAGGCTGCATCGGATAGACAAAAATCTTATCCTGATCTAAAAAGAAAAGACATTACTTATGAAGTGGGGGATAAAGTATTTCTCAAAGTATCTCCTTGGAAGAAAGTCCTGCGATTTGGCAAGAAAGTCATGTTCAGTCCGAGATTCATTTGCCCATATGAGGTTATAGAGAAGGTTGGACCAGTAGCTTATCAGTTGGCACTACCCCCGACACTCGATAAAATTCATAATGTGTTCCATGTGTCGATGTTAAGGAGATACAGATCAGATCCATCACATATCTTATCTCCTGATGTCATAGAAATCGAACCCGACTTGACGTATGAAGAGGAATCGGTACAAATCTTGGCGAGAGAAGTTAAACAATTGAGAAACAAGTCTATTTCATTAGTAAAAGTACTTTGGAAGAATCATAAGGTTGAAGAAGCAACTTGGGAACTAGAGGATACAATGAAAACTCAATATCCGCAACTGTTTTCAGGGAATTTTCGGGTCAAAAATTCATAAGAGGGGGAGAATTGTAATAAACTGAAATTTCAAAATTTACTTATAATAAATTATTATGGTATTAAAATATCATGGAAATTATTTTTGTAGTTATTATTATTGTTATTGGATATAAGGCATGAGGAAATAAGAGTTAATTAAGTAAGAGGGATGAATTAGGCATTTAATTATTTGTTCCAGGGCATTATTGAAAATTGAAAAAAAAAATCAAAATCCAATACGTATTATATCTAGCCTCTTCTCTTCTTCTCCATTTCCTTTCCTTTATCCAAAAAATTCCCTAACCTAAAAACTTCCGATTTCTTCGATTTAACTTCAAATTCTTGTTAGAAATCGATCCTTAAGCCCTCTATCATCATCAATTTCAGTGAATCAAGACTAGAAGAGGAGGATTTCAAATTTTAAGATTCGGATGAATAGTAACCCGAATTTGAGGTGAGTGATTTTTTTATGAAATTAAAGCTTAATCAGTAGAATTCATGGTAGATTAAGCATATTTATGGTATTAAGAAGTTTATTTATACAATATCTTGATAGAACTATATATGGCTGTTGTAGAGGAAGCTAGTACAAGCAAATCAAAGGCAAAAAAGGTAGAAGAGAGCTAGAAAGAGCTTAGAAAAAGGTTTTTGTCTCAAATTTCGATTTATCGGTTTTTCGGAAAATTTTTCATATTTGCATCCCTGTATTGTTTTAATGTTTTCTCTTGTTATATAAATCCAATTTGAATGATTCTTGATTCTATTGATATCTATAAAAACTAAGGAATATATTTTCAGAAGAAACCTTGTTGAATTTCGTTCATTTTCAATGTGAAATTTTCGTTTGAAGTTGAGTCATAAAATCTGTTTTCGGAAAATCTCAGCTTTGTACACTGTTTAGTATTTTGATCATAACTTTGGTTATACAATTTGGATTTCTGTGATTCTGGTGGATTTGGAAGCCTGAGACATGTGGCTAATTATGTTTAGAAGAAAGTTCTTTGATTGGATGATGTTTTGATAGTGAAAAATGTAAGGGAAGTCAGGTCACGAAATCTGGAAATTTCTGGAAAATATGAATGTTGATTTTATTGTGTTTTAATTGAAGTTTGATGCTTTAAAATTTTGGATTTGAATTTCTTAATTGCTGAAATTATGTTGAATTATGTTTGATAGTTTATACTAGAATTTTTAAGATGTTACTTTGATTTATTGCCCTTATTAAACGAGTACAATACGGGTCAGGATAGATTGGCGCCAATAAAGGGGGGTACAGTACTGTACAAACAATTGAAGCTTTGGCTTCGGGCTTCGGCCGATATTCTGATAAATATATATTGATATTGAAGCTTTGGCTTTGGGCTTGAATGATATATTGATTTTTAAACTTCGGCTTCGGGCTTGACCGATATATTGATTTTGATGCTACAGCTTCGGGCTTGACCGATACATAGATATTGAAGCTTCAGCTTTGGGCTTGTCCGCTCCCGTATCCATTTTACCATTATTCAGGACTTATTTACTTTAGGCAATATATGGTTAATGTGTTTGTAAAAATTGGATATAAATTTGATTGTACTTTGAAAGGATTACTATATAAGTTTTGTGATTTGGTTTTATAAAGTTGTTTAATTTGTTTTGACTTATGAACATACTTTGTTTCTATTTTAAAATGTTAAAAATGTTCAAAGTTGTATTTCTTTTATGGACACCACTAAGCAAATTGCTTAGTGTGTAGTTGTTTTTCTACACGTAGCTGGAGATTTGTAGATAGGTTGGACCAAAGTGGTATAAGTGGATCAGCTTGGAGAGCAAATAAGTAAAGACTCGAGGTGGATTTGTATTTTAATATAATATTATGGTTTGTAGAATAATGGCATGTGCTAGATAGTGTGAGAAACGTAAAGTGGCATTGAGAAATATTTGGAGAATAATTTGGAGTTTGAAACATTATATTTGTATTTGTATATATTAAATCTATAAGTATTGAACCTTATATAGTGGAGTAGAGTTGTTTAATGAGTGATTATAGTTACCGTGGCACTCCCTATAAAGGGGGTGTTACAAATTTTCTTGGTTTCTCTCTATCATTAAGGATGTAGCATTTACATCCGAATGCTCTGAAATACCCAATTTTGGGTTTTCTTCCCTTCCAGATTTCATATGGGGTATTTTCTATAGTCTTTCTAATGAGAGATCTATTTAGAATATAACATGTTGAATTCACGGCTTCTCCCCAGAAGTATTTTGGCAAACAATTTTCATTGAGCATTGTTCTAGCCATCTCAACTATGGTCCTGTTCTTTCTCTCAACAACTCCATTCTGTTGAGGAGTGTGAGGGGCAAAGAAGTTATGTTCAATGCCTTGGAGTCACAAAAATTAGCAAAATGCTTAATTTTGAATTCTCCACCATTATCACTCCGGATGCGTACAATGCTTATGCCCTGTTCTACTTCTATCCAGATGAATGTTTTGGAGAATTGGTCAAAGGCTTCATCCTTGCTTGCTAGCAAGAGAACCCAGGTATATCGAGAATAATTATCGACAATGACCATGGTGTATTCTCTTCTACCTAAACTCAATGGTTTGATTGGACTAAAGAGATCAATATGCAAGAGCTCAAGTACTCTTTTAGAAGGAATGTATGAGATGGAAGGGAAACTTTTCTTATGCTGTTTACCTAATTGACATACAGTGCATAGATGATCCTTATCAAAAGCAACCTTAGGCAAACCCACTACTAATTCCTTTTTCGCTAGTTTGGACAGGAGGTTCATGCTGACATGTCCTAACCTCCGGTGCTATAGCCACAATTCTTCTTCTTTAGACACCAAGCAGATATTCTTTTTTATCATTTTCAATGTTTACAAAATAGACATTATTTACTCTAGGTGCATAGAGAATGAGTTGGTTGGACACACTATCATAGATTGAGCAACATCCGGAATCAAATGTGACTTTTCTTCCTTTGTCACAGATTTGGACCACACTTAGCAAGTTGAATTTTAGTCCATCAACCAGTGAGACATCTTTTATCTTTAATTCAGATCTAATGGTTCCATGACCAATGATCTGTCCCTTTTAATTATCTCCAAAGCTTACTTTGCCTCCCTTCTTCCTGGTCAATGTGATAAAGGCCTTCTCATCACCTGTCATGTGCCTTGAGCATCCACTATCAATATACCAAGTGTGTTGATCTACTGTAGATCTAAGGCATACCTGCAAAACAGATTAAGTGGGTTTGGGTACCCAATCAGATTTGGGTCCTCTCGGGTTAATAACCATCTTAAGCCAAGGGTAAAATCATAATAACAATTTTTTAATCTACATGATTATTTTTCCCATAAAACCTGCACCCTGAAATAGGTATGTTTTGCTTTTGCTTTTCGCTGATCTTCTCCAGATCCTTCTTCCTATAGTTGCCTTTATATCCAGCTTTTTACATGCTAGTGGATGGTCCGGTGTTAATCCGAAAGCTGGTTGGAGGTGCAACTTCTACTCCATAATTTCTTCTTTGTTTGGTAGGCTGTTGGTTGTAAGCCTTAGCCTTTCCCTTTTGAGCAGCAGTATATCTTTGGGCTTGTGGTTGCCTTCTAACTTCCTTCATCCTTTGGTTAACGGTCTTTTGGAATCTATTCTGAGCAGGAGGATGATTATCTCTTCTTTGAGATTTTGTCTCTAGCCTCTTCCTGGATACTTCCTTTAATAGATTCATTTCTCTATCCAGTCCTATTACATTTGCATTTAGGATCTGGACTTGATTCCTCAGGAAGTTTTCCTCCACAACATCAATATACTTGGTTGATTTAACCAGATTGATGTCTTGTGTCATTACTTTAGCATCTTCTACCAACTCCATTACTGCTCTTTTAAGGGACTTGATTGCTTTTGCATTCTTCTTTACACCCTTGATTACAATAGATAGAGCTCTAGCAAGGTCAAGACTAGAAGCAGAATTAGAACAAGAATTTACCTCAGTGTTTGCTATATCTAATTCTGATTCTTTGATTTGCACTATTTCTTACTTAGAGACATTCCTTCCGGATTGCTCTGCTTCCAGGTCAGTTAGAGCCATGAATGCATAATTGGCAGTCTCCTCTTCTTCTATTGAGGATGAGCTGCTACCTTCTTCACTATTGCTCTAGGTGGCCACCATTGCCTTCTTTTTATGGTTCTTGGTTCTTTTGAGCTTAGGACACTTTATTCTGAAGTGGCCTTTCTCACCACATTCAAAACATGCAGCTTATTTCTCTGGACCCTTCTTTTCTTCCGGATTCTTTTTAGGCATGTCTCTTTTGGAAGTGCCTTCTCTTAATTTTTGGGATTCATACTTTCTTGATTTCCTTCTATCTTTCTTTTGTATGAATTGGTTGATCCTTCTGGTTAGTAGAGCAAGTTGATCTTTAGTGCTCATTGATTCATTGATTTTCTCTTCTTCTACAGATAAAGCTGATCCGGTGGATTCTACCTTACGTGCAATGGCCTTCTTCTTCTCCACAGGCTTTTTTTCTTATTGGCTATATCTCTTCAAGGACAATTCTTGGGTTAGAAGATTACCAATGAGTTCATCATAACTGTAAAAGTTTAAGTCATGAGCTTCCTCAATGGCAGTCTTTTTGTTGTCCCATTCCTTGGTGAGACTCCGGAGCACTTTCTTGACCATTTCTACTTCTTTGATCTCCTTTTCCAACCTCTTCATCTCATTCACTAGATTGGTGTATCTAGTGTTCATGCTGCTGATTGAGTCTTTAGGCTCCATCTTGAAGGATTCAAACTTTTGCTGGAGTAGATCAAGCTTAGCTTCTCTTACTTTTGTGGTTCCTTCATAGGTTACCTCCAACTTCTCCCAAATCTCTTCTATAGCCTCGTATCCAGATATTCTGTTAAATTCAGCTGTACTAAGAGCACAATGAAGCGTTTTAATAGCATTTGCATTTTCACACAATTTTTTAAAGTCATTTTCACCCCACATACTTGATGGCTTTCAGGTAGTCATACCCTTTACTTCATAATTAGGCTCATATGAACCATCTTTAATAGCTAACCATGCTTGCATACTTTGTGACTGGATGAAGTTCTTTATCCGGTTTTTCTAGAATGTGTAGTGTTCACTGGTGAAGAGTGGAGGACGGGTAACAGACATACCCTTAGGAAGGAGTTTTGAGTTTTAGAAACTCATTTTGATATATGAATCAAAATATATGTACCTTCAGCTCGAGATTATTAGATCTCTAGTTTGAGCACTTACTCTGATACCACTTGTTGGTCCTTGTGAGAGTCTTTATAAGGTTAGTGGGGGTGAATGACCCTTTTTCGCGGAATATAAAGACTTTAGAAAGTCTTAGTATAGCGTGTTTGATTATGAACCGGATGATGGATCTGAATGATGCAGTTATGACAATATAATGCAAATAATAAGAGTTAGAGAAATCAAACATAGAAGGTTTTTTTATCATGGTTCAGCCCTACCTACTCCAGTCCCCGGAGTTTCCTTCCTCTGAGCTTTTCCACTAGTGGATTCCTTTCCAACTGGCAGGAATCAAGCCTTACAATTTATCTCCGGATGGTAACCCCTTTCGGATGTAGGATATACCACTAGAAGCACCAACTCTTAGCTGAGTCCTTTAGTCTTTAGTAGGATATACCACTTAGACTTCTACCCTGAATCTAAGCTGAGTCCTACAAGGAGTTCTAACTCAAAGCACCAACTTTAAGCTGAATCCCGATCTCACAACTTACCCAAGTTGGAGATCCTTACACTCTTGTTTTCACAAAGGTTTTAGTTTTTGGATTTCCTTAAGGTTATAGCTCACTTAGGAATCCTTACAATAGATTTGGAATTGATTGATTCTTGAAGGAATTGTAAGCTGATTGAATGCTTGAGATTTGTTACTTGCTTTTTACCAATCAAACAACCTACCTTCTCATTTGGTAAGATTACCTTTTATAGGCTTCCATCATAAATGTAGCCATTGTGGGTTGTTGAACTTGTAATAAATCTTCACCCTTGATCAGGTTATAGATGGAGCTTCTGGAACCGTTGATCAATCCATTAGACTGTAATTTGACTCATTTGAATTCTAGGGATTGATGCTAAAAAGTTATCAGTGATAGTTTTACTTAGGTTTTTTTGATGCATCGACTTTTACACCATCAGCTTTTTAGTGTGAGCTCCACGCGCCTCCTTATTGGTCTAGGTTAAAAAGGTTATTAACTTTTTCAGTCTAGTGTTAGTCCTTTATCCTTTCTCTGTAAAATGCAAGTTGTCATTTTGTCGTTGTCTTGGGGAAAGGATCTTTGACTTCATAGACCAAAAGGTGAAGGGAAAAGCTATCTTTGAAAATTTTCCCATTGTCTTCAAGCATGAGTCTTTCGGATGTCTTTAGACTCATATTCTCCGGATCTGCCTTCTTTCGGAGATAAGGCAATCAGTTTTTCCGGATGCAGTTCTTGAGGGGTTAAAGCTTGTTTCCTTTCCAAGCTTTATTCTGATGATTCTATGCGCTTAGGTATTTGATGTATTCAATGGATAACCTTGTAGCTGGATCTTTGTTCGGATGTTTCCATTTGGATTTGGGATTTACTTAGATTAAGTTTTTGTTTCTTTCAAACCTGATCCGGATAATTTAGTTTAATTTGTGGTCCGAATCATAGTTTCCCAACATATCTTTGTTAGTTTTATTTGTATGAACAAGTTATATTAATAGAGACATTCTTTTGTTATTTCAATGACTGTGAATGTATATTATGACTGGTTTAGAATATATTCATAGATGTGTTTGCAAAAGTCCTTGACATAATCATAGCACGGATTACAAGGGCATAGTGAGACAATGTTGGTGAGAACTGGTTCGTGTGCAATTATGATTTGTCTAAATATCCCTAGTCATAGTATCATCAAGATTGGACTTGATAAATGCCAATATACTAGCATGTGTCGTCATATCTCTTGAATCTGATTCAGAGTAGCATATCTTCAGTGCTAGACGTGGTACCTTGGGTTACCACATGAATGTATTCAGGGAAATACATTTGAGATAGCTATGAGATAACACTCTGTAATCTATATTATGTGTTGGTGTTTTATCGTCTCATTGCAATAGCAATACGAATATCCTCAGGCTTGAGATACTAGTTACCTTGTTCAGATGTTGCTATACTTTGGGTCATACCTGTGCATTCTATAAACTGGATGATACAGATGATTAAGGGTATAGTTGATTTCTGTCCATTGGTAAGCTGAGTAATCAAGATGGAATCTATCACTCTATTATAGCAATATAAGGGAGATGTGCCTTGGCCACTTATTGGAAGTGACGCACTCGTAAAACTCTAATCAGAGTATGCATTGATAGGATGAGATCCTGATCAATAAATTAAAATGGTTGAGTGGTCTACTTTTGTTGCAAGACTAAATACTGGGCATTAAGGCTAATAATGGACTAACACTTAAACCGAGTCCTAGAAACCAGATGGTACTTAACCATTGACAGAAGGAGTGAATTGTATTGATACTATTGTAGAACCGAGATTAAGTCATAATGCACGTGACATTTCGAATATTGAGGGGCCATATGCCCTATGCTAGAGAGCTACTATGATCAATCAAAGTCATCGGAGTCCATAATAGTCTTAATCTTGGAGTTAATCAATTCCCAAAAGGAATTGAGCTAGGATAAACTTTTGATGGCTCGATATTACAGGATCCTATAAGGTCACACACTTTTAGTTATGACCGAACCATGTAAAGAACCGTTAGACTAGGTCTAATCTAGAGGATCAAAAATATGGTAGACCATATTATTGGTTAGACCAATATTCACTGGTTGGACTAGTGAACCAGATAAATAATAAGGAGGTTAATAAAAAGGGGAAGTAGAAACAAAAACTGATCGGGGTTCGAGGAACCTATGTGAGTGGATTTGCACATGTATTGTTGGACAGTACATGCACACAATTTGCACCTGTGCCAGTGTAGTAGTGCACAAAGGCCCGCTGGCCTTACACAAGTTGGCAGCTCATGGTGCGTGTATGGATCAATTATAGAGGGCTTCTACTTTAGAGTCTGTGCATGCAGTTGAGGGGTCATTCTACCAACACCGGGATTCACGCTTCAACTGGTACATGATTAAATTATTATTAGGTCATTTTAATAAGGGTTTATGACCTAGACTAATAATAATAGACTAGTTATATTGTCAATCATGCCATGCTTAGGAGATCCTTAGACTTAGATTAAATTTTGAAATTCTGCCATACCTATTTTGCATGTTCAAGCCAGCCTAATCTAGACCAACAACACCTGCATATGAAAATTTTCAAAAAAAGCTATTCAGAAGTTAAAATTTAACCTACTTTATCTTGCAGGCTTGAACACACATCTTATGATGTTATTCTTAGTGTGTTCCAATCTCTAGATGTTTAGCTTTCCTCATTGAATTCATCACCTAACGTTATATTAGGTGGGAATTGGGTATCTCAACATGAGAGATTTTAGGTGGACTTTAACCACATCCCCATAGCTAACTTGTACACAAGATCTATTCTTATCAATTTGGTTAAATGATCAGCTAAATTATGCTCAGTTTTTATAAACTCTAATGATAAAACTGTTGGTATTTTAGTGTAATTAGAATAACTAGTTGACCAATGCGATCGTAATATTTCATTGAACAAGTCAGGAGAGTGCGGAGTGAATGATTGTTCGATCTCTATCAAGATACTTAGCTTACTAGTGTCCGGGAGCTACCTCTTGCAATGCTTTTGTGTAGAACAATCGCGATGCTTTTGTTTTGAACTATTGCGGATGCTGGAATAGACATAATTTTTAACAACGCTTTTGTTCTATACTATTGCGGCTACTCAAATGGACATGTCTTGTTGCAACGCTTTTGTTTTGAACTACTGCAACTGCTCGGAGAGACATGACTTTTAGCAACGCTTTGTCTTTGAAGCGTTGCAACTGCTCATTTTAGGCTTATAAAAACCTGACACTTGCAACATTTTCTGCAATATGGTTGCAATCTGGTTCACTTTTCTTCACAACAAAATTTTATTCTAAGTTCTTGATTTTTAATTCCGATTTTATCCGATTGATCTATTTGGTAGAACTGCCAAATAAGATTCAATATAAAAGTGTAAGTCACCACTTCAGAATTATCTATGCATCATTCTATCATATTTCATCAACAAAGATCAAGAGACGTTTTTGCAGACATTCAAGGTTTTATTCTACCGGAATTCCCCAACAAAGATTGAATCTTTTTTTTTCGCTTGAAGCCTAAGCTTTCACGATTCATAAGACCCAACAAAGATTGAATCTTATTTTCATTTCTGAACCTTGCATTTTTCACGGTTCATAAGTTTCAAACATTGAAACTAATTTTCTGAAAATGACGAACGAAGTCATAGGGCACTCTTCGATCTCGGGCACAAAAAAGGTTATTCAGATGCAAGTTATATTTCTAATAAAAAAGATAGTTCTTCCACAAGTGGATGGATATTCCTTCGTAGGGGAGGTGCTATCTCTTGGGCTTCAAAGAAACAAACTTGTATGTGTGATTCGATAATGGAATTTGAGTTTGTATAAACTGAGCATAATTTAGCCGGCCATTTAACCAAATGGTTAAGAAAAGATCTTGTGCACAAGACGGCTATGGGGATGGGGTTAAGGTCCATCTAAAATCTTTCATATTGAGAAACCCAGTTCCCACCTAATTTGACATTAAGTGCTGAATTCAATAAGGAAAGATCAATATCTAGAGATTGGAACACATGAATAATAACATCCCAAGGTGTGTGTTCAGACCTGCAAGATAAATGAGGTTGAAGTTTAACTTCTTTATAGCTCTTTTGAAAAACTGCATATGAATGTGCAAGAGTAAAAAAAAAAGCTACCTATATAAGCATGAAGTTTAGTCGCTTCTAGAAGTTTTTGGACTTGACTTTGATATGCTTGTGAAGGATAGGGACAAAAGGCTAGTAAAAGATAGTGTTAAGTAAGAACATGTTAGAATGTTGACTTATGTGTATATTATCTTCGTGTATTCAAAATGAATAATCTAAGGTTCAATCCATAGCGACACCGTATTATTCAAATATTTGGAATGTGTAATATACTAAGATGAAATTCAATAGTCACGATATTTCATTTATGCATAAGTTTGTTGTTTGTTGTGATTTTGTTTAGTTAATCATGGATTACACTAAAATGGGGGAGGATTGTTGGTATTCTAGTGTAATTGGATCAACTAGTTGGCCAATGTGATCGTAATATTTCATTGATGAAGTCAGGAGAGTGCAGAGTGTACGCTTGCTCGAGCTCTATCACGATACTTAGCTTACGAGGGTCCGGGAGCTACCTTTTGCAATGCTTCTGCTCAAAACAGCCGCGACTGCTGGAGTGGATACAACCTTTAGCAATGTTTTATTTTTAACTGTTGCAGATGCTTGAATAGACACAATTTTTAGCAACGCTTCTGTTCTGAATGGTTGCGGCTATTTAAATGGACACATCTTTTTGCAACGCTTCTATTTTTAACCATTGCAATTGCTCGAATGAACACGACTTTTAGCAACTCTTTATCTTGAACCGTTGCAACTGCTCATTTCAGGCTTATAAGACCTAGCAGTGACAACGTTTTCTGCAATCTGGTTGTAATCTGATTCACTTTTCTTCACAACAAAATTTCATTCTAAGTTATTGATTTTTTATTCTGATTTTATCCGATTGATCTATTTGGTAGAACCGTCAAACAAGATTCAATCTGAAAGTGTAAGTCATGAATTCAGAATTATCCAGACATCATTCTATCAAATTTCATCAACAAAGATTGAGAGACATTTTTACAGACATTCAAGGCTTCATTCTACCAGAATTCCCCAACAATAACACCATATTCATAGAAGTACTAGCAACTTGATTTCTGCCCTTAGGATTATTGTCCATTTCTTGAGCCCTTAAAGACTCTTCGATCCTAAAATGACTTCCAAGTTGAACTAGAGTCAACCTTCTTAATTATGTTTCAAAGTGTGTTTAAAATCTCTTCATGATAGCGAGAACTTGTCAATAATACTAGAAACCGAAATGGATTCATCCATTTTCAAGTCATGTTGAACAAACTGACCCTGAATCCTTAACAATTCATTATATTGTTCCATGACCGGTCTAAAATCAACCACTTTATAGTTAATAAATTTGCTAACAAAAAAATTCTTACCAGAAGCATCTTCTGTCATGTACTTTGATTCTAGAGAATCTCATAGTTCTTTTGAAGATTCAACATTATATCAAATAAAGAATCAAACATATCATTCAAGATGTGACTACGATAGATGTAGTCATCGTTCTCCCATTTGCAGAATTTCCTAGTCTGCTCTACTATTTCATTTTCAACAACTTCTGGCATGGGGGTACTCATAACATATAAAACCTTCAATGTAGTCAACAGAAAATGCATCTTCTTCTGCTATCTACGAAGATCCTGACCCTTGAACTTGTCCAGTTTCACAAACTTGCTTGTCATTTCCTTTGCAGATTCTCCGTTCATCATTTCCAGAAAATTAGTTTCAATCTTTGTTGGAGAATTACTGAAAGTAACTTGGATAATATCTGAAGTCGTAATAACACTTTCAGATTGAAACTAATTTAGTGGTTCTCCTAAATTTTTCAATCGGATAATATCAGAGTAAAAATCAAGAACTTAGAATGAATTTTCGTTGTGAAAAAATGTGAGCCAACCTTTTTGGAACACGTGGCTATTGTCAGGTTTTATAAGCCTGAAACGAGCAGTTGCAACGGTTCAAAGAAAAAGCTTTTGTGAAAAGTTGTGTTCATTCAAGCAGTCGCAACAAATCAAAACAAAGCGTTGCAAAAAGTTATGTCCATTCGAGCAGTCGCAATAGTTCAATACATAAGCATTGCGAGAGGTTGCCCCCGACCCCGTAAGCTAAGTATCGAGATAAAGTTCTAATAAGAGTGCACTCCGCACTCTCCCAAATTATTCAATAAAATATCCGACCGCAATGGTCAATTAGTAGATCCAATTACACTAAAATACTAATATATTTCCCATCTCATCCAATGGATGGAAGAACTCCACAAAAAATTTGAGAAAACCTTCTCGAGATCGGCAATGATAAGAAGAAAAACCTCCATGATATAATTAGGTAAAGCTTGACCTACATATTTAAGGACTTCTTTTCACTTTGAGATAGCTGAGGTACATACGGTGCGTTCAACTATATATTTTAACATACTAAAATGTCTTTAAAATGTTTATAAGATAGTTGAGGTTTTAAATTCGCATAGTTTTGAGATTTAAAATGCCATAGACATCTTTTATAAAACACCATTGCTTCTTTGGATTAGAGAGGTAAAGATTTTATTTGTTTAAACTATAATTTAATTAACTTATCGACTTTTGAACTCTCTGAAATTACTCAGTCGTTGCCAAATTGATCAGGTAATTATTATGTAGCAAAAAGAACATTATTTTTAAAGCTATCAGATCAACTGTGATCATTGGATCCGAATTTTTATAGTCGAACTGACCGATCCGAGCTGGATCTTACAATACTGGTTAGAAGTAATTAAACTCACAATCATTCTAATAAACATTTTTTAATCCAAATAATTTTTTAAATTAGCTATAATCTAACTTCATGTGTAACATTATGGACGAAAAACTCCTTTCTGATTAATATTCCATGTTTGTTTTTGAGAAATAATATTCTTTATAATTTTAGATGTGAATTTTACATAATTTGCTCCTAATAAGTGTATGTGAAAATTATTAATAAAAGTGAACCGTATAATAAGATAATATTTATTTTACATTATGAATGTGACATGATCATCTCCTATTACTATAAATTAAAATTTTAAATTTACTTCCTACGCTCTTAGAATATCCGCATTATTACCCAACTAGTGAATGTCCCAATTGGCACAACACATAATTATTCACTTATTTAGAATTGGATAGATAAGTTTGTACTTATCCACCTTCAAATCATTATTACAATCATTTATTCACCTCTTTGTCTGCCATTTTTAGGAGTTTCGATTGATAATCAACCACGTATTAAAATTACTCTCTGGGTTTATTTTAATTTGATGTTATAAGATTCTCATTTTAACTTAATTATAAGCTAACCAATTTTTTATTGGATAATTTCTGATGTATGACATACGTAAGAGGTTTTTCTTTTTTTTGATCAATACATACGTAAGAGGTTATACTCTTTAGTCAAGAGGATTTTATAGGTGTTGAGATGTGAAAATGAAATAAATTTGTTATTGAATTAGGCTATGTTGTTTTCAATTCTAACAGTTGAACTGAACTGAAGTTGGCTGAATTGAACTGAATTGAATTGAAGTGAGATGAACTGAATTGAACTTATTTCAGTGTAAATTTAGAACTATGCATATCTAAACTGAACTAAACTGAACTGAAGTAGACTGAATTGAATTGAACTGAAGTGGTATGAACTGAATTGAACTGAACTATATTAAATTATAGTCAAAGAAAATATGGCCTTTGTTAGCCCGAAAATTAATTATAAGTATAAATTTTATTGAATTGTTTGTCTCTTTCTATTTTTATTTATCTTTAGTGCTGATATATTAACATCGGTGGTTCTTTTGTTCTGTGTATTTCATAATGTAAAGAAACATATAGATTTTAATTATTTGTTTTATTAGTTTAAAATATTTCCTTTTATATAAATAAATTTAATATAAATTATTGTTAATTTACATAATAAAGCAGTTCAATATCATGAGTATCAAAGAAAAGTGCTAGCACTTTAATGTTAATTTTAAAAATACGTCAAAAGGAAAATAGCTTTCTTTCTATCTATATTTTAATTACATTTTTATTTTTTATATTATCTTCCATTTATTATACGTAATTTGATATTGTGGCTCAAAATATTTAACTAAAATCAGTAGTGCATCAGTAGTGATCCTCCTGATTGGATCTCTATTATGAAATATTAATTTTAGTTTAGTTATAAAAAAAATTTCCATTATACACATATCGATTATAATCATTTAATTTTATTTTTTTAAGTATTATTTAATTTTCTTTTAAGTGCCCTATAGTTCTTAGTGCTAATAGTTGACCCCAATAAAAGTCAAAGTCAACTTCTTCAACATAGGTGAAGTAGGCACTCACTAGTAACACCTTTATTAATTCCTGCAAATTTAAAATAGTCAAAATGCCATCAACTAATGTTTCTATTTCATCTAATCGTGGTTAAAATTTTTCATTAAAACCACCGGAAATTTATTACTCTACTAAAATAAATTATTACTCTCTTTATTTTTAAATATTTATCACTTTAATAAAATTATCAAACCAATAAAATTTTTATTACACTATTAAAATGAGATTTATCTTTTATATTTTATATATAAAATATCTTTCTTCTTTTAAAAAAAATAAATTACCTCATTGGCCCTTTAATAATAATAAAAAAAACATCATCTCACCCCGCTCGTATATAGATTCGAACCTATAATCTTTTGGGTCACAGCTTTAAGGCTCAATCACTAAATCAAATTTTAGCCATAAATTATATTTCTTCTTAATTATTATTTAGTATGGGCCATAAAAAAATTCAATCCAAGCCAATTACACAAATGAGGCCCAAAACCCACAACCCACACTCAAAATCCTTATAAAAGGGAGACCTCCCACATGAAAGCTAAGAGCTCATATTCTCCATCGCTATCTCTTCATCTATACCCTTACTAAACAAATATACCGATTTAGGCATCAAAGGGGTTTCAACCAACACACTCCCCTTATCTTCTTTCACTTGTGCAAATCACGGGTTTACAAACCTTAGAGATGGATTTCGCACTAATTAGTGAATTCTGCACTATTACCCATAATCAATTATCTATCCCCTAATCAATACGAGGATAAATTAAGAAAATTATGACAAAAAATACATTGACATTCTAAAGTTACAAAGAAGTGGTTAAAACTTATAAGCATTTGAAAATGAAGGGATTAACTTCTAGTTTAATTAATATTTATTTTTTTTAATTAATAAAATGATTTATCATATATTAAAAAATTTATGAAAGTTGTTGTAATCGATAATCTGGATTGATAAATAAAAAGAATTAAAATAAAAAATCTAAGAAAACACTTAAAAATGACCGGAGGGTGTATCATTAAACTGCTAATAAAAAACTATATTTTGTACAAAGAAAATCCTGAATAGAGTAAAATTAATATAAACTTCAATAAAATAAAATTATTAATAAGGTAATGTATATAACCTAAGATTAAGATGACAATAATGATGAATCCATAAATATATCGTTAATGAGTTCAAATTAAAAGTGTTACATGAGTTGGTATCCAACCCTAACTTGTAAACCAGTACATTATATACTAAGTGGGTTTAATCTGAATGGGGTTTTACTTCAATTCAAATTCAAATATATTTTTGAAAGGTGGATCTAAATCTGACCCAAATTTAAAGGATCTATAAAATTAAGATCCGGATCCAATTTCAACAGGGACGGCGATACAGAATGACCTGATATGGCACTTACTACACCCCAACCGCCGGAAATCTACTCACACCCTAGACTGTGCCACACCCATCAATCCTGCAAAAAATGCTTCCGTATAGTTCAAATAAAGCGTAGGAATGGGTAAGAAGAATTAAAACTCATGGGCCCCACTGTTTAATAAATATTCTGCCGCCCGTGTAAAAGACGAGTCTGTCCTTTCAAAAAAATCAGTTTTAGTGCGTGGAGCTTTCGGCAAACTTATCTGCGCCACTGTAGAGACGTTTTGGCCAAACGCCCAGCCAGTGGGTATGGAGTTTTGGCCAAACACCCAGCTAGTGGCTAGGGAGTTTTGATGGAACATCTAAGGCAGTACATAGGCATTCCGCCTAAACGCCTCAGTTTCAGATTTCATTTTTATAAAAGTTACAGCAAATCGACGTTGAATGTCTTCTATAGCTCCAAATCATATCACTTTTTGAAGTTCAATTTTTGAAAAATGAAAAGAAGTTGGGTTTGATGGGAGTAAGGGCAAACTTTCCAAATTTCAATTTCTTTTTATAAGGTTACCGCAAACCAATTTAAATATATTTGTTGAATGGCTTCTATGGCTGCAATAATCCTTTTTTGAAGTTCAACTTTTGCAAAATGGAAAGAAGAAGAGGAGAACAAGAAGTTGGGTTTGATGGGAGAAAGGGCAAACTTTTCAATTTTTCTAAAAAGTCACGGCAAATCAATTTGAAATATACCCAGCTTCCATGGATGCAGATGCTCTGTTGGGAAATTCAATTTTATAGAAATGGAAAGAAGAAGAGGAGAGATAAGAAATTGGGTTTCATGAGAGTAAGGGTAAACTTGTCTTTTACAAGGGCGGCACATAGAGATTATAGGCCGTAATTAACAACTCAGTTACCGAGTTACTTTTATCAGTTAAACAATATAAATTCATCAAAATTTATCTCAAAACTGTTATCCAAATCAAATTAAATCAGAAGTGTTATTTTCAAATTCATCTTAAATTACTCTTTAAATCAATTTAATTCTAAGAAATATTGTCTTACATTGAAAGGAAAATTAAGGATGAGGATGAAGTTTATTTCCATTGTTTACAACGATTAGAATCTTTAAAAATTATTTTAGGCGACTTAAATTTAATAGCACTTCATCTTTATCTAAATAGTGTTTCATTAGAGTGCTATTCTTATTTGTATATTTTATATCTCTAAATTGAATTTTAAAAATAATATTTTTCTATTCGTCGGATTGATTTTAAGTTACAGCCGGGGTTTATGCTTGACGGTCATATTTCGTCGTCTTCCTGGCACCGTCACCAAATCCAAATGCATGTATAATGAAGTTTGATGCCAAGCCAAATGCAGATAGTACTCATGTATATAAGCATTAATTCGTTTTTTTTTCATTTTTATGAAAACAATTATTTAAATTTGCAGCTAAAATGTGATTTATCCAAGTAGGCTATTATGAGCCTAATTGAAAAGAGGCATGTGGTGCAGGTGGCACGGTAGTATTTATAGCAAGCGCAATGAGATAAAAATATCTCATGTATCCTTAGTTATAGTTAGAATTAGCTAAGGCTATTTCGGTAATTTTGTATTTTTAATAGTATAAAAGGTAGTTAGTATCCGTTCAATTTAGTTAATTAGGTTTTCTTCTTTTTTCTTATCTGTGGAGAAATAAACCTTTTTCTCTGTAAATTCTCTTGGTTCATCAATGAAATCTTGTTGTTTTCTCTTCTAATCAGTCTAAATTCATGATATTAAGATGGTATTAGAGCGAATTAGCCTTCTAATTTGAAGTTTTTCCGCATTTTTCTTGGCTATAATTGATTGCGTTTGTTCTGTTTTTGCGATTCTTTGAAATTGCGAGAAATCTTCCAAAAATTGACGAGAATAGTCCTTACTGCATCCATCCAGGTGAGAATCTTATCCTGGATTATTAAATCTTTGAGTTTTTCCATTGTGCAATCTGTGATGAACTATCAGTCGGCTAATGTTTTATGGAAAAGCTTGAAAGAAAGGTTTTGTCAAAGTAATGTATATAGATTAGCAGATGTGCAAGGAGAAATTTTCAGTGCATCAAATGGTGCAAGATCTGTTACAGAGTATTTTGCAACTTTACAGAACTTATGGGATGAATATACTGGTCTAAATCCATTACCTACCTGTGTCTGTGATGGTTGCTTTTGCAATCTTGGAGCTGCAGTGCGCAAAACTCATGAATCTAACCAGGCCATTTGCTTCCTAAGAGGATTAAACAAGTCTTTTAGTACGGTTAAGTCTCAAATCATGGTTATGGACCCGATTCCCTCTAGGAATAAGGTTTTTTCTTTGGTTCTACAATTTGAAAATCAATTTTTAGCAGATGAAAAGGAACTAGAAGTGAATCAAGAAGTTGCTGCCTTTGTGCAAAAGAATGCTAGTTTTGACAGTAAAAGTAAGAATCCTGGAAGTGGTAGAGGTTTTAGGAGTTCACAACACAATAATCATTTTGAAGGAATTTTTAACCAATAAGGAGGAAGGGGATATAGAAATTTAGGAAGAGGAAAGTGTGAGTTTTGTACTGGTATGACTGATCAGAATAACACAAATGTTTTTCAAGAAGATCATACCAATAATCTGAATAATTGCAATGCCTTTACACCTGCTCAATTGAGTCAGCTTGCACAACTCTTCCAGATGAAAAGTCAAGTGAAAGAAGAATCTAAGACTGCTTATGCTGCCACTGCCAGACTTCTACCAGTAGATGGTCCTTCATTCATTGCCAATGTGAATGCCTCTACTTCAGGTACTCCTAATACTGAATTGCATAATTTTTGGATTATTGATATAGGAGCTACTTGCCATATCTGTAGTACAATGAGTCCTTTTAAAAATCCTTAGAACAGTTACACAATGGAATGTGTTGCTTCCTAATAATATGAAATTGAGTGCAACACATGTGGGAGATGTTTACTTAAGTGAAAAGCTTATATTGTATGATGTTTTATTTGTTCCCTCATTTAAATATAATCTGATTTCTGTAACCAAATTAGCTTCCACACTCGGTTGTGAGCTATTATTTTCTGCTAAAACTTGTGTTATATAGGATGCTATGACCAAGAAGAGGATTAGTTTAGCTGAAGCTTCTGATGGACTCTATCAACTTGACACTGTGAAATGTAGTTTTACATTTTTCAATAATGAATTAGCATTTGTTACTAATTGTAATACAGAGGATTTGTGGCATTACAAATTAGGGCATTTTTCCAAAACTATTATGAATCTTTTACATAAACAATTTCCTGATATTACAGTTTCTTCTGATCTTGTTTGTGATGTATAACATCAAGCAAAATTAAAGAGAAAGCCTTTTCCAGTTTCAAATTATGTTTCTTCTGCTTTATTTGATTTAATACACATTGACATTTAAGGTCCCACCAGTGGGGTCCCACCAGTGTTTCTCTAGATGGACACAAGTATTTTGTTACTATTGTTGATGATTTCTCTAGGTACACTTGTCTATAATGATTAGACAAAAGGGTGATGCATCTCAGGTTGTTAGGAATTTCCATAAAATGGTTCAGGTACAGTTTAATAAAAATGTTAAGACTATTAGAACTGATATTGGTGTAGAGTTCAATCTAGGGAATTTTTATGGACAAAATGGCATTGTTCATCAAAAGTCCTATGTGGAAACATCTGATCAGAATGGATTAGTGGAATGAAAGCACCGGCACATTCACAATGTAGCAAGGTCTCTAAAATTTTAGAGTAAGTTGCCTAATAGCTTTTAGAGTTATTTTATTGGCCATAGTGTCCACATTATAAATAGATTGCCTACATCTTTGCTTATGAACAAAAGCCCTTATGAATTGTTATATGGTAAGTGTGAGCGGGCAAACCTTTTTAAACGGGCATACGCGGTGAAGCGCGCTAAGGGAGAGTCCTCATTCTATGGGGCATGATAAAAATCGATGAAAATGATGTTGAAGTTGGTATTTAGGTCCAATTTATGTGTTAAAAAAGACAAGACCAGAATCTCGTCCTTAAGATAGAGTCGCCACCTAGTTCAGCTCGATTGAGAATTTTTTGTTATGATTTTCCCACTAGGTGGTAAACCGCATCTCAATTAGAGATTCTGAGCTCGAATGATGTTGTCTATTCTTCATTTTATAAACCAAATCATTTATTTTTCAATAAAAGTTTCTTTCGTTCTTATGCAATTTAAATCCCCTATTTTAGAATTTTCGGTTAATAATTAGCCACTCATCATGCAGCACATCATGCAGAAAGAAATAAACAAATAAAAGTAGAAAATAAATTAATTATTACAGGGCTTTAACAAATCCTATACATTTTTCTATGCGATAAAATAAATGATACCCGAAGACCTAACATACATCTAACCTAAATCTACCTGCACGGGAAATCGTTAGCACAGATACGGCACATAGCATGGCAAAAAACCAATTAACATGCATAATCATGGCATAGACAATTTTCGGTTAATTATTGGATTTTTATTTAGGAGAAAATGATTTATTCTTAATTTTAGGGTTAAAAACACATTTTTTAGGCATTTATAGTTGTTTAACAAAATAAATAAATAAATTAAATAAATAAAACAGGTAAAAAATTATTTTAATTTATTCCAGAACATTTATAATTTTTAAAAAAATTTTCGGGGTCTAAACGGGGTTAAAAAAGCAAGAAAATAATAAAACAAGGACAAAAGCATTCAATAAAGCAAAACGGGGACCTTCTAGCATTTTTGCCAGTCTGACCACATGGATGGCCATTTGACCGCCATCATGGCAGCGGTGATTGCGCAGTCAGAGCGGTCAAATGTCCATCGGTGAGGCCAGACCAAAAAAATGCCAAACGAGGCCAAATCGGTATTTTAGCACCCGAAAACTTAAGTTTATTGACATTTTAAATCGTTTTCCACTTTATTTTAGTAGATTTGGACTTAAAATATCGAAATAACTTTGATTTTTTGGCCCCGGGGGGAATAGAACTCGAAAAATGTCAGAAAGTAGTCTGACCTCATTAGCGATGGTCTGACCGCGCTGGCGTCGCGGTGACCGTTGCTAATGGAGCGATCACCGCGGCGACGGGTGAGGTCAGAGTGTCGCCAGTGAGGTCACCAGCTTTTTTCCGGTGTTTTGCAAAAATACCGAAAGAAACCGGGAAAATAGCAGCAAAAAGACAAGAATGAATCACATGAAATAGATTGGCAGCGGTCACCGCCGCGACAGGTGAGGTCAGAGTGTCGCCCGTGAGGTCACCAGCTTTTTCCCAGTGTTTTGCAAAAATACCGAAAGAGACCAAGAAAACAGCAGCAAAAAGACAAGAATGAATCACATGAAATAGATTGGAACTTAGAGTTTTAACCTTTGGGCCGTGAATCCACTCTTTGAGACTCGAATCAACCCCGTAGAAAGCTTTTTCTTTTGACGAATTTATGACGAAAGTCGACTAAAAGAGTGACGGAAATAGTGAAATTGGGTAGTATTTGAGACAAAGTCACGAAAGACCTATTTAATCCATTTTAAACCTAAGATTTCTAGGTGATTTTAGTGTTTTAACTAAGTAATCGAGCCTGAGAATGATTAAGAACCCGGATTAATGTGTATTAATCCAAGTTTCGACCTCTTTCTCTTCCTTTCTCACTCTAAGAAAATTAATGTGAAAAATCAATTTTTCTTTCAAAATTTTGCCAAAAGTCCAGGTTTAGATGATTTAATGGCCTTATATAGACCTCTCTCAGTCGAAATAATCCAATTAGTCCTTTGAATCTTTGAAATTCTAAAAAAATCGGATTTAGCCGAATCTTAGAGAGAGAAAAATATAGGCGCGACGAGCACGGAGACTCATGCAGTGGTCAAAATCTGACCGCTGCCCGCAGGTGCGGTCACCTCGCCAATAGCGCGGTAGGCCGCATGGCCAAAGTGTGGCCTCATAAAGTGAGGCCGCGCCAGCCACGCGATGACCGCAGCAGAGCCGCGGTAATCGCACTAGGGGTGCGGCATGCCGTACCGGCGGTGGCTCCGGTGAGACGTCAAGAGAGGGGAAGAACGGGAAATTTTTGCATCTTTAAATTTATTAATTAATTTTTTATGAAGGTGACCAAAAAAAGAAAGCGACTTGAGTCTAAATCCGTCAAAAGAAGTACTTGCCAAACGCGATTCGACCCATCAAAAATAGGGTAACCGGACCGAAAAAGGGGTTGGAGCAAAACGTCACCATCGTTCTGAGGCGACCGAAAAGCCCGTGCTTATAGTAAGGTTCTTGACTATGATAATATCAAACCCTTTGGTTGTCTATGTTACTTTACCACTTTAACTAGAAACAGGACCAAGTTAGATCCTAGAGGAATTAAAGGCATTTTGTTAGGCTATGTAGAAAGGCTGAAAGGATACATGGTTTTGGATTTAGAAACTCAAACAATTTCTGTAAATAGGAATGTGGAATTTTATGAATGCTTATTTCCTTACATTGATAGCAATGAAGAATAGGTAGATGAGACACCAGTGGAACTGATTCTAAATTGTTGCCAGTTGCAAGAAAACATAGCAAGCCAAAATACTTAGAGGACTATCATTGTTACCTTGCAAATCATGACAATGCTAGAATATTTGAAGGTAACAAATATCATCCTTTATCTTCTGCTATTTCTTATGCTAATCTCAGTCAATCACAGAAAGCCTATTCCGTTTCCATTTTTACTAATTGTGAGCCTAAGCACTAAAAAGATGCCAAAAATAATGTTAATTGGCAAGATGCCATGAAAACAAAAATTGAGGCATTAAACGAAAATCAAACTTGGAAGATTGTATCTTTGCCACAATGAAAAGTCCCTATTGGTTGCAAATGGGTATATAAGATAAAAAGAAAAAGTGAAGGCATTGAAAGATATAAAGCAAGATTAGCTGCAAAGGGCTATACCCAATAGCCATGCATTGATTACTTAGAGACTTTTAGTCTTGTAGCAAAGATTACAACTGTCAGGGTTATTCCAGCACTAGCAGCAAAGAACAACTGGATCTTGGAGCAATTGGATATCAACAATGCCTTCTTACATGGAAGCTTGGATGAAGAAATCTACATGGATATGCCATAAGGTATTACCTCTAAAATTTCTAATGTTGTTTATAAATTGACTAAGTCTTTGTATGGCTTGAAACAAGCTAGTAGGCAATGGAATCCTATTTTGACATCATCTCTAATAAAGAAAGGTCTCAATTAATCACAGGCTGATCCTTCTTTGTTTATTAGACAGAATAAAACATATTTCATTACCCTAGTAGTCTATGTTGATGATGTGATTTTGGCAAGCAATACCCAAAAGGCCATTGATGATATAAAGTCATATCTACATAGTTGTTTTACTATAAAAGATTTAGGAAAGTTCAAATATATCTTCAGAATTGAAGTAATGAGATCTAAAAATGGAATTCTAATTTATCAAAGAAAGTATGTTTTGGATTTATTAGCTGAATATGGCTTTCTGGATTTAAACCATGTTCTACCCCTATAACTATAGACAATGTTGATCACTCTAAGTTCCCTATATTGGTAAATAACACTCAATATAAGAAACTCATAGGAAAACTCTTGTATCTTACTATATTGCCTTTGTAGTACAACAACTGTCCTAAAACTTGGAAACACCCTATGAAAGCCATTTGATTGCTGCTAATAGGATTCTGTGGTACTTGAAAGGGAAACCAGCACAAGGACTGTTCTATTCTTCTAATGCAGGTACACACATAGAGGCTTACATAGATACAGACTGAGGAAGTTGAAGGGAGTCTAGAAGGTCAATCACTGGATTTTATGTGTTTTTTGGAGATTCACTGATAAGCTGAAAATCCAAAAAGCAAAGCACCATAAGCAAAAGCTCAACAAAAGTAGAATATAGGGCTATGTCCAAAACAGGAGCAGAGATACAGTGGATCTTATATTTGCTAAGAGACTTGAGAATTGAACATAACATACCAACAGTAATGCACTGTGATAACATTTCAGTAATGCACATTGCTAAAAATGCAGTGTTTCATGAACACACAAAGAATTTAGAGATTGATTGTCAT
This sequence comes from Euphorbia pulcherrima, assembly GCA_947683365.1. Lineage (NCBI taxonomy): Eukaryota > Viridiplantae > Streptophyta > Magnoliopsida > Malpighiales > Euphorbiaceae > Euphorbia > Euphorbia pulcherrima. The sequence continues at coordinate 77,813,699 of CANTUS010000001.1, read as the reverse complement.
TACATAAGGTCAAAGGTTCAAGACCAAATCATTCACTTAATGCTTATAAGAACAAAGGAATAGCTCGCAGACTCTTTCACCAAGGCAATGCACTCTCCAGCTCATAAGGAACAAATAAGAAGGCCTGGATTACTTGATGTTCATGATATTTATCTTGAGGGGGGTAATGAGATATAATGAGATATATAATATATCTCATATATCCTTAGTTACTGTTAGAATTAGCTAGGCTATTTCAGTAATTTTATATTTTTAGTAGTAAAAAAGTAGTTAGTATCCGTTGGAGTTAATTAATTAGGTTTTCTTCTCTTTTTCTGCTTCGTAACGAAACGTACTCTCTCCAGCTCATAAGGAACAAATAAGAAGGCCTGGATTACTTGATGTTCATGATATTGGTCTTGAGGGGGGTAATGAGATATAATGAGATATATAATATATCTCATATATCCTTAGTTACCGTTAGAATTAGTTAGGCGATTTCAGTAATTTTGTATTTTTAGTAGTATAAAAGTAGTTAGTATCCGTTGGAGTTAATTAATTAGGTTTTCTTCTCTTTTTCTGCTCCGTAACGAAGCATACCTTTTTCTCTATGAATTCTCTTAGTTCATCAATGGAATCTTGTTGTTTTCTCTTCTAATCAATCTAAATTCATGATGTTAAGAGGCGTATAATGAGTCTCATATTCAAGGACCCTTAACTTGTAACCTTCAAGGACCATTACAATCACCTGTCAAATTGAAGACCTCGGTCGGAAACCCCAACATGCGTGTTTTAACCCGGAGATTCTTCAACATGTAGAGGAATTTGGTTAAACACATGTCCATTTTGATTAGAGTTATTATTGGTTCTTATTAATATTATTGGCGTAATTCAGTAAAAAACATTGTTAATGGCTTGTGTTACGTACCATTGTGTATGTGTTAAACAATCATAGGAAAATCCGTAAGAGCTAGGACCATATTATAATATTTCATATACTATCTCATTTTGATAAAATTGAAATTGAACTTTTTCCTTAACATGGCCGGCAAATTGATCCTACATATGTGGCAATTTCTATGTACCATTAAGCAGCTCCAACCCAATTTCTGTTTATATAACCTACCCACAATACAAACTTATGCAATTAAAAAATTCAAAATGAAAGCAAGAAAATGCTTAACCACCATTGAGAATCTTCCACGAGAGATCATGATTCAAATACTTTCGAGATAGCCAACAAAATCATTACTTAATGTTAAGCTTGTTTCTCATTAATGAAGAACTTATCACAAGACCCACTTCTTATTAATCTCCATTTTACTCGCCATAAAACCCCATCTCTAATTTTACACAGCGACCATCCAATAAAGAACAAGCTCCACTCTTTATACTTGTATCCACACAACAACACACATGGGATTATCAACGAGATTCCCCTACCTAACTTGCCAGAATTCGATTTTGTAGGTACTTGTAATGGATTACTATATTTATGTGATTCCTTACACAAAACATCGTTTTATATCTACAATCCATTCACTAGAGATTTAATCACTCTAACCGAGTTAGCTAGTCCTTCAGATGTATGGAGCGTTTTCAGTTTCGGATTCAAAAAATCCACAAACGAATATGAAGTTCTAAAATTTTCTCTGATTTAAAGAAACAGAAGGCACTATGGATCCCCGAATAAGATCAGATGTGTTTATTATAACAGTGGGCGAACATAAAATGACGGAGTTTAGGGCAGATGGTTTATTATCCAATTAGTGAATCACCTTCACAAGTGGTTGTTAATGGGAGACTTTATTGGAGTGACTGGCCAAGGAGGCACGGACCTAGTCGATTGCTAATAAGTTTTGATTTAGAAGAGGAGAAAATCGAAGAAGTTCCGAAACCTGAATGGGGACAAGGTGGTTACATGTTATTGGTTTTACGAGGCTGTCTTTCTACAGCTATTTATGGGAGTAATGGATCGGTTATGTTTACGATTTAGATAATGAAGGAATATGGAGTGAAAGAGTCTTGCCAAAACAAGTAGAAGAATCTATTGTTGATACTAGTTTTAAAGTGTCAAAATTTTATAGAGATCGTTTACTCGAATTCTATGTGGTTTGAGAAGTGGAGAGATTTTGTTGGTGTATAGGTGTAGAGCTTTGGTTTGTTATGAACCAATGTCCAGGGAATTTAAGGATGTTAGTATTTCAGGTTTGCCAATTTGGGTTCAAGCTTGCTGCAGAGTTCATCAGGATCATCTACTGGCGGAGCCTCTATGTAGTTAGTGTAACTTGGACTTCATATTCGTTTAGTTCAAACACTAGATTGATAAGTTCAGCTTAGCTCTCATAAATTCAAGAGAACATGATCTCAATCTAAAAAAAATATATAATAATTTTTTTTCATATTGCACATTTTAATACAAATTATTTATGATGTTACAAATTTGAAAGAATAAACATCAGTTCACTCGTCCAATTATTTGGACAAAAAGTGGGTTTCACAAATCATATGATTAGTTAATTTCCACACTTGTTACTTTCTCTTATTGAAAATATACTATTTTCTATAATATTGACACTCAAGGAATCAACACTCCATGACACCAAGACATCTCATCCCTTAATTTAGCTTTTCATCCAATGGTGGGATTTACCCAGAGAGTCTCCCTCTTTTTACAACCCTGATTCTTCGCCAACCATTCTCTTCTCCACTTTGATTATGTTCGCCGATTTTTATATTACTGCACTGATTTAAACCATCCAAATCTATTCAAATTGAGGCTTGCTCTTCGATGTCATTCGTCTTTCCAGTTCGTGGCTTCATTTCTTCATCCTTTTCTGAGTTAATTTCTTGGTGAATGTGTTCATCGAGTTCTCTCTTCTATCCCTTTATTTTTTCCTCACTGATTCAAACCACGAGTTTCAAACTTTCAATTCAAGTTGAGCCCTCCTTTACCATTGTGATTGGCCTCCACTATTTCAAAGTTCGATTTGGGATCATTCAAAACGTATATAGAACTAGAAAGTAGCCATTGTTAAATGCCTCTCATAATCTAATTTCCATGAAAAGAATGATTAAAAAAAGCCAAAAAAAATTAAGTTCTCGTATAGGGCTCGCAAGATTCATATCAGGTTGTAATAAGTCACAAGCTTTCAAGCAATTTCGAAACAGGGGCATTGAGATCAATTAGAGAAAACAAGAAGATAATAAAACAAAGGAAAAACAAGATAGAGTCAAATTAATGTGAGAAGTTTCCGTAATGGTCGACCGTTTTATGAATTGAAAACTGACTGAATGGAGATGACTTACAACATCGAAAAATAAAGAGGGAGAGAAAAAATAGAGATGGCAAAGAAGAATGTGGTATCAATGTGTAGTTACGGAGTTACTTCCGGAGTCGCAAGTTAACAGGCAACGCTGATAAGAAACTGTTGCAAAAACTCAGAAACTGGATCAGAGGCAACACTTTCGGAGGCAAACTGACCCAGCTTGATTCGGAGGCAAACTGGATGAGAGGCAATCCTTTTTAGAAACTGTTGCAGTCGCTTTGAAATGGACCAAAGGCAACGCGTTATTGTTCAGAATTTGTTGTAGTAGATCCGGAGCACTTGATAGATCTGGAGGCAACGCTTTCTGTGAATACAATCTGTTGCATAAGCTCAGAAGCAACAGTTTACTCTGAAGAGGCAACACTTTTTGCTAAAACCGAAAATGATCTTCAGAAGCTGTAAATAATAATCTTAATTACTTGGAATATCACTGAAACAATAAAAACAAATTTTTAAGTGTCAGTATGAGTTGAGTCGAGTATGAGACTTTATCCTTAAAGGATACTTCGTAGTTCCTCCCAGGATTAAACAACTCCTTCCAGCTCGATTTAAGCTTGGGTACAGGAATAAAAAATGTGTGTATATATCCAAAAAAATAGAGGAAGAGGAGAGTATGTAAAAGAATGATTCTGCACAAAAGAAAATCCGCTCATCTTTTTATAGTATATCAAAAGAGTTGTTATAAAATAATAAATAAAAAGCCTTTAAAACCATAGACTGACGGCAGTTACAAACACTTAATTAAAATATAGCCGTTGGAGAATTAAACACAATTAAAATTGATTTTATGAAGGAAATAAAACCAATAACGGTCTTCATAAATATTTTGACCAAAGATATTTTTCTCAACAAAAATATCATAAAATATTCTTTTAAAAGTAATATAAAATTCTCATTTTTTCAACACAATGTTCTTCTGCTTTTTTAAAAGCTACTGAAATATTTACGGTTGATGAAAAAAAAAGAGATGACAAAGAGAGTGAACTGAATTCTGGTGGTTTTGAGAAAAGCAGGGTTTGTGAAGGGATGCGTAAAAGAGGGAGACCTAGTCCCACAGTGTAGTTGCCCACCGTTAGATGAAAAACTAAATCAAGGGCTGAGATGCTAAGTATCGTTGGGTGTCAATTCTTTATTTCAATATTAGTATAAATAACCATCAAGCAATGGCTTCTAACTAACTGCCAAATTGATATATATAAACTTAAGTCTTACCGGCCAAATCTGCTAACAACATTGATCATTTATCTTCAAATATTATAGGAAAAATATTGGTTATATCAAACCCAAAATGCAGGCTTCTAACTAACTGCCAAATTTAAATGACATGGGTGACATATTTTGTACTGTTTGAACCTCCCCCAAATGGATAATAAGTTGACGAGAAGAGAAGAAAACAAAACTTGTGCATCAGAATTACCATTTTATTAACGATTTTCTATTGCAGTTTCCCGCTCGATATCATCAATTTTCTTTCAACGATTCTTAATATTAAACTTAAACTTAAGGAAAATTCTACAATGTATTGAATTGTACTGTAACGTTATCTATTAATTTCAATAAGAAAATAAAAAATACTATCTATTATCTTTTCCTCTCTATGTTTTCACCATTTTGGAATTCTAATTAACCTTTTAATGGGGCTTTTTGTTCTATTCAACTGAGTCACTCTCTTTGCCAACCCAGTCACCGTCAACAATTGATATTACGAAATTTATTTGTTTCTATCTCTTTCACATATGCGTTTTTCTTCTCATTAATCTCCATTTCTCTGACCTCTGTAGTCTGCAGCTATGCATCTATATTACAAGTAAAATATGAAATTGAAAGGAGTGCTTCACAAATTCACAAATTCGCTGAACGAGAACTAATCCAATATCCAACGAGAGATTACGAAGCTTCAAAAGTAGTATAATATAGTTAAAACTAAATTATTGATACGGTAAAAAATGAAACAACTAGAAAAAGCATAAGCAAGCCGAGAACTTAGCGAAATTGGAACCACTCAAGCAAATTTCCAAAAGCAAAATTCTAACAAAATGATTTTGATCTATCCTTTTTAACTCCTAGCCATGGATGGAAAAGGGAATAAGTAGAAGCACGAACAGATGTACTGCCACTGAGCTAAAAAAAATAGCAGTTTTTGATGAAATGTGAAAACTTTGGTATTTAATCTCTTAAATAATTGAATTTTACTGGTTTTTTAAGTAAAACTTATAACACTAACGTGTTCAGATCTTGGCCATCCATTGATAATGAATGGACAGGATTGATAATATTACTCTACAGTTTTTTAGCCATGACTATAAAGGTAGTTGGTACTTCTACAAATATTTTTTTTAATTGTTCTTTTTATTTAAAAAAAAAATTAATGGATAGGATTGTGATGCATTTCAATACCATGTCAATCAATATAGAATCATCCTAAACTTAAATCACTAATCCATTTTTCTATCTCCAATTTTCATTTCACTCTAACCACCACTAAGCATGCCTCACAAAAAACAAAATAGATCAAAACATCGGCCAAATACAACCACAATAAACAACCTTCCACGAGAGGTTATCCTGGAAATTATTTCAAGACTACCGATCGAATCCTTAATCCAAACAAAATGGGTTTGCCGTTCATGGCGTACACTGGCACAAGATCCAGTTCTTGCTTCAATGCACTTCTACCTCACAGCCAACAAATATAATCCATGTATTCTACTCCATGATATTGAAAACCATCTTTCCTCTCTGCATTTTTCCACCTCAACAGATACTCACACAATGACTAGACTATTTGTCCCCATGATTCCCCAGTTCACAGTCACGGGTTCTTGCAATGGATTACTATGCTTATTCGATCCGCTTTTCCGACAAGAAGCTTACATATTCAATCCTTTTACAGCAGTTTACACTCAACTCCCTAAACCAACACAGTTCCCCACTCAACAACGAGTGGCTGCTGGATTTGGTTTCAGTTCAGTAACAAAGGAGTACAAGATTGTCAGAATTGTTTACTACAGAACACAATATAACCCGGTAGGAACTGTTCGGAGTCCTCCGAAAGATTCCGAGGTGGAAGTTTTGACAGTTAAAAATGGTAACTTTGTGTGGAGAAGCAAAGGGAAAACATCTTATCAAATCGGAGGAGAGCCGTTGAATGTATTGGTTAATGGAAGACTTCATTGGTTGAGTCACCGAAGGGGTTATCAAGCACATGCTAAGATCATCACGTTCGATATGGAGGATGAAGAATTTCGGGAGGTTCCGAACCCTAGTTACAGAAGGTTTGCTATATTTTGCACTCATTTGGTGGTTTTAAGAGGTTATCTTTGTGGGGTTGAACGAGGTTGGGGACTTATTGATGTTTGCGTGATGAAAGAGTATGGAGTGCAGGAATCATGGGTTAAGGAATTCAGGATAGGATACAGTTTGCCAAGAGAGTTACCTAACCAGAATCAAGAATTAGATGTTCCGATTTTTTTGGATAACTTTTCGAAAGCTCGAGTTCTATGCATGCTCGAAAATGGTGAGGTTTTGCTTGAGCATGGAAGTAGGAGTCTGATTTCTTATGATGTAAGAAATGACAGTTTCAAGGAGATTGCTACAGAAAGAGGTTTGCCTGCTCGTTTTAAAGCTATTGTTCATATAGGCACCCTTAATTCAATCGATACCCCGATTATTTTGTAAGGAAAAATAGGGCAGATAGCCCAGTTCTATTTGATGGAAAAAGGAACCTCCACACAAAATTAAAGCAATGAATATGGCAAATGTCTTAGCTTAGTGGTTAAGAGTTGTGAACTCTAAAGGTCTCAGGTTCGAGTCACACCAGGGGTGGGTTGGGGTTTTTCCTTAATTTAAGAGCCTTTGCGCAAATTTTTTTTTAAAAAAAAAAGCAACATATGAGTACTCTTTTTAGATATGAGACTGTAAGTTATATGCCTTTAATTGCCATAATGAATAGAATGTAAAGTAGGCATATAGTTACAGTGTGCACATATATACATATACAAGTTGTTCATTTGATCATTTTGCTAAGACTCTCATTGTGTCTTAGGCTCTCTATCACATGCATTTCACCAGTAAGAAGCTCCACCAGTCCTTCCAGACAGCGAATTAAGACTAAAATTAAGGCAAAAAGCATTCCATGAAATTATTTAGATGCAGAAGTAGAAAAAAAGAAATACATACCATTTGTATAATGTCGACAATCATGATCGCCAACTCTCAAATCAGTATCCCATTCATCATTGAATTTAGTAGCAGCATCTATAGCATTATTCACTTTGGAGGAACCAATGAACCAGAATTTACTTCTTGGCAACCTTTTCAACTTCCTCACAAGAACATCTCCTAATAGAATTGCAATATTCAGTAAATAGACTGCCAGTCCCAAATAGTTTCATAAGCAAACACCAACTAAGTTATAAGTAATAACCCTTTAATTTCATTTGTATGGATGAAATAGCAAACACACAAAATAGTCAAGGATGCAATGATACTGAACAGAATAGAGGAATCCAATAGAGGCAATAACCAATTGTTGTTCACCTAGAACTGATCTTCCAGATAGAACTGCAAGTGCTGTATATGCATTTCCAGGATCTTTTGGCTGAAAATCAAAAGCTACAAAATCCTACAGAAATACACAAATAATCAGATTCTGGTTTCGCTAATTAGCACTCGGTTCCGAAATCAAAATAATTAGAGTAACAAAAGAGATTAATCAAATCGGAAGTTGGTTAACGGAAAACAAATAAAGAAGAAGAGGCGAAATTGAAAGACCTGAGAAAGAGATTTAACAATGACGAAGAAGTGGCGCAAATCCCAGAGATTGAGAGAGTACGCAGCAGACATGAGAAGCTGAGGTGGACCCTTAGAAGCTCTTAAAGGGACAGATGCCACATACACTTGTTCTTCTTTACGATCGCTTCTTCTCATCATGAATGATGGTTTCACCATAGCAGAAGCCATTCAGTTATCACAGAAGTGACCGTGTGTGAAGAATGTTAGGATATAGGCGTTAACCATCACAGGAAAATCCAACAATTTTAGAACAAATTGGATCGTGTGGCCGCAGCTGATAGACTGGTTCTATGGCCCATGGGCTTCATTAATTTGAATGCAATCTTCTTTTCAAGGGCTATATAAAATTAATTTAGTCCTAAATAACCATAAAAATTCAAAAATAACCTAAATTATTTAAAATATCCCGCTTAAATCTCTTTTGGGTGGATCTTTTCACCTTTTTAGGTTAGGTCATGCTTACTTTCAGACCTAGCAAAAGTTGAAGCCGCCAGCGGCTTCAGTGATACTGCCTGCGGTATCATCCATGCCACCGACGGCTTGAGTTTCTAACAGACAACTTTTTGCCATGCTTGCTCGATACCCGCCGAATAATTGATAAAAGTCAATTTTCACCTGATTTTAGCCTATATAAAGACCATTCTTCAGCTGAAATAGGGGTTGGCAATTATAACTTGAAATCTTAGAGAGATTTTGGTTAATTTTAGTGGGATAAGGTATAGAAAAGGTAAGAAAAGAGGAATTATTCCATCTTTTCTTGGTTTTTCTTCATTGAACTCTCTGATATTTAACTTAAAATCAGTAGACTTTAGGTTTAAAATCAACATAATTGGATTTAGAGACTTAAATCCCCCATTTACTACCCAAATCATCATTTCGAGCTCCCCGGAGGTGTCATTGGGATCACGAAGAGGTGGATTCACAACCCCGAGGTAAAAATTCTGAATCTCATAGCTCTTTGGCTTTCTTTTTACTTGTTTGTTGAGTTTATTTGCTGTTTTGTGCTTAGTTTTGGGTTTTCGGTCGCTTTTCGACCGTTAACTGCTGTTGCTGCTGCTGCAAAAAGTGAAGCCGTCGGTGGTATCATCCATGTCGCCAGAGACATCAGTGATACCGCTAGAGGCTTCCTTTGTCTCCAACGGCTCTATTTTCTTATGGGGCCCTTTCTTTATGGTACCCAAAATGTCATTCTACCTGCCTGTGTAAATGATATCGCCAATGGTATCATTGATGCCGCTGGCGGCTTCATTCATACTGCCGGCGGTATGAGGTTTTGGACAGCATGTTTACTTTTGTTTTCATTTTCGACGCAGTTTATTTTCCGAAGCTAGGATGTACAGTGCAACGGCGAGAGTCCAGAACTCCCCGAAAACAGTCGTCACCCCATAACATGTGTCATTTTCACTTATAATCCGATTAAAATAACAAATCGAGTCTAAAGTATGGATAAAATGGAATTTCCTCCCAAAAGCGGTTCAAACACCATTTCTAGCCATCCAACCGGGCTTCATAAAATTGTATAATAAATATGCCATGATCACGCTAACTTGAGCCTTGTTTGGTTCACTAATTATGCATGCTATATGTGATATATCCTGTATACGTGCCATATTTATGCTAACCGTTTTGTGCAGGTAGATTTAGGTTTGATGTATATTAAGCCTTCATGTATTTCATTTATTGTATAGATAAATGTATAGGATTTGGAAAGCCATGTAATTATTCTTTAATTTCTGCATTTTATTTGGGATGACTGTAATAATTTATTTACCGCTTTGAATGCTTAATAACGTGCTAACAATATATAAATCAAAAATACAATATATAGGGTGGATTAAAACTGATTAAAAAAGAATAAAATTTTTAACTTGGTCAATGTAAAATAGATAACATCATCCGAACTCGGAATCTCTACTTAAGGTATGGGTCTACCACCCGATTAGAAAATTGTACCTAAATTTCTCGGTTGAGCTGAACCGGGTGGCGACTCTATTTTAAGTATGGGAGTTCAATCTCGTATCTTTTGAACATAAAAATATGCACAACCATTTTCACAATCACGATCACTAATTATTTTCAAGAGATCGGTCCTCCGGCCCGGCTTCACAGCCCGTCCGAAATGTCGTCCACTCACACTTAGTCCGGAATCTTCCAAAGGAGCCCGTACAATTCCTATAGGGTTATATTGTGTTACGTAGTAAAAAACTCTCACAACCTTGTACTCCTTTGTAACTAAACTGAAACCAATTCCAGTTGCCACTCGTTGTTGAGCAGGGAACTATATTGGTTTAGGGAGTTGAGTGTAAACTGCTGTAAAAGGATTGAATATGTAAGCTTCTTGTCTGAAAAGCGGATCGAATAAGCATAGTAATCCATTGCAAAAACCCGTGACTATGAACTGGGGAATCATGGGGATAAATAGTCTAGTCATTGTGTGAGTATCTGTTGAGGTGGAAAAATGCAGAGAGGAAAGATGGTTTTCGATATCATGGAGTAGAATACATGGATTATATTTGTTGGCTGTGAGGTAGAAGTGCATTAAAGCAAGAACTGGATATTGTGCCAGTGTACGCCATGAACGGCAAACCCATTTTGTTTGGATTAGGGATTCGATCTATAGTCTTGAACTGATTTCCAGGATAACCTCTCGTGGAAGGTTGTTTATATTGGTTGTATTTGGCCGATGTTTTGATCTATTTTGTTCTTTGTGAGGCATGCTTAGTGGTGGTTAGAGTGAAATTGGGAGATAAAAAAATAGATTAGTGATTAAGTTTAATATTATTAAGAATCTTAGAAAGAAAATTGAAGATATCGAGCGGAAACTGCAATGGAAAATTGTTAAACAAAATGGTAATTCTGATGGACAAGTTTTGTTACTTCTCATCAACTTGTTATCCATTTGGGGTAGGCTCAAACAGTACAAAATAGGTCACCCATGTCTATCTCAGTATTCCAAATCTTTCGTTAATGACACGTATTACCTTACAAATTAGAAGCCTGCATTTTGGGTTTGATATAACCAATATTTTTCCTATAATAATTGAAGATAAAGGATCAATGTTGTTAGGATATTTGGCAGAATTTGTCTTAAATTAAGTTTATATACATCAATTTGTCATTTAAATTTGGCAGTTAGTTACAAGATTCTGGTTCCGTCAGGACCTTCATTTGATGTTTGGTGGTTGGGAATGGCGCAAAGAATGAGGATATTTAATTTCCCCCTTACGGTTGTACCTGCAACGAATGATAAGTGAAACAAGATTAGCCAGATTTTTAGATGGCGATTTTACTGCTTGATCAATTTTGTGAAACAAGAATATTTTTGCCCCTTCGATCAACAATAAAAAATGCAATAATTAAAAGCACAAGGGTTTAGAAGTCTTGGAATGTCGAGGGCCTGAGCTGATATCTCGTTGGATTGTTGAAAAGGCATCTGAAACAGCCCTGGAGTATTTTTTTATACCGCTGGTGGTATGGAGTGCCACATGACATCTTTGACTGGTCAAAGAAATTCAAAATTTCCCCTGGTGAGAGTGAAGCCGCTGGCGGCTTGAGTGATATGACCGGCGACATGAATGATACCGTCGGCAGTATGGAGGGACAATTTTAGACTCCTGGATTTCCACGCAGGTGTTTAATATGAATTAAAACACTCCTTACTTCCTATTTGGATGGCAGAAATAGGTTCCAACTCTTCCTTCTCCCTTTAAAAAATCCATATATTCCCCATTCCTCTAATTCATAATGTTGAAGAAGGCATTTGGACGAAAATCTATAAGCATGAGACCTGAAGATTTACCAGCTTCGTCTATCGAAGGGCTAAAAGTTTACCCGGTGCATATGGCATACAGTTAAAGAAAATCGACAAGAAGTATGGCTATGGGATTGCTTCTCCGATAACGAATCTAACCCCTGAGAAGGAGAAACACTTCTCCTATGTCTAGGTAATCCTGTAAAACTCGAATCTCTTTGTTTCATTAATCTTTAATTTCGGCCTTAGACTCAAAATTTTCCATGATAGGGGTTAAAAATATAAAATTGAAAGTATATAAATTGAAAATGCATGCCATAGGGTCAATTTTTACTGATTTTATGCTTCGGGTTTGATTAATTGCGTTTTTAGTGAATTTAGTGCAATTTTGGGCAAATCTGCGATTCTGCCTGCAGAGTGGATGCCGTCAGCGGCTTCGCACATGCCGCCAGCAGCTTCAGGCCTTTTAAAAAGGCCTAAAAACTCGCCATATCACTTCTGCTTATAGCGATATCACCGACGGCATCATCCATACCGCCAACGGTATGACTGATGTCGCCGGCGGTATCACTGCTCCAACAGCGATATTGGCTAGTCCCAGCAGCTATAGGAACATAAATAAAAACTGATTACTTATCTGTCTTCCATTTGATTCTATTTTGCAACTGCACGAGCTTACACGCACCGGAGGCATGGGGACTATTAGTGAGTGGTGGACTCATATTGATGAGAAAGACCGGGTGCTTAGAGAGGCCATAGATGCTACTGGCTTCGGGGGCTTGGCAAGAATTCTGCCAAAGAGGATGCCTAAACTCTCCACTAGGCCTTGATCGCATTGACTGAGAAGTGGTCAGAGACCACTCACACTTTCCACCTTTTAATCGGTGAGGTGACCATCACTTCTTCTGATGTGGTGGCTATGACTAGGCTGTCCTAGACTGAGAACGTCATCCATTTTGACATTTTTATGGAGAAATATTATCTATAAAAGCCCGTGATCAAGAGAGTGATTGAGCTCTTTGGTTTGAAGCCCATCTCAGGGCGGCTATTATATGGAGAGCTTTAAAAGCATTTGATGGAAGTTCGGGTTATTCCCGAGACCTAGAGGGACGCCTGTATTTGCTCCTTTATGATCTCACTGTTGAAGGCGCTATTCTTTCCTATCTTAAGTAGCAAGATCAATTATGGGTTGATTTTCGCTGTCGAGGACGTGAAGAAGATTAAGGAGAAGAACTGGCCCAGGGCCATTCTTGCATAGATTCACAGCGGGCTGGATGAGAGGACTAGGAAGAAGGGAAAGGTCCTTCGATTGAGTCACTTGATCATACAGGTATACCTTTCCTAAAATCATTTAATTATTCTCCTTTATGCTTACTTTTGGATGTTTTGGACTGATTAGCTATTGATTGTGCAGGCTTGGGCCTTTGTGCACCAGATTCTTCCGTCGGTGAAATTCAAGACCAAAGTGCCGACAGGTTCACATTTTCTCACCCAGTGGTGCGGGAGTGTTCAGGGGAGGGTGTTAATAAGTACCTTACCAGCTATAGGGAGATATTGAGGAGCTTATAGATCAGCTCGGTATACGACTTTCACTCTTATCCGTGTTTCATACTTAACAAACCATTAGTAAACAAAATATATTTATGAATTTACATCGTGCTTACTTAGTTGTTTGGTTAGGTCGTTCGGGACCCGTTTGATGAGGTGTCCAACCTTTTTGAGGTGGCCACGGTCTAAAAAAATATGGACGACTAGATATTTATGATGGAGTGGCCCCTATCTCTAGAGTGGTATTTAGGGGAGCGAGTAGGCGGTTGGAGAGATGTTGCCCCCCTCTGCTATGCTAGTGCCTCCGGTGCCTCCTATGGGTCTCTGGTAGCCTTATTTGGCTATTACTACTGAGGTTGACAAAGCCGCTTATCTGGATGGGAATAGTCATATCATTGAGAGTGTTCCTAGTTCTTATAATGACCGCATGCAGCGCTTACTTCCTATGTACACGCGTATCCATAAAGATGACATGCTTGAGTTCCACGCGAAGAAGAAGCGAAAGTGAGTAGTAATGAGGAGGAGGAGGAGGAAGAAGAGGGTGCCAGTGAGGGTGATCCTGAGTGGGAGGATGAGGCCGGTGAGGATGTGCCGATGGCTCATGAGGAGGGCCATTCTTTTGATGTAAGACTGTGCTTTTTTATACATATGCCATATTGTTTGGTCCAAAATGGTTGCTTATATTTGCCTTTTGTGTTGTTTTTATTTTTTAGGCACCTCACAGGAAGAGGAATACGCCCGAGAGCAGCGGAGTGCAGGGCCGGGGTAGGCCCGAGGACATTGGTATAGTGGAGTGGCGCCTCTCAACTACTTTGGAGAAGTCCTTCTTACTTTTAGGCCCGAGGGGCAAATTCGGCATAAGAAACATAACTCTTATTGCTCACTCCATTGATTTCATGCCTCAGAACACCATACATGTGAGCTTTGCGGACATTAAACTGCCCCTTGCATGCCATCTCTTTTTTATTTGCCTTTTGATTGCTCGTCCTTTGGATTTTTCAGGTTGCCCGTAGGGAGGTAGAGCGGATAGTAAGGAATATCTTTATATTTTAGGACACCTTGGTTTCCCAGACTTTGTTTGCTAAGGTACCTGTATGCTCGAATGATGCTGTAATTCTTAAAAATGCATGCATGAATGCTATGAATGATGTGAAATGTTATTGTTTCCTCTGTAGGAGTTTATGGCAATGTCCCTTTCCGATGCCGATCGGGCTCAAGCAATGTATCGAGAGGAGGTAAACACAAATCAAGAACTTAGGCGTTGGGTCGGTGAGCTGGAGGAGCATTGGAGGCTACCACGTAAGAGAGGAGGAGTAAGCACAACATAGACCGCACACCCTTGGCCGATACTAGTCACAAAGGAAGGAAGATGATAGCGGGTCGGCATCCTACCACTGAGCCTGCTGAATCAAGCAGTGTCCCGATGATCGAGGATAGAGAGGAGGATGATGATGTCGTCAACTGATACCTTGTGGATAATTCAGAGTTCACATCACATCCGTCGAGTAGCGACAGGATATCTTAGATTTTATTTTCCATTTTCTGCTTTTCTACTTGGTTTGTACCTCTATTACCTTGAGGTTTGGATAATTTTGGCTTTTGGTTTGGATTTTCGTTTTGGATTTGTTTAGGCTTAGGATTGGATGTTTTGGTACATTTGCACCTTCGGGCCTTTGGTTTGAATAAATTTGAATTTTAGGTTTGAACTGCACCTGGAAATAGATTACAGGTCTTTTACAGGTTATATATAGGTTTGAACTAGCTGAAATAAGCCTAAAATTCACTGGAAATAGTGTTAAGTCGCCGATGGCTTCACTGATATCGTCGTGTGTATGAGAAATGCCAAAATAATATAGACAACACTGCCTGCAACCCATATCGCCAGCGACTTCAACCCTATATCGCCATCACTTTCGCTGATAACATCAGCGACTTTAATCTCTAAAAACTCAGATTTTGACCATTTTTCATATTTTACCCATGGAGAACCACAACCAGTAGCTTAGGAGCTTTCTAAAAATCATGGGGGAAGCAGACTGGAAGAAACTTCAGAAATTCAAACTTTGCGGATTTCGTTGGCTGGGCAAAGGATGCCTCTATAGTGATCAAATAGGTTCGCGTGATGAAATTGAAATTCCTTGATGAGGACTACGGCGAAGGGCTTGGGTCCAAGTATGAGTTCAAATTTGAGTTTCAATCAAGATATAGCCCACGGTAGGTATCCGGCTTTGCGTGGATTGAGTCATTGATTTCTAACGTTCGACATTCGCTGGCCAAACTAAGTCAAAGAGAGATGAGGATAGGAGACTTTGCTTACGACCCTAGATTATGACACCGAGGATGCTATCACTACTGATGGATCCTACCAAGGATGATTGGTAGAAGTTGGGCCTTCGTATGCTTGTGGAGAAGCATTCACAGGCGAGGCCGGGGTGGGCATCCGATGAGGGTAGTCTCAAGATTTCTTTGATGTACATTGACATGATGGTGAAAGAATTTGGTGTGACATATGCATTTGTCCACCTTATATTTGTTGGTTCTAATTTTTGCATAGACCCGACCGATTTAATGGGCTATCGAACCTTGTCTTAACTTTTGCATGGACTGCCCTTTCAGGTTTTCAATCCAGCAGACATGCTTCTTGCATAGACCGTCGTTTTCGATTTTTCAGCCTATCTTATTTTTTTGTATTTTCATTATTTATTTATTTATTTTTGTCTTTTTTTGCTTGGACTGCCCTTTTAAGTTTTTCAGTCCAACAGACTTATTTCTATCTTTTGCATAGACCTAGATGTTTTCAGTCTATCCGGATTTATATATCTTTTATTGGTTGAATTATTATGAACTTATACAAATGAGCTCCGAGTACCCTCCATTAAGTTTACTTGTGATGTTTTACCATTTGGCTTCCAGGTATTCATACAATCACAAGCATAAAGATTTCAGTACAAAAGATACCTTCATAAATGAATTTAATCAGAGTAAAAGATGTTGCTAACCATTTCCATTAATCAAACTCCCAGTGCTAACCAGTCTTTACAGATTTTCAAGTTAACGTCTTACTATTTTCTCTCGTGCCCTAATTTTTGCCTAAATTGCCCTTTTCGGGTTTTTAGTTCAGCGGGCAATTTTTCGAAGAGATACCCTAATTTTTGCCCGGCTGGTTCGCAGAATACCAATCGACGGGTGTTTTATTAAATATATTTTTTGTGTGTGGCTTTTCTTATTTATTTCTTTTATTTGAATATGATAACACTTAAGCCTATCTTGGTTTACTAGGTCGGCGAACCCGTTCCTGCCCATGCTCATAATCTTGGTTGCACTATTTATCGAGAACCGTCTCGACCACATGGGGACTTTCCCAATTTGATCTGAACTTCTCCTTGACCTCGGATATTGGAAAGTTCCACCTACTTCAGTGTCGTGTCTCCTACTTTTGGTGAGGATATTAGGTATCTGACTTGCCGTTGTGCACTCAATCGCGCCTTTGTAGGTTGTCTAAGGCTCCTAGTGTAACGAACCGAAATTTCTAAAAATTTGCTTATAATAAATTACTATGGTATTAAAATATCATGGAAATTATTTTTATTGTTATTATTGTTATTGGATATAAGGCATGAGGAAATAAGAGTTAATTAAGTAAGATGGATGAATTGGGCATTTAATTAATTGTTCAAGGGCATTTTTGGAAATTAAAAAAAAAACAAAATATATACAAACCATCCAGCATCTTCCCTTCTTATCTTTCATCTTCTTCTTCCTCTACACATTTACATTTCCTTAACCAAAAATTTTTCCTAATCCAAAAACTTTCGATTTCTTCGATTTAACTTCGAATTCTTGTTAGAAATCGATCCTTAAGCCCTCTATCATCATCAATTTCAGTCAATCAAGACTAGAAGATGAGGATTTTAGATTTTAAGGTTTGGATGAATAGTAACCGAGTTTGAGGTGAGTGATTTTTGGTGAAATTAAAGCTTAATTAGTAGAATTCATGGTAGATTAAGCATATTTATGGTATTAGGAAATTTATTTATACAATATCTTGATAGAATTATATATGGCTGTCGTAGAGGAAGCTAGTGCAAGCAAATCAAAGGCAAAAGAGGTAGAAGAGAACTAGAAAGAGCATAGAAAAAGGTTTGTGTCTCGAATTTCGATTTTCTCGGTTTTTCGGAATATTTTCCAGATTTGTATACCTGTTTTGTTTTAATGTTTTCTCTCGTTATATAAATCCAATTTGAACTATTCTTGATTTTATTGATATCTACAGAAAGTAAGGAATATATGTTCAGAAGAAACTTTGTCGAATTTCGTTCGTTTTCAATGTGATATTTTCGTTTGAAGTTGAGTCATGAAATCTGTTTTCGGAAAATCTCAGCTTGGTACACTGTTTAGTATTTTGATCATAACTTTGGTTATACAATTTGTATTTCTGTGCCTCTGGTCGTTTTGGAAAGCTGAGACATGTGGCTAATTATGTTTAGAAGAAAGTTCTTGGATTGGGTGATTGTTTCATAGTGAAAAATGCAGGGGAAGTCAGGTTACAAAACCTGGAAAAATTCTGGAAAGTATGAATATTGATTTTATTGAGTTTTAATTGAAGTTTGATTCTTAAAAATTTGGGATTTTGATTTCTTAATTACTGAAGTTATGTTGAATTATGATTGATGGTTTATACTGAAATTTTTAAGATGTTACTTTGATTTATTGCCCTTATTAAACGAGTAGAATACGGGGTCAGGGTAGATTGGCGCCAATAAAGGGGGGTACAGTACTGTACAAACAATTGAAGCTTTGGCTTCGGGCTTTGGCCGATATTATGATATATATATTGATATTGAAGCTTCGGCTTTGGGCTTGACCGATATATTGATTTTGAAGCTTTGGCTTCGGGCTTGACCAATATATATTGATTTTGAAGCTTCGGCTTCGGGCCTGACCGATATATTGATTTTGAAGCTTCGGCTTCGGGCTTGTCCGCTCTGGTATCCATTTTACCATTATTCAGGACTTGTTTACTTGGGGCAATATGTGGTTAAAGTGTTTGGAAAAAATTGGGTACAAATTTGATTGTACTTTGAAAGGATTACTATATAAGTTTTGTGATTTGGTTCCATAAAGTTGGTTAATTTGTTTTTAACTTATAAATATACTTTGTTTCTATTTTAAAAATATTCAAAGTTGTTATATTTTTTTATGGACACCACTAAGCAAATTGCTTAGCGTGTAGTTTTTTTTCTACACGTAGGTGGAGAACTTGTTGATAGCTTGGACCAAAGTGGAAAAAGTGGATCAGCTTGAAGAGCAAATAAGGAAAGACTAGAGGCGGATTTGTAATTTAATGTAATATTATGGTTTGTAGAATAATGGCATGTACTAGATAGTGTGAGAAATATAAGGTGACATTGAGAAATATTTGGAGAATAATTAGCATTTGGGGAATAATTTGGAGTTTGGAACGCTATATTTGTATTTGTACATATTAAATCTATAAGTATTGAACTCTTATATAGTGAAGTAGAGTTGTTTATTAGGTGAGTATTGTTACTGTGGTGCTCCTTTTATAGGGGGGCGTTACATTTATTGGTATCAGAGCTGAGGTTTAGGCGATTCTAGGACTAGTATGTACATGCCATTTAGGATATAAATATGTTATATTAGTTGTTTGATCCACTTTGGTCCAATTTTCAGGAATAAATTATGGCTAGTAGTAGTCACAACCAGAGTGAGGAAGAGGATGTTGAGAGTACGGTCCGTATTAGATAAGGGGATGAGCAAAGACGTGAACCTCCACCAATTCATGGCTTTCCCGAACAACCTACCCCAGCACAAGCTGCTTTACTTCAGCATATGACTACTGAAGTAATCACACAAGTACTATGAAACATACAAATTCCTTAAGTTCCTGTAGTACCTCACATTGAAAGAAGAGAGGAGAGAACTCCTCTTGAAAGAATCAAGAAGCTTCCGGCTGATGATTTCAAAGGGGACACAGTGAATCCTGCAATTGCAGAAGATTGGCTTGATCATACTAAATGGTGTATGACTAGGCTTCATTTTACAGATGAAGAGAGATTAGACTGTGTGCAAGGTCTACTCAAAGAACAAGCTAGGAGGTGGTGGGATAATATTGTGAGAGAAAGGCGACCCGGAGAAATCACCTGGGGTCTTTTCTTGGAACAATTTGATAAGAAGTACGTTACTGAACGATTCAAGGATGAGTAGAGGAAATTGTTCTTGTCTTTGAGACAGGGATGAATGACTGTATCAGAATATGAAGTTTAATTCCTTAAACTCGAGAGGTATGCTCGTGATATCATTGGCAGTGAAGTAAGGCGCTGTAAAAGATTCGAGGATGGGCTGAATGATGAAATTAAAGTGCATTTACTTGCACAAAAGATTAGAGTGTTCAATGACTTGGTTGATGCTGCTACGGGCATTGAGAAGATCAATTCAGATAGACAACAAAGAATGGCTAAAAGATCTGGATTTCAAAAGGGATCGTAGGGTCCAGTTAGTTCAGAATCTCTAAGTAAGAAACAGAAGGGAACTTCAGAACAAACACAATCTCATTTCAGAGGGTTTTCACTGAGACAAACCATAAGTACGGGATCAGTGGCTAGTGTACCTTCAGGTCGAGGCAGAGGAAATATTCCATAATGTTCTAATTGTGGAAGGATGCATACATGGGAATGTTGGGGAAAAGGTAGAGTTTGCTTTAAATGTGGCTCGAGGGAACATTTGATTGCAAATTATCCTCAAAGACAAATAAGTACATCTGCACCTACAGTAGTTCATACTCCTACAATGCAAGGTGGAAGAGGAAGGGGAAGAGAAAATGCTAGTGGTTCAAGTGGACATGATGTGGCTCAACAAGCACCGCAGAGTGGTAGACCGGGAGGAATGGCGCGAAGTTATGCAATCCGAGGGCCTGAGACTAGAGAATCTACCAAAGTTATTGTCGATAAATTTTCATTCTTTAATCACGATGTTTATACTTTGATAGATCCTGGTTCATCTCATTCATATATATGTACTGCATTAGCACAAGAGAAAGGGTTGCATGTAGAAGAATTAGGAGAAAATATTGAAGTGACTAATCCTTTAGGACACAGTGTGATAGTAAATAAAGTATATATGAATTGCCCTATTATGATTCAACATCAACTTTTCCATGCAAATTTAATTGAGTTACCTTTCCGAGATTATAATGTTATCTTAGGAATGGATTGGTTATCGAAACATCGAGCTGTGGTGGATTGCAAAAACAAAAGAATGTCACTTCAAGCTTCTAATGGAGAAGAAGTAGTTATCATGGGGAAAGATCAGATTACCTCTGTAACATAATTTCTTTTACCAAGACTAAAAGGCTGGTTAGGAAGGGATGTCAGGCCTACCTAATCTTCGCTCTAAAATTGAAGAAAGGTGAGTTAGAATTGCAGAATATTCCTACGGTATGTGATTTTCTAGATGCATTTCCAAAAGAACTACCTGGTTTGCCACCAAAAAGAGAGGTAGAATTCGCAATTAATGCATTGCCAGGTACCGCACCAGTATCCAAAGCACCATACAGAATGGCGCCTGCTGAACTGAAAGAGTTAAAGATTCAGTTGCAAGAATTGTTAGACAAAGGATTCATACGCCCGAGTATATCCCCGTGGGGTGCACCAGTGTTGTTTGTTAAGAAGAAAGATGGGTCGCTCCAATTATGTATTGATTGCCGGGAGTTGAATAAATTGATAGTGAAGAACAAGTATCCATTGCCAAGGATTGAAGACTTATTTGATCAACTCAAGGGTGCCAAATACTTCTCTAAGATTTATTTGAGATTGGTTTACTATCAGATGAGAGTGAAAGATGATGATATTGCAAAGACGGCTTTCCGAACTAGATATGGGCACTATGAATTTTTGGTGATGCCATTTGGTCTAACTAATGCACCAGCAGCATTTATGGACCTTATGAACCGTGTCTTTTATTTATATTTAGACAGGTTTGTAGTGGTTTTCATTGATGATATTTTGGTGTATTCTAAGTCACGGGAAGAGCATGATCAACATTTACGGATAGTCTTCTAAATTTTAAGGGAAAATAAATTGTATACCAAACTTAGCAAATGTGAGTTTTGGCTTGAAGAAGTTTCTTTCTTAGGCCATGTTGTTTCTGCAGAAGGAATTAAAGTGGATCCTAAGAAGATAGAAGCAGTTGTAGAATGGAAACCACCAAAGAACCCTACGAAAGTCAGAAGTTTCCTTGGTTTAGCGAGGTATTATAGAAGATTTGTGAAGAGATTTTCAGTCATTGCTGCCCCACTGACGAAACTACTTCAAAAGAATGCAAAATTTAAGTGGAATCACAAGTGTCAAGAAAGTTTTGAAAAGTTGAAAGCAATGTTGACAAAAGCACCCATCCTTGCCTAACCAGAGCCTGGAAAAGACTTTGTAATCTATAGTGATGCTTCACATAGTGGTCTTGGGTGTGTTTTGATGCAAGAAGGGAAAGTGATTGCCTATGCTTCTAGGCAATCGAAGAATCATGAAAGGAATTATCCTACTCATGACTTGGAAATGGATGCAATAGTCTTTGCCTTGAAAATTTGGCAACACTATCTTTATGGAGAAAAATGTTATATTTACACAGATCACAAAAGCTTGAAATATTTACCAACACAGAAAGAGTTGAATTTAAGGCAAAGAAGGTGGATGGAATTCATTAAAGATTATGATTGTCTTATTGATTACCATCCAGGAAAGGCTAATGTAGTGGCAGATGCTCTCAGTAGAAAGACAATGATGGCACTAAGGGCTATGAATACGGGGTTAGCTCTTACCAGTAGTGGAGCCTTAATTACAGAATTAAAGATTCAACCTGTACTACTATAACAGGTGAAGCAAGCATAAAATGAAGATGGTGACTTAAAGATCATTCAAGCAAGGACACATGTGGATATCGTAGACAACTATATGGTTCGAGAAGATGGATGTCTATATTTTAAAGATAGACTATGTGTGCCAAACAATGAAGAATTAAAGAAGAATATCCTATATGAGGCATATAGTAGTCCTTATGCAATGCATCCAGGAGCAAACAAGATGTACCAAAATTTGAAGAGCCATTATTGGTGGAATGGAATGAAGAAAGACATTACTAACTATGTTGCTCAATGTCTAACTTGTCAACAGGTGAAAGCAGAACATCAAGTTCTTTCTGGATTGTTGCAACCTATAACAATTCCAGAATGGAAATAGGAAAGAATCACAATGGACTTCGTGACATCTTTACCACTTACACAGAAGAAACATGATGCAGAATGGGTTGTTGTAGATAGATTGATAAAGTCTGCCCACTTTCTTCCAGTTAGGATGGATTATTCACTTGATAGGTTGGCTCAGTTATATGTAGATGAGATAGTAAGGCTACACGGAGTGCCTATTTCAATCATTTCTGACCGAGATCCAAGATTTACTTCAAGATTTTGGAAGAAGTTGCAAGAAGCCTTAGGTAGTAAACTTCATTTCAGTACTTCATTTCATCCTCAAACAGATGGTCAATCTAAAAGAATAATTCAGGTGTTAGAAGACATGATGAGAAGTTGTATCATTGAATTTGAGGGAAGTTGGGATAAGTATTTGTCCCTCATGGAGTTTGCCTATAATAACAGCTATCAGTCAAGCATACAAATGGCGCCATACGAGGCATTGTATGGAAGAAAATGCCGAACTCCATTATATTGGATAGAGCTTAGTGAAAACAAGATTGTGGGAGTGGATTTAATTTAGGAACAAAGGAGAAGGTAAAACTTATTCAAGAGAGATTGAAGGCTGCATTAGATAGATAAAAGTCTTATGCTAATCTAAAAAGAAAAGACATTACTTATGAAGTGGGAGATAAAGTATTTCTCAAAGTATCTCCTTGAAAGAAAGTCCTGCAATTTGGCAAGAAAGGCAAGCTCAGTCCGAGATTCATTGGCCCATATGAGGTTATAGAGAAGGTTGGACCGGTAGCTTATCGGTTGGCACTACCCCCAACACTCGACAAAATTCATAATGTGTTCCATGTGTCAATGTTAAGGAGATACAGATCAGATCCATCACATATCTTATCTCCTGATGTCGTAGAAATCGAACCCGACCTGACGTATGAAGAGGAACTGGTACAAATCTTGGCGAGAGAGGCTAAACAATTGAGAAACAAGTCTATTCCTTTGGTAAAAGTACTTTGGAAGAATTGTAAGGTTGAAGAAGCAACTTGGGAACCGGAGGATACAATGAAAACTCAATATCCGCAACTGTTTTCAGGAAATTTTCGGGACGAAAATTTATAAGAGCGGGAGAATTGTAACGAACCGAAATTTCTAAAAATTTGGTTATAATAAATTACTATGGTATTAAAATATCATGGAAATTATTTTTATTGTTATTATTGTTATTGGATATAAGACATGAGGAAATAAGAGTTAATTAAGTAAGATGGATGAATTGGGCATTTAATTAATTGTTCAAGGGCATTTTTGGAAATTGAAAAAAAAAAAAAAAAAAATATGTACAAACCATCCAGCATCTTCCCTTCTTATCTTTCATCTTCTTCTTCCTCTATACATTTACATTTCCTTAACCAAAAATTTTCTCTAATCCAAAAACTTCCGATTTCTTCGATTTAACTTCGAATTCTTGTTAGAAATCGATCCTTAAGCCATCTATCATCATCAATTTCATTCAATCAAGACTAGAAGAGGAGGATTTTAGATTTTAAGGTTCGTATGAATAGTAACCCGAGTTTGAGGTGAGTGATTTTTTGTGAAATTAAAGCTTAATTAGTAGAATTCATGGTAGATTAAGCATATTTATGGTATTAGGAGGTTTATTTATACAATATCTTGATAGAATTAAATATGGCTATTGTAGAGGAAGCTAGTGCAAGCAAATCAAAGGCAAAAGGGGTAGAAGAGAGCTAGAAAGAGCATAGAAAAAGTTTGTGTCTCGAATTTCGATTTATCGGTTTTTCGGAAAAATTTCCAGATTTGTCTCCCTATTTTGTTTTGATGTTTTCTCTTGTTATATAAATCCGATTTGAATAATTCTTGATTCTATTAATATCTACAAAAAGTAAGCAATATATGTTCAGAAGAAACTTTGTTGAATTTCGTTCGTTTTCAATGTGAAAGTTTCGTTTGAAGTTGAGTCATGAAATCTATTTTCAGAAAATCTCAGCTTGGTACACTGTTTAGTATTTTGATCATAACTTTGGTTATACAATTTGGATTTCTTTAATTCTGGTGGTTTTGGAAATCTGAGACATGTGGCTATATATGTTTAGAAGAAAGTTCTTCGATTGGGTGATGTTTACATAGTGAAAAATGCAGGGGAAGTCAGGTTACGAAACCTGAAAAAATTCTGGAAAGTATGAATATTGATTTTATTGAATTTTAATTGAAGTTTGATGCTTAAAAATTTGGGATTTTGATTTCTTAATTACTGAAGTTATGTTGAATTATGATTGATGATTTATACTGGAATTTTTAAGATGTTACTTTGATTTATTGCCCTTATTAAACGAGTAGAATACGGGGTCAGGGTAGATTGGCCCCAATAAAGGGGGGTATAGTACTGTACAAACAATTGAAGCTTTGGCTTCGGGCTTTGGCCGATATTATGATATATATATATTGATATTGAAGCTTCAGCTTCGGGCTTGACCGATATATTGATTTTGAAGCTTCGGCTTCGGGCTTGACCGATATATATTGATTTTGAAGCTTCGGCTTCGGGCTTGACCGATATATTGATTTTGAAGCTTCGGCTTCGGGCTTGTCCGCTCTGGTATCCATTTTACCGTTATTCAGGACTTGTTTACTTTGGGCAATATGTGGTTAAAGTGTGTGGAAAAAATTGGGTACAAATTTGATTGTACTTTGAAAGGATTACTATATAAGTTTTGTGATTTGGTTCCATAAAGTTGGTTAATTTATTTTTAACTTATAAATATACTTTGTTTCTATTTTAAAAATATTCAACGTTGTTATATTTTTTTATGGACACCACTAAGCAAATTGCTTAGCGTGTAGTTGTTTTTCTATACGTAGGTGGAGAACTTGTCGATAGCTTGGACCAAAGTGGAATAAGTGGATCAGCTTGAAGAGCAAATAAGGAAAGACTAGAGGTGGATTTGTAATTTAATGTAATATTATGGTGTGTAGAATAATGACATGTACTAGATAGTGTGAGAAATATAAAGTGACATTGAGAAATATTTGGAGAATAATTAGCATTTGGAGAATAATTTGGAGTTTGGAACGCTATATTTGTATTTCTACATATTAAATCTATAAGTACTGAACTCTTATATAGTGAAGTAGAGTTGTTTATTAGGTGAGTATTGTTACTGTGGCGCTCCCTTTATAGGGGGGAGGGGCGTTACACCTAGTGTCCATTTGATTATCACACTGAATAGCTCGATCCACTTTGACCTTCGGAGCAACATCGGGTAACCTTACTTCGATTTTGACTGGCCACATTGCAAAGAGCTGGTCCTGAGGGAGCTTTGATGCTTACGTAGAGTCCTAAATGGAGAATGGCAGTGTTTCAACCCGACCTCTATAGGCTTTAATCGTCTTGGGAAGTGTCTTTTATATTTATCATATTTTTTTGGGTTGCTTGTTTGCTGCTTTGACTGCTCCTTAACCATGGTTTGGGCAGAGAGGGTTTGTGGTGTTCACTTAAATTTCTTTTGACTAGTTAGGAGGTTGCCCCTTGAAGTAGAACTTTGTTGTCCGAGGCAATGTGACGAAATAGGTCTTACCGAGCCAAGGAGATGCTCCCTTGTGAATTCGGCCGCCTTCTTTTTGGTTAGACTGGTATTAGATTGAACTCCCAGTTATTTTGAAAAGTATCCACTAACCATCTCGGTGAACTTGAGTCGAAGAATTAATGACGGTCGAATCTCATTGGTCATATTCGTTCTTCGTGATGGGAACGACCAAAGAGTAAGGAAACTATGAAGTCCAATAGGAGGAAGGTGCCACACACATTCTCGTGACTCTGATATTGATGGCGCCTTTTCATCTTGGCTGTGTAATTGCAATTTGGGTTTCGCAAGGTATAGACCACCTGCTGAAATTTTTTTTTGAGATAGTCCATGTGATGGCCGCAAGTGGTGAAGCTTTTGTTGGCTTACACATGGTTCCATCGAGGGTGGGATGCTTGGAAATTCGGTGGCCTATTCTGAACGTATCTTCATATGACCAGGCATAAGCGTTATCACAATCTTTAAGCACTCTTATTATCTCACATTTTTCAATGGGAGTCAAATTATTGGAAATGATTACCACTCGAGAGATTCCATTTGTACTCAAACTAATTTCATGCTATAGAGTGTCTCGAATACTGAAAATGTTATGCGTATGCTCATATGAATGCGTGGATCAATTGGGCAAAACGTGAAACACGTAAACAAAATAAAAGTTGCTCCTTGAGCTGAGAGTTTTAAAGGTAGAATCGTTCAAAATAGAAAATTTTACACATCAAATCTGTCATCCTCCACAAGCAAAGGGTCATTGTTGTTGATGTCGGTGGTGAGACCATCCTCGGTTGGTTCCATCAATACATCACCCTAGTCGAAAGCCAGAGTCTCATTCATCTCAGTGGTTGGCGAGATGTCCTTCATAAGACCGTCAATGACCTTTGTGAGCTATTCTATGGTTTCGGTTAACGAGTTACTCATTGCTCTGCCCTCTTCGTGTTTTCACCCTTTCTTTGTTAAAACTGCCATGGCCTTAGTCATTGCGGCAATAGCCTCTTTAACTTCTTTATCGCTTGATTTCTCATCTTCCGCCTAATGGTTAGAGCATAACTTTCCCTTTCCTTTGATCTTGCCTTTAGAGCAGATGACTTTGATGAGTTCCTGTGGCCCATTCCCTTGTTTAGGTAAGCCAGAATTGGTCATCCTCATCTAGTTATCGAACTTTGGCATGGGGGAATTCATATTACTAGGTGCCTTTTCTGGTTTAGCAATCCTCCCTTCGCTTACCAAGCATTGGATGGCCAAAAGTAGGGTTTTATAGTTGTTAGTTTTATGGCCCACTTATACGTGATAGGAGCAAAAGTTATCTTTGTCCTCAGGTTTGGGTGACTCATATACATGAAGGGACTGGATATAATCGACTTTCCTCAAATGATTATAAATGATCCTGAGCGGCAATTTCTACGGGTTTGTACTACTTGAGAGGACGATGTGTGGTTGGGTTGTGGTAGCTAGGACCAAATTTTGAGAGGCCCTTTAGTTCATCCTGACTTAAGATAGCGACACGCCTAATTTATCATGGCCAGCTGATCAATGCATACTGGAGTTCTGGGAAACCCGACCTTTATTTCTTTAGGGTTCCCCCTCTTTCTGATCATAATTAGCTGCCACCAATTGACGCAAGAAGGTTTTAACTTCGGGTGTCATGCCAGGAGGTTGAATGACCTAGTCACATGAGGAGGGGATGTTTCCTTGCGCTGCGAGTGGCTGAGATTGTTTATCCCTCTCACAACGGTTTGGTTGGGAAATAAACAGGTGTTGGGGGTAGGTAGCCCCTTTTGGTGCGACACCAAAATAGGGAGGCATTCTGGATACGAGCAGCGCTAGTTATGATAGAGTGACCAATGTCTAGGATAAGCCATGGGAAAACAAGGGAAGAACTGAATCATAGGTCTCTCTCCTCTATTCAGAGTTAGTAGATAAAGGCGATTACAGGAGAGCTTCAACTTCAGGTGTCATGCCCAAAGATTGCATGACCTGGTTGCTAGATTAAGGGACTGTCAACTGCAGGTGAGTGCTTTAGCTATAGGTGTCACTCCAGAAGATTGCGTGACCTGGTCGCAAACTCCAAACTGGTCATATGGATAAGGAGGTGGCAAATTAAGTCGAGGATTAGATACTAGTTTGGTATTGAAAGGTTTTTGAGGGTAAGTTATTCTTCGAGGTGTTACAATAAACTAAGGAGGTCTGGGAGCAAAAACCGGTGGAGGCACTGTAGGCTGGGCTAATCCACTGGAAGCAGCTGAGAATTGATGAGTAAAATCATTGAAAGATGGGGGAGGATTGGGCTTTTAGCTATAGGCCTCAGGTTTTGGGTTGAGAAAGAGAAGGCTGATTGGGCCATTGAGGTTTAAAGATGGGTTGAGTTTTAACCATATTGGAATAAGCTGGACTGAGGTCGGGTCAGAGCTGATTGATCTGGAAACTAAGCAAACTAAATTGGTCATGCCCCTATCGGGCTGGACAGAACCTAAGCTGAACCATTCTGAATAAACCCATTCTAATTTTGAGTTTGAATATCTGATTCTAATACTTGGTCGGAATGCTTATCTTCCATGGCTTGTCTAACAGCTGCTTGAATAGTTTCTTAAATCTGCTCTTAAATAGCATTTTAGAAGAGATCTAAGCTGATAAATTGGGCCATGGTGATGGCGATTTGGGAGCTAAGAGATGGCATAGGAGCTTCTCCCGAGGTAGGGGTAGGACCAGTTTGCTCCTCGGGCTATGCAACGTCATCATTGTTATGAGGAAGAGACATGGCTGGTGTGAAGAATTGGATTGGGAGGAAGACTCTTCGGATCGTGAATTGAAGGTCAAACCATGAGTGGGTTGTAAATGGTATGGATGGTATGCATGATTTTAGTTAAATAAACGATGTATGATATGCTTATTCTTATGGCTGCACGTAAATATGGTTAGCGATGATACAGAGGCTTATCCTTCCAACATACGGAGGACTTTCGTATCTCTTATCACATATGGTGATTTGTTGTAACTCAACGGAGATACAAAAGAAGTCCCACAGATGTTGCTAAACTTCTTCTACGAATGGAGATTGGTAAGGGTAATTTGATTAAGATTTGGGCCCTTGAAGCCGATGCATACATGAGCACATAGCACATAGCACATAGCACACAAAACATCCCTCTTCCGACCTTATCACTCCCGCATAACGCCATTCAAAAAGGACGGAGGTTAAGTTCAATGCCAATGAACGGCAAAGAAGTGCGTCCCATTTATTTTTTATTGTTTTAGTTCCTAAGGGAAATGACTATGATGGCTTTTCTAACGCGGCTTTGGTATAGGGTTGCTAATGTAGAAGGTTCTTGTTTACCTTGATTCCACGTTACTCAACCACTCCCCAAATACGTGCGATTGCAGGAGTTCACGTGTTGGTTAAAACGAGTGATCCACCCACTAGGCATCCTCAATTCCCGCAGGGCATGAGTTATACTTTCATGAGCTTCTCGGGTAAAATGAGGCATCCTAGTTTTACAAAACTATCTACACGCATAAGGATAAAACGTTATAAAAAAGAATGAATTTTTAATTTGGCCAATGATTTCAATAAATCATCTAAATCTTTTAAACTTATTAAAAAATTTTAAGTTTCAAGTTAGATTAGTTCCCAGCAGAGTCGCCACTGTGAGCGAACAAAATTTCGGACGGGCTGCGAAGCTAGGCCGGAGGACCGATCCCTTGAAAATAATTAGTGATCGTGATTGTGAAAATGATTTTGCATATTCTTATGTTCAAAAGATATGAGATCGAAATCTCGTACTTAAAATAGAGTCACCACCCGGTTCAACTCAACTAGTAAATTTAGGTACGATTTTCCCACCGGGTGGTAGATCATACCTTAAGTAGAGATTTCGGGTTCGGATGATGTTATCTATTTTACATTGACTAAGTTAAAAATTTCATTATTTCTTAATCAGTTTTAATCCACCCTATTTATCATTTTTCTAATTTATATATTGTTAGTGCGTTATCAAGCATTCAAAACTGTAAATAAATTATTACAATCATCCAAAATAAAATGAGGAATTAAAGAAAAATTACATGGCTTTTCAAATCCTATACATTTATTTATACAATAAATAAAATACCCGTAGGCCTAACATACATCTAACCTAAATCTACCTGCGCAAAACGGTTAGCACAAATACAGCACGTATATAGGATATATCACACATAAAGCATGCATAATTAGAGAACCAAACAAGACACGAGTTAGCATGATCATGGCATACTTACTGTACAATTTTATGGAGCCCGATTGGATGGCTAAAATGGTGTTTGAATGTCTTTGTGAGAAAATTCTGTTTTATCCATATTTTAAACTCGATTTGTTATTTTAAACGGAATATTGGTGAAAATGCCACATGTTATGGGGTGAGGACTATTTTCGGGGAGTTCTGGACTCTCATCATTGCATTGTACATCCTAGCTTTAGAAATTAAACTAGGTCAAAAATGAAAACAAAAATAAACATGCTGCCCAAAACCTTATACCGCCGGCGGTATGAATGAAGCCGCCGACGGCATCAATGATACCGCTGACGATTTCATTTACACGGGCAGGAAGATTGACATTTTGGGTACCATAAAGAAAGGGTCCCACAAGAAAATAGAGCCATTGGGGACAAAGGAAGCCTCTGGTAGAATCACTGATGTCGCTGGCGACATGGGTGATGTCGGCGGCTTCACTTTCTTGCAGCAGCAGTAGTTAACGGTCGAAAAGCGATCGAAAATCCAAAACTAAGCACAAAACAACAAATAAACACAACAAACAAGTAAAAAGAAAGCCAAAGAGCTATAAGACTCAGAATTTTTACCTCGAGGCCGTGAATCCGCCTCTTCGTGATCCCAATGACACCTCCGAGGAGCTCGAAATGATGATTTGGGTAGTAAATGGGGGATTTAAGTCTCTAAATCATATTATGTTGATTTTAAACCTAAAGTGTACTGATTTTAAGTTAAACATCAGAGAGTTCAATGAAGAAAAACCAAGAAAAGATGGAGTAATTCATCTTTTCTTACCTGTTCTACACCTTATCGCATTAAAACTAACCAAAATCTCTCTAAGATTTCAAGTTATAATTGCCAACCCCTATTTCAGCTGAAGAAGGGTCTTTATATAGGCTAAAATCCGATGGAAATCGACTTTTATCAATTATTCGGCGGGTATCGAGCAAGCATGCAAAAAGCTATTTGCTATAGAAACTCAAGCCGCCGCGGCATTTATGATACCGTCGGTGGTATCGCTGGAGCCGCTGACGGCTTCAACTTCTGTCAGGTCTGAAAAGTAAGCATGGCCTAGCCTAAAAAGGTGGAAAAGGTGAAAAGATCCGCCCAAAAGAGATTTAAGTGGGATATTTTGAATAATTAGGGTTATTTTTGAATTTTTATGGTTATTCAGGACTAAATTAATTTTTGGATGCAAATCATCAATTCGAGCTCCCACCGGACGCGTTATCGGACACGCCGAATTGAATTTTTTCGAAAATAAAATTCATAAAGAAATTTTTATCGGTAATAAAAATTCCAAAAGAGAATTTTTATCATGAGGAATAAAATCAAATATACGTCATCATCGTCTCGCGAGAGGGACTATAAAATCCCGTGCTCACACTAAGGATTTTGTTGTTGGTCTTTACTTGCCTAAACAAGTAGAAGAAGGTGTAGTTGATACTTGTTTTAAAGTGTTTAAGTTTTTTTACTCAGATTCTATGTGGTTTGAAAAGTGGAGAGATTTTGTTGGTTTATAAGTGTAGAGCTTTGATTTGTAATGACCTAATATCTGGGGAATATAAGGATATTAGGATTCCATGTATGCCAGTTTGATTTGAAGTTTGTTGGCCTTTATGTAGTTAATGTAACTTGAACTTCATATCCATTCATTTCAATCCAATTCAACTCTAAATTAATAAATTCAATTCAAGAGAACATAATCTAAATCTACACACAAAAAATATATAATAAAAGTATTTCTTTTTTCATACTGCACGTTTCAATATAAATTATTTATAATGTTACAGTTTTGAAAGAATAAACATCACTTCAGTCATCCAATTATTTGGACATAAAGCCGGTTTCACAAATCATATGATTGTTAATTTCGATGCTTGTTACTTTCTCCTATTGACAATATACTTTCTATAATATTAGTATAACTAACCATTATGCAATGGCTACAAATTGATATATATAAACTTAATTTAAGACAAATTATGCAAAATCTGATCATTTATCTTCAATTATTATTGGAAAAATATTGGTTTCATAAAAATCCAAAATGCATGCTTTCAATTTGTAAGCTAATTTGTGTCATTAACGACAGATTTGGAATACTGAGATAGTCATGGTGGCATATTTTGTACTGTTTGAGCCTACTCCTTAACTATTGATGAGAAGAAAACAGAACTTGTCCATCAGAATTATCATTTTAATTAACTATTTTCTCTTGCAGTTCGCTCGATATCTTCAATTTTCTTTCAACGATTCTTAAAATTAAACATAAATCATTATTTTATTTTTCCATCTCCCAATTTCATTTCACTCTAACCACAACTAAGCATGCCTCACAAAGAAGAAAACAGATCAAAACATCGGCCAAACACAACCACAATAAACAACCTTCCACGAGAGATTAACCTGGAAATCATTTCAAGACTACCAATCGAATCCTTAATCCTAACAAAATGGGTTTGCCGTTCATGGCGAACATCGGCACAAAATCCAGTTCTTGCTTCAATGCACTTCTCTCGCACAGCCAACAACTATAATCCATGTCTCCTCCTCCATGATATCGAAAACCATCCTTCCTCTCTGCATTTTTCTGCTGCAAAAGATACTCACACAATGACAAGACTTTTTGTCCCCATGATTCCCCAGTTCTCCATCGCAGGTTCTTGCAATGGATTACTATGCTTATTTAATCCGCTTTTCAGACAAGAAGCTTACATATTCAATCCTTCTACAATAGTTTACACTCAACTCCCTAAACCGATACAGTTTCCTACCAACAACGAGTGGCAACTGGATTTGGTTTCAGTTTAGTAACAAAGCAGTACAAGGTTGTGAGAATTGTTTACTACAGAACACAATATAACCCTAACCCGGTAGGAATTGTAAAGCGTCCTCCGGAAGATTCTGAGGTGGGAGTTTTGATAGTAAAAAGCAGTGATTTTGTGTGGAGAAGCAAAGGGAAAACACCTTATCAAATCGAAGGAGAGCCTTCGAATGTATTGGTTAATGGAAGACTTCATTGGTTGAGTCATCGAAGGGGTTATCAGGCACGTGCTAAGATCATCTCGTTCGATATGGACTTGAAGAATTCTGGGAACTTTCGAACCCTAGTTACAGAAGGTTTGCTATATTTTGCACTCATTTGGTAGATTTAAGAGGTTATCTTTGTGGGGTTGAGCGAGGCAGGGGACTTATTGATGTTTGGGTGATGAAAGAGTATGGAGTGCAGGAGTCATGGGTTAAGGAATTCAGGATAGGATACAGTTTTTTGGATAACTTTTTGAAAGCTCGAGTTTTATGCATGCTTGAAAATGGTGAGATTTTGCTTGAGGATGGAAGTAGAAGTATGATTTCTTATGATGAAAGAAATGAAAGTTTCAAGGAGATTGGTGCAGTAAGAGGTTTGCCTGCTTGTTTTAAAGCTATTGTTCATATAGGCACCCTTAATTCGTTCGATACCCCAATTATTTTGTAAAGAAAAATAGGTCAGATAACCCGGTTTCATTAAATGGAAAAAGGAACCTCCACACAAAATTAAATCAATGTATATGAACTCTTTTTAGATATGAGATTGCAAGTTAAACATATGACACATTTTGTGCGGGGGATCTTTTTCCACCTAGAAGAATATGGATTCACCAGGTGTACACGAAAGCTTTTCATTCTCAGTAGACCTATGAAAAAAGTGTCTTCGGTTGCCATAATGAATAGAATATAAATTAAGCATATAGTTACGGTGTGCATATATATATACATATATAAGTTTTTCATTTGATCATTTTGCATAGACTATCATTGTGCCTTAGGCCTTCTATCACATGCATTTCACCAGTAAGAAGCTCCACTAATAGGCCTTCTATCACATGCATTTCACCAGTAAGAAGCTCCACCAATCCTTCCAGACAGCGAAATTAAGATTAAAATTAAGGCTAAAAAGCATTCTGTGATCTCATTTAGATGCAAAAGTAGATGATAGACAGCAGAAAGAAGAAATACATACCATTTGTATAATGTCGACAATCATGATGGCCAACTCTCAAATCAGTATCCCATTCATCATTGAATTTAGTAGCAGCGTCTATAGCATTATTCTCTTTGGAGGAACCAATTAACCAGCATTTACTTCTTGGCAACCTTTTCAACTTCCTCACAAGAACATCTCCTAATAGAATTGCAATTTTCAATACATAGACTACCATTCCCAAATATTTTATAAGCAAACACCAATTAAATTATAAGTAATAACCATTATGATTAATTTCGCTTTCAAATTTCAATATTCAATAGAGGCAATAACTAATTGTCTTCACCTGGAACTCATCTTCCCGATAGAACTGAAGTGCTGTATGTATATTTTCAGGATCTTTGTCTGAAAATAAAAAACTACAAAGTCCTACAGAAATACACAAGTTAATCAGATTCTGGTTTAGCTAACTAGCACTCGGTTCAAAAATCAAACTGATTAGAGTAACAAAAGCAATTAATCGAATCGGAAACAGAAACATGGAAAGCAAAATAAAGAAGAAGAGGCGAAATTGCAAGACATGAGAAAGAGATTGAACGATGACGAAGAAGTGGCGCAAATCCCGGAGATGGAGAGAGTAAGTAGTAGGCATGAGAAGCTGAGGTGGACCTTTGGAAGCTCTTAAAGGGACAGATGCTACATACACCTGTTCCTGTTTGTAATTATTTCTTCTCATCACCAATCCTGGTTTCATACCATAGCAGAAGCCATTCAACTATCAAATGAGTGACTGTGAAACTGAAGACTATTATATAGGCGTTATGTTAACCATCACAGGAAAATGAAAATCTAACCATATCGAAACAAATTGGATCGTGTGGCCGCAACTGATAGACTGGTTCTATGGCCCGGCTACACTAATTTGAATGCAACCTGCTTCTTCAGGGCCTAGATAAAAGGCAAAGCATTGGACAATATTTGTAAAATAATTATCTTTTTTCTATACTTGGGCATCCTCTGGGTTTGGGTCGAGTTCAATGGGGCCTAACTAAAAATCTAGCAATCCAAGTCCGGCCCAACATGTAAATAATTTTATTCGGCCTCGGGCCGGGCCGGGCCAGGCCTTAATAAAATTATCGAAACTCAAGTCCAGCCTGTCCGGCCCGCCCACTACTTTTTTTAGAAAAATCTAATTATACAGGCGTTTGTGTCCATAACTAAAAAAAGTTCAACCTTAATTATACATAAATCAAATTTAAAAAAATAATATGAACTTCAAAGCAACAACAACAAATATCAAATATCCTATGGAAATATAAATAATTTTGTTGAATGAAAGGGTAACGTCACTAACTAATTTAGTGGCTCAACGTATTGACAAATGTATTTAGTTCTTTATGTATTTTGAGGGGAGAAAGATATTAATAAATGTATGTGAGATGTTGAGAGTGAATCACCCAATTCAAAGTTGAAAATATAATCTTCTTGAGGATTGAAATTTCTTTTTACTAAATACCTGAGAAAGAGATTGAACAATGACGAAGAAGTGGCGCAAATCCCAGAGATGGAGAGAGTAAGCAGTAGGCATGAGAATCTGGGGTCGACCTTTGGAAGCTCTTAAAGGGACAGATGTCACATACACTTGTTCCTCTTTGCAATTGCTTCTTCTCATCACCAATGTTGGTTTTGTTAAGTCCAAACCAATTTAAAGGCTAATTAACTAATTTGGAGGCTAATTAATTGCCAACAAATAAGGTGAGAAGATGGTAGTTAGTAATTGACATATTAATTGTCAATTAGAAAGTTGATGCAACTTTTTTTACATATAAATAGGCATTTCCCATAGTCCAAATTTATCAAGCAAAATTTGAGAGTTTCATTTTGTAGAGAGTTATATTTCCTACAAAGGAGCTTAAGAGAAGTTAGGGGAGTAAATTGAGTACTTTAGGAAATACTTCACTATTGGGTGTAAGGGTTAATTTGAGTGTTCCAATTTTTCTCCTAAAATCATTTTATACCTCAAGCTTGGGTATACTTGAGATAGCTTATTGTATTCCCATTATTTATTAGTTGAGTTATTTTGGTGCCCCGTAGTTTGTCCCTTTAAAGGATTTTCCACGTAAATCTTTGTATCTTTTTTATTGCTCTATTTATTTTTATACTCGTTGTTGCTATATCTATTTTAGTTAATATATATCTCATTGCTATCGAATTGATATACGGGTCCGAACAAGTGGTATCAGAGCTGTTGGTTTCATAAAGGTGGTTGTGTTAATTAAAATGGAAGGTTCTTCAACATCCATGATCAAATTGAACGGTTCGAACTGGTTAATTTGGAAGCCCATGATGGAGGATATATTGTACTGCAAAGATATGCATGAAGCAATCGAAGGAGAGACCGCAAAGCCGAAAGACATGAAAGATCCAGATTGGAGCAAGTTGAATAGAAAGGCCATCGATACCATTCGCCAGTGGCTAGATTTCAACGTGTTCGGCCATGTCTCGGAGGAAACGTCTGCCCATGAGCTATGGAAGAAGCTGCAAGATCTTTATGATCGGAAAACTGCTGGAAATAAGTCGTTCCGAATAAGGAAACTTGTCAACATGAAATATAAGGAGGGAACTCCTATTGCCGAATTTCTAAATGAATTTTGAAGTGTTATTAATCAGTTATCTTCTATGAAAATCACACTTGAAGATGAGGTACAATTCTTATTGTTGCTCAATTCTTTAGCTGAGAGTTGGGAAACCTAGGTGGTATCTGTGACCAATTCCGCTCATGATGGAAAAGTTTCCTTGAACTAGGCTGTTAGCACTCTACTCAATGAGGAAACAAGGAGGAGATTTTTAATTACTGAAAGTAGTCAAGCTCTTGTCACAGAACAAAGAGGCCAAAGTAAAATTAGAGGTCCCAATAATCCTGACAAATCCAAAGGAGGAGACAAGTTCAGAGGCAGATCTAAGTCCAAGGGTAGAGTCAAATGCTACCACTGTGGACTAGAAGGCCATATGAAGAGGAACTATCGAAAGCTGAAGAGAGAACAAAAGGATGGCAATTACCAGGAGGAAGACAAGAACACCATTGCAGCAACTGAGGAGATTGTTGTTCTTTCCTTCAGTCATGAAGAACAATGTCTGCAAGTCTTAAGTCAAGATGATACGAAATGGGTGATTGACACTGCACCATCTTATCACGCCACTCCCAACAAGGAGTTCTTCACCATATATAGAGCAGTAAATTTTGGTGTGGTAAAGATGGGAAATAATGGGCATTCCAAAATTATTGGAATTGGTGACATTCGTATTAAGACGAACACTAACTGCACACTCATTCTCAAATAAGTTAGACATGTTCCCGATTTGAGCCTGAACTTAATATCTTATGGTGTCCTAGATCGTGAAGGCTTCGAGAATTTCTTCGGGAGCAGGAAATGGAAGCTTACCAGGAATTCCTTGGTGATTGCAAAAGGTGCCATATGTTGTACACTGTACAAAACAAATGCAGTCATTTGTAAAGATGGATTACATGCTGTTGAAGAAGAGCCTTAACCAGATTTATGGCATATAAGATTGGCTCATATCAGTTAGAAAGGGTTACAGATTCTAGCAAAGAAGGCGCTTGTAATTTCTGCTAAGGATACACCACTATCTCCATGTGATTACTACTTATTCGGGAAGCTACATAGAGTGTCATTCAACAAGTCATCAAGTAGAAAGTCAAGTGTTCTTGACTTGGTGCACTCAGATGTATGTGGCCCCTTTGAATATGAGACCTTGGGAGGTAATAAGTATTTTTTTACTTTCATCGATGATGCATCACGGAAGCTGTGGATGTATTTCTTGAGAATAAAAGAACAGGTATTCCAGTCATTCCAGAAATTTCATGTTATAGTGGAAAGAGAGACAAATAAGAAATTAAAATGTCACGAATCTGACAATGGAGGTGAATACATATCACATGAATTTGAGAGCTATTATTCTAGAAATGGAATTCGACATGAAAAGACTATACCTAGAACCCACAACACAATGGTGTAGCAGAAAGGATGAATCATACTATTATAGAGAAGGTTAGATGTATGCTCAAAATGGCTAACTTGCCAAAGTCATTTTAGGGAGAAGCAGCACCCACGGCCTGCTATCTCATCAATAGGTCACCATCTGCTGCTCTTGATTTTGATATTCTAGAAAGAGTATGGACTGGAAAAGATGTTCAATACTCTTATCTGAAAGTGTTCAGCTATAAGGCATTTGCACATGTGCCTAAGGAGCAATGGTCAAAGCTTGATGACAAATCAAGTCCATGTATCTTCCTTGGATATGGAGATAAAGAGTTCGGGTACAAACTATAGGACCCAGAGAAGAAGAAGACCATCAGAAGCAGAGATGTAGTCTTTTGAGAAAATGAGACTATAGAAAGCTTTAAGAAGAATGGAAAGTCAAGACTTGTGAATGACATCATTCCCAGCCATGTTCCTTCATCATCAGAAAGTACCATTGGTGGAGATGAGGAACAAGTTCAGAATTTCCAGACCTAATGGAGGATCACGAGCAAGAAGATATTGATAAGCAGGGGGAGCAACCCACCCAGCAAGCTGAAGCTGAACAATAGCTTAGAATATCTACCAGGGATAGCCAACCAACATCAAAGTATCCTAGTTCTGTATATATTATCCTTACTGATGAGGGAGAGCTAGAGAATTTTCAGGAAGTTCTAACTCATGCAGATAAAGAATCTTGGCTTGAGGCAATGCAAGATGAGATGAAGTCCTTGTAGAAAAATAACACATATGAGTTAGTCGAACTTCCTACAGGAAGAAAAGCCTTAAAGAACAAATGGGTTTTCAAGCTCAAAAGAGATGGCAATGGAAATCTAGTGAAGTATAAAGCTCGTCTAGTAGTGAAAGGATTCCAACAATAGAAAGGAATTGATTTTGATGAAATCTTTTCTCCGGTGGTTAAAATGACTTTTATTCGAGCAGTTCTAAGCTTAGTAGCAAGTTTGAATCTTGAGCTTGAGCAATTAGATGTGAAAACTACCTTCCTTCATGGTGACCTAGAGGAAGAAATCTACATGGTGCAACCAGAAGGCTTCGAAGTAAAAGGGAAAGAGCACATGGTTTGTATGTTGTAAAAGAGTCTGTATGGGTTAAAACAAGCACCCAAGTAATGGTACAACAAGTTTGACTCTTTCATGCCATGGCTACAAGAAGACCCAGACGGATCCATGTGTCTACTTCAAGAGATTCTCTAATAACAACTTCATCATATTATTGTTATACGTTGATGACATGTTGATCGTGGGACAAGATGTTTCTTCAATTCATAAATTGAAAGAGCAATTAGCAAAGTCCTTTGACATAAGGACTTGGGTCTAACACAACAGATTTTGGGCATGAGAATTGTTCGTGATCGAAGCAACAACAGGTTGTGGCTGTTACAAGAAAAATATGTTGAACGTGTGCTATAACATTTCAACATGTTGAATGCTAAACCAGCTAGCATTCCTCTTGCCGGACATCTAAAGCTGAGTAAGGAATATTGTCCTACAACTAAAGAAGAGAAGGAAGACATGAGAAAGATTCCATATCCCTCTGCAGTGGGGAGTTTGATGTATATGATGGTTTGCTCAAGGCCAGACATTGCACATGCTGTTGGAGTTGTAAGCAGATTCTTAGAGAGTTCGGAAATACAACACTGGGAAGCTGTAAGGTGGATTCTCACATATTTGAAGGGAAGTTTAAAGAAGTGTTTATGTTATGGAGGATCTAAACCAATCCTAGAAGGCTTCGTTGATGCTGACATGGAAGGAGATCTTAATCATAGAAATTCAACTTTGGGATACGTATTTATATTTGTCGGGGGAGCAATTTCTTGGCAATCTAAATTATAAAAATGTTTTGCACTTTCTATAACCGAAGCGGAGTACATTTCAGCTGCTGAAGCAGGAAAAGAGATGATTTGGTTAAAGAGATTCTTTGAAGAGTTGGGTCAAAAACAAGCTAACTGCATAATATATTGCGATGGTCAAAGTGCTATATAGACTTAAGCAAGAATACTATGTATCATTCTAAAACAAAGCACATTGATATGCGTTATCACTGGATACGCGAGCAACTGGAAAAGGGGATTTTTCATCTTTAGAAAATTCCAACAAAAGAGAACCCCTCAGATATGTTGACAAAAGTTATTCCTTAGGATAAGTTTGAGTTGTATAATGAGCTGATCGGCATGAGCTCCAAGTAAGAGCTTATTTCATACCCCATTGGTTTGGAGGGGGAGAATTGTTAAGTCCAAACCAATTTGGAGGCTAATTAAGTCAACTAATTTGGAGGCTAATTAATTACTAATAAATAAGGTGAGAAGATGGTAGTTAGTAATTGGCATATTAATTGCCAATTGGAAAGTTGATGCAACTTTTTTTGCCTATAAATAGGTATTTCCCATAATCC
The DNA here is from genome assembly GCA_947683365.1 of Euphorbia pulcherrima. NCBI lineage: Eukaryota > Viridiplantae > Streptophyta > Magnoliopsida > Malpighiales > Euphorbiaceae > Euphorbia > Euphorbia pulcherrima. The sequence goes on along the minus strand of CANTUS010000001.1, from coordinate 77,772,831 downwards.
AAATTTATCAAGCAAAATTTGAGAGTTTCCTTTTTTAGAGAGTTATATTACCTATAAAAGAGCTTAAAAGAAGTTAGGGGAGTAAATTGAGTACTTTGGGAAATACTACACGATTGGGTGTAAGGGTTAATTTGAGTGTTTCAATTTTTCTCCTAAAATCATTTTTATACCTCAAGCTTGGGTATACTTGAAAGAGCTTATTGTATTCCCATTATTTATTAATGGAATTGTTTTGGTACCCCGTGATTTTTCCCTTTAAAGGGTTTTCTACATAAATCTTTGTGTCTCTTTTATTGCTCTATTTATTTTTATACTCATTATTACTACATCTATTTTAGTTAATACATATAACCTTGCCATCCAATTAATATGCCGGTCCCAACAGGTTTTAGTAAAAGCCATTCAATTATCTAATGAGTGACTTTGAAATTGAAGACTATTATATAGGCCTTATGTTAACCATCACAGGAAAATGAAAATCTAACTATATCAGAACAAATTGGATCGTGTGGCCATAACTGATAGGCTGGTTCTATGGCCCATGGGCTACACTAATTTGAATGCAACCTGCTTCTCTAGGGCCTAGATAAAAGGGAAAAGCACTTAATTGGACAATATTTATAAAATAATTACCTTTTCTCTAGACCTCAGCATGGTTTCGATTTGGATCGTGTTCAATTGGACCTAATTAAAAATCTAGCAATTCAAGCCCGACTGAACATGTAAATAATTTTATTGGGCCTTGGGCCAGGTCAGGCCTTGAAAAAATTATTAAAACTCAAGCCCAACCTGCCGGCCCGCCCACTACTTGTTTTTTTAGAAAAATCTAATTATACAGTTCTTTGTGTCCACAATTAAAAAAAGTTCAACCTTAATTATACATAAATCAAATAAAAAAAATCTGAACTTAAAATCAACCATAACAAATATCAAATATCCAATGGAAATGTAAATATTTTTTGTTGAATGAAAGAGTAACGTCAGTAACTAATAAACGTGGCTCAACGTATTAATAAACGTGGCTCAACGTATTAATAAACGTATTTAGTTCTTTATGTATTTTGAGGGGAGAAAGATATTAATAAATGTATGTGAGATGTTGAGAGTGAAACACCCAATTCAAAGTTGAAAATATAACCTTCTTGAGGATTGAAATTTTTTTTTACTAAATACAACTGGATGCATTGATAATTACTAATTATTTATTACACTCGTTCACGATAATGACCTGACTCTTCAAATTGATTTTGTTATAAATAAAATATATATTACTAATATTTTTTTAATTTATTCAGGCGGACGGGTCGGGCTTGGATTTTAGTATTAAAACCAAACTCAGCCCAAATATTAATCAGGCTCCTGGAGGTTCGGGCCGGGCCGGGCTTATGCTATAAATTACTTGTTCAAACACATCCCATAGAGAACAGGTATGGGCGGACCTGTGGGCTCATGCCCAGGTCTACTTTTTCCTCAAAAAAACGCGTGCAACCGAGATGGAATTTCTCAATCTGCGGCCAACCTTTATATGCCTTACATAAACACATGAAACTCACCACAAATCGCGTTATTCAGTTGACATCTCTTCTCTATTATCTCTAGTTAACGATTCAAAGTTACAGTCCCAATTTTATTTTACTTTTCGATTTCATTTATGTTCTTCGTTCTCAATTTCAGATCTGATTTTTTATTCAAATCTATTTTTCAAATCGATTTCATCTGTGTTCTTCGTTCTCAACTTCATATTTGAATTCTGATTCAAATTAAATCGATTTCATCTGTGTTCTCCGTTCTCAATTTATGATTCAAATATGTTCTTCATTCGCGATTTCTTTTCTCTACAATGATCCAGATTTGAAATCAAATTTCAGAGTTCAAATTTCATCTGTGTTCTCCGTTCTCGATTTCTTCTGTGTTCTTCGTTCTCAATTTCAGATTTGATTTCTGATTCAAATATGTTTCTCTTTCACGATTTCTTTGCTCTACTACGATCTAGATTTGGAATCGAATTTCATAATTCAAATTTAATCTATGTTCTCCATTCTCGATTTCTTATGTGTTCTTCGTTCTCAATTTGAGATTTTTTTTCTGATACAAATATGTTCTTCTTTTGCAATTTCTTTGCTCTACTGCGATCCAGATTTTGGATTGAATTTTGGAATTCAAAGATGCACATCACTCCTATTTTGTTTCATGTAAACGGATCATGGACTGATGATCACAGATTTATCTAATTTGTATGTTATTACACACCTGTTACACATCTAGTACATATCTACTACATACATGTTACATATCAATTATATACCTACTACAAGTCTAATAAGAGTGTTTGATGAGCATATAACATAGTTTTAACAACATTGTATCATATAAGAATGTAGTTGAAATGCTCCTTTATATCTGTTACACATCTAGTACAGATCTACTACATACATGTTACATATCTGTTATACAATTACTACAAGTCTAATAAATGTATAATATAATATGTCTATATGAGCAGATGACATTTCGGACGGCTGTGAAGACGGGCCGAAAGACTGACCTCTTAAAAATGATGTGATGATAGAAAATCATTTTGCATATTTTAATACTAAAAAGATACGAGATTGAAATCCCATATTTAAGACAGAGTCGCCATCCGGTTCAGCTCAACCGAGAAATTTAAGTATGATTTTCCCACTGGATGGTAGACCATACCTTAAATAGAGATTCTAAGTTCAGATAATGCTATATATTCTTCATTGGCCAATTTAAAAGTATCATTCTTTCTTATACGGTTTTAATTCACCCTATTTAATGTTTTTGATTTATATATTGTGTTAGCACGTTTTAGCAAGCATTCAAAGGTGATAAATTATCGTAGTCATCCAACAAATAAAAATGCGAAAATTAAAATAATAATTACAAGGCTTTCCAAATCTTATACATTTGTCTAAACAAGAAATAAATACCCGAAGGCCTAACATACATCTATCCTAAATCTACCTGCATGGAGAAGTTAGCATAGATACGGTACGTGCATGAGATATATCACACAAAGGGGCACCCCCGACAATGGGGTCTGAGGGGCGGCAGCTGTGAGGGGATGGCATTTTACGTGATGGCTGCGAAGCCGGGCTGATGGACCGATCTCCCGAAAATAATTGTGTGATGGTGATTGTGAAAAATGGTTTTGCATATTTTTATGTTCAAAAGATACGAGATTGAAATCCCGTACTTAAAATAGAGTCGCCATCGGGTTCAGCTCAATCTAAAAATTTTTGGTACGATTTTCCCACCGGGTGGTAGACCATACCTTAAGTAGAGATTCCGATTTCGGATGATGTTATCTATTTTACATTGGCCATGTTAAAAGATTTCATTCTTTCTTAATGGGTTTTAATCCACCCTATTTATTGTGTTTTCGGTTTATATATTATTATCGTGTTATCAAGCATTCAAAGTTGTAAATAAATAAATTATTACAGTCATCCTAAATAAAATGCGAAAAATAAAATAATAATTACAAGGCTTTCTAAATCCTATACATTTGTTTATACAATAAATAAAATACCCGAAGGCCTAGCATTCATCTTTCCTGAATCTACTTGCACGAAAACGGTTAGCACAAATACGGTACGTTGTACGAGGTACATCACATAACATGCATAGTTAGTAAACTAAACATGACCTGAGTTAGTGTGAATATGGCATATTTATTTTACAATTTATGGACCCCAGTTAGATGGCTAAAATGAGGTTTAAATGGCGTTTGCTGGAAAATTCTGTTATATCCATATTTTAGACTCGATAATTATTTTAACCAGATTATTAGTGAAAATACCACATGTTATGGGGTGAGGTCTATTTTCAGGAGGTTTTGGACCCCCGTCGTTGCACTATACATCCTAGCTTCGAAAATTAAACTAGGTTAAAAATAAAACAAAAATGAAACTGCTGTCCAAAACTCCATACCGCCGGTGGCCTGATGTCATTGGCGATCTCATTTACACAAGTAGGCTGTATGAAATTCTAGATACCATAAAGAAAGGATCCTGCAAGAAAATAGAGCCATTGGGGATAAATAAGGCCACTGGCGGTATCAACGATGCCTCTGGCGATATGGTTGATACCGCCGGCAGCTTTAAGTGCCTCCGGTGGCTTCAGTTTCTTGCAGCAACTATTTTCAACTGAAAACCGATCGAAAACCCAAAACTAAGTACAAAACAACAACTAAATACAATAAACAAGTAAAATGAAAGCCAAAGAGCTATAAGACTTAGAATTTTTACCTCGGGGCTGTGAATGCACCTCTTCGTGATCCAAATGGCACCTCTGGGGAGCTCAAATGATGATTTGGGAAGTAAAGGGGTGATTTAGGTGTCTAAATCCTACTTTAGTGATTCTAAACTTAAAATCCTCCTAAATATCAGAGAGTTTAGGTAAGAAAAACCAAGAAACGATGGATTGAATCCTCTTTTCTTACATTTTCTAGACTTTATCCCACTAGAACTACCTAAAATACACAAAATCTCCTAAAGATTTCAAGTGGTGGAAGTGTTGAACCCTTAATTCTGCTGAAAATAGTTGTTTATATAGGCTAAAATTCGGTGGAAAGATTGACTTTGATCAATTATTCGATGGATATCGAGCAAAAAGCTGACTACTGTAGAATTCATGACGTCGGCGGCATGGGTGATACCGCCGGTGGTATCGCTGATGCCGATGGCGGCATCAGCTTCTGTCAGGTCTGAAAAGTAAGCATGGCCTAGCCTAAAAGGATGAAAAGGTGCCTAAATCCGCACAAAAAGCAATTTCACCGGAATTTTTGAATATTTAGGGTTTTGGTTGACTTTGTAACGGTATTTAGGACTAAATTATTTTTTGGGTCCAAATCATCAGTTTGAGCTACCACTGGATGCGTTATCGGACACGTCGAATGAATTTTTCTAAAAATAAAATTCATAAAGAATTTTTTTATCGGTAATAAAAATTCCATAAAAGGATTTTTATCATGAGGAATAAAATTAGGTATACGTCATCATCGTCTCGCGAGAGGGACTGCAAAATTCCGTGCTCACAGGCTTCCCTTTGAGGGATCACTGCTGCCACAGGTCAGTATGATCGCACGAAAAGAGCAAGGGTTTAGAAATTGTACCTGATAGCTGGCGTGCTAGGTCTGAAGGATGACAAGATTCTAATTCATCTGGAACTTCACTTGGTGATTGGTTTGCCCTTTGGTCGGGCTCGGGCTTTGATGATTGGCGGGTTGGACTCAAAGGATGACTTGATTTTAGCTTTGTTAGGACCTTCATTTGATGATATGTTTGCCCCTTAGTCGAGCTTGAGCTTTGTGGTTTGCCAAGCGGGGCTTGGGCTTTTAGGTTTGCTAAGCAGGGCTTGGGCGTTTTAGGTTTGCCAAGCGGTGCTTGGGTTTTTAGGTTTGCCAGGTAGGGCTTGGGCTTTCAGGTTCGATTTGCAAAGAGTGATAAGTAAAACAAGATTAGACAAGCTTTTAAATAACGTTTTCACTACTTGATCAATTTTGTGAAACAAAAATATTTTTGCCCCTTCGATCAATAATAAAAATGTGATAATTAGAAGAATAAGGGTTACAGAAGTCCTGGGATGTCGAGGTTTGAGTTGAGATCTCGCTGAACTGTTGAAAAGGCAACTAAAATGCCCCTAGAGAACTTAATGTTGCCGGCGGTATGGAGTGATGCCGCTGGCGATTTGGTTGATGCCGGTAGTGGTATGGGGTGCCATGTGGCACCTTTGATTATCAAAGAAATTCAAAATTGCCCTCATGAAAATGGGACAGCTAGCAGCTTGGGTGATGACGCCGGTGGTATAGAGGGACAGTTTTGGATATAATTAAACTCCTCGGATTTTGCGTGGGCATTTAAAAAGAGTTAAAACTCTTCTTTTTTCTCTTATTTTAGTAACAGAGGTCGATACACTCTTCTTCTTCCTCCCTACTCTTCACACAAAACTTAACCCTTCTCTTTCTACTCCTAATCATGAAGAAAATCTTCCACGTAAGTCCAGTAGCTTCAAGTATGATGATCTGCCTGCTTCTTCTATTAAGGGGCTGAAACTTTGCCCGATTCACGTGGGCTATGGCTTTAAAGATTCCAACATCATATTTAGGTATGGGATTCCGGCTCCAATCGATAATCTGGTCTCAGACAAGAAAAACCATATCTTTTATGTCCAGGTAATCCTACAAAACTCAAACCTTTTTGTTTTGTTTGAAGATTTCAGTTTTAGACTCAAAAAAGGTAGAATAAAGGTTTTAAACAAGAGATATATGTTAGAATACATGTTATAGGCCTTTTTTTGCTTGATTTATGCCCTGAAACTGATAAATTGCGCTTTTTTGGTGATTTGGTGTGATTTTGGGCAAAACTGGATTCTGCTCGCATAAATTGATGCCGTCGACAACATCACTCCTGTCGCCAGTAGCTTCAGGCCTTCTAAAAAGGGGCGGACTTATGCCATATTGCTGCTGATTCTAGCGATATAGCTAGCGACATCATTCATACCGCCCGCAGTATGGTCGATGTCGCCAGCGGCATCAGCAGTATTCCAACATCTATAATATAAAGAGAAAATTACTTATCTGTTGCTTTTTCTGATTTTTTACAGCCGTATGTCCTCACTTGCACCAGAGGAATGGGGACTATTGGCGAGTAGTGGCAATACATTAAGAAGAAGGATTCTACACTTACAGCTGCCATAGATGACAAGGGATTTAGGGGTCTAGCCCGTGCTATGCCCCTACTGATGCCAAAGCTTTCCCACCCGGCCTTAACTGCTTTAACTGAGAAGTGGTCCAAGACCATTCACACCTTTTATCTCCAGATTGGCTTGGTGACTATTACCCCTTTCGATATGGTGGTAATTACTGGCTGCCATGGACCAAAGAAGTTATTCATTTTGACGTTTATATGGAGAGGAACCAACTCAGGAGGCCGGTGGTAAAAAGGGTGACAAAACTCTTTGGATTTAAGCCCAAGTCAGGGTGATTATACTATGGAGAGTTGCAAGAGTACTGGATGGAGGTTGGAAAGGTCCCAGAGACCTAGGGGGATGCTTGCGTCTGCTCTTTTATCATTTCATTACTGACCGTGTTATTCTTTCTTATTTCAGGCAGTATGGTCAACTATGGGTTGAATTCTACTGTCGAGGATGTAGCGACTATCAAGGAGAAGAACTGGCCTAGGGCAATTTTAGCTCAGATGTACTATAGGCTAGAGGTAGGAGCCCGTAAGAAGGAAAAGGTCCTTCGCTTGAGCCATTTGCTGCTTCAGGTATAACCTTTTGAATAGTGCTTTATTATCATGGTTAGTTGCTTTTCTCTTTTTGGAGTGTTGAGCTATTAGCTGCCAATTGTACAGGTTTGGGCCTTTGAGCATCAGATCCTCCCCTCAGTTAAGTTTAATACTACGGTGCAGCCGGGTTCACATTTTCTTGCCCTGTGGTGCGAGAGCGTTGGAGGACTCGACAAGTATTCTATCGCATACAGGAAGGCATTGAGGAACTTATAGATTGGCTCAGTATGTTACTTTGACTTTTAGCCCTATCTTACATTCAACAAACCATTAGTCAAAAAACACATTTATAAATTTAAATTGCTTACATTAGCTTTCTGCTTGATTCATTGGCCATGTCATTAGGGACCCTTTCGAGGAGGTGTCCAACCATGATGTTATCCTTATGGTCCAGCGGGAGGTGGATGATTATAGGTTCATGATGGAGTGTCCCTTGGCTTTGCCTTGGTACTTGGGGGAGAGAGTTCGCGGTTGGAGGGAGTTTATGCCTGCTGCTAGGCCAATGCCTATAGATCCTCTTACAGGCCTCTGGCGGCCTTACTTGACCTTTACTGGTACGACCAATAAGGCTGATTATTTAGAGGGCAATAGTCGAGTGTTTGGAAGTGTCCCTGGCCCTTATAATGGCCACATATCGCGCTTGCTTAATATGTGCCCCCACATCTATTCCAATGACTCTATTGCCTTCCATACAAAAAAAGGAAGGAAGAGTTAAAAAGGCAAAGGCACGTCATCGTTAATGAGAGTAATGAGGATGATGAAGAAAGTGGTGGTGGTGAGGGCAATCCCGAGGGGCAGGGCAAGGTTGGCCAGGATCCACCGATGGGTCACGAGGGGCACCATTCTTCTGATGTGAGATCGCTCCTTTTTTATATTTATATAAATATGCCATATGCTTGGATCAAAACGGTTGCTTATGCTTGCCTTTTATATTACTTTTAGTTTTCAAGCACTTCCCAAGAAGAGAGGCCGACCCGAGGATAGCAGAGAACAAGGCCAGGGTAGACTCGAGGGTGCTAAATTCATAAAAAGGGCACTTCTCGACTGCTTTGGAGACTCATTTCCTACTCATGAACTTGAGAGGCAATTTTTGGACTAGGGAGATAACTCTGAATAGCCATTCGCTGCACTTTATGCCAATGGACACTACTCACGTAAGTCTTGCGCAAATGCTAACAAATCCATACGATAAGTCCATTATGAATTCCTTTTGATTGCCTTTTAGATTTTTAGGTCACTCGTAGGGAGGCAGATCGGCTTGCTAGAAACACCTTTGCTCTTAGGGACACTCTCGTTTCTCAAACCTTGGTCGCTCAGGTATATTTCCTATTATGATATGACATTGTAAAATAAAATGCATGTATGAATGTTATTAATGACATGGATTATTGTTGTTTCTCTGTCTGTAGGATTTTATGGCCCTCACACTATCAGATGCTAATTTAGCCCAATGGAGGTACCAGGAAGAGACGGGGGCACTCTGACACCGTGTGAGTGAGTTAGAGAACCACTTTCTTTTGGACGAGCTGAAGTATTCATCTTGCTCGATTGATGGTGGTCACCAGTTCTAGATTCACCTGCTGATCCCCATTTCCCTTTTCTTTTTATTTTTATATGGATTTGGTTTGTATGCCCTTGATACAATGGGTTTGAATGTTTAATTTTGGACTTTGGGTGATTTTGGTTTTTTTAGGCTTAGGATTTGGAAATTTGGGTACTCTTGGGCCTTCAGGCTTATGGTTTGAAGAAGATTTGAATTTTATGCTTGGATATGTTTTGGAAACAGATTACAGGGTCCCTACAGGTCATTTTATAGGTCTGAATTGATAAAAATAGGCCTGAAATTCACAGAAAATACTATCATGCCGCCGGCGGTATCATTGATATCGCCATCCATATGAAAATTTGATTTGATATCGCCATCCATATGAAAATTTGATTTACTAAATGATATAGACAAAGTCGCCCGCAATCCATACCGCTGGCGACATTATGTCATATCGCCCAACTCTCACTCTATACCACTGGCGGCATCGGCAATATGGTCGGGGACATCACTAACCCAAAAACTCAGATTCAGCCATTTTCTCAAATTCTGCCATGGTAAACCATAATCAGCAACTATAGGGCTTCCTAGAGAGCCTGGGAAATGTAGACTGGAAGAAGTAAGAAAAATTTGGTCTATAAGGCTTTCGATACATCGCGGTGTGGCCCGTAAGTCCTGAATTCCTTTATGCTGTGTTGACTTTCTAGGATCAGATGGACCATGTATTCTGATTTTCTTCGTTCGAGCTATGCCCCTTGTTTGAAGAGTTCCATACCGTATTAGGGGTTCCATGCCCTAAGGGTGTTCCCCTGTCACTCCTGGAGTTTCACTTTGGTATGGATGGCGTGTCATGAGGGTTGTGGAATCTAGACTCCGTGGACCTGCTTCTGTCCCGGCTTCCTGACAAGCTTGGATTTCAGCTTAGTGCTGTGTTGGAGTGGTGCCGAGGGGCCCCTAGATCTCACCTTGCTTGGCCTTCCATGGTTGCGTTGTTACTTATGGCGGAGTTCATATACAGAGTGTGCCTAGTTGCCCCATTCAGGCTGATTTTGCTTATCGAGCCTTAGGGCTATAAATGAGACAAGCCGTTCATGAATAACTCGGTGTTCGGCTCGATAAGAGCATGACTCAGCTCAACTCGATTTATAAATGAACTGTTTGTGAACATGATTTTGAGCTCAAATAATAAATGAGCTGAACATGAACAAGTCCTAGCTCGGCTCGAAAACTCACGAACAAACTCGATTAGAGGCTCATGAACAAGTTCATGAACATGCTCGATAAAAGCTCGTGAACTAACTTAATTACAATTTTCACATAATAAAATATTTATAAAACTATGACAAAATATATTTTTAAAATAGTTGATGAAATAATTTGTATTTATAATATAAACGCATAGTCTATAATCCAATTTATGACCCATATTAACAATACTTACTAGTTAAATTTATACCCAAAGAATTAATTTATAGTATAAATACTTAAAAGTCTTAAATTAGGTTCTCTTCGTTGTCTTTTGTTTAAGGATATTATATCAGTTATTGCGATATTATGATATTAAGAGCTTACTTTTTCATATTTTGTTATTAATTGTGTTCGTAAACAAAAATAAATGAGGTTGTTCATTAATAAATTAATGAACTGATCACAAACAAAATTAATGAGTTGTTCGGGAATAGCTCGTGAACAAACGACCAAGTAAATGTCCCAAACACGAATAGGATTTTGAGCTCGATTCTAGCTCGGCCTGACTCGTGTTCGTTTAAAAGTTAAACGAGCTGAACACGAACAGACCACAACTCGGGTTCACTTGACTCGTTTATAACCCTATTGGGCCTATATCGACAAGGCCTTCCCCTATAGCCTTGTAACTAGCAGAGATCCTGCTAAACACAGAAGACGCTTCCACCGACCTGACTCTTATCAGTGACCATCTCACACTACTATAATTATTCATTCTCTCCCATCTTACAAATTGTTTACATCCTTCTACCCTTATCTGAAATTGGTTTACAGGTATGGCTGACAGAGAAGCTGAAGCTGAAGCTGAAGATGGCACCGCAGGGGAACCCAAAGAAGTACTTACTTGTCCATCTGAGGGAAATGGGGCTTATGCAATCAGATTTTGATCAGTTGGCATTTAACAGTTGAGTGCCTATTCTAAGGGGGTATACTGATTTACAAATATAGTGGGTCAGCCCATGGTGGATCCTGCGTTTAGTTGCTAGGTCTGGAGAGGTCTTCATTCTATTCTCTGTATCGATTGTACCATCAGCACGTAAGCAACAGGGAGTCTCAATGAAGCTACCTGAGAACTAAATCGGAGTCTACAAACCCAGGTGGGTGAACCATATCCGGGAGAAGTAGGCTAGGGAGGCCATATTCGAGACTTTGGACTATACTCATGTGGAGACTATTGATGCTGATATACACTACAGAGGATGGCTTACTAAGATTAGACATTTGACGACTTGATCTGAGCGATCTTAGGCCCGCATTGAGGGAGAGCGAGCTGAGCAGGGACATGAGCCTTTTTCCACAACCGCCTTGTAGAGGATTTCTAGGTATTATGATGATGATGCTGGGAGTCCGTCTTAAGATGCGCTTTCTTTAGTTCTATCCTTTGCATAGGCTAGTCAGGGTGACAGACCTATCGAACTTTATTTTATTATATGTCTTTTATTTGGTTCTAATTTTTGCATTGACTACCCCTAACAATCTATCAAACCTTGTCTTAATTTTTTCCTAGACCGCCTTTTTTAGGTTTTCAATCCAGCAGACTTTTTCTAACTTTTGCATAGACCTTGCTCTTTTTAGTCCATCAGAATTATTTTTATTTATTGCGCGCTTTGATTTAGAATAATGTGGATTCTACATTCGGTTTACTTGAGCTATTTTGACCATATGGATACAAAATTCACATAAACATAAGCATTCAGAATTCAGCAAAAGGGATACTTTTATTAAGTGAAGTAAAACAAAGTACACGATGTTTGGTTATCATTTTCATTGATTTAACTCCCGGTGCCAACTAGCCTAGATTGGTTTTCTAGAAGGCACTCTCTCTTTCATTGCGTACCCTAATTTTTCCCTAGATCACCCTTTTTGGGTTTTTGATCTACCGATTTTATCATATCCCTTAATTTTTGCACGGCTAATTTACAGAATACCAACCGTTGGGTGTCACCCTATTTTTTGCCCGATTAGTAAAAGACCGAAAGGTGAGTGATTATTATATCTATTTTTTATGCCAGTTTTTCTGATTTATTTCTTTTGTGATAACGCTTAAGCCTTTCCTAGTTTACGGGGTTCATAAACTCGTTCCCATCCATATCCATGAGCTTAGCTGCCCCCTTGTTGAGCATCTTCTTTATCACATACGATCCTTCCTATTTAGGCCTGAAGTTGCCCCTTGCATTAGTGGTGGAAAGTTTTAGCCGTTTAAGGACTAAATCTCCAGCTTTTGGGGGAAACTTCTTGTTTCTTACCCAACTATTATAGGCTTGAGCCGTGTGCTACTGATACATCTGAAGATTATCTAGGGCCCTTAACCTTTGTTTATCCATCATATTCAACTGCTCAAACCTTGCTTGAGTCCATTCAAATTCTTTCAACTTAGCTTCTAATGTGACTCTCAGTAAGGTTACTTGAGTTTCATTTGGCAAAACAGCTTCCATTTCATAGACCAGGGAGAATGGAGTTTGACCAGTCAAGGTACGGACGCTTGTGCGATATCCCTAAATAGCAAAAGGTAGCTTGTTTGCCCAATCCCTATAATTGGCTGTCATCTTAGAAAGGATATTCTTTACCAATTTATTAGCTATCTCAACAACCCGATTGGCTTGCAGTTTGTATGGAGAAGATCTTTGGTGTTCAATCCGGTATTTCTCAATCAGATTGGCGGTTGCCCTTTGAAATTGTACCCTGTTATCTGAGTCTATATGGTGCAGAAGTCCATATTGGGCAAAAACGTGCTTCTCTATGAACTTGGCCATCTTCTTGGTGGTGACGTTGGTGTAAGATTCGGCCTCTACCTATTTCGAGAAATAGTCCACTACTACCATGATAAATCTATGCCCGTTTGTTGATGAATGATGAATTTCACCAATTATGTCTATCCCCCACATCAAGAATGGCCAAGGAGTAGATAAATGATGGAGCTCAATGGGTGGTAGATGCTGCATATCCCTATAAATCTAGCATTGGTGTCACCGCTTGACCTGGGCGATGCAATCAACCGTTAGGGTGAGCCAAAAATATCCCAATCGTTGAATTTTCTTTACGAGAGCAAGACCATTCATATGAGGGTCACAATCACTGGCATGGACCTGATCAATCACCTTCTGAGCCTCTAATTCAGTTAAGTAATAAAGTAGTAAACCGTCACTAGTGCGCTTGAACAGATTATTATCGATAATTCAGAACTGGACAACGAGCTGCCTTAGAGTGGTATGATCCGGGTTAAACCAGGGAATATTGTCTAGTTTGGAGAAACATGACTATATCAGAGTACCAACAATGCTCGGTTGAGATGGCGAGAACCTGCTGAATCGGCTGAGCGTGGTAGGGGATCTTAGTCGTTAATAGAACCAAAGGATAGATAGGCTACTGTTGCGGTCCTTCCTATAAGGAGGCCAGGGTGGCCAGATAGGCAGCCATTTAGTTCTCATCTCAGGGGACGTGGCGATACAAGCAAGAGGTTAACTTCTCGGATAAGCCTCAGACTGCCTCGACATAATGGATTCTTCTTTAATTTCCCAATCCTAGAAAACCTGAAGGATCACAAGAGTCGAATCACTGATGTCAGACACCATACGGGCCCCGACCTGGAGGAGAGCTTCAAGACCGAACAAATAGGATTCATATTTAGCTCCATTATTGGTGACAGCGGATTTTAAGCATTTGGATAATAAGATGATTTGGTTATCCAATGTGACGATGATAACTCCAAGGCTTGATCCCCTTCAGTTTACAGCACAATCAAAGAACATAGTCCACATATGCTCGAGGGTTTTAACAGAAGTGAGCTGCTGATCTACAAACTCCAGGTTCTCAACATAATCAGAGTTAAGTGGTTGATTAGCCAAGAATTCTACCACTCCTCACCCCTTAATAACCTTCTTCGTTACATACTGAATGTCAAATTCGGTTAGAAATAGCAACCATAGAGAAAGTTTATTGGCTAAAGTTAGGGATTAGCAAAGATACTTCATGGGGTCAATCTTAGCCATGGCTTGGACTCGGTAGGATTGGAAGTAATGGCACAACTTCTTAGTGAGCCAGACCATGGTGGTGCAAGTTTTCTCTACAATCAAGTATCGGGTTTTATAATCCAAGAACTTTTTACTAAAGTAGTAGATCACGTGTTCCTATTTATCATCATGTTCCTGGACAAGCACTGCCCCTACAGAAGACTCTTTGATAGCCAGGTATAGGATCAAAGGTTTCCTGGGGATGGGGGGTTTTAAAATGGATGGATCAACAAGGTAAGCTTTGATTCTATCAAATGTCACTTGGCACTAATCATTCTGTACCACTGGTTGCTGCTTTTTTTAACAATTTAAAGATGGGTTCACACACGATAGTAAGGCGGGCAATGAACTGACTGACATACTATAAGGACCCCAAAAACGATCGGACTTCTTCTATTTTAGGTGGAGGTATATCTCTGATGGCCTTAGCCTTATCAAGATCCATTTCAATTCCTTTTGGACTAACCAGATGTCCCAGTAACTTACCTGAAGTAACCCGAAACACACACTTCTTTGAATTCAGGTAGAGATTATACTTCTCGATATGAGTTATAAATCTGTCAAGAATAGCAGGGTGCTCTTCTCGGATAGTAGACTTTACAATTATATTGTCCACATACACTTCTACCTTTTTACAGATTATGTCGTGCAATAGGGCGGTTACGGTACGCTGATAAGTGGCCCTGGCATTATTCAACCCAAAGGGCATTACTTTGTAACAATAAACCCCCCATTCAGTAATGAACGTCGTTTTAACCTTATCGATGATATCTACCAAAATCTGATTGTAACCTAAGAATCTGTCTATAAATAAGTACATAACTGCCATGGTGACACTGTTAATCAGAACATCAATGTGAGGAAGCGGGAAATCATCCTTAGGTGAAGCTTTATTGAGATCTCGGAAGTTGACACAAACTCGGACCCTACCATCTTTCTTCAAAACTGAAACAATGTTGGACAACCAAGTCGGGTATTCCACAACTTTGATAAAGCGAGCCTCTATTAACCTTGAAACCTCTGCCCTAACTTGGTCTGCCCATTCTAGTCTTAATCAAAGGAGCTTCTGCTTGACATGCCTAAACTTAGGATCGGTGGGAATTCTATACTCGGCAATCTGACGATCAACCCTAGGCATATCTTCATACGACCAAGCAAAAGCGTTAACATGTCTTTTAAACACTTTTATTATCTCACTTTTTTCCTTGGGAGTTAAGTCATTGGAAATGGTTACCATTTTAGGGTTGTCATCAGTACTTAGGTTTATTTGACTTAAAGAAGTATCGCTAATGCCAAAAACGTTATGCTTATGGTTATGTGAATGCATGGATCCATCAGGAAAAACATCAAACAAGTAAGCAAAGCAAGAGTCATTCATTGAATTGAAAGCATTATAGACGACATTGTTTGCATAAAATACATCAGAAATATTGAAAATTACATCATCTATAGCATCCTCCTCCACAAGCGGAGGGGCTTCAGTGTCAATGTTAGCAGTAGGTGGAGCATCCTCTGTAGTCTTCATCAGAATGGCATCCAGGTTATGTTCCAGAGCCTTCTTTTAGTCGGCAGTGAGGGACGGTTCCTAAGACAGGTTAGATTTCTCGGTTATAGCACTGGCAAGCTTTTTCACGATCTTAGTCATGGAATCCTTTTCCCCAATTCTCTCACCCTTCCAACCCTTCTTCATTAGAAATGCCATAGCCTTGGTCATGGTAACTACAGCATCTTTAACTTCTGGATCAATGGACTCTTAATCACTTCCCCCAGACTCATTCTTAGGATATGCCTTTCCCTTTCCCTTGGCCTTATCGGAAATGATGTTGATAGGCGCAATAGGCTCAGTGGGTTCGGGTTCAGTAGAAACAACCAACCAGCCGACCTCAAACCCATAGACATCCTTGAAGATCTCAAAACCGGGCCACATCTTCCTATCATGCTCAATAGGTTCAGGTTCTCCCTTATAAGGCCTCTTGCCTTAAATTTTGCAAACAGTCACTATGCGATAGTAGCTAGAAGGAACACGATGATAGGTCTTTCTAGGCTTATACCCTAACCCTGCTTGGTAGACAAGCACCTTTGACTCCAAAGACTCGATAATTCCTTGCTCATGTATTCCACAGCCCTTTCTTGACTTGAACCTAGCACGCTTCATCAATTTTCCCATTCCAGAGTGGAGATAACTGTGCCAAATGGGAGGTAATTTCTCAGTTTTACTAATCACAGCAACATGAAGACCTTCCTCCAGTTTAGCTTCGGCTTCTATAACAGCCACAATAGAAGCGGGGTCGGCTTCTATAGTTACCAACCTATTCTCGTGAATGAGTTTGATTTTTTAAAGGAGAGTGGAGGGAACTGCGCCCAAGACGTGGAGCCAAGGTCGATTGAGCAATAAAGAGTAAGTTACAGGGATGTCGAGTATAGTGAACTGCACTTTGCTTGTAACTCCTCCAATAGTGACTTTTGCTTCAAAGGCCCCAATCACACTACGTGTTGAATCATCATAAGCACGGATAATGGTGTTGGATTTCTCAAGCATTTCCTCTGACATGCCCAAGTGAGGAAGGACTTTCAAGGGATAGAGATTTAGGGCAAAGCTATCATCTACCATGACACAGGGTTTGGTCTTATTGAGGATCTAAATTTGGATGAACAGGGCCTTGTTATAATCCCTACCCTCAAGTGGGAGATTGAAATGGTCAAATACAATATGTCGTCCCTTCTTTGGAGGAATAACTTCTCATGGTAGCTTCCAAATTGATTCTTATACGGTTGAGGTAGATTCTAAATTGAGCAGTCGCTTAATCAATCCCCTATTATGCCCATCAGAATCAATAACCAACTGCAAGATATTGTAATGATCTTGGGTATTCTTGAGCTAAGTAATGAGAGGATCAACCACGAGACTGGTCAAAATAGGCGGAGGTGGAGAAAGAGGCCTTGCAGTGGTGCTTACTCTCCTAGGGATCAGGTCCTTATCTAGATGGAGATGACGATCCTTGGCCTGATATATACGGCCAATCCAAGTAATGTTGAGAACATTATTGAGTAAGACATTTGGAGTGGCTCATGTTTTAAACAAATATTATAGTTCATTAGGGTCTGAATTCGGGTCTAGCAACTTATACCCATCCACACTGAAAAAGTTCATTTTGGTCGACCTTAAATAGTTCATTTGGCTTTTCATTGGTAGGCAAATCAACCCTAAACATTTCAGTACTTACGGCCTTAGCTACTTTGACTACTCCCTCATCTTCATCAGAATAGTCATCCTTCGAAATAAAGGAATCTACACTGAAGAGCGGCTTCTTATCAGTTTTCATTCTCTTAGCCATAAAAGGCTGAGTTCTGCAGCTTTCTTTCTCAGGTGCAGTTAGGTCTACTTCCATACCTTGAACTGAATTAACTCCCGGATTAGCTTGGCTAATTCGATCAAAGACTAAGTTGGATGGAAGACCCGAATTGATAACCAAAACTGAATTGCTACTCCCTGGCTCTCGAGTAAGGAGATCAAATATTATGGCTTTGAGTAAGTCGGATTAGATCATGCCCACCTTATTCGCAAAATTTGGCAAAGGGTTATTCAAGGGTCTTGGGGCTTTATTAGGTTCAGCGATCTTTCCCTCACTAACAAGGCACTGGATAGTTGAGAGTAAGGCCTTACAGTTGTTGGTTTGGTGACCCACTTGAATGTGGTAATTGCATAAATTATTCTTATCCTCGTGTTTGGGCTATTTGTACTCCTGAAGGGAATGGATATAACCTGCTTCCCTCAAACGGTTAAAAATAACCCGGAGGGGGAGCTTGTATAGATTGGCCAAAATGAAAGGATGACGAGGAGGCTGGATTACAGTGACTGCTAATGGAGCTGGAGTGATTGCTAGGGGTGTAACAGGGGCTTGAAAAACTGCCTGAACTGTCGTTGGGGCTTTGGGTTTAGCAGGTACTGGAGCTGTGGGCTGAGTATCATTATTCTTTCTAAACTAGGACTTTCCTGCCTTTTCTACTTCTTTACACTCTGTATCACATTTAATTTTCTCAGCTTTTTCTAACACAGCCTTATAAGAGAGGAATGAATCCATAGCCATTTCTATGAGGAAAAGAGGGAGGGAGCCCTCTAGGAGTTTAACAATCATCTCCTCAAGACTCATTTTAGATTTCATCAGAACCTGGGTTGACATCCACCGATTAAAATACTACTTGAAGGTTTCGATGGGTAGTTGGCGAACTCCCTCAAGGTGTTGGAGGGTTGTTTCCATCATGGTGTTAAAACCATAGTGCACTTTCAAAGCCTCAAAAAGAAGTTTCCAATCAGTGAGAATGTGTTGAGGTAGAGTATGATACCATTTAAGAGCACGACCCCGAAGTGAATAGGGAAATATTTCAGCAAGCACTTTATCACTTAGTTTCTTCACACGCAATACTCTTTCGTATATAATAATGTGGGAAGCAAGGGCACCAGACCCATTATAATGTGCTATATTTAGCATAGTGAAATTATTGGAGACCCAATCCTCTCCTCTTTTGGGTTCCTTGGCAGCTATGAGATGGTCGATGTAAGCTTGAATCTCTGGTGTCACGCCCAGAGGTTGCGTGACTAGGTCATTGATGGGCTGGTCAGTGAAAGCTGCGGCCTCGTATGTCACTCTCAGAGGCTGCCTAACCTAGTCATGGTTATTCTAAGAGGCCATCATTTGGCAAACAAAAGCAGCTACTTCAGGTGTCACGCCTGGAGGCTGCGTGACCTGGTCATGGTTCGAGATCGATGAAGATGGTGGAGGAATGTCATAGCTAGGATGAGCAATCATTTGGCTACTAAAAGGATTCTAGGGATAAGTAGTGCCCCTAGGGGTTACAATAAATGGAGGAGGAGTAAAAGAAGGTAGAGGCTGGATTAGCCCGCTAGAAGAAGTTAAAAACTGATGAGTGAATACTGGAGGAATCGAGTTCTGAGCTAAAGGTCTTGGATTGTAAAGAACAATCGATGGGTTTGTCGAGGTTTGCAGAAAAGCATAGGTTTGCCCAAACTGAAATAGGCTTGCCATAGGTTGAGTTGAGTGAAAAACAGGTGCAATGGGTCTTGTCCCTACTAGATCGGCCAACATCTGTGTTGAACCATTCTAGGCTTACATATCGGACTCATAGACACGATTGGAATCCTTATCCTTAAGGGCTTGCCTGACGTCAGCTTGGACAGTGGTTTGGATAGAGGCTTAGAATGCATCTGAGTTCAGAAATTAAGCCATAGCACTGGCGAGGTCAAATCCAGGGGCATCTGAGATTATGTTCTCGGGGTAGGAGTAGGGCCTAATATATCCTTAGGCGGAGAGAGGTTTCCTTCATTGTTCGGGAAAGACATGACTAGCTAAGAGGAATTATAACCCAACTAAATCTGCTCTGAATCTGACTCCCCACTGGAATCAGTATACAAAACCCTTTCAACTTCCGTGGTGACTATCGAGGTGAGAGAACGACGAATCAGATGGTGCTCAGGCCTTCTCCAAATCGGGGTATGATGATAACTTTGCCTTCTCCTAGCTAAAACGGTAGGCAGAAGATTAGATCATGTATGGATTGTGTGATGCCATGGATGGGGTGAATGAACTTTGTCTGATAATTGATGCATGGTATGTACGGCTGCACATAGACGTGGTTAGCGATGATGCGACGGCTTATCCCTCCAATAAATGTGGGACATTCGTACCCATCGTCACATATAGTGATATGTCATGACTCAATGAGGTACAAAATAAGTCCTACGGATGTTGCTAAACCTCTTCAACGAATGGATATTGGTAAGGGCAAGTTGATTGATTTTTTGCTCTAAAAGCCGATGCATGGGTGATATATGAGCACGTAGCATACAAAACGTCCCTCTTCTAACCTTATGACTCCCGCATAATGCCTCTTTGAAAAGGATGGAGGTTAGCTTCTTCACCGAAAATGGCGAAGAAGTGCGTCCCTCTTCTAAGGGAATGAAGTGCTAAGGCTTTTTCTAGCGCGGCTTTAGTATTAGGTTGTTGATGTAAAAGGTTCTCGTTTACCTTGATTCCACGTTACTCGACCACTCCCTAAATAGGTGCTATCGCAGGAATTCACATGGTTGTTGAAATGAGTGATTTACCCACTAGGCATCCTCAGTTCCAAACAGGGCATGAGTGATACTTTTGCGAGCTTCTGGGGTAAAATGGGACACCTAATCTTAGTGAACTATCTATATGGGTAAGGATAAAACATTATATAAAAGAATGAAGTTTTAATTTGGTCAATGATTTTAATACATCATCTAAATCTTTTAATCTTATTGAAAACTTTAAGTTCAAGTTTAAAGAGATCAATCCCCAGCAGAGTCGCTACTGTGAACCGACGACATTTTTTGTGACGGCTGTGAAGCCGAGCCGGTGGATTGGTCTCCTGAAAATAATTATGTGATGGTGATTGTGAAAAATAGTTTTGCATATTTTTATGTTCGAAAGATACGAGATCAAAATCTCGTACCTAAAATAGAGTCACCACCCGGTTCAGCTCAACCAGGAAATTTTTTGTACGATTTTCCCACCGGGTGGTAGACCATACCTTAAGTAGAGATTTCAAGTTCGGATAATGTTATCTATTTTACATTAGCCAAGTTAAAAGATTGCATTCTTTCTTAATCGGTTTTAATCCACCCAATTTATATCGTTTTCGGTTTATATACTATTATCGCGTTATCAAACATGCAAAGCTGTAAATAAATAAATTATTTCAGTTATCCCAAATAAAATGCAGAAAATAAAATAATAATTACAAGGCTTTTCAAATCCTATACATTTGTCTATTTAATAAATAAATACCCGAAGGCCTAGCATTCATCTATCCTTAATCTACCTGCACGAAAAAGGTTAGCACAAATACAAAACGTTGTACGAGGTACATCACATAACATGCATAGTTAGTAAACCAAACGAGACCCGAGTTAGCATGAACATGGTATATTCATTTTACAATTTATGGAGTCTAGTTAGATGGCTAAAAATGAGGTTTAAAAGGCGCTTTTGGGAAAATTCTGTTATATCCATATTTTAGACTCCATAATTATTTTAATTGGATTATTAGTGAAAATTCTATATGTTATGGGGTGAGGTCTGTTTTTAGGAGGTTCTGGACCCCCGCCATTACACTGTACATCCTAGCTTCGGAAATTAAACTAGTTCAAAAATAAAATGAAACTGAAACTATTGTCTAGAACTCCATACCGCGGACGGTATGAATGAGGCTGCCGGCGGCATCACTGATGCCGTTGGTGATCTCATTTACACACGCAGGCTGTATGACATTTTGGATACCATAAAGAAAGGGTCATGTAAGAAAATAGAGCCATTGGGGACAAATGAGGCCACTGGCGGTATCAATGATGCCGCTGGCGACATGGTTGATTCCGCCGGAGGCTTTAAGTGCCTCCAACGGCTTCAATTTCCTGTAGCAGCTGTTTTTGGTCGGAAAGCGACTAAAAACCCAAAACTAAGCACAAAACTGCAAGTAAACACAACAAACAAGTAAAATGAAAGCCAAAGAGCTATGAGACTCAGAATTTTTGCCTCAGGGCCTTGAATTTACCTCTTCGGATCCAAATGACATTTTTGGGGAGCTCAAATGATGATTTGGGAAGTAAAGGGGTGATTTAGGTCTCTAAATCCTACTTTAGTAATTCTTAACTTAAAATCCTCTTAAATATCAGCGAGTTCAGTAAAAAAAACCTACCTTTTCTAGACTTTATCCCACTAAAACTAGCTAAAATACTCAAAATCTCCTTAAGATTTCAAGTGGTGGAAGTTTTGAACCCTTAATTCTACTGAAAATGGTTGTTTATATAGGCTAAAATCTGGTGGAAAGATTGACTTTGATCAATTATCCGGCGGATATCGAGCAAAAAGCTGACTGTTGCAGAATTCATGTCGCCGATGGCATAGATGATACTGCCGGCGGTATCCCTGATGCTGCTGGCAGCATCAGCTTCTGCTAGGGCTGAAAAGTAAGCATGACCTAGCCTAAAAAGGTGAAAAGGTGCCTAAATCCGCACAAAAACCAATTTCAGCGGGATTTTTGAATATTTAGGGTTTTGGTTGACTTTTTAAGGGTATTTAGGACTAAATTATTTTTTGCGTGCAAATCATCGGTTTGAGCTACCACCGGACACGTTATCAGACACGTCAAACTGAATTTTTCTGAAAATAAAATTCATAAAGAATTTTTTATTGGTAATAAAAATTCCAAAAAAAATTTTTTATCATAAGGAATAAAATCTGGTATACGTCATCATCGTCTCGCGGGAGGGACTGCAAAATCCCGTGCTCATAGCAGCCCCTCGTAGGGTCCAAGAGGCAGTGCCCCTTACGGGGTTGAGGGGCGGTAGCCCCTCATGGGGTCATGGGGCAGCGCCCCGGACGGGGTCCGGGTTCAGAGGATATTGACTCCACACAATAGAGCAAGTGTACTCCGTCGATCAAGTAATAAAGAGTAAGAAGGATGTAGATCCCACGAGGACTATGCTTACAATTTCTAAATGTAGTCTGGTTTTGTTTAACTAGGCGAGATGATATTATAATTTATTGGATTTGATTCTAAGTCTAAAAATGAAATTAAAATGAACGATAAGCAAAAATAAAATAAAGTGATTTGTTATTTAATAGTGAAACAAGCTAAGGCATTTGGTTTCACTTGACATTCATTTTAGCAATTCTCAAAGCAATGCAATATTTCTATCATATTCCAAGGATGGCAAAACCCGTAAATAATTAACTCCAATTAAGGTTATTAATTCTAATTCTTGATCTAAACACTTAGACTTGGTCTATCTTAAGCACCTAGATAAGAAAAGCATTAAGTTCATGGAATCCTAGCGCAAACTAGTGAGCCACAATAGCAATGGTCATGCGATATCGACATGTTATGTATTTTCATTAGTTTAGTCCTTTGGTCCATTATAAACTAACTATGAACATTAAAATAGATGGTCACACATTCAAAGCATTAAGCATATCATAACATGTTCAATGGAAGATAATAGGAAATACTTGCATAAAACTTCAAGAAATTACATAAAACTCATGCCAAGATCCACCATAGCTAAGGCTATGGTGGAATTAGTTCATAGCTAAAGTGAAAGTAAACAAATTAAGGATTGAAAACATGATAAGTAAGAGTTGAGAATGAAACTAGAAGATTCAATAAGCTCTTGTGGATGGATGATTTCTATGGTTGATGCTCCTCCTTTACTTGTATTCCTCACTTGAAGTATGCCTAGAAACCAAGAATAAAAATCTGCTCTTTTTCACCAATATGTCCTTATGCCTAGATTCAATGACTTTGAGGAGTTATTAGATATGACAAATTACAAAAGCATGGAGCAAATTGTGGCATTATGTGAATATATGCAACATGTATTCATGATTTATGACAATCTAGCTATCAAGTATGGCATTGAATTATTTTGAGCAATTATTTGCCCAAGTTGAGTAATCAAGGGAGCCAACTTGCACCTTGCTCTCTAGCAAATTTCATCAAGGACCAAGCTATAAAAGGAGCATTCTACAAGTAGAAGAGCACAAGGATATATTGGTGAAAAAGTGCAGATTTTTATTCTTGGTTTCTAGGCATACTTCAAGTAAGGAATACAAGTAAAGGAGGAGCATCAACCATAGAAAATCATCCATCCACAAGAGCTTATTGAATCTTCTAGTTTCATTCTCAACTCTTACTTACCATGTTTTCAATCCTTAATTTGTTTACTTTCACTTTAGCTATGAACTAATTCCACCATAGCTAAGGCTATGGTGGATCTTGGTATGAGTTTTATGTAATTTCTTGAAGTTTTATGCAAGTATTTCCTATTATCTTTCATTGAACATGTTATGATATGCTTAATACTTTGAATGTATGACCATCTATTTTAATGTTCATAGCTAGTTCATAATGGACCAAAGGACTAAACTAATGGAAATACATAACATGTCGATATCGCATGACCATTGCTATTGTGGCTCACTAGTTTGTGCTAGGATTCCATGAACTTAATGCTTTTCTTATCTAGGTGCTTAAGATGAACCAAGTCTAAGTGTTTAGATCAAGAACTAGAATTAATAACCTTAATCGGAGTTAATTATTTACAGGTTTCGCCATCCTTGGAATACGATAGAAATATTGCATTGCTTTGAGAATTGCTAAAATAAATGTCAAGTGAAACCAAATGCCTTAGCTAGTTTCACCATTGCATAACAAATCACTTTATTTTATTTTTCCTTATCGTTCGTTTTAATTTCATTTTTAGACTTAAAATCAAATCCAACAAATTATAATATCAACTCGCCTAGTTAAACAAAACCCCGACTACATTTAGAAATTGTATGCATAGTCCTCGTGGGATCGACATCCTTCTTACTCTTTATTACTTGGTCGACGGAGTACACTTGCTCTATTGTGTGTGTAGTTAATCGTCCGCACTAAGTTTTTGGCGCCGTTGCCGAGGACTATTTTTTTTAACAATACTAGATAAGAAGGTTTTTGATAAACTAGGTTTTCTTTTTATTGTTTATGCTAAAAAGAAGCAGTAACATTATTCCTTTGCCTATTAATCTTAAAATTGAAAGGGCTTATCGCAGGAATTAAAAGATTAAACGAGAAGAACGAAAAGCTATGGAAACGGAAGAACAAAGAATAGCTCGTGTAGTTGAGGAAAGGAGACGACAAAATGAGCGGCCAATCATGGAGCTTCTAGCT
Source organism: Euphorbia pulcherrima (assembly GCA_947683365.1). Taxonomy (NCBI): domain Eukaryota; kingdom Viridiplantae; phylum Streptophyta; class Magnoliopsida; order Malpighiales; family Euphorbiaceae; genus Euphorbia; species Euphorbia pulcherrima. The sequence continues at coordinate 77,747,959 of CANTUS010000001.1, read as the reverse complement.
CCACATAGACACCAAAATAACTCTAGCATTATCGCTCCACCGATAAATGCGACAAATTTTGAAATTAAGACCGGAATGTTGCAATTGATCAAACACTGTGGCCAATTTGAAGGGGAGCATGATGAAAATCCAAATGATCATCTAGACAAATTTCTCATGCACGCTGACACATTCAAGCAAGAAGGGGTTTCGACTGATTAAATCCGTATGAAGCTCTTCCCATTCTCACTTAAAGGGAAAGCTTTAGACTAGTTGAAATCATTGGAGCCAGGATTACTTATAACTTGGGATGAGCTAGAAAAGGAATTTCTCTCATATTATTTCCCTCCTTCTAAAATGGTAATTTGGAGGAATGAGATTACTGCATTCAGACAATTTGAATCCAAAACCTTATTCACTGCTTGGGAGAGGTTCCGAAAGCTTTTGACGAATTGCCCTCATCACGACCTTCCTAAATAGCAACAAGTAAGTACATTTTACAATGGTTTAACACCTACTAATTGTGCCACCATTGATTATGCTGCAGGTGGAAACATCTTCAAAAAGACTTAAGGGGAAGCTTATGACCTCGTGAATGAGTTGCCAAAGAAAAGTTCTCAATGGCAAGCAAAAAAGCCAGATGGGAGAAGGCAAAACATCTTTTCCATAGAAGCAGGACCAAGTAACCTGTAATAGCTGAACTTAGTCACAAATTGGATTTGATCATGGCCCACCTAAACTTGAAGCAATCCGCACAAGTCCTGATATGTGAAAATTACGGAGGAGACCAACAAAGCCATGCTTGTCAACTGGGGAACCATTTCGAGGAGGACACCGTCAACGTGAGCTACATGGGGACCAATCAAGGTAAATTTCAAAATAACCCTTATAGTAACACTTATAATCCAGGATGGAGGAATAATCCAAACTTCTCATATGGAAATCAACAAAATGTGTTGAGACCTCCTGGATTCAATGGGAATGAGCAACGAACTCATCAACAACAACATTTGCCACAAGCACCACAATAAACGTCATAACCAGCCGATCCTGTGTTGGCCATTCTAAAAGACATTCAGACTCATCTTGCAAACAATGAGGCATGTTGTAGAGATTTGGCACTCAAGTAGAACAACTGAATCGTGCAAAAATGGAGAGAGCTCTAGGCTCTCTCCCTAGCAACACCAAACCAAACCCAAGGGAGCAAGCCCAAGCCATCACACTAAGGAGTGGAAAAGAAGTGGGACCAAAAGACGTAATTGAATCACCACAAAAAGGTAAGGAAACAAAAGGGTTAAATGTTCTGAGACAAATATTAGCACTCCTATTCATGTTAAATTATTTGCTGATCCAATTATAAAACCTTATGTGCAAAAATTACCTTTTCCACAAAGATTGAGAAAGGAGAAACAAGACCAACAATTTTCTAAATTCCTTGAAATCTTTAAGAAATTGCATATTAACATACCTTTTGCAGAAGCTTAAGAACAAATGCCTGTATATGCTAAATTCTTAAAGGAGATACTTTCAAAGAAATGGAAGATTTAAGATAACAAGACGATCACATTGACTAAAGAGTGTTCCGCCATTATCCTTAACAAGCTACCACCAAAGCTTAAGGATCCAGGGAGTTTTTCTATCCCTTGTACTATTGGAAATTTCACATTTTAAAGAGCATTATGTGATTTAGGTGCTAGCATTAATTTAATGCCTTTGTCTATTTTCAGGAAATTAGGGTTAGGCAACCCGAATCCAACCAACATAACTTTACAATTAGCGGATAGATCAATAGCCCATCCGATGGGGGTAGTGGAAGAAGTGTTGGTAAAAGTTGATAAATTCATCTTTCCAGCTGATTTTGTAGTACTCGATATGGCAGAAGATGAAATGGTCCCTATCCTTTTGGGTAGACCTTTCCTTGCAACCGGGCGAACTTTGATTGATGTTCAACAAGGGAAATTAATTCTTCGACTACAAGATGAGGAAGTGGTTTTTAATGTTTATGATTCACTTAAATACCTTTGTAATGATCATGAGAGTGTGAATTTTATTGACATTACCGATGATTCTATTGAAGATATTTTCCAGGAAAACATTGATGAGAAAGAATCACTAGGGGACCTTGATAGTAGCATTGAAGATTGCTTGTTTAGATGGCCTTTCCGGCTATATGCAAATACCAGTGGATCCCATAGATCAAGAAAAGACCACATTCACTTGTCCCTATGGTACTTTTGCATATAGACGCATGCCATTTAGATTATGCAATGCGCCCGCAACATTTCAAAGATGCATGACTGCAATTTTTTCTGATATGGTTGAGAATTTTATGGAAATATTCATGGATGATTTCTCTATTTTTGGATCATCATTTGATGTTTGTTTGCATAATCTGAATCTTGTTCTTGAAAGGGGTGAGAAAATAAATCTAGCTCTTAGTGGGGAAAAATGTCAGTTTATGGTGCAAGAATGTTTAGTTTTGGGACATAAAGTATCAAAAAAGGGAATAGAGGTTGACCTAGCCAAGGTCGAGGTAATTGAAAAATTACCTCCACCAACTAATGTCAAAGCAGTGCGTAGTTTTCTGGGTCATGCAGGTTTTTACAAGCGTTTCATAAAAGATTTTTCCAAAATTGCAAAACCGTTGTCCCAATTATTAATCAAGGATGCTAACTTTAATTTCTCTGATGATTGTTTACATGTATTTAATGAATTGAAAGAGAGATTGATAAAAGCACCAATTATGACAAGTCCAAATTGGACAATCCATTTTGAGCTAATGTGTGATGCTAGCGATGTAGCTGTAGGAGCATGTTTAGGCCAAAGATTGAATAAAATTTTTCAACCTATTTATTATGCTAGTTCGACTTTGAATGAAGCGCAACAAAATTACACTATATCAGAAAAAGAACTACCAGCTGTGGTATTTGCATTTGATAAATTTTGTTCATATCTAGTGCTTTCCAAGATTATTGTTTACACTAACCATGCCACTATCAAGTATTTGCTAGCAAAATAGGATGCCAAACCAAGACTAATCCGGTGGATTCTTCTTCTTCAAGAATTTGACATTGAGATTCGAGATAAAAAAAAGGAAGCGAAAATGTGGTGGCAGATCATTTGTCTCACTTGGATGATGAAGTTCGAAAATCTCTACCCAAGGAGGAAATTAAGGAAGTCTTTCCCGATGATAAAATATTTGTAATCTCGACGTCTCCATGGTATGCAGATTTTGCTAACTTCTTGGCAGGTAATATCATTCCCCCTAATCTTTCCTACCAACAAAAATGTAAGTTTTTCTCTGAAATTAAGCATTATTTGTGGGAAGATCCATATTTGTTCAAAATTTGTAGTGATAATGTGATTTGCCGTTGCATACCTGATGAAAAGGTAAACTCGATCTTAACTCTTTGTCACACTAGGGAACCAAGTGGCCATTTTGGCCCCATACGAACTGCTGCTAAGGTCATACAATGCGGCTTTTATTGGCCAATGCTTTTTAAAGATGCTTATGACTTTGTCAAGTCTTGTGATGCATGTCGAAGAATCGGTAACATATCCCATAGATATAAGATGCCACAAAATGGAATTTTAGTTTGTGAACTTTTTAATGTTTGGGGCATCAACTTTATGGGACCATTCCCTAAGTCTTTCAACAATGAATATATTCTTGTGGCTGTCAATTATGTGTCTAAGTGGGTAGAAGCTGTGGCTACACCCACGAATGATGCCAGAGTAGTGGTGAAATTCCTAAAAAAGAATATTTTCACTCATTTCGGAACACCTAGGGCAATTATCAGTGATGGCGGAACTCATTTCTGTAATAAACAGTTTGATCAGTTATTGAGCAAATATGGCGTTACCCATAAGGTAGCTACACCATACCATCCCCAAACAAGTGGTCAAGTAGAGGTCTCTAACAGGGAACTAAAAAGCATCTTAGAGAAAACGGTAAATACATCTAGAAAGGATTGGACTTTTAAGTTAGATGATGCACTGTAGGCATATCGCACCACTTTTAAAACCCTGATCGGGATGTCCCCCTACCACTTAGTTTTTGGGAAAGCATTTCACTTACCTGTTGAATTGGAACACAAAGTTTATTGGGCACTAAAATTTTTAAATTTTGATATGCAGGTCGTCATTGAAAATTGTCTTTTGCAACTTCATGAATTAGATGAACTTCGTCTTAGTTCATATGAGAATGCAAAACTTTATAAGGAGAAGACTAAAAGATGGCATGACAAACGGCTCCTTAAACGATCATTCATGGTAGGAGATAAGGTATTGTTGTTCAATTCTCGTCTCCGACTATTTCCCGGTAAGTTGCAAAGTAGGTGGTCAGGTCCCTTTGAAATAACTGAAATTTTTCCATCGGGAGCAATTGAGATTAGACGTGGCAATGAACCACCATTTAAGGTAAATGGTCAACGATTAAAATTATATAACGGTGGTGATTACGATGCAAAAGTAATCACCATTGTTCTTTCTAACCCCGTCTAAGGTATGAAAAGTCAAGCTAATCGACTATAAATTAGCGCTTATTGGGAGGCAACCCAATTTTTAATTTTCTTTATTTATTTAGTCATTTTGTTTTTGAATTAATATATTTATGTTATTTTAATTTTTCTTATGAAGTAGGAAGAATATTTTGGGGCATGACCATGCTATAATTTGTCACTTATAAAGGGAATCTTGTATGGAATAAAATTTTAAGCATGCCCATGCTTAAGTAAAAGAAATGGACTTAATAGAATAAATTTTAATTCTAGCATGCTTTTATTTTTTAGGCATGGGCATGCCTGAATTAAGATCTTATTTTGAACCCTTTATTTTTAAAACCCATTTTAGGGCATGCCTATGCCTAATTTAAGGTCTCCTTCTGGAACTTCCACCCATTTCATTCTCCCCACTTCTATATTTTTTTATTGTTATTTTTTTAAATTAAATAAAAAACAAAAAAAACAAAAAAAAAAAAGAAAACAAGAACCTAATTATAGCTCCCCTCTCCTCAGCTCCTTATCCCCCAGCCCCCTACCGTCGCCATCAGCCCCGCCCCAACAGCCAAGCCACCGCTCCCATTCTCTTCCCCCTCAGCCCCTCTCCTCGCCGACCACCACTCACTCAGCCCAGCCCCCCCACCGTCACCATCAGCACCGCCACAAAACCCCTGCCACCGCTCTCCCTCTCTTCCCCCTCAACCCCTCTCCTCTCCGACCACCGCTCACTCAGTCCAGCCCCCCACCGTCGCCATCAACCACACCACAAAACCCCTGCCACCACTCCCCCTCTCTTCCCCCTCAGCCTTACTAATAGCCCCGCCACCAACCATCAGACCCGCCACCAGCCCTCAAACTCAGCATCAGACTCGCCACCAGCCTCGCCCTCAGCCCCTCTCCTCGTCGACCATCGCTCCCTCAGCCCAGCCCCACCAGCCTCGCCACTATCGCCACCAGCGCCCACTAGCCTCACCCTCAGCTCCTATCCTCACCGACCACCGCTCCCTTGCCCTCAGCCCCTCTCCTCGTCGACCACCGCTCCCTCAGCTCAGCCTCGCTACCGTCAATACTAGCGCCCACTAGCCTCACCACTAGCGCCCACCAGCCTCACCACCAGCGCCCACCAGCCCCGCCACCATCTCCACTACTCCTCGCCATCACCGGCAGCCACTCCTACCCTCCTCTCCACTTTGTCTAGCCAACATGGGACGCAAGAAACCCACAATAAAACCCTCGCCTATGAGTTCGCTAAAAGCAGCTCCAACCACTGCCACTCCTTCACCGGTAGTCCCATCGACAGTGGTGATAAGCCCGACTCCAGCCGCTGCTCTTTCTCTAATAGTCCCGATGACATCAGCCCCTTCCCCAACTACTTTGATTAAAAAGAAAATGACCACCAATGGGATGAACAACACGAAATGAAAGCCAACAAAAGACCCCTGGAGACAACCACAAAAGAGAAAGAAGAAAGATGACTTCGCATCCAACATCGGCTCAACTTTGAAACCGAAAGTAACTAGCAATCGGTCCCGATTGCCGAGTGGTACGCTTCAAACTCTTCTTGAATCAAAATTGCTGGGTAATTTGAATTTTGATGAATCTTAAATGCCTAGGTATGAAATTATCAGAAAAATGAACATCGTAGGACCAAGATTGATTGACGTGAATGCATTGAAATAATTTGACATGGTAGATGAGTTTCATTCTTTGATTGATAATACCGAATGGCCTGCATTGCTTGATATATCATGTCCAGGATATGTTGAATTGATTAGGGAATTTTATATTACCTTTAAGTTAAACTTGACTAATTGTGGAATTGACACTCTTGGGGTAGTTGAATTTTGACTCTTAGGAAAGGAATTTAAACAAAGCATCACCAAATTCAATTTATCATGTGGATTTATCGATGACAATTTTGCACAAACTGATGAGTATAAACTAGCTGAAATTACATACTCAAAGAATTTTTATCAATCTAATGTGTGGAAAGAAATGTCTAGGGATCCGATGGGGTATCTCCCTAAATCCTCTGAAGCTAAAGACTTGCGAAAACCTGTACACCAATACATTCATCGATTACTAGTTTTTGCATTTTCTGGATGAAAAGATGGCTCGAATGTTTGCAATAAAACTGAATTATTTTTTCTTTGGTGCATGGAGAACAAAGTAAAAGTAAATTAGGTTTTTGGGTGGTCAATCACATTCAATATCTCATTACAAAGAAGTATGCTTTAGCTTTTGGTTCAATCATTACACGTCTTGCTCTAAATTTAAAAGATATTAAGTCACCTACACCTAAGTTGAATACCGCTTATGAACTGTTACCTTTGAGTTTGGATTCCTTGAAAATAATGCAGGTTGTCTCTCAAAGTATGGAAACAGGTTGTTGGAGTTGGGGCTTCATTGAAAAGATCCAACCAACAGGCGTCTCTCGGCCTAATGCACCAACAAATCAATCAAGTCCCAACAACTCTCCAAGGAGTTCGGAACCTTGTTCCATTGACATTTCCATAGTTTATGGGATGCTACAACGGGTTGTCAGCTAAAACGCTCGAATCTAAGCAAATGTGGCTGCCCTCTTTCAACTTCATGGACAAGAACCTCCATATCCTCCCTCTCCACAATAGCGTCGCATCATCAACTTGTTGACTAGGGGAGTTTCCTTTTTCCTTTCACTCTATCTTTTCTTCATTTTTGCATTGGTTGGTCATCATATTGAGGATAATGTGAAATTTTATGTGTGGGAAGGGAGGTTATAACTAAAGAAAAAAATTGTCCGAAAAAAAAAATTTCATCGCATTCTAGGTTATTTTGTTGTTGTTGCTTTATCTTTTCTAGTTTTATTTTTGTGTTGCATGTGAATTATTTTAGGTTACTTTATTAGGTAATAATGACCTCAATCACAATGACTCTACAATTACCTTATATTATCCAGCTAAATAGAGACCTATGATAGTAACGGATAGTAGTCAACTTCGTGATCCTCGGTTTAATCGGTGTTTTGGTCTATGAAGTTTTATCAATTGAATTTCACATTACTTGGTACTAAACCATTTCTTTAAATGAGTGATTTAAGCCTCTAAGCACAACACTTCAAGTGCTATTTCTTTCAATTGTGAGAATTCATGCTTAATTGAGCCATTATGGCATTCGAATCTAACACTTTTCACGACTACATTTGAATAACAACAAAGTGATTAAGGTAATTGGGATTACCCCTTTAGCTTAAATTTAGCCTACCCATCTTCCGCTAGAAAGCCCATTCGAGCCATAAGCCTTTTCTTTCTATGACACACATTACAAAGCCAATCCTTTTTTTTCATATTCCCCTCTTCTTTCACCCTTGTTTGTATGAACTTGTGAGCAACATGGCTTTCAGTTACAAACAAAGAAACTTGTATACTTACGAAGGAAGCTTTTTGTTTTATCTCTTACATTTTCCTTGTTGTCTGAGTCATTGTGGCATGTTAGAATCAATTAACATCGTTATTGAATTCTATTAGTCCGCGTTTAGTTTCATTTCTCCTTGCTTCGTCGTCCTTCTCTTATCCTTTTACTGTTAAATCTTATGTATTTCCTATTGTCTTCCAAAAAAAAGAAAGAAAAAAAAGAAGAGAAATAAAAATAAAATGAAAATGAAAATGAAAAAAAAAAGAAAAAAAATGAATAAAAAAAGAAAAAAAATATATGAAAAAAAAGGAAAAAAAAGAAAGGGGGATTACTTAAGGATCTAGGGAGTTTTTCTATCCCTTGTACTATTGAAAATTTCACATTTCAAAGAGCATTATGTGATTTAGGTGCTAGCATTAATCTAATGCCTTTGTCTGTTTTTAGGAAATTAGGGTTGGGCAACCCGAAGCCAACCAACATAACTTTGCAATTAGCGGACAGATCAATAGCCCATCCAAAGGGGGTAGTGGAAGATGTGTTGGTAAAAGTTGATAAATTCATCTTTCTAGCTGATTTTGTATTACTCGATATGGCAGAAGATGAAATGGTCCCTATCCTTTTGGGTAGACCTATCCTTGCAACCGGGCAAACTTTGATTGATGTTCAACAAGGGAAATTAATTCTTCAACTACAAGATGAGGAAGTGGTTTTTAATGTTTATGATTCACTTAAATACCCTTGTAATGATCATAAAAGTGTGAATTTTATTGACATTACCAATGATTCTGTTGAAGATATTTTTCAGGAAAACATTGATGAGAAAGAGTCACTAGGGGTCCTTGATAGTAGCATTGAAGATTGCTTGTGGGTAAAAGACCATTACGAGGATCTAGATAATGGGAACAACCTAAGAGCAAAGACATCACTTGAAGAAACTCTTGTTTTAGAACTAAAACCTCTACCCTCCCATCTAAAATATGGTATTCTTCATCCTCCATCATCTTTACCTATAGTAATCTCTTCTTCTTTGACAGGGAAAATGGAAAAAAAATTACTCAAAGTATTAAGAGAGCATAAAGGAGCATTCGGATGGTCAATTTCTGACATAAAAGGGATAAGCCTATCTTTATGCATACATAGAATCTTCCTAGAGGAACAAGTCAGACCGTTGGTGCAACCACAGAGGCGATTGAACCCAAATATGAAAGAAGGGGTGAAATCAGAGGTAATTAAACTACTGGATGCAGGTATTATATATCCTATCTCTGATAGTCCATGGGTGACTCCGGTACAAGTGGTACCTAAAAAGGGTGGCACTACTGTAATGGAAAATGATAAACATGAACTTATTCCTGTACGTAAAACAACTAGTTGGCGCATCTGCATTGATTATAGAAAATTAAATGAAGCCACTAGAAAAGATCATTTTCCATTACCGTTCATTGATCAAATGCTAGAGCGAATGGCTGGCCATGAATTTTACTATTGTTTAGGAGGCCTTTCCGGCAATATGCAAATACCAGTGGATCCCATGGATCAAGAAAAGACCACATTCACTTGTCCCTATAGTACTTTTGCATATTGGCGCATGCCATTTGGATTATGCAATGCGCCCGCAACATTTCAAAGATGCATGACTGTAATTTTTTGTTATATGGTTGAGAATTTTATGGAAATATTCATGGACGATTTCTCTATTTTTGGACCATCATTTGATGTTTGTTTGCATAATCTTAATCTTGTTCTTGAAAGGTGTGAGAAAACAAATCTAGCTCTTAGTTGGGAAAAATGTCAGTTTATGGTGCAAGAATGTTTTGTTTTGGGACATAAAGTATCAAAGAAAGGAATAGAGGTGGACCTAGCCAAGGTCGAGGTAATTGAAAAATTACCTCCACCAACTAATGTCAAACCAGTGCATAGTTTTCTAGGTCATGCAGGTTTTTACAGTCGTTTCATAAAAGATTTTTCCAAAATTGCAAAACCTTTGTCCCAATTGTTAATCAAGGATGCTAATTTTAATTTCTCTGATGATTGTTTACATGCATTTAACGAATTAAAAGAGAGATTGATAAAAGCACCAATTATGATAAGTCCAGATTGGACAATCCATTTTGAGCTAATGTGTGATATTAGCGATGTAGCTGTAGGAGCATGTTTAGGCTAAAGATTGAACAAAATTTTTCAACCTATTTATTATGCTAGTATGACTTTGAATGAAGCGCAACAAAATTACACTGTGATAGAAAAAGAACCACTAGTGTGGTATTCACATTTCATAAATTTCGTTCATATCTAGTGCTTTCCAAGATTATTGTTTACACTGACCATGCCGCTATTAAGTATTTCCTAGCAAAACAGGATGCCAAACCAAGACTAATCCGGTGGATTCTTCTTCTTCAAGAATTTGACATTGAGATTCAGGATAAGAAAGGAAGCGAAAATGTGGTGGCAGATCATTTGTCTCGCTTGGATGATGAGGTTCGAAAATCTTCACCTAAGGAGGAAATTAAGGAAGTCTTTCCCGATGATAAAATATTTGCAATCTCGACGTCTCCTTGGTATGCAAATTTTGCTAACTTCTTGGTAGGTAATATCGTTCCCCCTAATCTTTCCTACCAACAAAAATGTAAGTTATTCTCTAATGTTAAGCATTATTTGTGGAAAGATCCATATTTGTTCAAAATATGTAGTGATAATGTGATTCGTCGTTGCATACCTGATGAAGAGGTAAACTCGATCTTAACTCTTTGTCACACTAGGGAACCAGGTGGCCATTTTGTCCCCACACGAACTGCTGCTAAGGTCATACAATGCGGCTTTTATTGGCCAACGCTTTTTAAAGATGCTTATGACTTTGTCAAGTCTTGTAATGCATGTCAGAACCGGTAACATATCCCGTAGACATGAGATGCCATAAAATGGAATTTTAGTTTGTGAAATTTTTTATGTTTGGGGCATCGACTTTATGGGACCATTCCCTAAGTCTTTCAACAATGAATATATTCTTGTGGCTGGCGATTATGTGTCTAAGAGGGTAGAAGTCGTGGCTACACCCACGAATGATGCCAGAGTAGTGGTAAAATTCCTAAAAAAGTATATTTTCACTCATTTCGGAACACCTAGGGCAATTAACAGTGATGGCGGAACTCATTTCTGTAATGAACAGTTTGATCAGTTATTGAGCAAATATGGTGTTACCTATAAGGTAGCTACACCATACCATCCCCAAACAAGTGGTCAAGTAGAGGTCTCTAACAGGGAACTAAAAATCATCTTAGAGAAAAAGGTAAATTCATCTAGAAAAGATTGGACTCTTAAGTCAGATGATGCACTGTGGGCACGCACCGCTTTTAAAACCCCGATTGAGATGTCCCCCTACCGCTTAGTTTTTGGGAAAGCATGTCACTTACCTGTTGAATTGGAACACAAAGCTTATTGGGCACTAAAATTTTTATATTTTGATATGCAGGTCATTGGTGAAAATCGTCTTTTGTAACTCCAAGAATTAGATGAACTTCGTCTTAGTTCATATGAAAATGCAAAACTTTGTAAGGAGAAGACTAAACGATGGCATGGAAAACGACTCCTTAAACGATCATTCATGGTAGGAGATAAGGTATTGTTGTTCAATTCTCGTCTACGACTATTTCCCGGTAAGTTGAAAAGTAGAAGGTCAGGTCCCTTTGAAATAACTGAAATCTTTCCATCGGGAGCAATAGAGATTAGACGTGGCAATGAACCGCCATTTAAGGTAAATGGTCAACGATTAAAATTATATAACGGTGGTGATTACGATGCAAAAGTAATCACCATTGTTCTTTCTAACCCCGTCTAAGGTACGAAAAGTCAAGCTAATCGACTATAAATTAGCGCTTATTGGGAGGCAAACCAATTTATAATTTTCTTTATTTATTTAGTCATTTTGTTTTTAAATTAATATGTTTATATTATTTTAATTTTTTTTATGGAGTAGGAAGAATATTTTGGGGCATGACCATGCTATAATTTGTCACTTATAAATGGAATCTTGTATGGAATAAAATTTTAAGTATGCCCATGCTTAAGTAAAAGAAATGGACTTAATAGAATAAATGCTAGCATGCTTTTATTTTTTTAGACATGGGCATGCCTAAATCAAAATCTCATTTTGAACCCTTTATTTTTAAAAGCCCATTTTAAGGCATGCCTATGCCTAAATTAAGGTCTCCTTCTGGAACTTCCACCCATTTCATTCTCCCTACTTCTATATTTTATTATTATTTTTATTTTTAAATTAAACAAAAAAATAAAAAAAAAACAAAAATAAAGAGAAAGAAAACACAGAAATTAATTACAGCCTCCCCCTCTCCTCAGCTCCTTACCCCTCAGCCCCGCCACAAAACCCCTGCCTCTGCTCACCATCAGCCTCACCACCAGCCACGCCAACAGCCTTGCCCTCAGCCCCTCTCCTTGCCGACCACCGTTCACTCAGCCCAACCCCCCCACTATCGCCATCAGCCCCGCCACAAAACCCCCACCATCGCTTCCCCACTCTTCCCCCTCTACTCACCATCCACCGTCACCACCAGCCCTCAGCCTCACCATCAGACCTGCCACTAGTCATCAGACCCGCCACCAGCCCTCAGCCTCACTATCAGCCCCGCCACCTGCCCTCAGCCTCGCCACCAGCCCCGCCACCGTCTCCACTACTCCTCGCCATCGCCGGTAGCCACTCCTACTCTCCTCTCTATGTTGTCTAGTCAATATGGGATGCAAGAAACTCGCAACAAAACCCCCGCCTATGAATTCGCTAAAAGCAGCTCCAGCAACTGCCACTCCTTCACCGACAGTCCCATCGATAGCGGTGATAATCCCGACTCCAGCCGCTACACTTTCTCCAACAGTCCCGATGACATCAACCCCTTCCCCAACTACTTCTATTAAAAATAAAACGACCACCAACGGGATGAACAACACGAAATGAAAGCCAATAAAGGACCCCTCGAGACAACCACAAAAGAGAAAGAAGAAAGACGACTTCGCATCCAAGACCAGCTTAACTTTAAAACTAAAGGTAACTAGCAATCAGTTCCGACTGCTGAGCGGTAAGCTTCGAACTCTTCTTGAATCAAAATTGCTGGGTAATTTGAATTTTGATAAATCTTTAATGCCTAGGTATGAAATTATCAGAAAAATGCACATCGTAGGACCAAGATTGATTGACGTGAATGCATTGAAACAATTTGACATGGTAGATGAGTTTCATTCTTTGATTGATAATACCGAATGGAGTGCATTGCTTGATATATCATGTCTAGGATATGTTGAATTGATTAGGGAATTTTATACTACCTTTAAATCAAACTTGACTAATTGTGGAATTGACACTCTTGGGGTAGTTGAATTTTGACTCTTAGGAAAGGAATTTAAACAAAGCATCACCGAATTCAATTTATCATGCGGCTTTATCGATGACAATTTTGCACAAACTGATGAGTATAAACAGCTGAAATTACATACTCAAAGAATTTTTGTCAATCTAATGTGTGGAAAGAAATGTCTAGGGATCCGATGGGATATCTCCCTAAATCCTCTAAAGCTAAAGACTTGCGAAAACCTGTACACCAATACATTCATCGATTACTAGTTTTTGCATTTTCTGGACAAAAAGATGGCTCGAATGTTTGCAATAAAGCTGAATTATTTTTTCTTTAGTGCATCGAGAACAAAGTAAAAGTAAATTTAGGTTTTTGGGTGGTCAATCACATTCAATATCTCATTATAAACAAGTATGCTTTAGCTTTTGGTTCAATCATTACATGTCTTGCCCTAAATTTAAAAGTGATTAAGTTACCTACACCTAAGTTGAATCCCGGTTATGAACTGTTACCTTTGAGTTTGGATTCCTTGAAAAGAATGCAGGTTGTCTCTCAAAATATGGAAATAGGTTGTTGGAGTTGGGGCTTCATTGAAAAGATCTGACCAATAGGCTTCTTTCGGCCTAATGCACCAACAAATCAATCAAGTCCCAACAACTCTCCAAGGAGTTTAGAACCTTGTTCCATTGACATTTCTATAGTTTATGGGATGCTAAAATGGGTTGTCCGCCAAAACTCTCGAATCGAAGCAAATGTGGCTGCCCGCCCTCTTTCAACTTCATGGGCAAGAACCTCCATATCCTCCCTCACCACAATAGCGTCGCATCATCAACTTATTGACTAGGGGAGTTTCCTTTTTCCTTTCACTCTATATTTTCTTCATTTTTGCATTGGTTGGTCATCACATTGAGGACAATGTGAAATTTTATGTGTGGGAAGGGAGATTATAACTAAAGAAAAAAATTATCCGAAAAAAAAAATTTCATCGCATTCTAGGTTATTTTGTTGTTGTTGCTTTATCTTTTCTAGTTTTATTTTTACGTTGCATGTGAATTGTTTTAGGTTACTTTATTAGGTAATAATGACCTCAATACAATGACTCTACAATTACCTTATATTATCCAGCTAAATTGTGACCTATGTTAGTAACAGATAGTAGTCAACTTCGTGATCCTTGGTTTAATCGATGTTTTGGTCTATGAAGTTTTATCAATTAAATTACACATTACTTGGTACTAAATCATTTCTTTAAATGAGTGATTTGAGCCACTAAGCACAGCACTTCAACTGCTATTTCTTTCAATTGTGAGAATTCATGCTTAATTGAGCCATTACGGCATTCGAATCTAACACTTTTCATGACCACATTTGAATAACCACAAAGTGATTAAGGCAATTAGGATTACCCCTTTAGCTTAAATTTAGCCTACCCATCTTCCCCTAGAAAGCCCATTCGAGCCATAAGCCTTTTCTTTCTATGGCTTCGTAATGCAAAAACTAGTAATCGATGAATGTATTGGTGTACAGGTTTTCGCAAGTCTTTAGCTTTAGAGGATTTAGGGAGATACCCCATCGGATCCCTAGACATTTCTTTCCACACATTAGATTGACAAAAAGTCTTTGAGTATGTAATTTCAGCTAGTTTATACTCATCAGTTTGTGCAAAATTATCATCGATAAATCCACATGATAAATTAAATTCGGTGATGCTTTGTTTAAATTACTTTCCTAAGAGTTAAAATTCAACTACCCCAGGAGTGTCAATTCCATAATTAGTCAAGTTTGACTTAAAGGTAGTATAAAATTCCCTAATCAATTCAGCATATCCTGGACATGATATATCTAGCAATGCACTCTATCGGTATAATCAATCAAAGAATGAAACTCATCTACCATGTCAAATTGTTTCAATGCATTCATGTAAATCAATCCTGGTCCTAAGATGTGCATTTTTCTGATAATTTCATACCTAGGCATTAAAGATTCATTAAAATTCAAATTACCCAGCAATTTCGAAGAGTACGAAGCGTACCGCTCGACAATCGGGATCAATTGCTAGTTACCTTTGGTTTTGAAGTTGAGCCGGTGTTAGATACGAAGTCGTCTTTCTTCTTTCTCTTTTATGGTTGTCTCAAGGGGTCCTTTGTTGGCTTTCATTTTGTGTTATTCATCCCGTTAGTGGTCATTTTCTTTTTAATCGAAGCAGTTGGGGAAGGGGCTGATGTCATCAAGACTGTTAGAGAAAGAGCAGTGGTTGGAGTTAGGCTTGTCACTGTTATCGATGGGACTATCGGTGAAGGAGTGGCAGCTGTTGGAGCTGCTTTTAGCGAACTTATAGGTGGGGGTTTTATTGCGGGTTTCTTGCATCCTATGTTAACTAGACAACATAGAGAGGAGAGTAGGAGTGGCTGCCGGCGATGGCAAGGAGCAGCGAAGACGGTGGCGGGGCTAGTGGCGGGGCTGATGGTGAGGCAGAGGGCTGGTGGCAGGTCTGATGGCTGGTGGCGGGGCTGTTGGTGAGGCTGAGGGCTGGTGGCGGGTCTGATGGTGAGGCTGAGGGCTAGTGGTGAGGTTGAGGGCTGGTGGTGACTATGGATGGTGAGCAGAGGGGGAAGAGTAGGGGAGCGGTGGCGGGGGTTTTGTGGTGGGGCTGATGGCGACGGTGGGGGGCTGGGCTGAGTGAGCGGTGGTCAGCGAGGAGAGGGGCTGAGGGCAAGGCTATTGGCGTGGCTAGTGGCAAGGCTGATGGTGAGTAGAGGCAGGGGTTTTGTGGCAGAGTGGTGGCGTGGCTAGTGGCAAGGCAAATGGTGAGCAGAGACAGGGGTTTTGTGGCTGAGTGGTGGCGGAGCTGAGGGGTAAGGAGCTGAGGAAAGGGGGAGGCTGTAATTAGTTTCTGTGTTTTCTTTTTTTCTTTTTCTGTTTATTTATTTATTTATTTATTTATTTTTGTTTAATTTAAAAAAATAATAAAAAAATATAGAAGTAGGAAGAATAAAATGGGTGGAAGTTCCAGAATGAGACTTTAATTTAGGCATAGACATGCCTTAAAATGGGCTTTAAAAATAAAGGGTTTAAAATGAGATCTTTATTTAGGCATGCCCATGCCTTAAATACAAAAGCATGCTAGAATTGAAATTTATTCTATTAAGTCCTTTTCTTTTACTTAAGCATGGGCATGCTTAAATTTTATTCCATACAAGATTCCCTTTATAAGTGACAAATTATAGCATGGTCATGCCCCAAAATATTCTTCCTACTCCATAAAAAAAATTAAAATAACATAAACATATTAATTCAAAAACAAAATGACTAAATAAATAAAGAAAATTAAAAATTGGGTTGCCTCCCAATAAGCGCTAATTTATAGTCGATTAGCTTGACTTTTCGTACCTTAGACGGGTTAGAAAGAACAATGGTGATTACTTTTGCATCGTAATCACCACCGTTATATAATTTTAATCGTTGATCATTTACCTTAAATGGCGGTTCATTGCCATGTCTAATCTCTATTGGTCCCGATGGAAAAATTTCAGTTATTTCAAAGGGACCTGACCACCTACTTTTCAACTTATCGGGAAATAGTCTGAGACGAGAATTGAACAACAAAACCTTATCTCCTACCATGAATGATCATTTAAGGAACCATTTGTCATGCCATCGTTTAGTCTTCTCCTTATAAAGTTTTGCATTCTCCTATGAACAAAGACGAAGTTCATCTAATTCATGAAGTTGTAAAAGACGATTTTCACCAACGACCTAGATATTAAAATTTAAAAATTTTAGTGCCCAATAAGCTTTGTGTTCCAATTCAACAGGTAAGTGACATGTTTTCCCAAAAACTAAGCGGTAGGGGGACATCCCAATCGGGGTTTTAAAAGCGGTGCGATATGCCCACTGTGCATCATCTAACTTAAGAGTCCAATCTTTTCTAGATGAATTTACCGTTTTCTCTAAGATGCTTTTTAGTTCCCTGTTAGAGACCTCTACTTCACCACTTGTTTGGGGATGGTATGGTGTAGCTACCTTATGGGTAACACCATATTTACTCAATAACTGATCAAACTGTTTATTACAGAAATGAGTTCCGCCATCACTGATAATTGCCCTTGGTGTTCCGAAACGAGTGAAAATATTCTTTTTAGGACTTTTACCACTACTCTGGCATCATTCGTGGGTGTAGCCATGGCTTCTACTCACTTAGACACATAATCGACAGCCACAAGAATATATTCATTGTTGAAAGACTTAGGGAATGGTCCCATAAAGTCGATGTCTCAAACATCAAAAAGTTCACAAACTAAAATTCCATTTTGTGGCATCTTATGTCTACGGGATATGTTACCAGTTCTTTGACATGCATCACAAGACTTGACAAAGTCATAAGCATGTTTAAAAAGCATTAGCCAATAAAAGCCACATTGTATGACCTTAGCAGCAGTTCGTGTGGGGCCAAAATGGCCACCTGGTTCCCTAGTGTGACAAAGAGTTAAGATCGAGTTTACCTCTTCATCAGGTATGCAACAGTGAATCACATTATCACTACATATTTTTAACAAATATGGATCGTCCCATAAATAATGCTTAACATCAGAGAAAAACTTATGTTTTGTTGGTAGAAAAGATTAGGGGGAACGATATTACCTGCCAAGAAGTTAGCAAAATCTGCATACCATGGAGACATCGAGATTGCAAATATTTTATCATCGGGAAAGACTTCCTTAATTTCCTCCTTGGGTAGAGATTTTTTAACCTCATCATCCAAGCGAGACAAATGATCTGCCACCGCATTTTTGCTTCCTTTCTTATCCCGAATCTCAATGTCAAATTCTTGAAGAAGAAGAATCCACCGAATTAGTCTTGGTTTGGCATCCTGTTTTGGTAGCAAATACTTGATAGCGGCATGGTCAGTGTAAACAATAATCTTGGAAAGCACTAGATATGAACGAAATTTATCAAATGCAAATACCATAGCTAGTAGTTCTTTTTCTATCATAGTGTAATTTTGTTGCGCATAATTCAAAGTCCTACTAGCATAATAAATAGGTTGAAAAAATTTGTTCAATCTTTGGCCTAAACATGCTCCTACAGCTACATCACTAGCATCACACATTAGCTCAAAATGGATTGTCCAATTTGGACTTATCATAATTGGTGCTTTTATCAATCTCTCTTTCAATTCGTTAAATGCATGTAAACAATCATCAGAGAAATTAAAGTTAGCATCCTTGATTAAAAATTGGGACAACGATTTTCCAATTTTGGAAAAATCTTTTATAAAACGCCTGTAAAAGCCTGCATGACCCCGAAAACTAAGCACTGCTTTGACATTAGTTGGTGGAGGTAATTTTTCAATTACCTCGACCTTGGCTAGGTCAACCTCTATTCCCTTCTTTAATACTTTATGTCCCAAAACTAAACATTCTTGCACCATAAACTGACATTTTTCCCAACTAAGAGCTTGATTTATTTTCTCACAACGTTCAAGAACAAGATTAAGATTATGCAAACAAACATCAAATGACGGTCCAAAAATGGAGAAATTGTCCATGAATATTTCCATAAAATTCTCAACCATATCAGAAAAAATTGCAGTCATGCATCTTTGAAATGTTGCGGGCGCATTGCATAATCTAAATAGTATGCGCCTATAAGCAAAAGTACCATAGGGACAAGTGAATGTGGTCTTTTCTTGATCCATGGGATCCACTGGTATTTGCATATAGCTGAAAAGGCCATCTAAACAACAGTAAAATTCATGGCCAGCCATTCGCTCTAGCATTTGATCAATGAACGGTAATGGAAAGTGATCTTTTCTAGTGGCTTCATTTAATTTTCTATAATCAATGCACATGCACTAACCAGTTGTTTTACGTTTAGGAATAAGTTCATGTTTATCATTTTCCATTACAGTAGTGCCTCCCTTTTTATGTACCACTTGTACCAGAACTCACCCATGGACTATCAGAGATAAGATATATAATACCTGCATCCAGTAGTTTAATTACCTCTGATTTCACCACTTCTTTCATATTTGGGTTCAATCGCCTCTGTGGTTGCACCAATGGTCTAACTTGTTCCTCTAGGAAGATTCTATGTGTGCATAAAGATGGGCTTATCCCTTTTATGTCAGAAATTGACCATCCGAATGCTCCTTTATGCTCTCTTAATACTTTTAGTAATTTTTCTTCCATTTCCCCTGTCAAAGAAGAAGAAATTACTACAGGTAAAGATGATGGAGGATTTAGAAAAACATGTTTTAGATGAAAGGGCAGAGGTTTTAGTTCAAAAACAAGAGTTTCTTCAAGTGATGACTTTGCTCTTGGGTTGTTCCCACGATCTAGATCCTTGTAACAGTCTTTTTCCCACAAGCAATCTTCAATGCTACTATCAAGCTCCCCTAGTGATTCTTTCTCATCAATGTTTTCCTGAAAAATATCTTCAACACAATCAACGGTAATGTCAATAAAATTCACACTTTCATGATCATTATAAGGGTATTTAAGTGAATCATAAACATTAAAAACCACTTCCTCATCTTGTAGTCTAAGAATTAATTTCCCTTGTTGAACATCAATCAAAGTTCGCCCGGTTGCAAGGAAAGGTCTACCCAAAAGGATAGGGACCATTTCATCTTCTGCCATATCGAGTACTACAAAATTAGCTGGAAAGATGAATTTATCAACTTATACCAACACATATTCCACTACCCCTTTCGGATGGGCTATTGATCTATCTGCTAATTGTAAAGTTATGTTGGTTGGCTTCAGGTTGCCCAACCCCAATTTCCTGAAAATAGATAAAGGCATTAGATTAATGCTAGCACCTAAATCACATAATGCTCTTTATAATGTGAAATTTCCAATAGTACAAGGGATAGAAAAACTCCCTGGATCCTTAAGCTTTGGTGGTAGCTTGTTAAGGATAATGGTGGAACACTCTTTAGTCAATGCGATCATCTCGTTATCTTCAATCTTCCTTTTCTTTGAAAGTATCTCCTTTAAGAATTTAGCATATACATGCATTTGTTCTAAAGCTTCTGCAAAAGGTATGTTAATATGCAATTTTTTAAAGATTTCAAGGAATTTAGAAAATTGTTGGTCTTGTTTCTCCTTTCTCAATCTTTGTGGAAATGGTAATTTTGGCACATAAGGTTTTATAATTGGATCAGCAAATAATTTAGCATGAATAGGAGTGCCAATATTTGTCTCAGAATCATTTACCCCTTTTGTTTCCTTACCTTTTTATGGTGATTCAATTACGTCTTTTGGTCCCACTTCTTTTCCACTCCTTAGTGTGATAGCTTGGGCTTGCTCGCTTAGGTTTGGTTCGGTGTTGCTAGGGAGAGAGCCCGGAGCTCTCTCCATTTTTGCATGATTCAGTTGTGCTACTTGAGTGCCCTAGTCTCTACAAAATGCCTTATTATTTGCAAGATGAGTCTGAATGTCTTTTAGAATGGTCAAGACAGGATCGGCTGGTTGTGACGTTTGTCGTGGTGCTTGTGGCAAATGTTATTATTGATGAGTTTGTTGCTCATTCCCATTGAATCCAGGAGGTCTCAATACATTTTATTGATCTCCATATGAGAAGTTCGGATGATTCCTCCATCCTGGATTATAAGTGTTACTATAAGGGTTATTTTGAAATTTACCTTGATTGGTCCCCATGTAGCTCACGTTGACGGTTTCCTCCTCGAAAAGGTTCCTCAGTTGACAATCATGGCTTTGGTGGTCTCCTCCGTAATTTCCACACGTCAGGACTTGTGAGGATTGCTTCAAGTTCAAGTGGGCCATTATTAAATCCATTTTCCGACTAAGTTCAGCTACTACAGGATTACTTGGTCCTGCTTCTATGGAAAAGACGTTTTGCCTTCTCCCACCTGGCTTTTCTGATTGCCATTGAGAACTTTTCTTTGCCAACTCGTTCATGAGGTCATAAGCCTCCCCTTGAGTCTTTTTGAAGATGTTTCCACCTGTAGCAGAATCAATGGTGGCACAATTAGTAAGTGTTAAACCATTGTGAAATGTACTTACTTGTTGCCATTTAGGAAGGTCATGATGAGGGCAATTCCTCAAAAGCTTCCAAAACCTCTCCCAAGCAGTGAATAAGGTTTCGGATTCAAATTGTCTGAATGCAGTAATCTCATTACTCAAAATTGCCGTTTTAGAAGGAGGGAAATAATATGAGAGAAATTCCTTTTCTAGCTCATCCCAAGCTGTAAGTGATCCTGGCTCCAATGATTTCAACCAATCTAAAGCTTTCCCTTTGAGTGGGAATGGGAAGAGCTTCATACGGATTGAATCAGTCAAAACCCCTTCTTGCTTGAATGTGTCGGCGTGCATGAAAAATTTGTCTAGATGATCATTTGGATTTTCATGATGCTCCCCTTATAATTGGCCACAATGTTTGATCAATTGCAACATTTCGGTCTTGATTTCAAAATTTGTCGCATTTATCGGTGGAGCGATAATGCTAGAGTTGTTTTGGTGTCTATGTAGAGCTAGAAGCTCCATGATTGGCCGCTCATTTTGTCGTCTCCTTTCCTCAACTACACGAGCTATTCTTTGTTCTTCCGTTTCCATAGCTTTTCGTTCTTCTCGTTTAATCTTTCGATTCCTATGACAAGCCCTTTCAATTTCAAGATTAATAGGCAAAGGAATAATGTTACTGCTTCTTTCTAGCATAAACAATAAAAAGAAAACCTAGTTTATCAAAAACCTTCTTATCTAGTATTGTAAAAAAAATAATCCCCGGCAACGGCGCTAAAAACTTGGTGCGAATGATTAACTACACATACAATAGAGCAAGTGTACTCCATTGATCAAGTAATAAAGAGTAAGAAGGATGTCGATCCCACGAGGACTATGCTTACAATTTCTAAATATAGTCGGGTTTTGTTTAACTAGGCGAGACGATATTATAATTTGTTGGATTTGATTCTAAGTCTAAAAATGAAATTAAAATGAATGATAAGCAAAAATAAAATAAAGTGATTTGTTATTCAATAGTGAAACTAGCTAAGGCATTTGGTTTCACTTGACATTTATTTTAGCAATTCTCAAAGCAATGCAATATTTCTATCATATTCCAAGGATGGCGAAACCTGTAAATAATTAACTCCGATTAAGGTTATTAATTCTAATTCTTGATCTAAACACTTAGACTTGGTCCATTTAAGCACCTAGATAAGAAAAGCATTAAGTTCATGGAATCCTAGCACAAAATAGTGAGCCACAATAACAATGGTCATGCGATATCGACATGTTATGTATTTTCGTTAGTTTAGTCCTTTGGTCCATTATAAACTAACTATGAACATTAAAATAGATGGTCATACATTCAAAGCATTAAGCATATCATAACATGTTCAATGGAAGATAATAGGAAATAATTGCATAAAACTTCAATAAATTACATAAAACTCATGCCAAGATCCACCATAGCTAAGGCTATGGTGGAATTAGTTCATAGGTAAAGTGAAAGTAAACAAATTAAGGATTGAAAACATGATAAGTAAGAGTTGAAAATGAAACTAGAAGATTCAATAAGCTCTTGTGGATGGATGATTTTCTATGGTTGATGCTCCTTCTTTACTTGTATTCCTCACTTGAAGTATGCCTAGAAACCAAGAATAAAAATCTGCACTTTTTCACCAATATGTCCTTATGCTCTTCTACTTGTAGAATGCTCCTTTTATTGCTTGGTCCTTGATGAAATTTGTTGGAGAGCAAGGTGCAATTTGGCACCCTTGATTACTCAACTTGGGCAAATAATTGCTCAAAATAATTCAATGCCATACTTGATAGCTAGATTGTCATAAATCGTGAATACATGTTGCATATATTCACATAATGCCACAATTTGCTCCATGCTTTTGTAATTTATCATATCTAATAACTCCTCAAAGTCATTGAATCTAGCATCAAGTTCACTCCCACTTGCCAATTATTGAAGTGCAAGTTGCTAGTTGATTGAGTACACTTGCCTGAAATGATGAATCTTGCCTTCCAATGATGAATTTCAACAACAAAATCAATAAATGTAGCCACCAAATAATCAAGTTTTATGCTGGAATTTTTGGATCATATTAAGTGGGAAATGTGGTGACTCCACATGTAAGGTAGCTCATCTCCTCTCCTAAAGCATGCCCATGCCTTAGTTTGCACTTCTCATGCTCTTTTTATCTCATTTTAACTCCCTTTAGTAAGAATCTCCATGGCACCTAAAATGAAAGAAAACATACTAAATACTACCATAAATCATAAATAAAAGTCATAAAACTAATGGAATATATAATGAAAATAATATGCTAATAAAGTGCACATCAGTCGTACTTAAGTTCCCTTTGAAAAATTCATTTTCTGAATGAATTTTAGGGAAAAGTCCATATTGGTCACGATTATTATTTTAACCAAATTATTGCTGAAAATGCCACATGTTATGGGGTTTGGACCATTTTCGGGGAATTCTAGATTCCCGTCGTGGTACTGTACATATAAATACGGAAAAATGAGAAACTATATCAAAGGGACAGCAAATATGGTCGCTGCCCAGAAGTCCATATCGCTGGCGACATGGTGATGTTGCTAGCGGTTTCGGTGGAGCCGCAAACGATTTGGTGAAATCGCCGGCGGTTTTAGAATCTGTAGAAATAGTAGAAAACCGGGCAAAAACGCCTCAAAACTCAAAAAAAAAAACCGAAACACCAAGTAATACAACAAATAATAAGAAATAATGCCAAAGAGCTCTAGAGACTCAGGAATTTACCTCGGGGCCATGAATCCACATTTTCATGATCTAATGACACCTCCGGGAAGCTCAAGATGACAATTTGGGTAGTGATTTAAAGATTGAACAATGTTTGTCTCTAAAAATCCTATTAGATTGATTTTAACTTAAGATTTCTACAGATTTTAATTTTATCCTAAGAGTTTAGATGAAGAAAAACCAAGAAAACATGACTTAAATCCATTTTCTTACCTTTTCTCCATTTCTCTCTCTAAAATTGCTCTCTCTCACTCCTAAATGCTCCCCAATATTTCCAAACGTTCTCCTCTTCTCCAACCCTTTGTTCTCATGTTTTAAGGGGAAAAAACGAGCTAAAAACTGACTTTTTTCCGATTAACCAACGAGCATCGAAGAAAAAGCAAAAGCTGGCGGACTGTCACAAGGGCCCATATCAGCGACGGCATGGCTCAGGCCTCCGACGGCCTGAGTGAAGCCACCAGCAGCATGGGTGATGCCGCCGGCAACTTCAGGCCCCTGCTGGCAGTTTGCCAACTGGGGCCCGGTAGCCTAAAAAGCTGAAAAAGGGGTAAAAATAGATTTTTGAAATTTTTTTAAGGGATTTTAATTTATTTTAGGATATTTTAAGATATTGGGGATATTTTGGGTAGAATCATTGTTCGAGCTTCCACCGGACGTGTTGTCGGTGTTTGAAATAATGATCCGGAACAACAAATAATCCAGATCAGGTTTGAAGTATACTAAACATATAAGTATAAAAAGACATAAATCAGTGCATCCAAGACAAGTGAAGATAATTACCTAAGCATAAATGGAAGCATCCAGTTAAAGTTTAAAAAGGAAACAAACTTTGAACTGCCCAAACTAGCATTCGAAAGAATTGATTGCAATAGCATTTGGAACAAGACAAATCTGGAGATATTAAGTTTGAAGATATCTGGAAGACTTAAATATCCAAACAAAGGGAATAATTCAAAATTTCCATTCCCTCCATTTCTTATGGCCTACAAGTCAAAGATCCCTTTCCTAAATGCAAGACAAAAGACAGCTTGCACACTTTTCAGAATAGGATAGAAGGTCTGACAGCAGAAAAATTAAAAGGTAACAACCTTTTTCACCTAAACCAATAAGAAGGCGCGTAGAGCTCACATCAAAAAGCCACCGGTATAAAAGTTGGCAAGATACTAAAATAAAAGAAAATGATCACTGACTACTTTTCAGCCTCAATCCTACAAATTCAAATGGGTCAAAATCTTTGTCTAACGGATTGATCAATGGCTCCGAAAGCTTCAAATTTTACTTGATCAATGGTAAAGATTAAATACAAGTTCAACAACCCACAACAGCAATATTTATGATCAAAGCCTATAAAAGGGAAACTTCACAAGTTGAGAAGGTGCTAGTTGATTTTAAGAAAGCATATACAAGAGAATTCAAAAGAAAGCAATCAGTTTTACAAATCCCTCCAAGAACCAAATGTTGAAAATCTGTTGAAAGGATTCCCAAGTAAAGTTATAAACTTGAGGAAGTCCAAAACCAAAACCTTTGAGAAAACCGAAGTGTAAAAGATCTTCTACTTAGGTGAGTAGTGAGATTGGGATATAGCTTGAAGTAGGTGCTTTGAGTGGGATCTCCCTGTAGGACTCAACTTAGATTTGGGTAGAAATCTAAGTGGTATATCCTACTAAAGATGAAAGAACTCAGCTAAGAATTGGGATTTCTAGTGGTATATCCTACATGGGGAAGGGGGTACATCCGGAGATAAGTTATAAGGCTTGATTCCTGCCAGTTGGAAAGGAATCCACTAGTGGAAAAGCTCGGAGGAAGGAAACTCTAGGGGCTGGAGTAGGCGAGGCTGAACCAGGATAAAATACTTATGTTTGAATTTCTAACTCTTTATTTACTTGCATTATTATTGTCATAACTGCATCATCCGGATCCATCTTCCGGATCATATTCAAACACGCTACATAAAGACTTTTCAAAGTCTGTTTATTCCATGAAAAGGGGTCATTCACCCCCCTCTGACCTTATTTAGACCGTCACATAGATCAATAAGTGGTATCAGAGCTAATGCTCAAACTAGAGATCTAACAATTTTGAGTTAAAGGTCTATATATTTTGATTCAAGAATGAAAATGAGTTTTAAAAACTCATAGCTCCTTCCGGAGGGTATGTCTATTACCCATCCTCCACTCTTCACCTGTGAACACTACACGTTCTAGAAAAACCAGATGAAGAATTTCATTCAGGCTCAAAGCATGATGGCATGGATGGCCATTAAAGATGGTCCATATGAGCTTACTCATGAGGTTAATTATTTAACCACCCACAAGCCCTCGAGCTTATGGGATGAGAATGATTATAAAAGATTGCGTGAAAACGCAAATGCTATTAACATGGTGCATTATGCTCTTAGTGCAGCAAAATTCAATAGAATATCCGGATGTGAAACTGCACAGGAGATTTGGCAGAAGCTGGAAGTGACCTATAAAGGAACAAACAAGGTCAAGGAAGCCAAGATAGATCTACTTTAGCAAAAGCTTGAATCCTTCAAGATGGAGCCCAAAGAATCCATTAATAGCATAAACACTAGATACACCAATCTAGTGAATGAGATGAAAAGGCTAGGAAAGGAGATCTCAGAAGTAGATATGGTTAAGAAGGTGCTCCAGAGTCTCACCAAAGAGTGGGATAATAAGAAGACAGCCATCGAGGAGGCTCATGATTTAAACTTCTACAGCTATGATGAGCTTATTAGTAATCTCTTGACCCAAGAGCTTTCCCTAGAAAGATATAGCCAATAAGAGAAAAAGCCTGAAGAAAAGAAGAAGACCATTGCACTCAAGAAAGAATCCACCGGATCATCTTCATCTGGAGAAGAAAAGCTGCTTAAGGAATCTCAATGTAGCAAGGAATAAATGGCCTTGCTATCCAGATAGTTCAACAGATTCCTGAAGAAGGAAGAAAGAAGAAAGTCTAGAAAGTATGATACTAGAAGGATTAAGAGAAGCTCCTCTAGAAGGGATAAGTCTAGAAGGAATCCGGAAGAAAAAAGGATCCGAAAAAAGAAGTTGTCTGCTTTGAATGTGGAGAAAAAGGTCACTTCAGAACCAAGTGCCCCAAGCTCAAAAGAGATAAGAAACACAAGAAGAAGGCAATGGTGGCTACCTGGAGCAACAGTGAGGAAAGCAGTAGTTCATCTTCAATAGAAGAAAAAGACTGCTAATTGTGCATTCATGGCACTAACTGATCCGGAAGCAGAATAATCTAGAAGAAATGCCTCTAAGCAAGACACAGTGTAAATCGAGGAATCTAAATAAAAAATAGCCAGTACTGAGGTAAACTCTCATTCTAATTCTGTTTCTAACCATATACTTGCTAGAGCTTTAGGGGTTGTGATCAATGCTATGAGAAAGAACATAAGAGCCATCAAATCCTTAAAAAGACAAGTTATGGAGCTCCTTAAGATACTGAAGCCTTAGCACAAGATGTCAACCTGATCAAAATAACAAAGCACATTGATGAAGTTAAGGAGAACTACTTGAGAAATCAAGTGCAAGTGCTAAGTGCAAATCTGATTGGGATGGATAGAGAAATAGCCTGATGAAGGAGGCATCCGGATGGAGAACTAATCCTCCATAAAGAAGGAGAAATCCAAGGTAAGCTACATCAAGAAATCAATATCAAGCTGCCAAAAGAGATCCAAAGCCTTCCAATCAAAAGGAGAAGGTGGTCAGCAAGCAACCACAAGCCCAAAGATATACTGCTGCACAAAAGGGAACGGCTAAGGTAGTCTATAATCAACAGCTTACCAAACAAAGAAGAAATTATGCAGTAGAGGTTGCACCCCCAACCAGCTTCTGGATACACACCAAATCAACACGAGTGTACAAGGAGCTGGATATAGAGGGAACTATGGGAAGGGGGATCTTGAGAAGATCGAAAATAAATAAGAGCAGAAAAGACCCATCTCAGGGTGCAGGTTTTGTAGGAGAAAAAATCATATTACTAAATTACGTAGATTTAAAAATTGTTATTATGATGTTAATCCTTGGCCTAAAATGGTTGATAACCCGAGAGGACCCAAATCTGATTGGGTACCCAAACCCACTTGATCTATTTTGCAGGTATGCCTTAGATCCACAGTAGATCAACACACTTGGTACATTGATAGTGGATGCTCAAGGCACATGACAGGTGATGAGAAGGCCTTCATCACATTAACCCGGAAGAAGGGAGGCAAAGTAAGCTTTGGAGATAATAAAAAAGGACATATCACTAGACATGGAACCATTAGATTTGAATTAAAGATAGAAGATGTCTCACTGGTTGATGGACTGAAGTTCAACTTACTAAGTGTAGGCTAACTCTATGACAAAGGAAGAAAAGTCACCTTTGACTCCGGAGCCTGCTCAATCTTTGATAGTAAGTCTAATCAACTAGTTCTTTATGCACCTAGAGTAAACAATGTCTATTCTGTTAACATTAAAATGAGAAAAATAATATCTGCTTGGTGTCTAAACAAGAAGAATCATGGCTATGGCACCGAAGGTTGGGACATATTAGCATGAACCTCCTGTCTAAACTAGCCAAAAAGGAATTGGTAGTGGGTTTGCGTAAGGTTGCTTTTGATAAGGATCATCCATGCACTACATGTCAATTAGGTAAATAGCATAAGAAAAGTTTCCCTTCCATCTCCTACATTCCTCCCAAAAGAGTACTTGAGCTCTTGCACATTTATCTCTTTGGTCCAATCAAACCATTAAGTTTAGGTAAAAGAGAGTACACCATAGTCATTGTCGATGATTATTCTTGCCGGTCATCTTACTAGCAAGCAAAGATAAAACCTTTGACTAATTTTTAAAAACATTCGTTCGGATAGCAATAGAACAAGGCATAAGCATTGCACGTATCCAGAGTGACAATGGTGGTGAGTTAAAAAATAAGCACTTTGCTGAATTTTATGACTCCAAGGGCATTGAACATAACTTCTCTGCCCCTCATACTCCTCAATAGAATGAAGTTGTTGAGAGAAAAAATAGGACCATAGTTGAGATGGCTAGAACAATGCTCAGTGAAAATTGTTTGCCAAAATATTTCTGGGGTGAGGCCATTAACACAGCATGTTATATTTTGAATAGAGCTCTCATTAAAA
Source organism: Euphorbia pulcherrima (assembly GCA_947683365.1). Classification (NCBI taxonomy): domain Eukaryota; kingdom Viridiplantae; phylum Streptophyta; class Magnoliopsida; order Malpighiales; family Euphorbiaceae; genus Euphorbia; species Euphorbia pulcherrima. Next base: position 77,718,830 of record CANTUS010000001.1, on the reverse strand, counting down.
AGACCATAGAAAAGACCCCGTATAAAATCTGGAAGGGAAGGAAACCCAAAATTAGGTATTTCAAAGCCTTTGGATGTAAATGTTACATCCTTAATGATAGAGAGCAGATAGAAAAATTTGATCCTAAGTCTGATGAAGCAATTTTCCTTAGTTACCCAACACATAGTAAAGCTTACAGAGTATATAACAAACGAACTCAAACTATGGTAGAGTCTATACATGTAGATTTTAATGAGACTAACCATGTAGGCAAGAGAAATTGTACTCTGAAAGATCCAATTCTGGAAGCTGAAAACTTTGGAGAAGAGAAGGAAGCTAAAGTTCTTGATTCGTTCCAAATCAAGAAGTATAAAGAAGAAGATGAAGGAATATCTTTTGATCCAAAAGTACCACAAGTTGATCTCAATCCACATGAGATAAACTTCAATGATGGTCAAGAATAGGAAGCTAAGGAAGAAGTGGAACAAATTCCAGTCCAACATGAAGATCTACCAAGGGAAGCCCGGACTCGCAGAGATCATCTAGTTGAAGCCATTTTGGATAATGTCCAAAATCCAGTCAGAACCAGAGGATAACTCAACATAATGATGAGCCATGCTGCTTTTGTTTATCTTATTAAGCCTAAGAAATTTCAAGATGCTGAAGGAGATGAAAGTTGGATGATGGCCATGTAAGAAAAACTAGATCGATTCACCAGGAATGATGTGTGGGATCTAGTGGCACCTCTAAAAGGAAAGTCAATCATTGGCACCAAATGGGCATTCCAGAACAAGCTGGATGAATCCGAAGTAGTGGTGAGAAACAAAGGCAAGATTGGTTGCCTAAGGCTACAATCAACAGAAAGGGATTGACTTTGAAGAAACATTTGCCCCTGTAGCAAGATTGGAGGCAATCCGGATTCTATGTGCTTTTACATCATTCATGGGATTCACATTATTCCAAATTGATGTCAAAAGTGCATTCCTAAATGGAGTTATCCAGGAAAAAGTCTATATGAAGCAGCCACCTGGATTTGAAGACCCAAAGCATCTGGATCATGTGTACAAACTAAAGAAGGCCCTCTACAGACTAAAGCAAGCACCAAGAGCTTGGTATGAGAGACTCTCTACATTTCTCATATCCAAGGGGTATATCCTGGGGAGGGCAGACACGACTCTCTTCATCAAAAATAAGAAGGATGATATCATTTTGGTCTACATTTATGTTGATGACATCATCTTTAGAGTAACAGATGAGAAGATGTGTGAAGAATCAGCACTTAAATGCAGAAGAAATTTGAGATGTCTATGATGGGAGAATTGAATTTCTTCCTTAGTTTGCAGATCAAGTAGAGTCCGGATGGGATTTTCATAAACCAATCCAAGTGTACCAAGGAGATTTTGAATAAGTTTAAAATGGACAAAAGCAAGCCTTTGTCCACTCCAATGGGTTCAGACACAGTCCTATCCAAGGATTATGAAGGAGAAGAGGTTGATCAGAAGCTATATAGAGGAATGATTGGATCACTTTTATACTTGACAAATAGCAAACCTGACATACACTATACAATTTGCTACTATGCAAGATATCAAGCCAATCCTAAGGATTCACATCTAAAGGTAGTGAAAAGAATCCTTAGATACCTCTTAGGAACCACTGAAGTGGGGTTATGGTATCCTAGTAATGGGGAATTCACACTCGAAGGCTTCACTGATGTAGATTATGGCAGAGATACTTTTGAGAGGAAGAGTACATCCGGAGGTTGTCATTTCCTTAGAAATTGCTTAGTATCATGGTACAACAAGAACCAAACTTTAGTTGTTTTATCTACTATAAAAGCAGAATATATGGAAGCTAGAAGTTGTGTGGCTCAACCCCTTTGGATCAAGCAATAACTAGAAGATTATGGAGTCTAATTAGGATGTATGAATGTAATGTATGACAATAAAAGTGCCATTGATGTGTCAAACAATCTAGTACTCCACAACAGGATGAAACATGTCAACATAAGGCATCATTTCATCCGGGATCATGTGATGAAGAAGGATCTTGCACTGGTATACATTCCAACCAATGAACAAAGAGCATGTATCTTTATTAAGTAAAGATCAATTTGGCAAGCTAAGAGAGTCAATTGAAATGTCTAATCCAATTTGAAGAAAATCCAGAAGAATGTACAAAGTTAACTTGGATTTTGGGCAAGACAAGGAATCCGGAAGAAGAAATGAAGTTAGCTCTGCTCTAGAGGGAATATTGCCACATCAGCAGATAAAAAGAGGAAAGCTACAGATAACCCAAAGGTGATAGTGGATGATGAGGAGACAGAGGAAGAGGATCCGGTACCTAAGAGGAGGCAATTCATAAAGAAGGGGTGTACTTTTGATAAGGCTATGAAAGCCCAAAAAGCTAAGAAAAAGAAGCCCACGGGGGTTGTAATTGATGAGGAAGCAAGAAAGAGGGTAGAAGAAGCTGAATTGGCTAAGGCCAAGAGAACAAAGGGGAAGAACGTGCCCGGGTCTGCTGAGGAAGTTCATCCGGATGACCCTTAGTATTATATAATAAAGGAGGTCATAAAGGACAATGACAAAATCAATAGGCTCAGAACGGCAGTACCCAAAGATTCTTTCGGTACCCAAGCTATCCTAGTTAATCCAGTGGACATGGCCACTTTAGCCCAAGATCCGAAAGCTGATCATTTTCCACTCCTACCCAGAATCGGACCACTTCTGGAAAACCTTCTCAACCCGGAATCAGAAACCATAGATGAAGTAAGACCTAAAAAGGCAAATGGAGAGGCTGTTAAGGACATTACCAACATGCCTAGGGGAGAAATTAAAAGTCCTGAAAAGGTAAATGAAGGGATGACTGAGGAAATTTCCAGTCATCCGGGAGTTGTGGAGGTGGAAGAAGAAGAAGCGGCTCAAGATAGTTTAGAAGCACCAACCAATGAGGTAATTCCTGACATAGTCTCATTTAATGGTAACGTTGATCCTTCTGCTGCTGCTATTGAAATAGCAGATAAAGATGAGGATAACTTAGATACACATACTCCAAAGTGTATCTAAGAAACAAGAGTCCAACCCGGAACACACCATTACGGAGGACGGACATAGTCTAGGTTCCCAAGGGCATACTCCTAGAGTGGACTCAAGGGGCGAGGCTAGTCCGGGGGAACAGTTGGAAGAGAAGAAAGGGGAAGAAGAAAAGGAATCCTCTGAAGCAGAATCATCCGGATCTGATGAGATCGAAAGCAGCTCTAAATCTGAAACTCCTCTTGCTAGTCTAATCAGAATACCAACCTCCAGCATCAATTAAACCAGAGCCAAAAAGAACATAACAGCCTTAAAAATCCTACAAGAGGCTACTCATAAGGAACATGAGGAGATCTATATTAAACAAAGTCTCCGGAACATCTGCAAGCATCTCAAATCGGTGGAGAAAGTGCTGATTAAAAATTCTCTCCTCCGAATTTGAAGACTAAAATTGGGGAGCTGAAATGGAGTGTCAAGAAGCTAGAAGGGAAAGTGGAGGACTTCTCCACTGTAGATTTAGTGGCTGAAGTATCACTTGGCAAAGTAACCCCAGTGCTGAATGAACTAAAAATAAGTATAGCTGATGCAAACTGCTCTGCTGATCAGGCTAACACTGGAGCCACAAATAATTACGCTACCATTTTGGACAAGATCACTTCATCCTCCTCTGAGCTATCCACAGAACTGAAGGAGTACCTGGATACCAAGTTTGAAAGCTTGACAAAATTCATCACTGAAAAAGAAGAAAAATTTGCTCTCCCTAACCTAAATGAACAACAACAGGTAATCTTAATTAAGCTTACAAAGTTCATGGAGGAAGATTTACCCAAGCTGTTTGCCACACAAATAGCAAACATTGAACAGGAACTTGCCGGACAATTCAATGGCCAGGATGCAATCATTGAAAGAATAAAGGGCGATATTCACAAGGAACTGATAACAGTTAACTCAAGCATCCATAACATCTGCAGGGATCTGGGAAAGATCTTGAGAAATTACAGTCCGGACTGTCAAACTTATCAATCTCCGGATCCTCCTCCTCTCCATCTATCCTAGAAAGCCAATTACTTCCAGTCTTCCAAGACCTTATCCAACACATTGGGGACATAGGATTCTTTGGACATAAGGGCATAACCACTCACCTCAAGGCACTCTTCCCTTATTTTGATGAGAAGGATAGGGAATATGTATTGAAGATGCCTCCCTACATCACAAGCTCTTACACCCAACTCCGGAACCTCTTCCGCCCTCTGCATCTATCTCTGGCCACTGTGGACCACATCTTAGCACAGAGAAGGCAAGGAAACTTGGACTACTCAATCTATTCTAAGGCTTGGCAGAAAAGCTGGGATGGGAAAACCTATATGGTGATTGACCCCCAAACTAGAAACAAAAAGGGGGTGAAAAGTACAAAGAGGGAGACAGACAAAGCTGCCATAACTGCAAAGAGGGAGAGTAGCTTTACAGGCAAAGAAAAGGAAGGAGAAGCATCTTGTGCATCCGAAAGGAATTAGATTAGCTATATTTTGTAAATAATTATAATAGCTAGATTCACTTATATATTTCTGTATCTTGTAATCCAAAAGCTTCATTGATGTTAACTATTATTAACAGCAGAAGTATATATAGTGAAAATCTGATTCTCTTAAAAAAATGCTTCTAAAGTACAATATGCTATTGTACTACAAAAATATTAGAAGCTAGAATTGAAAACTTTTGGGGGAGTTAGGGGATGCTAGAATTATGGGGGAGCAAAAATTGTAAATGACTAAGTATCAAGAATCATACTTAGTTCATAAAACCCCTTTTTCCTTATGCTTAGAAATCTTAGGTTTTTATTTTCATCAAATGGGGGAGATTGTTGGAAACAATGATCCGGAACAACAAACAATCCTGATCAGGTTTGAAGTATACTGAACACCTAAGTATAAAAATACATAAATCACTGCATCCGGACTATATATCCAAAACATCCAAAGTCTAAGACAAGTGAAGATAATTACCTAAGCATAAATGGAAGCATCCGGTTAAAGTTTGGAAAGGAAACAAACTTTGAACCGCCTAAAACAACATTCGAAAGAACTAATTGCAGTACCATCCGGAAAAAGACAGATCCGGAGATATTAAGTCTGAAGACATCCGGAAGACTTAAATATCCGAACAAAGGGAATAATTTGAAAATTCCATTCCCTTCCTTTCTTATGGTCTACAAGTCAAAGATCCTTTTCCCAAATGCAAGACAAAAGACATCTTGCACACTTTTCAGAAAAGGACAGAAGGTCTGACAGCAGAAAGAGAAAAAGGTAACAACCTTTTTCACCTAGACCAATAAGAACGCGCGTGGAGCTCACGTCAAAAAGCCACTGGCATAAAAGTTGGCAAGACACTAAAATACAAGAAAATGATCACTGACTACTTTTCAGCCTCAATCCCAAGGATTCAAACGGGTCAAAATCTTTATCTAACGGATTGATCAACGGCTCCGGAAGCTCCACATTTTACCTGATCAACGGTGAAGATTAAATACAAGTTCAACAACCCACAACGGCTACATTTATGATCAAAGCCTATAAAAGGGAAGCTTCACAAGTTGAGAAAGTGCTGGTTGATTTCAAGAAAGCATATACAAGAGAATTCACAAGAAAGCAATCCATTTTACAAATCCCTCGAAGAACCAAACCTTGAAAATCTGTTGTAAGGATTCCCAAGTTATAAATTTGAGGAAGTCCAAAACCAAAACCTTTGAGAAAACCAAAGTGTAAAAGATCTTCTACTTAGGTGAGTAGTGAGATTGGGATATAGCTTGAAGTAGGTGCTTTAAGTGGGATCTCCCTGTAGCACTCAGCTTAGGTTTGGGTAGAAATCTAAGTGGTATATCCTACTAAAGACAAAAGGACTCAGCTAGGAATTAAGATTTCTAGTGGTATATCCTACATTCGAAAGGGGGTACATACGGAGACAAGTTGTAAGGCTTGATTCCTGCCAGTTGGAAAGGAATCCACTAGTGGAAAAGCTCGGAGGAAGGAAACTCCGGGGACTAGAGTAGGCGGGGCTGAACCGGGACAAACTTGCGTTTGAATTTCTAACTCTTTATTTACTTGCATTATTATTGTCATAACTGCATCATCCGGATCCATCCTCCGGATCATATTCAAACACGCTAGACAAAGACTTTCAAAGTCTATTTATTCCGCGAAAAAGGGTCATTCACCCCCCTCTGACCTTATTTAGACCCTCATAGGGACCAACAGTCGAACACACTGAACTGAATTCAAACGTTAATAAAAATTTGAAATGAATTTTTAATAAGGATTAAAATTCGAATTCATCGTCTCGCGAGAGAGACTGTAAAATTCCGTGCTCATAGTCTAATGAATATATAACAGACATGTAATAGTATTGTACTAGATAGAATTATTAATAAAGTGTATGGCAAAGTCTTTATGTCTTTCATCTGTTACAGGTCTACTACATACATGTTACATGACTTCTTTTTTTGAACTAAAGGTAAAAAAAAAGATATATGCACATGAATATGAGCACTATATAACCAATTAGAATGTTTGAAATCCCAAAAATGCATATCCAATCCATTTGGCCAAATGCATAAAAACCATCATAGACTTGGCTCAAATAGCCTATTGTCTCTCTCAACTTCTAAAAAAACCTATTACCTCCCTCAACTTGGCAATTATACTCCTATTACCTGCTTCAACTTTCAAAAAGACCTATTACCTCCCTCAATTATGCTCCCTCAACTCGCTGTCATGTCAACTTTAGACGGGTAATAGGAGCATAATTGCCGAGTTGAAGGAGGTAATAGGTCCTTTTGAAAGTTGGGGGAGGCAATACCCTATTTGAGCCAAGTTTAGGCTGTATTTTATGTATTTGGCCAATCCATTTTGATCATTAGAGACGAGTTTCATATGTTATTTGAATTACCTGTTACAAGTCTGTTACAAAGTTATTATATATCTGTTATAGTCTGTTACAAACCTACTACAAATCTGGAATTCGACAATAACGTAGGAAAGTTATAAAGAGTATATGAAAGATTTAGAAGGCGTATGAAGATTATTCAGAAAAGAGATCAGGGGCTTTAGGTAATTGGACTAAATTTAGACCGAATTTATTTTGTTCAGATGGGCCAAATTCAACAATTTCTCTACATAAAATTGTCTCTTTTTTATTTTTATTTTAAAAATGAAATTGTTGGAAATACTTTTTTTATAAGTTGTTGGATATACTTGATCATGAACCTTTGTCGGATCGTCATTTTTTTTACATGTGACTTCGAATTTTTTCTATTTTTTCTTCAAAACTATGTTTATATAGATTAAATTTTTCCAAGGCTTATAGTTTTTAATTTTGATAATTTTTTTTCCAATTTGAGTTTCAAAATAAAAAAAATATAGGATATATACTTTTATGAAAAGTTATAAAAAAAATGTATAGGACAAATGCATGGAAGTTATAAGAAATTTACAAGGCTTTTTAAGACATCCTATAACATTCAAATATATTTGAGTATCTATATAAATGTATAGGCATCTTATAACATTTATATATACTTTCTGTAAAAATGTATAAGAGTTACTATGTAAGGTAAGGCATTCTATAACATTTCTATATATTTCTGTAAAATGTGTGGAAAGTATATAGGATAGATATAAAAAAAGTTATAGTTTCTATAAAAATTATAGAAAACGTATAATACTAGCTATATAATGTTGTTTAGGACATAATTTTTTACAAATCTAATTAAGTGACATTCCTTACAATTTCGGTAACTTTTAACCCTCAAGGAACATTACAATCACATGTTAAAACTGAAGACCTTGGTTGGAGTACTTTTGAATACGTTGATAAACTCACAAAAATGGGATGGGACTCTTCACGGACAAGGCTAAGAAATGTTGAAATCCCAACCCGTGTGTTTTAAGCAACAGATTCGACATGTCGGGAAATTTGGTTGAACACATATCCACTTTGATTAGAGTTGTCGTTGCTTCTAATTTATAGTATTGACATATTTTTTGGTAAAAAAACGTTGTCGATGTTATGTGTTACCATAAGCTGCTTATGAGTTAAATATTCATAAAAAATGTTGTTGATGTTATGTGTTACCATAAGCCGCTTATGTGTTAAATATTCACAGGAAAAAATCCACATGAGTTAGGGCTATCGTATTATAATATTTCATATAAGATTAAAATTGAATTTTTTGTTCTCATTGTAATAATTCATATAAGATCAAAATTGAATTTTTTGTTCTCCTCAACATGGCCGGCGATTTGATCCTACCACCAAAATATATGATAATTACTATGTATCATCTCCAACCCAATCCTTACTTAAATAACGTAAACATCAACAACATACAGGGGATTGTCAATGAAATTACTCTACCGAATTTGCCCGAATTCGACTTTGTAGGTACTTCTAACGGATTACTATGTTTATGTGATTCCTTACACAAAACATCACTCTATATCTACAATCCATTTACTAAAGATCTAATCACTCTATTAGAAGAGTTGGCAAGATCAGATGTGTTTATTATAACAGTGGGCGAACACGAATGGCGGAGTTTAGGGCAGATGGCTTATTATCCAATTAGTGAATCGCCTTCACAAGTGGTTGTTAATGGGAGACTTCATTGGAGTGATTGGCCAAGGAGGTATGGACCTAGTCGGTTACTAATAAGTTTTGATTTAGAAGAGGAGAAAATCGAAGAAGTTCTGAAATCTGAATGGGGACGAGGTGGTTATATGTTATTGATGTTACGAGGTTGTCTTTGTGCAGCGGTTTATGGGAGTAATGGATCGGTTTTGTTTGAGGTTTGGATAATAAAGGAATATGGAGTGAAAGAGTCGTGGACTAAGGATTTTGTTGTTCGTTTTCCCTTGCCGAAAACAAGTAAAAGGTGATGTTGATACTTGTTATAACGTATCTAAGTTTTATAGGAGATCGTTTACTCGAATTCTATGTGGTTTGAGAAGTGGGGAGATTTTGTTGGTGTATAGGTGTAGAGCTTTAGTATGTTATGACTCAATGTCTGGGGAATTTAAGGATGTTAGGATCCCAGGCATGCCAGTTTGGTTTCAAGCTTGCTGCAATAGTTCATCAAGAAACATGGTTTAAATATATTCAGTCCAATTCAGCTCTATATAATAAGTTCAGTTTAACTGTGAAACATGGTCCAAATCTACACCAAAAAAATTATAATATAATATTTCTTACATATTTCAGTATTAATTATTTGTAATGTTACAAGTTCGAAAGAAAAAAGACGCTTGTTAATTTCTCGTATTGACGATATACCATTTTCTATTTTATTATTTATTACCAAAAAAAAAATTTCTATTTTATTAGCGTGGCATTAACTAACCATCAAGCAATGGCATGTAACTAACTAAATTTAAATGACAAATTGATATATATAAACTTAATTTAAGAAAAAATTAGTCTTACATGCCAACTCTGACAACAAATTGATCATTTATCTTCAATTAGTATAGGAAATTAATGCAGGCTTCTACTTTATAAGCTAATGTGTCGTTCACAAAATATTTGGAATACTGAGATAGACAGGGTGACATTTTTGTACTGTTTGAGGGGCTTGAAGAAAACAAAACTTGTCCCATATTGAGAATGAATAGAATTATCAATTTAATTAACGATTTTCTATTGCAGTTTCATCTGGATATCTTCAATTTTCTTTCAATCTCCCATTTTCATGTCACTCTAACCACAACTAAGCATGCCTCACAAAGAAAATAGATCAAAACATCAGCCAACACAACCACTTTAAACAACCTTCCGCGAGAGATTAGTCTGGAAATCATTTCAAGACTACCAATTGAATCCTTAATCCAAACAAAATGGGTTTCCCGTTCATGGCGAACATTGGCACAAGATCCAATTCTTGCATCAATGTCTATAATCTGTCTTTTCCTCCATGATATCAAAAACCATCCTTCCTCTCTACATCTTTCTACTGTAACAGATACTCACACAATGACAAGACATTTTGTCCCCATGATTCCCCTGTTCTTCATCGCGGGTTCTTGCAATGGATTACTATGCTTATTTGATCTGCTTTCCAGACAAGAAGCTTACATATTCAATCCTTTTACAGCAGTTTAAACTCAACTCCCTAAACCGACAGAGTTCCCTACTCAACAACGAGTGGCATCTGGATTTGGTTTCAGTTCAGTAACAAAGGAGTACAAGGTTGTGAGAATTGTTTACTACAGAACACAATATAACCTTGTACTGAATCATTCGGAAGATTCCGAGGTGAAAGTTTTGACGGTTAAAAATGGTGATTTAATGTGGAGAAGCAAAGGGAAAACACCCGATCAAATCGGAGGACAGCCGTCAAATATATTGGTCAATGGAAGACTTCATTGGTTGAGTCAACTAAGGGGTTATCAGGACCGTGTTAAGATAATATCGTTCGATTTGGAGGATGAAGAATTCCGGGAGGTTCCGAACCCTAGTTACAAAAGGTTTGCAACATTTTGCACTCATTTGGTAGGCCGAGCGAGGTTGGGGACTTGTTGATGTTTGGGTGATGAAAGAGTATGGAGTGCAGGAATCATGGGTTAGGAATTCAGGATAGGAAACAATTACCTAGCCGGAATAAAGATTTTGATGTTCCTATATTTTTGGATAATTTTTCAAAAGCTAGAGTTTTATGCATGCTCAAAAATGGTGAGATTTTACTTGAGCATGGGGGTAGGAGTCTGATTTTTTATGATGTAAGAAATGGAAGTTCCAAGGAGATTGCTCCTGCTCGTTTTGTTGGTGTATAGGTGTAGAGCTTTGGTTTGTTATGACCAAATGTCCTGAGAATTTAAGGATGTTAGTATTCCAGATATGCCAGTTTGGTTTCAAGCTTGCTGCGATAGATCATCAGGATCCTCGGCTGGCTAAGCCTTCATGTAGTTAATTATACTAAAACTTGGACTTTAAATCTGTTCAATTCAGTCCAATTCAGTTCTACATAATAAGTTTAGTTCAACTCTAGAATATGGTCTAAATCTACACCAAAAAGAAATTTATAATATAAATATTTCCTTCATGTTTCAGTATGAATTATTTGTATGTTACAATTTCAAAAGAAAAAAGACGCTTGTTTATTTCTCGTATTGACAATATAACATTTTCTATTTTATTAGTATGGCATTAACTAACCATCAATCAATGGCATGTAACTAACTGCCAAATTTAAATGACATTGATATATATAAACTTATTTTAAGACAAATTAGTCTTACCTGCCAACTCTGATAACATATTGATCATTTATCTTCCTACAATTATTTAGGAAATATTGGTTATATCAAACCCAAAATGCAGGCTTCTACTTTGTAAGATAATGTGTCATTAACGTAAGATTTGGAATACTGAGATAAACAGGGTGACATATTTTGTACTGTTTGAAGGGTTTGAGGTTTGAAACAGATAACAAGTTGATGAGAAGAAAACAAACTTGTCCATCAGAGTTATCAATTTAATTAACGATTTCCTATAGCAGTTTTTCGCTCGATATCTTCAATTTTCTTTCAACGATTCTTAAAATTTAACTTCATCACTAATCTATTATATATCTCCCATTTTCATTTCACTCTAACCACAACTAAGCATGCCTCAAGAAGAAGAAGAAAACAGATCAAAACATCATCCAAATACAAACACAATAAACAAACTTCCACGAGAGACTAACCTGGAAATCATTTCAAGACTACCTATTGAATCCTTAATCCGAACAAAATGGGTTTGCCGTTCGTGGCGTGCATTAGCACAAGATCCAGTTCTTGCTTCAATGCACTTTTCCCGAACAGCCAACAACCATAATCCATGTCTCTCCTCCTTGATATCGAAAACCATCTTTCTTCTCTGCATTTTTCTACTGTAACAGATACTCACACAATAACTAGACTTTTTGTTCCCATGATTCCCCAATTTATCGTCACAGGTTCTTGCAATGAATTACTATGTTTATTCGATCCACTTTTCAGACAAGAAGCTTACATATTCAATCCTTTTACAGCAGTTTACAATCAACTCCCTAAACTGATACAGTTCCCTACTCAACAACGAGTAACAACTGGATTTGGTTTCAGTTCAGTAACAAAGGAGTACAAGGTTGTAAGAATCGTTTACTACAGAACACAATATAACCCTAACCCGGTAGGAATAGTACCGCGTCCTCCGGAAGATTCCGATGTGGAAGTTTTGACAGTAAAACACGGCAATTTTGTGTGGAGAAGCAAAGGGAAAACACCTTATCAAATTGAAGGAGAGCCTTCGAATGTATTGGTTAATGGAAGACTTCATAGGTTCAGTCACCGAAGGGGTTATCAGGCACGTGCTAAGATAATCTCGTTCCATATGGAGGATGAAGAATTTCGGGAGGTTCGGAACCCTAGTTACAGAAGGTTTGCGATATTTTGCACTCATTTGGTAGTTTTAAGAGGTTGTCTTTGCGGGGTTGAACGAGGTTGGGGACTTATTGATGTTTGGGTGATGAAAGAGTATGGTGTGCAGGAATCATGGGTTAAGGAATTCAGGATAGGATACAGTTTGCCAAGAGAGTTACCTAACCGGAATCAAGATTTTGATGCTCCAGGTTTTTTGGCTAATTTTTCAAAAGTTCAAGTTTTATGCATGCTCGAAAATGGTGAGATTGTGCTTGAGGATGGAAGAAGGAGTCTGATTTCTTATGATGTAAGAAATGAAAGTTTCATGGAGATTGCTACAGAAAGAGGTCTGCCAGCTTGCTTTAAAGCTATTGTTCATATTGGCACCCTTAATTCAGTTGATACCCGATAATTTTGTAAAATAAAGCAGATAATCCGGTTCTCTTAGGTGGAATAAGTGATACATGTGACTCATTTTGTGCATATTTCCACCGAACAGAACCTGAACCTCTGTAATAAAATGTTGAAAAATAGAGATTTACTAGACATACAATAAACTTTTCGTTCTCATTTGACCAAGGAAAAAGTGTCTTTATTTACCATAATGAATAGAATGTAAGGTAAGCATGTACTTACAGTGTGCAATATATACAACATAAGTTGTTCAATTGATAATTTTGCTTAGACTACTATTGTGTCTTAAGCTCTCTATGACATGCATTTCACCAGTAAGAAGCTCCACCAATCCTTCCAGACAGCGAAATTAAGATAAAAAAAATTAAGGCTAAAAGCATTCCATGAACTCATTTAGATGCAAAAGTAGAAGATAGACAGCAGAAAGAAGAAATACAAACCATTTGTATAATGTCGACAATCATGATGGCCAACTCTCAAATCTCATTGAATTTAGTAGCAGCATCTATAGCATTGTTCACATTTACATCTTGGCAACCTTTTCAACTTCCTCACAAGAACATCTCCTAATAGAATTGCAATATACAGTAAATAGACTACCAACCCCAAATAGTTTCATAAGCCAACACTAACTAAATCATAACCACTGCAAACAGCATACATTAGGCTTAAATCAGTTGGCTAACCAGCAATACACTCTTTATCACTTCTCTAGCAAAATTTGTGAACCTGAAGACGACTAGATATTATTGATCCAACATGGTTTTGAACCGTTGGATTTTGGAAAAAAAAATCAATTCAATTCATTTAATTTCATTTGTATGGATGTAACTGCAAACACACCAAATAGTAAAGGATGCAATAATAGTGAATAGAATTGAAGAAGAAGAGGCTCTTCCAGATAAAACTGTAAGTGCTGTATATATATTTTCAGGATCTTTAGGCTGAAAATCAAAAACTACAAAGTCCTACAGAAATACACAAACAATCAGATTCTGGTTACGCTAACTAGTACTCGGTTGAGAAATCAAACTAATTAGAGTAACAAAAGAGATTAATCCTATCGGAAATGGAAAAATGGAAAGGAAAATAAAGAAGAATAGGCGAAATCGAAAGACCTGTTGGAGAGATTTAACGATGACGAAGAAGTGGCGCAAATCCCAGAGATTGAGAGAGTACGCAGCAGATAAGAGAAGCTGAGGTGGACCTTTGGAAGCTCTTAAAGGGAGAGATCCCCACATACGCTTGTTCCTCTTTGCAATTGCTTCTTCTTCTCATCATCAATGTTGGTTTCACGGTACCAGGAGCCATTCAATTATCTAAACAGGAGTGACTGTGTGTGAAAGTAGGTTATATAGGCGTTAACCATCGCAGGAAAATCCAACAATTTAACAACAAATTGGATCGTGTGGCCCCAACTGATAGACTAATTCTATGGCCCATGGGCTACACCAATTTGATTGCTATCTTCTTCTTAAGGGGCCTAAATAAAAGATATTAATAGGCTAGTTTGGCAAAATATTGGCTTCTTTACAAATAAGCCATAATTCTGAAATAACCGACCCAAGTTGAAAACTATTTACACAAAAAGACTTATTTTTGGGCTGGGTTACGATAGATTCGGGTCTGATTTAATGGGATTTTATTTATTAATGCTAATCTCAAACTAATTTCAACCTAGTTAAAATATTTTTCCGGTTCGGTTGAGTTGGGCTCTGGTCGGATTAGGTTGGGTTTGGGTTTATTCAAAAAAAAATGTACCTATATTTCGTTACAAAGTATACTTAGATTATAAATGCTTTATATATAAACTTTTTTTATCCAAAAATTATTACATCAAACTTTTACAAATATAAGTGTAACAAACCATTTTTTTTAACAATATTTGTATTTTTAAATTCAACAATTAAAAATATTACATTATTATATAAAACAATTATTTTGTATAAAAAATGCGGGTTGGATTGCCCATTGGAATTTGAGACTATTCCTAAATCCAACCCATATACTTTGTGGGCTTCAATGGGTTCGGGCCAGGCTTAACAAAATGTAAAAATCATTTTACAAACCCGACCAATACATTACAAGGTTCGAGAGGGCACCGAAGTTAGCAAACAGGTCTATTTACAAGACCTACGTTCCATACTAAAACAATTTTCACACTTTACACAACATGATATTAAAATATTTTCTTTTAATTTTGGCTTAATACATTTCTAGCTACCTGAATTTATCTTAAAAAATCTACTGTCCCTCTGAACTTTTAAAATTACCTCGTAGCTCCCTCTACTTTCAAAAAGTGCTCCACTTTGCTCCCTGAATGCCACGTGTCAGATTTTAATTGGAGAGAAAAAAATATGAAAAATGACATCATTGAAAACTCAAATCTATCATAAGCTAACACGTGGTATTTAGGGAGCAAAGTGATACACTTTTTGAAAGTTGAGGGAGTTTCCAGGTCACTTTGAAAGTTCATGGGGCAGTAGATTTTTTGAGACAAGTTCAGGTAGCTAGAGATGCATTAAGCCTTTAATTTTTTTGCCTTATTTTGCATTTATCTCTTAAATCGTTCATTTTTTTGATACGCCACTTTCAAATATTTTGTTGTCTCTTTTTTTTTATTTTCGAAACAACATCCATTGTGATTTTTTTTTTCCAAATATTTTTAAACTGTCAAATATCGAATAGATATCTAATAGAAGTCCCATAGATATTAGTAAGATATTAATCTACTAAATATCTATTAGATGTTATATTTTATAAAATAATCATCATAAAAAAATACAAATATATTTTTAATTTATATAATTATTTAATATATATCTATTAAATATATGTTAAATTAGATACTGTTACTTAGTTAACATCTATATTTCCAAAAAGTCACGTTGGATTACTTTTGAACATGTTGATAGACTCACAGTTGATGGGAGAGGAACTCTTGATGAACAAGGCCAAAAAAATGTGGAAAACCCAATCATGTTTTAAACCAGTGGCGGAGCCACTGGCGGTGGAAGATGGCGGCCGCCCCCCTTCGCCGAAAAGGTGAAAATTTGCCGGTTAAATTGTCTATGTTTTACTGTAATTCAAGGTTGTTTCGTGTAATTTTGAGGCCATGAACAAAAAATGAAATAGGGGCTTTTATATTGAAATTTTTTTAAAAAAATTTTATCAATAAAATTTATATTTCACTAATAAAAAAAATATAAAATTTGGTATATACATATTTTTTTCAATTATGATATTATCATTTGAAATTTTGGTTGTCAAAAATATTTTTTGAAGAAAATTTCAATCGATTTTCACAAGAAATTATATAAAACTACATTCTCGATTTTATTGATTATCGATCTTTTTGAAAGATATAATAATGTAATGAATTTAATTAAAATACTGTATTAGAAACTCGAAAATATATATTGAAACAATCAAACTAATATTTGTTGTTCTTTGAAATACAAAACTATCTATTAGATATTTTTTATCATTGGAACAAGACTGAATAGAATACCACAGTAAAAAAATATTTAAAAAGCTAAAAAATATCAAATCATTACTAATTAATTGTAAATTAAAAAATACTTAAACTTCATGCTAAGTTTTTTTAGTTTAAGAGATTTGTGGATTAAAATTAATAAAAGATAATTAAAAATTATTAAATTATTAAATAAAAAATTTATATCTAAATGTTAATACAGTTACATTGTCATGTTAAATAAAGAACTCCTAATGTAAATAAATTAATTGAAGTGTATTTTTTATTTTTGTCTTAAAGACTTTAAAAGATTAAAAATAAAATAAAATGTGTTTTGAAGTATTGTAAAAAATTATCTATATCATGAAGGGAACAATTTCTTAAGGAAAAAGGAGATTAAAAAATTGGATGCGTCGGGAATTGAATCCAAGCGCCCACCCTCTTACCACTAGGTAGAAAGCAATTATCTTTTTACCTCTCAACTTTAATTATATATATTATTTTCTATACTCATACTATACCCGAACTAATATTTAGAGGTCCCTAAAAACTTGAAGCCCTGAGCGATCGCTCCACTCATTTCCCTAATGACCGGCCCCGCTGAAATCCAATGAAATGAGTGGGCGGCGGCACAATAGGTTGAAGATGACGGAACAGTAAAGAACTAGGGTTGTTCTCCTTTTTTTGGGTTAAATATGACCAATATGACAACGTTTTACTGTTTCACTAAAAGTCAAAACAACTACCTAGCTAGTAGCTACCTATATCCTTATCAAATATTTAGTTCTTTTATAATTATTTTAACTGTTAAATTCAATTGTATTATATTTTAGTTATTAAAATTAAATCCATGTGCTTTTTCTACAATATGGACATGTGAAATGAAATTTGGTAAAAAAAATCAATTTACTGCAGTTCTTAATTAAATACATAAACAAATTAACCTTCCTATCACATTCGGTATTAACCTTCCTATAGTAATAAAAATAACATCATTACGGTATTACCTGATTAATTTCTAAACACGTAAAAATCATTCAACTTTTTTTTAGTTCTATACAACTAGTTCATATTCAAATGATGTTTGACTACATGCTTTATATGTATTTTTTTTTTAATTTGTCACATTAGTTTACAATAATAATAAAAAAAAAACTCATTCTCACGCCACTCTTATGTGGACTCGAACTTGTGATATCTAGGATCATAGCTTCAAGACTCAACCACTAAACCAAGTATTTTGCACAATTTGTATGTATTATTTATATTTCTCATGAAACTTAGATACATACTAGTGTTTTGTAGTGCATAAATTAGAGGTCTTTTTTACATGGTATAGGGTATATAGTATATCTGATGTCAAGACATACCACTCAGATTAAATTTGGGATGAGTGATGAGGAAAGCCCATTCGCTACTACTCCTCATTTTGTTAGGTGAGAGTAGTCGCTTTCATCTTACGAAAGCTATTGGCATGAGGCAGACGAGAGAAATATTATTTCGCGCCATGCGATTTCTTTTCAAAGAAGAATAATTAAGCGCACGGACAAAAAATCTGACAAAAACTCTCCCTAGCCTTTTAGTTTGGAGTTTAGTTAGCTTTTTATCAATGCTTCTTGCAAGCATTTGATTATTTTATGAATTTGTTTTTTTTTTTAATAAATTTCGAGTCCGATTTTTGATTCAGCTTGATAAAAAAATATCCCTTCCGTTAGATGCTTGACAAATAGCCACCATTTATTATTATAATATATAGAGCAGCTACCCGTCAATCATTCAATGGAAAGGGTATTAACTATCTGGTATCGTGCAACATAAATTAGGTCTTCAAAATGTTGGATCATACACTTTGCTTCTAAGTCCCAAAGTAAAGATAAGATATTGCTATCATGAAGAGAGCCAGCCCACCCTTTTACGTGTTTCTGGCTCCGCCATTATTTTAAACAAATATACTTTCACATTTAGGAAGACCTAGTTAAACACATGTAAAATGAAAGTTGTTATTGTTTCTGAATATGTTAACTTATGAGCTAAATATTTATAGAAAAAATCCACATGAGCTAGGACCATTTTATAATATTTCATATACTATCTCATTTTGATAAGATTAACACTCAATATTTTCTTGATAAAAAAAAGCACTCAATATTTTCCTTAACATGGCTGACAAATCGATCCTACTTTCAAAATATATGACAATTACTATGTACCATTAACCATTTCCAACCCAATCCTTGTTTATATAACCTAACCACGCAATACAAACTTATGCAATTAAAAAAAAAATTCAAAATGAAAGCAAGAAAACGCTTAACTACCATTGAGTATCTTCCACGAGAGATAATTATTCAGATACTTTCAACACTACCCACACAGTCATTACTCAATGTTAAGCTTGTTTGTCATTCTTGGAAGAACCTATCATAAGACCCACTTCTTATTAATCTCCATTTCACTCGTCAGAAAACCCCTCTATAATTTTACACAACGACCATCCAATTAAAAACAAGCTTCACTCATTATACTTGTATCCACGCAACAACACACATAAGTACAAAAACGGCCTTTAAGGATGCACTTTTCCAGTCGGTTGAGGCACAAACCGTTTAAAAAAGAGTTTTAAAAAACGCGGAGCAACCATTACAAACGGTTCTTATTTAAGAACCGTCCGTAATAGTGCTTTTGAGCAATACGGACGGTTCTTAACTCATAACCGTCCGTATTGCTCTAAAGTAAATTTATTATAATTTCTTATTTTTTAGAGCAATACGGATGGGTATGAGTTAATAACCGTCCGTATTGCTCAATATTAATTTTATATAGTTTATACGGACGGGTATTAACTTATACCCGTCAGTATTGCTCTAAAATTTAACCTAGATCTCAAACCCGCCCCTCACTCTCACTACTCTCACTCATTTTCAAATTCGTAAAATCCATCATCGGCCAAAACCTCTCCATCATTTTATCTCCGCCGCCGCTTCTATCTCCCTCCGCCTCTTTATTCTTCCTCCATCGTTTCAAATTCGTCCTTTGTTTTCATCTTCTTCAGTCAGATTCTCTGGATTTGCACAAGAATCAATTTGGCTCTCATCCATACTTTCTGCATTTTCATTAGCCTCCTCTAACTCATCACCACCGTGAGTTTTAGCTACAGATTCGCCATTGCATTGCAATTCTAGCTGTTCATTTACATTAGAATTTAGATTTCGACTTGAATTTGATTCAATTTTTTCCTTGTTTTCATGATTATCAGGTACAAATTGCGATTCAAGGTTTATATCCACACGATTATTCGGTGAATTCAATTCAGAAGCAGATTTAGCAGCATTACCTCAATTTTCTGCGTCGACTGGTTCAGGTATGCCTTCTCTAGATTCATATTCGCTATAGTTTTCCGATTCGACATTGTTTGGCATCTGATCTACACCATTAGAATTTGAGATCGGATTAGAATTAGGATTCCGATCCGATTCATGATCTACACCATTAGTTTGTTTCTTTGTTATACATGGACTCTATAGTCAATTCATGATTTATTAGGAAAATTGATACCTAATTAGTTAACTATATACTCTTTTTTTCTTTACATTTTTTTGATTTCTGATATTATTGAATGCATCTGAAAAGAACAAGGTTCTTTACATTCAAAGATATTGATAGTACTCAGATTGGGTTGCTATGGCATGTTGTTATTGGTGGTTCTTTAGATTAGCTCCATAGTTAAAAGAAGAATGATTAAATTGTTAGTTTTCTGATGTGCTTGTACTAGATTGCAGTTAAATACACAAATGGTTTGAATGAACAAATTGTTTTCTTTTCCAGCTTATAGAGAATGTGAGATCAAATAAATATATTCTCTGTTATGCCTTTTCTAATTGTGTTTGACACAAGTAAATGTCTTACATTAAGTTGTTTCACCCTAATTTTGATTTGGTAGGAGAGGTTTATCGGAATCTGAAATAACTTTTCTGAAGGAGGTATATTCTGTGTAATGTATATTTATGCCCATTCTTTTTGAATTTTACTTTATATGAAAATCAATTATAATTTATCATTTACACTAGATTTAGTTAATTTAGATAAATTTTCTTGTTTGATGGAACTCTTTGGAGATTTATTTGTGTTGCTATTGTATTGTACGGTTCACACCATTTCCAATATTTATATAGTTGGCTCTATAATTATGATGTTTAATCTTCTCAATGGTGTTTGAAAATCGGAGTTAGCAGGGAAAAATTCTTCATACAGGAAGCATTCTTGATAGTGCTCTTGGTACATATGAGCACCTGGATGCATATGTTTTTTCCTTTCTTTGAAAAGCTTACAGTTAGAATTTATCTACATCACTCCTCTTTATATATGTAAATGTTCTGAATAAATTTGCAGAACTTGAAAAGCTTAAGAGACCTTTGTACGAAAAGCTTAAGAGAACTTTGTATTAGTTAATAACTAGCATAGGACAACTCCCTTCAATCCAAATTATATGAATTATGAATATGAAAAAAAAGAGGTAATTAATGTTATCAAATGTTGAGCATACGGACGGTTCTTAGAAAGAACCGTCCGCACTGCTCCTATTAATATTATCAAATGCTGAGCATTACGGACGGTTCTTTCTAAGAACCGTCCGTAATGCTCCTTATTCCGGACAGTTCAAAACCGTCCGCAATAAGGCATTGTCAATCGCGTCACGGGCTTTGCGGACGGTTCAGAACCATCCAAAAAAGCCCAAAATAACCGTCCTAAATGCCCAATTTTGTACTAGTGACACATGGGATTACCAACGAAATTCATGTTAGTATTTTAGTTTAATTGGATCGACTAGTTGACTAATGCGATTGTGACATTTTATTAAAAAAGTCGGGAGAGTGCGGAGTGCACACTTGTTTGGCATCTCTTATGATTTGGGGGTCCGGGGGCAGTGTTGGGGGCAAAACCAATATCCCACATGGAAAGATTTGGAGAAACTTAAGCAATATATAAGTGTTTACAATAACTCCATTAGTGTGAGGCTTTTTGGGAAGGAGCTCATAAACAAAACCGTGAGGGCTTGGCCCAAAGCGGACAACATCATACTAATGTGTAGTTCGGGTGTGGCACGACGGGCCCAACAACTGGTATCAAAGCCCAAGGTTCGAGGCTGGCAAGCAGAATGATGGACTACTCAATGAGTAGTTCTCCAAACTAGGACCAAGACCAATGTGACCCTTACGAATTGGAGATCTGCAGTTGATGCCTTGTGTTGATAGTCTTCCTAGCATGGTTGTTCAGGCGCCGTGTCCCGCAAAGTGGTTGCGGCGGTACAAGATGGTTGGCAGATAAATGAGTTTCGCTGGAGGGGAGGTCACAAGTTGTGTGATCTTTGGTTAGGGGGGAGATTGTTGGGGGCAAAACTAATATCCCACATGGAAAGATTTGGAGAAACTTAAGCAATATATAAGTGTTTACAATAACTTCATTAGTATGAGGCCTTTTGGGAAGGAGCTCAAAGACAAAACCGTGAGGGCTTGGCCCAAAGCAGACAATATCATACTAATGTGGAGTTCGGGTATGGCACGATGGGCCTAACAAGTAGCGCCCCAGGTGCGTGGTCGGAGGGACGGCAGCCCCTAGCGGGGTCTAGGGGTAGCGCCCCTGGTAGGGTCTAAGAGGCGATAGCCCCTTGTGGGGTCCCGGGCTGGGGTTGTAAATTTTTTGTAGTCCTGAATAAACGCATCCTTTGAACAATTCATCAAAAAATGATTTTGGACCCGAAACAACATGTCATTTGGACACAGCTGAAACCCAGAAAAACATGTCTTTTAGACATAACTGCTACGTTTTTGGCTATATATATCACCAAAAACGAAATTGGCATATATACATATAATTTCGGTTCATATTTCTTCACAACAAATCTAATTCTTGTTCTGGATACAATTTCTGGTTTTATCTGATTGAAAGTTTGGTGAACCGACCAAATAAATTTCAATCTGACAGCGTATTCGCAACTTCAGAATCGTCCAAGTAATCCCCGTATATCCAATAATTCAGTTACCGAATTTGTCCGAATTTGATTTTGTAGGTACTTGTAATGGATTACTATGTTTATGTGATTCTTACGAAAAACACCATTTTATATCTACAATCCATTCACTGGAGATTTAATCACTCTACCCGAGTTGGCTAGTCCTTCAGATGCGTGGAGTGGTTTCAGTTTCGGATTCAACAAATCCAAAAACGAATGTAAAGTTCTAAAATTTTCTCCAATTCAAAGAAATGGAAGGCACAATCTAACAAGATCAGGTGTGTTAATTATAATAGTAGGCAAACATGAATGGTGGAGTTTAGGGTAGATAGCTTATTATCCAATTAGTGAATCGCCTTCACAAGTGGTTATTAATGGGAGACTTCATTGGAGTGATTGGCCAAGGAGGCGCGGACCTAGTCGATTGCTAATAAGTTTTGATTTAGAAGAGGAGAAATTCGAAGAAATTCCAAAACCCGAATAGGGACGGGGTGGTTATATGTTATTGGTTTTACAAGGTTGTTTTTGTGCAGCGATTTATGGGAGTAATGGAACGTTTTTGTTTGAAGTATGGATAATGAAGGAATATGGAGTGAAAGAGTCATGGACTAAGGATTTTGTTGTTGGTTTTTACTTGCCTAAGCAAGTAGAAGGTGTTGTTAATACTTGTTATAAAGTGTCTAAACACTTTATAAAAGATCGTTTACTCGAATTCTATGTGGTTTGAGAAATGGAGAGGTTCTGTTGGTGTATAGGTGTAGAGCTTTGGTTCGTTATGACCTAATATCTAGGGAATTTAAGGATGTTAAGATTCCAGGTATTTCAGTATGATTTCAAGCTTGCTGCAGCTGTTCATCAGGATCATCTACTAACTGAGCCTTTATGTACTTAATTATAGTGTAACTTAGACTTTAAATCCATTCAATTCAATCCAATTTATCTTTATATAAGAAATTTAGTTCGGCTCTCGTAAATTCAACAAAACATCTAAAATCTACACCGAAAAAATTATAATACAAATGTTTCCTTTTCATATTTCGATAAAAATCATTTATAATGTTAGAAATTTGAACTGAAAAAAAAAATCAGTTCCTTCATCCATTTATTTGGACAAAAAGTGGTTTCACAAATGACATGATTAGTTAATTTGGACGCTCGTTGCTTTCTCCTTTTTACAATACACTATTTTCGATAATATTAGTAGTATAACTAATCAAAAAGCAATGGCTCATAACTAACATCATAAAGCAATGGCTCGTACCTAACTGCCAAATTTAATTTAAATGACAATTGATGTATTATCTGAAGGCCTAATATATCCTTAGCTACTTCAATTTGCCCTAAAAAATCAACTTTCTTAAACTTACAAAACAATTCTGTAGCTCCCTTATCTTCTGAAAAGTGCACCATTCAACTTCGTCTTTTCTAGACTAAACCACACAACAAATGGAATTTAAAACCACTCTCCTTCCACCTCACCATTTTGACAATTCAACCAATAAAAACATGACATGTGTCATTTTTTATTTTTTTAAGAAAATCTAACTTTTCTTTTTCCTTTTCTTCTTCTTGCTTCTCTCTCTTCTCTTCTTCTTCTTCATCAAATTTTTAGAGAAAATCCATGATTTTTTGGAGGGGAAAATCATGAATTTTTTTCGAGAAAATTTTTCAGGGAAAATCATGAATTTTTCGATTTTCCCGGGAAACAAATAAAATCGTTGGCCAAACTTGATTAGCACGCACTAGAAAAGTTAAAGGGAGCCACATCAGTTGCCACATAGGATGGAGGGAGTAAAATGGTGTACTTTTCCAAAAATGAGGTAGCTACAAGGACGTTTTGTAAGTTTAAGGGAGCAATAGGTTTTTAGGGACAACTCGGAGTGGCTAAGGATGCATCAAGTGTAACCTTAATTTAAGACAAATTAGTCTTACCTCTGATAACAAAATTGTTCGCTTATCTTCAAATATTATAGGAAAAATATTGGTTATATCAAACCCAAAATGCAAGCCTCTAATTTGTAAGCTAATATGTGGCATTAATGAAAAAATTGGAATACTGAGATAGACATGGTGGCATATTGTGTGTTGTTTGAGCCTACTCCCTAAGGGAACAAAACTTGTCCATCATAATCAAATTAATAATTTTCTATTGCAGTTGTTGCTCGATATGTGCAACAGATTCGACATGACATAAAGACCTTTTTGGGTCTGTTGTATACCGTAAAAGCTCATATAGTGTCTGAAGTTTTACAATTGCACATTTGATACCCGTGCTTTTAAATTTAAGCCTTATTAGTGTGATTTTAACGTTATTAGGCGCATGATAATACATCACCTTTAATCCTCACGTTCCAACTTCCCCGATGTAGAAATTATATAGTTTTGTATGGAATTTTATACACTATTATATTATCTTAAACAGGAACAAACCTCTTGAACATGCCTACTGCGTCTTCGTCGTCTCCACCGTTGGTTCTCCATGCCTATGAACAATGGAAGAGAAGAGAAAAGGAAGCTGATTGATAAAGATTTGAAATTGATAGGAGAAGAAAATGAAAATTAAAGAGAAATACGACGCTGCTAAAATTCCGACGAAATTCGATCTGCTGTGAGAAGGAAGAAGCGGTGGGGGATTATAAGAATAAGTGAATAATCAACCAAAAGCTTCTAAAAAAATTAAACAATTTTAGCAGTCCAATTTGAACGTGCATATATTATCGAAAGCTTCTCAAAAATCATTTCTGGAGAAATTAATTAAAATCAATAAATAATCAACCAAAATTGCTTGTGTACTGGGTAAAACTGTAAAAGTGATTTAGCAGATCCTCCATTTCCTCCATAGAGTTCTAATTTCACTCTTCAAAGTTTTTATTTAAAGGGAAAATGATAAAAATTGAAATCAGTAAATCAACTCATATTCCTAATTGATTTTGATTATGGCATCATAGTTCACATCTTGGTTATATGGGTTGTTGATTCGAGGGGTAGAAAAAAGTTTGGGACTTTGATCGGTGGTTGAGGGGATGGTGGCTGGGTATTGAGATTGGGCTAGCGACGAGGAATGGATGGATGATGGCGACGAAAAATATTAAGAAAAAAAAGTTTTTTATCCAATCTCTATATCCCACATAGGAACGAGGTCATCATTTTGACGGTGTTTACTCTCACTTTAATTAAACACTTACTACAATCAGAATACATCGGATATCAAATGTTCAATTGTTAGACGTCAGACACCATATGAGCTTTTAGTGTGTATAGAATAGAACCCAAAAAGATCTTTATGTCGATTCGATATATAAGGAAATTTGGTTGAGTACACATCCACTTTGATTACTGTTGCTATTGCTTCTAATTAATAGCATTGACATATTCTTCGTTGTTAATGTTATGTGTTAAATATTCATAGGAAAAATCCACATGAGCTAGGGCCATCATATTATAATATTTCATATACTATGTATCATCTCCAACCCAATCCTTGACATGGTCGGCGAATTGAACCTACTACCAAAATATATGACAATTACTATGTATCATCTCCAACCCAATCTATACTTAAATAACCTAAACACAGTACAAACTTATGCAATTGAAAACAAAATATCAAAATGAAATCAAGAGAACACAGAACCACCATTGAGAATCTTCCACGAGAGATAATTATTCAGATACTTTCAAGACTACCCACACAATCACTGCTCAATGTTAAGCTCGTTTGTCATTCTTGGAAGAAATTATCACAAGACCCATTTCTTATTAATCTCCATTTCACTCGTTAGAAAAGCCCATCTTTAATTTTACACAACGACTATCCAATTAAAAACAAGCTCCACTCTCTATACTTATATCCACACAACAACACACATGGGATTGTCAACGAAATTCCTCTACCGAATTTGCCCGAATTCGATTTTGTAGGTACTCGTAATGGATTACTATGTTTATATGATTCCTTACACAAAACATCATTCTATATCTACAATCCATTCACTAAAGATTTAATCACTCTACCCGAGTTGGCAAGTCCTTCAGATGTGTGGAGCGTTTTCAGTTTCGGATTCAAAAAATCAACAAACGAATATAAAGTTCTAAAATTTTCTCTACTTCAAAGAAATAGAAGGCACTATAGATCCTAAACAAGATCGGATGTGTTTATTATAACAGTGGGTGAACACGAATGGCAGAGTTTAGGGCTGATGGCTTATTATCCAATTAGTGAATCGCCTTCACAAGTGGTTGTTAATGGGAGACTTCATTGGAGTGATTGGCCAAGGAGGTATGGACCTAGTCGGTTGCTGATAAGTTTTAATTTAGAAGAGGAGAAATTCGAAGAAATTTCAAAACCTGAATGGGGACGAGGTGGTTATACTTTATTAGTTTTACGAGATTGTCTTTGTGCAGCACGATGTGGGAGTAATGGGTCATTTTTGTTTGAAATTTGGATAATGAAGGAATATGGAGTGAACGAGTCGTGGACTAAGGATTTTGTTGTTGGTTTTTACTTGCCGAAACAAGTTGAAGAAGGTGTTGATACTGGTTTTAAAGTGTCTAAGTTTTATAAGAGATTGTCTACTCGGATTCTATGTGGTTTGACAAGTGGGGAGATTTTGTTGGTGTATAGGTGTAGAGCTTTGGTTTGTTATGACCCAATGTCTGGGGAATTTAAGGATGTTAGGATTCCAAGTATGCCAGTTTATTTTCAAGCTTGCTGCAGTTCATCGTGATCATCTACTGACTAAGAATTTACCGTTAATTATAGTGTAACTTACTTCAAATTCGATCAGTTCAGTCCAATTCAACTCTACATAAAAAGTTTAGTTCAACTCAGGAACATGGTCTAAATCCACTCAAAAAAAATTATAATATAAATCTTTCTTTCATATTTCAGCATTAATTATTTGTAATGTTACAAATTTGAAAGAAAAAAAATTGGTTCATTCATTCAATTATTTAGACAAAAAGCGGGTTTCACAAACGATAAGATTAGTTAATTTCGACTCTTGCTACTTTCTCCTATTGACAATATATCATTTTCTATTATATTAATATGACATTAACTAACCATCAAGCAATGTCTTGTAACTAACTGCCAAATTTAAATGACAAATTGATGTATATAAACTTAATTTAAGACAAATTCTGCCAAATCTGCTAACAACATTGATCCTTTATCTTCAATAATTAGAGGAAAATTATTGGTTATATCAAACCCAAAATGCAGGCTTCTAATTTGTAAGGTAATACGTGTCATTAACGAAAGATTTGGAATACTGAGATAGACATGGGTGACCTATTTTGTACTATTTGAGCCTACCCCAAATGGATAACAAGTTGATCAGAAGTAACAAAACTTGTCCCATGTTGAGAATGAATAGAAATATCGATTTAATCAACGATTTTCTATTGCAGTTTCTGCTCGATATCTTCAATTTTCTTTCAACGATTCTTAAAATTAAACTTAAACATTAGTTCATTTTTCCATCTCTCGTTTTCATTTCACAATAACCACAGCTAAGCATGCCTCACAAAGAAGAACAAAATAGATCAAAACATCAGCCAAATGCAACCACAATAAACAACCTTCCACGAGAGATTAACCTGGAAATCATTTCAAGACCACCAATTGAATCCTTAATCCAAACAAAATGGGTTTGCCGTTCGTGGCGAACATTGGCACAAGATCCAATTCTTGCATCAATGTCTATAATCTGTCTTCTCCTTCATGATATTGAAAACCATCCTTCCTCTCTACGTCTTTCTACTGCAACAGATACTCACACAATGACAAGACTTTTTGTCCCCATGATTCCCCAGTTCTCCACCGCAGGTTCTTACAATGGATTACTATGCTTATTTAATCCGCTTTGCAGACAAGAAGCTTACATATTCAATCCTTTTACAGTAGTTTAAACTCAACTCCATAAACCGACAGAGTTCCCTACTCAACAACAAGTGGCAACTGGATTTGGTTTCGGTTCAGTAATAAAGGAGTACAAGGTTGTGAGAATTTTTTACTACAGTACACAATATAACCCCGTACTGAATTATTTGGAAGATTTTGAGGTGGAAGTTTTGACGGTTAAAAATGGTGATTTTGTGTGGAGAAGCAAAGGGGAAACACCTTATCAAATCGGAGGAGAGCCGTCAAATATATTGTTCAATGGAAGACTTCATTGGTCGAGTCACCGAAGGGGTTATCCGGACCGTGTTAAAATAATATCGTTCGATTTGGAGGAAGAAGAATTCCGGGAGGTTCCGAACCCTAGTTACAGAAGGTTTGCGATATTTTGCACTCATTTGGTAGTTTTAAGAGGTTGTCTTTGTGGGGTTGAGCGAGGCTGGGGACTTGTTGATGTTTGGGTGAGGAGAGAGTATGGAGTGCAGGAATCATGGGTTAAAGAATTCAAGATAGGATATAGTTTGCCAAGAGAGTTACCTAGCCAGAATAAAGATTTTGATGTTCTGATATTTTTGGATAATTTTTCAAAAGCTCGAGCTTTATGCAAGCTCGAAAATGGTGAGATTTTACTTGAGCATGGAGGTAGGAGTCTAATTTCTTATGATGTAAGAAATGGAAGTTTCAAGGAGATAGCTACAGAAAGAGATATGCCTGCTCGTTTTAAACCTATTGTTCTCCCTTAATCCATTCAATACGCCAATTATTTTGTAAAGAAAACTAGGGCAGATAACCAGTTGACTCATTAACATGGCCGGCAAATTATAATATTTCATATACTATCTCATTTTGATAAGATCAAAATTGAACTGTTTCCTTAACATGGCTGGCAAATTTATCCTACTATCAAAATATATGACAATTACTATGTACCATTAACCATTTCCAACCCAATCCTTGTTTATATAACCTCATGGCCAGACAAACTTATGCAATTAAACAAAGTTCAAAATGAAATCAAGAAAACATAGAATCACATTTGAGAATCTTCCACGAGAGATAATCATTCAGATACTTTCAAGATTGCCAACAAAATCATTACTCAATGTTAAGCTTGTTTGCCATTCATGGAACAACCAATCACAAGACCCACTTCTTATTCATCTTCATTTCACTCGTCAAAAAAGCCCATCTCTAATTTTACACGATGACTGTCCAATTAAAAACAAGCTCCACTCTCTATACTTGTATCCACACAACAACGTACATGGGATTACCAACGAAATTCAGTTACTGAATTTGCCCGAATTCGATTTTGTAGGTACTTGTAATGGATTACTATGTTTATGTGATTCCTTACGCAAAACATCATTTCATATCTATAATCCATTCACTAGAGATTTAATCACTCTATCCGAGTTGGCTAGTCCTTTAGATGTGTGGAGTGTTTTCAGTTTCAGATTCAACAAATCAAAAAACAAATATAAAGTTCTAAAATTTTCTCCGATTCAAAGAAATGGAAGGCACAATCTAACAAGATCAGGTGTGTTAATTATATCAGTAGGCGAACACGAATGGCGGAGTTTAGGGCAGATAGCTTATTATCCAATTAGCGAATCGCCTTCACAAGTGGTTGTTAATGTGAGACTTCATTGGAGTGATTGGCCAAGGAGGCACGGACCTAGTTGATTGCTAATAAGTTTTGATTTGGAAGAGGAGAAATTCGACGAAATTCCGAAACCTGAATGGGGACGGGGTGGTTATATGTTATTGGTTTTACGAGGTTGTCTTTGTGCGGCCATTTATAGGAGTAATGGAACGCTTTTGTTTGAGGTTTGGATAATGAAGGAATAAAATCACTCTTAGGACCATTTCAAAGTGTGATTATCATGTTTTGACATAAAAACGCATGTGTCGATTGTGACATAAACATCGGTCTTTACTTACGGAAATAACACGAGTTAGTACTTCATGATGAATTTTTTAAACATTGACATTAAAATCACTCTTGAGACCATTTCAAAGTGTGATTATCATATTTTCACAAAAAAACGCAAGTGTCAAATGTGACATAAAAAGCGGTCTTTACTTAGAGAAAAAAACCCGAGTTAGTATTTCGTGACGAATTTTTTTAACGTTGACCTCATTCTCCTTTTATAAACTCTATATCAAAATCAAACACAGATAATATGGCCTGCCATCTAGCAAATATCTGTTTAGAGGCGATATTCTTTACATCTTTTAATAAGATTTCTTTCGCACTCTTACAATCTACTCTAATAAGAAATTTCTGATTAATTAAATCAAATTTAAATTTTTGAATACATAAAACAATAGACAAAACTTCTTTTTTAACCGTAGAATAGTTAATCCTCGGACCCGTCCATACACCACTTGTAAACCTAACTAAGGTTTCCTTTTCATTAATCCTTTGTTTAAGGATTCCTTTATAACCTTTTGATATCAAAGCCAATTAATTTTGTAATTCTATTATAATTTTGTGGTATTACTTGCTTAAACCTTCTTGAACTTATTCTAAGTTCCTAGTGAACCCCAAGTCGCGTCTCTACCTTTTCTGTGTTTGCCGTGGATAGGCTTTAAGGTGGTTCAGAGTAAATCGTTGACAGTGATATAAGAATAATGGATAAATTCTTTGAACGTTTTTCTAGTAGTACTTCAATTAATAGACCTAGTAGTTTTTGAAGTTCTAAAGAAAAAACCAAAAACAAAGAAATTCTGCTTGTTGAAAATATTGAAACAAATCTCCACAGTTGGAAACTAACTGCTATTTCTTCTCACCACATATACAAATTAAATAACAATTTTCTTTTTAAATCTGATTATGTGGTTAAGATAGTAGAAGAATCAATTTCAATAGATAATAATCTATTGTCTTTTAATCTTCTTTCTCAAAATCTTATAAGTAAGCATCAAGAGAAATATTCCTTTATTCATATAGGAATTGTACAAGTAGCGGTTAAACCTGCTACTAGGTTAGGATTAAATATAACAGCCTTGTTATGCTTTAGAGACAAGAGAAACAATAAATTTAATGATTCCTTATTGGGAGCAGTTGAATCATCATTAAATGATGGACCAATATATTTTACTTGCTATCCGAACTTAACAGTTCCTCTAGATTGTCCACATGTTTTGGACATAGCCTCTTTACATATGAAGACTGAACGTTTTGATATGAAGATCGGCTTAAAAAATTTAATTCTTATTTACAGAATCCATTATAAGGTAATGAATAGCACGGTCCCTAATATCAGGGATAATGCTGGAAAACTAATAAATGCTCCTAAAGGGCAGACTACCTTATTTTTAACAGATTTAAGTAAAGGTAGTCTTGTGGTTCCTAAACCAATTACATGGGACCAATTACATTTTCCAGAGTCTTGGAAAATGGAAGATGGTGTTCCTCCAAAGAAGGAAGAAAATACAAGCCTAGATTATATTCTAGAAGATACAGATGGGAGCGTAATTATCAAATCTTTTAGGACAAGAAGCTCATCTAGTAGGAAATCCTTTGCTAGAATTCCTATTACTCCACCATATTTGCCACCAAGATCGTCGGTTACTTTACCGACTAGATATAAAAATGAAGAAATCAACTTTGTAGAAAGAACCCCAGCTAATGTAGCTAGGCCAATTCATGAAAAACCAATGAGTCATTCTATGTCAGATATGGGTTATGCACCCAAAGAGTTGTTAGTTATTTCATCACTAACAAGCTTTGATAAATGGTTTGAAATGTCTTTCTCGAAAAGGAGAAAAGAATATTACAAGAACCAATATTCTGTTTATCAACAGAGACAAGGTGAAAAGGATTTTGCTGAATTCCTAAGCCACAAATTTAACCTTAAAGGAATAAAATTTCCTGAATTCGGAAATGATCAATTTCTCAGTACCATAGAATCATCTTATAAGACATATATTACTTCTAATAAGACGGTTAGAAGTATTCATCCCCCTTTAGCTGTTGTATCTTATCAGATAGATACAGATAAAATGGTTGACTGCAGCTCCTTTTATGAAGGAACAAAACAATTTCACCTATCTTAGTCTCCATACTACGGGGAGCAGCTTTCAAGAATTGAAAGTTAGGTCTCAAGAGCTTATTCTAAGCCTTATAAGGCTTCAAGTTCGAAAACCCGGGAAGAAGATAGGGTTATAATAAAACCTCCCACTTTAGAAAAATTAAATATTAAATTTACCGATCCTGCTGAACATTCTGAAGTAGTAGAAGAGATTTCAAGGAGATTAGCAGAATTGAATATAGATCGTAAACAAAAAAACATTGCTCATTTAACAGCTCATTTAACAACAGATTGAGAATCTGATTCAGATTCAGGTTCAGAGTCGAGTTTGGAACAATATTCGAAAAACCCGAATGAATTATAATCTTTATTTCAAGGTTTGAAAATAGAAGATGTTCCACAAATAAATAAAATTTTTCATGCCAAAGAATATACAGATAAGCTTTATTATAGTAGGTCATCTCCTGTAAATCTTCAATATGAAGAATTTAGGCCATCAATGAACTCCTATGATGGCAGGTCCATTGAAGAATGGAATATAGACGGACTATCTGAATATCAGATAAAGAATGTGATTCAGCATATGCTCATGTATGCTATAGCAAGTAGAATACATGGGAATTCTAATAAATCCGTAGCACAAGCTATTATTGCAGGATTTTCAGGACAACTTATAGGATGGTGGGATTTACAGTTAAATACTAAAGCAAAAAATCAAATCATTAATTCTGTTAAAGAGTAAAATGTAAAACAACATTCTGATACAGTCAATACTTTGGCTTATACCCTTATTCTCACTTTTTATGGTCAACTTCAATGTTTATAGAACAAACCACTGAACAACTTATGAATTTAAGGCGTAGAGACCTTTCAAAGTTCAAATGGTATAAAGATGTATTTTTAAGTGCAGTTTATACTAGAGATGATTGTCATCAGGATTTCTAGAAAAGAAAAATTCATAAGTGGACTGCCATTCTTATTCTCAGAAAGAGCCAAAGAGAGACTAAGGATAAAATATAACAACATTATACCTAATCCAAAGTTAACTTAAGGAGAACTTGCCTCCGAAATAGTTGCAGAAGGAATGCTTCTTTGCAATGAATTAAAAATTCATAAACAAATGCAAAAGGAGAAATTGCATGGCAAAAGAATCCTTGGAAACTTTTGCGAACAAGTGGGATTTCCTTCTCTCTCTAATTCTTACATGAAGAAATCCAAACCTTATAGAAAAGGTCATAAGCCTTATAAAAGGTATCCTAAGAAGGATTATATTCCAAAAAAGTCTTATAAAAGACCAAAGAAGCATTATAATAAACCTAAGGGGCAGACTAAAGAAATATTTTGTTATAAATGTGGAAAGACAGGGCATTCTTCTAATAAATGTAGAGTTAAACAACATATCAGGTCGCTTAATCTTAGTGACGA
Organism: Euphorbia pulcherrima; assembly: GCA_947683365.1. Lineage (NCBI taxonomy): Eukaryota > Viridiplantae > Streptophyta > Magnoliopsida > Malpighiales > Euphorbiaceae > Euphorbia > Euphorbia pulcherrima. The sequence continues at coordinate 77,685,122 of CANTUS010000001.1, read as the reverse complement.
TGTAAAAGAAACCCTAGAAAAAATTCTGGTAGTTGAAACGAGCTCGGAAAAGGAAGATAATGATTATACTTCGAAAAATGATTCAGACGAAAGCTCGCAGTCTAATTCTAGCTGTGATGGAAATTGCGATTATTATAAATCGATATTCTCTTAATGGTCTGTTAGTTTTAACCAGAGAAGAGAATATGATACTAGATCTTATAGAAAAGATCCAAGATCAGGTGAACGGAGAGACCATTTAGAGTCTTATTTAAAAATGTTCAAAAATAAGACAAATGAAGTATCTACTTCGAATTCCACTTCGAACTCTTCAAAGAATAATAGAATTGAAGAGAAGATTAAAGAAAGAAATATCTCTTATGATATGAAAGAGATTATTAATAGGGTAAAGGCTAGTAAAAGAAAAGAACCCACTATCAATGATCTTAAAATAGACGTTAACAATTTGAAAAAAAGAAATTAAGAGTCTTAAAGAGAGAATTTCGCTCTTAGAAGTCTCCAAAGAATCAGATTATGACTCTAATTCTAAAGAACAGGAGAAAAAACCTGAGAAGAAAAACCAATCCACACAAAAGGACCTCCAATACATTGACATGTTGGATAGAATAATCACTCATAAGCGGCATACTAAAATTTCTTTTGTTATAAATAAAGAATATGTCTTAAAGACAGTCGCCCTTATAGATTCAAGAGCAGACCTTGATTGTATCAATGAGGGATTAATACCATCCCGATATTTTTCTAAAATGTTAGAACAGTTGCGTACGGCAAATGGAGATAAATTAGCAATAGAATACAAATTACATAACGCTGCGATATGCAGTAATGGGATGTGTTTAGAAATACCATTTATAATGGTTAAAGATCTATCACACTCAGTTATCCTAGTGTCACGGGCTGAGAGTCTGGCACAACATTATGCCCGTGCGGCGCCCCAAGGTTCTCCCGCATGCCTCTAGGAACAGCCTTGATCCTCGCAGGCATGCACTAGTTTCGCCCTGCCGAGGGCTCATAAGGATAGCGGCAACAGCTATCAACCAATTATGCCATGTATTCTCGCATAAGCCCCCTTCATAGTTAAGTCAAAGACTAGCGACAAGCTCCCCAAACCTAATTGGGTTGGCATGCCTGAACTCGGCTAGACATATGCGCATACAGGCAGAACACCCTTAGCGTTGATGCCACCACCTCTTTGTTTACCAACGACAGGATTCTTATTAAGTGCATGCCCTCTTCTCATTGCGCCGTCACGCAACAATGGTGGTTAAACTTTGGTGCGTGACATTCTCCCCCACCGAAGATCTAGCACGCCCTTGTGCTAGGGGAAGAAGGACTTCGTTTGCCCAAAGATCATATCGCTGTCGTACCTTTGCCACTGCAATCTTTCCTCTACTCCAGACTAGGTGTGTTGCCTTCTAATCCCTTCCTCAACTATATCCCTTCTGCAACAGGACTCGAGAGGAGTTCACCGCTCACTTTCTTTCCTCGAGTAGAGTCTTCACCCTGGCCTAATACGGCTTGTCAACTGAAACCATTACTTTCTCCCCAAAGGATGTGCAGCGCTCCCATCTAACGTGAGTGTCCCCCGTAGACTTCTTCCTCGTACGCGAGTCGCCCAGCTTCCCTGTGGACTTCTTCCTCGCATCCCGACGATAGGGCCATTACTCTCTTCACATTAGGGCATGCAATGTTCTAGCACCTTGACTTGCAGCTAGAAGCGTACTTTCGCGATCCAGCTATGATACCAACTATCTCGAGCTAAGATTTTTAGACTTAAACACCGTGCGGTACTAGCATAAAATAATCGACGATTATACTAGCAAAGCCTTTGCAAAAACCCAACACTACTTGCGATAGAAATGCGGAAGCTAAGTAAAGTGCACAAAGTGAGTAAAGAGAGCTTTTAGAACTCACAAGTATGCTTTATATTACAACTTTCCAAGTATGATTTATAAATGAAGGGTGGTTACATATTTATAGCCACTTCCACCTCCTCAACCGACGGTTGAGATCGATTCATCTAAAATGTTCTATGATCTAACGGCTAATATTAGTCTTCTAGATTTTTCTACACTTTATACAAATCTTACTTGACTTTTCTACACAAGTATAGAGAATTCTAGAAATAACTAGCTAAGTATAGAGTATTCTATACTATTCTACAAAATTCTAGAACATTACTGAGAAAAACCTCCTTGGCGAGCCGGTTTGCGAGACTTTGCGAGGTTCCGCGAGAAACTCCACATGTCTAAATATTAGGCCGTGTCATTCTCCCCCACCTAAGGTGGCAACGCCCTTGTTGCCATGTATTGCGCTCACGGACCCTTGTGCTTTGAACTCCTCGATCAAGTTAAAAAACTACCACAGTTTTTCGGCAGGCTTCCAACTAGTTTCGCTTGTTGGGATGCCTTTCCACTTCACTAAGTACTCCTTGGTGGCAGCTCCGTTGCGCGCTCGAACGATCCTCTTTGAAAGGATTTCTTCGGCTTGCTTTTCAAAATGCTCCCGAATGCCCGCGGGTGCCTTCGTGTTGACATTCCGCTTCTCGTTATCAGGATCTTTGTGGTAAGGCTTGAGTAGGCTCACATGAAAAATCGGGTGAATCTTTGAGTATTCCTCGGGCAGCTCTAACTTATAAGCTACTGAGCCTACTTTCTTGATAACCACGAAGACCCCTCGTATCGTCGCATAAGTCCTTTGTGAAGTCCACGCACTAGGCCATGCTCATACAGCTTCACTAAGAATTGATCGCCTACTTGAAATTTGCGAGGCGTCCGCTTCTTGTCGGCCCACTTCTTTGTTCGCTTGGCCAATTTCTCCAAGTAAAGCTTTGCTTCATCGGCCCTCTGTTGCCAATCTTTGGCAAACTTGTATGTTGGTGGGCTATTCCCCTTGTAGCCGCTGACAATGTCCTTGGGGGTTGTTGGTTGAAACCCCAAGACAATCTCGAACGGGCTCTTGCCGGTGCTCTCGCTCCTCATAAGATTGTATGAAAATTGGGCAATGTCTAACAACTTAACCCAATCTTTTTGGTTGGCCGCCACATAATGTCAAAGATAGACTTCAAGCAAACTATTGACACGCTCCATCTGGCCATCCGTTTGAGGGTGCATTGTGGTGCTCATTTTTAACTTAGTATCGAGCAACCGGAAGAGTTCTTGCCAAAACTTCCCTGTAAATCGTGAGTCCCTATCGCTCACAATCAATGTCGCCCCTAATATTTCACTACATGCTTGAGGAAGAGCTTGGCTGCGGTCTCAGTTGTGCATTCCTTTGGGGCAGGAATGAAGATGGCAGACTTTGACAATCGATCCACCACTACGAATATGCTTGTGCAACCTTTGGATATGGGCAGGCTCACGATGAAATCCATCGAGATTCTATCCCATACACGCTCTAAAATTGGTAGTGGCGATAGCAAACCATGTGGGTGCTCATGCTCTACCTTGTCTTGCTGGCACACAAGACATGTCCGCACATATGCCTCCATGTCGTCCCGCATGTTTGGCCAATAGAATCGCTCTTGAGCTAGAGCTAAGGTGCGATGAGTACTTGGGTGGCCGGTATATCTCAAATCATGGCACTCCTTAAGAATGTCCCGCCTCAAGTTGTCCCACGCTGGGACGTATAAACGATTGCCTTTAGCGTAGAGTGCCCCATCCTCAATTCAGAAACGAGTGGTCTTTCCGTCCTTGGCCAACTCGATGAATCTCTGTGCTTGTTGGTCTCGCGTCAAACCCTCTTTGATGCGCTCCAACAACGTCCCCTCGGGTACACTCACGATCGGTGTTAGACATGACTTTTGACTCAAGGGGTCAACCATATTGTTTGTCTTTCCCGGGTTATACTTGTAACGCCCCCCCCTCTATAGGGAGCGCCACGGTAACAATAAACACCCAATAAACAACTCTACTCCATTATATAGAGTTCAATACCTATAGATTTAATACGTACAAATACCAATATAATGTTTTAAACTCCAAATTATTCTCCAAATATTTCTCAATGCCACTTTACATTTCTCACTCTCTAGTACATGCCATTATTCTACAAACCATAATATTACATTAAAATATAAATCCACCTCGAATCTTTCCTTAATTGCTCTTTAAGCTGATCCACCTGTACCACTTTGGTCTAAGCTATCTACAAGTTCTCCACCTACGCGTAGAAAATTAACTACACGCTAAGCAATTTGCTTAGTGGTGTCCATAAAAAAAAATAATAACAACTTTGAATATTTTTAAAATAGAAACAAAGTATATTTATAAGTCAAAAACAAATTAACCAACTTTATGGAACCAAATCACAAAACTTATATAGTCATCCTTTCAAAGTATAATCAAATTTATATCCAATTTTTCCAAACACTTTAACCACATATTGCCCAAAGTAAACAAGTCCTGAATAACGGTAAAATGGATACGGGAGCGGACAAGCCCGAAGCCAAAGCTTCAAAATCAATATATCGGTCAAGCCCGAAGCCGAAGCTTCAAAAATCAATATATCGGTCAAGCCCGAAGCCGAAGCTTCAAAAATCAATATATCGGTCAAGCCCGAAGCCGAAGCTTCAATATCAATATATATATCATAATATCGGCCAAAGCCCGAAGCCAAAGCTTCAATTGTTTGTACAGTACTGTACCCCCCTTTATTGGCGCCAATCTACCCTGACCCGTATTCTACTCGTTTAATAAGGGCAATAAATCAAAGTAACATCTTAAAAATTCTAGTATAAACCATCAATCACAATTCAACATATCTTCAGTAATTAAGAAATCCAAATCCCAAATTTTTAAGCATCAAACTTCAATTAAAACTCAATAAAATCAATATCATACTTTCCAGAATTTTTCCAGGTTTCGTAACCTGACTTCCCCTGCATTTTTCACTATCAAAACATCATCCAATTGAAGAACTTTCTTCTAAACATAATTAGACACATGTCTCAGCTTTCCAAATCCACCAGAATCACAGAAATCCAAATTTTATAACCAAAGTTATGATCAAAGTACTAAACAGTGTACCAAGCTGAGATTTTCCGAAAACAGATTTCATGACTCAACTTCAAACAAAAATTTCACATTGAAAATGAAAGAAATTCAACAAGGTTTCTTCTGAACATATGATCCTTACTTTCTGTAGATATCAATAGAATCAAGAATCGTTCAAATCGGATTTATATAACGAGCGAAAACATTAAAACAAAACAGGTATATAATCTGGAAAATTTCCCGAAAAACCGAGAAATCGAAATTCGGGACACAAACCTTTTTCTATGCTCTTTCTAGCTCTCTTCTACCCCTTTTGCCTTTGATTTACTTCCAATAGCTTCCTCAAACTCGAGTTACTATTCATCCGAATCTTAATTTCTGAAATCCTCCTCTTCTAGTCTTGATTGACTGAAATTGATGATGATAGAGGGCTTAAGGATCGATTTCTAGCAAGAATTCGAAGTTGAATCGAAGAAATCGGAAGTTTTTGGATTATGAAAATTTTTGATTAAAGGGAAGGAAGAAATGGAGAAAATGATGAAATGATGGAGAAGAAGAGAAGTGGCTGCAAATGTATTGATTTTTTTTTTTTTTTTTTAATTTCCAATATTGCCCTTAGACAAATAATTAAATGTCCAATTCATCCTTCTTACTATAATTAGCTCTTATTTCCTCATGCCTTATATCCAATAACAACAATAACAATAAAAATAATTTCTATGATATTTTAATACCATAGTAATTTATTATAAGCAAATTTTGGAAATTTCGGTTCGTTACAATACTTCAGCTCGTACTTGAATTCTGCCAAGTAGTCTAGCCATCGTGCTTGCTTGCTTGACAACTTTGGCAGACTTTGATGGTAGCTCACTGCCTTGTTATCGGTCTTGATCTTGAATGGTGCGGCCGCCTTCAAGTAATGCTCTCATACGCGAAGGCAATGAACAACTTCTAACATCTCCTTATCGTGCGTCGATCATCTCTGCTCGGTATCATTAAGCTTTCGGCTTTCGTAGGCAATGGGGTGGCCATCTTGCATAAGCACTCCTCCTATAGCAAAGTCCGAAGCATCAGTGCATACTTCGAATGGCTTGTCAAAGTCGGGAAGTGTGAGAACTGGCTGCCTTGTCACCGCATCTTTTAATGCCTCAAATGCGGTCTGCTGCTTGGCTGCCCAACACCATGCTTGGCCCTTTTTCAGTAGATCTGTAAGTGGCGAGGCAATGGCCGAATGTCCCTCAATGAACCGCCGATAATAATTGACAAGGCCTAAGAAAGATAGCAGCTCCGTCGGCTTTGTGAGCGGCTCCCACTCAACTATAGCCTTGATCTTTGATGGGTCCATCCGAATTTTCCCACCACCGATGATGTGTCCCAAGAAAGATACTTCGCTTAATCCGAACAAGCACTTCTTCTTCTTGATAAAAAGCTGGTTTTCCCGTAGAACTCGGAGAACAGCTCATAAATGCTCCTTATGCTCGTCCATGGTGTTACTATAGATGACTATGTCATCTAAGTATACGACCATGAACTTATCAATGAAATTCGACAAGACCCGTTGCATCAAGGTGCAAAATGTTGCGGGAGCATCGTCAAACCGAATGGCATGACTAAGAACTCGTATGAACCATACCTTGTAATACACGCGGTCTTTGGCTCATCCCCTTGGGCTATCCTCACTTGGTAGTACCCCTTGCATAAGTCCAACTTTGAAAATACTTCGCCTGCTGCAGACAGTCGAAGAGATCGGCAATGAGTGGCACGGGATGCTTATTCTTCACTGTCACCTTGTTGAGTGCTCGGTAATCAACACAGAATCGAAGAGATCCATCCTTCTTTCGCTAGAAAAGGACTGGTGCACCCCATAGACTCTTCGAGGGTCGAATATGGCCTACTTCAAGCAATTTCCCCAACTATTTCTTAAGCTCCTCGAGCTCACTTGGATACATACGATATGGTGCTTTGGCTATCGGCTTGGCCCCCTAGACTAGTTCGATGGCGTGATCGATCTCTCTCCTAGGCGGGAGACCCTTTGGCAGATCATTGGGCATAATGTCCTTGAATTCGGCAAGCACTGGCTTAATTTCCTTCGGGATTGGCTGGCCTTCGTTAAACTCCTCCGTTGGTGGATTCTCTTCCACCACAATTGCGGTAAAGGTGTGCTCCCCTCGCTTAAGCCCCTTCTTCAACTGGTTAGGGCTAAGCACACCTTCCCTCTTGCACTGCACCACGCAAGGGTTCTCTCCTTGCATAATCACCATGGTATTGTTGCTTGGTATGATTATCAGATTCACTTGGTCCATGAACTCTATACCAAGAATGAGGTCATAATCATCTATCAAGGCAATGGAAAAGTTGGATTTACCTGACCAGGCTCCTATCGTAAGCGGCACGTCTTTGGCTACCCTAACTAATCCAATCCACTCGCTATTCACTCCCTTGAAGCGAGTCTTAGATGGCTCCCACGTGATGCCAAGAGAACATGCTACCTCCTCGCTCAAATAGCTTGAATCAGCCTCGGTATCAAGTAGCCCCCATCGAGCCCCTTTCTCAAATATGGCTTCGACATACAAGCGACCTTGCTCACCTTGGTTAGTCTTTGCCTTCACCGAGTCCAATCGCCTTATGCATGCGACTTGTCTCTCCACGTGCTTCTGCTTAAGGTCTTGGACAAAGGCCGCCAGTTTCTTCCTTGAGGGGCTATCAAGTGCAAGATATGGCCCTTCACATAAAAAGCACTTCGACGTCCTTGTTGACTTGTCTCCCCTAGGCTTGTCGCTCGATATCGCCTTGCTATCGGATGGCTTGTGGTGAGACCTCCCTTTGTCTCCCCCACCTCCGCTGTGGAATGACTTCTTCCCCTTCTCCTTGGTGCCTTCCTTCTTTTGATACTCCCCGAGGGAATCAGCGATGCGGAGGGCTTGTTTGATGTCTTGAACATCTCGGCATTGCAACTCAAGTTTGGCCCATCAGTTTAGCCCATCCATAAAGTAAAAGAGTGCCTCCTTTAAAGAAAGATCGGGGATCTCTAGCATCAAGTCAGAGAACTCCTTGAGATATTCCCGAATGTGGCCATCTCTATGGTAAAGTAGCACAATTTGGCGCGGGCTTCATTTTTCGCATCGACGGGTAGGAACTGCTTCCTTAACTGGTCTAAATTATTCCCACGTGGTGACAGTCGCCTCATCATCACTAATCGATTGGGACATGTGCTTCCACCACGACAAGGCACTATCTTTTAAATAAAGAGAAGCTTGAAAAGTCCTTACCGTGTCATCCACGATACCAAGGGCACCAAAGTACCGCTCCATCGAGTAGAGAAAATTCTCTACATCCTTCAATTTTCGACTGTCGTTGTACATATCGGGCTTAGGCACATCGACCCTTGGAGTCGTCACACCCATGACCCCGGTCGCTCCTTGAGCATGTAGAGCATTCACCCTTGCTCTAAGCTGCTCCACCTCATTGCGCCTAACTCCATGTGCCGGAGTAGCCTCAAACTCCTTGGATTGCGGTGATCCTTGCGGCATTCTCCTCGCAGGCCTTTGTGCAACGCTCCGATACATTGTTGAGACTATCTAGCATCTCGTCCCTAACCTACTGCACCATCTCTCGTAACTCCTCCTTGAATTGCTCGATGCATTCAACAAAGATGCCCTCCACCGTTGGAGTGTGCTCCTCCCAACGATCGTGATATTCGGCCACGGTAAGCTCCAAGCTAGCAATACGCATCTCATGATCAGCTGCGGGATCCCTTGTGATGGATTTCTCCTTACGACCGCCTTTCCTTTGTTGCCTCTCCATCGCAGGAGGCTCGTGCTCTCCACTCTCCACATTGCTCATGGTCTCTTGCGGATTCGACATCGCTCTGATACCATTTATCACGGGCCGAGAGTCTGGTGAAGCATTATACCCGTGAGGTGCCCTGAGGTTCTCCCGCATAACCCCGGGACCAGCCTTGATCCTCGCAGGCATGTACTGGTTTCGCCCTGTCGAGGTCTCATTAGGATAGCGACAACAACTATCGACCAGTTGTGCCATGTATTCTCGCATAAGCCCCCTTCATAGTTAAGTCTAAGACTAGCGACAAGCTCCCCAAACCTAATTAGGTCGGCATGCCTGAACTCAGCCAGACATATGCGCATACAAGCAGAACACCCTTAGCGCTGATGCCACCACCCTTTTGTTTACCAACGGCGGGATTCTTCTTAAGTGCATGCCCTCTTCTCATAGCGCCGTCACGCAACAATGGTGGTTAAACTTTGGTGCGTGACACTAGGGAGCCTATTTTTACATGTGTTGTTCCCCATATCTAGACTATCAAAAAAGGGAATTGAGAAGCATATTGCGGGAAGAGAAATAATCTTTGAGTTTATAACTCAACCCATAATAAAACATATAGATGTCATTAAGAAAAGAATTTCTTATAAAGAGAAATTTATTAATTCCTCAAAATAGGAAATTGCTTTCAAAACCATTGAGGAAAAGCTTAACAATCCCAATTTGAAAGAAAGAATTAAGACCCTAGAATAAGAACTTATTAAGGAAGTTTGCTCAGACACTACAACTGCCTTTTGGGATAGAAAGAGGCATATGGTTAGTCTGCCTTATGAGCCAGACTTTGATGAAAGACTAAGTCCCACAAGAGCTAGGCCTATTGCCATAGGTCATCGCCACATAGAAATATGTAGGTTGGAAATTGCCGACTTAGAGAAAAGGGGACTAATAAGAAAAAGCCATAGTCCTCGGAGTTGTCCAGCATTTTATGTAGAAAATGTTGTTGAATTAGAACGAGGAGTACCCCGAATGGTTATCAACTATAAACCTTTAAATAAGGTTTTAAGATGGATCAGGTACCCTTTGCCAAATAAAAGAGACTTATTAAATAGACTCTTTGAAGCAAGGATCTTCTCTAAGTTTGATATGAAGTCTGGATATTGGCAAATTCAGATTAAAGATGAAGACAAATATAAAACAGCATTTATTGTCCCTTTTGGTCATTCTGAATGGAATGTAATGCCGTTTGGGTTAAAGAATGCTCCTTCTGAATTCCAGAAAATTATCAACAAAATCTTTAATGCTTATTCAGCATTCATGATAGTTTATATTGATGTGTCCTAATTTTTTCTAAGGACATAGAGCAACATTTTAAGCATCTAAGCATTTTCTTAGCAGCAGTAAAGACCAATGGCTTAGTTGTTTCTGCTAAAAAGATAAAATTATTTCAAACAAAAATTAGGTTTTTAGGCCATTATTTGGAATATGGCACAACCATCTCTATAGAAAGGGCAATAGAGTTTGCAGATAAATTTCCTGATGAAATTAAAGAAAAAACTCAATTACAGATTTTTTAGGAAGCCTAAATTATGTGGCTTTACAAAAATCTAGCCCATGATGCTAAGCCTTTATTCGCAAGGCTTCGTAAAAATCCCCCGAAGTGGACTAATGAGTGCACTCAAGCAGTGAGAAAAATAAAACTCAATGTTAAAACCTTACCCTGTCTAGCTATACCACACCCAGAGGCTTTCAAAATAGTCGAAAATGATGCCTCAGACAATTTTTATGGAGGAATCCTTAAACAAAGGATTAACGAAAGGAAACCTTAGTTATGTTTACAATGGTGTATGGACGGGTCCGAGGATTAACTATTCTACGGTTACAAAAGAAGTTTTGTCTATTGTTTTATGTATTTAAAAATTTGAATCTGATTTAATTAATCAGAAATTTCTTATTATAGTAGATTGTAAGAGTGCGAAAGAAATCTTATTAAAAGATGTAAAGAATATCGCCTCTAAATAGATATTTGCTAGATGGCAGGCCATATTATCTATGTTTGATTTTGATATAGAGTTTATAAAAGGAGAATCTAACTCATTCCCTGATTTTCTAACTCGTGAATTCCTTACAGGCCATGAATTCTAGACAGAACAACAAACGAGGTAATAATTCCTCGTCCAAAGGAAAGGATAAAGAGTCTTTTTCTAGACCGTCTAAAGAAAGCCAAGAGGATACATATTCCCCATAAGCTTATAAGCGTTGTCCTGATGCTACAACTGAAAAGGAAAATATTTTTCCTTATGTCCCGATTACCTTTGAGCATATGATGCCTATTGAAGAGAGGAATTAACATTTACAAACCTTTGAAATTGCCTCCTTTTATACCTAGAATTGTATGATAACACCCTTTTTACCAACGGACTTTAATTTCTATCAAACAATCTTATTAGAAACCAATTCGGCTAAGATTGAACCCGTTTCCAAGAGTGGAGGCGAATTGGGTTATAGTAAGTTCATAATCACTAGGGTTATTTCCGAGGAATAGTGGGGAAAAAACTTATTCTCTTGCAGAGAATTGTCCTATGGAAGACCAAAATTCTTTGACTACTTCGCTTATATTCAAGCTTGGACTCAAGCTTTATTTTATGAAAACCGTCAAAGAAAGTTTAGTTGGTTTTTCCAGTTCTCCCCAGATAAACCTCAAGACGTTTTCCCTAATTGGTTTCAAGAATGGTTTTCGAAATGGGGATTATTTCCTATTATCCTCCCTTTAAGGGTTCTAAAAATTTATGAACGATTTATTGATTCAAACAAATTTTGTGATTACTCTAGATTAATGTTCGCAACTTGGATTGGTAAATGGGATTTTATGATCACAAAAAAGAAAGGGGAAAAACTGGGATATTGCTTAGATAAAGAGTTTTTCGTTCCTTGGCTGACACGAAGAATCTCCTTAAATGGTGGGACAAATTCGAGTTTTTTGAACCTCTTTCAATTTTCTCAAAAGAAAATTTAGTTTGATTAATTGACACAAATTGCCCACCGGTCTCCCCGGATGCTTCAGTCTCACCTAATAAGGTAGCTGATCTTTTAAAGGGTTTATTAACCTCTGTTCCAAAGGAAGATTTAAAACAGCAAGTGCTTCAGTTTCTAGATGAAGAAACACCTATTAGCTCAGCAACAGGTTTTGATCCTCATAATTTGTTAAAATCTGTTCTTCCTAAGAAATAAGATAGCCCTAAAAGAAAAGCAGCAGATGTAGCTAGCTCTTCATCCAAAGAAAAAAGCAAAGCTAGAAAAATACCATCTCTGTCAGACAATGAGTTCACGGACCTCTTCTTGAACTCCCAAGACCCTGCTGATTATTGAGATTAGAATCCTTATCAGGATTTCTTAGGGTCCCACACTTAAAACAATTATCAAAAGAAGAGATAATAAGTGACAAAGATAAGATTCTGAAAAGATAAAATATTTTGTCAGCTATCACTTCACTTTTATTAAAGTTTCTTTACTTTTATTAAAGTGAAGATTCCACAAGATAAGGTCGGTCCTTTGTCGGCCATTACTTTTCTCATCCTTATCTTCCAGCTGTAAAGACTGCTACAAAAGGGAAAGGACTCCACCAACTCCATCTATAAATAGCATCTTTGTATGTATTGAAGGGTGTGCAAAATTTTTTTAGTATTTGTAATATCTTAAGAGAGTGTTCTGGAGAGTGCATATTTTTGAATCATATCTACAGTGTGTAATAAGCTTTTCATTTCAAGCTCTTGTATAATAAAAAAGTTTATTTACTTAATTATATTTACTTAATTTTCTTATATGATCCTGTATGTTACAAGTTTGGTATCAAAGCCAATTAATTTTATAATTCTATTATAATTTTGTGGTATTACTTGCTTAAACCTTCTTGAACTTATTCTAAGTTCCTAGTGAAACCGAAGTCACGTCTCTACCTTTCCTACGTTTGTCGCGGATAGGCTTTAAGGTTGTTAAGAGTAAATCGTTGACAGTGGTCGAGGAATAATGGATCAATTCTTTGAACGTTTTTCTAGTAGTACTTCAATTAATAGACCTAGTAGTTCTCGAAGTTTTAAAGAAAAAACCAAAAACGAAGAAATTCTGCTTGTTGAAAATATTGAAACAAATCTCCACAATTGGAAACTACCTGCTATTTTTTCTCACCACATATACAAATCAAATAACAATTTTCTTTTTAAATCTGACTATGTGGCTAAGACTGTAGAAGAATCAATCTCAATATATAATAATCTATTGTCTTTTAATCTTCTTTCTCAAAATCTTATAAGTAAGCATCAAGATAAATATTCCTTTATTCATATGGGAATGGTACAAGTAGCGGTTAAACCTGCTACTAGGTTAGGATTAAATGTAACAACCTTGCTATGCTTAAGAGACAAGAGAAACAATAAATTTACTGATTCCTTATTAGGAGAAATTGAATCAAGATTAAAAGATGGACCAATATATTTTACTTGCTATCCGAACTTAATAGTTACTCTAGATTGTCCACATGTTTTGGACATAGCCTCTTTAGATATAAAGATTGACGGTTTTGATATGAAGCCCGGATCAAAAAATCTAAATCTTATTTATAGAATCCATTGTAAGGTAAAGAATAGCACGGTCCCTAATATCAGGGATTATGCTGGAAATGCTCCTAAAGGGCAGACTACCTTATTTTTAACAGATTTAAGTAAAGGTAGTCTTGTGTTTCCTAAACTAATTATATGGGACCAATTACATTTTCCAAAGTCTTGGAAAATGGAAGATGGTGTTCCTCCAAAGAAGGAAGAAAATACAAGCCTAGATTATATTCTAGAAGATACAGATGGGAGCGTAATTATCAAACTTGATAGGATAAGAAGCTCATCTAGTAGGAAATCCTTTGCTGGAATTCCTAATACTCCACCATATTTTCCACCAAGATCGTCGATTACTTTACCGACTAGATATGAAAACAAAGAAATCAACTTTGTAGAAAGATCCCCAGCTACTGTAGTTAGGCCGATTTATGAAAAACCAATGAGTCCTTCTATGTCAGATATGGGTTATACACCCAAAGAGTTGTTAGTTATTTCATCACTAACAAGCTTTGATAAATAGTTTAAAATGTCTTTCTCGTAAAGGAGAAAAGAATATTATAAGAACAAATATTCTGTTTATCAACAGAAATAAGGTGAAAAGGATTTTCCTGTATTCCTAACCCACATATTTAAGCTTAAAGGAATAAAATTTCCTGAATTCGGATATGATCAATTTCTCAGTACTATAGAATCTTCTTATAAGACGTATATTACTTCTAATAAGACGGTTAGAAGTATTCATTCCCCTTTAGCTGCTGTATCTTATCAGATAGATACAGATAAAATGGTTAACTGCAACCCCTTTTATGAAGGAACCGAAAGTTCGATTAAACAGAATAATTTCAACAATCTTAGTCTCCATACTACGGGTGAGCAGCTTTCAGGAATTGAAAGTCAGGTCTCAAGAGCTTATTCTAAGCCTTATAAGGCTTCAAGTTCAAAAACCCGGGAAGAAGATAGGGTTATAATAGAACCTTCCACTTCAGAAAAATTATTAAATTTACCGATCCTGCTGAACATTCTAAAGTAGTAGATGAGATTTCAAGGAGATTAGCAGAATTGAATATAGATCGTAAACAAAAAAAATTGCTCCTTTAACGGCTCATTTAACAACAGAACGAGAATCTAATTCAGATTCATGTTCAAAGTCGAGTTTGGAGCAATATTCGAAAAACCCGAATGAATTAGAATCTTTATTTCAAGGTTTGAAAATAGTCGATGTTCCACAAATAAATAAAATTTTTCATGCCAAAGAAAATACAAATAAGCCTTATTATCGTAGGCCATCTCCTGTAAATCTTCAATATGAAGAATTTAGGCCATCAATGAACTCCTATGATGGTAGGTCCATTGTAGAATGGAATATAGACGGACTGTTTGAATATCAGATAAAGAATGCGATTCAACATATGCTTATGTATACTACAGCAAGTAGAATAACTGGGAATCCTGATAAATCCATAGCACAAGCTATTATTGCAGGATTTTCAGGACAACTTAAAGATGGTGGGATTGTCAGTTAAATACTAAAGCAAAAAATCAAATCATTAATTCTGTTAAGGAGGAAAATGGACAACAACATTCTGATGCAGTCAATACTTTGGCTTATACCCTTATTCTTTTCTTTTTAGGGTCAACTTCAATGTTTATAGAACAAACCACTGAACAACTTATGAATTTAAGGTGTAGAGATCTTTTAGAGTTCAAATGGTATAAAGATGTATTTTTATGTGTAGTTTATACTAGAGATGATTGTCATCAGGATTTCTGGAAAGAAAAATTCATAAGTGGACGACCATTCTTATTCTCAAAAAGAGTCAAAGAGAGACTAAGGGTACAATATAATAACGTTATACCTTATCCAAAGTTAACTTATGGAGAACTTGCCTCCGAAATAGTTGCAGAAGGAATGCTTCTTTGCAAACTTGTAACATACAGGATCATATAAGAAAATTAAGTAAATATAATTAAGTAAATAAACTTGTTTACGATCTATGTTCAACTATGCTAAACTCCTTGAAATCTCTTCTACTACTTCATAATGTTTAGCAGGATCGGTAAATTTAATATTTAATTTTTCTCAAGTGGAAGGTTTTATTATAACCCTATCTTCTTCCAAGGTTTTTGAACTTGAAGCCTTATAAGGCTTAGAATAAGCTCTTGAGACCTGGCTTTCAATTCTTGAAAGCTGCTCACCTATAGTATGGAGACTAAGATTGGTGAAATTGTTCTATTTAATCGAACTTTCGGTTCCTTCATAAAAGGGGCTGCAGTCAACCATTTTATCTGTATCTATCTGATAAGATACAGCGGCTAAAAGAGGATGAATACTTCTAACCGCCTTATTAGAAGTAATATACGTCTTATAAGACGATTCTATGGTACTGAGAAATTGATCATTTCCGAATTCAGGAAATTTTATTCCTTTAAGCTTAAATATGTGGCTTAGGAATTCAGGAAAATTCTTTTCACCTTGTTTCTGTTGATAAACAGAATATTGGTTCTTATAACATTCTTTTCTCCTTTTCGAGAAAGACATTTCAAACCATTTATCAAAGCTTGTTAGTGACGAAATAACTAACAACTCTTTGGGTGCATAACCCATATCTGACATAGGACTCATATGTTTTTCATAAATCGGCCTAGCTACATTAGCCGGGGTTCTTTCTACAAAGTTGATTTCTTCGTTTTCATATCTAGTCGGTAAAGTAATCGACGATCTTGGTGGCAAATATGGTGGAGTATTAGGAATTCTAGCAAAGGATTTCCTACTAGATGAGCTTCTTGTCCTATCAAATTTGATAATTACGCTCCCATCTGTATCTTCTAGAATATAATCTAGGCTTGTATTTTCTTCCTTCTTTGGAGGAGCACCATCTTCCATTTTCCAAGACTCTGGAAAATGTAATTGGTCCCATGTAATTAGTTTAGGAACCACAACACTAACTTTACTTAAATCTGTTAAAAATAAGGTAGTCTGCCCTTTAGGAGCAATTATTAGTTTTCCAGCATCATCCCTGATATTAGGGATCGGGCTATCCATTAAATTATAATGGATTCTGTAAATAAGAATTAAATTTTTTGAGTCAGGCTTCATATCAAAACCGTCAGTCTTTATATCTAAAGAGGCTATGTCCAAAACATGTGGACAATCTAGAGTAACTGTTAAGTTCGGATAGCAAGTAAAATATATTGGTCCATCATTTAATGATGATTCAACTGCTCCTAATAAGGAATCAGTAAATTTATTGTTTCTCTTGTCTCTTAAGCATAACAAGGCTGTTACATTTAATCCTAACCTAGTAGCAGGTTTAACCGCTACTTGTATCATTCCTATATGAATAAAGGAATATTTTTCTTGATGCTTACTTATAAGATTTTGAGAAAGAAGATTAAACGACAATACATTATTATCTATTGAGATTGACTCTTCTACAGTCTTAACCACATAATCAGATTTAAAAAGAAAATAGTTATTTGATTCGTATATGTGGTGAGAAGAAAGAGCAGGTAGTTTCCAATTGTGGAGATTTTTTTCACTATGTTCAACAAGCAGAATTTCTTTGTTTTTGGTTTTTCTTTAGAACTTCGAGAACTACTAGGTCTATTTACTAGAAAAACGTTCAAAGAATTTATCCATTATTCCTAGATCGCTGTCAATGATTTACTCTTGACCACCTTAAAGCCTATCCACGGCAAACACAGGAAAGGTAGAGACTCGACTTGGTTTCACTAGGAACTTAGAATAAGTTCAAGAAGGTTTAAGTAAGTAATACAACAAAATTATAATAGAATTACAAAATTAATTGGCTCTGATACAAAACTTATAACATACAGGATCATATAAGAAAATTAAGTAAATAAACTTACTTGTTTATTATACAAGAGCTTGAAATGAAAAGCTTATTACACACTATAGATATGATTCAAAAATAAACACTCTGAAGAGCACTCTCTTAAGATATTACAAATACAAAAAAAATTTTGTTTACCCTACAATACACACAAAATGCTATTTATAGATGGACTTGGTGGAGTCCTTTTCTTTCTGTGGCAGTCTTTATAGCTAGAAGATAAGGATGAGAAAAGTAATGGCCGACAAAGGACCGACCTTATCTTGTGGAATCTTCACTCTAATAAAAGTAAAGTGATAGTTGACAAAATATTTTATCTTTTCAGAATCGTATCTTTATCACTTATTATCTCTCCTTTTGATAATTGTTATAAGTGTGGGACCCTAAGAAATCCTGATAAGGATTCTTATCTCAATAATCAGCAGGGTCTTGGGAGTCCAAGAAGAGGTCCGTGAACTCATTGTCTGACAGAGATGCTATTTTTCTAGCTTTGCTTTTTTCTTTTGATGAAGAGCTAGCTACATTTGCTGCTTTTCTTTTAGGGCTATCTTGTTTCTTAGGAAGAATAGATTTTAACAAATTATGAGGATCAAAACCTATTGCTGAAGTAGTAGGTGCTTCTTCATTAAGAAACTAAAGCACTTGTTGTTTTAAATCTTCCTTTGGAACACAGGTTAATAAACCCTTTAAAAGATCAGCTACCTTATTAGGTGAGACTGAAGCATCCAGGGAGACCGATGGGCAATTTGAGTCAATTAATCAAACTAAATTTTCTTTTGAGAAAATTGAAGGAGGTTCAAAAAACTCGAATTTATCCCACCATTTAATGGAGATTCTTCATGTCAGCCAAGGAACGAAAAACTCTTTATCTGAGCAATATCCCAGTTTTTCCCCTTTCTTTTTTGTGATCATAAAATCCCATTTACCAATCCAAGGGACTCTATATAAGAGTGCGAACATTAATCTAGGGTAATCATAAAAAATTTTTGAATCAACAAATTGATCATAAATTTCTAGAACCCTTAAAGGGAGGATAATATGAAATAATCCCCATTTTGAAAACCATTCATGAAACCAATTAGGGAAAACCTCTTGAGGTTTATCTAGGGAAAACTGGAAAAACCAACTAAACTTTCTTTGAATAAAATAAAGCTTGAGTCCAAGCTTGAATATAATCGAAGTAGTCAAAGAATTGTGGTCTTCTATAGGGCAACTCTCTACAAGAGAATAAGTTTTTTCCCCACTCTTCCTCGGAAATAACCCTAGTGATTATGAACTTACTATAAGCCCATTCGCCTCCACTCCTGGAAACGGGTTCAATCTTAACTAAATTGGTTTCTAATAAGATTGTTTGATAGAAATTAAAGTCCTTTGGTTAAAAGGGTGTTATCGTACAATTCTGAGTATAAAAGGAGGCAATTTCAAATGGTTGTAAATGTTAACTCCTATCTTCAATGGGCATCATATGCTCAAAGGTAATTGAGACATAAGGAAAAATATTTTCCTTTTCTGTTGTAGCATTAAGACAGCGCTTATAAGCTTTTGGGGAATATGTCCTCTTGGCTTTCTTTAGACGGTCCAGAAAAAACTCTTTAGCCTTTCCTTTAGACGAGGAATTATTACCTCATTTGTTGTTCTGTCTAGAATTCATGGCCTGTAAGGAATTCACGAGTTACGAAATCAGGGAGTGAATTAGATTCTCCTTTTATGAACTCTATATCAAAATCAAACACAGATAATATGGTCTGCCATCTAGCAAATATCTGTTTAGAGGCGATATTCTTTACATCTTTTAATAAGATTTCTTTCGCACACTTACAATAACTATAATATGAAATTTCTGATTAATTAAATCAGATTCAAAATTTTAAATACATAAAACAATAGACAAAACTTCTTTTTTAACCGTAGAATAGTTAATCCTCGGACCCGTCCTTACACCATTGTAAACCTAACTAAGGTTTCCTTTTCATTAATCCTTTGTTTAAGGATTCCTCCATAAAAATTGTCTGAGGCATTAGTTTCGACTATTTTCAAAGCCTCTGGGTGTGGTATAGCTAGACAGGGTAAGGTTTTAACATTGAGTTTTATTTTTCTCACTGCTTGAGTGAACTCATTAGTCCACTTCGGGGGGTTTTTTTACTAAGCCTTGCGAATAAAGGCTTAGCATCATGGCTAGATTTTTGTAAAAATCAGCCACATAATTTACGTAATTGAGTTTTTTCTTTAATTTCATCAGGAAATTTATTTACAAACTCAATTGCCTTTCTATAGGGATGGTTGTGCCGTATTCCAAATAATGGCCTAAAAACCTAATTTTTGTTTGAAATAATTTTATCTTTTTAGTAGAAACAACTAAGCCATTGGTCTTTACTGCTGTTAAGAAAATGCTTAGATGCTTAAAATGTTGCTCTATGTCCTTAGAAAAAATTAGGACATTATCAATATAAACTATCATGAATGCTGAATAAGCATTAAAGATTTCATTCATAATTTTCTAGAATTCAGAAGGAGCATTCTTTATCCCAAATGGCATTACATTCCATTCATATTGACCAAAAGGGACAGTAAATGTTGTTTTATATTTGTCTTTTCTTTGATCTGAATTTGCAATATCCAGACTTCATATCAAACTTAGAGAAGATCTTTGCTTCAAAGAGTGTATTTAATAAGTCTCTTTTATTTGGCAAAGGGTACCTGATCCATCTTAAAACCTTATTTAAAGGTTTATAGTTGATAACCATTCGGGGTACTCCTCGTTCTAATTCAGCAGCATTTTCTACATAAAATGCTGGACAACTCCAAGGACTATGGCTTTTTCTTATAAGTCCCCTTTTCTCTAAGTCAGCAATTTCCAACCTACACATTTCTATGTGGAGAGGACCCATGGCAATAGGCCTAGCTCTTGTGGGAATTAGTCTCTCATCAAAGTCTAGCTCATAAGGCAGACTAACTATATGCCTCTTTCTATCCCAAAAGGCAGTTGGAGTGTCTGAGCAAACTTCCTTAATAAGTTTTTGTTCTAAGTTCTTAATTCTTTCTTTCAAATGAGGATTGTTAAGCTTTTCCTCAATGGTTTTGAAAGCAATTTCCTGTTTTAAGGAATTAATAAATTTCTCTTTATAAGAAATTCTTTTCTTAACGACATCTATATGTTTTATTTTGGGTTGAGTTATAAACTCAAAGATTATTTCTCTTCCCGCAATATGCGTCTCAATTCCCTTTTCTGATAGTCTAGATATAGGGAACAACACATGTAAAAATGGGTTCCCTAAGATAACTGAGTGCGATAGATCTTTAACCATTATAAATGGTATTTCTAAACACATCCCATTATTGCATATAGCAGTGTTACTTAATTTGTATTCTACTGCTAATTTATCTTCATTTGTCGTATGCAATTGTTCTAACGTTTTAGAAAAATATCGGGATAGTATTAATCCCTTATTGATACAATTAAGGTTTGCTCCTGAATCTATAAGGGCGACTATCTTTAAGACATATTCTTTATTTATAACAAGAGTAATTTTAGTATGCCACTTATGAGTGACTACTCTATTCAACATGTCAATGTATTGGAGGTCCTTTTGTGTGGAATGGTTGTTCTTCTTAGGATTTTTCTCCTGTTCTTCTTTCGAATTAGAGTCATAATCTGATTCTTTGGAGACTTCTAAGAGTGAAAGTCTCTCTTTAAGACTTTTAATTTCTTTTTTCAAATTATTAACGTTTATTTTAAGATCGTTGATGGTGGGTTCTTTTCTTTTACTAGCCTTTACCCTATTAATAATCTCTTTCATATCATACGAGATATTTCTTTCTTTAATCTTCTCCTCAACTCTATTATTCTTTGAAGAGTTTAAAGTGGAATTCGAAGTAGATGCTTCATCTGTCTTATTTTTTAACATTTTAAAATAAGACTCTAAATGGTCTCTCCGTTCACCTAGATCTTGGATCTTTTCTATAAGATCTAGTATCATATTCTCTTCTCTGGTTAAAACTAATAGACCATTAATAGAACATAACAATTTATAATAATCGCAATTTCCATCACAGCTAGAATTAGACTGCGAGCTTTCATCTGAATCATTTTCCGAATTATAATCATTATCTTCCTTTTCCGAGCTCTTTCGAACAACTAGAAATTTTTCTAGGGTTTCTTTTACATTGCCACTAAGATTATGCGACCTGATATGTTGTTTAACTCTACATTTATTAGAGTAATGCCCTACCTTTCCACATTTATAACAGACTATTTCTTTAGCCTCTCTTTGACTCTTTCTGAGAATAAGAATGGCAGTCCACTTATGAATTTTTTTTTCCAGAAATCCTGATGACAATCATCTCTAGTATAAACTGCACTTAAAAATACATCTTTATACCATTTGAACTCTAAAAGATCTCTACACCTTAAATTCATAAGTTGTTCAGTGGTTCGTTCTATAAACATTGAAGTTGACCCCAAAAAGTGAAGAATAAGGGTATAAGCCAAAGTATTGACTACATCAAAATGTTGTTGTCCATTTTCCTCTTTAACAGAATTAATGATTTGATTTTTTGCTTCAGTATTTAAATAAAAAAACATTGCTCCTTTAATGGCTCATTTAACAACAGAACGAGAATCTGATTCAGATTCAGGTTCAGAGTCGAGTTTGGAACGATTTTCGGAAAACCCGAATGAATTAGAATCTTTATTTCAAGGTTTGAAAATAGATGTTCCACAAATAAATAAAATTTTTCATGCCAAAGAAAATACAGATAAGCCTTATTATCGTAGGCCATCTCCTGTAAATCTTCAATATGAAGAATTTAGGCCATCAATGAACTCATATGATGGCAAGTCCATTGAAGAATGGAATATAGACGAACTATCTGAATATCAGATAAAGAATGTGATTCAGCGTATGCTCATGTATGCTACAGCAAGTAGAATACATGGAAATTCTGATAAATCCATAGCACAAGCTATTATTGCATGATTTTCAGGACAACTTAAAGGATGGTGGGATTTTCAGTTAAATACTAAAGCAAAAAATCAAATCATTACTTCTGTTAAAGAGAAAATGGACAACAACATTCTGATGCAGGCAATACTTTAGCTTATACCCTTATTCTTCACTTTTTAGGGTCAGACCATGATAATCACACTTTGAAATGGTTCAAAGATTGATTTTAAGGTCAACGTTTAAAAATTTGACATGAAATACTAACTCGTGTTTTTTCTGAAAATAAAGACCGATGTTTATTTCACTTTTGACACATGCGTTTTTTATTCAAAATATGATAATCACAATTTGAAATGGTCCTAAGAGTTATTTTAAGGTCAACATTTCAAAACTTTGTCATGAAATGATAACTTGCGTTCTTTCCTGAAGTAAAAACCGATGTTTATGTCACATTTGACGTATGCGTTTTTTCATCAAAACATGATAATCACACTTTAAAATGGTCTTAAGAATTATTTTAAGGTCAACGTTAAAAAATTCGTCATGAAATACTAACTCGCGCTTTTTCGGTAAGTAAAGACCGATGTTTATGTCACATTTGACACAGGCATTTTTTGATCAAAACATGATAATCACATTTTGAAATAGTATTAAGAGTGATTTTAAGGTTAACGTTTAAAAAATTTCTTACGAAAAGGTTATGGAGGAATCCTTAAACAAAGGATTAATGAAAAGAAAACCTTAGTTAGGTTACCGAGTGGTGTATGGACGAGTCCGAGGATTAACTATTCTATGGTTAAAAAAGAATTTTTGTCTATTGTTTTATGTATTCAAAAATTTGAATCAGATTTAATTAATTGGAACTTTCTTATTAGAGAAGAATGTAAGAGTACGAAAGAAATCTTATTAAAAGATGTACAGAATCTTGCCTCTAAATAGATATTTGATAGATGGCAGGCCATATTATCTGTGTTTGATTTTGATATAGAGTTTATAAAAGGAGAATCTAATTCACTCCCTGATTTTCTAACTCGTGAATTCCTTACAGGCCATGAATTCTAGACAGAACAACAAACGAGGTAATAATTCCTCGTCTAAAGGAAAGGCTAAAGAGTCTTTTTCTGGACCGTCTAAATAAAGCCAAGAGGATACATATTCCCCAGAAGCTTATAAGCGCTTTCTTGATGCTACAACAGAAAAGGAAAATATTTTTCCTTATGGCCCGATTACCTTTAAGCATATGATGCCCATTGAAGATAGGCATTCATATTTACAACCCTTTGAAATTGCCTCCTTTTATACTCAGAATTGTACGATAACACCCTTTTTACCAAAGGACTTTAATTTCTATCAAACAATCTTATTAGAGACCAATTCGGTTAAGATTGAACCCATTTCCAGGAGTGGAGGCGAACGGGTTTATAGTAAGTTCATAATCACTAGGGTTATTTCCCAGGAAGAGTGGGGAAAAAACTTATTCTCTTGTAGAGAATTGTTTGATGGAAGACCAAAATTCTTTGACTACTTCGATTATATTCAAGCTTGACTTGCTTAAACCTTCTTGAACTTATTCTAAGTTCCTAGTGAAACCCAAGTCACGTCTCTACCTTTCTTATGTTTGCCGTGGATAAGCTTTAAGGTGGTTAAGAGTAAATCATTGACTGTGATCTAGGAATAATGGATAAATTCTTTGAACATTTTTCTAGTAGTACTTCAATTAATAGACCTAGTAGTTCTCGAAGTTATAAAGAAAAAACCAAAGACAAAGAAATTCTGCTTGTTGAAAATATTGAAACACATCTCCACAATTGGAAACTACCTGCTTTTTCTTCTCACCACATATACAAATCAAATAACAATTTTCTTTTAAATCTGATTATGTGGTTAAGACTGTAGAAGAATCAATCTCAATAGATAATAATCTATTGTCTTTTAATCTTCTTTCTCAAAATCTTATAAGTAAGCATCAAGAGAAATATTCCTTTATTCATATAGGAATGGTACAAGTAGCGGTTAAACCTGCTACTAGGTTAGGATTAAATATAACAGCCTTGTTATGCGTAAGAGACAAGAGAAACAATAAATTTACTGACCCCTTATTAGGAGCAGTTGAATCATCATTAAATGATGGACCAATATATTTTACTTGCTATCCGAACTTAACAGTTCCTCCAGATTGTCCACATGTTTTGGACATAGCCTCTTTAGATATAAAGACTGATGGTTTTGATATGAAGCCCGGATCAAAAAATTTAATTCTTATTTACAGAATCCATTATAAGGTAATGAATAGCACGATCCCTAATATCAGGGATGATGCTGGAAAACTAATAAATGCTCCTAAAGGGCAGACTACCTTATTAGAGTAGATTGTGAGAGTGCGAAAGAAATCTTGTTAAAAGATGTAAAGATAATCGCCTCTAAATAGATATTTGCTGGATGGAAGGCCATATTATCTGTGTTTGATTTTGATATAGAGTTTATAAAAGGAGAATCTAATTCACTCGCTGATTTTCTAACTCGTGAATTCCTTACAGGCCATGAATTCCAGACAGAACAATAAACGAGGTAATAATTCCTCGTCTAAAGGAAAGGCTAAAGAGTCTTTTTCTGGACCGTCTAAAGAAAACCAAGAGGATACATATTCCCCAGAAGCTTATAAGCGTTGTCTTGATGCTACAACACAAAAGGAAAATATTTTTCCTTATGTCCCGATTACCTTAGAGCATATGATGCCCATTGAAGATAGGCATTCACATTTACAACCCTTTGAAATTGCCTCCTTTTATACTCAGAATTGTATGATAACACCATTTTTACCAAAGGACTTTAATTTCTATCAAACAAGCTTATTAGAGACCAATTCGGTTAAGATTGAACCCGTTTCCAGGAGTGGAGGCGAATGGGGTTATAGTAAGTTCATAATCACTAGGGTTATTTTCCCGGAAGAGTGGGGAAAAAAACTTATTCTCTTGTAGAGAATTGTCCTATGAAAGACCAAAATTCTTTGACTACTTAGATTATATTCAAGCTCGGACTCAAACTTTATTTTATGAAAACCATCAAAGAAAGTTTAGTTGGTTTTTCCTGTTTTCCCTAGATAAACCTAAGGAGGTTTTCCCTAATTGGTTTCATGAATGGTTTCGAAATGGGGATTATTTCAAATTATCCTCCCTTTAAGGGTTTTAGAAATTTATGAAAACTTTGCTGATTCAAATAAATTTTGTGATTACCCTAGATTAATGTTCGCACTCTTATATAGAGTCCCTTGGATTGGTAATTGGGATTTTATCATCACAAAAAAGAAAGGGGAAAACTGGGATATTGCTCAAATAAAGAGTTTTTCGTTCCTTGGCTAACACGAAGAATCTCCATTAAATGGTGGGACAAATTCGAGTTTTTTGAACCTCCTTCAATTTTCTCAAAAGAAAATTTAATTTGATTAATTAACCCAAATTGCCCACCGGTCTCCCGGGATGCTTCAGTCTCACCTAATACGGTAGCTGATCTTTTAAAGGGTTTATTAACCTCTGTTCCAAAGGAAGATTTAAAACATCAAGTGCTTTAGTTTCTTAATGAAGAAACATCTACTAGCTCAGCAACAGGTTTTGATCCTCATAATTTGTTAAAATCTGTTCTTCCTAAGAAACAAGATAGCCCTAAAAGAAAAGCAGCAAATGTAGCTAGCTCTTCATCCAAAGAAAAAAGCAAAGCTAGAAAAATACCATCTCTGCCAGACAATGAGTTCACGGACCTCTTCTTGGACTCCCAAGACCCTGCTGATTATTGAGATAAGAATCCTTATAAGGATTTTTTAGGGTCCCACACTTGTAACAATTATCAAAAGAAGAGATAATAAGTGATAAAGAAAAGATTCTGAAAAGATAAAATATTTTGTCAGCTATCACTTTACTCTTATTAAAGTTACTTAACTTTTATTAAAGTGAAGATTCCACAAGATAAGGTCGGTCCTTTGTCGGCCATTACTTTTCTCATCCTTATCTTCTAGCTGTAAAGACTGCTACAGAAGGAAAAGGACTCCACCAACTCCATCTATAAATAGCATCTTTGTGTGTATTGTAGGGTGTGCAAAAAAATTTCGATATTTGTAATATCTTAAGAGAGTGTTCTTTAGAGTGCTTATTTTTTAATCATATCTATAGTGTCTAATAAGCTTTTCATTTTAAGCTCTTGTATAATAAACAAGTAAGTTTATTTACTTAATTATATTTACTTAATTTTCTTAAATAATCTTGTATGTTACAAGTTTGGGATATGGGAGTAATGGAACGTTTTTGTTTGAGGTTTGGATAATGAAGGAATATGGAGTGAACGAGTCAAGGAATATGGAGTGAACGAGTCTTGGACTAAGGATTTTGTTGTTAGTTTTTACTTGCCTAAGCAAGTAGAAGGTGTTGTTGATACTTGTTATGAAGTGTCTAAATTTTATAAGAGATGGTTTACTCGAATTCTATGTGGTTTGAGAAATGGGGAGACTTTATTGGTTCATAGGTTTAGAGCTTTGGTTTGTTATAACCCAATGTCCGGGGAATTTAAGGATGTTAAGATTCCAGGTATGCCAGATTGGTTTCAAGCTTACTGTAGTTCTACATGATCATATGTTGGCTAATCTAGAGAGCAAGCAGCAGACATGAGAAGCTGAGGTGGACCTTTGGAAGCTCTTAAAGGGACAGATCCCACGTACACTTGTTCTTCTTTGCAATTGCAGCTTCTCATCATCATTGTTGGTTTCACCATAGCAGAAGCCATTTAGGCCATGTTCTTTTCAACTTCTGAAAGTTGAATTGAACTGAACTAAACTTATTTCAGTGTAAATTTATAACTACGCATAGTTGAACTGAATTGGAGTGAACTGGACTTGACTACATTGAATTGTAGTCCAGAGAAAATGGCCTTAATTATCTAAAGAGTGACAGTGAAGAGTGAAGACTATTATTAGAGCAAATCCAACCATATTTCCTATTTTTCATTCCCCAAACTCTATTTTACAGGATCTATTGAGTTTTTGTTCCAACCATCTTCCCTATTCTTCATTTCCTATATTACATTCCCTAAAAATAATAATATTGTATTATCATTATATTAATTCTTTTACATCATTTCTATTCTAATCAACCAACAAAATAATAAAAAAAACAAAAAGTAAAAATAAATAATAATTTAATATTCATTTCTTAAATTAGGATTCCCTATTTTAGGGATATACTATATAGAAAATGGTTGAATTTACTAGGTGTTAACCATCACAGGAAAATCTCGGAACTACTTGGAAAAAAGAAATTTGTTGGAAACACATTTTTTTATAAGTAGTTGGAAATACTTGATTATAAAATTTTATCCGATCGTCAGATTGTTTTACATATGACTTAGGCATTTTTTTCTATTTTTCTTGAAAACTATATTTATATAGATTTAATTTTTCCAAGGCTTATAGTTCTTAATTTTGATAAGTTTTTTCCAATTTGAGTTTCAAAATAAAAAAAAATATAGGATATATACTTCTATGAAAAGTTATAAAAAAAATGTATAGGACATATACATGGAAATTATAAGAAATTTACAAGGCTTTTTAAGACATCCTATAACATTCAAATATATTTGAATGTCTATATAAATGTATAGGCATCTTATAACATTTATATACACTTTCTGTAAAAATGTATAAGAGTTCCTATCTAAGGTAAGACATTCTATAACATTTCTATATGTTTGAGTAAAATATAAAGAAAATATATAGGATAGATATAAAAGAAAAGTTACAGTTTCTATAAAAAAATTATAGAAAACGTATAATACTATATGATGCGTTTTAGGACATAATTATTAATAAGTCTAATTAAGTGGAATTCCTTACGATTTCTGCAACGTTTAACCCTCAAGGAACATCACAATCACCTGTCCAAACTGAAGACCCGGTTGGAGTACTTTCGAATATGTTCATACTGGAACTCTTCACAGACAAGGCCAAAAAATGTTGAAATCCCAACCTGTGTGTTTTAAGCAACAGACTCTGACATGTAAACACATATCCACTTTGATTAGAATTGTTATTGCTTCTAATTAATAGTACTGACGTATTCTTTAGTAAAAAAATTTCTTAATACCATGTTTACCATTGCTTATTGTTAAATATTCATAGGAAAAATCCACAAGAGCTAGTGCCATCAAATTATAATATTTCATATACTATCTGGTTTTGGTAAGATTAAAATTGAATTTTTTGTTTTCCTTAACATGGCCGGCGAATTGATCCTACTACCAAAAAATAAGATAATCACTATGTATCATCACCAACCCAATCCTTCCTTAAATAACCTAAAGACTATACAAACTTATGCAATAGAAAACAAAATATCAAAATGAAATCAAGAGAACACAGAACCACCATTGAGAATCTTCCACGAGAGATAATTATTCAGATACTTTCAAGACTACCCACACAATCACTGCTCAATGCTAAGCTTGTTTGTCATTCATGGAAGAACTTATCACAAGACCCGCTTCTTATTAATCTCCATTTCACTCGTCATAAAACCCCATGTCTAATTTTACACAACGACTATCCAATTAAAAACAAGCTGCACTCTCTATACTTATATCCACACAAAAACATCCATGGGATTGTCAACGAAATTCCTCTACCGAATTTGCCCGAATTCGATTTTGTAGGTACCTGTAACGGATTACTATGTTTATGTGATTCCTTACACAAAACATCATTCTATATCTACAATCCATTCACTAGAGATATAATCACTCTACCCGAGTTGGCAAGTCCTTCAAATGTGTGGAGTGTTTTCAGTTTTGGATTCAAAAAATCCACAAACGAATATAAAGTACTAAAATTTTCTCTGATTCAAAGAAACAGAAGGCACAATGGATCCCGAACAAGATCAGATGTGTTTATTATAACAGTGGGCGAACACGAATGGCGGAGTTTAGGGCAGATGGCTTATTATCCAATTAGTGAATTGCCTTCACAAGTAGTTGTTAATGGGAGACTTCATTGGAGTGATTGGCCAAGGAGGTACGGACCTAGTCGGTTGTTAATAAGTTTTGATTTAGAAGAGGAGAAAATCGACGAAGTTTCAAAACCTGAATGGGGACGGGGTGGTTACATGTTATTGGTTTTACGAGGTTGCCTTTCTGCAGCTGTTTATGGGAGTAATGGATCGGTTATGTTTGAGGTTTGGATAATGAAGGAATATGGAGTGAAAGAGTCGTGGTCTAAAGATTTTGTTGTTGGTTTTTACTTGCCAAAACAAGTAGAAGAATCTGTTGTTGATACTAGTTTTAAAGTGTCGAAATTTTATAAGAGATCATTTACTCGAATTCTATGTGGTTTGAGCAGTGGGGAGATTTTGTTGGTGTATAGGTGTAGAGCTTTGGTTTGTTATGACCCAATGTCTGGGGAATTTAAGGATGTTAGTATTCCAGGTATGCCAGTTTGGTTTCAAGCTTGCTGCAGTTCATCAGATCATCTATTGGCTAAGCCTTTTTTTGCAGGAGCCAAGTTTTGATCCCTGGTCATCCTCATCCAAACTAGTGGATGTACCACTTGACCAAAGGCCAATTCGTGTTGGCTAAGCCTTTATATAGTTAATTAAAGGCCTAATGCATCTGGAACCCCCTAAACTTGTCCCTAATCGCCCCTCACCCCCCTGAACTTCTTTAAAGTTCCTCTCGCCCCCTTGAACTTGTCCAAAGTGTACCTCATGACCCCTTTTGGCTGACATGGCAGGTCGTTTAGCAATGCTTGAAAAGTCAATGCCACGTCAGCCGAAAGGGGTTATGGGGTGCAATTTAGACAAGTACAGGGGGCGAGAGGAACTTTAGACGAGTTCGGGGGCGAGAGGCGTTTCAAATTTCAGGGAGGCGAGGAGCGATTAGGAACAAGTTCAAGGGGCTGGTAATATATTCAGCCTTAATTATAGTGTAACTTGGACTTCATATCCATTCAATTCAGTCAAATTCAATACTAAATTAATAAGTTCAGTTCAGTTCAGCTCTCATAAATTCAAGAGAGCATGATCTAAATCTACAAAATAAAAATATAATGAAAATATTTGTATTTCATATTGCAGATTTCAATATAAATTATTTATAATGTTACAAATTTGAAAGAAAAAACATCAGTTCAGTCGTCTAATTATTTGGACAAAAAGTGGGTCCCACAAATCATATGATTAGTTAATTTCTACCCTTGTTACTTTCGCCTATTGATAATATACTATTTTTTATAATATTAGTATAACTAACCATCAAGCAATGTCTTGTAACTAACTGCCAAATTTAAATGACAAATTGACGTATATAAACTTAATTTAAGACAAATTCTGCCAAACCTGCTAACAACATTGATCCTTTATCTTCAATTATTATAGGAAAAATATTGGTTATATCAAACCCAAAATGCAGGCTTCTAATTTGTAAGGTAATAAAGATTTGGAATACTGAGATAGACATGGGTGACCTATTTTGTACTGTTTGAGCCTACCCCAAATGGATAATAAGTGGATCAGAAGCAACAAAACTTGTCCATCAGAATTACCATTTTGTTTAATGATTTGCCATTGCAGTTTCCGCTCGATATCTACCTCACAGCCAACAAATATAATCCATGTATTCTACTCCATGATATCTAAAACCATCTTTCCTCTCTGCATTTTTCCACCTCAACAGATACTCACACAATGACTAGACTATTTGTCCCCATGATTCCCCAGTTCATAGTCACGGGTTCTTGCAATGGATTACTATGCTTATTCGATCCGCTTTTCAGACAAGAAGCTTACATATTCAATCCTTTTATAGCAGTTTACACTCAACTCCCTAAACCAACACAGTTCCCCACTCAACAACGAGTAGCTACTGGATTTGGTTTCAGTTCAGTAACAAAGGAGTACAAGGTTGTCAGAATCGTTTACTACAGAACACAATATAACCCGGTAGGAACTGTTCGGAGTCCTCCAGAAGATTCCGAGGTGGAAGTTTTGACAGTTAAAAATGGTAACTTTGTGTGGAGAAGCAAAGGGAAAACATCTTATCAAATCGGAGGAGAGCCGTCGAATGTATTGGTTAATGGAAGACTTCATTGGTTGAGTCACCGAAGGGGTTATCAAGCACATGCTAAGATCATCACGTTCGATATGGAGGATGAAGAATTTCGGGAGGTTCCGAACCCTAGTTACAGAAGGTTTGCTATATTTTGCACTCATTTGGTGGTTTTAAGAGGTTGTCTTTGTGGGGTTGAACGAGGTTGGGGACTTACTGATGTTTGGGTGATGAAAGAGTATGGAGTGCAGGAATCATGGGTTAAAGGAATTCAGGATAGGATACAGTTTGCCAAGAGAGTTACCTAACCAGAATCAAGAATTAGATGTTTCGATTTTTTGGATAACTTTTCGAAAGCTTGAGTTTTATGCATGCTCGAAAATGGTGAGGTTTTGCTTGAGCATGGAAGTAGGAGTCTGATTTCTTATGATGTAAGAAATGAAAGTTTCAAGGAGATTGCTACAGAAAGAGGTTTGCCTGCTCGTTTTAAAGCTATTGTTCATATAGGCACCCTTAATTCAATCAATACCCCGATTATTTTGTAAGGAAAAATAGGGCAGATAGCCCAGTTCTATTTGATGGAAAAAGGAACCTCCACACAAAATTAAAGCAATGAATATGGCAAATGTCTTAGCTTAGTGGTTAAGAGTTGTGAACTCTAAAGGTCTCAGGTTCGAGTCACACCAGGGGTGGGTTGGGGTTTTTCCTTAATTTAAGAGCATTTGCGCAAATTTTTTTTAAAAAAAAAAGCAACATATGAGTACTCTTTTTAGATATGAGACTATAAGTTATATGCCTTTAATTGCCATAATGAATAGAATGTAAAGTAGACATATAGTTACAGTGTGCACATATATACATATACAAGTTGTTCATTTGATCATTTTGCTAAGACTATCATTGTGTCTTAGGCTCTCTATCACATGCATTTCACCAGTAAGAAGCTCCACCAGTCCTTCCAGACAGCGAATTAAGACTAAAATTAAGGCAAAAAGCATTCCATGAACTTATTTAGATGCAGAAGTAGAAAAAAAGAAATACATACCATTTGTATAATGTCGACAATCATGATCGCCAACTCTCAAATCAGTATCCCATTCATCATTAAATTTAGTAGCAGCATCTATAGCATTATTCACTTTGGAGGAACCAATGAACCAGAATTTACTTCTTGGCAACCTTTTCAACTTCCTCACAAGAACATCTCCTAATAGAATTGCAATATTCAGTAAATAGACTGCCAGTCCCAAATAGTTTCATAAGCAAACACCAACTAAGTTATAAGTAATAACCCTTTAATTTCATTTGTATGGATGAAATAGCAAACACACCAAATAGTCAAGGATGCAATGATACTGAACAGAATAGAGGAATCCAATAGAGGCAATAACCAATTGTTGTTCACCTGGAACTGATCTTCCAGATAGAACTGCAAGTGCTGTATATGCATTTTCAGGATCTTTTGGCTGAAAATCAAAAGCTACAAAATCCTACAGAAATACACAAATAATCAGATTCTGGTTTCGCTAATTAGCACTCGGTTCAGAAATCAAAATAATTAGAGTAACAAAAGAGATTAATCAAATCGGAAGTTGGTTAACGGAAAGCAAATAAAGAAGAAGAGGCGAAATTGAAAGACCTGAGAGAGAGATTTAACAATGACGAAGAAGTGGCGCAAATCCCAGAGATTGAGAGAGTACGCAGCAGACATGAGAAGCTGAGGTGGACCTTTGGAAGCTCTTAAAGGGACAGATGCCACATACACTTGTTCTTCTTTGCGATCGCTTCTTCTCATCATGAATGATGGTTTCACCATAGCAGAAGCCATTCAGTTATCACATAAGTGACGGTGTGTGAAGAATGTTACGGGATATAGGCGTTAACCATCACAGGAAAATCCAATAATTTCAGAACAAGTTGGATCGTGTGGCCGCAGCTGATAGACTGGTTCTATGGCCCATGGGCTTCATTAATTTGAATGCAATCTCCTTTTTAAGGGCTATATAAAATTCTCTACTTGATTGTGAAATCTGATTGGGGAAGGAGGTAAACCTTACTTCATCCCTTAGGTATTCGAATTCGAAGAGCATAAGGCTGCTTAAAGATAGCTATTTCATAGTGAAAGAGTAGGCAGCAAGCCCGATCCTAATAATTTGAAATCGTATGTAAATTAATGTGAAAAGTAGTAATGTGAGGCCTCAATAAAAAGGATTGATGAAATAAAATATACTATTTTATAAAAGCTATGAATTGAACTATTGCCCTTTCACAATTTTAATAAGCACCTTACCAATTTTACTAACATTAATTTGTGTTTAGTTTCATTTTTTAAATAATAATAACTAAATCTTTAACCAAAAAAAATATTTTTTGGCCCCTCCCGACTATAGGCCTTAGGCGGTGGCACCCGTTGCGCACTCCACATGGTCAGGCCTGGTAGGCAGATTCAGTTCATGAAAGTTATGCTTTAGCTGAACGAAACTTAAACGAAAGGCTTTCATGGGCTACCTTGCCTTAGTTTACTTACTAATATTCGGTTTGATAAGTTTAATTTTTTCTGTACATGTGATCTGACTTTGAACTTTCTTTTTGTTTTTTTCTTTGAAACTATATCTATATCGATATTATTTTTTTTCCAATTTGTGGCTAACTTTCAAAAGAAAAAATATAGGATACAAACTATTATAAAAGAACGTTACAAAACTTGTATAGGATAGATATAGGGAAGTCATAAGAAATATACAAATCTTCTTATAGACATCTTATAACATCCATATAAACTTCCTGTAAAAGTTACAGGATTTCATATATATATATGTATAATGTATAGACATTTTATTACATTTCATATGTAAAAGGTATAAAAGAAATTCTTATGTAAAGGTGAAGAGGTCCAGTAACATTCCGATACATTTCCTGTAAAATGTATAGAAAAGTATATGATATGCATAGAAAAATGTTAGAGTTTCTATATAAATTATAGAAAACCTATTTACAAGCATTGTTGTGCTTACTAGTGTCCCTCGTTATTGTGGGACTCACTGAATTGATTAATTAAAAACAGAAAAGGCATGTCGGTATTTTTTTAAAAAAGTGCACAGTAAAATTACTGTGCATAATTCGGTCATACGCGTTTTAAATCTCCTATAAATAGAGGAGGTTTTGCTCATTTTAAGAGCAAGAGAGCAGAAATCAAGAAACACAGATAAAGATATAATCTGTGCAGAGAGATTTTCCTTTCCTAAGAGTTGGGTAAGAGAGAAAATAGTGAGGTTTTGGGAAACACTTGTGTACCACTATTTTGTAATCTCTTGGTGTACCTACTATTATTTTCATAGTGGAAGAATTATTCAGAGTTCGTCCCGTGGTTTTTTCCTAATTCATTTGGGGTTTCCACGTAAAAATCTGCGTGTCTTTTATTCTATTGCTATTATTTTTTCTCGTAATCTATTATTGGGTCTAACAAGTGGTACCAGAGCCAAAGGTTGTTTTATTAGTAGAATCCGTGGATATATTTTTCAAAATAAATACACCACGACAACGAGCAAAATACAGCAAATCCGGTGGCGCAATCCGTTCAAAAAATTGTCGCAGATACGCAATTCGAGTGAATAGTAAAATAGTAACTTGAATATAACTATTCATATTTGGTCATTTTATGAATAGTATTATTTAATTATACAGAGGCATGCTGTTACTATTCCAATATACAAGTATTATTTAGGTATACGGCACTATTCACATATACAGTCACTATTTATATGAATAGTAAAATTCATGAATAGTAAAATTTTGGCATTTTTAAAGTTTCGACATGGCGAATGACGGTGTAATGATGAAATTGACGTATACAAATTATTCAATGTGGAAATCCAGAATGGAGGACTACCTCAATTGCAAAGATTTGTACGATCCAATTGAGGGTGATGACGCAAAGCTGAAGGATATGAAACAACAGCAGTGGATAAAGTTGCAGAAGCAGACATTGGGTACAATACGCCAATGGATAGATGCTAGCATGTACAACCACGTGAGGAAACAAACAGATCCCAAAGTTCTCTAGAAGAAGCTAGAGGATATGTACGAGGCTAAAAATGCTCAAGGAAAAGTGTTCAGGATTCGCAAAGTCATGAACTTGAAATTGACAGAGGGACGATCAATCACACAACACCTGAACTACTTTGAAGGATTCATAAGTGAGTTAGCAGTCACAGGTATGTCCTTGGATGATGAGATGCAAGCATGTCTTTTGATGGGAACTCTACCAGATAGCTGGGATACTCTTGTTGAATCATTGAGTAACTGTAACACCCCGGGTTCGACCGACTGCTCCCACAAACCAACACGAGTCTTTCCAGTGAGCTTTGTCCTCACTCGCTCACTTCCTGCAAATTACTTCCCAGGAGGTCACCCATCCTGAGATTGCTCCAAATCAAGCACGCTCAACTTTGGAGTTCTCCCGGATAAGCTCCCGAAAAGAAGGTGCACCTTGTTGGTATAGGTAGTACCAATCAAATCTCTTAAGTCTCTCTCAATTGTAATGTCTCATACCATTACAATCTCGAAATCCTTAACCGTTCTCAATTCTGCTGTCCCATACCAGCACAATCTTGAAACTCTCTCTTTCGGGTGTGGATTCGGTTCATTCCTGTCCCCATCGACATCCTTCATGGTCGCTCTTTGCTCAGGTCTTCTACCCCAGCGCCACCCCTCTTAGGACCGGGTCGTTACAGGCCCACCAGCTTCCGCCTGGTTCATCCCCGATCCACACCGTATTGGGAGAGAGCTGGCTCTGATACCAAACTGTAACACCCCGGGTTCGACCGACTACCTCCACAAACCAACACGAGTCTTTCCAGTGAGCTTTGTCCTCACTCACTCACTCACTTCCTGGAAATTACTTCCCAGGAGGTCACCCATCCTGAGATTGCTCCAAATCAAGCACGCTCAACTTTGGAGTTCTCCCGGATAAGCTCCTGAAAAGAAGGTGCACCTTGTTGGTATAGGTAGTACCAATCAAATCTCTTAAGTCTCTCTCAATTGTAATGTCCCATACCATTACAATCTCGAAATCCTTAACCGTTCTCAATTCTGCTGTCCCATACCAGCACAATCTCAAAACTCTCTCTTTCGGGTGTGGATTCGGTTCATTCCTGTCCCCATCGACATCCTTCATGGCCACTCTTTGCTCAGGTCTTCTACCCTGGCGCCACCCCTCTTAGGACCGGGTCGTTACAGTAACTCAGCTCCAAATGGTGTGGTAACAATATCTATGGTAAAGAATAGCCTACTTAATGAAGAACTTCGTAGAAGGGACATTGCCAGTACCAGTTCACAAGCCCTTGTCACGGAGAATAGGGGCCAAAGCAAGAGTAGAGGTCATGGGAATAGAAAATCGAAAGATAGATCCAAGTCCCGGGAGAAGAGGTCATGGTACCACTATGGAAAGCAGGGTCATCTCAAAAGGAACTACCGTTTCTTTAAACAAGAGAACGCAAACCGAAGTCATGATAATGACAAAAACACATCTACTACAGTCACAATAGAAGATGGAGAGGTAGCTTTAGTATCTCATGATGCAGATTGTTGTCATGTTGGAGATGCAGATACCGAGTGGATTGTAGATTATGGTGCCTCATACCACTGTGTTCCAAAAAGGGAATACTTCTCAACCTATAAAGCAGGCGATTATGGTACTATTAAAATGGGAAATAATAGTGTCTCAAATGATGGGAATCGGTGATATCTGCGTGAAGACAAGTGTCGGATGCACATTAACACTTAAAAATGTGTGACACGTTCCAGATCTTTGGTTGAACCTATTATCTGTTAGCGTATTGGACAAGGAAGTTTATCATAATCATACAGGTGATGGAAATTGGAAACTCACCAAAGGATCGTAGGTGGTGGTGAAAGGAAGATTGTATTGCTCGCTATACAAAACGCACGCGACTATATGTGCGGATCAACTGAATAAAGTTGGAGATGATGCTTCACATGTTAGTGAGAAAGGGTTGAATATACTGGCTAAGAAGTCCCTCATCCCATTAGCCAAAGGAAAAATTAACCCTTGTGATCACTGTTTATTTGGAAAGCAACATCGAGTTTCATTTCAGAAAAGCCCTAGAAGGAGAAATAATAAGTTAGAGTTAGTACACTCTGACATTTATGGTCCCATGGATACAGAATCCATTGGAGGAAGAAGATACTTTCTTGTATTTCATGAGAATGATATCATCAGTGAAAGATCTATAAGTGACGGTGTTATCGATATTACACCAGAGAGCATTCTATCAGATGATGCCACAGAAAGAAGAATGCATCAATCAGAACAAGATGGAGAAGAAGAGCCAGTTGTGA
Organism: Euphorbia pulcherrima; assembly: GCA_947683365.1. Lineage (NCBI taxonomy): Eukaryota > Viridiplantae > Streptophyta > Magnoliopsida > Malpighiales > Euphorbiaceae > Euphorbia > Euphorbia pulcherrima. The sequence continues at coordinate 77,647,512 of CANTUS010000001.1, read as the reverse complement.
GGGATCAAGATACGATTATAGATGAAGATACGAATGAAGAGGGTATTGAGCAGGGGGAGCCAGAGAACCCCATTCTACTAGAAGAAGAACCTCAATTAAGGAGGTCAATCAGAGAATGCCAACCATCTACAAAATACTCCAGTTCTGATTATATTTTAATCATTGATGAGGGGGAGCCTAAAAGCTTCCAAGATGTGCAATCTTGTAAATATAAAGATTGTTGGATGAAGGCCATGCAGGAGGAGATGAATTCTTTGAAGAAGAATGACACGTACGAGCTGGTGAAACTTCCTAAAGGGAAGAGAACACTCAAGAACAAATGGGTGTACAAGCTGAAGAAAGATGATGGAAACCTAGTGAGATTCAAAGCTCGATTGGTTGTCAAAGGCTTTACTCAAAAGAAAGGTATCGACTTTGACGAGATTTTTTCACCAGTTGTGAAAATGAGCTCCATTCGAGTTGTGCTAGGTCTTGTAGCCAGCTTGAACCTTGAGTTAGAATAGCTTGATGTAAAGACCGCACTCTTGCATGGGAATTTAGAAGAAGAAATTTATATGGAACAACCAGAAGGTTTCAAGGTCAATGGAAAGGAGGACATGGTTTGTCGCCTGAAGAAAAGTTTGTCTGGGTTAAAACAAGCCCCTCGACAATGGTATAAAAAGTTTGATTCCTTCATGATGAATCAAGGATACAAGAGGACAGAAGCTGATCCATGTGTATATGTCCAGAAATTCCCTGATGGAAAATTTATCATTCTTTTCTTATATGTTGATGATATGCTAATCGTTGGACCAGATGCCAAAATGATTAGTAAGTTGAAGTGTGATTTGTCTAAGGCGTTTGACATGAAGGATTTAGGACCGGCAAGGCAAATTCTCGGAATGGAGATTACCCTAGATCGAAGGTCCAACAGGTTGTGGTTGTCACAAGAAAAATATATTGAACGAGTACTAGAAAGGTTCAATATGAAGAATCCTAAACCAGTTAGCACTCCACTTGCCGCTCATTTCAAGTCGAGTAAGAAATCCTACCCTTCAACAGAGAAAGATAAAGAAGATATGTCAAATGTTCCATATTCTTCAGCGGTCGGCAGTTTGATGTATGCAATGGTGTGTACGAGACCAGACATCGCTCATGCAGTTGGAGTATTGAGTAGATTCCTGTTAAATCCGCAGAAGACACATTAGGACACAGTAAAATGGATCTTTAGATACCTGAGAGGAACTTCAAAGTTATGTTTAACCTTTGGAGGTGGAAAGCCAGCACTTATTGGTTACACAGATGCTGCTATGGCTGGTGACCTTGATGAAAGAAAATCTACATCGGGTTATTTATTTACATTCTCAGGGGGAGCTATTTCGTGGCAGTCACGTTTACAAAAATGTGTTTCGTTATCAACAACCGAAGCAGAGTACGTTGCAGCAGCGAAAGCAGGAAAGGAAATGCTTTAGTTAAAGCGATTCTTTACCGAATTGGGTGTGCAACAAGAAGAATACGTAGTTTATTGTGATAGTCAAAGTGCATTAGACTTGAGCAAGAATACTATGTACCATGCACGGACAAAACATATTGATGTAAGGTATCATTGGCTCAGACATGCCATTGAAGGAAAAGAGTTCAAGTTGCAAAAGATTCATACCAACAACAATGCTGCTGATATGCTAACGAAGGTCGTACCAAAAGAAAAGTTCGACCAGTGCGTTGAAGCAACCGGGATGGAGAGTCCCACAATGTAGTCGGGAGGGGGAGATTTGTTGAGTGTTGTTCATCATTATTGTGGGACCCACTGAATTAATTAATTAAAAAAAGAAAAAGAAAAAGGGGCATGTCGGCAGAGTATTTTTTTTAAAAAGTGCGCAGTAAAATTACTGTACATAATTCGGTCATATGCATTTTAAATCTCCTATAAATAGAGGAGGTTTTGCTCATTTTAAGAGCAAGAGAGCAGAAATCAAGAAACACAGAAAAAATGTAATCTGTTCAGAGAGATTTTCCTTTCCTAAGAGCTAGGTAAGAGAGAAAATAGTGAGGTTTTGGGAAACACTTGTGTGCCACTATTTTGTAATCTCTTAGTGTACCTACTATTATTTTCATAGTGGAAGAATTATTCGGAGTTTGTCCCGTGGTTTTTCCCTAATTCATTTGGGGTTTCAACGTAAAAATCTACGTGTCTTTTATTCTACTGCTATTATTTTTTCTCGTAATCTATTATTGGGCCTAACAGGTTGTACAAGAGATCATATGAAATTTCCTCAAGCTCTCCGAAATTCGAACACCATATATTTGGCCAAGACATTACACATGTTACCTAAAAAGTGAGTATCATATATTCCATTCCGGATTTGGATTCTCTAAAGTTATGGAATTGTAAAGTTGTATATTTCAGTCAATCTCAATCATTCATTGAGTTTAAATGATTGGGATTTAGTTTTAGTGATTTGTGGGGTCCATAATGCAATTAAATCTCTACCATTCAAATTCAATGGATGGTTGAGATTAAGTGAACTGTACAACTTCAGAAAACTCTAACTTTAGATAATCCTAATCCATTCCAAAAGTGAAGGGCTGAAAATGCATTCCCTAATTGATTAACAAAAAAAGAGTCAAAGATGAGTGAGTATGCCCACAATATTCCGGATCACCACATGACTTTTTCTACATACTGAACAATCCTTTCCCTTACTTTCAGCACCTTAACTATTTCCAACTTCCCTTTTTGACAAGATCACAACAGACACTGCCTAACCCACTTCCCCTTCTTCTATTTTGCTGTGTGTGTGAATTGGTGCTTTCGATCTTGTGCAAACATGAATAGAGATAAGATTCAACTTTAATATATGCATAATTGATTTACATTTTCCTGACTAAGGTTTCGTTCAACTTAATTGGTTATTCTGCACATAAAATTGTGTTGTTATGATTTGATTTGATTGTTGTGTTGGGAGAAGTAAAAACGAAATGGGGCTTAGCGACGAGCAAGAGAAAACAAGCAAAAATGAGGCAAGTGGAGAAGAAGAAGAAAGTTCAGTTTCGGTTACTGATCAAGAGGATGATGATGATGAAGATAACAATATTCAGCTTGGTCCTCAATATACCCTGAAAGAACAGCTTGAAAAGGATAAGGTCTCGTTCTTTCTTGCAAATTCTTTTACATTCTGATGTCCCTGCTCATGTGAAAGTAACCTACAAGTCCGAAAATGATTAGAGGGGCTGGCATATAGTCCGATGAAACCACTCTGATGCTTATGTTAGATCGAATTGAAATGGATAAGAATCGAGTGATGAGAGCGGCGAGTTGACATTTAATGACGAAAAACTTGGAAAGTATGAGAGAGAAACTGATAAACAAAATACTAAAATTTATACGTGTGAAAAATTGAATGGGAGACATTCAAAAAGACATCAATTTAGAACAACGAACACATTTTATTCTCAAACTACATTTCTACATATCCCTTATTTTCGGAGGTAGTTGTAAGAAAGGTTGGGATCGGCACATGTCTTAAGCCTCTTAGGGCAAGCTGGATCTGATCGGCAAATTTTATAGTTAGAATACCCTGCAATTGGTGAATGATCGGGAGCAGGGTATTCTGAATACCCGGCTCCCTGTAAAAAACTGTTAACCTGGATCTGTGGACCTTCAAGTCCAATATATAGATATCTTATCACATTTTATGTGTTTTTTAAATAAACATGGGGCATTTTGTGTTTAGTTATATATATGTTGGTGGATTGAATATTTAGGATGATGAGAGCTTAAGGAAATGGAAGGAAGAACTTCTCAAGAATGTGGATATTGAAAATATTGGAGGTATATATATACTCTCCATATCTTGTTTTCTTTATCAAGTTTCTTATTCTTTAATATTGAGAACTTGTGTTACACATTATATACAGAAATCGCTGATCCAGAAGTGAAAATTCTGAGTCTGTCAATTATCTCCCCAGGCCGACCGGACATAGTCCTATCGGTTCCCGAAGATGGAAAAGTGAAGGGGTCATGGTTTACATTGAAAGAAGGCAGTCCTTACAAATTGATGTTTAGCATCCAAGTTAGGAACAACATTGTATCCGGACTTAAATACACCAACACTGTCTGGAAAACTGGCGTTAAGGGTAAGCGAAAGACCAAAAAAATATAAATCGGTCCGTGAGCTATAAACATTTTGTCTATCTGGTACATGAGGCATGCACGTTACCTATTTGATCCATATGTTACGCAAATAATACCTTTTTTGGTCAATCATTACTCATTTGGTCCTTGTGCTATGTAATGGTTATCCATTTGGTACTAGAGCTATGGAATTTGTTATCCTTTTGGACCTTGAGGCTTTATTAGCGACATTTCATATAATCCATACTAAAGGGACCAAAAAAATGTAACGGATTGAAGAGTACATGGATCAAATAGGTGACATGTATATCACAGAGACCAAATGGGCAAATTAATGATACCACATGACCTAAAATGTCTTTTTTGTCATGTTTTATATATCCGAATGTTATAAGTGGATCTCGAATTTCAGTTGATAGCACGAAAGAAATGCTAGGAACTTTTAGCCCTCAGCAAGAACCTTACACGCATACAATTCCGGAAGAGACTACTCCTTCAGGGATGTTTGCTAGAGGACAATATTCAGCTAAATCAAAGGTACTTTCATTAGAATCCTCAATTTCATTTTTTTTAATGAAGTTAGGTTAAGTCCAAGATTACTCTTTTAACCGTTTTTCGTGTTTGATTTGGTGAATCAGTTTGTTGATGATGATAATAAGTGCTACTTGGAGATTAACTACACGTTTGAGATTCGCAAAGAGTGGGCTACTACATGAACATAGTTGCAATATTCAGCAAATGCTTGTCTTTGTTAGTTTCAGTTTTTGTTGTTTATTTTGGGCATTTTTAATGACAAGTACAACCATGTTGCGGATAATTCAATTGGTAATGCTTTTAATAAATGGGGAGAATAGCTTATTTAGCAGATTATTTTTTCTTTTTCAGTTTACTATTATGTTTTTTTGTGCGGAAAATTATACAGAGAATCTGATCATTTGACGTGGAAAAAGTAGCATGAATACACATTTCAATACACACCCTACAATGTTATGGATTTGGATTTGCTTTCCAATTAAGTCGCCAATAGTTTGTTTTGATTTTACGGTTATCTCCCTCAGTGAAGGGATTGAATCCCAAGTTTTCTTATCTTATGGTTTTCACATATAAATATGTTGGTTGATAGTAATATAAATGATTAATGTCGCCTGTAAAATGTTAGTTCCTTTTCATAACGAACTTCAAATTTTCAATTTGGTATATCTTTCATAAAAAAATTTTATCTACTAATATATACCACGCCAATTATATGTTGATGCATATCCCATTTGAACTTGTTGGCTTGCAACTGCTATTTTGCTAGGGTATGGGATGTAATTGGGTTAGGATTTCTCCTTGGCTGCTTAGGCCTTGCTTTATCACTTCCTGGTAGACCAGTTCACGGGTCGGGCTATCCATCGGGTCCAGTCTAAATCCGTTTTTATAGGTCGGGCTTGAACACTCACATTTCTCTTAAGCCCGGCCCGAGCCTAAGCTCGGCTAAGCCCGATGTTCTATGGGTCGGGCTTGGTATTAGTATAAATACCCAAGCCCGACCCGAGCCCGGCCCGACCAATGAAATAATCTTATTAATACTATTTTAGCTTTGTAATATGTTGCTACTGCTCATATTTTATATAGGATTGAGATGAATTAGATTTGTCTCATATATTGGTCACTTATAGATGGTCAAACATATTATTTCCATATTATCCACAGGAGTAGATAAATGTATTTGAATCCAAATAATATATGTCTTGAAGAATTAAACAAATAAATCTGTTGGATTTGTAATTATTTTTAGTCACTGGGCTAAAGATTGGATATGAAAGCCCAATTCTACAAATTTGTTTCAACATCAGAAGTTTAATGGTGGATAAACAACGGTGGAAATTATTCTAGTGTTCTTCCCCTGTGCTTCTGTTTTAATTTTGATTTCGCGTTTTTATATCATTAGATTTTAATCTCATTATTATTTGTCTTTTTTTCCGATTTTGTGTTAGTTAAACGTATTTCGGGAGTTAACTAGATAAGATAAAAAAAGAATAACGATATTATAAGCCCGACCCGAATTCGGCCTAGCCCGGCCAAAGCCTGAAGTTATGATAGTGTGGGCTGGGTCGGGCTTGGACTGAGACTTTTAATGTAAAGCCCGACGAGGCCCGACCCGGCCCGCCCGATGAACAAGTCTACTTCCTATTAATAACATCAAATCTAGTCTAGCCTAATTGTACTTTAAGAACTATAGTTGGGATCGAATTTACAAAGTCATTCCCATTTCGGACAGAAGGCTTGTTAATAATTTTTTCTACTTAATTTAAGTGTCCGAAACCTTAACGTACTAAAACATAAATAAAAAGATTAAGCGTTCAAAACCTTACCGTACTAAAACATAAATAAAAAGATTAAGTTACAAATAATTTATATATCTAAAGTGAATTCAAATAACCTCTAATACATCTGAAAATATATACAGTCTATTTTTTTTACTGGAAGTGATTATTGAGTAAATAAATTAATTGATAATTTTTTATCATTTGAATCTATGATATTTGTTTTCCTTAAAAGAGAAGGTTTTCTTTTTTTCTTCTTTTCACCTTCTTTTTTTGATGTATGAGGAGGAAGAAGGAAGCTTCTCCTCCTCCTCCTGTAACTTTTTCATCCATTTTTATCACAATAGTTTGATATGGCTTTTATAGATAAAAAGATTTGTCGGTTCCGGACTCCCATGTATCACACTTCTGGTCATAGATCTGAGGCAGCAAATACTTCTCTAGTAATGGGTGTTGATTCCTTTAGTTGGTAAATTCTTTTGTTACGATAGTAGCTTGTTTATGATTATATTTCTTGTAAGCAATTTCTTGTATTGAGCTTTTGCAAGCTCCATCCTTTCTTTTCATTTTCTTTATTAGGTACGCTTTTTTCTTTTCTATTTAATAATTTTCGGGCTCGAATTACCGGCCCAGCTTTTACTAAAAAAAATTTTATCATTTGATTATTAGTTAATTAAATACTTGAATGAAAGTAAATAAAGTAGGTGAAGTTTAAACAAATCCATACAATTGAACAAAAGAAATTCAATTATTTAAGTTTATAACTAAATTCACCACAGTCCAAAGCTTACTCGGGCATTAGTCTAACACAAGTATTCAAATATAATAATGAATAAAGTTATCATTATTACTTACGTCGAGTTTGGTATTTATATAGATTTCAAAAACAGCACATAAAACGTCGAGCGTTAGCCTCGGGTTGAGAAACACAACCCTGTAGAGAGTCTAGAGGCATAAATGAGAAGTCAAACCCAGCATTGGAAGGGAAGAAAGAGCAGCAAATTTCTGTAACGTAGAGAAAGAATCTGCTTGAAAGAGCCACTTTAGCTTCTTAAGATGTTAACTTTTCATCTCCCTTCTGCCTCTTTCTTTAATTTGCCAATTAAATTTTGATTTTCGTATAATTACAATTACAATTACAAACGTGTCTTATATTTAATTTCTTATTGATAACCGCAGAAAAATAATAGGTTGTTGATTAATCTGGACAAATTTTCTCTTGATTGAATCCATATGATTTGATATATGTAAGTGTTAAATTGTTAAGTTTGTTAATCTTGTTGTTAATTACATCATTAATCAAAACAAAACAAAAACCAGATTCATATATGGGGTTAACAAATTTAGAGGATCTTAACAACTATTTTGGTGGGTCTTACTTTGAACTGCCAATTGACCTTCCAATCACAAATCCCACCTCCATCCTTTCTCAAAACTTTACTGGTCAATTTTTTTCTTACAATTATGAAATAGTTGTTTTTAGTTATTTCAAAAAAAAAAAGTTGTTTTTAGTTGTTTGATTAACTTACAGTAATTTACACATGGATCTGAATTCATTTTAACGAAATGATGTGTCTCAATGATGAAAATTATTTAAGTAGGAATATGTGTTTCAAGAAAAAAAAAAGATTACAAAATAAATCACTTATTTAGAAAAATGGAATGAGAAAATAAAATAGAGCTGAATTAATTGAGAAGAATGATTTTATGAACACATCAAATTAACTGCAATTATTGGAAAAGTAAATAACAGTAAAGTCACAGCACAAGGATAATGTGTTTGTGTCGGTGGAAGAGTTAGATGTAAAGCATAAAAACACGATGTTGTCTGCACGTGTGGCGGTGGGTGGTGGTGGCAGAGGAAGCTTACGGGTGATGGTGTGTGGCAGTGGTAGTAAGTGACACAGTCCTAGTTGGCATGCTGACTCAGTGGACAGCCGAATTCTGGTGGCCAGACATCTCATAGGAATGTTGGACATCTCATATTAAGGTTTTTTTTAATATTGGGATAATTTTATTCGGGGTTAGTCACAGTCAGTGGTGGAGCCAGACCTCTTCAAGGGCGGACTGTTCTTAAAAAGATTTCTACCGAAAAATTTTCCGCAAACTTCATAAATATATAAAATTCAAAATTGAAAATTTTAAAAGAATCTAATACATAAATAAGGTTTTCCTAACTCCAGTTATCATTTTAGTAATTTGTTTCACCTAAGCACCACTCCAACATCCATCAATACTACTCACCAATTACCAATATTTGGTTTTAGAATTCTAAAATAAGCTTTGGTTCCAGCTTTTATAGAACCAGAAAGGAATAAAACAATAATTTTATATCAATGGTCTGGTGCCAGCAAGTAGAGATTTTGATGTAAACAAACAAGTGAATGCAGCACTTTAACTCGGTGTCTATTTTACTCAGTTTTTAAATTTTAACACTGAAAAATAAGATTCTTTCTTCTCCAATTTAATCAAAGAAACAAGTTTCGGACCAACAAGACGTAGGTCAACTGGCAATGCCGGTTGAATAAGTTGGAGGAGTAAAAGTTTGAATCCTACTAAATACGCTTGTTGGAAGGATAATAAGCCTTAACTATAATTAAGCCCCGAACATAATTATTTCGATAAAGATAATTACAAATATTATAAAAAAAAAAGTTTCACCATTAACAGAAATTGTAAATAAAACAAAAACAATTAAACGAACCTTCAGAAGGTAAAGACTCTAGAACAGAAACTGATCAAAATTCAAAATCATATCATGCAACCAAGTTTTCAAACGTAATCAGTGGTCAAATGAAAAATAGGTGACAATTTGCTTGAAATACTTTAATTTGTAGGAAAAAAAATCAAAGCTTTGTTCTCTGTTCAAACTTAAAATCATCTGTTCTTTAAACAACAAGCGACTATCTGAATCTGAAAGCCCGGTGGCGGTGGCTGATTTCCTGCAGTGAGAATTTGCAGGCGGCGACGGCGTGGGACTCTGGGAGTAGTGTTGATATCGCCACATCGCCCAACGTGAATTTGAGCAATACAGCTCTAAATATCAAAAAGCTTACATCACCTAATTAATTAGAAAGGAAACGATGTCGTTTGGACTCAAAAAAATATAAAAGACCGAACTACGTCGTTTTGAGAATTAGGGCTAAAAAGAAATTGAATCCAAAGGAGAGTCGAAGAAGAACACCAGTTTCACAGAAACGGGGGGCGGCGCCGCGAGCAATTAACAGAGAAAGCAATTATAATAAGGGGGGGATTATGTTTTCCGGCAAAGAGGGTGAGCGGCCGACCACCCCCGCTACCCCCTAGCTCCGCCTGTGCTCGCAATTAAGGCTCATCACTCCTTTCAACAAGTATATTTATTGGGATTCGAATGTTATTTCCCTCCAATTTATTCAGTCTGTGTTGCTAACTGAGCTTTAACTTGTTGGTTTGTTTAAGAGTTTCTATACTTACACTCTTAGATCGAATTTGAAGAATTCCACCGTACATACATATGAGATTCGGTTTTGAACGATTTTAGGTGGTTTGTATGGACGGTGAAATTTGAATGGAGTGTCCAAAAGTAAGATTTTATGTACAAAATATAAACCACGTAACTTGACTGATTTGTAAAATATCTGTATTGTAAATAAATTTATGAGTTGGTAATTTTGACCTGCCGCGGGTTGAGCTACCCATCAATTCCGATTTGAGCCCTTTTAAATGGGCTTTATTTGGACACTTATTTTATTATAAAGTTTTGTCCGAGTTTAGATCCGCAAAAGCTTAAAGTGTTATGGGTTATATTTAATTTTTATATAAATTTTTAAGTTCGGTCCGATGAATAAAAATATATTTATTTTATATTTTATATTATATTTAATAAAATTTTATAGATTTTTATTTTTTAACCTTCTAAATTTTAATTATATATAAAAGAATTTTACTAAAAAATATAACTGTGCACAAAATTTAAACTTTTTTTATAGAATTTATATTTTTTCAATTTAGTTTATAAAATATTAAAATAAAAATTTATTCAATAGGTCATGGACTGAGCTTGAAAATCTTAATAAGTCCGGCCGAACCCAAAATTTTAAATTATGAACTTAAACCGAACTTAAATTAATATTTTTAGTTAAAGCTCAACAAGCCCGAACCAATCTCCATTTAGCTCGCCCTGCAAATAGGTCTAGTTGGTATACATGTTATGTAGTTTTTCACAAAAGTAGTACTCTCTAATAACAAAGAACTCTTTTATTCTACAAAAGTTAACCTCAACTGGAGTGGAAGTTTGTAAATTTTATAAAAGGTTGATGCTACAGTGATTTTCTTTTCAAGTAAAAATTACTTTACTTTTCATTAATATTGAATTAGTGGGATGAAATTAATCCGATCGTAACAGAGACAAAGTAGTAAAAAAAATAAGTCACTACAAAACTATGAGATAAAGTTTCTATTGACATCAAGAGCCATCTTTAATAGATAGTTAATTTTAATAATAATACTGCCACATAGCCAAAATAGATAATTAACAAAAAAATTATTCTACAATAGTTTGTCTAATTTCTCTTTCCGATGTGGTACAATAAATATTAAATATTATCTATTTAATCTTCTACACGTAGATAATAAAATAGAATGTCAAATCATCAAATTAATTATATTTTAATATTGAACATTGAAACAAGCTTGTAATTAAGTATTATTTATTATTTAATCATACAATTCTAAATGAAATAGATAATTTAGTGTGGCTCTTTTTTTTAAAATATTGTCTATTTGTTTTAAAAAAAATTGCATCATAACCATATGGGCTTATAATAATAATAAAGGAAAACCTTATCCCACCCCGCTCGAGTGTGGATTCGAACCTGCCACCGCTAAGATCACAGTTTCTAGGCACAACCACTAGACCAAACCTTTGCCACAAAGATATTGTCTATTTTTCAAAATTATTGACATGCCATCAATGTGAGATTATATTTCACTTGTCACATAAGCCATAACATTAAAAAGAAGATAGATTTTAAATAAGTGGTAAGGTTGTTAGTATAATGACTAAGTCTTGAAGTTGTGATTCTAAAATTTACAAATTCGAATTCACATAGGGATGGAGAACGATAAAATTTTTTTTTATTATTATTATAAAATAATGAGACAATTTTTTTTTAAAAACCCTAACATTCAAAAGAACATAGATTTTAAGGTGAAAATATTCTTACATCATACATTTTAAAAAAAACCATTATTGTAAACTCTGGTTAGAAAAACTGTCGCGCAAAAGTTGTTGCTGAAGCAAGTAAAACAAGTCTAAGTTTTCCACTTATTTAATCAAAACTATAATAATTTTGTTTTTTTTTTAATTTTTGCTTACTTTGCTATTAACATGAAGAAAACATGCATTTAATTCATTGAAGTGATGATCAATCCGCCAATAAAAATTGAAAGTACTAATAAATCCATAAAAATTGAAAGTACTTATAAATTATAACGTGTGTTGTTTTTTTATTATTGAATTACAAAAAATAATTAGGGATATAGGGTATTTCCTCACCCATCGTCAGGGATTTCATATGAGATGTTTTCTAGAGATTTTTTACACGGTATAAGGTATTTAATATCCCTCTTATTGAATACTTAACATATATGCAGTTTATATATTATAAGTATTGAATACCATATTTTCTAACCGTTGAGCTCAATGCCAAAGCAATTTAAAAATAATTTATAATAGTATAATTTATTCTCTTGAACTTATGTAAATTAACTTGAATTTATTTTGATATAAATTTATAATTATAAAGAGTTAACTGAATTTATTTTTCTGATTCTAAATTCAATTCAGCATGGCATAAATTTGCAAAGCTCAAATTCTTATGATAAATAAGGGAGAAATTGAGGAAAATTTTTGGTGATGTTAGAGGTAGAATGAAAAGAATTCAAGAAGCATCATTAAGAAAGTTGATTGAGAAAGCTCACCCTATACATTTTAAACTATGTAGTATAATATTGTTTTTTCTTGGGAAAAAAATAAGATTCTTTATAAAGCATTCTCCACTTTTCACTTCCAAGAAAGAACCTTCCTTAGTTTAGCAAACTGAATACATCACATGCTAAATTAATTAAACTTTCTGCTTCATAATTAATTCAAAATTAAAATATTTTCATCTAATTTACTCATATACCTAGTAAATTTAGGTAGTTGACTTCCTCACCTCCAAATAAGAGATCTGCAAAATAAATAAAAGATACTAATAAGAAATTAAGAATTGGAGAGTTTAAATAACATGATTCAGGTCTTGCACCTTTGAAATTATATCCGATGTATTTGTTGTCTCTTAAAATTATTACTTTTATTATATAATACATTTAACTTTTAAGTATTCTATTTTATTTTTATAGTTGATAAAATTGATACAGTTTGTTTATTTAATGTCATGTGTCAGTTTGTTTGATTTGATTTTTTAAAGATACCATTTTTTAGGGTTTTCTCTCTTCAATCATAAGTTGACACGTGACATACGGGGGAAAACTATATTAATTTTACCAACTTTCAGGAGTAAAGTAAAACACATAAAAATTGAAGATGACATGTGATAAAACGTGACAAGTTTAAAAGCAATAAATATGTTAAGCCTTGAAAGTAAGATAGCTTTATAATGACTCTCGTTGTTCTAATTAGGTTAAAAGTAAAAATAACAATGTATAATCATAATTACATTCATATTAATAGAAATGTTAGGCCCAATAATAGATTACGAGAAAAGATAATAACAGTAGAATAAAAAGATATACAGATTTTTACGTGAAAATTTCAAATGAATTAGGAAAAAATTACGGGACCAACTCCGAATAATTCTTCCACTATAAAATAATAGTAGGTACACCAAGAGATTACAAAATATTGGCACTCAAGTGTTTCCCAAAACCTCGCTATTTTCTCTCTTACCCAGCTCTTAGGAACCCTTTTCCTAAGGCTCTCTACACAGATTACATTTTTATCCGTGTTTCTTCTCTCTTGCTCTCTGCTTTTGGTCTGCTCTTAAAATGAACAAAACCCTCCTCTATTTATAGGAGATTCAAAACACGTATGGCCGAATTATGTACAATAATTTTACTGTGCACTTTTTGAAAAAAATTTCTACCGACGTGCCTCTTTTTCCTTTTTCTTTTTTTTTAAATTAATTAATTTAGTGGGTCCCACCATAAGGAGGGACACCACTCAACAAATCTCCCCCTCCCGACTACATTGGGGGACTCTCCATCCCGATTGCTTCAACGCACTGGTCGAACTTTTCTTTTGGTACAACCTTTGTCAGCATATCAGCAGCATTATTGTTTGTATGAATCTTCTGCGACTTGAACTCTTTTTCTTCAATGGCAAATCTGAGCCAATGATATCTTACATCAATATGTTTCATCCATGCATGATACATAGTATTTTTGCTCAAGTCTAGTGCACTTTGACTATCATAATAAACTATGTAGTCTTCTTGTTGCACACCCAATTCTTCAAAGAATCGCTTTAACCAAAGCATTTCCTTTCATGCGTCTGTTGCTGCAACGTACTCTGCTTCAGTTGTTGATAATGAAACACACTTTTATAACCGTGACTGCCATGAAACAACTCCCCCTGAGAATGTAAATAAGTAACCTGATGTAGATTTTCTTTCATCAAGGTCACCAGCCATATCTGCATCTGTGTAACCAACAAGTGCTGGCTTTCCACCTCCAAATGTTAAACATAACTTTGAAGTTCCTTTCAGGTATTTGAAGATCCATTTTACTGCTTCCCAATGTGTCTTCTAGGGATTTGACATAAATCTACTCACAACTCCAACTGCATGAGCGATGTCTGGTCTCGTACACACCATTATATACATCAAACTGCCGACCGCTGAAGAATATGGAACATTTGACATATCTTCTTTATTTTTCTATGTTGAAGGGTAGGATTTCTTACTCAACTTAAAATGAGCGGCAAGTGGAGTGCTAACTGGTTTAGCATTCTTCATATTGAACCTTTCTATTACCCGTTCAATACATTTTTCTTGCGATAACCATAGCCTGCAGGACCTCCGATCTTGGGTAATCTCCAATCCAAGAATTCGCCTTGCCGGTCCCAAATCCTTCATATCAAACGCCTTAGACAAATCACACTTCAACTTATTAATCATTTTGGCATCTGGTCCAACGATTAGCATATCATCAACATATAAGAGAAGAATGATAAATTTTTCATTCGAGAATTTCTGGACGTATACACATAGATCAGCTTCTGTCCTCTTGTATCCTTGATTCACCATGAAGGAATCAAACCTTTTATACTATTGTCGCGGAGCTTGTTTTAACCCATACAAACTTTTCTTCAAGCGACAAACCATGTCCTCATTTTCCTTGACCTTAAAACCTTCTGGTTGTTCCATATAAATTTCTTCTTCTAAATCCCCATGCAAGAACACGGTCTTTACATCAAGCTGTTCTAACTCAAGGTTCAAGCTGGCTACAAGACCTAACATAACTCGAATTGAACTTATTTTCACAACTGGTGAAAAAATCTCATCAAAGTCGATACCTTTCTTTTGAGTAAAGCCTTTGACAACTAATCGAGCTTTGTATCTCACTAGGTCTTCATCATATTTCTTCAGCTTGTACACCCATTTGTTCTTGAGTGTTCTCTTCCCTTTAGGAAGTTTCACCAGCTCGTACGTGTCATTCTTTTTCAAAGAATTCAACTCCTCCTGCGTGGCCTTCATCCAACAATCTTTATCTTTACAAGATTGCACATCTTGAAAGCTTTCAGGCTCCCCCTCATCAATGATTGAAATATAATCAGAACTGGAGTATTTTATAGATGGTTGGCGTCTCCGATTGACCTCCTTAATTGAGGTTCTTCTTCTGGTAGAATGGGGTTCTCTGGCTTCCCCTACTCAATACCCTCTTCATTCGTATCTTCATCTACAATCGTATCTTGATCCCTCACAAATGGCTCTTCTTCTCCATCTTGTTCTGATTGATGCATTCTTCTTTCTGTGGCATTATTTGATAGAACGCTCTCTGGTGTAATATCGATAACACCATCACTTGTATATCTTTCACTGTTGATATCATTCTCATGAAATACAAGAAAGTATCTTCTTCCTCCAATGGATTCTATATCCATGGGACCACAAACGTCAGAGTGTACCAACTCTAACTTATTATTTCTCCTTCTAGAGCTTTTCTGAAATGAAACTCGATGTTGCTTCCCAAATAAACAGTGATCACATGGGTTAATTTTTCCTTTGGCTAATGGGATGAGGAACTTCTTAGCAATATATTCAACACTTTATCACAAACATGTGTCAGTCGCCTATGCCACAAATTTGGTGAAGCATCATTTCCAATTGTATTCAGTTGACCCGCACATATTGTCGCGTGCATTTTGTATAGCGAGCAACACAATCTTCCTTTCGCCACCACCAACGATCCTTTGGTGAGTTTCCAATTTGCATCGCCTGTATGATTGTGATAACTTTTCTTGTCCAACACACTAACAGACAGTAGGTGCAACCAAAGATCTGGAACGTGTCGCACATTTTTAAGTGTTAATGCGCATCCGACACTTGTCTTCACGCAGATATCGCCGATTCCCACCATTTGCGAGACACTATTATTTCCTATTTTAATAGTACCATAATTGCCCGCTTTATAGGTTGAGAAGTATTCCCTTTTTGGAACACAGTGGTATGAGGCACCATAATCTACAATCCACTCGGTATCTGCATCTCTAACATGACAACAATCTGCATCATGAGATACTAAAGCCACTCTCCATCTTCTTTTGTGACTGTAGCAGATGTATTTTTATCATTATCATGACTTCGGTTTGCATTCTCTTGTTTAAAGAAACGGCAGTTCCTTTTGAGATAACTCTGCTTTCTATAGTGGTAGTATGACCGCTTCTCTTGGGACTTGGATCTATCTCTGGATTTTCCATTTCCACGACCTCTACTCTTGCTTCGGCCCTTATTCTCTGTGACAAGGGCTTGTGAACTGGTACCGGCAACGTCTCTTCTTCGAAGTTCTTCATTAAGTAGGCTATTCTTTACCATAGATATTGTTACCACACCATTTGGAGCTGAGTTACTCAGTGATACAACAAGAGTATCCCAGCTATCTGGTAGAGTTCCCATCAAAAGACATGCTTGCATCTCATCATCCAAGGACATACCGGTGACTGCTAACTCACTCATGAATCCTTCAAAGTCGTTCAGGTGTTGTGTGATTGATCGTCCCTCTGTCAGTTTCAAGTTCATGACTTTGCGAATCATGAACACTTTTCCTTGAGTATTTTTAGCCTCGTACATATCCTCTAGCTTCTTCCAGAGAACTTTGGGATCTGTTTCGTTCCTCACGTGGTTGTACAGGCTAACATCTATCCATTGGCGTACTGTACCCAATGTCTGCTTCTTCAACTTTATCCACTGCTGATCTTTCATATCCTTCGGCTTTGCGTCGTCACCCTCAATTGGATCATACAAATCTTTGCAATCGAGGTAGTCCTCCATTCTAGATTTCCACATTGAATAATTTGTATCCGTCAATTTGATCATTACACCGTCATTCGCCATGTCGAAAATTTAAGAATGGCAAAATTTTACTATTCACAAATTTTACTATTCACATAAATAGTGACTGTATATGTGAATAGTACTGTATACCCAAATAATACTTGTATATTAGAATGGTAATAATATGCCTCTCGTATACTTAAATAATACTATTCATGAGGATTGCCGAATATGAATAGTATTATATATGAATATTATTATTCAACTTATTATTTTAGTATTTACTCAAATTGCGTATGTACAACGGTTTTTCGAACGGATTGCGCCACCGGATTTATCGTAATTTTCTCGTCGTCGTGGTATATTTATTTTTGAAAAATATATCCACGGATTTTATTGATAAAACAACCTTCAGCTCTGATACCACTTGTTAGACCTAATAATAGATTACGAGAAAAGATAATAGCAGCAGAATAAAAAGACACGTAGATTTTTATGTGGAAACCCTAAATGAATTAGGGAAAAAACCATAGGACCAATTTCGAATAATTCTTCCACTATAAAATAATAGTAGGTACACAAGAGATTATAAAATAGTGGAACAAGTGTTTCCCAAAACCTCACTATTTTCTCTCTTACCCAGCTCTTGGGAACTCTTTTCCTAAGGCTCTCTCCACATATTACATTTTTATTTGTGTTTCTTCTCTCTTGCTCTGTCTGCTCTTAAAATGAGCAAAACCCTCCTCTATTTATAGGAGATTCAAAATACGTACGTGGGAATTGTACACAATAATTTTACTGTGCACTTTTTAAAAAAATTTCTACAAATTTATCCTTTTTCTTTTTTAATTAAAATTAATTAATTTAATGAGTCCGAAAGAGTTATACGACTGAAAGTTATACTTTGATTAGATACAAACACCACCAGTATATGAAAATTTTGATTATACTATAATACCCATGGTTTTCAGAATCTGACCGGCCACCGAACCAATGAAGGCAGTGGTTCATGAATTTAAGGTTTAACCGGATTAAATCAGTGGTCGAACCGAATTTTCTTAAAACATGTAAAAATACTAAATATTTTATATAATTTAATATTAAACATGTAATATAAGTTATACTAATATAAAAATTAATAACATTAAATAAAATATTCTATAATTTAAAATTATATTTCAAATAAAAATAAAACACAAGATAATAACTAATATAATCTAATGAAAGAATTCAAACCGAATTCTATATTGTATAGATTAGATAAAAAAAGTTAATAAATTTGATTTATGATATATAAAAATTACGCATTAAAAGAATTAAAATTTATACACAATATGTAAAATAAAAAAATTATATATCCACTTAATATAAATTTAATCAAAAAACTTAGAGTAACGTTATTTAAAAAATTTATATGTTATTTCGTTATGAAAAACAATCAAAACTGTTATTGAAAGAAATATTTTAAATTTAATAAAATGTGTAGTATATGAAATAAAAAAATTTTTATTATGATTTTTTATAATAAAATATTATTAAAATAATTTAAAAAGTAACAATATATAATATAAAAGTATATAAAGAGAAAATGTTATCACTTGTATGTGGTAGTTCAGTTGGTAGAGCATGTATTGAAATATATGTTGGAGGTTTTGTATTCAATTCCCACCACCAACAATTTTTAAAAAAACATGATTTAAGAGAACCAGAAATCGATCATAGTTAAACCGGCCGGTTCAACCGGTCTTTGACCGATTCTTGATTATGTCAAGAATCCAATCAAACCGGACCGGACCAGGCACCGGTTCCGGTCGAACCCGGTCCGACCGGACGGTCCGGTCCGGTTTTCAAAACCATGATAATACCTACTCTCTCTCTCTCTTGCTCCATTTTCCAGCTGGTATCAGTTTCTTTTTATTTTTATCTTTATATAAGCCTCTTCACTTTCCTCTACTCTCTCCATTCCAATTTTTCTTTTGCAGTTTCTCCACCTCTGAATTCCAGGTAATTTCTCTGCTCTTCATTGTTTCTCTCTTTCAAATTTCTCTTCTTTAATTTAGAATGTGAATAAATAAGCAAAAAAAAAGAAAAAATTCTATCTTCAGATGTTATTTTTCTTGATTAAAGGCTCTTTCTTGCAAATGGGTTTCTCCATTTCATTGATTTGTTTGTGGCCAACTTTGTTGTTGTTACTTCACTGCTGTTTTAGCATGCCGAGATCTGTTTTCTTGCCATGTCCAGATGCACATTGTGTGCTGTCTGTCTGTCTGTCTTTAATTATTTTATTTATTTCCACTACAACAAATGTGTTTTTTTTTTATCTTTATCACGTTGTGGAGTAAAAGGAAAGTGTAAGCTTGAAGCAGTGAACTTGTGAGCACATTGTATTGGGATCTTGAACTCATTGGATTGGATCTTTGGGTCTCAAAAGTGAACCCATTTCATAATCTGCATTCAATTTCTTTTCTGTCATTTCATTCCTTGGATACCCTTCCTAAATTGGAACTAATCTGTGTGTTCAAATAGTTTCTGTGTTTAATTTCCAATTTTGGTTGATACGTTTAGCAAGATCTTTTTTTTTTGAATTGGGTCATCTCTAATCCTATCCTATTTTAGGGTTCCTGCCTTGGATTTGGGGATTTCCCATCTCTATTATGCTAATTGGCAATCATGTCTGCTCAAAGTTTGGATCTTTCATTTGACTGTTGCAGGAATTTGGAGAGTGACACAAAAATTTGCAGCATCACCCTAGTGAGACCATGGATTTATCCAAAATTTTCATGTTCAGTAGTTTGCTGTTGTTTTTATCAGCTTATGTTCAATCAGCTAGCCCACCAGCACCAATCCTGCCACCAACTCCAGCCCCAGCCCCAGCACCAACACCAGGATACGTAAATCTAACCGAGCTACTCTCAGTAGCCGGCCCATTCGGTACCTTCTTGAACTACCTAGAATCCACAAAAGTAATTGAAACCCTCCAAAACCAAGCCAACAACACAGATGAAGGCCTCACCCTTTTCGTCCCAAAAAACTCCGCCTTTTCATCACTAAAGAAACCATCTTTATCCAACCTAACCCAAGACCAGCTCAAGCAACTCATGCTTTACCATGCCTTACCCCATTACTACTCTTTATCTGACTTTAAGAACCTTAGCCAAGCAAGCCCTGTTAGTACCTTTGCTGGAGCTGGTCAATTCGCATTGAATTTTACGGATGTTTCTGGAACTGTGCATCTCGATTCGGGTTGGACTAGAACTAAGGTTAGCAGCAGTGTGATATCTACTGATCCCGTGGCGGTTTATCAGGTTGATAAGGTGCTTTTGCCTGAAGCGATTTTTGGCACTGACATTCCTCCTATGCCGGCCCCTGCCCCGGCCCCTGAGATTAACCCGGCTGCTGCTGATGCCCCTTCGTCTGACCTGACTGGAGATTCCCATGCCCCAGGTGGGTCCCCTCCAAATTCTTCGTATAGAATTGGCCATGGTGGTGTTTGGAGTCGATTGGTATTGGCAGTTTTAGGTGTGATGGTGTTGTTCATGTGAAATAATGGAAATGTGATTCATTGATGAATTGTTGTTAATTTATGTTGAGAGGATATGTCCAGATTTGGTGTATTTACTTTGGTTTTAATTCATTTTTTGATTATATATGTTAGTGAATTTGTGTGAGGGGATTTGATTTTTATGATCTCTATTTCAACTCAGTTTAATATTTTTGATTCTTCATATTGTTAATCAGGGTGTTTTCTTGCCAAGCCTTAAATTTTTTTAAACGGCTATCAATCCATCTTGACGTTTGCTGATGACCCTAGGCCAAAATTAATACGCCTAATTTTTTATTTCCAATGTTTTCCAAAATGTTACAAATACTAGTTACTTCAATTCATTTGAAGTCATTTTACACATATACATAAACTTAAAAAATGTTATGCATATAATGATTTGAAATGAATTGAATTTATTCAATAAAAATATTTCTAAACACACCCTTAGAAAATTCCAAGATAGTCTGCGGGCTTTCGAAAACATGGTAAAAAAAAGATTATCGAAATTTTTCTACTGCCGAGAGAAGTCCTAGTTTTGCCAGTGTAAATGGTCAGCTCCTCACAGTAACGATAGATATTACAAGAAGTTGAACCTTTAAGAAGGTAATGATATGGTGGTCTGGTCTTAAAGAAGACCATGATTAGTCGGTCTGGCCATTACTCTATTAGTTATTGGTTAGAATGATAATATGCCAAATAATTAGGAGGATTGTTTCTTCACCTACAATTCAAGCAAAAAAATCTCTTTTTAATAATGGGGTGGTATTTGGTAACAATAAGAAAAAGTTAACGTAAAAACTCTCACGATTTCACTCATTTTTAAAAAGGCCCTTATAATATTAAAAGTTGACAAAAAAATGGATTTTCTTTCAATAAAGTTAATTGTGCTGAGTTGACAAATGGTATTTTCGTTGAACACCAAATTTTTTAAATTTTAAAGAAAAAAATATAATAATTCCCCTTACTAACTCAACATAACTAACTTTATTATAAAAAAATTTTTAATTACTAATATTTAATACCATAAAAGCCCTTTTAAAATAAAAATAACATACAACCCTTTTTAAAAACAAGGGGTGTGGTTTTTCAAATTAACCTAAAAAAACCATGACCAACAGTTTAGCATTGTTCGAAGCGGAAAGTTGCAGAATCGAGAGGCCAAGCTATGGGCCATATATAATACCATAAAAGGAAGAATTTCAATACAATTGTCTTACAATAAAACTTAATAACATCATTTTTATTTAGGTTCAATGCATCTATGTCTACGTCTATCTGAACTTATTTTAAAAAATTTAATGTCCTTTAAAGTTTTAAAGTGACCTCATAGCTTCTTCAACTTTCAAAAATAGTACCACTTTGCTTCCTAAATGTCACGTGTCAGCTTCTTATAGGTTTGACTTTTCAAATATGTCATTTTTCTGATTTTTTTTCTCTCCAATTAGAATCTGACTCGTGGCATTCAACGAGAAAAGTGGTGGACTTTTTAAAATTTAGGGTAGCTACGAGGTCACTTTAAAAATTAAGGGGGATAATAAGTTTTTTTGATACAAGTTCGGGTAATTAAATATGCTTTAGGCTATATTGATATAAGACAGTTAGATCATTTATTGAGAAACTAGATCCAAAATTTGAGTAGTCCAGCTCCTAAAATTGTTTTTGCCTTAGGGTATCTTAATTTGAAAGTTGAATGATTCCTATATCTACTAATTGGAAGAAAAATGCATTGTACTCCGTACAATGGATAATAGAGTCCAACTCCTCAGAATCATATGTTAAATATTCGAAAGAGATTGAACTCCTTACTTCTTTCAAAGTACACTTAATTATCTCCTTGCTTGGTCATGAACGTGATGAGGACATCTTGGGTCCTCCTCGATTAAGTCTGCCTAAAATATTGAGTTCGTATGGATCATTGAGTTCGACTGAAACACTCAGGTAATCTGGATCAGACACCAATAAGTCGCCTGAAACAATGCTGGCTCGAGGAAAGTCCACCTCAAAAAAAGTCCAACCTAAAACAAATGTCAACTGGAAGTTAGGCGGTCTGAACCACCAACCCCTGTCTTAAAAGAGCACAAGGAAGTCCCATGTGATGAGTATGAAGACATGTTGAGCAAAGGCGAGTAATATGGACGGCTCAATTGAAGTCGGACTTCTCATTTTGAATCTCTGACCACAGCAGAAATGAGGGAGCAAGTGAGTGACGCGATTAGTTGATACAAATGAAGAAGCTTACATAATTATTCTTTTTTTTTTTATCAGAAGTCCAACCACCAATTACCCCACCATCTTGGATTGAATTCATTCATTCATTCATTCAAACATCAATACAATTTCTGAGAATTTTCTATCTTGGGTCTAAACACCTTCAAGTTCAAACTCAGTTTCCGACAAGTTTTAGCTTGCGAATCATCTTCTTTGTAGGTTTTGTGGTTAAAACCTTTAAAAAAGCCTTGTTAATCATTATCGGAATGCAGAAAAAATACACAGTTAGAAATTATCTAGTAATGACGGAAAAGATCCTAAGAATTAGGCTAACCATATCTAAGTTCTTTCCGAATTTCGAACTGCTACTCAAATTGGCTTATAGTGCCGTGACTTGGTCTGAGCAAATCCTGCACCCTCATATTCCGAGTCTGATTTTCTTTTGTACAGTTTGAATCAAGACATACCATAGCAATGATCAACATTGTAATGAAGATAAAACATTACTAAGCGAATTTTTTCTAAAACAAAATACAAGGAATTGGTGTTCGACAAGCAGAAATTATAAGACTAGACTCGCTCAGGATTATGAATTGTCTATACTATAATTACAAAATTGAATACTATAATGAATCATAAAAAACAAATTATATAGATATGACCACCAAACAATATCTCACCACTATCTCTAAGACAAGCAGATTATGGTATTCATTCCGAGTCATCTTCATATACAAAAGCATAAGATTTTTCTCCTTGGGCCATAAGCATAAGCATCTCAAGCCGCTTGTCAAAAAGTAACGCACTTTCATCTCTCTTGTCGAGCTCAGCAGCCTCAGCTTCAAGCCATTTCTCACGCAAATCATCGAGCAAATTCCCTTGATCAGAACTAATAACAGCTCCTGGAGCACTGGGAGCTGTAGTGCGAAACGACGAATCTCCAGATGGCGGAGGCAGTGTCAGCAGCATTGCTCGGAATTCACGAGTATCGGCAAATGTCTCAAAGTTAGAAGCAATCGAGTCGAGACAGTACTCTCGAATCTTCCACACACCATACCTGCACATGATGTTGGTAATTAACAACGAAAACTAAACTATAGACAAACATAGTTGTTAGAGGCGCAAGGCGCACTGAGGCACAAGGAAGCTGGTGCGCTCAAAGGAGAGGAGAGGCGAGCGCCTGAGGTACCTTACAACAACAACAACATTACCCCAATGCCTAAAAAGGCTCCCGCACAAGTGGGGTGAGGGGGGGTCGGGTGTACGCAGCCTTACCCCTGTAAGTATGGAGAGGTTGTTTGCCTGAGGTACCCTATGCCCCAAAAAAATTGCAAAATATATTGGCTTGAAAAATGAAGTGAAGTGCAATAACAATATCAGAAAATAAATATGAGAATTGTTAGATGTACATATATAAGTAAAATTTACATATTGCATTAGGAACATGAATATCAAGTCTTAAATTAAGCTAGCCATAATAGGAATAGAATAAGGAATATCTAGCCTCGAATTATTATTATAACTCCTAACAATAGATGAACAACACATATTAAAGTTAAACCCTTGCAAAAAAAGTGTCCTTGAGGCGCGCCTGAGGCACACCCCAAAAGTGTACCTAGGCACACAAGGTGCGCACCAGGGGTATGGCGAGGCGCGGGACCTTGCGCCCTGCGTGAGAACACTGATGACAAAGGAAAGAAGATATGGAAACTCACATGTCTGACAACGTAAGCAAATGGCAGAGTTCAGCAGGTGAAGCCATTTGAAGGCAAGGTAAAAGCGCATCAGCTACAGCACGTTTTAGAGGAAACAATAGATATCTCGAAGCAGCATCAAACATCTCCTCAGCCTGCAAAACCGATTCAGTGGGTATTGAACACCAAGTACAAGTGAATGAGCAATTTTAATAGAAGTATAGGTTACCTGAACTGGGTCTACATCCTTTAAACTATCAGTATACCTGAACCAACCAAGTTTCACTGTAAGTCCTCCAGTAATTTAGTTTATGATCTAGTATAATAACGAATTCAATATTAAGTAACAAGAAACTGTGTGAAACATAAAATACGTACATATACTCGACCATTTTCTCGAGTGTCTCCAAGCTCAAATCGTGTTCTTCAAGACATGGAAGAGCGTTAATACCCAACCCATCTTTCGTTTCATGAAAATCCTTCATTCTAGCCAATCTTGTTCTGAAGTACTCTGACCTTGATGCTAAAATCACTTGATGGCAGCGAAAATTTGTCCCATCCACTCTTATACAAACATCAGCAAGATCATTCATAAAACCTAAGGAAATTGCTAACCTATCAACACACTCATCCAAATTGGTGCATTTGGATAATGAAATCTGAACCATACGACGCAAGGCAGCAGGAAGCCGGTCTTCCTCAGGAAGAGAAGAACCCTGTAAGATATAACGTCTCTGAGAGATATCAACATCTCTGAGCGCTTTGTAATCTACATACTTTTGATAATTCAGTTCTTTCTCGATGATCTTCTGTAGTGAGTCGCATTTGCATACTTTGCAAATTCTTACGAGATCTTCCATGTCATCTACTGCGATTTCGAGTCTGTCGGAATAGAAGAAGTGTATGAGGCTGTAAAGAGCAGGGTAGGACAACTTTTCTCTTGCGAATCTCACTTCACGCCGGTCTTTCCATTCATTTTCGAACTTTTTCTTGAAAAATGGAGACCGAGCACTTAATATGACTCTGTGAGCTTCAATAGCCCGCCCCTGAACAAAAAACGTCGCATCTGGAGGAAAGTGGTTCGAATTGGAAGTCACCCCAGATGAAACACCTACTCAATAACATCACACGTCAAATGTCAAAGCCATATTGTTCTGACTCTTCTGAGAAGAACAATAAGCTGCCTGACAGCTACTTGGAAGTCACCCCGGATTGAAAATAATTGGAAGTCAATCATCAACAATACAGTACACATGATTGCATGCACTCTCATACAAAATCTATCAAACTGCTCTACTTTTGAGACTCATAGCACCAATATAAGTTATTCACACTACTGCAATTAACAGAAGAGTAAAAGAACGCACCTGAAATTTGAGATTCACGAAGCTCAGCCTGCTCTAAGTAATCCAAATTGGCCGGGCAAGCTAGGAAAGTATCTCTTAACGCCGCCTGAAGCGGTCCAAGAGGCGGCGGTCTGGCTTCAAAAGCCTTCAAGAGCTTCCGGACCTTCAAATTCAGGGCAGAATAGTGACACCTGTCGCCGTCAAAAGTATGCTCGGAGCATATAGCCCCGCTCTCCAGTAACATTCTAGCGGCGTCGAGATGGCCGGCCAAGCAGGCATAGTACAAAGCCACGGAATCCCACTGGTCCCTGGCGTTAACATTGACGCCCGACTCGAGCAAGTATTTGAGGCGTTCAACGTCGCCGGCACGGGAAGCCTCAAAAACGTCGCCGTACGGGACCTTCTTTAGCGGGAGGCAGGAGCTGAAATCGGAAGCGATTAGGTCGATTCCGTCAAGCTCTGCGTCGAGGGTCCAACGGTTGTTCGCTGGGTTCATTGTATGGTAACAAAATTCTCTTCCTTTCGCTTTCCTTTATATGTTTTGCAACAAATTATGTTTATAAAACATAAAAATATTTATAGGCTATTAACTCATCCTAATACTAATTGGAAAAGTAATAAAAAATAATTAATAATCCTAACACTATAGAAATACTAATTGGATAAGAAATAGAATACTATTAAAAAGTAAAAAATGTTAGGAATGAGCCACGTCGTTGTCTCAGGATCCACTGAATTTGTATATAAATAAGGCCCTGAAGGCCTTAACTTGAACGACGCGTTTTAAAGCCGTGAGTTTGACCGTGAACGGCGCCAAAGCTGACAATATCGTTCAAGCTGTTTATAACACGTTATATCGCTCTCTGAGGATCTGAGCTTGTATATAAACAGGGCACTAAAGGCCTTAACTTGAATGATGCGGACAATATCGTTCAAACTGTTTATAACAAAAACAAAAGAATAAAGATATTTTCTGCTAGGAAAACATGTTCATTCAATAACTATGATGTTATAAACTAAAGTACTTATCTTAGGCAAAGTTAAGGCAAATCATGGGCTGATTAATTACTAGTATAGTTGTCAAGTCGCTCGGCAGAGCCTAGGGGTAGGGGTGCTAGGTGCGCCTCAAGGCAAGACGCGCGCCTGAAGTACACTAGACCCACAAAATTTGTAAAAAATATTTTCTTGAAGAAAAAAATTAAATGCAGTAACAATATTAGAAGAAGAATTAAGAGAATTGTTAAATGTACATATTGCATTAAAGATATCTAGCCTTAATACAAATTAAATTAGGAATATTTAGCTTTAAATTATTGTTAAAACTCTGAAAAATAGATGAACACATTAAAATGAGCTACAACCTTAAAAAATAAGTGTCTATAAAGCACGCCTGAGACGCACCAATGTGCACACCAAAAGGAGGGCGCCTGAAGTACACTACATCGCCTAAGTTATGGCGAGGAGCAGCCTTTAACAACTATGATTACTAGGAAGGATGCACCTCTTAAAAGATGAATTGTATCAAAGTAGGCTATAAAGTACAAATTTTTATAATATAATTAATTTCACATGTTGCAACATATCCCATAATTTACATTTAACCACCTCTACAACACCTCTCAAAAACAACAACAAAAACACTCTTTACTTGGTCTCTTCTTCCTTACCAAGGATGAAAAAACAAAACAAAAGCATAAATTTAACATTCTTACTCCAAAACCAGGCCAGCAAGACCCTCTTTGGATGTTTTATATATAACAATTTCCACAAAATGTTACGGGAAACACGAACGCTATTTAAACATCATCTATTTTCAGCGAGTTTAGTCTTCTCAATCTTTGATCAAGCTCAGCCATCACTGCCGGTTCCTGTTTCTTCCTTTGCTTCGATATGGTGTTCTTTGTCATTGAACCTATTTTATCAAATGCCACCTGCAATATTCACATCAACCTCGTTTCAGTATCGAATTGAAGTGCAGAACTTGTTATAAAATAAAGGAAAACAAACAATGGAGACAGTTGTCTTACTGTCAATAATTCGTCTGGATCGAAGAGGTGATGTGTGGTTTTCTGCAATATGTTAATTACATCACCAACATGATGAGTTAATAGCAACTCTTCTTCCTTCATCTGCAATCAAAATCGAGAATTTAATATCTTATTATTTCTGTAATTATTAGTATTCGGGAAACTCAGCTTTTTTATTGAACCTTAAATATAGCCAAAGCCGCATGAAAAAGAACTTTTGCTCCCTCGTAGAAAAGAACATCCCAAACTCGCAAAGTTGTCTGAAGAAAGAACACAAAGAGAAACATTGTATCTCGTCAAATAGAAGCTCGAATATCTAAAAGTAGGGGAGAACAAGAAACCTAATGGGACCGGACGGAACCAAACCGAACCGGACCGAACTTATTAGGTTCGATGTTTTGGTTCTCATATTTTGCTTATTTGGTTCTCGGTTCGGTTCTCAGTTTTGAAGGAAAAAACCAAATAAACCAAGAACCCAAACCGACATAGGAAACATATAAATATAAATATATGTATAATTATATATTGATAATTATGTTTAATATAAATACGAAATCAGTAGTCATAAACTCTTCAAATTCTTAATATCTCTGTTTCTATGCTTCAAATAGATCAACACCCTTTCTGTAGTTTTATTCTAATTAAGAAAATTCACTTTACATGATTGAGTTTAAGACTAAGTAAATCAACTAAATGTAGTGACCATCAATTTATTTTTTTACTCTTAAGACTAAGACCCAACGTCCAAGCAAAATCCAAAATGTTGCTTTCATTATTTGTTTAGATGTCCATAACTACAACTTGTCCATAATTAACACATTGATTTATATGATTTATTATATTTGAGAAGATAGGAATAAACTCATTGATTGAGTATTAGTTGGATTAGCTTTTCTACTACATTTCTATTGTGATTTTAAGTTTGACAAGATATCAAATTTTAGGAATTAAGCAAACAATAGTTACATTTCTAATATGAAAAGATTAATTGGTTTTATACTGAACTAAACCGACCCAAACCTATATATTTTGGTTTGGTCTTAGGTTCTTAATTTTCTTTTTATTCGGTTTTTGGTTTATTTGGTTCAGTTCAGTTCTTGGACTGAACCGACCGACCGATGCTCTCCTCGGTCTAAAAGGGTCCGTCTTTTTTGTTTTACCTCAGATGGCAAGCTTTTCGAGAATAGGCAGAGGAACCACTCGGTGGCAACGAGGGACACATCGAACTCCAGTTCTTCCAAATGAGCAGATATCCTGCAATTTTGTGTTTTTCGTTTCAAAACAAATATCAAAATTTTGGAATGAAGTGAATACATTGTCACTGGTAGAGAAAAAATACCGTGGACATTGTTTGGCTAGCAAATCCTTGAAAACCCTCTGTTCAACATGGCATCCTGACAAGTTAGTTGTGTAGCAATCATTAACCAAGACATTTTCCAGGAGGACAGCTAACATCCAGAATGCATCTTCCTCAGTTTTCATTACAAGTAGTAGCAGAGCTGCAACATAATTTAATCCCTATACCGAAAAGAAATGTTGTCAGCATTATAGCAGTAAGCATTGTAAATTCAGAAAAAAAAAAGCAATCAAAATACTCCCAAATAAAATTTCTACCATGTGAAAGCCACTTGGCGGAGTTGTTAGTCAGGTAAAGTAGAGAGTAACATATGAAATAAATTGAACCAAAGGTACTGGCATTGCGGCGAAGATACCGCTGTGGAGATGCAACAATAGGCAATATTCGCTTACAATTTGCCGTAACTAATTATACAATGCTGATGAACTATTCATGCTTTACAAAGGGACCATGAAGACGCTTCACATCAATTGAGATTAAGCATGAAAGTATAGCAACATGTAGGTATTACAAACTTTAAGAAGATTATAACTTACATGGGGAAGCTTTATATAATTCAAATTAAGGGATTAGTAGTTAGAGGCGAAAGGCACATTGAAGCGCAAGGGGGTCAGGCGTGCCCGAAGGCGAGGCGCGCGCCTGAGGCACACCTCTAGGCGCAAAAAAATGTTTGCTTGAAAAGTGAAGTTAAATGCAATATAAATACTAGAATAAGAACTAAGAGAATTATTAGTTGTACACATGTACGTAAAACTCCGCCTGTGCGTTTTTGCGAATTGCCGGTCCTCAGCCCGGGCAAAGGAGGAAGGTTGCGTGGTAGGTCGACAGCCAACGCGTAAAACGGCTATAACTTGTTTATAGTCATGTCATTCTTTCATTATAGATCTTCGACAATTAAAGTATAACGTTGGGACGTGCCCACCTAGGCACGCATTACATCGGCACCCGAGGTGTAGTGACAAGTGGGAAAGGGGTTCCATCTTATCGCCGCCTGGATAAGATGGAGTATGAGCAAGGGTTCCCGCATCATGGACGGGTGTGGGTAAAGAAGTTAGTCCCTCCACATCGACGCCCGGATGTGGTGTTAGATAGGAAAGGGTTCTCACATCATGGACAGGTGCGAGTAAAGAAGCTAGTCCATCATGAGAAGATCAGGATAGGGAGTTGGAATATTGGGTCCCTTACAGGAAAGACTATGGAGTTGGTAGATACTATGAAGAGAAGAAAGGTGGAGATAGTTTGCTTGCAGGAAACTAGATGGACAAGAGATAAGGCGAGAGAAATAGGTAATACTAGTTATAAACTATGGTATTCTGGAGGAAATAAAGGTTTGAGCGGAGTTGGAATAATGGTAGTACCAAGTATAAAGGATAATGTGGTGGAAGTTAAGAGATTTGGAGATAGGATTATTATGTTAAGACTCGTACTTGGAAAAGCTACCTTGAATGTAGTTAGTGTGTATGCCCCCCAAGTTGGATTAGATAGAAGTATAAAGGACAAGTTTTGGGAGGACATGGATGTAGTGACTCAACATGTACCAAATGAACACGAGCTCGTCATTGGTGGAGATCTAAATGGACATGTGGGGAATAATAGGGAAGACTATGAGCGAGTGCATGGAGGCTTTGGGTACGGCACTAGGAACGAGGAAGGCTATACAATTTTGGATTTTGCACTAGCTCATGATTTGGTTATAGCCAACACTTGGTTCAAAAAGCGAGATTCTCACTTGATTACCTACAAGAGTGGGGGTAACCAAAGCCAAATAGATTTTCTGCTTACTAGAAGTAGAAATAAGGCTTTGTGCAAAGACTGTAAGGTTATTCCGGGAGAAGCGCTAACATCTCAACATAGGCTATTAGTCTTGGACATCAAGAAAATGGATATTTGGAGAAAGAGAAAAGAATATAGGGAACCCAAGATTAGATGGTGGGCCCTTAAGGGTATCAAGATGTTGGAGTTTAAGAAAAAGGTATTAGATGGAGGATTTGGAGATACGGAAATCGACACAAACTCAATATGGAAAGTAATGGGAGAACGTGTAAGGAAAGTAGCAGGTGAAGTGTTAGGGATTTCTAAGGGACAAGGACCTCGCCCTCAGGATGCATGGTGGTGGAATGAGGAGGTTCAAAATGTTATAAAGGAGAAGAGGTATTGGTATAAAATGTTACCAAAAGCAACTGATGGTGAGGCTTTTGAGAAATACAAGAGGGCTAAGAAAGAAGCTAAGAAGGATGTTAGTCAAGCACGAGGTAAATACTTTGAAGGCTTGTACCAAAAACTGGGAAAACTAGGAACACGTGAAGGAGAGAGAGATATATACAAGCTAGCTCGATTGAGGGATAAGAAGACAAAGGATTTGAATGGATTCAAATGCATTAAAGATTAAACACAAAGAGTCTTGTTAGGAGATAGAGAGATCAAAGAAAGATGGAGAAACTATTTTGATCGGTTATTCAATGATGGAAAGGAAGATGACATTGCAGGATTGGAGGTAAGCGGAGTTGAGAAAAACCTCAATTACACAAGAAGAATTACGCATAATGAAGTGAAGGAAGCTTTGAAAAGGATGAAGGTAGGGAAAGCATGTGGGCCAGATAAGATACCGATTGAGGCATGGAAATGCCTTGGAGATGAGGGAATAGTTTGGTTAACTAAACTATTTAACTCTATATATAGGGAGAGGAAAATGCCGGACGCGTGGAGAAGAAGCACCCTTATACCTATATTTAAGAACAAAGGAGATATACAAGACTGCTCTAATTATCGAGGTATTAAACTGATGAGCCATACAATGAAACTTTGGGAGAGAGTGATTGAACACCGTCTTAGGATGATCGCTAAGGTTTCCGTGAACCAATTTGGTTTCATGCCTGGTAGGTCCACGACTGAAGCTATTTTTCTTCTGAGAAATCTAATGGAGATATATAGGGAGAAGGAGGACATTCATATGGTTTTCATTGACTTAGAGAAAGCATATGATAGAGTGCCGAGGAAAGTACTTTGGTGGGCACTGGAGAAAAAAAGTATTCATGTAAAGTACATAAACCTAATAAAGGACATGTATGAAGGGGCGGGTAACAAGTGTTAAAACTGGACAAGGAGTGACAGAGGAGTTTCCCACCACGATTGGATTGCATCAAGGATCATCTCTAAGCCCATTTTTATTTGCCCTAGTTATGGATGAGTTGACCACCAAAATACAAGACGACATCCCATGGTGTATGTTGTTTGTGGATGACACCGTATTGATTGATGAATCAAGGGAAGGGGTTAATAAGAAGCTAGAGGTGTGGAGAAATGCGTTAGAGAGTAAAGGTTTTAAGTTAAGTAGAAGTAAGACGGAGTATTTGCACACCAAGTTTAGCTTATGGAAAGGAGACGAAGGAGAAGTAAAACTAGGAGATACAATTGTACCAAAATGCAAACGATTTAGGTATTTGGGCTCTATCTTCCACGAGGAGGGATGATTGATGATGATGTAACTCATAGAACTAATGTAGGATGGATGAAATGGAGAAGTGCTACCGGAGTCTTATGTGACAAAAAGATACCTTTGAAAGTGAAAGGTAAATTCTACAGAACGGTGGTTAGGCCAGCCATGACATATGGGAGTGAATGTTGGGCTATTAAGAAGCAACATATTAAAAGGATGAATGTGGCGGAAATGAGGATGCTTAGGTGGATGAGTGGGCATACAAGGATGGATCGAATAAGAAATGAGTGCATCCGCCAAAAGACCGGTATGGCACATATTGAGGATAAACTGAGAGAAGGACAACTAAGGTGGTATGGACATGTGCTACGTAGACCAATAGATGCTCCAGTTAGAAAATGTGAGAACTTATGGACAGAGAGTAAGGGTAGAGGGAGAGGTAGACCTAAGATTACTTGGAGGAAAACTATTTCTAAGGATATGCGTTTACTCGGTATGGACGAAAATTTGGCTTTTGATAGAGCTTCATGGCGTCGGAAGATCCATATAGCCGACCCCACCTAGCGTGGGATTTAAGGCTTAGTTGGTTTGGTCTGGTACACATGTACGTAAAATTACCATATTGAATTAGGAATATCTAGCCTTGAACTAATATAGCCATAATAGAAATTGAATTAGGATTATCTTGCCTTGAATCATTATTAAAACTCTTAAAAATAGATGAATAAACGTATTACACCAACAGGCATGCCAGGTGCACAAAGCGCACGCCCCTCACCTGAGGTATGGTGAGGCGGGGGACCCCGCACCTTTAACAACACTGATTAAGGGTACTTGCAAGACTAGAAATGAGTGTGTTTCAAGAGGGTTGATGCTATACAAGATCAAGTCAGGGTCAATAACATAGGAAAATTTATTATAGGTAGAAACACCATTTATCATCATTATGGCTGAAGAAATCAAGAAAACTGTTCTTTATTTGCAGAACAAAAGGAATAACTTTAACCTGCATAAAAAATAAAATGAAATCCAGGGCTTTGTACCGCTAGAGGTACAGTGAGAATTTTCACCAAGCTTTGAATTATTGTGTCAATGTTGTTTGCTTTTAGTATGAACCAAAACTCCATCAACCCACCTGACAGTAGCCAACATCAGAATCACGGAATGAATATGCAACTAGGATACGTCTAAGAGCAGCATGACCTTCTGGAGTGTCCAACCATGGATGACCAGGAAATGTTCGTGTCAGATCCTGCAATTATATACTATAACCAATTAGACAAAACCAGAGAATTTGGATAGCAAAACAATAATATAGTTTGAAAGAGAAAAATGTAATTTACTAATAACTCAAGCAAACATTGACTTCAATAAGAAGCCCCAAAAATAATAAGTGAGCAGCAATAATTTACCTACAATAGAAAATCCAAGATCACGATACCAGTTCCCAATCTAACATCTTGTAGACACCCCAGCATTATTCAGAATCAGAAAATATCATTTCCGAAAAATGATAACCAATGCATTCAGTAACATGCCATATAAAAACTTACAACATATATCCTCAAGTTGTCTTATGTTCAAATTGTATGGACAAGGAAGAGCAATATCTTCTCACTGTTCTAGATTTTGAATTTGCAGTACATATTTTAGTTTATCGATCGAGTTTGATCATATTTCAGTGCACATATTTCTGACATTTTTGTGATTCATTAATTCCTCCCCCAAATTTAAACAACCTAGAGAGGATTATGTCAAACGATATAAAGCGATAGCCTATAAAAGGAGTCCATGAACCAGCTAAAGTTCCGCTATGTAACTTTATATTCTCACATACTAAAGCAGGAAACTTAGATCTGTGAAACCAACTATGAGTATCCACAAGGATAGGCAATGCAGGGCAACCTTTTGTCCGATTACAAGTATTTAGCTTCATCACAGATAACTAACAAGCTCAACAAAACGTAAAACACATACTTAGAATGATCAGAAACACCAATATATTTATCTACCCACATACACGAAAAGCACGTAACTAAGTTCATTTAGAATGAACAGGATACAAGTTAAAACAAACAAGAGAGAACCCACAAAAGAATTCTATTCCAATACCGTACAAAATCCAAATCTAGAACAACTAATAAAAGTCAATCAGAGCACATCAACAAATTTTCCAAAAATAACTGTCATTGCAATGAAACAAAACTTGAATGACCCTCAAATTTAAGTATCGGATCATCAATTGCAACAAAGGGAAAATCAAAATGCTCATAAACGCATTGTAACAAAGCTAAATCAAATATGAAAAGTCACCAATCAAGAGAAACCAATAATTGAATCCAACAAACTCGCTCACATGATCAATCTGTCTTGTAGCCGGAGTAACCTTCCCATCGACAGCTTTGGTCAAATCATTGTAATAGCTCTCAGGCACGGTAGACTTTTTCTTTGCAGCTCCAGAGAGAGAAAACCAAACTTTAGGCCTAAGAACAGGAGGAATTCCCTTCCTTATAAGCCTCCTCAGAGTAATTGCATTAGCTAAAGTAGACAATTTGAGAGAAGACTTCAAAGCTAGGCCTTCACCAATGGAAGTAACATCAGGCTGCAAATACCAATTAGCACCTTTGCTAGCCTCCAATGCCCACCATACTCTCCCTTGTTGCCTCACCTTCTCTCTAACCTCATTCAATATATTCACATCATCCACATTGCCTTCTACAGTGAATCCATAAAGGTCTTGGAATTTCACTGTAATATTTGCCCTTCTTGAATGAATACTAGGCCTCAACACTGGGATTTGAGGGTGGAATTCTACAGAAACATCTCTTCTGTTGTGTGCTTTATACATATCTAGGTTTTTTCTATTATGTTTGTGATAGATCAAGGGAGGATTCTAAAAGAGAGAAAAATGAAATAGAAAAGGGGGGGATTTTTGTCAAAGAGGAATAGAGCACAAGCCAAGAAACATGTGAAATGGTCAAAATTTGTAGCTTTTAGAAGCTTGGGATTGATTCAGCCCCAAATGGGTATTTTTGTATTTGATCAAAAGATCACACCTTGCGCAAAATTCATCAAAAAGAAAATACACATTTGGAAGTGGCCATCAACGACTTTTTTCTTACACCATTTTTAAAGAAAACTATCCCAATAAAATCGAATCAACTAAAAACATTACAATAATTACAATAAAGCTTTTACCTTTTCAAATGGGCTGCCATTGACAAACGAAACACAAAATTGGAGCAATTGAAACAGCAATAGAGACCCGGAAAAAGGTAAAGCTTCATTGAACGTACATAAAACTCAATGAACAGCAAAACCCAGAAAGAGGATCTTCTAGGTGATGCATACACAGAGAGAAATATGTAGAGAGAGAATGAGCCGGGCAGAGAGAGAAAGGGATTTGGCAACGGAATTTTATCTTCGAACGAAATGAGTGATTAGGAAAGAAACGACTTTTTTAGAGCTTGTAGCTGGTAATTATGGAGGAATCGACGGGAAAATAGGGTGGTCTGAAGAACCAATTTGAAGTTGCCAAACTTCACAGGGGTGAAATTGCAAAGTATTTTTTGTATATCAAGGACCTGAATTTCTTAATTTTCTGATTTCTAGAACATTAAGTGGATAATAACGAGAGACGTTGGCAAGATATTACTAAGAAACGAGCGTTGCAATGACCAAAATGCCCTCCGCCCGTTGCCAAGATATTACTAAAGTAGTAATTACTAATTTATTTTATTATATCAAAATTATAATATCCAATTAACCATAAAAATAAAATTATAGTTATTTAAAAAAAATGATTATAAAGTATATTTTATTAATTGTTTTCCTACGGTTACCAAACTTTTTTTTGTAATCTAGAAATTAGAAAATTTTTATGTTGAATATTCTTTTTTAGAATATAGAATAAATGTCTAATTTGTTCCTACAAGTTTGAAATAAAATTATATCTAAGACAAATTTTTTCCAATTAATTTCAAGTCAATAAATGGGATTTTATATACAGCTTTTTACACCCTTTTTTTATTTAAGGATCGAGAATTTTTAATAATTAATTAATTATTTTTTTACTCTAATTAAATACTGTCTAATAAATTTTTAACCCTTAAATTAATGATAGGTATAAAAAGTTAGGTGCATAATATAAAGTCCCATCAATAAATATTTTAAAGGCATTCTAATAATCACAACATGAAAGCAAATTATTGTGAAAAGGTTCAAGGATATAAAAAGGATTTAAAAGAATCAAAATAGAGCTATTCAAAAGTGGAAGATTATCCAAGTTTGTTGCATATTTATTGCCTATCATTAATCATCGATTATACTCACAAATAGTCACAACAAAATGTTCATTGTAAATGTAAACTTTACAATAGTGTTTTTTTTATACTAAAAAGTTTACAATAGTGTTACTTTTATGTAAATTTTCATTGTTACGTAAATACTATGTGTTAATATAGTACTCAAAAAAATATAATACTCCAAGACTTGTAAATTATAACAACAAAAAACAACAGCTTACCATTTAATGTGTTCATATATTTTCTATTTACCAAGTTAATTCGTTTGTATAACTTAATATGCAACTTACTTATTTTTTATTACACTATAAACAATGGCCGTATAGGATTTCTCCACCATATGAGTAAAATTTGGTTAAAATTATTTTCCAACTTGTTTGCAGGCGAGCAGATAGAATAGATTTACCTGCAAAATTGTGAGAGTAGATATCGGTGCTGGCATATAGCTTACCATATAACTCGAGCCTAAAATACAAAAACAAGAAAAAGTTAGACACCACAAGTACCTTGAAAAATATAATTACGAGAAACACATTTTAATGACTTCAGATAAAAACAATTGCGTAAATTTTGTTAACTAATAATCGGCAACAAAAACAATTCCAATCTCTATTTCAAACTAGTTAACTATGCTCCAATGAGGATGATTTTACTAATCCATACCGTATAATTAGGGTGGTAGTATATTGGTCATATTGAAACGAATAAGACAGTCTCAATCTCCATTCTATTTGTAAAAATTCTCGTTTTCGTTCATGAGAATGAGAAAAAAAAAACTTAGGTCTCGTTTGCAGGAAAATAATATACAGGGAAAAATATTTTACAGGAAATTAAAATATTTTTCTGTATTTGACCTCATCAGTAAAAAATATATTCTGATGTTTATTTAAAATATTGGAACACAAAATTAAAGTATTTAATATTATTTATTTTCATATATTAACATTTTCGATTATATTTATATAAAAATAGAAAATATGTGCAATATTAAATTATTATTTTATAAAAAATAAGTCTTGTAGAATAATTACTAATTTTACATAAAAATAAATATAGGTGGAGGTGGATTGAAAATGATATGTGGTAACATTAAAGGTGAAGGTGAAATATACATAGGCAACAATGGTGGTGGTGGTAGCGGCGGCTCTAGAGGTGGAGATGGAAGTAAAGATAGGGGTGGTAAAAGTAAAAATAATGGTGTTGGTGACAAAAATTGGGTGGAGGAGGTAGTGGAGGTGGAGGTAGAGGCGACGATGGTGGCGGCGACGATGGTGGGGTGGGTGGAGGCGGTGATAGTGGTGGTGAGACGGAAGAAGTGATGGTGTTGGTGGTTAAAGTGGGATGGAGAAATTATATGTGATACATATATGAAAAATGTCTTACAATCTTTTATAGGGCTAAAATATTTTTCATTATTTACACTACATTTTCATATTGACTTGTAAAATATTTTTCATTAACTTATTTTTCGAACAAAACAAATATCAAAAAATCCAAAAAATATTTTTATACATAATATTTTTCGATAAACAAACTGAGCCCAAGTTCATCGAAATTTCCATTTTCTCTTAAAAATAAGTAGCATGCAAATTTTTTGTCAAAATATAGTAAAATTATTACATTATGTTTTTTGAAAAAGAGCTGTAAAGATTGAGGAGGGTCGGGGCGGACATCCCAGCAAAACCTTTAGTTTCTAAAACTTAATGTCGGGGTAAAATTTTTTTTTTCTTTAAAAAAATTATCTCATATGGGCTTATAATAATAATAAAAGAAAATCATATCACACCCCTTTTGAGTATGAACTTAAACTTATAACTTCTAAAATTATAGCTTCAAGGCTCAATCATTAGAACAAATCTTTAGTATAATATCGGGGTAAATTTATTACATGATACATATATTGAAAAATAACTAAATAAAATAAAAGAATATTAGAATGACTATATAAGGGAAACTATCACCTTATTATAAATTAGGAAATATTAGACATTCTGATAAAATTTTACATATACTCACTTAGTTTTAAACAAGCCTCGCTTTAACACTTTTTTACATACTAATGTCATATTAAATAAGGTAAAAAAAATATATTATTATACCCTTAAAGTTGACTCTTCAATTCTTTCACTTTTTTCAATAAAGGAGTTGATAAGGGTAAAAAGGAAAAAAGATAATAAAAATGTATTTAATTCGAAAAATGACACTTATTTATAAACGAAATTTCATCTATAGTGACATTTATTAAAAAAAAAAGTAAAAAAAAAGAATTTCATGAAATGTAAGATACAAAAGTTTAAATTTAAATATAAAAATTTCTCATTTTACTGTTTCTATTATCAAGTTAAAAACATTAACAAAAAGTGGTTGGTAAGCTCTCTTCTTACAATAAAAAATAACAATCAATCAATCAGTGTGATCAACAATAACAACACATGTTAACAAATTAACCTTAATTTCAGTAAATTACAATTTGATTCGATAAATTAATACTAACTATTAACTTTATCATAATCAACCTTGCATACAAAGTTGTTGTATTTTCTTCCGTAATACCACTATTAATCACATATAGCGCATAATTTTTGTTACTTACTTTTTCTTGATCTAAGAATATTTAGTCCATTTTTAATTATTGTCTACTATGTAGTTTTCAAGTGCTGTTTATATATTTTCATTGTTGAAACTGAAACATCCCTTATTAGTAAAGAGTGATTTTATGATGAGTTTTGAATCATGTAGTTTCTGCCTTTTCATCTCTAAACATTGAATTTATCATATTTGAACCTTACAAAAAAATTTCTTTGTCAATTTTACCGTACTTCAATTTGTTGACTCGGTATTTCATAGATACCGCGTGGAGGTTCTACCAGCCACCACGTCACCAAACGGTCCCAAGGCCTCCTGACCATCCGGCCAGCCGTGTGGATAATCAAGACAACGCTGACCTATTTGAGAGAGAGAATCCCGCCATAACTCCACGTCCTAAACAGATAAACAAGAATAATATCAATCCGAAACGGATAAATAAGAGTACATCTACTATAGAGGAAATCACGCCTAAACAAGATCCTTACCTGATAAGGATTCTACATCAATAAAGGAAGTTCACTCTTGCCCAACAAGGTAACAAGCCACTATAAATAGAGGGTCATTCCCTCACTACAGGTATCACATTCAAAACCCTAAAACACACTTTCTTACTTGCCTCCTCTTTATCACCGTCGCTTACTTAAGCATCGGAGAGGCTACGACGTTCACAAGGCTAGTCACTTTGATGCCCTATACTGTCTTGCAATCCCCATCTCCGGCGAAGGCAGATCCTCTCTCTTTCTGTGAAGGTTAGTCCAAGGAACCTTATCTTTGACCAATCTATCAGTGATGTGGTGAGCGTGGACAGATTTACTTACTCCGGCGAGAATTCTGTCTTTCGACGAACACAAAAAATCTGGCTAAATGGACGATAATCAGAATCACAATCAGGCGGCCAAGGGCAACGCCGATGACTCAGGGACGACAACCAACTCCCAATCAACTGCAGCGACACACCTCTCTTCCACCATTCCAGCCATGAATTCCGCCATAACACCACAGACATACTCCGCAACAAGGATGACATTCTTCAAAAGTTTTGCTCAATGCTACCATTTTTCCCCTAAAGACTAGAACCAACTGCAAAGGAATATTTTCGGGGTGATGAAGGAAGGAATGGTTGGACACACAACAAGTGGACCACTCCACTACACAGGCTCCTCTATCCGTCCTGTTACACACTGGGTCGGGCCTTACAATGCCCTCCTGGGGGGATCCATCAACACCAATCAAGGCGAGCCACACAATGCTCACCCTGAAGGGTCATACAACGCCCATCCATATGGATCTCTTAATCCACACTCGATAGAGCCACACAACACTCACTCGAGTCATAACGTCGCGGCAGTCGGCTCTCAACCAGCTCAAAGCAACGCCAACCTGGACTCTTCCCTTACGAATAGAAGTATGGAAGTCCCTTCATGGAAGGATCTGATTGGCATGTCAAAGACCCGACAAGCAGAATGGGTCGCGATGAATGAACCTACGCACGATGAGCACTACCCGCGAGGACCCACTCCATCAGGATTTTTTCACCCGCGACCCGTATCAAGGTTCTACTCACTCCACTCGTCTTCCCCCTACCCTATCGTTGGGTTCACTGTCAAAACTGAAGAAATTCATATATTGGGATGATCCGGAGTTCCAAAAGATGTTCAAGGAAGGGCTCAATGGTTACGCGATTTCTCTGTAAGAAC
Organism: Euphorbia pulcherrima; assembly: GCA_947683365.1. Lineage (NCBI taxonomy): Eukaryota > Viridiplantae > Streptophyta > Magnoliopsida > Malpighiales > Euphorbiaceae > Euphorbia > Euphorbia pulcherrima. The sequence continues at coordinate 77,606,352 of CANTUS010000001.1, read as the reverse complement.
CCTTGCTGGAAACCTCTGACTCCCTATTCAGTGCAGAAATCCTCGCAGAACAACTTAACTCCCGAGTGAAACTACCATTCATCGACAACTACAGTGGAGACACGAATCCACGAACTCATGTGCGAACTTACAAAAATAAAATGGATCTAGTGTACGCCTCAGAAGTACATGCCTGCAGGAACTTCTCAAACACATTAATTGGTTCGGCCGCGTACTAGTTTGACTCATTGTCTGCCAAGTCTATAGATTCATGGGATAATCTGAGATAGAAGTTCTATACGCAGTTCATCGGCTCCATCCAGATAGGGACTACCACTCGTACCCTCAACGAAGTTACTCAAAGATCAGATGAATCACTCCACTCTCACATTGAGCGATTCAATAAAGCTTGCCTATAAGTTTGAGACCTAGATTATGGTACAGCCAGAGAAGCTATGATTAGAGGCACAATGAATGAAAGACTTCGCGCAAAACTCATACAAAGGCAACCCAAGAAGCTGGATCCAATGATTACGATTACAAAGAACCTAATCAAAATAGACGAAGTCGGTAGGCCATATAAGCCATCTGAAAGAGCTCGGCCTGAAGGCCAAAAAGCAAAAAGGAAGGGAGGGAACTATTAGCCCTTCACTCATAGCAGATATAGGTCGGAGCTAAAAGCTCCTTTACACAACATCCTATTAGCGGTACAAAAGAGTGAAGATAGAGGATCCATCAAGTACCCTAAAGTGACACAGAATCAGTTTGTAGGAAAAGAAGCAAATAAATACTGTGAGGTCCATAAATCTAGAGGCCACGACATGGATGAATGCAGCGTCCTAGCAGATGAGATTCACGCCCTAATCGAGCAAGGGAAACTCTCACAGTTTTAAAAGGAATCACTAAGGAGAGTAGTTCCAAACCAAAGAAGGATGCCGAAGATAAGCCTTCATCGAAGGGACTGGTGATGGTAATCACAGTTGGACCAGGCTTTAAAGGATATTTCTCAAAAGGAAGGAGTTCCAGGTGCAAAATATCAAACACAAAAGATAACTCAGAACTTAGCATGCCTTTTCAGAAACAGAGTTGGTAAAGAGCCCGTATGTTGATCCCTTTGTATTAGAAGCAGTAGTGGAAGGATATACTATTAGGCTGATCATTGTTCACACTAGCAACTTCATCAATTTGATTCGAAAAGAAGTAATAGATAAGCTAGAAGTCCACCATATCCGAATGCTACTAGCCCATTCGCCACTCGTAGGCCTAGGGGTTATATGGTTCCTGCACTTGGTCAAGCCACACTGAAGGTTGAGCTAGGTGACCACAAGACCAAATGTAGAGCAAAGTTAGACTTTATAATCGCAGACGTACCAATCGATTATAACATTATCTTGGGAAGGCCTTTCTTAACCGAATAAGACGCACTAATCTCAATCAAGCATATAGTTATGTAAATTCCTACCACAAAATGAGTTGCAGTTATTGCAGGAAACCCCATGGTGGCCTAAGAAACTTACTTAACCTCATTAAAAATGGATGAAGCAATTATAGAGCCGGAAAAAACTGAAAGTGCCAAACCAGTCGGCCTCATAAAAACCCTCATAGTAGGACCTAACCGACAGGTGTATGTAGCCGCAGACCTTCCTAAACTGGTGAAAACCAATATCAGCCGAGTATTGATGGAAGAACAATACACTTTCTCCTGGATGAATGAAGACCTGACCGAGGTGCCGCCTGAGATAATCCAACAGAGCTTAAACCTCGACCCAGAGGTACCTCTAATGAAATAAAAGAAGCGCAATCATGCACTAAGTAGGCAGAAAGCAATTGAAGCAGAGATCCTAAAATTGCTGAAAGCCAACCACATCCGAGCAGTACGATATCCCAAATGGCTTGCAAATGTAGTCTTAGTAAAGAAAGCCAACGGAGCCTAGCGAATGTGTATAAACTTCAAGGATCTCAACAAAGCAACACCGAATGATAGCTATCTGCTTCCAAGCATTGATCTGCTGGTAGACTCAACAGCTAGCTATGCCATATACTCATTGCTAGATGCAAAGGCAGGGTACCACCAGATTCCCATGAACCCAGATGACAAAGAAAAAACATCCTTCATAACGCATGAAGGGATATATTGCTATAAAGTTATGCCATTCGGCCTAAAAAATGCAGGAGCTACCTATCAATGCCTTATGACTTATATGTTCAAGGCCAAATAGGAGAGACAATAGAAGTTTATGTCGATGGCATGATAGTAAAGAGTAAAAGCTTGAAGGAATATGCAAAAGACCTTAGAGCTATATTCAAGACTCTACAATAATATCAGCTCAAGTTGAATCCGAAGAAGTGCACATTTAGAGTGAAAGATGGGAATTCCTTGGTTTCCTAATTTCACAAAGGGGGATCGAAGCAAACCTAGAGAAGATAAAAGCTATTGTAAAGATGGAGCCCCCCAAGACATTGAATGAGGTCCAAAAGTTGAATGGAACGGTGAACGCTCTGGGCCAATTCATATCATTTTCGGCCAAGAGATGTCTCCCTTTCTACAAAGCTATCAAGAAGGATAAGGCGTTTAGCTGGGATGGACGCTGCCAGGAAGCCTATGAAAACATCAAGGAATTTTTAGCACACCACCACTCTTGAGTCGACCTAAGAAGGATAAAGAGCTAATCATGTACCCAACAGCTACGGATGAAGCTGTCGGATCGATTTTGATCAAGGAAGAAGATTGGGAACATCACCTGGTTTATTACACTAGCAAAGTGCTAAAAACGCTGAGCTCAGATACCTAAAAATTGAGAAATTGGCTTTAGCCTTAGTCTCGACAGCAGAAAGGCTTAGACCATACTTTCAAGCTCACGAAGTCACTGTTAGAACCAGTTTTCCACTAAAGAAAGTATTACAGAGGCCGAAAACTTCTGGACGGTTAATCGAATGGGCAATTCGGCTGGGAGAGTATGACATATGCTTTGAAGGGAGAAAGGCCTTAAAAGCACAAGTTTTGGCAGACTTTGGCACTGAGTTCGTGGGGCTTGAGCCTGCACTCGGCCTCAAAATTGAGTCATAGAATTTGTACGTAGATGAGGTATACTCTAATGAAGGACCTGGAATCGGGGTCTGGATAGAAGGTCTAGAAAGAATCCGAATGGGCTAGTAGCGCAGCTAGCTTTTCTAGTCACCAATAATGCTGCGGAGTATGAAGCAATGATCAAAGGCTTAGAGTTGGCTAAAGAAATTACACCATATAGAATGGTGTTCAAGAGTGATTCGAAGTTAATCTCCAACCAGATCAACAAGAATTATGAGACAAAAGAAGAAGGGATGGTAAAGTACTTGGCCAAAGTGGAAACCCTACTGAAAGAGCTCGAGTCAAGAGGCACTATATAGAAATGTGAGCACATCCCTAGAAAAGAGAATGAGAAGGCTGATAGGCTAGCTAAAGATGTAACAAGTACAAACAGATGGAAATCCCTCAGCTGTCTATTTGATATTATTCACGCCCCAACAATAAGCAGGTAGAACCTAATGTTGATAGAACAGAATGAACCTGAGTGGATGCATCTACTGATCGACTACCTAGAAAAAGATGTCCTCCTAAAAGACAGGATTGAGGCATCTAGGATCGTGAAAAAATCGTCAAGATACGTGGTTATTAACCAAATACTATATAAGCGATCTTACTAGGGTGGTTTGTTAAAATGCATCACTCCGGAAGAAGGCAAGTGTGTCATTTGAGAAATTCATGAGGGAAATTGTGGCTCCAATCAAGCGGCCTCAACCATCACCCAAAGAGCCAAGCTCTTAGGGTATTACTAGCCAATTATGGAACTAGATTCAACCAAATATGTACAGTCCTATCATCAATGCCAGATTCATGTGGATAAGTCACATGTTCCGTATGCTACACAGCAACCTCTGCTCACCGGATGGCCGTTTGCCACTTGGGGAATCGACATTACAGGACCAATGCCAAAAGCTATTAGACAAAAGAAGTTCATCAATGTGGCTATTGACCACTTCTCAAAGTGGGTAGAAGCGGCAGCAGTAAATACCATTACCCCTAAAAAAGTGATCGATTTCGTTTAGGATCACATCATCATTCGTTTTAGAGTCCCGAATGAGATCATTTTAAATAACTAATCATAATTCACCTATGAGAAAATTTGAAGATTCTGTGAAGGTCTGAAGATTCAAAACCGTATTCATCCGTAGCACACCCATAGACGAATGGACAGACAGAAAGAACCAGTAAGATGCTTGGATAATGTTTGAGGAAATGGCTGGAAGGGAAGAAAGGTGTATGGCTAGAAGAGCTGAACAATGTCCTATGGTCGTATAGGACGACTCCATGCTGATCGATTGGAGAAACCTCATTTTCTCTAGTCCACGGGGTAGAACCGGTTGTGCCAGTAGAGATTGGTGATCCTTCAGATAGGGTGGTCTATTATACAGAAGAAGAAAATGACATCAACCTGAGGCATCACTTAGACAGCTTGGAAGAGCACAGAGATAGAGCCTACATCTTGATGGCCGCATACAAAACCCAAAAATCGCCAAATACCACGATAAGGAAGTTAGAGAAGTCAAGCTTAAAGAAGGCAATCTAGTACTTAGAGACGCGATGACTTCACAGAGCTAGGAAGGCAAAGGCAATTTATGAGCCAGTTGGGAAGGACCGTACAAAGTTATCTAGGTCATAGGATATACTACCTATCGACTTAGCAAGATGGATGGAAAAGAACTCCCGAGGACTTGGAATATAGCTAGCCTTAGGAAATGCCATGCGGCTACAAACCCTTAGCGGCCAAGTGTCCACACTCTTTTTCCCGTTGGGTTTTTTAAATAGTAAGATTTTTAACGAGGCTGCACTCCCTAGGATCATCCGGCACTATGCTATAAGCCTAAACATTGTAATCTTTCTATTTTTATAATAAATAAAGATTCAGCATTTTTTACACACTTGTGCATTCTAGATATCTTGATTAAATTCTCTAGCACATTAACTGATCACAGAACTAGCGTTAGACCGATTTCGCGCACCCGGATTTACAAAAAGTCCTAGGCCACTTAAAGCCCTCAGGCATAGTAATAAGTCCTGGACCACACTTGAGCTCTCAGACATAATTAAAGACCTAGGCCATTCGTAAGCCCTCAGGCGCCTGAAAGGCCTAAGCAGGTAATAAGACTTACAATATTACAAAGATTCCTAAGTTAAACCACTCATCCCTGAGACCGAGTGCAATATACTTAAGAAAATCTCATAAAGCATTAGAGCACTCGTATCTAAGATCGAATGATGCTACATTAAACAAACTACGCGCTACAAAGTGTCGTAAGCTGATTCATATTCCCCACAAGACCGGATAAAATATGATTCAGAAAAATCTACAACAATCATCCCTATAACTGAATGTAAACATTCATTTTAACAGATCGGGAGGGCAAGCAAAAATAATATTCAAGGAAAAATGATAGGCATGCATACGAATGAGAAAGGAAAATCAAAATATGATAAAAACCATAAAAGGCTATTGTACGGATATTACAAAAACAAGACTCATAGGTCCAAAATAAGTACAAAACTCAAATTACAATTCATTCAGTGGAGTAACATCCTTTGAGCTGGCATCTGGAACTTCTTCAACAGCCTTGTTAACTGGTTTACCATCACCATCATTTACAGCATTGACCGCTTGATCATTATCCATACCCTCCTGACCCAAGACTTCTTCATCTATTTTCTCCTCCACCTGAGCAACTTGATGAGCGGTCATATCATTATAATAAGGGAAGTCCATATCCTCCACATCAGACCAAGAAAGATCCGGATAGAGGCGTTGGCAGGTTTGGAAGATCAAGTCACCATAGAGGTAACCACAATCACTGAGCTTATCAGTGATCATTTTTCTCACGCTGCCTCCAATGACTTCTCCAAAGCCGCTACCTTGACCTCTGCCTCCCCTTTCTGATGATCACTCTCCTCCTAGAGCTTCTTAGCCTAGTCCCTCTCGCTCTCAAGCTTCATGATGTCTTTCTGAGCCAGGGTAAGTTTCCTCTTCGTGTCATTCAGCTCTTTCTCTTTAAGCTTTAGCTTTATCTCGCTCTTATCCCGGGCCCTCCAGATGAGTTTTGATCCTCGGGACATGGCCTGCGAACGAATAAAAACACTTAGCATAAAATAATAAATCAAGAAGAGGACAAAAGATGGAAGAGATACCCGGGTAAGGTCTTGAAAGAAAAGGGAAGAAAGCAAGGCGGTGGGCTCTTCCTTATAGGACTCGGCATCAACTCGGAGAGGGAAAGCACCTTTAAGGGCACCGTACACAACCATATCCATGCAAGAAAGGTCTAGGAAAGATTGGTCAAAGAATTCGGCTAGAGCTGGTAGCCAAGAAGGACGAGGGGAGCCTCCATTCCCATCCCGTCTTCTGACTGGATGAAGTAATCTATAAAAGGCATGAAAGCATCATCAAGTTAATGCAAAATAAAAGGAGCCTTAATAGACAATCAAATATACCTCGGGACGGAGAGTAGGCACATCTGACACGGAGGATGTATCTAGCAGAGTCATAGTTGGCCTCTTATTAGACCCTTAAAGCTGGGTGGACTTCCTCTTTCCCCCACTCACAGCTATCGCATGAGTATGATTATTCTTTCTCTACAATTTCTTCGCCGCTAGAAGAACATTAGCAGATTCAATGTCAGACATGACTACCTGAAATGCAAAAAAGAAGGTAAAAGTAAGAAAGTATACCGATTGCAGGAATTGGTCCAGGAAGATATAGTATTCCATTCGGCCCCCGCGCTAATAAATGATAACCAAAGATGGATGCCTAAGAGGCTAAATTAAAAATCCACTTCCCCTGCTCCAAGAAGCGAAACACTTGTAGCCTCGGATTTAGGTCATTAGCTTTAACTTTCCTCTTGGGGGGAGTTGAGATAGACCAGGTTGCCGGGAAAGAGGGTACTCTTCATTAACATAGATGTAAAGCCAAAACTCCTTGTAATTGTGCACAGAGGAAGGCCAATTGGTGAAGCGGTACATACCATTCCTCCGTACAAATTGGTAGTGATCATCATCTTTATCCCGCTTGATAAAAAAATCTTGCAGAAGAAGGTTGCATTAAAATTTAATCCCAAGTCAAGACACAACTGATGATGGCCTATCATCACCACCCATGCATTCGGGTGAAGCTCTGCTGGACACAAACCCTAGACTTCTAAAAGATCAGTAACGAAGGCTGGAAGTAGATACCTGAAGACACATCTGATGACATCTAGATACATGCTGAAATAACCAATGGGAGGAGCACTCACCCGTTGATCCACACTCGGCAATAAAATGTGACAATCCTTAAGCCACGGATACATCAAAGCCTCCTTTTGTATATAATCCTCATGGATGCACGAGATCATGTCATCCACTCAAGGAGTCATATTCCTCTCCTCTCCAACATCCTCCCCTTTGTTGTTCTCCTCTCAGCCACTCATGCCCACTTCCTTGACCGATTGAGCACCCTCCTCATCCCTATAATTCTCTACATCCTCCTTCACCTTAGAGGAATTCGCTTCAAGGCTCATATCACTCATGTGCTCTACACTTACATCACCCGTCAAACGGACCCAACTGGAAGCATTTGAGTTACTCATCTTTCTCCTAGCGGTGCGCTTAACCCTAAGGGTGAGACGGTAATTAGAACTATCAATCTTTAGAGGGGGGCACAATCTAGATAACAATTCAGCCACTTCGTGATCTAGTTTGCGAGACTTCTCACTATCATAACTACTACTGGGTGAAAGAGAATTGCATAGATTCGCCATTTTTAAACCAAATTAAAGATCTGAAAGCGCTAAAATGAAGAGCAATGATGAACAAGCATACAATTCCCCAGAAAAATACAACATTAATAGCATAGGCGAACCAAAAGAGGAATTCAGAATCGAAGCAAGGTGCAAATCATAAACTAAAAGCGCAAACATCTCAAGTATATAAAAACATTTGCATACGAAGCAACACAAAAGCAAAAGTATGGTAGGCATTTCCAGGAATCAAGCAATGTCAGAACAATATCCTCAAAAACGAAATTAAATGGCAGCGAAATAAGGAAACTCACCGGAATTGAAGAAGGAAGAACAAACGGCGAGAAAACTTGCTTGAAGAAAGATCACCGGAAATCCTCAAATAGCCGGAGAAATAAGAAACCAGAAACTTTGAAGAAGTGAAAGCGTAAAAAATAAAAAATGAACAAAAACGCGCTATTTAAAGCAATTGTGAAAAGACACCTCTTCAAATTCAGCCGTTGATTACATCCACGGCTTGCACGTCACCCAAGAAAGAATTAATGATAAAATAGCTATCATAAACTGACACAGGCTAATATGAAAAGTTGGGACCAAATGCTCACTCGACAGACGAATCTAGAGCGGAAAATGAAAGGTCCGACCGAATGCACACACAGAGGAAACAAATCCTAAAGAATTTGACAAGATGCTAGGGGGGACTTCTATTGACTCGGTATTTCATAGATACCGCGTGGAGGATCTACAAGCCGCCACGTCACCAAACGGTCCCAAGGCCTCCTGACCATCCATGTGGATAATCAAGACAGCGCTGACCTATTTGAGAGATAGAATCCCGCAATAACTGTACTTCCTAAATAGATAAACATGAATAATATCCTTTCCTAGACGGATAAATAAGAGTAAATCCACTATAGAGGAAATCACGGCTAAACAGGATCCTTACATGATAAGGATTCTACATCAATAACAGAAGTTCACTCTTGCCCAAGAAGGTAACAAGGCACTATAAATAGGTTATTCCCTCACTACAGGTATCACATTCAAAACCCTAAAACACACTTTCTTACTTGCCTCCTCTTTATCACCGTCGCTTACTTAAGCATCAGAGAGGCTACGCCGTTCACACGGCTAGTCACTTTAACGTCCTTTTCTATCTTGAAGCCCCCATCTCCAATAAAGATAAATCCTCCCTCTTTCTATAAAAGTTAGTCCAAAAAATCCATATCTTTATCACTCTTTCGCAGTTTAATTACGTTTTGGAGGAAAATGCGGTTAATATCAAAATCTACACTTTTCTTAAAAAATATAAAAATTAATTAAAAAACCTAATTGAGTCGCAGACGCATTTTGAGTTGAAATAATTTAAAAAGAGATAAAAAGAAAAAGTACAGCAAATAAAAATTGATTAAAAATATGAAAAAGTGGGAGCCAATACTACTCCTAAGTCTCATCCAATCATTATCCCCTCCATCAATAGCAGCTTAAAGTGACTATGTTAATTTTGAGATGAAACGTTGGAATTTATATATATACATTTTTTAGAGTTTACGTGCAATGAATTTCAAACATTTAAATTTAATAATTATTTGAGATTTGTTAAAATTTGTATTTTTACTGATTACAGCTCTAAAAAACCTTAATTCAAACTCTTATGAGAAAGAAAATTTGATATTCCAACAGTTATATCTCATTCATTTTACCTCATTTAAATCTTAATATGTGACTAATTTAGGAGAGAGAGAAATTGAAATATGAAATTGATAAAAAAAATTATACGTGTAAATGGAAGGGGACAAAAAAATTATTTCATGTGATAAAAATGTAATATCCTATCTAAAGAATTTTACAAAGAATCGGTTATGGAAAAATAACATTTCACCCACCTTTTGTTACGTGTGTTTTTTAAATTTTGTTTGGGTTTTCAATTCTCTACAATTCTTGATTTATACAATTAAATTTTCATGACAGTTTTCAAGTAAATAAAAATTACAAGATGAATGAATAATAAAGTAGACAATTTAGTTTCAAACTTCAGAGAAAATAAAAAAAAAGTAAGACAATTATTTAGCTTTTGTTCAATCAACTTTCTATTTATTTTATTTACTATATTGCAAGATCTTTTCATCCATTCTGTTTGCTTATACAAATGGACTTTTAGATTTATACACATAAAAAAACTCGGTGGTGGCGAATAATGTTAAATTTGAAGGACTAATCAAAAAATAAATTGTGAAATAGTGATACTTTATATTCAAAAGGGAAAAACAATAACAAATATCCTGTTGTCTTGAATTACGATTTAATATAGTTCAGTTCAGTTCAGTTTAATTCAGTTCATTTTAGTTCAGTTCAGTTATGCGTAGTTATAAATTTACACTCACTTCGCTTCAGCTCAATTCAATTCAGCTCACTTCCGTTCAGTTCAATTCAGTTTAACCAACTTTAATTCAGTTTAACTTTTAAAAGTTGAAAAGAACATGACCTAAATAATTAGGTCATCGGGTAAGTTTTAATTTTGGTGTAATAAATTGTACCTTCAATATTTACCATCATACCAAAATTTCATATTTATACAAATATATAATTCTATTGTATGAACTATGGATTACACAAAATAAAGGAAAACAGTGATATCAATTGAGTGTAGTTTAATTGATAAATTACTCAATATTAATGGTGAAAGATCATAACTTTAATATCTAACCTCTTTAAAAATAATTTAAAAAAAAAAGAGTGATAAGTTTATTTTTCCCTCCTTAAGAATTTAAATTTTGTGATTTAAAAAGAATGTTGAGTGTTGAGTTAAATTTAGTATATAAAATTGTTTAGAAAGAAGACAAATAAAGAGGGCAATAAGCTCCACAATGATAGATTTGAAATGAAATGAAATGAAAATAGAACAAAATATGTTATATGGACGCCGGTTTTGACACGTGGGATCCCAGTCGGTAACTATGGCCGGTCACCAGTCGATTACTATAAAGGCGGGCCGGTCAAGTGTGTTAAATTGGCCCCGCCTGCGGGGATCATACAATGAGTACAGCACTATACGTTTCTACTCTAGCTCGAAGAATATCTTGTCTTTTGCTTGTAATAAAATTCTTTTCGTATATTTATGGGAATTTTTATTGAGATAATTTTATTTATAAATAGTTATATTTAAAATTTTTTTATTTTTTTTAGTAAGTTATTTTTTTGAAATTCGAGCCTTCTTTCACTTTAATTTATCTAACCTGTATTATCAAATGATATCCATGTATTTGTTATAATGAAAAAAGAAAAAAAAATAGTTTAGTTCATATCATTCCATTCTAATTTAACTAATTGGCTTTCATAGTTTTACATTTAGATGAAAGTAAGTTCAGTCCATATCGGTGCAACTATTATTGGATTTGTTGGTTAAGATACATGAATTAAATATGCACAACATGCATGCGGAATTTTAAAATTTTATCCTAGTCAAAGGAACTCCTAAGCATGACATGATTGATATATATATAATAGTTTATAATTATTCATAGGTCATAAACACTTATAAAAGGATCTTGCAATAATTAATTCACTTACCAGTTGAAGCGCGTTTCAATGTCAGCGGAGTGACCCCTAGCTTCTGCGTGCACATGCACCAAAGTAGAAGCCCTCTATAATTGATCCACAAGAGCACCACCGACCAAAACTTTTTAGAAAGGTAGACCGAAAAATATTAGAAGGTTGCTATACCTTCCTAATAAATAATTCTATAAGAACTTCCCTTAAATTCTTGATCCAACCTCGAAGTAAATATTTCTTTCGAAAGATTACTCAAGAGTCTCAAGAAAAAATAAGAGAAGGAAGAGAGAATGAGATAAAAAAAAATAATGAAGAGAAAATCTCTATTTATAGTGGTAGGAAAAAATCACAAAAAAAATATAATTCATCCACTCACCGATAGGATTTAATTTAAATAAGGGGAAAATAGTTAATTCAATATTAACCCAGAGTTAGGGACCAATTGCATAACTGGGAGCAAGCTCCCCAGTTGAAATCCAACACTGTTGGCCAGCGGCCAGCAATAAGGCTGGGCCTGTGTAGGTGCGTAGGTCCAGAGTCCGCGGCAGCACAGTGTGTTGGCCTGCTGGGCTACTCACTAGCGCCGCCCAACGGGTTGTGCATTGCACGGCTCATGTTGGGCCGCGCAAGGTGAGCGGTGGGCTGCGCCTTGCAGCCTGCCTAGCCCAAGGCCTCACAAACCTTGTGCAGTGTTGTGCAAGGAACATTACTTTGGCCCTCACACGAGTCATGTCTCAAAAGCTATCCAACGGCTTTCTCACAGACCCACTAGCGCAAGTTTGTGCAATACCCAATACTCGAGAACTGCTTTGATTGGTTCTTGTTTTCCCTTCTATTTAATTCTCTTATTATTTTTTGGTCCAACCAATAAAATTGGTCTAACCAATTAGGGTAAACTTAAAAAATATCCATGTGTTTTGAATGTTTTGCAAAAAGGTCCTTGTGAAATTTTTTCTTTAAAATGAGTGTCTGTGGTTTCAAAAGTTAGCAAAAACATGCTTCTCAAAATTTTGAAACCACATTCGGAAGGGTAATATTGTCCATTTTAAAGTGAAGGTTTGCAACTTTGTTTATAAAAATACACACATTAGTGATAAATTTTAGAATTTTTTTAGAAGTAAAAATACTTATTTTAATTAAAAATTGACGATAACTTTAAAAAATCATAAACAAATGAATTTTTTTAAAAATTCACTCAAATCTTGATAAATAATTCACAAATAATATAGTTGAAATATAAGAATGTTAAATTTATTGAAATAACTTTCATTCCCCTTGCAAATGTGGTTTTAAAATTTGGAGAAGCATGTTTTTGCTAACTTTTGAAACCACATGCACCCTTTTGAAACAAAAAATTTCATAAGGAACTTTTCGAAAAGCAACCAAAACACAAGGCATGTTTTTGAATTTTACCCTTAGTTTTATAATAATACAATAGTATTTAAAGTATTATAGATTATTGTTATTATTAATATAACGATATTTTGATGTATTATTATATATATTATTAATTATTTCAATTTACTTTTAATATTTTTAATTTCTGTTCATCTGTAGTTCAGTTTCAATATCTACAGTTTCAGTTCAGTTTAGTTTAGTCCAGTTCAGTTTAGTTCAATACTGCTACTTATAAGTTGAAAATAACAGAGCCTTAGTCTAACAGTTCTTTACATGACTCAATCGTAACTCAAAACGTGCTACCTCTTAGGATTCCGTAATATATTGGTAATTCTGATTTTCCGAACCCTTCAGTTCATTATTTCTTTTTAATGTTCATGATTAGTTATTGAGTCAATTTCTTGAATCAATACTTATTTCTTAATTATCGATATCTATGTGTTTATCTGTGTCTAATAAGTCAAGTTTGTACCAATTAAAGTGAAAGGGTAGAGTTATGTGCATGAATTATCTCTGTTGTAAGACATAAGCACCATTCCTGAGGATGTGAAATCATAGTTGTCAAGGTGCTATGCGCAACCTAGGCGCTGGGGGCTATGCGTGCCTCAAGACGAGCCGCGCTTGAGGTACGCTAGGCGTATAAAATTTATAAAAAAATATTTTCTTGAAAAGTGAACTTAAATGTAATAATAATACTAGAAAAAGAACTATGAGGGAGTTTGGTTAGGGGGTTTCAGGAAAGGGAAATGAAATCAAAATATCTGATTCCCTTTGTTATTATTTTTTTAGACAAGGGAATCAAATTCACTACCCATTTTGGGTAATGAGATTATTCCTTTCAAGGTCTTTTCATTTATCTCACTCCACTAGGTATTAGCATTCTCTTTCTTTGTCTTTCTTCAATATTATTATCTTATAATTAAATTATTATTATTATTATTATAAATATATAAAATAATAGTATTATAATAATATTATTGTACATTAATGAAAAATAATATTATATAATTAATAATAATAATAATAATAAAAAATAATATTATTATTCTATATAACCAAAAATAATTTATAAAAATAACTATTAATTATTTTTTCATATCTTAATAATATTGTTATAATATATATACAGTATTATTATTATTAAATAATAATACCAATCTAGCTTTGAATTATTGTTACTACTCTTAAAATAATATGTACAACATATTAAAGTAAGTTAAAACCTTAAAAAATAAAAGTGTCTCTGAGGCGTGCCTAAGGCGCACGAGCCACGCACCAAAGGCGCCCCTATTTTAGGTAATGATTGTAGAAAAATGGCTTAAAAAATTTAACAAATAAAATGACATAAACAAACTTGATTGTTTACTTTCTTAGCATTCTTTCCAGTTTTTCATATACCTAATTTGAAAGTTTAGTTATTCATTTGTTTTGTAAAAGTTGGTGTGTTGATGGTTCTTTAAGATGCAAGCTATAAATTTATTAAGCTTGTATTCCCTCCTTTGATGAATGTTCTAGTTATTATTTCTATAGTGGAACAATAAATTTAGAAATGGAATGACATTTCTTTTGCTTTAGATTATGTCATTGAACTTATCCTTTCTAAATTGAATGTCTACTGTAATTTTTACTTTAGAGGGCTTATAATGAAGGTTTATTAGTGCAAGATGATTACGGCTATAAAATTTATTTGATGCATTCCTTTTTGTATCATGCAATATGTCTAATCTGGTTTAATTGTGATGCGGGTACACACTGATTATAACAATGATCGTCTTGGATGATGTAAGTTTGTTCCCTAGCATTTATTTTCTTAACTCGTTGAGCAAATACATGTTGTGCAACCTATATATGAATTGAATAATTTATAGCTTAGTGTTACGACCCGCTAAAATGCCTAAAAATTTCGCCTAAGTATGCTATAAATAAGTGCCATGGCATGGGCTAACAAAATGCAAGCCCAGCCCGCACAAAGTCCCTTAAAAGCCCGCAAAAGTCCAAGCCCAAAATGGCAGCCTGGATAGTGACGGAAATCCCCTTGCAGAAACTGCAAGGAAAATTCCAGAAGCGTCCAGAGTGTTGCAAGAGACTCCGGAAAGTGTTGCTAGAAGATTCCTGACACCCAAATCCGTCAGAAACTCCGGAATTCTCTTAGAAACTGACTTTGGCAGATTTTTTTTTGTATATTTTATTGTAATTAAATACTAGCCACTAGTTAGGTCGGTTGTAATTTCTATAAATAGGCTTAAAGCCTCATTTGTATGCATACATAGCCTTGTAAACATTCTCTCTTTGTAATAGAGCTTACAATTCTCAAGTGCCATTCTCCCAAACTCCTAAACCTCCACTTGATCCTTGTGCATTCTCCAACACAACATTAGGCTTACTTAGCTACTCCTTGGTGAAGAGTGTCTAAGTGCTGGCGAGGAAAACTCCAGCCTCGTTACAGGTGGTATCAGAGCAACGGTTTCGAACCAAGGTACCCGGTGTTTGAAGAGAGAATCCCGCACATATGGCAAGTGATGCTGAGCGTGCTAGTGCTGCTGCCCAAGAACAAGAGCAGGTTCGTGGGCGTGAGGAAGAACGGAGTCGCAAACAAGTAAGGCGTGATAAGTCCAAGGCTCCTACCCCTAGGGATGTTGCGGAGTCTCGCTTTGTTGCAATAGAGCAGGATGTCGCTGACATTCGTGCTACGTTGGGGGAATTGTCGGATCAATATGATAGCCTCATGCAAGAGAGTGAAACAATTGGTGAAGTCACTAGAAGGCTTATTGATTCTGTTCGCAATGTGCTTACTGAGAGGATGGATTCAGAAATACAAGCATTACGCGATGAAATACGAGAGCTGCAACGCCAAATTCGTTCGCATCGCTGCCCTGGAAGTCCCGCTAGTGGTAGCGTCAGCAGTGGCCTACCTGTCTCCACACAAATTCTTCAAAAACCGTCGAATTACAACGGTAGTCGAAATGCTGCAACCGTTGAGAACTTCCTGCTCGGTCTGGACCAGTATCTTCGTGGCCTAAACATCCTCGAGGATGAGTTGAAAATAGCCACAGCCCAGTCCTTCCTACGAGACACGGCCCAACAGTGGTACCGGCGAAGGTGTCTTGAAGCAGAAAAAGGAGGAAAAGGCATCGAGACGTGGGATTAATTCAAGGCCGAGTTGCGGAAGATGTTCTGTCCGACGAATGCCAATGAAGAAGCGCTAAGGAAGCTTTGGCGTGTGCGTCGAACAGGTAGCATTTCTGATTATGTGAAGGACTTTACTGAATTATTACTTGAAGTGGAAGGTATGCCGGATAGCGAAATCCTTATCCGCTTCAAGGACGGTTTAAAAGACTACGCAAGGGCTGAAGTTAATCGGGGGAAGCCTACATCCCTTGATGAGGCCATTGCCATTGTGGAGAACATGGTTGATTATTCCTCAAGCTCAAAGAAGGATAAAGCGAGAAAGAGTGGGGGAGAGAAGAAGAAATTCGCCGAGAAGAAGGGATACCATGACAAGAAAGGAGGCGATTATCACAAGCCAAGTGGTGACAAACAAAAGGGCCTTTCTCAAGGTAAGAAACCCCCTAAACCTTGCTTTATTTGCAAAGGGCCACATTGGACAAACGATTACCCCGACAGAAAAACTTTAAGTGCAATCGTGGCCGACTACAAACATCGGCAACCCGATGAAGCTGAAACTGAAGCAGAAATCGGGTCGATACAACAACTCCACGCGATGGAATCAAATTCCAGAAGCGTTGAGAAGAAGGGGCTATTACATGCGGATGCGGAGATCAAAGGAAAATCCGCATGTGCGATGCTAGACACGGGTGCATCCCATAATTTCATAGATGAGAAAGAAGCCAAGCGATTGGGGCTGAAGTACAAGGTGTACAATGGCTCGATAAAAGCTGTGAACTCACAAGCAAAACCTATTGCTGGGATAGCGGAGAAAGTGAAGATCAGAATCGGTGATTGGCTAGGTGAGACTTCCTTTACCGTTATTCCTATGGATGATTTTAAAATTGTCCTTGGGTTGGCTTTCTTCGACAAAGCAAGCGCATATACTATCCCCAAGAGAAATACATTGTTCATTGAAGGCACACAACGAATCTTTTCGGTCCCACTTAAATGTTGGACGAAAGTGGAAAGAATGCTTTCTGCCCTTCAGTTTAAGCGTGGCTTGAAGGATTCGCAATGCTATCTAGCAAGCGTAAGGCAGCTGCGCAAAGATGAGAATGAAGGACAGGCCTGCGATCCGCTTCCGCAAAACATACAAACTGTCCTTGACGAGTTTAAAGATGTGATGCCTGATGAACTGCCGAAGAAACTTCCACCGAGGTGTGAGGTTGATCATCAAATCGAGCTGGAACCTGGTTCTAAACCACCCACCATGGCTCCCTACCGCATGGCTCCACCCGAATTAGAAGAATTAAGGAGACAGCTAAATGACCTCCTTGATGCAGGTTATATCCAGCCCTCTAAAGCCCCATACGGTGCTCCGGTATTGTTCCAAAAGAAGAAGGATGGGTCCCTTCGGATGTGCATTGACTACCGAGCACTCAACAAAATAACAATCAAGAACAAGTATCCTATTCCCCTCATCGCAGATCTGTTCGATCAATTGGGGAAGGCCAGGTACTTTTCCAAACTTGATCTTCGCTCGGGTTATTATCAAGTAAGGATTGCCAAAGGTGATGAGTCCAAGACCACTTGTGTAACACGTTATGGAGCATTCGAGTTTCTTGTGATGCCCTTCGGATTAACAAATGCTCCAACAACGTTTTGCACGCTAATGAACAAGATTTTCCACCAATTCTTAGACAAGTTTGTGGTCGTGTACTTGGATGACATTGTTGTTTATAGCAACACACTTGAAGAGCATGCTCACCATCTCCAACAAGTCCTCCAAGTATTACGACAAAATGAATTGTATGTGAAGAAGGAGAAATGTTCGTTTGCCAAAAAGGAGGTGGATTTTCTTGGCCATAAAATTAAGGAAGGGAAGTTGCTCATGGATCCCTCCAAAATGTTGGCAATCCAAGAATGGAAAGCCCCAAGTGGTGTACCCGAGTTGAGATCATTCCTAGGCCTTGTGAACTATTATCGACGGTTCATCAAGGCATATTCTGCCATTGCCGCACCCTTGACGGAGCTGCTTAAGAAAAACCAAGCATGGAAATGGACGCAAGAGTGCGAGGATGCATTCAACAAATTAAAGGGGATAATCTCGACCGAGCCAGTAATGGTGCTGCCAGATTACACAAAGCAGTTCGAGGTGCAAACTGATGCATCGGACTTTGCCATTGGGGGCGTACTGATGTAAGATAGAAGGCCAATAGCTTACGAAAGCCGCAAGCTGAACGAGACAGAAAGGCGGTACACTGTCCAGGAAAAGGAAATGACGGCAATAATCCACTGTCTCCGTACATGGCGCCATTACTTACTTGGGAGCAAATTTGTTATCAAAACAGACAATGTAGCAACCAGCTACTTTCAGACACAAAAGAAGCTGAGCCCGAAGCAAGCAAGATGGCAGGATTTCTTGGCTGAGTTCAATTATTCCCTGGAGTACAAACCTGGAAAGGCGAACCTTGTAGCCGATGCCTTAAGCAGAAAGGCAGAACTTGCAGCCATAACTACGAGTCAGCCTCGTACTAACTTCCTTGACAAAATTAAGGAAGGGATGAGGGAAGATCCAATAGCAACCAACTTAGCAAAGTTGGCCGAAGAGGGAAAAACTCGGAGGTTTTGGCTTGCTGATGGCATTCTCTATACAATTGGCCGACGTGTGTATGTGCCAAAATGGGGGAATTTGCGGCGAGAAATCTTGAAGGAGTGCCATGATTCGCTGTGGGCCGGCCATCCAGGAATGTCGCGGACGTATGCTCTTATTCAAGACACGTACTACTGGCCGCGAATGGAAGATGATGTTGAAGCTTATGTTCGCACCTGTCTAGTATGTCAACAAGATAAGAGCGAGCATAAGGCACCTGGCGGATTGCTTGAACCTCTGCCTGTAGCTGAACACCCTTGGGAAAGTATTTCGATGGACTTCATTGTGGGAGTACCAAAGGTTGATGGCTATGGGTGTATTATGGTGGTTGTTGATCGCTTTAGCAAATATGCCACCTTCATACCTACCTCGGCAGAATGCAAAGTAGAGGAAGCTGCCCGCCTCTTTTTCAAGAACGTGGTGAAGCTATGGGGAGTTCCGCGCAGCATTGTAAGTGATCGGGATCCTCGCTTTACAGGAAAGTTTTGGCGAGAATTATTCAAGCTGCTAGGTACGGATCTGAACTTCTCCACAAGTTTTCATCCACAAAGTGATGGGCAAACTGAAAGAATAAATGCGCTCTTAGAAACATATCTAAGACATTATGTGAGTGCCCATCAGCGAGATTGGGTAAAGATGCTAGATATTGCCCAATTCTCGTACAATTTACATCGTAGCGAGTCTACGGGGAAGAGTCCCTTTGAGATTGTCACGGGACGACAACTGTATACTCCGCAAGCACTTGTGGCTGCCGACTCAAGCAACATACCTGCTGCCTACAAGTTTGCCAAAGATTGGCAGGAAGAGTCCGACATTACAAGGGTATGTCTTGAGAAGGCATCTCAGAAAATGAAAAAGTGGGCTGATAAAAAGCGCCGACCCCTCGAGTTTGTCGAAGGAGACTTGGTGATGGTTAAGTTACTTCCATTCCAATACAAGTCTCTAAGGAAAGTGCATAAAGGGTTGGTAAGACGATACGAAGGCCCCTTTTCGATTGAAAGGCGCGTTGGAAAAGCTGCCTATCGGGTGAAGCTTCCGCCAAAAATCAAGATTCATCCAGTCATGCACGTAAGTATGCTGAAGAAGTACAACGCAGACGAGGATGATCCATCAAGGAATGTCTCTCACCGTGCGCCAACAGCGGTTGTCACTGAATTTGATAGACAAGCCGAGGCTATCCTTGATGAAAGGGTGGTTAGAAAGAAGCGAGTGCCCGCGTACATGGAGTATTTAATCAAGTGGAAGGGCTTGCCGAAGGAAGAAGCAAGTTGGGAGCGCGAAGACCTTCTATGGCAGTTCAAAGACTTGATTAAAGACTATAAAGGCAAAGACGTGTCGAGGACGACACAAAATTCAGTGGAGGAGGGTGTTACGACCCGCCAAAATGCCTAAAAATTTCGCCTAAGTATGCTATAAATAAGTGCAATGGCATGGGCTAACAAAATGCATGCCCAGCCTGCACAAAGTCCCTTAAAAGCCCGCAAAAGTCCAAGCCCAAAATGGCAGCCTGGATAGTGACGGAAATCCCCTTGCAGAAACTGCAAGGAAAATTCCAGAAGCGTCCAGAGTGTTGCAAGAGACTCCGGAAAGTGTTGCTAGAAGGTTCCTGACACCCAAATCCGTCAGAAACTCCGAAATTCTCTTAGAAACCGACTTTGGCAGATTTTTTTTGTATATTTTATTGTAATTAAATACTAGCCACTAGTTAGGTCGGTTGTAACTTCTATAAATAGGCTTAAAGCCTCATTTGTATGCATACATAGCCTTGTAAACATCCTCTCTTTGTAATAGAGCTTACAATTCTCAAGTGCCATTCTCCTAAACTCCTAAACCTCCACTTGATCCTTGTGCATTCTCCAACACAACATTAGGCTTACTTAGCTACTCCTTGGTGAAGAGTGTCTAAGTGCTGGCGAGGAAAACTCCAGCCTCGTTACATTAGGCACTCTTGACCTTTTAGTGTAACATAGGTAGTATTCATAATATGTTTTAGTTATGCATATATTTTTGTTGGTTTGGATTGTGGTATGTAACTTTAGTTGTAGGGTGAAGTCTCACCAATCATGATAGTTTGAAATTTTTGATCTCACTAAATCTTGTTGATGAGCCCTGCCTATTGTTGACTTAAGAGAATAGCTCATCTTGTTTGTGAATTGCATTATAATAAACATTGTCATAAGTATGATTTCATTGAGCAATATTGGCAAATTTCAAGTTCAAACTGGTACTCTTGAATTTAGTGATATTGAACCTTTTGTATATCTTAGACTTATGTTATTCATGGTAGCTCCCTTCAATCCATATATTATAGTGTTTTTTTTTATTTTTTCGATTATACATTCTGCAAGGGAATTGTACTTGCAAATCTGCAAGTGAAATTGCAAGTTACTTGCAATTCTGCAATGGAATTTGCAACGGAATAGAAAGCCCTTGCAGATCAATCTGTAAGCGCGTATATTGCAACGGAATCAGTACCGTTGCAATTTCGTTGCAAAATGGCTTCTGCAACGGAGATTCCGTTCTGTTGCAGAATCCGTTGCAGATAATCAATTTTCTTGTAGTGAGCCGCCAAAGTTTTTCCTAGCTCAACTTCCTCTCCAGGAATTGATTGACTTAGAGTGTCAGATCGTAGTGGACTCCGATGACTTTGATCGATCATAGATGGCTCTCTAGCAAGGGCATATGACCCCGGATACTTGGAATGTCACGTGCCTGTGACTTAATCCCGGTTGTACAACAGTATCAATACAATTCCCCGTTTCCATCAATGGTTAAGTGCCATCTTGTTTCTTGGGCTCAGTTTAAGTGTTAGCCCACTAGTAGCCTTAGAGGCTACTCCAGTAGTTTAGTCTTGCTACCAAAGTACACAACTCAACCATATTAATGTGTTGACTAGGATCTCAGCCTATCAACTCATACTTTGATCAGAGGTTTACGAGTGTGTCACTTCTAACAAGTGACCAAGGTATAACACCCTTATATTATTATAACCAGAGTGATGGATTTCATCTTGACTACTTAGCTTACGAACTGACAAACATCAACTATACCCGTAATCACCCATATCACCCAGTTTATAGGATGCTTAGGTATGACCCAAATTATAGCAACACCTGAACAAGGTAACTAGTATATCAGGTCTGAGGATATTCGTATTGCTATTGCAATAAGACAAAACACCAAAGCATAATATAGATTATTGAGTGTTGTCTTATAGCGGCCTCCAATGTATTTCCCTGAATAATTGATGTGTTAACTCTAGGCACCACCCTTCAGCACGGGAGATATGTTGCTTGGATCTAATCCAAGGAGTATGCCGACACATGCTAGTATGTCCGTATTTATCAATGTCCAGTCTTGATGATACTATGACTAGGTATATTTAGACATATCATAATTTCACACGAACCAGTTCTCACCCTACATAGTCCCACTATGCTCTTGCAATCCACGATACGATATTGTCAAGGACTTTTGCTAACACATCAATGAATATATTCGAAACCAGTCATAATATATTTTCGATGTCATCGATATAATATAAGAAATGTCTTTATTAATATAATTTATTTGTACAAAATTAAAGATAGATATATTGCTCTAATTACTTCTGGGCAGACATCATATCTAGGGGTGTTAACGAGTCGAACCGAGATCGAATAGTGCAGGGCTCGGCTCGGCTCGTGAACATATTTGCTCAGGCTCGGCTCGGCTCAAAGGTCATCAAGCTTAGAAAAATGAAGCTCGGCTCGTGCTCGTGAAAAGCTCGGCTCGAGTTCTCGAGCTCGCGAGCCTAAAAGAGCCTTAACATAAATGCACTATTGCAACAAAATAAAAGTGTTGCCACTAAGTTTTTCAATTTTAATGATTAAAACTGATTTATGGCAACACTAGTGAAAAAAATGATTGCATCATTAACATGACATTTTGTTACACTTTTTCAAAAAAATCGGAAAATACATTTCAAAAAAATAACGCAATTCATTCGCGCTTAAAGAAATACATTTAAAAAATTTAAACTAACATCATAATATTTTTACCATGATCCGTAATCACTCTCATTTCGTCTCTTTCTATGTTCTATCCTATGCAATTCCATATTCATCACCACTCTTACAAAGAAGTAGCAAGTTATTTTAAATCATCATTTTATAAATAATTATCGTAAATGAATAATTATTACTCACCAATCATATATAAATAATTTATTTTTCACTAATTTATTAACTACAAAAATTATACGAACATGTTTGCGAGCTTTCGAGCCGAACCTTAGAAGGCTTGGTGTGGCTTGTTAATATCTCGAGCCGATCCCGAACTCGAGTCAAGCTCTATCGAATCGAACTCTGACCGAGCTTTGACCAAGCCGAATCTCTAATTATTTGCAAGCCACTGGACTTATTAACACCCCTGATCATATCTAACAAGATTGTTCACTCCAGACATTAATATTTTTGAAGCGTTTTTAGAGGCTTGTTATATTTTGACTTATAAGCAATTAAGCTATAATATAAATTCTGTAGTTTATTTAAGTAGTTTATACGTTTTTATAATATGACCAAGTAAATAAATGTTCATTTATTTTGATTCACCAAAACATTTTTAATGGAAAAGCAAAGTTATTTAGAAATATTTAAACCAATTTACATATTTTTTTTTGCTATAACTTAATTACTCGTTAGAGATTTTTTTTTTCTCCTTTCAAGAGTAGAATCAAGCAAATAGAATTAAAATTATTCAACATGGTGGTTCCAAGAACACTGTTACAGTTTTTAATTTATATACTTGAAATTAATTAACAAATGGCAGCTAGCTTCATATTTTCAATCAAATGAAAAGTATGAAAAAATATCATGCTTCTAAGAGCTTCCCTTTGTTCCTTTTTCGGAAAAAATAGCTCTGATTCGTTTCCTTTCCCAACTGAAATGAAACTTCCTCAATTGATATTATAAATGAGATAACCTAATTATACGGATACATTTTAATATAATAATATGTATGAAGTGTCAAAATTAGATCAATGATTTATAAATTTATAGTCTCCGTGGATATGGTGAAATATTTATTATTCAATTAATTTTTCATTGTTTTTAGACCGTTATTCTGAGATCTTGAGAAGAGGTATCAGAGTTAAATGGATTGATTGGTTTGAGTAC
The DNA here is from genome assembly GCA_947683365.1 of Euphorbia pulcherrima. NCBI lineage: Eukaryota > Viridiplantae > Streptophyta > Magnoliopsida > Malpighiales > Euphorbiaceae > Euphorbia > Euphorbia pulcherrima. Next base: position 77,582,706 of record CANTUS010000001.1, on the reverse strand, counting down.
AACGTTGTTCACAGGAGGGAGCACGACCGTAACCCAAATTTAGCGATAACTTTGACGGAAAAATTGTTGGGGCAGTTCTGAAATTGAGAATAATTGATGAAAACTAATATAAGTGAATACCATATAATATAATTGAAAAGTATTATATTATATGACATTAAAGTTTTGTGTTGTTACCAAGTTATAACAAAATAAGTTGGCAATACACTATCAAGGGCCAATTTATAATTGTTTTTCCAATCACCTTAAAATTGTTATAATACCCTAACATCGAGTGGCTATGCGGCAAACGGAAGTTCTGCTTCCATCTAATCTCACAACATTTCACGAACACATAAATTAGATTTAAAAAGATATGCGTATACCTCTTTGGAGTAAGTACTTCTAATATATTAGTTCTTTCAATGTTATATTTCTAACAATATGGTTTGAAAAAATAACTAAATTTCATACAATCGAGGGCTCTTTACCACAATTGAAAAAGAGTTTAAAGGGCAAACTTAAAAAAAGTATCATGTGATTTTACTCATTTGTAAAATGAGGTCTGATAATTTTTTTTTGGAAAATGAGGTATGTGATATCAAAAAAATTAACAAAAAGAGGATAAAAAATATTTTTTTATTCAAAACAGTGATGGTACAGAATATATTTTAATCAATTCAATATTCTCATAATTTAACCTTATTATTTAAAAATTATTCATCACGATTTGAGTAAGTTTTAGAGATTTTTTTCATTTTTTTATGATATTTTAAAGTTTATAATCATGTTTTAATTTTAAAAAAATAATTGCACTATTTATAAATTTTCAAATAATATCAATGTTGTGCATTGCATTTTTATTAATCAATCCATAAAATTTCGGATAAAAATAATCAAGATTACCCCTCGTCATGACATAATTTAATATTGATAATTCTCTTTTTACAAATTTCTTGAAATCACATACCCCATTTTAAAAAAAAATTCTCAAACCCTATTTTATAAATAACTAAAACGACCGGGTTATTTTTTAAAGTTTAACCTAGTTTAAGTTATGAGCACCAAATTAGGTCAATTTGATTTTCAAAGTTAATGTTTCTTTTTAGCTATTTAACTCTGCATGTAGATTTTGGACGTAAAGGATGTGGTCATAAGATTCATAACAATATTTCAGAAATTTTTTTATTATTTTACTTATACACAAAATCTATAAATTTTATGCATACAATGATTTAAAAGAAATTTAATTCCTTATAAATTAAGAGGCAATCACACCCAAAATACTTATTTTCACCAACAATCATAATTCAGCTAAGCATGTAACGAGATAAATAGTACTAGGAATCACTTATTGGAGTATTATTATAAACAAAAAAGAAAGTTATGATACAAAAAATAGTATTATTTAATTTTTTTTCCCATGACCAAGGATATTAATTAGGGGTAATAAAGAGGTCAACCATCTTCTTAACCGCTGGAAAAAATTTATTTTGAACTCTTTAAGCTATGAGTAATTTATGGTGGTACTATTGTCCATCCTTTAGCCGGATCGTGACACCTGCGCCCATACATAAATTATGAAATGGTCCATTTTGATCAATAATTCCACCAAACTACCTATTTATTTTCTTTTATAGAAAGACAAATTAAAAAAAAAAAACTCAATTTGAAAGAGTTGTGTCCCAAAAGCAAAGTGTCTCCACTCTCTTTCACTAATAAATAAATTAAACAACTTATCGCTATTCAATTATACATGTCCACCTTCTTCATTCCTACTTCTGTTTTTTATATGATAGTCACATGTTCTTGCCTTTACTATTTCCCATAATCTTTATTATACCATGTCGCTTTAATTATTCATTACAAGGGGATATTTATATCTATATTTTTCAACTTTAGATTTCTTTCGACTCCAATCTTAATATTTCAGTATACCCCTTATTACCCCAAAATTTGAGGTTTAAAACCGCGAGAATGCACAATAATGATATCAAATGAGCTAGTTCCAAATCTTATAGATTTAATTCATATGTCTCATTTTTAAATTTTTTTCCAAATTTTGTAAATTGAAGTGACATGTAAAGAAGTTATTGTTAGCAATAGCATTTAACACTTAAATTAATAGATAGTATTATTGAGACGTGATCCCACGATGCCAACAAAACTTGATTGTAATACCATTGTTTCTTCCATCCTCCAAACTCACATCTAACCGAACTATATAAATTTGATTGAAGTCTCTTTAATTCTATGAAATTTCAGTTTTAATTATGAAGTCTAAGGAAATCTAATAAATTGAACTCTTGAATACCTTTAACCCTTTTTTCTATGTATTTTCCATGGATCCTGTTAATTGATTTTGTTTTTCCATTTACATTTATACCTAGTTAAATCTTTTTTTTTTTATTAGTTTTGTGTAAATTTCGCTATCAAATTAGCCAAAAATGTCAAATCGTTTTCCAGAAAGGGATAATTAGTGAATAAATAACTAAATAACACACTTTTCCGGATAGAAAAGACAAAGTTTGTTTAACTACTTGACGACATAAAAACCCTCACAAATATAAATTTATTTACGTTGTATATGTGGGGGTGTGTATTGGATATGATCATGATAGAATATAATTAATGACAATTATATACTCCGATTAATACATCGACGGGTTAAGATGAAGCCATTTTCTAGTTATTCATGTATTTTCCGTATCTACTAGCTAGAAATATTATTTTTGTCATTAAATTCTTTTAGTGCATATTTCATGTTATTATGATTCTGTTTTGTATATGCCAGATTCTAAATTATATTTATGTATTTTCATCTATTACAAAGCCGGTTTGTTGGGTCGAAATTGATTTTGGGCTGTAAGAGAAAAATATATATTAAGGCTTTATAAAATACTACAGAAATCCAGAATACAGAGAAGCCCAAATGGCTCAAGTTTAAGTGCTTCAATTCAATGTTATTTATGCTCCTTATGTTCGACCGATATAAGTTGGAAGTTAACTGAAATGAATGTGATTTATGATTTTACACTAATACATTATACCTTCGTATGTTATATTTTCATCAAACCATTACCTCATTCTATTTTTACAAATTTGCAATCCAAATAACTTTTGTTTGACTAAACTGCCTTTTTTTTTTTATTTTTCATCTACATTATTTTCACATCATATTTTCATCTAAAAATTTATGTCTTCCTTGCTTTCTCCTTTCATTATGGCCTAGCTTGGAATTGTAAAATTAATTTGGAAATCTAATATTTTTTGCTTGGAATAAGAAAAAAAAATAGATTTCAATTTGTTATAATTCAATTCCACGGAATTATAGAATTTGCAAATCCAGTTTTTTTAATTAATAAAATTTGATTAAATTCCACGTTTTTAACATGTCATACCAATCAATGAAATTCATTTGAAAATGAATTAATTTTACATTGAATCTATTTCCAAAATAATTTTATATGATCCAAAAATTTAGGTATGCATTTCCGAGGAACTCAATTAATGAATATTCCATAAAATTATTCGATTGATTAATATGTGACATTAAAGAAAAATATCAAAAAACTGTTAGAGTGTAAAATTACCACAAATATGTTATTTTTATAAAGCTTCGACCATTTTATAATTACCAAGTTTGATATAATTTGTTATTACTAGCAAACATATGGTAGCGACTCTCACTACTACATAAGTGCACAATTGTAACAGCATTTAAGCATTGCATTAGGTGTCTTAACCATTACAATATGTCACTTTAATGTTACATTACCTAAATCATAGCCTTTGCGAATACTAACCTTGCAGTAGGTCTATTGCAATGTTTATTGGTATCTAATGTAACGGTAAATAAGTTTCTAAAGGCAATGTGGTAGAATTCTGTATTGCAACGGCTATCGTTACAATAGTGCAATCTATTGCAATGGTGTCGTTGCAATAGCTTGAACTATTGCAACGGTAGCCATTGTAATAGCTTGAACTACGACAACGGTGTCCATTGCAATAGCTTGAACTATTGCAATGGTTGATCGTCTAGCCATTGCAATATGACAATCTATTGCAACGACTTCATTGCAATAGCTCGAGTAATTGCAATGGTTGCCATTACAATAGTTCAAGTAATTGCAACAGCTGCCATTGCAATAGCATGAGTTTTGCAATAGTTATCCGTACAACTGCTGGAAATAACATTGACTATTGCAACGGTTGGCTTAAATTCACAATCGTCACAATAGCTGGTTCTATTGCAATGTTAATTTAAAATTAAAGAAGTTAAAATGAAATATATTAAATATTATATATTATATATATATATATTCAAGTAACTTAATACATATAAATTATTCAAAACAAAGTAACATCATTTGTCTCATATATCAAAATAATAAAATGATTCATCATAGCCTTAAATTGCTCCTCATGAATGCTTCATTCAAATTGCATATGGTCATCGTCTCCACCGATTGATCGTGTACCTACGTAAAATTCAACATAGTATAAGATGAAACAATATAAAAAAAAGTGATACAAATATGATTTAATAAGAAATTTATCAACACGGTATAAAATAAAACACTCAATCTTAAATGCGAGTAGCATGCACATCCATCAGACACAACAATGCTACTGATAATCAGTGGAAACGAGTAGTCCAATAAAAGCACCAATAGATGATACTGATAGTGAAGATCTAGAAATCGATCACTTATTTTCTTATCAACAAGATCATTAAAGTTTCAATAATGATCACTAGCTGAACTATAAAACTACCAAGCCAATAGAATGTGCATTTGTGCAAGTCTAACAGACTATCAGGCTTATCGCTCGAAGTAGCTTAGGAAAATATCTGCTCACATTCTCATGTGCAAGAAATTACATGAATCATGCGCATACATTAGCAATAAAATAACATGTTCAAAATGAATCGAATCACTTTTGTAAGCTTTTCTCTATACTCAAGTTGATTCAAATCCATTTATCAAGTTGAAAAATACTAAACATTTATGTAATTTATAGCACTTGACTATGGGAAAAATTAAACTAAGAGGCATGAAAGATTTATACACTAGATCATCAATCTGAGGGCGAGAAATAATATTATTCTTCTAAGAAGAATTACCTTATCACTATCATAGACCTCGAACAGAAACAAGTCAAGGACAACAAAAAATAGAACAATCAACTTTATACCACAAAGTACTGAAACGATCCATCAACATGTCCAATAAAGAAGATGAAAAAACAAACAGTTATGTAATTTATAGCACTTGACTTAACTATGGGAATAATCAAGGTAAGGACTAAGTAACTCAAAGTTGCAGTCAGACCAATCAGCAGAGTATTCGGGTGGTTCATCTAATTTCCAATCTTCACCATCACTAATCACTTGAAATCCATGCCCTTAGAGGACTCCGCTCTGGTGAAGACAAAAATTTAATTTCAAATTAACCATACAGTTTTCTTCAAATGGTACAGTCATTCCTAAAAAGTAAATAGTATATACTCAATTGATTATGAGCCTTGAAGCTGTGATCCTAAGAGGTACACTCGGGCGGGGTGGAATAATGTTTTCCTTTGTTATTATTGTAAGCCCATATGAGGCAATTTAAAAAAAATTGCTACCCTTAATTCTATTCAAGACCAACTGGCAGACATTAGTATCCAAGGGGGAGAGCAAGCAAGTTCCAATGGCAGAAATGATGAAATTATGCCTAAATATGTTCACCAGACCCGCTTACTAAGCCTAAACAAGATTGATCAAATTCAGAGAGAAGAAAATACAATACTAGCAATTCAGTTGGTGGGCTCTATCACAGACAAGGCATCCATCATTTCCTATCAAAATAATCGACATTTCAGACTATGTGTACAATGAAATAAAGAATAATGTAACAATATATACAATATCTTACAATATTGTCTTCTAGTACGTTGGTTTGTGTTATGGTTCCAGTGGAGCAGGGTTTACAATATGGACAATTTTGTGTTAAACCTATGTTAGCTATTCTTTATGATGTTTTTGCTTTTTATTAGCCAACTTGTATTTTTCGTTATTTCAATATTATGATTCTATCAACATCGTTATGATAATATCATTTATAAGAATTTTATGATTCTTAAGCTGGATAAGATGGTTTAAAATGAAGATTGGAATCAAATATGACAAAATGGTCAAAGTTACATACGGACGATACTTGTATTGCATTTAACGTGATGAGCATTAACATTGCTGATCTACCTGAGCTTCCTATACATAATTCCTTTCCTCAAAGTGCTTTTAAAAAATCAGAAGGAGGCCGTTGTTATTGGTGAAAATTGATACCATTTGTAATTTGATCAAAATTAAGACAATTTGCATATATGCTTAAGATCACTGAGTGCGATTAAGAAAGAACACGAAATAAAAAAATTGAAAAGCACATCACTGTATTCATGAACAACGACAAAGACAAACATAAAGAGGAAATATGACCAAAATAAAACCAAGAAAATTATGTGCATAAAATGCCCAATAATGAATACGTTTCCCAATCTACGAAAATAAAATCATACTCCTACCAATAAATAGAAATCAATCGACAATCCAAATCTGAACCCTAATCTAAACCCCAAACAAATCTAAGCTTATGATTGAAAACAATTAGAAAAAAAAACAATTGCTGGAAAACAAAGAGAGGAGAAGGAGGATCATACCGAGGCAGAGCAAAGGAATAGAGTAACATAAGGGAGAAGCAGCGGGAAAAACCTCTAATACTGGCGGTAGACGTAGAGATCGAGATTATAGAGAAAGGTTACAGAAGTAGTTTAGAGATTGAGATTACGGAGGAGCGGGTTTAGGGTTCGAATTATTTTGAAGGGACTTCAAATATTTTTCTAAATTAGAGAGGGAGAGTAAATTTTTTTGGCGGAAAGTGAAATTAATAGTCTATAATAGCTATATGTCTTTATTTTGTTCAACTTTTTTTTTGATAATTAAGGCTTTTTTTGATTAGGCTAGGCATTGAACCTAGAGCCTCCCACCACTAAAATGAGTGGTGTACCAACTTTAGTATAAATAAAAGGTCTTATTTTATCTAAATTATAAAACCATGGCATATAATAACTAAAATCCCTTTTAATAATATGGCTTAATAGCAAATTATATGTCAATTATATTTGCATCTTGTTAGATATAAAGAATGCATGTGTCGATATTAATTATGATAATATAATGCATTTTCAATTTGTACATATATAGTTTATATTGGGCAAGCTTGAAACATGTGGCTTATAGTTACAACTATGAGGCCCTTATTTGGTGAATCAACTTGATAGGAAAGACTATAAAAGTAAAATAGAGAGGTTGAGTCCAACCATTCCCTGTATGGTATAAAAATAAGTATATATAGGGAACCCTATTTTAGTGAATGAATATTAAATTGTTATTTGATTTTAATTTTTGTTTTTTAATTAATTGTTGTTGGTTGATTAACATAAAATAATTAATAGGGATCGTAATATAGGAAATGAAAAATAGGGAAGATCGTTGGAGAAAAAACATTATAGATCATGTAAAATAGAGTTTAGGGAAAATAGAGACTATGATTGGAATTGCTCTAATAAAGGCATATATATATATATATATATATATATATATATATATATATATATATATATATATATATATATATATATATATATAGTTAGTTAGTTAGTTAGTTAAGTAAATTAAAAAAATAGTAATAAAACTTAAGATGCAAATTATAATCTGAATGTTTTTACTTATATAACAGTTATAGCTCAGTGACGCAGAGCCCTTCGTTTACAAGTTGGAGATCAATCTTGGACAACGTTATAATTTGAATTCTTTTTAATTACTCAATAAGCTCACTTAAATTTATAGGCCTAATACATATGAAGGCCCCTAAAGATGGCTCTAATCGCCCTTAGTCACCCCAACTTTCAAATAAAAATATTTATCATTCATTAAAATGAGGTGAATCTTATGATAAATAGAAAAATAAAAAAGCTAGACTTATAGTCACGTGTGACACTTTGCCCCCTGAAATTGGCAAAATTAATACAATTTACCCCTTCAAAGTCACGTGTCAACTTCTGGTTAATTTGACTTTTCAAATATGCCATTTTCTGATTTTTTTTTTCTCCTATCAGAAGTTTACACGTGACATTAAGGGGGAAAGTGTATCGGTTTTACCAACTTTAGGGGGTAACGTGTCACACTTTAAAGTTTGGAGTGGCCAAGGGCGGTTAGAGCCAACTTTAGAGGGATCCATATATATTTGGCCAAATTTATATGGACAAATAGTTAAATTTTAAATTGAAAAAATAAATATAAAAAACTTAAAATGACAAATTAACGATATGTAAATTGTATATGCCATGTTGAATATAATTATGAGAAATTTTCTCACTATTTATTTGATTGTTATAATAACACAAGTATAATGACCATTGCATTAGATTTATATGTTGTTGCCATAGAAATTACTGTTACAATTAGGTGTTACATTAGTTTTAGGGGTTGTATTAAGGCATTGCATTAGCCTGAGGCGTTGCAAGCACCATTACATTTGCCTTTGTCGTTACAATTTAATATTACATTAGCATCAACTGTTGCAATGAAGCATTGCATTAGCCTCTATCATTGCAATTAGGCATTGCATTAGGCCCAACTGTTGCATTGGGGTGTTACATTAGACACAAAACATTGCATTTGAGTATTGCATTTGTGCACTTATGTAGTATTTAATTGATAAAAGAAGTCTAAAAATGAAAGAGGGATAAAAACAAGAAAAATATGAATTTTAGATGAAATTATATTGTGAAGATAAGATAAATGGATAAAAAAATTAAGGGAAATTTAATTAAATAAAAAGTTATTTGGATAGAAAACTTATTAGGGCCTAACACACTTTTTGGTTCTTGTGCTATTACTAGTTTACCTTTTGCGTCCCTCTGCTATACACGTTACCTTTTGAGTCTCTGTGCTTTAAATTCCGGACTTTGTACAACTCCTCCACATTGGATCCATGTGTAATTTTTTGCTGAGGTGGAAAAATTTGGAGTAAAAGAACAGTTTTATAGGATCAATTCAAATTAAACCATTTACTGTTAATGTCCAGTCTCTGCTTCTCCTTCACCATCTGATTCTCTACTTCTCCTTCACCGTCTCTAACCTATACAATTCAACGTCCTTTTCCATCCATTATTTCCCCTTGTCCAATTCCCCTAATTCCATCATTAAATAGGACCCTATTTTAGGCGAAATGGATTTGTTTGTTTATTTCGGGCGATAAAAGCGAGTTGAAGATTGAATCGATGATTTCATTGGTGGGTTAATTTGTGTCCTTCGTGTTTGCCCATCATGTTGAAGCCAAAGTAATAAGATAGAGTATATAGCTGCTAGTGATTAAGAATCTCGTCAACAAATTTCTCCGATCCCTAATTTGAATTTTTTTGACCTATTTTTGTAATTAAACTAAATCTTTCATTCATCTTTGTCGAAGGATCCAATCTCAGGGATGAAGAATCCAATCTCTAGGCATATGGGTTTTGATAAATGATGAGATTTTGTTTGAATTAACAAGAATTGAAAAGTTTTGAGTTTATTTGTAATTTAACTGAATATCTCATTAGTTTAAGATTAAAACGTCAGTTGGAGTTTTCTAACAGAGAGAGAGAGAGAGAGAGAGGGGCCATAAATGGTGAAATGAGATTGTATACATATATGTTTTTCTATATGAATCTGTTTTGCTTATGAAAATTATTTTCATTTCCCCCAAATGTTTACATGTCAGCGTAAGAATAACGCATGGATCCAGCATGGCGGATGTTGCGTGTCCGATGGGCCTAGCAAGTGCACTAGATCGTATTAGTAGTACATGGCAAGATCAAGTGTCATTCCCACGAGGAGCAATGAAGAAATTAAGTTTTATAGGTAGTTCAGTAGTTAAAAGATCTCAATTTATAAAGTTGGTGAGCTAAAAACTAAATTAAACAAGATTGCAGCAGAGTAAAATAAAACAGTAACAAGATTACAGTAGGCAAAAATAATAAGATTACAGTAGTACTAATTCAATAATATGAAAACACAAGCTTTACCAGACTCCTTGGATGGTGTTAATGGTGCTTCCCCTTCCTTATTCCAGCATGTTTAGGTACCTAGATCTAAGGTCTTTTACCTCCATTCTTTGTAACTAAGTGTGGCATACCCATCCTACCACTTAGCACTTTAAGACTTTCACTATAGATCCCTATCTTACAAGTTAGGCCTTAAGTATTAATCTCAAGTAAGCATCTTAAATTAATTTTAAGAACCCTTAGCACTAATTCAGCGCCCGCCCTGATCATAATTATTAATAGGTCTTTGGTAGTGAAACACCTCTCGGTCTAAGAAATGCTCACTTCCAATCCTAACATAAATTGACCAAACTTATGAATCATTTAAGCACAATTAATAATTAATCTAATGAAAGATAAATATTAGCACAAGGAAGGATCTACACCACAAACAAGCCGCCGACAGAGCCTAGCAAGCTTGCAGGGAAGTTAGTTACGCATAATTAAAGAAATAAAATGCAAAGTAACGAAAAAAAAATTTGAATTCATAAAAACGAAAGTAAAAAAGAAATATGAGATGAAGAGAATGAGCCTAAGCTCCTCTCTAAAGCAAAATAATGTCCCTTTTATGATATTGAAGGGACCTTGGCAACTTGCACAAGTTCCAAGCATTAAAATATTAAAAGAAAACTATAACCATAAGTTTTAAGTACTTAGCCACTAAGAAATAAATATGGCAACTGCTCATACGCGACTTTTGCCTAAAAAAAGATCATTTCTTCATGTGATTGAACTACTTGAAGGTCTACTCCTAGAGCGTCACGTCATCACCCACAAGTTGTCATTTTCTTCCTCTGTAAGTACTTGGCCACTAAGTAAAATAAATGGCAGCTTCTAATTCATTTCCTTTGCCTCCAAGAGATCTAATTTTTTATGCCATTGAACCATTTTCAAGTCCTCTCATATTATGCCACATCATCACTTCCCAAAATGCCATTTTTCTCCTTCATTTCTGTAAATATGCTACAACCTTCCTGATTATTTTCCTGCATTCTATATTTTACAAAAATAGTCATAAAATCCACAATATAACTCAAAATCAAGTGATTCCAAAGCCATTTTTCCTATATTTTCATGGTACATTTTCTACTTATCATAAATCCCCATACTTAAATATTTCTTTGTCCTCAAAGCAAGAAGAAAAGAAGAAAAGAAAAAGAAAAGATAAGTGGGAAAATGTTCAAAACTAAGGTGGCAATTAACAATCTACTTATCACCATAAAACAACAAAAGAGTCTATAGAAAATTAAAAGCTTAAGGAAAGAAATGAGCTTACCCACACTAGCATGTTAACTTAGCATCGAAAATAAGTCAAGATAATCATTTAGAGCTAGTAAGTCAATAAACATGGCATCAATGCAACCATACGGTGTCACTAAAGGTTTCACTCCAATTTTCTCTCAAAGTGTTTAGGGAATTTTACAAAGATATCACTCATTAGCAATGCATTGCATTCTTAAGACCATATGCTTTATAATCGGTCTTATCTCCACCACTTTTATTGACTATAAAACACAATCAAAAGGACTTTCACAGGGTTGTAATGTAAGCTTTGGGTAAGGTATGATGATAAAAGGTCATTTGGGCTAAGGATTTTATCAAAAGAATTAATCAAGAAGCTTTAGAAGGCTGCAGTAGGCACAACAACAGTCTTGTGCAAGAATCGAAAGGTAAATTCAACTTGAGGAACATCAATTCAAAGATCAATTAATCTTGAGAGGATAGCTTGAGTTTTCAACAATTTGTCCAACGAAGACAAGGGTCTTATGTCATCAATTCAAGCAAGTGTAAGAATTTTGTTTTTTAAAAAAAAAGGAAAACAAGCTTGCTGAATTAAATCCAAACATTTGAGTAGCTAAAGGAATTTTGATACATGTTGGCTACTGCTTTTCTTTTTGTTCTTGTGGAAAATATACATATAGAGATAACATATATTTAGATGAAACATGAGTTGGAAAATAGAAACTTTTACCGACATAACTCAAGAAATTTTTATGTATTGACTCTTTGATTTGATAAGCACAAGTCTGCGATAAATATAAGTTGTTGCAATCTATTAAAAATAACTTTTTGATTAAAATCCGGGTAGAAAGGAAATCAAAGTGAAGGATTATTGGCTAAAATCATGTGATTAAAGAAAGAAATAGGCTAAAGGCTCAAATGGGCTTATCTAAGGGAAAATTCATGAAAAAGGGTGGCTTTTTGGCTAAGAGGTTGATCCTAGTTGCCTTTATCATGTCATGCAAGTAATCAAAGTATGGTCTCAACAAGTACTAAACCATATCTAGTTTTAGCTTAATATATACAAATGCATGCCCACTCATCAAGAAAATTCCAGCATTAGTCTTGCTATCACCAATTTATGCTCAATTTCTCACTAAAGTTGGGTAAATTGCAATAGGTACTATTTATAGCCACAATTTATTGAAAAACAGCTCCTTATGAAGATCTGTATTGCTTAATCAACTTTGTTAAAGCTTGCCAATGTAAGTTCACCATTTAAAACCAAACACTAAGCATTTTCTTTAGACTAACTTGCATTCTAAGATCAAAGCATCATGTCGCTTGCGAAAGACAAAAAACATTTGAGAGGAAAACGAAAATTTTGGCCAAATTTTATCAAAACAAAGCAAGAAGACATTAAATCAAAAGTTTAAAATAAAACAGAAGAGTTCAGCAATCTATCTAAGTAGGGAATTCAAACTTGCAGTCAATATACCATGTTAATAATAAGTGAAATAGCAAAAGAATCAACATCATTCGAAATCAAGGGCTATGCCCTCCATCCCCATACTTAAAAGTTGCTTTGTCCTCAAAACAAGAATGCAGTAATAGGAATGGAGGGTTGCAGACATCAAGAAAAACTTATAAGATTGCTTAGTTCTAGTGGAAGCAACATACCAGAGGGGAAGGACTATCACGCAAGAGTAATTGATTGGCAAGAAATATTTGAAGGCCAAAAATAAAAATGCTGCAATCTTGTGGTATAAAATAACGTATAAACAATTGCTCCAAAATGGAAAAAGAATAGTTTCTAAAAATTAAACCGATTTGGTCCCTTTCCAGAATCATTGATGAGCAAAATCAAGTATGTTGAGCAATAAAAAGTGTGAAGTTGATCCTCATGCGGCTTCCCCATACTTAATCAATTGTTTATCTACAAAAAAGCAAAAAGCAAGGGATTAAATATATAACAAGATGAATATATAACTTAATAAAAAAATAACGTATATAATAATAAGGATAAAAAAAATGAGCTTGAGCTCATTAAAATTTGCTTCAATTGGTGTTTGAAGCGGACACCAAATACTGTCAAGGTTGCACTAGGTGAGAAGGAAGCTGCAATCTTCCATTGTAGCCTTATTTTGATCGCTTGCAAGGTATGGCTTTAATCTTTGTCCATTTACTTTAAAGATTAGGCCAGCATTATTTGTGATTTCGATCGCCCCATATGAGAACACCTTTGTGATAATGTATGGCCAGTCCACCGTGATCTTAGGTTGCCCGAAAATAACCTTAATCGAGAATTAAACAAGAGAACTTGTTGTCCCAGTTGGAAATCCTTTTCATGAATGTTTTGTCATGCCATTTCTTTACCTTCTCTTTATAACTCATAGCATTCTCAAAGCTGAAAAGTCTAAATTCCTCTAATTCATTCAGCTGCAACCTTCTCTATTCACCTATAGTATTCTTGTCAAAGTTCAAAAATGTTAATGCCCACAAGGCTTTAAATTCTAATTCAACGGGTAAGTGACATGCTTTTCCATACAACAGCCTAAAGGGAGACATTCCAATGGAAGTCTTGTAGGCCGTGCGATATGTCCAAAGAGCATTATCAAGCTGGTAAGCCCAATCTTTCCTAGAGCTACTTATCTTTTCTAAAATTTGCTTTATTTCTCGGTTGGAGATTTCAGCTTGCCCATTAGTTTGGGGGTGATAGGGTGTTGCAATCTTATGATTCACCCCAAACTTGTTCATCATCTTTTTAAATTGGCTATTGTAAAAATGAGTCCCTTGATCACTAATAACAACCCTAGGGACACCAAAACGAGTGAACAATTTCTTTAAAAAATTGACAACAACTCTAGCATCATTAGTGGGGCTTGCGATTGCCTCCACCCATTTGCTCACATAATCTACCGCAAGAAGAATGTATTTATTACCATAGGAGCTTGGTAAAGGTCTATGCCCCACACATCAAAGACTTCACAAACCAGGATGTTATTTAAGGGCATAGCATTTCGGGCCGAGATATTAACTGTTCGTCAGCAATCATCACATTCTAAAACAAACATGCGACGATCTTCAAAGATTGCAGGCTAGTAGAAACCACATTCAAGGACCTTAGCAGCTGTACGGCTTGCACCATAATGGCCTCCTGCATCCTTGTTATGACACATAGTCAAGATTGCTGGAATTTCCTCCTCGAAAACACACCTTCTAATGACTTGATCTACACACAACTTAAAAAGAAATGGTTCTTCCTAAAAATAATATTTAATATCGGCAAAGAACTTTTTCCATTGGTGAAAGGACAAATGAGTTAGTTTAAGGCCTACAGCAAGGATAGTTAGCATAATCGGCAAACCATGGCAGCATTCTTACAGTTAGTAATTGCTCATTCGAGAATGAGTCTATAATCTCAGGTTGCTTGACAAGGTTGCTAGAAGCTATTCTGGACAAATGGTCTGCTTCAACGTTCTCAGATCCCTTTTTATCTTTTATCTCCAAATCGAACTCTTGAAGAAGCAACATCCATCTAATGAGTTACGGCTTGGCATCCTTCTTTGTCAACAAGTATCTCAAAGCTGCATAGTCAAAAACAACAACCTTCGATAAAACCAAGTAAGATCTAAACTTTTCAAATGCATAAACAACAATAAGTAATTCTTTTTCTGTTACGGTATAATTTTACTAAGTTTTGGTTAGGGTCTTACTTCAGTAATAAATTGGCTAAAAGTGTTTGTCGATTCTTTAACCGAGGACCATACCAATGCACGAGTCACTTGCATCGCACATGAGCTCGAAAGGTAGCTCCCAATTAGGAGCGATATGAATAGGAGCATTGACAAGCCTTGATTTAAGCTCGTGGAAAGCCTTGCTGCAATCTTCATCAAATTTGAATTCGGCATCCTTACGAAGGAGTGCAGTCAAGGGTAGTGCAATCTTTGAGAAGTCTTTGATAAATCTATGATAGAAACCCGCATGGCCAAGAAAACTCCTCACCTCCTTTACGGAAGTGGGTTCAGCAAGCTTCTCAATGATTTTAACTTTGGTTTGATCTACCTCAACTCCTCTTTCTGAGATCTTGTGACCAAGAACAATGCCCTCGTTCACCATAAAATGGCATTTTTCCCAATTCAAGACTAGATTAGTCTCTTTACATCGAATAAGAACAGCTTCAAGATTGTCAGCATAAGATTGGAATGTCTTTCCATAAACTGAAAAGTCATCCATGAATATTTCCATGGTCTTTCCAATCATGTCATGAAAAATGGACATCATGCACCTTTGGAAGGTTGTAGGGGTAATGCAAAGGCCGAATGGCATCCTTCTATAGGCATAAACACCATAAGGACAGGTAAAGGCAGTCTTTTCTTGGTCTAAAGGATGTATAGCAATTTGATTATAACCAGAATAACCATCAAGAAAGCAATGGAATGTATACCCCAACAATCTTTCCAACATTTGATCAATGAAGGGTAGCGGAAAGTGATCTTTTCTTGTGGCTTCCTTAAGCTTGAGGTGATCTATACAAAATCTCCATTCGATTACCATTCTCGTAGGAATAAGTTCATTCTTTTCATTTTGCACAACGGTCACGCCTCCTTTCTTTGGTACCACTTGGACCAGGCTAGTCCATACACTGTTCGAGATTGGATAAATGATTTTAGCATCTAAAAGCTTTATCACCTCCTTTCTAACCACCTCTTTCATGTTTGGATTCAATTGCCTTTGAGGTTGCACCACCAGTTTGTTATTTTCTTCCATAAGAATGCGGTGGACATAAATAGAAGGGCTAATTCCCTTAACCCTAATTGACCATGCCAAAGCTTCTTTATTCTTCCTTAACATAGCAAGTAATTGCTTATTTTGGTCTTGCATAAGTTTGGAGGAAATAATCATAGGGAGGTTATTTGGTGGGTCAAGGTAAGCATACTCCAAATGGGAAGGCAATGGTTTAAGTTCAAGTGTTGGTGGCTCTTCTACTGAGGTCTTAGGAGGTGTATTTGGTGTATGGCTTAAGGGTTCAGCAATCTGCTCGACAGATAAGGTTACAGGATAGACTGCTGGCTCTTTAATTTGTTCCTCTGTAATCTTCTCCAACTCATCAAAATCAACTTTTTTGAGTTCCTGGAAGTCAAAAGCAGTAGGGTGTTTCATTGCTTCGTTCATCTTAAAAACGACTTCTTCATTATGGATTTTCAAGATTAATTTGCCCTTATTTACATTAATTAGAATACGATCGATAGCTAAGAAAGGTCTGCCTAAAATGATAGGTACGCGTAAGTCCTCATCCATATCCATCACTATAAAGTCAACGGGCAAGATAAATTTACCAACTTTCACTAAAACATCCTCAACTATGCCTCTAGGGTACCTAACGGTTCTATCCGCAAGTTGAATAGAAACTTTAGTGGGTTGTGGCTCCCCTAGACCAAGTTTCTTATAAACATAGTATGGCATTAAATTTATACTAGCTCCCAAATACAAAGAGCATTATCAATATTAAGATTGCCAATAGAACAAGGAATTGAGAAACTCCCTGGATCTTTGAGCTTTTGTGGCAAAGGTTGCTTGCTTTGCAAAATTGAGGAGAAGTCTCGATTAAGTTGCACCAAGGCCATACTTTCCAGCTTCTTCTTATTTGATAACAAATCCTTCAAAAATTTCATGTACATGGGCATTTGAGCAAGAGCCTCTACAAAAGGAATTTTAGTATGCAACTTTTTAAACACTTCCAAAAATTTATCGAACTGTTTAACCATTTTGTGACCACGGGATTTTGCAGTCCCTCTTGCGAGACGATGATGACGTGTACCTGATTTTAATACCTTAAAATAAAAGTTCTCTTTAGAATTTTTATGGCCAAAATAATATTCCTTGTGAATTTTATAATTGGTAGAATCCAGTTCGGCGTGGCCGATAACGCGTTCGGTAGGAGCTTGAACCGATGATTTACACCCAAAATTAAATAATACCCATTAAAATATAATTAAAATTCAAAAAGATACCTTTCCACCCACTATTAAACCACTTTTCCCGACTTTTTAGGCTTTTTGACCCGTTGGTTGTCGGTATGCTGGAGAATGATGTCGCCACCGACATCATCCATGCCGCCGGCGGCATCACCATACCGCCGGAGGCATCAACCATACCGCCGGTGACATAATCATGTTGCCAGCTGCATGGCCCAAAATGGGTCCCTCCACAGACAGCCTTTCGGCCACTTTCGGCGGAACAAGCTAAAAAGGTCTCGAAAAACACCCCAATTTGCCTATAAAAGGCACCTAAAACTGCAAAAGTATAGGGGGGACTGAAATTGTAGAGGGAAGGAGCTAAAATTGGACAATCGAGAGGCTGAAATCGAGAGAATAGATTTTAGTGAGATAAGAACTAGAAAAGGCAGGAAAAAGGATTCTGATCCATTTTTCCCGATTTTTCTTCTTCGAACTCTCTGATTGTGAGCCTAAATCAGTGGGTTTTTGGGTTAAATCAACTTGATAGGACTTAAAGACCTAAAACCTTTAAATTAACAATCAAATTATCGTTGCAAGCTCCCTGGAGGTGTTATTGTTCAGTTCACGAAGAGTTGGATTCACTACCCCGAGGTGAAAATCCTGAGTCTCATAGCTCTTTGGCATTATTATTATTGGTTTGCACTAATTTTCGTTGATTTGTGTTCATTTTTTAGTTTTCGGTCACTTTGACTGCAAACCGCTACTGCTGCAAGAAATTGAAGTCACCGGAGACATGCAGTGTTGTCGGCTGTATCACCTATGTCGCGAGAGACATCGTTGATACCGCCGTTAGCATCACATTCCCCAGAGATCTCGCTTTCTTGCGGGACCC
Organism: Euphorbia pulcherrima; assembly: GCA_947683365.1. Classification (NCBI taxonomy): domain Eukaryota; kingdom Viridiplantae; phylum Streptophyta; class Magnoliopsida; order Malpighiales; family Euphorbiaceae; genus Euphorbia; species Euphorbia pulcherrima. Next base: position 77,564,529 of record CANTUS010000001.1, on the reverse strand, counting down.
TTTCTTTATGGTACTCAGAAAGCCCTGTGCCTGTCTGCATGCTGATGACGCCCGTGATATAATCGATGTCGCCGACGGCATCATCCATGCCGCCAGCGATATCAACTGTGTCGTTGGCGACATCAGATGTCTAACGGCGGCATGGCTTTCTGGACAGCAGTATTGTCTTCGTTTGTTTCCAAATTAATTTATTTTTCGAAGCTAGGACCTATAGTGTAACGATGGAGGTTCAAAACCTCCTGAAAACAGACCCGCCCCGCGACGAGTGGTATATTCACTTGTAATTCGATTAAAGCAACGATCGAATCTGAAATTTGGATAAAAATGGAATTTCCCCGCAAACGCCATTCGAACCTCATTTTAGCCATCCAATCGGGCTTTATGATATTATAAATAAAATATGCCATATTCATGTCAACCATCCTTTGCAGGTAGATGTATATCAGACATTCGGGTATTTCATTTATTACGTAGAAAATGTACAGGACTTGAAAATCTTGTAATGATTTTACTTTCCGCACTTACTTTTCTTTTACAATTGTAAATATTTTATTCATCGCTTCAATTGCTTGACAAATGCGAAAACAACAAAATAACTAAAAATACAAATAAATAGGGTTTAAACCGATTAAGAAAGAATGAAGTATCCTAACTTGGCCTATTGAAAAGTAGATAACATCATCCGAACTCGGAATCTCTACTTAAGGTATGGTCCAACCACCTGGTCGAAAAACCGTACCAAAAATTTCCCGATTGAGCTGAACTGGGTGGCGACTCTATTCTAAGTAAGGGATTTCGATCTCGTATCTTTTACGCATTAAAATATGCAAAATCATTATTTTTTTTAACCACATCACACTCATCCTCCCGACACGCCAAAATAGGCCGGCACGACTGAAACCGGCCCCGCACTGTAGCCGCGCGGATCGTCGTCCGCTCACAGTGGTGACTCTGTTGGGGACTTTCTTTAAACTTGAATCTTCTTTCATAGTTTAAAAGATTTTGATGATGTATTGAAATCATTGGCCAAATTAAAACTTCATTCTTTTCTTATGACGTCTTGTCCTCATGCATGTAGATAGTTCGATAATTTTACGTACCCTATTTCACCCGAGAAGCTCGCAAAGTATCACTCATGCCCTGTTGGAATTGAGGATGCCTAGTGGGTGGATCACTCGTTTTAACCAACACATAAACTCCTATGATCACGCCCATTTGGGTAGTGGTTGAGTAACATGGAATCAAGGTAAACGAGAACCTTCTACATCAACAACCCTATACCAAAGCCGTGTTAGAAAAAAAAGCCTTAGCACATCATTCCCTTTAAGGATTACCCAAAATAAATAAAATAATTAGGACGCACTTCTTTTGCCATTACCGGTGAAGCAGCCAAACTCCATCCTACCAAAGAGGTGTTACGCGGGAGTCATAAGGTTAGAATAGGGCCGATTCGCATGCTATGTGTTTTATGATCATACACCACCATGCATTGGCTTTAAGAGCCGAAAATAAATCAATTTACCTTTATCACTTCCACCCATGGAAGAGGTTTGGCAACATACGTAGGACTTCTCTTGTGCCTCTATTGCGTCACCACATATCGCTATGTAAGACGTGAGATACAAATGTCCCATGTATGTTGAAGGGATAAGCCAACACATTATCTCTAACCACGTCTACGTGCAGCCATACATATCACGCATCACTTCCAAAAAAAACAAAAAACAAAAAGAGGCATACATACATACCATCCATACCATTTACAACCCATTCATGGTCTGACCCACGGCTCATGATCCTAAACAGTCTTCCTCTTGAACCGAGACCTTCACAACCAGCCATGTCTCTTCCTTACAATGTCAACCGTACCTCATCCAGAGGACAGGCTAACCTTTCCCCTACCGTAGGGGTAACAGCTCACCCGCCGTCTCTTGGATCGGAGATCACCGCTGCTATCATTCAGTTTCTAAACTCCGATCAGTTTCGAAACATCATTCAAGAGCTAGTGTGTGTCCATCAAGAAGGCCCTAGGAAGTCAGGACTTCGACCAGGTCATGCGATCTCCGGGCATGACACCCAATGGCAATACACTCTGGTAATCACCACCAACCGCTTACCCTGGACAAAGAGAAGGAGCCCAGAGTCCAATTCTTCCACCGTTCTTTAACACTTTACCACCAACTTTGGTCACCCCATCATAATTTAAGATCCCTGCTGCCCCGATGCTTCCTCAATATGACCAAGTCATGCAACAAAAAGTTGAAGACTTCTCGTGTCAATTGATGACAGTAGGCTGCTATCAAAAAGTGCGAAGGGTCCAATCAGAGAAAGACTAGTTCTTTTAAAACACTGACTCACCCACACCCCCACCTCAAATCATGGTAGACCAAGTGACCTATCAGAAATCGACACCAACTGCCATCATTCAGCCAAACGACGGTCTTAAGTATAAAACAAATCCATGGAAACTGCCACTTAATGTAATCTTCACCGGGTTAAAAGAAGCCGGCATTCTTAAACCTCTCCACGAATTCAATCCCCCCATGAGAGAAGAAGGAAAAGGCTTTTGCAAGTATCACATATTGTCGGGTCACAACACCAATCATTGCAAAGCTTTGGTCCGTACTATCCAACGACTGGTGGATGATAAGAAGATTACCGACCCTGAAAGGGCATCCTACCCCTTACCAGAGTCTGGCAACCAGACGCGGATGATAAATCCTAGCTTTTCCAAATAACGGAATGCTCCTCAAGATCTCATCAAGGCCATCTACTCAAATGATGGGGGAAAATCGCACTCTAACGGTGAGGATGAAGAATCTCGATTTGCAATCCTTAGAGTTTAGACTTTTTAGCTCCATAAGCAACTTCCATTTTTCTTACTTATGTCATGTCTGTATCCTTTGATCAGCGTCTTCATATGAGCATACGTACGACGCTTTCAGTATTTAAGATATTTTTTTATTGAATAAAGTTAAATTGAGTACATTATGTGGTAATCAAATCCAATAATTTAAACCCTGTCAAACACATGAGGGATAATAAAGTGCTTAAAGACCATGATAATGCTTTTGCTCAGCGCAATAATCGGATTGTTGAAACGCCATGGGTCTCTTCCAGAATTAACTCAACGGCCCTACAATGGTGCACCTTCAAGCCACCAAAGAAGTATCAATCGGTCCCCTGAAATAGAGAATCAAGGCTTACACCCAACGGAGCCCGACCTCCATCAAATAAACATTCTAGCCAAATCTCAAACCAATGTCACCACCAAGAACATGACCAAATTTGAAGAGAAACACATCTTCACCCGGTACAAATCAACCCCATCAAACCCTTCAACTAACAAAGGTCAGGGGGCAACCACTTCCAAGAACACCAAGTCTAAAGGCAAGCACCTTCATACCATAAGCCACAAAGATGATCGCGCATCCAATGTCGCAATCGGCTTGCCAAATAAACCAACAAAGCAAACAACCACTTCAAAAGCACTAAACAAGAGGTCCTCAAACTGAACATCACTTGTTCAAAATCAATCACCACCAGTACATAATGCAAATTCAGGGCTAAACAAGAAGGGCTCTGCATACCACAGACTGAAGGAGCAATCAAAATAGCGATCAGGACGACAATCAAACCAATCGATGAAGCTTTGGGTAAGCGCCGAAAACTCCCGCAACCTAAACAGCTCGCAATAAGGTTAACCAAAATCAAAGCAAGATAGAATGAATTGGATGATCTAGCTAAAACTCGAGTGGACACCAAGAATATATGTAAAGGCACAATCAGGCGCACAACAGTGAATCAGATACTCAACGCCCTTGCCGAGAGTCAGGCCCGACATTGATGCATCCGAAGACCTCTAATACCAGTGAAAAGTTCAGACTAGATTGAGAAGGTTATCATATGGCTAAGGATGGTTTCGAAGTCATAAGCATAATTAAGGGTGAGTCCATCAATCTAGTCGACCAGAATAGGCTTAAGCATTATCATGTCTAAACAAAAGAAATAAATCAGAAAAAGCGGCACACTAAAAAAAATATACAATAATCGCCCACCTGTCGGTCTTCTACTGACTGCGTAAAAAATTAGGGTAACACCCGACGATCGGTATCCTGCAAATTGGCTGTACAAAAATTAGGGGATAAGTCAATAACGCCTGCTGAACTGAAAACCTGAAAGGGCGGTTCGGACAAAAATTAGGGCACAAGAAAAAAAAACAGTGAGATGTTAACTCGAAAACCTGTAAAGGCTGGTTAACACCAGGGGTTCCATTAATGGAAATGATTGCCAACATCTTATACTCAAATTAGATTCACTCGATAAAAGTGTCTTTCGTGCTGAAAAATCTATGTTTGTGATTGTATGAATGTCTGGCGATCGAAGGATAGAAACATCACAAGTAAGCTTAATCGAAGACGCTACGCGCTCAAAGGTCGGAATAAGTCTATTATGGCAAAAACCCGAAAAGACAGTCTATGCAAACAATAGGGTCAAGTTGGAGCCCAAAATCTGTGTTCCTCAGGCTCTGCGGAAAACCCCGCAGCTTTTAATTATGGGTTGCCATGACAGAAATGGACAGAATGGTTGAAATCAGGTTGCTTAAAGATTGAAGCCGCCGGCGATGTCAGCTGTACCGCCGGCGATATAGTGATACCGCTGGCTATTTAATTGATGCCGCCGGCGACATGGGATCAATTTGGGGGATATGGGTGATGCCGCCAGCGGCATGGAGTTAATTTTCTGGGCGGCATCAGAAACATTTCTTCCATTCCAGACCTGTACAAAACTTGTAAACAATCCTATGCTATATTTCCAATGCCTTATCAACAGCAATTCATTTTCGCATTCAAAATAAAATCCCGGAGGCGCAAGTTGCTCAAATTGTACCAAAACATCTAGCCCATAACAAAATCAAATTATCTAAACCCTAATGTATCGGAGGTACAAACCAAGAACTCAAAGGCAAAATGAAATGAAAAATAGAACTAAGCATGCCCGCCACTACCGGCTGGGCGAGATGAAATGTCATCGGGACCTGCAAACCAGTCGTCAACATCATCCTCATCTTCCTCCCTTCCCTCTGTCATGGGGACACTACTGGACTCTTCAGCCGCAGTAAACGCATGTCGGCCAGCGGACATCTTAATCCCCCTACGACTGGTGCCTCTGGGGTGCGCACGGTCTAAGTTTTGTTTACTTCTCCGTTCCTGAGCGGTGGCTGCCAGCTGACCCTCGAGATCGCTCATGCGGCGCTTTAAGACCGCGGTCTCCTCCTCATACCGCAGCCGGGCTGCGTCAGCATTAGACAAAGAAAGGGCTAAGAAATCCTGCAAATCGGAGAAAATGTCAGCATTGCATGTCATGCATAAAATCCATACATACATTCCATCTCAACATATGCATAAAATACCTGAACGAGGAGCGACTGCCCAATAAGGGTATCCCGGAGAACAAAATTGTTCTCCGCAAGTTTCTCCACGTGACTCCGCGCCACTTGGGAAAATCCAAAAGGCAAATCCTCAGACGACTGCATCGAGGGCTTGAAAAAGAAAATAATTATTAGGCCTTACGTAGGTAGTATTTTCAGGCATGAAAATTAGAGCTTGCCGACTCGAGCCAACATTCATATGGGTGAATTCGCCTCGGGAGTTCATCAATAAAAAGGTGGTTTCCAATAGATTGACTAAATGCCCCTCCACAAAGTTTATACCTTCCGGCACACTATAGTGCCGGGTCCCACTTTGGTTGTCCCGGCCCCTCTTTCTCGCAGGTTCCTGCAAAACATGAAAGCCACATGTCAACAACGTCCCTAAAACAATTTCAAAATCATACACACAAACACAATCTTGCCTCGAAAGAATGTTGCTCCCCTTGGGACATCAGCACGCTCCCGCCAGCTACGTCCGCACCCACGTCATCCTCTCCCTCAGGGTCGACTGCAACGTCCCCTTCTAGTACTTCATCCTCATCATCATCCTCCTCATTAATATCCACGACGCCTTTGAGGCGCCTCCTCTCGTCCTCCAACCATTGCTCGTCGTGATACTCAATTGTATCATTTCCGTGGATGCGAGGACACACGGGGAGTAGACGCTGAAGAAGCTGCTCATAGAGGCCAGGAACGCTAGGGATCACTCTGCCATTCCCTTCAATATAATCAGCTTTGTCGGCCTCGGCAGAGATCACCAAATGAGGCCACCATAAGCCCTTGGGAGGATCGACAGGCACCGGTCTAGCAGCAACCGGAAGGGACCTCCAGCCCCGGACATGCTCGCCTAGATACCACTGCTGGAACAGGGGGCACTCGATCACAAACCGGCGGTCATCCACCTCCCTCTGGACCTTTGCAACCTCAGCCAAGTTCTCCACCCCATCGAACGGGTCCAAGATGAGCTACATCAAAACAACCAACATAAGTCCATAAAAAAATAAAAAATAAAATAAGAAATAATAAAATAAAAAATAAAATAAATAATTAAAAAATAATTAAAAAAAAAAATTTACGTACCGAGCCCAACTGCAAGCTCCTTAGGACCTCCCTATACTGCGTAGGGTACTTGGCCTTTCCACCAATGCCCCCGCACCAGCGAGCAAGGAAGTGAGAGCCCGACGGCACAACCTTCTTAAACTCCACCGGCGGGAGGATCTGATGCTCGAAGGCCCAGGCCTGCACAAATAACGACCGATCAATTCAAAAAACGTCATGCAATAAATGAGAATACATGCTATCAAGGGAAATATCTACAAAAAGTTATACCTGGAGTAGCAGGTGGCAAAGGCGAAGGGCTTTCTCCTGCTTTCGGGCTCCCACATCTAGCCCGTGGTACAATTGGGACAAGATGGCCCTCGGCCAATTCTTCCTCCTGATTCCCGGTACATCTTCCACTGCGGTTATAAGCACGTAGTTGATCTTACTCCCCGAGATTGGGAAGAACAGCACAGTGAGTAGTGAGATCACGAAGGAATGGACGCAAGCCTCCCTCTCCTCCTCGGGCACCACATTCACCCGGGTCCAATGATGGTACAGCTCACCATAGGACAGCCGCCCAGAAATGGGCTTCAGACCGAACAACTCCTTTACCCGCCTCACTACGGGCCTCTCGACATGGTACTTGTCCATGTAGGCATCAAAATGAATGACCTCATCTGTCCAAGGGAGGCCAGTCATCGCTACTACATCAGAGGGGGTAATTGTAGCCTCCCCAAAGGAGAAATGGAAGGTATGGGTGGTCTCGGACCACCTTTCAGTCAGGGCCGTTACTGCAGAATGAGGAAGCTTAGGCATCAATATGGGCATGATCCGCGCCAAATCCCCAAACCCTGTCTCGTTAATCGCAAGCGCAAGCTCGGGATCATTCCCTGAGATATGGTGCCACCATTCACCGATGGTGCCCATCCCCCCTGTGTAAGTCAGTTCATATGGCTGTAAAGTTGAAAACAAAAACGGGTCAGTCCTGCTTATTCTTGTTAGAAAAGCTGTTCATATCGCCTCTGTTGAAAGCGATATCGCCGGCGGCATTAACCCATACAGCCAGCGGCATGGTTTATATCGCCGGCGACATCACCTTAAACAGAAGCAACATCAGATTCCCACAAAGCCTTTTGCAAGGACTGATGCCGCCAGCAACAACACTAATGTCTCCAGCGGCATCACTCATACCGCCAGCGACATCACTCATGCCGCCAGCGGCATCACTCTTTGCGGGCAGAACCAGTTTTCTCCCTAAATCGCACCCATCATGCCAAAAATCACAAAAATCACAATCAATCGAACAACAAGCCCAAAAAGGTAGAAATCGATCCTAAAGCATGCAATGTGACTAATCTATTCCACATTTTAAACCCCTATCATGACATGTTTTCAAATCTAAAGCAAAATCAAATTGAATTCAAAAAGAAGTAATTCGGGTTTTTTGTGAGATTACCTGTACATAACAGAGGTGTTTCTCCTTCTCCGGAGTCATATTGGTGATAGAAGAGTTAATGCCATAGCCATACATTTTAGCCTTCTCCTTCAGGCCATATGCAGTAGGAACGGAAAGGATTTTCAATCCCTCAACGGAAGAATCGGGCAGGCTCTCCTTAGCTTTGGATTTACCCCTGAAAGCCTTGCTGATTCTCTTCATGATTTCAAAAACAAAGGAAGAAATCAAAAAGCTTTAGAGGAGAAGAGAGGGAATGCGGTTTCTAAATAGTGAGGGAGAAGGGAAGTTCCATCCCTTTTTATACTACCGCACGGAATTCGAGGAGTTTTAATTTATCTGAAACTGTCCATTCATACCGCCGGCGGCATCAATCCATGCCGCCAGCGATATCCCTCATGTCGCCGGTGACATCAGCTTTTTTAGTTCAAATTTTTAAATTATCTGACCAGTCAAAGCTGCCACGTGGCACCCATGCCGCCGGCAATATCAACCTATGACGCCGGCAATATCAATACAGGCCGCTGGTGATATAAGTCATGTCGCCGGTGACATCGGCTTTTTTTAGTTCAAATTTTGAAATTATCTGACCAGTCAAAGCTGCCACGTGTCACTCATACTGCCAGCGTTATCAACTCGTGCCGCCAGCGATATCAGTTATGCCACCGACGACATTGCCCCTCCAAATCAAATTTTTACAAGCCCAACCGAAGGGCGATCTCTTCAAAGTGAAAATCCAACCAAAGGATAATTACTATACCAAACAAAAGCCCAATCGAAGGGCGATCTCTTCAAAACAAGTCCGACCGAAGGGCGATCTCGTCATTATCCAAGTAAAAGTCCGATCAAAGGACAATTACTGTACAAAATGCAAGCCCGACCAAAGAGCAATCTCCTCACAAAGAGCCCGACCGAAGGGTAGTCTCCTCACAAAATGAGAGCCCAACTGAAGGGCGATCTCTTCAAAAGAGCCCAACCGAAGGGCAATCTCTTCAAAGTGAGCCCAACCGAAGGGCGATCTCTTCGAAGTGAGAGTCCGACCAAAGGACAATCACTGTACCAAATAAGAGCCCAACTGAAGGGCAATCTCTTCAAAGTGAGCCCACCAGAAGGGCGATCTCTTCGAAGTCAAAATCAATATACCGAACATAAGCCCAACCGAAGGGCGATCTCTTCGAAGTGAAAGTCCAACGAAAGGACAATCACTGAACAAAACCAAGCCCAACCGAAGGGCAGTCTCCTCACAAAACTTAGGCCCAACCGAAGGGCAATCTCTTTAAAGTGAAAGTCCGACCAAAGGACGATCACTGTATAAAACTTAAGCCCAACCAAAGGGCAATCTCTTTAAAGTGAGCCATCCGAAGGGCGATCTCCTCATTCAAAGTGAGCCCAACCGAAGGGCGATCTCTTTAAAGTGAAAGTCCGACCAAAGGACAATCACTGTATAAAACTTAAGCCCAACCGAAGGGCAATCTCTTCGAAGTGAAAGTCCGACCAAAGGACAATCACTGTATAAAACTTAAGCCCAACCGAAGGGCAATCTCTTCAAAGTGAGCCCATCCGAAGGGCGACCTCCTCATTCAAAGTGAGCCCAACCGAAGGGCGATCTCTTCAAAGTGAAAGTCCGACCAAAGGACAATCACTGTATAAAACTTAAGCCCAACCGAAGGGCAATCTCTTTAAAGTAAAAGTCCGACCAAAGGACAATCACTGTATAAAACTTAAGCCCAACCGAAGGGCAATCTCTTCAAAGTGAGCCCATCCAAAGGGCGATCTCCTCATTCAAAGTAAGCCCAACCGAAGGGCAATCTCTTTAAAGTGAGCCCATCCGAAGGGCGATCTCCTCATTCAAAGTAAGCCCAACCGAAGGGCGATCTCTTCAAAGTGAAAGTCCGACTAAAGGACAATCACTATATCAAAATACAAAAGCTCACCCGAAGGGCAAGCTCTTTAAAACGGGCCCAATCGAAGGGCAATCTCTTTAAAATGAGCCTGACTAAAGTGCGACCTCATCAAAATGAAAGTCCGACCAAAGGACAATCACTGTACAAAACCAAGCCCAATCGAAGGGCAGTCTCCTCACAAAATGAGAGCCCAATTGAAGGGCGATCTCTTCAAAAGAGCCCAACTGAAGGGCGATCTCTTCAAAGTGAGCCCAACCGAAGGGCGATCTCTTTAAAGCAAAAGTCCGACCAAAGGATAAATACTCCACGAAGCACGAGTCTGACCAAAGGACAAATTCTCCACAATGCACTTGTCCGACCAAGGGACGAACAGTCGACAAAGTGTAAGTCCGACTAAGGGACAAATAGTCGACAAAGTGTAAGTCGGACCAAGGGACGAATAGTCGATAAATCGTAAGTCCGACCAAGGGACAAACAGTCGACGGAGTGTGAGTCCGACTAAGGGACGACCAATCTACAAAGCGCAAGTCCGACCAAGGGACGAACGATCGACAAAGCGTGAGTCCGACCAAGGGACAAACAAACGATAAAGCGTAAGTCCGACCAAGGGACAAACAAATGACAAAGCGTAAGTTCGACCAAGGGGCAAATAATCGACAAAGCGTAAGTCCGACCAAGGGACAAACAGTCGATGAAGCGTAAGTCCGACCGAGGGGCAAACAATCAACAAAGCTTAAGTCCAACCCAGGGAAAAACAGTCGACAAAGTATAAGTCCAACCAAGGGACAAACAGTCAACGGAGCGTGAGTCCGACCAAGGGACGACCAATCTACAAAGCGCAAGTCTAACCAAGGGATAAACAAATGACAAAGCGTGAGTCCGACCAAGGGATAAACAAACGACAAAGCATAATTCCGACCAAGGGACAAATAAATGATAAAGCGTAAGTCCAACCAAGGGGCAAACAATCGACAAAGCGTCAGTCCGCCCAAGGGACAAATAGTCGATAAAGCGTAAGTCCAACCAAGGGACAAACAAATGACAAAGCGTAAGTCCGACCAAGGGATAAATAAATGACAAAGCGTAAGTCCGACCAAGGGGTAAATAATCGACAAAGCGTAAGTCCGACTGAGGGGCAAACAATCAACAAAGCGTAAGTCCGACTAAGGGACAAACAGTCAACAAAGCGTAAGTCCAACCAAGGGACAAACAGTTGACGGAGCGTGAGTCCGACCAAGGGACGACCAATCTACAAAGCGCAAGTCCGACCAAGGGACGAACAATCGACGGAGCGTGAGTCCGACCAAGGGACAAACAAACGACAAAGCGTAAGTCCAACCAAGGGACAAACAAATGACAAAGCGTAAGTCTGACCAAGGATAAACAAACAACAAAGCGTAAGTCCGGCCAAGGGGCAAACAATCGACAAAGCATAAGTCCGATCGAGGGGCAAACAATCAATAAACCATAAGTCCGACCAAGGGACAAACAATCGAGAAAGCGTAAGACTGACCAAGGAATAAATTAGTCATCCCTCAGGTATCATTCCTATCCCTTGCTCTTTCATGTGATCATACTGACCTATGGCAGCAGTGATCCCCCGAGGGGCAGCCTGTGAGCACGGGATTTTGCAGTCCCTCTCGCGAGACGATGATGACGTGTACCCGATTTTAATACCTCAAAATAAAAGTTCTCTTAGGAATTTTTATTACTAAAATAATATTCCTTGTGAATGTTATAATTGGTAGAATCCAGTTCGGAGTGGCCGATAACGCGTTCGGTAGGAACTTGAACCAATGATTTACACCTAAAATTAAATAATACCCATTAAAATATAATTAAAATTCAAAAAGATACCTTTCCACCCACTATTAAACCACTTTTCCCGACTTTTTAGGCTTTTTGACCCGTTGGTTATCGGTATGCTGGAGAAAGATGTCGCCACCGACATCATCCATACCGCCGGCGGCATCACCATACCACCGACGATATAATCATGTCGCCGGCGGCATGGCCCAAATCGAGAGAATAGATTTTAGTGAGATAAGAACTAGAAAAGGCAGGAAAAAGGATTTTGATCCATTTTTCCCGATTTTTCTTCTTTGAACTCTTTGATTGTAAGCCTAAATCAGTGGGTTTTTGGGTTAAATCAACTTGATTGGACTTAGAGACCTAAAACCTTTAAATTAGCAATCAAATTATCGTTGCAAGCTCCCCGGAGGTGTTATTGTTCAGTTCACGAAGAGTTGGATTCACTACCCCGAGGTGAAAATCCTGAGTCTCATAGCTCTTTGGCATTATTATTATTGGTTTGCACTAATTTTCATTGATTTGTGTTCATTTTTTAGTTTTCGGTCACTTTGACTGCAAACCGCTGCTGCTGCAAGAAATTGAAGTCGCCGGAGATATACGGTGTTGCCGGCTGTATCACCCATGTCGCGAGAGACATCGTTGATACCGCCATTAGCATCACATTCCCCAGAGATCTCGCTTTCTTGCGGGACCCTTTCTTTGTGGTACTCAGAAAGCCCTGTGCCTGTCTGCATGCTGATGTCACCCGTGATATAATCGATATTGCTGGCGGCATCATCCATGCCGCTAGTGACATCAACTGTGTCATCGGCGGCATCAGATGCCCAACGGCGGCATGGCTTTCTGGACAGCAGTATTGTCTTCGTTTGTTTCCAAATTAATTTATTTTCCAAAGCTAGGACCTATAGTGTAACGATGGAGGTACGAAACCTCCTGAAAACAGACCCGCCCCGCAATGAGTGGTATATTCACTTGTAATCCGATTAAAGTAACGATCGAATCTGAGATTTGGATAAAAATGGAATTTCCCCACAAACGCCATTCGAACCTCATTTTGGCCATCCAATCGGGCTTTATGATATTATAAATAAAATATGTCATATTCGTGTCAACCATCCTCTGCAGGTAGATGTATATCAGACATTTGGGTATTTCATTTGTTACGTAGAAAATGTACAGGACTTAAAAATCTTGTAATGATTTTACTTTCCGCACTTACTTTTATTTTACAATTGTAAATATTTTATTCATCGCTTCAATTGCTTGACAAATGCGAAAACAACAAAATAACTAAAAATACAAATAAATAGGGTGGATTAAACCGATTAAGAAAGAATGAAGTATCCTAACTTGGCCTAATGAAAAGTAGATAACATCATCCGAACTCAGAATCTCTACTTAAGGTATGGTCCAACCACCTGGTGGGAAAACTGTACTGAAAATTTCCCGATTGAGCTGAACCGGGTGGCGACTCTATTCTAAGTACGGGATTTCGATCTCGTATCTTTTAAGCATTAAAATATGCAAAATCATTATTTTTTTAACCACATCACACTCATCCTCCCGACACACCAAAATGGGCCGGCCCGACTGAAACCGGCCCCGTACCGCAGCCGTGCGAATCGTCGTCCGCTCACACGTTTCTTACTCTTTAGCTCTCCTAGGATATGGAATCCTTGGTTGGTATGGTGAAACAGGTTGTTGATTAGGTTTGGGCTCATTTGGAATAGATTTAGAAGGTTGCAGAACAGATTACTGAGAAATTGCTACATTTATAGGTTCCGAGTCTATTCAGTTTGCTCTTCTACAGTCTGCTGGGCATCCATTGCAATCTTTCCTGCATCATTATCAACATCAATAATAGTCATTTTAATATGATTTTCAACAACTTTACCATTCCTTGTTGTGATAGCTTTGCACTCCTCCTTCGGGTTTGGCTAGGTATTGCTTGGAATTTCTCCTTTGCTCCTCGGAGTGATAATTTCAGTAAGTTACTGGAATTGAGTCTCAAGATTCTTCATTGAAGCTTGAGTTTGCTTCATGAACTGCATCATCATATCCTTCATGTCATCTCTCAGATTTCCCAGCATGCTATGATGGTCCAGTATTTTATAAAGGTTGCTATGAGTTACCAAAATTTTGAAAAGGAACATTCTTACCAGATTGTTGACTCCATGAAAAATTCGGGTGATTGCGCCAACTTGGATTATAAGAGTTAGAATAAGGGTTATTCCCTTATTATTTCTAATGAAATCACAGTGTTCTTGATTAAGTGGATTTTCACAATCAATATGTCTATGGTTTCCACCACAAAAATCACAAGTTTGCACATTAGAGATTGCAGAAACATTTTGTTTAGCAAGTTGTCTTAAAATTAACTCCACTTTTTCAGAAAGTTTGGAAACATCATCAGATTTAACATGCTTGCTGCGATCTTCACTAACAGAATGTCATTTTCGACTAGTATTTACTAATCTTTCGATCAAATCATAAAATTCCTTGGGAGCAAGCTCCTCTAGATCACTATTAGCAACATATTCAATTTGGATTTTATAGGCATTAGTCAAACCATTATAAAAATTTTGGACTTGCATCCACAAAGGAATACCATGGTTTGGAAATTTTCTCAAAAGGTCTTTGTACCGTTCCTAACGTTCGGAGAGTGATTCATCATTTGTTGGGAAAAGTGAGTTACCTCATTTCTCAATTTAATGGCTTGTCTTAGTGGAAAATATTTAGTTAAGAATGCACTAGCCATATCATTCCAAGAAGTAATAGAACCGAGATGAAGGTTTTTCAGCCAACTCTTTGGCTTATCTCTCAAGGAGAAAGGAAAAAGTTTCAATCTAATAACATCATCCGAGGTACCACGATTAGATCTAAAAGTATCGCACATTGTGATAAATTCCAGGATGTGAGAATTAGGACCTTCTCCCTGAAACCCTCCGAATTGGATGGCTGCTTGGAGCATTTGTACCATTGATGCTTTAATCTCAAAAAGATTGTCCCCTTTATTAGGTATCACTATGCAAGATGAGTATCCCTCCGTTGATGGTTTTGAATACTCTTTGAGCGTCTGTCTCGGGGGAGGCAAGTTTGCCACGACCTTCCTTCGGGTTGTCCATCACCATTTGTTTGATTTGCTCTCTCCATTCTTTGTTGTCTACGTCTCCTTCTTGCTGCACCACTAAGTCTATGACAAGTTCCTTCAATTTCAAGATCAAAAGAAATTAGTGGTAAACCGAGTCTACGCATGCACCAAAGATTGAAAAAACCTATAAATCTCTATGTAAATGGGATAAACAGATTAAAACTACCAAATTACACACAAAAACTTGAAAACTTAACTCGTTGCTCACCGACAACGGCGCGAAAAACTTGTTGCATGCCCGATGGACCTAGCAAGTGCACTAGATCATATTAGTAGTACGGGACAAGACCAAGTGTCATTCCCAGGAGGAGCAAGGAAGAAATTAAGTTTTATAGGCAGTTTAGTAGTTAAAAGATCTCAATTTATAAAGTTGGTGAGCTAAAAACTAAATTAAACAAGATTGCAGTAGAGTAAAATAAAACAGTAACAAGATTGCAGTAGGCAAAAATAACACGATTGCAGTAGTACGAAATTCAATAATATGAAAACACAAGCTTTACCAAACTCCTTGGACGGTGTTAATGGTGCTTCCCCTTCCTTATTACAGCATGCTTAGGTACCTAGATCTAAGGTCTCTTACCTGCATTCTTTATAACTAAGTGTGGCATACCCATCCTACCACTTAGCACTTTAAGACTTTCACTATGAATCCCTCTCTTACAAGTTAGGCCTTAAGCATTAATCTCAAGTAAGCGTCTTAAATTAATTTTAAGAACCCTTAGCATTAATTCAGCGCCCACCCGGGTCCTATAAGTTCTGTGATTATTAATAGGTCTTTGGTAGTGAAATACCTCTCGGTCTAAGAAATGCTCACTTCCAATTCCAACATAAATTGACCAAACTTATGAATCATTTAACCACAATTAATAATCAATCTAATGAAAGATAAATGTTAGCATGAGGAAGGATCTACACCACAAACAAGCCGCCGGCAGAGCCTAGCGAGCTTGCAGGGAAGTTGGTTATGTATAATTAAAGAAATAAAATGCAAAGTAATGAAAAACAAACTTGAATTCATGAAAACGAAATTAGAAAAGAAATATGAGATGAAGAGAATGAGCCTAAGCTCCTCTCTAAAGCAAAATAATGTCCCTTTTTATAATATTCAAGGGACCTTGGCAACTTGTACAAGTTGCAAGTATTAAAATATTAAAAGAAAACTATAACCACAAGTTTTAAGTACTTGGCCACTGAGGAATAAATATGGCAACTACTCGTAGGCCACTTTTGCCTCCAAAAAAGACCATTTCTTCATGTGATTGAACTACTTGAAGGTCCACTCCTAGAGCGCCATGTCATCACCCACATAAGTTGTCATTTTCTTTCTCTTTAAGTACTTGGCCACTAAGTAAAATAAATGGCAGCTTCTAATTCATTTCCTTTGCCTCCAAGAGATCTAATTTTTTATGTCATTGAACCATTTTCAAGTCCTCTCATAGTGTGCCACATCATCACTTCCCAAAATGCCATTTTTCTCCTTCATTTCCGCAACTCTGCTGCAACCTTCCTGATTATTTTCATGCAATCTATATTTTACAAAAATACTCATAAAATCCGCAATATAACTCCAAATCAAGTGATTCCAAAGCCATTTCCCCTATATTTGCATGGTACATTATCCACTTATCAGCGGAGTTGTATGAAGTCCATTAAAAAAGGACCAATTGGATAACAAAATTTAAAGCATAGGGACTCAAAAGGTAACGTGTATAGCAGAGGGACGCAAAACTAGCAATAGCACGAGGACCAAAAAGGGTGTTAGGCCAAACTTATTATAGTTAACGGAATGAGATAATAGTTGGATGAAAATATGACATATGGAGGTATAAATTAGTTTGGAAAAACTAATGTATTAGTACAAACAAGAAGGTGGTTATAATTATTTACCGTTAAAGTAAACTAACTAAATTAAACTAAAATTAAGCTTGAAGTACTAAGACATAGAAAGTTTGTAGTAAAGTTATTACTTTTCAAGATTTTCTTACTTTTTTTAATATTTCATATTTTGTTACATTCTGTATTATTTTCCTGGTTTATGTGGAAACTTTGTTTTTTACAGTACTCCCTCATATTTTTCAATATCTATCATTTTAAGGTAGTTTGCCAATACCAAGACTCGATTAATACCAAGATGAGTTGTATAAATTTGATTTAGTTACCATGAAAATAAAGTAATAGTTAACCATAAAAACACCAATTTCAAATACTTTTTTTTGGTTACAGTCGAATTACAAAATATGATGAAGTAAAAGAGGGCAAACATCAGGGTTAGTCAAAACCTCTCGGTCCATGTACTAAAGGAGATGAGGGACTAAAGATAGATCAAAGTTTAAGGCGTTACCCACATATATAGGAGACTAATTATGGGCTATAGGCTTATGTTGGGCTTCTGGTGTGGGCCGCCTAGGCCAATAATATATACTTACCACACAGGAATGGGTCCATTATTTTTTTCTCAATTAATAAATAAATACAACAAAGTAATTTATTTTGCATGTTAAATTATTTATGGTTTTTATAAAAAAATCATGTTATTGAGTTCATTGGACCGAGAAGCACGCAGCACATCCCAGGATGTACAGTTTCTCCTTAAGGAAAAAGCACCTAAATGCACTAGTTTGGTAAAAATAATTTCATGTAAACTTTTATTAAATTACCAAAATACTTCAAAGCAAAATATCATTAACTTAATTACTTTTTATATCAGCATTATACGCTCTTAAGGGCTTTCCATATATCCTTATACAAGTTCATGCGCTTTTGGTGTTTATTTTTAATTTTTTTGACTTATTTTGCATTTATCTCTCAAACCGTTCATTTTTTTGACATGTCGCTCTAGAGTTTTTTGTTTGTCTCATTTTTATTTTCGAAACGCCATCCATTGTGATATATTTTTTTCCAAAATTTTTTTTGAACTGTTATATATGTGTTATAATTCTAATATAAGTCTTTTTGTATTTGCAATGCTCATTGAACTGTTATACATCTGTTATAAATCTATTATAAATCTGTTATAAGTCTAAAATAAGTTCGTTATAAGTCTAAAATAAGTTCGTTATAAGTCTAATATAAGTCTCTTTGTATTTGTAGTACTTATTTAACTATTACATATCTAATATACATCTATTATACATCTGTTATAATTCTAATATAAGTCTCTTTGTATTTGCAATGCTCATTAAACTGTTATACATCTGTTACAAATCTATTATAAATCTGTTATAAGACTAATATAAGTTCGTTATAACTCTAATACAAGTCTCTTTGTATTTGTAATGCTTATTGAACTATTACATATCTAATATACATTTGTTATAAGTCTAATATAAGTTTCTTTGTATTTGGAATGCTTATTGAAACCATTACATATCTAATATAAATCTGTTATAAGTCTTTGTTATATAACAAAAGCGTGCCCTTTTTTGTGCTTTATACTCCCCCTGCGCTTTGTCTTAACAAAAGCGCAGATGGTGCGCTTCGCTGTGCTTTTGAGCTTCAAGTGCAAAAGCGAGCGCTTTTGACAACTATGCGTCTGCTACAAGCCTGATAAGTGTCTGATACATGTGTTTGATGAAATATATAACAAATTTCTAACATTTTTGTATTAGATATGACTATTATAATATTGTTTGGCATAATCTGTATTTTTTTTGTATCTGTTACAAATCTGTTATGAATGTGTTATATATCTGTTGTAAACCTAAAACAAACATGTATGTAAGTATGTATGCTACAAGCCTGATAGAAGTCTAATACATGTGTTTGATGAAATATATAACAGATTTATAACAGTTTGGTATTAGATATGACTATTATAAAAGTGTTTGGCATAATTTGTATGTTCTTTTGTATCTATTATAAATTTGTTGTAAATCTGTTATAAATCTAATATAAATGTGTTATATATCTGTTATAATAGATGTATATGAGTTTAGTGAGCATTAAAAATACAAAAAGACTTATATTAGACTAATAACATATTTATAACAAATTTATAACAGCTGTATATTAGATATGTAATAGTTCAATAAGCATTTCAAATACAAAGAGGCTCATATTAGACTTATAACAAACTTATATTAGACTTATAACAAATTTATAATAGATTTATAATAGATGTATAACAGTTCAATGAGCATTGCAAATACAAAGAGACTTATATTGGAATTATAATATATATATATATATATATATATATATATATATATAACAGTTCAAAAAAAATTTGGAAAAAATATATAACAATGGATGGCGTTTCGAATATAAAAATGAGACGAGCAAAAAACTGTGAAGCGGCATGTCGAAAAAATGAACCGTTTGAGAGATAAATGCAAAACAAGTCAAACAAATTAAAAAAAACCACCAAATCGCATGAGATATGAATATGACATATAAAGGTAAAAAGGGAAACTTAAAATTGTTAGAAAGATGTGATTTGCTTATTGAGTTATTTCGGTATTTATTTTGGACAAATAAGTCATAAGTGACAATTTCCCAAAATATAAAAGGGAAATTGTTAGATTCGGCCCATTTGGTTAAAATAGTTTTAGTCCAAGTTTAGCTCAATTACCTAAAGGTTCTAACATGTTTCTTTTAATAACCTTCATATGCCCTACATATTTTTTATACGTTGTTCATAACTTTCTTACGATCTAGCAGAACTCCGAATTGTATCAGGTTTGTAGCAGATTTGTAACAGATATATAACAGCTTTGTAACAGACTTGTATCAGACATGTATTAAACTTGTATTAGGTTTGTAACATATATATAATAGACTTGTAAAAGATTAATGACTGACAAATGATGCCAAACACTTCAATAATTATCCAATATAAATCAAAACTAATGAAAATTTACTATTTTATTCATCAAACACCGGTAATAGATTTATAACAGCCTTGTAATAGACTTTGTAATAGGTTTATAGTAGAATTGTAACAGATAAAAGTCATAAAGATTATGTCAAACACTTCATTAGTAATTCTATCTAATTCAATATTGTTATATTCCTGTTATATATTCCTCAAACACTTGTATTAGACTTGTAGCAAATATAAAATAGATATGTAACAGATATGTAATAGGTATGTATTAGATATGTAACAGATTCAAAGAAACACTTTATTTATATTACCCTTCTAATACAATACTGTTACAAGTCTGCTATATCTTCACCAAACACTTGTATCAGACTTGTAGCATATATATAACACATATGTAGCAGATATGTAGTAGGTCTGAATTATATACGTAACAGGTAGAAAAAACATGCAAATTAGCTTGCCAAACACTTGCAAATAAAGAACAAATTTGAATCAGAAATCAAATCTGAAATTGAGGACGAAGAACATAGATGAAATCGGGAACGAGAACACAAATGAAATTTGAATTTTCAAATTTGATTCCCCATCTGGATCGTAGTAGAGCAAAGAAATCGCGAATGAAGAACAAATTTGAATCAGAAATCAAATCTGAAATCGAGAACGAAGAACACAGATGAAATCGATTTGATTTGAATCTAAAATGAAATCTGAATTTGAGAATGAAGAACAAAGATTGAATCGAAAAGCAAAATAAAATTTGGATTGGATCGCTGAATCGATTAGATAAGAGAATTGATAAGAGAATGACTTTTCTCCAAAACGTGATCTGTTTTGTGATTGTGGTGCGCTGATATAGAGTGTATAAAAGTTAGCAGCAAGTTAAGAAAAGTTAGGTTGGTTACACACATTTTTTTAAGGCATGAAGGTAATTTCTTTATAAATCTTGTATAGTTGCGTGCTTTACCTAAAAATAAATTTTTCAGTAGAAAAAATTATTAAATATATACCTAGTCTAGTAGATCATTATTATTATTATTATTAAGTAAATAACCAAAAAAGAAAATACCATCACATATCTAACCTAACCATCCCAATTCTATATTTTTCATTTATTTCTATATTATTTTATTTTTTCATCATTCTAATATTTTACTTTCATATTTTTGGCTGAAATGATGTTAAATTTTTTTAACAAACAACGTCATATGAATCATCCTCATATTATATAGGCACAACTTTATTCTGAATTTCCTGATTAAAAGGCATGACTAGACAAGACTTAGGAGCTCATACTATAGTAACTATATACGATGACTCTATACAAGAAGAAAGTAAGAAACTTATAAGTATAATGGACATAGACATGAATGACAATAGAGGATTATTCTATTGCGTTCCAGAATTTTTCTTAGAATCAAAAGACTTATACCAGATAAAATTAGGAATCATGACTAAAGGTTATGGTTTAATAAATAGAAATAATCCTATCTTTGCCCCTGAAGCTCCTTCCATTAGTTCTTTAGGTAGATTATTAAAGAATTCTTCCCTTTCTTCTACATCTATTAAATTTCTAGTATAATTACTTATAGTCTCTTCTTCCTCTAAGAGTTTTATGAGTTCCTCTAGATGTATTCTTCTCTCAAAAATATCTATTATTTCTTGAGGTCTCTTATTCTCGTATGCTTGTTTAATCCATTCTATTCTCTCTTCTATCGTCTGATTTATAAATTGTATAACAATATTATTATAATTTTCTCTAGTTTTAAAATATTCTTCATTATATAAGTCTACGAATATTGTTTCTAAAGGGTCTAATTTTATATCTACTAAGTCTATATTTTGATTATTAAGTATTTGATCATTAATAGCCCAAGAGCTATTAGATTGAGTATCAGTTTCTAAATTTTCAGATATTTGTGAATCTTTTGGTATTAATTCTAACTTAGTATTTATTTCTTCTAGTTTTACTAGATTTTGTCTAAAAAAGTTATTAGTATCTAAAATTAATTTTTGTATCTCGTCTACTTTCTTATTTAATTCTAATAATAGTATAGAATTATTTGGCTGTATTTCTTGGTTATGAATAGTTCTATCTACTTTAGTATTAATTGATTCTAATGCTCTTTGTGTTATTTGTTTTTCTGCTATTGCTTCTAAGTGCAATTCTTTAATAGTATGAGTTAGTATCTGTATTTGATCGTCTAGTTCTGAAAATCCTATAGTACCAAGTGCTATAAGATTATTTAATTGGCTAGTCTGTATTTTATCTTGTTTAGTATTAAATTGACTACTATTTATTAGTCCGTCTGGGTTATCTTGATTATATTCTCTAGTAGCTTGTTTAGCCTTGTTGTATAGTATTACTTGTTTATTGTTCATTCACCAATATAAGTTCTTTTAAATTCTAAGATTTGTTTTTGAATTTGGTCTATCTTTTCTTTAATTTCTTTTCTTAGTTCTTCTAATATTATCTGAGTTTGTCTCTCTAACTGTTCAGGCAGTATGAGCAATTCTTTTATTTCTTTCTTATTAGGAAATTTATCAGCTTTATTTAAAGTCTTTTCAACACGATTTCTAAGAGTCTCTATCTGATTCTTAAGGTATTCCTGATTATCAAGTTTATGATCCTTTATAAGAGTATTTAGTAAAGTTATTATAACTTTATCAGTTCTATTTAAATTTTCTGATAAATTTATAATTATGTCTACAACTGTATTTAATTGATATGCTAGAGTATTCTCTTCAGTATTATGATAAATATGTCTATATGAATTATTAAAGTTACAAGTATCTGCAGTATTATCTTTATGTGGTATTTCTAAATTTAAGTATTCTAACTTTCTGTATTTTTCCAGCGTATCTACTACCGTCGCTCTGATACCAGAAATAGCAGGGGGTCCTGAATTATGGCTTCAATTAAAAACAGAAATTAAAATCATTAGATTCTTCTAGAATAATTGAAGTTAATTCAAGATTATAAAATTTTTATCTCTGTTTCTAAATTTTCTTTAGCGATTCTAAAATGATAAATTTGATTGATATATTCTTTTATATGTTTTTTATGCCAGTTATATAAATCAAAATATCCTTTATAATTTATTAAATCAATATTACAGATTTCTAAACAGTTCTGATAAAATTCTAAGTTATAATTTATTCTTCTTAATTTATCAGCTAAGTATTCTAAATCTTGTTGAATTCTAAGAATTCTATTCATTTAGATTCTAAAGGAAGTATCTGAACTTTCTAAAAGAACTAAAGAAGTTAATTCTAAATTTAGTTCTCGTATTTCTCTTTCTAAAATTGGTATTCTTTCATTATAAAGAGCTAATTCCTCTGTATATCTTTCTAAGGTTTTTCTCATCCAACTTACTAGTATATGACAGAATCTATAAAGTCTTGAATTTTCTGTATTTAGTTCTTCAGTATGTATTCTTATTCTATCAGTATAAAATCTTACTATAATTCTACTCCGTCTTAATTCTAGGATCAATTATACAACAGAAAGAAGCAGTAAGAAATTTAGAACAATTAAAGCTTAATGACTGGAAATACGTAGTACCGTTTTTAAACGACTACATACATTTTACAGCCAAAAGCCAAAATACTTATAATAAAGAATTTATGAAGTGACTCAGGATGTTCAACATCTAAAATAGATGACAAGCTAATACCTTCAAAATATAAACATAATTTAGATAAACCTACTATAGGAAGACAAATGGATGGTAGTATAACTACTTGTTCACAATACATACTAGAAATCCTAATAGAAATGATAGACATAAACAAAGATAAATTAATAACTACTATAACAAATATACCAATACGAAATTTATATCAATTGGGATATTTAGCCATTTTAGGATTAGATTATCTTATACAAGACAATAGAATGGCAGTAATAACAAAAGACCATATAAGTTTTAGCTTTAATAACTTCACTATACCTATTACTCCTAAAACTTTTTTCGGGGGGAATAGAGGATTAGTAGAAGACGAAATAAATATACAAACATATACTGATGAAGAAGACCTAGAAAAACACTTAGACTTCTATGAAATAGAATCAGACTATATATATTCAAATCAACTGAATAATATAATTTTAGATAACGAAGTTCTACAATACCAATCTAGACTTGAGAAATTGGAAATAATAGGAGAAGATCCTCAAAAATACTGGAATAGAAACCCTACTGAATATAAATTAGAAATTATAAATCCTGATATTACTATACGAGCGAAAGCAATACCTGCTAATAATCAAGAAATAGAATGGTATAAAGAAGCTTTAGAAGAACTTATAAAAAATAAATTTATTAGAAGATCAGAATCTAGACATAGATCCCCTAGTTTCTTTGTTAATAATAATGCAGAAAAGAAACGAGGAAAACCTAGAATGGTTATAAATTATAAACAACTAAATGATAATACTGAAAATAATGGCTATGATATACCTAATAAAGAAATGCTTATAAATAAAATACAAGGATCAAAATTCATGAGCAAGTTTGATCTAAAATCAGGATACTATCAGATTAGAATGCATAAAGACTCAATAGAATGGACCGCATTTATTTGCCCAAACCCTATAGGACATTGGGAATGGACAGTAATGCCATTAGGTCTTAAGAATGCACCTGCAGTTTTTCAGAAAAGAATGGATAAAATCTTTGAGAAACTTACAGACTTTACTGCAGTATACATAGATGATATACTAGTGTTTAGTAAAACAGCTAAAGATCATAATAGACATCTTAAAGAAGTTTTTAAGAAATTTGAAGAGAATGGATTAATAATATCTAAGAAGAAAATAGAATTGGGAAGAACAAAAATAAACTTCTTAGGAGTTGTAATTGGAGAAGGGCAGATAGAATTACAACCTCATATAACTTCTAAGATACTAGACTTTCCAGAGAATATAAAAGAAAAGAAACAACTTCAGCAATTTTTAGGATTGTTGAATTATGCTAGACCTTTTATAAAAGACTTATCTAAATATCTAAAACCATTATACTTAAAAACTGGCAAAGAAATTTTTGAGAAATTAAGTTATAAAGATCATGAAATAATTAGAACTCTTAAAGAGAGAGTAAAGAAATTACCAAAACTAGAAATACCATTAGATATAGACTATTTAATAATAGAAACAGATGGCTAAGCATCTGGATGGGGAGCTATTTTATTAAGCAAACCTCATAAGACTTCTAATAAGACTGAAGAAAGAATATGTAGATACACTAGTGGATCCTTTAAAGAAAAGGGAGAAATTAGTACTATAGATTCAGAATTATTAGCAATATACTATGCTTTAGAATCCTTTGAATTTTTTATAATTGGTAAGACAGAATTCACAATTAGAACAGATTGTATTGCTATCGTTAAATACTATAATAATTTAAAAAAGGAAAAGAAAAGATCTTCTTATAAAAGATGGCATAAATTAACATCACTCTTATTACAGAAAGGATATAAACCTATATTAGAACATATACAGGGTGATCATAATAATATTGCTGACATACTATCAAGACTCTTACAATTTGATAATTTATTTTTGACAGGAAATACATAATACTACAAGAAAAGACAGATACGATGAGGGCTTCAGACAGAGGCAGGGGAAAGCTCACTAAATACCAAGGAAATACTTCATCTAGACCAACCATAGATGATCTAATAACCCCAAATACCTCAGAAAACATACTCTTACCAGAAGACTTAGCCATAATTAACAGAAATCAACCAAAGACTAAAGCCTTAGTCTTTTCAGAGAAATTAAACTTCTCAGACTTCGGAGAAACTTCTTGGGCATTTAACTATCCCAAGGGAACCATACTAAATGATACTGAGAGAATCCTGTTAGATAATCTATGGGTAGCAGTAAAGAGAAAAGACGATAAACATGCCATTGCTGCCATAAACGGATTCAGTTTATACTTCACTCAAAGAAATAATAATAACATTGCCTATGTTATATACACCGGACAGACTTTGAATACTTCAGATATACAAGCTACTTCAGAAGAAATACCTAAAGATATACAGCAAGAAATGATAAATATGAAAAGAAGAATACACGAGTTAGAAGGACAAATAATTAATAAAGAGGAGCAGGAGAACCTCTTAAATAAAAAGATACTGGACTTAGAAACTAGATTAGAACACAGCAAGAATCAGACTTCCTATGCAGGAGTTATAAGCCAGCAGGGAAAAACTAAAGAAGATTTAATACTAGAAAAATTAGAAAAGCTATGCGAGAATTCAGAAATAAATAAGGAAATATTTTTAGACATAAAGGAGACGACTGAAAAAATAAATAAAGAACAAGGTGATATAAAAGAAGGAATAGAAGCATTAGATACTCAACCCTCAGAAGGATGGGCCGATTGGTTTAATAAAATATTTGAGATGCCCAACCTACTACCAATGAGACTACAAAGACCCAATATAAATTTTAATGACAATCAGAATATGGAATTAGAATTTGGGCAGAGAAATGAAACTCTTGAGATCTCCAATAGAGAAGCCCAAAAAGAAGCCCAGAAGGAAGGCAGTTCGGCCTCCAGTACGAAAAGCCAGCACATCCCTCTCTAGAAGAGTCGAGAGAAGACCAGAAAGACAGCTGGATAGATTAGGATAGAATTTTAATACAGATAGTGGGTATATGTCCCCACCGTTAATAATATAAAAGAAAAGAATTTAGAATAGAAGGGAGAGGTTTTTTCAGAAAACCTCAAGAGATTCAAATTCTCAGAAAGAAGAATTATAACTTCAATCTGGTTTTGAACCTCAACTTTTTCTATACTTCAGTTATACTTTTTGTAATTTAAGTAATACTTTAATATAATTTGATTAGGTTTTGTATAAGTTGTTTATATTTTCAGAATAATAATACTATTTTATAATTTCTTGTTGGCTCGATCTTAATTTAAAATTTTACAGAAAGTTTTTCTTCAAATTTAAAGTTTTCATCTCAGAATAAGCAAAAGGCCTTGGGAAATTTTTGGGCAAAAGATGTAAGTCCCTATTTCAAAAGTACCAGTTGGATGAGCTAAATTTATACAGAAAATTTTAAGTTTAAGAAAATCTGGAAGTAATAAAAACGTTTGAAATTTAAATGATAAGATTCAGTTTTAAAAGGAGGTTTTTTGGTTGAAAAATAAATTCCCTTATTAAAAAATCTTGATAGATTATCTGGATAAGAGAAATCCAGGTTAGGTGTTTTCAACAGAATCCTTCTTTAAACATTGTCTCTAACATTTAAACTTCTGCAATGGTTATAGCCATAAGAAATCATAATACCTTATAATCAAAAATACTTATAATAATCAAATATACTAGCAAAGATATAATCAAAATCTATAATAATTTAAACAGACAAGATAATGAGTCATAGCTGCAATAATTGTTAAAATACGTAAGCAATGACATCAGCCAGCATAATTATTAAATGTTGAGTCATACTTGCACTAATACGTAAGCAATGACGTCATAAAAGATCCGGTAATCCAACAGGTAACCGGTATCCTTTCCTTTTTTCAGCTATAAATTAGAAGGTTTCTCTGCAAAATATACACACCACAACTCTCTTTCCTTCTCTCTCTCTCTCTCTCTCTCTTTCTTTCTCTCTATAAGCATAAGCCTGCAGAAAATCATCATAGAAAATCATAAGCTTAAAAGGTATACTTTAAATATACTGCTTTGTTTTTAATACTTAGTTTTTATACATTCAATTAAGTATCCTCTCCTTTCTGAATTGCACCTAGTGTGATCTATTCAGTTAAGTGACGAGAAAATTTGCTTTATTATGCTTAGAATTTTAAGAATTAAAGAAAGACTAGAAAGAAAAGATATAGAAATAAATAGAAGAAAACAATTAATAAATTTTTATTCAAATGGAATAAATTCATATACTAGAGAAGTAAGATTAGAAATTGCTGTTTTAACCAGAGCAGGGCTTCATAGACACATTCATACTCTAATAGGCTGGAAAATTCGATTTATAACTAGATATACTGAAGAATTGAAGCGTTATACTAAAGAATTAGCAGAAATCGAAGCAGAAATAAAAGAACTAAATTTAGAGTTAACCTCTTTAGTTCTGTCAGAAAGCTTAGATACTGCTTTTAGATTTTAAATGAATAGAATTTTAGAACTTAAAGATAAACTAGAAAGAAAAGAATTAGAATTAAGACGGAGTAGAATTATAGTAAGATTTTATACTGATAGAATAAGAATACATACTGAAGAACTAAATACAGAAAATTCAAGACTTTATAGATTCTGTCATATACTAGTAAGTTGGATGAGAAAAACCTTAGAAAGATATACAGAGGAATTAGCTCTTTATAATGAAAGAATACCAATTTTAGAAAGAGAAATACGAGAACTAAATTTAGAATTAACTTCTTTAGTTCTTTTAGAAAGTTCAGATACTTCCTTTAGAATCTAAATGAATAGAATTCTTAGAATTCAACAAGATTTAGAATACTTAGCTGATAAATTAAGAAGAATAAATTATAACTTAGAATTTTATCAGAACTGTTTAGAAATCTGTAATATTGATTTAATAAATTATAAAGGATATTTTGATTTATATAACTGGCATAAAAAACATATAAAAGAATATATCAATCAAATTTATCATTTTAGAATCGCTAAAGAAAATTTAGAAACAGAGATAAAATTTTATAATCTTGAATTAACTTCAATTATTCTAGAAGAATCTAATGATTTTAATTTCTGTTTTTAATTGAAGCCATAATTCAGGACCCCCTGCTATTTCTGGTCGTAGACTTATATAATGAAGAATATTTTAAAACTAGAGAAAATTATAATAATATTGTTATACAATTTATAAATCAGACGATAGAAGAGAGAATAGAATGGATTAAACAAGCATACGAGAATAAGAGACCTCAAGAAATAATAGATATTTTTGAGAGAAGAATACTTCTAGAGGAACTCATAAAACTCTTAGAGGAAGAAGAGACTATAAGTAATTATACTAGAAATTTAATAGATGTAGAAGAAATGGAAGAATTCTTTAATAATCTACCTAAAGAACTAATGGAAGGAGCTTCAGGGGCAAAGATAGAAACGCCTTTGGAACCTCCAAGAAACAGACCTACTTTTATAAATTATAATAGAGGAAATATACCTCCAAGACAATACTCTGAATACCAAACTGATAATAGAAAATATAAACCTAGAGGAAATAGATTTCCAATAGGAATATACAAAGAAGAAAGTCTATTGCAATTAGAAAAATACTCGCCCCAAATACAAGTTATACTATTAAAATAACATGCATTATACAAGATTTTAAAATACAAGGATTAGCATTAATAGACTCAGGATGTTCAACATCTAAAATAGATGACAAGCTAATACCTTCAAAATACAAACATAATTTAGATAAACCTACTATAGGAAGACAAATGGATGGTAGTATAACTACTTGTTCACAATACATACCAGAAATCCTAATAGAAATGATAGACATAAACAAAGATAAATTAATAACTACTCTAACAAATATACCAATACAAAATTTATATCAATTGGGATATTTAGCCATTTTAGGATTAGATTATCTTATACAAGACAATAGAATGGCAGTAATAACAAAAGACCATATAAGTTTTAGCTTTAATAACTTCACTATACCTATTACTCCTAAAACTTTTTTCGGGGGGAATAGAGGATTAGTAGAAGACGAAATAAATATACAAACATATACTGATGAAGAAGACCTAGAAAAACACTTAGACTTCTATGAAATAGAATCAGACTATATATATTCAAATCAACTGAATAATATAATTTTAGATAACGAAGTTCTACAATACCAATCTAGACTTGAGAAATTGGAAATAATAGGAGAAGATCCTCAAAAATACTGGAATAGAAACCCTACTGAATATAAATTAGAAATTATAAATCCTGATATTACTATACGAGCGAAAGCAATACCTGCTAATAATCAAGAAATAGAATGGTATAAAGAAGCTTTAGAAGAACTTATAAAAAATAAATTTATTAGAAGATCAGAATCTAGACATAGATCCCCTAGTTTCTTTGTTAATAATAATGCAGAAAAGAAACGAGGAAAACCTAGAATGGTTATAAATTATAAACAACTAAATGATAATACTGAAAATAATGGCTATGATATACCTAATAAAGAAATGCTTATAAATAAAATACAAGGATCAAAATTCATGAGCAAGTTTGATCTAAAATCAGGATACTATCAGATTAGAATGCATAAAGACTCAATAGAATGGACCGCATTTATTTGCCCAAACCCTATAGGACATTGGGAATGGACAGTAATGCCATTAGGTCTTAAGAATGCACCTGCAGTTTTTCAGAAAAGAATGGATAAAATCTTTGAGAAACTTACAGACTTTACTGCAGTATACATAGATGATATACTAGTGTTTAGTAAAACAGCTAAAGATCATAATAGACATCTTAAAGAAGTTTTTAAGAAATTTGAAGAGAATGGATTAATAATATCTAAGAAGAAAATAGAATTGGGAAGAACAAAAATAAACTTCTTAGGAGTTGTAATTGGAGAAGGGCAGATAGAATTACAACCTCATATAACTTCTAAGATACTAGACTTTCTAGAGAATATAAAAGAAAAGAAACAACTTCAGCAATTTTTAGGATTGTTGAATTATGCTAGACCTTTTATAAAAGACTTATCTAAATATCTAAAACCATTATACTTAAAAACTGGCAAAGAAATTTTTGAGAAATTAAGTTATAAAGATCATGAAATAATTAGAACTCTTAAAGAGAGAGTAAAGAAATTACCAAAACTAGAAATACCATTAGATATAGACTATTTAATAATAGAAACAGATGGCTCAGCATCTGGATGGGGAGCTATTTTATTAAGCAAACCTCATAAGACTTCTAATAAGACTGAAGAAAGAATATGTAGATACACTAGTGGATCCTTTAAAGAAAAGGGAGAAATTAGTACTATAGATTCAGAATTATTAGCAATATACTATGCTTTAGAATCCTATGAATTTTTTATAATTGGTAAGACAGAATTCACAATTAGAACAGATTGTATTGCTATCGTTAAATACTATAATAATTTAAAAAAGGAAAAGAAAAGATCTTCTTATAAAAGATGGCATAAATTAACATCACTCTTATTACAGAAAGGATATAAACCTATATTAGAACATATACAAGGTGATCATAATAATATTGCTGACATACTATCAAGACTCTTACAATTTGATAATTTATTTTTGACAGGAAATACATAATACTACAAGAAAAGACAGATACGATGAGGGCTTCAGACAGAGGCAGGGGAAAGCTCACTAAATACCAAGGAAATACTTCATCTAGACCAACCATAGATGATCTAATAACCCCAAATACCTCAGAAAACATACTCTTACCAGAAGACTTAGCCATAATTAACAGAAATCAACCAAAGACTAAAGCCTTAGTCTTTTCAGAGAAATTAAACTTCTCAGACTTCGGAGAAACTTCTTGGGCATTTAACTATCCCAAGGGAACCATACTAAATGATACTGAGAGAATCCTGTTAGATAATCTATGGGTAGCAGTAAAGAGAAAAGACGATAAACATGCCATTGCTGCCATAAACGGATTCAGTTTATACTTCACTCAAAGAAATAATAATAACATTGCCTATGTTATATACACCGGACAGACTTTGAATACTTCAGATATACAAGCTACTTCAGAAGAAATACCTAAAGATATACAGCAAGAAATGATAAATATGAAAAGAAGAATACACGAGTTAGAAGGACAAATAATTAATAAAGAGGAGCAGGAGAACCTCTTAAATAAAAAGATACTGGACTTAGAAACTAGATTAGAACACAGCAAGAATCAGACTTCCTATGCAGGAGTTATAAGCCAGCAGGGAAAAACTAAAGAAGATTTAATACTAGAAAAATTAGAAAAGCTATGCGAGAATTCAGAAATAAATAAGGAAATATTTTTAGACATAAAGGAGACGACTGAAAAAATAAATAAAGAACAAGGTGATATAAAAGAAGGAATAGAAGCATTAGATACTCAACCCTCAGAAGAATGGGCCGATTGGTTTAATAAAATATTTGAGATGCCCAACCTACTACCAATGAGACTACAAAGACCCAATATAAATTTTAATGACAATCAGAATATGGAATTAGAATTTGGGCAGAGAAATGAAACTCTTGAGATCTCCAATAGAGAAGCCCAAAAAGAAGCCCAGAAGGAAGGCAGTTCGGCCTCCAGTACGAAAAGCCAGCACATCCCTCTCTAGAAGAGTCGAGAGAAGACCAGAAAGACAGCTGGATAGATTAGGATAGAATTTTAATACAGATAGTGGGTATATGTCCCCACCGTTAATAATATAAAAGAAAAGAATTTAGAATAGAAGGGAGAGGTTTTTTCAGAAAACCTCAAGAGATTCAAATTCTCAGAAAGAAGAATTATAACTTCAATCTGGTTTTGAACCTCAACTTTTTCTATACTTCAGTTATACTTTTTGTAATTTAAGTAATACTTTAATATAATTTGATTAGGTTTTGTATAAGTTGTTTATATTTTCAGAATAATAATACTATTTTATAATTTCTTGTTGGCTCGATCTTAATTTAAAATTTTACAGAAAGTTTTTCTTCAAATTTAAAGTTTTCATCTCAGAATAAGCAAAAGGCCTTGGGAAATTTTTGGGCAAAAGATGTAAGTCCCTATTTCAAAAGTACCAGTTGGATGAGCTAAATTTATACAGAAAATTTTAAGTTTAAGAAAATCTGGAAGTAATAAAAACGTTTGAAATTTAAATGATAAGATTCAGTTTTAAAAGGAGGTTTTTTGGTTGAAAAATAAATTCCCTTATTAAAAAATCTTGATAGATTATCTGGATAAGAGAAATCCAGGTTAAGTGTTTTCAACAGAATCCTTCTTTAAACATTGTCTCTAACATTTAAACTTCTGCAATGGTTATAGCCATAAGAAATCATAATACCTTATAATCAAAAATACTTATAATAATCAAATATACTAGCAAAGATATAATCAAAATCTATAATAATTTAAACAGACAAGATAATGAGTCATAGCTGCAATAATTGTTAAAATACGTAAGCAATGACATCAGCCAGCATAATTATTAAATGTTGAGTCATACTTGCACTAATACGTAAGCAATGACGTCATAAAAGATCCGGTAATCCAACAGGTAACCGGTATCCTTTCCTTTTTTCAGCTATAAATTAGAAGGTTTCTCTGCAAAATATACACACCACAACTCTCTTTCCTTCTCTCTCTCTCTCTCTCTCTCTTTCTTTCTCTCTATAAGCATAAGCCTGCAGAAAATCATCATAGAAAATCATAAGCTTAAAAGGTATACTTTAAATATACTGCTTTGTTTTTAATACTTAGTTTTTATACATTCAATTAAGTATCCTCTCCTTTCTGAATTGCACCTAGTGTGATCTATTCAGTTAAGTGACGAGAAAATTTGCTTTATTATGCTTAGAATTTTAAGAATTAAAGAAAGACTAGAAAGAAAAGATATAGAAATAAATAGAAGAAAACAATTAATAAATTTTTATTCAAATGGAATAAATTCATATACTAGAGAAGTAAGATTAGAAATTGCTGTTTTAACCAGAGCAGGGCTTCATAGACACATTCATACTCTAATAGGCTGGAAAATTCGATTTATAACTAGATATACTGAAGAATTGAAGCGTTATACTAAAGAATTAGCAGAAATCGAAGCAGAAATAAAAGAACTAAATTTAGAGTTAACCTCTTTAGTTCTGTCAGAAAGCTTAGATACTGCTTTTAGATTTTAAATGAATAGAATTTTAGAACTTAAAGATAAACTAGAAAGAAAAGAATTAGAATTAAGACGGAGTAGAATTATAGTAAGATTTTATACTGATAGAATAAGAATACATACTGAAGAACTAAATACAGAAAATTCAAGACTTTATAGATTCTGTCATATACTAGTAAGTTGGATGAGAAAAACCTTAGAAAGATATACAGAGGAATTAGCTCTTTATAATGAAAGAATACCAATTTTAGAAAGAGAAATACGAGAACTAAATTTAGAATTAACTTCTTTAGTTCTTTTAGAAAGTTCAGATACTTCCTTTAGAATCTAAATGAATAGAATTCTTAGAATTCAACAAGATTTAGAATACTTAGCTGATAAATTAAGAAGAATAAATTATAACTTAGAATTTTATCAGAACTGTTTAGAAATCTGTAATATTGATTTAATAAATTATAAAGGATATTTTGATTTATATAACTGGCATAAAAAACATATAAAAGAATATATCAATCAAATTTATCATTTTAGAATCGCTAAAGAAAATTTAGAAACAGAGATAAAATTTTATAATCTTGAATTAACTTCAATTATTCTAGAAGAATCTAATGATTTTAATTTCTGTTTTTAATTGAAGCCATAATTCAGGACCCCCTGCTATTTCTGGTCGTAGACTTATATAATGAAGAATATTTTAAAACTAGAGAAAATTATAATAATATTGTTATACAATTTATAAATCAGACGATAGAAGAGAGAATAGAATGGATTAAACAAGCATACGAGAATAAGAGACCTCAAGAAATAATAGATATTTTTGAGAGAAGAATACTTCTAGAGGAACTCATAAAACTCTTAGAGGAAGAAGAGACTATAAGTAATTATACTATAAATTTAATAGATGTAGAAGAAATGGAAGAATTCTTTAATAATCTACCTAAAGAACTAATGGAAGGAGCTTCAGGGGCAAAGATAGAAACGCCTTTGGAACCTCCAAGAAACAGACCTACTTTTATAAATTATAATAGAGGAAATATACCTCCAAGACAATACTCTGAATACCAAACTGATAATAGAAAATATAAACCTAGAGGAAATAGATTTCCAATAGGAATATACAAAGAAGAAAGTCTATTGCAATTAGAAAAATACTCGCCCCAAATACAAGTTATACTATTAAAATAACATGCATTATACAAGATTTTAAAATACAAGGATTAGCATTAATAGACTCAGGATGTTCAACATCTAAAATAGATGACAAGCTAATACCTTCAAAATACAAACATAATTTAGATAAACCTACTATAGGAAGACAAATGGATGGTAGTATAACTACTTGTTCACAATACATACCAGAAATCCTAATAGAAATGATAGCCATAAACAAAGATAAATTAATAACTACTCTAACAAATATACCAATACAAAATTTATATCAATTGGGATATTTAGCCATTTTAGGATTAGATTATCTTATACAAGACAATAGAATGGCAGTAATAACAAAAGACCATATAAGTTTTAGCTTTAATAACTTCACTATACCTATTACTCCTAAAACTTTTTTCGGGGGGAATAGAGGATTAGTAGAAGACGAAATAAATATACAAACATATACTGATGAAGAAGACCTAGAAAAACACTTAGACTTCTATGAAATAGAATCAGACTATATATATTCAAATCAACTGAATAATATAATTTTAGATAACGAAGTTCTACAATACCAATCTAGACTTGAGAAATTGGAAATAATAGGAGAAGATCCTCAAAAATACTGGAATAGAAACCCTACTGAATATAAATTAGAAATTATAAATCCTGATATTACTATACGAGCGAAAGCAATACCTGCTAATAATCAAGAAATAGAATGGTATAAAGAAGCTTTAGAAGAACTTATAAAAAATAAATTTATTAGAAGATCAGAATCTAGACATAGATCCCCTAGTTTCTTTGTTAATAATAATGCAGAAAAGAAACGAGGAAAACCTAGAATGGTTATAAATTATAAACAACTAAATGATAATACTGAAAATAATGGCTATGATATACCTAATAAAGAAATGCTTATAAATAAAATACAAGGATCAAAATTCATGAGCAAGTTTGATCTAAAATCAGGATACTATCAGATTAGAATGCATAAAGACTCAATAGAATGGACCGCATTTATTTGCCCAAACCCTATAGGACATTGGGAATGGACAGTAATGCCATTAGGTCTTAAGAATGCACCTGCAGTTTTTCAGAAAAGAATGGATAAAATCTTTGAGAAACTTACAGACTTTACTGCAGTATACATAGATGATATACTAGTGTTTAGTAAAACAGCTAAAGATCATAATAGACATCTTAAAGAAGTTTTTAAGAAATTTGAAGAGAATGGATTAATAATATCTAAGAAGAAAATAGAATTGGGAAGAACAAAAATAAACTTCTTAGGAGTTGTAATTGGAGAAGGGCAGATAGAATTACAACCTCATATAACTTCTAAGATACTAGACTTTCTAGAGAATATAAAAGAAAAGAAACAACTTCAGCAATTTTTAGGATTGTTGAATTATGCTAGACCTTTTATAAAAGACTTATCTAAATATCTAAAACCATTATACTTAAAAACTGGCAAAGAAATTTTTGAGAAATTAAGTTATAAAGATCATGAAATAATTAGAACTCTTAAAGAGAGAGTAAAGAAATTACCAAAACTAGAAATACCATTAGATATAGACTATTTAATAATAGAAACAGATGGCTCAGCATCTGGATGGGGAGCTATTTTATTAAGCAAACCTCATAAGACTTCTAATAAGACTGAAGAAAGAATATGTAGATACACTAGTGGATCCTTTAAAGAAAAGGGAGAAATTAGTACTATAGATTCAGAATTATTAGCAATATACTATGCTTTAGAATCCTTTGAATTTTTTATAATTGGTAAGACAGAATTCACAATTAGAACAGATTGTATTGCTATCGTTAAATACTATAATAATTTAAAAAAGGAAAAGAAAAGATCTTCTTATAAAAGATGGCATAAATTAACATCACTCTTATTACAGAAAGGATATAAACCTATATTAGAACATATACAGGGTGATCATAATAATATTGCTGACATACTATCAAGACTCTTACAATTTGATAATTTATTTTTGACAGGAAATACATAATACTACAAGAAAAGACAGATACGATGAGGGCTTCAGACAGAGGCAGGGGAAAGCTCACTAAATACCAAGGAAATACTTCATCTAGACCAACCATAGATGATCTAATAACCCCAAATACCTCAGAAAACATACTCTTACCAGAAGACTTAGCCATAATTAACAGAAATCAACCAAAGACTAAAGCCTTAGTCTTTTCAGAGAAATTAAACTTCTCAGACTTCGGAGAAACTTCTTGGGCATTTAACTATCCCAAGGGAACCATACTAAATGATACTGAGAGAATCCTGTTAGATAATCTATGGGTAGCAGTAAAGAGAAAAGACGATAAACATGCCATTGCTGCCATAAACGGATTCAGTTTATACTTCACTCAAAGAAATAATAATAACATTGCCTATGTTATATACACCGGACAGACTTTGAATACTTCAGATATACAAGCTACTTCAGAAGAAATACCTAAAGATATACAGCAAGAAATGATAAATATGAAAAGAAGAATACACGAGTTAGAAGGACAAATAATTAATAAAGAGGAGCAGGAGAACCTCTTAAATAAAAAGATACTGGACTTAGAAACTAGATTAGAACACAGCAAGAATCAGACTTCCTATGCAGGAGTTATAAGCCAGCAGGGAAAAACTAAAGAAGATTTAATACTAGAAAAATTAGAAAAGCTATGCGAGAATTCAGAAATAAATAAGGAAATATTTTTAGACATAAAGGAGACGACTGAAAAAATAAATAAAGAACAAGGTGATATAAAAGAAGGAATAGAAGCATTAGATACTCAACCCTCAGAAGAATGGGCCGATTGGTTTAATAAAATATTTGAGATGCCCAACCTACTACCAATGAGACTACAAAGACCCAATATAAATTTTAATGACAATCAGAATATGGAATTAGAATTTGGGCAGAGAAATGAAACTCTTGAGATCTCCAATAGAGAAGCCCAAAAAGAAGCCCAGAAGGAAGGCAGTTCGGCCTCCAGTACGAAAAGCCAGCACATCCCTCTCTAGAAGAGTCGAGAGAAGACCAGAAAGACAGCTGGATAGATTAGGATAGAATTTTAATACAGATAGTGGGTATATGTCCCCACCGTTAATAATATAAAAGAAAAGAATTTAGAATAGAAGGGAGAGGTTTTTTCAGAAAACCTCAAGAGATTCAAATTCTCAGAAAGAAGAATTATAACTTCAATCTGGTTTTGAACCTCAACTTTTTCTATACTTCAGTTATACTTTTTGTAATTTAAGTAATACTTTAATATAATTTGATTAGGTTTTGTATAAGTTGTTTATATTTTCAGAATAATAATACTATTTTATAATTTCTTGTTGGCTCGATCTTAATTTAAAATTTTACAGAAAGTTTTTCTTCAAATTTAAAGTTTTCATCTCAGAATAAGCAAAAGGCCTTGGGAAATTTTTGGGCAAAAGATGTAAGTCCCTATTTCAAAAGTACCAGTTGGATGAGCTAAATTTATACAGAAAATTTTAAGTTTAAGAAAATCTGGAAGTAATAAAAACGTTTGAAATTTAAATGATAAGATTCAGTTTTAAAAGGAGGTTTTTTGGTTGAAAAATAAATTCCCTTATTAAAAAATCTTGATAGATTATCTGGATAAGAGAAATCCAGGTTAAGTGTTTTCAACAGAATCCTTCTTTAAACATTGTCTCTAACATTTAAACTTCTGCAATGGTTATAGCCATAAGAAATCATAATACCTTATAATCAAAAATACTTATAATAATCAAATATACTAGCAAAGATATAATCAAAATCTATAATAATTTAAACAGACAAGATAATGAGTCATAGCTGCAATAATTGTTAAAATACGTAAGCAATGACATCAGCCAGCATAATTATTAAATGTTGAGTCATACTTGCACTAATACGTAAGCAATGACGTCATAAAAGATCCGGTAATCCAACAGGTAACCGGTATCCTTTCCTTTTTTCAGCTATAAATTAGAAGGTTTCTCTGCAAAATATACACACCACAACTCTCTTTCCTTCTCTCTCTCTCTCTCTCTCTCTCTTTCTTTCTCTCTATAAGCATAAGCCTGCAGAAAATCATCATAGAAAATCATAAGCTTAAAAGGTATACTTTAAATATACTGCTTTGTTTTTAATACTTAGTTTTTATACATTCAATTAAGTATCCTCTCCTTTCTGAATTGCACCTAGTGTGATCTATTCAGTTAAGTGACG
Organism: Euphorbia pulcherrima; assembly: GCA_947683365.1. Lineage (NCBI taxonomy): Eukaryota > Viridiplantae > Streptophyta > Magnoliopsida > Malpighiales > Euphorbiaceae > Euphorbia > Euphorbia pulcherrima. The sequence continues at coordinate 77,525,664 of CANTUS010000001.1, read as the reverse complement.
AGAAAATTTGCTTTATTATGCTTAGAATTTTAAGAATTAAAGAAAGACTAGAAAGAAAAGATATAGAAATAAATAGAAGAAAACAATTAATAAATTTTTATTCAAATGGAATAAATTCATATACTAGAGAAGTAAGATTAGAAATTGCTGTTTTAACCAGAGCAGGGCTTCATAGACACATTCATACTCTAATAGGCTGGAAAATTCGATTTATAACTAGATATACTGAAGAATTGAAGCGTTATACTAAAGAATTAGCAGAAATCGAAGCAGAAATAAAAGAACTAAATTTAGAGTTAACCTCTTTAGTTCTGTCAGAAAGCTTAGATACTGCTTTTAGATTTTAAATGAATAGAATTTTAGAACTTAAAGATAAACTAGAAAGAAAAGAATTAGAATTAAGACGGAGTAGAATTATAGTAAGATTTTATACTGATAGAATAAGAATACATACTGAAGAACTAAATACAGAAAATTCAAGACTTTATAGATTCTGTCATATACTAGTAAGTTGGATGAGAAAAACCTTAGAAAGATATACAGAGGAATTAGCTCTTTATAATGAAAGAATACCAATTTTAGAAAGAGAAATACGAGAACTAAATTTAGAATTAACTTCTTTAGTTCTTTTAGAAAGTTCAGATACTTCCTTTAGAATCTAAATGAATAGAATTCTTAGAATTCAACAAGATTTAGAATACTTAGCTGATAAATTAAGAAGAATAAATTATAACTTAGAATTTTATCAGAACTGTTTAGAAATCTGTAATATTGATTTAATAAATTATAAAGGATATTTTGATTTATATAACTGGCATAAAAAACATATAAAAGAATATATCAATCAAATTTATCATTTTAGAATCGCTAAAGAAAATTTAGAAACAGAGATAAAATTTTATAATCTTGAATTAACTTCAATTATTCTAGAAGAATCTAATGATTTTAATTTCTGTTTTTAATTGAAGCCATAATTCAGGACCCCCTGCTATTTCTGGTCGTAGACTTATATAATGAAGAATATTTTAAAACTAGAGAAAATTATAATAATATTGTTATACAATTTATAAATCAGACGATAGAAGAGAGAATAGAATGGATTAAACAAGCATACGAGAATAAGAGACCTCAAGAAATAATAGATATTTTTGAGAGAAGAATACTTCTAGAGGAACTCATAAAACTCTTAGAGGAAGAAGAGACTATAAGTAATTATACTAGAAATTTAATAGATGTAGAAGAAATGGAAGAATTCTTTAATAATCTACCTAAAGAACTAATGGAAGGAGCTTCAGGGGCAAAGATAGAAACGCCTTTGGAACCTCCAAGAAACAGACCTACTTTTATAAATTATAATAGAGGAAATATACCTCCAAGACAATACTCTGAATACCAAACTGATAATAGAAAATATAAACCTAGAGGAAATAGATTTCCAATAGGAATATACAAAGAAGAAAGTCTATTGCAATTAGAAAAATACTCGCCCCAAATACAAGTTATACTATTAAAATAACATGCATTATACAAGATTTTAAAATACAAGGATTAGCATTAATAGACTCAGGATGTTCAACATCTAAAATAGATGACAAGCTAATACCTTCAAAATACAAACATAATTTAGATAAACCTACTATAGGAAGACAAATGGATGGTAGTATAACTACTTGTTCACAATACATACCAGAAATCCTAATAGAAATGATAGACATAAACAAAGATAAATTAATAACTACTCTAACAAATATACCAATACAAAATTTATATCAATTGGGATATTTAGCCATTTTAGGATTAGATTATCTTATACAAGACAATAGAATGGCAGTAATAACAAAAGACCATATAAGTTTTAGCTTTAATAACTTCACTATACCTATTACTCCTAAAACTTTTTTCGGGGGGAATAGAGGATTAGTAGAAGACGAAATAAATATACAAACATATACTGATGAAGAAGACCTAGAAAAACACTTAGACTTCTATGAAATAGAATCAGACTATATATATTCAAATCAACTGAATAATATAATTTTAGATAACGAAGTTCTACAATACCAATCTAGACTTGAGAAATTGGAAATAATAGGAGAAGATCCTCAAAAATACTGGAATAGAAACCCTACTGAATATAAATTAGAAATTATAAATCCTGATATTACTATACGAGCGAAAGCAATACCTGCTAATAATCAAGAAATAGAATGGTATAAAGAAGCTTTAGAAGAACTTATAAAAAATAAATTTATTAGAAGATCAGAATCTAGACATAGATCCCCTAGTTTCTTTGTTAATAATAATGCAGAAAAGAAACGAGGAAAACCTAGAATGGTTATAAATTATAAACAACTAAATGATAATACTGAAAATAATGGCTATGATATACCTAATAAAGAAATGCTTATAAATAAAATACAAGGATCAAAATTCATGAGCAAGTTTGATCTAAAATCAGGATACTATCAGATTAGAATGCATAAAGACTCAATAGAATGGACCGCATTTATTTGCCCAAACCCTATAGGACATTGGGAATGGACAGTAATGCCATTAGGTCTTAAGAATGCACCTGCAGTTTTTCAGAAAAGAATGGATAAAATCTTTGAGAAACTTACAGACTTTACTGCAGTATACATAGATGATATACTAGTGTTTAGTAAAACAGCTAAAGATCATAATAGACATCTTAAAGAAGTTTTAGAAATCTGTAATATTGATTTAATAAATTATAAAGGATATTTTGATTTACATAACTGGCATAAAAAACATATAAAAGAATATATCAATCAAATTTATCATTTTAGAATCGCTAAAGAAAATTTAGAAACAGAGATAAAATTTTATAATCTTGAATTAACTTCAATTATTCTAGAAGAATCTAATGATTTTAATTTCTGTTTTTAATTGAAGCCATAATTCAGGACCCCCTGCTATTTCTGGTATCAGAGCGACGGTAGTAGATACGCTGGAAAAATACAGAAAGTTAGAATATTTAAATTTAGAAATACCACATAAAGATAATACTGCAGATACTTGTAACTTTAATAATTCATATAGACATATTTATCATAATACTGAAGAGAATACTCTAGCATATCAATTAAATACAGTTGTAGACATAATTATAAATTTATCAGAAAATTTAAATAGAACTGATAAAGTTATAATAACTTTACTAAATACTCTTATAAAGGATCATAAACTTGATAATCAGGAATACCTTAAGAATCAAATAGAGACTCTTAGAAATCGTGTTGAAAAGACTTTAAATAAAGCTGATAAATTTCCTAATAAGAAAGAAATAAAAGAATTGCTCATACTGCCTGAACAGTTAGAGAGACAAACTCAGATAATATTAGAAGAACTAAGAAAAGAAATTAAAGAAAAGATAGACCAAATTCAAAAACAAATCTTAGAATTTAAAAGAACTTATATTGGTGAATGAACAATAAACAAGTAATACTATACAACAAGGCTAAACAAGCTACTAGAGAATATAATCAAGATAACCCAGACGGACTAATAAATAGTAGTCAATTTAATACTAAACAAGATAAAATACAGACTAGCCAATTAAATAATCTTATAGCACTTGGTACTATAGGATTTTCAGAACTAGACGATCAAATACAGATACTAACTCATACTATTAAAGAATTGCACTTAGAAGCAATAGCAGAAAAACAAATAACACAAAGAGCATTAGAATCAATTAATACTAAAGTAGATAGAACTATTCATAACCAAGAAATACAGCCAAATAATTCTATACTATTATTAGAATTAAATAAGAAAGTAGACGAGATACAAAAATTAATTTTAGATACTAATAACTTTTTTAGACAAAATCAAGTAAAACTAGAAGAAATAAATACTAAGTTAGAATTAATACCAAAAGATTCACAAATATCTGATAATTTAGAACCACAGTTAAAGACCTTAGAAAATCTATTAGAAAATATATATAACGACGCAAAGAATAAAAACGAAGGTTTAGATAACCTGTCAAATATAATTATAAGTAATCAGAACAATATAATAAAAGGCTGAAAATTTTGGTGGTTTTATGAATCTAACACCCTTTGATACTAGGGCTTGTATTATGTCTTCTACTTTGCATTTATATTTTATATTAGTTGAATTGATTGATTTACCAATTAATCCAACAGTTATAACAAGATTATTTCTATTTATTAAACCATAACCTTTAGTCATGATTCCTAATTTTATCTGGTATAAGTCTTTTGATTCTAAGGAAAATTCTGGAACGCAATAGAATAATCCTCTATTGTCATTCATGTCTATGTCCATTATACTTATAAGTTTCTTACTTTCTTCTTGTATAGAGTCATCGTATATAGTTACTATAGTATGAGCTCCTAAGTCTTGTCTAGTCATGCCTTTTATTCCTATTATAATAAGGCCTAAATGAGTATATTTATATCCATCTTTAGCTATCTGTTTAGCTATAGATTTTTCAAGAAGGGGTATTCTAACTATGTCTTATGAGGTTTGCTTAATAAAACAGCTCCCCATCCAGATGCTGAGCCATCTGTTTCTATTATTAAAATATCTATATCTAATGGTATTTCTAGTTTTGGTAATTTCTTTACTCTCTCTTTAAGAGTTCTAATTATTTCATGGTCTTTATAACTTAATTTCTCAAAAATTTCTTTGCCAGTTTTTAAGTATAATGGTTTTAGATATTTAGATAAGTCTTTTATAAAAGGTCTAGCATAATTCAACAATCCTAAAAATTGCTGAAGTTGTTTCTTTTCTTTTATATTCTCTGGAAAGTCTAGTATCTTAGAAGTTATATGAGGTTGTAATTCTATCTGCCCTTCTCCAATTACAACTCCTAAGAAGTTTATTTTTGTTCTTCCCAATTCTATTTTCTTCTTAGATATTATTAATCCATTCTCTTCAAATTTCTTAAATGGCCAGAAGTTATACAGCAATGGAAAAGCTTAACTATTAAGAACTACTTAGAAAAGAATTTTAATCATACTCCAGAACAAATGTACAGTTTCCTAGAAACTACTTTTGACGAAGAAGAAGATAATGAACCAACAGACTTATTAGAAGTAATGGAAAAATACAAAAATATAAAAATAGAATTTATGGACAAAATAGAATGTATAGAACATACTTGGAATTTTAGAAAGGGCAATGATGATAGAGAATGTTATAAATGTCATTTATACCCAATTATAGAACTGAGAGCTCAATGTAATAACTGTTATACAGAAATTTGTAAATTTTATTGGGAAGAATGTAATGATTTAGAATGGCCAACAGTAACAACAGAATTTAGAAATTCTTATACTTTTACAGATAATTTAGAACAAAGAACTTGGAGAGAAAGATTTAGACTAATGGAAGATAGAATTGCTAACTTAGAAAACAGAGTTAGTCAGTTAGAAGAAGAAGGAATAAACCAGATGCTAAGAAACCATTTTTAAATCCTAAAAGACATGTTAGACGATTTAATGAAAAGAGACAATATAGAGATACAATTACATGTTATGCATGTGGAGAAATAGGTCATTTATCTACTAAATGTCCTAATAAACATAACATACATACTAAAGAATCAAGACTGGTAGACAATATTAATATAGACTTACTAGCAGTAACTGAAGAAGTTAGTGATAGTGAAACAATATACTCAATAGTCAGTAGTACAAAAGAATACCAATTTTAGAAAGAGAAATACGAGAACTAAATTTAGAATTAACTTCTTTAGTTCTTTTAGAAAGTTCAGATACTTCCTTTAGAATCTAAATGAATAGAATTCTTAGAATTCAACAAGATTTAGAATACTTAGCTGATAAATTAAGAAGAATAAATTATAACTTATAATTTTATCAGTCTTTTTCAATGTCTATTACTTCTGTTAAATTTATCTCTTCGTTATGCTCTTTTGGTTTTATTCCAAAAATTCTTTTTATTTTATTCTCACTTTGTATTTCTGTAGTAGTAGAATTACTACTACTACCTCTCAGAGTATAACTTCTACCAAAAAATTTATTATTCATTATTTGGAGGGTTATAAGTTATAAAAGCGTCTGTTATAATAGGGTTTAGTCTCCCGAAAAAAGTTTTAGGAGTAATAGGTATAGTGAAGTTATTAAAGCTAAAACTTATATGGTCTTTTGTTATTACTGCCATTCTATTGTCTTGTATAAGATAATCTAATCCTAAAATGGCTAAATATCCCAATTGATATAAATTTCGTATTGGTATATTTGTTATAGTAGTTATTAATTTATCTTTGTTTATGTCTATCATTTCTATTAGGATTTCTGGTATGTATTGTGAACAAGTAGTTATACTACCATCCATTTATCTTCCTATAGTAGGTTTATCTAAATTATGTTTGTATTTTGAAGGTATTAGCTTGTCATCTATTTTAGATGTTGAACATCCTGAGTCTATTAATGCTAATCCTTGTATTTTAAAATCTTGTATAATGCATGTTATTTTAATAGTATAACTTGTATAGGGTGCTTCATAGGGCTGTCTATTAATTCTGTGGTAATGAAATCTTTTTTCGTATAAGTCTAATAAGATTTCATCAGTTATATCTAATTCCAAAAGTTCTAAAATATTCTGTTGACTATTATTCCTTATATACTGGTTTATTCCTTCTTCTTCTAACTGACTAACTCTGTTTTCTAAGTTAGCAATTCTATCTTCCATTAGTCTAAATCTTTCTCTCCAAGTTCTTTGTTCTAAATTATCTGTAAAAGTATAAGAATTTCTAAATTCTGTTGTTACTGTTGGCCATTCTAAATCATTACATTCTTCCCAACAAAATTTACAAATTTCTGTATAACAGTTATTACATTGAGCTCTCAGTTCTATAATTGGGTATAAATGACATTTATAACATTCTCTATCATCATTGCTCTTTCTAAAATTCCAAGTATGTTCTATACATTCTGTTTTGTCCATAAATTCTATTTTTATATTTTTGTATTTTTCCATTACTTCTAATAAGTCTGTTGGTTCATTATCTTCTTCTTCGACAGAAGTGTATTCTTTTGTACTACTGACTATTGAGTATATTGTTTCACTATCACTAACTTCTTCAGTTACTGCTAGTAAGTCTATATTAATATTGTCTACCAGTCTTGATTCTTTAGTATGTATGTTATGTTTATTAGGACATTTAGTAGATAAATGACCTATTTTTCCACATGCATAACATGTAATTGTATCTCTATATTGTCTCTTTTCATTAAATCGTCTAACATGTCTTTTAGGATTTAAAAATGGTTTCTTAGCATCAGTCTTAGATTTTCTAATATAGTATACTTTATTTGTTTTATTATAAGGTTTTCTCCTTTTATGAAACTGAGTAGTTTTATTTCTAGGTTTTCTATTACAAGAGGTACAAGCTTCTTGTCCGTATTGTTGAGGAGTATAAATATTATTACAAAATCCATAATTGTCTTTCATTTGTCTTTGTATACTTATTTCTGTACATTTCTTTTCTAAGTGTTTCATTATTTGATATACTAAAGTATTTATGTTTAAGGTATAATTATTTTCTTTTTCTATGAACTTATTTCCTTCCTCCTGTATTTCTTGCCCTAAAGGTCCAGGTAATTTGAGGAGTAGTTTCTTCATAAATTCTTTATTATAAGTATTTTGGCTTTTGGCTGTAAAATGTATGTAGTCGTTTAAAAACGGTACTACGTATTTCCAGTCATTAAGCTTTAATTGTTCTAAATTTCTTACTGCTTCTTTCTGTTGTATAATTGATCCTATATTAGGGTCTGTTGCAGTCAATAGATTGCTTATAGTATTGCAAAAATTCCAAGGGTTATTTCCTACATTTATTAATCTAGTATATTCTTGAGGAAAGTTGATTTTAAAATCATCCCACGCCCTTTTTGCAGTATTACCTAATGTAGTTTCTAGGAAACTGTACATTTGTTCTGGAGTATGATTAAAATTCTTTTCTAAGTAGTTCTTAACAGTTAAGCTTTTCCATTGCTGTATAACTTCTGGCCATACTTGGGGCGAGTATTTTTCTAATTGCAATAGACTTTCTTCTTTGTATATTCCTATTGGAAATCTATTTCCTCTAGGTTTATATTTTCTATTATCAGTTTGGTATTCAGAGTATTGTCTTGGAGGTATATTTCCTCTATTATAATTTATAAAAGTAGGTCTGTTTCTTGGAGGTTCCAAAGGCGTTTCTATCTTTGCCCCTGAAGCTCCTTCCATTAGTTCTTTAGGTAGATTATTAAAGAATTCTTCCATTTCTTCTACATCTATTAAATTTCTAGTATAATTACTTATAGTCTCTTCTTCCTCTAAGAGTTTTATGAGTTCCTCTAGATGTATTCTTCTCTCAAAAATATCTATTATTTCTTGAGGTCTCTTATTCTCGTATGCTTGTTTAATCCATTCTATTCTCTCTTCTATCGTCTGATTTATAAATTGTATAACAATATTATTATAATTTTCTCTAGTTTTAAAATATTCTTCATTATATAAGTCTACGAATATTGTTTCTAAAGGGTCTAATTTTATATCTACTAAGTCTATATTTTGATTATTAAGTATTTGATCATTAATAGCCCAAGAGCTATTAGATTGAGTATCAGTTTCTAAATTTTCAGTATAATTTTTATAATTTTCAAATCTTATGCTAATTCTTCCTCTGTTATCTTCAAAGATTTGACTTTGATCTGGTATTAGTTTTGTCTTATTTTCTTCGAATAGTCTAGTTATATTCCATTCTATTCCAGCGTAAGTTTCGGCTGAAAATTTTGGTGGTTTTATGAATCTAACACCCTTTGATACTAGGGCTTGTATTATGTCTTCTACTTTGCATTTATATTTTATATTAGTTGAATTGATTGATTTACCAATTAATCCAACAGTTATAACAAGATTATTTCTATTTATTAAACCATAACCTTTAGTCATGATTCCTAATTTTATCTGGTATAAGTCTTTTGATTCTAAGAAAAATTCTGGAACGCAATAGAATAAACCTCTATTGTCATTCATGTCTATGTCCATTATACTTATAAGTTTCTTACTTTCTTCTTGTATAGAGTCATCGTATATAGTTATTATAGTATGAGCTCCTAAGTCTTGTCTAGTCATGCCTTTTATTCCTATTATAATAAGGCCTAAATGAGTATATTTATATCCATCTTTAGCTATCTGTTTAGCTATAGATTTTTCAAGAAGGGGTATTCTAACTATGTCTTCATCCCCACATTTTATAGATTTTTCTTCTGTTTTTCTAAGAAGTCTATATTTTTCTGTCCAGTTTCCTTTCTGATAAAGTATTTTTGGATTCAAAAGCTTCTTTTCATTCTGCTTATAATTTTCTAAGTCTTTTTCAATGTCTATTACTTCTGTTAAATTTATCTCTTCGTTATGCTCTTTTGGTTTTATTCCAAAAATTCTTTTTATTTTATTCTCACTTTGTATTTCTGTAGTAGTAGAATTACTACTACTACCTCTCAGAGTATAACTTCTACCAAAAAATTTATTATTCATTATTTGGAGGGTTATAAGTTATAAAAGCGTCTGTTATAATAGGGTTTAGTCTAAGTCCTTGGTTTCCTAAACCTTTTATTATATTGTTCTGATTACTTATAATTATATTTGACAGGTTATCTAAACCTTCGTTTTTATTCTTTGCGTCGTTATATATATTTTCTAATAGATTTTCTAAGGTCTTTAACTGTGGTTCTAAATTATCAGATATTTGTGAATCTTTTGGTATTAATTCTAACTTAGTATTTATTTCTTCTAGTTTTACTAGATTTTGTCTAAAAAAGTTATTAGTATCTAAAATTAATTTTTGTATCTCGTCTACTTTCTTATTTAATTCTAATAATAGTATAGAATTATTTGGCTGTATTTCTTGGTTATGAATAGTTCTATCTACTTTAGTATTAATTGATTCTAATGCTCTTTGTGTTATTTGTTTTTCTGCTATTGCTTCTAAGTGCAATTCTTTAATAGTATGAGTTAGTATCTGTATTTGATCGTCTAGTTCTGAAAATCCTATAGTACCAAGTGCTATAAGATTATTTAATTGGCTAGTCTGTATTTTATCTTGTTTAGTATTAAATTGACTACTATTTATTAGTCCGTCTGGGTTATCTTGATTATATTCTCTAGTAGCTTGTTTAGCCTTGTTGTATAGTATTACTTGTTTATTGTTCATTCACCAATATAAGTTCTTTTAAATTCTAAGATTTGTTTTTGAATTTGGTCTATCTTTTCTTTAATTTCTTTTCTTAGTTCTTCTAATATTATCTGAGTTTGTCTCTCTAACTGTTCAGGCAGTATGAGCAATTCTTTTATTTCTTTCTTATTAGGAAATTTATCAGCTTTATTTAAAGTCTTATCAACACGATTTCTAAGAGTCTCTATCTGATTCTTAAGGTATTCCTGATTATCAAGTTTATGATCCTTTATAAGTGTATTTAGTAAAGTTATTATAACTTTATAAGTTCTATTTAAATTTTCTGATAAATTTATAATTATGTCTACAAATGTATTTAATTGATATGCTAGAGTATTCTCTTCAGTATTATGATAAATATGTCTATATGAATTATTAAAGTTACAAGTATCTGCAGTATTATCTTTATGTGGTATTTCTAAATTTAAGTATTCTAACTTTCTGTATTTTTCCAGCGTATCTACTACCGTCGCTCTGATACCAAAAATAGCAGGGGGTCCTGAATTATGGCTTCAATTAAAAACAGAAATTAAAATCATTAGATTCTTCTAGAATAATTGAAGTTAATTCAAGATTATAAAATTTTATCTCTGTTTCTAAATTTTCTTTAGCGATTCTAAAATGATAAATTTGATTGATATATTCTTTTATATGTTTTTTATGCCAGTTATATAAATCAAAATATCCTTTAAAATTTATTAAATCAATATTACAGATTTCTAAACAGTTCTGATAAAATTCTAAGTTATAATTTATTCTTCTTAATTTATCAGCTAAGTATTCTAAATCTTGTTGAATTCTAAGAATTCTATTCATTTAAATTCTAAAGGAAGTATCTGAACTTTCTAAAAGAACTAAAGAAGTTAATTCTAAATTTAGTTCTCGTATTTCTCTTTCTAAAATTGGTATTCTTTCATTATAAAGAGCTAATTCCTCTGTATATCTTTCTAAGGTTTTTCTCATCCAACTTACTAGTATATGACAGAATCTATAAAGTCTTGAATTTTCTGTATTTAGTTCTTCAGTATGTATTCTTATTCTATCAGTATAAAATCTTACTATAATTCTACTCCGTCTTAATTCTAATTCTTTTCTTTCTAGTTTATCTTTAAGTTCTAAAATTCTATTCATTTAAAATCTAAAAGCAGTATCTAAGCTTTCTGACAGAACTAAAGAGGTTAACTCTAAATTTAGTTCTTTTATTTCTGCTTCGATTTCTGCTAATTCTTTAGTATAACGCTTCAATTCTTCAGTATATCTAGTTATAAATCGAATTTTCCAGCCTATTAGAGTATGAATGTGTCTATGAAGCCCTGCTCTGGTTAAAACAGCAGTTTCTAATCTTACTTCTCTAGTATATGAATTTATTCCATTTGAATAAAAATTTATTAATTGTTTTCTTCTATTTATTGCTATATCTTTTCTTTCTAGTCTTTCTTTAATTCTTAAAATTCTAAGCATAATAAAGCAAATTTTCTCGTCACTTAACTGAATAGATCACACTAGGTGCAATTCAGAAAGGAGAGGATACTTAATTGAATGTATAAAAACTAAGTATTAAAAACAAAGCAGTATATTTAAAGTATACCTTTTAAGCTTATGATTTTCTATGATGATTTTCTGCAGGCTTATGCCTATAGAGAGAAAGAAAGAGAGAGAGAGAGAGAGAGAGAGAGAGAGAAGGAAAGAGAGTTGTGGTGTGTATATTTTGCAGAGAAACCTTCTAATTTATAGCTGAAAAAAGGAAAGGATACCGGTTACCTGTTGGATTACCGGATCTTTTATGACGTCATTGCTTATGTATTAGTGCAAGTATGACTCAGCATTTAATAATTATGCTGGCTGATGTCATTGCTTACGTATTTTAACAATTATTGCAGCTATGACTCATTATCTTGTCTGTTTAAATTATTATAGATTTTGATTATATCTTTGCTAGTATATTTGATTATTATAAGTATTTTTGATTATAAGGTATTATGATTTCTTATGGCTATAACCATTGCAGAAGTTTAAATGTTAGAGACAATGTTTAAAGAAGGATTCTGTTGAAAACACCTAACCTGGATTTCTCTTATCCAGATAATCTATCAAGATTTTTTAATAAGGAAATTTATTTTTCAACCAAAAAACCTCCTTTTAAAACTGAATCTTATCATTTAAATTTCAAACGTTTTTATTACTTCCAGATTTTCTTAAACTTAAAATTTTCTGTATAAATTTAGCTCATCCAACTGGTACTTTTGAAATAGGGACTTACATCTTTTGCCCAAAAATTTCCCAAGGCCTTTTGCTTATTCTGAGATGAAAACTTTAAATTTGAAGAAAAACTTTCTGTAAAATTTTAAATTAAGATCGAGCCAACAAGAAATTATAAAATAGTATTATTATTCTGAAAATATAAACAACTTATACAAAACCTAATCAAATTATATTAAAGTATTACTTAAATTACAAAAAGTATAACTGAAGTATAGAAAAAGTTGAGGTTCAAAACCAGATTGAAGTTATAATTCTTCTTTCTGAGAATTTGAATCTCTTGAGGTTTTCTGAAAAAACCTCTCCCTTCTATTCTAAATTCTTTTCTTTTATATTATTAACGGTGGGGACATATACCCACTATCTGTATTAAAATTCTATCCTAATCTATCCAGCTGTCTTTCTGGTCTTCTCTCGACTCTTCTAGAGAGGGATGTGCTGGCTTTTCGTACTGGAGGCCGAACTGCCTTCCTTCTGGGCTTCTTTTTGGGCTTCTCTATTGGAGATCTCAAGAGTTTCATTTCTCTGCCCAAATTCTAATTCCATATTCTGATTGTCATTAAAATTTATATTGGGTCTTTGTAGTCTCATTGGTAGTAGGTTGGGCATCTCAAATATTTTATTAAACCAATCGGCCCATCCTTCTGAGGGTTGAGTATCTAATGCTTCTATTCCTTCTTTTATATCACCTTGTTCTTTATTTATTTTTTCAGTCGTCTCCTTTATGTCTAAAAATATTTCCTTATTTATTTCTGAATTCTCGCATAGCTTTTCTAATTTTTCTAGTATTAAATCTTCTTTAGTTTTTCCCTGCTGGCTTATAACTCCTGCATAGGAAGTCTGATTCTTGCTGTGTTCTAATCTAGTTTCTAAGTCCAGTATCTTTTTATTTAAGAGGTTCTCCTGCTCCTCTTTATTAATTATTTGTCCTTCTAACTCGTGTATTCTTCTTTTCATATTTATCATTTCTTGCTGTATATCTTTAGGTATTTCTTCTGAAGTAGCTTGTATATCTGAAATAGCAGGGGGTCCTTAATTATGGCTTCAATTAAAAACAGAAATTAAAATCATTAGATTCTTCTAGAATAATTGAAGTTAATTCAAGATTATAAAATTTTATCTCTGTTTCTAAATTTTCTTTAGCGATTCTAAAATGATAAATTTGATTGATATATTCTTTTATATGTTTTTTATGCCAGTTATATAAATCAAAATATCCTTTATAATTTATTAAATCAATATTACAGATTTCTAAACAGTTCTGATAAAATTCTAAGTTATAATTTATTCTTCTTAATTTATCAGCTAAGTATTCTAAATCTTGTTGAATTCTAAGAATTCTATTCATTTAGATTCTAAAGGAAGTATCTGAACTTTCTAAAAGAACTAAAGAAGTTAATTCTAAATTTAGTTCTCGTATTTCTCTTTCTAAAATTGGTATTCTTTCATTATAAAGAGCTAATTCCTCTGTATATCTTTCTAAGGTTTTTCTCATCCAACTTACTAGTATATGACAGAATCTATAAAGTCTTGAATTTTCTGTATTTAGTTCTTCAGTATGTATTCTTATTCTATCAGTATAAAATCTTACTATAATTCTACTCCGTCTTAATTCTAATTCTTTTCTTTCTAGTTTATCTTTAAGTTCTAAAATTCTATTCATTTAAAATCTAAAAGCAGTATCTAAGCTTTCTGACAGAACTAAAGAGGTTAACTCTAAATTTAGTTCTTTTATTTCTGCTTCGATTTCTGCTAATTCTTTAGTATAACGCTTCAATTCTTCAGTATATCTAGTTATAAATCGAATTTTCCAGCCTATTAGAGTATGAATGTGTCTATGAAGCCCTGCTCTGGTTAAAACAGCAGTTTCTAATCTTACTTCTCTAGTATATGAATTTATTCCATTTGAATAAAAATTTATTAATTGTTTTCTTCTATTTATTTCTATATCTTTTCTTTCTAGTCTTTCTTTAATTCTTAAAATTCTAAGCATAATAAAGCAAATTTTCTCGTCACTTAACTGAATAGATCACACTAGGTGCAATTCAGAAAGGAGAGGATACTTAATTGAATGTATAAAAACTAAGTATTAAAAACAAAGCAGTATATTTAAAGTATACCTTTTAAGCTTATGATTTTCTATGATGATTTTCTGCAGGCTTATGCTTATAGAGAGAAAGAAAGAGAGAGAGAGAGAGAGAGAGAAGGAAAGAGAGTTGTGGTGTGTATATTTTGCAGAGAAACCTTCTAATTTATAGCTGAAAAAAGGAAAGGATACCGGTTACCTGTTGGATTACCGGATCTTTTATGACGTCATTGCTTACGTATTAGTGCAAGTATGACTCAGCATTTAATAATTATGCTGGCTGATGTCATTGCTTACGTATTTTAACAATTATTGCAGCTATGACTCATTATCTTGTCTGTTTAAATTATTATAGATTTTGATTATATCTTTGCTAGTATATTTGATTATTATAAGTATTTTTGATTATAAGGTATTATGATTTCTTATGGCTATAACCATTGCAGAAGTTTAAATGTTAGAGACAATGTTTAAAGAAGGATTCTGTTGAAAACACCTAACCTGGATTTCTCTTATCCAGATAATCTATCAAGATTTTTTAATAAGGAAATTTATTTTTCAACCAAAAAACCTCCTTTTAAAACTGAATCTTATCATTTAAATTTCAAACGTTTTTATTACTTCCAGATTTTCTTAAACTTAAAATTTTCTGTATAAATTTAGCTCATCCAACTGGTACTTTTGAAATAGGGACTTACATCTTTTGCCCAAAAATTTCCCAAGGCCTTTTGCTTATTCTGAGATGAAAACTTTAAATTTGAAGAAAAACTTTCTGTAAAATTTTAAATTAAGATCGAGCCAACAAGAAATTATAAAATAATATTATTATTCTGAAAATATAAACAACTTATACAAAACCTAATCAAATTATATTAAAGTATTACTTAAATTACAAAAAGTATAACTGAAGTATAGAAAAAGTTGAGGTTCAAAACCAGATTGAAGTTATAATTCTTCTTTCTGAGAATTTGAATCTCTTGAGGTTTTCTGAAAAAACCTCTCCCTTCTATTCTAAATTCTTTTCTTTTATATTATTAACGGTGGGGACATATACCCACTATCTGTATTAAAATTCTATCCTAATCTATCCAGCTGTCTTTCTGGTCTTCTCTCGACTCTTCTAGAGAGGGATGTGCTGGCTTTTCGTACTGGAGGCCGAACTGCCTTCCTTCTGGGCTTCTTTTTGGGCTTCTCTATTGGAGATCTCAAGAGTTTCATTTCTCTGCCCAAATTCTAATTCCATATTCTGATTGTCATTAAAATTTATATTGGGTCTTTGTAGTCTCATTGGTAGTAGGTTGGGCATCTCAAATATTTTATTAAACCAATCGGCCCATCCTTCTGAGGGTTGAGTATCTAATGCTTCTATTCCTTCTTTTATATCACCTTGTTCTTTATTTATTTTTTCAGTCGTCTCCTTTATGTCTAAAAATATTTCCTTATTTATTTCTGAATTCTCGCATAGCTTTTCTAATTTTTCTAGTATTAAATCTTCTTTAGTTTTTCCCTGCTGGCTTATAACTCCTGCATAGGAAGTCTGATTCTTGCTGTGTTCTAATCTAGTTTCTAAGTCCAGTATCTTTTTATTTAAGAGGTTCTCCTGCTCCTCTTTATTAATTATTTGTCCTTCTAACTCGTGTATTCTTCTTTTCATATTTATCATTTCTTGCTGTATATCTTTAGGTATTTCTTCTGAAGTAGCTTGTATATCTGAAGTATTCAAAGTCTGTCCGGTGTATATAACATAGGCAATGTTATTATTATTTCTTTGAGTGAAGTATAAACTGAATCCGTTTATGGCAGCAATGGCATGTTTATCGTCTTTTCTCTTTACTGCTACCCATAGATTATCTAACAGGATTCTCTCAGTATCATTTAGTATGGTTCCCTTGGGATAGTTAAATGCCCAAGAAGTTTCTCCGAAGTCTGAGAAGTTTAATTTCTCTGAAAAGACTAAGGCTTTAGTCTTTGGTTGATTTCTGTTAATTATGGCTAAGTCTTCTGGTAAGAGTCTGTTTTCTGAGGTATTTGGGGTTATTAGATCATCTATGGTTGGTCTAGATGAAGTATTTCCTTGGTATTTAGTGAGCTTTCCCCTGCCTCTGTCTGAAGCCCTCATTGTATCTGTCTTTTCTTGTAGTATTATGTATTTCCTGTCAAAAATAAATTATCAAATTGTAAGAGTCTTGATAGTATGTCAGCAATATTATTATGATCACCCTGTATATGTTCTAATATAGGTTTATATCCTTTCTGTAATAAGAGTGATGTTAATTTATGCCATCTTTTATAAGAAGATCTTTTCTTTTCCTTTTTTAAATTATTATAGTATTTAACGATAGCAATACAATCTGTTCTAATTGTGAATTCTGTCTTACCAATTATAAAAAATTCAAAGGATTCTAAAGCATAGTATATTGCTAATAATTCTGAATCTATAGTACTAATTTCTCCCTTTTCTTTAAAGGATCCACTAGTGTATCTACATATTCTTTCTTCAGTCTTATTAGAAGTCTTATGAGGTTTGCTTAATAAAATAGCTCCCCATCCAGATGTTGAGCCATCTGTTTCTATTATTAAATAGTCTATATCTAATGGTATTTCTAGTTTTGGTAATTTCTTTACTCTCTCTTTAAGAGTTCTAATTATTTCATGATCTTTATAACTTAATTTCTCAAAAATTTCTTTGCCAGTTTTTAAGTATAATGGTTTTAGATATTTAGATAAGTCTTTTATAAAAGGTCTAGCATAATTCAACAATCCTAAAAATTGCTGAAGTTGTTTCTTTTCTTTTATATTCTCTGGAAAGTCTAGTATCTTAGAAGTTATATGAGGTTGTAATTCTATCTGCCCTTCTCCAATTACAACTCCTAAGAAGTTTATTTTTGTTCTTCCCAATTCTATTTTCTTCTTAGATATTATTAATCCATTCTCTTCAAATTTCTTAAAAACTTCTTTAAGATGTCTATTATGATCTTTAGCTGTTTTACTAAACACTAGTATATCATCTATGTATACTGCAGTAAAGTCTGTAAGTTTCTCAAAGATTTTATCCATTCTTTTCTGAAAAACTGCAGGTGCATTCTTAAGACCTAATGGCATTACTGTCCATTCCCAATGTCCTATAGGGTTTGGGCAAATAAATGCGGTCCATTCTATTGAGTCTTTATGCATTCTAATCTGATAGTATCCTGATTTTAGATCAAACTTGCTCATGAATTTTGATCCTTGTATTTTATTTATAAGCATTTCTTTATTAGGTATATCATAGCCATTATTTTCAGTATTATCATTTAGTTGTTTATAATTTATAACCATTCTAGGTTTTCCTCGTTTCTTTTCTGCATTATTATTAACAAAGAAACTAGGGGATCTATGTCTAGATTCTGATCTTCTAATAAATTTATTTTTTATAAGTTCTTCTAAAGCTTCTTTATACCATTCTATTTCTTGATTATTAGCAGGTATTGCTTTCGCTCGTATAGTAATATCAGGATTTATAATTTCTAATTTATATTCAGTAGGGTTTCTATTCCAGTATTTTTGAGGATCTTCTCCTATTATTTCCAATTTCTCAAGTCTAGATTGGTATTGTAGAACTTCGTTATCTAAAATTATATTATTCAGTTGATTTGAATATATATAGTCTGATTCTATTTCATAGAAGTCTAAGTGTTTTTCTAGGTCTTCTTCATCAGTATATGTTTGTATATTTATTTCGTCTTCTACTAATCCTCTATTCCCCCCGAAAAAAGTTTTAGGAGTAATAGGTATAGTGAAGTTATTAAAGCTAAAACTTATATGGTCTTTTGTTATTACTGCCATTCTATTGTCTTGTATAAGATAATCTAATCCTAAAATGGCTAAATATCCCAATTGATATAAATTTCATATTGGTATATTTGTTATAGTAGTTATTAATTTATCTTTGTTTATGTCTATCATTTCTATTAGGATTTCTGGTATGTATTGTGAACAAGTAGTTATACTACCATCCATTTGTCTTCCTATTGTAGGTTTATCTAAATTATGTTTGTATTTTGAAGGTATTAGCTTGTCATCTATTTTAGATGTTGAACATCCTGAGTCTATTAATGCTAATCCTTGTATTTTAAAATCTTGTATAATGCATGTTATTTTAATAGTATAACTTGTATAGGGTGCTTCATAGGGCTGTCTATTAATTCTGTGGTAATGAAATCTTTTTTCGTATAAGTCTAATAAGATTTCATCAGTTATATCTAATTCCAAAAGTTCTAAAATATTCTGTTGACTATTATTCCTTATATACTGGTTTATTCCTTCTTCTTCTAACTGACTAACTCTGTTTTCTAAGTTAGCAATTCTATCTTCCATTAGTCTAAATCTTTCTCTCCAAGTTCTTTGTTCTAAATTATCTGTAAAAGTATAAGAATTTCTAAATTCTGTTGTTACTGTTGGCCATTCTAAATCATTACATTCTTCCCAACAAAATTTACAAATTTCTGTATAACAGTTATTACATTGAGCTCTCAGTTCTATAATTGGGTATAAATGACATTTATAACATTCTCTATCATCACTGCCCTTTCTAAAATTCCAAGTATGTTCTATACATTCTGTTTTGTCCATAAATTCTATTTTTATATTTTTGTATTTTTCCATTACTTCTAATAAGTCTGTTGGTTCATTATCTTCTTCTTCGTCAGAAGTGTATTCTTTTGTACTACTGACTATTGAGTATATTGTTTCACTATCACTAACTTCTTCAGTTACTGCTAGTAAGTCTATATTAATATTGTCTACCAGTCTTGATTCTTTAGTATGTATGTTATGTTTATTAGGACATTTAGTAGATAAATGACCTATTTCTCCACATGCATAACATGTAATTGTATCTCTATATTGTCTCTTTTCATTAAATCGTCTAACATGTCTTTTAGGATTTAAAAATGGTTTCTTAGCATCAGTCTTAGATTTTCTAATATAGTATACTTTATTTGTTTTATTATAAGGTTTTCTCCTTTTATGAAACTGAGTAGTTTTATTTCTAGGTTTTCTATTACAAGAGGTACAAGCTTCTTGTCCGTATTGTTGAGGAGTATAAATATTATTACAAAATCCATAATTGTCTTTCATTTGTCTTTGTATACTTATTTCTGTACATTTCTTTTCTAAGTGTTTCATTATTTGATATACTAAAGTATTTATGTTTAAGGTATAATTATTTTCTTTTTCTATGAACTTATTTCCTTCCTCCTGTATTTCTTGCCCTAAAGGTCCAGGTAATTTGAGGAGTAGTTTCTTCATAAATTCTTTATTATAAGTATTTTGGCTTTTGGCTGTAAAATGTATGTAGTCGTTTAAAAACGGTACTACGTATTTCCAGTCATTAAGCTTTAATTGTTCTAAATTTCTTACTGCTTCTTTCTGTTGTATAATTGATCCTATATTAGGGTCTGTTGCAGTCAATAGATTGCTTATAGTATTGCAAAAATTCCAAGGGTTATTTCCTACATTTATTAATCTAGTATATTCTTGAGGAAAGTTGATTTTAAAATCATCCCACGCCCTTTTTGCAGTATTACCTAATGTAGTTTCTAGGGAACTGTACATTTGTTCTGGAGTATGATTAAAATTCTTTTCTAAGTAGTTCTTAACAGTTAAGCTTTTCCATTGCTGTATAACTTCTGGCCATAATTGGGGCGAGTATTTTTCTAATTGCAATAGACTTTCTTCTTTGTATATTCCTATTGGAAATCTATTTCCTCTAGGTTTATATTTTCTATTATCAGTTTGGTATTCAGAGTATTGTCTTGGAGGTATATTTCCTCTATTATAATTTATAAAAGTAGGTCTGTTTCTTGGAGGTTCCAAAGGCGTTTCTATCTTTGCCCCTGAAGCTCCTTCCATTAGTTCTTTAGGTAGATTATTAAAGAATTCTTCCATTTCTTCTACATCTATTAAATTTCTAGTATAATTACTTATAGTCTCTTCTTCCTCTAAGAGTTTTATGAGTTCCTCTAGAAGTATTCTTCTCTCAAAAATATCTATTATTTCTTGAGGTCTCTTATTCTCGTATGCTTGTTTAATCCATTCTATTCTCTCTTCTATCGTCTGATTTATAAATTGTATAACAATATTATTATAATTTTCTCTAGTTTTAAAATATTCTTCATTATATAAGTCTACGAATATTGTTTCTAAAGGGTCTAATTTTATATCTACTAAGTCTATATTTTGATTATTAAGTATTTGATCATTAATAGCCCAAGAGCTATTAGATTGAGTATCAGTTTCTAAATTTTCAGTATAATTTTTATAATTTTCAAATCTTATGCTAATTCTTCCTCTGTTATCTTCAAAGATTTGACTTTGATTTGGTATTAGTTTTGTCTTATTTTCTTCGAATAGTCTAGTTATATTCCATTCTATTCCAGCATAAGTTTCGGCTGAAAATTTTGGTGGTTTTATGAATCTAACACCCTTTGATACTAGGGCTTGTATTATGTCTTCTACTTTGCATTTATATTTTATATTAGTTGAATTGATTGATTTACCAATTAATCCAACAGTTATAACAAGATTATTTCTATTTATTAAACCATAACCTTTGGTCATGATTCCTAATTTTATCTGGTATAAGTCTTTTGATTCTAAGAAAAATTCTGGAACGCAATAGAATAATCCTCTATTGTCATTCATGTCTATGTCCATTATACTTATAAGTTTCTTACTTTCTTCTTGTATAGAGTCATCGTATATAGTTATTATAGTATGAGCTCCTAAGTCTTGTCTAGTCATGCCTTTTATTCCTATTATAATAAGGCCTAAATGAGTATATTTATATCCATCTTTAGCTATCTGTTTAGCTATAGATTTTTCAAGAAGGGGTATTCTAACTATGTCTTCATCCCCACATTTTATAGATTTTTCTTCTGTTTTTCTAAGAAGTCTATATTTTTCTGTCCAGTTTCCTTTCTGATAAAGTATTTTTGGATTTAAAAGCTTCTTTTCATTCTGCTTATAATTTTCTAAGTCTTTTTCAATGTCTATTACTTCTGTTAAATTTATCTCTTCGTTATGCTCTTTTGGTTTTATTCCAAAAATTCTTTTTATTTTATTCTCACTTTGTATTTCTGTAGTAGTAGAATTACTACTACTACCTCTCAGAGTATAACTTCTACCAAAAAATTTATTATTCATTATTTGGAGGGTTATAAGTTATAAAAGCGTCTGTTATAATAGGGTTTAGTCTAAGTCCTTGGTTTCCTAAACCTTTTATTATATTGTTCTGATTACTTATAATTATATTTGACAGGTTATCTAAACCTTCGTTTTTATTCTTTGCGTCGTTATATATATTTTCTAATAGATTTTCTAAGGTCTTTAACTGTGGTTCTAAATTATCAGATATTTGTGAATCTTTTGGTATTAATTCTAACTTAGTATTTATTTCTTCTAGTTTTACTAGATTTTGTCTAAAAAAGTTATTAGTATCTAAAATTAATTTTTGTATCTCGTCTACTTTCTTATTTAATTCTAATAATAGTATAGAATTATTTGGCTGTATTTCTTGGTTATGAATAGTTCTATCTACTTTAGTATTAATTGATTCTAATGCTCCTTGTGTTATTTGTTTTTCTGCTATTGCTTCTAAGTGCAATTCTTTAATAGTATGAGTTAGTATCTGTATTTGATCGTCTAGTTCTGAAAATCCTATAGTACCAAGTGCTATAAGATTATTTAATTGGCTAGTCTGTATTTTATCTTGTTTAGTATTAAATTGACTACTATTTATTAGTCCGTCTGGGTTATCTTGATTATATTCTCTAGTAGCTTGTTTAGCCTTGTTGTATAGTATTACTTGTTTATTGTTCATTCACCAATATAAGTTCTTTTAAATTCTAAGATTTGTTTTTGAATTTGGTCTATCTTTTCTTTAATTTCTTTTCTTAGTTCTTCTAATATTATCTGAGTTTGTCTCTCTAACTGTTCAGGCAGTATGAGCAATTCTTTTATTTCTTTCTTATTAGGAAATTTATCAGCTTTATTTAAAGTCTTTTCAACACGATTTCTAAGAGTCTCTATCTGATTCTTAAGGTATTCCTGATTATCAAGTTTATGATCCTTTATAAGAGTATTTAGTAAAGTTATTATAACTTTATCAGTTCTATTTAAATTTTCTGATAAATTTATAATTATGTCTACAACTGTATTTAATTGATATGCTAGAGTATTCTCTTCAGTATTATGATAAATATGTCTATATGAATTATTAAAGTTACAAGTATCTGCAGTATTATCTTTATGTGGTATTTCTAAATTTAAGTATTCTAACTTTCTGTATTTTTCCAGCGTATCTACTACCGTCGCTTTGATACCAGAAATAGCAGGGGGTCCTGAATTATAACTTCAATTATTCTAGAAGAATCTAATGATTTTAATTTCTGTTTTTAATTGAAGCCATAATTCAGGACCCCCTGCTCTATATATATATATATATATATATATATATATATATATAACGGTCCAGGTAATTTGAGGAGTAGTTTCTTCATAAATTCTTTATTATAAGTATTTTAGCTTTTGGCTGTAAAATGTATGTAATCGTTTAAAAACGGTACAACATATTTCCAGTCAGATTGGGGAAGGGGTCTGAATTATTGCTTCAATTAAAAACGTATTTTGAAATCGTCAGATTCAGATAAAATAATTGAAGTTAACTCGAGATTATGACAACGAATTTCTGATTCTAAAATTTCTTTTCTTCTTCTAAGTTGAATTATTTGATTAGTATATTCTTTTATATGTTTTTTATGCCAATTATATAGATCAAAATATCCTTTATAATTTATCAAATCATTATTACAAAATTCTAGACTATTCTGATAAAATTCTAAGTTATAATTTATTCTTCTTAGTCTATCGGTTAAGTATTCTAAGTCTTGTTGAATTCTAAGAATTCTATTCATTTAAATTCTAAAAGAAGTATCTGAACTTTCTAAAAGAACTAAAGAAGTTAATTCTAAATTTAGTTCTCGTATTTCTCTTTCTAAGACTGATAATTCTCTAGTATAACGGTCTAATTCTTCAGTATATCTAGTTACTAACCGAGCTTTCCATCCTAATAAAGTATAAATGTGTCTATGAAGTCCAGCTCTTCGTAAAATAGTAGTTTCTGTTCTTAGTTCTTCAGTATATGAGTTTATTCCATTAGTATAAAAGCGTATTAAAACTCTGTTTCTATTTAATTCTTCTTCTTTTCTTTCTAACTTAATTTTAATTTCTAAAATTCTATTCATAACAGAACAAATTTTTCTCGTCACTCTTCTGAAGAGGTCACACAGAGTGCAGTTCAGAGAGGAGAGGATACTTAATTGAATGTATATGAACTAAGTATTAAAAGCAGAGTATTTAAAGTATACCTTTTCAGCTTATGGTTTTCTATGATGATAATTTTCTGCAAGCTTATGATTATAGAGAGAGAAAGGGAGAGAGAGAGAGATGGTTGTGTATATTTTGCAGAGAAATGATCTTATTTATAACAGAAAAGGGTAGGGTATACCGGCTATCTGTTGGATTACCGGATCTTTATATGACGTCATTGCTTACGTATTTAGAAATTATTGCAACCATGACTCATCACTTTTGTCTGTATGAATTATTATGGAGTCTGACATCATTGCTTACGTATTTAGAAATTATTGCAACTATGACTCATCACTTTTGTCTGTATGAATTATTATGGAGTCTGACATCATTGCTTACGTATTTAGAAATTATTGCAATTTTGTCTGCTTGAATTATTATGGAGTCTGATTACGTTTTTGCAAGTATATCTGAATTATTATAAGGTATTATAATTTCTTATGGCTAACCTTGCTGAAGTTAAATGTTAGAAAGAAATTTTAAAGGAAGATTTTGTTGAAAACACCTAACCTGGATTTCTCTTATCCAGATAATCTATTAATAGATTTTTTAATAAGGAAATTTAATCTTCAACCAAAAGCTTCTTTAAAATTTAATCTTATCATTTAAATTTCAAATGTTTTTATTACTTCCAGATTTTCTTAAACTTAAAAATTTCTGTATTAATTTAGCTCATCCAACTGGTACTTTTTGAAAGAGGGACTTACATCTTTTGCCCAAAAATTTTCCCAAGGCCTTTTGCTTATTCTGAGTTGAAAATCTTAAGTTTAAAGAAAAACTTTCTGTAATTTTAAATTAAGATCGAGCCAGCAAGAAAATATAAGATAGTATTATTATTCAGAAAATAAAAACAAATTATACAAAAACATAATCAAAATATACAAAAGTAATTCTAAAAAGTATAACTGAGTTATAAGTATAGAAAAAGTTGAGGTTCAAAATCAGATTGAAGTTATATTTCTTCTTTCTGAGATTTTGAACTTGTCTCTTCTCTATTCTAAGTCCTTCTTATATAGTCTCTGGGGATATGCCCCACAAGCTTTTATTAAAATTTCTAT
This sequence comes from Euphorbia pulcherrima, assembly GCA_947683365.1. Classification (NCBI taxonomy): domain Eukaryota; kingdom Viridiplantae; phylum Streptophyta; class Magnoliopsida; order Malpighiales; family Euphorbiaceae; genus Euphorbia; species Euphorbia pulcherrima. Next base: position 77,500,619 of record CANTUS010000001.1, on the reverse strand, counting down.
CTTAACCTTTACAGCTGTTCTTTCTTATTCATTCTGGTGCCTTCTAGAGAGGAATGTTTTGTCTCTTAGCGCTTGAGGCTGAGCTGCTTTCTATTTGGGCTTCCTTTTGGGCTTTTTCTTCTGTGGATGCTACAATGGCTTCATTTCTTTGTCCAAAGTCTAGATCCATTATCTGGTTGTCATGAAAATTTATAATGGGTCTTTGGAGCTTTAGTTGACTGGGCAAATTGAATGTCTTATAGAACCAATCCGCCCATCCTTCTGATGGTTGAGTATCTATGTCTTCTAAGCCCTTTATTACATCATTCTGTATTTTCTGTACCTCTTCGGCGGTTTCTTTTATTTCTAGTGATATTTCTTTGTTAATCTCTGAATTTTCGTATATCATGTCTAGTTTTTCTAATATCAAATCTTCTTTAGTCTTCCCTTTGTCGCTTACGACTCCGGAGTATGATGTTTGGTTCTTGCTATGTTCTAACCGTGTTTCTAAATCTTGTATCTTCTTCCTTAAGAGGTTTTCTTCTTCTTCTTTATCAATTAATTTTCCTTCTAACTCGTGTATTATCTTTTTCATTCGTATCATTTCTTGAGGTATGTCTTTAGGTATTTCAACTTGCATACTTAGTATATCTGAAGTATCTATGGTCTGTTCTGTTATTTCGGGACTAGTATAGAAAGTTGTTAGATATTTCTTTGCCTCAGTAAAGGCTTCTTGTATGGACAAGTATTTTTTGTATTTGGGATCTTTATGTTTGGTATTTTGTATCACTTGTTCCCATGTCTTATAAATCCCTGGCTGAGGACCTGTATATACTACATAGGCTATATTATTGTTATTTATTTGGGTAAAGTATAGGCTGAATCCATTTATAGCCGCAATGGCGTGTTTATCATCTTTTCTTTTGACAGCCACCCATAAATTGTCTAATAAAATTCTTTCGGTATCATTGAGTATGGTTCCTTTGGGGTAATTAAACGCCCAAGAAGTCTCTCCAAAGTCTGAAAAGTTTAATTTATCAGAAAAAACCAGAGCCTTTGGTTTAGGCTGATTTCTGTTTATCATATTTATGTCTTCGGGTAACATTCTGGTCTCTGAAGTATTAGGAGTATTTATTAAGTCGTCTATGGTTGGTCTAGAGGAGATATTTCCTTGGTATCTAGTAAGTTTTCCTCTGCCTCGATCTGAAGCCCTCATTGTATCAGATCTGTCTTCTCCTGTTATGTATTTCCTGCCAAATTATCAAATTGTAAGAGTCTGGATAATATATCGGCAATTTTATTTTGATCACCTTGTATATGTTCTAACAATGGTTTATATCCTTTTTGTAATAAAAGTGATGTAAGTTTATGCCATCTTTTATAAGATCTTTTCTTTTCTTTCTTTAAATTATTATAGTATTTAACGATAGCAATACAGTCTGTTCTAATTGTGAATTCTGTCTTACTAATTATAAAGAATTCAAAAGATTCTAAGGCATAGTATATTGCTAACAATTCTGAGTCTATAGTACTAATTTCTCCCTTTTCCTTAAAGGATCCACTAGTGTATCTACAGATTCTTTCTTCAGTTTTATTAGAGGTCTTATGGGGTTTGCTTATTAAAACAGCTCCCCATCCGGATGCTGATCCGTCTGTCTCTATTATTAAATAATCAGTGTCTAAGGGAATCTCTAGTTTTGGTAAATTTCTTACCCTTTCTTTTAGGTTTTTAATTATCTCATGGTCTTTATAATTTAATTTCTCAAAGACTTCTTTGCCAGTTTTTAAGTATAATGGTTTTAGGTATTTAGATAAATCTTTTATAAATGGTCTAGCATAATTCAACAATCCTAAGAATTGCTGAAGTTGTTTCTTTTCCTTTATGTTCTCTGGAAAGTCTATTATCTTAGTAGTTATATGAGATTGTAATTCTATTTGTCCTTCTCCAATTATAACTCCTAAAAAATTTATCTTTGTTCTTCCTAATTCTATCTTTTTCTTAGATATTATCAGTCCATTTTCTTCAAATTTCTTAAAGACCTGTCTAAGATGTCTATTATGATCTTTAGCAGTTTTACTAAAGACTAGTAAATCATCTATGTATACTGCAGTAAAGTCTGTGAGTTTCTCAAAAATTTTATCCATTCTTTTCTGAAAAACTGCAGGTGCGTTCTTAAGTCCTAACGGCATTACTGTCCATTCCCAATGTCCTATAGGGTTTGGGCAAATAAATGCATTCCATTCTATTGAGTCTTTATGCATTCTTATCTGATAGTATCCTGACTTCAGATCAAATTTACTCATGAATTTTGATCCTTGTATTTTGTTTATAAGCATTTCTTTGTTAGGTATATCGTATCCATTATTTTCAGTATTATCATTAAGTTGTTTATAGTTTATAACCATTCTAGGTTTTCCTCATTTTTTCTCAGCATTATTATTAACAAAGAAACTAGGTGATCTGTGTCTAGATTCTGATCGTCTAATAAATTTATTTTTTATAAGTTCTTCTAAAGCTTCTTTATACCATTCTAACTCTTGATTATTAGCGGGTATTGCTTTTGCTCGTATAGTGATATCAGGGTTTATAATTTCTAACTTATATTCCGTAGGGTTTTTATTCCAGTATTTTTGAGGATCTTCTCCTATTATTTCCAATTTCTCAAGTCTAGATTGGTATTGTAGAATTTCATTGTCTAAAATTATATTATTTAGCTGGTTTGAGTATATATAGTCTGATTCTATTTCATAAAAGTCTAGTTGTCTTTCTAGATATTCTTCATTAGTATATGTTTGTGTATTTATATTTAGTATTTTATCTTCTAATCCTCTACTCCCTCCGAAAAAAGTTTTAGGAGTAATGGGTATAGAAAAGTTATTAAAACTAAAACTTATATAGTCTTTTGTTATGACTGCCATTCTATTGTCATGTATAAGATAGTCTAGTCCTAAAATAGCTAAATATCCCAGTTGGTATAAGTTTCGTATTGGAATATTTGTTATAGTAGTTATTAATTTATCCTTGTTTATATCTACCATTTCTATTAGTATTTCTGGTATATATTGTGAACATGTAGTTATACTATCGTCCATCTGTCTTCCAATAGTAGGTTTGTCTAAGTTATGCTTATATTTTGAAGGAATTAATTTATCATCTATTTTTGATGTCGAACATCCAGAGTCTATTAATGCTAATCCTTGTATTTTAAAGTCTTGTATAATACATGTTATTTTAATAGTATAACTGGTATATGGTGCTTCGTAAGGCTTTCTATTAATCCTGTGGTAGTGAAATCTTTTTTCGTATAAGTCTAATAAGATTTCATCAGTTATATCTAATTCCAAAAGTTCTAAAATATTCTGTTGACTATTATTCCTTATATACTGGTTTATTCCTTCTTCTTCTAACTGACTAACTCTGTTTTCTAAGTTAGCAATTCTATCTTCCATTAGTCTAAATCTTTCTCTCCAAGTTCTTTGTTCTAAATTATCTGTAAAAGTATAAGAATTTCTAAATTCTGTTGTTACTGTTGGCCATTCTAAATCATTACATTCTTCCCAACAAAATTTACAAATTTCTGTATAACAGTTATTACATTGAGCTCTCAGTTCTATAATTGGGTATAAATGACATTTATAACATTCTCTATCATCACTGCCCTTTCTAAAATTCCAAGTATGTTCTATACATTCTGTTTTGTCCATAAATTCTATTTTTATATTTTTGTATTTTTCCATTACTTCTAATAAGTCTGTTGGTTCATTATCTTCTTCTTCGTCAGAAGTGTATTCTTTTGTACTACTGACTATTGAGTATATTGTTTCACTATCACTAACTTCTTCAGTTACTGCTAGTAAGTCTATATTAATATTGTCTACCAGTCTTGATTCTTTAGTATGTATGTTATGTTTATTAGGACATTTAGTAGATAAATGACCTATTTCTCCACATGCATAACATGTAATTGTATCTCTATATTGTCTCTTTTCATTAAATCGTCTAACATGTCTTTTAGGATTTAAAAATGGTTTCTTAGCATCAGTCTTAGATTTTCTAATATAGTATACTTTATTTGTTTTATTATAAGGTTTTCTCCTTTTATGAAACTGAGTAGTTTTATTTCTAGGTTTTCTATTACAAGAGGTACAATAGTAGGTTTGTCTAAGTTATGCTTATATTTTGAAGGAATTAATTTATCATCTATTTTTGATGTCGAACATCCAGAGTCTATTAATGCTAATCCTTGTATTTTAAAGTCTTGTATAATACATGTTATTTTAATAGTATAACTGGTATATGGTGCTTCGTAAGGCTTTCTATTAATCCTGTGGTAGTGAAATCTTTTTTCGTATAAGTCTAATAAGATTTCATCAGTTATATCTAATTCTAATAGTTCTAAAATATTCCGTTGACTATTATTTTGTATATACTGGTCTAATCCTTCTTCCTCTAATTGACTAACTCTATTTTCTAAGTTAGCAATTCTATCTTCCATTAGTCTAAATCTTTCTCTCCAAGTTCTTTGTTCTAAATTATCTGCAAAAGTATAAGAGTTTCTAGTTTCTGTTGTTAATGTTGGCCATTCTGAATTATTATATTCTTCCCAACAGAATTTACAAATTTCAGTATAACAGTTATTACATTGAGCTCTTAATTCTATAATTGGGTATAAATGACATTTGTAACATTCTCTATCATCATTACCTTTTCTAAAATTCCAAGTATGTTCTACACATTCTGTTTTATCCATAAATTCTATTTTTATATTTTTATATCTTTCCATTACTTCTAATAAGTCTATTGGTTCATTATCATCTTCTTCTTCAGAACTATATTCTTTTGTATCACTTACTATTGAGTATATTGTCTCAGTATCACTAACTTCTTCAGTTACTGCCAGTAAGTCTAAATTAATATTTTCTACTAGCCTTGACTCTCTAGTATGTATGTTATATTTATTAGGACATTTAGTAGATAAATGACCTATTTCTCCACATGTATAACAGGTAATTGTATCCCTGTATTGTCTCTTATCATTAAACCTTCTAACATGTCTTTTAGGATTTAAAAATGGTTTCTTGGCATTAGCCTTAGATTTTCTAATATAGTATGCTTTCCTTGTCCTAGTATAAGGTTTTCTTCTTTTATCATACTGAGTATTTTTATTTCTAGGTTTTCTATTACAAGAGGTACAAGCTTCTTGTCCATATTGTTGAGGTGTATAAATATTATTACAGAATCCGTAATTGTCTTTCATTTGTCTTTGTATACTTATTTCTGTACATTTCTTTTCTAAGTGTTTCATTATCTGGTATACTAGGGTATTTATGTTTAAAGTATAATTATTTTCCTTTTCTAAGAACTTATTTCCTTCCTCCTGTATTTCTTGTCCTAACGGTCCAGGTAATTTGAGGAGTAGTTTCTTCATAAATTCTTTATTATAAGTATTTTGGCTTTTGGCTGTAAAATGTATGTAATCGTTTAAAAACGGTACAACATATTTCCAGTCATTAAGCTTTAATTGTTCTAAATTTCTTACTGCTTCTTTTTGTTGTATAATTGATCCTATATTAGGGTCTGTAGCAGTCAATAGATTGCTTATAGTATTACAAAAGTTCCATGGATTATTTCCCACATTTATTAGTCTAGTATATTCTTGAGGAAAATTGATTTTAAAATCATCCCATGCCCTTTTTGCAGTATTTCCTAATGTAGTCTCAAGGAAACTATACATTTGTTCTGGAGTATGATTGAAATTCTTTTCTAAGTAATTCTTAACAGTTAAACTTTTCCATTGCTGTATAACTTCCGGCCATACTTGAGGCGAGTATTTTTCTAATTGCAATAGACTTTCTTCTTTGTATATTCCTATTGGAAATCTATTTCCTCTAGATTTATATTTTCCATTATCAGATTGGTATTCAGAGTATTGTCTTGGTGGTATATTTCCTCTATTATAATTTATAAAAGTAGGTCTATTTCTTGGAGGTTCTAAAGGTGTCTCAGTCTTAGTTCCTGAAATTCCTTCCATTAATTCTTTAGGTAAATTATTAAGGAATTCTTCCATTTCTTCTATATCCATTAAATTTTTAGTATAATTACTTTGAGTTTCCTCTTCTTCCAAAACTTTTATAGTTTCTTCTAAGTATATTCTTCTCTCAAAAATATCTATTATTTCTTGAGGTCTTTTATTTTTATATGCTTGTTCAATCCATTCTATTCTTTCTTCTAATGTCTGATTTATAAATTGTATAACAATACTATTATAATTTTCTCTAGTCTTAAAATATCCTTCATTATATAAATCAAAGAATATTGTTTCTAAAGGGTCTAATTTTATATCTACTAAGTCTATATTTTGGTTATTAAGAATCTGGTCATTAATAGCCCAAGAGCTATTAGATTGAGTATCAGTTTCTAAATTTTCAGTATAGTTTTTATAATTATCAAATCTTATACTAATTCTTCCTCTGTTATCTTCAAAGATCTGACTTTGATCTGGTATTAGTTTTGTCTTACTTTCTTCGAATAGTCTGGTTATATTCCATTCTATTCCACATGAGTTTCTGCTGAAAATTTTGGTGGTTTTATAAATCTAATACCCTTTGATACTAGGGCTTGTATTATATCTTCTACTTTGCATTTATATTTTATATTAGTTGAGTTAATCGATTTACCAATTAATCCAACAGTTATAACAAGATTATTTCTATTTATTAAACCATAACCTTTAGTCATGATTCCTATTTTTATTTGATGTAAGTCTTTTGATTCTAAGAAAAATTCTGGAACACAATAGAATAATCCTCTATTGTCATTCATGTCTATATCCATTATACTTATAAGTTTCTTACTTTCTTCTTGTATAGAGTCATTGTATATAGTTATTATAGTATGAGCTCCTAAATCTTATTTATATATATATATATATATATATATATATATATATGCGCGTGCAAAATTAATAAAATAAAAAGAAAATAATGTGAGCATTTAATAGAGACAATAAATGGGAGGGAGAGTTAATGTCGGGACCAAAATATTAAATAAAGGAAGAGAAGAAAAGTTAAGTAGAAGAAGGCGTTAAGTGAAGTGTAAGTCGATTCCAGACTGCACATGACATGACATGACTTGTCTTCTACTAATAAGTAATACAGTTGATGGCCTTACCTCTTTACTTCCGTTACTTATGTTTCTGTCCGACATAAAAGCCTGAACATAGATACGCATACACGGGGAGGCTTGTCGATAGCTCCATTTCATGCATTCTGTTTCAAGCTGCAAATTCAAAAAAATTTTAGCATTGTTCATATATACATATATATTTGAATTAAAAATTTTAAATATAATTTTATCATTTTAATATAAATTCTAACAAAATTTTTATAAAAAAATAACATATTTTAATTGCTAACCAGGTGGAAATCAAATATTTGATCAATTAATTAGCTATCTATCTCGTGATATATTTAATATTTTAATTAGATAGTTGTTTAATCATTACATGGAGATAAATTTTTAAGACATGATTAGAGTTTTTTTAATAAAATCTTTTTTAAAAATAAATATGTAGTTTCAATATTTATATGGAGTTCAATTAATTATTTTTATAGCATCCATATTTCTTTTATCCATAAGTTTTTATGGTATTTTGAGAATTAACAGGCTCCAAAAACCCGTTACCCTTATACTTGGGTTGGCTAATGTCTGTTTCCATTCTGTCACATTATTATAATATACCTAATTCTGTTTTTGTTGTTTACATCCATTTATCCAACCTACAATATGTGGTCAGTGTTAATAAGTTTACAATTAAGTCCATTTATGAAAATTTATAAATTCACATTGAGTTTTCATTTAGTGTAGAACTTTACAAAATTATGCAAATTAACATCAATCCATTTTAAAGCACTTCCAATGATTTCCTACCTCAAAATGACACATATGAGAAATGGTTCAACGATTCCGTATATGGTATGGGGAACTTTATTTTGAGAAATCATTAATTTAATAATTGATTTTTTTTAATTATTTTATTAATTGATTGTACTAAAAATTATGTAAAGATATTAATATTTTTTTGGGTAATATTTACAAGTATCTTTATTATGATAATTTTGTTCGGGACTTAGTAACAATTAAGACTCCTCACTCCTCTTAATAAGTGTACTTAGTGAAAATGAAAAATTAAAAAGATGATTAGAATAAAAATATTAAAAATTCCCCAAAATAAGATTTGCGGACTCGTACATTTTCTTCAAAACTTTCATACATATTTGTGAAACGTGTTAAAAAATTAAATTTTTAATGTTAGTCAATTTATATATATTATATTGATCTAACCATTGATTCAAATTTTTAACCACTAGATCTAATAGATGTTAACATAATGTAAAAATAAAATAATTAATTTAAAAGTTTAAGGTAATTCCCCAATTCTAAATATCTCTGTTCAAGAAGCCAATAATCCATCTTGTTCGTTTAGCCCAAAAAAATTATGGTTTGAACTTAAATTTTATGTAAAAATCTAAATTTAGTCTGTCCGTTTGTATATATTTTATATTTTTATTTATATATTTATATAAATTTATTAATATTATATATTAAATAAATAAATTATAAATTGTATTTTTTTAATTGAATTGAAAGTTAATATTATCCTTTTTTATTAAGCTATAATTTAATTTTTTATCTAAATAAAATATTATTTATAAAAAAATAAAAATTAATATTTATTTGATGGGCGTGTTGGCCGGACTTGAAAATAAACTTTTAAGTTAAAGCCTAGCCTGAACCAAGTATAAATATTATAGATGTGGCTGGATTGGGTCTGGATATAGCTATTTTTTTCTTAGCCCAACTCATTTCAAGCTCAAATATTATAGATATGGGTTAAATTAGATATAGATATAATTATTTTTTCTTTAATCCGATCAGACTAAACTCGAAGCCTGATGAGATCCCCCATTGAGCAGGTCTAGTTCTGAACGAATGTTGTGTGAGAAAATGACACATGTAAGTCATTAAAATGTGTTAACTACAATATTAATTTCGTAGAGAATAAATTATTTATTCAAACTTTTTTTTCACTGACATTTAATATAGTAAATAGACAGAAAGGTAGTAGTAAAATCACATTAACATTGAATAAAAAAATAAAATTATTTTTGATGGCAAAAATTTAATTTAATAATTGAAACTTAAATCTATAATTATAGATATTATAAATTTAAATTGATATACGAGTGGAGATAGCCGTGATATTTTTTATTATTATTAGCCATAATTTTTTTTCAAAAAATCAAATTATTTCCGGTGGAAAGTGCCAAATTAGGAGTAGTGTGGGAAGCCATATATTAAATGTCAAATCAAGTATAAATTTCCAAGGCATACTTGTCGTTGAAGATTCAATTAAGTCTAATCTCATTTCCCCAGTCATAGAGATTAGGTCCCAAATAAAACCAAGGATAAGTACAAAAAATAGGCTGGACAACATATTAGTTACTCCCTTCATTTTTTTAAATAGATATTTTTACATTTTTTAAATATTTTTTTATTTATTATTTTTAAATATTTAAATATTTTTTAAGTTATTTTTTTAATTATACCTCTAATTATCTTATTATCATTAACTGTAATAGAATAAAAAATTAAACATTAATTAAAGAGTAAAATATTATTTTTTTATCTTAATTAATTAATTTCTTAAAAAGTATGAAATGTGTTAGAATATAAATAAAAAGAGATAGAGGGAGTAATAAATTAATTAAAATAAGTACAGTAATAAAGGTAAATAATTGTGATTATGAATAATAATCAACAAGAAATAATAAATAAATGCCTAAGAGACAACAGAACATGCAGCTGGGGGCAATCGGCTAGTGATTGATGCTCTTTGTCTTCTTTTCTTCCTTCATTTTATCTAATTACTTTATTTTGCAACCCCTAATTCAATAATTATTGCATTGTACTTTTAATGTTTGTGTACATCGAAACCCAAATACTACGTGAGTTAGGTTATTTACCGGTCCATCCCTAGCTAGTTAAAATTTATATGCAACATAAAATATTAGTGATTTTTTATAAAGAGATTCAATCTTAATATTTTATAGTATTAAGTAAGTAAATATAAAAAGTATTAGAAAAATTTTCAATTTCAAGCATGATAATAAAATATTGACATTTTGAAGAACTTATAAATTGAACCTATAATGTTTAATCAAATTTTATTTGAAAAATATCATTTGATCTATATTTAATTAATATTTATATTTCAAACTATAAATTAAGAAGTTAACAAATTTTATTTTGAGCCCCTTTCTATTCGGGCCCTGGGCAGTCGCCCCTAGTGCCCTCTCTTAAGAACGACCCTAGTCATATCTAACCCATTACTCTATATCTTCTACTTTAAATTCTATTTTTCGGTATCTACTCTATTTTTACCGTTAGTACAATAAATGTACTCCAACTCATTATTTTATTCTTCTAAAATGTACTCCAACTCATTATTTTATTCTTCTACTCTAAAAAAATAATATTTTATTATTATATCAATATTTTAGATGTTTTATTAAATAAATTAGCATAATTAAATATAAAAATAAAAAAATAATATTAAAATAATCAACTCCAAATATAAAGTAATATATAAGTTATTCTAAATTTAGAGTAACTTATATTCTACTCTATATTTAAAGTAATAATTTAGAAATTAAATATTAAGGCTCCTCTAGATATAATATTTACTTTAAATAGAGAGTATCGTTGAATTTACCCTCAGAGTTTAGAACTTTAGCATGCAATGGATTTCTTCACTCCAATTACCGTACTATTGGCACAAATACTGTCCTTCATAATACAAGGTGTGCCATAATAATTATAATTATCTAATAAATAACTCTACTCTATTATATAAAATTTAATACTTATAGATTTAGTATGTACAAATATAAATATAATGTTTTAAATTCTAAATTATTCTCCAAATATTTTTCAATGTCACTTTATATTTCTCACACTATCTAGTACATATCATTATTCTACAAATCATAATATTATATTAAAATACAAATCCACCTAGAGTCTTTCCTTATATGATCTTCAAGCTGATCCACTTATATCACTTTGGTCCAAGCTATCTACAAATCTCCAGTATCTGCGTGTAGAAAATAAACTACAAGCTAAGAAATTTGCTGAGCAATGTACATAAAAGAAATACAACAACTTTAAACATTTTTAACACTTTAAAATAGAAACAAAATATGTTCATAAGTCAAAAATAAATTAAACAACTTTATAAAACTAAAACACAAAACCTATATTATAAACCTTTCAAAGTACAATCAAATTTATATCCAATTTTTCCAAACACATTAACCATATATTGCCCAAAGTAAACAAGTCATGAATAACGGTAAAATGGATAGGGAGCGGACAAATGTATCGGTCAAGCCCGAAGCCGAAGCTTCAAAATCAATATATCGATCAAGCCCGAAACCGAAGCTTCAATATCAATATATTTTTATCAGAATACCGGCCGAAGCTCCAAGCCAGAGCTTCAATTGTTGGTATAGTATTGTACCCCCTTTATTGACACCAATCTACCCTCACCCGTATTCTACTAGTTTAATAAGGGCAATAAATCAAAGTAATATCTTAAAAATTCCAGTATAAATCATCAAACATAATTCAACATAACTTTAGTAATTAAGAAATTCAAATCCTAAATTTTAAAGCATCAAACTTCAATTAAAACACAACAATATCAACATTCATATTTTCTAGAAATTTTCAGATTTTGTGACCTGACTTCCCCTCCATTTTTCAATATTAAAACATCATCCAATCGAAGAAGTTTCTTCTAAACATAATTAGCCACATGTCTCAGCTTTCCAAATCCACTAGAATCAAAGAAATCCAGATTGTATAATGAAAGTTATGATCAAAATACTAAACAGTATACAAAGCTGAGATTTTTCGAAAACAGATTTCAGGACTCAACTTCAAACGAAAATTTCACGTTGAAAACGAACGAAATTCAATAAGGTTTCTTCTGAACATATATTTCCTAGTTTCTATAGATATCAATAGAATCAAGAATCATTCAAATCGGATTTATATAATAAGAAAAATCATTAAAACAAAACAGGGATACAAATCTAGAAATTTTTAGAAAAACCGAGAAATCGAAATCAAAGACACAAACCTTTTTCTAAGCTCTTTCTAGTTCTCTTCCACCTCTTTCCCTTGTCCTTTACTAGTATTACCTTCCTCTATAATATCCATGTAATAATTCTATCAAAATATTATATAAATAAACTTCCTAATACCATAAATATGCTTAATCTACCATAAATTCTACTAAATAAGCTTTAATTTCATAAAAAATTACTCACCTCAAGTTAGGATTACTATTCATACGAACCTTAAAAACTGAAATCCTCCTCTTCTAGTCTTGATTCACTGAAATTGATGATGATAGAAGGTTTAAAGATCGATTTCTAACAAGAATTTGAAGTTGAATCGAAGAAATCAGAAGTTTTTAGATTAGGGAAAATTTTGATTAGGTATAAGGAAGTTTGAAGAAGATGGAGATGAAAGGGATGAAGGGGAGGAGATACGTATAGGATTATAGGATTTTTTTTTTTCAATTTTCAATATTGCCCTTGAATAAATAATTAAATGTCTAAATCATCCCTCTAACTTAATTAACTTACTTCCTCATGTCTTATATTCAATAATAATAATAATTAAAAAAATAATTTTAATGATATTTTAATAACATAATAATTTATTATAAGTAAATTTTGAAATTTCAGGTCATTACAATTCTCCCCCTCTTATGAATTTTCGTCCTAAAAAATTACCTGAAAACAGTTGCGGATATTTAGTTTTCATTGTATTCTCCGGTTCCCAAGTTGCTTCTGCAACCTTATGATTCCTCCAAAGTACTTTGACTAATGGAATAGACTTGTTTCTCAATTGTTTAACTTCTCTCACCAAGATTTGTACCGGTTCCTCTTCATACGTCAGGTCGGGTTCGATTTCTATGACATCAGGAGATAAGATATGTGATGGATTTGATCTGTTTCTCCTAACATCGACAAATGGAACACATTATGAATTTTGTCGAGTGTCGGGGGTAGTGCCAACCGATAAGCTACCGGTCCAACCTTCTCTATAACCTCATATGGGCCAATGAATCTCGGACTGAGCTTGCCTTTCTTGCCAAATCGTAGGACTTTCTTCCAAGGAGATACTTTGAGAAATACTTTATCCCCCACTTCATAAGTAATGTCTTTTCTTTTTAGATCAGCATAAGATTTTTGTCTATCCGATGCAACCTTCAATCTTTCTTGAATAAGTTTTACCTTCTCCTTTATCTGCTGAATCAAATCTACTCCGACAATCTTGTTTTCACTAAGCTCGGTCCAATATAATGGAGTTCGACATTTTCTTCCATACAATGCTTCATATGGCTCCATTTGTATGCTTAACTGATAGCTGTTATTATAGGCAAACTCCATGAGGGACAAATACTTATCCCAACTACCCTCAAATTCAATGATACAACCTCTCATCATGTCTTCCAACACTTGAATTACTCTTTCAGATTGACCATCTATTTGAGGATGAAATGAAGTATTGAAATGAAGTTTACTACCTAAGGCTTCTTGCAACTTCTTCCAAAATCTTGAAGTAAATCTTGGATCTCGGTCAGAAATGATTGAAATAGGCATCTGTGTACCCGCACTATCTCATCTACATATATCTGAGCCAACCTATCAAGTGAATAATCCATCCTAACTGGAAGAAAGTGGGCAGACTTTGTCAATCTATCTACAACAACCCACACTACACCATGTTTCTTCTGTTAAAGACACCACGAAGTCCATTGTGATTCTTTCTCATTTCCATTCTGGAATTGTTATTGGTTGCAAAAATCCAGAAGGAACTTAATGTTTGACTTTCGCCTGTTGATAAGTTAGACATTGAGCAACATAGTTAGTAATGTCTTTCTTCATCCCATTACACCAATAATGGCTCTTCAAATTTTGGTACATCTTGTTTGCTCTTGGACGCATCGCATAAGGACCACTATGCGCCTCATGTAAGATATTCTTCTTCAATTCTTCATTGTTTGGCACACATAGTCTATCTTTAAAATAGAGACACCCATCTTCTCAAACCACATAGTTGTCTACAATACCCACTTGTGTCCTTGCTTTAATGACCTTGAAGTCATCATCTTCATTTTGTGCTTGCTTAACCTATTGTAGTAGTACAGGTTGAATCTTTAATTCTGTAATTAAGGCTCCACCACTAGTAAGAGCTAACCCCGTATTCATAGCCCTTAGTGCTATCATTGTCTTTCTACTGAGTTTCTGCCACTATATTAGCCTTTCTTGGATGGTAATCAATAAGACAATCGTAATCTTTAATGAATTCCATCCACCTTCTCTGCCTTAAATTCAACTCCTTCTGTGTTGGCAAATATTTCAAGCTTTTGTGATCTATATAAATATAACATTTTTCTCCATAAAGATAGTGTCGCCAAATTTTCAAGGTAAATACTATTGCAGCCATTTCCAAATCATGAGTAAGATAATTCCTTTCATGATTCTTCAATTGCTTGGAAGCATAGGCAATCAATTTCCCTTCTTGCATCAAAACACACACAAGACCACTATGCGAAGCATCACTATAGATTATAAAGTCTTTTCCAGGCTCTGGTTGGGTAAGGATGGGTGCTTTTGTCAACATCGCCTTCAACTTCTTAAAACTTTCTTGGCACTTGTCATTCCACTCAAACTTTGCATTATTTTGAAGTAGTTTCATCAACGAAGCAACAATTATTGAAAATCCCTTCACAAAGCTTCTATAATACCCTACTAAGCCAAGGAAACTTCTGACTTCTGTAGGGTTCTTCGGTGGTTCCCATTCTAAAACTACTTCTATCTTTTTAGGATCCACTCTAATTCCTTCTACAGAAATAACATAGCCTAAGAAAGAAACTTCTTCAAGCCAAAACTCACATTTGCTAAGTTTAGCATATAATTTATTTTCCCTCAAAGTTTGGAAGACTATCCATAAATGTTGATCATGCTCTTCCCCTGACTTAGAATACGCCAAAATGTCATCAACGAAAACCACTATAAACCTGTCTACATATAAGTAAAAGACACGATTCATAAGGTCCATAAATGCTTCTAGTGCATTAGTTAGACCAAATGGCATCACAAAAAATTCATAGTGACCATATCTGGTTTGGAAAGCCATCTTTGCAATATCATCATCTTTCACTCTTATCTGATAGTAACCCAATCTTAAATCAACCTTGGAGAAGTATTTGGCACCCTTGAGTTGATCAAATAAGTCTTCAATCCTTGGCAATGAATACTTGTCCTTCACTGTCAATTTATTCAACTCCTGGTAATCAATACATAATCGGAGCGACCCATCTTTCTTCTTAACAAACAATACTAGCGCACCCCACGGGGATACACTCAAGCGTATAAATCCTTTGTTTAACAATTCTTGTAATTGGATCTTCAACTCTTTTAGTTTAGCAGGCGCCATTCTGTATGGTGCTTTAGATACTGGTGTTGTACCCGGTAATACATCAATTACGAATTCTACCTCTCTTTTTTGTGGCAACCTCGGTAATTCTTCTGGAAATACATCGGGAAAATCATATACCGTAGGAATATTCTGCAATTCTAACTCACTTTTCTTCAATTCTAGAGCGAACATTAGGTAGGCCTGACATCCCATCCTAACCAGCCTTTTAGTCTTCATAAAATAAATTATGTTACAGAGATAATCTGATCTTTCCCCCACGATAACTATTTCTTCTCCATTAGAAACTTGAAGTGACATTCTTTTGTTTTTACAATCCACCACAGCTCGATGTTCCAATAACTAATCCATTCCCAAGATAACATCGTAATCTCGGAAAGGTAACTCAATTAAATTTGTATGAAAAAGTTGATGTTGAATCATAATAGGGCAATTCATATACACTTTGTTTACTATCACACTGTGTCCTAAAGGATTAATCACTTCAATATTTTCTCCTAATTCTTCTACATGTAACCCTTTCTCTTGTGCTAACGTAGTACATATATATGAATGAGATGAACCAGGATCTATCAAAGCATAAACATCGTGATTAAAGAATGAAAATTTACCGACAATAACTTCAGTAGATTCCCGAGTCTCAAGCCCTCGGATTGCATAACTTCGTGCCATTCCTCCCGGTCTACCACTCTGCGGTGCTTTTTGAGCCACATCATGTCCACTTGGACCACTAGCATTTCCTCTTCCCCTTCCTCTTCCACCTTGCATTGTAGGAGTGGGAACTACTACATGTGTAGATGTACTTATCTGTCTTTGAGGATAATTTGCAATCAAATGTTCCTTCGAGCCATATTTAAATCAGACTCTACCTTTTCCCTAACATTTCCCTGTATGTATCCTTCCACAATTAGAACATTATGGAATATTTCCTATGCCTCGACCTGAAAGTACACTAGCCGCTGACCCCGTACTCATGGTTTGTCTCGGTGAAAATCCTCTAAAATGGGATTTTGTTTGTTCTGATGTTCCCTTCTGTTTCTTACTTGGAGATTCTAAACTAGCTGGACCCTGTGACCCCTTTTGAAATCTAGATCTTTTAGCCATTCTTTGTTTCCTATCTGAATTGATCTTCTTAATGCCCATAGCAGCATCAACCAAGTCATTGAACACCCTAATCTTTTGAGCAAGTAAATGCACTCTAATTTCATCATTCAACCCATCCTCGAATCTCTTACATCGCATTACTTCACTGTCAATGATATCACAAGCATACCTCTTGAGTTTGAGGAATTGAATTTCATATTCTGATACAGTCATTCGTCTCTGTCTCAAAGACAAGAACAATTTCCTCTGCTCATCTTTGAATCATTCGCTAACGTACTTCTTATCAAATGTTCCAAGAAAAGACCCCAAGTGATTTCTTTGAGGCGCCTTTCTCTCACAATGTTATCACACCACCTCCTTGCTAGTTCTTTGAGTAAACCTTGCACATAGTCTAATCTCTCTTCATCTGTAAAACGAAGCCTAGTCATACACCATTTAGTATGATCAAGCCAATCTTCTACAAATGCAGGATTCACTATATCCCCTTTAAAGTCATTAGCCGGAAGCTTCTTAATTCTTTCGAGAGGAGTTCTCTCCTCTATTCTTCCAAGGTGAGGTACTACAGGAACTTGAGGGATTGGTATGTTTCGTAACACTTGTGTGATTACTTCAGTAGTCATTTGCTGAAGTAAAGCAGCTTGTGCTAGAGTAGGTTGTTCGGGAAAGCCATGAACCAGTGGAGGTGCATGTCTTTGTTCATCCCTATGCCCAATACGAACTATACTCTCAGCATCCTCTTCCTCATTCTGGTTGTGACTACTACTAACCATTACTTATTCCTGAAAATAGGACCAAAGTGGATCAAACAACTAACATAACATATTTATATCCTAAATGGCATGTACATACTAGTCCTTGAATCGCCTAAACCTCACTCTGATACCAATAAATGTAACACCCCCTTTATAGGGAGTGCCACAGTAACTATAATCACCCAATAAACAACTCTACTCCACTATATAAAGTTCAATACTTATAGATTTAATATGTACAAATACAAATATAATGTTTCAAACTCCAAATTATTTTCCAAATATTTTCAATGCGACTTTACATTTCTCACACTATCTAGTACATGCCATTATTCTACAAACCATAATATTACATTAAAATACAAATCCACCTCGAGTCTTTTCTTATATGCTCTTCAAGCTGATCCACTTATATCACTTTGGTCCAAGCTATCTACAAATCTCCAGTATTTACATGTAGACAATAAACTACATGCTAAGTAATTTGCTAAGCAATTTGCTTAGTGGTGTACATAAAAGAAATACAATAACTTTGAACATTTTTAATACTTTAAAATAGAAACAAAGTATGTTCATAAGTTAAAAATAAATTAAACAACTTTATAAAATTAAAACACAAAACTTATATTATAAACCTTTCAAAGTACATCGAATTTATATCTAATTTTTCTAAACACATTAACCATATATTGCCCTAAGTAAACAAGTCATGAATAACGATAAAATGGATACGGGAGCGGACAAGCCCGAAGCCGAAGCTTCAATATCAATGTATCAGTCAAGCCCGAAGCCCAAGCTTCAAAATCAATATATCGGTCAAGTCCGAAGCCGAAGCTTCAAAATCAATATATCGGTCAAGCCCGAAGCCGAAGCTTCAATATCAATATATTTTTATCAGAATACCGGCCGAAGCCCGAAGCCAAAGCTTCAATTGTTTGTATAGTACTGTACCCCCCTTTATTGGCGCCAATCTACCCTGACCCGTATTCTACTCGTTTAATAAGGGCAATAATTCAAAGTAATATCTTAAAAATTCCAGTATAAACCATCAAACATAATTCAACATAACTTCAGTAATTAAGAAATTCAAATCCTAAATTTTAAAGCATCAAACTTCAATTAAAACACAATAATATCAACATTCATATTTTTCAGAAATTTTCAGATTTCGTGACCTGACTTCCCCTGCATTTTTCACTATTAAAACATCATCCAATTGAATAAGTTTCTTCTAAACATAATTAGCCACATGTCTCAGATTTCCAAATCCACCAGAATCATAGAAATCCAAATTGCATAATCAAAGTTATGATGAAAATACTAAACAGTGTACAAAGCTGAGATTTTCCGAAAACAGATTTCATGACTCAACTTCAAACCAAAATTTCACATTGAAAACGAACGAAATTCAACAAGGTTTCTTCTGAACATATATTCCTTAATTTCTGTAGATATCAATAAAATCAAGAATCAGCCAAATCGGATTTATATAATAAGAGAAAACATTAAAACAAAACAGGGATACAAATCTGAAAATTTTCAGAAAAATCGAGAAATCGAAATTAGAAACACAAACCTTTTTCTAAGCTCTTTCTAGTTCTCTTCCACCTCTTTCCCTTGTCCTTTACTCGTATTAGCTTCCTCTATAATAGTCATGTAATAATTCTAGCAAGATATTGTATAAATAAACTTCCTAATACCATAAATATACTTAATCTACCATAAATTCTACTAATTAATTAAGCTTTAATTTCATAAAAAATCACTCACTTCAAATTCAGGTTACTATTTATTTGAACCTTAAAAATTGAAATCGTCCTCTAGTCTTGATTCACTGAAATTGATGATGATAGAAGGTTTAAAGATCGATTTCTAACAAGAATTTGAAGTTGAATCGAAGAAATCGGAAGTTTTTAGATTAGGAAAAATTTTGATAAGGTATAAGGAAGATTGAAGAAGATGGAGATGAAGGGGATGAAGAGGATGAGATATGTATGGGATTATAATTTTTTTTTTAATTTTTAATAATGCTCTTGAATAAATAATTAAATGCCTAAATCATCCCTCTAACTTAATATGTCTTATATTCAATAATGATAATAATAATTACAAAAAATAATTTTCATGATATTTTAATACCATAATAATTTATTATAAGTAAATTTTAAAATTTCAAATCGTTACATAAGGAGGTGATTACATTATTTTAATCAATATCAGACTTGATTTGATTGGTAAAACCGCATAACAAAACATATTTTAGTCCTGTTAATTAAATGTATGAAAGATAAAGCAGGTGTCTATGATTCAAATTGAAAAAATTGAAAAACTATTAATTGACAAAATTGTATTGATACGAAATGATCGAAGCATGTGACAAAAATGTTAGCCTAGGGGTTATTCCTTCAAATGGGATATTATGGGTTTGAATTACATATAAAATATAATAATTTTTTTATATTTAATGTAAAGATGACATGCAAATTTAAAACAAAAAAAAATGTTAGGATTAACGGATGGATATCGCTTTTGGATGATCTCTTGAGTTTTTATAAAAACAGAGCCCTGAAGGTATTAATTTGAATAACGCGTTTTAAAGTTGTGATGTTGGCTTTAAACGATGTCAAAGCTGACAACATCGTTGAAGCTATTTATAACACGTTATGAGCACTATCATGATGAAGGAATGTGTTAGGAAAGAATCTCACATCGCTCTCAGATGATCTCCTGAGCTTGAATATAAACAGAGTCCTAAACGCCTTAACTTGTACGACGCATTTTAAAGCTGTAAGGTTGGCCGTAAACGGCGCGAAAGCGGACAATATCGTTCAATCTATTTATAACACGTTATCAGCACGATTGCGATGAAGGAGTGTGTTAGGAATGAATATCACATCGTTCTCGAATGATCCCCTGAGCTTGTATAAATATGGTCTTAAAGACCTTAACTTAATATATTTTAAATCATGAGGTTGACTGTAAACAACGTTAAATTAAACAATATCGATCAAACTATTTATAAAAAAAATCTTTACACCCATATTTTTTATATTTTATTTAAAAATTAATAATCTTAATTTCACTTAATATATAGGCATTTTAATGAGTAAACAATCGAAAACAAGTAAAGCAAGAAGTCAACGAGCAAGCAAGCCTCGGGCGCAATGCCAGCCGTATAAATTTGAAATAGGATTTGCCTCCGACACAAACATTCCAATTTTTCCATATTATATTTGCAGAAAATTTGTGTATAGAATATTTGCACAGGTTTTGAGACCTTATTTTCTTAGATCATAATTCAGTTTAATTTAATTTAGTTTAATCTATTTTAATTCAGTTATATATAGTTATAAATTTATATTAAAATAAGTTCAGTTTAATTCAGCCAATTTCATCTTATTCTATAAAATTGCATGTGTAAGAAAGCATGCCCTAAGTCCAAATCGTTTCAAGTTTTCATTCCCATAATTGATATACACCTTTGTTTTTTTCTTCCAATGAAATCAATACACCAATAAAACAACGATAACTTGTCGCTTGTAGTACTAAACAAATCAGTTAAGTTTTCTCAAAAAATAAAAATAGTAAAAAAGAAAACTCAAACTGAATAATATGAAGGCGAAAATAATTGCGAATCTTTATATCTTCTAGATAAAACAATTTGATGCATCACGTTATAAATAATTTTGTTGTGTCATATATGGAGGAAGTCACTATCAAGTGTCATGCATGGGTTATAGGACGCCGCACGAACTCTAGTGGTTGCGTTAGACTTTCGGCCGTGATAATATGTTTTGACATAAATTAGTGGTTTGACCTGACTACAAAGTGCTTTTCATAACACTTGGGCATGGGCTAGGTAAAATTTGAGACGCCTAGCTCAAAATTTAGAATCCAACTTATAAAAAATAAAATCGGGCTCAAACTTTATCGGTCCCATATAAGTAATTGAATTTCAAATCGGCCGCAAACCTAAAAATAATTTTTTATTAAAAATTTTATTTTTCTTTATTAAAAATACTTATTTTATAATTTGCTAAAAAATATCAAACAAAATTGTAATACAAATATATATTTTTAAAAAGTAATATATATATATATATATATATATATATATATATATATATATTACATCGAGTCGAACAGGCCGGGCTTGAGTTTTAATACTAAAATCAAGTTTATATGGTACATAAATTCATGGTTGTCAAATCCGGCCCTGCTCCTCAAACCGAAGAAGGTAGAGGGTCAAGGGTCAACTGGGATTGAATCGGGTTGGACCGCTTTTGTATGGACCTACTAAATATTATTATTTTCAATATCTTATAAAGTATTGTCTAGTAGAATAATTAAAAAAATATTAATAATGTATTTTAGAAGATTTGTAGTAAAATTTTTGGCACAAAGTATACATAGTGGATCACACAATATTTTTCCTAAAAACACTAGCAAGAGTAAGACTATAACATACCGATAATTAGGTAATTATAATAAAAAAAAAAGGAAGCAAAGAAAAGTATTACTGGTGTTTCCAATAAAAGGTCTACATGATAGAAAAATAAAAGAATTAAAGATTAAACGATCAAATTTCTAAAGCCTAAGGTAGAGTGCACAACTGAGTTGAGCTTTTCCAATTACAAATTTTATAATTTAAAACTCAAAGAATGAAGATAGAAGAAGATACACGTTCAATTAACTCATGTAGTAAAGTTTTAAATGGTTTAGAGTCGCTAAATGCTAGAGCTTTACGTTTTTATCAAAAAAAATTAAATACTAAAATTTACCAATTTATTGACCCATTAACCCATCTCGGGTTATAGCGTCTTTGGTCCAATTGATCTGATCAATAAGTAATTAGTGAGTCAAGTACATAGAGGATTTAAAGGCGAATTGATCCCTGTAAGTCATTGGATCCGGATTTTTTTCGGTCCGACAGACCGTGCATGGCCAAAGCTAACAACACTGTATAAATCATACCACAAGAAGTTGGGGTGAGCCCCAAGTTTATTATAATTTTCTTGCCCAAACTCATCATATGTAAAGGTCAAGGGCTCGATTCTCATATCTACTTTTCATGCAGTAACACAGTATTTCGATATGACATCTAGTTGCACCATTATTAGGAGTCTCTAAAACCATAAGTACGACTCATTACGCTGTACCGAAATACCGGAGGACTTTGTGAGTGTCACATTCTTTTTGTAAATGGATAAGTTATCATCTTTTATTAATACTTTCTCTTGTACTCTTACAATTACTCTTTTATTTGATAATCTTAGTGACTTGAGCATAGTAGTGTTCAGACCTAGAATAATTGATGCCCTTCTCAATTATTTGTGTGTGTCTGTCTTCTTTCATTAATATCATTCACATAAGTGAAAAAGTAAAAAAAATTATTGGTTATACTCACTTTAGGTTGGAAATTACATCCGAAAAGGTGTTGAAGACTTATACTTAACCACAAAATGACATAGTACTCATATAAACTTTTCTGTACTTACTCAACAATATTTGACCAGATCCGGTCTTACAATATTTGAAGCCCTAGATGAAAAATAAACAATCTAAAATTATGGGTCTTACATTAAAAACATACATTTTAATATATATTAATAATATTATTATCACATTTAATTCTTATTCATTATATAAAAAAAAGTAAAACAACTATTATTGAAGTTAAAAAGTAAAATTGTGTATTGAGATGAAATATATGTATATAATGGGAAAAAATCACATGTCCTTAAATCGGTATCCCCTTTCATGTCCCTCATTCATTTTTCAACACGCAGCAATTTTAATCATTATTGTATTATTTTTCAGATTTACTTTCCTACTTTTCATCACATCTCTCCTACAAACTTAACATGTATTGAAAAATGAATGAAAAATATGGAATGAAACATCGATTTGGGGACATGTAATTTTTTTCCGTATATGATATAAGAGACTAATAATTTTGAGGACCCTAATATTTTAGACCCTAAAAGATGGCTTAACTGGCCTCTTTTTTAAAGCTGCCCAATATTTAAGATATACCATAAACCTTTTTTTCCTTAAACATTGCATGATTCCTATCTCAAAGTTAAAATAGATAATTAGAACACATATATAAGGATTTATGTTTGGCTATTATTAATTGCTAGAATAAATTGATATGAGAAGAGTTGTTAGGTTATGGGTGGTGGGTGAAAATGACACTGCTAATCAAAATTATCAAATATGTTTAATTTCCATGATTGATTTAACACTGTACCAACCAATTATGATGGGCCAATACAAATTATATATATATATATATATATATATATATATTATTTCATTGTGCACATTATAGCTAATAAATCGTACCACGATAATCAATGCTGTGTTGTAATTGTTACTAGTAGCACAAAAACTTGTTGAATGAATGGATACAAACGTTTTCTATAAATACATTTTTGAAGTCATTATATTGATGCATAGAGTGATGACAAGATTGGATTGTTGTAATCTCAAAAAACCGTTTTCGACTGAAAACAATGCTAAGCGTTAAGTCGAAAAAATACGATGAATATTACAACTGATGATACAGAATAAATTAGAAACGGTTCATTTTATAAAAATAGTTGAAATCGGCAAAGTGAATTTCATTACAAATAGAAAAGACAAGCACATTAAGTTGAAGGGATTGGTCCATTTATATAAATAGTAAGAACTATAAATAAATACTGACATTTCCGCAGACATAAAAGGAAAGAGCTAACTGATAGTTTAAAATGTACAATCATAAAGAATCAATTAATGAATTTAATTTGATTTACCAAAAAAAAATTAATGAATTTAATTTAAGAATTCTTCTTTTTATTATTTATGTTTTACGGGTGACATTGTATAAAATTCCATGTAGAGCTTCTCTTCCTCACCAAAAGAGTAGAGGTCTTTGTACACCCTGCTCTTGACTGGGGCTGTAAACTGTGTAACCGAGTTTATATTAGTATTAGTCAGTTAAATTGTTAACAAGTTCGAGCCGCGGTTCGAGTTTAAAATTCATATTTAAACTGAATTCATTTTTTAAATGGTTTGTTAATGAATTACTCGTGAATAATTTATTTATTTATTTGTAAACAATTCGTTTAATTGTTCGTCAAGAAACCTTTTTATTTTTTTACAAAGAAAAGTACAAATATTAAATTTAGAATATCAAATAAATTAAATTCTGGTTTGCATTAAATTATTCCAAATTAGTACATAAAATTAATATTAAAAATGTATTTATTTTCATGTAGAACTTGTAACCTCGAGTCACAAATTACATTAAATCTTTACCACTAGCATAAAACATACCTATAATATTCTTTTGTCACAGGTATTAAATAGTTTAAAGTCACCAATTCAAAATGATAAATATCAAAAGCTACATACTTGAAATATTTGTTTGTCAATACAAAATTTTATTTTTAATGTGTAAAAAATAATCGAGCTTGCTCACGAACAGTCAATGATCAACTCTTTTACAAATCAAGCTAAAACATTACATTCACGAAAAATCATTTACAAATGTTACTTTTGACATGAACTTCTAGGTAGATTTGTCAATCTAACTTCAAATGTTATTGGAACCTGATCGGACATTGAACTGGTGAGGCAATGATTCACAATTTTTATAGTTCAACCGTGGTTCAACCGCGGTTCATTTGGGTTTAACTAGGGGAAAGCAAATGTCGATTTGATTAAAAAAATCGAAATAAAAATAAACAAGGAAAATGTTGGAACCGAATTATTTCAATTCAATTCAATTCGGTTCGATTTAAAGCAAATTAAATTGTTTTATCAATTTTTTATTTTTAATATATAAAATGAATAAAAATCAACATAAATATCTTTCAATACAAATAAGTTATTTTTATTTTGAAAAGAAAAACTTTATTGTGTAAGATGTAAATTCAACTAAAAAATATAAACAAATTAAAAAAATCAAAACTAATTCAGTTTCAATTTTTTCAATTTTTAACCAAAAAGCGAACCGAAAACCGAAATAGCGAAAATATGTAAACCGAAAGTCGAACTGAATAACTTCGGTTCTCAGTTTGGTTTGGTTTTTTCGATTTTTATTCCCCCTTAGGTTCAACTACAATTTTTCTAGTCGAACCACTCAATTCAGTCCGATTTTAATAACATTGCTTACTAACTACACATATTTAAGACAGTTTGTGATTGTTTTTCTAACCGTAAAAAGTTGTTGATTCAAAAAACTCATTTCACTTGCTATATCCACCACACTAGATTTTGAGCAATGGAAAAAAAATCCCAATCATGCCTTTAAAATATTAATAATTGGTCCTACAAGTAAAAAGTTGGAATCTTTGGGCACTAGTCAAAATTTAGCTTTTATATATGGTCATTTTGTAAATTCCGCCTGGGACACAGCGTAGACCAATCACCTAAACTCTTCATCGTCTCTCAGTTCTCTGTGTGTAATTCGATCTGAATATCATTTTCTTATAAGAGAAAGGAAAAGACTTTAAAGACTGATTTTTTGGTCTCTATGAAGCAAAGATTTTTAGGTAAAATCTGAATGAAAAAAAAAAATTAGTTAATCAAGCAATGAAATTGATTAAAGTTGAATAGATTAAGCAAAGCAATTTATTTCATATGAGTTGAATACAGAAATAAAAAAACCAGGTCTTTGAATTTATGGCCTAATCTTTGGCGACATACATTTTTGTTTTGCTGGACATTTTATCAAACAACTTAAAGGCAATAATACAGTTCCAACGTAGTATACTGTTTCCACTGGGAATTTCGTCAAACAACTGAATATATTATAACATTTTGATCTAAATCAATAACATCATCTACAAAACTAGATAAAAGTAGCCAAAACCAGATTTCAAATACTATGAATCTGCGTTGAAACTACAATGAAAAAAGCTGGATATAATAATCTGTAATAAACCTCTCTCTCTCTCTCTCTCTCTCTCTCTCTCTCTCTCTCTCTCTCTCTCTCTCTCTCTCTCTCTCTCTCTCTCTCTCTCTCTCTCTCTGTATCCCCCAATTCCCATATTTTAAAATAAATACTCAGAAAAACTAAAACAAGTAAAAGAAAGGATAAGAAGAAGAAATGCCTGGCTTTCCCATGTACGCCGCCCAAATCTGTAGCGCCGGCGAACACATCACCGGAACGGAGAGTGTTAACGGAAAGGGGTGGGAAAGTAATGGGTCATAAATAGAAAGAAAAGATGAGGCTGGGGTTGGATTAGAGATCTGTGGGCTTTGAATCCAATGGGTGCCTGCAAATTCCTCATGTTTCTGGTATGGTGTTTTGTCATTGTGGGAGGGTGAAGAGAGAGAGAGGGGAAGGAGAAGGGGTTAAAATGGGAAGAAAGAAGTGGGGGCCGAGCCCTGAAAATAACAGAATGCCCTTTTTGTTTCACCCGCTGGTATTGTTCATTTTGTCTCTCTTCTCTTCTCTTACGTTACTATACCATATATTATACATTGACCTTTTGTCAAGGAAATTTTTTTTATTTCTTTCTCTAAATAAATATTGCATAAGCATAGAAGCAACGGAGTATAACAATTTGATTATCTTTTGTATATATTCGAGCAAAGTTATGATTAATACAGTGGAATCTTAAAACACATTTTACAAATACTTGTGTTAAGAGATCGACAAATCTATTTCTTTATTCAATACTGCCATTGTCACATTCGTATATAATATTATTATTTGTTGTGTTCCCTACATTCATGAATTTAAGTACAAACAACTATGCTTTATAATTTTATCATGGTTAAACATAACTTTTTTTGCAACAACAAAGCTTCAAGTGCTGAATTTCACGGGATTGACAATGTCAATACTTTTATCCCATTGAACGTTGAGAGCATCATTTTGTATTTACAAACATGTGGTTGAATATGTTGGAGATGTTCAACATGGGAAATAAATATTGACAAAGAGTTATATATAAGTGATGTAGATTGAGCCTCAACACAAGTCAATTGGTTTTGTGTTAAATGAGTTTAACCCCACTTGTGTGCCCACTCAATTTATCGAGCCCAATACTCTCTAGGCCCATAGATTCTCTACATGGTATCAAAGCAGAAGAAGCCCTGACGACCAATGATCCTGAGTTTGTGTTTAAAGTCCTGGTGGAGTTAGGCTACCAGAGAAGACTAGACTCATTGATGACCTTGAGCCTCGTTGTAATGGGCGAAAGAATGTTTAACAAGTGGCAACTAGTCCTGGCCCAGTTATACTTGAGGATGAGTGTTGAAAATGTCTCACGCTGAAACAAACATTGATAAATAGCGGTACATAAGTGTTGTAGATTGGGCCTTAACACAAGCTA
Organism: Euphorbia pulcherrima; assembly: GCA_947683365.1. Taxonomy (NCBI): domain Eukaryota; kingdom Viridiplantae; phylum Streptophyta; class Magnoliopsida; order Malpighiales; family Euphorbiaceae; genus Euphorbia; species Euphorbia pulcherrima. The sequence goes on along the minus strand of CANTUS010000001.1, from coordinate 77,472,870 downwards.
ATTGATTTTGTGTTAGATGGGCTCAACCCACTTGTGTGCCCAATCAACTTATCAAGCGTAACACTTTCCGACCCATGTATTCTCTACAGAATCTACATTGGATCTCACCTGAATCGCCCCATTTATCCTCCTAATGAAAAGTTTGGCTTCAACTGGTTCGAACAAGAGAAATATGACATCCAGAGATCATTTAGATTCTATTAGTAACGAGGATTCTAAATATCACAAATTGATCAATAAAAAAGTATTTTTTTTCTCATCTATATATAGTGAGCAGAAATGACTAGGGATGGATTCTTACTCATTCAAATCTCATTTCAAAAAGTGATGGTAAATAAGTATGATAAACTAAGTTCTTCAAAATGGGGAGATTTGAAATTATCTAAACTAAATGAATTTGGAATTTCAATCCAAAAAGAAGATTACCCATATCTCAAATTCAAAACATAATTTATAATCCTGTGAAAAGAAGAATTGTTAGTTGATAAAAAGTAGGATCAAACTCAAACAAAACCATTTGAAGAATTTGTTAGTTCTCCTTGCCAAACTCCGTTGAAATAAATCGGACTTTCACACTCATTTTTTTAAGAAAAGGCTTGAGCTCAAGCTCGCTAAAATTTGAAATTTTATGTATCAGATTTAGTTTTCATATAAATATTCAAATTCAGCCTCTACAAATAATATTTTTACATATTAAATATTTATATTTAATGATTGTTTTGGATTTATATGTTCTAATATATTGAACTCTTACAACATTTTTACTATTAAATTATTTTAGTAAAAAATATAATTGTACTTAAAGTTTAGATATAGTTATATAAAATAATTTTTTTACTTTCTTTTAGTTCACCTAAAAATTTAAATGAAAAACTATTTATTAGTTTCTGGTCGAATTTAGGAGTGATTTCTTAAACCTGACCCGAAGCCAAAGATTCAAAGTGTGGGTTGGGCGGGACTTAGATTGATGCTTTTAGTAAAGAGAAAAGTACATAACTGTATCAAAGCTCATCAATAATTTCAATTAACAGTTTGGTCAACAACATAATTGTCCAATTCTACAAGCATCAATAATATAAATACGTTCCACAAAGCCTCACAAAATAAATACGTTCCTCTCCAAAAAGCACATGCACAAGGAATTTTTTTATTTTCTTTTCTTATTTTGCGTTTATCTCTCAAACCGTTTATTTTTTTGACATGCCGCTTTAAACTTTTTTGTTCATCTCATTTTATTTTCGAAACGTCATCCATTGTTATGTACTTTTTTGACTTTTTTCCAAACTTTTTGAAATCTGGTATTTTGCTGGTATGAATCTGGTATGAAGTGGTTTTTGTTTGATTTCTTCATAAAATGCAAGTTTATGAGTTATTTTCATCACATCTAGTATTTTACTGGTACAAATCTGGTATGAAGTGGTTTTTATTTGATTTTCTTCATAAAATGCAAGTTTATGGGTTATTTTCATCACACCTAGTATTTTGCTGGTATAAATCTGACACGAAGTGGTTTTTGTTTGATTTCTTCATGAAATGCAAGTTTATCGGTTATTTTCATCACACCTAGTATTTTGCCGGTATAAATCTGGTATGAAGTGGTTTTTATTTGATTTCTTCATAAAATGCAAGTTTATGGGTTATTTTCATCACACCAAATATTTTATTGGTATAAATCTGACACGAAGTGGTTTTTATTTGATTTCTTCATTAAATGCAAGTTTATGGGTTATTTTCATCACACCTAGTATTTTGTTGGTATCTTGTTGGTATAAATCTGGCTTGAAGTGATTTTTATTTGATTTCTTCATGAAATGCAAGTTTATGGGTTATTTTCATTACACCTATTATTTTCCTAGTATAAATACGGTATGGAGTGATTTTTGTTTGATTTCTTCACAAAATTCAAGTTTATGGGTTATTTTCATCACACCTAGTATTTTGCTGGTATAAACATGGTATGGAGTAGTTTTTGTTTGATCTCTTCATGAAATGCAAGTTTATGAGTTATTTTCATCACACATAGTATTTTGCTGGTATAAATCTGGTATAAATATGGCATGGAGTGATTTTTGTTTGATTTCTTCATGAAATGCAAGTTTGTGGGTTATTTTCATCACATCAATGCAAGTTTTTCACACCTTGTATAATGCCGGTATAAAATAAAAATTTGAAAAAAGTATATAATCATATATCTAGTTTAGAAGATAAAAACGAAACGAACAAAAAACTCTAAAGCGGCATATCAAAAGAATCAACGGTTTGCGAGATAAATGCAAAATAAAAAAAAAGGGAAGGAATCGCATAATGAAAAGACAAAGTTTAAAAGCTGACCAAACAGTTATTTATAAAAGTAGAGGACAAAGAGGTAAATATTTTACACAACCCCTACATTTAGTACAATTTCCCTTTAGTAAAAAGCTATGAGGCCTAACCGCAACCCGGCCCAAGCCGCCCGACAAATAAGTTACTTTATGCCTTCACTGGTCAATACTACTGTTGAAACGACGCCGTTCATGATTCTCGTATTCTTCCTTTTTTTCCTAGAAAATAGTAAAAAATATATGGTTTAAGTTTCATATTAATTAAATTAACCTTTTATGTTTTCTTTGCACTTTCTGACCAATTTTAATTTTTCATTCTTCTTCCGTATGCTACTGTGCACCTATTAATTTTTTAAAAATATATGTTCATCTTATTTTGACATTATCTTTCAAACCGTTCATTTTTTTGACATGTCGCTCTAGAGTTTTTTGTTCGTCTAGTTTTATCTTCGAAACGCCATTTATTGTGATATACTTTTTCAAAAATTTTTTTCAGTTGTTCGATATCTGGTAAATACCAATTTCTTACCAGTTGAATACCAGTTTCTTATATGAAAATTGCGAATTTAGAAAACTACCAGTTTCTTATATGAAAATTGCGAATACCAGTTTCTTTCCAGGTAAATACCAGTTTCTTATATGAAAATTGCGAATACCAGTTTCTTACCAGGTAAATACTAGTTTCTTATGTGAAAATTGCGAATACCAGTTTCTTATATGAAAATTGCGAATACTAGTTTCTTACCAGGTAAATACCAGTTTGTTATATGAAAATTGTGAATACCAGTTTCTTACCAGGTAAATACCAGTTCCTTATATGAAAATTGCGAATTTAGAAAACTATCAGTTTCTTACCAGGTAAATACCAGTTTCTTATATGAAAATTGCGAATACCAGTTTCTTGCCAGTTTCTTACCAGGTAAATACCGGTTTCTTACATGAAAATTGCGAATACCAGTTTCTTACCAGGTAAATACCAGATAACTATCAGATACACAAAAAAAATGCAAAATCAAATACAAATCTAATAAAAACACATCAATATTTTTGATTTTTATCATTGAAAACAGAAATTTAAAAGCTCTAATCAAACAAATAAGTTGCGAATCAAATCAAAGCTTGATGAACATTATATCCAACAATCCCATCACCACTTAGGCAATTCATCAAACACTTTATGTGCAAACTCTTTATATCCAACAATAATTCAAATATGAAAATAAATCAGTGAAAACCGAATCAAATCAGAGATTTAATATTTTATCTAGCAAATCTGAAAATAAAATAACTTGATCCAGATAATCGAATCAAATCAGAGATTGAAAACGAAAATTAAATTCAGAAATCTTACTTATTTTTATAGAAATCGAATATAGAATGAATGAAGTTATCGTTTTAAGATTCTTTAATAGTGCGTCAATAAAAAATTGTGTAGAATAAAATCGATGAAAATATGAAGAGCAATGAAATTTAATTAGTCATTAAACGATTTATTAAAAGAGAGTCATAGATAAGAAAAATTTAAATGTACGAATATTTTAAAACTTATTTAATTATAGAAAGCGGAGAGCCAACCTAAAGTAAACTTTAGTTTTGGTACAAAGCCCTTTTTTCCTCAGCTCCCGCCGTCGTCTCCTTCAGTCGTTTCCCATCTCTCCCTTTTGTTCTTTCGGGTTATTGGTTTCTCTCTTCTGACGATTTGTGATTCCTGTGTTCGCTTTCAGTAATGGTGATTTAGGCGCTAGTGCTACTCCCTTTTGTTGGAAGCGATTCTATCTGGTGAATTTTCTGTCTTTCTTCACTGTTTATTTTGGGGGATTATTTTTCCCTTTTCTATTTTTCCCTTGTCAATTTGAAGCTCCATTGCTTAATATTTGTTCTTATTTGCTCGGATTTTGTTTATCTTTACTAACTCTTGGTAGATGCATTAGTTGTCTCATGAATTCCATTCTACAACACTGATGGATTAGTATTTATACTAGTAAGAAGAGAATACAATAGATTCTAGTAAAAATGAAGAACAGAAGATAGGCGATAATTAACATTATTAATAAGTGTCGTATGTAATCCATGTGCATTAACTATCTTCATCAGCAACGAATTTAAGCTTTAGCAACAACTGATATGTAGAGTAGCAGCTTAATTGCAGCTGCAGATTACTACTTATAATAGAATCCAGTTTTTCAGATTGGTATATGCTCTTTTGTTCAATTTAGACCTATATTAGCCGAACCAGTTTGACACAATGTATGTGATAATTCTTATATTGATTTACTCAAGTAGTTGCACTTTCACTTTCTTTCTTCTATTAGGCTGCGCTTGGTTCGCGGAAATCCTATTCCGTGGAATAGAAATAGAAATGAATGGAAAAGATGTCAAATATAGTAGAGGATATGTCTACGATCGTCAACGCACGGAAAAGCTTTTCCTAGATTATATAAATCTCACGGAAAAGCTATTCCTTTGTTTCGAAAAGGAATAGCTTTTCCGTGAGATGTATATAGACCAGGAAAAGCTTTTCCATCCATTGACGGATTCTAGGTGTGTCATATTTGGCATCTTTCCATACAATTCTATTTCTATTCCATGGAATAGAATTTCTGCGAACCAAACGAGCCCTTAATGTTTAAGTAATTCATTTGTGGTTATTCTTGAATTGCGATGCATTTTGAAGTAGTTTCTTGCTGACTATACTATAACACGCTGTTTATGATATGTTGACTTTTTTGTCTGCATGACATTAGAGTTGAAACTTCCTGCATTCTTTTCCTCCAATTATCTGAACGATAAAACGAATCAAAGTAGTGCCAAAATGTCAAAGATTTTCAAACTTTTGAATATCCTGATAAATATGTTTTATGCTAATTGAAATTTTCTATTCGGGTAAAGGATGCAAGTTTATTCTAGTTTTATTGAAACTTTTATAGTTTTGACCCGAAGATTTGAAGCAATGTGTCACAATTAAAAATATATAGTACTAGTATAAGAAGTAACTTATGAAATGACAGCACATAACGATTTTATTTCGCTTTGGCTCCATCTGAACAATGAGTATCCTCCTCTTTCTGCTTCCTGTAGCTCGTCAATTGGGCGCTGTTCACTGGAGCTGTTAGGTTGGCTGCCAGTCTAATCTTAGTTAACTTGTGAGAAGCTTCTCGTGGATGACAAGTTCAACTTGGTTACCGATTTTCAGGTATCACCGTATTCTATTCATTTTGATGATGTTAATTAAGTGTTCTCTTCTTTTTTTAAGGTAGTTAGTTCAATTTGATTTCACTATGTATCGCTTCACTTGTGTCAATTTCTTTTAATATAATTTACTGTTGAAACCTAGTTTTCATATTATGGATCCTATGAAATCCCTAGCTTTATTATTCATTTTCTTCAGGATTTTATTAGAGTAGCTTAATAATAATTGGTTGGTAGCAGAGACCGTCACATTTAACTCTTAATAGAAATTAATAGTAAAATCTCTCATGTTTTGAAGACTTCCATTTGACTTGTTGGGATTTTTAGTGTGTATGGAATTGAGGCTTGGAAACTGCTATCTTGAAGATTCTGTTTAGGTGTCTTAGGTTTTATTTCCACAAAAAATTTGGGAAAAAAAATGTGAAATCAGTCAAGAAATCCTGAAGTTAAACTAGTGTTTTCTCAACAGATATTAGAAAATCAATCCTATTTGAATTTAATGTGTTTCCACTATCAGGCGTTTTGCTTTTAAGTATTGAGATCGATTCTGATTCACTTTTTTCCCTATAATATCAATAGTAGACATCAAAAGAAATGGCTGATCACCAGAATGCTGTAAAAGATGTCCAAAGCACGAAAAATCTCGGTATTAGGGAAATGGTGGAAGAACAGTATCATAAGATCAAGGAGAATGCAGAAACATATCCTTATGTATGGGCATCATATATAGTCGTATATGGTGGTTTTGGCTTATGGGCTGCTTACAGGTGGAGAAAACTTCGAAAGACCGAGGATAGAGTACGAGCTCTTCAAATCAGACTCCGAAAACTTGTTGATTCTCAAGATTCTGCCACCTCCGCCACCGTTCAAAAAATTTCCCCTGATATTGAAAAGGGTCACTTGAAATAGCCGATTCGTCTTAACTTTATACAGACAAGCAGGTTTTCAAGTATACTACTCATGCTCCAGATTCGTAAAGCAGGTTTTCAAGTATACTACTCATGCTCCAGATTCGCTGGTAAGTACTCTCTTCTGATACGAGATACAAATCTGACAAAAAAATGAATTTACAATTTGGATTTTTTCATTATACAACAACAGAGTTCGGCTATATGGATCTTCTAACTCTATTTATTATTTTAAAGTGATTAACTTGCTTAAGTCACTCATTGTGACTCTTCTTTGAGACATGAATTCTGAATGGGTTAAACTGGAACTTGTTGAATCTGGAAATTACATTTTCTACATGCAGAAGTGATATTTTGTGTTTAGTACTAGCTCTCAAAATCCAGCCTCAAATAGCGATAACTTTGCCAACCTGATGGCCCTGTGATTATGAGTTGCTTTTTACCACATAATTAGGCTGCAAACAACTGTTTTTTCACCTGAAACAAAAACTTTAGGAGGCGAAATGATGATAATTATTAATAATGTAATTGTATGATAAGTCGACTCAATTAACAACGTAAAATGAATATGTGGGAGTTGACTCAGGTTTGATGGCAGAATTACCTTCCTGGACTTGTGGTATAATTTTGTTTATCCATTTGGTTTATGTGGTATACATGTTACTATTTGGTTCATGTGCTATGCTACCTAATACTACCTTTTTGGTTCTTCTAGCGCATATTATATTATGCATAGTTACATCAATATAGATTCTATAATACAAAGCTCAAAATGGTGAAAACTTGTGTAGCATAAGGATCAATTGGGTAACATGAATACCAAGAGAACCAAATAGGTAAATGAGTTGTACCACATAGACCAAAAATGCCCATTTACTCAGGTTTGAATCTTGCTAAATACATTTGTAGGGAGAGAAGAGAAATTATAATTGTGATTAAGTTCCGAACATGATTATCTCAATCAAGATACTTCTTAAAAATGGTATGAAATGTCAATATGTGATTCAATTAGTTTGGGTCCAGATTAGGTACGGAAATGCGACAAAGTAATGCTTGTGTAACTATCATTTTCACTCTTGGACAAACAAGTAGTACAAGTTAGATGCTAGATTCCTGCCTATTTTATATCCTAGTTTGGCTACCAGTAAATTAGTGGGGTTTTCTTCAACCGTATGGTCAATAATTAGTGGAGATACAGTATATTGATTATTGATTTTAAGAAGTAAAATTATTTATAATTGTCAACTATTTGGTTGAATAATGGAGCTTCACACATGTTTTTTTTTTGTTTAAATTTGTAGTTAAGCAACAAGTAGTTGCTAAATTTAGTAGTGGGGTAATTAACTAACTAATTACAAATCAAATAGTGTCAGCCTTTTTTCTCATTATGATGTTAATAATTTATCAGTGCATTTGGATTTTCAAAAGTTTAAATTCTTTAAAGTTATACATTTCAGTCAATCTTAATGGTCCAGATTTTATTGCACTGTTGACCTAATAAACCACTAAAATTGAATATGGACCATTAATACTCAATCGATGGTTGAAATTGACTGAAATGTATAACTTTAGAGAATTTGAACTTTAGAGAATTCAAATAGAGTTTTAATTATTATTGAAGTCTTCCGGTGACAATTCCTTTTTACCGAAATATTCAGTATTTAAAGAAAATACAATGCACGGAAAACTCCATTTATTTATTTTTTATTTAACAATGGATATGCTGAGGTTTGACATATGGAAAGAACTGGAATTTTCTTAATAGAAATAAAATATATTGATTTATGAAATCATTTCTGAGATCAGAAAATATCCATTTGTAATAGTCAGAAATTTAACATTGATTATCTATTTTGCATATTTGCATTAATATACAAAAACTTGAATTGCGAACGCCACTTTCTACCAATGTTTTAAAAAACGTTAGTCGGGCAGTCAGGGCTTCCGACGTCTAGGCGGTATCTAGTGGATATGTGATTAAATTATTTTTTAATATTTAATAATAGATAAAAGTATAAATTTAACAAAAAAATAAATTATTTTGTAGTAATATATTTTAAAAATATAGTTTAGCATATGATAATATAAGTTTTAATTGATTTTTATAGAAAAACACATCAAAACTAAAATTAATCCTTAAAAACGCATATCCTCATAAACTTTTTTGTGATTTATAGCGTACTATTTCGTGGCTTGAGATTTAAAATGAGAATTATATGGTAAGAATATTTTGAACTATAATTATTAGAAGTATTGATATATTAAAAATTGGTAAAAAATTGAATTAGGTGATGCCTAGGTGGAAAAAGTCGGACTAGACGGTAATATGTCAGTCCAACGCTTGATAGTATCCGAGGAATGAAAAATCGGACGGCAAACCAAGGCGGAGGTAGGCGGAAATTTTTAAAACAGTACAAACCAGAACATTTATATTTTTGTCACCAATCACCTATAAAATAAGAATTAAAAGAAATAATTAAACAATAAATATCCAGAAAATATAAGAAAAATTGTGGAAATTAAAACTCTTAAAATTATTGAACTAAACTACAAGCCGATGAAGGAAAAAAAATTAGAGATGCTTTAATGGAAAGCATGGCTGCTCTGTGACTTGAATTTATGGATTGAGGTAGAGAAGACGAGATGGAACCAGAAATTTTTTGAAAGTTCTCGTATTGAATTAAGGGAGATACTCACTTTACATTGTATGGCGAAATTAGTAACATAAAATGAAAAATAACAACTCTATCAAAACAAATTTTTCGAAATTTTGTATATCCAATGGACGGTCATTCTAATCTTATGCAATTAAAGTAAATTTCTTTGCATTTTTTTTCTTACTTTTTTCATTCAAAACGTTAAATATTTAAATATGCTGCCTTAGAATTATTTTTGCTTATTTCAGTTTATCTTCGAAATTAGACCAACAATGAAATTTTGTAGAAAATTATAATGAAACAGTACGAGATGTTATGGGATTTTTTTTCATTTTTTTGTTATAATTTTCATATAACGTTGTTAAAGTTCTTGTATAGTTTACTTAAATTTGATCGAATTTATGTATTTGAGTTTTAATTTTATTATAGTATACTTTCAGTACATTAAATTGATGTAATTTTGTTAAAGATATTTATATTTTTTAAAAATAAGAGCTAAGGAGGTTTTAGAGTTTTGGAGCGGACATCTCAGCTAGGTTGGCACCCTCGCTTGCCTAAGTCTACAATCGAGCTCGAAATTTATTAAAATGAAATAAATATAAATATATTTATTTATTTTTAGTTAACTTTGTGTTAAACCTATATGATACTGTAATAGAGCTATAGAATAACTTGTGTACTTTTACACATTCAGATTCTATTAGTTAGAGTCTGTCAAATTCTGATATATATATATTTATTATAGTTGTATATTTCATATAGTCCTTTTATAGTTTACCTAAGTTTGTCAAAATGAAGTAATTGACACTCTTATTATAATTTACTTTCATGGTGTCAAATTTATGTAATTTTATAATAGTTATGTGTATATATTTAACCTTATTTTATAATTATATGAAAACTATAACGAAACTTTAGGTAATGTGTTTTTATTGACTTTATTTTAAAACTATATGAAAATTAAAAGAAAGTGCATGAAAACTATAACATTACACTGAAAAATTTAAGTAATGTATTTTAGTTAACTTTATTTTATAATTATGACAATACTACACGAAAATCATAACATAATTATACAACAATACGAAAACATCATACCCTATAATTTTGGGATATTGTCAAAAAATAATTTAAATTGCATATTTATTAAATTAACCTTTTATGTTTTTTTATAAAAAAATGTATTCATTATAGCTTAAACTCGGCATATCTGTACAAAAGCAATAGGCAAAGTGCCTCGGGAGACAAAAAGAGGGCTATACAAGTAACCTATGATTCAACTCTCTATCAACATATGTTTTAATTCTACTTCTATATATGCTCATTCTACGTCTAGCTACCAATTGAATTTGTTGGAACAAATATTCAGCCGTATGACAAATTTTAGAGAAGTAGCATTGGTTTCTATTCAACCATAACATGTAAACAGTGGCTTGTAATCCCGTAATTAACACTGCATTGCAGAAATGAGAGGCTTTGATACTCTGGATCCAATTCAGCCATCCCCCAAAATCTGTATAAAATCAAGCCTTCCCCAACCAATTCATCTTCTGCAACACAACCCGAGAGAAAGGGCAATCAAAAAACAAATGATAATGAGATTCAACACTACTTTCACAAACAGGGCAACAAGTTTCAACCCCCTGAATAAAGGGCATTAACAGGTCTCTCGTTGAGAGATTCTGTTGAGTGGCAAGCCAAAACACAAACCTGTGTTTAGGAAGAGCCATACGATACCAAACTTGCCTGAATAATGGAAAAATTCCCAATTGACCTGTCAAAACAACATAACATCTTGACTGCCTATAGCTTCCACCGCTAGAACATTGCCTCAGCAAAATTGGATATAAGGTCCCTCTTAGTTTCACGAGTTTCCTCCAATACCAACTTGAATCACCCACTTTAAGCTCATGCCAGAAATCCCTCGACTTAATGTAGATACTTTGAACCCACTTTAGCCAAAGAGAGTTCTGTTCAAAGGCAATAGCCCACAAGTACTTCCCTACGGCTGATTCATTCCATTTTGACCCCTCTTTAAACCCAAGACCTCCACTTTTCTTAGGGAGGCAAATCTTCTCCCATGTCACAGCATGAAGTTTCCTCTCCCCCTCCTTTTCTCCACAGAGAAATTTCCTGCAAATCATATCAATCTCTCTAATAACAGCTTGAGGAAGACAAAAGATGTTCATCCAATAGGACCTAATCCCAAAGAGGACTGAGGTAATAAGCTGAGCTCGTTCCCAACAAACAACAAGTTTTCCAATTTTATTTACTACACAAGAACAACAAGCTTATTCCACTTGGTAGGTTTTAAGGGCACACCTAAATACTTCATGGGAAAATCACCTTTCAAAACTCCTTCCATCTCTAACAAGCAATTCTCAATTTGATCCGAAACACCACATGTACATAGGCAAGACTTTCGTTTATTAAGAACTAAGCCAGTAGCTTAGCTTCTGGAAAAAATCTTAAACCTATCAAGTAATGAACCAAACGCATTGGTATTGGCTTTGCATAACAAAATCAAGCCATCCGCAAAACATAAAGCATTCAATCCCACTTTTTTACATCCTGGGTGAAACTTAAAATCTGACTTCCGTGCATACCACTTCAGGATTCTAGTTAGATATTCTATAACAAGCACAAATAAAAGACCCTGCCTCAGACCTTTGCACCCTTGAAACTCACCTTGAATTCTCCCATTCATCAACAACATGTAATGTGCACTCCTAAGGCAAGCCATTACCCAACTAATAAATTTTGCAGGAAACCTCAAAGCATTAAGTAAATCATCAATAAAATTCCATGAAATCGTATCATAAGCCTTGCTTAGATCTACTTTAAGCATACATCTAGGGGAGACCTTAGACAGTCCATAAAATCTAAGAAGGTCTTGTACAATAAGCACATCGTGGGCTAGGAGCCTACCCTTGACAAATGCCCCCTGATTATCGTCAACAATTTTTGGGAGAACTAGACTAAATCTTTTACAGATAAGTTTTGATATGCATTTATAAACAGTGCTACAACAAACTATGGGTCGATAATCAGCAGCACCAGAGGGATTTGTTACCTTTGGGATGAGAACAAGCAGAGCTGAAGTTAGAGATTTCGGCATAATGCTATAGGAAAAGAATTCATTAACAACAGCTATTATATCATTGCCAATGGAGTCCCAAATAGACTTGAAGAACCCCGCACTGAAATCATCCAAACCCTAATTTTATTACTGTCAATACTAAACATGGCTTCTTTAATTCCCTTGGCAGTGAATATTTTAGTAAGGCTTAATTGTTGTTCTAGGTTCAAAACCGCCCCTTGAGCAATGAATTTCCCTTCCACTTTTCTAGAAACCGAATTGGCCGTGCCCCTGAATGACGTAAAATGGTGAATGAAATGAGCTTTTACTTTGGCAAAATCATCAACACAAACCCCATTATCCATATAGGTAAGGATTCGGTTATGAGCATTTCTACTCTTTATCGAGGCATGGAAAAAACCAGTATTATCGTCTACTAGTCTTAGCCAAGTCACTTTGCTTTTTTGATGAAGGAACTTTTCATATGCAACACTAGCCTTATCATAAGCCACCAAGGTCTCCTTTTCCTTAATTAAAAGGTGATGATCAGAAGGGTTCATGTTTAACAACCTTTGAACATTTGAAACCTCTTGAGCTGCCACTTGATTACCAAACGTGCCCTTATTAAATCTCTTCAAAACAGCCCTCAACTTGTACAAATTTCTCATGATATTATACAAACTAGACCCTCCCTTTATGGATTGGCAAGCCTTTTTCACAACATCCTATTACTCCGGGTGATCAACCCACTTATTAATGAAACGGAATGGTTTTAAACCACCCTCCTCAGGAGACAAACTTCTAATCAACATGTAGCAATGATCCGAAATAGCATGAGAGTGATAAGATGTACTACAAGCATTATACTCATCATTCCATCCTTCATTATCAAATATCCAGTCCAGTTTAGAGAAAATCCTGTTATTACCCAGTTGCCTGTTCGACCAAGAGTACCTCGGCCCACTATGTTTAAGTTCTTCAAGGAAGGATTTTTGTACCCAACCAATTCCATCGGCAATGTCACTGTAATGAACATGACTTCCCCCTAGTTTATCATCCACTGAAACAGTGTGTTAAAATCCCCACCTACTAACCAAGGACTCACGGACCCAACCTGAGTAAGCTGTACCCATAAGTCTCTTCTGTGCTCCACCGTATGTAACCCATAAACCACTGATAACGAAAAAGTGGACTGGTTGCCACAATTTTAACGCCACAACGAATTAGTTGGGCCGAAACAAAAACTGACTTAACCTCAAATAAATCACCTCTCCAAAGCAAAAGAATTCTACCACGGCTATGAGCATCTAGATTACTAAATGACTCCCAACCCTGGAAAAACTTATTTATAAACACCTCAATCGCCTCTTCATTTAGTTTAGTCTCAAGCACACATTTCGACTTTATTTAGGTAGGGAACATAATTCCCTAATTACTCTTTGTTTTGAAGACCGATTCAGTCCTCGAACATTCCATATCAACAGGCACCCCATTAATTTTTTACTTCAAAATTTCCTGTTTCGAACACAAAGACTGGTTCCTCACAGCCTTTAGCTGCTGCCCTTTGTTAACTTTTTTCTTATTATGGGAGGGAGTTATCCATGGTTTCTGCAAAATTGGTGTCTCCTTCACCACCTGTTCGTTAGCAACAACTACTTGCTCCTTCACCACTTGTTCATTAGTAACAACTACTTGCTCCTTCACCACTTGTTCATTAACAACAACTACATGTTCCTTCTCTATATGTCCAGGATCTGGAGATGAGTTCTCCTTCACCCTCCAAACTGTTTCCTTCCCCTTTTTGCACATACTCTCCATATGACCCATTCCATGACAGCTTTTACACTTTACTGGGCACCAATCATATTCAAATGCCTGAGACACTAATTGTTCGTACCTATGAAGCACGGAAACTCCGGTGACACGACGTTTCCGCGTTTCGGAAACGGAAACTCTCGAAAACCCTTACGAAACGTTTCCGGGCAGTTTCTGCAATTAAAGAAAGTTGGAAACTCGTTCCTTCAAATTCCGAAACCGTTTCCTAAAAATTCTTTCAACCTTATGAGTCAATTTTAGTTCAATCCAAAATTAAAATTTCTATGCATTTGTTGTGCAAGTCCCTAAACATATATATTATGTTTGAATTAGAATTTTTAAATATTAAGTTACATGAATATGATTTGATAGGTGTCAAATTTAAAATATTTACAGTAGAATTATTTTATAATTAATAAATATATTTTAAATGTAACTTATTTTAGTATTCCAATATTTTATAAAAGAATGAAATTATATGAATTGAAATTTTATATTTTTTATATTTATAAATGTACTCCTAAATTTTTATTATTTACACGTTTTCCCATAATTTTCTCCCGATTTCCGTTTCCGTGCTACCTAGGTTCGTACTCATTGACAAATTGAATCTCTATAATTAGCTCCAGACCAATTTCCATCTCAATTAAAACTCTACCCAAGGCCAAACCACTAGAGGTTTATTCTCAAAAAACCAAACTCCATGTTCCATTACGCCATCTCTAGCACTCACATCAGTAAATTTAACAATGAAATGGTTGTTCTCCAATCCGAGTACCTTCTCGATACCCATACTGCCCCTAATTCGACAAATGAACCCCTCAAATACAATCAATGGTGGCTTAGCTCCTAAAATAGCACAAATCACAGAGGATTCCCCGGTGTTTACCTCAAGAGTGACATCTGCAGGGTCAACAGAGACCAGATCTTTTTTTTTTTTTATCGAAATTCCTGCCAGATAGTCTTAGCATTATCACGATAATCAACAGAGGCATCTAGGTCCTTATTTGATTTTGAACTCTCCCCTTCATGGAGGCTTGAATTCAATTTCAGATTAGAACCTATTTCCCCGGGAGTTGAGACACACTTAGGGCTAGAAGAAGATGTAGATTTCAGAGAATCATTAGCACCGGGCAGAGAGACAGATCCGCCAGCGCCGGTCACCGCCACTTGCATTGTAGTTGGCTTCCGCTTTTGGCGCCCCCGTTTCGCCATACGGAGTGCCAGCGAGCGAGCAAGGAGCCTTTTTTTTTTTTCCAACTAGCTATTTGCACTCGATCATCAACTTTAAATTTTAAAATTCTTCTCAAATACGTTTATATTACTATTTTTTTTAATTTTATCTTATTTTAATATTATCTTTTAAATCATTTATTTTTTTATATATTGTTTTGAAAATTTTATTCGTCTCATTTTTATCTTCGAAATGCCATCTATTATGATATACTTTTCAAATTTTTTTTCGATTGTTCGATATCTAGTAAGTAACTGGTAGATACCTCGTAAGAATCGTATTTTCATTTATTTGAATTTCTGTTTTTAATTCAACAGAATCTGATAAGTATCTAATAAGTATCTGGTAGATAACTAGTAAGAATCGTATTTTCATATATTTTTAATTCAACATAATTTGATAGGTATCTGGTAGGTAACTGATAAGAATCTTATTTTCATATATTTTTATTTTCTGTTTTTAATTCAACAGAATCTGGTAGGTATCTGGTAAGTAACTGGTAGGTAACTGGTAAGAATCATATTTTCATATTTTCATATGTTTCTAATTTCTGTTTTTAATTCAACAGAATCTGGAAGGTATCTAGTAAGTGACTGGTAAGAATCGTATTTTCATATATTTTTAATTCAACAGAATCTGGTAGGTGTCTGGTAAGTAACTGGTAGATAACTAATAAGAATTGTATTTTCATATATGTTTTATTCAACAGAATCTGGTAGGTATCTGGTAATTAACTTGTAGGTAACTGGTAAGAATCGTATTTTCATATGTTTTTAATTTCTGTTTTAATTCAACAAAATTTGGTAGGTATCTGGTAAGTATCTGTTTTTAACTCAATAAGTGAAAAAAGTTTTTGTCTGGTAGGTATCTGGTAACTACTTGGTAAGTATTTGGTAGGGAATATAAAGTGATTTGCAATAAATTTAAAATCAACGTTTGAAAATAAATCAAGTAACGAACATGTACGAAACTGGTAAGTAAATGGTAGATACCTGTTAAGAAAGGTTATTCTAATGAAACCTAACTTGTAACCAATAAAACACAATAAATTTAGAAAACTGATAATATCTAAGCTTGATGAAAATTACGAATTTAGAAAACTACCAGTTTCTTAACATGTAAATACCAGTTTCTTATATGAAAATTGCGAATTTAGAAAACTACCAGTTTCTTAACATGTAAATACCAGTTTCTTATATGAAAATTGCGAATTTAGAAAACTACTAGTTTCTTACCAGCTAAATACCAGTTTCTTATATGAAAATTGCAAATTTAGAAAACTACCCGTTTCTTACCAGATAAATACCAGCTTCTTACATGAAAAATGAGAATTTAGAAAACTATCAGTTTCTTACCAGGTAAATACCAGATAACTACCCAATACGCAAAAATAATGAAAATGCAAAATTAAATACAAATATGATAAAAATACATCAATATCTTTGATTTTCATCAGTCAAAACAGAAATTCAAAAACTCGAATCAAACAAATAAGTTGTGAATCCAATCAAAGCTTGATGAACTTGTAAGCAAAACTCTAAAAACTCTATATCCAACAATCTCATCACAACTTAAGCAATTCATCAAATATCTTACGTGTAAACTCTTTATATTCAAGAGAGATTCAAATTTGGAAACAAATCAGAGATAATTGAATTGGAATCATAGATTCAACTTTTTATCCAACAAATCTGAAAACAAAATAACTTAATCCAAATAACTGAATTAAATCAGAGATTCAAAA
This sequence comes from Euphorbia pulcherrima, assembly GCA_947683365.1. NCBI lineage: Eukaryota > Viridiplantae > Streptophyta > Magnoliopsida > Malpighiales > Euphorbiaceae > Euphorbia > Euphorbia pulcherrima. Next base: position 77,455,923 of record CANTUS010000001.1, on the reverse strand, counting down.
TAAAAATCAAATCAAATTCGAAATCAAAGAAAAATCTAATAAAACTCCATAATTTTTTTTTGACTTTCACAACATCAATTGCAGAAGAAAGTAGAAAAGGAAGTTGAAAATATGAAGTACAAATTTTGTAAATTTCATGTTTAATAGGAGTTGGCGAAATGAATAAAGGTAAAGGAAAGAATAGTGTTTTAAAATAAAATTTTTGAGAAAAATAAATAAGAATAGAATAATAGATGGATAATAGTTAGATCTGTTCACGGACTCGGATATTCGTTCAGTCCGGCTTGAGTCCGTTTAAATGGGTCACGTTTGGGTCGTTATTTTTCTTTAAAGCTCAGTCCGAACCCACTAAAGTCCAATATTTTATGAATCGGGTTTAGTTTTTATATAAATACCCAAACACGACCCGAGCCTTTATCAATAAATAATTATTATATTTATAAAATATTTATATAAAATATTTAATAATTATATTAAATTTTTATATTTTGATCTATTAATTTTTACAATAATATTATCTATTTATTAAACTATTCAAATAAATAATGTAATTATATATAAAATTTGAATATATTATATAGATTTCTTTTACTCTTTTAGCATAAATAAAATTAAAAGAAATTTATTTATGGATTTTAGGTCGAACTTAGAAATGAACTCTAAAGTTTAATTCAAAGCCAGCCCGATCTTAAAATTTTAAAGTATGAGTCTGACCAAATTTAAATTGATATTTTTAGTCAAAAATTTAATTAAATTTAATTCAAACCCAACCAAGTCCGTCCAATAAACAAGTCTAATAATAACAAGTGAACATTGGGAGAAATTGAGATTTGTATAAATGATGAATAAAAAAAGGTCAAGCATCACTAGATAAAAGGTGAAACAAACACGCCCGTATTTTTTATACGAATTTGGATTCTCTTAAATTTAAATTCTTTAAATTCTTTAAAGATGTATATTTTAATCAATTTTAACCATTCATTAAGTTTAATAATTTATATTTAATTTTAATAATTTATAAGGTTCATAATATAATAAAATTTAAATAATAAAAATTTAATAAATAATTAAAATTAATTAAAATTTAACGACTTACGAGAATCCAAGTCATTTTTATATAATAAGGGCTTGGCTAATTGGCCTGACATATTTTGATATATAAATTAAATTAATTGTAGATAGTTCAATAAAGTTGATTCTTTTCTAATATTATTTAGAGTAAAATATACATTACCTAAGCCGTTTTCTATTTTTGAAGTGACATTATTTTTATTTACTGTTTAATTTATTTTACTTATTTTCTCAAAGTTCACTTATGTGGATGACTGCAATTGCATTTTCAGAGAAATTTCGTTATAGAATTTTATAAACTTTTTCTATAAAAGTTGGGTGCTATTTATTGAGACTCAACACTTCATGATTAAAATGCTAATACAACCATATATAAGTGAATAGACCAACCTAAGCTTTCTAATATATTTTTTCAATCATAAATGGTTAATTTTAAATTATTTATCCTATTTCACTTTCATGCTAAATGAAGTCAGATATATAAGAGATGAACTTATCAATGTACACCAATTTCAATAACAGTAAATTGTAAATTTACCATGTAAAAGGAAAGAAGTTAGACAATATATCATAAATTTAAAAACTCGAACGAAGATGACCATAACACCAGTCCTTATTTTCTTTTTATATAACTATATAATACATATAGATACACGGAAGTGTTTCTTTTAGCTTTCGATTTTAAAATCTAATATCCACCCCTACTATCGCCTCCTTGCCTACCTCCTTCGTAGCCACCGTTACCTCCACTACCTCTTCTTTGGTGGCTCCCACCACTGCTACCACCTCTATAGCCGCCGCCACCACCACCTTGACTACTACCACCTTGGCTTCCACCACTTTCTCTTTGACTACCATCACTATGACTGTCACCTTCATAACCTCCATTACTACCACCTTGACTGTCGCCACTTTGACTTCCACCACTATGACTACTGCCTCCTTGACTTCCACCACTTCCTCCTTGGTGGCTACCACCTTGGCTCCCCCCTCCGTAGCCTCTACTACCACCACCATGACTACTGCCACCTTGGCTTTCACCGCTTCCTCGGCTACCACCACCATGACCACTGCCTCCAGAGCCTCCACTACCACCACCATGGCTGCCGCCTCCTTGACTACCACCACTTCCTTCTTGGCTACCGCCACCTCCATAGCCTCCACTACCACTACCTTGGCTACCACCACTTCCTCCTTGGTGGCCACCACCTTGACTACCGCCACTTCCTCCTTGGTGGCCACCTCCATAACCTCCACCACTACCACCTCCTTGGCTTCCACCACCATGACTACCACCAGTTCCTCCTTGGTGGCCACCATGGCTACCGCTCCCTTGGCTTCCACCATGACCGCTGCCTCCAGAGCCTTCACTACCGCCACTATGACTGCCGCCACCATGACTACCGCCACTTCCTCCTTGGTGGCCGCTTCCATAGCCTCCACTACCACCAGTTCCTCCTTGACTACCCCCACCTCCTCCCAGGCTTCCACCACCGTGACTGCCGCCACTGTGACCGCCACCTCCATAACCACCACTACCACCTTGGCTAACTCCACTACCGCCACCTTGGCTTCCACCACCATGACTACTACCTCCTTGGCTACCACCACCATGACTGCCGCCTCCATAGCCCCCACTACCGCCTCCTTGGCTTCCACCACTATGACTACCACCGCCTTGGCTTCCACCACTTCCTCCTCGGTGGCCACCTCCATAGCCTCCACGATCGCCACCTTGGCTTCCACCGCTATGACTACCACCACCTCTATAGCCTCCACTACCACTGCCACGACCACCACCTCTATAGTCTCCACTATCGCCGCCTTGGCTTCCACCACCATGATTGCCACCGCCTTGGCTACCACCACCATAGCCTCCACTGCCGCCACCTTGGCTTCCACCTCCATAGCCTCCACTACCGCCACCTTGACTTCCACCACCATGACTGTCGCCGCCTTGGTGATGGCCTCCACTACCGCCTCCTTGACTACCACCACCATGACTGCCGCCACCTTGGCTACCACCTCCATAGCCTCCACTACCGCCACCCTGGCTTCCACTACCATGACTGCCGCCTCCTTGGCTACCACCGCTATGACTGCCATCGCCTTGGCCTCCACTACCACCGCCATGACCGTCGCCACCTTGGCTACCACCTCCATAGCCTCCACTACCGCCACCTTGGCTTCCACCACCATAACTTCCGCTTCCTTGGCTGCCTCTGCCATGGCTGCCGCCGCCTTGGCCTCCACTACCGCCTCCTTGGCTACTACCACCATGACTACCTCCGCCTTGGCTACCACCTTCATAGCCTCCACTACCGCCACCTTGGCTTCCACCACCATGACTACCGCCTCCTTGGCCACCACCACTATGACTGCCGCGGCTACCACCTCCATAGCCTCTACTACCGCCACCTTGACTGCTACCTCCTTGGCTACCACTGCCATGGCTGCCGCCGCCGCCTTGGCTGCCATTACCGCCTCCTTGGCTACCACCACCATGACTGCCGCCACCTTGACTACCACCTCCATAGCCTCCACTACTGTCACCCTGGCTTCCACCACTATGACTGTCGCCTCCTTGGCTGCTACCGCCATGACTGCTACCGCCGCCACCTTGGCTACCACCTCCATAGCCTCCACTACCGCCACCCTGGCTTCCACCACCATGACTGCCGCCTCCTTGGCTGCCGCCTCCTTGGCCTTGACTACCCCCTCCTTGGCTACCACCACCATGACTGCCATCGCCTTGGCTACCACCTCCATAGCCTCCACTACCGCCACCTTGGCTTCCACCACCATGACTACCGCCTCCTTGGCTACCACCGCCATGGCCTCTATGGCCGCCACCATGACCGCCGCCTCCGCTACTACCTCCTCCTTGGCTACCACCACCATGACTACTGCCTCCTTGACTACCACCGCCATAGCCACCGCTACTTCCACTACCTCCTCCTTGGTGTCCACCACCACCACTACTACCTCCCCTACCGCCTTCATGACTGCCACTACCACCTCCTTGGCTTCCTCCACGGCTACTGCTGCCGCTGCCACCACCACGGCTGCCTCCACTGCTACCACCATAACCACCACTCCCACTCCCACTGCTTCCGCTACCACTCCAATAACCACCAACTCCCCCACCATTTTTCTGATCTTTAAGTGGGTTCAATTCTTCTTCAACAGTTACTGCATCACACACACAAAAAGAATACAAAAATTAATACATAATACATTCATACATATAAGTATATTTGTAGCAAGTGTAGCAGATACTTACAATCATTTTCAGAAGTAAGACCCCTCTCATGTGGTCTGCAACATCTTCTGCAGTACCTTCTATAGCCAAAGCCGCTCCATCGGCAACAACCCCGACGCCCGCAAACGGACTTTACATCACCTACTTGCTTTGCTTCTGCTTCCGCACTCGCATCCACTGTTCCATCAATAATCACAATACCAAAAACATTATGAACATATACTACAAGTTAGCATATCTAGAATAAAAAAGATTGATAAAATTATGGGCTATAATTACTAACTAGTTTTCTCATCTTTGCTGGAAGACTGTAATGCGACAGAGAGACATATAAATCCTGAAAGAAGTAGCAGCAGAACAATAGCCTTCAAAGTCATCTTGTGTTTTTGATAAAACGTATGAGATATAGGATAGTTTTGGACTCAATTTATAATGGTGGCCGGTGAAGAAAGAGAAGGTACAATTAAGAGAGAGAGAGAATTTTAAACGATTAAAAACCATTAATGAGAATCAGTAGCATTGAAGTTTCTTGGGTTGTTATACAACAAAGTGAAATAAGTTCATGCATATCAGACACCTATGACTATATGTTGCTCTGGAACCTGGCACGTATATTCCTACTTGGCTTTCCAATATTACGATATTTATTAATCACATTTCAATTTTATTAGTTTAATTAACTGATATGTACTCATTTTTAATCTATTCCTTACTATAACTGGTATTTCTATACGTGTCATAAAAACAACTCAATGTTATTGTCTCATTATAATTACTGTAATTATTGGCTGCTTTCATTTTTTGTCAAAAAAAAAACCTAAAGTTATGTGGCATTGACTTAAGTCAAAACAAAATTGGACTGATAGTTAAAGCATGATCACACTTTTGTTATTGGATTTTACATTTCTCTTATTTTTCACTGAGCTCAAACAGGGTATAACACAAGTTTATTCTACTATGTGTTCAATTTTTATCAACAGATGATGTTGCTAGATTTGAACACTCGAATTCTAGGTCCAAACACCACATACAATGTCATCGAACCATTTGATCCGGAAACTACTAAAAATTTAAGTGATGGTAACTAGATTAAGGGCTAGTTTGGTATTGCTTATTACACTGCAGTTAAAATAAGTTGCTCTCACAAACTTTGAATAAAACTACATACTTTAGCTTTGAACAACACATTTTGGTCATTTATACTAATTAATTAGGAACTATCTGACTTGTTTTTTCCAAAATCAAATCTGCTGCTTATATAAAAAGCTTGAAAATGGAGCTTTCAAAATAAGCAGCTTGGGAAAGCAATGCCAAACTTGTCCTAAATCGAAATTATAGTGCAAAATGAAGGTGGACTTTTTATTGGTAACATTTACAGGTATCTTCAGTGAGATAATCTTGTTCGGGGCTTAGTAATAGTTAAGGCTCCTCACCCTCCCAACAGGTGTATTTAGTAGGATTTGAACCTTAAACTCCTCCAACTTGCATAACCTGCTTAACCTGCTTAACCTTGAACTCCTCCAACTTACATAACCTGCTTAACCAACTCAACTACACCTTGTTCTCCTTGAATGAAGGTGGACTTGATTATTGCACAAATGGGAAAATGAACACATTACATGCATGATGCATGTAAAGGAAGCAGCTGGATTATGTAACACGTAGATACTCTCAATTGACAATTGTGAAGTTTGAGGTAAGCAGTAGAAGACAGTTGAAAATTGTTGGACACTCTCCCTTATTTTCAGCAACTCTTTTTTCCTTTTTTCAGACTTTTCTACCGACCGAATGCGTAACGGGTTTGGCACTGTACCACCGACAGTTTCCAGAATATCAGCGGCATTTAGTGAGATGGCATGCAAATATAAACCCAGCTGTAATGCCATTGTTTCTACATATAGCAGCTTCAATCCTCTGTACAACAACTAGCACTTTACTGCTTTGTTTTTGGACATATCTTTATGCACTTATAGACAATACTTATGAATGTAATTGATAAGACACTTAGAGAGATGAACATTGGCGTCTTCTGCATTACTGTTTCGCTCCTTTTGTTTTTACACTTTCATGGCACTTGCGACAAGCTTATTTTCGGTAAGCGGTGCTAACTGATGACTTAATATGTTGACTTTATTTGTTTAGTATTTTAGAAATTCTTTGAAATTTTTCATTTTTGTTTTCTATTTTCATGTTTGATATTATGAATTGAAGAGTTTACAGGTTTGATTGTGCCTTAACACATGTCATTTTAACACATCATCTACATCACTTGTATATCACTCTTTAGTTAGATTAGGATTCTATAAAGTAACTTTAGAGTAAAGTTAGAGAAATATAGGATGTGAGGAAGCGGAAATTTTTTTAGAGAATTCTGCATTAAATCGCAGCGACCTTCAAAATGAAATGGAGGGTACGATATGCTCACATGTTTTCTAAAGTTATTTTTCACCTTTAGAAAACATTTGATTCACACATCTCGAACAAAAATAAGGTGAGCGCAATCCCTCTTTAGTTCGATTCACACATCTTGAACAAAAATAAGGTGAGCCCTTTAGACACGAATGCAACAATTCATATATAGAACTCATAAAGACAATTCATTTAATTTTTTTTCTCATTGTTATCCAATCTACTTATGGTTTGTTAGAAACTTATTAATAGCGGTATTGAATAAAATAAATAATACTATATTTCATTAAAAATAAGTACATATTATAATATGATTCTCAAAGATTTAGAAAAACAACAATTATAATAGAATAATACTTAAACCTTTTACCGATGAAGAAGCTTATTGCAGAGGGCTGAAACTCAGTTTCCTTAAGACAATTATTCGCCCGCTACCGGTGAATTTGTCTCCCAGGATACAACCGCAATCGTTAGTCAAACTCTAACCTCGTGAAGAGCAATTCATAAGAACCTAAATCTAAGTAGCCTTCTTGTAAAAGGAATGAAAACTCTGAGAGCTATTTTTAGTATGAAAACAGAAAATAAATCACAAAGTAAACAAGCACAAATACCAGCAGGATTTTTTCAAGAGTAAAAGAGTGAAGAAAAAGTGTTAGTGAGAAGGCTACAAGAATAGGGTATTACAGGACAAATGGCATTAACATGGCTTAATGAGGGTTTAAAGGGCATTAACCTTTGTAACTGTGAGCACGGGATTTTGCAGTCCCTCTCGCGAGACGATGATGACGTGTACCCGATTTTAATGCCTCGAGATAAAAGTTCTCTTTAGAATTTTTATTACCAAAATAATATTCCTTGTGAATTTTATACTTGGTAGAATCTAGTCCGACGTGACCAATAACTCGTTCGGTAGGAGCTTGAACCGATAATTTGCACCCAAATAATAAATACCCATTAAAATATCATTAAAAATAAAAAAATGCCTTTCCATCCACTATTAAACCACTTTTGACGACTTTTTTAGGCTCCTACGCTCGCTGCGTGTCGGTATGCTGGAGGCTAATGCCACTAGCGGCATCGGCCATGCCGCCGGCGATATCACCATGTCGCGGGCGGCATCATCCATACCCGGCGGCACCGCCATGTCGCCGGCGGCATGACCTGAAGCGGGTCCCTACACAGACAGCGTTTCGGCCACTTTCAGCAAAATTAGTCAAAAAGGTCTCGAAAACCACCCAATTTCACCAATAAAAACACACCTTGAGCGGCAATGAAAAAGGAGAGAACCACCTAAGGTTAGAGGTTTAATGTTAGAACGAGAAAATAGATGCTAGTGAGATAAGAATTAGATAAGGCAGAAAAAAAAGGGATTCTAATCCCTTTTTTTTCCTGGTTTTTCTTCTTTGAATTCTCTGATTGTGAGCTTAAAATCAGTAAATCCTGTAGTTAAAATAAATTTAATTGGATTTTGAAACCCGAAACACTCAAATTTACTACTAAATCATCGTAACAAGCTCCCCGGAGGCGTTTCTTTCCGGTTCACGAAGAGGTGGATTCAGGACCCCGAGGTAAAAATTCTGAGTCTAATAGCTCTTTGGCATTAATATTACTGATTTATCTTGATTTTTGCTGATTTTTGTTCATTTTTAGGGTTCCCGGTCATTTTTAACTGTTCCCTGATTGAGTTCGTCGGAGACATATGATGTCGCCGGCCGTATCACCCATGTTGCCAGAGACATCGCTGATACCGTCAGTGGTATCACATTCCTCAGAGACTTCATTTTCTTATGGGACCCCTTCTTTATGGTACTCAAAAAGCCATGTAACCTGCCTGTATACTGATGTCACCAGCGACATCATTGATATCGTTTACAGCATCATCCATGCCTCCAGCGACATCAACCATGTCACCGGTGACATCACTTGCTTCGTCGGCGGCATGACTTTCTGGACAGCAGTTTTATTTTCATTTGTTCCCGGATTAGTTTATTGTCCAAAACTAGGATGTACAGTGTAACGAGGGAGGTCCAAAACCTTCTGAAAATAGACCCCGCCCCATAACGTATGACATTTTTCACTTATAATCCGGTTAAAGCAACGATCAAATCTAAAATCGGTTAAGAATGAAATTTCTAACAAGCGCTGTTCGAATCTCAGTTTAGCCGTCCAATCGGGCTTTATAATATTATAAATAAAATATGTCATATCCGTGCTAACTATCTTCTGCAGGTAGATGTAAATCGGACATTTAGGTATTTTATTTATCGTATAGAAAAATGTACAAGACCTGGAAGCCTTGTAATAATTTTATTTTCTGCACTTATTTTTGAATGGCTGTAAATATTTTATTCATCGTTTCAATTACTTGATAAATGTGAAAATAACAAAATAACTGAAAACACAAATAAATAGGATGGATTGAACCGACTAAGAAAGAATGAAGTATCTTAACTTGCCCTAATGAAAAATAGATACATCATCCGAACTCAGAATATCTACTTAAGGTATGGTCCAACCACCCGGTGGGAAAATCGTACCAAAATTTCCCGATTGAGCTGAACTGGATGGCGACTCTATTTTAAGCACGAGATTTCGGTATCGTATCTTTTGAGCATTAAAATGTGAAAAACCATTTTCCAATCACATCACATGCATCCCCCGTCATCTTAACTAGGCTGCCGCCACACAAACGTCTTTTACTCACAGTGGCGACTCTGTTGGGGACTGATCTCTTGAACTTTCTTTTAATAAAGTTTAAAAGATTTGGATGATGTATTGAAATCATTGGCCAAATTAAAACTTCATTCTTGTTTATAATGTTTTATCCTTACGCATGTAGATAGCTCAGTAATTTTTAGGTGCCCCATTTTACCTGAGAAACTCGCGAAGTGTCACTCATGCCCTGTTGGAATTGAGGATGCCTAGTGGGTGGATCAATCATTTTAACCAACACATGAACTCCTACAAGCACACCTATTTGGGAGTGGTTAAGTAATGTGGAATCAAGGTAAACGAGGACCTTCTACATCAACGACCCTATACCAAAGCCGCGCTAGAAAAAGCTTTAGCACATCATTCCCTTAGGGTCACCAGAATAAATAAAATAATTGGGACTCACTTCTTTCACCATTACCGGTGAAGAAGCCAAACTCCATCCTTCTAAAGAGGCGTTACGCGGGAGTTATAAGGTTGGAAGAGGGACGATTTATGTACTATATGTTACGTGATCATTCACCCCCATGCATCGGCTTTAAGAGCCAAAAAGGAAGCAACTTACCCTTACTACTTCCGCTTACGGAAGAGGTTTAGCAACACACGTAGGACTTCTCTTGTACCTCGGTTGCGTCACCACATATCATTATGTATGACATGAGATACAAACATCCTACGTATGTTGGAGGGATAAGCCGTTATATCATCTTTAACCACATCTATGTGCAGCCATACGACAGCAAAAGGCATGTATACCATCCATGCCACTCACGAACCCATTCATGATCTGATCCACTGCCTACCATTCAGCTAACAGAAGGCAGACTGATTGTTGCACCCCGGTTTGGAAGAGGATAGAATATCACCTGATTCATCACCCCCTCACCCCGATTGTCATCACAGAAGTTGAAGGGATTCCACACACTGATTCCAGCGAGGAGTTAGATTCAGAACAAGTTCAGTTAAGTCGGAACCCTTCTCACCAGCCATTTCTTTTCTAAGGAATGAAGGGACCCCTCCTATCGAAGAACCCTCCAAGCCTACTTCCAGCTCAGGAACGAGATCCCAGCCACAGCCTGGCTTTGGCTTTGCTAGTGCTATAGTACTATTCTTAAATTTAGATGCTTTTCAGGCTTCTATCCAAACCACTGTTTAGGCTACCGTTAAGCAAGCTCTCGAAGATAGAAATTTTGATCGAGTATCGGGATCCGATATTCAGGGGCAGAATGGTTCGACACAAATGTTGACCAGTCTGGTAGGGATAAGACCTATCGCACCTACTTTTCAATCAACCCAGCCTATGGTGAGCCCGTTCTAGTTTGGGCAAGCTTCGGCTTTCCTATCAATTTCGACTATTCCATCAGTCATGCCTTTTAATCCAAGACCCTTCACTCAAAGTTCTGCCCCTCCGGTATTTACTCACCAGTACCCAACTTCTCAGCCACTGCCCTCTTTCACTCCTCCGTAGTTCGTTGTAACTCCTAAGGGCACCACCTACCCCTAAAATCCTTTTGCCAGCCAATTGACCATTCACCCTCTGCCACCTCCGATGCTTAATGACTAGGTCACACAACTGCCAGGCGTGACACTCGAGGTAGCCATTTTTATCCGACAGATGATAGCTTCTCAAACTGTCAATGACCAGGTCGTGTATTCTCCGGGTGCGACACCCAAAAGCCTAGCTATCCCTCATAAACCGGTCAGCGACCAGGTCACGCAACCTCCGAGTGTGACACCTGAGATCCAAGCTTACATCAACCACCTCATCACCACCAAGAAATCTGAAAGAGATGAAGACTGGGTACCCGATAATTTTATTATGCCAAGTATGGCTCATTATGATGGTTCTAGAGCACCTGCCTCTCACATTATAATGTATGAAAGAATAATGCACGTGAAGAAGTTAAGTGATAAGGTGCTTGCTAAAATGTTTCCTTGCTCCCTTCGGGGCCCTGCCCTCGAATGGGATCACACCTTACTACAGCATATTATCGCTGACTGGAATCTTTTATCTGAGGCGTTGAAAGTACATTACGGTTTTAATACTATGATGGAAATAACCCTCCAACATCTTGAGAGGGTCTGTCAAATGCCCAATGAAACTTTTAAGCAATACTTCAATCGGTGGATGTCAACCCAGGTCTTAATGAAATCCAAGCTAAGCCTTGAGGAAATAATTATCAAACTCCTCGAAAGGTCTCTCCCCCTGTTCTATAAAGAAATGGCTACCGATTCTTTTCTATCCTACAAGGCTGTATTTGAGAAAGCCGAGAAAATCAAGAGTGAGGCGGAGCGTGAAAAGGCCGAGAGAGCGGGGAAATCATGGTTTAGAAAGAATAAACCCCAACCCATAGCCCTGGCGCCAACTAGGCCTAAAGCACCAGCTGCAGTTCAAGTTGTTTCTCAAACCCCTGCTCCGCCCCTTATAATCACCTCAGCTCCGCCGGGGGTCGCCACAATTCAGCCTCCTCGCCCCCTCCTTTGTCTTGGCTAACCCTTATAAGCTACCCCTACGGGTCATCTTCCAACATTTGAAGGAAGCGGGTTTTATACAGTCCTTTCAGGGATACAAGCCACCTAGACCTAAGGATAAAAACAACTTCTGTAACTATCATGTTTAGGTAGGACACCAAACCAACAATTGCAAAGCCCTTTTCTCAGCAATTCAACGCTTGGTTAGTGAAGCAAAGATCGCTGAACCAGAGAGAGCTCCAAGCACTATGAATAATCCTTTGCCAAATTTTGGGGACAAGGTTGGCATGGTCTAGTCCGATTTATATGAAGCCACAGTCTTCGATCTCCTTGCTCGGAGGCCGGAAAATGATAACTCTATCCGGGTCATCGATTCGGGTCTCCCATCTTATTCGGTCTTTAATCTAATCAGTTAAGCCAATTCGGGGGTCAATTCTGTCCAGAAGATGGAAGTTGATCCAAACCAGACGAAGCAAGAGAGTCGCAGGTCTAAACCATTCGTGGCAAGAAGAATGAGAAAACCACTATTTAGCATGGATTCCTTTATTTCGAAGAAGGACTACTCCGATAGTGATGAGGATTCGATTAGAGAGACCAGGGCCGTAAGTACCGAATTATTCAAGGTTGATCAAAATGACATTTTTAGCGTGGATAAGTATGAACTTCAAAACCCAAATTCGGACTCTGAGGAGCATTAGTATCAGTTTAAAACATGAGCCACTAAGAGTGTCTTACTCAGTGATGTCCTTAACATTACCCGAAGTGGCCGCATATATCAGCCTAAAGACCGATATCTCTGTTTAAGCCGAGACCTAATTCCTGATAGGGTCGGAACCATAGTGAGACTCCCCATCTCCACCTCTGCCTGTCCCGACCAGTCTCGAGGTTGACCCTCTCATTACCCAACTAAAATACACCCAAGCCCGATACAGTATTTGGCAGTTGGTAATCAACTCCGAAGGCCATCGTAAGGGCTTGATTAAATGACTCCTCAATTTATAAGCAAATCCGGCCACCTCGGTCATTGAGATATGCGCCACAGTTGGGGAAGGCATTCCCCTAAGAAAAGGGCCTCAGATCATGTTCGATCGTTTTGATCTTACGCTTAAGGGCAGAGATCACAACAGGGCATTATTCATCCGAATCCAAGTCCTCGATAAGGTTATCCCATGTGTCATGGTGGACGATGGCTCCGCTCTAAACCTGCGCCCTCTAAAAATCCTTCATCATCTAGGACTGTCAAAGGAGATGCTTGAAAAATCTAACACAGTTATTAGATCGTATGATGATTTAAAGCGCAATGTAGTTGGGACCTTTAAGGCAGAGGTCACTGTGGAAGGCGTGACAAGCAATGTGCGTTTCACTGTACTTGGCATTCCTATCACCTATTCTCTATTGCTTGGTTGACCATGGCTTACACTTTGGGTGCTGTTCCCTCCATACTACACTAGAAAATAAGCTTATTTATGAAGATAAAATGGTAACTATAGAGGCCGATTCCACCTCTGTTATGGCTATTATGGAAGCCGAAGCTAGTTTGGAAAAAGGCCTTTAGATTACCATGACTAGCAAAGCTCAGGAGTCTCCTCCCCTTTGGCACAACTACCTTCATACGGGTATGGGTAAACTGATGAAGAAATTTGGTTACAAGCCTGGCAGAGGTGAAGGAATACACGAGCAGGGAATTGTTGAAGCATTAGAGCCAAAAATCCTTGCCTATCGAGCTGGATTGGGATAAAAGCCTATCACTGCGTCCCCTCCTGCTACTGTCGCATGGTCACTGTGTTTGAAATCCAAGGTAAGAGGTTTTATAAGGGAGAACTTAAGCCGATCGATTATGGCGGAAAAATGTGGCCCGACTTTGAGATCTTTAAAGATGTCTACGACTTTGAGACCTATCGCATGATAGTTTCGACTGAATCCAGGCCCGTTGAGCTTGATACACCTATCAATATAGTTTCTAATAACGCTAAGGGAAAAGGTAAGATGCATCCAGAAAATGAGCCTGAGGGGAATAACGAAGAGTCTATCGATCCAGAAATTGAAAATGCTGTGGCAACCGTGACCGAAGCTATGGCACTGCTAATGAAGAAAGGCTGGAAAGGTGGGAAAACTAGGGAAGAAGATGCTATGACAACAATATTAGGGAAGCTCACTAGGGCTCTCGTCGAGAAAGCCAACACATCTGAAGGACCATCGCTCACCAATGCCCAAAAGACCACTCTAGCACAAGACCTGGGTGCCATTCTAACAGGCAATACAGAGGAGGCTCCTCCTCTTGATGCTGCTACTGAAGCCCCTCCACCTATGGAGGAGGATATAGATGATGTAATTCTTAATATTTCTGGTATGTTTAATGCAAACAATGCTGCTTACGAGGCCTTTAATGCAGTGAATAACTCTCATTTTGCTTACTTATTTGATATCTTTCCCGTTGGATCCATGCATTCACATAACAATATTCATAATATTTTTGGCATTAGTGATACATTATTAAGCAAAATAAACCTAAGTACAGATTACAATCCTAAAATGGTGACCATTTCCAAAGATTTAACTCCTAAGGAAAAAAGTGAGATCATAAAAGTGCTTAAAGATCATGTTAACACTTTTGCCTGGTCATACGAAGACATGCCTGGGGTTTATTGATAAATTGCTGAGCATAGAATCCTAACTGATCCTAAATTTCAGCCTGTCAAGCAGAAACTCCATCGGTTGAGACCCGAATGGGCAGATCGGGTTAAGACAGAGGTTTTAAGGTTAATTGAAGCTCGATTCATTAAAGTGGTGGAATACCCGACTTGGTTGTCCAACATCATCCCAGTTTCGAAGAAGGATGGTAGGGTCCGGGTCTGTGTGGATTTTTGAGATCTCAATAAAGCCTCACCGAAGGACGACTTCCCGCTCCCACACATTGATGTCCTAATTGATGACACCGCCAGGGTGGCTATGTATTCATTCATGGATAGGTTCTCAGGGTACAATCAGATACTGGTTAATATTGTCAACAAAGTCAAAACAACGTTTATCACTAAATGGGGGGTGTATTGCTACAAGGTAATGCCGTTCAGGTTAAAAAATGCTGGGGCCACTTATCAGCGCACTGTAACTGCCCTCTTACATGACATGATCCATAAAGAAGTGGAAGTGTATCTGATGATATGATTGTAAAGTCCGTTACTCGAGAAGAGCACCTGCTATTCTTGACAGGTTCATGACTCATATTGAAAAGTATAAACTCCGCCTAAACCCAAAGAAGTGTGTGTTTAGGGTTACCTCCAGTAAACTGTTAGGGCATGTAGTTAGCTAAAAAGGAATCGAGATGGATCCAAATAAAGCCAAAGCCATCAGGGACATGCCTCCATCCAGGACTGAGAAAGAAGTCCAATCATTTTTAGGATCCTCGCAGTATGTTAGTCGCTTCATTGCTTGCCTCACTACTATTTGCGAACCCATCTTTAAGCTGTTAAGAAAACAACAAACCATAGTATGGAATGATCACTGCCAAGTGGCATTTGACAGAATCAAGGCATATCTTGTTGATCCACCCATTTTAACGTCCCCCATCCCAGGGGAACCACTCATCCTTTATCTAGCTATCGAGGAAACTTCTGTCAGGGCCATGCTTGTCCAGGAACATACCGATAAGCGTGAACATGCTATCTACTACCTAAGTAAGAAGTTATTGGATTATGAAACCCAGTGTTCGATTGTGGAAAAGACCTACACTACCATGGTTTGGCTCACTAAGAAGCTACGACATTGTTTCCAATCTTATCATGTCCAAGCAGTGGCCAAGATTGATCCAATGAAGTTTCTTTGTCAATCCTATACTCTATTCGGCAAATTGTCCTAATGGTTACTTCTCCTGTCTGAGTTTGACATTGAATATGTGACCTGAAAGGTCATTAAAGGGCGGGCCGTAGCTAAATTCCTAGCTAATCAACCCTTCAGCTCTGACTATAAGGAAAATTTAGAATTTCCTGATGAGTAGCTCACCTCTGTTATAATCCTTGACAATGTTTGGACAATGTACTTGGATGGCGCTGTGAACTGCCGGGGCGTAGGTCTTGGGGTCATCATCGTCACTCCAGATAATAAGATAATCCCATTATCCAAGCGTTTAGAATTCACTATCACCAATAATGGCACCAAGTATGAAGCTTGTCTACTAGGCCTTGAGGCTCTTCTTCAGGTTCAAGCTCGCCTAGTTTCTATCATCGGGGATTTGGCTTTAGTTGTCCATGAAGTTATCGGAGATTGGGAAATTAAAGAGGAATCTCTCCATCCTTATGTCGAGGCAATCCACGAATTGTCTGAGAGATTTACCTCCTGCTTATACCGACATATCCCTCAAAATGAGAATCAAATGGCTAATGCTCTCGCCACTCTTACGTCTATGTGGGAAGGACCTCAGGAGCAGCCTATCCGACCATTGGTTAAGTTGTCCACCAAGGTTCTATACCAGGTTCAATCGGCTCCTCCGATCCTCGCTATCTCATCCAAACCTTATTGGTATTCTGACATCATCCGGTTCCTTTAAACTGGATAATATCTTAAGGTATCCTCTGACTTAGACCGTACCACCTTGCGACGGCTCACTGTCCAGTTCCGTATTATGCATAATGATCTATTTAAGCGCACCAGCAATAGCCTGCTTCTCCGTTGCCTCACTGACTCCGAGGCTCAGAATGTAATAACCCAAGTCCATACCGGTGACTATGGCCCTCATATGAACAATCTTTCTCTCGCAAAGAAAATCCAATGGTTGGGGTATTTTTAGCTCACTCTCACGGCCGATTGCATTGCCCAGGTTAAACAATGCCACCAATGCCAGGTTTACGGAGATATGCAGCATCTGCCACCCACCGAACTCCATCATTTATCCACCCCTTGGCCATTCTCGGCATGGGGAATAGACATAATTGGTGAAATCCTTCCTTCTTTAACAAATGGCCATAGATTCATTGTAGTAGCGGTAGATTACTTCTCAAAATGGGTGGAAGCCGAATCCTTCACCAATGTCATTGCCAAACAAATGGCCAAGTTCATAGAGAAGCACATCTTTGCTTGATATGGACTCCCACACTATATAGTCTCGGACAATGGGGTGCAATTTCAAGGAGCAACTGCTTCTCTAATCGAGAAATAGGGATCGAGCACCATAGATCTTCCCCATACAGAACTCAAGCAAATGGGGCTGTTGAGGCAGCTAATAAATTGGTAAAGATGATTCTCTCTAAGGTGATAGCTGGTTTTAGGGATTAGGAAGATAAGCTACATTTTTCTATTTGAGGATATCGCACCAGCATTCGCACCCCAACAGGCCAAACTCTGTTCTCCCTGGTCTACGGGATGGAAGCGATATTGCTAGTTAAAACTTAGGTGACCTCCTTAAGAGTCGCTCTAGAAGCTAAATTAAAAGAGTCTGAATGGACTCGAGCAAGATTTGAACAGTTGAACATGATGGATGAGCAGAGATTAAAGGCCCTCGACAGCCTCTAAATGTACCAGCAATGTATGGCTCGAGCATACAATAGTCGGGTAAGACATCAGAAGTTCCCCCTAAAGTCTGGTGATCTGGTTCTTAAATAGCTAAAACTTTCTACCACTGATGTGAGGGGTAAATTCAGGCCAAACTAGGAAGGACCATATGTAATAAAGAAGCTGCTCAGCAAAGGGGCAGTTAAGCTTATGGACATGGATGGGAACGAGCTTGTGAATCCCGTAAACCAAGACAGGGTTAAGCGTTATCATATCTAATTCAAAAGAAACAAATCAAAAAACAGAAATATATATATATATATATATACTTGATAATTACCCATCCTTTAGTCTTTTACTGACCGAGTAAAAATTGGGGTGACGCCGGACGATTGGTATCCTGCAAACCAGCCGTGCAAAAACTAGGGGATAAGATAAACCTGCTAGATCAAAAACCGGAAAAGGGCGATCTAGCCAAAAGTTAGGGTATGTGAGCAATGAGCGGGCGCCTTCTAGAAAATTGATCTAGGCTAGTTGGCACCGGGAGTTAAATCAATGGGAATGTTAACCAAACATCATGTACTTTATTTTATCTTAATTAATGAAAGTATCTCTTTTGTTGAAATCTAAATGCTTATACTTATGTGAATCCCGTATTCATGGGATTAAGACAACTTCAACAAGCTTTGGACAGAGTTCATTTTATTCCATATCAGATGCAAACAAAAGAAGAAGAAAAAATATAATAATACAAGGGGTCTGATAGTTCTGACAAAAACAAGTCTCAAATCGAGCTTCCCGTATCATCATCATAGTACCTAGAGATTCGCCTCGATGACGTAGTAAAGGGGAGCTCCTCCCCTTGCTCTGCGCGCTCCCCCTCAAGGTAGGCCCGCGACCATTTTCGACGGGATGTCAAGCATCTAATCTCAGCGAGCCATCCTCTGTAATGCATTTCGGTCTCGATGGTGTCCACATGATCATAGTCCAGAATCTTAAATACAGCTTCCCTGGACCACTTTTCCCCGATATGGTTGACCCACCTAGCCTTGTAAATTTTGATCTGGTTATGGGGCAGCTTGATAGGGATCCTTTACCTCTTATCGTACTGACGGCATAACCGATAAGGGGTGTAGATCGAAGACCTCTCTAGACCTATTAGCTGAACACAAGCTCTCCAGGATTCTACAACCACGTCTTGGATCCTCCATGATGGACTAACCCACTGAACCTGTGCTTTGGTATACCGCCACAAAATAGGCACCCAATCGTCATATGTCAGCTGATCGAAATCGGCCCTCATAAGCCCCCTCGCCCTCAGATGAACGGGTAGGTACCTCTTCGGATTCCCTCATAGTGCTTCCTGCAACCTCAATTTCTCCATTAACCATACCTATAATTCAAATCCAGGTGAGGATCGAGAAATAAAATGGCAAAGTTGAGAAGAACATACGGTACCTGCACAAAATGAGCTGGTCTCCGATAAGTGATGGGTCAATGGAAGCGGCATCCATATTCAGCAAAATATCGGCCAACCCTATAGCCATGGGAGAAGCTCCTGTCAACATGGGGCTGATAAGTGAAATTAGCCTGTGCGGAGCAATCGGGCTCACTCCGCACATAAACTTCGCTGTAAGTAGTAATGCCACCATGGATGGCCAGGCTAAGTGTGATTGAGGCGCCCCACGGTACCACTCTAAGACTACTCCAAGCTGAAACCCAGGTTTGTCAGATAATCGGGAGAGGAATGGGTCCATAGAATCTAAATTCCATAACCTTCGAGGAATTCCATCCGCACTAAAATGAAACTCCGGCAGCGCTAGGGTCACGCGTTTGGGACACGGTACTCCCAAAATAGCGTGGAACTCTTCAAGCAAGGGGCATAGCTCAAAAGATGAAAATCAAAAGACGTGGTCCATTGGATCCAAAAAAGATGGCGCCGCTCGAAGGAACTCACGGCTTATGGGCCACACCGCGATATATCGAAACCCCCAAAGCCTGAATTTTTCAAACTTCTTCCAGTCCGCATTTCCCAGACTTTGCCATGACAAGAATTGGCAGAATGGCTGAGATCAAATTTCTGGAGAAGTGATGCCGCCGGCGATGTGAGTGATGCCTCCAGCGATGTAAATGATGCCGCCGGTGATGTAAATGATGCCGCCGGCGATGTGGATCAAATTGAGCGGTATCAACTGATGCTGCCGGCGATATGAGCTATAAGACAACTTTGTATATATTATTTTAGTTGGTTGAGTTTGTGAAACAACCTATACCTTATACTAAATCACCAAAATCGTAATCACAACATATAATTTTTTTTGTACTTATACTTCATTTATATATATAATCACTTATAACACTATATCTTTTTACAAAACAATCTTATATAAAGCAAAATCAAAACCCGAACACCTTCTATTCTATATGCTTGTTTTGAGAGGAAGTGAGATGGAGCACAGCTAACCAATCTTTCGTCCATGATATCTATAGGCAATGAGCTTCTAGTACAAACTTTATCAGCTCTGAAAAATTTAGTGCTTATTATGAGGCGTAACTCAGTGAATACAAACAATCTATGAATTTAGCAAATCACAAATTTACACACATTAGCAAATTCAATATGCATTCACACTTATATGCAAATGAATGAACCGATTATTTAATTATTGTGACATTTCCAGCCAAACTATTGCCCCGGGATACATGTAACATTTGTAGCAATTGTCAATTGATTTGCAGGCCAGCTATGTAATAATTGGTTGACCTTTTGGTCTAGATAAATAATTGGTTGACCTTTCGGTCCATTTGTCAGATATTGCAATTGGTTGACCATATAGGTCCAGATGAACAGAACATGTATTGTAATGTTTGATCGGCTATGTCACAATGTCTCGTATACTTTTCATATATTCAACATACATATATCATATAATTTTGGCTTTATCAAATGCAATTCTCATTATAAACTTATATGCCCATGAATCACTTAACAATTCAAATTAAGTTCATATTCACATAATAATATATTTCCAATACAATTTATTTCACACTCAAATAATGTCAATACACTTCATATATATCAAGTTCCACTCATATATATAGCCACATATCAACACAATTCACAATCACAAATTCATTTCATGTTTATACTAACTCATATTTATCCAATAATTCACATTAACCCTTCAAAAATATTTACTTGTCGCCACAATTTACATATCAATACTATCTCAACGCAACTTACATTTTATATCAAATATAACCACACAACACATGTAACACTATTCAAATACAATTTCAAATCAAAATAATCATATCACTTAATTCACATTAAGACAATTCACACAAAACATATCAAATTTAACCACACATCAATACAATTCATATCACATTCACATATTCATACAATTAACACACCAACACATTTCACCCATATATTCATATCATGTTTATACTCACAGATTATCCGAGCTAATTCTCTCGAAAATGACTTGGACATTCCTCTGGAATCCTTCACTATTTTGAGCTCCTATATCATAAATTCATATAAAATATAAACATATACATCTTATTTCCTTTTGTATATATAAAAAGATTGACATAAACTAGAATAGAATTACTATCTCCGTGACCTTACTGAGTATAATCGATCATATCTCTTAAAGTACTCAACCAAATGACCTGATTCTAGTTTCATTTTACTCTTAACACATGGCTTTATAACATATCGAAATTTCATAATTTTCTGATTACTTTTCCATTTATTGTGAATTTGATATTTTGAACTCCAATTCTGTCATGCTTTTCCTGAACTTAGAACCAGTATCCTTGTGACCTCACTTCACTTCAAAATTAATAACTTTCAACTCACTAACTCAATTGCTCTGATTCTTCTTTTATTCAATTTCTAATACACAATTCCATAACATACTAAAACCTCA
Organism: Euphorbia pulcherrima; assembly: GCA_947683365.1. Lineage (NCBI taxonomy): Eukaryota > Viridiplantae > Streptophyta > Magnoliopsida > Malpighiales > Euphorbiaceae > Euphorbia > Euphorbia pulcherrima. The sequence continues at coordinate 77,434,572 of CANTUS010000001.1, read as the reverse complement.
AAATTTTCAAAGCCTTATACGATTTATATTGAATTTTCCTTCAATGCCCTATTTCAACCAGTTCTACCTGGACAACATCATAATAAAACGAGTATAACTCTCTCTACACAATATGAATTGACCTAATTCTTTTTCCAACTTAAACTATACACATAAGGAAATAGTATATCAAAAACTTAGAATTTTCTAAGTAGTATAACAATCCCAGATTAATTTTGAAACTCACCCTATCTCTTTGATCATCCAATTCTATACACTTCATTTTATAAAAATCATAGCTATTGATCTACTCACCTAAAAATCCCCAAATTTTACAGAAGAAATCTAGAGATGTAGAGAATGAATTCATATTTTTGTCATAACCTCAAATTCTATCTCTAACATCTCGAAAATCGTATTACAAAATCATATACATACCTGATTCTTCCTCTCTCTTTGTTCTTCTTCTTCTTCTCTTCTACTCCTACCCTTTCATATTCAGAGTTTTTCTTTGTTTCATGGTTGATTTCAGATACTTATCACTTCCACAATTATCTATAGGCTAAAATGACCATTTTGCCCTTTTTTTCATTATATAATACTTACACTTATACTATACTATACTTATACCAATAATAAATAACTCAAGTACTAATTTAATTGCTAACTATAATTTCTACTTTTATCTTCACAAAATTTCAAATCTCTTTTATATATTAAAGTGTATATATGTATATATCTAATATATTTTAAACCAAATATACCAAAATTAATATATTTATTATATATTTATACTTCATTTAATAATTTCTAATATGTATGCAAAAATGACTAAAATGATGTGTTAAATGGGATGTTACAGTTTGGACGATATGGATCATGCCGCCGGCGGCATGAAGTTAACTTTTCAGCGGCATCAGAAACATTTTTCTCATTATAGACCTGTACAAAACCTGTAAACAATCCTGTAACCCATTTCTAATACATGTCCAAATGCAATCCATTTTATTTAAAGTAAAAAAGCCCGAAGGCACAAACCATTCACAGAAGCAAAACCCAACAATAAATCCGAATTATTTTAACCCCAATGTACCGAGAATACAAATAAAGATCTGAAAAGCAAAAGAAAAAATATAAATCTAAGTATGCCCGCCACTGCCGGCCGGGCGGGAGAAATGTCCTCAGGGCTTACAAGCCAATCGCCGTCCTCATCCTCATCTTCCTCCCTTCCCTCTGTCATGGGCACGCTGCTAGACTCCTCGGCCGCAGTAAACGGGCGTCGGCCAGTAGACATCTTCACCCCCTATGATTGGTGCTATTGGGGTGCGCGCGATCCAGGTTTTGCTTGCTCCTCCATTCTTGAACGCGGCCAGCTGACCCTCAAGGTCACTCACGCGACGCCGGAGTCCTGCGGTCTCCTCCTTATATCTCCGTCGGGCTCCATCGGTATCAGACAAAGAAAGGGCCAAGAAATTCTGCAAGCCAAGAAAAAACATCAATATTGCACATCATTCATAGCTTTTATACATGCATCTTATCTTATTTTAACATAGGCATAAATAAGGAATGTACTTGAACAAGGAGTGATTTCCTAATAAGCGTGTCCTGGAGAGCGAAGTTGTTCTCTACAAGCTGCTCCACATGGCTTCGCGCCACCTGAAAGATCCAAAAGGCAAATCACTAGACACCCGCATCCAAGGGTAAACAAGAAAACAATTATCAGGCCTTACTTAAGTGGTGTCTTCTGGCATAAAGATTGGAGCATGCCGGCTCGAGCCTTTGTTCCTAGGGAGGAACTCGCCTTGTGAATTCATCAGTAGGAATGTGGTTTCCATCGGGTTGACCAGATGCCCCTCCATGAAGTTTATACCCTCCGGTACACTATAGTACCGCATCCCACTCTGGTTATCCCGGCCTCTCTTCCTTGCGGGTTCCTGAAAAATACGAAAAATACACGTCAGCAGCATTCCTGAACAATTGCAAATCATGCACATAAACGCAATCATACCTCAAAAGAGCGTTGCCCCCCTTAGGACATTGGCACACTCCCGCCAGCTACATCTGCACCTGCCTTATCCTCCCCCTCGGGCTCAATCCCTACATCACCTTCAAGCTCCTCGTCTTCCTCGTCCTCTTCCACCTCGATATCCACAATACCTTTGAGGCGCCTTTTCTCCTCCTCCAGCCTTTGCTCATTATGATACTCAATCATATCATTCCTGTAGATATGGGGACATAAGGGGAGTAGGCGTTGCTGGTGCTGCTCATAGAGGCCAGGGATGCTAGGGATCACTCGGCCGTTCCCATCGATATAACCAACTTGGTCGGCCTTAGATGTAATCACTAGATGGGGCCACTATAAACCCCGAGGAGGATCGACGGGCACTAGTCTATTGGCGATCAGGACAAGCCTCTAGCCCCGGATGCGCTTCCCCAAATACCACTGCTGGGACAACAGACACTCCATGACGAACTGATGGTCGTCCACCTCCCTCCCAACCCTTACAACCTCCGACAGATTCTCTACCCCATCAAATGGGTCCAATACAAGCTACACCAATAATCAACCAAAGTAACCGGTATAAATTCATAAACGCTTTTTGTTTGATCCTAAGTAAAAAAAAAGGACAAAATCAAAGATCGCGTACCGAGCTTAATCGCGCGCTCCTCAGGACCTCCCTGTACTTGGTGGGATACTTGGCCTTCCTACCAATGCTCCTACACCAGTAGGCGTGAAAGTGGGAGCCCAGTGGTATAGTCTTCTTAAACTCGACCGACGGGAGAATCTGGTGCTCAAAGGCCCAAGCCTGCACAAATAACAAACAATCAGCTCAAAAAGCATCAGCAACAAATGAGACGTGCACAATCAAGTAAAATGCTTTCGAGAGGATATACCTAGAGTAGCAGATGACAGAGATGAAGGGATTTCACCTCTTACGGGAACCCACATCTAGCCCGTGGTATATCTGTGCCAAGATGGCCCTTGGGCAATTCTTCTTCCTGATGCCCGCCACGTCCTCCATGGCAAAAATCAGCACGTAGTTGATCTACCTCTCCGGAGATTAAGAAAAATAGCACGATGAGAAAGGAGATTACAAAGGAGCGGACGCAAGCATCTCTCTTATCCTCAGGCACCACATCTACCTGGGTCCAGTGTTGGTGTAACTCACCGTAAGATAGCCGCCCCGAAATGGGCTTTAAATTAAATAGCTCCTTCACCCTTCTCACCATGGCCTCTCAACATGGTATTTATCCATGTAAGCATCAAAGTGAATGACCTCGTTTGTCTAGGGAAGCCTGATCATAGCAACTACATCGGAGGGCATAATCTTCGCTTCCCGAAACGAGAAGTGAAAAATATGGGTGGTTTCAGACCACCTCTTGGTAAGGGCTGTCACGGCTGAATGAGAGAGCTTGGGCATTAGCATTGGCATAATTCGGCCTAAGTCCCCTAATCCTATCTCATTAATGGCGATTGCAAGCTCTGGATCCTTCTTAGAGATATGGTGCCACCACTCGTCGATGGTGCCCATCCCTCCGGTATAAGTCAGTTCATATGGCTGCAAAAATTAGAAATAAAACAGATAAGTCCTGCTTATTTTCTTATCACTAGAACCTGATAAAAAGCTGCTGATGTCGCTTCTACTAGAAGTGATATCGCCGACGGCATCATTCCATACCGCTGGTGGCATGGATGATATCGTCGATGATATTACTTCACACAGAAGTGACTTCAGACTTCCTTAGGCCTTTTTGCAAAGACTGATGCTGCCAGAGACATCACTCATATTATCGGCGACATCACTACCTGCGGGCAGAACCTGTTTTCCCCAAAATTGCACCCATCATGCCAAAACCACAAAAATCGCAATCAATCAAACAATAAGCCTGAAAACGGTAAAAATCAAACCTAAAGCATGCAATATCAATTTATAATCAGTCTATTTCACACTTATAACTCTTATCATGGCACGATTTCAAGCCTAAGGCCAAATCAATACTCAACCCAAAAAGAGGAGATTCGGGTTTTACGGGGATTACCTGGACATAGCAAAGGTGCTTTTCCTTCTCTGGGGTCAGATTAGTGATGGGGAAAATAGATCCCAGAGCCATATGTCTTGGCCATCCCCTTTAGGCCATAAGCAGCAGGAACAGAGAGAATTTTCAACCCTTCGATAGAGGAATTAGGCAGATTCTCCCTAGCCTTGGCAGATTTGCCCCTAAAAGCCTTGGAGATTCTCTTCATGATTAGAATGACGAAAAAGAAATTGGAAAATTTGAAGAAGAGGAGAAGGGGGGTACAGTTTCTGTATGTGAGGAAGAGAAAGGAGTTTACTTCCTTTTAAACTGCCGCGCAGAATTCAAGGAGTTTTAATTTATCTGAAACTACCCACTCATGCCGCCGGCGGCATGAGTGATATCGCCAGCGACATCACTCATGCCGCCGGCTACATCGCCCCCTCTAATTCAAAATTTAAAATTACTTCACAGTCAAAATTGCCATATGGCATTCATGCCGCCGGCGGCATCACGCCATACCACCAGCAACATCACTCATGCCGCCGGCGACATTGCCCCCTCCAATTCAAATTTTAAAATTGCTTGACTAGTCAAAACTACCATGTGGCATTCATATCGCCGATGGTATCACTCCATACTGCCAGTAACATCGCCCCCTCCAATTCAAATTTTGAACTTGTCTAACCAGTCAAAGCTGCCATATGGCTCTCATGCTGCCAGTGACATCATTAATGTCGCCGTCGACATCAACTACCTCCATGACTTTTTCAGCTATCCGCGGTGAAATCCTGACTTTGACCCTGACATTCCAGAACTTGCACAGTGTAAGCCCGACCAAGGGGCAACCACTCCATAAAGCACAAGTCCGACCAAAGGACAACCTATCCATAAAGTACAAGACCGACTAAAGGACAATCTCTCCACAAAGCACAAGTCCGACCAAAGGACAACCTATCCACAAAGTACAAGTCTGACTAAAGGACAATCTCTCTACAAAGCACAAGTCCAACCAAAGGACAAGCTATCCATAAAGCACAAGTCCGACCAAAGGATGACCTATCCATAAAGCACAGGTCCGACCAAAGGAAATCTCTGCACAGTGTAAGCCCGACTAAGGGGCAATCACTCCACAAAGCACAAGTCCGACGAAAGGATAACCTATCCATAAGTTACAAGTCCGACTAAAGGACAATCTCTCCATAAAGCATAAGTCCGACCAAAGGACAACCTATCCACAGAGCACAGGTCCGACCAAAGGACAATCTCTCTACAGTGTAAGCCTGACCAAGGGTCAACCACTCCATAAAGCACAAGTCCGACCAAAGGACAACCTATCCATAAAGTATAAGCCCGGCCAAGGGTCAACCTCTTTACAAAATGCAAGTCTGACCAAAGGACAAACTCTCCAAAGCTCAAGCCCGACTAAAGGACAACCGATCTACAAAGCATAAGTCTGACCAAGGGAAAATCTCCCCACAAGGATCAAGTCTGACCAAGGGACATCCTTTCCATAAAGCACAAGTCCGACCAAGGGGCAAACCAGTCACCCATCAGGTATCATTCCTATCCCTTGCTCTTTCGTGCGATCATACTGACCTGTGGCAGTAGTGATCCCCCGAGGGGCAGCCTATAAGCACAGGATTTTGCAGTCCCTCTCGCGAGATGATGATGACATGTACCCGATTTTAATGTCTCGAGATAAAAGTTCTCTTTAGAATTTTTATTACCAAAATAATATTCCTTGTGAATTTTATACTTGGTAGAATCCAGTTCGGCGTGACCAATAACTCGTCCGGTAGGAGCTTAAACAGATAATTTGCACCCAAATAATAAATACCCATTAAAAAATAAAAAACATGCCTTTCCACCCACTATTAAACCACTTTTAACAACTTTTTTAGGCTCCTAGGCCCACTGCCTGTCGGTATGCTGGAGGCTGATGCCACTAGCGGCATTGGCCATGCCGCCGGCGATATCACCATGTTATCAGCGGCATCATCCATACTTGGTAGCATCACCATATCGCTGGTAGTATGACTCGAAGCGGGTCCCTGCACAGACAGCCTTTCGGCCACTTTCGGCAAAATTAGTCAAAAAGGTCTCGAAAACCACATTATTTCACCTATAAAAACACACCTTGAGCTGCAATGAAAAAGGAGAGAACCACCTAAGGTTAGAGGTTTAATGTTAGAATGAGAAAATAGATGCTAGTGAGATAAGAATTAGCTAAGGCAGAAAAAAAGGGATTCTAATCCATTTTTTTTCCTGGTTTTCCTTCTTTGAATTCTCTCATTGTGAGCTTAAAATCAGTAAATCCTATAGTTAAAATTAATGTAATTGGATTTTAAAACTTGAAACACTCAAATTTACTACTAAATCATCGTAACAAGATCCTCGGAGGTGTTTCTTTTTGGTTCACGAAGAGGTGGATTCAGGATCCCGAGGTAAAAATTCTGAGTTTCATAGCTCTTTGGCATTAATATTACTGATTTGTGTTGATTTATATTGATTTTTGTTCATTTTTGGGGTTCCCGATCATTTTTGACTGTTCCCTGATTGGGGTCACCGGAGACATGTGATTTTGCCGACGGTATCATCCATATCGCCAGAGACATCGCTGATACCGCCGGTGGCATCACATTCCCCAGAGACTTCATTTTCTTGTGGGACCCCTTCTTTATGGTACTCAGAAAGCTATGTAACCTGCCTGCATACTGATGTCACCAGCGACATCATTGATGTTGCCGACGGCATCATCCGTGCCACCAGTGACATCAACCATGTCACCGACGGCATCATCCCTGCCGCCAGCCACATCAACCATGTCGCCGGCGGCATCACTTGCCTCGTCGGCGGCATGAATTCTTCGACATCAGTTTTATTTTCATTTATTCCCGGATTAGTTTATTATCCAAAACTAGGATGTACAGTGTAACGAGGGAGGTCCAAAACCTTCCGAAAATAGACCCCGCCCCATAACGTATGGCATTTTTCACTTATAATCATGTTAAAGCAATGATCAAATCTAAAATCGGTTAAGAACAGAATTTCTCACAAACGCTGTTTGAATCTCAGTTTAGCCATCCAATCGGGCTTTATAATATTATAAATAAAATATGTCATATCCGTGCTAAGTATCTTCTATAGGTAGATGTAAATCGGACATTCAGGTATTTTATTTATCGTATAGAAAAATGTACAGGACCTAGAAGCCTTGTAATAATATTATTTTCTGCGCTTATTTTTGAATGGCTGTAAATATTTTATCCATCGTTTCAATTGCTTGATAAACGCGAAAATAATAAAATAACTAAAAACAGAAATAAATAGGATGGATTGAACCGACTAAGAAAGAATGAATTATCTTAAGTTGGCCAAATGAAAAATAGATAACATCATCCGAACTCAAAATCTCTACTTAAGGTATTGTCCAACCTCCCGGTTGGGAAAATCGTACTAAAATTTCCCGGTCGAGCTGAACCGGGTGGCGACTTTATTTTAAACATGGGATTTCGGTCTCATATCTTTTTAGCATTAAAATGGGCAAAACCATTTTCCAATTACATCACACGCATCCCCCATCATCTTAACTAGGCTGCCGCCGAACAAAACGTCATCTGCTCACAGTAACCACATCTTTATGGCCATTAACATTTGTGGCCATATCTTTATGGTCATTAACCATGGATGTTATGAGAAAAATATTGATTAAGAGATTAAAAACCCATTAATCTCAAATAAAAATCTGGTGAAAAAAAAATTACATGGAAATATTTTTTTAGTACCGAATCACCGATTTAGCGCTTTTAAATTTGTCAGATGTCCAAACTTTAAACTACAATTTCTCATTCACCGTTAATCCGTTTTAGGCGTATAATATCGTTGGAAAGCTCTCAAAGCGTAGAATGCAATAGCATATTTCATATTATTCAAATCATAGCTTTTCCATATTATAATTAAGCCCAAAGTTGATAATGCATGAGTATATCACTTATGCCATATTTCCAACAATCCCCCACATGAATGAAAATTGAAAATGATACAGATATTTTCCAAACTTAGAAGGGTGAAAATGCTCTTCGGCCAATATTTGCAGAGGATAGGTAGGCTAAAACCTTAGAACCTTCCCTTGTGAAAGTATATTTGACTAGTAGACGTGATGTCCTTAAACTATTCTACCGTTTGTGTAAACAATGATATACGCCACACAAATATCAACACATCACGGTTTTTGGTTCTCATGATTGTGTTCATTATGGTCATGAACATCTCCTTGTTCTGCAAGAGTTTTAGATTACTACATCCCAATAGTATCCTTTAAAGCCCCACTTCACTCTCACATAAGTGATCTCTTTTGCTCAATCGTTGATGCACAAAGGATTATTAAAAGCACGTAGTTCAACCAAAACCTGTTTTGTCACTATTTACATCATAAGAATGGACACGGTGTTACCTCCACAGTGACCACACAAGGTCTATGCAATTAGGTTATCCCATTGAACCAAGATCTTGGGATCTCCTGTCAAACATGGTTAGGTTTTCCTTCACATAGCGCCTTAAATATTCATAGGCTTTAGTCCCATTCCTTTAGATGTCTTTTCAACTTGATCTCGATTTAGCCCTTTGATTAGCAGATTCGTAATTTTATCCTTTGATCCCACAAAATCAATAGAGATAACTAATGTTAAGATCAGTTGTCTAATGGTATTATGTCAATGATGCATGTGTCTAGACTTACCATTATACATAACATTTTATACTCTTTTAATCGCTCCTTGATTATCGTAATGTACACAAATTACGGGCACATACTTAGGCCATTTTGGAATATCCTCTAAGAAGTTATGTAGCCATTCGGCTTCTTCTTCCGTTTTATCCAAGGCTATAAACTCAGCTTCCATTATAGAATCAATTATAATCGTTTGCCTTGAGGATTTCCAAGACACTGCTCCTCCTCCTAGTGTGAACACATACGCACGTGCACCTTTAGAATTCTTGATATCAGCTATCCAACTATCATCAGAATACACTTCTAGTACAGCAGGTTCTCTCTTATAGTGCAGTCCATAATTATGAGTATATTGTAAATACCTTAGTATTCTCACGATTGTGTTCCAATGGATTTTACCTAAATTACTCGTAAATCTACTTAAACTACATACAGTATAAGTAATATCAGGCCTAGTACAACTTGTAACGTACATCAGACCACCTATCACCCTTGCATATTCCACTAGGTCTATGTATTCATTTTGTTTTTAGACAAATGTAGACTAATGTCTAACGATGTTTTAGCTATACCAATATCACCTTTGTTAAACTTGTCAAGTATCTTATCCATATAGTGTGATTGTATCAATATAAGACTGTTAGGTGAACGTTGAACTTTGATGCCTAAAATTACATCAGTTAGTCCCATATCTTTCTTGTCAAATTTAGAATTTAACATATTCTTGGTACTCTTTACCATTCTCTCATTGCTTCCAACAATGAGTATGCTATTAACATACAAACATAGAATAACATATCCTTCATTTATAGTTTTCACATATATACATTTGTTACACTCGTTTATACGATAGCCACTTGCCATCATGGCAACATGAAATTTCTTATGCCATTGTTTTGGTGCTTGCTTTAAACCATATAAAGACTTTACCAACTTATATATTTTTCTTTCCTGACCAGAAGCTACACAACCCTTGGGTTGTTCCATGTAGATTTCTTCTTCAAGATCTACATTTAGAAAAGTAGTTTTCACATCCATTTGTTGTACTTCAAGATTCCATAAAGCGGCAGTTGCAAGTATCATCCTAATGGATGTTATTCTCGACACTGGAGAATATGTATCAAAGTAATCAAGGCCTTCTTTTTATCTACAACCTTTTATGACTAAATGAGCCTTGTACTTATCAATTGTTCCATCAGCTTTTAGCTTACATTTGAAAATCCATTTAGAACTTAGTGGCTTAGTTCAGGCAGGAAGTTCCACTAGTTCCCATGTATGATTTTACAAAATGGAATCAATTTTACTCCTTATGGCCTCTTTCCATAAAGGACTTTCGATTGAGCTTATAGCTTCTTTATACGTTTAAGGTTCTGCTTCAACCATATATGTTAAGAAATCTGGACCAAATGATTTTTTAACCCTTGTCCTTTACTTCTTCTAGGTTCTACCTCGTGATTCAATTTATTCTCTTCTTGAGAATTTTGATCATCTTCTTCAATTATTGATTGAAGGTTGTCATTTTTATCAACAACTTGTTGATCAACTTAACTGTCACTTTTAATAAGTTCACGAGACCTTTTAGTTCCCGACCCTTCGCCTTTTTCCTTACATGGAAACACGTCTTTAAAAATGAAGCGTCCTTTGACTCAATCAAAGTGTTCTTGTGTATATCCGAGTTTTTAGATTCATGCACAAGAAACTGATATGCGTTGTTATTACTAGCCAATGAAAGTACAATCCACCATTTTTGGACCTGTTTTCATACGTTTAGGTAATGGTGCAATTTCCTTTGAAAGACCCCCTCACACTTTCAAGTAATTATAAGAAGGTTTTCTACCCTTCCATAATTCATAAGGATTTTCATCTTATTTCTAACGTGGTATCTTGTTTAAAAGATAATTTACTGACAAAACAGCATCACCCGACATGTTTTGTGGTAAACTAGAATTGGTTAACATTGCATTCATCATCTCTTTTAAGTATGATTTTTGCGTTAGCTATATCGTTTGATTGTGGAGAGTAAGGTGGTGTTACTTCATGAATAATTCTATTTTGGGAGCAAAACTCGCCAAATGGTGCAACGTATTCACCACCACGATCACTTATAACCTTCTTAATTTTCTTATTAAGTTGGTTTTCTACTTCTTGCTTGTAGAGTACAAATTTCTCTAAAGCTTCATCTTTACTTTTTAGCAAATACACATAACAATATTTTGTGCTATCATATATAAAGGTAATAAAATATTTATTGCCTCCTCTTGATTGAACGTATTTCAAGTCACAAATATCAGTATGTATTAGACTAAGTAATTCTGAATTTCTTTCAATGGATTGAAATAAAGATCTTGTTAATTTTGTCTCAACACACGTTTCACATTTATGTGATTTATTGATATGAAATGTGGGTATATGATTCAAGTTAATTAAACGTCGTAACGTATCAAAATTAACGTGTCTAAGCCTACTTTGCCATAAATTAGAAGACTCAATCATATAAGCAACAACGTTATTCTCATTAATAGAATTTTGCTTATAAGAGATACAATTGAATTTGAACATTCCATTACATTCATATCCCTTTCCCATATACATGCTCCCTTAGACAAAATAAATTTCTGAGATTCAAATACCATCTTGAAGCCGTGTGCACTCAATAGGCTCCCAGAAACTAGATTCTTCTTCATGTCAGGTACATACAAGACATTTTGCAGTTTTACTCCTTTACTGGAAGTCATTTTCAGAATCACCGTTCCATGTCCTTTAACTTTAGAAGTAGCAGAATTGCCCGTGAAGAGTTTCTCCTTATTTTCAATAAAAGTCAGTTTAACAAAAGACTCTTTGTCACAACATATGTGATGAGTAGCACCAGTGTCAAAGCCACCACTCTGTTAAGTCTGAGTCAGTCATATTGACCTCAGAAATTAGACAAACGTTGATGTCATATACGCCTTTTGTAATTTCTTTCATAACGTTTACCTCAATTTTTTTTGACCATTTTTATCAATTTACAAACAAATGATTTTGTCTCATCTTTTTGCAATTTAAGCATTTTCCATTTAACATTTGTCTCTTGGAATTGCTTACATTTTGTCCAATTTTGAACTTATGTTTAACATGTTGTTTGCCCTTTCTAGAGTCTCTAATGATTTCCACCACATTAGCTTTCGCCAAAACTTGATTAGCAATAGAAAATTTTTTATTTAAGGAATCTCACAATTCTTTTGCAATACGTTTAATATTACACACCTTATATAGGTCGACAATGACTAAGTCATTCAAGATATGATTTTTGCAAAGAAAATCCGTATGATTCCAACCATCCATAAATAATTGAAAAGAACCATTAACCACTCCAACATGAGGGTCATCTTTCAATATATAATGGTGTCTCATGTTTATCACATAGAAAAATATTTTATAACACCAAACTTTAAAATTTGATCCACAAAATTTCTCCAATCTTTTAAGAGTTGAAATAAGATATAATCCCAAAGCAACCTCATGATCATTATGCATAACAATCATTAAACTTGAAAGTTTATTTCCATTAGGTCTAGCACCAATATGACCAATTTATCTATTTTGGCTATTCTGGCCTAGAACCATTTTAGAACCATTATCTCCACTCGGTAAAATAATGTCCATAATATTCTCAATTCACAATCTGAAATACTATAGAGTGAGTCAGAAACTTATGAATGAGAAGAACCAAGAAAAAGAAGAAAGAGGATTTTTTTTATGAAAAAACAATTACTACTTTTTTATATGAACAATGTTTTGTCCAAAAAAATAGTCTTAAAGAATCCAAAGTAACCTGCATTTAACTTAAGAAAAAAAATATAGACGTGTAATTGTCTTAAGATTGTTAGAAACTTGTTAATAGCGGTATTGAAACCCTAAAACTTCACCTCTTTCATGCACTGAGGAAAGTGAAAAAGCAAAGTATATATAGCCCTCAAAGAGATAGCCGTTGTAATCACCTTCAATCATCAAATCAGAACCATCAAGCTCTAAGGATCAAGATCAAACGCAGGAGAGAAAGGGATGAATAGATCGCATAGAAAGGGAGAGGAAAGAATCACGACACAACGGTTATAAAACCCTAGAAAAGAAAAATAAAGCTTATATACCAGCAGGGACCAAAAATGCATCGCATAGGGACATAAGGGCAAACTGGTCAAAATCAGAGCAGGCTTCAAAATGGGCTGCACTGTTGGGTCAAGGGACATAAAGCCCAACAATCTCCACCTTGGACCTTGACACCTTCCAATCTCATGATAGCTACTGCAATCCTCTCTTCATCGCCATTATAAATAGGGAAATCACCATAGGACTTAGGGGAACAATTTTAATACACAGTCAACACTGCACAACACCTAACCTTTTTAAAGCTACTTGAAACTTGTCAACAGGAATAATCTTGGTTAATAAATCAGCAGGATTAATACTGGTATGAATCTTAACAACATAAATAGCACCAGAAGCAATAATATCCCTAACAAAATGCAGCTTAACATCAATATACTTAGTTCTCTCATGATAAACAGTATTTTTATAGAGTTGAATAGCAGATTGAGAATCACAATGAATATTAATGATATCCTGCATCACACCAAGTTTAGATGCAATGCCTTTTAACCACAAAGCTTCTTTCATAGCTTCTGTGAGAGAAATGTACTCTGCTTCAGTGGTAGGAAGGGCAACAACATGCCGAAGATAAGATTTCCAGTTTATGAGATTATTGCCAATGGTCAAACAATACCCTAAAATAGACCTCCTCTTATCAAAATCAGCAGCATAATCAGAATCACAGAAACCTTTAATCTTAATATCATCGCACTTACCATAAACTAAATACATAGAGGAATTACCAAATAAATATCTCCCTAACCATTTAACAGCATTCCAATGACGTTTATTAGGATTAGACATGAATCTATTAACAAGGCTAACAACATAGGCAATATGAGGTCTGGTACAAACCATGGCATACATAAATGAACCTACCACATTCTGATATGGCACATTATGCATAAACTCAAACTCATCAATAGATAACTCATTACTGTCAGAAAGCTTAAACTGAGCACCAATGGGAGTACTAACAGACTTGTTTTTATTTAACTCAAAATTATTTAAAACTTTATCAATGTAATCCTTTTGAGTTAACATTAAAACACCCTTATTTCTATCTCTGAAAATATCTATCCCTAGTATTTTGTTGGCAGGAACTAAGTCTTTCATTTCAAACATAGTATTTAACTTGTTTTTTCAGTTTATCAATCTCAAATTTATCTTTGCAGGCAATCAACATGTCATCCATATATAACAAAAGATAGATGTAATGATTATTAGGCAACTTGTTATAGTAAACACATGCATCATAATTACTTCTAGTGAATTTGAGACTGAGCATAAACTGATCAAGCTTTAAATACCATTTCCTAGGGGACTGCTTAAGGCCATACATAGACTTTTTCAACAGACACACATGATTTTCTAGACCTTTGGCAGTAAAACCTTCTAGTTGATACATAAACAATTCATCATCCAGATTACCATGCAAAAAGGCAGTTTTAACATCCATTTGTTCTAGTTCTAAATCATGTAAGGCAACCAGAGATAAAATAAGTCTGATAGAGACATGCTTAACAATAGGAGAAAAAATTTCTTTATAGTCAATTCCCTCAATTTGAGAATAACCCTTAGCAACTAACCTAGCTTTAAATTTTTCCTTTTCAACACCAGGTATAGCGGGTTTTCTCTTAAAGATCCATTTATAGCCTATAACCCTTTTGCCTTCTGGTTTAGGCACCAACACCCAAGTGTTGTTTTGGATAATGACTCAAGCTCCTCTTTCATAGCTTGAAGCCATTTATCACAGTCTTTACCAGATTTAGCATCAAGAAAGGTTTTAGGCTCATCAAACTCAATACATTCAGCATTCAAAATAGCAAAATCAAGCATACCAGCATAATTGCAATCATACACAACATAATCCTTAAACTTAGATGGAAATCTAGTCTCTCTCCTAGGTCTCATGTTTGTATTATTATCAGGCACATTATCATTTGTATCTTGAGTAGGATTAATCACAGAATTCTCAGTTTGATAAACATTAACATTAGCATTAATAAACTGATTATCACTAAAATTATCATTATCAACAAAGTTAGGATTTAGAGCAGTTTGTTCAAGCTTATCAAGCTCCACCTCAAACAGAGACTTATCATGTTGAACAGAGTTTTTAGCATTAATAGTAATATTAGGAAAAACACTTTTATTAAAGGTCACATCCCTACTAACAACAATCTTATTATCACTAATGGACCCCAACTTATAGCCTTTAACACCTTCAGGATAGCCTAGAAAGATACACTTCTTAGCCCTAGGGTCAAGTTTAGTTTCTTTATTTAACACATAAGCCAAACATCCAAAGGCTCTAAGATTACTATAGCTGACAGGTTTATTGTACCATAATTCATTAGGATACTTGAAATTAATAGCTGAGCTAGGTGTCCTATTGATTAGGTAAAAAACAGTGGTTGCTGCTTCAACCCAAAAAAAGTGACCAAGACCAGATTTTAACAGAAGGCACCTTACCTTGTTTAGAATGGTCCTATTATACCTCTCAGCAATACCATTTTGCTGAGGAGTATAAGTACAAGTTCTATGTCTAATGATCACATTCTTAGAACAAAATTCATTTAATTGATTGTTAACAAATTCTAAACCATTATCAGTCCTTAAGTCTTTAACTTTAAAGTCAACCTGATTTTCAACTAATAATTTCCAATTAATGAATTTTTCAAACACATCATTTTTATTTTTAAGAAAATAATTTCAGATTTTCCTTGGAAAATTATCAATGAATGTGACAAAATATTGGGCATTAGATAAAGAATAGGGAACATAAGAAGAACCGCACAAATCACTGTGAATGTATTCTAAAGGCACTTTAGACATACAATTAGTAGAGCTAAAACTCTGTTTATGAGCTTTGCCCATAGAACAGATTTCACAAACAGGCACAAACACAGAAGTAGACAAATTAAGAGTCTCGTTGCCTCTCAAGGCTTTAAGACCTTTTTCACCTATATGACCTAACCTTCTATGCCATAAAACAGTCTTATTAATATTAGAAACATAAGCTATAGACCTAGTGATAATAGAGCCATAAAGATAATAAATACCATTAAACAATTGCCCTTTTATAAGGCATTTGTTTCCTTTATAAACTCCAAGGACTCCACCTTGAGCTTTATAAACCATACCCTTATTATCCAAAGAGTGAAGTGAAATCAAATTCCTCTTAATATTAGGCACATATCTAACATTAGTGAGGTTAACTTTAGAACCATCATCACATAAAATCAAAACATTTCCAATTCTAAGTACCTCACAAGAGGAATCATTCCCCATGAGAACTTGACCACCTTGGACTGGTTCAAACTCAGTAAACCAGTCCCTTCTTGGTGTCAAATGAAATGTACAACCTGAATGCAAAATCCAGGATTCAGAATCCCTAACTTGACTAATGGTTAAAGCTTCAATTTCACCACTTTCAGCAATGTTATTAATAACAGACTCATTATTTGGTCTAGGTTCCCCCATTAATTCTAATTCTACAGAACCTAGAAGTGTGACCCTTACCCTTCACCATTTTGACCTTTACCTTTAGTTTCAGATTTAATCTCTTATTCTTTCATTTTTAAAGCAAAAATTCTATCATCAACTTCAAGACTATCCCTACCATATTTTAAAGCTTCTTTAACACCTTTAAACTTATCAGGAATAACATTTAAAAGCAAAATAGTTTAATCATCTTTAGAAACATTGACATCAGCACTTTCAAGTTCTATGATTAATTTTTGAAATTTATCATAGTTTTCATCCATATTCTTAGAAGGATTCATTTTAAAACTGAACAACTGTACTTTTAGAAAAGCTACCCTAGCAGCATTGACAGTTATATATAACTCATCAAGTTTATCTATTAAAGTAGGTGCAGTTTTAAAATCTCTAACTCTTCTAAGAATATTATCAGTTAGGTTAAGGACAACAGTAGAGTAGGTAGTGTCCATTGCCTCCTCTTTTTCATCTTGAGTTAATCTATCAGACAAATCATGAATACCAAGTAAAGCTTTTTATGACATTTTTGTTGCGTTAAAACAACAATAAGTTTATCTTTCCAAATGGTATAATTAGATTTACCATCAAACTTCTCTAAGATGACTTTAGCAATAGATATATTGACTAAATCAATCTTAGAGAACTAGACAAAGAAACAAAGAAGTCTAGACAAACAAGTAAGAAAGCAATCAACCTTAATCTCTATCAAGAAGACTAAGGGAAAGAAAGACCCCTAAAAGAATCTAACAGGATTACTAAACAAGACAGTCAATCAATACACAAAGTAAGTCCAAGAACTTCAGTGAATCAAAGAAAGAAGCATGTAAGAGCAATCATCAGACAAATCAACCTAGATATTCTAGCAACACCTCTACCAACATGCTATACACAAAAAAAGGAAAGAAGGAAAGAGAATGACTTACTGATGGTTGTTATTTTATACTCCTCTTTTAGGAGTCTTCCTTTGACAGTGATATATCAAGAAAAATAAAATTGAGAGAGATAAAAGGTTACCTTTGAAGCTTGAGACAAATCTTTACTGGACATGGCTTCTCTTTAAGCAATTCCAAAAGATGTCCTCAAAGATATAGAAAGAAACCACAAGAAATCAAATATCTAGTCCTAATAAAAATATCAATTCAAACTGGAAGAACTCGCAATTAGCCAGAATATAAAATACACAAGGAAAAATAACAAAAACAAAAACACTAAAAAAATTACGGTTTTAATGAAAAATTTTAAAATCATAGAACTCATTAAATTGATTTTAACAAGTAGATTTTAAAGAGAACCCCTAATAAAAGAAATCACATGCAACAAAAAATGAAAAAGCAAGATCGGAGAACTCAAGAACTCATAAAATCAAACGCATGCAACCCTAGATCGTTAAGTAATGCTCTGATATTACATGTTATACTTTAAACATGAATTTCTAAGCATGTAATATCTTAAGAACAATCATGTAAAGCGAATAATGAAATTGCGGAAAAATAAAGAACATATAATATTTTTGAGGTAGTTCCCCTCAATAGGTAAGTTTATATGATAGACCTATTCTCAGGGTACGTCTGTAGGCGAAAGAGGAGAGCAGCTATCAGAGATGATGGCCAAATCAAAAGGCCAGTAAAGATACAAGATCCAAATTACAACCAGTGAAAGGAAA
Organism: Euphorbia pulcherrima; assembly: GCA_947683365.1. Lineage (NCBI taxonomy): Eukaryota > Viridiplantae > Streptophyta > Magnoliopsida > Malpighiales > Euphorbiaceae > Euphorbia > Euphorbia pulcherrima. The sequence continues at coordinate 77,416,549 of CANTUS010000001.1, read as the reverse complement.
CCTTAACAGAGAATAAAACCAGAGTATAACTAAAAAACTCAAATCCCTTATCACATGCGAAAACCCAGAAACCCTAAAACTTCACCTCTTTTACCCACCAAGGAAAGTGAAGAAGAAGAGTATATATAGCCCTTAAACAGGTAGCCGTTGTAACCGCCTTCAATCATCAAATCAGAACCATCAAGCTCTCAGGATCAAGATCAAATGCAGTAGAGAAAGGGATGAACAGATCACATAGAAAAGGAGAGAAAAGAATCGTGGCACAAGGGTTATAAAACCCTAGAAAAGAAAAACAGAGCTTATATACCAGCAGCGACAAAAAACGCAGCGTATAGGGACATAAGGGCAAACTGGTCAAAACCTAAGCATGCTTTAAAATAGGCTGCACAGTTGGGTCAAGGGTCATAAAGCCCAACACTCACCAATCTTGAACTTATAGACCTCTCGAACAACAAATTGTCTGGTCAATTTCCATTCTGGATTAACCAACTCACTCGTCTTTGGTGGTTGCATCTTTCATCAAATAATTTGGAAGACTCTATTCCCATGAATTTGTCAAACCTCAGGAATGTTGAGGTTTTCGATATCCATTCAAATAATTTGTGTGGCTCAGTGGACTTCAACATATTCCTGGAGCTAACAAGTATGACTGATTTGTTCTTATCGTTCAACAACTTATCGCTGCTAAGCAGAATAAGTCAAAGTCAAACTAACCAAGTTGGCTTATGTAGGGTTTGCTTCCAGCAATCTCAGTGAGTTCCTGAGCTACTTGCTTAACCAATATCAGTTGTGTTTTCTCGACCTTTCTTCCAATAACATCTATGGTGAGATACCGAAATGGATGCTCAACTTAAGTACAAATTCATTAGACTTTTTGAACCTTTCTCATAATCATTTAACTGGTTTTGAACAAGGTTCTAATTTGTTTCAATGGGAGAAACTCAGGATTTTAGACCTGAGGTTTTACATGCTACAAGGTCCACTTCCATTAGCTTCCCCATCAATTACAGAATACTTAATTTCAAACAACAACTTGTCAGGTTAGATTTCTCCATCGTTTTGCAATTTAAAGTCTCTTGAATCTTTGGATTTCTCTTTCAACAGTTTGAGTGGTAAAATTCCCCAATGCTTGCCCACTTCAAGTAGTTTCCTGTCTTTGTTGAATCTTCGAAGAAATAACTTTGATGAAGGTATTCCTTCAACTTGGAATGAAGGATCCAGACTGATAATGATAAGCATTAGCTACAATAAACTTGAAGGCAAATACCAAAATCATTAGCCAACTGTTCATATCTACAACTCATTGATATTTCCCACAATCGGTTGTCTGATAATTTCCCTTGTTGGATTGGATCACTTACTGAGCTCCAAATCCTTCTCTTGAGGTCTAATCACTTCCGTGGTGTGATAAACCAAGGTACAGCTTTTCAATTTCGAAATCTTCGAATCATAGATTTGTCTTACAATAGTTTCTCAGGACAGCTGCAATCATTCGACTTTCAGAATTGGAATGCAATGAAAGTCATAAATGAAAACCACCACATGGCTTACATATCCACAAGTCTTCAACCATTTTCTTATGTACTTCGGAGTGAATAGTTTGGTGATTATGATTTCTCCATAATTATGTACATAAAAGGCTTGGAAACCAATTATGCGAAAATCCCTGATATTTTGACGGCAATTGATTTCTCCAACAACATATTTGAAGGAGAAATTCCAGAAATGATCGGAAACCTGAAAGCCCTTTATATGCTCAATCTCTCCGACAACAATCTTCAAGGAAAGATACCGTCTTCTCTATCAAATTTGATGAACTTGCAAGTTTTAGACCTCTCAGACAACAAACTTTCAGGAGAGATACCATGGCAGCTAACAGAGATCAGCACTCTTTCATCATTTAATGAGTCATTCAATAATCTTTCGGGGATTATACCACAAGGACAACAATTCTGCACTTTTGATGGCACATCATTTGAGGGGAACCCGGGATTGTTCTCTGATAGATCTAGAAACCAATGTGGAAACTATAGGACCATGCCACTACTTGTACCTCCATACTCTACGCACGATGAAGACTCTAGCTCGGGATTCGAATGGAATTGGATGATAATAATGACGGGATATGGAAGTGGAGTCATTGTTGGAGTTGTTGCCGGAAATGAGTTTGTCATTCGAAAAAGAGATTGGCTCCTCAAGGTTCTTCCAGGAAAAAGCAGGCAAGACAGAGAAGAAATAGAAACTAACTAGTTGTGTTTTTTTGCCTAAAAGTATTATAAAATTCTAATGACCTTACTTTTTCGGAAGGTCGGCTGGACATGGGAGCCTCAGCTCAGGCATTGGTTTACCGAAATCACCTCCAATATCCCACTTCCTTCTATTCAAAAAAGGGGAGCAGCCCTTAAACTAAACAAAAAGGCCTTGATTATGTGCAAGGAATTTCCCTCTTGAGTAATGGGAAGCGGGCTAGTGCCCGAAAATGCTTCTTTCTTTGTTGGGTTGGGCGGGTTCGACCAGAAATCCTATGCTTACACACTAGACTACCCCTCTTCGCGAAAGCTTTGCGGCGACTACTTTACGACGACGGACGACCGCCCGTAGGGGGTTTACTGCACAAAGCCCCTGCAGAGGAAAAGCTTTATCCCAGCGAATAGAAGATGCTCAAAAAATGCACATATGCAAATGCTTTCATATTCAATATGTGTTGCTTTTTTGGGTGGAGATTCTAGGTGATATGATAATTCTGTAAATTTTTCAGTTTTTATGACCCTGTTTGATTAGGATTTTAGATGACATTACAATTTGACTGATGACCTTGTTTGAATTCGCTTAATTATTATTCTACTTTCGTTTTCTTTTTTACTTGTAAAGTGGTAATTGAATGCTTTTAGGAAGATGTTATTACACAAATACTTTGCTTTCAGTTGTATTTTCTATTTATCATTTTTGGTAAGAGCAAAACCAAAAATGGGGTGTACTGAAACAATTTACATGTTGGGGCAACCCAATTGCTATTGCCGACTGTAAATTCTGGCCTTTAAATAAATTAAAGGGCAAACTTCAAAAAAGTATCTTGAGGTTTTATTTATTTGTAAAATAGGGTTAGACGATTTTTTTTTTGCAAAATGGGGTATGTGGTTTTAAAATTTTTGCAAAATGAGACTTATGATTTCAGAATAGTGGTGTTACATTGAATATTTTAGTCAATTCGATATTCTAATAATTTAACATTATTATTAAAAAATTATACGTCAGGATTTGAATAATTTACAGAGATTTTTTTGTTTTTTTTTATGATTTTTTAAAGTTTGTTATCATAATTTAATTAAAAAAAATATTTGCACTATTCAAAAAAATTTCCAACTTTTTTGTATTTTTAATAACCATCCCGCAACATTTTGGATAAAAAAGAACAAGATTACTCATTTTCGTGACATTATTTAATATTGAGGATCATTTATTTACAAATTTTTTAAAATCATAGATCCCGTTTTACAAAAAAATATTTCTCAGATCCCGTTTTACAAATGAGTGAAACAACATTGTACTTTTTTATAGTTTGCCCAACCATATAGTTCAATTTATTTCAATGAAAAAAATTCATGATATTCAAACCAAACATTTCCTATTGAACAAATAAAAAAATCAAATTAACTTTTATTTGATTTGATTTGAATAAATTCAATTTTACATGATTTTTGTATAAAAATTGAAAAAAAACTTAATAAAAAAAAGAGAGGAGACTATAAATTATTTGTTTTTCTTGTGTTAATATCTTTTTGTATGTTTTTACATTGCAAGCTACACTATACTAGAAAAATTTAACAGTTGAAAAAAATGCTAATGGGTAATTGAATAAAAATCTTACCAGTCCGTGTAATTTGACAATTGAGAGAATGATACAGCCCACAAAATAAGATTTTGGTACATTGTGTAAAGTGTGATTCCGCTCAGCTCAGCTCAGCTCATGTAATTGCTATTAGACAAAAGAAAATATTAGTTATTTATTTATGTTTGCAAGTAGGCTCGAACGTACCATACTTTGAGTTTAAATGCTCTTAAATAAGTAAGGACTTTTTATTGAAAGACTTACCCACCATAGCTAGATGCGCGATTCGTGTTGAATCTAGATATAGTCGGAGTAAAACTTCGATTAACCAGATGAAAAAAAAAACCAAATTACTACAAATGGTATCATTTTATTTATAAACGGGCGTTAATAATATTTTTTTTGTTTCTCATGCATTTAAAAGCAATTCCGGCACTTGTAGTAGTAGTAGTAGGGCCAAACGGACGTTTTTGGTCAATAGTTTATTCTTCCTTGAAAAGGAATTTAAGACTATAAAAAAATATATGAACTATGGGTATTTGGTCTTCTTTATTCAGACGAGGAAATTTCTTCCATTTTTGACTTTCGAAACTTCCGTTCAAACATTTCATGTTTTGCATAGTGCTCAAATAAGATACTCAAGGTGTGTTTTAAGGATTTCAACTTCATTTAAGTCATTTTATACATAATATATGAAAGTTTTTATTAAGGACTTGATGATCAAATAATCTGCTCAAGAAGTAAATTACATGTATGGTTATGACTTTTTGATAATTAGATTACCATTTGTATTTGAATGTATTTACTATTTTTGGTGAACAAGTAGTTACACACCTATAAATATCTGTGAATGTAGTTGATACTCAATAATACAATTTACAATTTATCAATTTATCAATTCATCTTTTCTTCATTATTCATTTTTTATGGTATCAGAGCATCGTTTCCGGTGACTCAAGATTTCAGTCTTCCGCTCGTATTTTTTATTCAGTCCCCATGGACTGTAAAAGTAAAAACACAATCGCCAAGGACTCCATTTATGCTATCATTCACAATCGATTCAAGGCTCTACAACATATCAATAATCCTGGTGACAATGACATATGTGATAACGCATCAGGTCTGTCTTCTTTTAATGCATCAATTAATTCTGTTTTTGCAAAGCCATGGATTCTTGACAGTGGTGCCACTTACCACATCATTTCTGATTCCAAATATTTCACACAAAAATATACACCTTCAATCACCTCAGTAAATTTACCCAGTGATTCTACTGCTCCTATCATATTCACAGGCAGTGTTCAATTTAATCATGATATACGTTTAGAACAAGCATTATGTATTCCATCCTTCAATTTGAATCTTATTTCCGCTAGTAAATTGACCAAATCTCTCAATTGTCGTATTATTCTTTTACTTGATAGTTGTATCTTGCAGGACTTGGTTACGCGGAGGATGATTGGTTCGGGTGAGCAACGAGGTGGTCTTTATTACATGTCACCTTCCATTTCGGTACTAAACTCCTCAAAAACTTTTAATTCTTTCAATATATGGCATATGCGTCTTGGACATCCATCATCAAAGTGCTTAAAAATGGCTTCCCCATTACTTTCATCTAATAATAAAATGTCATTTCACAATAACTGTAGCATTCGTCCTATGGCTAGACAATTTAGGCTTCCTTTCCCATCTAGTTCGATAAAAACAAATTCTCCTTTTGAACTTATACATTGCGATATTTGGGGACCACATAAAATTGCAACTCATTCCATTGTCAAATATTTTTTAACAATTGTCAATGATTTTTCACGCTGTACATGGATTTTTCTTATACAACAAAAGTCTGAAACACAACGTTTTCTCAAATCATTCATTGCCTTTGTATCTACATAATTTGATAAATCTGTTAAAAAGATTTGATCGGATAATGGTCCTGAGTTCATTTCCATGTGCCAATTTTTTGAAGAAAAAGGTATCGAGTGTTAGTTTACATGTGTTTACACACCCCAACAAAATGGGGTTGTTGAACGAAAACACCGTCATATCATTACTGTCGCTCGTTCCTTATTGTTCCAATCAAGACTATCACATCAATTTTGGGGAGACAGTGTTCTCACTGCAGTACACCTTATTAATAGGTTACCTACACTTCTTCTTTCTGGCAAAACTCTCTATGAGCATTTGCATAATAAGCTTCCCTCATTTGACCATCTTCGAGTATTTGGGTGTCTATGTTATTCCACCATTGTACAACCTAAACAAAAATTTGACCCTCTAACTCGTCAATGCATCTTTGTTGGTTATCCATCTACTCATAAAGGCTACAAGTTATATGACATTGCTTTTTCCACTTTCTTCATCAGCTGAGATGTTATTTTTCATGAAACTATATTCCTAAATCAGCATCATCATCCTTCACCTACATCTACACTTTTGCCAAATTTTGCTATTGATCTTTCTCCTTCGCTCATTTTACCAAATTTAGCTCTTGATCTTTCTACTTCACCAAATCTAAATAATGAGCCAAACATAGAAAGTTATTTGCCCTCAATTGACTCACATCCTATCAATCAACCGCATAATGTCGATCAGTCGCACCATATTGACCGGTCCCAACCTGTTGATCAGTCACATCCTGTCAATCTACCCGAAAATAAGCTTTCTTCTCCACTATCAATTCGACAATCTTCCCGAAATCGTCAAGCTCCAGTGTGGCATAAAGGCTACTTTGTTCCTACTCAAGCCAACCATTCAATCGCCGTTCCAATGTCCTCTAAAGGTACAAAATATCCCGTTTCTCACTTTTTATCATATTCAAAATTTTCACCTACACAACGAACTTTTTTTTCTAACATCACAGTTCCAAAACAACCCACTTCTTAAGAACATGTCAACCTTGATCCTCATTGGCAAAAAGCCATGGCTGAAGAATTAAATGTATTAGAACAGAACAATACTTGGAGCATTGTGTCACTTCCTGCAGGTCACAAGCCTATTGGATGTCGATGGGTCTATAAGATCAAATACAATTCTGATGGGAGTATCGATCGCTACAAGGCGTGACTAGTTGCCAAAGGATATACAAAAATTGAGGGTCTTGATTATCATGAAACATTCTCTCCAACTGCCAAACTTACCACATTGCGGTGTCTCTTAACTGTTGCTGCTGCTCGTAATTGGTTCACATACCAATTAGATGTCCAAAATGCATTTTTACATGGTGACTTGCATGAAGTTGTTTACATGGAACTTCCTCCTGGACTTCAATCAGGTTTGTCGGCTCAATAAATCTTTATACGGATTGAAACAGGCATCTAGAAATTGGTTTTGCACTTTTTCTCATGTTATTCAACAATATGGCTATCAACAATCCAAAGGTGACTAGAGTCTCTTCACTAAAACGTTTGGTTCATCTTTTACTGCCATCCTTCTATATCTGGACGATATTCTCCTAACAGGTAACCATGATCATGAAATCAAGGTTCTCAAACAATCCTTACTTCGACATTTTCGGATTAAGGATCTTGGCCAACTTAAATATTTTCTTAACATAGAGTTTTCTCGGTCAAAAAATGGAATCTTTATGTCCCAACAAAAATATGCGTTGGATATTTTGACAGATGCAGGACTCACTGGCTCAAAACCTTAAAAATGAATTTAGTAATTTAAACACCTCATACCCATTCATTTGTTGGAGCCAATATTTAAATAATTTGGTCAACTTTTATATATATATATATATATATATATATTCACTATTTAATTGGCAATGCATGATAAATATGTGTGACGAGAATAAAATTTGAATTTCAATAAAGACATTTGAAGCTAGGAATGTGGCTTTTTTTGTTGTAACTAAACCCCATATACAAAAATAAACGTGGTGCCGTTTCCATGTCATGTCATATTTATTCATAGAAATGTATCATTAGTAATTATTGTAACAAATTGCTGATAGTTTTAGTAGTGCATTTTGCTTTTTCATTAATATTCTTTTTAGATGTCAAAATATATTATGAACACATTTTTCACTGTTATTTCTCTAATTTATCCCGTATTAATTGAAAGATAGATTATGTATTAATAAAATTATAAGATACCAAGAAGAAAGAGATTTTAATGTAATAATGTAAATGGTAAATTAATCAATTTAACAATTTAATAAATGTTAGGCGTTGATGTTTATGTTTCTGTTCAATTGACAAGTAAAACCAGATGAATGGGAATAAATATTTTTTATAATTATTGTATGTAAATGGAGTTGGTGGAAGAAAAAACTTAAGGGGAAAGTACAGTACATTAACTATTAATAGAAATGATCTTTTAGTTAAGGACCCACGGTTTTTACGCAATTACATATGTCACACGCTCACACAAAATTAAGTCTCATCATCCAATTCAAGATTTGTTAAAGAATCAACAGATTTTAAAAATTGTTGACAAAAACTTCAATGACAATATCCGTGTTATAATGTTAGAATATCAAGGTAGGATCCTGCTTTCTCAACTGACTTTACTCTTTTATTTAAAAAAAAGTTGTTTTTGCTTCCCTATAAATACATATAACCAAAACTCATACTTCCCATTTACTAAAATACTAGCAATTAATAGCAAAAACAAAAATGAGTGTGGAAGTAGTAAATGGTAAAACCATTATGAAGTTTGTGGAAGATGAAGAAGCATTCCGTCTGTGGATACACAACCGTTTCGCGGATCTTGACGAGGACAAAGACGGAATTCTTTCCTATGGGGAGATGATGAAGGAGCTGCAGAGTTTGAGGGTTTTCGAGACTCATTTTGGAGAAGATGCCAAAATAGAAGAAGACGTGGCGGCTCGGGTTTATGATTCGCTGTTGGTTCAGTTCGATCATGACTTGAATGGGAGTATTGATTTTGAGGAATTTATGGAAGAAACAAAGCAGATGATGGTTGCTATGGCTAATGGCATTGGGTTCTTGCCTGTCCAAATGCTTCTTGAACAAGATAGCCTCTTGAAGATTGCTGTAGACAATGAGTCTGCTTTGCTTAATTGATTCATTTTAATTAAAGAAATTGTGTATTATGCATTTGCCAAAATATTTGCATTCATGTATTCAGTTTTTCAATCTATGTGATTCTCTTTAATGCCAAAATAATACTCGGTCCATTTTCTTTATATAAGCAGTACTTCTTACTCTTCTAGATATAGGAGAGACTTATAATGTAGATCTAGAGTTCCAACATATATCCATGTTTGAAGTTATATGTAGCATATTATCTCAATCTATTTACGGCGGAACTAATGTAGTTGAATTAGTTATGGAAAAATATCTTTTTATTTATTACTTCAACATAAAAAGGAGAAAGAAAGGTCTTAATCGAATCTGTGGATCTGGTAGTATTGTGAAGTGCAGAAAAAAATTATTACAGATCGATGGTCAAGCCAACTGAATTCAATTTTAAGCCCACTTAAAGTTCTACATTAATCATGCTACAGTTTGGTTTGCTAGTTACAGAACAAGAAATATACTAGGATTTTCTTAAATAACTTAAGTATATCTTAGCAGATATATATTAACTAAAAAGTCCAAATTCTCAACTTATATTACAAACATACATACCATTTTACAAAGTATTCTTATACCTGCACTCGCTATACGTACACCAGAGCTACTACACAATGAAAAAGGAAAATGACACAAGTACGACATACATAATAGGCACACAACATTACTTATTGGTTTCTGTTTCTTCTCCTTCTTGCCTGCTTTTTCCTTGGAAGAACCTTGAGAAGCCAATCTCTTTTTCTAATGACAAACTCATTTCCAGCAACAGCTCCAACAATGACTCCACTTCCAAATCCCATCATAATTATCATCCAATTCCATTCGAATCCCGAGCCAGCGTCTTCAACTTGCGTAGAAGATGGAGGTACAGGTACTGCAATGGTCCAATAGTTTCCACATTTGTTTCTAGATCTATTTGAGAATTACCCCGGGTTCCCCTCAAATGACGTACCATTAAAAGTGCAGAACTGTTGACCTTGCGGTATGGGCCCTGAAAGATTATTGAACGACACATTGAAAGATGAAAGAGTGTTGATCTTTGTCAGCTGCCATGGTATCTCTCCTGAAAGCCTGTTGTTTGAAAGGTCTAAACTTTCCAAGTTCATCAAATTTGATCGAGAAGAAGGTATTTTACCTTGAAGATTGTTGTTGGAGAGATTGAGCATATAAAGGGCTTTCAGGTTTCCGATGATTTCTGGAATCTCCTTCGAATCTGTTGTTGGAGAAATCAATTGCTGTCAGAATATCACGGATTTTCGCATAGTTGGTTTCCAGGCCTTTGATGTACATTATTATGGAGAAATAGTACTCACCAAACTGTTCACCACCGTAATAAAAAGAAGATGGGTAAAGACTTGTGGATATGTGAGTCATGTGGTGGCTTTCATTTCTGATTTTCATAGCATTCCAATTCTGAAAGTAGAATGGTTGCAACTCTCCGGAAAAATTATTATATGACAGATAGATGATTCGAAGGTTATGGAATCCAAAAGCTGTTGCTTGGCTTATCACTCCACTTAAGTGATTAGAACTCAATAGAAGGATTTGGAGATCAGTAAATGATCCAATTCAGAAAGGGAAATTACCAGACAACTGATTGTGGGACATATCAATGAGTTGCAGAGATGAACAGTTGGCTAATGATTTTGGTATTTGTCATTGAAGTTGATTGTAGCTTAAGCTTATCAATTTCAGCTTGCATCCTTCATTCCAAGTCGAAGGAATACCTCCATCGAAGTTGTTTCTTCGAAGATTCAACAAGGACAGGGAAACACAAGAGGTGGACAAGCATTGGGGAATATTTCCACTGAAATTGTTGAAAGACCAATCCAGAGCCTGAAGGTTATTTAAATAGCACATGTATGGAGAAATTTGGCCAGACAAGTTGTTGTGTGAAATCAAGTATTCCGTAGTTAATGGTGGAGCTAGAGGAAGTGAACCTTGCAGCATGTTAAACCTCAGGTCTATAATCCTGAGATTCTTCCATTGAAAGATATCAGAATCTTGTTCAAAACCAGTTAAATGGTTATGTGAAAGGTTCAGAGAGTCCAGGTATTTTGTACTTAAGTTGCACATCCATGCAGGAATCTTACCAAAGATGTTATTGGAAGAAAGGTCTAGAGAAAGCAAATGATCTTGGTTACGCAAGAAGCTCGGGAACTCTGTGAGGTTGCATGAAGCCAATCCTACAAAAGCCAACTTGGTTGTGTTGGTGGGACTTGTACCAATTTTGCTGAGCAGCAACAACTTATTGAATGATAAGATCAAACGGGTCATACTTGTACTCTGCAGGATTATGTTTAAGTCCACTGAGCCACTCAAATTATTTGAATGGATATCCAAAACCTCAAGATTCCTGAGGTTTGACAAATTGGTGGGAATTGAGCCTTCCATATTAATGGATGAAAAATCTAACCACAAAAGAGAAGTGAGCTGATTAACTTGGAATGGAAATTGGCCAGAAAATTGGTTGTTGGAAAGGTCTACAAATTCAAGACTGGTGAGGTTCCACAGTGTTGGTGGAATTGGACCAAACAGTTGATTATCAGACATACCAAGGCGAATAAGCTGAGTCAGGTTACCGAATGAGGACGGAATCTTCCCTGTGAAATTGCAACGAGAGATGTAGAATTTTTGCAAGTAGACAAGGTTTCCAAGAGATGGAGGTATCACTCCGCTAAATCGGTACCCCAGAGGCTCAATGATTTGAGTTGGCTACCTGATTTGAATTCTGGTAAATTACCTTCCAGATCATAGTTTTCTCCTATATGAAGTATCCTTAAATTTGGAAGATAAAAAATGTCGACAGGGAATTCGCCTTGCAAGTAACAACCAGCAAGAATGAGAGACTCCAACGAGAAAAGTTGCGAAATAAGATCATGAGGTATCCTAGAAGAAATGTTCACATCTTCAAGATTAAGTAGCTTCAAATTGGTGTAGCGTTGAACAAGATCATTTAGACTGGGAATGTGTAGCTTATGATAACCATTCTGGGAAAGATCGAGGGAAACCAAGGCGGATAGATTGGAGAGTTGTATGGGAACTTGGCCTGAGAAGTTCGAACTTGAGAGATTGAGATAAGTTAAGGTAGACAAGTTGCCCCATTTCAGGCGGTATTTCTCAATGGCGGAAATTGTTGTAAGCAAGATTAAGGCTTTGAAGATGAACAAGGCGGAAGAGGCTACTGTTGGAGTAGATTGAACCGACAGCACAATTAAGCTCAAGGCTAATAACACGGTTGGTTTCACGGTCGCATTGGACACCTTCCCACTTGCAGCAATCTGGTGTCAACAGGTTCCATGTTTCTGCTTTTGGAAGACCATAATAATTACACCAGTCATAGTCAAAAACAAAGCTATCCTTGAACCTCAACAAGGCAGAGCCCTCGTGTTTATGGCACTGCAGAGGCAGCCTTAAAGAATAGGTAGAAGGAGTAAATGTAGGAATATGGTAGAGAATCACAATTGTTGAAAGCATAATTACTTACATTTTGGATACTGCTGAACTCTTTTTTGATTCAAAAAATATAATCTGAATCCTAATTCTTAGAATAATTGATCAAGTCCACTGATAAGATTTTCTGTTATTTATTTTTTGAATAAATCATATCTTTGGATATGCTTAGTTAGTCAATAGTTATATCCTAGTCTATTTGAATCAGATTTTATTTTCCTATTTAGTAGCTAATTAGTTTGTCTAATTCAATATAAATGTGCTATCAGAAGGGTTAATTAATATAGCCAATTTTTCCTTTCTCTGCAACATAATTCCTTATTCTCCATAATGCAAAGCCTTTTTCATTTATTCTGTTTCTTCCCTTTTTTCTAATAAAACTATAACAGAGGTATCAGAGCCGTAATTGTTCTTACGGGACCTAATGGAAGGAGAATCAAGCACTCCACATCCTGTACCACCAAATTTTGATGGTGATAATTAGCAAATATGGGCTGTAAAGATGGAGGCTTACTTGGATGCACTAGATCTCTAGGAAGCAGTAGAAGATGACTACGAGTTGGGTGATTTGCCCAACAATCCTACTGTGGCACAGATGAAATCCTACAAGGAGAGAAAGACTAGGAAATCCAAGGCAAAGGCATCCTTATTTGCAGGAGTTTCAACTTCAATTTTCACCCGAATAATGAGTCTCAAATCAGCAAATGCTATTTGGGAATATTTAAAGAAGGAATATTCAGGAAACGAAAGGACCAAGAAGATGTAAGTGCTCAATCTTATTCGAGAATTCGAATTGCAGAAAAGGAAGGAATCTAAAACTATCAAGGAATACTTTGATAAACTGCTCAAAATAGCAAACAAAATCAGATTACTAGGGACTGATTTCTCTGATACTCGACTGGTAGAAAAGATACTAGTCACAATTCCTGAAAGGTATGAAGCATGCCTAACAGCCCTGGAGAATTCAAATGATTTATCAACAATCACTTTGTCGGAGCTAGTGAATTCCCTACAGGCTCAAGAACAAAGAAGACTCATGAGAGAAGAAGGCACGGTGGAAGGCGCTTTTCGAGCCAAGTTCATTGATGAAAATAAGAAGTTTTGTCCACATTGCAAGAAGAAAAATCATCCACCATATAGGTGTTGGTGGAGACCGGATGTTAAATGCAATCGATGTGGAGAAATTGGGCATAGGGAGAAAGTTTGCAGACAACACATTGAAGCCAATGCTGCCATGAACAATCAACATGATGCGGAGGAGTTGTTTTAACTCCACATGATCATGACCAATGACCAATGACCATAACCAAAAATTTCAATCAAACCGTCCTTAATCAAAGGAGTGTTAGAATAATTGATCAAGTCCAGTGATAAACTAATTAATTAACATAATAGATCGATAAAATTACTCAGGGATTTTTATTAGCTAGCTAAAAATCTAATGTCTACCAAAATAAGAGATTAATGTGGAGACCCATCTTCTGTAAAGAAGATTCTATTGTAAATCCAAAGTGAGTCAGCTACAACACTAATTTATCAGAATATCGATATGGAGTTAGTCTTTTGGGATTTGGACCAATTGATTGGTTGACTTGACAACGACATTCTAGCTCAAAACAAAACAATTAATGCAGGTGCCATATCTATTGGTGGCCTTGTTACTGTCCAATGAGAATAAAATTCTACAGGTTCCTTTGAGTGTGTTTTGGGCAAGAAATTCTAACATTATCTACTTTGGATATGATTAGCACCTCTCTTTTTTTCTACACAAAATTGATGCTTTAAGACATAAACAAAATGGGATATATACTTACAAAATTTTAATGTTGAGGACTTGACGTAGAAAAATCGCAAGAAAATACAAGCCCAATGCAGCTTACCACTTTAACTGGAATCAAATGCATTATACATTAAATCTCGCAATAATTGAGGGAATATAAGAACAATACCAATAGAAAATTAGTAAATGGCAAGCAATTGTTCAGGTCTAAAGTTGTTTAGTCATAGAACATGTCCCATTTAAATGCAGAAAGGAAATGGAAATAACTACAGTAAGAATTAGTAAATATGCCAAAATAAAATGAACCATTATGTGCATTATAAAACAAATGCACTCCTCCTGTGAAAATGAATATTTGTATTGTAATTAACTGACACAATGGAAACTAAATTTTGCAGGGGTGATCAGAATCAGAAGTAGAATTGTTAGCTATTAATACTATCTTAGAGGTACCAATGGAGGTAGGTCCACGTGGTAAGCAGTTTAACATCACTTAAGCAAAGTCTCAGGTTTGAACCTTGTGAATGTAAAAAATCCCCATTGGGAGACTCACCAACCATAGACAGGTGCGCGACCCGGATCGATTTTGGATGTAGTCAGAGCAAAAGCTCCGGTGAACCAGATGGGCATAAAAAAAAATACTATGCTAGAGGTATGATAGCAATATGTTCTATCTTTCATGAAAGAGCATTCTAAAAGCCGGAGAGACTATTTCACAATACTAAACTTGCATACAACCACTTCACTTACTTAAGGTTCTATATGTTTTCCAGATTCACCATATATCTTATATCAATTATACTTCTAATTTCACTGTTTTATAAGTCGGCTTAGACTTCACGGAAGTGGATTTTTCAAATGACGGACTTATGGATTAGGCAATATTCAAAGGGTAACTTGTTGCCATGAAGCCCAAGGTGAGTGAGTCAAGCTTTTTTGTCTCCAAGACAAGATTTTTCTAAGGGCATCATTGATTTTAGTTTTAATTCTTTATTAATTATCAAAATATTAACTTTAAAAATCCGACTGGTTACCACCTAAGTTACACAGGTCCCGGTTGAGTTTGTAGCTCTCTATGATTTTTGAAACATCCTGCACATTTTCTTGTTAAGGTATTCATAAAAGTTTGACAATTGTTAAGTGTCCAATTTATTTCTGTTTTTTAATTTTTATTTGTGGATTAACAAATAAATAGAAAATAGATAAATATTATATACTTCATCAAATAAACATGAAAAACAAAAACTTTCATCCCTATACCTATACCTATGCCCATACCCATCCCATCGAATTTTTTAAAATGTTAGACAAGTATTACAAAGAAATTAAAAAATAAATTGAAAAGTGAGAATAATTGAGAAAAATAACACTTAAAAGTTGGAGAACAGGCTTGGAAGGGGACTAGAGATTTTTTTTTCAATAAACATAACATAAGCCAACTTATAATTACCAGCATCGCGCATCTATATCCTCTGTTTAAAAAATCTTCACCTAGTCCCGCTTAAGCCTCACTTAAGCCCCATTTTATTAGCTACCGCCTGACTTTTTGCTCTCATGGTGCTAACAGGCCCTTGGTCAATTTATTGTCGCCTAATCCGGTGTTTTCTGCCTAGATTCCAACTAACCCGATTTTTTTCGGTTAAGTCTAGTAATTCAATTTTTTCAAACTCATAAAAAGTAGCTAAATTGGATAACTAATGTATATAAATGTGTTCCCACCATGAAAGTCTGTATTCCAAACCACATAAAATGAGTCTGTATAATTCTGATCAAAATAAAGTACTTATAAAACATTTGTATTTGTAATGAATTTTTTTATTAGGTAAAAATTACATAAAATCTTAATTTTGTCCGTTTCTTTAATTTTAAATGTATATTATTATTTTCATTAATATATATTATACCATAACTGACATTTCAATTTAATTTAAAATTTCATATATTTATAAAAATAAAGAATTACAAAATTAATTAATCCCCTCCTAGACTCGGATTAATCCCCGCCTAGACCTCTGAAGACCCTTACCGCTCGACTAGCGTCTAGGGCTTTTAAAACATTATCTATATCCTATATGAATTAATGGAATTTAATCCTCCTTGAATGAAAAATTGATTTTCTTTTTCAATCTCATCTCACGGCTTTGAATGGAATTCAAAGGATAAAGAATAAAAAAATTTAGTTTTATACCTATTCATCCCTCTCCTTTGTAGTCTACCTGCCGAAAATAAAATTTATTTTAAAAAATATTTATATAATTTTAAAATGTGATTCATTAGTACTAGTAGTTTTACCGAACTTGAAAATTTCAATTTCATGTGTAATCTGGAATTAAGGTTTCTAACTTTTACAAGAAAAAAAGAATACAGCTCCACCACCAACTAAATATTGAATATGCATTTTACTTTCATTTCAATTAATTTACACTTTCTAATAAACAAAAACAAAGTTAACAATAATGCAACTAGCAACATTATTGATTCACAGTCAAATAAAATTAAACAAATTATCAATTCACAAGATAAAAAAAATAATTGGTAGAGCCAGTAAATAATTGGCTTGAAAACTGAAAAGCTGCAACCCATCAAACTTATCATTTTCCTCAGACAGGTGTGCTATGGAGCCATTTCAACCTCACTCTTTGACTGATCATTCTAGTTACTAATTATCATTCTTTTTTCTTTTAAATAAATCAAATAAAAATTTCAGCTAACGTGTAAATGTAATCAATCCATTTATGTAGAAAGCTCAAAGCTTTAGCCTTTAACAAGCAACCAAAGCAAGTCATCATGATCAATCTTTACCTTTTATCCCCAGCAAGCAATCAGTTAAAAAAACACCACCATTTGCTAGTAATGCAAAACAGAGCTATGGTCAACGACAATAATATGGTACAATCTTAGAAGGCTACAAAACATAGCATCAAAAACCAAGCAGTCTCTAACCCTAATGTTTATCTATTGCCATGTTTTTCAGGTCCACTTGAATTCACAAGCAGAAACCGTAATAGATATGGGAATAGACATTAGCCTCTGACCCAAGCAAACTTTATATTGCCCAATATCATACACCCCATGTGCTAAAAGTGGACATTAAAAAGCAATAAAATTATGCTCTGCCCAAATCAATGTCTCTTTTTCATCTTACTTTTTTTTGCTTTTCTTTGGTTCCAGCTCTTAATTTAATGTCTAAATTCCAGCTCTAACTGTCTGTAAACCTTGCTTTACTATAAGATAACATGTGCTCAACTATAAGATAATATCTCTGTCTTATAAAGTATGCATCAGGCCACACCATAGGCCTTTTTTTATTATTGCACTTACGATAACTAAATGAACTAGTATGTCATTTGCAGGTATAAGCAATAATTAAAGGGGATCTCACTACTCTTGCCTGTTTTCAATATAAGTGGAGAAACCCAATTAAGTAATCTTGCTTTGGGATTGAAGTTCGGAAATGGGTATTACCGGAGAGTTGGTTAGGAGCGTTTTCTCTCGAAATCGTCATGAAAGCCATGTAAGTTTAAAATCTATTGAAACATTTTGGGGTTTCATAATCAAATTTCAATTATACTTAATGTGTACGGTATATGAACCAATCCAGGCAAGAAGCAGTGCAAGCGAAAAGAAAAGGTGGAGTGCTGTTAGAGTATACCTGTGTGGCGATGAGTTTAATTCGGTTCTTGCAGAGGAGGATTCAGCTTCTGTCAAGAGCTCCGAGGCTACCGTTACACAGCCCATTCTAGAGGGTGCTGCAAGTTTAGGAAACTCAGAATATGAAGAAACTGAAGACACTTTATCGATCGAAAAGCATAATTCAACCTCCAGATTGTTTCAGCAAGAAGATGCAGCAATAATCATTCAGACAGCATTCAGAAACTTTCTGGTTACCTTTTGTTCTTTCCTAAGTAGTTACATATTTTGCAGGATGAATCTCGGTTTTTATAGGCAGCTTTGTGGTTGAATTTCAGGCTAGACGTAGAAGGGAAGAAAAAGAATTGAAGGATGATACACAGGAGCTTAACATGGGAACAGAAAGTCCAAGTAGAGAGTCTATTGGAACATCATTGGAAGTTCAGACAGGAAATTCTGTGGAAGTCTTATCAGTTAAACAGGAAAATTTAGCAGCACATCTCAAACTGCAAAAGAAAACCAAAACACAAGTTTTAAAGATAAAGGTGACTGCAAAATGTTTAGCCTTGCCTATTTTAAAAACCTAATTACTCAGATATGGAATAATTAACTATACCTAGATAACGGCAGGAAGACTGGGATGATAGCACAGTTAGCAGCAATATAACAAAAATGAGAATTCAGAACAGACTGGAAGCAACAAACAGGCGAGAACGAGCGCTGGCTTATGCTTTTGCACAACAGGTATAATTTGACAATCACAATTTTCCTAGATTGAAAGCCGAATTGAGTTCATTAGATCAATATATAACCGAGATATTTGATTAAATTAAATGTGTTAGCTAAGAATCTGTTCAAGGAGAAAACAAACCAGATCTGATGTTACAGAGCCCAACATGGGCTGGAGCTGGCTAGAAAGGTGGATGGCAACTAGACTTCCTGATTACTCGATTGAAAACCGTGCAAGCAAGCCATTTGATCCATTGCACAGCAACCACAAGCTTCCAGAATGCTCAGTTGAAAGCCATACAAGTAAGCAAAATGATACTGCTAACAGCAATCAAAACGTTGCAGCTAGGATGAGATTTTTCGATCCAGGGGAAGAAAAGGAGAGCTGTGGATCGAATGAGGTTTCTGCCCAATTTGATAGCATCTCAATGACAGAAATCAAGGACAATAATAAGCCAAAAACTCATAAGAATCAGCTCAAGTCTACAAGAACAATATCAAGGCGGAAAACAGTGCCTAGCTGCCAATACCCGAAAGAGAACAGTAAGCCTTAATTAAGTACCTGCAATTTAGCTTAGCTGTCTGCAATTTAGCTTAGCTGTTCAACTTCTATTATCATGATAAAAAAAAATACAATTAGCTCATTTGTTTCCTGTTGACTCTTAACCAGCTAATCAAGAAAGAGAGCCAAAAGGAGAATGAGCAAGACGAAGAAGAGCACAAGCTAAAACAACCAAACAAAAAAGAAAACACAAATTCAGCCAAAGATGCCTTCTTAGATAATAGTCTGTTTATTGTTGTGTGAAATTTCTTTCAGTCTAAGTGAATACTATCTCTTGCTACCTGCAGTGTTTCATGAATAATGTATGGACTTGAACTACATCACTTCTCTTGTAAATTGCAACAGTGAATTGATAAATTTACTGAATCATGAATTGTACCAACATGCAATTTACTCAACCCATATGAAGAATGAAGCCTATGATGATAAATTAAATCAGCTAAGCAATATCAGTGTTCATTGAAAAAGCAAAACCATGTATCAAGCATCAACAAGACTACAGTAAGGAAAAATGGACATACAGCATTCCCAGCTATTTCTCACCAAGAATTCAAGATACAGCACATCCTTCGATAATACACAGAAATCCCAAGTGATATCTCCGGCATTCAACTTATTTTATTGACCTCCGCACTTTTAAAACAAAGGTCATAAAATCCAAATGATGGAAACAATCAAAACATAAGACAGGCTCAATTGGTATACCAATAGCCAAATGCAGGCAAGTACTATTAGAGAAAAATACAAAAGAAACAAAGTTCACAAACCAACAATAAAAAATGTATTGGCTAAGCAATCCTACAAGTATTATAACATCACCATAAAAAGGGTATTCAGAAGAACAAAACACGAGATCATTATGAATAAGCAAATAACAGGTATTACATGAAACCAGATTTAACATCTCAAATTCAATTTATAAAGTACAAAAGCTCATTTAGGCTTTAGATATCATCATTAGTCATGAAACATCTCTCTTCATTACTAATCAGTACGGTAATAAGAGAAAGGAGTAAGTTCCTGAACTCTAGATCTTGTCAATGTCTTCATCCTCAAACTCAACATAGTCATCTTCCAGTCTATCATCCTCCTCGTCAAGATTATTAGAAATACCCTCATTGAGACGAGTATTCTCAGGAAGTTCACCATAAGCCTTTAGAAGCCTAGCTTCATCTGGCATGTACTTTAAGATGACATCAGCCTTGTCATCTTGATAATCACGCAGCCCGACCAGTATTATATCACCACCTGCAATCCACACCTTCTTGTGCATCTTTCCACGAATGTGGCAAAGACGCTTGGTGCCATCAATACACATGGCTTCACATCGCCCATTTCCAAGCATACGAAGCACTTGGGCATATTCCTGTCCATCTTCCTTAAAGATAAGCTCACGCTTCTCATCGTCTGCTTCGTTCTTTCCTCTCTTCCTGTTTTTACCTCCCTTACCCTTGTTCTTCGGCATGATTTCTCAACTCTTCTGCACACCAACAAAAAAACCAGTCATATTAGGTTTCGGCTTATGTAGAATAGAACTAAAAACTAAAAACTTTATTCAATTCAAACCAAAAGAGTTTTTGCAAATGTACACAAATATGCAGGCATAAAGCAACAGGCATTAATTAGCCAATTCAAACTTCCCCCATGTCCCTCGCCTCGAACTTTTATAGCCAAAATAAATAAACAATAAAGAAACTAATGAAGACTCTAATTTCACTTTTACAACAACAACAATAATAAAGCCAGTAACTAACAACCAGAAAACAAATTGGAATATAGCAAGTCAATTTAAAACGAAATTTGGCGAAACTATTCGGAGTAATAAATAACGAAATTGAAATCCCCAAAGATCCTCATTTTTCATATCTCTAACGTATATCAAGGAAATGTATACCAAAGAACAACGAACTAAAAAGCGATCAAGACCAAAAACCAAAATAATAACCAGCATAAAAGGAACAAAAATATCAAATTCAGATTCATTAAGAAATGAAAAAAGTAGAGGAAAAATCCAAAATGGAAAACTAACCAAGAATTAGGTGCTAAAATTGGATGAAAATCAGGAAAAGAAAAGCATGAAAAGAAGAAATACCGAATTGGGAAGTGGCGTGTACCGAACGCAGGAGGAAGAAATCAGCAGTAATCCTGCATCTTGTGAGCCCTAGCTTTCTTTTTTGTACCAAAGCAAAAGGAATCCAGATGGCGCTCCTCACGTGCACCGCCTCATCCCTTCGCTATTTACTTTTTGGGCCCTTCCTTCCATATTTGGCCTTAAACATCCAACTGGCCCAAATTTAGCTGGTGTCTAATTTGAGCAAAAACAATTTTATATAATAAACCACAGTGAGGATTAAGGTTGTGAATGAGTCGCGCTTCTTGTTAGTGGTTTGCTGTTCGGCTTGACGAAAGGTCAGTTTAGCTCCACTCGGTATGTAAATAAGTTGATTGTAAACTTGATTTCTAAGTTTGGTTTGTAAATAAGTTTAATCTTAAACATGCCATAGTTCGGTTTGAAATGAGCAAACCCGATTAAAATTTCGATAATATTATTTAATAAATAAATTTAAATTTTTTATGTAAAATAAATGTTAATCAATTTAATTTATAATTCAATTTATCTCTAATTATAAGGCATATTTAAATCATATTTATATTCAAACTATTTCATAATCACCCATTTACATATATTTTAAAGGATACAGTGATTAATTCTAAAATTTAAAATTATTCTATTATTCGAACGAGTTCCTGGGTTAATAATGTTATATTTTTGTTTCATTATCTTCAGGTAGTTCATGTAACTGTTCGGAGAAGAGACAAAAAGAGAAGATAAAGCCTCTGCCTTTCCCATAAAGGCACCAAATCCTCCGTCAGAATGACGTCAACCGTCAAGGCTGTGCCCGGTGACACCTAATCATCACGGCCACGCATCCTCTCTATAAGCTCCCTTCATCAGCTAACCAACTTTCAACCTTGTAACTCAAAAATGGCGCCCACCCTTTTCCTTCTCCTCTTCACTTCTTCTCTCTTCATCCCCTCCTATACCCAGCCCACAGACCAACAATCATTCATTTCCGTCTTATTATCTCAACAAGGTCTCGACTTTGTCAATAATTTGCTCCTGACAAAAGCTACTTCCTCAATAACCCCTCTCAAATTCCCCAAAATTGAAAAAGTAGCTAAAATCCCCTTTCTGGGTAACCTTGATTTCGCCCTTTCCAACTTTACCATATATGAAATTGAGGTCTTGTCTTCTTTTATTAATCCTGGAGACTCCGGGATCACGATTGTTGCGTCAGGAACTACTTGTAATTTAACCACGAGTTGGCAGTATCAGTTTTATTCCTGGCTTATGCCTGTGGAGATCGCTGATAAAGGCCGAGCTTCTGTTCAGGTATCTGACTGGCTTTGGAAGTTAATGAAGTAATAAACCTTGTTCTGTCATATGATACAATATTTTTTTAAGTTGATTTGTTTCGTTGAATATGCAATTCAGGTTCCTGTTGATTGATAGACGTAATTAGAATATGAATTGGTCTGATTCAGATTTCCACATGCTATTGTAGTTGTTATTGCAAATGTGTAATGTGAAATTCATTTATATGATGGATTGTGTGGGAGTTAATACATATAATTATATAAACATTGATTGCAGTTCCACAAACAAGTTAGCAACTTGATCCTTCTTAATTCTTTTTTTTCGAAAGCTAGATGTGGCATTCGGGTAAAGCAAGTGCCTTTTAGGCCCTATTCTTTTCAACTTATGAGTAGCAGTACTGAACTGAACTGATTTCAGTGTAAATTTATATGTATGCAGTACTGAACTGAATATAAGCTGAAAAGAACAGGGCCTTAGTGCTCTTTTAGTTTAATTCTTCTTGTATCATTGTATTTCATCATTTGTTGAATCCTGAGGCAGAAGGATAGCCAATGGAGTAAAGGTCTTCCAACAATTGTTTTTCCTTGGACTAAACTTTAATTTGAAACCTTATTAACTACTCGCCACATTAGCCAACAATGTTTGCTTGCTTTAGTTAGTTAATTTGTTTGTTTATCTGTATTGAGGTCCTCTCTGTTCATTTCTAATTAACTATATACTTTTAACAAGATAAATTGATGAACGGTGCTTCTGGGTAAGGTTGAAGGCATGCAAGTGGGGCTTACATTAGGATTGGTGAACGATAACGGAACTTTGAAGCTATCCTTAATGGACTATGGCTGTCATGTTGAAGATGTTACTATAAAGTTAGATGGAGGAGCATCATGGCTATATCAAGGGTATGATTTATGGATTCAGTTGTAGCCTTGTAGGTTTTATACACTGCATTCTGTTGGAAATTGATGATTAGTTTAGGGAAATCGGTTAGGATTTTTTGAGCTATGATTTTCATGTTAGAATTTCATATCAAATATGATAGGATTTGTTTCTTTTGAATTTAAATTTAGTTCTCTTATCATATATTCTTTTATAAATGCTGGGTTTCTCAATAAAAATCATATATCAGTTTTTCTCTTTAATTTCTTTTATGCTTATGCTCCATATTTTACAACACATTCTCTTGTTAATTTTTGCTTGTGATTTGTTGAGCCTTTAGATAGATGTGGGATATCTTGAGTGCAATGGTTGATTTTTATATACAAAACAAAGGCTAAGGGCCAGAGTTTCGGTACAGGAACTCTAGTAAGTCAGTAAGACTCTCAGAGAAAATCTGAAGTAGAAAGAGAAATACCTATTATCATATATAGGCTGCATTGTTTATTTGTAGCAGATGTATTTGAATTTGGAATATCCAAATTCCGAACTAGTACTTGGAATCATGAGCTTTTATTTTTCTAGGGTTGTTAACAATGGTGGACTAAGAAAATGAGTGTTCGAAATTCAAATATTAAAGGAATACAAAATTGATAATTTTTCATACTGAGTTTTGATGTTGCTAGTCCCTAAATGTGACGAGACTCGCCTCTGATACACATCAAGCTCTTGTGAGGTTAGGAACCAGAATTTTTGCAAACTGGGGGAGGGACGGTTGAAAAGACCCTCTTAAACTTATCCAATAGTACCTAAATGCACAATAGGTTACCTTCTGCTGCATATTGATCTTTGTTGTTACTATTCAGGATCATAGATGCATTGGAAGGGAACATAAGGGCAGCAGTAGAAGATGCTATTACTGAGAAACTAGGAGAATCAATTGTAAAGCTCGATTCTTTTCTGCAAGATCTTCCCAAAGAAATTCCTGTAGATGACAATGCTTCTCTAAATGTCACATTTGTTAAAGATCCTTTATTAAGCAATTCTTCCATTGAGTTGGACATCAATGGACTATTCACCGGAAGAACAAAGATTCCTGTTTCAGTTAATGACTTAAAGAGTTCACAGTCTTCGGCATTCTGTCCTGATCTATCTAAAATGCTAGGAATCTCATTAGATGAGGCTGTTTTTAATTCTGCATCTGCCTTGTATTATGATGTAAGCAAAAACAAACCCTTTTATATAATTCCTTTTACGTTTATAATTCATTATTGCTAATTTGAAGAATTATTTGTGGCCAGGCGAAATTTATGCAATGGGTTGTGGACGAAATTCCAGAGCAGAATCTTTTAAACACTGCTCGGTGGAGGTTTATAATTCCAAATTTGTACAGGAATTATCCAAATGACGACATGGATTTAAATATCTCGTTATCTTCTCCTCCAATCATAAAAATTTCAGAGCGAAACATTGATGCAACTGTTTATACTGACTTGATAATTGATGTTCTTAGAGAAGATGAAGTAATACCTGTTGTATGCATTTCACTGGTAAGTTTGTTTATGCAATTCGGTTATTTTTGGTTAATTTAGTCTTCTGTTATAATGGTTCACATTGTTCTACTGGTTTGTGGTGTATAGGACATTCGGGGGTCGGGTGAAGTTAGAATCTCGGGGAACAAACTAGGTGGCAGTGTGAAATTAAACGACTTTTCGATGTCGTTGAAGTGGAGCAAGATTGGCAATCTTCATTTGCATCTTATTCAGGTACCATTTTATTCTAGTACTGCAATTTTATTTTCGTGCAAAACGGGTTTATCGAGAATAATTTATGTTATTCCTCCATCGCAGCCGGTTATGTGGACTATTATTCAAACTGTTTTCGTACCATATGCAAATGCACACCTCGGACAAGGTTTTCCATTGCCCATCATTCATGGTTTCACCCTTAAGAACGTCGAGACAATTTTCTCGGGTTCAAAGATTGCAGTGTGTGGCGATGTGGATTTCACCGAGCCTTAACAGTTTTAAGGAGGTGAATGTATATTATATATAATTTCCTATTTGTACCAAAGAAGAAAAAGAAAATGTAATTTCCAATAGATCATGAAGATGGTTCCAACACCAATGTATCATTGTTATGTCAGTTTAGGGTGATGCTTTGTTATACTTTGAAACATTGAATTTATTCTTCAAACCAAGACTCAAGTTATGTGCTGACTGTTCTGACTATTGACTTGAGTAAATTTGCATTGTAAAAATTGAATTAATGCAGAAACAACAGATTTTGTGATGAAATAACACACCGTGATTCTCATCCTTAAAATGAAATTTCTAATCAAATTGACATATATCAGAAGAAAACAGTTTGGTAAGCACATTTTGTGTAGTAACAACTCAATAAGGGAATCTTACCCTTATAATACAGAACCAGAAATTATTATATATTGTTAGTCAAACATGGTTATGTGATTTCATCTGGCAGAAATTCAAACTTTTGCATCTGAGAAATGTCAAAAGCTGTTCTTCTGTTTCTGCTTCTGGCTTCATCATCTCTGTTCATTCTTTCCTATGCTCAAAGTCAAAAACTTACCGAGGAAGAAGCATCCATTTCAATCCGATTATCAGATGAAGCCTTGGACTTTATAAGGTCAACGATCATAATTAAAGCATTACAGTCAATAACTCCTATCAAGTTGCCCAAGATTGAAGAAACAGCCAAAATCCCTTTTGTAGGTGAAGCTCAAATGATCCTACCTCACATCTCTGTAACTCAGATTTCTTACAACTCATATAAGACTGGTACTGAATTAATTGCATGGGGAGAAGTCTGTAATTTAACAGTAAATTGCGACTATCCGTTTTTAAACTGGATTTTCGGGCAATCGCTGTGCCTCTATTCAGGTATATTCTCAGCTTTTTTTTACTTATTTTCTGACAGAATTGCTAATGATTAGTGTTTGGCTGTTTGTCTTTAAGGTTTATGGTATGCAACTGGGGCATACACTTGAAGCTTTCCCTCATGGATTACAATTTTACAGAGAAACATGTTTCTGTACATTCAAATGTAGAAGAAGGATCTAATTGGCTGTTTCAACGGTATCGAAATTTCCCCTTTTGATTCGTTCTGAAGTAATGTTTGTAAGTAATGTTTGTTTGTTTTCTTTTATAAATTCAGGATGATACATGCATGTGAAAGGCAAATAGGAGTTTTACTGCAAAATGCTATTTCCATGAAATTCAAAAGAGCATATTGTAAAGCTTGATTCTTTTTTCCTTCCCCATGAAATTCCAATAGATAAGAGTGCTTCTCTAAATGTTACTCTTCTAAAGAGTTTCTCAAGTGACAATTCCTATATTTTCGACATCGATGGATCGTTCATATCGAGGAATAGGAGTCTTGTTCCAGTTAAAAGCTTCAGGAATCCCAAACCACCAGTTTTCAGCTCAAAAAATTCTAAACAGATTGAAATTTCAATAGATGAAGATGTCTTTAACTCTGCATCAGCCGTCTACTTTGATGTAAGTTTTCATATGATTAAACATGATTATTATATATAAAAGACTTGATTTTTCATCCCTATTTCAGGCCAAATATATGCAGTGGATTGTGGATAAAGTAGCAGGTGGTAATTTCGAAAATACGGCTGGGTGGAGTTCAGTTCTTCCTCAACTAAACAAGCAATATCCAAACTGTGAAGTTAAACTAAATATATCTTTAACTTCAGCTCCAGTCCTAGAACTTTTAGAGGAAAAAATTGATGCAACTGTCAATGCGGAGTTGATAATAAATGTGGTTAAAGCTGACCAAGTTATACGTGTTGCATTTTTTCTCTAGTAAGTAGTGTGTTTAATGAATCAATATATTGATAATAGCAGTTGATTGATTCTAAATTGTGGGAATTTTTGAATTTCTGAGAAACAGAAAATGAAGGGGTCAGTTAGAGTTGAAATCACAGAGGAAAATGGATATGAAAGTCCCGGAACAGTGAGAGTTGGTGGCACTGTGAAATTGGACGACTTGGTAGTGTCATTGGGTTGGACCAGCATTGGAGATCTTGATGATCACTTGTATCTAATTCAGGTAAGATAGCAAAACGACTAATTATAACTCATTTTTCATTTAATACATATGTTACCTTTGGGCTCATGTCCTTTGCAATTGTGATCTATTTGTTATATGTGTTATGGGATCGATTACCTGAGAGTACTATGCACATTCGTACTTAAAGAATAAAAAAAAATTAGAGACTTGTCCATTGAGTGTGCCGAGCTAAATTTCTTCTAGCTTTTTTTACTAAAAATATCAGCCTAAGCTCGGATCGTTTCACACCTTAAAACTTCGGGCTCGGGCTTACGAGGTCATTCACAAGCCCAACCTAACGTCCATGTAGAATTTTCTTATAATTTTTTAATGAAAAATTTTATGAACATGTGTCATATATATTATATTCTTTATTTGAATTTCTTTACTCTCTAGTGGGACTTTTGTGTCTAAGTTTAGAAACCTAACAAAATAAAATATAAAATCCCAAAACAATTATTAAATATTATATATAAATATATAATGAAATTAAATTATTATTCTGAGTTTGAGCTAGGCTTAGGAATTTATATAAAAATCAAGTCCACCCCGCAAAACATCGTGTTAATCGGGATTGGGCCGGACTTCTTAAAAAATGAGTGTCCAAATCGAGTTACCTCAAAAAAAAGTGTTTATGCCTTGTTAAGATGCTTTGCTAATGATCTTTTCATTTTTAAAAAAAATCTGGGTTGTTAATGAAAAATGTTAATCTCAATTTATTTTATTGAATTGCAGAGTTTTGTGGAAAGTGTAATGTTGCCATATGCAAATGCAAAGCTGAGACAAGGTTTTTATATGGCTGGATTTCATGGCTTTGTTCTTTGGAAGGCTGAAATAATTCTCTCTAATTTAAAGGTTACTCTTTGTGCTGATATGGCTTACATGGAGCAACAATAACTTCAGCTCTTCTCCTGAGTTCTGGGTTATGCTTTGTCTACTTTGTTTTATACGAAGAGTGACTGTATCTGTGTAATATAAAAACGTAAAGTAACTATTATTTTGCCCTTTATTGTTATTGGATAAAAATTCAAATTACTCATCTAATGGAAATAAAGTCAAAGCATAGTTACTTTATAAAAAACAAAGTACCATAAAAAAAATTGAAGATGTCAATAGCTTAAACAAAGTTGGAGGGGGTGAATGAACTCGTGGTGAGTAATAATAGAGGTTCCAACGATTTGAGATATTGCAATGATACTAATATTGTGAATTTTCATTTGATCTTGTGATAATATTTGATATGATGTGATTACTTTTGTAATATGCCGTATTTAATTATACGTTTGAAATGCATAATCTCAAACATATCTTGATTATAATTTTTGACATAATCATAAATTTGAATATGGGTCATGCTAGAACATTGACTCTCTAGCCGTGGATAGAATTATAAAAAAAAATTCAAATTTTATATAGAATGGTGAAATTATTTTCACGAAATTTTACATAAAGAAGAAGTTGAAAATAATAGATTTTTCACACTAAAACACACAACTTTTACGTCTCTTTATCATCATACTAAAATTACCGATTTTGCTACTAAAAAATCCCCTTATTCTTATTTTCCAATTTAAAATAACATATAAAATAAACCAAAATTAAAAATAAAACTAAATTATTATATATAGAAGCATTCACTTATCCTTACTCAAATTCTGGAGCAAATGTGAAAGAAAAACCCTCTAAAACCCCTCCAATTCTCCTCTCTTCTCAAAATCCAATCTTGTTAGTTGCAGCACCAAAATGCAAATATCTGTACCCTTTACACCCTCCAACATCCCATCAATTTCCCCATTCTACCATACCATTTCACACAGACCCAAACCAATTCAACGCCCTCCTCGCCATCTCCACATAGCGAATTCCCTCAACTCCCCTCCTTTCGATTCCGCCAGCTATTTATCTTCAATTGGCCGCGTAATTGAGGAGCAAGAAGAGTACAGAAAGGCTCGCTCTGAGGTCATCCGTAAAGGAGTTGAGTTGGAAGGTTACTCTATCGAAGGACTCTCCATTGGAGGCCACGAGACTTGCTTAATTGTTCCTGAATTCAAGTGTGCTTTTGATATCGGTCGATGCCCTGTTAGGGCTATTCACCAGAATTTTGTCTTCATTACTCACGCACATCTCGATCACATTGTGAGCTTTTTCACTTGCCCAATCACTTTTGAATGTCAGTTATTGTTAAAGCCATTAGCTTTTTGTGTTTCGAGTTTTGTAGTATTTCATTTGATTTTCCATTTGCCTGTTATGATAAACCCAATTGTGGTTGTTAGTTGTTACAGTTGTTTGGGTTTTGGATTTTTGTGTCAATCTTTGGCAAGAACTCAAGATTAAGGCCCTGTTCTCTTGGATTTCAATTCAGTTCAGGTTGCTTCAGTCCACTTCAGTTCCGCTATGCGTAGTTATAAATTTACACTGAAATAATTTCAGCTCAATTCAGCCAACTTCAGTTCAGTTCATAATATGGCAGTCTAAAAGAACAGGGCCTAAATGCCACTTTTGAACTAATTTGGCAAAAATTATGAAGTTGTGTTTTGAATTGATACTCAGAGTTCATTTGAAGGCCTAAATTGATGATTCATTCTTAGAAGTTGAATGTTATTTGGGGGTTTGTTCATAGGGTGGACTGCCTATGTATGTGGCTAGCCGTGGTCTGTACAACTTAAAGCCTCCAACGATTTTTGTGCCTCCTAGCATCAAGACGGATGTTGAGAAGTTGTTTGATATTCACAGAGCATTAGGGCAAGTGGAATTGAATCTCGAGTTAATTGCACTGGATGTGGGTATGTTTCTTATCATTTTTGCATTACTAAGTGTGTTTATGTTTATGCTGCAAAAGAATTCATAAGCTTAATTTCAGGTGAAACTTACGAATTGCGGAATGATATTGTGGTTAGACCATTTAGAACTCACCATGTTATACCTAGCCAGGTGTGATTCATTTATATTTATATTATCTCTGGAGATTACTTGGATTATAAATAAAATAGTTTCTTTTTGTTATATTCAGGGTTATGTGATATATTCTATCAGAAAAAAGTTGAAGAAACAGTATGCTCATCTAAAGGGAAAACAGATTGAGAAACTGAAGAAGTCTGGTGTTGAGGTATTTGGCTTCTCTAAACGGGTTTTGATTGTGTTCTCAAGTGGAAAATATTCATTCAACTTCAGTTTTCCTTTTTAGATTACAGATATAATTTTGTCCCCAGAGGTGGCTTTTACTGGAGATACAACTGCTGAGTACATGCTTGATCCACGTAACGCTGATGCTTTGAGAGCAAAGGTTCTTATTACCGAGGTATAAAGAGATCCCTCACTATGCATCATGTCCTTGTTGGTTAAAATTCTTTTTTAGCTTTTTATATTCAAAATTTCTAGGACAAATAACTTCAACAACATTGACTTTCTGTCTGTTACATAGAGAATGTGGGAGTTTGAAGTCTAATGCTGAACTGTTTTTTATAGGCAACTTTTCTAGATGAAGGTTTTAGCGTTGAACATGCAAGAAAACACGGTCATAGTCATCTGTTTGAGGTATAAGAACTGCCATTTCTCCCTCTCATTTTACAATATCTTGGCTGTTTTGATACGTGCTTGTAGTGTATATATTGTTATTTAAGATAAGAGTGTAATAGTAATACCTCTGCAGATCATTAAAAATGCGGAATGGATTCGAAACAAAGCTGTTCTGTTGACTCATTTCTCCTCTCGCTACTCTATCGAGGTGAGTACTGGATTGAAGCAATTTAAAATCCTACCAATAATATTGTTGACCTTAATCTTGCCAAATTTGGCTGAGTTAGATAGTTCATCATGAGCTCCTCATGCAGATTTAGTTATTTTTAGATCTAATTCCGGTTCTCAAAATAAATTACTTGATTCTGACGAACAAAAGAGTTCCTATTTGATAAATAGAAGGTTTTATTATTTGCAGGACATTCGTGAAGCTGTAATAAAGTTGCAGTCCAAGGTATCTGCAAAAGTTGTTCCTCTAACCGAAGGTTTCAAATCAGCACACTCTTAAATAGTTAAGGTTCCTTGGGTCTCTGAATTGTAGAAAAAAGGTAGCCAATTGTGAAATGTTGTTCCAGTAGCGTCTAAGCAATCTGACTTTGGAGTTAGGTAAACAACGTAAGTCATACGGTTCATATACATGTAGGGCTGTTTAGAAATTTTGCAGAGTAAATGCTTGGTGTTGTTTCACTCTGTATTTCAATGATCTGATTCTGTACACCAAGTCATCAACAATCAAGTATGGCATCTAATTTTAGTGAGAAGCTTCTTTACTAGTGATAAGCACTATTTTCAACAATGCCAAACATTTGAACTACATAATACATGTGCCAAAATTGTGAAACCCATTATCTAAATGAAAGAAAATGTTTCACAACCATGCCATTTGCTGCATCACTACTTCACCAATATAAACCATAAACTAGTATATGTAATAACTTTAATTTTGTACCGAGGTTACAACATAAAACTGCCTTTGATTGCTTCTTTAGGAGAGTAATTGTTCATATCTTCTTGTGATTAATCTATGCCCAATCATATCTTCTACGAGAAAGATGTGAACAGTAGAGATGCATTTGTTCCTCCAAAGCCAAATGAATTTGACAAGCTAGCTCTTACTGGCATTTCCTTTGAAACACTCAGTGGGACAAACTTATCCTTGAATATGGGGTCTGGTTTAGTAAGGTTCAGTGTCAATGGAGCTACTCCCTGAAATATCGGAAACTTTGCAGTGATGGGGAAAATAAGCAAAGGTTCTAGAACATATAATTCAAATAAGCAAAGGTTCTAGAACATCTAATTCAAAGCAGCATTACATCTAAGGATTTGGATTTAAGCATCAATATACAACACATTTTTTAAAATCCTTCAATAATGTGTACTATGCCTATGCCATTTCTTTAGATAATTGTTGTCAACCAACAAGGTAGAGTAGCTTACATTGTGTATAGCCAAAACTGAGAAAATTGCTTCAACAGCGCCAGCTGCTCCAAGAAGATGGCCAATGGCACCCTAAAATATACCATCGAGTCAGGAAAAATACATACAAGCATGTTCATTCTTCTTTGTAAAAAATGTACGAAAACATAGCATATAATCTACAATTAACATAGACAAATATTGTCGTTTGCCGAAGAAATTCTAATTGATAAGCTGCGAACACAGTATTATTCTTCTACCAGTATATGCACAATTGGTCAAACACATTATTGTATGGAGCAACTAACTGAAATGGCTTGATAGTTTGAAGATACGACAACTGAAAATATTGTAAATTCCTAATTTCTGCTATTACTACTATAATTCATTCCTAAACTCAAATAGCTAATGTTAGCAGGGTTCTTGAAATTCATGTCTCTAAACATCAATGTAATCTAAGATGAATTTTAAAGAATGCCAGACAGTATTCTGACAGTAAAACACTTGCAGAACCATGCTTAAGATGTGGTAAGCTATTTAGACTATATTCAACATCCATCAATCAAACAGCTCTATTACAGTATAATGACTAGCCACATTCTAAAGCATATATGGTTCAGTCCTTGAAGTTACCTTGGTGGAAGACAATGCCAAAACACCGGATGTTGCATGTTCAGAGAATACGGTTTCAATTGCTCTAGCTTCTATAGCATCACCTGTATGCGAAATAATCAAGGATAACATGCCCACAAGTTTAGCACATATTTAAAAATAAACTTTTACATTGAATATAAGCGACATGAAGGTTCACAACTTTACCCAAAGGTGTAGATGTAGCATGTGCATTCACATAATTCACTTGATTTGGATGAAGACCAGACTGCAAATAATCAAACTATCATATGGCTGTCAATGATTAAAGAATACAAACTATAAATATTTACAAACAATTGATATCCCCATCAGCAAGGTAAAAAAGATGGCCTCAAACAATTGGCCATGCAAGGTAGATTAAAACAGAAAATTTCAACAATTTCACAGGCACCTGAAAAATTAAGGATAGACACAAGAATAAAATCTACAAGTGGTTTCCTTGCCTGTTTTAAGGCACGTATCATGGCCAAAACAGCTCCTCTTCCATCAGAATGTGGTTGAGTGATGTGATGTGCATCACCTAGATAATAGTATATATTTGTAAATGAATCAACTGAACAGTGGGAATAGAACAAACAAGTACGTTTCTGAAACATGACAAACAACCTGACATCCCGTAGCCCCGAAACTCTGCATAAATTTTGGCGCCTCTTTCTCTTGCATGCTCAAGTTCCTTGACAATATAAAGCCCCAAAAAATTAAAATCAGCTTAACGGTGGCACCAAGAATATATCAGATTTAAAGACATTTGTTGACTTACTTCCAATACAAGAACACCAGAACCTTCACCAACCCTATGTTTATTATCACAGCAAAAGTTAAATGACAATGAAAGCAAAATTAAAATGCATTCATGAAAGCCAAACATGTTACAAACCGTGAGCTTACACAAATCCATCTCGGTCACGGTCAAAAGGTCTTGAAGCTTCTAGAGGTGTTGAATTGAACTTCGAAGTCAAAGCCCTGGACCTGGAATTGAAAACAATATAGAATCATTTGTTAACAATTGAAGTCAATCCATAGGTTTACCTCGTGACTTTGATCTTTTACCAAAATTTCACGCAAATTAAAGGATAAGACTCCAAATTGACAGATTTCTTTCCAAGGATAAGTACCTGCAAAATCCTGCTATAGATAAAGCATCTATGCTGGACTCTGTACCTCCAGCCACCATAACATCAGCATCTCCAAATTGAATCATTCTTGCAGCATCACCTATGGAATGTGCCCCAGTAGCACAAGCAGTTACAGCAGCATGATTTGGTCCCTATATCCAAAGAAGAGCCACACTGATGTATTATGCCTTTAGTAATTATAAACAAGAATTCCCTTGAGAAGATAACAACAGATTACCGGTTAGATTCGTTAGAAAGATCAACTCAATTTTGTTATTGTAAAGGTACCACTGACAGTTAAGATAAATACCCTCGTAATTGATCATCATGTCATCCACAAAAGAATGATGGTTATGGACATTATGAACGTACCTGGAATCCATATTTCATGCTCACATGACCAGATGCCATGTTAATCAATATTCGTGGAATAAAGAATGGGCTTAGCCTACGAACTCTCTGCATTAACAAAGTAGAGAGATTTATGATTATGAGTACGTGTTTCCACAAGCAGATTTAAGAAAGTGAAGAGAGCTATTTGACTAAACAATG
Source organism: Euphorbia pulcherrima (assembly GCA_947683365.1). NCBI lineage: Eukaryota > Viridiplantae > Streptophyta > Magnoliopsida > Malpighiales > Euphorbiaceae > Euphorbia > Euphorbia pulcherrima. The sequence continues at coordinate 77,381,933 of CANTUS010000001.1, read as the reverse complement.
GAAATGAAACAAAATAATAATAAATAAAGCTTTTTCTCTCCACTCAGAATATTAAAGGAGAACTATAAGCTTACCCTTTCACAAATCATTTGTGATGCATCGAGTATATCACTGATACTTCCAATTCCCCCACCAATCGAGACTCCCTGCTATTCTTCATGTTAAAGAAAATATGCTTCATCAAGGAATCGTAAACAACTGAAATTTGGCCACAACAAGTAATTACTGTTTTCTCCTTTTGCTCCTGTTCAGTGGGTAGCCAGTGTGCATCTTTTAAAGCTTCATCAGCAGCACATAGTGCATAGCCTATAAACCTTGAGATCGATCTTTGGTCCTGAAGAAGCGAGATTTCAATGAAATTGATGATAAAGATATCAGGGTCAAGCATAATAGAAACATGAATCAGAAAAACTTCAAAATATTTAACTGTTGCTGTAGAATCAAGCAGTGAAAATTTGATGATAACATACTATTGTTTTGTTAAAATCTCTGTGTGTTCAACGAATTCTTGTCCAATATTCTAGTTTGAATTCTTCAATATCAACCACAAATTTATATTCCAACAATAAGATATTGTCAAAATTCCTTCTGGTTCACAAAGACCAATTCGTAGCAATTTAATTAGGTTAATAAAGAAATCAAAGAGGCAAGAGCTAAGTGGTGTCATTCAAAAAACCTTGGAATTAAGCCACAAATCCTTATTGAATTCACCAGGGCCAGCTCCACAAGGAACAATTGCTGCAACTTTAGAGGTCAAACTGTCAAATGTATGCAGCCGAGTTTCGGAATCAAAATTGTCAATTTTAAGGTCCTCGGGCGTTATTGCTCTGATTCCACAATGGCCATCAATCAACCTCTTCCAAGTAATGTCCACTCCACAACCCAAAGGAGCTACCATGCCTAAACCTGAAAGAAACAAGCTCGTTTAAAAAAAACCCCTAAAACAGGGAAATGAGGCACATTAAGGACAGGGAAGCATGGAGTTACCAGTGACAACCACTCTGCGAGGAGTGAAGGAAGGGGGAGGATCAAATGGTTGAGAGGGGGAAGAATACGAGGATAAGTAACGAACAAAATTAGAATAATACGGGGTTGATAACCTCCGCCAAGGAGTAACTGCCATGGATACTGCTGCTCTACCCTCCAATATTAAGTTCATAAAGGCGCAATTTTTGTTGTTTTCTTTCTTTCGCTGTTCCAAAATTGTCAACTTGTATGGATTATCCGCTATTATTAAAAATAGAACCGGAGAGATAATTTACCTAAACTATATTTCAGTAATATATCAAGGCTCTCTGGCTCATAATTTATTAAAGTATAGTATGGTATGCTACCGTATAATATGGTATAGTATAGTATAGTTTCTTAAAAAATTTTATTTGAATAGATGGTATGATATTGTATGATTTTTTAAAGTCTTTTGTTTAATTTAAAGGAGAATCATGGTGAATCATTAAATTAGTAGTTCTATTTTCATGGTTATTTAAACCATGAAATAACCATAGAGAACCATACTTATAAAAAGAATCATGCAACCAACAAGGGATTTTTAATTAGAACCATGCCATACCATAATGAACCATGAAAAAATCATGAGCCAAATAGGGCCGAAGGTTTAGCAACTAGGGTTGTTAAAAACGCTAAGCGGCTTGATATCGTTTAAGTAAAGTTTTGAGTTTGAATTCTAATTTATGAAAAAAAACCTTTATTAAAAAATTCACTCATTACAATCAGGTACACGATTGAAATGAATTCTAAATGTAGTAGGAGCAAAGCTCCAATTATTGAGATAAAAAAAAGGTAATATATGAAAGGTTCGCAATTGCTCTCTTATAACGTAAATTAAATTCAAAAGATATTTAACTGAATAAATATTCATCCAAAACTGATAGTGTACAATCTTGTTTTGGTATTTTCTAAATTATAGATAAGTTTTCTAATATCTCTCTTAAAAAACTAAAACCTAGCCGCCTCTAATGTCTTTCGTTTATAAGTTTATTTACTACGGAGAGACTTTTTCTCCCTTTTATTATTGGTTTTCTTATCTTACTTTTTCTTTATTTTTAATTTGATGTTTTTGTGAGAATAATTTGTATTAATTATATTTTATCATTCATACGATTATTTTTTTTAAATATGGATCTCTTACTATATATTTTAATCTTGATAGTTTTATAATTGAATTGGACTTCATCAGCCTTTAGACAAGATATTTATTAATCTTTCACAATAGACACCCAAATCTATCTATGTACAATAAGATTGTCTCAGATCTGCGCCATTAGTTGATGTTATGGCGTAAGTATATATTCCTATAGTTGTGGATATTCGAGATCATCAGTTGGGGGTTAAATATTTTGGTTCCAATGTTTTATCTTTTGTTTTCTGATAGTCTTGCTTTAGGGCATGTTTGTTTTACGGAAATAACAAGTTTAGTTTGTTTGTGTTCAGCTGTGTTATGTCCGGTATTTTAATTCCGATTATCTTTTTTTCGTATTTTTAGACCAGCCTATATTTATCAGTCTGCGAATCACACTTCACAATTATTAGATTGAGCAGTTGATTCTTCGACATATGGGGGGATTTTATCCATATTTTAATTAGGGCTATAATTGCTTATAATTTCATATAATAAACTATATTCTTCAGTAAAAAAGAAATAAAAAATTTTCTAATCTTTCCGGTAAACCTTTATTGTTCATAAATATTCAACAAAATATATTACTAATATAAGATTTAAGACTCCAACTTTTCATCTATTCAAAGAAAATTAATTGGAAATTGTTAAAATTCAGAGAATACAATTATGACTTTATTTTCTTTAAAGTAAAAGTAATGTCTTTCATCACTAGGGGGAAATCTAAATAGTGGGGAAGTAATAAAAAATCCAAGTCACTTGTATAAAAACCCCACAATCCAATGTTCAATCACATTTTTTTATGTAGAATGTTATTTCCAAAGTTCTTTTGTACTGATTTTAAGTTAATCATATGAGTTCATCTCTACTTGAAGAGAACTATAGACGGTAGAACTAAGTCGTTCTTTTGGATTGTAAACTGAAACTGAATTCAATTCAGTTTAGCTCCGTTCTATACAATAACTATCAAGATTGACTCGAGTTGCTTAAACTATAGCTCAAGTTAAGCATATCCAGAAAACTGAGACAATGGTGCTTGAAGTGCTTAATCCAAACAAAACGAGTATAATACTGAAAATTGTAGATACAGCTTCAGAAACTTAATGTCATCATCAGTGTCTGAAATCAATCCATGATGATCAGGTATATACATTAACCATGAAGAATATTGGCATAATTATTGAAAATTTATAAATATCCATAACAATGAAACCCTTTAATCAATCTGAAATGCTACACAACAAAGGGTCAATTTCATTGTATTAGCCAAGATATTAACACCATATTCTGTGATGCTGAGTTGGCTTAGCAGCAAAACAGACTCATCTTAATACCACTTTAAGCTTGCTCTCCACTTGCTCCCGTACGTTCCACTGCATTTCGATTCTCAAGTTAACAAAACGTTTGAATTATCATTCAAATGAAAATTAATAAAAAATAAATAAAAAAATACCTGCAAATCATTAATTTCCTCGTCAGTGAGTGAACGCTCCATTGAACGGTAAGCAATCCTATAACAATGGCTCGTCATTCCTTTCTTGTTCGTAAAATTATCTATCAACCGCACCTGAATCACATATAACAAATTCCAAATGCATTATCAGACCATATATTATACATAATTAGTTCTAAATTCATAAGGTGATTAAGTGAGAGAGTATCATTGATAAACATCAACACAGAGGTGAAATGGGACCAGAATGACAAGGTCATCAACGAGGCTGACTCAATTAAAGGCTTCATAAATTATAAACACTCTATCCATACCTCCTCAACAAGATCCCCGGCAACCCCTCGGACAATTTCACATAGATTGTTTTCGGTGAATGATTCATTAATCCAAAAACTCATGTCTTTATAACATGGAGGAAACTGCAAAAAAATAATATAACAGTAAGTGTCCAACTCACCCTATCTTTTTAAATGAAGGCAGGATGTGAAAAATAAAAAGAAAATAAATGCATATTAACATTAGCAAACCTTTGAGAACGGCTTGAATTTGATCCCCAACTGGCCACTAGTGAACTTCATACACAAGAAGTGAAAAAAAAATAGTTACTCAAACAGGTCAAACTTATGATCAAAGAGGTCAAACTTGAATGGACTAGACTGGTATACAAATGGGAAAGAGCAGAAATTCAGATAACAGTATAGTGATTAAGGACAAACCTGGGAAGTGAAACGCTCGTCACTAGACCAGAAAAGCCGAATATCAGGTATGTCAAATAGAACCATAGCAAGACGTTCCAATCCAAGTCCAAAAGCCCATGCAACGTTATTAGGTCTCCCATTTCTCTTTAAAATCTCTTGCTCGGTCACACCACAACCTAAGACTTCCAACCAGTCATCCTGACAAATGAATGGGCATCGAGTGGTGAGTTTATATATAGAGAAAGAAATCCTAATACTTTACATCAGCTTCTCTTTGAAAGCATATTTTTGTGCTACACAAACTTTTAGCTGTCCAAATACTGTCCATATAAAAAGAAGCCTAATTTTGGCTTTCAAATCTGTAAAATTATGATTCAATTTTCTCACGTTAAAATTGATTTAGGCCCCAAGTACACAGTGATTAGTCTGAGCAGTCCTTTTGCACTGGCTTTTAAGGCTGTTGATCAGCATCTGGTATGAAAGATTTAAGAACATATACTCAATGGTGAACAGTATTATTAAAAAAAATTGTCCATCAAACCTTTTGTAGAATCTTCTAGTAAAAGATGAAGACGGCCCATCGGGAAAGAAAGATCATTAATACATAGAATGCCTAAGGAATACTGGAACAGCGACCATATAGCAACAACAACAACATTACCCCAATGCCTAACAAGGCTCCCGCACATGCGGGGTAAGGGGGGGCCGAGTGTACGCAACCTTACCTTTGTAATTACAGAGAGGTTGTTTCCAATTGACCCTGAAGTGGAGTTCCAATTGACCATATAGATTTCCAAAAAATAACTGATATATTAAAACTGTAATACATGAATACATGCTTTATACTCTGAGACTTTTATATTTATTTTCTAGAATCTTTTTAAAGAAGTGTTTTGCTGTGCGTTGTCCAAGTGTTGAAAAAAGACCAAGATCAGAAAAAGAAAAAGAATAATTGAACAGACAGCTACCAAATGATTGTAGAATGGTTATAGAGAGAAAATAATTATACGTAGGCCAAAATTCATCTTTTGAATCAAGACTATGACTCACCTCGAAGAACACTGAACTTTAGATCAGCTTATAAAAGCAGTACCACTATTAGAATCTTGTAAAAGAAGTGACAAGCAGTTAGCACGGAAACGGAATGGAAACGCATTCTGGGAAACGCCAAAATTAATGTGATTTCAGGTTTCTGAGAGAAAAATACAGGACAGGTTAGTGTCTAGGAGTTTCCGTGCTTCCTGACGACTATACACGTATTGTTTGGCATGTATTATAAGAAAACAATCAATATTGAGCAAGACTCAACAGACACAAAGAGTTAAAAGCCATGGGCCAACACAACTATCCAAAGGGATGTTAAACCTAAGCCCATAGATTGTAAGACATGGTTAGATTATTTTGATCCATTATTAGGCTGACACGTTAAGTTCCTTCCTCAAGTGCCACAAATCTACTGGCTTACTAACCTAGAGGCCACAAACCAAGTTAAAATTAATAAATTTGTCTTGACTTGTAAATAACACCTATACATTAGCGGTGCATGCCCGCAGCAAGGGATGCTTGTTGATGCTCTTAGTTGAATAATCAACACATTCTAAAAATAAGATTGGTCTGGGGCAATGATGCCATCACACACTGACAGGTTGCTAATGGCAGTCTTCTCCTTCTTTCTGGGATCACTTTAAATATGGCACAAATTTTAGTTTTTATTATGATTATCTGAATGTCTATGAAATTACATTTCATCAATTTGCATGAGGGTATATTTTGGCCACTAGACACATCTCATAGCAATTGAGCTTTATTTATGTTGTTATGTTGATAGATAATCCTTACGCTTAGTTATTGTTTGATACAAGTTTATTGAATGGAAGGGTTTCTTATCAATGATAGCTCCTATCTTCCAGTTATGGCCACTAAATACCAAGTAAATGTTAACTTATCTGAACTTAAATCATTTTCAAGAAAATAACGAGCTAAATATGGCCATATCACACGCCATTGTTTAAGATTTCCTTTGGCAGAATAGACAAACTAGTGCATCAATTTGACAAGGGGTAAATGTTGGTCATAGCATATATTGTAACAAGGATTGAGCAATATGAAGAAGCTAACAAAATCAAACTAATACAAAAGAGTAACTGCATGTCATGCCTTTATATTGAAATCATAAAGAGACATAAACTACCTTAAAATATATCTCTAGTTCAAACGAAGGGTTGGTGAATGGAAAATATGTATCAATCCAGCGCATCTGCACAGCACCTGACATTTTTACAGAATTGGCTCAAGGTTAATAATATACTTCATCTTTCAAATTTCTAAAATAAGTAAACAAGAAAACCAGCAGATTATTATACACATTGCGTGTGCCAGTGAGTTCTAGTGAAACATATTTCTTTGACAGACACAATCTCATTGTCTATAACGAGGTAGAATAATTCCTGAACTTCATTACAATCATGGTAATTGGTAGCATTATCTACACACAAGAGTTCACAGAAGAAGTATGAGCAATTACCAAATAAGTGCCTTGCTAAACCCTCAAGACATTTCTTTAAATCCTCAGTAGCATATGTTGTACCATCCAAACCTGATGCCTCCCACTCATCAGGAGAAAAAACTCGAAACCCCTCCATCTAGATTATAACAAAATAAATTTGTCAAAGGAAAAGTACCACTATTTTTAAAAAAATAGTTCATAACATGAACACTCATAAACAACAAACCTGATGGAAAACAGGATAATGAGTTGAATCAATAGAATCTCTGCGGTACACATCTCCAGTTACTAGAAAATGAGTATGCCCATTCCGCAACAGTTCTGCCTGATGCGCACTTGTATGGCACCTTAAGACAGTTTGAGAGTCAACATAGTATGTATCATTATAGCTCCTACTAACATGGTCAGCAGGAACCAAGACATCATCAAAATTCTGCAAGTACAATATTTGCCATTATTTAAGCACAACAGTAGCACAAGAACATGAACCATTATATAAGCACCTAAAAGACAGCACAGTGTTAATAATCCAGTCTACCTGTTTCACGGAAACGAGTGGGCAGAGATCATCAAACTTATCGAATTTGCTCGAGAAACTGGTATCAAAATACTCGTATATAGCATTCCTCAGTATTCCAAGGGGATGTTGATTCCGGCGATGAAGCTGTAATCCAAGTTTCGAAAAGATTGCATCCATAACATTGTTTGTAGGATCATCCTTAACAACATCTACAAACACCACCATCCAAAACATAGTTTTACCATTAGAATAACTTGATACCATCACATAACTCTCTATGAATCGCCTAAAATATATATATATCAGGCCAAAGGCAATAACTCAATTAAGAACAATACTTTCTGCAATAACCCAAAAGAACAAAAAAAAGGTCTCTATGTCCAAATCAAAGCAGCTTGATAGAACCCATAACCCAGCTACAACATAGTGATAAAAATGGAATTACACTTGTTGAACTATTACTGCAACATATTTCAAAATAGGAATGATAAAGCTAAAGAGTAGAAGCAATTCAGAGAAGAACATTGCCAAAGCAAGAGTACAGTAGCAGCAGAAATAGTGATTGATAAATAAAAATAGATTACAATTAAGAAATGAATACAGGGGAAATTAGAGGAGGGTTGAAATGAATACCATCTTTAGCAATTTTGACTCCACCAAGTACGAGCAGAGAAGCCACAGGCTGAGTCAACCTTCGTTTATGAGTAGCAGTAGATAAAGCGGGAGAGGAAGAGAAAGGGAGGGAGAAGGTGAAGTGAAAAGAGGCATTTCTCGTAGAATGGAGAAACAAGGATGAACTTCTGGCGGAAAACAGAGAGGTATAATGAGCAAGAGACGCAGCAGTTGCCATTTGCATACAAAGATGAAGCTTCAAGCCTTAAACCATACAAAATTAGCTCAACGATGAAGGATCTATGGCCAACAAGAAGATTGTGTTTTTAGTGTAGGGTTTTGATTGTTTTCCCCAATCCAGTCATTCATTTTTCTTTGATCAACTCAATTTTCCAGTTTCATATTTTTATATAAAAAACACTAAGTTCGTAATAAGTTGGAGGAGGGTAAGGTTTGAATCTTATTAAAGGAGACGTGAACTGTAACTAATTCTCGAATAAGATTATTTCAATTAACATACTTATAATATTACAAAATATATAAAAATTGATATTGTCTGAATATTAATTTATATTGTATTATTAATTATCAAATATGAAATTTGAGAAACCCAAATATCATTTTAGGCTTTTTATGATATTTTGTGTATCATATTTTACCAACCTTAAGTTTACTAATTAGAATTCTAGTAGACATGAATTATAAATTTATTCTAAGGTTTTGATTACAAAATCTTGTTATATTTAATAGTTAAAATTTTTTTTTAAAATATCAATTTGATAAGATAAATGTCGGAAAAAAAAATTTAAAGCTACGTATAAAACTATAATTTAAAATATAAATGAAAAGTAGGAAAAAAAAATTAAACGAAAAAAGTTATATGAAGAGTATTTGTATAAGAAATTCAATTAAAGAGAGGCATATGGTAAATGGCTAGATGCTAAATCTGTACTCGTGAAACTTAAATAATTTATGTTTTCAAAAAAAAAGTACTGTAGGCTTAATGTATAGGAAGCTATTTTAACTTGTCCTAAAAATTTATTATCTCTTGAACTTATAAAATATTTATGTAGTTTCTTCATCTTCTAATAAGTGCATCATTTAACTCCCTCTCCTACACTCAACCACTCAACAATTAAAGAGTGAAAGTCACTCTCCTTTCACCTCAATATGTTGACAATTCAACCATTTAATAACGCGACACATGACATTTAAAAAAAATCTTGTTCTTCTTATTCTTCTCCTTCTCCTTCTCTTTCTCTTTCCTTTTGATCTTCAATTTTTCGAAAAACCTTTTTCCAGGGAAAATTATGAATTTTCTAGGAAATTCTTTTGGAGAAAATTCACAATTTTTCGGGAACAATTATGAATTTTTTGAAAAAATTGCGGATTTTTTAGGAAACAAATAAAATTGTTGGTCAGACTTGCAGGACGGAGGAAGTTAAACGGTTCATTTTTTTAAAGGTGAGATAGCGGCGGGCACGTTTTGAATAAATTTTTGAAAATAAATTGAGGTAGTTATCTCTCCATTAAACCTTATTCATATTATGACCCAAAAGTTTGTTCCAAGCAAGTAATAAAATTTAACCCTTTTTGTAAATTGCCTTAGAAAATATAGATTATGAAAAGTTTGGATTCACTTCAATTAAGGTATGAGTCTAATAGCTTTCTCTAAATTTAATGAGGTAAAAAAAATTTAAAAAAAAAAGAGTCTAATAGAATGTGAAATAATATGTCAAAATTCCTAAAAGTATATAAAAAACATTTAATTTTATATGTAGGTTGTGATTACTTTATTTTTTAAAAAGTAAATATTACTTTATTTTTTATTCAATGGCGATAGAAACAACGTAATGAGATACAACATTCCTTGATTTTATCATGAATGAAATACAAATAATGTAACGATCCTAAATTTTTAAACTAAATTTTATTGAGATATAAAAGTATACTATAATATGGATATTATGAATTTCCATATTTTAACATTTTTCTTTTATGTCATTAGATAAGAAATAAGAGTTAATTAAGTTAAAGGGATGAATTCGGTATTTAATTATTTATTCAAGGACATTATTAAAAATTGAAAAAAAAATAATATATCATAGTTCTAGCATCTTCATCTTCTTCTTCATCATCTTCTCCTCCTACTCTTCATCTCTCCCTCATCAAAATTTCTCTAACCTAAAAACTTCTGATTTCTTCTATTCAACTTCAAATTTTTGTTAGAAATCGATCCTTATGTCCTTTATCATCATCAATTTCAGTGAATCAAGACTAGAAGAAGAGGATTTCAGTTTTTAAGGTTTAGATGAATAGTAACCCGAGTTTGAGGTGAGTGATTTTTTATGAAATTAAAGTTTAATTAATAGAATTGGTAGATTAAGCATATTTATGGTATTAGAAAGTTTATTTATACAATATCTTGATAGAATTATTACATGGCTATTGTAGAGGAAGCTAATACGAGTAAAGGACAAGGGAAAGAGGTGGAAGAGAACTAGAAAGAGCTTAGAAAAAGTTTTGTGTCTCTAATTTCTATTTCTCGGCTTTTCTGAAAATTTCCAGATTTGTATCCATGTTTTGTTTTGATATTTTCTCTTGGTATATAAATCCGATTTGAATGATTCTTGATTCTATTGATATTTACAGAAACTAAAGAATATATGTTCAGAAGAAACCTTATTGAATTTCATTCATTTTCAATGTGACAGTTTCGTTTGAAGTTGAGCCATGAAATCTGTTTTTGAAAAATCTCAACTTTGTACACTGTTTAGTATTTTTGATCATAACTTTGGTTATACAATTTGGATTTCTGTGATTCTAGTGGATTTGGAAAGCTGAGACATGTGGCTAATTATGTTTAGAAGAAACTTCTTCGATTAGATGATGTTTTGATAGTGAAAGAGGTAGGGGAAGCCAGGTCACGAAATCTAAAAATTTCTGGAAAATATGAATGTTGATTTTATTGTGTTTTAATTGAAGTTTGATGCTTTAAAATTTAGTATTTGAATTTCTTAATTACTGGAGTTATGTTGAATTATGTTTGATGGTTTATACTGAAATTTTTAAGATGTTACTTTGATTTATTGCCCTTATTAAACAAGTTGAATAGGGGTCAGGGTAGATTGGCGCCAATAAAGGGGGGTACAGTACTGTACAAACAATTGAAGCTTTGGCTGGTATTATGTGATATGATATAGAAGCTTCGGCTTCGGGCTTCGGCCGGTATTTTGATAAAAATGTATTGATATTCAAGCTTTGGCTTTCGGCTTGACCGATATATTGATTTTGAAGCTTCGGCTTCGGGTTTGACCGATACATTAATATTGAAGCTTCGACTTCGGGCTTGTCCGCTCCTGTATCAATTTTACCGTTATTCATGACTTGTTTACTTTGGGCAATATATGGTTAATGTGTTTGGAAAAATTGGATATAAATTTGATTGTACTTTGAAAGGTTTATAATAAAAGTTTTGTGATTTGGTTTTATAAAGTTTAATTTATTTTTGACTTATGAACATACTTTATTTCTATTTTAAAGTGTTAAAATGTTTAAAGTTGTTGTATTTCTTTTATGTACACCACTAAGCAAATTGCTTAGCAAATTGTTTAGCGTGTAGTTGTTTTTCTACACGTAGGTGGAGTTTTGTAGATAGTTTGGACCAAAGTGGTATAAGTGGATCAGCTTGAAGAGCATATAAGGAAAGAGTCGAGATGGATTTGTATTTTAATGTAATATTATGGTTTGTAGAATAATGGCATGTACTAGATAGTGTGAGAAATACAAAATCGTATTAAGAAATATTTGAAGAATAATTTAAAGTTTAAAATATTATATTTATTTTTATACATATTAAATCTATAAATATTAAACTTTATATAATAAAATAAAGTTATTTATGAAGTAATTATTATTACTGTAGCAACTCATGTAAAGGAGGTGTTACAAATAATAATGATTACACACTGCCCAAACTAATTAAATCTTCTCAAAAATTGAAGAAATGTTATCTTACCTAAATAAGGAATAAACGATACCCAACTAATTAAATATAGGGATGTCAACAATTTGAGTTTGGCGTGGGTAGCTCGATCTTGATTCCGTATTTAATGTTTTTTGGATTTGGTTTTGGGAATTTTCTAATTAGTATTTGTTAGGCCCAATGATAGATTACGAGAAAAAAGAATATCAGCAGAATAAAAGACACACAGATTTTTACGTGGAAACCCCAAATGAATTAGGGAAAAACCACGGGACCAACTCCGAATAATTTTCCACTATAAAATAATAGTAGGTACACCAAGAGATTACAAAATAGTGGCACTCAAGTGTTTCCTAAAACCTCACTATTTTCTCTCTTACCCAGCTCTTAGGAACCTTTTTCCTAAGACTCTCTACACAGATTACATTTTTATCTGTGTTTCTTCTCTATTACTCTCTGCGTTGGTCTGCTCTTCAAATGAGCAAAACCCTCCTCTATTTATAAGAGATTCAAGACGCGTATGGCCGAATTATGCACGGTAATTTTACTGTGTACTTTTTGAAAAAACTTTCTTGCCGACCTGCCTCTTTTTTTTATAAATTTTTTTAACTAAACAGTGGGTTCCACAATAAGAGGGACACCACTCAACAAATCTCCCCCTCCCGACTACATTGTGGGACTCTCCATCTCGGTTGCTTCAACGCACTGGTCGAATTTTTCTTTTGGTACGACCTTCGTCAGCCTATTAGCAACATTTTTATTTGTATGAATCTTCTGCAACTTGAACTCTTTTTCTTCAATGGCAAATCTGAGCCAATGAAATCTTACATCAATATGTTTCGTCCGTGCATGATATATATTATTTTTTGCTCAAGTCTAGTGCACTTTGACTATCACAATAAACTATGTAGTCTTCTTCTTGCACACCCAATTCGGTGAAGAATCGCTTTAACCGAAGTATTTCCTTTCCTGCTTCCGCTGCTGCAACGTACTCTGCTTCGGTTGTTGGTAATGAAACATATTTTTGTAACCGTGACTGCCATGAAATAGCTCCCCCTGAGAATGTAAATAAGTAACCTGATGTAGATTTTCTTTCATCAAGGTCACCAGCCATATCCGCATCTGTGTAACCAACAAGTGCTGGCTTTCCACCTCCAAATGTTAAACATAACTTTGAAGTTCCTCTCAGGTATCTAAAGATCCATTTAACTGCTTCCCAATGTGTCTTCTGGGGATTTGACAGGAATATACTCACAACTCCAACTGCATGAGCGATGTCTGGTCTCGTACACACCATTGCATACATTAAACTTCCGATCGCTGAAGAATATGGAACATTTGACATATCTTCTCTATTTTTCTCTGTTGAAGGGTAGGATTTCTTACTCAACTTGAAATGAGCGGCAAGTGGAGTGCGAACTGGTTTAGCATTCTTCATATTGAACTTTTCTATTACCCGTTCAATATATTTTTCTTGCGATAACCATAGCCTGCAGGACCTCCGATCTCGGGTAATCTCCAATCCAAGAATTTGCCTTGCCGGTCCCAAATCCTTTATGTCAAACGCCTTAGACAAATCACACTTCAACTTACTAATAATTTTTGCATCTGGCCCAACGACTAGCATATCATCAACATATAAGAGAAGAATGATAAATTTTCCATCAGGGAATTTCTGGACATATACACATGGATCAGCTTCTGTCCTCTTGTATCCTTGATTCACCATGAAGGAATCAAACTTTTTATACCATTGCCGCGGGGCTTGTTTTAAGCCATACAAACTTTTCTTCACGCGACACACCATGTCTTCCTTTCCCTTGACCTTGAAACCTTCTGGTTGTTCCATATAAATTTCTTCTTCTAAATCCCCATGCAAGAACGCGGTCTTTACATCAAGCTGTTCTAACTCAAGGTTCAAGCTGGCTACAAGACCTAACATAACTCGAATTGAACTCATTTTCACAACTGGTGAAATAATCTCGTCAAAGTCGATACCTTTCTTTTGAGTAAAGCCTTTAACCAATCGAGCTTTATATCTTACTAGGTCTCCTTTCTTCAGCTTGTACACCCATTTGTTCTTGAGTGTTCTCTTCCCTTTAGGAAGTTTCACCAGCTCGTACGTGTCATTCTTCTTCAAAGAATTCATCTCCTCTTGCATGGCCTTCATCCAACAATCTTTATCTTTACAAGATTGCATATCTTGGAAGCTTTCAGGCTCCCCCTCATCAGTGATTAAAATATAATCAGAATTGGAGTATTTTGTAGATGGTTGGCGTTCTCTGATTGACCTCCTTAATTGAGGTTCTTCTTCTGGTAGAATGGGGTTCTCTGGCTCCCCCTGCTCAATACCCTCTTTATTCATATCTTCATCTACAATCGTATCTTGATCCCTCACAACTGGCTCTTCTTCTCCATCTTGTTCTGATTGATGCATTCTTCTTTCTGTGGCATCATTTGATAGAATGCTCTCTGGTGTAATATCGATAACACCGTCACTCTAGATCTTTCGCCGATGATATCATTCTCATGAAATACAACATCTCGGCTCCTTCCTCCAATGGATTCTATATCCATGGGACCACTAATGTCAGAGTGTACCAACTCTAACTTATTATTTCTCCTTCTAGAGCTTTTCTGAAATGAAACTCGATGTTGCTTCCCAGATAAACAGTGATCACATGGGTTAATTTTTCCTTTGGCTAATGGGATGAGGGACTTCTTAGCCAGTATATTCAACCCTTTCTCACTAACATGCGCCAGTCGCCTATGCCATAAATTTGGTGAAGCATCATCTCTAACTGTATTCAGTTGACCCGCACATACTATTGCTTGTGTTTTGTATAGCGAGCAACACAATCTTCCTTTCGCCACCACCAACGATCCTTTGGTGAGTTTCCAATTTCCATCGCCTGTATGATTGTGATAACCTTCCTTATCCAATACACTAACAGACAACAAGTTCAACCGAAGATCTGGAACGTGTCGCACATTTTTAAGTGTTAATGTGCATCCGACACTTGTCTTCACGCAGATATCGCCGATTCCCACCATTTGCGACACACTATTATTTCCCATTTTAATAGTACCATAATCGCCCGCTTTATAGGTTGAGAAGTATTCCCTTTTTGGAACACAGTTGTATGAGGCACCATAATCCACAATCCACTCGGTATCTGCATCTCCAGCATGACAACAATCTGCATCATGAGATACTAAAGCCACCTCTCCATCTTCTATTGTGACTGTAGCAGATGTGTTTTTGTCATCATCATGACTTCGGTTTGCATTCTCTTGTTTAAGGAAACGGCAGTTCCTTTTGAGATGACCCTGCTTTCCACAGTGGTAGCATGACCTCTTCTCTCTGGACTTGGATCTATCTTTCGATTTTCCATTCCCACGACCTCTACTCTTGCTCCGGCCCCTATTCTCTATGACAAGGGCTTGTGAACTGGTACTGGCAACTTCCCTTCTATGAAGCTCTACATTAAGTAGACTATTCTTTACCATAGACATTGTTACCACACCATTTGGAGCTGAGTTACTCAGTGATACAACAAGAGTATCCCAGCTATCTGGTAGAGTTCCCATCAAAAAATATGCTTGCATCTCATCATCCAAGGACATACCGGTGACTGCTAACTCACTTATGAATCCTTCAAAGTCGTTCAGGTGTTGTGTGATTGATCGTCCCTCTGTCAGTTTCAAGTTCATGACTTTGCGAATCATGAACACTTTTCCTTGAGCATTTTTAGCCTCGTACATATCCTCTAGCTTCTTCCAGAGAACTTTGGGATCTGTTTCATTCCTTACGTGGTTGTACAGGCTAGCATCTATCCATTGGTGTATTGTACCCAATGTCTGCTTCTTCAACTTTATCCACTGCTGATCTTTCGTATCCTCCGGCTTTGCGTCGTCACCCTCAATTGGATCGTACAAATCTTTGCAATTGAGGTAGTCCTCCATTCTGGATTTCCACATTGAATAATTTGTATCCGTCAATTTCATCATTACACCGTCATTCGCCATGTCGAAACTTTAAAAATGGCAAAATTTTACTATTCACGAATTTCACTATTCACATAAATAGTGACTGTATATGTGAATAGTATCGTATACCCAAATAATACTTATATATTGGAATAGTAACAGTATGCCCGTATTCTTACATAATACTATTCATAAAAGATGGCCGAATATGAATAGTTATTATATATGAATACTATTACTCAAGTTACTATTTTACTATTCACCCAAATTGCCGACGGTTTTTCGAACGAATTGCGCCACCGGATTCCCCGTAATTTTCTTGTCGTCATGGTATATTTATTTTTGAAAAATATATCCACGGATTTTACTGATAAAACAACCTTCGGCTCTGATATCACTTGTTAGGCCCAATGATAGATTACGAGAAAAAAGAATATCAGCAGAATAAAAGACACACAGATTTTTACGTGGAAACCCCAAATGAATTAGGGAAAAACCACGGGACCAACTCCGAATAATTCTTCCACTATAAAATAATAGTAGGTACACCAAGAGATTACAAAATAGTGGCACTCAAGTGTTTCCCAAAACCTCACTATTTTCTCTCTTACCCAGCTCTTAGGAACCCTTTTCCTAAGACTCTCTACACAGATTACATTTTTATCTGTGTTTCTTCTCTATTACTCTCTGTGTTGGTCTGCTCTTCAAATGAGCAAAACCCTCCTCTATTTATAGGAGATTCAAGACGCGTATGGCCTAATTATGCACAGTAATGTGCACTTTTTAAAAAAACTTTCTTGCCGACCTGCCTCCTTTTTTTTAAATTTTTTTTAATTAAACAGTGGGTCCCACAATAAGAGGGACACCACTCAACAGTATTTTGGGTATTATTTTACATTCATTTCACACCCATGCACATTACTGCGACTTTTGGAGAATCCCCGCCAACCAATAAATTCCACAAAACTTTAGGTAGGTCGTCATACATATTAATGATTAAAATTCACATTCTAACATATATCAATAAATTTTATATGCAATTATATATCAAAAATTATTAATCCAAACAATAACTTTTTGTATCATTTATACTTTTATTTCCGTATAATTCAATTTGATGAAATTTTGATGAACTTCATGTTTATCAAGGAAATAAAATGATGAATTCAAAGAAAATAAACCAAATCCAAAAATAATTTAGAGAGTTCATTCATATTAACTAAATAATATAATGAGAAAAGCCCTTTATTATTCTAGATTGGCTTAATTGACGAACTAATAACAAAAAATATACAAAAAGGTACCATTACAAACTAACTAATTTTCTAATTATTATAACTAGCTACTATTCTTTGATTCTATAGAATTTAACGCTTCAATTAATCGCGCTATTATTTTTACTATTTTTTATCAATTAAATTTGAATATGCATTTGTTTGAAATGTGATTTTTAATGAATTATATGTTATTCAATTAAAATCTTATATATATATATATATATTTGGGTTTTTATTCAGGAATTTATTTGATTGCGGTGCGGATTATCCAACGGTATGGGGATGGCTCCACCCACATTTTATTATCGGGGATAAAGTTTCACCCATCCCTACGGGTGAAAATTTTCAATTATTCCCCATCCATATTAGTTCGGATGTCATAATTTTTAGATATTTTCCGCTCTATTGACCTCCCTAATTAAATTTTCTAAAAAACTAAAGAAATGTTTTTTACCTAAATAAGGAATAAATGAAACTTGGTTAAGATATGAATAGTTTATTTAGAAGATGTTAATATTGAGTTATATATTAGGGTTACTAATCACGGTCTCTGAAAAATACTAATTTATTAAAAAAATATTTAGGCTTAATACCTGTTCAAGTATTTGAATTCGTTCTATTAAATTTATTACCTCTTTAACTTTCAAAATAACCCGTAACTTTTTCAATTTTTAAAAAAATATATCACTTTACCCTTGTGTCAATTTTTGGTTGGTTAAACTTTTATATTTTATTTAGGGTAAACTTAAAAAAATGTCATGTGGTTTGATCGTTTTGCCAAAAAGTCCTCGTGGAATCTTTTATTTCAAAAGGGTGCTTGTGGTTTCAAAAGTTAGCAAATATATGCTTCTCAAATTTTGAAATCACGTTTGGAAGGGTAATCTTTTCCATTTTGAAGTAAAATTTTGCAGCTTTCTTTATAAAAATACAATACCCATTAGTGATAAATTTTATAATTTTTTGAGAAGTATAAATATTTATGTTAATTAAAAAATAACGATAACTTTAAAAAATCATAACAAAATGAAAAATTTCCGAAATTTACTCAGATCTTGATAATTAATTAACAACCAATATAGTTGAAATATATGAATGTTGAATTTATTGAAATAATTGAGATTACCCTCCAAATATGGTTTCAAATTTTGAAAAGCATTTTTGCTAACTTTTAAAACTACAGACACCCTTTTGAAACAAAAAAATTCTACAAGGACCTTTTTGCAAAATGGCCAAATCACGTGACATGTTTTTGAAGTTTACCTGGCGGCGTGCACGCAACTAAGTTTGTTATTTTTTGGTGCTAAATTGATTTGTTTTATCCCAAAATTATTCTTCGTATTTTAAATGCTGATTTATGGAAGATTCGGTTCAAACTCAAAGTCATTGGATTCCTTTCAAGCAAAGTGTTATTAAACTTGAATTTCATTTACTAATAATTTTTATCATTAAATCTAGTTTTATGGTCAATAAGATTTAAAGGACGTTTTTGCTGATGCTAATAGGTTAGAAAATGTTTTATTTGTCTTTATTTTGCTTTATTAGAGTTTTAATAATAAGTCATAAAACATAATATTATGTAGGCATTAGTTTTACTAGCTTTTAATTGTCTTTTATAACCATTAATTTTTAAGTGCCTTAATTATTGTTGTAACTCTTTTTAGATTTAAATTTCATTAGTTAATTGTAACTCTTCCTTTTTCTTTATAAAAAGGAAGAAACAATTTGTAATAAAAGATATCAGATTATAATATCAGTGAAAGAAAGTCGAGAAAATTTGCATTTGCAATTCTTTTTGGGTTTTGTTAGTTTTCAAAAATTAATTGGGTTTTATTAGTTTCCAAAACTGAAGGGTTTTGTTTGTTTCCAAAAATAATCAAAGGTTTTTTTATGTGATCCAAAAACATTCATCTATTTCAAATTTATCAATTTTCTTTTTCAATTTCGTTTCTCACAAATATTAGAACAAAAACGTGTTCTTTTTCGCTTCCGCACGCCATCGTTACCCTTTTATTTATTCATCATTCTTTGCAATTTATGAAAATTGTAAATCATGTCAAGATTATTTTACCTCGGCCATGTTCTCTTTGACTACAAGTCAATGTAGTTTGGTTCACTTAAGTTCAGACCAATTTAGTTAAGTTAAGTTCAGTTCAGTTTAGCGATGCGTAGTCATAAATTTATACTGAAATAAGTTCAGTTCAGTTCAGCTCACTTCAATTCAATTCAGTTTAGTTTAACCAGCTTCAATTCAGTTCGGTTCAGTTCAGCTTTCAGAAGTTGAAAAGAAAAGAGCCTTACTGATTTTTTCCAGTGATGGTGATGGAACCAATCTCAACCTTCCTTCATATCTCAATCAAAAACCACTGTTTTAAGAAACTCCTCCTAGCCCTGCCTAGGTGCTATTTTGAACCTTGCCGCCCAACTTTTCATTCCTCATGCACTGTCGGCGCTGAACCGATAGATTGCCGCCTAGGCATCGCCTAATCCGATTTTTTCCACCTAGACACCGCCTTATCCGATTTTTCCCACAATTTTTAAGATATCAATACTTATAATAATTACAATTCAAAATATTCTTACCGTATAATTCTCATTTTAAATCTCAAACCGATAAATAGTACGCTATAAACCACAAAAAAATTGTGAGGATGCACGTTTTTAAGGAATTTATTCTAGAATTGATGTATTTTCATGTAAGAATCGATTAAAACTTATGTTGTTATATGCTAAACTATATTTTTGTAATATATTATTGCATTATAATTTGTTATTAGTTGAAATTATACTTTTATCTATTAATAAATATTAAAAATATAATAATATCACATATCTGCCTAAGCACCAAGAACCTAAGACAATGCCGCATACCAATCAACCATAGCGCGCCCCTGATAATTGTGTCGTTGTGCTTGGACTGTGAGGGCGTTTGAGTTAAATGTCGATTTCGACACTTGCTTTGAGAATTCCAGAATGAATGAAATCTGGTCTTACTGAATTAGTATAGTTAGTTTCATTGAATTAGTATAGTTAGTTTCATTGATTCCAGATTGCCTTTCTTTGATTTTGATTTGGACTTGTACTAGTACAAGAAGGGAGAGGTCCTCGTCGAGCAGATAGTAGTCCTATCTATCCACCTCTCTAAATACAATATCTTGAGTACCTATGATGTAGACCCCATCTAGGCGCGGTAAGCTCTAGTCATCTAATTAGCGCTTAAAGCCTTTTAAAATATTGTCAAAAACTACAACTCAACTTGTTAGTTACTCCCTTTATTTATTTTTTATTGTCCATTTAACCAAATCATCAATACTAATAAAACATTCATTACATCGTTAAAATGACTAATTTATCCCTTATACTTTATATAAATATTCTATTTCTTCTTAATTACCAACCCAGGGCACTTCCAATGGTTCCCTAAAATGGAGAATACATATGATGAATGGTTTCATACGGTATGTCCCTAAAATAGGATTTAATAAAAATTTTAATTTTGATTTTTTAATTATTTTATTAGTTGAGTAGAATAGAATTGATGTAAATAAATTAATGTAATAATAGTATTATTATTTTTTAGGAATCTAAAATGGGGAATGAAAAATTGTTGGAGTAAAAATACTGTAAATTCTCCAAAATCGGGTTTAGGAATGAAAAATGTAGAAAATGGTTGGACTTACTCTTATAATTTTCATTCATATACATTCTTTTTCATCATTAATACAAAGATAAATTAGAAAAAAAATGATAAAACATGCATTAAAAATATAAATTAATAATAAAAAAAAAAAAAAAAAAGCTAAACACACACTGAAAACTAGATGTAGGGAGTATTTAATTCACAAACCCCAACCGCTGTCTCCACTACCACATCACCAGATTCGATTCTTCATTATCACTGTTAGTTATTGCTTGATGTGATTGATGAGGAAGAGGGAGAGAGAGAACCCTTGTGGGGTTTGCGGCCACTATCACAAATACGAGGAAGGTGAGGTTTGCGGGATTTGCGGTCATCGGATGCCTGAATCCGATCAGAAATCCCCTCTTAATGTCAGCGCTTTCCCTTCCGAGATCCTCCCTGAATTTCTCTATTTGGGTAGCTATGATAACGCCTCTCGCTCTGAGCTTCTCAAAACCCAGGGGATTACTCGCGTTCTTAATGTATTCCTTTCTTTTAATTTTTATGATTACTCGCTTTTCATAATTTTTTTCAATTTTCAATTCCTTAATTTATGCTGTGGCTTCTGCGAGATTCTTGTTTTTTTTTTTATGATCTATCTTTCTTTCATTTTGAATATGATTTCATTGTTAAGTTCTTTGAATCAATTGAAGTAATTAAGGAACCCCTTTAGCCAAGGAAGTTTAAGATGTTCTTGAATAATGGAAGGCTAATGATAATACCTCTATTATATCAAAAGGGCTAGGGTTATGCATGTTGTACGTAGAATTCTCAGTGGATAGAGAGTAGTTCTTATTTTAGAATGGCAATGAAGAAGTTCAAGTTTAAGTGTTCTTTTAGAGAATCGCATAAAAGGGATGTAAATCTATAATGATTGAATTGGTAGAGGATAGAATATCTTGTGCCATAGGAGAGTGGTTGAGCTGACTATGGTTGTTGATACTTCATAATTTCTAGACAAAAGGTATGATGTTATGATTATCTAGAGGATGGCTGGTGCAAATAAGGAAAACCAATTTGGTTTTGCGTAATTTGGAAGTTAACATGTTAGACGTAAATCGTGGCACTTTAACTTTAGAAAATAGAAGTGAATAACTTGTCTATTGTTCTGTTACTTCTGTTTTAGGATCGAGAGAGAGGGCTCACCTTAACTGTGTCTAATCTGAATCAATTGGTTTCATGTACTTAGAGATATGATAAGATCTGTGAAAAGAAGTATAAATATCGTCATATACAAGGCATTCACGAGATTGATATTCAAATATTTCTTCTTAGAACGGATTGATTTAACCCCATAAGATTTTTTTCACGATTTATAGGATTTATATAAGTTAAAAGCAGTGAGGGAAATGAAGAAAACAGATTTAACGCATACATTCCTTTTATTTTACTATGTTTAATAGATGGTTGGGAAATTTTAAATTTGTTACTTTCAGTTCATACTCACAGTTCTGTTATCTAATTTATAGCAGTTCTTATGAAGCAAGTATAAAGGTCTCATATTCTTACACAATTTTTTTGCCTTTTTGTAGACAGTTCCGGCTTGCCAAAATCTCTACAAAAATTCCTTCACCTACCATTGTCTGCAAGACGACAAAACTTTACCATTTGATGATGCAATTCAATTTTTAGGTGGGTTATATGTGGTAAATGAAGAAGTTTCGTTTGTTACTCTATATGCTTCCTGCTTAATGTTTCGAAACAGTGGACTCCATTTTCAATAAATATTAAAAGTATTGGTTATACTTTAGAAGGACTCAGTGTATGATTGTTTGCTACTTTTGTGCTTACATTTATAACCTATTTTCGCTGTATTGGTTCAAGCATTTTGTGGTTCCTAACTTCCTATATCAGTGTATCATTACTGACTTTGTTGGAATGGCTATATCAGCTATTGTAATATCACATTCACATCTTGTGGTTTGTGTCTGCAATTGTTTGAGGTTAACTGCAGCCACCCACAAATGAGGAAAGAGGCAGGCTGATCTGCACTCTGCAGAAAACTGTTCAAAAGAAAACTTATGTTTTTTTATTTATGTTCATAACTTAACCAGCAACATCCAGTCAGCAGTTAAAGGCACTGTAGCAGGCCAAGTAGCAGCTGACTGTAGGGAAAAATTAGAGCA
Organism: Euphorbia pulcherrima; assembly: GCA_947683365.1. Lineage (NCBI taxonomy): Eukaryota > Viridiplantae > Streptophyta > Magnoliopsida > Malpighiales > Euphorbiaceae > Euphorbia > Euphorbia pulcherrima. The sequence goes on along the minus strand of CANTUS010000001.1, from coordinate 77,358,953 downwards.
ATCATTAGTTTATCTAGTTTTTCATTTTTTAGGTTCCTGCTTGTGTAGCATTATATTCCTATTTATAATAAATTATCCTGCATTGTAAAGCCTATCCTTTGTGGTACTGTAACTATATTTAAGATATGCAATTATCTATTAAACAGTTAGGCTGAACCTCCTAATTTTATGTCTTATGAGGTCAGGACTCTCTCTAACGAGTTCTAGCTAATCCCTAGGAAATGAGGTGGACAGAACCCTTTTAAGAAGCAAGGGACTTTTGGCTACAAAGACCCACTATGCAATTCCAATCTTGGTATAGAGATTAGAGATATATGTTATGGATGACCTCTGTGGCCTGCATTAGAACATTGAGAACTTGGTCTAGAGATTTACAAAGAGGATTGCACTAGGAACAGGGCTGAAGAAACAGTCAGTGAGGCTAGACGGAATGATGGTTTCAAAATCAATACTTATACCAATAAGATCACCTAGGGTGAGAAGAGGTCCCATGCTGGACGGAGGTCATCTGATTCCAAGGTTCTCTGAAGTCTAAACTAGAATTTCCTTAGTATGATGACTGGTCTGATTCATTCAGATTGCTGACCCCCTTGTGAACACTATTTCAGACATCAACTGATCACCTCAGAGCAAAAAGTTGATTTAGAATCCTACCATCTATAGGTTATGCTCGGTTCTAATTTTTATGTTGGAAGAAGACAGAACTTCTTGAGAAGATTTAGAAGTTACTGCATTCTATAATTAGTTAGGAAAACTGTCTAAATCCAGACCAACTGGAATCAAGGAATATCATCTCCATTTTATTTGTGCATGTTAGTTCTTTATCATCGGAACAAGAAATATATATTTTTATTAGTGGATTGGATGGGGCTATTGTAATGAAAGTTGAAATATAGTGACCCACTGATTTAACCAGCGAGTCTTAGAAGGTTTACAACTGGACAATGGGGGTAGAAAACCCGTATTACTTGTCTTGATACAAACCTTCTTTAATAATAAAGATGATAAGGAGACAGCAAGGCCAATGATCTTTAGTACAACGATAATTTATATACCTCACACTACTTTGAGGTTGAACACTTCATATGGGGATTGGTATGAGCTTTCATTCTTCCCTGGTGCATGATGTCATGTGGTCCTTCTTATTGGATTAGGCTATGCCAGAAGGCCCAATAGCACACAAACCAAGGGAAAAGTTGGAACAGTACTGTTCTGTTTAGGATTTCTCTTAGGTTTCTATTCTATTCTCTTGTTTTATTAGATTCGGATTTAGAATGAACACTTGTATCATTGTTAAGTTCCTGCTTTGTTTTCCCTTGTTAGATTTTTATATAAAATAAACATTTTTGTCACAATTAAGTTGATACCCCGAATCTCTGTGTTCTTAGGTGAGTGTACCTTTTCTAACTATTTTCTAGCAATATAAATAAGAGTGAAAATACTTCTAAGTTGCAAGAAGCATGAGATTTATTTGGATAATGTGATTATTCTAAATTCTAATTGCCTAATTAGATTCTGTTAAATATAATAAATTCCATTGGTTGTTCTTTTAAATTATCACCTGTTTTTTAAGTACCTTAGTTTCTCATAGTGTTTGGTGCATAACACGAGGAACCTTTGTTTTACAGAGCAATGTGAGAGGGATAAGTCTCGAGTTCTTGTGCATTGCATGTTGGGGAAAAACAGGTAAGAATGTGACTGAAAATGGTACATTCCCCTTGTCTACCCTTTTTGGAGACACCATGAAAGCTATCTGAAGTTCTTGAGATACGTTATGCGAAATGTTCAATGCTTTTTAATATATTGACCGAGGGACAATACCCGTGTTTTTGATAGGTCTACTGCAATTGTCGTTGCTTATTTGATGAAGTCCAAAGGATGGAGACTTTCTCAAGGTTACCAGTTGGTGAAGGAGCGAAGACCATGTGTTGAGTTAAGCCAAGGTATGTCTATCATCATACAATATGCTTGCATATATTCACTTGTAAGAGCACATGTCAGAATGTTTTGATTTATTCTATTCAAATTATTGCTTGTTCTGTTTTATTTGCATTCATCTGAGAGCTATGAAGCATGGACACTCCAAAACCTGGAGTGTTGCCGTGTCGGACACGTATCGGACACCGACACTCTCCAGACACTTGTCGGACACGTGTCCGACACTCTAAATTTCAAACGGACAGTCCATGTAGGATGGACACTTCCCGGACACTTCACGTAGAAGTTAATGAATCCCCTTTGTGGAAGTATGTGACAAAAATAGAAAATCGTAGTGGGAGTGGGCTAATACGGCATTTAAATGCAACAATGTGGGCAAGAAAAGTAAGGGTCATACACTAGAGTTAAATCACATTTGTTGCACAAAACTGGTAAAGGTATTGAAATGTGCAATAAAGTAACAAGACATGACATAACAAATATTTTGGATTTGTTTTGTAATTGATCAAATTACTATTGATGATATGGATTTTATTATATATGAATATTTATGTTTGACAATTTATTTTAGTTGCCGTGTCCTAGCCGTGTCCAAATGCATATTTTTTCCAAATTGACGTGTCCGCATGTCCGTGATGTGTGTCGTGTCGGATACTCGGGGCGTGTCCGTGCAACCTAGTCTGAGAGCATATGTGCTGAAATGGACTGCTTTATATTGTTCATTTATGTTTTTGTTTAATATTGTGCCTTGATATTAAAGAACTCCATAGTGCTAGACGGAAAATTTATGTCAATCTCGAGGTTTAGAAACTTCTTGTTTGGTTGATTACATTTGGCCAATGCATAACAACCTCCCTCAAGTTGTCTCATATTACCTACTGTCCCCGGAACTTTGAAAAGATTCCCGTAGCTCCATTAACTTTCAAAAAGTGCACCCGTTTGCCCCTTGAATGCCACATGTCAGCTTCTAGTTGGTTTGACTTTTCAAAGAAGCCATTCTCCTGATTTTTCTGTCGCCAACAAAACCAACACGTGACGTGGCGTTTAGGGCAAACTGGTGCACATTTTCAAAGTTCAGGGGCCTTTTTGAAGTTCAGGAGGGCAATAGGCTAAATGGGACAACTTGAGGGAGGTGGTGATGCCTTAGGCTGTTCTATTTTCATACAAAACTTGGTGAGGCTTCTATTTCTTTTACTGTTGTTAGAATGTCTGAAAAATGGTCTCATCTGAATTTTTCTCTTGAATTTCAGCTGTGTACCAGCAGTTGCAGGAATATGAGCAAAAGATATTTGGGACAGCTGATACCAATAGCCCTGCCTTGTCCAGTTTTCAACCTGGTGGGGCGCCATCCTTCAGCTTCGGCTTTCCCAAGGCTATTGATCCAATTCCTGCTACAGCTTTCAATAATATGACTTCCACTTCTATTTTTTCTCGCCCTTTAGGGATTTCTCCACATGAATTTCAGTTTGGTGCCAGTCCTCCTCAAAATTCATCAAACCCAAATGGAGGGGACATGTCAATGGATACATGAGCTTTCAAGTAGAGCTTACAATGAACATTTCAGGGAGGTGAAACAAGTTGTCCACAGGATCAAACTGGATTTTATGATATGAAATGTGGAATTCTTTTTGGTATACAGAAATGTCAAGAGCATAGCTAAAATTGCTATGTATTTGCTGCTCGTGCAAGAATAGGATGGACGATTATATCAATACCCAAAAAAACTACAGTGGAAAAATTGTGCTACATTGATGTGGTTTTAAAAACCTGCAAATCCAGAACGTTTAATTTAATATATTGTTTTGGTTTGTTCATTCTCACTTGTTAAGGTGATTTTGATAGTCTCTTGATCTCTTTGCATGCTGAAAAATATCAAGTTCGATTATTCGTATGTACTCCACTGCTACTTCACAATGATCAAAAGTAATGAATTGGAGAGCATGGCATGGTCGATAGTATTTCTCAAATTTGAAATTTCTATGTTAGCTCTAGCGAAGCCGAGTTTACAAGGCAGTAGAAGCTTCTGCGGGATTTGATTCGGTTCTTAGCTTTTCAACTCTTGATCATCTTGGACGTGAGCAATAGACTTAACATGCACAATTATATTTTTGTTATTGAACTTACAGTAACAAATTGAAACTCAGGAGGTCAAATGCTCTAAATAAAAGTGAAAAAATAATTACAAACACCGACATTCAGAAACTTGTAAAGATGGGCATGGACAAAGAAAGAAAAGAAAAATTTTAATAAAAAATTATGTCAAGAATGGGATTCGAACCCATGCCCTTTCGGACCAGTACCTGAAACTGGCGCCTTAGACCAACTCGGCCATCTTGACCTTATGCCAAATCAATTAGTTTGTATATCTTGTTGTTTTACTTTCTACACTCCAGTCCTTTTCATTAAAGTCTACGCATAATTATTGTGATGGCAAGATTTTGTGGTTTACATAAAATAAAGAAAAATACAAGATTCAAGTATTTGTGCATTTTCTCAATGTTGACACTTTCAGGAGATTTTACACGGGCAATTTCACATGGAAAAATGACGTTTGATATATAATTTGTTATGTACGTGGATGAAGCCCAAAACATTATAAATGTAGACCTATTAATATATATCGAAATGTATTTAAATCATTTGTACAAGATAAAAGATCCCGTCATTTATAGTTTAGTTGGTAAAATGAGTGCATAGGCTTTGTCAAGAACTAATAAAATGTGAACTTTGAATTACGCTGAGGCTTTGAGCAAAGTACCTAAGATGTTGGAGTGAAAATTTAGTGATTGGCACTAAAAACTAACTTTTGACCTATACCTCTCATGTATGTAGGAGTTCACCTTGTTTGCTTTAATAATTTAACTAGTTCATATGAAAATTCAATATAATTTAACGAAACATATTGTGTTGAGAGGGAGACAAAAGTTCTCTTTGAAGACACTTTAAAACTATTTTTCCAACAAAAATGAGATTAGTCTTAGGCTATTGAAAACGGTTTAATATATGCTCCAGATAAGGCAAACATATAAAAATGTGACACAAAGGTCCCGTATGGTAGCCTAACAAAGAGCTTGCCTTTTGCTTTTTGAAACTTAATGGAGATAATTAAGATAACAGCAGTAGTGTTTGGTTAGATATAAACCTATTTAGAGGTTGCTTTTTCTTGGATTTAACTGTTTCTTTTTTTCTAAACCTCAGCAAAACAGGGATTTTGCAAGAGTCATGGTCTGAATGATTTTATCCTCACCTCTTTTATTAATTACTAATTGATTTAAAATATGTCCATTTTATTACTTCTCTAAAAACCAAACACAAACTATGATTACAAAATCTAATTGAAAGGATTAAATAAAGAGAAGGAATCCAAATTGCAAAGTAGTGAAGCCAAAACCTTTTTTTTTTTACTGAAAGAGGATGGTCTCATTAAATAGATTTAGAGTCAATTACAGCTCTAATTAAAGATGGACAAGAATTAAACCAAGTCCCCCTACATGTCGAAGAATCTGCCGCCCCAAGAAGCAAACGAGTAACACGATTCGCAGACCTATTAGCATAGACTAGCTTAAAGTTGGAAAAACTAGAAATAAAAGCCTTACAATCATCTAAAATGGCACTTGTGAAAATGCCGTACCTGGATCCGATATTTCAGAATTGAATTACTACGAACTTGCTTGAATCTATGATGGAATTCCTGCAAAACAACACACAACTTGGGGGCGATCGGTGCTATCCCGTGGAGGACCCTCCGATGCCTAAGTCAGTAAAGGGTTCTAAGGAATATAATGAAAGTAAGTGTGAGAGTGTTAAGATACCTGTTGAACTGACCTATGAGCCTATTTATATGCACATGAATTGCCCTATTTCTGGTGAAAAAAGGAGTCCGAATTACGATGAGTTTAGGACTTTTCATGTATATCTGATCTGTAACACCCCCTTTATAGGAAGTGCCACAGTAACTATAATCATCCAATAAATAACTCTACTCCATTACATGAAGTTCAATACTTATAGATTTAATATGTACAAATACAAATATAATGTTTCCAACTCCAAATTATTTCTCAATGCTAATTATTTTCCAAATTTCTCAATACCACTTTATATTTCTCACATTATCTAGTACATGCCATTATTCTACAAACCATAATATTACATTAAATTACAAATCCACCTCGAGTCTTTTCTTATTTGCTCTTCAAGCTGATCCACTTATATCACTTTGGTCCAAGCAATCTACAAATCTCCACCTACGTGTAGAAAAACAACTACACGCTAAGCAATTTGCTTAGTGGTGTCCATAAAAGAAATACAACAATTTTGAACATTTTTAACACTTTAAAATAGAAACCAAGATTGTTCATTAGTCAAAAACAAATTAAACAACTTTATAAAACCAAATCACAAGTAATCCTTTTAAAGTACAATCAAATTTATATCCAATTTTTCCAAACACTTTAACCATATATTGCTCAAAGTAAACAAGTCCTGAATAATGGTAAAATGGATATGGGAGCGGACAAGCCCGAAGCCGAAGCTTCAATATCAATATATCGGTCAAGCCCGAAGCCGAAGCTTCAAAATCAATATATCGGTCAAGCCCCCGAAGCTTCAATATCAATATATATATATATATATATATATATATATATATATATATATATATATATATATATCGGCCAAAGCCCGAAGCCAAAGCTTTAATTGTTTGTACAGTACTGTACCCCCCTTTATTGGCTCCAATCTACCCAGACCCATATTCTACTCGTTTAATAAGGGCAATAAATCAAAGAAACACCTTAAAAGTTTTAGTATAAACCATCAATCATAATTCAACATAACTTCAGTAATTAAGAGATTCAAATCCCAAATTTTAAAGCATCAAACTTCAATTAAAACTCAATAAAATCAATATTCATGCTTTCAAGAAATTTTCAAATTCTGTGACCTGACTTCCCTTGCATTTTTCACTATCAAAACATTACCCAATCGAAGAACTTTCTTCTAAACATAATTAGCCACATGTCTCAGATTTCCAAAACCACCAGAATCATAGAAATCCAAATTGTATAACCAAGGTTATGATCAAAATACTAAACAATGTGCAAAGCTGAGATTTTCCAAAAACAGATTTCATGACTCAATTTCAAACAAAAATTTCACATTGCAAAGAACGAAATTCAACAAGGTTTGTTTTAAACATATATTCCTTACTTTCTGTAGATATCAATAGAATCAAGAATCAATCAAATCGGATTTATATAGCAAGAGAAAACATTAAAACAAAACAGGTATAGAAATCTGGAAAATTTTCCGAAAAATCGATAAATCGAAATTTGAGACACAAACCTTTTTCTAAGCTCGTACTAGCTCTCTTCTACCTCTTTTGCCTTTGATTTACTTGCACTAGCTTCCTCTACAACAGCCATATATAATTCTATCAAGATATTGTATAAATAAACTTTCTAATACCATAAATATGCTTAATCTACCATGAATTCTACTAATTAAGCTTTAATTTCACCAAAAATCACTCACCTCAAAATTCGGATTACTATTCATCCGAATCTTAAAATCTGAAATCCGCTTCTTCTAACCTCAATTCACTGAAATTGATGATGATAGATGATTTTATGATCGATTTCTAACAAGAATTTGAAGTTAAATCGAAGAAATTGAAAGTTTTTAGATTATAGAAAATTTGATAAAGGATAGGAAGAGAGAAAAATGGAGAAGAAGATGAAGGGATATGCAGGAGATGATATATATATATATATATATATATATATATATATATATATATATATATATATATATATATATATATCCAATTTTCTATAATGCCCTTGAACAAATAATTAAATGCCCAATTCATCCATCTAACTTAATTAACTCTTATTTCCTCATGTCTTATATCCAATAACAATAATAACAATAAAAATAATTTTCATGATATTTTAATATCATAGTAATTTATTATAAGCAAATTTTGGAATTTCGGCTCGTTATAATTCTCCCCCTCTTATGAATTTTCGTCCTCGAAAATTACCTGAAAACAATTGCGGATATTGAATTTTCATTGTATCCTCCGGTTCCCAAGTTGCTTCTTCAACCTTATGATTCTTCCAAAGTACTTTTACCAATGGAATAGACTTGTTTCTCAATTGTTTAACCTCTCTCACCAAGATTTGTACCGGTTCCTCTTCATACGTCAGGTCGGGTTCGATTTCTATGACATCAGGAGATAAGATATGTGATGGATCTGATATGTATCTCCTTAACATCGACACATGGAACACATTATGAATTTTGTCGAGCATCGGAGGTAGTGCCAACCGATAAGCTACCGGTCCAACCTTCTCTATAACCTCATATGGGCCAATGAATCTCGGACTGAGCTTGCCTTTCTTGCCAAATCGTAGGACTTTCTTCCAAGGAGATACTTTGAGAAATACTTTATCCCCCACTTCATAAGTAATGTCTTTTCTTTTTAGATCAGCATAAGATTTTTGTCTATCCGATGCAACCTTCAATCTTTCTTGAATAAATTTTACCTTGTCCATTATCTCCTGAATTAAATCCACTCCCACAATCTTATTTTCACTAAGCTCGGTACAATATAATGGAGTTCGACATTTTCTTCCATACAATGCTTCATATGGCGCCATTTGTATGCTTGACTGATAGCTGTTATTGTAGGCAAACTCCATGAGGGACAAATACTTATCCCAACTCCCCTCAAATTCAATGATACAACTTCCCATCATGTCTTCTAACACCTGAATTACTCTTTCAGATTGACCATCTGTTTGAGGATGAAATGAAGTACTGAAATAAAGTTTACTACCTAAGGCTTCTTGCAACTTCTTCTAAAATCTCGAAGTAAATCTTGGATCTCGGTCAGAAATGATTGAAATAGGCACTCCGTGTAGCCTTACTATCTCATCTACATATAACTGAGCCAACTTATTAAGTGAATAATTCATCCTAACTGGAAGAAAGTGGGAGACTTTGTCAATCTATCTACAACAACCTACAGTGCATTATGTTTCTTCTGTGAAAGTGGTAAAGACGTCACGAAGTCCATTATGATTCTTTCCCATTTCCATTCTGGAATTGTTATAGGTTGCAACAATCCATAAGGAACTTGATGTTCTGCTTTCACCTGTTGATAAGTTGGATATTGAGCAACATAGTTAGTAATGTCTTTCTTCATTCCATTTCACCAATAATGGCTCTTCAAATTTTGGTACATCTTGTTTGCTCCTGGATGCATCGCATAAGGACTACTATGCACCTCATGTAAAATATTCTTCTTTATTTCTTCATTGTTTGGCACACACAGTCTATCTTCAAAATATAGACATCCATCTTCTTGAACCATACAGTTGTCTATGATACCCACTTGTGTCCTTGCTCGAATGACCTTCAAGTCATCATCTTTATTTTGTGCTTGCTTAACCTGTTGTAGTAGTACAGGTTGAATCTTCAATTTTGCAATTAAGGCTCCACCACTAGTAAGAGCTAACCCCGTATTCATAGCCCTTAGTGCCATCATTATCTTTCTATTGAGAGCATCTGCCACCACATTAGCCTTTCCTGGATGGTAATCAATAAGACAATCGTAATCTTTAATGAATTCCATCCACCTTCTCTGCCTTAAACTTAACTCTTTGTGTGTTGGCAAATATTTCAAGCTTTTGTGATCTGTATAATATAACATTTTTCTCCATAAAGATAGTGTCGCCAAATTTTCAAGGCAAAGACTATTGCAGCCATTTCCAAATCATGAGTAGGATAATTCTTTTCATGATTCTTCAATTGCCTGGAAGCATAGGCAACCACTTTCCCTTCTTGCATCAAAACACACCCCAGACCACTATGTGAAGCATCACTATAGATTACAAAGTATTTTCTAGGCTCTGGTTGGGTAAGGATGGGTGCTTTTGTCAACATCGCCTTCAACTTCTCAAAACTTTCTTGGCACTTATCATTCCACTCAAATTTTGCATTCTTTTGAAGATCAGCGGGGCAGCAATGACTGAAAATCCCTTCACAAATCTTCTATAATAACATGCTAAACTAAGAAAACTTCTGACTTTCGTAGGGTTCTTTGGTGGATTCCATTCTACAACTGCTTCTATCTTTTTAGGATCCACTTTAATTCCTTCTGCAGAAACAACATAGCCTAAGAAAGAAATTTCTTCAAGCCAAAACTCATATTTGCTAAGTTTAGCATATAATTTATTTTCCCTCAAAGTTTGGAAGACTATCCGCAAATGTTGATCATGCTCTTCCCGTGACTTAGAATACACCAAAATGTCATCAATGAAAACCACTGCAAACCTGACTAAATATAAGTAAAAGACACAGTTCATAAGGTCCATAAATGCTGCTGGTGCATTAGTTAGACCAAATGGCATCACCAAAAATTTATAGTGCCCATATCTGGTTCAGAACGCCGTCTTTACAATATCATCATCTTTCACTCTCATCCGATAGTAACCCTATCTCAAATCAATCTTGGAGAAGTATTTGGCACCCTTGAGTTGATCAAATAAGTCTTCAATCCTTGGCAATGGATACTTGTTTTTCACTGTCAATTTATTCAACTCCCGGTTATCAATATATAATCGGAGCGACCCATCTTTCTTCTTAACAAACAACACTGGTGCACCCCACGGGGATATACTCGGGCATATGAATCCTTTGTCTAACAATTCTTGCAACTGAATCTTCTAATCTTTCAGTTCGGCAGGCGCCATTCTGTATGGTGCTTTGGATACTGGTGTGGTACCCGGTAATACATCAATTGCAAATTCTACCTCTCTTTCTGGTGGCAGCCCTAGTAGTTCTTCTGGAAATACATCGAGAAAATCACATACCGTAGGAATATTCTGCAATTCTAACTCACCTTTCTTTGATTCTAAAGCGAAGATTAGGTAGGCCTGACATCCCTTCCTAACAAGTCTTTTAGTCTTCATAAAAGAAATCATGTTACAGAGATAATCTAATCTTCCCCCCACGATAACTATTTCTTCTCCATCAGAAACTTGAAGTGACATTCTTTTGTTTTTGCAATCCACCATAGCTCAATGTTCCGATAACCAATTCATTCCTAAGATAACATCGTAATCTCGAAAAGGTAACTCATTTAAATTTGCATGGAAAAGTTGATGTTCAATCATAATAGGGCAATTCATATACACTTTGCTTACTATCACACTGTGTCCTAAAGGATTAGTCACTTCAATATTTTCTCCTAATTCTTCTACATGCAACCCTTTCTCTTGTGCTAATGCAATACATATATATGAATGAGATGAACCAGGATCTATCAAAGCATAAATATTGTGATTAAAGAATGAAAATTTACACAATAGCTTCAGTAGATTCCCGAGTCTCAGGCCCTCGGATTGCATAACTTCGCGCCATTCCTCCTGGTCTACCACTCTATGGTGCTTGTTGAGATACATCATGTCCACTTGAACCACTAGCATTTCCTCTTCCCCTTCCTCTTCCACCTTGCATTCTAGGAGTAGGAACTATTGCAGGTGCAGATGTACTTATCTGTCTATGAGGATAATTTGCAATCAAATGTTCTCCCGAGCCACATTTAAAGCAGACTCTACCTTTTCCCCAACATTCCCCTGTATGTATCCTTCCACAATTAGAACATTGTGTAATATTTCCTCTACCTCAACCTGAAGGTACACTAGCTGCTGACCCCGTACTTATGTTTTGTCTCGGTGAAAACCCTCTGAAATGAGATTGTGTCTGTTCTGATGTTCCCTTCTCTTTCTTACTTGGAGATTCTAAACTAGCTAGACCCTGTGATCCCTTTTGAAATCCAGATCTTTTAGCCATTCTTTGTTGTCTATCTGAATTGATCTTCTTAATGCCCGTAGCAGCATCAACCAAGTCATTGAACACTCTAATCTTTTGTGTAAGTAAATGCACTATAATTTCATCATTCAGCCCATCCTTAAATCTCTTACATCGCTTTACTTCACTGTTAACTATATCATGAGCATACCTCTCGAGTTTGAGGAATTGATCTTTATATTCTGATACAGTCATTCGTCCATATCTCAAAGACAAGAACAATTTCTTCTGCTCATCTTTGAATCGTTCACTAACGTACTTCTTGTCAAATTATTCTAAGAAAAGACCCCAAGTGATTTCTCCGGGGCGCCTTTCTCTCACAATATTATCCCACCACCTCCTAGCTTATTCTTTGAGTAGACCTTGCACACAGTCTAATCTCTCTTCAACTGTAAAATAAAGCCTAGTCATACACCATTTAGTATGATTAAGCCAATCTTTTGCAAATGCAGTATTCACCGCGTCCCCTTTGAAGTCATCAGCCGGAAGCTTCTTGATTCTTTCAAGAGGAGTTCTCTCCTCTCTTCTTTCAACATGAGGTACTATATGAACTTAGGGGATTGGTATGTTTTAAAGTACTTGTGTAATTACTTCAGTAGTCATATGCTGAAGTAAAGCAACTTGTGCTGGAGTAGGTTGTTCTGGAAAGCCATGAACTGGTGGAGGTTCATGTCTTTGTTCATCCCCTTGTCTAATACAAATTGTACTCTCAACATCCTCTTCCTCATTCTGGTTGTGACTACTACTAGCCATTACTTATTCCTGAAAATTGGACCAAAGTGGATCAAACAACTAACATAACATATTTATATCCTAAATGGCATGTACATACTAGTCCTAAAATCGCCTAAACCTCAGATTTGATACCATCAGATGTAACACCCCCTTTATAGGAAGTGCCACAGTAACTATAATCACCCAATAAATAACTCTACTCCATTATATGAAGTTCAATACTTATAGATTTAATATGTACAAATACAAATATAATGTTTCCAACTCTAAATTATTTCTCAATGCTAATTATTCTCCAAATTTCTCAATACCACTTTATATTTCTCACATTATCTTGTATATGCCATTATTCTACAAACCATAATATTATATTAAATCACAAATCCACCTCGAGTCTTTCCTTATTTGCTCTTCAAGCTAATCCACTTATACCACTTTGGTCCAAGCTATCTACAAATCTTCACCTACGTGTAGAAAAACAACTACACGCTAAGCAATTTGCTTAGTGGTGTCCATAAAAGAAATACAACAATTTTAAACATTTTTAACACTTTAAAATAGAAACCAAGATTGTTCATTAGTCAAAAACAAATTAAACAACTTTATAAAACCAAATCACAAGTAATCCTTTCAAAGTACAATCAAATTTATATCCAAATTTTCCAAACACTTTAACCATATATTGCTCAAAGTAAATGAGTCCTGAATAATGGTAAAATGGATATGGGAGCGGACAAGCCCGAAGCCGAAGCTTCAATATCAATATATCGGTCAAGCCCGAAGCCGAAGCTTCAAAATCAATATATCGGTCAAGCCCGAAGCCGAAGCTTCAAAATCAATATATCGGTCCAGCCCGAAGCTAAAGCCAAAGCTTCAATATCAATATATATATATATCATAATATCGGCCAAAGCCCGAAGCCAAAGCTTCAATTGTTTGTACAGTACTGTACCCCCTTTATTGGCGCCAATCTATCCTGATTCGTATTCTGCTCGTTTAATAAGGGCAATAAATCAAAGTAACACCTTAAAAATTTCAGTATAAACCATCAATCATAATTCAACATGACTTCAGTAATTAAGAGATTCAAATCCCAAATTTTAAAGCATCAAACTTCAATTAAAACTCAATAAAATCAATATTCATACTTTCAAGAAATTTCCAGATTTTGTGACCTGACTTCGCTTGCATTTTTCACTATCAAAACATCACCCAATCGAAGAACTTTCTTCTAAACATAATTAGCCACATGTCTCAGCTTTCCAAAACCACCAGAATCATAGAAATACAAATTGTATAACCAAAGTTATGATCAAAATACTAAACAGTGTACGAAGCTGAGATTTTCCGAAAACAGATTTCATGACTCAACTTCAAACGAAAATTTCACATTGAAAACGAACGAAATTCAACAAGGTTTGTTCTAAACATATATTCCTTACTTTCTCTAAATATCAATAGAATCAAGAATCATTTAAATCGGATTTATATAACAAGAGAAAACATTAAAACAAATTAGGTATAGAAATCTAGAAAATTTTCCGAAAAACCGATAAATCGAAATTTGAGACACAAACCTTTTTCTAAGCTCGCACTAGCTCTCTTCTACCTCTTTTGCCTTTGATTTGCTTGCACTAGCTTCCTCTACAACAGTCATATATAATTCTATCAAGATATTGTATAAATAGACTTTCTAATACCATAAATATGCTTAATCTGCCATGAATTCTACTAATTAAGCTTTAATTTCACCAAAAATACTCACCTCAAATTTGGTTTACTATTCATCCGAATCCTAAAATGTGTAATCCTCTTCTTCTAACCTCCATTCAGTGAAATTAATGATGATAGAGGGCTTTATGATCGATTTCTAACAAGAATTTAAAGTTAAATCGAAGAAATCGGAAGTTTTTAGATTATAGAAAATTTGATAAAGGATAGGAAGAGAGAAAAATGGAGAAGAAGATGAAGGGATCTGCATGAGATGATATATATATATATATATATATATATATATATATATATATATATATATATATATATATATATATATATGTATTTCTAATTTCCTATAGTGCCTTTGAACAAATAATTAAATGCCCAATTCATCCCTCTAACTTAATTAACTCTTATTTCCTCATGTCTTATATCCAATAACAATAATAACAATAAAAATTATTTCCATGATATTTTAATACCATAGTAATTTATTATAAGCAAATTTTGGAATTTCGGTTCGTTACATGGTCCTTGTACCCCAAGTAGATTAGGATAAGGATAGAGGAGGGAATATATGGATTAGAGTTAGACCTAGATTCTCCTTTCTCGTAGGTCACGGAGATGCCTTTGAGTCGGCCATGAACCGTCTAGAGATCATGATCGAACAAGGCTGCTCGTGGTCTCTAGCTTTGCATGTTCGCTGGCTAGGATGAGAATCCAGCCAGTTTCAGGTTTAGCCGAGAGAGCGAGCCACACAGCTCTTTGTTGACCCGGTCTCCAGGAAGAGACGGGCAAGATATACATAGTAAGTTATCAGAAGCCCCCCTACAAGTGTGAGAAGTTCTTTAGGGCTTCTGGAGATGTGAGCCGGCTTGATTTCAAGCAGCCTGATGTTTAGGGCTACGTGGCCAGTTGCCGTTCAAGCATTCTTGAAGCTTCCAAGGGAAGTTTGAGTCTTTTCGCATGTTCTAGCGGTAGAGGTGAATTTCGAAATTCAAAACCAGCCTAACCTTAATTGACACGTGGCACTGCGCTTCTGATCTTTAATGATTGTGACTCTTCATTTCTGTTCTTCTTCCTATTTAAACGTTGCTTTTTTTTTCACGCACCCCTTTACTTTCGCTTGCCTGATTTTCTCTGCTTCTCTTTGGTGAATTTTTGCTTCCAAACTTTGCTTTTTATGGCGACCTCTGCTTCCTCAGACTTCTTTTCCCTTGCAAGTAAGTACTTTTCCTCCTTCTTTGAGAATTTCATGCTTATTGCTGCTATGTCTTGAATCGTTGTGTTTATCCTTAATTCTATGATTTAATTAGCTTAGTCGAACCACTTGCTTATCTTTTTAAAAAGTTATAATGCATCCCCAGCTCTTAGGTTAGAATTCCTCGAAATTTTGAGTGCCTTTGCTAAGGGGAATAGTTTTAATTTAGCATTGGTGGAATCTGGGTTTCTTTGGACCGGATTCTGGGTTTGTGCATGAACTGTGATGAATATGATAAACATATTCTTAAGGTTGAACCCCTTCTGGATGAAAAAATAACCATAGATCTTGATAGAGTGGCTAGATCCCCCTCTAACTTGTTCTAGGCTTTTTGCTTTCTTTTTAGGCGATCATGACCTCCACCACCTCCATAAGTACCAGCTCGACAGATAGGTTGTTTGATGAATATTGTGCCGAGTTTCATGACTCAGAGTCAAGGTGCTATATAAGTATTGACCCATCTAACATTCATTCTAACATTAGGATTAAAAGAACAACCGGGAGGATGGGCCGAGTAGAGGGTAATGAAGAGAGGGTGGCATCCGGTCAGGCCGCCTCCAGCTTATAAATACACACTTCCGACCCAGCGTGGGCAGGTAGCAGCGGTGAGGGCGATGAGGTAGAGAAGCCAAGACCTCTTGAATGCCCCTACTATGGACCCATGGGGTATAGGAAGAAAAGAGCCACTAATAGGGTTAAGGCCAAGACGGTGGTGGGACCATTCGGGCCAGTTTTAAAGGAGAAAAAGGTGACTCCTTGTATTGAGGATATGGTGTCAATACTCAGCCGGTGGAGATACACTTTGAGAGGGCCACCTTCCCTTAGATGCGAAGTTGCAGAGTGATGCTTCCGACTAAAAAGTAATGGGTCCATCAGCCGCTTGAAGGATGGTTCAGCCTATACTTAGAGCAGACTTAGTTTGGCTTCGTCTATCCTTTCCCCCAAGCCATATACGACCTTCTCAATTATTGGAAGGTGTGCTCGGCTTAAATTCACCCTAACTGTTGGAGTGATATAGTCGGTCATTATCACCTGTGCGAGAACCTGGGTCTTGGTTTTGATGAGATGTTCTTCAGGTGGATCGCCTCCTATAAGATGAATAAAGGTAAGGACAACCTACATCTTTCGCACAAGAACGGGTTCTATTCCTTCACCCATAGAGCTAATTCAGTGAAGAATTTTAAGCAATTCTTCATCTTTATTGAGCTAAAAGATGGGACCTGTAACGAACCGAAATTCCTAAAAAAAAAATTGCTTATAATAAATTACTATGGTATTAAAATATCATGGAAATTATTTTAATTGTTATTATTGTTATTGGATATAAGGCATGAGGAAATAAGAGCTAATTAAGTAAGAGGGATGAATTGGGCATTTAATTATTTGTCCAAGGGCAATATTGGAAAAAAAAACAAACAAACAAATACATTACAGCCTCTTCTCTTCCCTTATCCATCATTCTTCATTTCCTTCTTCTCCATTTATCCCTTACCAAAATTTTTCCATTATCCAAAAACTTCCGATTTCTTCAATTCAACTTCAAATTCTTGTTAGAAATCGATCCTTAAGCCCTCTATCATCATCAATTTCAGTCAAACAAGACTAAAAGAGGAGGATTTCAGATTTTAAGGTTCGTATGAATAGTAACCTGAGTTTGAGGTGAGTGATTTTTGGTGAAATTAAAGCTTAATTAGTAGAATTCATGGTAGATTAAGCATATTTATGGTATTAGGAAGTTTATTTATGCAATATCTTGATAGAATTATATATGGCTGTTGTAGAGGAAGCTATTGCAAGTAAATCAAAGGCAAAAGGGGTAGAAGAGAACTAGAAAGAGCATAGAAAAATGTTTGTGTCTCGAATTTCGATTTCTCGGTTTTTCGGGAAATTTTCCAGATTATATATCTGTTTTGTTTTAATGTTTTCTCTCATTATATGAATCCAATTTGAACGATTCTTGATTCTATTTATATCTACAGAAAGTAAGGAATATATGTTCAGAAGAACCTTATTGAATTTCATTCGTTTTCAATATGAAATTTTCGTTTGAAGTTGAGTCACGAAATCTGTTTTCGGAAAATCTCAGCTTGGTATACTGTTTAGTATTTTGATCATAACTTTGGTTATAAAATTTGGATTTCTGTGATTCTGGTGGCTTTGGAAATCTGAGACATGTGTCTAATTATGTTTAGAAGAAAGTTCTTTGATTGGATGATGTTTTGATAGCGAAAAATGCAGGGGAAGTCAGGTTACGAAACCTGGAAAAAAATTCTGGAAAGTATGAATATTGATTTTATTGAGTTTTAAGTTTGATGCTTAAAAATTTGGGATTTGGATTTCTTAATTACTGAAGTTATGTTGAATTATGATTGATGGTTTATACTGTAATTTTTAAGATGTTACTTTGATTTATTGCCCTTATTAAACGAGTAGAATACGGGTCAGGGTAGATTGGCGCCAATAAAGGGGGGTACAGTACTGTACAAACAATTGAAGCTTTGGCTTCGGGCTTTGGCCGATATTATGATATATATATTGATATTGAAGCTTTGGCTTCGGGCTTGACCAATATGTTGATTTTGAAGCTTCGGCTTTGGGCTTGACCGATATATATTGATTTTGAAGCTCCGGCTTCGGGCTTGACCGATATATTGATTTTGAAGCTTCAGCTTCAGGCTTGTCCGCTTCCGTATCCATTTTACCGTTATTCAGGACTTGTTTACTTTGGACAATATGTGGTTCAAGTGTTTGGAAAAATTGGATACATATTTGATTGTACTTTGAAAGGATTACTATATAAGTTTTGTGACTTGGTTCCATAAAGTTGGTTAATTTATTTTTGACTTATAAATATACTTTATTTCTATTTTAAAAATATTCAAAGTTGTTATATTTTTTTATGGACACCACTAAGCAAATTGCTTAGGGTGTAGTTTTTTTTTCTACACGTAGGTGGAGAACTTGTAGATAGCTTGGACCAAAGTGGTACAGGTGGATCAGCTTAAAGAGCAAATAAGGAAAAACACGAGGTGGATTTGTAATTTAATATAATATTATGGTTTATAGAATAATGGCATGTACTAGAGAGTAAGAAATGTAAAGTGGCATTGTGAAATATTTGGAGAATAATTTGGAGTCTAAAACATTATATTGGTATTTGTACATATTGTAAATCTATAAGTATTGAACTCTATATAGTGGAGTAGAGTTGTTTATTGGGTGATTATTGTTAGGTGGCGCTCTCTCTATATAGGGGGGAGGGGCGTTACATTTGTTGGTATCAGAGCTGAGGTTTAGGCGATTCTAGGACTAGTATGTACATGCCATTTAAGATATAAATATGTTATGTTAGTTGATTGATCCACTTTGGTCCAATTTTCAAGAATAAGAATGGCTAGTAGTAGTCACAACCAGAGTAAGGAAGAGGTTGCTGAGAGTACTGTCCGTATTAGATAAGGGGATGAACAAAGACATGAACCTCCACCAGTTCATGGCTTTCCTGAACAACCTACTCCAGCACAAGCTGCTTTACTTCACATATGACTACTGAAGTAATCACACAAGTACTACGAAACATACAAATCCCTTAAGTTCCTGTAGTACCTCATGTTGAAAGAAGAGAAGAGAGAACTACTCTTGAAAGAATCAAGAAGCTTCCGGCTGATGATTTCAAATGGGATACAATGAATCCTGCAATTGCAAAAGATTGGCTTGATCATACTAAATGGTGTATGACTAGGCTTCATTTTACAGATGAAGAGAGATTAGACTATGTGCAAGGTCTACTCAAAGAATAAGTTAGGAGGTGGTGGGATAATATTGTGAGAGAAAGGCGACCTGGAGAAATCACTTGGGGACTTTTCTTGGAACAATTTGATAAAAAGTATGTTAGTGAACGATTCAAAGATGAGCAGAGGAAATTGTTTTTATCTTTGAGACAAGGACGAATGACTGTATCAGAATATGAAGTTCAATTCCTCAAACTCGAGAGGTATGCTCGTGATATCGTTGACAGTGAAGTGAGGCGATGTAAGAGATTCGAGGATGGGTTGAATGATGAAATTAGAGTGCATTTACTTGCACAAAGGATTAGGGTGTTCAATGACTTGGTTGATGCTGCTACGGGCATTGAGAAGATTAATTCAGATAGACAACAAAGAATGGCTAAAAGGTCTGGATTTTAAAAGGGATCACAGGGTCCAGCTAGTTCAGAATCTCTAAGTAAGAAACAGAAGGGAACATCAGAACAAACACAATCTTATTTCAAAGGGTTTTCACCGAGATAAACCATAAGTACGGGATCAACGGCTAGCGTACCTTCAGGTAGAGGTAGAGGAAATATTCCACAATGTTCTAATTGTGGGAGGATGCATACAGGGGTATGTTGGGGAAAAGGTAGAGTCTGCTTTAAATGTGACTCTAGGGAACATTTGATTACAAATTGTCCTCAAAGACAGATAAGTACATCTGCACCTATAGTAGTTCCTACTCCTACAATGCAAGGTGGAAGAGGAAGGGGAAGAGGAAATGCTAGTGGTTCAAGTGGACATGATGTGGCTCAATAAGCACCGTAAAGTGGTAGACCGGGAGGTATGGCGTGAAGTTATGCAATCCGAGGGCCTGAGACTAGAGAATCTACCGAAGTTATTTTCGGTAAATTTTCATTCTTTAATCATGATGTTTATGCTTTGATAGATCCTGGTTCATCTCATTAATATATATGTACTCCATTAGCACAAGAGAAAGGGTTGCATGTAGAAGAATTAGGAGAAAATATTAAAGTGACTAATCCCTTAGGACACAGTGTGATAGTAAACAAAGTGTACATGAATTGCCCTATTATGATTCGACATCAACTTTTCCATGCAAATTTAATTGAGTTACCTTTTCGAGATTATGATGTTATCTTGGGAATGGATTGGTTATCGAAACATCGGGCTATGGTGGATTGCAAAAATAAAAGAATGCCACTTCAAGTTTCTGATGGAGAAGAAATAGTTATCGTGGGTGAAAGATCAGATTATCTCTATAATATAATTTCTTTTATGAAGACTAAACGGCTGGTTAGGAAGGGATGTCAGGCCTACCCAATCTTCACTCTAGAATTGAAGGAAGGTGAGTTAGAATTGCAGAATATTCCTACGGTATATGATTTTCCCGATGTATTTCCAGAAGAACTACCGGGGTTGCCACCAAAAAGAGAGGTACAATTTGCAATTGATGTTTTGCCAGGTACCGCACCAATATCCAAAGCACCATATAGAATGGCGCCTGCTGAACTGAAAGAGTTAAAGATTCAGTTGCAAGAATTGTTAGACAAAGGATTCATACGCCCGAGCATATCCCCGTGGGGTGCACCAGTGTTATTTGTTAAGAAGAAAGATGGGTCACTCCGATTATGTATTGATTACCGGGAGTTGAATAAATTGACAGTGAAGAACAAGTATCCATTACCGAGGATTGAAGACTTATTTGATCAACTCAAGGGTGCCAAATACTTCTCCAAGATTGATTTGAGATCGGGCTACTATCAGATGAGAGTGAAAGATGATGATATTGTAAAGACGGCGTTCCGAACCAGATATGGGCACTATGAATTTTATGTGATGCCATTTGGTCTAACTAATGCACCAGCAGCATTTATGGACCTTATGAACCGTGTCTTTTATTTATATTTAGACAGGTTTGTAGTGGTTTTCATTGATGACATTTTGGTGTATTCTAAGTCACGGGAAGAGCATGATCAATAATTGCGGATAGTCTTCCAAACTTTGAGGGAAAATAAATTGTATGCCAAACTTAGCAAATGTGAGTTTTGGCTTGAAGAAGTTTCTTTCTTAGGCCATGTTGTTTCTGCAGAAGGAATTAAAGTGGATCCTAAAAAGATAGAAGCAGTTGTAGAATGGAAACCACCAAGAACCCTACGGAAGTCAGAAGTTTCCTTGGCTTAGCAGGGTATTATAGAAGATTTATAAAGCAATTTTTAGTCATTGCTGCCCCACTGACGAAACTACTTCAAAAGAATGCAAAATTTGAGTGGAATCATAAGTGTCAAGAAAGTTTTGAGAAGTTGAAAGTGATGTTAACTGAAGCATCCATCCTTACCTTACCAGAGCCTGAAAAAGATTTTGTAATCTATAGTGATGCTTCTCATAGTGGTCTTGGGTGTGTTTTGATGCAAGAAGGAAAAGTGATTGCCTATGCTTCCAGGCAATTGAAGAATCATGAAAGGAACTATCCTACTCATGATTTGGAAATGGCTGCAATAGTCTTTGCCTTGAAAATTTGGCGAC
The DNA here is from genome assembly GCA_947683365.1 of Euphorbia pulcherrima. Lineage (NCBI taxonomy): Eukaryota > Viridiplantae > Streptophyta > Magnoliopsida > Malpighiales > Euphorbiaceae > Euphorbia > Euphorbia pulcherrima. The sequence goes on along the minus strand of CANTUS010000001.1, from coordinate 77,337,128 downwards.
ATTATCTTTATGGAGAAAAATGTTTTATTTACACAGATCACAAAAGCTTGAAATATTTACCAACATAGAAAGAGTTGAATTCAAGGCAAAGAAGGTGGATGTTATTCATTAAAGATTATGATTGTCTTATTGATTACCATCCAGGAAAGGCTAATATAGTGGCAGATGCTCTCAGCCGAAAGGTAATGATGGCACTAAGGGCTATGAATACGGGGTTAGCTCTTACTAGTAGTGGAGCCTTAATTGTAGAATTAAAGATTCAACCTGTACTACTACAACAGGTTAAGCAAGCACAAAATGAAGATGGTGACTTAAAGATCATTCGAGAAGGACACAAGTGGGTATCGTAGACAACTATATGGTTCGAGAAGATCAGTGTCTATATTTTAAAGATAGGCTATGTGTGCCAAACAATGAAGAATTAAAGAAGAATATCTTACAAGAGGGGCATAGTAGTCCTTATGCGATGCATCCAGGAGCAAACAAGATGTACCAAAATTTGAAGAGCCATTATTGGTGGAATGGAATGAAGAAAGACATTACTAACTATGTTGCTCAATGTCTAACTTGTCAACAGGTGAAAGCAGAACATCAAGTTCCTTATGGATTGTTGCAACCAATAACAATTTCAGAATGGAAATGGGAAAGAATCACAATGGACTTCGTGACATCTTTTCCACTTACACAGAAGAAACATGATGCAGTGTGGGTTGTTGTAGATAGATTGACAAAGTCTGCCCACTTTCTTCCAGTTATGATGGATTATTCACTTGATAGGTTGGCTCAGTTATATGTAGATGAGATAGTAAGGCTACACGGAGTGCCTATTTCAATCATTTCTGACCGAGATCCAAGATTTACTTCGAGATTTTGGAAGAAGTTGCAAGAAGCCTTAGGTAGTAAACTTCATTTCAGTACTTCATTTCATCCTCAAACAGATGGTCAATCTGAAAGAGTAATTCAGGTGTTGGAAGACATGATGAGAAGTTGTATCATTGAATTTGAAGGAAGTTGGGATAAGTATTTGTCCCTCATGGAGTTTGCCTTATAATAACAGCTATCAATCAAGCATACGAATGGCGCCATATGAAGCATTGTATGGAAGAAAATGTCGAACTCCATTATATTGGACTGAACTTAGTGAAAACAAGATTGTGGGGGTGGATTTAATTTAGGAGACAAAGGAGAAGGTAAAACTTATTCAAGGGAGATTGAAGGCTGCATCGGATAGACAAAAGTCTTATGCTGATCTAAAAAGAAAAGACATTACTTATGAAGTGGGGGATAAAGTATTTCTCAAAGTATCTCCTTGGAAGAAAGTCCTGCGATTTGGCAAGAAAGGCAAGCTCAGTCTAAGATTCATTGGCCCATATGAGGTTATAGAGAAGGTTGGACCGGTAGCTTATCGGTTGGCACTACCCCGATGCTCGACAAAATTCATAATGTGTTCCATGTGTCAATGTTAAGGATATACAGATCAGATCCATCGTATATCTTATCTCCTGATGTCGTAGAAATCGAACCCGACCTGACGTATGAAGAGGAACCGGTACAAATCTTGGCAAGAGAGGTTAAACAATTGAGAAACAAGTCTATTCCTTTGGTAAAAGTACTTTGGAGGAATCATAAGGTTGAAGAAGCAACTTGGGAACTGGAGGATACAATGAAAACTCAATATTCGCAACTGTTTTCAGGAAATTTTCGGGACGAAAATTCATAAGAGGGGGAGAATTGTAACGAACCGAAATTCCTAAAAAAAAATTGCTTATAATAAATTACTATGGTATTAAAATATCATGGAAATTATTTTTATTGTTATTATTATTACTGGATATAAGGCATGATGAAATAAGAGCTAATTAAGTAAGAGGGCTGAATTGGGCATTTAATTATTTGTCCAAGGGCAATATTGAAAAAAAAAAAACAAATACATTACAGCCTCTTCTCTTCCCTTATCAATCATTCTTCATTTCCTTCTTCTCCATTTATCCCTTACCAAAATTTTTTCATTATCCAAAAACTTCCGATTTATTCGATTCAACTTCAAATTCTTGTTAGAAATTGATCCTTAAGCCCTCTATCATAATCAATTTCAGTCAAAAAAGACTAAAAGAGGAGAATTTCAGATTTTAAAGTTCGGATGAATAGTAACCCGAGTTTGAGGTGAGTGATTTTTGGGAAAATTAAAGCTTAATTAGTAGAATTCATGGTAGATTAAGCATATTTATGGTATTAGGAAGTTTATTTATGCAATATCTTGATAGAATTATATATGGCTGTTGTAGAGGAAGCTATTGCAAGTAAATCAAAGGCAAAAGGGGTAGAAGAGAGCTAGAAAGAGCATAGAAAAAGGTTTGTGTCTCGAATTTCGATTTCTCGATTTTTCGGGAAATTTTCCAGATTATATATCTGTTTTGTTTTAATGTTTTATCTCGTTATATAAATCCAATTTGAATGATTCTTGATTCTATTTATATCTACAGAGAGTAAGGAATATATGTTCAGAAGAAACCTTATTGAATTTCATTCGTTTTCAATGTGAAATGTTCGTTTGAAGTTGAGTCACGAAATCTGTTTTTGGAAAATCTCAGCTTGGTATACTGTTAAGTATTTTGATCATAACTTTGGTTATAAAATTTGGCTTTCTGTGACTCTAGTGGCTTTGGAAATCTGAGACATGTGTCTAATTATGTTTAGAAGAAAGTTCTTCGATTGGATGATGTTTTGATAGCGAAAAATGCAGGGGAAGTCAGGTTACGAAACCTGGAAAAAAATTCTGGAAAGTATGAATATTGATTTTATTGAGTTTTAATTGAAGTTTGATGCTTAAAAATTTGGGATTTGGATTTCTTAATTACTGAAGTTATGTTGAATTATGATTGATGGTTTATACTGGAATTTTTAAGATGTTACTTTGATTTATTGCCCTTATTAAACGAGTAGAATACGGGGTCAGGGTAGATTGGCGCCAATAAAGGGGGGTACAGTACTGTACAAACAATTGAAGCTTTGGCTTCGGGCTTTGGCCGATATTATGATATATATATTGATATTGAAGCTTTGGCTTCGGGCTTGACCGATATGTTGATTTTGAAGCTTCGGCTTCGGGCTTGACCGATATATATTGATTTTGAAGCTTCGGCTTCGGGCTTGACCGATATATTGATTTTGAAGCTTCGGCTTCGGGCTTGTCCGCTCCCGTATCCATTTTACCATTATTCAGGACTTGTTTACTTTGGGCAATATGTGGTTAAAGTGTTTGAAAAAATTGAATACAAATTTGATTGTACTTTGAAAGGATTACTATATAAGTTTTGTGACTTGGTTCCATAAAGTTGGTTAATTTGTTTTTGACTTATAAATATACTTTGTTTCTATTTTAAAAATATTCAAAGTTGTTATATTTTTTTTATGGACACCACTAAGCAAATTGCTTAGCTTGTAGTTTTTTTTTCTACACGTAGGTGGAGAACTTGTAGATAGCTTGGACCAAAGTGGTACAGATGGATCAGCTTAAAGAGCAAATAAGGAAAAACTCGAGGTGGATTTGTAATTTAATATAATATTATGGTTTGTAGAATAATGGCATGTACTAGAGAGTAAGAAATGTAAAGTGGCATTGAGAAATATTTGGAGAATAATTTGGAGTCTAAAACATTATATTGGTATTTGTACATATTGTAAATCTATAAGTATTGAACTCTATATAGTGGAGTAGAGTTGTTTATTGGGTGATTATTATTAGGTGGCGCTCTCTCTATATAGGGGGGGCGTTACAGGACCCCTTCATTTCCCACTCGATTATCGTTTGCTGTGCCGCCTCCCTTCAAAGTTCCCAAGAATGACACGGAAGTCCGAGTGGAAATCTTTGAACTTTTGAAGAGGGGGATGTGGTCTTTGGCCGATGTTTCTTATGCTTTTGTTTATAATCATAGACTTATCGACTACAACTTAGACTGCGTCAATGGCTATGAATATTATGTTAGCCCTCTACCTCCGGGTGAGTTTATTTTTCACCTTATTTACTTTTGTTTATGTTTTCCAGCTATGCCAGGAGTTAAGAATGCAGTTTTTGATGTTATAGCCAAGTGGGTGAAAAACCGGTAACTAGTCAACAACCACCAGCCTCCAAAGGTCATTGATGGCGCTTCTAACAAAACTATTGATACAGTTTTGTTATGTAAAAGCGGGGAGACAGCACCCAAGAAGGGAGCTAAGAGGGGAAATACGGATGCAGCCGAGGTGTCCACTAAAGATAAGAAGAAAAAAGCTAAGGTCGTTGATGCGGTACGTTTTTATCCCATCTAGTGCTTTAGTTTATTTCCACATAGTTTGATTCACTAACATGATCTGTGGCAGGCGATCGACGATACACAGGTTGAGAAATCCGAGGTTCCTCTTACCCTAGTGAAGGACGCCTTGGTTCACATTGCTGGCAGCAAGCCTTCCTTTAATATACCGGTTGTCTAGCATTCTCTTCTCCAGGCTTTTCCATTGGAGGAAGAGGATGTCTATATGACCAAGAGGATTTTCACACGGCGGCGACTCAACTATTCGTTTCGGTCGCTCAGGTATTTTTTCCTTCCTCGCAATCCCATTTAAAAGTTATTTCTCGCTTAACCCTATGCGGTTTTATATAGTCTATATCTTGAGTGGCCGATCTGTTCCACTAGGTGGATGCGAAGAGGACCAATGTGGAAAAGTTAATAAAGGCTAAAAACATGTGCCGAAAGCTTAAAAAGGAGGCGAGGAAGGCGGAGGCCAAGAATAAGAGCTTGGGAGAGGACTTAAGAAAGTTAAGGGAGGGGAATGGGCTTCTCCAGTCCTCTCAAGATGCAACCTCCAAGAGCCTTGAAGAGGCCAAAGCTGATCTTATCTCCACTCGGGAGGAATTGAAAGCCACCATTCGTCAAAGGAAAAGGACGCGGTTGAATACATCCAGTCTATCGAAAGGATGGTTGTTTTGAATTTGACAGGTGTGCTTATAATGCTTACAAGCAGCTTCATCCAGATCTTCCAGACGACTTACTATAAGGCGTTGAATATCCGAGAGCTAAGGCAGAAGGAGATGGCACCCCGAATGAGTAGGCAAAGGATGATACTCCGAGCGAGAAGGTTGGCGAGGCCGGGATCCTTCTATAGGGAGAATTGGAGCCGCCTGCCACTAATGATTCCATTATTGTATAGGATTTTTATCTTGTTTTGTACTTAGCCAATTTTCGACTTTTAATGTTTTGTAAGTACATTATTTTATTTAAGCCTTTTGAGGCGTATTTTTACTTTTGCAAGGTCTTATTTCTGTGCCTTTATTTAATTCAGTCTTACATTTTATCGCCATTTAGATGATTGTTTAGGTCTTACTCATAGCCTTTTCTTTCATCAAATACTCTAGCCGTTTAGGCATCAGTTTTGAATACGTTCTAGGGCTGTGACCGCCTAAAATTGTTTGCCGTAGTTTTAACTAGGTCTTATGCCTGCATGATATTTGAGCCGGTCTTATTTTATGCCGGGGATATGCTATAACGTTTGATCAATACTTATTGAGGCAAATGTATAGTTGAAAGAATGATTTTATTAATAAATTGAATACAAGTCCGGGAATTCTACGCATCCGGATATCTACTTGAGGGGAGCCGCCTCATTAAAAACTCCCTTGAGGGAAAACCAAATGGAGAAAATCCTCAAGGAAGGAAAAAGAGTACGGCTGCTAGGATCCCTAAGTATTGACTGTATAGTAGGGTCTAAGATTAGCAATGTTCCATGTACGAGGAAGCTCTTTACCTTTCATAGTCCCTAGTTTGTAGTTGGCCAGTCCAATGACTTTGGTGATCTTATAGGGGCCTTCCCAATTGGTGCCCATTTTCCCTTTGCCTTCTCGGGCCTATAAGGTGGCCGAGCCATTGAGAACTAGGTCTCCTTCTTTCAGGCGGACTTCTCGTACGCGCCTGTCATGGTATCTAGCGATCTTTGCTTTATAGGCTGTCATGAGAATCCAGGCTCGCTCTCTTCTTTTATCCAAGTTATCCAAGTGGTATTTCATGTTGATATTATTCTCTTCCTCCATGTAATATGCCACCCGGTGTGATGGGGCTCTGATCTCGAATGGGATGACCGCCTCGACTCCATAAACTAGAGAGTAAGGGGTTTGGCTGGTCGTTCCGCAAGGAGGGGTTCTGTAGGACTAAAGGACTTTGATCAATTCATCCAGCCATCTTCCCTTATGTTCTAGCACTCTTTTCTTCAATCCTTCTCCTAGGATTCTATTAGTGACTTCTATTTGGCCATTCGTCTATGGGTGAGCAATGAAGGAAAATTGATTCTTTATCTCCATTATTTGTAGAAGTCTTTAAATTTTTTGAGATGTACTGTGAATTATTGTCTGCTATTATTCTCTTTGGTACTCCAAATCGGGGAATTATGTGCTTCTAAATTAAGTCAATAATCCTCTCGGCTGTGACCGAGCTGAGTGCCTTCGCCTCGAACCATTTGGAAAAATGGTCGATTGCCACTAATATCCACTTCCTTTGGCCAGACGTTTCCGACATTGGTCTTGTGATATCGATACCTCAAGACGCAAATGGCCAGTCGGTCATTATTGGCTTTTGATTAGCTTTTGGAATGTGTGATTTCCTTGCATGTATTTGGCATTAGTGGCAAGTTCTTATGTACTCTTCTGTGTCGGCTTTGATGGTTTCCCAATAATATCCAGCCAGAGTGATTCTCCTAAGTAGTGTTTCTGCCGCCTGGTGGGATACACAGCTCCCTTCGTGGATTTCTTCTATAATGAGCTTTCCTAGCTCAGGGGTAACACATTTAAGCCATACATCCGAGTAGGATTTCTTATATAATTCATCGCCCACCAAAGCAAACCGCACAGACTTTCGAGTTATTTTCTCTGCCTTGATTTTGTCCTCGGGTAGCTTATCACAAGCTAAATAATCGTATAGAGGTTGCATCCACCCAAGCAACTTCTTTTGGATCCATAGGTTTTCACCTTGCTCTTCACAGGTTGGTCGAGTCAAGACCTCATAGGGGCAACTAAGCTCTTTCCATGAGTCCTTTCCTGCGGCCGCCTTTGCCAATTCATCAACTTTCTCATTTTGGGCCCGAGAAATATACTCAATCTTCCACTCGGTTCCCTTGGTCTCGAGTTTTTCCAATAGCTTTCCTATTTTAGCTAAGTATTTAATCCTTTCAGCCTATTTAGTTCCATACATCCTATTGATCTGATTTGTTACCGGCCTGGAATCACTTTTAAGCACCACTACACCGAGTGGAATCTCATTACCTAGCTCCAATCCTTTGATCACTGCTTCGTATTCTGCTACGTTGTTGCTACAGGGGAAAGCCAGCTTGGCGGCATATGAAAATCTGATCCTTTTGGGACCCTGAATATAAACTCTGATGTTGGCTCCTTCTAAACAGGAGGAGCCATCCACATAAATTGTCCAAGTTTTAGAGGGAATGGTTCGTTCTGGCTCAATGCCCATGAATTCCACTATAAAGTCGGCTAACGCTTGAGCCTTCAAAGCCTTCCTTACCTCAAATCATATGTCATATTCTCCCAGCCTGATGGGCCACTCAGTCAGGCGGCCAGAAGTGTCTGGCCACTATAACACTTTTTTGAGAGGAACACTAGTCCTTACTACAACGGTATGTACCTAGAAATAGGGTCCAAGCCTCTCAGCAGAGTGAATAAGGGCTAAAGCTAGTTTTTCTATCTTTGGGTATCTCAGTTTCGCATTTTTTTAACACTTTACTGGTGTAATAGGTGGGATACTGTTCTTCTTGATCTTCTCAAATTAGGACGGTTCCTACCATCTCATCTGTTGCTATTAAGTAAAGATAAAGTTTGTCTCCAACGTTAGGGCGACTCATGAGAGGAGGTTTGGCCAGGAAATTTTTCAGTCTATCAAAGGCCTCTTGACAATCTTTATCCCACTTAAAATCCCAATCCTTCTTGATGGCTTTATAAAATGGCATGCAACTCTTCGCTGAGAAAGAGATAAACCATCCCAAGGCATTGATTTTCCTATTGAGATGTTGCACTTCATTCACTATTCGAGGTGGCTCCATCCGAATGATGGCCTCTACTTTTTCAGGGTTCGCCTCGATGCCTCTCTCTAAAATTATAAACCCTAAAAACTTTTCGCTCTAAACCCCAAAGACATATTTCTCAGGGTTGAGCTTTAGTTGGTAGGCCTATAATGTTTTGAAAACTTTTTCTAGGTCGTCTGCATGCGATTCTTTATTTTTGCTCTTGACTATCATATCATCTACATAGACTTCGACCATTTTGCCAATTATATCCTTGAACATCTTATTCACTAGCCTTTGGTAAGTTGCTCCAGCGTTTTTTAGTCCAAACGGCATGACCGTGTAATAATATGTCCCTTTATGAGTAATGAAGGACATTTTTTCCTCATCTGCTAGGTCCATAGGGATTTGGTGATATCCAGCCTTTGCATCTAAAAATGAGTAGACGGCATAGCCGGCTATAGAATCCACTAACTGGTCAATGCTTGGTAAGGGATAACTGTCTTTCGGGGTTGCCTTATTCAAGTCTGTGAAATCTACACACATACGGTAGTTCCCTTGGTTTCTTAACCAACACGACATTTGCTAGCCATCTAGGGTAATTTACTTCCCTGATATGCTCGGTATTGAGCAAATTATCTATCTCTTCTTCTATGGCTTTCTGTCTTTCAGGGGCATGCTTTCTTTTCTTCTGTACCACTAAGGTTGCCTTCGGGTTGATGTTGAGACTATGCTATATTATTTCTGGCCGGACTCCCAACAAGTCATCGTGACTCCATGAGAATGAGTGTTATTGTCTGATCAGGATCGCATTGATGCTAGCCTTTGTGTCTACCTTTAAGTCTTTAGCCACCTTCAATGCTCTACCCAGTCCTACCATCAATACTTCTTGTTCGCCTACCGGCTCGGCTATCGAACTATTACCATCCGAGCTCATATCTTCTCTGCTTTCCTCTAATCTTTCATGTTGAGGTGATTGTTTGTCGCCATTTAATGAAGATATATATGTTTCATGAGCCACCGTAGGGTTCCCTATTGCCACTACCGTCCCCTTTTTAGTTAGTATTTACAATACCAAATAAGAGGGAGATATTAAAGCAAATGATTTGCACAAGAAGGGACGTCCCAATATGATTTGACTGAAATTTCAGCAATGGTGAAGTCTACCTCCGAATACTATACATGCTCTTTATCCCCTACTTCCACGTTGAACCTAACTTCTCCTAAGGAAATGGTAGTGTGTCCCCTTAAAGTAGACATTGTGGCATAACCCGACTGGAACCTGCGATTATTTACTTTCAACTGTTCGAACGCCGATCTTGTAATCAAATTGACAGAGCTTCCCATGTCAACCAGTACCCGATACACTGTGTAATTTTCTACCATAACTCCGATGATGAGTGGGTCCGAGTGGGGCTTGGTTACCATGGTTGCATTCCTATAGGATTTATTCGCATCTGAGCTGTCACTTAGCCTAAGCGACTGGCTAGAAAAATGTGTCGCTTTCTTAAAAGGTGGCTCTCTATCTCCGCCGCCGTGTATCACCATTACCTTGATTCCCTTGTCATCGCCATTCTTCTTAGTTTCTTTGGGTTTTTCTTTCAAATCATCTGAGTGATCCCGCCCGGATCTTTTTATCACACCTTTAACGAATTGACTAAACTTTCCTGCCTTAATTAGGGCATGCACTTCCTCGGCTAGGACTCTACAGTCATCTGTATGATGTCCTCTAGCCCTGTGAAATTCACAGTATTTATCGTAATCTCTTCCTAAGGTCTTGCCTTCTGGGATGTTTGGAAAACAAACGCTCCTCCTCTCTGGTCCGTTCTTGATGGCTAGTAAAATTCTGCTCAGTGGCGTATTCAACTTTGGCTTATATTCCTCTCTGTCATACCGACTAGACCCACGACCGCCGCCTTAGCTGCGGTCCCTCTTTCTCTTTCCCTTCTTGTCATCCCACCTGGGATGGTTAGTATCATCGGAGTTCCATTTACTAGAGCAACTCACCTCGTCTACCTCCACCAAGTTTTGGGCCATACCAATCATTTGGGGGAAGTGGGTTGGCTTTCTAGTAATGATCTCCTATTTTAGACGGTTGTTACGGGTTCATTTTATTAAGGCCTCCTTGGTCCTCCCAAAATCTAAATCAACAATGCCTATATAGGCTTCATTTAACCTCTTTAGATAGTCCATGTAAGGATTCATCTGATCTTTGTACTACGCTATGAAGGTCTGGGCTGACATTCTCTGGTTTAGCCGACCCTAAAAAGTGCTTTTGTAATTTTCCTCTTAGGGTCTCAAAATCTTTTTATCAAATTAGGTGCCAGGCGAAGAAACTAGTGCTTTGCTGATCCGGTTAAAGTAGTGGGATAATACCTACACCGGAAAGCCTCTAGGGCATTAATCAAATCCATTCAGTCGATGTAGTCTGTCATATGTAATTTTGGGTCGTCCTTCCCACTATACTTATCCAAGACAGGTGGGAATACATATTCAGGCACCTTTTGATTCAGGATGTTCTTCTTGAATGGGGAAAGGGTCTTCTCGATTTTTGGCTCTTGGAACGAGATAGCATATTTCTACAGCCGTCTCTTGAATTTGGTATCAAAATCTTTCGAACTTCCTGATTCAGACTGGGAGGAATGGGAGGAAGATTCAGATGGGGAGGTAGTGGGAGATTGTGCTTTTTCCCTTTTCCTTTCCTTGCTCTCGTCTTGTGCCACGACCCAGTTTTGTCTGCTTCATCCCACTCTATGGTGACCACCGTGGAGTTAATGGCTACTCCTTTGAGTCTAAGAGCTCTATATTGTAACGATATTCCAGCCAGGATCTCCTTTCCTTCTTGGGCCATCATAAGAATTCCTCATAACGATGCGAGATTTGCCTCCATAAAACCACTTAGGGGTGTTTGACTCGAAGCCGGTCCTTTGGCTATTGGTACAACCGGCTGGGCCACCACCGGCTGGGATATTGTCATCTGTCTAAATCATTCTATTATCTGGGACGCGGGCATCAGTGTGCTAGTAACCGAATCAAATTAAGGGAGGAGTTTCAGGTTAACATTTATTTTCGGGGGAACCACCATGTCTTTATGTGCTTATCCTCCCAAACGGCCTATGGATACAAAATGGTTGTAGGCTGATCGCATCAGTAGTTCTTGTTGCTCCGGCATAAGTGCCACCTGTCGAGCGATCTCTATGAATGGGTCCAGTTCTTTGGAAGGGTTGGAGGAGCGTTCCTCCACCCCTTTAGTTCCTGAACTTCCTGCAGCTAACAGTGTCTTAGCCGTGGGATCCACCATAATCGGCGCTTTCCCTATGGAGTTGGCATTTCCGACACCTCCTTGGGCGTTTTCCACACCAAAGTTGATGATTGGATCAGAGTTCTCGTATGATGTGATCACAATGAGAGCTCCTAAAAAGTCTGAATTGACGTGTTTCTTCCGTTGAACAATGATTCTTGCCTAAATAAGTAAATAAAGTCCACGCTCACCGTACCACTAAAAATACCGTACCTAGATCCGATATTTTAGAATTGAATTACTACGAACTTGTTTGAATCTACGATGGAATTCTTGCAAAACAACACATAACTTGGGGGCGATCGGTGCTACCCCATGGGGGACCCTCTGATGCCTAAGTCAGTAAAGGGTTCTGAGGAATATAATGAAAGTAAGTATGAGAGCGTTAAGATATATGTTGAACTGACCTAGGGGCCTATTTATAGGCGCAGGACCTGCCCTATTTCTGGTGAAATAAGGAATCCGAATTATGATGAGTTTAGGACTCTTTATGTATATCTGATCCTTGTAACCCAAGTAGATTAGGATAAGGATGGAGGAGAGAATATAGAGATTAGAGTTAGACCTAGATTCTCCTTCCTTATAGGACACAATGATACGTTTGGGCCGGTCATGAACCTTCTAGAAATCATGATCGAACAAGGCTGCTCGTGGTCTCTAGCTTTGCATGTTCACCGGCTAGGATGGAAATCCAGCCAGTTTTAGGTTTAGCCGAGAGGGCAAGCCATGCGGCTCTTTATTGACCCAGTCTTCGGGATGAGACGAGCAAGATATACTTAGTAAGTTATCACCTATAGGTGCTAAAAAAGAGAATCATTATTCAAAGCATTAACTATTGTCAATGCGTCCATCTCGAGAATGACATTGTCATAATGTTGTTGCTTGATCCAGCTAAACGCCTCTCAACAACTCATTGCATCACCACTTCCTGGAATAAGCACCGACCGAGAGGCAATAACACGATCCAAATGATCCCTCACCAGGCATCCATGACCAAGGCGGGAACCTGCTTCAAAAAGACTAGCATCAGTATTGACCTTGATCTAAGCTGTAGGTGGTTTCCTCTAAGTACGAGATACAGCCTTAGTGCTTTGCCCCAAGTTTCTATTAGTTGCTTTCCATTAGCTAAAAAAACCCAAACCATGTCGCGTCAGCTGAGATGCCACTCGAAACTTATTATTCTAAACCCAATTGTTCCGGCGAGGCCAAATTGTCCACAATAAGCATGTTGCCTTCTCTATTAGCTGCTTCCCCCGTCCTTTAACCCAATTCAATGTGGCGGATCCAGGAATCCGACTCCAGTGGGGCACAATTATGTATAAAAAATTCAACCTGACTCGATATAAATTAAGTAGTATATGTAGTTTTTATGAAAATTGAAATTTTTCAATGAAATCCACATATAATATGAAGAGAATTTAGAAGCTTTTTAGGGAAAATGAAGAAAATAAATGATACTAAAAGTTTTTATACTATAAAATAATGTATACTGTTAACAAATATAACGAACTAATGCATATTTCTTGTTTGATAAGCAGTGATATCAATTGCTTAATGATCCGAAAGTTCAACAATATAGTGCAATAGTTAGCTAACTATTACAATATGAGGGAATAAAAGTTGGCTAGAATAGAATCAATTAGAAAAAAAATATATATATAAGGTAGGAACTAATAGTAATTACTAGAATGGTTTATAAATGTTCTAAACCCAAAATTAAACCAGATTTACATCCAATTCATGCAAACTAATAATATGACAATTATATGAAAGACAATAATAATGAAAAAGGATTAAATAAAATACCAAATAAAAAAAAGATAAAATGATATATTTATTTAACATTTGAAGAAGAAATTTTAAAAATTTACAAAATATCATATGAAAACTTATAAAAAAATGAAAGGACAATAAAAGTTGAAAGGGAGGAGAAGAAAAATACGTGAAAAATCAATAAAAAATGAAAGGAAATGAATAAATAAGGAAATAAAATGAATAGAAAACGGAAGGTAAGAAAAAGAAAAGGTTAAAAAAATCCACTATTTCAGGAGAAAACCCTGTCCTCCAGCAAAAGCAACTTCATTGGAGTAGGGCACATTCTACCAAATGTACAAGTACTTAACATATACTTTATATAGTAAAACACTAAAACGACCCTATATGCACCACTGTTCCGGTGGCCGGTGGCGCATGTGCCCCACCGTACCCCACTCTAAATCCGCCTCTAATTCCACCAGTCCACCGAACTAGCTGTGGAGATCGGCCTCCCTTTGCACATGAGTTCTACTAACACCAACTGAGCATAGCCACAAGATTTGAGAGCGTGATAGTCTGTTTCATACCTGTCACCGAAAAGAGGGCACAACGGGTCAAACTAAACCTTCCGAACCCGAAGTTGAGTCACCGTCGGCAAGGAATCAGTGGCTAATTTCCACAAAAAATATAGAAACTCTTGCTAGTAATTTCAAATTCCAAATGTCCCTCCAGTAATCATGTGAGACATTAGAGGGAATAAGAGCAAATTGAGAGTTATCTAGAACAGCTTAGTAGCATGACTTCACTGAAAAGCAACCGAAATTTTTGAACCTCCAATAAATCACATCCCGCTTAAAGAAGCACAAGAATTGGATAAAGTCTGGTTATTTTATTAATCAATGAAATAACTCTTTAAATACAAATTGATGCAACAACTAACTCCTTAAAGGGAGGAGCATGATTAACAACATAATAAACAATGTGGACATAAGTTATAGAATAAAATCCCATGAATAAAGGGATAATAAAACAACCAATTAACTAAGTAAATGGCACGTTCTAATATGTCCCCCTCAATGTAGGCTGTCCTTCAGGACACCTAGCTTGACTAAGTGAAGAAATATAGAGTCAAGAAGCGCCTTTGTGAGAGTATCCGCTAACTGGTCAGCTCCATGTATATGAACAATTTTCACGAGCCCTTGTTGAACTTGGTTCCGTACATAATGAAAATCAACAGCAATGTGTTTCATTCGGCTATGAAAGACCGAATTTTCACAAAGATAGGTAGCGCCGACATTATCACAATAGATAATCGAAACTTGTTGCAGTGAAATATGCAGTTTAAGTAATAAATTTTTTACCCAAGTTAATTCAGCAAGAGCAGAAGCGACGGCTCTATATTCCGCATCAGTTGACAACCTGGCTATTGTTTTTTGCTTTTTAGATGACCAACTAACTAGTGTTTGACCAAAAAACAAGAAATATCCCGAGGTAGAAGCTCGATCAGTAATATCTCCAACCCAATCAGCATCCGAATACATATAGAGATTAAAAGCAAAAGCATTTGTTAGATTAAGTCCTAAATGAACAGTGCCTTTGAGATACTGGAGAAATCGCTTTACAGCTTTCTAATGGTCTTCAGATGGTGAATGCATAAATTGTGACAATTTGTAGATTGAAAAATAAATGCCTGGCCTTATGAATGAAAAGTATTGAAGTTGTCCAAGGACTTTACGATACCAACGTGCATTAGTGGGCTTGGCTCCATCATTTACTTGAAGTTTACAAGTAAAACTCATTCGAGTTGTGGTTGAATTGCAATGAAGCATGTTTTCATCCTGTAGAATCTCATTTATGTAACTTGATTGAGACATAACAATACCCATAGAGCTGCGGTGAACCTCAATCCCCAAAAAATAATGAAGATTGCCCAAGTCTTTAATAGAAAACCGGGCAGCAAGTGAAGAGATTACCTGATTAATAACTTCGATATTGTTTTCAGTGACAACAATATCATCGACATAGACCAGAATAAATACTATTGCTGCACTATTCTTACGAATGAAGAGTGAGTTATCTGACTCTGATTTAGAAAAACCCTTCTGAAATAAATGCTCTTTCAATTCATTATACCATGTTCAGGGTGCTTGATGAAGACCATAAATTGCCTTTTTCAGCCAATAAATATGATTGGGATGAGATGGATCTTCATAACCTGGGGGTTGTGACATGTATACCTCTTCAGAAAGGTTTCCTTGAAGGAACACATTGTTGATGTCGAGTTGGCGAAGAGGCCAGTTGAACTGAACTGCAATGGATAATATGATTCAAACTGTAGCTGGCTTGATAATCGGACTGAATGTTAAATGAAAATCCATGCCAGGACTTTGAGTATATCCTTTTGCTATGAGTCGAGCCTTATAGCGATCAATCGTGCCATTTGCATTTCGCTTAATCATGTACAACCACTTACAGGAGATAATGTTTTTAGAGGGGTCATGTGGTACCAATTCCCATTTTTGGTTTTTCAGAAGTGCATCAAATTCAGCCTTCATAGCTGACCTCCATTCAGGTCTTTGAGTTACTTGTTTAAGGATGGATAGGGTAATGGTAGGAGAGGCGTGAGTGGGGTAGTCAAAAAATTTTTTGGTTTGGTTATATAATGGTGAGACCGAGTGACAATTTTATCTCAAATTTTTTGAAGAGATGAAGAGGTGGGCTTGGTGTAAGAGGGTGGAGGAGGTGGCATGGGTTGAGATGTGTCAGTCGTTGGTGATGTTTCAGTAGTGGGATTTAAAGCATGGTGTGTTAGAGGTGACCTGGACTTGGAGTGAGTGGATGATTTATTATTGTGTTTGTTATTCTTTGGTGGAGGCTTACGTGAAACAATGATTGGTTGAGGTAGTGGCGAGTTTATATGATGTTGTTGTGTAATTGGTTTTGGAGATGGATTGAGTAAAGTATGGTCCCAAGCTGAGTTTATATTGTGACTTTTGGAAAACATGGTTTTGTAAGGAAATATGTCTTCTAAAAAATGGACATCATATAAAATTATTTTTGTTGAGTTTGGGTCAAAACATTGAAGACTATGATAAACAACAGAAAAACCCAAATAGATATACGGTGTGGACCGAGGCTCAAGTTTATTTTTTGAATATGGCTTAAGCCAAGGGTAGCACAGAGTGCCAAAGGTTTTTAAAGACGTATAATTTGGTTGTTCCCCAAACAATTTGTGAAAAGGTGACTCATTGTTTAAAAGTGGCGTTGGCATACGATTGATTAAATAAACAACATGATGACATGCAAAAGACCAAAAATTAAATGGAAGAGATGCCTCATGCATGAGTGTTCTTGCTGTTTCAATAATGTGTCGATGACAACGTTCAGCAAGAGCAACCCTTTAAGGTGTATACGGTGGACTTCATAAATGTTCAATGCCATTGGAGTTTAGATAAGAATAAAGGCTTTTATATTCACTACCACCAGGTGTATAAAGGAATAAAATTTTTTGATTGAAATGTTTTTCTATAATAGGATGAAATTTTTGGAAAACATCTTTAACCTCACTTTTATTTGTCAATGTATATAGCCAAATATATCGAGTGAATTGATCCACATAGACACAATAATATAATTTTTTATCAACAGATAAAATCGGAGATGGACCTCATAAATCACTAAATATAATTTGCAAAGGTTTAGTGATATTTAGTGTAAAATTTTGAAATGGTTGGCGATGAGATTTATTCGATGAACACGAATTAGAAAAGCTGAAAGTACCATGCTTTGAATAAGGTAGAGGAAACCTATTTAAAATAAATTGCAAAGTTTGAAAATGAGGATGACCCAAACGTCGGTGCCATGTATCGGAAGAGACATGGAAGGAGGTGTGATGAGCTTTTGGTGTACTTGGGGATAAAATTTTGGGCCACTCATACAATCCATCTTTACTCTGGCCTCGTACCAACGGTCTGTGGATTTTCAAATACTTTACCAAAAAATGAAATGAAGCAAAATTTAGAAATAGAGAGTAAATTATGTTTAATAGTAGGTGCACACAAAGTATGAGACAAATGAAAGACTTTATTTGATGCATTCAACTCAGTTAAACTAGTATGAGTTATGAGAATTTTATCACCATCGCCCATTGAGACATCTTGATTGCCTTTGTACTCTTGCAAGTTTTATGGATATGTAGTAATATGATGAGTTCCACCGGAGTCGACAACCCAAGGGTCTGATTGTGCCTTCATTCAGGAGATGTAGTTCGCCTTTGCCTCAAGATGATTATGGGACCAAGAGCGATAAATGTTTTTAGTATGGTCGGGCTTGTTGCAAAGTTGGCACCGAGGAGCATAATTAGTTTGAGGCCCCATTGAGGAGAGTGATTGGGGCGATAGGTGTAGGGCCATGGTTGGTTGGTATTATTTTGCACCGAGTTGTTCGTAGCTTGACCATAATTCTTGTTGTTGTATGGAGGCCTATAATTGTTTCTTGTGGCAACAACATCGGTTATAGGAATAGGTTTGGACCTAGATTCCTCATAACGAAGGAACAATTCATGGTCAAGTAACTTCTCATATAGTTCTTCATAGGATATTATGGTGTCTTGGGCTCTTATAGCTACAAAAATTTCACGATATTTAGGTCTAAGGCCACTGAGAATTTTGACAACCAATTCTGATGAGAAGACAGGTACCCCAGCAGTAGCGAGTTCATCCGAGAGAGAGCGAATACTTCGTAAATGTTCTGTGATTGTAGCAGAATCCTTTGAGAGGCGAGCAAGATGGTCGCGAAGGCTGAAAATTCGAGTTTGAGATTTGTTGGCATAGGCAGTATGAAGAGAACCCCATGCTTGTTTTGCTGTTTATGCACCCGCAATAGTGGGAGCAATGGTGGGATCAACTGAGGCCATAAGAGCATTTTGGATAAGCTGGTCCTGGCAAAACTAGAGATTGAAGGTATTTATTGAATTTTCATCATCGACTGATGTAGGTGGGGCTGGTCGGTTTCCATCTAAGTGGCCAAAAAGGTCGTACCTATCCATTAGCATTGAAAACTAGGCCTTCCAGGTTGCGAAATTATGACTGCCATTGAGTTTGATAGGTAATTGAGAGGCTGGATTTAATTGGATGTTTGTGGTGTTGTTGGTTGTGTTATCAGCATTAACAATAGTTAGATTTGTTTCAGAACTGGTAGACATTCTTCAAAAGGAAAAATAGGGAGAATTTAGGATCAAACTCGTTTGAGTGTTGAAGGAGGCTCTGACACCATAAAGAAGCACAAGAATTGGGTAAAGTCAGGTTGTTTTAGTAATCAATGAAACAGCTCTTTGAATACGAATTGATGCAGCAATTAACTCCTTCAATAATGTGGATATAAGTTACAGAATAAAATCCCATGAATAAAGGGATAATAAAACAACCAATTGACTGAGTAAATTGCACGTTCTAATATGGTTTCAGAAACCAAGGGATAGGTATCAATTTTATCTGATTTTGCTCCTCAGGGTTGAACAACGCACTCAGAACTTGATAATTCCACCCTGATCTCATTGCATTGAACAACATGCCGACTCTAGCTTCCTCAAAACCAGTCACTGCCGGCGAAAGAATTTTAGGGTAATTAATATTCGGCATCAAGCTATCCTTCCATATCTAAAGGAACAATTTCAAATCAATATGATGAAAGTTACACAAACTTTTCATGAGGTACCAAAAGATTGATTTCATAGAATAACAATTGTATCATTTTAGGGAGTGTGTAAGTTTAATTTGTAGCAATGAAATTATGCATGGAAACTTATAATTTAAACAATCTCATAAGTAATTCAAATATAAGCAAAGGAACAATTTCAAAACAATATGATGAAAGTTACACAAATTTTTCATGAGGTACCAAAAGACTCCTTTCATAGAATAACAATTGTATCATTTTAGGGAGTGTGTAAGTTTAATTTGTAGTAATGAAATTATGCATGGAAACTTATAAATTAAACAATCTCATTAGTAATTCAAATATAAGCGAAGGAACAATTTCAAATCAATATGATGAAAGTTATACAAACTTTACATGAGGTACAAAAAGATTGCATTCATAGAATAACGATTGTATCATTTTAGGGGGTGTGTAAGTTTAATTTGTTGCAATGAGATTATGCATGAAAACTTATAATTTAAACAATCTCATTAGTAATTCAAATATAAGTGAAGGAACAATTTCAAATCAATATGATGAAAGTTATACAAACTTTCCATGAGGTACAAAAAAAACTGCTTTCATAGATTAACAATTGTATCATTTTAGGGAGTGTATAAGTTTAATTTGTAGCAATAAAACTATGCATGGAAACTTATAATTAATTAATCAAGTACTTATAAATTTTAATTTGTACGATGATATCGCTTAAATGTCCAAATAACAACATTACTTCAATGCTTAAATGTCCAAAAAAAGTAAAAAAAAACTTTATATTATTTGACTTCAAAATTTATGAGTTCTATTATATTATATTATTCAAAATTTAATGTATGATTGAAGGCTCAAATTCAAATAGTGTATATGGTGTTTTTTGAGATATTATTTAGATGCTCACCTTTATGTTGTAACATTTGTTCGGAAACGAAATAAAATATGATAGATTAGATAAATCACTTTACAATTAAAGAAAGAAATTACAATGCTATCACCCTGCGGCTGACCAACTTTGTATAGATTGATCGTTTGCAATATTCTGAGTTTGATATTCCTCCTCTAGTCTATCATTATTAGGATAGATAGTAACTCGATTCCATTTTACAATTTAGTTTTTTTTAATCATTATAGAGGCATGGTCCTGATAATTTAGGGGCCATAAATAAATTAATATTTAAAATAGTAATATGAGGTCTTTAATAAAAAAAATAATTAAATAAAAGATAGTTATTTATAAAAATTAGGTATTGAACCTTGCCCTCTCACAACTTTAATAAGCATCTTACTAATTCTACTAATATTAATTTGTGTCTAATTTTATCTTTTAAATAATAACAACTAAATATTTTTTTAAAAATATTTTTGGGCCCATTCCGGCTATGGGCCTTAGGCGGTGGCACCCGTTGCCCACCCCCAAGAGCCGGGCCTGTCATTATATAGAGGGTAAATTTTAAAAACATATCATGTAATTTCGGTCATTTTTAAAAAGAGTATCATAAAATTTTTTATTTTAAAACGAGGACTATTGCTTCAAAAGTTAACAAACAAATGACAAAAAAATCCTTAATTTGAAATTATGTCACGAAAAAGGGTAATTTTGTCCATTTTAAACTAAAATTTTGCAGGTTGGTTAATAAAATTACAATACACCTTCTTGATAAACGTTGAATTTTTTTGAAAGTTTAAGTATTTTTTTTAATTAATAGACGATAATAATTTTAAAAAATTATAACAAAATGAAAAACCTCCCGAAATTTATTCAAAATTTGATATATAATTAATAAATAATATAGGTAAATTATAGGAATGTTAAATTGAATAAAATATCATTTATAACATTAGAAAAAAATATATTTTATAAATTTTTTTCCTTATTTATTAATTTTTAAAACTATAATCCTCGTTCCGAAAATAAAAATTTTACTACTCAAATTTTACTATTTATAGTATGGAATGTTTTATAATAAAATAGAAGTAATCCTTACTTTATCTCCATCACGATTAAATGAGTTAATGATATTTTATCAATAACCGACAAAGTAATATTTTCTTGGAAAAAACTAAAGTAATAATAGTGTTTAATACTAAAATTGTTAGTTTCAGTATTTTATTTTAAAAAAATACTAAAGATTAAATAAATATGTCGTCGTAAATTTGTTTTTTTACTTCATTATTTTGGGTCCGAAAGAAGCCACGTGTAGGGAAACAGTTAGATAAAGAGGAAAGAAAAAAGGGAGGCTGAAGCATCTGCGTATTACGCCCTAATTATTCGTCGTTTTGAGTGTTCTTCCTCGGTGGAGATTACAGATCCTTCCGTCGTCGTTTCGTTTGGTAATTTCCCTTCTTCCCAACCATCCTGTCTTCTCTTTCCGTCGTCGTTTTGGTTGCTCTTCCCTGTTTACGCAGCAAAGTTGCTTTGTTTAACCAGGTTTCCTTTGTTTTTGTACATTAACAGTTTCTTCTTTTGTTCAAATTGATTAGATTTTTTTAATTGGATTTATCAGAGTTAACACTGATGGGGTGATAGATTTTTGAATAATGTTAATGGCCACAATTTTTAATTTTAGGGAGGTTTTTGGTTACTGAATATTTGATGCCTGAACTTAGGTTTAGTGCCTGATTTTGTGTTGTGTAATTCTTGTTCGTTGTGTTTGTTACTCTCGCTTATATGGCTAAATATATAAACTTTCTCTGTTTTTTGTTTCCTGCGTTAGAAACAGAGAAAGGCTTCCAATTTATAACAAGTGAATGGAGGCTAATCCTGGACCAATTGAAGGCTCTATTCTCTATGATCAAGACAAACATGTTTCTGCTGCTGTTTGGGATGGCCAGGTGCCTTTCAATCACTTAAATTATCCTGTTTGCATTGTTTTATTTTATTACCAATTTGCTTGTGAGTTCATCGTATTTGTACTCTTGAAGATTTATAGTGTTTCCTATTCATTGTGTTGTTTAATCACTCGCATTATTTTCCTGGTAAGATCCAAAAAGCCAAAAAGTATGATAAGCCTGATGTAAATGAAAATTCGAGGATTTTGGTTATACAAGTAAAAAGTTTGATGTGAATTTTGTTTCTAGGAGCGTGGAGCGCTTAGATGCCATGAGCATACCTCCAAGTTGGGTGAATGGAAGCTCACTCCAAAACAGATAGAATTAGTCGAGAAAGCTGGATTCGGTTACTTAAGAAAGATTCCTGCTATCAGTCTAGATAATCCACTCATTTCAGCACTAGTCGAGAGGTGGAGGAGGGAAACTAATACATTCCACTTTACTGTTGGTGAAATGACGGTGACTCTTCAAGATGTTGCGTTACTTCTAGGGTTGGCAATCGATGGGAAGCCTGTTATTGGAATAACGCATACAACTTGTGCTGTAGTTTGCGAGAAGCTTCTAGGGAGAGCACCCGATTCAAATTATGCGAGTGGTGGGATGGTGAAGTTAAGTTGGTTAAAGGAGTTCTTTTCTCAATGTCCTGAAAATGCCTTGCCTGAAGAGGTAGAGCAATGCACACGTGCTTATCTTTTGTACCTTGTGGGAAGTACGATATTTTCCACGACTACTGGGAATAAAGTCCCCGTTATGTACCTTCCGTTATTTGAAGATTTTGAAGAAGCGGGAAACTATGCCTGGGGGGCTGCTGCTTTAGCCTTCTTGTATAGGGCTCTTGGCAATGCATGTGTCAAATCCCAAAGTACCATATGTGGCTGTTTAACACTGCTCCAGGTTATACTCTTACTGGTTTGTTTGTTTATGATCTTTTGAAATTGTATAGCCTCTGTTCTTAGATGGGATAAGGTTATGGTATTAGCCTTAAACTAGGGCAGAACCACCTTTTTGATCCTGTGGTATAATCCGTTTACTCATTTGGTCGCTCTAGTATACAGGTTACCTATTTGGTCCATATGCTATGGAACCTATTACCTTTTTGGTCCCTTTAGTGCATATTATGCATAGTTACAATAATTGAGAAGATAGAATGCAGCACAAAAAGGTAACAAATTGCATAGTATAGGGACACATGGTTTAAAAAGGTAAATAGTACATGGACCAAATGGGTAACATGAATAGTAGGACCGAATGAGCAAATAATTTATACCACAGGGACCGAAAAACCCTTTTCCCCTTAAACTAGTATGATAGTATTGGACTAACAATCCTTGCTTGTTGCAGTGTTGGAGTTACTTTCATCTGAATATTGGTCGGCCAAAGCTTAATCGGGATCCCATCCATGATCATTTTCCATTTGTTCTAAGGTGGAAAGGAAAACAAAGTGGGCCAACAACAAACCGAGATGTTGTTTTTTACCGCAAGGCATTGGATTCATTGACACCAAGTGATGTAGGCCCTCGATTCCATTTTTTTGTTTTCTGTTCTTCCTTTAATTTCTTGTTCCTCGTTTACTGATCTCAGAATAGATATTAGAGTTGAAATGCTTTAATATGTAGGTGGAGTGGCTTCCATATAGACAAATGGATAGTACAGTTATACCAGAGACCATCAAAGATACTTTGATATTGGGAAGATCGAAGACAATGCTTATATGCTTTGACAAGGCAGAGAGACACCTCCCTGATCGTTGCCTAAGACAATATGGAATGCTTCAGCCAATCCCTGAAGATGTAGTGCGGTGGGTCCGAAAAAGCCGAGGAGTTGATGGTGGGGTCGACTTGTCTGTCAAAATGGAGTCAGAACTTAATGAATGGATGGATCGCCGACTTCAAATTGTGAATGGTGATGAGGGTGATGATGCTTTTGATGATGGTGAATACATGCAATGGTACATGCGGATTACTCGAAAAGTTATAGGGAGGCCTATATCTCTATCATCTGAATTCCAACGAACAGTGAGGCTATGCTTAGCATTTTAATATACATTTTTTTTCAGCTTTTACAGTTGCTTTACAACTTTACAAGTGTTATCTAATGATCTGATCTTGTCTGTTGCAGATATCTGGTTTAAGGGAAATTGCCTACTTAGCAGATTCATTCACGACAAAAGGATTGGACGGTCAGCAATTTGAGTCGATTACCAGGATACGGTTTATTGCACAGGACTGCTTGAGGGACCAAACTGAAATCCCGGTTTTACCCACACCTGCACAAGTTGAACTTGGTAAAAGAATGAGAGGGAAAGAGAGGGTAAGAAGAAAGG
This sequence comes from Euphorbia pulcherrima, assembly GCA_947683365.1. NCBI lineage: Eukaryota > Viridiplantae > Streptophyta > Magnoliopsida > Malpighiales > Euphorbiaceae > Euphorbia > Euphorbia pulcherrima. The sequence continues at coordinate 77,313,189 of CANTUS010000001.1, read as the reverse complement.
GTGCCATGAAACGCCGGAGAAAGGAAAATGCCCTGGAATATTATGAAGCTAGCGAGGATGACCACTCACAGTTTTATGATGCTGTTATTGAGGTTGATCCATTGCACTTACGCGAGGGAGAAGAGGAAATGGATGAATTGCAGTTGCATCAGAATGATGATGAGGTTGATCCACAGGTGATGTGTCTTACACCTTACGAGGGGAATGCTATGGAGCTGAACGTTGTGATGAACAAAGTTGATGATTCTCACCTTATCGATGCTACTAATGACTCTAATAATTCTTTGCCTTGTATTTCAAATAACGAAGTTAAATACGTACAAGTATGTGATGCTAGAACTAAAGAGATTGGCGATTCTGAGATTTTCCATCCAACTAATGCTGCAAATGACTCAGAGCTCTGCCAGGCAACTGCTGATGAGGGTAATGCATCAAACAAGAGCAATGACCAATTACTGCACGAACCGAAAATTGACAATGAAAATGAATCACAACTTCCAGAATCTTCCAAAGAGGCGAACAGTTTGCTGCCCTCTGATGCAACTGAAGAGGCAAAAGACACTCAGCTTCTCGATGCAACTGAAGAGGCCAGTAAATCACTGGATCTTGCTGCATCTGATGAGGGGAATGCCTCCCAGCTTCATGGTGCGCCAAAAGAGGGTAAGGATGTTCTGCCTCTTGATCCAGCTGAAGAAGAAAAGGACACCCTGCTTCGAGATGTGGCTGAAAATGGTGAGGATTTGCCCCTTTCAGATGTAACTGAAAAGGGGACCGACTCACAACTATCTGCTATGCCTGAAGTTAGGAGCAATTCAACTCTTTCTAATGAAACTAAAGATGAGATTGACCCCCAGCTGTTAGAGGCAGTTGAAGAGGGGAAGGACTTGCAGGGCGATGGCTTGCAGCTTCCGGAAGTTACAGATGAGGCAGATGACTCTCTTTCTGCTGATGCCAAAGAAGCAGAAAGGGATGTTCCTGGGTCATCTCTTGAAATTGTTGAAGATGTTGCAAAACAGGGTGATAAATGTGTTAGTGTAAAATGAGGGGCATTATTATGTCAATGTTTTGAGGTAATTTTACTAAGTCTTCTTTAGCAAATAATTTCATAGCAATACTTCCACTCTATCTGAAGAAAAAATATTTTTAATTTTGATGACAGGTATCTCAGGACTGACATCATAACTTAGGAGGCCAATGGAAGTAAGCCTGCCTATAAGAAGAATCAACATACATTTTCTTTTTATTATTTTACAATTTGGTGTCATAAGGAATGTAGTTTTAGGGATTTTTCTTAATTATGGATTTCTTGAAGAGAGTGGGTATTGAACCCACAACCACCTAGGGCAGTTAATTTTTTATTTGAGACTGAAGTTTTGTTTCAAAGATGCTTACCTTCTGTTACCATGCTACTGCGAGTAGTATATTAATTTATCTTATGGTTGGAAATACTCAGGTTTCTATATGTATCAGTTTTTATTTCAACATGAACATGGATAAGAGCTTCTATTAGAATTTAGCATTCTAAGTTCTGTCAAACGGATCTTAGCTGGGCAGTTTCCTGTCCATAGGATTATTAATTAGAATTGCCATAGTATATTTGAATTTAGGCTGCAGATGTCAATGATCGAAATGTTGTATTTTTTTCTAAGTTCTGGAATATGGCTTGGCTTTCCTTGTGTCTTTCAGGCAGAAAAAGAATTGTCGATATGTGCAAGTGGGGTTTTTTTTTGAGAAAACTGCATATTATGCTACTTTATCTCCCCTATCCATTGCCTTCCACTGTGAAAGATTATTTTAGTTAGAAACATGATTTTTGTCTATACATGCTGCAAAATTGAACTAATTGACAGATTTTGAGGAGAGTCTTTTAGTAAGAAGTGTTGGACTTTACATGTATATATAAAGTCTTTCATTTACAATCTTGTCACACATCTAGTGTCTATTGACTTTTCTGTTACACAGATTTGTCTGGCAGGGCATTGGTGCTTGTCTTTCTCTTCGATTTTTTACTCCTGAACAAGGCAATTCTGCGAAAGACACGCAGTATCCTACTAACATACCTTCTCTGTGAAGCAAGATTCACAGAACTGATGCAACCTGTAACTTGTCCAACAGGGTTTCTATTCTTGCTTAATGATCTACTTTCCATGCCATATGGTTTTGTGCTCTGTAGTTTTGTAGACATTTCTGCTTTTTTTAGTGTAGCTTGCAATTGAAGCGTCTTTTTCAAAGACGAGAGTTCTTGTTCAAGGTTCTGAATCCTAAAGCTCGTAGACTCGTATTCCTTCCTGGATAGCTCGTATCTCTGAGCTGTAACGTCTTTTTGCAGAAGGAAGCTCAGTGTTTTACTCACTGGCTCTACTCCATCACTATATGGACTCTCGGCTACATTCTGGGTTTTGGAGTTTGGGCACCTCGAGCTCGATAGGCTTCCGGAAAACTCTCCAATATTCGTGAACCTAAATGAGTCTGAACACTCTCTGAAAGCTTGGTGTGTGTTCAGCTGTTGAACGAAGAGAGCCTGAACGATTAGTCGTAAAGGCATCAAATCGTTTTGAACTGCTTCAATGCATGCTTCTTGTGACAGTTTTTGACAGTTGAGGTATTTACAGACTGCTCCCTTTTGTTCTTGCGATAAATCCACGTGAGCCTGAAGAAAATTAGTAAAATACTTGTCAATGACTCAATAGTTGAAATTTACAGTAAATAGGAAGTCGATTTTCTCGTGTAAGGTTGACTTTACCTGCAGGAATATGTTTATAGCTCGGTAGAGTTGATCATGGCTCTCTCTGCAGCATATTGGTACTGTTTCAATGAATTTCATGAATTTTTTGGGATCCATTTTAGAATCATAAGCTATACGACACAAATAGGTATCCCATAATTCCGCAACCACCAAGTTGCTGGATGAAGGGGTATGGTTCGCATTGATATTAAACGTTACATAATTGGAAAATATGGTTTCCATTATAGCCAACTCTATGCTTGAAGAAATTGGATCTTTCTCTGGAGTGAGAAAATCATCCACCTGGGCAAAGGGTAAAAGGGTTACAATCTGATCTTGCAACTTTTCTCGGGTTTCGCTGCTCAATCCAACTTCCAAAGATTTCGAAAGCAATGCAAAGTAGAACCCAACAGGTATCACTCTTCTCGCCTTTTCTCTTGTAGGCAGCAAATCTAGAATACCTTGCAGTATTACTGAAACTCTGCTGTTATCGCCGGAGTTTTCCCAGAATTGTCTCGTTTTCTTAGAGAGTAGCCATTTATTGCCGTAGAAAACGATTATCGGGCTAACATATTTTTCTTTCATTCCTTGTCTCCTCAAAGACCCTATGATTCTTCTAAAGAATCCAAACGGTAGGGCGATTAGATCCTTGATCCATAGATCATGGATTACCATCTCCTTCGACATTTCGCTACTCCAAGCCTGGCTGGAAACTGCGTCCAATGTGACCACCGGTTTGTCCCTTCGCCTTTCCGGGTCGAGAATCTCCATACAAGCCATAAAGGCCAAAGATTCGATACAACGGCTGACGATCAGAAGTTCTTCAGCTAGTGGAATTAGGGTTTGACATCTCTGAAGAACAATTAAGGTATCATCCCAGTTTTGTAAGACAACCTGGTTCAAATAAAGATCGAATCTTTGGCAGAGATTGCTCGAACAATACTCTTCTGTCATTTCGAGGAACTCTGCTGCACACCGAAGGGCTGCTACATTGAAAGGGTTAATCACAGTGGAAGAACCGTACATGAATAAAGCAATCATCTCGAAACTTTCTGGGCCTCCAGGGAATTCTGGGGGCAGCTCTAGCTCGGTTGTTTCGGTCAGTCTTTTCGCGAAATATCCGCTCCTTGAACATAAGAGGTTCTACAAGTAACAAAAAAAACATATCAAAATCCGCCCTGATCATCAAATACTTAAAAAGTGAAAAATCAGCGAAAAAGAAGTTACCTTGTGAAGGTTGAATGTTCTTTCACCTACTCGAACTTGAACTGTGACAGGCAAACCAGTCTCTTGACTCCTAAATCAAGATCGAATTTCGTAAGTGTAAGACGTTGAAAAATATAGAAGATATGGATTTTGTTTGAAGGGAGGAATTACTGACCATGAAATGATTCTGATCTTTAGCAGGGCTCCGAGATTTGGAGAAAGGAAAGGACTCGAGGCGACTGAACTATCTTTGGAGCTTGCGGTTTCCATTAAAATAGCTTAGTAAGGGGAAGAATGAGAATAGATTTTACTGCAAGTGGAAACATATGCTTGAGAATTCAGCTGTGCTATTGAATAACCATAAATGCTCGAAACCCATTTCGAACTTCCAGAAAAATAAGATGGAATCAAAGGGAAAAACAGGTGGGTTTGATGAAAGATTGTCCGTAGATATTGGTGCATAGATTCATTTATATATTGATATATATGGAAGTTGTGTAAATAAAATAATGGAGTCAAATGGGAAAATGCACACGAGTGAACAACTCAAAATTGCATGTATTAAGGCTTCAGCAACGTTCCTCGAGTGGTGTAAGGTTGAATTTGAGTGCAACATTTTTAGCCTCATGCCCCTTATTCTTAACACCATTCTTTTCACATCCCATGCATATTTTATCAAAATTGATGATCCATTTTCATTAGTAAATGTGCAGTTTGGGATGATAAATGGTGGGCTAAATTGAGGACATGACATGAGTTTCAATATTACCACTAGAAGGGGTTTGTATATCATAATTCATCCAACTATTACAAATGAAATTGGATTTGAATTCTCTAAACATTTCAGTAGATTTCAAATATCTATTGAGTTTTAATGGTTGAGATTTAGGTTAAGTGGTTTGTGGGATCCACAGTGTAATTAAATTTCAACCTTTAAAATTCAATGGATGGTTAAACTTACAACTTTAGAGAATCCAAATCGAGACTAATTGGCATCGAAAATCAAGAAAAACTTATGAACTAGAATTCTCTAGATTAAAAACGTGGAGCCAAAAGTGGAAGTCAGGCTATGATCCCTTGACTAATTTGGAGGAGCATAGTTTAAAAATTTATTTTCATAAATAAAACTAATGGAATTTAGTATTATAAACATTTTAGATGGAGATGAAGTGCGGATCAAGTTTTGGTTATTATGAAATATTAACTCCCAAGACGGCACGGCACGGCTTCTCATATTTTGGGATTTACTTTCACCCATCCTTTCCTATTTCCCTATACATATTTTTTTTACTGAGAGCATTGTAAGTTGTAACAGTAGCAAAGTTGTAACCAATAAGTCATAGGTTCGAGCTGTGAAATCTGTGTCAATAAACTGCTTACAATTCACCACTCAAGTGGAGTACAGTATACGTAATAAAGTTGTCTCTGTGTGACCAATAAGCCATTGATTTAAGCCTTAAAATTTGTGCGTTAGGATACACTGCTTATAATTCACCATATGAGCTCGTTAGACTACGCGACATAAAATTTACCCGGGAGTGCATGTTGTTTCATGAACTAAGCGTATTTTATTTTATTTTTATCGAATCCACAAAAAATCAAGTTTAATAAAAGTAACCTTTAGCAATTGGCGTATGGTTTCGTCAACTAAGAGTTTTCAACATTAGCGTAGTTAATTTCAAAGTGAAAGCAAAGTTATTGGGAGTTTAAAATTGCAATTTGGATTAGTTTAAGTTTTGAGTAAGAAATTCCAGCTTGTTTGCATAATCCTAATTAATGGCAATTTGGATGAGTAGAGGTTTTGGGTGGGGAAACAAAACTTTTTAATAATAAGGGGGCACCATATTCTCAAGCAACCATATTATTGTATTTGTGGCCATGGTCAATGTCTACAGCTCTGTTTCTTACATTACAAGCTACCTCTTCCTTTTGACCCGTAAATAGGTAACTTTTTCAGTTTACAACATTTAAGGAATTCTACTCTTCAATCCCAATTCACTCTTTTTATTAGTTAATTCATTCATTACTCAACTTGGTTTTCAAATCTTTTAACTGGGTTATGGTCTTAAAAGCTATTGTTCTAACTCACAAGCTTTTTGCAGGACGAGAATATTTAAGTATAGAAATGGCCCTTTTACACACCATATCGCTATCGCCGTTGCTTTGCTTTGCTTATGTGTATGGATAATCTAACATATGCACATTTTAAATTTTTTAAACAAGGGAAACTTGTGTTGACCGAGTTCTTATGTAATCACTCTTTGGCTTCTCTCAGCAAATCAGACTTTCATAATTTGGACCGCATACTTCATTTATTATCTTACTATTGCAATACATTTTCTGAACATTTGTTACAAAAAGGGGACTTGTTAACTGCAGACATTCCTCAATGGACAGATTTACATTGAAATATTTGAGATTGAAGGCGTCACCACAGGCATTTATTCACAGATTATATTTCAAAGTGGAGAATTACTATAATGGAGAGAGAGAGAGAGAGAGAGAGAGAGAGAGAGAGAGAATAATATGCATGTTATGTTCACTTACCCACACTAGAGTTATGTGGCTGAAGTTAGATTGTTGTTAAGCATTTGGGTGTGTGACACCTGTCTCGTTATTAACACTGAGTTCAGAGAAGAAGGAATCCTTGAGAAGATCAGAAGCTGAAGGTCTAGCTTTGGGCTCACTTATGCACTCCTCAGTGAAGGCCTTCACTTGTGGATTTTCTACTCGGTTCAACGCTTCTGGCTTTACTCCTGTTGTTACTTTCCTGTAAATCTTTGCTACACTATCACATTCACTGTACGGTATCTCCATTGTTACCATCTCCAGCAAGCACATTCCAAAAGAGTGTATGTCTATCAACTCCGTGTACTCTTCCACGTACAGCTCTGGTGCCATGAATTCTGGTGTGCCTATGATTGAATGTGCTGCGTGGTTCTTCCCTACTATTGTCGCAAACCCAAGATCGCCTATTTTCACCTGTACAACCAGTCCACAGGACATCAAGTTTGTAAATCTTAGGTCACAGACTCAAATTAGAGATAGATGTGCTTGACTTTAAATTCCAATTTTATTCATATGGTGGATAAGTTATACTTTCTGTATTTTGCTCCAAAACATTCTTACTTTCAAAACTAGCGAAAATCAGATTATGTTTAGTTATAAATCCTAGGATATGCTCCTCTTTAGAAGGTGGCCTCAGGGACAGAATGAATCAGCAAATTGAAATTTCCCAAGAAACACCGAAGCGACATAAAGTCATTTTTCTTTATTTCCATAACCAAATTATATACCAATAATACGAACAAAATCTAATAGACTATACCCGTCACTTCCAACTATTGTTTGTGTGATTTTACACAAACTGTGATATGATAAACATTAACAGTGTACTTTCAATCGGTAATATCACTGCAGACCAGTACACAAACATACTCCATTCTTCAACAAAATACAAGTATAAACAGAAAAAGGAAAGGAACAGTATAATCTGGGTAGGAAAAGATAATGCAGAAAATTCAAGAGAGACTTTATTTACCTGACCGATATTCCCATTAACAAAGATGTTACTGCAATTCAGATCTCTGTGAATAATACATGGGTCCAGGCCCGTTCCTACCTTCTTCGGGGCCTATGGGCGAGATAAAAATCAGGGCCCTACTAATGAGTAAAAATTTTAAAATGAAATTTATAATATTGTACTTCTATTACAACATTTAATAAGAGATCAAACAAAAAATATCAAATTTCACATTATAATGTAGAAAACAACAATAAAGGGATTGAATGAGTAAAAATTTAAAAATGAAATATATGACATTGTACAACTATTACTAAAGGGATATAATGAGTATGAAATTTGGAGAATAATAACAACAGTAAGGAAGGTTCATGCCCTTGATTTTCTACTATAAAGTAGAAAATAACAACAAAGGGATTGAATGAGTAAAAATTTAAAAATGAAATATATATTGTACTTCTATTACTAAATGGATTGAATGATTATGAATTTTGGAGAATAATAGCAATCGCAAAAAAGATTAATGCCCTTAATTTTTTATTTTCAAGTTTAGACGTTGAACATATTAAAAAAATTTAAAGAACAAAAAGTTAAGAGATAATGATGGTGATAATGGAGATTAGAGAAATTCAGGAAATAAGAATTTAAATCAATAATTAATACTTATTTTTTATTTAATTATTCAAATAAAGTCAACTCATATTGTAACTAACTAATCACTTAATATTTTATTTTTAATATTTTTAATAAAAGAAAGATTTAATTGATTTAAATTTTAATTAAGTAAAAATAGTATAATATAAAAATGGGGCCCCGGCCGTCGCCCATATTGCCCCACCCTAGGACGGCCTGCATGGGTCATGTGTATGGAGGTACACCAATCCCTGCTTCGATCATTTCTTCAAAGCTTTCAAAGAGACACAGCGATGCTTTTTCCTGTAGTTCCTTAGATTGCCAGACATGCAAATTTCGGTAATGAAATTCAGTTTGCTATTCTCTTCATCCAACCAAACACTGTAGCAAAAAATGATGTACTTATTTTTCAATGATCTCAACAATTGAACTTCCGAGCGAAGCCTATTCATGAGTATTGGATCATCACCGAAGTTGCTCAGTTTTACTTACTTGATTCCAGGCCACCTCTATACCTTCCTCCTGATCAAATGCCCTGTAAACCTTCTTCACAGCACCGGCACCAAGCAAATCATCATACCGCCCAAACCGTCCAGTAGGGTCAACTTCAACAAACGGTTCACCATCCTTATCAGATGTATTAGGCCTCACATTAGGCATCTTCATATATAGAGCAACAGAAATTTCATGATTAGATTAGAATAGATTGTAAGATGATTATGGAATTTTGAAAAATGATAGAATCCAACAATGTAAGTATGTAATATTTACAAAATATTGTAGTTATATTATTTGAGTGTTCGAATCCAAAATAAGTCTCTGTGGTCATATTCAACCAAAAAGCTCTCATGATTAAATCTTTTATTTGGGAGAAAGAAAAAACATCATTCCACGAAAAGGATTAACAAGACTGTCGTCTATCACTCACAATTACAGTGTAAATCAGTGACATAACAAAGAAGAGTAACAACCTGTGGCTCAGGTTGATGTTATCAGTGGTTGGAAGTGTTTTCAGGTTTCACGTTTCAGTCAGATTGAAAAAAAAAATTACAAAATCAATCTCGTTAAAGGAGAAAATCTCTTTCAAAAATTTTAGCACTGAACAGTGAATACTTTCAGACTTTAAGAAATTCATCAAGTACGATACACCTAAACAATCTGGAAGTAAATGCTAACATGCATTTCATAAAATCCAACTAGTTGTTTGGGAGCTAAAAATAGAAATAAAAGCGAATGAAAACCTATACAATTTTTCAAAGCTCTACAGCCTTCGTTAGAACAGATTGGGAAACTAAAAAGAGACCTTACTGAACATACGATGAGGAGAAAAATTTCAAACGATCAAACTGATAAAATTGAACAATCGGATTCAATAATAGATTTTGTGAAATGGAAACTAATAGCCAGGTATCCAACTATAAAAAATCTTCAGGGAACACATAACAAAGCTGTAGAGTATACACCATGATCTTTTTCAAATAAGCTTATCTAAAAGCTCAAACAAATAAAGTACAATGACCTAGGAGCTAAAGTATAAACAATTTTCAGGGAACAAATCGCACATGTGTAATCTCAAATAACAAATAAATGACCTTACAAAGTTTCACTAGGTGATCCATCAAATACGAGATTCTGGCTGTAATTAAAAATGAAATTAGCTATAGAAGAGAGCTAAAACAACGATCATACAAAATTGCAAATCCATAATTGAGGTTATAAAGTCGGATTCCAGATGAAGCAGAAGAAAACGATGAACGTTTGATCAAACATAAGAAGAACATTGAAATCATAGAAATAAGAAAGAGAGAGTTACCTTGAGATAGTTGGAATGAACTAGAGAGAAGCTAAGCACAGGAAGAATATGGAGGAACTAGAAGACCGCCACATTTATATCCAGCACTGGTTAGGCGGGTATTCTGTTACTCTAAACGGCATCGTTACAATCTTCTTTCTTTTTTGATTTAAGCATATAAATAATCTATTAACTATTCAACTTTATGACAAATCTATACATAAATACATAATCAAGAAAAGACATTATCTTGCACACTATTAATCTATTCAAACATGATACATTGAATTATAAAATTTAATATCATTATAAAATTTTTGTGCAATTGTATCAAAGGGTGTGGTTGAATGGAAGAGACCCATCCATCGTTAACTAAAGGTCCTAAGATCGACTATTGGCAACTTTAAATCCTTTGGCCAGCTATCCCACCCTATGAGGTGCTACAAGTCAGCGAGGAGACTAGTCACTAGATCCACCGGTGGACCCCTATGGTTCAACAAAAAATACAAAGAAAAACTAATGTCTTGTTCACCATATCTTGAACCCGTACCCATTTAGTCATAAAGAGTATGGCTAATACTCTTAACCAGATTTTAATAGCAACATATGTATATTTGATACATTTTAATGTCTTAACTAAAAATATTGGAAATGTAATTCACTAAAATAAATCCAAATGAAGGGCATCTCTAGATCATGTCATTATCGAATTAATATTAACACTGGTAGTGTTGCATGATGAATCAGAGAGTGGATATGTAATAACAGCGGTTAAAAGATAAGCTAAAAGATGCACATCCCAAGGTTTGATCCCCGGTGGATGCTTAGGGATAGACTAGTACTTACCACTAGACCACACCCTTGTGCATTCAAGGGCTGCAAACTTCGTATCCATACGCAATCACACATATGAACAAGTGGGACTTCAAAAAAGTTAGCCAAAGCGTCTCTTTCATTGTAAACAACTCACAGGTTGTTCCTGACACAATCCAACTCACTAAATCCCTAATTAAGCTAACTTGTAAAATGCATCTTCTCTGCATCAGGACCTCATCTTGGAATCGCCTTCATATATATAATATCATGTTGCTTCAGTTCCCAGCATCTGGACCTTAATAAATCATCACTGCATTAAATGCAACTATCACCTGCACAATCACATTACACTATGCAATGAAAATGGCTTGAGCCTCAATATCTACCACTTCAGCTGCTTCAGTATTACCAATATAAGGCCATCACACAGCCAATATATACCCTTATTACTCTTTTGAAGATGTATCAATTCAAAACGGCTCAAAAACCGTGTGAAACATGTCAATAGAATATTAGCTAGAGCATATGAAGGACAATACACTAAATCACAAATGCAACTCAATTTGTTTATCATGGAGAAAAGCAACTGCGCCTGCACAGTGTATCACTACTCGAAAATATCATCTAAGAGGCCTTAAAGTGTCCAGACCACATATCAAAAGAAAAGTCATAAATGAATTCATGGGTTATGCAACCATCTAATGTAAACCTGTCATTGCATCACCACAAAATTTTGAGTCACATAACAAGTGCATGAAACATCTCCTCTTTACAGATGGCAAGTCAATAGATGAGCAGCTATTTTAATAACAGCAAAATCCATGCTTCTGGGGAGCAACGAACAACTAAGTTTATGCCAGTGTGGCACCTAGTATCGTTAGTCAAAATTCAAATATCACTGAATGAACTGATCAAAGAATAAAACAAGACAAGAAATTGGAACTGTGAAATAGCAACTTCACGTTTTCACAGTCACGCCCATCAGGCTGGACATAGTAGTTGTACAATTTCATTATTGACTTATTTGGGGAAAATGAAATGAACCAATTGCATTGAATCTATTAAACTCACTAGCCTCCATGCTGCTTAGGCACTGCCTACATATGACTTTACAGTATTGATAATTTTGTGCATATCACAGTGTTCCAACAGCACCTTTATCCTCATAATCATAAACTGCCTAATACCTTTCCCCATCATACAACAATGAAAATTTTCCTAAAAGTTCTAGTATTTCCAAGAGATGAGGAATTAATCATAGATTGTAGTAGATTCTTGATAGATAACAAAGAAGCACAAAAAAAAGCACATGTACATGATTGATTAAGATAAACTAGGCATATAACAGAGCGGAACATCACAAATAGGGAGTGCATAATTGCATACGAGCGTTACTGCCTACGATTCACAATGAGGTGTGCTTTTTTATATGGACGCAATTACAATACATGCATCTATTTAATCTGTATGCATGTTGAATTGATAATAAATGCAACAAATAGTAATTCTATTGTGTTCTGATTTCTAAAGTTGGACTCAGTGTTCAGAGTGACGATGTCTAACTACTAGATCAGTCATCAATTTCGAAACCCATGGAGTTCAAAAACAATACCACAAAGTTAGAGAGTGGTATGATATATAGAGAATGAATCAATATTAACATCATTTGTAGGATAAGCTTTTGAATTTTGAAACGTAGACTACCATTTGTCCATTTTTTTGTTTCTGTTGAAAGTTTGACTTAGTTGCTGCAATATCAATCATAATAATTGTTATCTTTTCAGTTCTGTTTCTTGATTTGTTCAAATATGTTATTAGCTGTTATTTCCAGATTTATTGCTGTGTTCGTTAAACAAGGAGAAATGTTCCATGTAGTTGCTGATTTTTAGGATTTCAGTTGTTATCTGTTCTATTTAAATTCATTTACAGCAAGTGAAATAATATAACTTTTACACAGCAATTATCAATTGTCTTATTTACTTTCCCGTTAAAACAACTACAATTGGTATCAGGGCTCCCTTCTTAAGGAACTTGTAAGTGTACTTGTGAGTTTTTGAGAGCACCTAAACACTGACCCTACCCTTTAAGAAATTAAATTCTTCAAGTTATGGATACTGAAGTAAATTTCTCATCAATTGCTCCACCAATCTTTAATGGGGACAATTACCAGGTTTGGGCAGTACGTATGGAGGCTTATCTTGAAGCTTTGGATGTTTGGGAAGCTGTAGAAGAAGAAAACTTTGAAGTTCCAGCTTTACCTAATAATCCCACCATGGCGCAACTCAAGAATCACAAAGAAAGAAAGGTTAAGAAGTCAAAAGCAAAGGCCTGTTTATTTGCTGCAGTCTCTCCTTCAATTTTCAACAGAATCATGGCTTTGGAATCAGCCAATAAAATCTGGAATTATCTACGAGATGAATATCGAGGCGATAAGAGAATCCAAGGAATGAAAGTGTTGATTCTAATAAGGGAATTTGAAGTACTTACGATGAAAGAGTCAGAAACTATCAAAGAGTATTCTGATAAGCTTCTTTGTATTGCAAACCAGGTAAAGCTTCTTGGTACTGAATTTCCCGATTCTCGGATTGTGCAAAAGGTTCTGATTACTGTACCTGAGAGGTTTGAAGTCTCAATTTCTTCTTCAGAGAATGCTAAGGATTTGTCAAGTATTACCTTGGCAGAAGTGATTCAGGCTTTGCAGGCTTCTGAACAAAGACGAATTATTAGAGAAGGACGAGATATTGAAGGAGCATTACAAGCAAAGCATCAATCGACTTACAAGGGAAAGAAAAAGAGAGGCAAGACAATGATGGTTGCAAGTAACGATGTTGCTGCTAACAACAATAATAGCAGTAATAATAAGAACGGGAGATTTCCACCGTGTCAACACTGTGGAGGCAAAACTCATTCTCACCTCAAATGTTGGAGGAGACCTGATGCAAAATGCAACAAATGTAACCGAATGGGACATGAAGCTATAATTTGCAAAACAAAGACTCACCAACAGTCTGTTCAAGCACAAAATGCTAATGAAGAGGAGGAGGATCAGCTCTTTGTTGCAACTTGTTTTGCCATTGGAAATGCAAGAGAGTCTTGGCTCATTGACAGTGGTTGTACTAACCATATGACCTATGACAAAGAACTATTCAGTGAATTAAAAGATACTGAAGTAAAAAAGGTCAGAATCGGAAACGGTGAACTAATCTCTGTGGAAGGAAAAGGAACTGTTGCTATAACAGGTTTTTCAAGTACAAAGACTATCACAAATGTTTTATATGTGCCTGAAATTAATCAGAACTTGTTAAGTGTTGGACAACTACTTGAGAAAGGGTTCAAAGTGTTCTTTGAAGACAAATATTGCGCTGTAAAGGATTCAGCTGGTCAAAAAATGTTCAAAGTCAGAATGAGGAGCAAGAGTTTTTTACTTGATCCAATGGAGGACGAGCAAATTGCATATCCAGCAACAACGAACTCAATTGATATTTGGCACAAACGATTGGACCATTTTCATTATTCGGGAATGACTTATATGCTAAAAAATCAACTATTTCGAGGTGTGCCTACCTTGATAGCAAACTTGGATGATTGTGAAGCATGTCAATTTGGGCAGCAGACAAGGAAGCCATTCCCTAAAGGCACATGGAGAGCTACACAAAAGCTCAAACTGATTCATACTGATCTTGCAGGCCCACAACGAACTTCATCTCTAAAGGGAAGTCTTCATTATATTGTCTTTATAGATGATTTGACAAGAATGTGTAAGGTCTATTTTATCAAATACAAATCTGTAGTTGCAGAGGTGTTTTGGAATTTCAAAGCTCATGTGGAAAACCAAAGTAGCTCTACTATTTAGGTGTTAAGGTCAGACAATGGGAAGGAATACACTTCAAATCAGTTCGAACAATTTTGCGTTGATGCTGGAATTGAACATCAACTTACAGCTCCGTATACTCCTCAACAAAACGGAGTAAGTGAAAGAAAGAACCGTTCAATAATGGAGATGGCCAGGTGCATACTTCATCAAAAAAATCTGCCAAAAAAGTTCTGGGCTGAAGCTGTACATACTGCAGTTTTCATTCAAAACAGATTGCCTACAAGAGCTGTACAAAATCAGACACCTTTTGAAGCTTGGTTTGGTTTTAAACCTTCTTTGGATTACCTTAAAATATTTGGTTCTTTGTGCTACTCACATGTACCGCAAGTCAAGCGTGATAAACTTGACAAAAGAGCCGAGCCAGGGATTTTCATAGGCTACAGCACTATCTCCAAAGCCTATAGAATTTTTCAGCCTCAATCAGAGAAAATTCTAGTAAGCAGAGATGTGAATTTCATGAAGGACAAACAATGGAGCTGGAATGCCTCGAAGGAAGATCAAAACCTTCATCCTAAATTGGCACTTGAAGAGACAGAGGATGACCCTCCTATTAGAGGCACTCGATTGCTATCTGATATCTATCAAAGATGTCATGTAGCAACTTGTGAGCCAGCACGCTTTGAAGAGGCCAAGAAGGACCAGAAATGGGTGGATGCCATGAGAGAAGAGCTATTCATGATCGAAAAAAGTCAGACATGGGAGCTCGTTGAAAAGCCACATGATAGGAACATCATTGGTGTCTAGTGGGTGTTTAGAACCAAGTTGAATCCCGATGGTTCCGTACAAAGCACAACTTGTGGTAAAAGGCTATGCCCAAATATTCGGTGTTGATTATTCTGACACTTTTGCTCCCATTGCTAGGCTTGATACAATCAGGTTGTTACTCGCTATTGCTGCCCAAAAGGGATGGTTAGTATTCCAAATGGACGTCAAGTCGGCGTTCCTTAATGGAGTTTTGCAGGAGGAGATATATGTTGAGCAACCAAAGGGCTTTGAAATCGAAGGGCAAGAAGATAAAGTTTATTCGTTAAAAAAAGCACTCTATGATCTCAAGCAAGCACCAAGAGTTTGGTACAGCAGAATTGATGACCATTTGCTGAATCTCGGTTTCAATACAAGTCTGTCAGAATGTACCCTCTACATCAAGCATTTTGGTTCAGAAGTTCTGATCATTTCTTTATAAGTTGATGATTTATTGATCACTGGAAGCAATGTTGGTGTTATCGATAAATTTAAAAGGGAAATGACGAATGTTTTTGAAATGACTGATTTAGGTCTCATGACTCATTTTTTGGGAATGGAAGTCACTCAAAAAGAGCATGAAATCTTTATTTGTCAGAAGCAATATGCAAGGGAGATCCTCAAAAGGTTCCATCTTGATGAATGCAAGGCAATGAGCACTCCTATGAACCAAAAGGAAAAACTCAGCAAGGAAGATGGAGCTGAAAAGGTCGATGAAGCTTATTTCAGAGGGTTAATCGGTTGTCTGATGTATCTCACTGCAACAAGGCCTGACATACTGTTTGTTGTAATTATGTTGTCTAGGTTCATGCATTGTGCAAGTGAAATTCACTTAAAGGCAGCAAAAAGGGTTATTAGATATGTCAAAGGAACAATTGACTTTAGTGTGAAATATGGCAGAGAAAAGAATTAGCCTATTCAGATAGTGATTGGGCTGGTTCCTTGGATGACATGAAAAGTACTTCAGGTTATTGTTTTAATCTGGGGTCGGGAATGTTCTCTTGGTGTTGTAAAAAAACAAGAGGTTGTTGCTCAATCAAGTGCTGAAGCTGAATTTATTGCAGCTACAGCAGCTGCAAATCAAGCCTTATGGCTTAGGAAAGTGTTGCTTTATCTTAATTTGAAGCAAAGCAAAAGTACAGATGTGTTTGTGGATAATCAATCAGCAATAGCTATCTCAAATAATCCGGTTTTTCATGGAAAAACAAAGCACTTCAACATCAAGTTGTTTTTTCTAAGGGATGTACAAAAAGAAGGATCAGTTGGATTGAAATATTGCAAGTCAGAACTTCATTCAGCTGATATTTTCACAAAACCTTTCACGAAACCTTTGCTGTTATTTGACTTAGTTGCTGCAATATCAATCATAATAATTGTTATCTTTTCAGTTCTGTTTCTTCATTTGTTCAAATATGTTATTAGCTGTTATTTCCAGATTTAATGCTGTGTTTGTTAAACATGGAGATATGTTCCATGTAGTTGCTGATTTTTAGGATTTCAGTTGTTATCTGTTCTATTTAAATTCATTTACAGCAAGTGAAATAATATAACTTTTACACAGCAATTATCAATTGTCTTGTTTACTTTCCCGTTAAAACAACTACAGTTTCAATAGATTCCCTGAATATATAAACAGGAAATTGAGCAGTCACAAGCTTGCTTCCTTTATAAAGAAGCATTTTCAATTACCGATCATAACAACAACAGTGATTGCTAATATGAAAAATATAACAAAAAAATATATACATTTTTACCAATCCTATGCTAGCGACGGTGACCTGGAACTCAGGCTTTCATCTCTTCCAAATCTTGAGGCACTCCTTGCACTCTTCGGAGTAGCAACTCCAGGGCTCGCCCCTCTGTAACTAGCACGAAGCGATTCATCAACAGAAGATGAAGACTTCGAAATTGCATTTCTCATAAACTTTTGAGCGGCAGGGGAGAGCGTACGTGCACTTGGACTAGCACTCCCTCCTCTTACTGGAGAAGGCAACGGGGGTTTCTGAAACATCTTGGACCTCTGCCTCAACTTCCTTGCGGCTTCCCTTGACAAAGAGTGGGCCTTAACATCTCTTGCAGGCGGATATGGGATTCTAAAATGTGGCCCATCACCACTACCGCCAATATCAATTGGTGTATCTTCGGGCTCCAACCGCAATGGTGTACTCTCAATCTCACCCCACGTGATAAAAGGAGATTCATCAACACCAGGGGCAGGAGAAGGTGTCCTAACGAAACTGTATCCATTTTCTGCTTTCTTCTCTGATTCCACATAAAACTTATTCGGTGTTCTCCTCAAATCCTCCAAATCATACTTCTTCATCTTATCCCCCTCCCTGCCAGATACAGGCATAGGGGTAGCTCCCACTACAGGGGTATAAAGCACTTCAACAGTGCCATCATCATTAGGCCTAGAATCCAACATTTTACCATGAAAACGAGTGTTTGACCTGTTAATTTCCTTAGTTAAAGCCTTCAACCTAACAGCCCGTTCCTCGTCAGTCAATGGAGCCTCACCCCTATCAGCTGGGTGATACATCAACAAATTCTTGGCAGTATAATCCCAACTTTCCAATGTACTTGGTGGCTGATCAGAAGTCCCATAACCATCTGTAATTCTATCTCTCTTTGCATCCTCTAACAGTTTAACATCTTCCCTTTCACCTTGTAACAAATGCCCATATCTTTCCTTTCTCTTCCTATTCACTTTCTCCAATATCTTAGAAAAACTATCATTATCCTCACTAGTACATCTCCTAAAGAACTGATCTAAGCTCAGGGATTCATCTATAGCATCTCCATTCTCAATAGATTCTCCATTACCAGACAAAACTCTATCTACGACGCTAGGTGTTCTATTTTCAAATTCATCAAAGGGAGTAAAATTGCGCATAAAAATAGAACCTGGAGTTTGCGTTCTGTTTCTGGTCTGAGTACTTCCATCAAGATTAGAATTACTTGTACTTCGGCCACGGCGCTCGATGATCTTCAACTGAGCATCGCGGATTTGAACAGGATCCCCGGTTTTCGCAGCTTCAAGCCAATCAAGACGATCACGAAGTTTAGCGATGTCAGGGAAGAAGTCGCGTTCAATGATTTTCTCGATGGCGGCGACATAGGTGTCTTCGTCGAGGACAAGGGTACGTTTCCTGGGGTCTGGGGGTGCGGTAAGAGAGGGCTTACCGGAGCTTTGAAGAGGTTGACCGGGATTCAAAGAAGGGGATGGCGATGGGGAAGAGAGATGGCGAGGAGAGTGTCCGGGGGAAAGAAGCATGGTGAATTAAGATTAGGTTAGAGTTTTGGGATTAAGAGTGGGGTGATCAGGATTTCTAGAGAAGAAAAGGGAAGGAAAATATCAGATAAAGGTTTTGCCTGGATAGGTTTCGGGGGCGGTTGATCGGTCGGTGCAAAAGTAAAGAGTATCATAATATATTTTAAAATCCGCGTAAATAGATCTGCCAATGGGCATTAAGTTGGTCAAACTTGGCTTGTTTACGGGCTGATAATTTTTTTCTTATGAGTTAGCCTTAACTCTAATTTTCAATGTTATCAAAACCGTACCCATATCCAATGTCGGTATTATTAATATAATAGTGATTTTATTAGACATAATTTTAATCTTTTATAATTTTTTTTAAATCTATTATAATATTATTCTGATCTTTTACAACACTGTCTAGATCTTTTACAATACTTTTAAATGCCACCATAGTCTTAAAAAAAATTCTTTTAAGTTAAACAGTACCATCGGAGTTTGAAAGTGGTTACTTTACATCAATAGTGCGAATGTACATTTGTCTCGAAAAAGCTAAAAAATTTCAATGATAATAAATATTTGAGCTAAAAAAATTCAATGATAATAACTATTTGATGTAAACTGATAAAAGGTTATAATTAATACTTTGAACTTGGTTCTGAGCTTTTCTTATAACCATCCATCTATCAAAGGATTGGTAATGTGATATAAGGTTCACATTCGCCTTGCAAGTATGGTAAAGAACAACATGCCTAACCTCTTAATCTTTCATCTTTATCAATAAACCATATTGCAAGAGCAAAATAACGGTCAAAATCTCCACCGTCGCCAAAGATTCATACTTCCCAACTTTCTATTGTCATGATTTAATACTGGTAAATGTAAGAGCAAATATTGACCTTCCGAAAGTTACAGTTATAATCAACTCATGTCTGTCTTCAAAGAGCGACAAAATCAAAACCAGTGGTCGTCTAAAGCCACACCATCTATGCTAAGTCACCAGAAGGTTGGAGCACTAGACACACTAATACCTGTATCTGCTCATACTTGTGTTTCAAAGGACAAAAATGATAATATATGGCAGCAGGAACAATTAGAATCTGCAGCCTCCCTATGAATGTCTGAAACTCTCACAGCCAGGACAGTTGTGCAAGCTCTCGTGAATATAAATATCACAATCAAGGCAGAAATATTGTTTACACTTCGGGCAACAAACACTTATATTGGCTTTGCTTCCTGTCACAAAAGCAGCATATAATCAGAGATACATGTAATTGCCGAGCAACTGTCAAAGAAAATGTCATCCCCAATCACGGCCTAAAAAGGAGACTTCATGAGCAACACATTAGCATTAGCTACAAGCATGCATAAAAACAGCTAACATACCAGGGTTGACTAGGTTCTGTTGGCAACCAAAACAAATTTTCGGTGGTCTATCATGTAAGTTGCTAAAGCGTCGCGAGACCTCATCAAATGGTGTAATAGGGAAGAGATGATGATATGACCTCGCCAAATGGGGCGAAGAAACTAGTGTCAACCCACAAATACGACATTCAGTAGGAAGATCACACACTCGTGCCTTGCATCTAGGACAAATGTATCCTTCACCAACTTTAGCTTCCTTGTGACAAGAACAAATTGAAATGGAACCTTCTGCTACTCTTTGCGGAAAACCCATCTTTATCAGATTAGCAACTGCAAATTCTGCTATTGCTGGAGGTGGAGGTGCATGCTCCAATATTAACTCTTTAAGGTGAACCTATAAATAAATACATGAATTATACTCTAATCAGTTCACTTAATCATTGCAGGAGTGAAATCAGCAGTACTACAGAAGAAAGTAATGAAGAAAAACAAACTGAAGAAACTAAAGTTCATCAAAAATCTAGTAGAGAAGGTAAAAATTTGTTTACAAGATATATTAGATGCCTTATAGTGTGCTTGATTGAGTGGAAAAGGGGAGTATAGGGTAGAAAATAGGCATGTATTTGGACATATGCATGCCGATCTCCTTCCTTTCCCTCCCCAATTTCACTCAACCAAACACACACTTAATGTTTAATTGCACTACCACATTTATTAAGACATGGAACCCAAGTTAGTTCCTAAGAACCTCTAGCAAAGAGGTCATTCCGCAATTTAAACAGTTATTCTAGTGCTGGAAATAAAAAACACTCATTATGAAACAGTAACAACTTCTTCAATTGCATATAACAATAAAAAAAAGATCCATTAAAACTCACCTCATCCATTGCAACAGAATATGATCCACCAGTTTCTTGACAGAGATGTTTGCATATAAACATTTCTGCTGAGAGACCAATGACTGAACATCTTATTTTGGATTTCTTGCATTTCTGGATGGTTTCCAGTATATCTCCTGGATCACAAGTACTGAGGGCTGAATATAAGATAAGAACTTCGCGGTGACCATATGATGGAATTTCATCAAGATATCCATGGACAAGATCTAATGCATTCTGTAGTGAGGAATCCCCAGAGCTTTCCAGTTTCCCCATTAAGGCTTTAATATGGGATTCTGGACTCCCGCCAAGCTCTGTTAAGGGATGAGCAACCCCATCTTTTATCGTCACCAGACCAATCTGACTAAGCGGATTCTGGTCAAAAAACTCCCTAATAAAGGCCTCCACATGCTTTGCAATCACAGCCATTCGACTTGGTCGTATATCCATTTCTCCTGCTGCCTACACACGTGAATGAAAAATCAGAAAATCCTATCAAGAGTATAAACATATTTCCCCAAAGTTGATGCTAAAAGTCATGGTCAAACAGAAAGAAAGGAAACCTCTTTTTTAAAGAATCGTAGACTAGAAACCGAATTTTCACAATGAAAAATTGATCAACAATTTGATGATCAAATCCTATTAACCTATAAAAGATCATGTTGGCAATTACTGAAAATTTAAAAGTTCTACAAAGAAACAGAACTCACATACCCTAGATAGGTCAACAACAATGTAAAGAAAACGAATGAGGCCTTTCTGGATGCGAGCTGCAGTCGCAGTAGAAGAAAGGGAACGAAGGCGACGGCGATATTGGGAGTGATAAATAGCTGTATTGTCAATAGGACGAAGAAGTCCAGATTCATCCTCTTGAAGATTTTCCCATGATCTTTCATCAGCATAAGTTCTTTCCCAAGCTTCAAGTCCATCGCCATCCAAATCGTCCTCATCTTCATCTTCTTCTGCCTCCCCATTCAACTTTCTTTTTACACTTGTGCTCATCTTTTCTCCTACTTCAGCGACCTGAGACTTACTTGTCTTTCTCCAGCTGCTGAAACTCGGATTTGATAAAAGAGACGCAAAGATCAATGCTGGTGTATTAGACACCAGAGCCAAATCCAATAACAATCTACCTGCAAAAACCGAGATAATTAACATGAAACTTCAACACCTTTGAAATGTTCAAAGTAAGTCCTATGCAACTTATGGATTCATTGATATTGTCTAGCAAATGATTTTTAATGGTTAATGAAAGTATGGTATACTTACCATGGAAAAT
The DNA here is from genome assembly GCA_947683365.1 of Euphorbia pulcherrima. Classification (NCBI taxonomy): domain Eukaryota; kingdom Viridiplantae; phylum Streptophyta; class Magnoliopsida; order Malpighiales; family Euphorbiaceae; genus Euphorbia; species Euphorbia pulcherrima. The sequence continues at coordinate 77,291,101 of CANTUS010000001.1, read as the reverse complement.
TTATCGATTTGTGGTTAAAAATCTACACTTGCATTACTATTTCATCGTTTTGAAACATGAAAAAATCATATCATGAAAGCCCCAATTAGAGCTGTCCATGAAACATTGCTTTCTCTTAGTCGTTTCATCAAAACACTTCCCTTGCTACACCAATCTCCCCAAATTTCACAAACACAGATTAATAAGTCAGACTATTTGAGTGTGCCCCTAAGTGTTGTTTCTGATTAATTAAAACGCATAACTCCCTAAATTTCGCAAACATGTCTACAGATTACTAAGTCAGATTCAAGGAGTTCGTTTTGAGTGTGCCTATAACTGTTCTCTGATTATTTGTGAAATGCAAGTCTTAAAATACTGGAGAACTACATTTAATAGCTTCTATGAACACAGATCAAAGAAGCAATAGGTGAAAGAGTAGCTGAATATTAGATAATTACCTGAGAGAGTGGCGATTAGCCTATAAATCGGTCGGAGCGTGGGAGCGATGAGGGTTGAGAAGCAAAGAGGGAGGCGTAAACTCTTATTCTTGGACTAGATTTGAAATCAAATTATTTCGCTCAGGCTTTGTGTGGGGTTTTTTTTTTTATTAAAGTATGATATGGTATTGTATAGTATAGTATGGTATAGAATAATTTAATTTTTTATAAATTTTTGTTTGAATAGATGAAATGGTACTGTATGATTTTTTAAAGTTTTTAATTTATTTTAAAGGAGAATTATAATGAACCACGAAATTAATAATTTTATTTTTATAATTATCTAAATCATGAAATAATCATAAGAACCATATTTAAAAAAAATCATATAACTAAATAAAAAATATTTATTTAAAATCGTAGCATAGTATAACTAACCATTGAAAAAACATAAGCTAAAGGGGCCTGAAATACAACCATTTACGTATAGATAATTAGATTTTTTTCACCTTTTTACGTTTATTCCTTTTTCATGTTTCACTTCTTAGGAAAATGTAGAATTGATCGTGGACGTAGTCCAATCCGTCTAAGCTCGTAATATATTACTTCACTTTGAGAGATGATTTTTAAATTTTAATCAATCCAATTCAAATTTGTTAAAGCTCATAAAGTATATAAGTTTATAAATAATCTTAAATTAAATTGGGTGACTCGACCCGCATTTTTTTATATAAAAATATCTTTTTATATATATAATATAGTATTTTTAATTATTGAGCTAAAAAATATAAATTATTAGTTTAAAATTTTTATACCAATACTATTTGTAAAAGTTTGTTGTAATATTATTGGGATAAAAAATTAGTTATATAAAAGTATTTATAATTTAATATATTTTATAATAAAATATTTATGTACAATCAATCCGAACTCAGTTCAACCCAACATGAGCCTGGGTCCGAAACAATATTTTAAATGGGTTGAGATGGGTTTAGGATGATCATTAATAGATAAAAGGGAAATTGTCATTTATGGCTCAATTTCCTAAAATAATTTATCACTTATAATTCATTTGCCCAAAATAAATATCAAAATATCCCAACAAAGAAATCATATCTTTCATGTCATTTTAAGTTTCATTAATTACATTCATACGCTCATTACTGTTCATTACATGTATCATGCGATTATGAAAGGTTCTTTTAATTTTTTGGCTTATTTTGCATTTATCTCTCAAACTGTTCATTTTTTTTACATGCCGCTTTAGAGTTTTTCGTTCGTCTGATTTTTATCTTCAAAACGACATCCATTGTGATATACTTTTTCAAAAAAAATTTCGACCTGTTATAAATCTAATATAATTCAGTTATAAATCTAATATATTTCTGTTAACAGATTTATAACAGATTAATAATAGATATATATCGGTTCAATGGGTATTGCAAATACAAAGAGACTTATATTAGACTTATATTAGACTTATATATATATATATATATATATATATATATATATATATATATATTAGTTCAATGAGCATTGCAAATATAAAGAGACTTATATTAGGATTATAACAGTTATATATCATAAATATATCAGATATGTATCTGATATAATTCTGATATTTTTCTGATATATGACAGATTTGTAGTAGATATTCATCCAAATCAGTGTTGAAACAAAAAAACGCAGCAGAATTCCTATTCAATTGCTCAAAATCAATTCGAAATTGTTTTTAGTGAGAAAAAATTGCAGATGAAAAGTAAAAATTGCAGATGGAATGAATAATAACGATTATGTTTGATATATAACAGATATATATCAAAATTATGTCAGAAATATATTAGATACGTATCTGATATAATTTTGATATTTTTCTGATATATGATAGATTTTATAGTAGAATTCCTATTCAACTGCTCAAAATCAATTCGAAATTATTTTAGATGGAAAGTAAAAATTGCAGATGAAAAGTAAAAATTGCAGATTGAATAAAGAATAACGATTATGTTTCATATATAACAGATATATATCAGAATTATATTAGATACGTATCTAATATAATTATGATATATTTCTGATATATGATAGATTTTGTAGTAAATGTTCATCCAAAATTAGTGCTCAAACAAAAAAAACAGCTGAATTCCTATTCAATTGCTCAAAATCAATTCAAAATTATTTTAGTGATAAAAAAATTGTAGATGAAAAGTAAAAATTGCAGATGGAATAAAGAATAACGATTATGTTTGATATATAATAGATATCAAGGGTATGCAGTATACAGGTTACTGAAGCCATCATACTAATCTTGTAACTATATATAGACAATTCAGAAGGTGAGAAGCAATTGAAACATGGAACATGAATGCACCTTGAAATTGAAACACGGTCGGGAAGGAGTTGATTGCAATACACAATTTCACGACCTAATTAACAAGTTCGGCAAAAAATAATCAGGTGAATGCAGTGGCGATGGGAAGCAGTGAAGCCGGCGACGATAAGCAGAGGTGAGAGCAGTAATGAGCGTATTATGGTTGATAAGTTTTTAAAATATTCTAAATAGGTTACATGCGTTTTTTTATACTATTTTAGTTATTATTTTATATAAATTGATGCATTTTGGTACTTTTCCCTTGATAAAAGCTTGTTAAGTCCAATCTAAACTCATCCCAACTCAGCCCACGAATATATCTACTTATATGTGAGATGAGATCCCCACTTATCTAAAACACTTTATTTTATATTAAGTTAAAACGATTGTATGTCATAATTTGTTAATTTTTTTTGGATAATATCATTCTTATATTGTATAGTGTGAAATTTTACAACAATTATATCTTTTGAGCGAAAAAATTTATTATTCCTTTTTAATTCGTTATATCAAGCAAATATTAGTATAAATATATCAAAGATGTTAAATTATTTGATGTGACCCTTGTCATTAAATTATTGATGTAGGGTCCACCTCCTTAATAATTTGATGTAATATGTTTTCTACTTTTCTACCTGTCATTATTATTTTCTGTAAAATGTTTCTTACCTATTTACCATTCTTACCGTTGGATTTCTCTATAAATAGGAATTCAATTTCTTCATTTTTATATATCTCAGAAATAAGAAATAAAAGTTTCTCTCAAATTCTCTCTCTGCTTTCTCTATTTATTGTTTCAATATCCTTGCATATATAGTCGATTTCTAACACGTTATCAGCACGAGCTTGCTCTAATCAACTGAGGATATCACCAAATAAATCCAAAGTAAGGCATAATTATTTTATTTTCTATAAATATATATAATTCTTAATATGTCTAATATCAAAAGTTTAGAATTTACTCCTCTTGATGTATCTGGGAAAAATTATCTTACTTGGGTGCTGGATGCAGAAATACATCTAGAATCGATGGGTCTTAAGAATACTATTATTCAAAATAATAATATTGGATCTCAGTATAAGGCAACAGCTCTAGTTTTTCTCCGCCGGCATCTTGATGAATCACTTCAATCAGAATATTTGACTGTCAAAGATCCTGCAGATCTTTGGAAACAATTAAAGGAGAGGTATGAACACCTAAAGAAAATATCTCTACCAAATGCCCAATATGAATGGATAAACTTAAGGCTACAAGATTTTGAATCTGTCAGTGCATATAATTCTAAACTTTTTCAAATTACATCCACATTAAGATTATGTGGAAAGGAAATAACTGATGAGGATTTACTGGAAAAGACATATTCTACTTTTCATTTGAATAATATGGTATTACAGGAACAATACAGAGCAAAAGACTATAAGAAATATAGTGAACTAATTACTGCTCTTCTCCTAGCAGAACAGAGAAATCAACTCCTGTTAAAAAACCATGAACTACGACCTACCGGAACAAATCCATTCCCTGAAGCGAATGCGATAATTCATAATAATTTTAATGGACGCGGCCGCAGAAATGGTCGTGGTCGTGGTCAAGGTAGAGGTCGTGGAAATGGGCGTGGTAGAGGATATAATAATAACAATTTCCACCAGAAGTGGAAATATATAAATAATAATAATAGCAATAATTTCCACCCGAAGTGGAAAAATACAAATAACCACCAGAAGTGGAATAATCAAATTGAAAGATTTGATAAAAGAAAAAACAGTCAAAATGATGAAAATAAATGCCATAGATGCGGTATGACTGGTCATTGGTCAAGAACTTGTAGAACCGCTAAACATTTGGTAAACTTATACCAAGCCTCTCTCAAGAAATATGCGGAACCAGAAACCAATTTCATATTGGATGATAATACCCCAAATAATGAGCCTATTGATGTCCCCAATATGGAGATGGATGATTTTCTGTTACCCAGCACCAGTGACAAAGAAAAATTTGAATAATTAGTCCATATATTTTGCTTAATTAATATATTGTAATTTTTATGTTATTATTGGTTTACTTTTGTTATTGCTGCTTAATGTATTTTTTTATGCAATGTTTATTTATAAATAAATAATAATGCATCTTTCATTTGTTCAATGAAGAAAATGAATTCTTTCCCGGTATTATATGACTTGAAGGAAAATGAAGGAAATTTATGTATTGTAGATAGTGCCACCACCCATACTATTCTCAAAGAGGCAAGATATTTTAATATTCTTAAAAAGGGTGAAACTGTTGTTACCACAATATCGGGACAAACAAAAATGATTGAAGGCTCCGGAAGAGCTAGTATTATATTACAAAGGGGAACAAAACTTATTATAAATAATGCATTATTTTCCCCGAATTCTCACAGAAATTTATTAAGTTTTAAAGATATTCGCAGAAATGGATATCATATTGAAACTGTGAGCGAAGACAATAAAGAATGTCTTTATGTTACAAAAATAATTTCAAGTAAGAAATGTATACTTGAAAAATTCTATACTCTTTCATGTGGCTTATACTATACATATATTAATATGATTGAGACCAATTTAACTATAAACCAGAAGTTTATAGATTCAAATACTTATAAAATTTGGCATGATCGACTGGGTCATCCTAGTTCGATAATGATGAGAAAAATTATTGAAAATTCATATGGGCATCCATTGAAGGACCAGAAGTTTCTTCAAAATAATGAATTATTTTATGCTGCTTGTTCGCAAGGAAAATTAATAATAAAGCCTTCCAGAAGTAAGGTTGCAATCGAATCACCAGCATTTTTAGAGCGCATACAATGTGATATTTGTGGACCAATTCATCCACCATGTGGACCATTTAGATATTTTATGGTTCTAATTGACGCCTCAACTAGGTGGTCACATGTATGCTTATTATCTTCACGAAATATGGCATTTGCAAGGTTAATTGCTCAAATTATAAGGTTACGGGCACAGTTTCCCGATTATCCTATTAAATCAATCCGTCTTGATAATGCTGGGGAATTCACATCCAAATCATTTAATGATTATTGTATGTCGATTGGAATAAAAGTTGAACATCCTGTAGCATATGTTCATACACAAAATGGTCTAGCAGAATCATTTATTAAACTTCTACAATTAATTGCGAGACCGCTAATTTTGCGAACGAATCTCCCTACTACAGTTTGGGGTTATGCAATATTGCATGCAGCATCTCTTATACGTTTAAGGCCAGTAAGTTATCATGATTATTCTCCATTACAATTAACTTCTGGCCATAAGCCTAGTATTTCTCATCTTAGAGTTTTTGGTTGCGCAGTATATGTGCCTATTGCTCCACCACAAAGGACTAAAATGGGTCCTCAAAGGAGATTAGGAATTTATGTTGGCTATGAATCCCCTTCAATAATTAAATATCTTGAGCCATTAACTGGCGATATGTTTACTGCACGATTTGCAGATTGTCATTTTGATGAAAGCACTTTCCCAAAATTAGGGGGAGAGAATAAGAACCAAATTTTGGAAAAGAAAATAATATGGAATGCTTCATCACTTTCTCATATGGATCCTAAATCAAATGATTCTGAACTAGAAGTTCAGAGAATAATCCATCTTCAACATTTAGCAAATCGATTGCCTGATGCACTCGCTAATCCTAAAAGAGTAACAAAATCGCATATACCAGCAGTAAATGCGCCAATTCGTATTGAGATTCCTGAAGAACAACCTACGGATAATACTCTATCATGCCTGAAGCGTGGACGACCAATTGGTTCAAAGAATAAAAATTCTAAAAAGAGGAGAATTATTGATAGTGATGATATTCCCATTGAGGATATAAATATAAATACACTTCCGGAAGAAGTGCAAGCACCTGAAGTGCAAATACCTGAAGCTATTGAAAATGAAGAAATTCAAATAAATTATATCACTAACGAAAGAAGATGGAGTCGCAATAAAATAGTTATAGATCATATTTTTTCATATAATGTTGCGATCAATATTGAAAATGAAAACGTGGATTATGAGCCAACATCTATTGTAGAATGCCAAAGTAGAAATGATTGGCAACAATGGAAAGAAGCAATTCAAGCAGAGCTGAATTCTCTTGAAAAACGCAAAGTATTCGGACCAGTAGTTCGAACACCACAGGACGTAAAACCTGTTGGTAATAAATGGGTTTTTATTAGAAAGAGAAATGAGAAAAATGAAATAATAAGATATAAAGCCAGATTAGTTGCACAAGGTTTTTCTCAAAGACCCGGGATAGACTATGAGGAGACATATTCTCCGGTGGTGGATGCAATAACTTTTAGATATCTTATTAGTTTTGCAGTACAAGAAAATTTACAGATGCACTTGATGGATGTTGTCACAGCTTACCTTTATGGTTCGCTTGATAATGATATTTATATGAAAATCCCTGAAGGATTAAAGCTGCCAGAAAAATATGGCAAACGAGAACTTTACTCGGTAAAGTTACAAAGATCCTTATATGGATTAAAACAATCTGGGCGCATGTGGTATAATCGTCTCAGTGAATATTTATTGAAAGAAGGATATAAAAATGATCCAATTTGTCCATGTATTTTTATAAGAAAATCAGGATCTAATTTTATTATCATCTCAATTTATGTTGATGATTTGAATATTATTGGAACTCCAGAAGAGATTCCAAAAGCAATTGATTCTTTAAAGAAAGAATTTGAGATGAAAGATCTTGGAAAAACAAAATTGTGTCTTGGTTTACAAATTGAGCACCTTGAAAAAGGAATTTTAGTGCATCAATCAAACTACATAGAAAAGATCCTGAAACGATTTAATATGGACAAAGCACATCCATTGAGTAACCCAATGGTTGTACGATCACTCGATGTGAAAAAGGATATTTTTCGTCCTAGAGAAAATAATGAAAAAGTTCTCGGTCCTGAAGTACCGTATCTAAGCGCAATAGGTGCTTTAATGTATCTTGCTAATAACACAAGACCGGATATAGCATTCTCTGTTAATTTATTATCAAGATACAGCGCTGCACCTACAAGACGATATTGGAATGGAATTAAACATATAATGCGCTATCTTCGAGGAACTATTGATTTAGGCTTATTTTATTCACATGAATCTAAGCTTAAATTAGTTGGATATGCGGATGCGGGTTATTTATCCGACCCACACAAAGCTCGATCTCAGACGGGCTATTTATTCACATATGGAGGAACAGCTATATCTTGGCGATCGACAAAACAAACAATTACAGCTACTTCCTCAAATCATGCGGAGTTAATAGCTATTCACGAGGCAAGTCGTGAATGTGTGTGGTTGAGATCATTAATCAAACATATCCAAGAAGCATGTGAAAAAGTTACGGTCAAGGAAGGTCCGACGACAATATATGAAGATAATGCTGCTTGTATTGCTCAATTGAAGGAAGGTTATATTAAAGGAGACAGAACAAAGCATATTTCACCAAAATTTTTCTTCACTCATGATCTAGAAAAGAATGGTGAAATCAATATTCAACAAATCCGCTCTTGTAATAATTTAGCAGATTTGTTTACCAAGGCTTTACCTTCCTCAACTTTCAAGAAATTAACTTACAGCATTGGAATGCGACGTCTTATGGATCTCCAGTCAACTCGCGAACAGGGGGAGTAAACACTGTACTCTTTTTCCCTTAGCTAAGGTTTTTATCCCACAGGGTTTTTCCTTAGTAAGGTTTTTAACGAGGCAGTGTTCCATTCGCGGCAGATGACACATCAAAAGGGGGAGTGTTAAATTATTTGATGTGACCCTTGTCATTAAATTATTGATGTAGGGTCCACCTCCTTAATAATTTGATGTAATATGTTTTCTACTTTTCTACCTGTCATTATTATTTTCTGTAAAATGTTTCTTACCTATTTACCATTCTTACCGTTGGATTTCTCTATAAATAGGAATTCAATTTCTTCATTTTTATATATCTCAGAAATAAGAAATAAAAGTTTCTCTCAAATTCTCTCTCTGCTTTCTCTCTTTATTGTTTCAATATCCTTGCATATATAGTCGATTTCTAACAAAAGAATATATATTCTATTCGTTTTTATTGTATGACGAGGAAATATCAATTCTATTCAGTTTTGAATAGTTAAAGCTACTAAACCACTTCAAGTTTCAACTCAGCATTATGAAGCCTAATACAGGCCCAATTGGAAACACTTAAAAAAACTTCCTTTGATGTTAGAACCTAAAAGAGGATAAATAAAGTATTTGGTAATAATAAAATTTATTAAAGAGGTTCATTTTCAAGAGAAATTAACTTTTTTTTTGAAACTTTTTAAAATTAAAATTTTTATGGTTCCTTTTCTTGATTTAAGTTTTATAATTTAATTTTACCTTTTTAATAAACATATATAAAACTCTTAACCTATATTTATTTTTATTATTTTATATTTTTAACGATAATTATTAATCATATTTTTACTAAATATTGTAAATACGGATCACCTAATAATAAATAATAAGCAATAATAAATTATAACAGTAAACCGCAATCGCAACCACAACTGCAGCAACTTTGGTAAACATAGCCAAAAATTCTTAAAATGAAATAAAAAATGTAGAGGATGATTTATCTTTTTCATATCATCAATTACCTTTAATAAAGAGAAAAAAAGGTGAGATTTCAATTTCGGGAATAAATAATGTACTAGTTAATATTCGTGGCATCTTACAGCTTAATCAGATGGTGATTGTAGATCCTCATCCAACGTCTCTCACGCCTTTCGAAACAGCTACAATCAGGCCGACACTGCACCTGCCACACCCAATCACACCCTCTCTCAACTCTATTCCCCATTTATTAATCACCCTCTCTGCTCTTCTTCTTCTTCTTCGTCGTCTTTTTCTTCTTCTATTATGGACTAGACCTTTTCCCTTTTTACTTTAATTTCAACTGGCCGTGAAAATCCTCCAGCTTAACTTACTGCGAAGCTTTGATTCGCCGGCTGCTGTCCCTATCCCCCACTCCGGCGTGATCCACATCTCCGATTTAGCTTCAGGCGGGCTTTTTCTCTGACCTCATGCCTGTAGACTCCGCTCTTTCTGGTATTTATTTACTATGGTTTGATTTTATGATAATCTTTTAATCTAATTATGGCGTGACTGTTGTGTTCTGTTGATTGATTTGAGTGTCTGTTCATTTGTTGTGGAATTCGGAGGCATCGGTCATTTTTTCTCCTGTTTGGCTGCTGGGGAATGCGATAAAACCAACAGGAGTTGAATTTTGAAGTCTAATAGTAGCTTTTAAGAATAGGGACTTGATTTTCAAATCTCCACTGATTTTGTTTGTTTCCAGTGGAAGTTGAATTCTGTTTTTAGAAAAAGGAATGTTCGTTTTTCCACTTTCCTATTGTTCCTTTTGGTTGTGGTGGTTGTAAAGATTTGTTTAGCTGCTGAATTAGAGGTTGAAAACTTAAAATTGTCCGTTTCTTAGACGAGCAGCAACTTTTTTACTGTGTTGGAAATGAGAATTAGGGTTTAGGATCAATAATTGTGCATAAGTTTAGATTCTTGGGAGTCTATATTTTCTGTATTCTGGTAAGTTGAGTTGCGTAATTTTTGTTGGGATTTGTATTTATATATATGTCCGAAGTTGGAATTTGTATGAAATTTTGTTGTAGCATGTCAAATGTGGCATAAATTCTGGCTTATTTTCTGGTTGTCACTAATCCATGGGGAAACTTTATTTTACACTCCAAGTTGGTAATCTCCAAAATGGAAAATAGAATTATTATAAGAGTTATGAGTGGCCAATTGAGTGGGATAATCTCCCAAGATGATTTTTTTTCATTCACTTGGCCGTATGCATTATTTTACCTTAATGAAAAATCAATTACACTTGTGAAATTAAAATCAAGAGAAAATGGATCGTAGAAGTTTAGTCATTAGTAATACTTTACAGACAAAAAAATGTCTTTGCATTTAATGGCAATCCATATTATTGTCAGAAAGCAAGAAAGGCGGGGGTGATTTGCAAATTACTAGAAAGAAATTAAGGCGACTGGCCAAATAATCTAGAAAATAGAATTTCAATATTCAGATTGAAGCAAATTAATCGTTTGATTTGCACTGACCTGTTGACTTGAAGGACTGAGAGTTGTCTTGTGCTGAATTTGAACATGAGACAGTTGTACTTGTGTCTTGTTTGGATGAAAGAATCTAGCGATAGACCACTTTGATACAGTTTTGAATGGATCATAATGTACAATGTTTTGGTCGACCATGGACAAGCAAATTGATGCTGTGTAATTTAACAACTACGAACTACAAAGTATTTAACTATTTCTCAGATGTAAACACTTTGGGCTTGTTTGGTTCACGGAAATGCTATTCCGTGGTATAGAAGAAAAATGAATAAAAAATGGTTAAAAATGGTAGAGAATTTGTCTAGAATCCGCCATCGCATGGAATAACTATTCCTAGTTATTACACATCTCATGGATAGCTATTCCTTCATTTCAATTAGGAATAGCTATTCCTTCATTTCAATTAGGAATAGCTATTCCCTCATTTCAAATAGGAATAGCTATTCCTTCATTTCAAATAGGAATAGCTATTTCATGAGGTGCGTAATAGCTAGGAATATCTATTCCATCCGATGGCGAATTCTGTAGACAAAAACTTTACAATTTTTCACCTTTTTCATTCTTTTTTCTCCTATTCCATGGAATAACATTTCCGCGAACCAAACGCCACCTTTCTCTTTTTTATTGGTCTTAAAATGTTTGTGAAATACTATGAATTTTTTCTGGCTCTTTATTTTCAAACCTATATTACAATTTTTCCAGAGTGAAGTTTGAATCATTTGATGCTTCCTCAGGTATGAACAACCAACAAAATCTAGGACTAGTTCAAATTTGTGGTTGATTGCATTAACATTGCCCGGAGGCCGGAGATAATCTCATTCTGTTTCTAATTTTACTTTTTAAGATCACATGGTTTCTAAAGGAGAAGTTCCAGACACATTTGCATCTGGTGAGTTGCAAAAAAAGCAGAACCAAGATAATGGTAAACGCACGTCACAACAAATTGATGACCCTGGAATTCACAAGTCGCAAAATCCAGAAGAAGTCACCCCTGTTAAATCTGAGAAGTCTCCACAGGATCCCAGTGCTGGGCTCCATATATCACAGGTTGATAAAGAAGGAAGTATTTCCTCCTTAACATCAGGTAAAGTCTCGCAAACCACTGGCCCTGTTTCCAGTCCCTTGCAATCTGTTCAGTCAGGAAGATCTACTACTATACGTGAAAAAGTGTCGGAGGATGGATACCATTGGCGTAAGTATGGGCAGAAACTTGTCAAAGGAAATGAATTCATTAGAAGCTATTACAGATGTACTCATCCAAGCTGTCTGGCGAAAAAGCAGTTGGAACGTTCACATGATGGCAAGATTTCTGATATTGTTCACTTTGGTCAGCATGATCACCCTAAACCTGAACTCCATCTTCCACAAGCTGTTAGCTTGGTGTTGTCAGTTGTTGAAGAAAAAGCTGATGAGCCTTTGTCAATTGTAAAAGAAGGTGACCGGGGAACTATTGCTGTTTTTTTAAAAAAAATTTCTTTGGTTGGTTAGTAATATACTGATATATTTTAACCTTTTTAATAAAACAAACTTGTATGGTGCAGAAGCTTGTTCGCCTCATAAACTCAAGTCGTCAACTGCCTCTCAGATTTCAACAGTTACAGCAAGTGAAGATGTGCTTCCAGAATCAAATAGGATAAGGGATGATGTTGATGACGAAGTTGTTCCCTCAAAACGACAGTATGTTAACAGAACAGCTTCGTTCAGTTTTTCATTACTAATTGTTTGTAAACTGACCTTTGTTCTTGTTTTCCCGTGAAATAAAAAAGGAAGAAAGACAACCGGAATACTGAATCTACTCATCCAGATAAGCTGACTACTACTGAACCACGTGTTGTTGTTCAAACTTTAAGTGAGGTTGATATTGTGAACGATGGGTATCGTTGGCGTAAATATGGGCAGAAAATGGTTAAAGGCAATCCAAATCCTAGGTAAATGTTAGTTACTTTTTTTGGCAAATCATTCACAGGATTAGGCTCTTGCATACATAGGACCTTTTACTGTTAACAAGTTCAGGAATTTTATTCGCGTTACTTTTCAGGAGGGAAATCTCCTTTATTTGATGCCATATTTTATATAAGCATTGTGCTAAATCTGTCTTTATCTTTGTATAATGTAGGAGCTACTACAGGTGTTCAAGCCCGGGATGCCCAGTAAAGAAACATGTGGAAAGGGCATCTCATGACCCGAAAGTAGTTATAACCAGCTATGAAGGACAACATGATCACAACATTCCTCCTTTAAGGACTATAACTCAAAATCCAAGTGGTCTAAACATTTGTGCACCCGCCAGTGCCACCCACAATGGTGACTCGGGTTCTAAACCAGAGGCAACTGATGAGGTTGAAGATAAAAGTCCAAGTCCCAGTGGACAAACTCAAAACGAGCAACTGAATAGCTCTTTGATGATAACTAAACCTGAAGCAGGTGGCGTTTGTGGCACTGGTGCTTCTTCCTTTGTTAAAGAGATACGAGATGGGAAATCAAGTGTTGAAGAAGGAAACAACTCTACGGTTAGTTCAGATTCTCAGGGTAGATCAGACGGGCAAAATGTTGGTGAGTTCAGAAATGAAATGAAAGCAAATTATAACGCATGCAGCACCCAAACCATTACTCCAGGCCTTGAGAGTAATCCAAATGAACACATAACCAGTGCTGAGCCTGTCCAAAGCTAATTGGAACATCATATTATAGATGGGATGCTAGATTCAGTTATGTAAATTATTACAGTAGATTATAAGACCTCATAATTATGCAACAGATATCCTCATTTTTTACTTCTTAATTTTCAACCATTCATGTGTGATGCCAACAAAACGAGCAATGATGAATGCACATGCTTGTAAAGTTTGCTCTAGTGAAGTCAAACATAGATGACATTCATCCAGTCCATTGGGAAACTAAACAACAGTCCAGAATCCAATACCTAAACTTCTTTAGAATGTGAAACACATATTGGCCATTCAAAAGCACTAAATACTAGTTTGCTTCTCCCTAGGCCAGAGGGTTCAAGGCATTGGATAATGGATACGGTGGCCTGGCCTCACAGTAAATAGCCAGATTACCATTTTTAGCACGCTACATGATCAAAAGAAGAAAAAAAGAAAAAGAAGAAATAAAGCTCAAATTCAGTGGATAAAGTTTTCATTTCCAAGCACAAGATGCCACCAAATCTCTGTTCATCCATCCAAGATACAGAGCTCCATCCCTCTCTTCAAGCCTGTATTCTTCACAGTAGTACTTCAACAAATTCTTAATAGTGGCATTCACCAAGGAACTTAACGGGTATGGACTAAACCCAGCCATTCTAAACCTCGACCTCCACTTCCCGAGCAGCTCGTGCCGTTCTACCCTCTCCATTCCCTCACATGCTATTATATTAACAACATCCCTAGCCAAGCAATGCTGCTCCACATTGATCCTCTCCCTGTGTTCCCTCGGAAGAGTCGCATCGATCGACTCAAACATAGCCATGTAATAATTCAATGTCTCGAGAAACCTCGGGAAAAATGCAGCAGTGTTAGTGTTCGATTCCTGCTCAACAAGTGTCACAACCTTAGGAGACATGCTCTTAACCAGCCTCAAAAGGCGATCTCGATGATTCTCAGTGCTGACACTTTCGTCTGGCAAGTGGTGAAGCATAAATGCGAAATTTACAGCCAGTGGTACCCCTGGCTGAATGCCGAGGTCTTTTATCTGAACCTCATTATCTGGCATTGTTGCAGCATGAAACTGGAATGGCACCTTGCATAACTCAGCGAGTTTGGCTAGCCTCTTCCCGACAATGTTAAGCCCTCCTCCACGTGCATATGCTGACATGGAATCATCGATGCCTGTAATTCGTATATGGGGTGGCCCGCCTGGTCTAGCGGCGAAAGCCTGGATCAAAGTAACCCATTGACTCCCCTGGCCGATTTGGAAGTCAATAATGTGCACTTTCTTTTCATCCTTCATGGCTTCGGCTATAGCGCCATTTGCTGACATGTACCCGAACTTGAAATATGGGCAAACCTCGTAAAGAATGTGCATATACGAGAGCAACTCGGCACTCTCGGGTTGTTTGCACTTCAAAGCTTTGTAGATCGAACTACCCGACAATGCTAGCCGAGCAACAAGCCCTTCCAACATGTAAGCGCCGAGTCTTTGCATCGGTTCGCCAGAAACTGAAACCATTCCCCGCAATTCATCCATTAACCACTGTGCCATCAATAGATCGTTATCTGACACTGCTTTAGCGCAGGCAATGAGAACGAGTTTAAGGTCCCCTTGAGAAATTGCCTCCATTACTTGTCTGAAGCTATCCATCTCGGGTGAATCGGTGGTTGTCCCACTCTGAAACGTGCTTTCGATGCTGTCGGGCCCCAACAAATCACTTTCCAACTCTCGCAGCTTGTTTCGAAAGTCATTGACATCATCTGTGATACAGGAACCGCTTATTGGAGAGCCGTGGTTATTGTCAGGAGAGCGGTGAGAGTCTTGCTGTGACGCGGGGCTTGCACTCGGAGAAAAACTCACGGTTGATGGAGAGTTGTAGAAAACGTATGAGCCGTTTGCTGAAGATGACTCTAGAGTACAATATTGCTCGTTTGGATACAATACCGATAAATAAGTACTTTGGTCTGAAGTTTGGAACTGAGGCACACAGTAGGACTCGGGGTTCTGCATTGGCTGGTACAACAATCTGCTCGACATGCCTCTACCGCAAAAATAGACTAACGATCCTCAGGGAAGCAGTAAATGTCAATTGATCGAAACGAAGGCAAGAAAGTTTCGAGATTACTTATGTAACAACATAACCTGTAACAAGGCAACAAAGGAAGAGACTATATTAATAGCAGTAACAATAGGAATTAAAGAAGCAAATGAAATTCCACATTGAAATCTATTTTTCGAAAGGCGAAAACAGCGAAGGATTGTCACAATATCAGCTCAGATAGCCAAATTACTTGGCAGCAACATAGAACATAAACAGGAAATTCTTCTTACTGCAGGGATCAAACTAAAAATAATGTTAATTTAGTATAAGTGCTAGATTGGGTCCAAAAGTAAATCTCTCATAATAAAGGAACTGTGAAAGAAATTATTGATAAGACATAGATCCAACAAGAAAATCAAGAATTCTCAGGAGAAAAAGAAGATGGGATATTTATTCAAACCTAACTACTTCCTACTTCTTACCTACTAATTCTACAGCTATCAGAATCAATATCAATTTATTAACAGGTCTTCAATCAAGGACTCAAATGAAACAAACAAAAACATAAAAGTGTGTCATTTTCTTCTCCTTTTCCAGTTAAGTCTTCTCACCATTCCAATATCATTTGACATTCTTTTCAACTCCAATTTGGGAAAAAATGTCTTCTCAGTAAGGGGAGAAAACAAAAGCTAAATCAAACAGAACATAATTGCAGCATAAAAAACAAATTACAGTAGAGCTTGATTAAGACTAAAATGCTGAATTCGGATCATAAACAGGAAGAAATTGAAAAGACAGACATATACTTAAATTTGCAACGAAAGGAAAGACCTTTAAAACATTAGACAAAGAAACCCATCATTATCAGATCCAGAAGAAACCCAAATTATGAATTGACAAATTAACCATGGAAATTCATTTTCTGAAGCAAATTTCCTAGAAAAGCGACAAACTTTAGAAGCGAAATTGCTTCACCAGACAAAGAAACAGATAATTTGAAGGCCAAAAATGAAAGAAACTTAAAAAGACGTGAAATTTTGTTTGAAAACAGAACAATTTGGCAGAGAAAATGCGAGTGAACTGAAAACAGACCTTGGTTAGAGGTGTAGTGAGGCTTGAAGCTGTAGGACTCCATAGCAGAAGGTGAGGAAGAGAGAGAAACAGAGTGTAAGAAACAGAGGTTGAAAGTAAGACAGAGCAGAGAGGATTGATCCATTAAATTAATGTCTACTAGTTGAAATCTAGGGGAATAAATAAAGAGTGCTTTATTAATTTGTAATGGCAAAACATTTGTCTTTCCAATAAGGAATCTTGTCTTATGTTTTCCTCATTTTACAAGAATGCCCTTCTTCTGTCTTTTCATTCTTATCCCACTCCTATTCTTTTCTTCTTCCTTTTCTCTACGGTGTTTTTCATTGCTGCTAAGTTATTCTTAAATTATAAGTTGATTACAGATTTAGATTCTAAATATTTCCGAAAAATTCTTTTTTCTGTCCAATAATGTTTTAATTTTCTATCATCCCGAATTTTTTAAGTCATCTTATATCTGGATTTTTTTTACATGAGTCTGGATAATTAATACCCTCCTCGTTAATGAATGACACGAAACTATAATTTACATTAACGTGCCATTCAACTATAGGGAGGGTATTAAATACTCGGTGCCACATAAAATTTCATATTTTAAGAGTTTGTTGATTTATTAGTTAATTGTTTTCCTTTCGTGCAAGTCGTAATAGGAGAAGGAAGATCAAAGAATACAAGGTTGAAAGAGGACAATTGTAAAAGTCAGAAGTTTTGCAAAGACTATGAGTGTCAATGGTCCAACCAAATTATTCAGCTTCTAACCCCGACCTATACTCTTGGTTTTATATGACTCGAACATGTTCAACATTTAAATAGCTGTCGTCTCTAAAAATAATATTTGGTAGGGTTAGGAAATAAGTTTAAAAGCTTGTGAAAATAAGTTTGTCATCAAGCCCAAAAATGGTTATCCTATAAAAGCTTATGAAATAGGTTTTTTTTAGCAATAGCTTCAAAGATTTTTGAAAACTAAATCCAAAAAACATCGTTCCTAAATCTTAGATCAGTTGAGGATAAATTAAATATGTTGCTTCAACTCATATTTTCTTTCATATTTCCACTCAATTTTTTTATACCGACATTTTTTTCATTTTCTCCTCAACTTCTTTTTAAATTTGCGTTCTATATATCATTAAATACAAAAGAAAATTTCTAACCTACCTCGGATGAAATTTAAACATGTAATTTCTAGAGATATAGATTCCTTTCAACCACTAGCTAGACTAAGACGTCAATATATACTTCATTTTTGTATGTGCTGTGAAACAATGAAGTGGGGAATCAGGCAGGGCTGTCGCCTAGAGCTCCGAAATATTAGGGCCCGAAAATTATTATTCTTTTATATTTTACTTATATTTCATTTATTTGCATAATTTAACTTTTCAACTTCAAGTGCACTTGTAATATTTTTTTTTTATGTAAAATGAAGTTAATTAATAAGCATTAAATACAATAATAATGTTATTTGAATATTTTAAAATGCATATTTTTCAATTAAAGCCTCACAATTTTAAAATATCTATTTTTCACCTAGGCCCCAAATATTTTAAGGCCAGCTTGGATCAAGGTGCAATATCATCTTTGTTGTTTGTCAAAGTATAAGTTGTGTTACCTTCTAATACCATTGTATTACTGATAGTGTGAAATTTAACCTAATATTGTTGAAAACTTTTACTTCATAAAATAACAAAGTTACCATAAAAAAATATGTGAAAATAAATACCCAAGGGTGTACATTTTGGAACAACATATTTTATCCCCTTAAATGAGATAGGAGATGATGTGGAAAGAAGTGGATTCCACTTCAACACACATAACCTTTCTCTTTTTGGACACCTTCTACTGCATCACCTCTAGATTTTCTATCTATATATTACTCCTTTTGGGATTCTTATCTTCTTCCTTTTCATTTTTATTTACTTGAGTCCTTATCTTAAGTGGTCATTGATCTGGAAATCGTATAAAATAAGAGCAAAAATTAATTAATTAGAGTATCTCTAATGCTCTATTATTCCATTTTTTTTACAAATGAGCATAAATATATAGATATAATTAATAAATAACTCTCCATTAAATATTTTATTTTTCTTTTTAATATGATGTATTATATTAATTAAATATTAAAAATTACTTATTTGATATTCCGCAAACAAATAATTAAATAAAAGATTGAACCATTAATTTAATAATATTTTAATTTTAATAATGATATAGATTATTTTGTAAATAATTTAATTCTTTTATATTATTTTATGTGAAAAAAATATAACTCAGAATCAAACCGACGGTCTGGTTACTTTTTAAAATACTTTATCTATCATACCGCCTTATCAATTTTGATTTTTATTCTTAATATCACAAATCTTAGTCTATTGGAGATGCTATTAACTGAAGATGTATAACAGTTTTTGTTGATTATTTTTATAGGTGAAATTATAGATGTGTTTTCTATTTGTACTGAATGTATGAAGAAAAATGAAATGCAAATTTACATGGAATTATGGAAATATACAAGAATGAATTTACATTTTTATCTTGCATATGTACGGTAAACTTATATAAAATAAGCGCAAAAGATAAAGAATATTGCCTTTATAAATCAGCCTTTAGTCATCATGGGTTGGGACAAAGTAGCATAAATAACTTGAAATCATTGCATGCATAACTCTCGTGCGAAATTGGAGTTAAGTAACCTAATCAACTTCATTAATTACTAATAATTAAGATTAACCTTTTACATATCCATGTTTTTCAAAAAAAAAACATCAAATCTTAGGAGAATATTTACTATCAGATTTTTGAGTGGTGTCCCTTTAAATGTGAGATCCATTAAAATTAAAAAAAAGAAAAAAAAATACAAACTGAATTCGGTAGTGATTGATGGCGTAATTAAAGGAATTGAAAGACAACATTCCTATAAATAGAGAGGCATCCTGCCTCATTTCAGCCAGAGATTGAAAAACACAGATATAAGAATATAATCTGTGCATATAGACTTAGGAAAGAGGTTCCTGAGAGTTGGATAAGAGAGAAAATAGTGAGATTTTGGGAAACACTTGAGTGCCACTATTTTGTAATCTCTTGGTGTACCTACTATTATTTTATAGTGGAGAATTATTCGGAGTTTGTCCCGTAGTTTTTCCCTGATTTATTTGGGGTTTCCACGTAAAAATCTTTGTGTCTTTTTATTCTGTTGCTATTATCTTTTCTCGTAATCTATTATTGGGCCCAACAAGTGGTAACAGAGACGAATGTTGTTTTATCAGTAAAATCTGTGGATATATTTTTCAAAAATAAACATACCACGACGACGAGAAAATTAAGATAAATCCGGTGGCGCAATCCGTTCGAAAAATCGTCGCAGATACGCAATTTGAGTGAATAGTAAAATAGTAACTTAAGTAATAGTATTCATATATAATACTATTCATATTCGCCATCTTTTATGAATAGTATTATTTAAGTATACGGGAGGCATACTATTACTATTCTAATATACAAGTATTATTTGGGTATATGGTACTATTCACATATATAATAACTATTTATATGAATAGTGAAATTCGTAAATAGTAAAATTTTGCTATTCTTAAATTTTCGACATGGCTAATGACGGTGTAATGATCAAATTGACGGATACAAATTATTCAATGTGGAAATCCAGAATGGAGGACTACCTCAATTGCAAAGATTTCTATGATCCAATTGAGGGCGACGACGCAAAGCCGAAGGATATGAAAGATCAGCAGTGGATAAAGTTGAAGAAGCAGACATTGGGTACAGTGCGCCAATGGATAGATGCTAGACTGTACAACCACGTGAGGAATGAAACAGATCCCAAAGTTCTCTGGAAGAAGCTAGTGGATATGTACGAGGCTAAAAATGCTCAAGGAAAAGTGTTCATGATTCGCAATGTCATGAACTTGAAACAGACAGAGGGACGATCAATCACACAACACTTGAACGACTTTGAAGGATTCATAAGTGAGTTAGCAGTCACTGGTATGTCCTTGGATGATGAGATGCAAGCATGTCTTTTGATGGGAACTCTACCAGATAGCTGGGATACTCTTGTTGTATCACTGAGTAACTCAGCTCCAAATGGTGTGGTAACAATGTCTATGGTAAAGAATAGCCTACTTAATGAAGAACTTCGTAGAAGAGACGTTGCCAGTACCAGTTCACAAGCCCTTATCACAGAAAATAGGGGTCGAATCAAGAGTAGAGGTCGTGGGAATGGAAAATTGAAAGATAGATCCAAGTCCCAAGAGAAGAGGTCATGCTACCACTGTGGAAAGCAGGGCCATCTCAAAAGGAACTGCCGTTTCTTTAAACAAGAGAATGCAAACCGAAGTCATGATAATGACAAAAATACATCTGCTAAAGTCACAAAAGAAGATGGAGAGGTGGCTTTAGTATCTCATGATGCAGATTATTATCATGTTGAAGATGCAGATACCGAGTGGATTGTAGATTCTGGTGCCTCATACCACTGTGTTCCAAAAAGGGAATACTTCTCAACATATAAAGTGGGCAATTATGGTACTATTAAAATGGGAAATAATAGTGTCTCGCAAATGGTGGGAATCGGTGATATCTGCTTGAAGATAAGTGTCAGATGCACATTAACACTTAAAAATGTGCGACACATTCCAGATCTTCGGTTGAACCTGTTGTCTGTTAGTGTATTGGACAAGAAAGGTTATCGCAATCATACAGGCAATGGAAATTGGAAACTCACCAAAGGAACGTTGGTGGTGGCGAAAGGAAGATTGTGTTGCTCGCTATACAAAACGCACGCAATAATATGTGCGAGTCAACTGAATATAGTTGGAGATGATGCTTCACCAAAATTGTGGCATAGTCGACTGGCGCATGTTAGTGAGAAAGGGTTGAATATACTGGCTAAGAAGTCCCTCATCCCATTAGCCAAAGGAAAAATTAACCCGTGTGATCATTGTTTATTTGGGAAGTAACATCGAGTTTCATTTCAGAAAAGCTCTAGAAGGAGAAATAATAAGTTAGAGCTGGTACACTCTGACGTTTGTGGTTCCATGGATACAGAATCCATTGGAGGAAGAAGATACTTTCTTACCTTCATTGATGATTTTTCAAGGAAGACATGGATTTATTTGCTGCGCACAAAGGATGAAGTATTCAAGCACTTTCAGCAATTCCATCAATGGTCGAAAGGGAGACTGGAGTGCCATTGAAGTGTTTACGCACAGATAATGGTGGTGAGTATATCTCCAAGGAGTTCAAGGATTACTGTAGTCAACATGGTATCAGGCATGAAAAGACAGTTCCTGGTACACCTCAACACAATGGCGTTGCTGAACGAATGAATCGCACCATTGTCAAAAGAGTTAGATCCATGCTCAAAATGGCTACCTTACCTAAGTCATTTTGGGGAGAAGCTGTCAATACTGCTGTCTATCTTATCAACCGACTACCTTCAGCACCTTTGGATTTAGATATTCCAGAGAGGGTCTGGACAGGTAGAAATATCTCATACTCTCACTTGAGGGTATTTGGCTGCAAGGCATTTATGCATGTTCCTAAAGAGCAAAGGCTAAAGCTTGATGATAAATCAGTTCCTTGCACTTTTGTCGGTTATGGAGATGAAGAGTTCGGCTACAGATTATGGGATCTAGTGAAAAAGAAAATTATACGGAGCCGAGATGTTGTATTTCACGAGAATGATATGATTGGTGAAAGATCTACAAGTGATGGTGTTATCGATATAACACCAAAGAGCATTCTATCAGATGATGCCACAGAAAAAAGAATGCACCAATCAGAACAAGATGGAGAAGAAGATCCAGTTGTGAGGGATCAAGATGCGATTGTAGATGAAGATACGAATAAAGAAGGTATTGAGCAGGGGGAGCCAGAGAACCCCATTCTACCAGAAGAAGAACCTCAATTAAGGAGGTCAGTCAGAGAATGCCAACCATCTATAAAATACTCCAGTTCTGATTATATTTTAATCACTGATGAGGGGGAGCCTGAAAGCTTCCAAGATGTGCAATCTTGTAAAGATAAAGATTATTGGATGAAGGCCATGCAGGAGGAGATGAATTCTTTAAAGAAGAATGACATGTACGAGCTGGTAAAACTTCCTAAAGGGAAGAGAACACTCAAGAACAAATTGGTGTACAAGCTGAAGAAAGATGATGGAAACCTAGTGAGATTCAAAGCTCGATTGGTTGTCAAAGGCTTTACTCAAAAGAAAGGTATCGACTTTGATGAGATTTTTTCACCAGTTATGAAAATGAGTTCCATTCGAGTTGTGCTAGGTCTTGTAGCCAGCTTGAACCTTGAGTTAGAACAGCTTGATGTAAAGACCGCGTTCTTGCATGGGGATTTAGAAGAAGAAATTTATATGGAACCAGAAGGTTTCAAGGTCAAGGGAAAGGAGGACATGGTGTGTCGCCTGAAGAAAAGTTTGTATGGGCTAAAACAAGCCCTGCGGCAATGGTATAAAAAGTTTGATTCCTTCATGGTGAATCAAGGATACAAGAGGACAGAAGCTGATCCATGTGTATATGTCCAGAAATTCCCTGATGGAAAATTTATCATTCTTCTCCTATATGTTGATGATATGCTAGTCGTTGGGCCAGATGCCAAAACGATTAGTAAGTTGAAGTGTGATTTGTCTAAGGCATTTGACATGAAGGATTTGGGACCGGCAAAGCGAATTATTGGAATGGAGATTATCAGTGATCGGAGGTCCAGCAGGCTGTGGTTATCGCAAGAAAAATATATTGAACGGGTACTAGAAAGGTTCAATATGAAGAATGCTAAACCAGTTAGCACTCCACTTGCCGCTCATTTCAAGTTGAGTAAGAAATCCTACCCTTCAACAGAGAAAAATAGAGAAGATATGTCAAATGTTCCATATTCTTCAGCGGTCGGCAGTTTAATGTATGCAATGGTGTGTACAAGACCAGACATCGCTCATGCAGTTGGCGTTGTGAGTAGATTTCTGTCAAATCCCCAGAAGACACATTGGGAAGCAGTTAAATGGATCTTTAGATACCTAAGAGGAACTTCAAAGTTATGTTTAACCTTTGGAGGTGGAAAGCCAGCACTTGTTGGTTACACAGATGCGGATATGGCTGGTGACCTTGATGAAAGAAAATCTACATCAGGTTACTTATTTACATTCTTAGGGGGAGCTTTTTCATGGCAGTCACGGTTATAAAAGTGTGTTTCATTATCAACAACTTAAGCAGAGTACGTTGCAGCAACTGAAGCTGGAAAGGAAATGCTTTGGTTAAAGCGATTCTTTCAAGAATTGGGTGTGCAAGAAGAAGACTACATAGTTTATTGTGATAGTCAAAGTGCACTAGACTTGAGCAAGAATACTATGTATCATGTGCGGACAAAACATATTGACGTAAGGTATCATTGGCTCAGACTTGCCAATGAAGGAAAAGAGTTCAAGTTGCAGAAGATTCGTACAAACAACAATGCTGCCGATATGCTGACAAAGGTCGTTCCAAAAGAAAAGTTTGATCAGTGTGTCAAACCAACCGGAATGGAGAGTCCCATAATGTAGTCGGGAGGGGGAGATTTGTTGAGTGGTGTCCCTTCAAATGTGGGATCCACTGAAATTAAAAAAAAAAAGAAAAAGAAGAAAAATACAAATCGAATTCGGTGGTGATTGGTGGCGCAATTAAAGGAATTGAAAGACAACATTTCACGCGTCTTTCAATTCCTATAAATAGAGGCATTCTGCCTCATTTCAGCCAGAGATTGAAAAACACAGCTATAAGAATATAATCTGTGCGTATAAACTTAGGAAAGGTGTTCCTAAGAGTTGGGTAAGAGAGAAAATAGTGAGGTTTTAGGAAACACTTGAGTGCCACTATTTTGTAATCTCTGGTGTACCTGCTATTATTTTATAGTGGAGAATTATTCGGAGTTTATCCCGTGATTTTTCCCTGATTTATTTAGGGTTTCCACGTAAAAATCTTTATATCTTTTTATTCTACTGCTATTATCTTTTCTCGTAATCTATTATTGGGCCTAACAGAGATGCCACCACATGATTATGTTTGCCTAAGTGATCAATTAAAGCAATATATGGCAAAAAAAATTAAGAACAAAATATAGTGTAAAAAACAAACATAACTAGACATAATTAAAATGAAATTCAGTAAGTTCTCATACATTTATTTTAATTTAATTAAAGTTTAATTCAGTTTAGCTCCAATAATTAGTTCATATCCTAATTAATTTATTGCTAAGTTTCCTAAGTTCAATTCAGGTTAAGTTCAATTAATTTAAATAAATTCGTTACAAATATAATAAATTTTAATAATTTCAACTCATTTCAATTCCTATAAATCCAATAAAATATATCCATAATATCCTTTAGAGTTCCTCTATATTAAACCCTTCATTTTATTGAAATTTGAACTTGGGTAGCTAGTTGAGCTATAACTCATACGTCCAATGGCTATTACTAATTGGCAAGAGTCGTGACAAGATAAGATACTACACCATTTATTAATCCAAATACTAAAAAACGTTACAAAATTATAAATCAAAAGGAACACAACAATAGTTTAATAGGTAAATATTTTTAAAATTTTATATAGAAAATTCTGATAATTTATACTTTGTCCATTCTAAATATGGGTGCATTTTATGATTACTTTATGTTTTATAAAGTATCCATTACTTTATACTTTTCTACTATAAAATGAGTGGTGGTTATTTTAATCTAATAACAAAAAAGAGAAAGTAATAATTAAATAAAATAATCAATAATCATAAAATATGCCTCAAATATGACTGTACTTCCGAAAAGAAATTGAAATTTGGATATGAAAAACAAAATTAATGGAAATGTTTAATAGGAAAATTAAATATATGGACAAGAAGAAGATATGGTAGATTGTGTAAAATAAAAAACATAAATTAATATAGAAAAACTATTAAGAATAATCAGTAAATTATTTATAAATTTATCATTAAGTTAAACTATTTACAAATATGCATTCCCTTCAATTCTATTTATAATTATGTCATCCAGTTGTTTTTCTATTTTTTCTTTTGATTTTCTTTCTTATTTTATATTTATCTCTCAAACCGTTTATTTTTTTACATGCCGCTGTAGATTTTTTTTGGTCTTATTTTCATCTTTAAAATGACATCCACTGTGATTTTTCAAAATTTTTTACCCAATAGTCGTATGGTAGATATCTAATAGACAAGTGGTAGATATCCAATAAACAAGTGATATATCTTAGTTTCGACGGTGTTTTTACGGAATCGTTTATGTTAGTTTTGTGCTGCTGTTTCTTGAGTAGATCTAGTGATGCTCTGATTTTTGGGTATGAGATATTGCTATATTTGTTGCTCAAATTGAGAAGTTTTGACTGTCGTTCTTCATTATGTTTTCTAAGTTTAGCTCTAAATCTTTTGCTGATGAAGATTATGCACTACTTCTTGATAATTTGAAGCAAACTAGCTGCAGAAAATCATACAATATCGATGCGTATTTATTTTAGAATTTAGCAATTCAAGCCATAGGAGATTGGATATCTATTGGACGTCTACCACATATCTATTGGATGTCTACTAGATATCTATTGGACGTCTACCAGATAGGTATTGGACTTTTATTGGAAAAATATGATTTGACGTTGATATTAGACATCTATACAAGTATATTTTAAAGTTTTGATCTATTAAAAATCTATCTAATGTTTTGATCAAGTTCTTCTACATTTTACTAAAATCTATTGGACTTCTATTAGAAATCTATTGGATTTGTGACAGTTCAAAAAAAATTTGGAACAAAAATATCACAGTGGATGTCATTTAGAAGACAAAAAAGAGAAGAACAAAAAACTTTAAAGTGACGTGTCGAAAAAATGAACGATTTGAGAGATAAATGCAAAACAAAGTAAAAAATTAAAAACAAACATATGCACACCGCATGTTGTGTGCATAGGATATAAACTTGTAATTAGTTTCAACTGCTTTTAATCAATTTATGTAAAGTAGTGTTTTTTTAAATATTTTATCTTTTGGTCTAAATTATTTTATGAAGATGAATGTTTTCTGTAAAAGCCTCTTTAATATATAGGATGAGGGCCTTAGTATTTTGCATGTTCAAGATGTTTTGGTGGTACAAAATAATTCTATCAAACATGTTTTAACGCTTTTCTTATACTAGTTTGAAGCTCGAAACGGAAAATTATATTGTAAAAACATCTTAATGCGTAGTGGTTGTAATAATTGATATAAACCAATTAGTAGGAGGCACCATTATTAAATTGATTTGATTACAAAAATGAAGAAAATAACATAATGAAAGGACAAAGGGCAAGTAGCAACCCACTAATATGAAGCTCAAAAAGCAAACTCATCAACATAAAAAATTGTGCGCATGGCACATGAGATGACCCAAAATCTCACAAATTTTCAACAAGAAATCTACAAATCTTAATGAAGAATTACAAATGGACAAAACCCCAAAAAAACAACACATAATTAGATTTGACTTAAGCATGCAAAAATGGGGAAACTAGAGTGTCATTTGTCGACCAATTGTATGGGCTTTGGGGGGATTTATTTAACCTTTTAATGCAACTATGGAGTTCTATGTAGTTGTTTTTATGGTTGTAATAGTGAAAGTTTACTTCAATTGGGTCCATAAAACTTCTAATTAGGGACTAATGTGGGTCCTAATTATACACTTGTTGGTCTCTCTTTGGACCTCCCTTTTATCTCTTTTTTTGGTGTGTTGAAGTTGGAGATGATGTTGTTTTGGCTCCTTTAATCTTGGGCCCCTATCTAAATTAGCTTGCGGTTCTTTTTACCATGATGAATTTTAATGTGTATTATTTGTTCTCAGTGCAGTGGACTTGTTCGTGGGTTGGGCTATTCGTTTGATCCGGTCTGATTTAAGTTCGATTTTATGAGTTAGATTTGGATATCTATTTTTTTATTAAGTTTGGTTTGAGTCTCCTAAAATTTAGAGTTTTGTAGGTCGAACTTGATTTTTTATATAAATACTTAAGTCTGATCCGACGAATAATAATTTATTTTTTTTATAATTATATATTGTATTAAATAATTATTTTCAACTTGTGGTAAAAGGCTTGATTTAGTGGTTGAGCCTTGAAGCTGTGATCCTAGAGGTCGCTAGTTCAAGTCCACACTCGGGCCAGGTGTGATAAGGTCTTCCTATGTTATTATTGTAAGCAATATGAGTCAAATTTTCATTTAAAAAATAATTATTTTCAACTTTTATATTTTATACTAATGATTTTTTAAATTTAAATACAATAAGTTGTATGATATGTTAAAAACTTCAAATAACTAATGTAGTTATACATAATTTTATCAATTTATTTTTTTAAAATCCATAAAAAGTAATTATTAAAAGGGAATTTATATATTTCTAAACTATTTACACTTTTACCGTACTAATTAATTATTTCTCATTTAAATTATTTTTGCTCAATTATTTACATAAATACTGTTTATATAAGTCCTTTCTTTTGGCAGCTACTATTCTTGCATTTCTCTGTTTTCTTCTTTCTCTTGTTCACACGATCTTTTCTCTGTTTCCTGATTCAACTTTCGTTTTCGTTTTTCTTCAATTTCTTCTTCTTCTTCTTCTTCTTCTTCTTCTTCTTCTTCTTCTTCTTCTTCTTCTTCTTCTTCTTCTTCTTCTTCTTCTTCTTCTTCTTCTTCTTCTTCAGTTTTGCGTTATTGCTAACTTCTTCTCCTTTTGTTACTTTTTCGGCACCGTTATTCTGATTTTTCCGGCGCTTCTTTTTGTCAGGTTTGTAGATTTATTAATTGAAGTTATTTTGGTACTTTTTGATTTCATTTTCTGGAAATTTATTCTGATTGATTCATCTTCTTTTTTTATTTTCGGGATTGTTGATCGTTATGTTTGCTATTTTGTATCTCTATTTTCATTTTTGTGTTGTTTTCGTAATTTTTATGTTTTAGTTTTAGCTGATTTATTTGATTTCGAGATTTGTAGTTCATTCTATTAACTCTAATGGATGATTTGTAGTTCATTCTGTATTTTTTTACATTCTATTTTGTTGAAATTGAAGTGCACACCAAGTGTTTGATAAAATGCTAAGTTAGTTGTTTTGCTATTCGACTTCTATTTAATGTCTATTGGACATCTACTGGGCATATATTGGACATCTATTGGATATCATTGGACTTTAGAATTCCTTAATCAGTGCTTATTAATGGAAGAATGCTACAATAAAATGGAATGGACTTCCAACGTCAAGTACTAAAAAATATGCTAATTTGAGTACCAAGGAATTACTCTAATTTTTTCTGATATTAGAAAAAAATTTAAGGTTGTGTTTATGTATGACAGAGATATGGAACCATCAATTGACACTCTTTACAAATTGTAAATTGATGCTTTAGTTCATATTTTTATGAAATCTGCATGTTTGTGTTATTGGACAAAATGCTAAGCTGGTTGTTTTGTTATTGGACATCTATTGGGAATATATTGCACATCTATTGGATATTATTGGACTTTAGTCTAATTTTGATTTTAAGTGAAGAATCTCTTAATCAGTGTTATGCTTTTGACTTAAATGGAAGAATGCTACAATTCTTTTTAAGTCTCAGCAGGATATGGCATTCAATTAGATCACAAAATAGTTTTGGTGATTGATTGCAAAGATTGGCTATCTGTTTTAGTGTTTATTCATTTAGTGAATAAGTTGCTACTTTTTCAATTAGGCTTGAATCTTAGAAACCAACAACGTGATCTATAATTCATTCAGTTTTGTTGATATATGGTATGGTTCAATTTTATTTGCAGCAATGTTTGCATCATTAGCAGCTGCATCGGTTGATGGTGTTCTAAGATAGGCTTTTTCAGGCAGGGTTATCAACATCAATTTAGCTCAAAAGGAATTTTCAGAGTGTTTGTTGGACATCCATTGGACATTTGTTGGACATCTATTGGACATCTATCAGAAATCTACTAGAATATTTTAGAAAATCTATTTTTGAAATTGATAATGGACATATGTATAAATATATTTTTATTTTCAGTTGTCACTTGTTTTGAAGTTGATATTAGACATTTGTACAAGTATGTGTAATTGACTTGTGTGTTTTCAATTGGCGTTTTAATAGATTTTTAATAGATTGTTATATGATATTTTGTATATTGAATATTGATACTTTTTAGTTACTGTTTCTTTTTTTTCGTTGGAATAAGTGATATGCATTGGTTGTCTATTGGATATCTATTGGCAAACATAATATCATAACTATTAAAATTCAACTATGTTCAAACAGACATTAGTTCCAACAACTTAGATCCCTAATTACACAAGATTTCCAGAATTCATACATAATTGATCACCAAATCTATCTCTATTGACTGTCTATTATGTCGATATTTTGCTCGTGGCTCTCAAGTTTGTTTTCTAGATGTTCCCTTCCATGCATGTATAAGCTCAAAGATAGCCAATCGTGTTCTGTGGATTTAGACATGAAGCTGATCTAAGATTGGTTCTGCTGAACTACTATGAGCGGACGACGTTTCGCGCGGCGGCAGCGCGGCCGGGCCCGGTCGGGCCGGGCCGGGCCGGGCCATTTGAATGAAGGGGGATGAGTGTGATGTGTTTGGAAAATGATTTTGCATATTTTAATGCTAAAAAGATACGGGATCGAAATCCCGTACTAAAAATAGTCGCCACCCAGTTTAGCTCAACCGAGAAATTTTTGGTACAATTTTTCCCACCGGGTGGTTGGACCATACCTTAAGTAGAGATTCCGAGTTCGGATGATGGTATCTATTTTTCATTAGGCCAAGTTAAGATACTTCATTCTTTCTTAATCGGTTTAATCCACCCTATTTATTTGTATATTCAGTTATTTTGTTATTTTCGCGTTGATCAAGCAATTGAAGCAATGAATAAAATATTTACAGCCATAAAAAATAAGTGCGGA
This sequence comes from Euphorbia pulcherrima, assembly GCA_947683365.1. Classification (NCBI taxonomy): domain Eukaryota; kingdom Viridiplantae; phylum Streptophyta; class Magnoliopsida; order Malpighiales; family Euphorbiaceae; genus Euphorbia; species Euphorbia pulcherrima. The sequence goes on along the minus strand of CANTUS010000001.1, from coordinate 77,260,417 downwards.
AAGTAAAATTATTACAAGGTTTTCAAGTCCTATACATTTTTCTATGCAATAAATAAAATACCTAAATATCCGATATACGGCCGCCTGCAGAAGATTGTTAGCACGAATATAGCATATTTTATTTACAGTATTATAAAGCCCGGTCGGATGGCTAAAATGGGATTTGAACAGCATTTTAGAGGAAATTCCATTTTAAAATAATTTTTAGGCTCAATCATTACTTTAACCGGATTATAAATGAAAATAAAACTGCTGTCCAGAAAGTCATATGGCCGACGATACAACTGATGCCGCCGGCGACATGATTGATGTCGCTGGCGACATGATTGATGTCGCTGGCGACATGGCTGATGCCGCCGGCGACATCAGTTATGTCACCGGTGATATCAGCTTGTAGGCAGCAGTGGTGGCAGTAAAAATGACTGAATACCCAAAAATGAATCTAAATCGACGAAAATTTGACACAAATCAGTAATGTTAATGCCAAAGAGCTATGAGACTCAGGATTTTTACCTCGAGGCCGTGAATCCACCTCTTCGTGAACCGAAAGAAACACCTCCGGGGAGCTTGTTACGACGATTTAACAATAAATTTAAGTGCTTTTTGGTTTCTAGATCCAATTAAGTTGATTTTAACTTAAAGACTTACTGATTTCAAACTCACAATTAGAGAATTCAAAGAAGAAAAACCAGGAAAAATGGATCGGAATCCTTTTTTTTTTTTTTTTTTTTTCTGTTTTATCTAATTCTTATCTCACTAGAATATATTCCCACATTAAAATCTTAACATTCAATTCCTCCCTTTTTAAATGCAGCTCAAGGTGTGCTTTTATAGGTGAAATGGGGTGCTTTTTGAGGCCTTTTTGAACAATTCCGCCGAAAGTGGCCGAAAGGCTGTCTGTGGAGGGACTCATTTTGGGTCATGCCGCCGGCGGTATGGCCGATGCTGCCGACGGTATGGTGATGCTGCTGGCGGCATGGATGATGCCGCTGATGGCATCAGCCTCCAACATACCGACAGCTAAAGGGCCAAAAGCCAAAAAAGTCGGGAAAAGTGGTTTAATAGTGGGTAGAAAGGCATCTTTTTGACTTTTAATAATATTTTAATAGGTATTTATTATTTGGGTGCCAATCATTGGTTCAAGCTCCCACCGAACGCGTTATCGGCCATGCCGAACTGTATTCTACCAAATATAAAATTCGCGAGGAATATTATTTTGGTAATAAAAATTCTAAAGAGAACTTTTATTTTGAGGCATTAAAATCGGGTACATGTCATCATCATCTCGCGAGAGGGACTACAAAATCCCGTGCTCACAGGCTGCTCCTCGGGGGATCACTACTGCCACAGGTTAGTATGATCACATGAAAGAGCAAGGGATAGGAATGATACCTGATGGGTGACCGATTTAACCCTTGGTTGGACCTTATGCTTTGTAGAGCGGTTGCCCTTTAGTCGGGCTTGAGCTTTGTGTAAAGTGGTTATCCTTTGGTCGGACTTATGCTTTGTGGAGAAATTATCCCTTAGTCGGGTTTTGTGTTTTGTAAACTGGTTGCCCTTTGGTCGGACTTATGCTTCGCGGAGAAATTATCCCTTGGTCGGGTTTTATGTTTTATAGATTGGTTGCCCTTTGGTCGGACTTATGCTTCGCGAAGAAATTGTCCCTTGGTCGGGTTTTGTGTTTTATAGATTGGTTGCCCTTTGGTCGAACTTATGCTTTGCGGAGAAATTATCCCTTGATTGGGTTTTGTGTTTTGTAGACTGGTTGCCCTTTGGTCGGACTTATGCTTTGTAGAGCGGTTGCCCCTTAGTCGGGCTTTGTGTTTTGTAGATTGGTAGCCCTTTGGTCAGACTTATGCTTTGTAGAGCGGTTGCCCCTTGGTCGGGCTTTGTGTTTTGTAGATTGGTTGCCCTTTGGTCGGACTTGTGCTTTGTAGAGCGGTTGCCCTTTGGTCGGACTTATGCTTTGCGGAGAAATTGTCCCTTGGTCGGGTTTTGCATTTTGTAGACTGGTTGCCCTTTGGTCGGACTTATGCTTTGTAGAGCGGTTGCCCCTTGGTCGAGCTTTGTGTTTTATAGATTGGTTGTTCTTTGGTCGGACTTATGCTTTATAGAGTGGTTGCCCCTTGGTCGGGCTTTGTGTTTTGTAGATTGGTTGCCCTTTGGTAGGACTTCTGCAAAATCTGAATTGGAGAAGTGATATCACCGGCGGTATAAAGGATATCGTTGGTGGTATGATCTATATCACCGACGACATGAGTGCCATATGGCAGCTTTGACTGGTCAGATAATTTTAAAATTTAAACTGAAAGAGGCGATGTTGCCGGCGACATGAGTGATGTCGCTGGCAGCATGGATTGATGCCGCCGCCGGCATGAACGGACAGTTTTAGATAAATTAAAACTCCTCAAATTCCGCGCGGTAGTTTAAAAGGAATTGAAAGTCCCTTCTTCCTCACTATTCAGAAACCATACCTCCTCTTCTTCTCTCCTCCAAAGTTTTTTGATTTTTTTTCCTTTGTCTTTCAAATCATGAAGAGAATCACCAAGGCTTTTAGGGGCAAATCTACCAAGGCTAGGGAGAACCTGCCCGATTCTTCTATTGAGGGATTGAAAATCCTCTCTGTTCCTACTGCTTTTGGCCTAAAGGAGATGACCAAGATGTATGGCTATGGGATCAATTCTCCCATCACCAATCTGACCCCAGAGAAGGAGAAGCACCTTTGCTACGTTCAGGTAATCCCACAAAACCCGAATCTTTTATTTTTGGGTTAGGTTTGATTTGGCTTTAGATTTGAAATCGTGCCATGATAGGAGTTTAAGTGTGAAATAGATTGACCATATTGCATGCTTTAGGATTGATTTTTACCGTTTTCAGGCTTATTGTTTGATTGATTGCAATTTTTGGGGTTTTGGCATGATGGGTGTGATTTTAGGTAAAAATAGGTTCTGCCCGCACATAGTGATGTCGCCGGTGACATGAGTGATGTCGCTGGCGGCATCAGTCCTTGCAAAAGGGCCTATGGGAGTCTGATATTGCTTCTATTTAAAGTGACATCGCCAACGGCATCATCCATGCCCCTGGCGGTATGGAGTGATACTGCCGGCGACATCGCTTTTAGCAGAAGCGACATCAGTAGCTTTTTTGATGAAAAATAAGCAGGATTGATCTGTTTTGTTTCTAATTTTATAGCCATATGAACTGACCTATATAGGAGGAATGGGCACCATCGGTGAATGGTGGCACTATATTTCGGAGAACGACCCCGAGCTTGCGCTAGCCATCAATGAGACAGGATTCGGGGATTTAGCTCGGATAATGCCAATGCTGATGCCTAAGCTTTCTCATTCAGCCGTAATGGCCCTAACCGAGAGGTTGTCCGAGACCACCCATACTTTTCACTTCTCTTTCAGGGAAGCTACGATTACATCCTCTGCCGTTATAGCCATGACCGGCCTCCCTTGGACGGACGAGGTCATACATTTTAATGCTTACATGGAGGCCCGTGGTAAGGCGGGTAAAGGAGTTGTTTGGTCTAAAGCCCATTTCTGGGCTGCTGTCTTATGGAGAGTTGTACCATCACTGGACCCAGGTGGATGTAGTGCTTGAGGATGAGAGGGAGGCTTGTGTCCGGTCCTTCGTGATATTTCTACTTACTGTGCTGTTCTTCCCAATCTCGAGGAGCAATATTAATTATGTGCTTATAACTGCTATGGAGGATGTAGCGGGCATTAGGAGAAAGACTTGGCCAAGGGCCATCTTGGCTCAGTTGTACCATGGGCTAGACGTGGGAGCCGAAAAGAAGGAGAAAGCCCTTCGCCTTTGCCACCTGTTACTCCAGGTACATCTCTTTAGAAGTATTTTACTTGATAGTACACGTTCTCATTTATTGTGTGACACTTTATGAATTAATTGGTCATTATTTGTGTAGGCCTGAGCCTTCGATCATCAGATCCTCCGGTCGGTGGAGTTTAAGAAGATTATGCCACCGGGCTCTCACTTTCTCGCTCGCTGGTGCGGGGGCATCGGTGGGAAGGCCAAGTACCCTACGAAATATAGGGAGGTCCTGAGGAGCGTGCGGTTGAGCTCGGTATGCAATTTTTGATTTAGTCTTTGTTTTTACATTTAGACAAAATAAAAAATTGCTTATGGACTTATATTAGTGTGAGCGGACGGCGGTACACGCGGCGACAGCGGGGGGTCGGGCCCAGTCGGGCCAGCCCATTGGAGTGTCGGGGAGATGAGTGTGATGTGTTTGAAAAATGATTTTGCATGTTTTAATGCTCAAAAGATACGAGATCGAAATACTGTACTTAAAATAGAGTCGCCCCCCGGTTCAGCTTAATCGGGAAATTTTTGGTACAATTTTCCCACCGGGTGGTTGGACCATACCTTAAGTAGAGATTCCGAGTTTGGACGATGTTATCTACTTTTCATTAGGCCAAGTTAAGATACTTCATTCTTTCTTAATCGGTTTAATCCACCCTATTTATTTGTATTTTCAGTTATTTTGTTGTTTTCGCATTTATCAAGCAATTGAAGTGATAAATAAAATATTTACGACTATATAAAAAAAGATAAGTGCGGAAAGTAAAATTATTACAAGGTTTTCAAGTCCCGTACATTTTCTACGCAACAAATAAAATACCTGAATGTCCGATATACATCTACCTGCAGAAGATGGTTAGCACGAATATAGCATATTTTATTTACAATATCATAAGGCCCGATTGGATGGCTAAAATAAGGTTTGAATGACGTTTGCGGGGAAATTCCATTTAAATCTAAATTTTAGATTCAATCGTTGCTTTAATCGGATTACAGGTGAAAATGCCACTCATCGTGGGGTGGGGTCTGTTTTTAGGAGGTTTCAAACCTCCATCGTTACACTATATGTCCTAGCTTCAGAAAATAAACTAGTCAGAAACAAACGAAAACAAAACTGCTGTCCAGAAAGTCATGCCGCCGGTGGGGCATCTGATACTGCGGGCGATATGGTTGATGTCGCTGGCGGCATGGCTGATGCCGCCGATGACATCAATTATGTTATGGGCGACATCAGCATGCAGACAGGCACAAGGCTTTCTGAGTGCCGTAAAGAAAGGGTCCCGTAAGAAAGTGAGGTCTCTTGGGAATGCGATGCTAACGGCGGTATCAACGATGTCTCTGGCGACATGGGTGATACAACCGGCAATATCGCATGTCTCCAGTGACTTCAATTTCTTACAGCAGCAGTGATTGGCAGTCAAAGTGACCGAAAACTTAAAAATGAACACAAATCAACAAAAATTAACATAAACCAATAATAATGCCAAAGAGCTATGAGACTCAGGATTTTCACCTCGGGTTAGTGAATTCAACTCTTTGTGAACTGAACAATAACACCTCCGGGGAGCTTGCAACGATAATTTGTTTATTAATTTAAAGGTTTTAGGTCTCTAAGTCCTATCAAGTTGATTTAACCCAAAAAACCACTGATTTAAGCTCACAATCAGAGAGTTCGAAGAAGAAAAATCGGGAAAAATGGATTAGAATCCTTTTTCCTGCCTTTTCTAGTTCTTATCTCACTAAGATCTATTCTCTCGATTTCAGCCTCTCAATTGCCCAATTTTAGCTCCTTCCTTATACAATTTCAGTCCCCCCTCCATTTTACAGCTTAAGGTGCCTTTTTATAGGCAAATTGGGGTGTTTTTTGAGACCTTTTTGACTTATTCCGCTGAAAGTGGCTGAAAGGCTGTCTGTGGAGGGACCCATTTTAGGGCATGCCACCGGCGGCATGGTGATGTCGTTGGCGGCATGGATGATATCGGTGGCGATATCATCCTCTAGCATACCGATAACTAACGGGTTAAAAAGCCTAAAAAGTCGGGAAAAGTGGTTTAATAGTGGGTGGAAAGGTATCTTTTTAAATTTTAATTACATTTTAATAGGTATTTTTTAATTTGGGTGTAAATCATCGGTTCAAGCTCCTACCGGACGCGTTATCGGCCATTCCGAACTGGATTCTACCAAGTATAAGATTTACAAGGAATATTATTTTGATAATAAAAATTCTAAAGAGAACTTTTATTTTGAGGCATTAAAATCGGGTACACGTCATCATCATCTCGTGAGAGGGACTACAAAATCCCGTGCTCATAGGCTGCCACTCGGGGGATCACTATTGCCATAGGTCAATATGATCACACGAAAGAGTAAGGGATAGGAATGATACCTGAGGGATGACTGGTTTGTCCCTTGGTCGGACTTACGCTTCGTAGATTGGTTGCCCCTTGGTCGGACTTACGCTTCATAAATTGGTTGCCCCTTGGTCGGACTTACGCTTTGTAGATTGGTTGCCCCTTGGTCGGACTTATGCTTTATAGATTGATTGTCCCTTGGTCGGACTTTATGCTTTGTGGAAAGATTGTCCCTTGGTCAGACTTGTGCTTTGTGGAGAATTTGTCCCTTGGTCGGACTTGTACTTTACCGAGAATTTGTCCTTTGGTTGGACTTATGCTTTGCAGAGAATTTGTCCTTTGGTCGGACTTATGCTTTGTGGAGAATTTGTCCTTTGGTCGGACTTGGGCTTTGGGAGAATTTGTCCTTTGGTCGGACTTATGCTTTGTGGAGAATTTGTCCTTTGGTCGGACTTATGCTTTATGGAGAATTTGTCCTTTGGTCGGACTTATGCTTTGTGGAGAATTTATCCTTTGGTCGGACTTATGCTTTGTGGAGAATTTATCCTTTGGTCGGACTTGGACATTATGGAGAATTTGTCCTTTGGTCAGACTTATGCTTTGTAAAGTGATTGCCCCTTGGTGGGGCTTGTGCTTTGTAGAGAGGTTTGCCCTTTGGTCGGGCTTGTGCTTTGTATAGTGGTTGTCCTTTTGTCGGACTTGTACTTTGCCGAGAATTTGTCCTTTGGTTGGACTTATGCTTTATGGAGAATTTGTCCCTTGGTCGGACTTGTGCTTTGTAGAGAATTTATCCTTTGGTCGGACTCATGCTTTGTGGAGAATTTGTCCTTTGGTCGGACTTGCACATTGTGGAGCATTTGTTCTTTGGTTGGACTTATGCTTTATAGAGTGATTGCCCCTTGGTAGGGCTTGTGCTTTGTAGAGAGGTTTGCCCCTTGGTTGGGCTTGTGCTTTGTATAGTGGTTGTCCTTTGGTCGAACTTGTGCTTTGCCGAGAATTTGTCCTTTGGTCGGAGTTATGCTTTGTGGAGAATTTATCCCTTGGTCGGACTTGTGCTTTGCAGAGAATTTGTCCTATGGTCGGACTTATGCTTTATGGAGAATTTGTCCTTTGGTCGGACTTGCACATTGTGGAGCATTTGTCTTTTGGTCGGACTTATGCTTTGTAGAGTGATTGCCCCTTGGTGGGGCTTGTGCTTTGTAGAGAGGTTTGCCCCTTGGTCGGGCTTATGCTTTGTATAGTGGTTGTCCTTTGGTTGAACTTGTGCTTTACCGAGAATTTGTCCTTTGGTCGGACTTATGCTTTTCGGAGAATTTGTCCCTTGGTCGGACTTGTGCTTTGCAGAGAATTTGTCCTTTAGTCGGACTTATGCTTTATGGAGAATTTATCCTTTGGTCGGACTTGCACATTATGGAGCATTGGTCCTTTGGTCGGACTTATGCTTTGTAGAGTGATTGCCCCTTGGTAGGGCTTGTGCTTTGTAGAGAGGTTTGCCCCTTGGTCGGGCTTATACTTTGTATAGTGGTTGTCCTTTGGTCGGACTTACGCTTCGTAGATTGGTTGTCCCTTGGTCGGACTTACACTTTATAGATTGGTTGCCCCTCAGTCAGACTTATGCTTTTTATACAGTGATTGTCCTTTGGTCGGACTTTCACTTCAAAGAGATCGCCCTTCGGTTGGGCTCACTTTGAAGAGATCGCCCTTCAATTGGGCTCACTTTGAATGAGGAGACTGCCCTACAGTTGGGCTTGGTTTTGTACAGTGATTGTCCTTTGGTCGGACTTTCACTTTAAAGAGATCGCCCTTCGGTTGGGCTTGTGTTTGGTATAGTGATTGTCCTCTGGTCGGACTTTCACTTTGAAGAGATCGCCCTTCAGTTGGGCTCACTTTGAAGAGATCGCCCTTCGGTTGGGCTCTTATTTTGTGAGGAAACAGCCCTTCGGTTGGGCTTGCATTTTGTATAGTAATTATCCTTTGGTCGGACTTTCACTTCGAAGAGATTGCCCTTCGATTGGGCTTGTATTTGGTATAGCGATTGTCCTTTGGTCGGACTTTCACTTTGAAGAGATCGCCCTTTAGTTGGGCCCTCATTTTATGAAGAGACTGCCCTTCGGTTGGGCTTGCGTAAAAAATCTGAGTTGGAGGAGCGATGTCACCGGTGGTATGACTGATATTGCTGGCGGCATGGGTTGATGCCGCCGGCGGTATGAGTGCCACGTGGCAGCTTTGACTGGTTAGATAATTATAAATTTGAACTAAAAGAGGCGATGTCGCTAGCGACATGGATTGATACCGCCGGCAGCATGAACGGACAGTTTTAGATAAATTAAAACTCCTCGAATTTCGCGTAGCAGTTTAAAAGGGAATGGAACTTTCCTTCTTCCTCACTATTCAGAAACCGCATCCCCCTCTCTTCTTCTTCTCCAAAGCTTTTTGATTTCTTCCTTTGTTTTAGAAATCATGAAGAGAATCACCAAGGCTTTCAGGGGCAAATCTAAGGCTAGGGAGAGCCTGCCCGATTCTTCCGTTAAGGGATTGAAAATCCTCTCCGTTCCTACTGCATATAGCCTGAAGGAGACGGCCAAAATGTATGGCTATAGCATTAACTCTCCTATCACTAATCTGACTCCGGAGAAGGAGAAACACCTCTATTATGTCCAGGTAATCTCACAAAAAACCCGAACCACTTCTTTTTGGGTTCAATTTGATTTGGCTTTAGATTTGAAACCATGCCATGATAGGGGTTTAAATGTGAAATAGATTGGTCATATTGCATGCTTTAGGATCGATTATTATCATTTTTGGGCTTATTGTTCGATTGATTGCGATTTTTGTGATTTTGGCACGATGGGTGCGATTTTGGGAGAAAACTGGTTCTGCCAGCACATAGTGATGTCGCTGGCAACATGAGTCCTTGCAAAAGGGCTTATGGGAGTCTGATGTCGCTTCTGTTTAAGGTGATGTCGCCGACGACATGAACCATGCCGCTGGCGGTATGGAGTGATGCCGGCGACAACGCTTTCAATAGAGGCGACGTCAGTAGCTTTTCTAATAAAAAATAAGCAGCACTGATCCGTTTTGTTTTCAATTTTGCAGCTGTATGAGATGACTTACACAGGGGGAATGGGCACCATCGGTGAATGGTGGCACCATATCTCGGAGAACGACCCCGAGCTTGCCCTTATAATTAATGAGACAGGGTTTTGGGGATTTGGTGCGGATAATGCCTATGCTGATGCCTAAGCTTCCTCATTCTGCAATAACGGCCCTAACTGAAAGGTGGTCCGAGACCACCCATACCTTCCATTTCTCTTTTGGGGAAGCTACAATTACCCCCATTGACGTAGTAGCCATGACCGGCCTCCCTTGGATGGATGAGGTCATACATTTTGATGCTTACATGGACAAGTACCATGTTGAGAGGCTCGTGGTGAGGCGGGTAAAGGAGTTGTTCGGTCTAAAGCCCATTTTTGGGCGGCTGTCTTATGGTGAGTTATACCATCACTGGACCCGGGTAAATGTAGTGCCTGAGGAGGAGAGGAGGCTTGTGTCCGTTCCTTCATGATTTCTCTACTCACTGTGCTGTTCTTCCCAATGTCGGGCAGTAAGATCAACTATGTGCTTATAACCGCAGTGGAAGATGTGCCGAGAATCAGGAGGAAGAATTGGCTAGGGGCTATCTTAGCCCAGTTGTACCACGGGCTAGACGTGGGAGCCCGGAAGAAGGAGAAAGCCCTTCGCCTTTGCCACCTGCTACTCCAGGTATAACTTTTTAGAAATATTTCTCTTGATAGCATGCGTTCTCATTTATTGCATGGCGCTTTTTGAATTGGTCGGTCGTCATTTATGCAGGCCTGGGCCTTTGAGCATCAGATCCTCCCGCCGATGGAGTTTAAGAAGGTTGTGCCACTGGGCTCTCATTTCCTCGCTAGCTGGTGCGGGGGTATTGGTGGGAAGGCCAAGTACCCCACGAAGTACAGGGAGGTTCTAAAGACCGTGCGGTTGAGCTCGGTATGCAAATTTTTTTTTTAATTTTTTTTTCAAAAAATCACCTACGGACTTATATTGTTTGTTTTGATGTAGCTCGTCTTGGATCCATTCGATGGGGTGGAGAACTTGGCCAAGGTCGCAAGGGTCCCGAGGGAGGTAGATGAATGCCGGTTCGTGATCGAGTGCCCTCTGTCCCAGCAGTGGTATCTAGGCGAGCGCGTCTGGGGCTAGAGGTCCGTCCCGATGGCTGCTAGATCGGTGCCTGCCGATCCTCCCAGGGGCTTATAGTGGCCCCATTTGGTGATCTCTTTCGAGGCTGATAAAGCTGATTATATTGAAGGGAGCGGCCGAGTGATCCCTAGTGTTCCTGGCCTTTACGAGCAGCTTCTGCAGCATCTACTCCCAGTGTGTCCTTGCATCCACGGAAATGATACGATTGAGTATCATGACGAGCAACGATTGGAGGATGAGAAGAGGCTCCTCAAAGGCATTGTGGACGTTGATGAGGAGGATGATGATGAGGATGAGGCGCTTGAAGGGGATGTTGCGGTCGACCCTGAGGGGGAGGATGAGGTAGGTGTGGACGTGCTGGCGGGAACGTGCCAATATCCCAAGGGGAGCAACGTTCTTCCGAGGTATGATTGTGCTTGTGTGTATGATTTTAAAGTTGTTTAGGAACGTTGTTGATGTGTAGCTTTCACGTCTTACAGGAACCCGCAAGAAAGAGGGGCCGGGACAACCAAAGTAGGACCCGACACTATAGTGTGCCGGAGGGCGTAAACTTTGTTGAGGGGCATTTGGACAATCCGTTGGAAACCACCTTCCGGCTGAGGAATTCCCGAGGCAAATTCTCCCATAGGAATGTTGGCTCGAGCCGGCAAGCTCCGATTTTCATGCCTAAAAATACTACTTACGTAAGGCCTAATAATTATTTTCTTATTAAGCCTTGGATGCGGTTGTCTAAGGATTTGCCTTTTGGATTTTCCAGGTAGCGCGGAGTCATGTAGAGCAGCTTGCAGAGAACAATTTTGTTCTCTGGGATACCCTTATTGGGCAGTCGCTCCTCGTTCAGGTATTTTATACACATGTTAAGATGGGATATATGTATGGATGTTATGCATGACATGCACTGCTGATATTTTGTCTGGTTTGCAGGATTTCTTGGCCCTTTCCTTGTCTGACGCTAATGCAGCCTGGCGGCAGTATGAGGAGGAAACTGCGATCCTACAACGTCGCGTGAGTGATCTTGAGGTTCAGCTGGCAGCCACCGCTAAGGAACGGAGAAGTAAGCAAAACCTGGACCGTGCGTACCCCGGGAGCACCTGTCATAGGGGGGTCAAGATATCCGCCGACCGATGTGCATTTACTGCGGCTGAGGAGTCCAGTAGTGTGCCTATGACAGAGGGAAGGGAGGAAGATGAGGACAATGTTGATGACTGGTTTGCAGGCCCCGATGATATTTCATCCCGCCCGGCCGGCAGTGGCGGGCATGCTTAGTTTTACTTTATTTTACCGTTTTAGTTCTTTGTTTGTACCCTCGATACATTAGGGTTTGGTTTTAGGATATGCTGAGTAGTTTGTGCCTTGGGGCTTTTATTTTGAATAAAAATGAATTGCTATTTGATAAGGTATTGGAAACATAACATAGGATTGTTTACAGGCTTTATATAGGTCTGAAATGGAAGAAACGCTTCTGAGGCCGCCGGAAAATTCACTCCATATCGCCGGTGGCATGGCCCATATCGCCCAAATTCACCGAGCTAAAATAATATATACAGGGCTATCTGAAATTCTATATCGCTGGTGGCATCATCTGATATCGTCCAAATTGATCCTATATCGCCGGCGGCATCAATTACATCGCCGGTGGTATCACCCATATCACCGGCAGCGTCGATTTTTCAGCAATTTGATTTTGACCATTCTATCCATTTCTATCATGGAAACCCATAATCAAAAACTACGGGGTTTTCTACAGAGTCTGGGGAATGCAAATTGGAAGAGGCTCGAGGAATTTAGGCTCCATCATGTCTCTAATGTTCGCTTAGACTGTCCTTTCGAGTCTTCGACCTAACAGACTTATTCCAACCTTTGAGCGCGTAGCATCTTCAATTAAGCTTACTTGTGATGTTTCCATCCTCTAATCGCCAGACATTCATAAAATCACGAACATAGAGGTTTCAGTACGAAAGACACTTTTATCGAGTGAATCTAATTTGAGTACAAGATGTTGGCAATCATTTCCATTAATGGAACTCCCAGTGTTAACCAGCCTTTACAGGTTTTTAAGTTAACATCTCACTATTTTTCTCTCGTGCCCTAATTTTTGTCTGAACCGCCCTTTTCGGGTTTTCAGTTCAACAGACGTTATTGACTTATCCCCTAATTTTTACACGGCTGATTTGCGGGATACCGACCGTCTGGTGTAACCCTAATTTTTGTCCAGTCAGTAGAAGATCGAAAGGCGGGCGATCATTGTATATATATATATATATATATTTTTTGTGTGCCGGTTTTCTGATTTATTTCTTTTGTTTAGACCCGATAATGCTTAAGCTCGTCCTGGTTGACTAGATCGATGAACTCGCTTTTGTCTGTGCTTATGACTTCGGTACCATTCTTAGCCATATGATAGCCTTCTCAATTTGGTCTGAACTTTTCATTGGTATCAAAGGTTTTTAGAGGCTTCAGTGTCCGGTCTATGACTCTTGGTAAGGGTGTTGGGTACCTGTTTCATTCCTGTGTGCTCGGTTGAGCCTTTGTAGATTCTCCAAGGTCTTTAGTGCCCATTCGGCTTTTGCCTGGATCACCCAATTCATTTTGACCTTCAAACCCAAAGTTTTATTCGTTGGTTTGATTATTGTCCTGATCGCTATTTTACTTGTTCCTTCAGTCTGTGTCTTGCCGAGCCTTTCTTATTTAGGCCTGAATTTGCACCTCGTATTGGCGGTGTAGGGTTTTTGGACAAGTGGTGTTTAGCTTGAGAACCTTTTGTTTGGTGCTTTTGAGAGGTGAAGTGGTAGTTTGCTTTGTTGGTTTATTTGGCAAGCTGATTGCGACGTTGGTTGTGCGAACATCTTTGTGGTTTGTGGGATAAAGGTGCTTGCCCTTAGACTTGGTGTTCTAGGAAGTGGTTGCCCCCTGACCTTTATTGGTCGAAGGGTTTGATAGGGTTGATTTGTACCGGTGAAGATGTGTTCCTCTGTAAATTTAGTCATATTCTTGGTGGCGACATTGGTCTGAGATTTAGCTGTGATGTTTATTTGATGGAGGTTAGGCTCCATTGGGTGTAAGCCTTGATTCTCTGTTTCAGGGGATCGGTTGATACTTCTTTGGCAGCTTGAAGGTGTACCATTGTAGGGTTATCGAGTTAATTCTAGAAGAGACCCATGGCGTTTTAACGATCTAATTATTTGAGCTAAGCAAAAGCATTATCATAGTCTTTAAGCACTTTATTATCTCACATATGTTTGACAGGGGTTAAATTATTGGATTTGATTACCACGTAAGAGCCTATATCTGTACTTAATTTAATTTCATTCAATTAAAATATCTTAAATACTGAGAGCATCGTACGTATGCTCATATAAAGCGCGGATCAAAGGATACAGACATGACATAAGTAAGAAAAATGGAAGTTGCTCATGGAGCTAAAAAGTCTGAACTCTAAGGATTGCAAATCGGGATTCTTCATCCTCACCGTCGGAGCGCGATTTTCCCCTACCATCGGAGTAGATGGCCTTGATGAGATCTTGAGGTGCATTCCGTTGTTTGGAAAAGTTAGGATTAATAGTCCGTGTCTGGTTGCCAGGCTCTGGCAAGGGGCAGGATGCCCTTTCAGGGTCAGTAATCTTCTTATCCTCCACCAGACGTTGGATGGTATGGACCAAAGCTTTGGAATGATTGGTGTTGTGACATGATAATATGTGATATCTGTAAAAGCCTTTTCCTTCTTCTCTCATGAGGGGATTGAATTCGCGAAGAGGTTTAAGAATGCCAGCTTCCCTTAATCCGGTGACGATTATATTAAGCGACAATTTCCAGGGATTTATTCTATACTTAAGACCGTCGTTTGGCTGAATGATGGCAGCTGGTGCCAATTTCTGAGAGGTCTCTTGGTCTACCATGATTTGAGGTAGGGGTATGGGTGAGTCAGTGTTTTGAAAGATCTGGTCCTCCTCTGATTGGACCCTTCCCTCTTTCTGATAGTAGCCTATTGTCATCAATTGACGCTAGAAGTCTTTAAATTTATGTTGCATGACCTGGTCGTATTGAGGAAGCATCGGGGTAGTGGGGACCTTAAATTATGATGGGGTGACCAACGTCGGAAATAAGGTGTTAAAGAATGGTGGAAGAATTGGACTCTGGCATCCTTCCCTTTATCCGGGGTAAGCTATTGGCGGTGATTGCCGGAGTGTATTGCCATCGGGTGTCATGCCCAGAGATCGCATGACCTGGTCAAAGTCCTTACTTCCTAGGGCCTTCTTGACGGACACACACTAGCTCCTGAATGATGTTTCGGAACTGATCGGAGTTCAGAAACTGGATGATAGCAGCGGTGATCTCTGATCCAATAAACGGAGAGTGAACAACTACTCCTAAGGTGGGGGGGGGGGGGGGGGGAAGACTAGTCTATTCTCTGGGTGAGGTAGAGGTTTCATTGTAAGGAACAGACATGGCTAGTTGTGAAGGTCTCGGTTTAAGAGGAAGACTGTTTGGGATCATGAGCCGTGGGTCAGACAATGAATGGGTTGTAAATGGTATGGATGGTATGTATGTATGTCTTTTATTTATTGGAAGCAATGAGTGATATGTATGGCTGCACGTAGATGTGGTTAGAGATAATGTGATGGCTTATCCCTTCAACATACGTAGGACGTTTGTATCTCACGTCTTACATAGCGATATATGGAGACGCAATAGAGGCACAAGAGAAGTCCTACATATGTTGCTAAACCTCTTCCACGGGTGGAAGTGGTTAGGGCAAGTTGATTCATTTTCGGCTCTTAAAGCAGATGCATAAGGGGTACATGATCACAGAGCATATAGCACGCGAATTGGCCCTCTTCCAACCTTATGACTCCCGCGTAATGCCTCTTTGGTAGGATGGAGTTTAGCCTCTTCACTGGTAATGGCGAAAGAAGCGCATCCCAATTATTTTATTTGTTTTGGGTAATCCTAAGGGGAATGATGTGCTAAGGCTTTTTTCTAGCGTGGCTTTGGTATAGGGTTGTTGATGTAGAAGGTTCCCGTTTACCTTGGTTCCATGTTACTCAACCACTACCCAAATGGGCGCGATCGTAGGAGTTTACGTGTTGGTTAAAATGAGTGATCCACCCACTAGGCATCCTCAATTCTAACTGGGGATGAGTGATACTTTGTGAGTTTCTCGGGTGAAATAGGCCACCTAAAATTACCGAACTATCTACATGCTTGAGGACAAACCGTCATAAAAAAGAATGAAGTCTTAATTTGGCCAATGATTTCAATACATCATCAAAATCTTTTAAACTATGAAAGAAAGTTCAAGTTTAAAGAAAATTCCCCAGCGGAGTCGCCACTGTGAGCGGATGACGTTTCATGCGGCGGCAAGTGTCGGGGAGATGAGTGTGATGTGTTTGAAAAATGATTTTACATGTTTTAATGCTCAAAAGACACAAGATCGAAATCCTGTACTTAAAATAGAGTATGGTCCAACGACGGTATCAACGATGTCTTTGGCGACATGGGTGATACAACCGGTAACTTCGCATGTCTCTGGTGACTTCAATTTCTTACAGGAGCAGCGATTGGTAGTCAAAGTGACCGAAAACTCAAAAATGAACACAAATCAACAAAAATTAACACAAACCAATAATAATGCCAAAGAGCTATGAGACTCAGGATTTTCACCTCGGGGTAGTGAATCCAACTCTTTGTGAACTGAATAATAACACCTTCGGGGAGCTTACAACGATAATTTGATTGTTAATTTAAAGGTTTTAGGTATCTAAGTCCTATCAAGTTGATTTAACCCAAAAAACCACTGATTTAAGCTCACAATCAGAGAGTTCGAAGAAGAAAAATCGGGAAAAATGGATTAGAATCCTTTTTCCTGCCTTTTCTAGTTCTTATCTCACTAAGATCTATTCTCTCGATTTCAGCCTCTCAATTGCCCAATTTTAGCTCCTTCCCTATACAATTTCAGTCCCCCCCTCCATTTTGCATCTTAAGGTGCCTTTTTATAGGCAAATTGGGGTGTTTTTCGAGACATTTTTGACTTACTCCGCCGAAAGTGGCTTTTATGTTTTTCAGGAACCCGCGAGGAAGAGAGGCTGGGATAACCAGAGTAGGACATGGCACTATGGTGTGTCTGAGGGCATAAACTTTGTGGAGGGGCATCTGGTCAATCCACTGGAAACCACATTTCTGCTGATGAATTCCTGAGGCGAGTTCCTCCCTATGTATATAGGCTTGAGCTGACAAGCTCTAATTTTCATGCCCGAAAATACTACTTACGTAAGGCCTGATAATTATTTTCTTGTTTAGCCTTAGATGAGGGTATCTAATGATTCACCTTTTAGATTTTTTAGGTGGCGCGAAGCCATGTGGAGCAGCTCGCAGAGAATAATTTTGTTCTCTGGGATACACTTATTGGACAGTCGCTCCTTGCTCAGGTATTTTATGCATATGTTAAGATAGGATGCATATATGGATGTTATGAATGATATGCATTGTTGATATTTTCTCTGGTTTGTAGGATTTCTTGGCCCTTTCCTTGTCAGATGCTAATGCAGCCCGAGGACGGTACGAGGAGGAGACTGCAGACCTATGACGTCGCATGAGTGACCTTAAGGGTCAGCTGGCAGCCACCGTTCATAAGCGGAGAAGTAAGCAAAACCTGGACCGTGCGCACCCTAGCAGCACCAGTTGTAGGGGGAACAAGATGTCTGCCGGCCGACGCCCGCCCACCATGGCCGAGGAGGCTAGCAGTGTACCCATGATAGAGGGAAGGGAGGAAGATGAGGACGATGTTGGAGATTGGCTTGTAAGCCCTGATGACATTCATCCCGCCCAGCCGGCAGTGGCGGGCATGCTTAGTTTATTTTGCTCTCCTTTTTTTTATTTGCTTGTTTGTACCCTTAATACATTGGGGTTGGAATAATTTGGTATTTTTTTGTTGGGTTCTGTTTCTTTTATGGTTTAGACATTCGGAATTTTTTGGATGGTTTATACCTTCGGGCTTTTTATTTTGAATAAGAATGGGTAGTTGTTTGGAAAGGCATTGGAAACGTAGTATAGGATTATTTACAGGTTTGTACATGTCTGAAATGGAAGAAATGCTTCTGATGCCGCTGAAAAATTCACTCCATGTCGCCGGCGGCATGACCCATATTGCCCAAACTCATGCAGCCTAAATAATATGTACAGGGCTGTCTGAAAGTCCATATCACTAGCGGAATCATCTGATATCGCCTAAATTGATCCATATCGCCGGTGGCATCAATTCCATCACTGGTGGCATCAATTACATTACCAGCGGCATTAATTTTCCAGCAATCTAATTTCAACTATTCTGTCTATTCCTGTCATAGCAATCTATAATCAAAAGCTACGGGGTTTTCTGCTGAGTCTGGGGAATGCAGACTGGAAGAGGCTTGAAAAATTCAAGCTTTGGGGGTTTCAATATGTCACGACGTGGCCCGTAAGCCGTGAATTCCTTCGAGTGGCACTATCTTTTTGGGATCCAATGGACCATGTTTTCCGATTTTCATCGTTCGAGCTTTGCCCTTTGCTCGAAGAATTTCACACTATTTTAGGGACACCGTATCCTAAACGCGTTTCATTGGCGTTGCCGGACTTTCATTTTAGCATAGATGGAATTCTATGAGGGTTATAGAATTTAGATTCTGTGGACCCATTTCTATCTCAGTTGCCCGATAAACCTGGGTTTCAGCTCAGAGCAGTTCTAGAGTAGTGCCATAGAGTGCCCCGATCTCATCCTTCTTGGCCATTCATGGTGTCATTACTACTCATGGTGGAATTTATGTGTGGAGTGAGCCCAATTGCTCTGCTCAGGCTGATTTCGCTCATCAGCCCTATGTCGACAGGGGCTTCCCCAGTGGCTGCGGGATTGGCCGATGTTTTGCTGAACGTGGATCCTGCTTTTGTTAACTCGTCACTTATCGGAGATTAACTCATATTGTTACAGGTACCTTTTGTTCTTTCTAATCCCGAATATTTCCTTCCCCAATCCTTACCTGAGTTTTGAATTATAGGTATGGCTGATGGAGAAGCTGAAGTTGAGGGAGGCGCCACGAGGGAATCCAAAAAAGTATCTTCCCGTCCATCTGAGGAAGAGAGGGCTTATGTGGGCTGATTTTGACGAGTTAATATATGATGATTGGGTGCCTGTTTTGAGGGGGTATACTGATGTATAGGTTTAGTGGGTTAGTCCATGGTGGAGAATTTAGAATGTGGTTGTAGAATCTTGGGGAGCATATATTCAACTGATAGGTCTGGAGAAATATTCATTTTATACCCCTTACCGGCTGTGTCGTCAGTATGTCAAGAGGTAAAGAGTCCCAATCAAACGGCCCCACAACCAGATCAGAGTTTACAAAGCTAGGTGGGTCAACCATATTCGGGAGAAGTGGTCTAGGGAGGCTGTATTTGAGATTCTGGATTATGATCACATGGAAACCATCGAAACTGACACACACTACAAGGGATGGCTTACTAAGATAAGGGACTTACCGACCCGTCGGAAGCGGTCATAGGCCCGTTTTGAGGGGGAACGTACAGAGTGGGGGGAGGACCCCTTTTCTATTAGTGCACCGAGGCATATCTCTAGGTACTGTGATGATGATGCGGGAAGTTCGATTTGAGTCTTCCTTTTGTCATAACCATCAGGTCTCTTTTTTTTAATGAAATAAAATGAACTCTGTCCAAGGCTTGCTGAAGTTATCTTAATCTTATGAATACAGGATCCACATAAGTATAAGCATTTAGATTTTAACAAAAGAGAAACTTTTATTAATTAAAATAAAATAAAGTACATGATGTTTGGTTGACATTCCCATTGATTTAACTCCCGGCGCCAACTAGCCGAGATCGGTTTTCTAGAAGGCACTCACTCTTTGCTCACATACCCTAACTTTTGCCTAGGTTGCCTTTTTCGGGTTTTCGATCTAGTGGGTTTGTCTCATCCCCTAATTTTTGCACGGTTGGTTCGCAGGATACCAACCGACGGTGTCACCCTAATTTTTGCCCGATCAGTAAAAGACTGAAAGGAGGGTAATTATCACGTATATATTTTTTGGCGTGCTGCTTTTCTAATTTGTTTCTTTTGAATTAAACATGATAATGCTTAAGCCTGTCTTGGCTTACGGGATTTACGAACTCGTTCCCGTCCATGTCCATAAGTTTAGCTGCCCCTTTGCTAAGTAACTTCTTTATTACATATGGTCCTTCCCAGTTTGGCCTGAATTTACCCCTCGCATCAATTATAGAGTGTTTCAACTGCTTGAGGACCAGATCACCGGCCTTCAAGGGGAGCTTTTGATGTCTTACTCGACTGTTATATGCCCGAGCCATACGTTGTTAGTACATCTGGAGGTTATCGAGGGCCTTCAACCTCTGCTCATCCATCATGTTCAACTGTTTAAATCTCACCCGAGTCCATTTGGATTCTTCTAATTTAGCCTCTAGAGCGACTCTTAATGAGGTCACCTGAGTTTTAACTAGCAAGACTACTTCCATCCCGTAGACCAGGAAGAATGGAGTTTGGCTAGTCGGGGTGCGTATGCTAGTGCGATATCCCCAGATAGCGAAATGTAGCTTATCCACCCAATCCCTGTACCTGGCTATCATCTTAGAAAGAATCATCTTTACCGATTTATTGGCTACCTCAATAGCTCCATTGGCTTATGGTCTGTATGGAGAAGATCTATGGTCCTCGATCCCATACTTCTCAATTAGAGAAGCAGTTGCTCCTTGAAATTGTACTTCATTTTCTGAGACTATATGGTGTGGGAGCCCATACTGAGCAAAGATATGCTTTTCTATGAACTTGGCCATCTTCCTGGCGGTGACATTGGTGAAGGATTTAGCTTTCACCTATTTCGAAAAGTAATCTACTGCTACCACAATGAATTTATGGCTATTTGTTGAGGAAGGACGGATTTCACCAATTATATCTATACCCCATGCCGAGAATGGCCAAGGTTGTGGATAAGTGATGGAGCTCTGTTGGTGCAGATGCTGCATGTCTCCGTAAACATGGGATTGGTGACATCGTTTGACCTAGGTGATACAATCGGCTGTGAGAGTGAGCCAAAAATACCCTAGTCGCTGGATTTTCTTTGTGAGTGCAAGATCGTTCATATGAGGGCCACAGTCACCGGCATGGACCTGGGTCATTACGTTTTGAGCCTCAGAATCAGTGAGGCAATGGAGAAGTAGGCCATCATTAGTGTGCTTGAATAGATCATTATCCACAATATGAAACTGGATAGCAAGCCATCGTAGGATGGTACGGTCTGAGTCAGAAGAATCTGTGGGGTATTGACCGGTCTGAAGAAATAGGATGATGTCCGAATACCAATAAGGCTCGGATGAAATGGCGAGAACTAGAGGAGTCGATTGAACATGATATGGGATCTTAGTGGACAGCAAAATCAAAGGGCGGATAGGTTACTATTGGTGTCCTTCCCACATGGATGCGAGAGTGGCGAGGGCATCTGCCATTTGATTCTCATCTCGAGGGACAAGGTGGTACAAGCATAAGGTAAATTTCTCAGACAATTCGCGGACAACATCAACATAAGGACGGAGAGATTCTTCTTTAACTTCCCAATCTCTAATGACCTGACGGACATCCAGAGCTGAATCTCTGATGACAGATACATGGGGTGCCTCAACCTGAAGAAGAGCCTCGAGGCCAAATAGACAAGCTTCGTATTCAGCGCCATTGTTGGTGATAGCGAATTCTAAATGTTTGGACAATAGGATTATCTCATTATCTGGTGTGACGATGATGACCCCGAGACCTGCTCCCCGGCGGTTCACAGCGCCGTCAAAATACATTATCCAATCATCGTCAAAGGTTGTAACAGAGGCGAGCTGTTGATCAGGAAACTCTAAATTTTCCTTATAGTCGGAGCTAAGGGGTTGATTAGCCAGGAATTCAGCTACGACCCGCCTCTTAATGACCTTCCGAGCTATATATTCAATGTCAAACTTAGATAGGAGAAGTAACCATCGGGAGAATTTGCCAGCTAGAGTGCGGGATTGACAAAGAAACTTCATTGGATCAATCTTGGCTAAGGCTTAGACGCGATAAGATTAGAAATAATGTCGTAACTTCTTAGTGAGCCAAACCATGGTGGTATAGGTCTTTTCCACAATCGAATACCAGGTTTCATAATCTAACAACTTCTTGCTCAAATAATAGATGGCATGTTCACGTTTATCATCATGTTCCTGGACAAGCATGGCCCCGATGGAAGTTTCCTCAATGGCTAGATAAAGGATGAGTGGTTTCCCTGGGATGGGGGTGTCAAGATGGGTGGATGGACAAGATATGCCTTGATTCTATCAAATGCTACTTGGCAGTGATCATTCCATACCATGGGTTGCTGTTTCTTTAACAGTTTGAAGATGGGTTCACAAACAGTAGTGAGACGAGCAATGAACCGAATAACATACCGCAAGGACCCTAAAAATGATCAGACCTCCTTCTCTGTCTTAGGGGAAGGCATGTCCCTGATGGCTTTGGCCTTGTCTGGATCCATTTCGATCCCTTTCTGGCTAACCACGTGTCCCAACAGCTTGCCGGAGGTAACTCCAAATACGCATTTCTTTGGATTTAGACAAAGATTATACTTTTCAATGCGAGTCATAAACTTGTCGAGAACAGCAGGGTGCTTCTCTCGAGTGGCAGGCTTCACAATCATGTCATCCATATACACTTCCACTTTTTTATGGATCATTTCATGTACGAGGGCAGTTGTAGCTCGCTGATGAGTGGCCCCAGCATTTTTTAACCCAAACGGCATTATCATGTAGCAATACACCCCCCATTCAGTGATGAACGCTGTTTTGACTTTATCGATAATATTAACCAGAATCTGATTGTACCCTGAGAACCCATCCATGAATGAATACATAGCCACCCTAGAGGCGCTATCAATTAGGACATCGATGTGTGGGAGAGGGTAGTTGTCTTTTGATGAGGCTTTATTAAGGTCTTGGAAATCCACACAGACTCGGACCCTACTATCCTTCTTCGGTACTAGGACAATGTTGGACAACCAAGTCGGGTATTCTACCACTTCTATGAATCGAAATTTGATCAACCTTGAAACCTCTGTCTTAACCTGTTCTGCCCATTCAGGTCTCAACCGGCGGAGCTTCTGCTTGACAGGTCAAAATTTAGGATCAGTTGGGATTCTGTGTTTGACGATTTATCGGTCAACCCCAAGCATGTCTTTGTACGACCAGGCAAAAGCGTTAACATGATTTTAAAGCACTTTTATGATCTCACTTCTTTCCTCGAGAGTTAAATCTTTGGAAATGGTTACCATTTTGGGATTGTCATCTGTACTTAGGTTTATTTCACTTAATAACGTATCACTAATGCCAAAAACATTATGCGTATTATTATGTGAATGCATGGATCCATCAGGAAAGACATCAAACAAGTAAGCAAAAAGGGAGTTATTCATTGCATTAAAAGGCTCATAAGCCGTATTCTTTGCATAAAAAATATCAGAAATATTAAAAATTACATCATCTATATCCTCCTCCACAGGCGGAGGGGCTTCAGTGGCAACGTCGACTGGAAAAGTATCCTATGTATCGTTTATCAGAATGGCGTTTAGGTCATGCTCCAGAGTGGTATTTTGGGCAATGGTGAGTGATGGCCCTTCAGATAGGTCGGCCTTTTCGGTGAGAGTCCTGGCGAGCTTTTTGACTATGGCTGTTATAGCATCTCCTTCCCCGGTACCTTTCCAGCCTTTCCTCATCGGTAGCGCTATTGCTTTTATCATGGTTGCCACAGCATTCTCATTTTCTGGATTGATAGACTCTTCATTACTTCTCTCAAGCTCATCCTTAGGATACATCTTACCTTTCCCTTTAGCCTTATCAGAAACAACATTGAATGGCGCATCAGGCTCAGTGGGCTCGGGTTCAGCTAAAACTATCATGTGACCAGTCTTAAAGTTAAAGACATCTTTAAAGATCTCAAAGCAGGGCCACATTTTCCCGCCATACTCGATTGGCTCACGCTCCCCCTTATAAGGCCTCTTGCCTTGGATCTCACAAACAGTAACCTTGCGGCAATAGCAAGAAGGGACGCGGCGGTAGGCTTTTCTAGGCTTATATCCCAATCTAGCTCTATGAATAAGGATCTTTGGCTCCAATGCCTCAATAATTCCCGGTTAGTGTATTCCTCCACCTTTGCCAGGCATGTAATCAGATTTCTTCATTAATTTGTCTATACCCACGTGAAGGTAGCTGTACCAAAGGGGAGGAGGATTTTGAGCTTTGCTAATCATGGCAATCTGAAGGCCCTTTTTTAGATTAGCTTCGGCTTCCATAACAGCCATAACGCAAGCAGGATTGGCCTCTATAGTCACCATTCTGCCATTATGAATTAGCTTGATTTTTTAGGGTAGTGTGGAGGGTACTGCACCCAAAGCATAGAGCCATGGTCGGCCAAGCAACAGAGAATAGGTAACAGGAATGTCAAGTACGATGAAACGCACATTGCTTGCCACACCTTCGATAGTGACTTCTGCCTCAAAAGTCCCAATTACATTGCGCTTTAAATTATCGTAAGCTCTAATAATCGTGCTGGACCTTTCAAGCATGTCCTCTGACAGCCCCAGATAAGGAAGGATTTTCAGAGGGCATAGGTTTAGAGTAGAGCCATCATCCACCATGACGCACGGGATGACCTTATCAAGAATTTGAATCCGGATGAATAAGGCCCTATTGTGATCCCTTCCTTTGAGTGTAAGATGAAAACTGTCAAATATAATTTAAGGCCCTTTTCTCGGGGGAATGCCTTCTCCTATTATGGCGCATATCTCACCGATCGAGGTGGTCAGATTAGCTTCCAGATCAAGGAGCCATTTGATCAAACCCTTATAATGCCTTTCAGAGTCAATTATCAATTGCTAGATGCTGTATCGAGCTTGGGTGTTTTTCAGCTGGGTAATAAGAGGGTCAACCTCAAGACTGGTAGGGACAGGTGGAGGTGGAGGTGGAGAAGGGGGCCTTGCAGAAGTTCCAACTCTGTCAGGAATCGGGTCCTTGTTTAGGCGAAGATATCGGTCTTTTGACTGATATACGTGATCGCTCTAGAGGCTGCTTGACCTGGTCGCTGACCAATTTATGAGAGATAGTCGGGGCTTCAGATGTCACGCTTGGAGAATGTGCAACCTCATTGTTGATGGTTTGAGAAGCTATCATTTGTCGAACAAAAGCGACTACCTCAGGTGTCACGCTCGGAGGTTGCGTGACCTGGTCGTTGAGTGTTGGAGGTAGCGGAGGGCGAATGGTCAGCTAGCTAGTAAAAGGATTTTAGGGGGAGGTGGTGCCTTTAGGAGTCACAATGAACTGCAGAGGTGTGAAGGAGGGTAGTGGCCAAGAAATTGGGCTTTGGTGAGTGAATACCGGAGGAGTGGATTTTTAGACGAAGGGTCTTGGATTGAAAGGTTCAACTGATGGGATGGTCAAAGTTGATAAGAAAGCTGAAGCCTGCCCAAACTGGAATGGACTTGCTATGGGTTGGGTTGATTGAAACATAGGTGCGACGAGTCTCACCTCTATCAGACTGATCAATATCTGTGCCGAACTGTTCGGGGCCTAAATATCAGATACCGACACTCGATCGAAATTCCTGTCTTTGAGAGCTCGCTTAATGGCTACCTGAACCATAGTTTGGATAGAAGCTTGAAAGGCGTCCAAGTTCAGGAATTGCATCATAGCATTGGTAAAGCCGAAACCAGGTGATGGTTGGGATCCTGTTCCTAAGCTGGAAGTGGGGCCAAAGGCTCTTCTGGAGGAGGGGTCCCTTCATTTATTGGGAAAGACGTGGCTGGTTGAGAGGGATTTTAGTTTAACTGAACTTGTTCTGAATCTGGCTCCCCGCTGGAATCGGTTTGGGGAATTCCCTTGACTTCTATGGTGACAATTGGGGTCAGAGGATGACGTATCAGGCGATACTCTATCCTTTTCTAAGCTGGGGTGCGACGATCAGTACGCCTCCTCCTAGCTAAAATGGTAGGCAGTGGATCAGACCATGAATGGATTGGTGAATGGTATGCATGGTATAGATGCCTTTTGTTCCTTGGGAATGATGTGTGATACGCATGGTTGCACGTAGATATGGTTAGAGATGATGTGATGGCTTATCCCTCCAACATATGTGGGATGTTTGTACCTCACGTCATATATAGTGATATGTGGTGGCGCAATAGAGGTACAAGAGAAGTCCTACGTGTGTTGCTAAACCTCTTCCACGGGTGGAAGTGGTAAGGGTAAGTTGATTCATTTTCGGCTCTTAAAGCCAATGCATGGGAGTGCATAATCACAGAGCACATAGCACGCGAATCGTCCCTCTTCTAACCTTATGACTCCCGCATAACGCCTCTTTGGAATGATGGAGTTTGGCCTCTTCACCGATAATAGTGAAAGAAGTGCGTCCCAATTATTTTATTTGTCTTGGGTAATCCTAAGGGGAATGATGTGCTAAGGCTTTTTTCTAGCGCGGCTTTGGTATAGGGTTGTTGATGTAGAAGGTTCTCATTTACCTTGATTCCACGTTACTCAACCACTAGCTAAATAAGTGCGATCGTAGGAGTTTACGTATTGGTTAAAATGAGTGATCCACCTACTGGGCATCCTCAATTCCAACGGGGCATAAGTGATACTTCGTGAGCTTCTCGGGAGAAATAGGGCACCTAAAATTACCGAACTATCTACACGCATGAGGATTAAACGTTATAAAAAAGAATGAAGTTTTAATTTGGCCAATGATTTCAATACATCATCAAAATCTTTTAAACTTTATGAAAGAAAGTTCAAGTTTACAGAAAAGATCCCCAGCAGAGTCGCCAGTGTGAGTGGACGACGTTTTGCGCGGCGGCAGCGCGGCCAGGCCCGGTCGGGCCGGCCCATTTGAATTACTTGGGATGAGTGTGATGTGTTTGGAAAATGATTTTGCATATTTTAATGCTCAAAAGATATAAGATCAAAATCGCGTACTAAAAATAGAGTCGCCACCCAATTCAGCTCAGCCAAAAAACTTTTGGTACGATTTTTCCCACCGGGTGGTTGGACCATACCTTAAGTAGAGATTTCGAGTTCGGATGATGTTATCTATTTTTCATTAGGCAAAGTTAAGATACTTCATTCTTTCTTAATCGGTTTAATCCACCCTATTTATTTGTATTTTCAGTTATTTTGTTATTTTTGTGTTGATCAAGCAATTGAAGCAATGAATAAAATATTTACAGCCATAAAAAATAAGTGCGGAAAGTAAAATTATTACAAGGTTTTCAAGTCCTATACATTTTTCTATGCAATAAATAAAATACCTGAATATCCGATATACGTCCTCCTGTAGAAGATTGTTAGCACTAGTATAGCATATTTTATTTATAGTATTATAAAGCCCGGTTAGATGGCTAAAATGGGATTTGAACGGCATTTTCGAGGAAATTCCATTTTTAAGCAATTCTTAGGCTCAATCATTACTTTAACCGGATTATAAATGAAAATAAAACTGCTGTCCAGAAAGTCATATCGCCGATGATACAACTGATGCCGCCGGCGACATGACTGATGTCGCTGGCGACATGGCTGATGCCGCCGGTGACATTAGTTACGTCACCCCCGATATCAGCTTGTAGGCAGCAGTGGTGGCAGTAAAAATGACCGAATACCCAAAAATGAATATAAATCGATGAAAAATTGACATAAATCAGTAATGTTAATCCCAAAGAGCTATGAGACTCAGGATTTTTACCTCGAGGCCGTGAATCCACCTCTTCATGAACCGAAAGAAACACCTCCGGGAGCTTGTTATGACGATTTAACAATAAATTTAAGTGCTTTTTGGTTTTTAGATCTAATTAAGTTGATTTTAACTTAAAGACTTACTGATTTCAATCTCACAATCAGAGAATTCGAAGAAGAAAAACTCGGAAAAATGGATCGGAATCCTTTTTTTTCTATTTTATCTAATTTTTATCTCACTAGAATCCATTCCCACATTAAAATCTTAACATTTAATTCCTCCTTTTTCAAATGCAGCTCAAGGTGTGCTTTTATAGGTGAAATGAGGTGCTTTTTGAGTCATTTTTGAATAATTCCGCCGAAAGTGGCTGAAAGGCTGTCTGTGGAGGGACCCATTTCGGGTCATGCTACCGGCGATATGGTGATGCCATCGACGGTATGGCCGATGTCCCTGGCGGCATGGTGATGCCGCCGCCGGCATGGTGATGCCACCGCCGGCATGGATGATGCCCTGGTGGCATCAGCCTCCAGCATACCGACAGCTAACGGGCCCAAAAGCCAAAAAAGTTGGAAAAAGTGGTTTAATAGTGGGTGGAAAGGCATCTTTTTGATTTTTAATAATATTTTAATAGGTATTTATTGTTTAGGTGCCAATCATTGGTTCAAGCTACCACCGGACGCGTTATCGGCCACGCAGAACTGTATTCTACCAAATATAAAATTCACGAGGAATATTATTTTGATAATAAAAATTCTAAAGAGAACTTTTATTTTGAGGCATTAAAATTGGGTACACGTCATCATCGTCTCGCGAGAGGGACTGCAAAATCTCGTGCTCACAACTACAGATCCTGATAATGAATTAAAAATAAGTAAGAACCAATAGAAATCCAATAGAGACCCAATAGACATTCTATATACATCCTATATACATGACAGAGTGTTGGAATTCCTTTGCAAACTTGTAAAGAAACCTATTCAGCAGTGAAAATGCACTGTTCGGTTTAGGAGGCTTCCAGCATTTTGCATAATAAGAATATGAAAACTGAGGCCTCGATTTGTAAGGAGGCGCCCTAACCATCACAGTTGCTATCTCGTAAAAGTCAACCAGAACCTATACAATGTCATGCCACGTATGATGTCATGTATGCCATGTTGTTCAAGTTTTCAAGTTGACAAACCTGCAATAGGAACCAACAAACTTGAATCGTTGTTTTTATATAAATATCACTAATTATTGAAAGGCTTCATTCAAATTAAAAAAGAATCCATTTTTCAATTGCGAAATATTTCAACTTATACAATTCAAACCGAATAGAGTGTGAAAATTGCCTGGATTGCATAATAGAGACTGCTTGTTAATAATACAATTCACACTTCCCTCAACTACAGAACCTGACAAGGAATTAATAATATGTAAGAACCAATAGAAATCTAACAAACATCCAATATAAATCCTATAGACATTAAATATAAATCAAATACTCATTAATCAAAGTTCAATTTTACATAAAGGAGCTTAATAGTGAGTGTCATTTGGCAGGTATAACATAGTTGTTACGGGCGTGCCTCGGGCGCAAGTTGCTCAAGGCTGAAGGGTCAATGCCTCATAGAGGCTCAAGCGAGCCGAGGTTCATCAGGCGCGTGCCTTGTGTGCCTCGGGCACACCTTTGTGCTCCTCGGATGAACCTTTTGCTCCTTGTGTGCCTTAATTCAAAAATGAAGGTTTGTTTATGGTAGCTACTAATATTTATTGCACTTTTTTCTAGATTATGTATTGTACCACTGTTTGTTCATGTTGATAAGTTATGGTTCTATATACAATGAACAACATCAATGTACACAAAACTCTCGTAAAAGGTAACTTCTTCATTTTTAATCCATTTTCCCTTGCATCCACACAGTTTTTGGTTAGATAATCACCAAATAAACAATTTGGTGATGGTAACAGATTTTAGGCAGTTGGTGCGTCTAATGTAGATTTTATGAATTTAAGCAAAGTAGGTTGGAAGCAAAGAGTGAGGTGGTTCCAGAAACCAAGAAATGCTCGAAAAATGACATAAATGGCATGACAGTCACCCAAGTAAGAAGAAGATAATATCTAAAGACTAGTAACAAAAACCTTAATGGCCTTTAAAAAATTTAGACCTTCACCAATGACACAACGAATAAGGGAAAAAGAGTTGATAATCAATCTGATAAAATTTGGCACATTGTAAGGAGTAAAACAGACTAACCTAAAAAAGCTGAAAAATACACCCATTAAACAGAAAGCAAGCCTAGGAAACAATGCCAAAAAAGAATTGATCAATATGATAAATAAAGTGGAGAAAGAAAATGAGGAAACTGTGGAAAAATATGTGAGGTGTTTTTCCGTAAACTGGAAGCTCGAAAACTGGAAAGATGGGTCTGGTCAAATTCCAGTAAACACGAAACTTGCTGGTATACTTACACTAGATTTTGGTAGATCTCGAGTTTTCAAAACAACCAATTAAGAACCAATAGAAATCCAATAGAAATCCAATATAAATCCTATAGACATCCAATATAAATCAAATACTCATTAATCAAACTCCATTCAGTCATTTCTACAAACACTTCATGTGCACAATTCTAAGATATAATTCTGAACATAATTAGGGGGAATCAAAGAGTCATAAAAGACATAGCAAAGACTCCAAAGGGAAAAGGAATTCAACATTCAACAAAATCAATAAGGAAATTTTACCAATGTTGATTAGGTAAACAATAAAGAAAAAAAGTAAGATATGAATAAGTATCAATTGATGTGGTTTTCATTAATAGATTGACAGACTAATGAATCACGAAGAACCATATGAACCTCCAAATCAGACTTTCTATTAGCAACATAAGCAGCCATAGCTATACCAAAGGAATCACCTCGAAGCACCACTACCTACAAAGACACGAATAATCAAATAGAAATTTTCTAATCTTAATTCTAGGTCATGAAAACAACAAATGAAAAAAATCATTTAAAATATCCAATAGAAAGTAGAGGTAGAGAGACCTTATTTGTGCGTTGGAGAACATCAGTCTTGTTCTTGGAGCGCCGGGAGTTGGACCAACGGACGATCTTCTCCCAACCCAATCGAACGACTTTCCGGTGATCAAGGGGAACAATCAGGAGAAGTAATGAGCGAGTTGGAGTCGGTATTTTTGCCGTCAGGGATATTAGGAGAAGCTGGGTAACTAGAGATGGAAATAGAAGTGATTCTAGAAGAGGAGGAGGAGAAGAGGACGACGATGATGACCAATAAAGGGAGAAGAGAAGGGCACCGGTGGTGGAGAACGACGAGAAGCACTGTAGTGGAAGAGACGCATTTTATTTCTTGTTCTTTGGAACTTCTGGGCGTATTTTCTCCTATTTTGCATGTTTATGTTATTATTATTTTTTTGTCCAAATTATTTTATTTTTTTATCTATTTATGTAAAAAGCCCTATTAAAAAATTATCTACGGGCCTTGAGCTGGGCTTGAGAATGACTTCATAAGCCTGGCCCAAGCCCAAAGTTCTAAAGTGTGGGCCGGGCCAGGGTTGAGTTGATGCTATTAGTCAAAAGCCCGACGAAGCCGCGCCCGACCTGCCCGACGAACAAGTGTAACATGTGTATATTTAGTTAACTTTTGAATTACAATTATAATTTTTAAATGTTGATTGAATATTGTTAAGAAAATAAACTATTTGTTTGGTTCATGTTATACTCATTTGAATAAAACTTTACCATAGGCAAAAATTACCACATGGCTTGTTTGGTTCGCGGAAATCCTATTCTGTGGAATAGAATTAGAAATGTATGGAAAGATGTCAAATATGACACATTATTCATCTAAAATCCGTCGACGCAAGGCAAAATTTTTCCTAATTTATATATATCTCACTGAAAAGCTATTGTGATAGATATTATGATATAATATTATGTATATATCTTTATATTAGAGTTGTATTGCCTAATTAGGTGAAAGTTAACAGTGTAATTATGTACATACCCTATTATGTTAAATATACGCTGCTCTCTCAATTACAGTAGGGAGAATTCCAAAATACCTAGTTATCTTGGTATCAGACTCCGCCTATGCTAACTGCCGCCACCCTTGTATCGATTCACCACCTTGATTATGGCCACCACCGCAACTCAATCTTCCACTCTATCAATCGAGGTTGCTACCACTCATTCTGAATCAGTCGTCAATCCCTCTTATTCTCACCAACTCCCTGATTCCACAAATTTCATCCTCTGGCGCACTCTCCTTGAAATAATGATCTCCGACTGCGGTTTATTTGGCCATATTAACAGCAAGATACCATCTCCAGTAGAGATACAGGCTGACGGCCAGCCCAATCCAGCTTTCCTGACATGGTTTCAGCAAGACAAATAGGTTTTATCTTGGATCTTTAACTCGATTTCCCCTTGGCTTTTGCCACAAGTCATTGGTACTAAGACAACTCGTGAAGTTTGGTTGAAACTCGAGAAGGCTTATACCTCCGGCTCGAAAGCTCAAGTTAGAGAATTGAAGAACCAGCTTCGTTCATTAGTTATGTTGTACACAGAATCAGTAATCGAGTACATGCATAGAGCTAAGTTACTTTTCTATTGATTGGCTTCACTATAAAAACCTATTTCAGAAGATGACTTAGTTGACAGTATTCTTGATGGGTTATATGGCCCACTTCATGATGTCTGTAAAACGTTTACCTTTCGTAATATTAGATTTGATGACCTATTGGGTACCCTTTTAACCGAAGAACGACATATTCAGCGAGAAAAATCAATCATTGATGATACAAATAATCCCACCGCCCATCTCACAATGAAATCTTCCTCGGGGGGCAGTAGGGGTCGAGGCCACGGTAAGGTCAACCCCGCCAATCCTATGATGCTCAATTAACCCTCCAGTAGCATACATTTAATCAAGGTTCACCCCGATCAACCGACTATAGATCTAGCCGCCAATCCACTCCCGCACCGCTTGACATTTTAACTTTTCGCTGCCATAATTGTCAAGGTTATGGACATATAGCTAGATAATGCCCGACACTAAAATCCTCCCCATACCGTACATCGACACCAACCTCTCATCATACCTCTCTTACTAATCAAACCGAACCTTATTGGCTCCTAGATAGCGGGGCAACCCACCACTTGGCTACGAACTTGGGTCACCTCAATCTTCACTCCAAATACTCCGATCCAGAAGAAGTTGTCGTAGGTAATGGTTCCTCTCTCCCTATCAAACACATCGGGTCTTCCATTATTCCTGCGAAATCTAAATCATTGCAATTATCTAATGTTTGACATGTGCCTACTTCTAATTCTAATTTGATATCTATTTGTGCACTAACCAATTCTAATAATGTTTCTGTGGAATTGTTTGATAAATTTTTTTGTTGTGAAGGACCTCAATTCCAAATAGGTGATACTTCGAGGCCCAAATAACAATGGTCTCTACACTTTGCTATCCAGTGTTCGTGTTCCGGTTTGATCTCATGTCACTTCTCTGTCCACTTGGCACGAGCGGCTTGGTCATCCATCTGCTCCAGTTGTTAGTCGTCTTTTACGTAGTCATAATATTCAGTTTGTGTCAAATAAAGGGGTTTCACCCTCTGTCTGCACTAGTTGAGCTGTTAGCAAGAGTCACAAATTACCTTTTCCATTATCTGATACGGTTGTGTCTGGCCCTCTTGGTTTGATATGTTCAGACTTGTGGGGACTTGCTTCAGTTGAATCTTATGATGGTTATTCTTATTATCTCTTATTTTATGATTCATTTAGTAAATACAGTTGGGTTTATTTTTTTCGTTATAAATCTGAAGCTTTGAGTACTTTCATTAAGTTTCGTTCGGTTGTTGAAAAATTCTTTAGCCGTCATATAAAGATGCTTCAAGTAGACGGCGGTGGTGAGTACATTGCCATGCGCAAATATTTATCTGACAATGGTATTCACCATCGCATGTCTTGCCCACACACTCCTGGACAAAACAGTAATGCCGAACGAAAACATAGAAACATAGTCGAAACAGGTTTGGCCTTACTACATCGTGCTAGTCTCCCAATGAAATTTTAGACTTATGCTTTTAATACAGCTACATATCTTATTAATCGAATGCCAGTCTCCTCTCTTTCACACTCTTCTCCTTTTTCGAAATTGTTTCATTCCGAACCTGATTATTTGTCTTTGCGTGTCTTTGGTTGTTTGTGTTGCCCTTGGTTACGGCCATACAATTCCCATAAGTTGAGTTATTGCTCTCGTAAATGTGTCTTTTTGGGATATACCAAGAATCACAAAGGATATCGGTGTTATGATCCCATTTCCATGAAACTCTTTATCTCACGTTACGTTGTCTTTGATGAACAGGTGTTCCCATTTTCCAAACTTTGTGGTGTGGTTGCTTCGTCCTCTTCATCTCCTCCTGATAATCTACCCTTGATTACCATTCAGCCCTCCAACTTGCCTATTAACAAGCCGATCCTACCAAATGTCGACCCTTCACAAAATAAACCATTCCCTGCCCTAACCCAAATCTCACCGCCACCTGCTTCCATAATTAAATTACCATCACCTGCTCCAAACAAAAAATTACTATCACCTACTCCCACCTCACCACCAGCCCTTAAATCTAACAATAACACACCAACCATCAACCGGCCTTCCAAACCCAAACAACCTCAAGTTTCAGACCCTAAAATTTCTTTGGTTATTGATTTACAAAAATACAACCGGCCCACTAGGACTAGACCACCGAAACCGCCACCACCTTCCAAAACCATGCAAACTCGTCAATACTCGGGCTCTCTACCTAAACCCAAATCCTATAATGTTGTGCTAGCTCCATTGACTCCGTCATGTTATACTGAGGCAGCAAAATATAGTTGTTGGCGTCAAGCACTGGTTGATGAATACAATGCTCTCATTACTAATGGCACTTGGGAGTTAGTGCCACCTTCTCAAGCAATGAATGTCGTGGGATGTAAATGGGTCTACAAAACTAAGTTGAATCCGGAGAGGAGTATTGAGAGATACAAGGCTCGCTTAGTGGCAAAGGGTTTTCACCAACGACCAGGTCTTGACTATCACGACACATTTAGCCCTGTGGTCAAGCCTGCTACAATTCATCTTCTCATGTCATTCATCATCTCATATCGTTGGTCCTTGACACATCTGGATGTGTCTAATGCTTTTCTCCATGGTGATCTTGACGAACCTGTTTTTATGTCTCAACCAATTGGCTTTGTTGACAAGTACAAACCTTCCTTTGTTTGTCGCCTTCAAAAATCTATTTATGGCCTTAAATAATCCCCGAGAATGTGGTACCGCAGTCTCACGAATGTCCTTGAATCTAGGTTCGTTGCATCCAAGGCAGATGTTTCCTTGTATTATTGGGGAAAGGGAGTAACAAATTTGTTTTGTCTCATTTATGTCGATGACATCCTTGTCTTAGGGAATGACTCACGAGCTGAAAATGATTTGATTTGTTTTCTTCAAACTCGGTTTGCCATTAAGAATTTGGGTCCGGCAAAATTCTTTCTTGGCATTGAAATAGCTCGTCGCATTGGTTTATTAACCCTTAATCAACATAAATATGCACATGAGATACTTAAGAAAGCTTCTATGGTTGATATGAAGGGTGTTTCCACGCCAGCGAGCCCGGCCGTTCGTTTACATGCCAACGGCAGCCCCGCATTTCAGGGTGATACTTTGTATCGTAGCTTGGTTGGGAGTCTCCAATACCTCACAATCACTCGACCTGATATTGCCTTTTTAGTCCATAAGGTAGCGCAATTCATGCACTCTCCCTTAGAATCTCATTGGCAAGCCTTAAAGCGTATTCTTAGATACATACAATCTACTCCCTCTCATGGCCTTCGTTATACAGTTCAATCGGCCATCACTCTTCATACTTTCTCGGACTTTGATTGGGCGGGAGATCCGGACGATCGTCGATCAGTAACTGGTTTTGCTATCTATCATGGAGCCAATCTCATCTCTTGGGCTGCTAGAAAACAAAAGACTGTATCTCGGTCATCAACGCAAGCCGAGTATCGAGCCTTGGCAGCGGCCACCTTGGAGTTATCCTGGCTCGGCATGTTACTGCAGGATATTCACTTGCCACTAACGACCACTCCAACCCTTTGGTGTGACAATTTAAGTGCCACGTATCTCATGGCAAATCCGGTTTTTCACAATCGGACGAAACATCTCGAGTTAGATTTCCACTTTGTACGTGAACGTGTGGCTAACAAACAACTCGTGGTTTGTTACATTTCCACTGAGACCAAGGAATAGCTTTTCCATGAGATGTATATAAGCTAGGATAAACTTTTCCATGCGTTGGCGGATTTTAGACATACACTCTACTATATTTGATATTTCTATTCATATATATTTTTATTTCAGAATAGGATTTCGCGAGTCAAACACCATATGTTTATGAGGAACCGAATCTTGGTCTACCCTTCCACCAAACACCCTAAGTTGCAGCTGTTTTCTTAAATCTTCACTGTATATGGCCCTTTTTTTGTTGTGTTTTGAGTTTTATCAGAAATAATATTTGTTTAGTCGTATTTTGGAGTTTTTTTAGCCGTTTTAGGTTTAATCACGGCCAAATAATACATTTGGTTGTGTTTTTGGATCAATCTCGATTTTATGTTGATGAAACTATACACCTAGACCTTTAACAATATGCATGGCGTCCTCTAAAAGAATTAAAGAAGAAGTTGAGATTGACAAATTTTCTAATGCGTAGTCAGTAATCTAATAAGGAGAGTCGGAGACTAGAATTTCACCTAAAAATTTATTCTATTGAAGATTACACGATTTTGCAGAGCAAAAAACAATTAGAAAATAGTAGAGTTTAACAATGTTTTCACAAGATTTGGATTCTCTGAAGTTGAGAGATGGTGATGTTATACATTTCATTCAATTTTAACCCTTCATTGAGTTTAAATGGTTGAAATTGAGTTTTAGTGGTTTGTGAGGTTTGCAGTACAATTAAATCTCAACCATTAAAACTTTGTGGATGGTTGAGATTAACAGAAATGTACGACTTTACTATTATCAACCATAGTAGTCAAAGGCGCGCGCAAACGCGCAGCGAGGCGCAACTTTGCCCCTCACTGGAACGCAAGGCGTCCTTTCCTGTAAAGGGGCGCGCCCGGGTGCGACCTTTTTCCAGGCTCACCGGCGCACAGGCGCATGGCTTTTTTAAGTTAGGCGCTTAATTGTTATTTTTTTCATTTAAATAAATAACAATCAGCTCTTAATTGTTATTTTTTTATATCTTTTGATAAATATTAAAATAAATAACAACCAGCTCTTAATTTTTATATTTTTCATTATATACATTCAAAGAAAATGAACTGTTTAGAGCATAAGAAGCTAAAAGGCATTGTGTTTGTCAAATACAATCAAACACTCAAGATGTGCCACGCTAAAGAGGCTCTTGATCCTATATCTTTGGATGACATTGATGATAGCAATGAGTGGTCGGTTGGGAAGAAGTTGAGTGATCAAGACTAGGAAACACTAGAAAATCAAAGTCTAGGAAACAAGACAATCCACCATCTCCAAGTTCAGCGGTTTTAGAATTAGAAGATAAAGAAAGTGATGACGATGATTTAGATGGAGAAAACACGGAAGGGGAATTGGAAATATTTGAGGAGGATGCTAATGAAAACTTAGATTACCTTAGTGATGAATGATTTTCTAGTCTGTGCTTGTGGCTCTCCATGTGATGAATTTTTTTTTGGATTATTATTATGATTATGAACTTTTTTGTTATTGTGGACCATTATGACTTGTAATATTTTGATAACTTTAAGTTTTAAGTAGTAATATTATATATATCTTTATATATCTATAAGACTATAAATATATTTTAGAAATTTTATACTTGTGCGCCTTTCTTGTTCCATGCGCGCGCCTTCCTAGCGCCTTGCGCCTAAGCGACAGGCGAGATCCTAGCGCCTTGCGTGCTCCTCGCGCTCTCGACTACTATGTTATCAACTTTAGATAATTCAAATCCGTTTTCACAAGATTCGAATCCAAATAAATACATCTGTGAAGAGAGGTGAGCAATTTTAGATGTGATTAAGCCCCCAATAGGATTATATATAATTGTAAACATTTTAAAAAAAAATAAAACAATGATTTCACAAGGTTAAACATTTTTAAAAAAGTTGTGATAGGAGGTTCTTTTCTTTTGTTTTTGCCAACAATTGTCAAGAGAGACAAAATAGAGCCTAAAGACTCCAGTTTTGTAAATTTCCCTTAAACTTAAGAGAGAATCTTATTATCTACGAAATCAAAAATAAAGTAAGAAATGGTATGATATCAAATATGAAAGTGACAACCCAACTCAACTCAAATGCTCATCTTTAATTAATGGCCGTTATTATTATCCCATTCATCAAATCACCCATCCATCCCACTACTCCATTGAGCTACTTCAACGTTAATTTACTTATGCCAAGTCAATGTCATCAAGTTAATTCATTCACTAACTACTAATATTAAATTGTTTGATAAAAAAA
Organism: Euphorbia pulcherrima; assembly: GCA_947683365.1. Lineage (NCBI taxonomy): Eukaryota > Viridiplantae > Streptophyta > Magnoliopsida > Malpighiales > Euphorbiaceae > Euphorbia > Euphorbia pulcherrima. The sequence continues at coordinate 77,222,686 of CANTUS010000001.1, read as the reverse complement.
AGTAATATAAAATTGTAACATAAAACAGTACTAATATATAAATTGATATCCAAATTAGATTTGTACACTTTACCAATTAATTTTAACTAGCCTCTACAAAATCCTTTAAAAAATACCTATTAATTTTACCTAATACAACTTTAGGAGAATAATTAAAAAATAGTCATGCTTATGTGGAATCTCATATTTATTAAGGGTTTGTTTGGAACTCACGGATTCAATTCAATTTGTGTTATTTTTATACACAAGATTCGTATAGCTATGAATGCCAAAGGCACACTAAAAATATATCGAGTTGTGTTTCAATGCTGTAGGGAATATAATTCAATTGACAAATAATCTAACTCAAATATACCTAACCAATCTTGAATCGAATAAAAGCTATAAATCAATGAGTAGTTTATTTGAAGAATCCAGTACAAGATGCTATGTGCTTAATAAAGTGAAAAAGATGAACTTTGGCATCTTGTGATGAACAAATTGAGGCCCTTAAAATTTTTTTATGAGCTTTATAGTAAGAAAATTCACAAAGGGGGTCTTATTCTCTTATCTCTACTTGATTGATAGAGTTAGAATAGATTCTGATGCTTGCCGTAGTCAACTCTTGATTCTCATAAAATAGTTGTATTTGTTGGCTTTATTACTACTTTTACATATGCTTCTACCATCAAAACCATCCCTTTTGGGGTTGAAAACTAGATTACTTGAATAAAGACTTACGACACATTTCATTTAGGAGTTACTATCTAAGGTTTCGGTTGTTGTTTTCTTTTACTAATAGTTTTTACTAAGGATCAACTTTTTTTTTTGTCATCAAAACAACTGTCTGATAAGTATGTCCAAACATTTAGAAGTTGTTTGATGTGAGAAAGTTCGTATCAACAAGAGGCACACAACTTGAATGCTATGTATGTCATTTTTATGCGTATTTACTTTAAACTTGTTTGGTTTTTTTTGGGTAATTATTTCAAACTTATTTGATAACATTAGTTGAAAGCTTCATTTTAATTAAAAAAAAAAACTAAATTCTGTAACCCAAGATGGAGTTTGAACACAAAACAAATATGGGCCAAATTAAGGCTTTTGAGGTACAGAGGGGACAACAGAATCGTCGGGGGCCTGGCCATTAACAGACCCAAAATAGGTACAGCTGAGCTGAGTTGAGCTGATTCAAAGAAAAATGGTCCAACTAATTAAGCATAAACCCAACAAATATCCAATTCACAAAACTAAATTCAACTCATTACCCCAGGAAAACTAATAAATTAAGCAAACCTCAACCCAGAATTCGAAACCACCAAATTCAACTCATTACCCAGGAAAGCTAATCAAGCTGTATATAGAAGCATAAACCCAACAAAAACCAAACCAAAAAACAAAACCATATTAATTACTTTTGTTGCAGTAAAGCATTTAGCTTGTTCTTGATTTTCTTTTGCAGGGATTATTGAATGGTGGTGATCATGAAGAAGTTGCAGAAGCTTGGCTGGAGATGGAGGAAGAAGGACTGAGAGCATCTCCAACCCCACTTCAAAAGTGGGGTTTGGAGTTGGAAATGAGGTGGAGTTGCTCCAATCCCACTTCATTTCCAGCTTCAAATTTTGAAGTACGGTTCACAACTTCAAATATTTTTTAAGATTATTTTTTATATTTTTTGTTTTTTCTTTTCTTTTAATTTGATTGGTTGTTTGTTGTTTTGAGTTAGATAAATTTAAATAAAATAATAATATTTTTATTTTGAAGTAGAAATTTTTAGTGAAGGGTTGGAGATACCATCATGGAGAGCTTTTTCTTTTTTCCGATTTTACCGTTAACTATTCTATTATTCCTGAATACGTCGTTCTTTTGAAACGCGCTCAACTTTTCTCTTTCAATGCCATCACCTCTGGTCCAATGGGTCAGGTTTTTTTTGAGTGATCCACTTTTTGCAAGTAAAAAGGGTTAATTGGAACTTTCAAATTTCAAGCTAACATCCCGTGTTGAGGGACAAGTCCAGGGGAAGAAGGAAAATTACATAAATTAAAAACTTACATTTATGAATCAAAATCTTTTGTTACATGTAAGAAAGGGAATATACATAAACCATAAGCCTATATGCAATTTCGCAAATTTAAAAAAATGAATAATTTAAAATGAAAAAAAGGGATAAAAATTTAACTAAGCAGCAAAAACAGAAGCAGACTCTTTCTCAACAGCTTTCATCAAGAGACTATCTTGTTCAAGAAGCATTTGGACAGGCAAGAACCCAATGCCATCAACCATAGCAACCATCATCTGCTTTCTTTCTTCCTTAAATTCCTCAAAATCAATACTCCCATTCAAGTCATGATCGAACTGAACCAACAGTGAATCATAAACCCGAGCAGCCTCGTCTTCTTCTATCTTGGCATCTTCTCCAAAACCCCTCAAACTCTGCAGCTCCTTCATCATCTCCCCGTAGGAAAGAATTCCATCTTTGTCCACGTCAAGATCGGCGAAATGGTGGCGTATCGACAAACATAATGCTTCTTCATCTTCCACAAACTTCATAATGGTTGTGCCAGTAACGACAGAAAACAAAAAACTATGGTTTATGATTAAGTGTGCATGTCTTTTCTTTTTAAACCGTAAGTACTAGGATGAAAATGAATTTCAGAGGATTTGTCATGCAACATGAAAAGAATTGAATCTCAAATGAATTTTGTGGGGTCAACTAATTTAAATGCTATGCTAATGGATTTGTGCCTATTATATTGTGTGTTTATTGTGACGGAAAAACTTGGAAATTCATATACCTATGTTGTGTTAGATGATGTGATGAGTTATCTTGAGAATATCTTCGTTCACGAATGGCAGTTAAAAGTTAAAAGAATGTTTCTGTTAGCGTTTTTAGAAAACGAGAAAATGAGGGAAGGTGTTGATTGCCCTATGGACCTAGTAAGTGTACTAGATCGTGATTATGAGTATAGGGCAAGACCAAGTGTCATTCCCACTAAGAGCAAGGAAGTATTAAGTTTTATAGGCAGATTGGTAGATTAGTTATCACAATATTTAAGGTTGGTAAGCTAAAAACCAAAACTAACAAGATTGTAGTGGAGTAAAATATAACAGAGGCAAGATTGTAGTAAGCTAAATAACAAGATTAAATAACAAGATTGCACTGGTATGAAAATCATTAATATGAAATCACAAGCTTTACCACTATTTGGACGGTGTTAGTGATGATTTCTCTTCCTTATTCCAACATTTTGAAGTACCTAGATCTAAGGTTTCTCGCCTGCATACCAAGCGGATAAGTGCGGCATACCATCCTACCACTTAATACTTTAAGGCTTGAATTTCGAGACCTATCCACTTACAAACCAAGTCTTAAGCATTAAGTTTAAGAGAGAATTTTGATTAAATTCAAAAATCCTTAGCGAGAGTTTAATATCCTCTCGGTGCATGTAAACTCAAGTGATTATTAGGAGGTTTTTAATAATGAATTGTCTTCTCGGACTAAGAAAACATCTATTAACAATGCCAACATAGGCTGGTAGATCCTATGAATCAATAAGCACAATAATAATCAATCCAACTAATGCTTTATGCTAGCATAAGGAAGATTCGACACTATAAACAAGCGCCGACAGAGCCTACAAAGCTTGTAGGAAGTTACTTGCACATAATAGAAGAAATAAAACTCAAATTAAAGGAAAACATAGCTACTTTCATTAACAAAGATAAAACATAAAGTTTGAGAAGAAGGGACGAGAATAAGCTGCTTTTCCCATCAAAAGAGGTGCTCTTACATAGTTTTCAAGGCACTTGGCAAGTTGCACAAGTTGCAACAATAAACTATTACAAAAACTCATAATCACAAGTTTACAAAGACTTACCATTAACTAAATTAAATGGCCATTTGTCCACTTTGCCCTTTTTTATGCCGTCGAACTATCTTGAAGGTCCACTCCTAAATTGCCACGTCATTGGTCATCAAAAAGACTCATTTTTCCCTCTTTCCGCAAGCCTACTGCAGTCTTCTGTCTGTCTTATACTGTAATCTGCATTTTATAAAAACACTCGTAAAATCCACAATTTAACTCCAATTCAAGTGATTTCAAAGCCATTTTTTTATATTTTATGGTACATTTTTCACTCAACAGAAGGGATACTACGTAAAGTAGTAACCTTGGCATCTCTTGTTACATTTTATTAAAGAGAAATTGTGGCCTATTTATAAGCTTACAAGTATCACATAAAATAAAAAACTAAATTAAATTATTTCAAATTCAAATAAACCAAATCTAATCCTAACAAATTAAATACTATCTAATTTATTTTTTTTACTGATTGTGAATCACATTTCAATACTCCTTCTTGATTCAAAACTTGTAAAATTTAATTATTAAAAATTTGATAGAGCACTTGTCCCCATTTGTTAAATTTTTGGAGCCCTTCTCACCATTGAACAATTATGGTAATGGCCTTCTAGTTAACTTTTAGATTATTGGAGTTCGTCTCTTCAATTTAAATGATGCCCTTCTCACCATTCAACATTGTTGATGCTCTTCTCATCAACTTTTGTCTAATGGAGCACTTCTCTCCATAAGCTTTATTTGGTGCACTTCTCACCATTAAATAAACGTCTAGCAGCTCTTTAACTGGAGCGGAAAACCCATCACGTGCCCCTTAAGAATATAACTCTGATACCAATGTTAGCGTTTTTAGAAAACGAGAAATTGAGGGAACGGATACTCCGAAAAGTAGTAACCTTGGCACCTCTTGGCACATTTTATTAAAGAGAAATTGTTGCCTATTTATAGGCTTACAAGACACGTAAAATAAGAAAACTAAATTAAAATATTTCAAATTCAAATAAACCAAATCTAATCCTAATAAATTAAATAATATCTAATTTGTTTTTTTTATTAGTTTTGAATCAGATTTCAAGAGTTTCAACTTCACCTTAGATAGGAAACAGTCTAATATTAGAGCATTTGAACTTGTGACCTCTTAATTGATCTTTTCTAGGATTACAGTGTTTCTTATGCTTGATATGAGTAATGAGAGTTATAACGAACGTATGTGTTAAATGTGAAACTTGAGGATCCTACTTCGTAGAGTGGTGTAGTTGCACTTTCACTTCATTTATTTTAACCCAACGGCGTTCACTGGTAGGGCTGTTGAGCACATACACAGCCTCGAAATGAGGAAGTTATTGATCTGAGGGCAAAGCATAAGCATCGAATAATTGCAGACATTGGTTTTTCCGAGTGTTGTCAGGCGTTAGAAGCCCCTAAGGTGATATGCTTCTTCTATATAGACTAAGACGAAAGGCAAAAATAAGGCGGTGGCAAAAGGATGCAATTTTCAATTCTATATTGGCCAGACTAATGGAGCTAATTTTGGATTTTTTGATAAAATCACAGAGCTTTAATGATTAGTTTAAAGAAGCTTCAGTGAGTCTAGCTACAGACACTGGATTTCAGCCGTTCGTTCTTGTTTCACACGCTTCATGGCTGATGAGGTGATCATTTCCTAAAATTGCAATCCATTGGTTTTCAAGTTTCTTGTAATTTCTCTTTTGGCAATATTAGTTCTAACTATAGTTTATATAGTTAATAAAGGTGGTAAAACACTTGACAGACTGAGTGAATAGAAAAAAATATCTGTAGAGAAATAGAGTGAGAGGGAGTAAATGAAAAAATAATTTAAAAAATGGGTACAATACCATAACCCTTCAAAATGGATTGTAGGCTTCAATTTTTTTTAAAAATGTTCTGTAAAGTCAATTTTCATCTCTAAAGAATTATTTTCAATAATAAATAGTATATATGACATTATATAAATGATATCATTTTGGCAAGAAAGAGAATTACATAAATTAAAAAACTGACATTTATGAATCAAAATCCTCTGTTGCATATAAGAGAAGGCAAATGCATGAGGCATAAGCCTATACAAATACTATAAAGACATACATCATCTCCCCGTAGGAAGAATTCCATCTTTGTCCTTGTCAAGATCCGCCAAACTGCCTTTTATTGACAGACCGAATGCTTCTTCATCTTCCACAAACTTCGTAATGGTTGCACCATCTACTCTTTCCACACTCATTTTTGTTTCTTTTTATTAAATAAGTTGTTGCTTGTATCTCAGTATATGAGAAATATGAATGTTGAGTGTGATGTATTTATAGGGAGCCAACTGAGAAAGCAGGATTCTTCCTTGATCGATACTGTGACATTGTAGCACAGATTTTGTTATTTGGGGTTTGTCAACAATACTGAAAATCTTGAATTGGATGTGAGACTTAATTTTGTGTAAGCATTTAACGTATGTAATTGCCTATAGATTCCGGACATACTGGCGAACAAATCATGAGCAGTTTCAACAATACAAAAAAAGGTCAGTGTGGGTTAAACCCAATCCACAATCATCATCATCATCATCCCTTGTCAGTCCCTTCACCTTTGTCACCACAGCTCAATTGCAATCCAATTCTACGACTTTGTCTTCTTTTCACCTTCATCGACAATATCACCGCCACAACTCCTACCCCTTTGAAAGGGAGATACGGTTTTTTTTTTATATAGATTCAAATCTAGAGATGAATGCTGGATTATAAACTTGATCCATATAAATGGAAATCCAAAATCCAAATCCAATCAATTGGAGTCCAAGTCCACAAATCCAAAATGTAGTAAATTTATTTAGGTATTTTAAGTATGTAGATTTTTGTGTGTGATAACCAAATTGGAGGCCATTAAATTAACTAAATAAGTTGGCTATTATTTGTATTAGTTGGAGGTGGTGGTAAGTAATTATGTTAGTTAAGAGTTGTGGCTATTAATTGTGGAAGTTGGGAGTTGGGAGTTGTATAATTCACCTATAAATAGGTGGGTTGTTTAGTTGTTTTTCATCAACAAAAATAAGAACTTCTTTAGAGAGAAAAGAAGTAAAAGAGTGAGTTGTAGTTTTGTATTTTGAGTGAGAGTGTTCTTGTAATACTTATGAGTTTAATGAAAGTTGTTTATTTGAGTGTTTTAATTCCAACAAAGTGGTACCAGAGTTAGGTTGAGAGCTCGAGTCCTCCCGGAAAGAATTTTTTTTCCGAGTGCGGAAAAATCGAGTTGAAACTACCCAGACGATACAGTAGCTAAAAAGCCCAAAAAGTGTTGCAGTAGACTGCCAAAAGCGTTGCAATACATCCAGTATGTTGCAAAAGATTCCAGAAAGCGTCGCAACAGCCCCTGTACGTCTAGAAAAGCTATTTCAGTAAGATGGCGAATAGCGTGGCATCGTTTCAAGTTCCAACACCCAACAACAACAACTATGATAATTGGAGTATCAAGATGAAGGCTCTTCTAGGTGCCTATGATGTTTGGGATATCGTAGAGAAAGGTTTTAAGGAGCCCAAAAATGAAGCTTCTCACGCCAGATCAAGCTACAACTTTGAAGGATTCCCGAAAGAGAGACAAGAAAGCTCTCTTCCTCATATATCAAGCATTAGATGATGACGGTTTTGAAAAGATTTCAAGTGCAACTTCCTCCAAGCAAGCATGGGAGAAGTTACAAACCTCTTACAAAGGAGTTGAAAAGATGAAGAAGGTCCGTCTCCAAACACTAAGAGGTGGGTTTGAATCCTTGCACATGAAACCATCCGAGTCTATCTCCGAATACTTTTCTAGAGTAGTAGCCGTTTCTAATCAATTGAAAAGAAACAGTGAGAAGTTAGAAGATGTAAGAATAATAGAGAAGACACTCCGCTCATTGGATCCCAAATTTGAGCACATCGTGGTGACGATTGAAGAAACCAAAGACTTGGAGGAAATGGCAATCAACGAACTCCAAGGATCACTACAAGCCTATGAAGAAAAGCACAAGAAGAAACAAGGTATCTCTGAGCAACTCCTCAAGCTACAACTCAAGGATACGAGTGAAGGTCAAAGCAATGGTAGAAATAACTATGGAAGAGGTAAAGGCAGAGGACGAGGCCGTGGACGAGGAGGTAGCCATAGTCGTGGATGAAGTTGAAATTACAACAACAATTCCAGTGATAACTACGAGAAAGGAGAAAGTTCTACACTAGGTCGTAGAAGAGGCAATTCGAACGCGAGGTATGATAAATCTCAAGTCCGGTGCTATAATTGTCAAAAGTTTGGGCATTATGCTTTAAAATGTAGAACTCCTAACAATCAAGTCGAGGAGAAGGCAAATTTTATGGAGGAGAAGATCGAGGAAAAAGAAACGCAATTACTAGCGTATAATAATAACAATGATCATCAAGACAACACATGATATCTCGACACCGGTGCAAGCAACCACATGTGTGGAAGAAGGAACATGTTCGTGGAGCTCAATGAAGCAGTAAGCAGCGATGTCTTATTTGGAGATGACAGCAAGATATCAGCGAAGGGAAGAGGTAACGTCCTTTTTAGAGCAAAAGATGATAGCCACTAAATGATTTCAAATGTCTACTATGTACCTGGTATGAAATGCAACATTCTTAGTTTGGGCTAACTCTTAGAAAAAGGCTATGATATTTATATGAAAGATTGTATTCTTTTTATAAGAGATGGCAACGGCAATCTAATCACCAAGGTACGGATGTCGAAGAATAGAATGTTCCCTTTGAATATCAGAAATGATATTGCAAAGTGTCTAAAGACTTGTTATAAAGACGCATCATGGCTATGACATCTTCGATTTGGGCATCTAAACTTTGGAGGATTGGAGCTATTATCCAAGAAGGGAATGGTTAGAGGTTTACCATGTATCAACAATCTCGATCAATTGTGTGAAGGATGTCTACAAGGGAAGCAATTTAGAAGAAGCTTTCCAAAGGAGTCAGACTATAGAGCCAAGAAGCCGCTCGAGCTCATCCATACCGATGTGTGTGGTCCTATTAAGCCAAGTTCTCTCGCTAATAGTAACTACTTCCTTCTTTTCATTGACGATTATTCAAGAAAAACCTGGGTATATTTCTTGAAGCAGAAATCAGAAGTCTTCGGAGTGTTTCAGAAGTTCAAAGCAGTCATGGAAAAGGAGAGCGGTCACAAGATCAAAGCTATGAGATCTGATCGGGGGAGGAAAATTCACATTCAATGAATTCAATGAGTTTTGTGCAGCACATAGAATCCGTGGACCTTTAACGGTTCCTAGATCCCGCCAGCAAAATGGTGTGGCAGAAAGGAAGAATAGAACAATTCTTAACATGGCACGGAGTATGCTCAAAGGCAAGAAACTACCCAAGGAGTTTTGGGCAGAAGTAGTGGCATATGCAGTCTACCTATTAAATCATTCTCCTATAAGAAGTGTGTAGGGAAAGACACCATAAGAAGCATGGAGCGGAAGAAAGCCCGGAATTTCCGACCTTTGAGTCTTTAGGGGCCTAGCTCATGTTCATGTACCAGATGAGAATCAAACCAAGCTTGATGATAAAAGCAAAAGTTTTATTTTCATCGGTTATGACTCAAGCTCAAAAGGCTACAAGCTATACAATGACAAGAAGTTTTTGATCAGTCGAGATGTGATATTTGATAAAGAAGGCGAATGGAACTTTGATTCTCAAATGGAGGACTTTAATTTTTTCCCATTCGAAGAAGATGAGCAGACAATGCTTGAGCAACCAAGACAACTTCAACAAGGCCTCACAACTCCACCAAATTCTCCTACTCATGGAGACGGGTCATCATCATCGCATTCTCCATCCTCAAGTAAGACTGAAGATGAAAGAGAAGTGCATCATACTAGAAGTCTTTGAGAACTCTATGAGGTGACTGAACAATTGGACAATCTTACATCATTCTGTCTATTTATTGATTATGAGCTGGTGACATTTCAAGAAGATGTAAAAGAGAAATAATGGCGAGATGCAATGGATTATGAAATCAAGGCCATTGAGAAGAACGACACATGGGAACTCACTTTACTTCCCAAAGGACGCAAGATAATAGGTGTCAAATGGGTATACAAAATAAAGCAAAATGCTAAGGGAGAGATCAAAAGACATAAGGCAAGGCTTGTTGTAAAAGGCTACTATCAAAAGGCTGGAATCGACTACGATGAGGTGTTTGCTCTAGTTGCTCGATTGGAAACTGTTAGAATAATCATATCTTTGGTGGCTCAAAACAAATGGAGGATTCATCAAATAGATGTAAAATCGGCCTTCCTAAATGGAGTTCTTGAAGAGGAAGTCTACATTCAACAACCACCAGGCTACGAAGCAAAAGGCCATGAAGGCAAGGCGTTGAAGTTGAAGAAGGCTCTTTATGGGCTAAAACAAGCACCAAGGGCATAGAATAGTAGAATCGATAAGTACTTCCGAGAAAATGGCTTCAACAAATGTCCCTATGTGCACGCTTTGTACATCAAGATCAAAGATGGAGATATTTTGATTGTGTGCCTCTACGTGGATGATTTGATCTTCACTGGAAGCAATCAAAGAATGTTCGATGAATTCAAAAAAGTGATGACGAAGGAGTTTGAGATGACAGACATGGGGCTCATGGCATATTAACTCCGCATAGAAGTAAAGCAACAAACGGATGGAATTTTAATTCATAAGAAAGCTATGCAAAGGAGATCTTGAAAAAGTTCAAGATGGATAACTGCAAGCCGATAAGCACACCGGTGGAGTACGGGATTAAGATGTCCAAACATGAAGAAGGGGAAAGTGTAGATCCAACATTTTTCAAAAGTTTGGTTGGAAGTCTACGCTATCTTACATGCACGAGGCCAGATATCCTTCATGCAGTCAGATTAGTAAGCCGCTATATGGAGTCACCAACGACCACCCATTTTAAAGCCGCTAAGAGAATTCTTCGCTATTTGAAAGGTACAACCGACTTTGAGTTATTTTATTCGATATCTAACGATTACAAGCTTGTTGGATATAGCAATAGTGATTAGGGTGGAGATGTAGATAACCGAAGAAGCACTAGTAGATTCGTGTTTTTCATGGGAGACACTGCTTTTACATGGATATCAAAGAAACAACCAATTGTAACTTTGTCTACAAGTGAAGCAGAATATGTTGCAGCAACCTCGTGCATCTGTCATGCAATTTAGCTTAGAAATTTATTGAAGGAGATTGGGATAATGCAAGAGGAGCCGACTGAGATCCATGTTGACAACAAGTTAGCCATTGCCTTAGCAAAGAATCCTGTATTCCATTATCGAAGCAAACACATCGACATCCGCTACAATTTCATAAGTGTGTTGCAAGAAAGGAAGTACAAGTTGAATACATGAAGACACAAGATTAAATGGCGGATATATCCACTAAGCCACTCACAAGCGAAAACTACATCAGATTGAGAAGCTCACTCGGAATGAAAAGATCAAGTTTTAGGGGGGGGGGGTGTTGGATTATAAACTTGATCCATATTAATGGAAACCTAAAATCCAAATCCAATCAATTAGAGTCCAAGCCCACAAATCCAAAATATAGTAAATTTATTTAGCTATTTTAATTATGTAGATTTTGTGTGTGATAACCAAATTGGAGGCTATTAACTACAACCAATTTGGAGGCTATTAAATTAACTAAATAAGTTGGCTATTAATTGTATTAGTTGGAGGTTATGGTAAGTAATTGTGTTAGTTAAGAGTTGTGGTTATTAATTGTGGGAGTTGGGAGTTGTATAATTCACCTATAAATAGGTAAGTTGTTTAGTTGTTTTTCATCAACAAAAATAAGAACTTCTTTAGAGAGAAAAGAAGTAAAAGAGTGAGTTGTAGTTTTGTATTTTGAGTGAGAGTGTTTTTGTAATATTTTTGAGTATAATGAAAGTTGTTTATTTGAGTGTTTTAATTCCAACAATGAATTCATAGTAGTCAACAAATCAAATGTATTTTTCTTGCATCCTCTTCCTAGTCCAGCTGCTGACTAATTATTCATCCATATCAGTATTCTGTTTCATATAATCTCATGTCTCAAATTATTTTGCTGATTTAGGAATGTTTACAGCAGTCTCCAGACATGTTTCACGAAAACGTTTATTAATGCTCTTTTGGACCCAAAATGAGCACTGACTTGGCATTATGGTGCTGTTTAAGGGCTGGCAGCGACATGTTTGAAAGACTAATGCGTTTGATTTCAACAATTTCAAAGCATAATAATTAATAAATAAAGGTGAAAAATAGTTTGTATAATGCAACTGATATTCCAATAAAAGTGGAAGTGAAAATAGTTCGTAAGCTGCAATTGGCTTGTATTATCAGGCGATTTTTCTACGTCAAATCTCAAAGTAGAATCGGTAACAACTTCTTACCCAAAATACAATCAAAGGAATGTGTAGAATTCTATTTTCATCTGACAATGACAATGCCGCCAATAATTATCTTGGTCAAGTCAACCAATCTGGTCTAAAACCCAAAAGACGAACACCTTATCTATATTCTGAAAATTAGGATTCTGAATCATAAAATGAGTTCAGCAGTACCCAAAATGCAAGTGATTATGCTTTCAACACTTGTGATTCTGGCATTTACTCCATCTGCCTATTCTTTGAATCCACCTCTGCAGTGCCATGAACATGAGAGTTCTTCCCTATTGCAGTTTAGGGATAGCTTTGTGTTTGACTATAAGTTGTGTACTTATATTGGTCTTGGGGATATTCCAAAGGTTGAGACATGGAACCTTTTAACACCAGATTGCTGCAAATGGGAAGGCGTACAATGCGACCATGAAACCAACCATGTAGTTAGCCTCAAGCTTAATTATGGCGTTGGTTTGATCAACTCTAATAGTAGCCTCTTCCGCCTTGTTCATCTTCAAATCCTTAATCTTGCTTACAACGATTGCCGCCATTCAAAAATACTGCCTAAAATGGGCAACCTCTCTAACTTAACTCATCTGAAACTCATAAATTCGAACTTCTCAGGCCAAGTTCCCATACAACTATCCAATCTATCTACCTTGATTTCCCTTGATCTTGCCGGTTATAATTTTCTTAAGCTAGGCAAGCCCAGTCTAAAAGATGTTGTTCAATGCTTCACCAATTTGAAGCTGCTCCGTCTTGATTTTCTGGACATTTCTTCCAGGTTACCTCATGATCTTTTCTCAAAACTTTTGTCTTTGGAATCTCTAAGTCTTCCCTTTTGTAACTTGCAAGGAGAGTTCCCTTTTTCCATTTTTGACCTTCCAAATTTAAGAATTCTTAATATAGGATGGCATTATGATCTGAAAGGTACTTTGCCAGAATTCTAATCAGGTAGCCACCTCATATCATTGATCCTCAAGAGTACCGGGTTTAGCGGAGTGATACCTCCTTCTATTGGAAACCTTGTCTACTTGCAATATTTTGACATCTCTTATTGTAATTTCATAAGGAAGATTCTGTCCTTAGTTGGTAACCTCACTCAGCTTGTTCACTTTGGTATATCTGGTAATCAACTGTTTGGTCCAATTCCACCAACACTGTGGAACCTCACCAGTCTTGAATTTGTAGAACTTTCCAGCAACCAATTTTCTAGCCAATTCCCATTTCAAATTAATCAGCTCACTTTTCTTAAGCGGTTAGACCTTTCATCAAATAATTTTGGAGGCCCTATTCCCACCAATTTCTCAAACCTCAACAATCTTGAGGTTTTGGATCTCGGTTCAAATAATTTTATCGGCTCGGTTGACTTAAACTCATTCATGCACATTACAAGTATGACTGATTTGATCTTATCATTTAATAAGTTGTCGCTGCTCAGTAGAATCAGTACAAGTCCCACCAACACAAGCAAGTTGGCTCTTATAGGATTGGTTTCTTTCAATCTCACCAAGTTTCCGAGCTTCTTGCGTAGCCAAGACCATTTGCTTTCTCTAGACCTTTCTTCGAAGAATATCTATGGTAAGATACCGAAATGGATGTGCAACTTAAATACAAATTCCATGGGTATCTTAACCTTTCTCATAACTATTTAACTAGTTTTGAATAAGATTCTAATTTGTTTCAATGCAAGAATCTCTAGTTTATAGACCTAAGGTCCACTTCCTCTAGCTCCACCATTAACTGCGGAATACTTGATTTCACACAACAACTTGTCTGGACAAATTTCTCCATCCTTGTGCAATTTAAATGATCTTGAGGCACTGGATTTGTTTTCAACAATTTCAGTGGAAATATTCCCCAATGCTTTCCCACCTCATTGTTAAATTAATAAACTTAATTTATAAAAGGAATAATGCATATGTAGAAATATGGTTGGACAAGAAATTAGGAATTGTGTGGTTAGAATTTGAGCATTATTGGCACAATATTGGCTAGCTAGAATGAGTATTGTTGGTACAATATTGCCTGGTTAGAATGAGCATTGTTGGCACAACATTAGCCAAGTTAGAATGAGCATTGTTGGCACAATATTGGCCAAGTTTGCTTTGGCTCCTAACACTATAAATAGAGAGCAAAGGATGTATCAATTCATAGCATAGAAAGTAGAGTGAAAAAGAAATAGAGAGTGTGAGAAAAATAGAGAGAAGAGTGAGCATTGGCTTTGTAGTGCCTTGTATAAATAGAAGTGTAATGTTTGTTTGAGTTTTATAAAAATTATCTTTGTGTGATTAGAGTTGTTAATTATCATCTTTACTCCAACAAAGTGGTATCAAAGCCATTTTATATCCAATCCTCTTCCCAAAAGTCTCCGAGTAAAAAAGTCAATTTTAAAGAGTTTCAGATGCAGCTTAGAAAGTGTTGCAATAGGCTGTCAAAAGTGTTGCGAAAAACTATAGACAGTGTCACAGTTTGCTTAAAGTGTCGTTAATACTCATAAAACGTTGCAATAGCCTCTGTACTTCCTTTCTGGAAAAATGTCAAGTTCATCTAAAATTGCAAGGAAATATTTGCCCTTGCTGTTCTCCTTGCAAAATCTGTCTGGAGGCTACAACGGCGCACCAAAGTGTTGCAATAGACTCAAAAGTGTTGCTACAGCCCTGCACGCTTTGAAATAAATTTTCCTCTACAGAAATGAATTTCAACGTGTTTCCTTTGTTTTCCCTCAACTTACAAAAACCAATTACAAAAATTAGTATATCAAGATAAAAGCCATTCTAGGATCCCAAGATGTTTGGGATATTGTTGAAAAAGGCTATGAAGTCCCAGCTGCAGATGCACAATAGTCTCAAGCAGAAAAAGATAGTTTGCATAAGAGTCGTCGTAATGACCAGAATCATCCATCAAGGGTTAGATGATGTTATGTTTGAGAAGGTGGCATAAGCGACCACCTCTAAGCAAGCTTGGGACATACTACGAGTTTCTCTTCAAGGAGAGGAGAAAGTACAAAAAGTTCGGCTTCAAATGTTGAGAGGAGAATTCGAGATGATGAAGATGAAGGAAATAGAAGCAGTTGTGGATTATCCCTCACGAGTAAAATCTATCGTCAATTAAATGTGACTATATAGAGAAAAAATTGAGGAATATAGAAATGTAGAAAAACTTCTACGGTTACTACTACAGAAGTTTGACTATATAGTAGTGGCCATAGAAGAGTCGTGAGAAATAAGTGTAATGACCGTTGATGAATTTATTAGCTCATTACAAGCACGTGAGGAAAGACTGAATAAATAGAAAGATGAGTCTATTGAACAAGTCTTGGGGGCAAAGGCTTCGTTAAAAGAAGGTGAAAATAGCAGAGCTGCTAGTCATTTCAGTTGAGGACACGGTAGAGGCTGTGGAGGAAATGAAAGAGGAAGAGGACGTGGCAGAAATCAACAACATAGGAGAGATGAAAATAATGGAATCAACCAGTCCACAAGAGGCAGAGGTCATGGACGTAGACGTAGACGAGGAAGAGGAAGAGGAAGAGGAAACTGGAGGCAGAATGATGGACTTGATAAGTCCAATGTCCAATGCTTTAATTACTCCAGATTTGGCCACTATGCAGCAGAATATTGGAGCCCACCAAAGTAAATAGAGGAAACAGTGAACAACATTCAAGAAGAGGATGTAACTGACTTGGTATTACTAACCCGTGAAGGTGAATTCAGTCAAGAAAACAACATATGGTATCTTGACAACGATGCAAGTAACCATGTATGGAGGCAAGAAGATGTTTGTAGAGCTAGACCAATCGTTCAGTAGAAATGTTGTTTTGGGGATTCCTCAAAGGTTCCTATTCAAGGAAAAGGAATAATTCTTATTCGTTTAAAGAATGGAGAACACCAATTCATTAGCAATGTGTATTATGTTCCAAACATGAAAAGCAACATTTTAAGTTTGGGATAGCTGTTGGAGAAAAATTATCAAGTTCACATGATGAACCGAAAGCTGGTGTTGCTGAACGAGAAGAAGGAGCTGCTTGCAAGTGTGCCTATATCAAAGAACTGGATGTTCACTCTCAACATCAAGACAGACGTTGCAAAGTTCTTGAAAGCATGCATGAAGGATTCTCATTGGCTTTGGCATTTGAGATTCGGGCATCTCAATTTCAGAGCTTTAAAACTGCTAAGCCAAAAGAAGATGGTGCATGGTCTTCCCCCGATTGACAAACCCCATCAGCTTTGTGAAGGATGTCTTGTTGGAAAACAATCCAGAACTAGTTTTCTAAAAGAGTCCTTGTCAAGAGCTAAGGCGCCCCTTGAGCTCATTCATACCGATGTTTGTTAAATAATGACACCAACATCAATGGGAGGCAACAAATATTTCTTGCTATTCATTGATGATTATAGTAGGAAGACATGGGTTTACTTTCTAAAGGAGAAGTTAGAAGTGTTCGAAGCTTTTAAGAAGTTTAAGCCGTTGGTAGAGAAAGAAATCCGCTATTACATCAAAGCCGTAAGATCCATTAGAGGGGGAGAATTTGCATCTAATGAATTTAAAAGATTCTATGAGCATCATGGAATCCGTCATTTCCTGTCAGTCCCGAGATTGCCACAGCAAAATGGCATTGTTGAAAGAAAGAATAGAATGGTGATGGATATGGTGAGGAGCATGCTGAAGAGCAAAAATTTGCCAAAAGAATTGTGGACAGAAGCGGTTGGTTATGTAGTCTATATCATGAACCGATTCCCAATGACAAGTGTTTCAAATCTGACACCCCAGGAAGCATAGAGTGGGAGAAAGACAACTATCTCTCATTTTCGTATCTTTGGGAGTGTTGCACAT
The DNA here is from genome assembly GCA_947683365.1 of Euphorbia pulcherrima. Taxonomy (NCBI): domain Eukaryota; kingdom Viridiplantae; phylum Streptophyta; class Magnoliopsida; order Malpighiales; family Euphorbiaceae; genus Euphorbia; species Euphorbia pulcherrima. Next base: position 77,205,629 of record CANTUS010000001.1, on the reverse strand, counting down.
ATTCATGTTGCTAGTGAAGAACGAAGAAAGTTAGATGACAAAAGCAGAAAATACTTGTTCATTGGTTATTCTAAATTTTCTAAAGGTTATAAGATATTCGATCCCGATACGCGAAAGACAATTATAAGCAGAGATGTCACCATTGACGAAGAAGCCACTTAGGAGTGGAATAATGATAAGAAAAGTTATAGTTTTTATCCTTTCATCATGGATGAAAACAATGAGCATGATCCGGAGGAACCAACCACAACATCCACGTCAAGCAGTCCTATTTCAGTTACATGTCCTAAACAAGAAGATGAAAGTGATAGTCCAAGACAACGACCGAGAAAGTTTTATCGTATTGAAGATCTTTATGATGTTACCAGAGATCTTAGCGAAGAATTAAATCTTTACTGTCATCTCATTGATAGTGAGCCCATTGATGCTGAAGAGGCCGTGAAAGATGAAAACTGGAGAAAAGCCATAGATGAGGAGATCCAAGCAATTGAGAAGAATGAGACATGGGAGTTGGCCAAACTTCCAGTCGATAAAAAGCCCATTGGAGTCAAATGGGTGTTCAAGATGAAGAAGGATACAAATGGAAAAATTGTTCGACACAAAGCAAGGCTCATTACAAAAGGATATAATCAAAAACCTGATATTGACTATGATGAAGTGTTTGCACCTATTGCAAGAATGGAGACCATCAAACTAGTGATCTCAGTTGCTGCTCAAAATGGATGGAAAATCCACCAAATGGATGTAAAGCAATGTTTTTGAATGGCTACTTGGAAGAAGAGATATATGTCCAACAACCGCCTAGGTATATTTTCAGAGGACATGAAGGCAAAGTGTTGAAGCTTAAAAAGGCATTGTACGGACTCAAACAAGCACTAAGAGCTTGGAATAGCCGTATTGATAAATATTTTCAGGAGAGTGGATTTATCAAGTGCCCCCATGAGTATGCCTTATACTTGAAAGTAAAAGATGGAGATATGCTGCTTGTTTGCTTATACATGGATGATCTTATTTTTACCGGGAATAATCCTAAGATGTTTGATGATTTCAAGAAGACAATGACTCATGAATTTGAAATGTCTGACATTGGCTTGATGTCTTATTATCTTGGCATTGAACTGAAGCAGAATGATGATGGCGTTTTTATTTATCAAAGTGGCTTTGCTAAGGAGATCTTGCAGAAATTCAAGATGGAGAATTGCAATCCCGTCAGCACTCCAATTGAATGCAGTTTGAAATTAACCAATGATGAAAATAGAGAAGGAGTCAATTCGACAAATTTCCGAAGTCTGATCGGGAGTCTCAGATACTTGACATGCACAAGGCAAGACATTTTGTATGCAGTTGGACTAGTGAGAAGATACATAGAAGCACCAAAGGAGTCTCACTGGAATGCAACAAAAAGGATACTCCGCTATGTCAAAGGTACGGCTAATTTTGGATTGCATTATTCAAAATCTGATGAATTCAAATTAGTTGGGTACAATGATAGTGATTGGGCTGGAGATAAAAATGATCGGAAAAGCACTAGCGGATTTGAATTTTTTCTCGGCAAAATAGCTTTCACTTGGAGTTCAAAGAAGCAACCAAGTGTGACACTGTCAACCTGTGAAGCTGAATATGTTGCTGCAACCTCATGTGTGTGTCATGCAATATAGCTACGATGATTGTTGAAGGAACTACATATGACATAACATGATCCAACGGATATTTTTTGTCGATAACAAGTCAGCCTTGGCATTAGTGAAAAATCCTGTGTTTCATGATCGAAGCAAGCACATCGACACGAGATTTCATTTTATAAGAGAGTGTATTGAGCAAAAGGAAGTCACGTTGAAGTACGTGAAAACACAAGATCAAATTGCTGATATTTTTATGAAGCCACTGAAGTACAAAGTGTTCAGTCAGTTACGAGCATCGTTCGGAATAATCGAGAATTAAGTTTAAAGGGGAGTGTTAAATTAATAAACTTAATTTACTAAATGAATGGAATAATGCATATGTAGAAATATGGTTGGACAAAAAATTAGGAATTGTGTGGTTAGAATTCTAGCATTGTTGGCATAATATTGGCCTAGCTAGAATGAGCATTGTTGGCACAATATTGGCCTGGTTAGAATGAGCATTATTGGCACAACATTAGCCAAGTTAGAATGAGCATTGTTGGCACAATATTGGCCAAGTTTGCTTTGGCTCCTTACACTATAAATAGAGAGCAAAGGATGTATCAATTCATAACATAGAAAGTAGAGTGAAAAAGAAATAGAGTGTGAGAAAAATAGAGAGAAGAGTGAGCATTGGCTTTGTAGTGCCTTGTATAAATAGAAGTTTAATGTTTGTTTGAGTTTTATAAAAATTATCTTTGTGTGATTAGAGTTGTTAATTATCATCTTTACTCCAACACTCATGTGTTTCCCTGTCATTGTTAAATCTTCGAAGAAAAAACTTAAATGGAGGTATTCCTTCGACTTGGAATGAAAGATGCAAACTCATAATGCTAAGCATAAGCTACAATCAACTTTAAGGGCAAATTCCAAAATCAGTAGCCAACTGCTCATCTCTGCAACTCATTGATATTTCCCACAATCAGTTGTCTGATAATTTCTCTTCTTGGATTGGGACAGTTCCTCAGCTCTAAATCCTTCTCTTGAGGTACAATCACTTTTGTGGAAATATAAGCCAAGATACAACTTTTGGATTCCAAAACCTTTGAATCATAGATTTGTGGTACGATAATTTTTTCGGACAGCTGAAATCATTCTACTATCAGAATTGGAATGCTGTGAAAGTCACAAATGAAAGCCACCACATGGCTTATATATCCAAAAGTCTTCAACCATCTTCTTCATATGATGGTGAACCGTTTGGTGATTATGAATTCTCCATAATAATGTACAAAAAAGGCTTGGAAACCAACTGTGCAAAAATCCCTGACATTCTGACATCAATTGATCTCTCCAACAACAGATTTGAAGGATAAATTCCAGAGATCATCGGAAACCTGAAGGCCCTTAATATGCTTAATCTCTCCAACAATAATCTTCAAGGTTTAATACCGCCTTCTCTATCGAATTTGACCAACTTGGAAGGTTTAGGCCTTTCAGACAACAGACTTTCAGGAGAGATACCATGGCAGTTAATAAAGATCAATACTCTTTCATCGTTCAACGTGTCATTCAATAATCTTTCAGGGCCTATACCACAAGGGCAACAGTTCTGCACTTTTGAAGACACTTCATTTGAGGGGAACCCAGGATTGTTCTTAGATAGATCTAGAAACCAATGTGGAAACTATAGGACCATGCCATTACCTGTACATCCTTCCTCTATGCAAGGTGAAGACTCTAGCTTGGGATTCGAATGGAATTGGGTTGTGATATTGATGGGATTTGCAAGTGGAATCATTGTTGGAGTTGTTGCTAGAAATGAGTTTGTCATTAGTAAAAGAGATTGGCTTCTCAAGGTTCTTCCAAGGAAAAAGCAGACAAGACGGAGAAGAAACAGAATCTAATAAGTTATGTTGTGTTGTCTATTATGTATTTCAGAAGCTCGATCAAGATGTATTTCATACTTGTGTCATTTTTCTTTTTCATTTATCACATTTCTAGTTTTTTTTTGAAGTGGAGAACTTGGTCTCTTTTAGTTAATATATAACTACTAAGATTTTAAAATTTGGTATTATTATGTTAATGTGCCTAATTTTGTTGTACAAGATACTGGGTTTTGGATGCTGTAATTGACTTTCTGATGACCATTTGCTCTTATTTTTTTGAACGACTAGATACGTGATTTGCGGAACTAAATTGCTTTATCATTCTAGACCATGTCAATGGTGGTCATTAAACTAGAGGGAATCTCTTATACTAGTAAACTAGGTAACTATCGTCAATCTAGTTTAATTCTCATAACTTCCATCAGGGGATTTGAATTGGAAATACTATTTCATCACATAGGTTCACCTTCTTATGCTGCCAAACATCAAGCCTTATCTCCAACTTATTGAATTAGAAATGTGTAACGTATGTACTGTTACTGAAATTAGGGCAGATTGGGTGAGATTACAATAGAAATAGGTGAGATGTGTAACGTATGTATTGTTACTTATTGCAAATCATCGCCTCCATCTCATGTGTCATGTGTTGTTTAAAAACATTTCTCTTTAATGAATTCAATTGATTTGCAATTAAATCTTGAAATTGTCCGAAATTATCCAAAATGTACCACTTTATCAATTTAGAACTTTAGAGAATTCAAATCCATTGCAGATTACATACACCATTCAAAAATTGTAAACATAAAATAATTTGAAATGAATTGAATCCCTTAAAAAAAGAATGTTTCCAAACACGAAAAGCAAGCATGGAGCATATGGAAGAACCGCCAGCAAAGAAGATAGCAACTGAAGGTCTAGTTAATGACAAATCACCATCTGATATGCAATATTTGGAAGCATTTGCCCCAGCCATCTTCTAGGATAAATAATCCTACAGATAAAGATGTGGACTGAAAAGTCGAGAGAGACAAGGGAGGATAGTAAATGAACTATAAAGACATCAGCCATCCTTGCTCAAATATAGGACAATGGCTTGAAATCAGTGCAACCTGGGGCAACACTGTTTGGTTGTCCTTCATTCCAGTCCCTAGACGTCATTGTTCTTGTTAACTATTGTTGTGACATATAAATCTACATTGAAGACCGAACAAACACTTGTAATTGAAGGACTACTAGTTGAATGTAAGTGAAATGTAAATCAATATTGTTGTATTAGAGAAGGAATAGTCGTATTGTGCGACCGGTTCTCTTAAGCTTGATCAACATGTACTTCGTACTTTTATCATTTTCCTTTTTCACTGTGTACAAGTGATGGAAGCTGAGAATTTGGTCTTTTAGGCATTACTTGGAATCAACATCAAAATTTGATGGAATTCAAATCTAATTCTAATTTTTTTTGCTTGGAATGATGATTTGGTGACATTCTGTAAAATCTAGGGTGCCGAACGCAAATTGATTCCTCCCCGGTGGGAAGCCATTATAAAATCATTCGGCCCTCCACTGGTTATGATGCAACTATATATGGTACTTCCAACAGATAGTCATGTTTCACACCCGGCTTGTAAATGCGACTTAGATCAACTTAACTTAGTTTGTATGTTTTACTTGTTAATATAAACTGCAACCTCATTGGCATAATATAATCAAGTTGAGTTGATGTTATAGAAGAAGTTTGGTAGACTATTGCATATATTTAGAGCATCTTTAGAATTTAGTAGATAGTGTGGATTATAGGATTATGTGGCATGTGGACTGTACACCCACATCGATGGTATGTCAATGATTTTTAAAATAAGCAATATATTTCAATGAACTAGCTACAATAGATTGTCTATTTCATAGTGGATTGCATTAGAAAAGAAGTAATTGGTTACTAAATTATATCTTGAACAACTAACTAACATTTGAATTTTAAATTAACCATTAAAATATTAATAAATTTGATGACTTGGCTTTCTATTTGATTTTCTGCATGTCGAAGATGAAATAGACAATCTGTAATATTTATGGTGCCACATCATGTAGAAAATAGAAAATAAAGGGGCTAGTGTAGAGCTATTTTTTACATGATTGTCTATTATTGCATATTTGTCAAGACTATTACAGGAATAGACAAACTACTAAAGACGCTCTTAGGTCCGGAAAAAAGATTTGGGTTTATGTAATAAATGCAGAAAGGTGGAGGACATGGGAAGTCAAACCCTCTTGTTGCTGCTAGACAGTTGAACATGGGAATGACCCCGGAACAACGTAAGACATTTGCAAGCAAGGAGAAGGATTAGTACTTAATATATTCTGGGATTCAATAGCCACCTGATAGTGGTCAGGTTTGCTCAGAGTAATCTAACTCTGATTCAGATGAATCTAACTCCGTATTCTATGTCGGACTAAGAAGGGTGCAGGTGGTCATTTTGTTAGTCCTCTATCCCGATCAGGTATAATAAGCAACATGTATCTTGATGTTTGGTCTCTTCATAAATTAGTGTTATTAATATTCTGCAGTTGAATGTTATTAAAGGGAATAGAAAATGAGCCAGGACAGTTATAGATGATAATTGGATAGTTAGAGGGTCATTGCCCGGTGGTCCGATGGATAGCAGCCTGATTCCAAGCTATCTAGGGCATGTAGCCTCTAAAATATGGGATGGGGATAAGAGAGGGGTCCTAAGGTGTCAGAACAGACGAGCTATTTGCAAGAGGCTGAGAGCGTGGTACAAAAGAATGTCGGAGAATCTGCCGGACGCGCGAACACTTATTAGCCAGACTGGGTTATCATATCTCAGTTATACAATGTCTGATCATGTGGATGCCGCATTGGTTAGTGTGTTTGTAGAGCAGTTAGATACAAACAATTTTCACATGCCGTTCGATGAGATGAGAATCTTGATGTATGATGTATGGCATATTCTGCGTATTCTAGTCGAAGGGTAGATGATCTGCAGTGATCCTAGTACGAACGAAATGCAGAATTATTATATAGAGCTAATGCGGGTCAATCAGAAGGAGCTTACAGACAAACACTGGGGTCATGGTGGGGTCATGACTGATTCGATCTTTAAATTGTGTGAGAAGGGTAGGATTACTAAGGCCCAGACAACTACATGGCTATAGATTCTACTAGGTTCAACCTTGTTTGTTTATAAGAGTGCTAATCGGGTCAACCCGTCCTTGCTATGTGAATTGAAGGAGGGATTAGATGGAGTTAAAATATATTATTGGGGCGTGTCTAATTTAGCTTATCTCTATCGCCAGCTAGGCATTGCTAGCAGAGGGGATTGTCACGGTGTTGCTGGTTGCCTGACCCTGTTGCACGCATGGATATACGAGTATTTTCCAGCATTCCGGCCTCAACTAGAATGTAATATGGTAGAAGGCAAGTTAAGTCAAGCTTGTATATGGGCTAATGGACCGATAGATAAATCCATCACCCGGCTACACTCAATTCATTGCCTCCTCGGCAAATTGACTGCATCTGAGGTATATATGTAGTTACATTAACAACTATGAATTGAAAGTGTATATGGTTCTTAGGTTCACGATGGTGGATATAATGCATTTCTCATTTATGGTGCAGGTGACATGGTTGCCCTACGGCTGTGAACCAGCTTCTTTTGTGCCAAGGACCATCTTCATAGGTCGGGTACGTTACCGGGATGTGATCAAGCCATACATACCCAGACTTGCATTACTTCAGCTGGGCTTTGTATAGTGTATTCCACCCAATGTGCACAGACCATTGAATGCTATACGGTGCTAGAAATCAAATAATTATCAGGTAGAGCATGCTGTAGTTATTGCAGTAAATGCTTAGGCACAGTTTCCCGATACATATATCCTGCCTGTTAGTCATCACCGATCTGCTCATGAAGATCCAGCTGCATGTAATGAGAAGTACGCCGAATGGTATATAACATATTTGCATCCTCGGCTCCTAGATAATGATGTGGTTGAATCAGCGATGCCACCTCGATCTAATAGTGAATATGTAAGTTCTATGGTTATTATACATGATCATTCACCCTAAATCTCCCAATTCATGTTCTTAATACGTACTTGAACATACTTTGTTAGTGGGTGAGTCGCTTGGCTAACATTAGCCAAAATATGCTCAAGGATTTGAGTTAGGATAAGGCAGCACAACATGCAGCGGTGATTGCAGAGTTCATGAAGGATTGGCATTCGACCAATTGATGTATTTTATGAATGTTTGCTTAAGAATGAATTATAACATCTATTCATTTTTTTATTAGAATAATACAATTGTTTGATGTTGAATTTTAATTATTACATCCAAACACATATAATTACGGTGAGTTGATACAAGGGATTCAGTGTTCTTATGGCTATAGTGTCGAAGAGTAATGACTCACAACTTACAATATCTATATAGGCTTTAAAGGCCAGGTCATTAAGTCATAATTTGAAGAGTCGCTCTTTATTAGCTTACGTATGATATTAGATATAAGATACACAAGAAATTATTCCACACTGTTGGTATAGAATATGGAGAGAGCGTATTTTTGTAGATAGATGTTGTAATATATAGAGAATAAGAGTAGAAAAGAAATTTAGAGTATAATGTGATTTATAAATTTTTTTGAACCCACTATATACAGACAATACATGATAGGATACTCACATCTGATATCAAACAACAATATAAAATCCTAACTTATCATTATTCGTCAATTTCAATAGTTAAATTATAACACTCCTCCTTGACTTTGAAGTTGTGATATTGTATTTAGGAATATAGATATAGGTATAATGATGATATGAATATAGGTTATGACAAAGCAATACTGCAGATGGAGTATCCTGGAACACATATACATGTGGTACATATGAGAGTAATTTTATTATGAATATAGACTTTGTTGGGAAAATTTAATTGACGGGTTGCTCCCTGGCGCTCTTATACGCTCCCTGCCTCTCTGATACCACTTTATTGAAAAAATTTAATCATGTTGTTCATCATGATTCAGAATTTTTTTATTTGTTGCACTAGGTCGCTCTCTGTCACTCACTGGTGCTCTTAATCGCTCCCTGCCGCTCCGATACCACATTGTTGGGAAAACTTAATCATGTTGTTCATCATGATTCAGAATTATTTCATTTTTCACTTTGAGTCACTTTGAATCGCTCACTGGTGCCTTAAGTCGCTCACTGGCGCTCTTAGTGAATACATTAAGAATTTATTCATTTGTCTCTCTCTGTCATTCACTGGTGTTTTAAGTCACTCACTGGCTCTCTTATTGAATACTTGTAGCATTACAAAGACTCTTTAGTTACCACAGCAAATACAAAAGTAAATACCAAACTTACTACAAAACCAAATGCTACTTGAAGACACACAATTATGTAACCATAGACTGTTTAGTTGCTTGTAAGTCCTAATACATTGAACTCTGCATAACAGACATATTCGATGATTAAGTTTATTCTTTTAACACACACACACACACACACACACACACACACACACACACACACACATACACACACACACACACACACACACACACACACACACTACATCACTGTATTATTTTACCAAAATAGCGGCTGTGAAACAAATCGCATGCAACGCTTCGATGGAACCAACTACCGCTGTGTTTTTCTAGCCCAAACTCAGGGGGAGCGCGATGATCGATGTGTGTTTGGTGCGCGAAAGAATGTGCGAATAAACATATAAGTGCTCCTTAATCACCTGAACCAACCCCCTGTCGGGGGACACCAACAACCCTAGACCAAGTTGTTACTCTCTTCTCAGCATTTATCTTCATAGCCTTGAAGTATCCGGCTGATACAATTGCTCTACTGATGAATTCAAGATGGGGCTATATCCAACTTCCAAGTTTATGCTCGGACATATTTTTGGTGAGGCTATCATACAGATATAGATACATCTCCTCTAGCTCGAGAACACCAAGCACCCAGTGCTGCTCCTTGCATATATTCACAAGAATAAACACTCTTGAGACTTACCACCACGGTCATATGTGGTCTAGCTTGCCCTCAATTTATTCCGTAAAAAAACTTTGTGCTTTCTATTCAGGTTATCTACTGTCATTTAGATAACTTTTAAAATTGAGGAGGCTGATAAACTTTACGTTTGTAGTTGTCCAATCAACATTAGGTGCCGTTTTAGTAAAATACTTCCTCATAAGACCAAACCAGGACATGATATACTATTCAAAGAACATAGTTGAAAGCATCATGCAAAATGAAAGCATTATCGGACGGAAATGTAAAAATGTAAACATTTTGACTTACGTTGTTTTCAAAATATTTGCCAAATTTCTCAATATCTTCAAACCAACCCACGCTGACTTCTTGCATAGAATCATACATGGACATGCAGGATCCAGGGTTGGATGTATTCTTCCATTCATTGAGTGCGCTTTGCAAACCCACGTATTCCTTTAAAGGCATTACTTTGGCCTCTTGCTTCCGTGAGCACTGGTTTCTTTTCCCTTGCTCTGTCCAAGGAGACCTTTTATACTTGCCTCTACTTGCTTTCCTCTTCGGCCGTGCTATGATGGTCTTGTGACTACTCTCCCGATGGTGTTCAATCGAGATTGTCTAAGCTTGCACAAAAATCACGTAAAACTTAGTGAAATACAGTTCTAAGCATTACTATGCACTACCTTATCTCGTTCACATAACGAAGCAACAAGAATTATACCATATTGATGCAGCGACCAATGACATATTAAGACATTAGCTAACAAACATACATAAATAGAATTCATTGAAACATTACATTGTTTCCCAAATTTGTTGACCCACCACCACCTGCATCAACATCTGCTGGTTCTTCATTTGTAGCCTCTCGTGACATATTCAATCAACGATCTTTGGATAGCCTAGGGATATACACATTGTTAGCAGTCACAATTAACATTACTTATACGTCATTATCAATAATGCCATCTGTCGAAGCAATAGCTTCTAATCTAATGTTTACTATGTGGACATCTGCTTCCTCGATTCTTGTCTATAGAGATTTAAACATTATGAGACAGATACATTATATGACTTCCTTTTTGAGGTCCATTGTGAAAGAGTTAGAACAAATACCTTAAACTGAGCAGCATCTACTTCAAGAGGTTCAGTATCTAGAATAGGCTCTTCATGATCCGTTCTCATTTTAATAGATCCGGCTACTTTATAATATACTTCATCCATGTGCTCCTGTTCCTTGGGCTATTATGAGACCACCAAACACAAAATTAATAAAGTTACATTACATTTTATGAATTATAAATTGTAAGAAGCCGCACTATAAATGCAACGAAACTATGACATACTTCAACATGTCCTATCCCGCTAGTAATTGGATGTTGATTTAAATTGACTCATCCACGATTTGTATCTTCTTCTCTAACATCATTTCCTCCATCTTTATTAACTCAAACATGACTGCACTTTATGTAAAGAGATACTGATGTACAAATTTTTCTAACTTCGTCCTCCAATGCTGATATTCTTTAGTTAATTGCAGACAAATAAGGCAAGAGAAGCCTATTGAATTCTTCGCTGCACAATTTTTTTTTATCTCATCAACCATGTCCAACCTTATAAGCGTCTTCCCACGGTGCATGTCAGAACTATACCCTCCCTCGACATTACCATCCAAACCATGAGAGCTAAATGAAATACCCTTATTTCGTTCTTGTCCGCAATTTGCCTCTTCTTGTTGTCCGGCTCCTACCCTTTTATAAAGTTGGAATGAAGTGTCCAGATCTTCATGTTTCCCATCCATATGGTTTTGAAGACAGACATACCAATCATAGTCCTTCACACAATCCTCGGCTTGAAGAGTAACTGTAGATCAAGGTGAAGCCCGCTGTGGAAAATATAGCGCATTGGAATTAGAAGAATATACATATGTTTGAACCGGAGGATAATGCACTTACATGGAGCATAGATTTTATCAATTTGGTTGAGACATGCTTTCTAGTGCAATTCTATCTACACAAGCGCGGCTATATATGGTTTCTAGTATGGGTGAAAAACGTGCAAACTGTAGGCCAGATCTCCACTATCCATGCCTATGTGTCCATTTTCGAGTTAGAGAGATGAAAACAAATCACGTAACTAGTTCCTATGCATAATTGATAACATACCTGAAATACTGTTGCAAGTCTATATAATTGGTATCCCACACACTTACCTTTTACCTTCTTACCTGAGGCAAATTCCTCAACCTTCTCTCCTCTCCCATTTATAGCACCACTAAACCTCCTCTAAGTCTTCTCCCAAGCCACCAAACCCTAAGGAAACCCCTTGAGAAGCTTTGGATATTCTGCAAGGACCATAATCCATTCCTTGATAATGCGTGTGTTGCTTTTTTTTGATTAGATTTCTAGTTATGAACAATAACTTAGCCATCTATATGATATCTTCATCATCACAAGGATCCTAAGTCCATTCAGTAAAAACTCTCTTTACGTCTCTATAGGAGATATGTTTCAGCCCGAGAAAATACATCTTTTTAAACATATCCTTCTTTTATAGCTTGGACAACTTTTAAATAAAAAGTTCCTTGTCTCCCAACTGTAACCCAGTAAGTAGGCCAAACTCCCAATCTCCAATCTTGACATCCACCCCTCTGATATTGAACCAAAGCTCCCTTTGGTTGGCGTTGTCCTTCTCAATTTCTCATACGAGTACGGAGTGGGAAATATAGCCTAAAAATGTAGAGAAACTGACATCCAAGAATTGTCCGAAGCATGATTCTTTGAAAAGTTTCCTCTACTTTGCAGATAAACTATACTCTATCAACACATGGAATTTATTGTTCAATCGCACAGACACTTACGGTGGCTCTCCACCTATAGCCCTCAGGTACTTGAAAGCAGGGATATTCAGCTCTGTGCATCTTCCTTCAGGGCCTTCTGATTGCTGCGACACGTTCCAAAAACTGTAAGTTCAGACAACTGATAACAATCTTACATATGATTGAGTTCATACCTCATCACACAATGATTTTCTGTGGTATAGGCCCTAGGACAAGTAGCAGCCTGATCACTCATTGAAGATTCCTTAGTTCTTCCCCTTCCTGTTGCCGCTGCACTAGCAGGCTGTCAAAATGAAAAACACACAAAAAATGTGTCATTCATGTTTCCCATATTGCATTGAATAAAAATTTCGCGAACCAAATGCCATGAAGGTGCTGTCAATTTCAAGATAAAACTCACTTTACAGCTTACGAAAATTGTAAGTTCTAACAACTGATAACAATCTCACCTAGGATTGAGTTCATACCTCATTATCATTGACTTTTCGGTGGTTGAGGCCCTGCCACAAGTAGTGACCTCATCACATACTGAAGATTCCTTATTTCTTCCTATTTCGGTTACTACTGCTCTAGCAGGCTGTCAAAATGTAAGAACACACCAAAATATATAAACTCAACTATAGATCAAATTAAATAAGAGTAAGCATAAACTAACAATTCACTCATATACTCCTATTATTTCTCAATCTCGTACTCTATTATTCCTCCTAACCTCTTACATTTTTCGCTTACACACTTATCTAGCATATTACAATTCCCTTTTATAGGCATATCAATAAACTAACTCCATGGCATCTAATGATGCTATGTAGTACTTTAGTCTTTGTAAAATACAAATTCTATGTTTCATACAACAAAGTCCAAGTCTTCACATGTCTCCTAATTCATTTTTCTCCCATTGCATGGAATAAGTATTCCGTGAATAAAACGCCATGAAGGTGCTTTCAATTTCAAGATAAATCTCATTTTACAGCTTACTTTGTATAAGAAAATAAGGTATTGCAATTTACAACTTATTAATTGTTACTTAAAATATACTTATAAGAAGATTTTAACTTATAAGTTGAAGTGTTTCTCAATTTTCTTTAACTTAAATGCCCCTTATAAGGAGAAAAGTAAAAAGTAGGTATGAGCTACTTTTTACTTTTCTCCTTATGAGGACCTTTTGACTTAAAAGAAAGTTTGGAGAAAACCCCCTTAATACACAGATGCAAAAATGGTTTACTTCTTGGTCTTATACATTGCGTTTAAGAATGTACCCGTCTTCTCTTGGTAGCTGGTCCTTCCTTCCGTGCATTTTTTGAATCTCAACCTTTTGAATCCTTAGCCTAGGGTTGAGGAAAAATCATCTGTTAGGATTAATTGATGAATGGAACAAATTGAGAGCTAGTTGTACCTTACGTTTCTGTACCTCTGCGGCTTCTTCTCCCGATCTAAATTTCACCGGTGGGATCTTCTTTAATCTAGCCTTTACAGCCGATGAAGAAAGATTATGCAAGGGGCGAGGGTTATGCGGGACCTAGAATGAGCATCAAAATTCCAATCCGGTGTAATGGAGGGAAACATGCACTTCGTTGTATCATTCAACTGCAGTCAACTTAAGCAGCCTTATCTGCCCTTTATCCAAACGACGTCGTTTTTATTGTTCGCTTCTTCCAAACCATATTATGTGGTCGCCTTATAACAGTTTCTTTGCTTTGTGATCCTATACCCTATTCAGTATTCAACAGTTGCTTGCTTCATGTTGGTGCCACTTTTAGCTTGACATTACATTCAACATTGCAAATTTGCAATCGCTTTAGTGCGTTGTTGTTGGACAATCATAAACGGACTACACTTTGACTAATTCTTGAATGAAGCATAAATTACATTAAATCATGATTATAAGAATTCTATTAAAGAGTAACATAACATCCATACACATACAAATACACTTACATATTCACTCTTCTAATATTAATATTTCCCTCTGCTCCCCACAGCTCAATATGGGTGTCAGGAGACTACACAACTCACCTCTTTCTCTTAGTCTTTTAACTCAAGTTCCTTTTCTATCATCTTTTTCATCAAATTAAGTTTGAATTACACTTTAACAGTTGTTTCATACAAATTATACAACCCATTAATAACAATCAAAAAGGCGAATAATTCATTTCTAGACATTACAACACAAATTAAGTACGCAGTTCCTACTTAGATTAGCAAGTTTATATAGCGTCGATAAAACATTCCCACTTCCATTCTCTGCTTGAACTTTTTACCTTCCTCCCCTGACAAAGGATACATGTGGTGCACCACCATGTGATTAACATTTTTATGTCCTGCTAAATATTCTATAAAATATGCAAGTATAAACTCCACTGTTATATGATCCTGCTTATACATGCAGAATACTGATTTGCCTATAATTCCACGACAATATTTTCAATTGAACCATTAACTATATAATCTGTATTTTATAGTCTATACTTCATCACTGTGCAAATTTATATTTTGAATTACTCCAGTCGATTTTAGTGAATAGATGTTGCTCCTCGTTCTAAGCCCCTAATTATGTTGCTTTAAGTTGCTCCACGATTAACAAGCTTCCCATTTCTATCACATTGACTCCCAAATAATTACATTGACATAAGTTAGTGATATAATTTCTGATTATATTATTTACCAACCAAATGGAAATGTCTCTACAAGCATTTACGAAAGTTGCTGAGCTTGAATATATTTCTACTTCCAGTTCTTAAACAATCAACATCTTATTGCTGAGTCCGAGGTGCAAAAGTAGGCTGTAACATATCATGATAAATGAAAACTAAGAATGGTATTTAACATTATAAAGAAAAATACTCATCTCACAGAGGTCTGAGTTCACACCTTATCATGCATTGAAGTGTCTCTACTTGAGGCCCTTGCTGTTGATACCTCATCACGCACTAAAGTTTCTTTAGGTATTCCCCTATCTGGTTCTGCACTGGCAGCCTATATAGAATGTCAATATACACAAACTACAAGCCTTGTGAAATTTAATAGAATAGTTTATATCATATCATTCCTATAAATTCATTACTTCTTCCCCTTGCCGCCTCCACATTAGCAAATAAAATATCTGCACCGTTTTTGTCTTCTTCTGGACAATCACCTATTGAGTCATCTCATATATTACAGTTCATAACATATTCGTATACAGTATGTGTAGGCATATAACCATCACCAAGCCATATAAATATACAACTAATACATAAACACCAAACACGTGTTGAACTATGGAAGCAAACACTTCAAACATAAGCATTAAGCATAGCACATACCTTTTAGGACTGGTTCCTCTTGCTCAACTTCATCCTCAAAAGTATTATTAGGGTATCTCACTTTAAGGGGAGGGGATTTTCAACAAAAAAATATCTCAATGACAGTTTCACCGTTATTAAAATACCTCATCTTTGTTAAATCATCGTCAACATTTACTTCGTCATACCCACAACGTCCAGAAATCCCCCTAATTTTATACCACATTTGACATCCCCTCCCATATCCTAATTTTGTAGCTCCATATTGTAAATAATAATAACTAAATTCATCTAGATTCAGCTTGAACACGGTCACTTCACCCCCTACATATTCTATTTCATCTTTATCGATACCCCATTCACCAGACCATCGACCACTGTGGTGTATTATTAACATAAGATCACCCATGCCCACACTAATGAGGAAAATAAACAAAAAGAAATAAACTTACAAGCAATATCAAAGACTAGAAAAACATTCAAAATTCAGAGACAGGCTCACAAATCATTTGAAATAGAAACAAATTTAAATGATAATGTCATTAGATACAGGGATAAAAAAAACCCTAGATTGCGTACAAATACCGAGAGCATCTAATGACCATAAAATCACTTACATTGATTGTTAAATTCTTTACTTTACCATAAATGGTATAAAAGCAGCTGAATTTGTTTAAATTTTCTTCGAATCAGGAAATGCATGAAACGTAGACAACGCTTTTGAACAAGTACAGTGAAGACATAAGTTTGTGAAGAGATTAATGAGAGTTCGGTGATTACCTTATTAAGCTTTTGCTTTAGGTTGGATTTCTGGCTCAATTATGTTAAAGAAGATAGAGTCTTGATAACTATGAAGAGAAAGAAGTTAAATGCATAGTGTGGGATATTTTTGGCTTCAAATAGCGAGAAAATGAGGATACCAGTATAACCCCAGCAACATTAGCTTAAAAACTGAAAATTTGGTGACGTGGACCGAAGTATCCTTTCGTCAAAATTACATGACCTTCCAATTGACCTAAGATAGAGAGCAATTTTAAGCGGTAATCTAGAGAGAGAAATTGAACATACCAATAAACCAAATTCAAAATCTACCACTTTATTAAGCAGATTATGAGAAGATAGAAGTTATGCTTTTAGAATTGTAATCATTTTCTGAAGAACCCTAACGCTAACCCTCAAATACTCTCTAATTTTTGACTACTTTCGCTAATGGCAAGTTCATTTGCAAATACCCATAAAACAAGAAAGAGTCTATTTGTTGAAGATAGACCAAGAAGGCTAGAGCAGACTAGAGAGGTGAATTGGAATGATGAAGATAAAGATGATAATATCCACCCAATGGACAAGTTTAAGAAAAGGAAGAGAATGGATTCCGCCGAATCAATCCCTGCAAAGGAAGGACCTCGATTGTGGATATTTCAGAGGATGAAGACAAAGAATCTAAGATTGATGATGGCACTATGATGCGAAAGATCTGATATATTGCTAGATTGAGGTTTCTAGGTGTGAGCTGGCGACATTTTATGCGGTGACATGCAAAGCCGGGCCAGTGGTCCGGCCTCTTAAAATAACGGGGAGGTGAGTGATGTGATTAGGAAATGGTTTTGCATATTTTAATGCTCAAAAGATATGAGAACGAAATCCCGTACTTAAAACAAAGTCGCCACCCGGTTCAGCTCAATCGGGAAATTTTTGGTACGATTTTCCCACCGGATGGTTGGACCATACCTTAAGTAGAGATTCCAAGTTCAGATGATGTTATTTATTTTTTTATTAGGCCAAGTTAAAATATTTTATTCTTTCTTAATCGGTTTAACCCATCCTATTTATTTGTGTTTTTGGTTATTATGTTGTTTTCGCTTTTATCAAGCAATCGAAGTGATAACTAAATTATTACAGACATCTAAAAATAAGTACGAAAAATAAAATTATTACAAAGCTTCACAATCCTATACATATTGCTATGCTATAAATGAAATACCCGAAGGCCTAATATACGTCTACCTGCAGAAGATGGTTAGCACAGATACGATACGTTGTACGAGATATCTCACGAACCATGTATAATTAGCAAACCAAACAAGACCCGAGTTAGCGTGAACATGGTGTATTTGATTTACAATACTATAAAGCCCGATTGGATGGCTAAAATGAGATTTGAACGACATTTGAGGGAAAATTCCATTTTTAACCAAATTTTAGCCTCGATCATTGTTTTAACCGGATTATTAGTGAAAATGCCACATGTTATGGGGTGGGGTTTATTTTTAGAAGGTTTTAGACCTCCATCGTTGCACTGTGTATCCTAACTTCAAAAAATAAACTAGGTCAAAAATGAATGAAATGAAAACAGCTATCCAGAAAGTCATGCTGCCAATGATATGGGTGATGCCGCCAGTGACATCAATGACATCGCTGGTGACACCAACATGTAGGCAGGCTACATGGCTTTCTGGGTACCATAAAGAAAGGGTCCCATAAGAAAGTGAGGTATTTAGGGAATGTGATGTCACTAGCGGTATTAGTGATGTCTCTTGTGACGTGAGTGATACCGCCGGCGACGTCACATGTCTTCGGCGACTACATTTTCTTGCAGCAGCAGTAGAAAATGAGCAAAAACCCTAAAATAGACATAAATCAACAATAATTAGCACAAATCAATAATATTAATGCGAAAGAGCTATGAGACTCAGAATTTTTACCTCAGGTTTGTGAATCCACCTCTTCGTGAACCAATAAACATCTCTGGTGAGCTTGTATCGATGATTTAGTAATAAATTTAAAGTTTTTGGTTCTCTAAATCCAATTAAGTTGATTTTAACTACAAGACCTACTAATTTTAAGCTCACGATCAGAGAGTTTAAAGAAGAAAAACCAGGAAAAAATGGATCAGAATCCTTTTTCCTGCCTTATCTAATTCTTATCACTAAAATCTATTTTCTCCTTCTAACATTAAGTTTCCAATCTTAGATGATTTTTCTCCCCCTCTCTCCAAAGCCTAAGGTGTGTTTTTATAGGCAAAATGGGGTGGTTTTCGAGACCTTTTTGACCAATTCCACCAAAAGTGGCAAAAAAGCTGTCTGTGCGGGGGCCCATTTTGGGCTATACTGCTGGCGACATGGTGATGCCTTCTTCTCCAAATCTTTTGATTTTCTCTGTTATTCCAAACATGAAAAGAATTGCCAAGGCTTTCAAGGGAAAATCTGCTAAGGCTAGGGAGAACCTGCTTGATTCCTCAGTCGTGGGGCTGAAAATCCTCTCGGTTCTTGTTACCTACGATTTGAAGGAGACGGCCAAGATGTATGGGTATGGGATCAATTCCCCTATCACTAATCTGACCCCGGAGTAGGAAAAGCAGCTCTACTATATCTAGGTATTCTTGTAAAACCCGAATTTCTACTTTTTGGGTTGAGTTTTGATTCAGCCTTAGGCTTGAAATCATGCCATGATAAGAGTTACAAGCGTGAAACAGATTGATTACAAATTGATGTTGCATGTTTTAGGTTCGATTTTCACTATTTTTAGGCTTAAGGTTTGATTAATTGTGATTGTTATGGTTTTGGGGTGATGGGTGCAATTTTTGGGGAAAACAGGTTCTGCCCGTTGATTGTGATGTCGTCGGCGACATGAATGATGTCGCCAGTGGCATCAGGCCTTGCAAAAAGGCCTAGGGAGGCATGATGTCACTTTTAATTAAAGTGATGTCGCTAGTGACATCATTCATACCGCCAGCGGTATGGATGATGTCACCGGCGATATCGCTTCAGCGATATCGCTTCAGCGATATCAGCAGCCTCCCATCAAGTACCAGCGATGAGAAAATAAATAAGGACTTATCTATTTTGCTTCTGATTTTTATAGCTACACGGACTAACTTATACTAGAGGTATGGGCACCATTGGCGAGTGATGGCACCATATTTCGGAGAAGGATCCTTAACTTGCGCTAGCCATTAACGAGACGGGCTTCGGGGACTTGGCCCGAATCATATCGATGTTAATGCCAAAGCTCTCCCATCCGGCGGTGATAGCTCTTATAGAGAGGTGGTCTGAAACCACTCACACCTTTCACTTCTTGTTTGGGAAAGAGATAATTACGCCTTCTGATGTTATAGCTATGACCGGGCTCCCCTGGCAGACGAGGTCATTCACTTTGATGCCTATATAGACAAATATCACATCGTGAGGCCCGTGATGAGGCAGATGAAGGAGCTGTTTGGTTTGAAGCCTGTCTTAGGGCGGCTATCTTATGGTAAGTTGCACCAGCACTAGACTAGGGCAGATGTGGTGCCCGAGGATGAGAGAGATGCTTGCATCCATTCCTTCATGATTTCCTTGCTCACCGTGCTATTTTTCCTGATCTCGGTGAGCAAGATCAACCATAGGCTGATATCTACCATGGAGGATGTGGCAAGCATCAGGAAGAAGAATTGGTTGAGGGCTATCTTGGCACAGTTGTAACGCGGGCTAGATGTGGGTGCTCGGAAGAATGGGAAGGCCCTTCGCCTCTGCCATTTGCTACTCCAGGTATATCTTCTTGGAAGCAGTTTTCTTGATTATACATGTCTTATCTACTATTTAAGCTGACCAATTGCCACTTATGCAGGCCTGGGCTTTTAAGCCTCAGATCCTCCCGTCGATCGAGTTCAAGAAGACCGTGCAGCCGGGTTCCCATTTCCTTACCCATTGGTGTGGTGGTATTGGCTGAAAGGCCAAGTACCCCACGAAGTAGAGGGAGGTTTTGAGGGGTGTGTGATTGAGCTCGGTATGCAATCTCTTGATTTAGTCATTATTTCACATTTAGGATAAAACATTAGTAAATAGAAAGTGTTTACATTGTACTTACCTTGGTTGTTTTGGTTGGTTATTGGTGTAGCTTATTTTGGACTCGTTTGATGGGGTAGACAACCTGCTGGAGGTCATGAGGGTCAAGAGGGAGGTGGACGACCATCGGTTTATCATAGAGTACCCTTTATCTCAGTAGTGGTATTTAGAGGAGCTCATTCGGGGTTGGCAATTTATCCCAATTGCCGATAGACCAGTGTCTGTCGATCCTCCTAGGGGCTTATGGTGGCCCCATCTAGTGATTACATCTGCAGCTGACCAAGCTGAATATCTTGAGGGGGATGGTCAGGTCATTCTGAGCATTCCGAGCTCCTATGAGGGGCACTAGCAGCGCCTACTCCCCCTGTGTCCCCATATCCATAGGAATGATTTTATTGAGTACCATAATAAGCAAAGGTTGGAGGAGGAGAAAAGGTTCCACAAAGGTATTGTGGATGTCGAGGAGGAGGAAGAAGAGGAGGAAGAGGAGGAGATTAAAGGCGATGTTGGGATCGAGCCTATGGGGGAGGATGAGGTAGGCGTGGATGCAGCTGGCGGGAGTGTGCCAAAGTCCCAAGGTGGGCACGGCTCTTTTGAGGTATGATTGCATTTATGTGCATGATTTATAACCGTTTAGGTTTGGGAATGTCGTTTATGTGTGTCTTTCATACTTTTCAGGAACCTGAGAGGAAGAGAGGCTGGGATAACCAGAGTGGGATGCAGTACTATAGTGTACCAAAAGGTATAAATTTTATGGAAGGGCATCTGGTCAACCCGATGGAAACCCAGTTCCTACTGATGAACTCCCGAGGTGAGTTCTAACCCAGGAATATGGGCTAGAGCCGGCATGCTCTGATCTTTATACAAGAATGCACTACTTATGTAAGGCCTGATAATTGATTTCTTGTTTACCTTTGGATGCGGGTGGTTAATGATTCGTCTTTTGGATTTTTTAGGTAGCGCAGAGTCATGTGGAGCAACTTGCAGAGAATAATTTTACTCTTTAGGACACGCTTATCGGGCAATCACCCTGTTTATATCATGCTAAAATAAGATAAGATGCATGTATAGATGCTATGAATGAAGTGTATTATTGGCATTTTCCTTGGTTTACAGGATTTCTTGGCCCTTTCCCTATCAGACGCTGATGTAGCCCGATGAAGATATAAAGAGGAGACCGCAGAACTCCAGCATCGTGTGAGCGACCTTAAGGGTCAGCTGGAGGCTACCGTTTAGGAATGGAGGAGCAAGAAAAATTTAAATCACGCACACCCCGATAGCACCAGTCATAGGGGAGTGAAGATGTCCGCCAGCCGATGCCTGCTCATTATGGTTAAGGAGTCTAGCAGTGTCCTGCTTATTAAGGGAAGAGAGGAGGATGATGTTGATGATTGGCTAGTGAGCCCTAAGGACATTTCATCTCGTCCGGCCGGTAGTGGCGGGCATGCCTAGCTTTATATTTTCATTTTACTTTTTATTTCAGATTTTGGTTTGTACCCTTGATGCATTGGGGTTTGAATAATTTGGATTTGTTGTTTGGTTTTGCTTTGGTAGGCTAGATATTTGGGATATTTGAATGATTTGCGCCTTCGGGGTTCTTACTTTGAATAAAATGGATTGCGGTTGAATAGGTGTTGGAAATGGATTATAGGATTGTTTACAGATTTTTATATAGGTCTGTAATGAAAAATATGCTTCTGATGCCACAAGAAATTAACTCCATGCCGCTGGCGGCATGACCCATATCGCCTAAATCTAAATAGCTAAAATAATATAGAAGGGGCTGCTAAAAGCTCATATCGCCGGCGACATTACCTGATATCACCTAAATTGGTTCATATCGCCGGCAACATCACTTACATCACCGGTGGCATCACCTTTCTAGAAATCTGATTCCAGCCATTCTGCCAATTCCTGTCATGGTAACCAATAATCAACATCTACGGGGTTTTTTTTGCAAAGTCTGGGAAATGCAGACTGGAAGAAGCTTGAAAAATTCAGGCTTTGGGGGTTTTGATATGTCGCAGCGTGGCACGTAAGCCGCGAGTTCCTTTGAGCAGCGCTATCCTTTTGAGACCCAATGAACCATGTCTTCCAATTTTCATTGTTTGAGCTATGTCCCTTGCTTAAAGTGTTCCACGCTATCTTGGGGGTACCATGTCCTAAACACATGCCTCTAGCACTATCGGAATTTCATTTTGGCGCGGGCCGAATTCCTCAAGGGTTATGGAATTTGGACTCTGTGGATCCATTTTTGTCCCAGTTGTCTGACAAACCTAGGTTTTAGCTTGGAGTAGTTTTAGAGTGGTGCCATAGGGTGCCCTGATCTCACCTTGCTTGTCTATCCATGGTGGCATTACTACTTATGACGGAGTTTATGTGTGAAGTGAGCCCAATTGCTCTTCTCAGGCTGATTTCACTCATTAGGCCTATGTCAACAGAGGCTTTTCCTATAGCTCTAGGGTTGGCCAAGGTTCTGCTGAACATGGATGCTGCTTCTGTTGATCCGGCACTTATCGAAGATCAACTTATATTGCTACAGGTATCTTTTGTTCTTCCCAATTTGGGACATTTCATTTCTCGATCCTTACCTAGATTCAAATTACAGGTGTGGTTGATGGAGAAACTGAGGTTAAGGGAAGCACCATGAGGGAATCCAAAGAGGTACCTACCCATTCATCTGAGGGAGAGGGGGCTTATGAGGGCCGATTTCGACCAGCTGACATATGATGATGGGGTGCCTATTTTGAGGGGGTATACTGATGCACGGGGTTAGTGGGTTAGTCTATAGTGGCGGATCTAAGATGTGGTTGTGAAATCCTAGGGAGCCTATGTTCAGTTGATAGGTCTGGAGAGATCTTCATTCTACACCCCTTATCAGTTGTGCCGTCAGTATGGAAAGAGGTAAAGGGTTCCAATTAAACTGCCCCATAATTAGATCAAAATCTACAAAGCTAGGTGGGTCAACCATATCCGGGAGAAGTGGTCTCGGGAAATTATGTTCGAGACTCTAGATTGTGACCATGTGGTGACCACAGAGACTGACACACATTATAGAGGATGGCTTGCTGAGATAAGATGGTTGATGACACGTCGAAAGCGGTCGTGGGCCCGCTTCGAGGGGGAGCATGCAGAGCAGGGGGAGGAGCCTCTTTTTACTACCACATTGATGCGAATCTTTAGGCACTATGTTGATGATGCAGGAAACTCGATTTGAGATGTACTTTTGTCAGTTCTATCTTTTGCATAGGTTAGTTTGGGTGACAGACCTATCGGACTTTGTCTCAAATTTTTTTTTGAATTATTTTTATATATATTGCGCATTCGATATAGAATAAAATGAACTCTATACTAAGCTGGCTGGAGCTGTCTTAATCCTATGAATACAGGATTCACATAAGTATAAGCATTTAAAATTCAACAAAAGGGGTACTTTCATTAATTGAGATAAAATAAAGTACGCGATGTTTGGTTGACATTTCCATTGATTTAACTCCCGGTGCCAACTAGCCTAGATTGGTTTTCTAGAAGGCACTCGCTTTTTGCTCACATACCCTAACTTTTACGTAGATCACCCTTTTTGGGTTTTTGATCTAGTGGGTTTGACTTATCCCCTAATTTTTGTACGGCCGGTTTGCAAGATACCAATCGTCTGGTGTCACCAGGCCCGACCCTGACATTTTTAGGGCCTTAGGCAAAATAATATATGAAAAAAATAAATTAGGCCCTTTTGATTTTATAAAAGTACAATTGTATAATTGTTTTTATAATATAGAATCATTATAATTAAGGCATGTTTTTTTTCTAAGGGTCAAACTTTCAACCTTTAGCGTTCAACTAATTATTATACCATTAAAAAAAATATTGTTGGAATCTAATTATAAAATATAATAAATATATTTTGATAACACACTAAAATGAAAATTAATTATATCAAGTTGTTTTAAGAAAAATGAAACTAAATAACCAAATGAATAAAACGATTTAAACACTAAATTTAATTTATGCTACTATATTATGGTGCATTGAAAAGATAATTAGAGGTTTTTTTTTATTAAAAACAACAACACAATTTTATTTATTTTAAAAACTTAAATTTTTTTAAAAAAATAAAAAATTTTAGGCCCCTTTCAGTTATGGGCCCTGGGCGGTGGCACCCGTTGCACCACCCCCAAGACCGGCCCTGGGTGTCACCCTAATTTTTGTCCTATCAGTAAAAGACCGAAAGGCGGGTGATTATCATATATATTTTTTAGTGTGCCGCTTTTTTGATTTATTTCTTTTGAATCAGATATGATAACGCTTAAGCCTGTCTTGGTTCACGGGATTCACAAACTCGTTCCCATCCATGCCCATAAGCTTAACTGCCCCTTTGCTAAGCATTTTCTTTATCGCATATGGTCCTTCCCAATTTGGCCTGAATTTGCCCCTCGCATCAGCGGTAGAATGTTTTAGCTATTTAAGGACCAGATCACCAGCCTTCAGGGGGAACTTCTGGTGTCTTACCCGACTGTTATATGCTCAAGTCATACATTGCTAGTACATCTAGAGGTTGTCGAGGGCCCTTAATCTCTGCTCATCTATTATGTTCAACTATTTAAATCTCATCTGGGTCCATTTAGATTCTTTTAACTTAGCCTCCAGGGCGACTCTTAAGGTGGTCACCTGAGTTTCAACTAGCAAGACCGCTTCCATCCCGTAGACCAGGGAGAACGGAGTTTGGCCTATCGGAGTGTGAACACTAGTGTGATATCCCCAAATAGCAAAATGTAGCTTATTTGCCTAATCCCTGTAACCAGCTATCATCTTAGAAAGAATCATCTTTACCAATTTGTTAGCTGCCTCTACAGCTCCATTAGCCTGCAGTTTGTATAGGGAAGATATACGGTTTTTAATCCTATATTTCTCGATTAAAGAAGCAATTGCTCCTTGAAATTATACCCCACTGTCTGAGACTATATGGTGTGAGTCCATACCGAGTGAAGCTATGCTTCTCTATAAACTTGGCCATCTTCTTGGCGGTGACATTGATGAAGGATTCGGCCTCCACTCATTTCGAGAAGTAATCTACTGCTACCACAAAAAGTCTGTGACCATTTGTTGAAGAAGGACGGATTTTACCAATTATATCTATCCCCCATGCTGAGAATGGCCAAGGGGTAGATAAATGATGGAGTATGGTGGGTGGCAGATACTGTATATACCCCGTAAACCTGGCATTGGTGGCACTGCTTGACCTGGGCGATGCAATCAACTATGAGAGTGAGCCAAAAGTATCCCAACCACTGAATTTATTTGCGAGCGCGAGACCATTCATATGAGGGCCACAATCACTGGCATGGACTTAGGCCATTACGTTCTGAGCCTCGGATTCAGTGAGGCAATGGATAAGCAGGCCGTCACTGGTACTCTTGAATAGATTATTATCTATAATACGGAACTGCATAGCGAGTCACCGTAGGGTGGTATGGTCTGAGTTAGAAGATCCCGTAGGATATTGGCTGACCTGGAGGAACAGGATAATGTCAGAATACCAATAAGGTTCGGATGAGATGGTGAGGATTGGAGGAGCCGATTGAACATGGTAAGGGATCTTGGTGGACAACATAACTATAGGGTGGATAGGCTGCTGCTGAGGCCCTTCCCATATAGATGCGAGAGTGGTGAGAGCATTAGCCATTTGATTCTCGTCCTGAGGGATATAGTGGTATAAGCATGAGATAAATTTCTCAGACAATCTACAGATAGCCTCAATGTAAGGACGGAGAGATTCTTCTTTAATTTCCTAATCTTCGACAACTTGACGGACAACCAGTGCTGAATCCCTAATGATAGTTATGCGGTGGGCCTAAACCTAAAGAAGAGCCTCAAGGCTAACTAGACAAGCTTCATACTCAGCGCTGTTGCTGGTGATAACAAATTCTAAGCGTTTAAATAATGGGATAATCTAGTTATCCGGCATAACGATGATGACCCCGAGGCCTGCTCCTCAACGGTTCACAGCACCATCGAAGTACATTGTCCGGATGTGGTCAAGGACTGTAACAGAGGCGAGTTGTTCATCAGGAAACTTTAAATTTTCCTCATAGTCAGAGCTAAGGGGTTGATTAGCCAGGAATTCAGCTATAGCCCACCCCTTAATGACCTTTCGGGTCACATACTCAATGTCAAACTCGGATAGGAGAAGCAACCATCAGGATAATTTATCGGCTAGAGTGGGGGATTGACAAAGAAACTTCATTGGATCAATCTTGCCCACGGCTTGGACACGATAGGATTGAAAATAATGTCGTAATTTCTTAGTAAGCCAAACTATGGCAGTGCAAGTCTTTTCCACAATCGAATATCGGGTTTCGTAATCTAATAACTTCTTACTCAAGTAGTAGATGGCGTGTTCATGCTTATCAGCATATTCCTGGACAAGCATGGCCCCGACAGAAGATTTCTTGATAGCCAAGTAAAGGATGAGCTATTTTCCTAGCATTGGGGGTGTCAAAATAGGTGGTTTAACAAGATATGCCTTGATTCGGTTGAATGCCATTTGGTAGTGATCATTCCATACTACGGGTTGCTGTTTTCTTAATAGCCTAAAGATGGGTTTGCAAATAGTAGTGAGATAGGCAATAAACCGACTAATATACTGCAAGGGCCCTAAAAATGATTAGACTTCTTTCTCCGTCTTAGGTGGAGGCATGTCCCTGATGGCTTTGGCCTTGTCTGGATCCATTTTAATTCCTTTCTGGCTAACCGCATGCCCCAATAATTTGCCCGAAGTAACCCTAAACATGCACTTTTTTGGATTTAGGTAGAGGTCATACTTTTCAATACGAGTCATGAACCTATCAAGAATATCATGGTTCTCTTCCCAAGCAGCGGACTTCACAATCATATCGTCCACATAAACTTCTACTTCTTTATGGATCATATGGTGCAAGAGGGCGGTTACGGTATGCTGATAAGTGGCCCTGACATTTTTCAACCCGAACGACATTACCTTGTAGCAATACACCTCCCATTCAGTGATGAATGGTATTTTGACTTTGTCGACAATATTAACCAGAATCTGATTATACCCTTAGAATTCATCCATGAACGAATATATAGCTACCCTAGCGGCGCTATCAATCAGGACATTCGTGTGCGAGAGTGGGAAGTCATCCTTCTATGAGGCTTTATTAAGATCTCGGAAATCCACACAGACCTGGACCCTACCATCTTTCTTCGGAACTGGGATAATGTTGGACAACCAAGTCAGGTATTCCACAACTTTGATGAATTGAGCTTCAATCAACCTTGAAACCTCTGTCTTAACTAGATTTGCCAAATTCGGTCTCAACCGGTAGAGCTTCTGCTTGACAGGCCGAAATTTATGGGATTCTATTTTTGGCAATTTATCGATCAACCCCAAGCATGTCTTCATATGACCAGGCAAAAGCGTTAACATGATCTTTAAGCACTTTTATAATCTCACTTTTTTCCTCGTGAGTTAAATATTTGGAAATGGTCACCATTTTATGGTTGTCATCTGTACTTAGGTTTATTTCACTTCATGATGTATCACTAATGCTAAAAATATTATGCATATTGTTATGTGAATGCATGGATCCATTAGGAAAGACATCAAACAAGTAAGCAGAACAAGA
This sequence comes from Euphorbia pulcherrima, assembly GCA_947683365.1. Classification (NCBI taxonomy): domain Eukaryota; kingdom Viridiplantae; phylum Streptophyta; class Magnoliopsida; order Malpighiales; family Euphorbiaceae; genus Euphorbia; species Euphorbia pulcherrima. The sequence continues at coordinate 77,177,520 of CANTUS010000001.1, read as the reverse complement.
GTTATTCACTACATTAAAAGCCTCGTAAGCAGCATTGTTCGCATCAAACACATTAGAAATATTAAGAATTACATCATCCATATCCTCATCCACAGGCAGAGGGGCTTTAGCAGCAATATCAATAGGAGGAGCATCCTCTGTATTTTCTGTCAGAATGGCACCTAGGTTGTGATCTAGAGCAATCTTTTAGGCAATGGTGAGCGATGACCCCCTGGATAGGTTGGCTTTCTCGGTGAGAGCCCTGGCGAGCTTCCCTACTATTACTATCATAGCATCTTCTACCCCGGTTCTCCTACCCTTCTAGCCTTTCTTCATTAGCAGCGCTATAGCTTCAGTCACGGTTGCTACAACATTTTCAATTTCTAGATCGATAGACTCTTCACTACTTCCCTCAAGCTTATTTTCAGGATGCATCTTACCTTTTCCCTTAGCCTCATTAGAAATAACATTAACATGTGCATTAGGTTCAGCGGGCTTAGGTTCGACCGAAACTATCATGCGACCGGTCTCGAGGTTGTAGACATCTTTAAAAATCTCAAAGCCATGTCAGATTTTTCCGCCATACTCGATCGGCTCAGGCTCTCCCTTATAAGGCCTCTTGCCTTGGATTTCACAAATAGTGACTATACGGTAGTAGCAAGAGGGGACGCGGCGATAGGCTTTTCTAGGCTTATATCCTAATCCAGCTCGATGGGTAAGGGTTTTCGGCTTCAATGCTTCAACAATTCCCTGCTCATGTTTTCCTCCACCTCTGCCAAGCTTGTAACTAGATTTCTTCATCAGTTTACCCATAGTAGCATGAAGGTAGTTGTGCCAAATGGGAGGAGATTTCTGAGCTTAGCTAATCACGATAATTTAAAGGCCTCCTTCTAAACTAGCTTTAGCTTCCATAACATCTATAATGGAAGCGGGATCGACCTCTATGGTCACCATTCTGTCTTCATGAATAAGCTTAATTTTTTGGTATAGTGTGGAGGGAATGACGCCCAAATCATGAAGCCACGGGCGGCCAACCAACAGAGAATAGGTAACAAGAATGTCAAGTACAGTAAAGCATACACTGCTTGCCACACCTTCTACAGTGACTTCTGCCTCAAAGGTTCCAATTATATTTCGCTTTGAATCATCATAAGCTCTAATAATAGAGTTGGATTTTTCAATCATGTCCTCCGACAGTCCCAGATGAGGAAGGATTTTTAGAGGACATAGATTTAGAGTAGAGCCATTATCTACCATGACACATAGGATAACCTTATTGAGGACTAGGATTCGGATGAATAAGGCCCTATTGTGATCCCTACCCGCGAGTGGAAGATCAAAATGGTCGAATACAATCTTAGGCCCTTTTCTCGGGGGAATGCCTTCTCTAACCGTGGCATACATCTCAATGACCGAGGTGGTTAGATTAGCTTCTAAATCGAGAAGCCATTTAACCAAGCCCTTATGATGCCCTTCGGAGTTGATTACCAACTGCCAGATACTATAACGGGCTTAGGTGTTTTTTAGCTAGGTAATGAGAGGGTCAACCTCAAGACTGGTCAGGACAGGTGGAGGTAAAGAAGGGGGTCTCATGGTAGTTCCAACCCTGCTAGGAACCGAGTGTTTGCTTAAGCGGAGATATTGGTATTTAGGCTGATACACATGGCCACTCTGAGTAATGTTAAGAACATCATCGAGCAAGATACTCTTAGTGGCTCATTTTTCAAACTGATACTATTGCTTCTCATTGTCTGAATCTTGGTTTTGTAGCTCATACTTATCCGCGCTAAAAAGGTCATTTTGATCAACCTTGAATAATTCGGTGCTTACGGCCTTGGTCTTTTAAGCTACTTCGTCATTACCATCGAAGTAGTCCTCCTTCAAAATAAAGGAATCTACACTGAATAGTGGTTTTTTCTCAACTTTCATTCTTTTTGCCATAAATGGCTGAGACCTGCGGCTTTCTTGCTTTGGCTGGTTTGGGCCAACTTCCATTCCCTAGACAGAGTTGACCCCTGGGTTGGCTTGATTGATTAGGTTAAAAACCAAGTAAGACAGGAGACCCGGACTGATGACTAGGATAGAGTTATGATTGTCTGACCTCCAAGCAAGGAGATCAAAGATTGTGGCTTCAGATAAACCAAACTGGACCATGCCAAACTTGTTCCCAAAATTTGGCAAAGGATTATTCATAATGCTTGGAATTCTGTCAGATTTAGTGATCTTTGCTTCGCTAACCAAATGTTGAATTGTAGAGAGCAGGGCTTTACAATTGTTGGTTTGGTGCCCTATATGAACATGATAGTTATAGAAGTTGTTCTTGTCCTCGGGTCTAGGCGATTTGTATTCCTGAAGGGACTAGATGAAACCTACTTCTCTTAAACGCTGAAAGATGACTCGTAGAGGCAACTTATAAGGGTTAGCTAAAATAAAGGGGAGGGGGACGAGGAGGCTAGATTACGGTAACTGTTGGAGGAGTTAAAGTGATTGCAAGAGGTACAACGGAGGTTTAAGAAATGGCTTGAACTGCAGTCCATACTTTAGGCTTAGTTAGTGCTGGGTCTGAGGGTTGAGTTTCATTATTTTTTCTGAACCATGGTTTTCCGGCTTTTTCAGCCTTTTCACGTTTTGCCTCACGCTCAATCTTCTTAGCTTTCTCGAATACAACCTTGTAGGATAGGAAAGAATCAGTAGCCATTTCTTTACGGAACAGAGGGAGAGACCCTTTGAGGAGTTTGACGATTATTTCATCGAAACTTAGCTTAGATTTCATTAAGACCTGGGTTGACATCCACCGATTAAAGTATTATTTAAAGGTTTCATTGGGCATTTGATGGACCCTCTCAAGATGTTGGAGGGTCATTTCCATCATATATTAAAACCATAATGCACTTTTAATGCCTCAGATAAAAGATTCCAGTTAGCAATAATATGCTGTGGCAAGGTGTGATACCATTCGAGGGCAGGGCCCCGAAGGGAGCAAAGAAACATTTCAGCAAGCACCTTATCACTTAACTTCTTCACGCACATTATTCTTTCATACATTATAATGTGAGAGGCAGGTGCTCCAAAACCATCATAATGAGCCATATTCGGTATAGTAAAATTATCAGGGACCCAGTCTTCATCTCTTTTAGGTTTTTTAGCGTCGATGAGGCAGTTAATATAAGCTTGGATCTCGGGTGTCACGCCCGAAGCCTGTATGACCTAGTCACTGACCGATTTATGAGGGATAGTTAGTGCTTCGGGTGTCGTACCCAGAGAATATGTGACCTGGTCATCGACAATTTGAGAAGCTATCATTTGTCAAACAAAAGCGGCTACCTGAGGTGTCACACCTAGTGGTTACGTGACCTAGTCGTTGAGTGTTGGAGATAGCGATGGATGAATGGTCAGCTGGCTAGTAAAAGGATTCTGGGAGTAGGTGGTACCCTTGGGTGTTATAATGAACTGCGGATGAGTGAAAGAGATTAGTGGCTGAGAAGCTGGGCACTAATGAGTAAATACCAAAGGGGCAGAGCTTTGAGCGAAAGGTCTTGGATTAAAAGGTACAATTGATGGAATAGTCAAAGTTGAAAGAAAATTTAAAGTTTGCCCAAACTGGAATAGGCTTGCCATGCGCTGGGTTGATTGAAAAATAGGTGCAATAAGTCTTATCCCTACCGGACCGATCAACATCTGTGCTGAACCATTCTGGGCCTGAATATCGGATGTTGATACTCATTCGGAATTTCTATCTTCGAGAGCTTGCTTAATGGCAGCCTGAACAGTGGTCTGGATAGAAGCCTGAAAAGATCCAAGTTTAGGAATTGCACCATAGCACTAGCAAAGTCAAAGCTAAACGGTGGCTGGGATCCTATTCCTGAGCTAGAAGTAGGGCCGACTGGCTCTTCGGGAGGAGGGGTCCCTTCATTTCTTCAAAAAGACATGGCTGGCTGAGAGGGGCTCTAGCTTAACTAAACTTGTTCCAAATCTAACTCCCCACTGGAATTAGTGTGTGGAATCCCTTTGACTTCTCTGGTGATAATCAGGGTGAGAGGATGACGAATCAAATGGTGTTCTATCCTTTTCTAAACTGGGGTGTGACGATCAGCCCGCCTCCTCTTAGCTAAAACGGTAGGTAGTGGCTCAGACCATGAATGGGTTTGTAAATGGTATGGATGGTATGTATGCCCTTTTGTTTTTAGAAGCAGTGTATGATACGTATGGCTGTACGTAGATGTGGTTAGAGATGGCTTATCCCTCCAACATATGCGGGACGTTTATATCTCACATCATACACAGCGATATATGGTGACGCAACAGAGGCATAAGAGAAGTCCTATGTGTGTTGCTAAACTTCTTCCACGGGCGGAAGTAGTAAGGTTAAGTTAATTCATTTTTGGCTCTTAAAGCTAATGAATGGGGGTGCATGATCACAAAGCACATAGCATGCAAATCGTCCCTCTTCTAACCTTATGACTCCCGCATAATGCCTCTTTGGAAGGATGGAGTTTGGCCTCTTCACCGGTAATGGCGAAAGAAGTGCATCCCAAATGTTTTTATTTGTTTTGGTAATCCTAAGGGGATGAACTGCTAAGGTTTTTCTACCACGGCTTTGTTATGTGGTTTGTTGATGTAGATGGTTCTTGTTTACCTTGATTCCACATTACTCAACCACTCCCTAAATAGGTGTGATCGTAGTAGTTTATGTGTTGGTTAAAATGAGTGATCCACCCACTAGGTATCTTCAATTCCAACAGGGCATGAGTGATACTTTCGTGAGCTTCTCAAGTAAAATGGGGCACCTAAAAATTACGGAACTATATACACACGTAAGGATAAAACGTTATAAAAAAGAATGAAGTTTTAATTTGGCCAATGATTTCAATACATCATCAAAATCCTTTAAACTTGTTGAAAATTTTAAGTTTCAAGTTTAAAGAGATCATCTTCAGCAGAGTCGCCACTGTGAGCTGGCGACGTTTTACGCCGCCGCTGCGAAGCCAGGCCAGTGGGCCGGCCTCTTAAAATAATGGGGAAGTGAGTGATGTGATTGGGAAATGGTTTTGCATATTTTAATGCCCCAAAGGTACGAGATTGAAATCTCGTACTTAAAACAGAGTCGCTACCCGGTTCAGCTCAATCGAGAAATTTTTGGTACGATTTTCCCACCAGGTGGTTGGACCATACCTTAAGTAGAGATTCCGAGTTTAGATGATGTTAATTATTTTTTATTAGGCCAAGTTAAAATATTTTATTCTTTCTTAATCGGTTTAATCCATCCTATTTATTTATGTTTTTGGTTATTATGTCTTTTTCACGTTTATCAAGCAATCGAAGTGATAACTAAATTATTACAGCTATCCAAAAATAAGTACGGAAAATAAAATTATTACAAAGCTTCACAATCCTATACATATTGCTATGCGATAAATGAAATACCCGAAGGCCTAATATACGTCTACCTGCAGAAGATGGTTAGCACAGATACGACACGTCGTACTATATATCTCACGAACCACGTATAATTAGCAAGCCAAACAAGCCCCGAGTTAGTGTGAACATGGCATATTTTATTTACAATACTATAAAGCTCGGTTGGATGGCTAAAATGATATTTGAATGGCGTTTGTAGGAAAATTCCATTTAACCAAATTTTAGCCTCGATCGTTGTTTTAACCGGATTATTAGTGAAAATGCCACATGTTATGGGGCGGGGTCTATTTTTAGAAGGTTTTGGACCTCCATCATTGCACTGTGTATCGTAGCTTTGAAAAATAAACTAGGTCAGAAATGAACAAAATAAAAATAGTTATCCAGAAAGTCATGCCGCCAATGATATGGCTGATGCCGCCTGTGACATGGTTAATGCCGCCGATGACATCAATGATGTCACTGGTGACATCAACATGTAGGCAGGCTACATGGCTTTCTGGTTACCATAAACAAAGGGCCCCATAAGAAAGTGAGGTCTCTGGGGAATGTGATGTCACTAGCGGTATCAGTGATGTCTTTAGCGATATGAGTGATATCGTCGGCGACATCACATGTCTCGGGCCACTTCAATTTCTTGCGGCAGCAGTAAAAAACAACCAAAAACTCAAAAATAGACACAAATCAACAATAGTCAGTATAAATCAGTAATATTAATGCCAAAGAGCTATGAGACTCAGAATTTTTACCTCGGGGTCTTGAATCCACCTCTTCATGAACTAATAAATGTCTCCGGGGAGCTTGCATCACTGATTTAGTAATAAATTTAAGAGTTTTTGGGTCTCTAATTCCAATTAAATTGATTTTAACTATAAGACCTACTAATTTTAAGCTCACGATCAGAGAGTTTAAAGAAGAAAAACCAGGAAAAATGGATCAGAATCCTTTTTCCTGCCTTATCTAATTCTTATCTCACTAAATTCTATTTTCTCCTTCTAACATTAAGTTTCCAATCTTAGATGATTTTTCTCCCCCTCTCCCTAAAGCCTAATGTGTATTTTTATAGGCAGAATGTGGTGGTTTTTGAGATCTTTTTGACCGATTCCACCAAAAGTAGCAAAAAAGTTATCTGTGCAGGGGCCTGTTTCGGGCCATACCGCCAGCAAGCAGATAGCCAGCGGGCCCATAAGCCCAAAAAGTCATAAAAAGTGGTTAAAACTGGGTCAAAAGGCATCTTTTTAAATTTTAATGATATTTTAATAGGTATTTTTTAATTTAGATGTAAATCATCGCTTCAAGCTCCTTTAGGACGAGTTATCGGCCACGCCGAACTAGATTCTACCAAGTATCAAATTCGTGAGGAATATTATATTGGTAATAAAAATTCTAAAGAGAACTTTTATTATGAGGTATTAAATTCGGGGACACGTCATCATCGTCTCGCGAGGGGGATTACAAAATACCGTGCTCATACTAGGTCTAAAGAAAGATAGTGAAATCGACGCTGCTTTAGCCAGCGTATTGCTGTTAGAGGATGTGTGGAGGGGAGTAGGAAGCAGCGGAGAGACCGTGCCACCCACTTTGGAATCTCTAAATAGCATTGCCCAAAAGATTGCTCTCACTCAGATAACTGTATTTGACACAGTTGAATAACTTAACATCATTATGCTTGGACTACCAACATTAACATCTCTAAAGAATGCTGTCTTGGAGTATCTCGGGCTATATGTTGATCAACCAGCAAGGAAAGCTTGCTCCGTGGATGAAAGCATTAGAGACCTTCATGGACTTTTCTGTGCTAGACTCAAGGCACAGGAAGATAAGGTGCACAAAGGGCTTATTAAAAAGTTTGATGGTCAGTTGGAAGAGATCAAAAAATTTATAGCTTTGCTGGATTCAATCTCAAGAAAAGTAGATGCAAATTCTGACAAGCTGGACTCAATCTTGATTGCTATAAATGAAGATATGAAGCAAATAGTCTAGGAAATGGAAGAGACGAATGACTCACCACATGGCAGCATAAAGGTTGCAATCATTTCAGAAGTTGTATCTTTAAAGGCTGAATTAGTGGAGGCTATGAATAGGATGAAGGTTGTTGATCCTGATATTGAGATGGAGGACATCAAGAATGTACCCCCAGTTCACTCCAAGCTAAATATGCTTAGAAATTTAGTAAATGGTCTAAACAATGAAAGGAAGAAGGATAGAGAACATATTATCCTCATTCTCCGGAAGTTCAACTCCTACTTGGAGTCTCAAAGGCGTATGAATGGAGGACCGATGCTGCCCCAAAATTTTTAGAGTGTAATAATCATTTTGCAATCTTCAATGCTATTTTTAAACTTATTTTTGTTAAAGTAATTCTACTAAACCTTAATTGCTAACGTCCACAAATTAAACAATTGTGCAGACAGGAGGGCGGTGGACGACAACATCATCATAGTTTATAAGTTGCTTCTATCTTTAACTAGGATGGCAATTAAGTGCATGAATTTGGTGAATCAATAATGTACTTTTTATAAGACTAAAATTTGTAAACACTCTTCGTTTAAATTAAACTCTCAAACAAAGCTAATATACTTTGATGCCTCAAATTAGTTTTTGACCAATTCAACCCATCATTTTCACCGTTAATTAAAACATAACTTTTTGTTAGACTATACTCGATATTCGTAATTATAGAAAAAATTCGCTCCTTAACTAGAAACAACATCGATTATGGGACCATTTCCATCTAAATAAATACAACCAAAATTAGGGGTGAATACATTTTGATTTAGTGTTGCATACCATAATTCGGGAGATAGCATTATTAATTAAGCATGTTGCCTTGTTTAATGAGAAAAGTACGCAAAATGACCTTCATAAACAATGTAAATAACACCTCATGATTAGGTGACACAATTTATGTCCAAATTCAAATGTGTTACAAGTACAAATGGACATTGCACATACAGGCTAAATGATTGAAATTTAGACACTTAGTACTTCTACAACTCATAATAACTAGAAGAATAAGTAACAAACCTTGTTTCCACCAGTAACAAACTGCCGTTTGATTAAGTTGGAAGAGAAAAAGGTTCAAATACCACTATAACATACTTATTAGAAGGGTTGAGGAGCCTTTATGGTAACTGTGACTAAGCCCAGTCATGTAAAAAGTAAAAACACCATTACATGGAAAAGCTATCCCATTTGAGCTCCTAGTGGCTTTTCCATGTAATGGTATATTCGTGAGATACCACATTTTGGATATAACCCCAACACTAACTCCTTTAGTTGTCAATGTGGGATGTTTTTTACATGTATTGTAAAAAGAAATCAGTCCCAAACTTCCATTACACAAATAACTGCAAAAACTTGTTACATAAAATACCCTTTGTACGCTATAGATAATAATCCTATTAAAACTCTAACATAATTAGATTTCCTAATTGGATAATGCTTATTCCTAACATACCATAAAACCAAACCGGTGAGTAATAAAACACAATCAAAATGCAAAAATATTGTAAGAATTTTTTACCGCTCTAACTTTTTTTCCCTGCAGACAAATACATTTAAGTTCTCGAAGAAGTACCGGGGTAGTGCGCCGGGTCGGGATTATTTTTATAGCAATTTTGTGGTTAGGGGACTCGGTGTCACTTAGGTGGACTAACTAATAAAACAAAGTAATTAATGGCTTTGATCCTAATTCTATATATTTTTTCTTCGAGGAGAGGGAGAGAGTGAATAAGCTTGGACGGTAGATCCAATACAGTGCTTCTTGGATCGGACATCATTGATTTCGATAGACATTCTATTAGGAAGCAACTTGAAGTAACCCTATCCGACTTAATGAATTACATAAGATAACTTGCAATTGGTCCCAATTTTGGTTTATTCTCAACTTAAAAGAGCACAGTGATTCATTGAGCATGCTAGTGTCATCTTTCGGGCTTGTGGGCAGAGTCGGGGTGATTTTTCAAGAAATTCTATGGTAGTGGGACTTGGTGTGACTTAGGTCGACTAACAGTGGAAACAAAGCATTTTATAGCTTGGATCCTAATTATTTTAATTTTTTCAATGCAGATGGAAAGAACGAATAGGTTTGATCATTAGATCCATTACTGAGTTTGCGGGAATGAGCCGAGTTGATTTCTATAGCCATTCTATTGAGGAGCGACTTGAAGTCACTCCATCCAACTTAATGCATTACATTAGTTAATATGTGATTGATCCCTATTCCATTTTACTCTCAGGTTAGGGGGAGGAAAGGATTATTAGAGCATGAAAGTTAATTTTTTCTGGCTCGTGGGTAGAGCCAGGAAGGTTTTTAAAGCAATTTTATGGCCGTGGGACTTGGGGTCACTAAGGTCGACTAACGGTTGGAACAAATAATTAATAACTTAGGCCCTAATTTATTTTATCTTTCTCGAGTGAGTGTGAGAATGAATAAGTTTTATCGGTAGATCCATTTTTTAGCTGTAAGGACGGGCCTAGTTGATTTCTATAGCCATTCTATTATAGAGCAACATAAAGTATCTTTATCTGACTTAATGATTTATACAAGATAATCTGCAATTGGCCCTAGTATCATTGTACTCCCAGGTGAAGGAGAGGAAAATGATTAACTAACAATGCTGGTTTCCTTTTTAGGGCCGGTGGGTAGAGTCGGGATGGCTTCTAAAGCAGTTCTATGGTGATGGGACTTGATGTCACCAAGGTCCACTAACGGTTAAACAAAAATAATTCATAAGTTGCATTCTAATTCTTCTTTTATTATCTCTCTGAGGAATGGGTAGATCCACTATTGTGAATGTAGGAAAAGATCCAGTTGATTCTACAGCCATCGCCATCGTAATACGGAGCGACTTGAAGTAACTTTATCCGACTAAATTAATGAATTAATTAAGATACTTAGGAATTGGTCAAAATATCACTTTATTCTCAGGTTAAGGAGAGCATAATTATCAATTGAGGATGCTAGATTCATTTTTCGGTCTCGTGGGCAGGGACGGGATTATTTTTATAGCAATTTTATGGTCGGGGGACTTGGTGTCACTTAGGTGGACTAACTGATAAAACAAAGTAATTAATGGCTTTGATCCTAATTCTATATATTTTCTCTCCGAGGAGAGGGAGAGAGTGAATGAGCTTGGATGATAGATCCAATACGGTGCTTCTTGGATCAGGCGAAGTTGATTTCTATAGACATTCTATTAGGGAGCGACTTGTAGTAACCTTATCTTACTTAATGAATTACATAAGATAACTTGCGATTGGTCCTAATTTCATTTTATTCTTAGGTTAAAAGAGGAAAGTGATTCATTGAGCATGCTAGTGTCATCTTTTGGGCTTGTAGGTAGAGTCGAGATGTTTTTTAAGCAATTCTATGGTAGTGGGACTTGGTGTGACTTAGGTCAACTAACGGTGGAGAAATTCATAGCTTAGATCCTAATTATTTTAATTTTTTTGATACGGATGGAAAGAATGAATTAGATTGAGCATTAGATCCATTACTGGGATTGCGAGAATGGGCCGAGTTGATTTCTATAACCATTCTATTGGGGAGCGACTTGAAGTCCCTCCATCCGACTTGATGCATTACATTATTTAATATGTGATTGGTCTCTATTCCATTTTACTCTTAGGTTAGGGGGGGAAAAGGATTATTGGAGCATGAAATTTAATTTTTTCTGGCTCGTGGGCAGAGGCAGGAAGGTTTTTAAAGCAATTCTATGGCCGTGGGACTTGGGGTCACTAAGGTTGACTAACGGTTGGAACAAAATAATTAATAAATTAGGCCCCAATTCATTTTATCTTTCTTGAGTGAGTGTGAGTGTGACCGGATGACCTTTTCCCTGCCCGCGAGGGCTAATTGAGATGCACCGAACGGGGGGGAATAACAACTAGCGCTGTGAAGCGTGCCGAGGGATTGATCCTCATTTTAGGCATGATGAAAGCACTGATGTCGCTGTTGAGTTTAAGTTCAATTTAGGTGTTTAAAGAATACAAGATCGAAATCCCGCACTTAAAATAGAGTCGTCACCCGATTCAGCTCAATCGGGAAATTTTGGTACAATTTTCCCACCAGGTGGTAGACTGTACCTTAAGTAGAGATTTTAAGTTCGGATGATGTTATCTATTTTTCATTAGGCCAAAGTAAAATATTTCATTCTTTCTTAGTCGGTTTAATCCATCCTATTTATTTGTGTTTTAGGTTATTATATTGTTATCGTGTTTATCAAGCATCAAATAAATCATTACAGTCCTCCAAAAGTAAATGCAGAAATTGAAATTATTACAGAGCTTTTAAATCCTATACATTCTCTATGCGATGAATAAAATACCCTAAGGCCTAACATACATCTACCTATAGAAGATGGTTAGTATAGATACGTCAAGTCATACGAGATATATCACGAATCATGTATAGTTAGCAAACCGAATAAGACTCAAGTTAGCATGAACATGGCATAAACATTTATATAGTTATGAAGCCCGGTTGGATGGCTAAAATGAGATTTGAACGGTGTTTGAGGAAAATTCCTTCTTTTAACCAAATTTTAGACTCGATTGTTATTTTATCCGGATTATTAGTGAAAATGCCAAATGGTATGGGGTAGGGTCTATTTTTAGAAGGTGTTGGACCTCCATCGTTGCATTGCGTATCCTAGCTTTAGAAAATAAACTAGGTCGGAAAAGAAAGAAATAAAATAGCTGTCCAGAAGGCCATCCCATCGGCGACATGTCTGATGCCTCCGGCGACATCAGTAATGTCACTAGAGGCATTAGTCTATAAGCAGGTTGCATAGCTTTCTGAGTACCACAAAGAAAGGGTCTTACAAGAACATGAGGCCTTTAGGGAATGTGATGTCACTAGCGGTATCAGTGATGTCTCTAGCAACATGAGTGATACCGCCGGTGATATCACATGTCTCCGATGACTTTAATTTCTTGCAGCAGCAGCAGGTAACGGTTGAAAAATGGCCGAAAGCCCAAAAAGAACACAAATTAACAAGAATCAGCATAAACTAGTAATATTAATGCCAAAGAGCTTTGTGACTCAGGATTTTTACCTCGAGGCCGTGAATTCACCTCTTCGTGAACCAAGAAACACCTCCGGGGAGCTTGTAATGATGATTTAGTTGTAAATTGGGTACTTAAGTCTCTAAATTCCTATTTAGATTGATTTTAATCTAATGTCTACTGATTTTAAACTCACAATCAGAGAGTTCAAAGAAGAAAAACCAAGAAAAATGGATTCAAATCCTTTTTTTCCTACCTTTTCTAATTCTTATCTCACTAGAACTAGTTTCTCACTTTAGAATTCTGTAAGTTCTAATTTCAGATTAATCTCCTCTTCTTTTTCTAAAACCTAAGGTGTGTTTTTATAGGCAAATTGGGGTGGTCTTCGAGACCTTTCAGCCATTTTCACCAAAATGGCAAAAAAGAGACTATCCCAAGGAGGAAGAAGAAAGCTGTCTGCAGAGCCCGATTTGGCCATGTCACCAGCGATATGGCTGATACCACCGGCGGTATAGGGCAATGCCGTTAGCAACATCAACTTTCAAAAAGCTGACTGCCAGCGGGCCCACAGGCCTGAAAAGCTGCCAAACACGGGTCAAAGGGGTCAAAGCAGGATTTTTAAATTTTAAAAATATTTTAATAGGTATTTAGAGATTTGATTAATTAGGGTGTAAATCATCGATTCAACCTCTCACCGAACGCGTTATCGGCCACGCCGAACTAGATTCTAGCAAGTATAAAGTTCACAAGGAACATTATATTGGTAATAAAAATTCTAAAGAGAACTTTTATTTTAAGGCATCATCATTATCTCGTGAGAGGGACTACAAAATCAGTGCTCACAGGCTGGCCCACAGAGGACCCCTACTGCCACATGTCAGTATGATCGCATGAAAGAGTAATGGATAGGAATGATACCTGATGGATGACTGGTTTTCCCTTGATCAGACTTGTGCTTTGTGGAAAGGATGCCCCTTGGTTGGACTTGATCCTTGTGGAGAGATTGCCCCTTAGTCGGACTTATGCTTTGTAGATTGGTTGCCCTTTGGTCAGACTTATGCTTCGCGGAGAGATTGCCCCTTGGTTGGACTTATGCTTTATGGATTAGTTGCCCCTTGGTCGGACTTATGCTTTGTAGAGTGGTTGCCCCTTAGTCGGACTTATGCTTCATGGATTGGTTGCCCCTTCGTCGGACTTATGCTTTGTAGAGTGGTTGCCCCTTGGTCGGACTTATGCTTCGTGGATTGGTTGCCCCTTGGTCGGACTTATGCTTTTTAGATTGGTTGCCCTTTGGTCGGACTCATGCTTTATGGATTGGCTGCCCTCTGGTCGGACTTATTCTTTACGGAGAGATTGCCCCTTAGTCGGACTTATGCTTTGTGGATTGGTTGCCCCTTGGTCGGACTTATGCTTTGTGGAGAGATTGCCCCTTGGTCAGACTTAAGCTTTGTGAATTGGTTGCCCCTTGGTCGGACTTATGCCTTGCAGAGTGATTGCCCCTTAGTCGGACTTATGCTTTGTAGATTGGTTGCCCCTTGGTCGGGCTTATGCTTCACGAAGAGATTGCCCGTTGGTCAGACTTATGCTTTGTGGATTGGTTGCCCCTTGGTTGGACTTATGCATTACAGAGAGATTGCCCCTTGGTTGGGCTTATGCTTTATGGATTGGTTGCCCCTTGGTCAGACTTATACTTTGCGGAGAGATTGCCCCTTGGTCAGACTTATGCTTTGTTAATTGGTTGCCCCTTGGTCGGACTTATGCTTTGCAGAGAGATTGCCCCTTGGTCGGACTTATGCTTCAGGGAGAGATTACCCCTTGGTCGGACTTATGCTTTGTGGATTGGTTGCCACTTGGTCGGACTTATGCTTCACAGATTGATTGCCCCTTGGTCGGACTTATGCTTTATGGATTGGTTGCCCCTTGGTCGGACTTATGCTTTACGGAGTGATTGCCCCTTGGTCGGAATTATGCTTTGTGGATTGGTTGCCCCTTGGTCAGACTTATGCTTTATAGAGAGATTACCCCTTAGTCAGACTTATGCTTTGTGGATTAGTTGCCCCTTGGTCGGACTTATGTTTTGTGGATTGGTTGCCCCTTGGTCGGACTTATGCTTTGCGGAGAGATTGCCTCTTGGTCAGACTTATGCTTTATGGATTGGTTGCCCCTTGGTCTGACTTATGCTTTGCAGAGAGATTGCCCCTTGGTCGGACTTATGCTTTATGGATTGGTTGCCCCTTGGTCAGACTTATGCTTTGCAGAGAGATTGCTCTTTGGTCAGACTTATGCTTTGTAGATTGGAGTGTAGTTCCTACAATAAGCAATCAGTAAAAGATTAGACTGATTCATGAATGACGTTTTTATTGCTTGATCAATTTTGTGAAACAAAAATATTTTTGCCCCTTCGATCAACAGTAAAAACATAATAATAAAAAGGTGCAAGGGTTTTAGAAGTCTTAGGGGGTGATAGAATGGTGGTTGAAAGTGACGTGTACAGGGTCGTGTTATAATCTTGGAGGAGTGAACCCAAAAGCGACATGTACAGGATCATGTCGGGACCTTCAGTTGGCATTCTGGGGGTGAACCCAAAGGGTGATACGTACAGAGACTGTATCAGGGACCTTCAGTTGGCATTCTGAGGGTGAACCCAAAGGGTGATACGTATAGAGACTATATCAGGGACCTTCAGTTGGTGCTCTGGTGGTGAACCCAAAGGGTGATACATACAGAGACTGTATTAGGAACCTTCAATTGGTGTTCTAGGGGTGAACGCAAAGATTTATATATATCGGGTCATGCCGTAATCTCCGGGTAGCATATAAAATGAGCATATTCAGTTTGTATTTATGGATTGTACCTGTGAATAGTAGAGTGAGAACAAGATTAGACAGATTTTAGATGACGTTTTACTGCTTGATCCATTTTGTGAAACAAAAATATTTTTGCCCCTTCGATTAATAGTAAAACCATAATGATAAAAAGTACAAGGTTTTAGAAGTCCAGGGATGTCGGGTGAAGCCAGGATTTTGCTGAGGATGGCTGAAAAAAAAGCATGGAAAGAGTTAATATCGCCGACGACATGAATGATGTTGCTGGCAGTTTAAGGTGATGTCACCGGCGATATGAGTGCCATATGGCATCTTTGAATGGTCAAACAAATTCAAAATTCAAATCGGATGAGGCGATGTCACTGGAGGCATGAATGATATCGCTGGCGGTATAGATTAATGCCGTCGGTGGCATGAATCAGGCAGATTCAGATAAATTTAAACTCCTTGAATTTTGCGTGGGTATTTAAAAGGAAGTAAAACACTCTTCCTTCCTTTCTACAGAAACCGTACCCCCCCTTCTCCATTCTTCTCCAAATCTTTCACTTTCTTTGTTATTCCAATCATAAAGAGAATTGACATACCCTTCAAGGGAAATCCACTAAGGCTAGGGAGAGTCTGCCTGATTCCTCTGTCAAGCAGCTAAAACTTCTCTAGGTTCCTGTTGCTTACTGGTTGAAGGAGACGGCCAAGATGTATGGGTATGGGATCAATTCCCCCATCACTAACCTAACCCCTGAGAAGGAAAAACATCTTTCCTCCATCCAGGTAATCCTGTAAAACTTGAAATTCTTCTTTTTGGGTTAAGTTTTGATTCAGCCTTAGGCTCAAAATCGTGCCATAAGAGGAGTTATAAGGGTGAAATAGATTGATTAGAAACTGATATTGCATGTTTTAGGTTTGATTTTTACTTTTTTTAGGCTTATGGTTTGATTAATTGTGATTTTGTTGTTTTAGCGCGATGGGTGCGATTTTTAGGGCATAACAGGTTCTGCCCGCAGGTTGTGATATCGCCGGTGACATGAGCGATGTCGCTAGTGGCATCGGGCCTTGTAAAAAGGCCTAGGAAGGCATGCTATCATTTTTGCTTAAGGTGATGCCGCCAGCAATATCATCCATACCGCCAGCGGTATGGATGATGTCGCCGGTAACATCGCTTCTAGCAGAGGCGACATCAGCAGCCTTCCAGCATGTATTAGTGATGAGAAAATAAATAGGGACTTATCTATTTTGCTTCTAATTTTTGCAGCCACACAGACTTACCTACACTAGAGGTATGGGCAACATTAGCGAGTGGTGGCAGCATATTTTGAAAAAGGATCCTGAACTTATGCTAGCCATCAATAAGACGAGCTTTGAGGACTTGGCCCAAATCATGCCGATGTTAATGCCAAAGCTTCCCATCCGGCTGTGATGGCTCTTATAGAGAGGTGGTCTGAAACCACTCATACCTTTCACTTCTCATTTAGGGAGGTGATAATCACGCCGTCTAATATTATAGCTATGACTGGGCTCTCCAAGACGGACGTGGTCATTCGTTTTATCGCCTATATGGATAAATATCACACCAAGAGGCCCATGGTGAGGCGAGTGAAGGAGCTATTAGGTTTAAAGCCTGTCTCAGTGTGACTATCTTATGGTGAGCTGCACCAACACTGGACTAAACCGGATGTAGGGCCCGAGGATGATAGAGATGCATGTATCCGCTCCTTCGTGGTTTCCTTGCTCACTGTGCTTTTTTCCCAGTTTTAGGGAGCAAGATCAACTATGGGCTAATATCCACCGTGGAGGATGTAGCGGGCATCAGGAAGAAGAATTGGCCGCGAGCCATCCTGGGGCAGATGTATCATAGTCTGGATACGGGAGCCCAGAAGAAGGTAAAGGCTCTTCGTCTCTGCCATCTACTACTTCAGTTATACCCTCCTTGGAAGCATTTTACTTAATTGTGCATGTCTCATCTACTATGGATGTTTATTTTGAACTGATTAATTATTCCTTATATAGGCCCAGGCTTTTGAGCACTAGATCCTCCCGCCGGTTGAGTTCAAGATGACCGTGCTATTGGGTTCTCATTTTCTAGCCCACTAGTCCGATGGTTTTAGCAGGAAGGCCAAGTACCCCATGATGTACAGGGAGATCCTGAGAAGTGCACGATTGAGCTCGATATGCGATATTTTGATTTAGGCTTTGTTTCACGCTTAGAACAAAACATTAGTAAACAGAAAGTGTTTATAGATTTACATTATACTTACATCGGTTGTTTTGGTCGATTGTGGGTGCAGCTTATCTTGGACCCATTTGATGGGGTGGAGAACCTGTTGGAAGTTATGAGGGTTAGGAAGGAGGTGGATGACTGTTGTTTATCATAGAGTGCCCCTTGTCCTAGCAGTGGTACTTGGCGGAGTGTTTTCGGGGCTGGAGGTTTGTCCCTATCGGCGATAGACCGGTGCCAGCCAATCCTCCAAAAGGCCTTTGGTGGCTCCATCTGGTGATTATATCTATAGTTGACCAAGCCGATTATATCAAGGGGAATGGCTGGGTTATTTCGAGCATTCTAGGCTCCTACAAGTGGCTCCAGCAGTGCCTACTCCCCCTGTGCCCCTACATCTGTAGGAATGATACAATCGAGTACTATAATGAGCAAAGGCTGGAGGAGGAGAAGAGGCGGCTCAAAGGGACAGTGGATGTCTAAGAGGAGCAAGAAGAAGAGGAAGTGGAGGCTGAAATGGAGGTTGAAGATAATGTCGATATCGAGCCTGAGGGGGAGGATGAGGTAGGTGCGGATGTAACCGGCGGGAGTGTGCCAATGTCCCAGGGGGGCATCGCTCTTTTGAGGTATGATTGCATTTATGTGCATGATTTGCAAATGTTTAGGTTAGGGATGCTGCTTATGTGTATTTTTCATGCTTTTTAGGAACCTATGAGGAAGAGAGGTCGCGACTACCAGAGTGGGATGCAGTACTATGGTGTACTAGAGGGTATAAATTTTGTGAAAGGGCGTCTGGTTAACCCCATGAAAACCTGGATCCTGCTAATGAATTCCCAAGGCGAGTTCCAACCTAAGAACATAGGTCTGAGTTGGCATGCTCCAATCTTTATGCCGGAGAGCACTACTTATGTAAGGCTTGCCTTTTGGATTTTTCAGGTTGCATGGAGCCATGTAGAGCAATTGGTAGAGAACAATTTCTCTCTTTGAGACACACTTATTGGGCAATCACTGCTTGTTCAGGTACATTCCCTATTATGACATATCGAAATAATATAAGATGCATGTATGGATGCTATGAATGAAGTGCATTATTGATGTTTTCCCTGTTTTATAGGATTTCTTAGCCCTCTTCCTATCGGATGCTGATGCGGGATAAAGAGGAGACTGCAGAACTCTGACGTCACATGAGCGACCTTAAGGGTCACCTGGAGGCTACTTTTCAGGAGAAGAGGAGCAAGCAAAACTTAGATCGCGCGCACCCCGGTAGCACTAGTCATAGAGGGGTAAAGATGTCCGCCGATCGATACCCATTTACTGCGGTTGAGGAGTCTAGTAGTGTGCCTATGACAAAAGGTAGGGAGGAAGATGAGGATGAGGTTAATGATTGGCTAGTGAGCCTTGAGGATGTTTCATCTCGCCCTCCCGGCAGTGGTGGGCATGCTTAGATTTATACCTTTATTTTGCTTTTTATTTTGGATTTTGGTTTGTACCCTCGATACATTGGGGTTTGAATAATTTGGATTGTTGTTTGGTTTTGGTTTGGTAGGTTAGATATTCGGGATATTCGAATGGTATGCGCTCTCGGGCTTTTTACTTTGAATAAAATGGATTGCAGTTAAACATGAATTGGAAATGGATTATAGAGTTGTTTACAGGTTTTGTATAGGTCTGATATGATGAAATTGCTTCTGATGCCACCGAGATAATTTCTTCCATGCCACTGGCGGCATCATTCATATCGCTGGGTGCATCACCTCAAAGCCACCCATACCCATACCACCGACAGCATCATTCACATCACCCAAATCAACCCATGTAGCTGGCTGCATTGCCCATATCGCCGACGGCATCAACTTCTCGAAAACACAATTTCATCCATTTCTTCAAATTATGCTATGGCAAGCCACACTCAACAGCTACGGGGCTTTCTGTAAAGTCTGGGAAATGCAGATTTAGAGGGAGCTGGAGAAATCGGACTCATTCTTTCTTTATTATTATTATTAATTTTTTTTTACTCTAACTTTTGCATAGACTGCCCCAATGGGTTTTCAATCTATCAAGCCTTATCTTAATTTTTGCCTAGACCGCCCTTTTGGGTTTTCAACCTAGCATGCTTATTCTGACTTTTGCATAGACTTAGATGTGTTTACTCTATCCAGATTTTTGAATTGAAACACTGATGAGCTCGGAGCATCTTTGATAAAGCTTACTTGCGATGTTTCCTTCACTTGGTCGCCAGGCATTCATACAATCACAAGCATAGAGGTTCAGTATGAAAGACACTTTTATCGAGTGAACTTTATTTGAGTACAAGATGTTGGCAATCATTTCCATTAATTGAACTCTTGGTGTTAACCAGCCTTTACAGATTTTCAAGTTAACATCTCACTATTTTTCTCTCGTGCCCTAATTTTTATCTAAACCGCCCTTTTTGAGTTTTCAGTTCAGTGGGCGACATTGACTTATCCCCTAATTTTTGCATGGTCAATTTGCAGGATACCAACCGTCGGGTGTCACCCTAATTTTTGTCCGATTAGTAAAAGATCGAAAGGCGGGTGATTATCATATATATTTTTTGGTGTGCCACTTTTCTGATTTATTTCTTTTATTTAGACCTGATAATACTTAAGCCTATCCTGGTTGACTAGGTCGATGAACTCGCTCTTGTCCGTGCTCATGACTTTGATAGCCCTACTCATTTGGTATTATCTTTGGCCACACGACAGCCTTCTCAATCTGATCTGAACTTTTTATTAACATTGGTTTCGGAAGGTTCTAGATGCTTCAATGCTGGGTCTATGACTTTTGGCGAGGGCATTAGGTATCTAATTTATTGTTGTGCACCCGATTGTGCCTTGGCAGATTCTCCAAGGTTCTTAGTGTCCATTCAATTTTTGCCTGGATTACCCGATTCAATCTGACCTTCAAAGTTACATTGGGTAACCTTGCTTTAATTCTGTGCCTTTGCAGATTCTCTAAGGTTCTTAGTGTCTGTTTGATTTTTTCCCGACTCATTGTGACCTTTAAAGTTACATCGGGTAACCTTGCTTTAATTTTGATTGGCCACATTGCAAGGAGTTTAGTTTATGGGAGTTTTGGTGCTTACACAGAGCCTTCTTAGTTAGTTCGATTGCGGTCTTAATTGCTATTCTGATTGCTCCTTCAGTCTGCTGTTCGTACACCCTTCCTAGTTAGGCCTGCATTTGCCCCTTGTACTGGTGGTGGAGGGTTTTGACTAAGTGATATTTGGTTCGGGGGCCTTTCACTTGGTGCCTTTGAAAGGTGAAATTGTAGCTTATTTTGCTAATTTACTTAGCAATCTGATCGCGACTTTTGCCGTGCGCTTATCTTTGTGGCTTGTGGGGTAAAGGTGCTTGCTCTCATACTTTATGCTCT
Organism: Euphorbia pulcherrima; assembly: GCA_947683365.1. Lineage (NCBI taxonomy): Eukaryota > Viridiplantae > Streptophyta > Magnoliopsida > Malpighiales > Euphorbiaceae > Euphorbia > Euphorbia pulcherrima. Next base: position 77,156,685 of record CANTUS010000001.1, on the reverse strand, counting down.
TAGTGGTGGTTGACCCCTTGGGACTGATTTTTGTTGCCCAAGAGGGTTTGATGTGGGTTTATTTATGCTAGGTGAGGATGTATTTCTTTGCCAGTTTGGTCATTTCCTTAGCAGTGACATTGGTGTAAGATTCGGCTATGGAGGTTGGGTTTCATCAATCATGTATGCCCTCATGCCAAGGATGGCCAAGAAGTAGAGAAGTATTGGATAAGGTTTGAAAAAGGGAAAGGGGGGTGGGTGAAAATGTATGCCATGATTTTCCTTTTCAGGGAACCAGTTGATACTTCTTTGGTAGCTTGAAGATGTACCATTGTGGGGTTGCTGAGGTAATTCTGGAAGAGACCCGTGGTGTTCAACAATCTGACTATTGATCTGGGGACCAAGCAAAAGCATTATTGCGGTCTTTAAGCACTTTATTATCCCACATGTGTTTGACAGAAGTTAAATTATTGGAGTTGATTACCACATAAGAGCCTTCATTTGTACTCAAATTAATTTCATACAATAAAATATCCTGAATACTGGAAGCATCATGCGTATGCTCATATGAATGCGTGGATCAAATGGTAGAAACATGACATAAGTAAGAAAAATAAAAGTTGCTCATGGAGCTCAAAGTTTGGCACATAAAAAGTTCAAACTGAAAGAAATCTAAAGATTACAAATCAAGGCTTTTCATCCTCCACAGGTGGAGGGCCTTCGGTGTTGATGACGATGGCGAGCTGAGTCTCATTCTGGTTGGTACTTGGCAAGGTGCCCCTTACTTGAATTAGCTCCTCAGTTAGGACCTCGGTGAACTGCCTCATGGCCTTGATCATCGGGTTCTTTGCTTTGCTTTGACCATGCTTCTTTGGAAAAACTGTCATGGCTTTGATCGTGGTGGCCATAACCTCCCTGGCCTCTTCATCAATTGACTCATTGTCCTCATCATCAGAGTGAAACTTTCCCTTACCATTGGAGTAGATGGCCTAGATGATATCCTGCGGCCCATTCCTTTGTTTAGGAAAGCTGGGATTGATCATCCATGCCTGTTGCCAAACTCTGACAAGGGACTAGATGCCCTTTCAGGGTCAACAATCTTCTTATCCCTTACCAGACATTGGATGGTATGAACCAAAGTCTTACATTGATTGGTGTGGTGACCTGACAGCATGTGATATCTGGAAAAGCTTTTTCCTTCTTCCCTCGTGGGAGGTTTGTATTCGCGAAGGGGATTGAGAAGGCCAGCTTCCCTCAATTCGGTGAAGATTACATTAAGCGGCAGTTTTCATGGATTTCAACTGTTTGGCTAAATAGTGGCCATTGGTGCCAATTTCTGAGAGGTCTCTTAGCCTACCATGATTTGAGGTGGGGGTATGCATGAATCAGTGTTCTGAAAAGACCTGATCCCCCTCTATTTGGACCCCTCCCTCTTTCTAATCGTAGCCCACTATAACCAATCGAAGTAAGAAGGCTTTAACTTTAGGTGTCATGCCCGAATGTTACATGACCTGGTCGTACTGAGGAGGCGTCGGGGTAGTAGGGTGCATAAACTACGGTGGAGTGACCAATGTTAGAGGCAAGGTGCTAGGGAATGATGGAAGAATTAGACTCTAGGCTCCTTCCCTTTGTCCGAGGTAAGTGGTTAGCGGTGATTGCCAGAGTGTTTCACTATCGAATGTTAAGCCCGAAGATTGCATGACCTGGTCACTAGCTCGAGGGATGGATGACTCTTGTAGGGTAGCCATAGCAGTGGGTATCATGCCTGAATATTGCTTGACCTGGTCGAAGTTCTGGTTTGCTAAGGCTTCTTTGATGGATGTCTGAATTAGTTCCCCGAATGATGTTTTGGAATTGATCCGAGCTTAAAAGCTGGATGATGGCGGTGGCGATTTTTGACCCAAAAGATGGGGGTAAGCTGATATCCCCGAGGTGGGGGTAGGACTAGTTTGTTCTTTGGGCAAGGCAGAGTTGTTATTATAAGGAAGAGATATAGCTGGTTGTGAAGGTCCGGATTTGGGAGGAAGACTGTCTAGGATTATGAACCTTGGGTTAGACCATGAATGGGTTGTAAATGGTATGGATGGTATGCATGCTTTTTGTTTTTTTTGAAGCGATGCGTGATATGCATGGCTTCACGTAGATGTGGTTAGAGATGATGTGATGGCTTATCCCTCCAACATACATGGGACATTTGTATCTCGCGTCATACATAGTGATATATGGTGATGCAACGGAGGCATAAGAGAAGTCCTACGTATGTTGCTAAGCTTCTTCCATGGGCGGAAGTAGTAAGGGTAAGTTAATTCATTTTTTAGCTCTTGAAGCCGATGCATGGGGGTGCATGATCACGGAGTACATAGCACACAAATCGCACCTCTACCAACCTTATGACTCCCGCGTAACACCTTTTCAGAAGGATGGAGTTTGGCTTCTTCACCGGAAACAGTGAGAGAAGTGCATCCCAATTTTTATTTATTCTGGTGATCCTAAAGGGATGAAGTGCTAAGGCTTTTTCTAGCCCGGCTTTTGTATAGGGTTGTTGATGTAGAAGGTTCTCGTTTACGTTGATTCCACGTTACTCAACTACTCCCTAAATAGGTGTGATCGCAGGAGTTTACGTGTTGGTTAAAACGAGTGATCCACCCACTAGGCATCCTCAATTCCAACAAGGCATGAGTGATACTTTCGTGAGCTTCTCGGGTAAAATGGCGCACTAAAAAATTACCGAACTATCTACACGTGTGTTTAAGAATAAAACATCATGATAAAGAATGAAGTTTTAATTTGGCCAATGATTTCAATACATCATCAAATTCCTTTAAACTTGTTGACAATTTTAAGTTTCAAGTTTAAAGAGGTCTTCCCCAGCGGAGTCACCACTGTAAGCGAACGACCTTTTCCCCGTCCGCAGGGGCCACGTGAGATGCGCCACATGGGGGGAAATAACAGCTAGCTTTGTGAAGGGCACTAAGGGATTGATCCTTATTTTAGGCGTGATGAAAGCACTGATGTCACTGTTGGGTTTAAGTTCAATTCAGGTGTTTAAAGAATACGAGATCAAAATTCCGTACTTAAAATAGGGTCGCCCCCAGGTTCAGCTCAACCGAGAAATTTTGGTACAATTTTCCCACCAGGTGGTAGATTGTACCTTAAGTAGAGATTCCAAGTTTGGATGATGTTATCTATTTTTCATTAGGCCAAGTTAAAACATGTCATTCTTTCTTAGTATGTTTAATCTATCCTATTTATTTGTGTTTTTGGTTATTATGTTGTTATCGCGTTTAGCAAGCATCGAATAAATCATTACAATCATCCAAAAGTAAATGCAGAAATTGAAATTATTACAGAGCTTTCAAATCCTATACATTCCCTATGCGATGAATAAAATACCCAAAGTCCTAACATACATCCACTTACAGAAGATGGTTAGTACAGATATGGCACGTTGTACGAGATATATCATGAATCATGTATAGTTAGCAAACCAAACAAGACTCGAGTTAGCGTGAACATGGCATAAAAATATATGTTATTATTAAGCCCTATTGGATGGCTAAAATGAGATTTGAACGACGTTTGAGGAAAATTTCATTTTTAACCAAATTTTAGACTCGATTGTTATTTTATCGAGATTATTAGTGAAAATGCCACATGGTATGGGGTGGGGTCTGTTTTTAGAAGGTTTCGGACCTCCATCATTGCACTGTGTATCCTAGCTTTGGAAAATAAACTAGGTCAGAAAAGAAAGAAATAAAATATCTATCCAGAAGGCCATACCTCCGGCGACATCAGTGATGTCGCTAGAGGCATCAGTCTGTAGGTAGGTTGCATGGCTTTATGAGTACCATATAGAAAGGGCCCTATAAGAAATGTGATGTCACTAGCGGTATCAGCGATGTCTCTAGCGACATGAGTGATACCGCCGGCGACATCACATGTCTCTGGTAACTTCAGTTTCTTGCAGCAGCAGCAGGTAACGGTTAAAAAATGACCGAAAGCCCAGAAAGAACACAAAACAACAAGAATCAACACAAACAAGCAATATTAATGCCAAAGAGCTTTGAGACTCAGGATTTTTTACCTCGGTCACCTCTTCGTGAACCAAGGAACACCTCTGGGGAGCTTGTAATGATGATTTGGTAGTAAATTGGGTACTTGAGTCTCTAAATTCCTATTTAGATTAATTTTAATCTAATGTCTAGTAATTTTAAACTCACAATCAGAGAGTTTAAAGAATAAAAACCAGGAAAAATGGATTCAAATCCTTTCATCCTACCTTTTCTAATTCTTATCTCACTAGAACTAGTTTCTCACTCTAGAATTCTATAAGTTCTAATTTCAGATTAATCTCCTCTTCTTTTTTTGAAACCTAAGGTATGTTTTTATGGGCAAATTGGGGTGGTCTTCGAGACCTTTCAGCCATTTTCACCAAAATGATAAAAAAGAGACTATCCCAAGGAGGATGTAGAGCCTGATTTGGCCATACAACCGACGGCATGGGGCGATGCCGTTAGCGGCATCTGCTTTCAAAAAGCTGATTGCCAGCGGGCCCATAAGCTTGAAAAGTTACCCAACATGGGTCAAAGGGGTCAAAGCGGGATTTTTGAATTTTAGTGATATTTTAATGGGTATTTAGAGATTTGATTAATTTAGGTATAAATCATCGGTTCAAGCTCCTATCAGATATGTTATTGGCCACGCCGAACTGGATTCCACCAAGTATAAAGTTCGTAAGGAACATTATATTGGTAATAAAAATTCTAAAGAGGACTTTTATTTTGAGGCATTAAAATTGGGTGGACGTCATCATCATCTCGCGAGAGGTACTACAAAATCCCGTGCTCATAATGAGAATGAATAAGTTTTATCGGCAGATCCATTTTTTGGCTGTGGGTCTTAGAGCCACTAAGGTCCACTAACGGTCAAATCTCTTACTTCATAGCCTGGATCCTAATTCATTTTATTTTTTTCCTTTAGGAGTGAAAGAATGAAATAGTCTGAAGGGTAGATCTATGATCATGCTTGTTGGCACGGGCCCTATAGCTTCCAATAGCCATTCTATTATGGAGCGACTTGAAGTAACTCTATCTGACAAAAAGAATTACACAAGATAGTTTGCAATTGGTCAAAATTGATTATTCGAGCATGCTTGTGTCATATTTCATTCTCATAGGCAGAGTCGGAATGGTTTTTCAAGTGATTCCTTGAACTTGGGACTTGGTGTAACTTAGGTCGACTAATGGTGGAAACAAAAAAATTCATAGCTCAAATTTAAATCAATACAATATCTATCAACATAGGTCAAAACAATAACAAGTAAGTAAATTTAAACATGTTTAAACAAACAAAACAATATTAAACAAAACAGATTTGATTTTTGAAAAAATAAATCCAACTGTTCCTAATTAATCAGTATGAAAGTTCAAAATATGTTGTTGAAACTTAAAATACGTAGTTTTGTTACAAGTTTATGAGAGCAGCTTATTTTGACATCAACTTAACTGGCCCTAACAATTTCTACTACATGTAACCATATCACATAAATCTTCAATAATAAAAAAAAACATGATATAACTTTACAAAAGTTGGAGTATATGAACCTGCTAACAAATGAGGCCTAAATAGTAATTTCTAAACATTAAAAACCTTTCTACAAGACAGGGGCACAATCACTACTTCATATACATGCATTTGGACTAGAATGACTAAGCCAATATCTTGTTCATAACAACGTTGCTGAGGTTTAGATCGACCTTTTGAAGTGTCTTGATAATTTTTGAATACTTACCCCCCTGAATTTAATATCTATAGTTTATGCGATTATCTTGAATCTCCTTCCTGAGATCAGCTTGCATTTGCAGTTCCAACATAATCGTTGGGAAGGATATGTTACTGTTCATTTTGTATATGCTGCAACTGAAATCTGATCTTTAGAAGGACATTCGTGATATTCGCAGGAAAGGCATAATAAGTTAAAACCCACTTAAACTTGTCCCTAACCTCCGATTTAACCCCTGGACTTTAAAAAGTTCCAAAGAACTACTTGAGCTAGCAAAAAAGTTCCAAATAACCACCTGAATTTGAAAAAAGTGAACTCATTTACCCTTTTCCTCTCTTCACTCAGAATAAGACATGTGGCATTGTGGGGTAAATGAGTTCACTTTTTACAAGTTTAGGTGATTATTTGGAACTCTTTTCTAGCTCAAGCAGTTCTTTGGAACTTTTTAAAGTCTAGGGGTTAAATCATTGGTTAAGGACAAGTTCAGGTAAGTTTTAATGTATTATGCCTTTCCTCCGAATATCATGAATGTCCTTCTAAAGATCAGATTTCAGTTGCAGCATATACAAAATGAACAATAACATATCCTTCTCGATGATTATGCTGGACTTGCAAATGCAAGCTGACCTCAAGAAGGAGATTCAAGATAATTGCATGAACTACAGATATTAAATTTGGGGGCTGGTAAGGATTCAGAAATTATCATGACACTTTAAAAGCTCAATCCAAACCTCAGCAACGTTGTTATGAACAAGATATTGGCTAAGTCATTCAGGTCAAAATGTATAACATGTATGAAGGGTTCTAATGCGCCTATCATGCAGCTAGGTATTTAAGGATTGCAAGCATATTGTAATTTGGACAATTAACCAGAAAATATGGAAGAATGAGTTTGAGAGGTAAAGAGGAGTAGAGGTGAGAGTTGTATTTGAGAGAGAGAGAGAGAGAGAGAGAGAGAGAGAGAGAGAGAGAGTATATATATAGTCGTATGAGTTTAAAGGCAATGGCAGTATTCCAATTGTGGTGTCTTTTCGAAGTCCTTCCCATGGTAGGGCAGCACAATAAATTCTCAATTAATCTCAACCACCCATTGCATTTTAATGGTTGAGATTTATGTGAATTGTTTACCACTATACATCTTTCCCGGCTCCCAACTCTAGATAATCAAAATCCTTATCAATGACCTATTGACTTGAAGAAGATTAACCTATTGAAACATCTCTTCGGATGGTTGAAATTTCATGTGAATTAACACTATACGATTTCCCAGAGGATTACTATTTTCAGTGTCATCTGTATTAACTCCTTAATGTGAAAATAAAACTACTCAGGCCCCACTGTAAAGTAATAGGGTAAGCTTCAAAAAAGTGCCCTGCGGTTGTTCTCTTTCGCAAAATGGGGTGTGAGGAATTTTTTTTTCCAACTCAAGGCCTGCGATTTCAAAATATTTGCAAATGGAGGATTCATAGTACAATAAAACCTCTACAAATGCATATGCTTGGGGTCAGGAAAAAATATTCATTTAACGAGATTATTAATATATCGATAAATGCATAATATATTCATTTATTGATAAATAAATATTTATTATTTTAGAGAGTATTTTGTAGTATGTGCCATAGTAAAGAAAAAAATACTACTTGAATTACGAATTTTAAAAGTTGTAATTAAAATTAACGAGTTCATGCATATACATAGAAAACAGAAGGTGTTGTCTTTGCTTACTTATTATTCAAATCTAGGAAATGTAAAAGAATTAATGAATTTTAATGTTTCTATGTAATTATATTCATGTATATAGAATATGAATAGGTTTTATGTTAACCGTAAAAGTCAATTGCTAGATGTTTAAAAATTATAATCCAAGATAATGTCTTCTCATAATTTGACAGGCATATAAAAATCATGTATAGGTCCGTATTTTAAAAAGAAATTATCATTGGTCTATAAATATATATAAATTCTTGATTAATTCTAGTAATTGCACTTTACATTTTTTGGGGCATTTAATACTTGATTTAATTGTTATTTAATGCATATAATAAGAATAATACTTTAATATAACTGGCCCATATCGGTACCGGAGAAAAATCTTTATTTAGCGATAATATTATTTTAAAGAATTTTACTTTATCGATGTTTTACTGTATTAAATACTTGTTCGTTTTTTATCTAAATTTTTGGAGGGTGGTTATAAAAATGCAATACACATCGTTGAAACTTTTGGCAATTTTTTTAATAGTGCAAATGTTTTTATTAATTAAATTTTGATAATAAACTTTAAAATATCAAAAAATATAGAAGAAAAAACCCTGAAAATTATTCAAATAATGACGTATAATTTTTAACATTAAGGTTAAATTATTCAATTGTTGAACGGTTAAAAATATTCAATGTAACACCACTATTATTAATGTATATGCTGCATTTAAAAACACATTAACACTAAAATCAATTCCTTGAAAACAAATATCCTCACTAATTTATTGTGGTATATAGCGTACTAAGTCTCGGTTTGAGATTGAAAATGCAAATTATGTGGTGAGAATATTTTGTTCTACATTAGTTTTACTATAATTATTGTACGTATAAGAATAGGCGGTGCCCAGGCGGCTATATGTTAGTCTAAAGCTTAATAGCACCTGAGGATTGAAAAGTCGGGCGCCAAGCCCCAAAATAGCGCGTAGGCGGGGCCTAGGTAGAGCTAGGCTAGGAGTTTTAAAACACTTACCATTCTGTCGCAGTAAATTCATATAGTTGTAAGATTCGCTTTGTTTACAGCCGAAAAGCCTAAAAATTTAGTCCTACCATGATTAATCATAAAATTTCCCTCCCCAATGTGAAAATAAAACTAATCAAGGTCCATTGGAAAGGAACTAATATAAATCCATATGTATGTTTAAGTATCATTTTGTCGCTGTAAATTCAAATGGGTGTAAGATTCGATTTATTTCAAGCCCAAAGGCCTATAAATTTAGTGTCAGAACGATTAGTCGTACAGACATTTTCCACTCCCTAGCATAAAAATAAAACTAATCGAGGTCCATTGGAAAATAACCAATATACTTCCATATGTATGCATAAGTCCCCTTTTATCGCGGTAAATTCAAACAGGCATAAGATTCCTTTTGTTTTCGATCCCCAAGGCCTAAATAATTAGGGCTACCATGATTTATCAGACATTTTCTACTCCCTAAGGTGAAAATATAATTGGTCAGGGCCCATTGGAAACACACCTATATAAATCCATGTGCATGCTTAAGTCACATTTTGTCGCTGTAAATTCAAATAGTTGTAAGATTCGTTTTGTATCGAGCCCAAAGGCCTAAAAAATTAGTGCTAGCACGAACAATCAGACATTTTTCACACCCTAGTGTAAAAATACAACTACTCAGGGCCCATTGGAAAAGTACCTAGATAATTCCAAATGTATGGTTAAGTCGTATTTTATCGCTGTACATTAAAAGTGATAGAAGACTCATACTGTTTCAAGCCCAATGGCCTGAATAATTAGTGCTACCATGATTAATAAGACAGTTTCCACTCCCTAATGTGAAAATATAATTGATCAGGGCCCATTGGAAAAACACCTAAATAAATCCATACGTATGATTAAGTTGCATTTTGTCATCGTAAATTCAAATGGATGTAAGATTCAATTTGTTTAGAGCCCGAAGGCCTAAATAATTAGTGCTAGCACGATCAATCAGACATTTTTGCACCCTAATGTAAAAAATACAACTGCTAAGGTCCCATTGGAAAAGGATCTAGATAATTCCAACTATATGTAAGTCATATTTCGATGTTGTACATTAAAATGGATCGAAGATTCGTACTGTTTCAAACGCGAAAGGCCTAAATAATTAGTGCTATCACGATTACTCAGACATTTTCCACTCCCTAATGTGAAAAAATAACTGATCAGGGCCCATTGGAAAAAAACCTAAATAAATCCGTCTGTATGCTTAAGACCTATATTGTCATTGTACATTAAAACAAATAGCAGATATACTGTTTCGAGCCCGAAGGCCTAAATAATTTCGATTGGGGCAAAAAGTACCAATAAAATCAATTGTGGCAATCTTAATTTCATATTTGATCTCCTTATTGTGAAACTAAATCAATTTATGGTGTCTATAAATCCATAACAAATTTGTGCAAGTAGTCAAAAGTAAATCACAACTAATGGTTTAGAATTATTATAGCCAATATCTTTAGCAAGCGCAAAATTACATATAAAAAAGAAATTAAAGAAAATATTTACGACAGACCATCTGGATCATGAATCATGCAAGTATCCACCATAGTCTTATCGGTGTTATGTCCCATCTGCTCATGATAGAGGCATGCCGCCTTCTCTTTTCTGGGCTCTACGGGATACATATCATAATCCTGAGCACCTGGCTACACTTTCCCATTCCAAGATAAAACCACGAACTACCAAATCAATGCATGGCCAGAGTCTGAGAATAACGACCACTCTAAGTAACTAGGGAGTGGATTGAGCCCTAGGATGCGACGTCTTGGGTTTTGGTCATTTGTCGGGTTTAATTACCTGACCCGATCTCTATTATCATATATCCATTCGAGCACATAATGTTTCGATGGCTGCATTACTGCCTCAATAGGGTATTCATTATCAACAACATCGGCTCCATCATCATCGAGATTCATTTTTTGGGTGTTTTTTTTTCAAGCAGAGGAGAATTTAAAGTGTAAGATGAAAATCTAGGCTAACCGATGTACACACATTACTATAGGCAGGGAAGGAGAAAAGGTATGACTGTATAGATTTATGGGAAAAGAAACAACTTCAATATACCTATATACAATTTTTTTAGGGTTTTTATATAAGGGTCCCAATCCTTTAGTGCCTTCTCCCTGCATGAATGACAAATGTCACAAAAACTACTTTATGCTTACTTTGTTTTTTACAAAGTGCCTATTACTTTACACTTTTCAACCAAATGATGAGTGGTGGTTATTTTAATCCGATGGTGAAAAAAGGCAAATTACTGGTTAAATAAAGTAACCATATAATATGCCATTTTATTCATTTCTGGGGTACTTGGCAATCATTCAAGGAGGAGGAACCAGAGGATCCGATCCATTATATAATTTCCCCTTTCTTTGACCCATTTTCAGTCATTGTTTCATTTTATATTATATATTTTGATATGATTTTGTTATATTCGTTGAACCACAATCAAATATTTTGATAAAGTTGTACATCTCAGTCAATCTCAACCATCCATTGAGTTTTAATGGTCCATATTTTGTTATACTATGGACCCCACAAACCACTAAAACTGAATCTGGACCATTAAAACTCATTGAATGGTTAGGATTGATTGAAATGTTCAACTTTAGAGAGTTTGAACTTTAGAGAATCAAAATCCGTTATTTTCTTATCTATATTGTTGTTGTATGCACTCGAAAAAAAAATCTGTAATGTAATACCTTATTGGATGTGTAAATGCATTGTGCAAGTTATTGTATCATTTGGAATGTATTTTAAATGCTATATATTCATACTTTAGATCGGCTATAGAAGTCAACTCGACCCATTCTCACAAGCACAATAACGGAACTAACAAGTAGACTTACTAATTCTTTCATTCCATAAAAAAGGAAATAGAATCAGGATCCAAGCTATTAATTATTTACTCTTGACCCTTAGTCGAACTAAGTGACACCAAGTCCCACAGCCATAATTTTTTTAAAAGTCATCCCGATTCTCCCCACGAGCCCAAAAAATGAAACTAGCTTAATCAATTCCATCCCCTTAAGCTGGGAATATAACGATATTAGTACCAACTACGAAGTATCTTGTGTAATGCTTTAAGTCGACTGATGGGTCTTCAAGTCTCTCTGTAATAGTATGGCTATCAAAATTAGCTCGACCCGTTACCCCAACCAAAATAACTAAAATAATGATAATACTTTTTAATTCTTTCATTCCTAAAAGAAAAAAGAAATATAATCAGTATCCAAGCTATTAATTGTTTACATGTAACCTTTAGTGGGCCTAAGTGCTGACAAGTCGAACGAATGTAGCATTACTTCAAAAATCATCCTGACTCTGGCCATGAGCCCGAATAATGTATTTCCTCCCTTAACTTGAAAATACAATGATATTGGGACCAGATGAAAATTATCTATTTTAGTGCATTAAGTCGGATAAAGTGATTTCAAGTCGCTCCGTAATAGAATGGTCGTAGAAATTAACTCGGCCCATTCCCCCGCCACAATAATAGAACTATAGATCAGATTTATTCATTCTATTATTCCTACAAGGAAAAAGAAATTGAATTAGGACCCAATCTATTAATTATTTACTTTTTAGCGTTAGTCAATCTTAGTGGCACCAAGTCCCACAACCATATAATTGCTTTAAAAATACCCCTACTCGTCCCACGAACCCCAAAGATGAAACTAGCATGTTTGAATAATCAATTTCCTCCTAGCAACCAGCGACTAAAATGATATTGGGATCGATTGTAAATTATCTTATGTAATTCATTAATTCAGATAAAGTGAGTTCAAGTCTCTCCATAAGAGATTGGCTTAAGAAATCAACTCGGCCCATTCACACAACCACAGTAATGGATCTACCGTTCGAACTTATTCATTATCTCACTCCTCAGATAAGAAAAGATGAAAAGATTTGGGATCCAAGAGATTATTAAATTATGATAACAATTTTAAAGAATCATAACAAATAATAAAAAAAAAATCTCCAGAGATTACTCAAATCATGACGTTTAATTTTTGAATAATAAGGTTAAAATACAAAAATGTTGAATTGTTAGTCGTATTAATTATAACACAACTATTCTGAATCCATAGGCCTCCCTTTTGCATATTTTTTAAACCACATACCCCATTTTGAAAATGACTGAAACCATAAGGTATTTTACGAATTTTACCCTTCCTGACTTTATTTTCTAATTGAAGAGTGAAATAATGATTATGTTTGAGTGGTGTTACCATTTTTTATGTAACTTTATCCGTTTTAATGAACTACATTACATAATTTTCACTTGGGACCAATATCGATTTATAGTGAATTAACTCTATGGTCGTGTGGCTTGATGACACTTAGGTCTACTCACGGTTAAAATTAAATAGTACTCCTAATTTTTTTATTTTTTTTTGAGGGTTGGAAAAGTAATTATCAATCGTGCTAACCTGTAGTTATGGGTTTTAGGGACGGGTGTGGATGGATTTTATAGCCATTCTAAAGATGGGTTGTGTGTAAGTTGTACAATTAAGTCAACCTGACCACCCACTGGATTTGAATTCCGTTGGACTTAAACATTTATTAAGACTCAGAATGGTTGGGATTCAATGAAATTTACTGTACAACTTTATGTTTATCCCTTCCCAACTTTATATAATCATTTTGGATTCTAATGTATAAAGCTAGAAAATGGTTAAGTGTTACAATTGCAGTCAATTTAAATCTCAACCACTGATACTAGATGAATGGTTGAGATTGACTGAAATTTACAACATTACCATTTTCTAACTTTACCGAATTTAAATCTCCCTTCCGTTGCATGTAACTAGAGCAATTAGATACCTTTTTCTTTATACTATAATATATAGCCATTAGTTTGAGATGTGCGGTCATATCAATTTCAGTAGTAGAGTGTACTCATCCTTGGAAAATGCGAAAGGGTTGCAGAGGTATGGAAACAAGTGTTTGAGTGACGGAAAAGGATTCTCTAAATTTGGGACTTGTTATATTTGTACATTTCAGTCAATCTCAACCATCCATCCAGTTTTAATGGTTGAGATTTAATTCAATTGTAGGCCCCATATACAACTAAAATTCAATCTGAACCACTTTAACTAGATGGATGGTTGAGATTGACTGAAATGTACAAATGTACCATCTTTCAAATTTAGAGAATTTTTATTAGAGAGAGACATGTTTAAAGGAGACGAGGGCTACCCTACGAAGGTTTTGTGTGTAGACATCAGCGTGAGAGGTGCAGTCATTTTGGTTATAGTAATTGAGTGTCCTTTCAGTCGTATTCTGGCCACATGCATGGGTATTATAAATTTTCGTGACTTATTCCCTCCTATTGTCAAGTTATTTTGCTAGCCCATTGACATCTTATTATTGCACATTTGCCCCTTGTTACATCAACCGATTTCAGATAATAAGACCGAGCAGGTTATAATAGTACTATTTTTTAATTCCATAATACTTCTATGATCTAATTATATTTTATTTCATCTTTTTTAACTGAAGAATATACCATATTAGATTAAATCAGAGGCTATTATAGCTCTAATTAATGGTGGACAAGAACATAAACATGTCCCCCTACTAGTTGAGGAACCAGCTGCTTTAGTTTGCAAATATGCAGCCTGGTTTGTAGAAGGACAAACATTTCATTTGGATATTAACAATCATTCAATTTCATGATTTACTTCATTTTATGACAACTTTCACTCCTACACAATGGTATTAATAGAAGGGCAAATATTCAGAAAAAAATACAAGGGCAAATAAGGTACAGTGGCATTTTGGTAAAAAGGGTATTAATTATCTAAAATTCTACTCCGAAATAGACAACTAATGAAAAGAGAACTACTTAAATTGCAACGACTAAAATTTAGTGGATGGCTGAGATTAAATGTAATTTAATCCCACCAATTCCAAACTATACAGAATATAAATCTGATTGAGAACATTAACTCTATATGTGCTATAAAATGGGGATAATTCTTAACATTTCAATTATCATCTTCCCCGCACTTCAACGAGCTTTTTCAAGCAAAATATTAGTATGAGTTTAATGGGTCATTTTTCATCCTTCATTTTCCTTCATTAATGCCCTTACTCTTTCCATTCTTATTAATAATTCCGGTTCCGAGATATTAATGGTTAGCGATCGAGGGACGCATGCTAGGCTGTGGTGTGACATGCCCTCCTTTGGATTCCTTTTGCTGGTCAAACATCTTGATATTCCTTTAATGAACATGCTTCATCTGCTACTCAGGTACAGGACTCAGAGTATTTCACTTATGTTCCTTGTTTATTTCCCATGTGGGATATCCCCAACATCTCCAACAAACTATGCATAAGGGAGGATGTAATCAGTTGATCTCGGTACAAGGGAGGACGTAATAGATCGGTGACTGCCAAAGACCAAGGCGTCACCTAATCCATCATCCTCTCTTAAATTATTCTTCTCCAGGCTGAGTGTAATCCTTTATTTTATACCTTTCTTGGAGTATATTCAGCCTATTTTTTAAAAATTTTTGTAGGCTGAAGCAGTCATGCAAAATTAGGGTACGGTCAATAAATTCAGAAAAGTTGTACTAGTATAACAATCTAAACACGAGTCCATTGATTAGGCCTATGTATTGATGTAGCTCCAATTTGAATAGCTTATTTGGTTGGAGGCAAAAACTAGATTATTCCATATCTGCAAAACTAGTTGGTTTTATGGAGTAAGACGATGTTCTTATGGTTGAGGATACTGAAAATATAAGTTGAAGGAGTATTTTTTGTGCGCAATTTTCTTTATGACTTCCTCTTGCTCTTGTGAAATGTTTATTCCTATCTCCAGTAAAATTATGTTTTTTATGATGTTGGTACGGTTTTTTTTATTTTGATATCAGTTTTGTACTCTATAAAAATATCATTAACTGATGTATTCATGAAACAGTTTTCCCTCCAAGCAGAGAATTCCGGCAAAGTAGCAATTAATTATTTGGTTTTAACCGTGAAATATGTGAATTAATCAATTCCCTGCACTAAACATGTGAAATAAATGATATTGGGAGGGACCAATTGCAAATTATCTCGTGTAATGCTCTAAGTTGGATGAAATTAGTTTAAGTCACACCGTACTAGAATAGGTATAGAAATCGACTTGACCCATTCCAATAAGCACTTTAGTGGATCTAACATTCAGAATTGTGTATTCCTTCACCCTTAAAAGAAAAAAATAAAAAGAATTACTATCTAAGTTATGAAATTACTTAGTGTTAGGCCGTTGGTCGACCTAAGTGGCGCCAAGTCCCACGACCATGGATTTGATTTCAAAATCATCTTGACACTTCCCACGAGCCCGAATAAAGTAACTAGCATGCTTAATTAATCAATTCCCTCCACTAAACATGAAATTAGTTCGAGTCGTACCGTATTAGAATGGGTATAGAAATCAACTTGACCCATTCCAGAAAGCACTGTAATTGATGTAACGCTCAAAATTATGCATTCCTTCACTCCTAAAAGAAAAAATAAAAATAATTACAATCCAAGTGATGAAATTACTTTGTAGTAGACATTGGTTGTCCTAAGTGGCGCCAAGTCCCACAACCACAGAATTGACTTCAAAATCATCCCGACTCCGCCCACGAGCCTGAAAAAAGTAACAAGCATGCTTAATTAATCAAATCCCTCTGCTAAATAAGAAAATTAAACCATATTGGGAGGGACCAGTTGTAAATTATCTAGTGTAATGCTCTAAGTCGGATGAAGTCAGTTCGAGTCGCACCGTATAGAAATGGGGATAAAAATCGACTTGACCCATTCTGACAAGCACTTTAATGGATCCAACATTTAAAATTGTACATTCCTTCATCCCTTAAAGAAAAAATAAAAAGAATTACGATCCAAGTGATGAAAGTATTTAGTGTTAGGCGTTGGTCGACCTAAGTGGCGCTAAGTCCCACGACCATGGCATTGCTTCCAAAATCAACCTGGCACCGCCCATGAGCTACCCTATAGAGGTTTCACGTGTGTGTTGAAAGAATAAACTTATTGTCTAGATTCAATGAATCAATAGTAATAGAGTCTCAAGAGTTACAACGGTTATAATAGTTATATGTCTTTAAGTGTCATTACTGGTATTTACTTTTGTATTTATTTTGTTATTTGAATAGTCACCTTGTAAGACTATAAGTATGTAATCATTTTCAAGGTTAATAATATACCATAATAATATTCAGCCACTTATCTCTCTTCTAAAACACACTCTCTCCATATTCTCTCCAACAGTGTAGCCATCGGCGCGAGCAGAGCTATCATTTGGGTTACAGTAATTGAGTGTCCTTTCAGTCCTAGGGATCTATTTTCCTGCCACATGCATGGGTATTATAAATTTTCATGACTTATTCCTACCTACTGGCAAGTTGTTTTGCTAGCCCATCGACATCTTATTATTGCACATTTGACCCTTGTTACATTAATAGATTTCGGATAATATGATCAAGCTGCTTATAATAATACTTTTTAATACAATAATACTTCTATGATCTAATTATATTATAATTGATTTGGATATTAATAATCATTCACTTTAATGATTTGCTTTCTTTTGTGATAACTTTCACTCCTACACAATGGTAGTCATACACGGGCAAATAAAGTAAAGTGACATTTTAGTAAAAAGGGTATTAATAATCTAAATGGACAACTGATGAAAGAGTCGAGTGCATCAATCACAATGACTAAAATTTAGTGGATGACTGAGATTAATTGTAATTTAACCCCACTAGTGTTAGACGTTAGTCAACCTAAGTGGCACCAAGTCCTACGACCATAGAATTGCTTTAAAAATCATCGCGACTCTGACCATGAGCCGAACAATATAACTTGCATTCTAAATTAATGAATTTCCTACGCTTAACCCATGAATTAAACGATATTGTGACCAATTGAAAAATATCTAGTGTAATGCTCTAAGTCGAATGAAGTCAATTCAGGTGGTACCGCATTAGAATGGGGATAGAAACGACTGGACAAGGTCCAACAAGCACAATAATGGATCCACCATTCAGAATTATGCATTCCTTCACCCCTAGAAGAAAAAATATTAAGGATTATGATCCAAGAAATGAATCAATTAGTGTTAGGTGTTACTTGACCTAAGTAGCACCAAGTCCCACGACCATAGAATTGCTTTAAAAATCATCCCAACTCTGCCCACGAGCCAAATAATGTGACTATCATGCTCAGATAATGAATTTCCTCCGCTTAACTCATGAAGTAAAAGATATTGGGACCAATTGCAAAATATCTAGTTTAATGCCCTAAGTCGAATGAAGTTAGTTCAGGTCGTACTACATTGGAATTAGGAAAGAAATCGATTGGACCAGGTCCAACAAGCATATTAATGGATCCACCGTTCAGAATTATACATTCCTTGCCCCAGAAAGAAAAAATAAAATGAATTACGATCCAATAAATGAATCATTTAGTATTTGGAGTTAGGCGACCTAAGTGGCACCAAGTCACCGACTATGGAATTAATTTAAAAATCATCCCGACTCTGCCCATGAGTAGAATAATGTAACTAGCATGCTCAGTTAATGAACTCCCTCCACTTAACCCGTGAATTAAACGATATTGGGACCAATTGCAAATTATCTAGTGTAATGCTCTAAGTTGGAAGAAATCAGTTTGAGTCGCACCGTATTGGAATGGGGATAGAAATTGACTGGACTCATTCCAACAAGCACAATAATGGATCCACCGTTAATAATTATACATTCCTTTATCCCTAAGAGAAAAAATATAAAGAATTATAATCCAAGGTTTGAATTATTTAGTGGCATACATTAGTTCGCCTAAGTCGCACCAAGTCTTATGACTATAGAATTGCTTTAAAAATCATCTAGCCTCTTCCCACGAGCCCGAATAATGTAACTAGAATGCTTAATTAATCAAATCCCGCCACTTAACCTGTGAATTAAACGATATTGGGATGAAGTCCAATGAAGTGACTTCAAGTCGCTTGGTAATAGAATGGCTATAAAACCACTTGGCCCGTTCCCACAAGCACAATAATGGATCTACCATTCAAAATTATACATTCCTTCACTCCTTAAAGAAAAGATATTATGGATTTGGATCCTAATTACAGTAATTGATGTAAATATTGAGAAGGGAGTAAGCATTTAGAATTACTCTAAAACAATAGTTCTTTACATTATAAATGAATTATTGAAAACAATCCTCTATGTTGTATACTTAAATTACAAGTACTTTGTACACGGGTTTAAATGAGCAGAATATATGTGTAAATGATACTAGTTAATATAGTAGTATGAACAAAATTTTTTTATATGATAGTTCTAATAATATTTTTTCCCAATTTTAAATTGTAATAAAAATAATTCCAAAATTTTTCTAGCTAATTCCACCCTTAATTAATTTTATCCCACATTTTAAATTAATATATTACACCAAAAATATTATAGTACTCATGAATTTTTGTTTTCAAATTTATACTTTCTTTATAATTGTAACAAATGTGACATATCGGTTTGATACCTAGCCTCTTTAAAAATCCTTAAATATATATATAAAAAAGTTTGAGAGGTGTGGTCATATCGGTTTCAGTAGTAGAGTGTACTCATCCCTGGATAACACGAAAGGGTTGCATTGGTAAGGAAATAAGTGTTTGAGAGACATGTTTGAAAGGAGACGAGGACTACCCTACAGAGGTTTCGTGTGTAGAAATCGACGTGAGAAGAGCAGTCATTTTGGTTATAGTAATTGAGTGTCCTTTCAGTCACAGGGGTTTATTTTCCAATCACATGCATGGGTATTATAAATTATCCTGACTTAGGGCACATCCAACCCACCCCATGACTTTTTCACCTAAAACTCAATAATTTAAAGCAGATACACTTTAAATTTTTACTTCAAAATAAAAATATAATTATTTTATTCCTCTCTACCTAATATTTTATTATTATTTTGTTCCTATCTACCTAACTCACATAAACATAAACTCAAGAAGTGAAAAAATAATTTATAAAATATTATTTTGGGATGAACATTGTTGCTCCAAATATGGAGCAACACTGTTGCTCCCCGTATTTTTGAGGCAAAGGATGGGACTCCCAGTGTCAAGTTGTTTTGCTTGCCCATAGACATCTAATTATTGCACATTTTCCCCTTGTTACATTAATAGATTTCGGATAATAGGATCTAGCAGGTTATAATAATATTTTTTAATTGAGTAAAACTTCAATGATCTGAATACATTTTAGTATTTCATTGGGATATTAACAATCATTAACTCTGATGATCTACTGTCTTTTGTGACAACTTTCACTTCCACACAATGGTATTAATACACGGGCAAATAAGGTTAAGTGGCATTTTGGTAAATAAGGTATCAATAATGTAAATAGACAACTGATGGAAAGAAAACTAATTAAATCGCAACGATTAAAATTTAGTGGATGGCTGAGATATAAATGTAATTTAAACCCACCAATTCAAGCTATACAAATCCGATTGAGAACATTAACTCGATATGTGCTATAAAATGGGGATAATTCTTCACATTTCAATTATCATCTTCCACACACTTCAACGAGTGTTTTCCAGCAAAATATTAGTATGAGTTTATTTGGTCATTTTTCATCCTTCCTTTTCCTTCATTAATGCCCTTACTCTTTCAATTCTTATTAATAATTCTAGTTCCGAGATAATAGTGCTTAGCGATCGAGGGGCGCATGCTGGGTTGTGGTGTGACATGCCCTCCCTCGTATTCCTTTTGTGGGTCAAATATCCCGATATTCCTCTAATGAACATGCTTTGTCTGCTACTCAGGAACATGACTCTACGTATTTCACTCATATTCCTTATTTATTTCCCATGAGATATAACCCCAATATCTCTAACAAACTCTGCACAAAGGAGGAAGTAATAAGCTGATCCCTATACGAGTGAGGATGTAATGGACCGGAGTCTACCAAAGATTGAGGTCTCACCTGATCCGCCGTCCTCTCTTAATTTATAAACTTTATATTCTTCTCTAGGCTGAGCCCACACATTGACGTAGCTCTAGTCTGAATCACTTGTTTGGTTGAAGGCAAAAACTAGATTTTCCAGGTCTACAAAACTGGTTGGTTTTATGAAGTAGGACAGTGTTCTTATGGTGGTGGATTCTCTATTATTTATGATTGAGGATACATACAATATAGGTTAAAGGAGCATTTTTTATATGCAATTTTCTATATGTCTTCCTCTTGCTCTTGTGGAATGTTTATTCCTATCTCCAATGATATTACGTTTTTTTATGATTTTGGTACGATATTTTATTTGATTTGTATATCAGTTTTGTACTCCAAAAAAATTCATTAATTGTTGTTTTCATGAAAGAATACTCCAAAAAACTCATTATTTATGAATTACTATATATATAAATATTTGAATAAATTACATAAATTTTTCATTTTGTAATGATCATTCAAAATTATTAGGAGTACCATCTTTTAATTGAAAAGGTTACATAAACTTCTAAAAAAACTTCAACAATTACAGTAAGGTGTAATACAACAGGTTCAATGCATTCGGTGGTTACGAGTCCCAAGAGTTATAACGTTTACAAGAGTTACGATGGTCATTGGGAGACATTTGATTTTGTAGTTAATTTTGTATTTATTCCGGTGTTTGAATAGTCGCATTGCTTTAGTATAAATATGTAACCTGTTATTGAGTTTAATAAGAGACAAGTATTATTCAGCCATTAATATCTCTTGTAAATATGCTATCTCCATATTCTCTCCCAATTCTCTCCTATCAAAGTGGTATCATATCAGAGTATCAGGGAGGGGCTAAGAGCGTCAGAGAGTGACTGAGAGCGACAAACGAAAAAAATTCAGAATCATGATGAACAACATGTTTCAATTTCCCCAACTTACCAAAGATAATTATGATGCTCGATGCATCAGAGTGAAGAAACTGCTGGGTTCCTAAGATGTTTGGGATATGGTCGAGACAAGCTATGAACAGCCTGAGAATGAAGAGCTATTGAATGCTCAACAGATGGATTATTAGAAGAAGATGAAGAAGAAAGACCAGTAAGCACTATCTCTCATTCATATGTGTTTGGATGAGAATATGTTAGTGAAAGTTGCTTCTGCTTCTAAGGCAAAAGAAGCATGGGAGATCCTGGGGAATGCTTTCAAAGGGAAAGACAACGTAGTTAAAGTTCGTTTGCAAACTTTGAGGAGTGATTATGAGAATCTAAAGATGAAAGATTCTGAATCATTTAAGGAATTCTTTAATAGAGTTTAGTTGATTGTCAAACATATGAAGAGATATTGAGAGATGCTGGAAGAAGTTCGAGTGATTGAGAAAATTTTGCGTTCCTTAATAGCAAAGTTTGATTATGTTGTGGCTGCAGTTGAAGAATCGAAGGACTTGGAGATTATGATGTTAGGTCAACTTTTGGATTCTCCACAAGCCCATGAGGAAAGGTTGAAGAAGAGAGAAGAGATTATGAATCATTTAGTGAATTAAATGATAATTGCTTAGTCGACAGACTAGACAGGGTCCAACAAGCAAAATAATGGTCACACCGTTCAGAATTATGCATTCCTTCACACCTAAAAGAAAAAAAAAAGAATTACTATCCAAGAAATGAATCATTTAGTGTTGGGCTTTAGTCGAACTAAGTGGCACAAAGTCCCACGGCCATATAATTGCTTTAAAAATCATCCCGACTCTGCCCACGAGCAGAATAATGTAACTAGCATGCTCAATTAATGAATTTTGTTTGGTTAACCTGTGAATTGAACGATATTAGGACCAATTGCAAAATATCTAGTTTAATGCTCTAAGTTAGATGAAGTCAGTTTAGGTCGCACCACATTGGAATTGGGATTGAAATCGACTGGACCAGGTCCAACAAGCAAAATAATGGATCCACTGTTCAGAATTATGCATTCCTCGCCCCTAGAAGAAAAAAATATGAAGGATTACAATCCATGAAATGAATCATTTAGTGTTAGGCATTAGTTGACCCAAGTGGCACCAAGTCCCATGACCATAGAATTGCTTTAAAAATCATCCCGACTCTGCCCACGAGCCGAACAATGAGACTACCATGCTCAGTTAATGAATTTTCTCCGCTTAACCTGTGAAATAAATGATATTGGGAATAATTGAATAATATGTAGTTTAATGCTCTAAGTCATATGAAGTCAGTTAGGGTCGCATCGAATTAGAATGGGGATAGAAATCGACTCGACAAGGTCCAACAAGCACAATAATGGATCCACCGTTCAGAATTATGTATTCCTCACCCCTAGAAGTAAAAAATATTAAGGATTACGATCCAAGAAATGAATCATTTACTGTTGGGAATTAGTCGAACAAAGTGGCACCAAGTCCCACGACCATAGAATTGCTTTAAAAATCATCCTGACTCTTACCACGAGCCAAATAATGTAACTAGCATGCTTAATTAACGAATTTCCTCCGGTTAACCTATGAATTGAACTATATTAGGACCAATCACAAAATATCTAGTTTAATGCTCTAAGTTAGATAAAGTCAGTTTGGGTCCCACCGTATTGGAGTTGGGATTGAAATCGGCTGGACTAGGTCCAACAAGCACAATAATGGATCCACCATTCAGAATTATGCATTCCATGCCCCTAGAAGAAAAAATATTAAGGATTACAATTCAAGAAATGAATCATTTAGTGTTAGGCTTTAGTCGACCTAAGTGGCAGCAAGTCCCACGATAATATAATTGCTTTAAAAATCATCCCGACTCTGCCCACGAGCTGAACAATGTAACTAGCATTCTCAAATAGTGAATTTCCTCCAGTTAACCTGTGAATTGAACGATATTGGGACCAATGGCAAAATATATAGTTTAATGCCCTAAGTCGAATGAAGTTAGTTCGGGTCGCACCGCATTGGAATGGGGATAGAAACCGACTAGACAGGGTTGAACAAGCGTAATAATGGATCCACCTTCTGAATTATACATTCCTTCACCCCTAAAAGAAAAAACAAAAAGGATTGCGATCCAAGAAATGATTCATTTAGTGTTGGGCATTAGTTGAACTAAGTGGCAATAAGTCCCATGACCATAGAATTGCTTTAAAAATAATCCCGACTCTGCCCACGAGCTGAACAATGTAACTAGAGTGCTCAATTAATGAATTTCCTCTGGTTAACCAGTGAATTGAACGATATTGGGACCCCAATTGTAAAATATCTAGTTGAATGATCTAAGTAGGATAAAGTCAGTTCGGGTCACACCTTATTGGAATTGGAATAGAAATTGACTGGATGTGGTCCAACAAGCACAATAATGGATCCACCGTTCAGAATTATGCATTCCTTCACCACTAAAAGAAAAAATATTAAGTATTACGATCCAAGAAATGAATCATTTAGTTTTAGGCGTTAGTCGACCTAATTGGCACCAAGTCCCACGACCATAAAATTGCTTTGAAAATCATCCCTACTCTGCCCACGAGCCAAACAATGTAACTAGTAGTCCTAACTATTGAATTCCCTCTGGTTAACCTGTTAGTTGAACGATATTGGGACCCCAATTGCAAAATATCTAGTTTAGTGCTCTAAGTCAGATAAGGTTAGTTCGGGTCACACCGCATTAGAATTGCAATAGAAACCGACTAGACAAGGTCCAACAAGCACAATAATGGATCCACCATTTAGAATTATGCATTCCTTCATCCCTGAAAGAAAAAGTACTAATTATTATAATCCAAGAAATGATTCATTTAGTGTTGGGCATCAGTTGACCTATGTGGCACCAAGTCCCACGACCATAGAATTGTTTAAAAAATCATCCATACTCTTCCCAAGTGTCGAACAATGTAACTAGCATGCATAATTAATGAATTTCCTCCACTTAACTCGTGAATTAAACAATATTGGGAATAATTGCAAAATATCTAGTTTAATGCTCTAAGTTGGAAGAAGTCAGTTCGGGTCACACCGCATTGGAATGGGGATAGAAATCGACTAGTTAGGGTCGAACAAGAACAATATTATATCCATCATTTAGAATTATGCGACCCCTCACCCCTAAAATAAAATAAAGGATGATGATCCAAGAAATGATTCATTTAGTGTTGGGCATCAGTCAAACTGAGTGGCACCAAGACTCACAACCATAGAGTTGCTTTAAAAATCATCCCGATTCTTCCTACGAGTTAAACAATATAACTAGAATGCTCAATTAATGAATTTACTCTAGTTACCCTATTAATTAAACGATATTAGGACCAATTGCAAAATATCTAATTATGCTCTAAGTCGGATGAAGTCAGTTTGGGTCACACCACATTGGAGTTGGGATTGAAATCGACTAGACCAGGGTCGAACAAGCACAATAATGTATCCATCATTCAGAATTATGCATCCCTTCACCCCTAAAAGAATAAACAAAAAGGATGACGATCCAAAAAATGAATCATTTAGTGTTAGCGTTAGTCGAACTGAGTGGCACCAAGTCTCATGACCATAGAATTACTTTAAAAATCATCCTGATTCTTCCCACAAGCCAAACAATGTAAGTACAATGCTCAATTAATGAATTTCCTCTGGTTAACCTGTTAATTGACTGATATTGGGACTAATTGCAAAATATCTAGTTTAATGCTCTAAGTCGGATAAAGTCAGTTCGGGTCACACCACATTGGAGTTGGGATTAAAATCGACTGGACTAGGTCCAACAAGCACAATAATGGATCCACCGTTTAGAATTATGCATTCCTTCACCCCTAGAAGGAAAAATATTTAGGATTATGATCCAAGAAATGAATCATTTAGTTTTGGGCATTAGTCAAACTAAGTGGCACTAAGTCCCACGACCATAAATTTGCTTTAAAAATTATCCCTACTCTTCCCCCGAGCTGAACAATGTAACTGGAATGCTCAATTAATGAATTTCCTCTGGTTAACCTGTGAATTGAATGATATTAGGACCAATTGCAAAATATCTAGTTTAATGCTGTAAGTCGGATGAAGTCAGTTCAGTTTGTACTGCATTAGAATTAGGATTGAAATTGACTGGACCAGGTCCAACAAGCACAATAACGGATCCACCGTTCAGAATTATGCATTCTTTCACCCATAGAAGAAAAAATATTTAGGATTATGATCCAAGAAATGAATCATTTAGTTTCGGGCATTAGTCAAACTAAGTGGCACCAAGTCCCACGACCATATAATTGCTTTAAAAATCATCCCGTCTCTTCCCCCGAGCAGAACAATATAACTAGAATGCTCAATTAATGAATTTCCTCTGGTTAACCTAGGAATTGAACGATATTGGGACCAATTGCAAAATATCTAGTTTAATGCTCTAAGTCGGATGAAGTCAGTTCGGGTTGTACTGCATTGGAATTAGGATTGAAATCGACTGGACCAGGTCCAACAAGCACAATAATGGATCCACCGTTCAGAATTATGCATTCCTTGCCCCTGAAAGAGAAGATAAAAAGTACTACGATCCATGAAATTAAGCATTTAGTGTTAGGCGTTAGTCAACCTAAGTGGCACCAAGTCCCACTACCATAGAATTGCTTTAAAAATTATCCCGACTCTCCCCACGAGCCTTACAATGTAACAAGCATGCTCAATTAATTAATTTCCTCTAGTTAACCTGTGAATTTAATGATATTAGGACCAATTGTAAAATATGCAGTTTAAAGCTCTAAGTTGGATGAATTCAATTTAGGTCACACCATATTGCAATTGGGATAGAAACCAACTGGACAACTCAGAGTTAAACCTAAATAGCTAGGTCAGTGGAGATATGAAATTCTACCCTTGAATTCAGTTCACTCCCCCATAGCCATAGACTATTTATTATAACAACATTATTAATTTAATTATCTTAAACTGAGCTTAATTGGTAGGATATAAAACTTAAGCACTACTGAGTCATCCACTGAGTCAGTCAAACTCGTGCTCGGTTCAACAATCTCCCCTATTTTGATCATTGGCAATCAACTGAGTGAGAGATTAAATTAATAAGATATTCAGATTAGAGTTACCTTATACTTATGCTTGATATGACTTTATTCAGCATCTTTAATTTGCTCAGAGTGAATGCTAACTCCCCCAAAATCATTGACTTAGCTGAGTTTCAACATTCCTCAACACTTCTCATATATTTCTGCAAAAGATCAATTCATATATATATGTAGTAGAAAATATAGGAAGTTAAGAAGATCTTAACTTAGAACAGAATAAGCAATCTTTTTATAGATAAATAACTTGATTACGGACAATAATGAGTTAATCTATACTAAGTTTTACATTTTGCACTAAGGATTACAAAGATTCTATTCTATTTAGGTAAAGGTGGTCCTCCAAGATTAGCCCTTCTTTCTTCAAATATCTGTTGATCCAATCTTGATTTCTTTTCCTTGGGCAACATGATTTCCTTGCCTTTTCTTTTCCTTGTCTCAATATATTCTCTCCTTATGCGATCTAGATCCTTGGACATCTCGTACGAAGCTTCAACTACCCTCTGATCTCTTTCCTTCTCCTCTTGCTCATGATTCTCGTGATCCTTCTCCCCCATTGCTAATGAATCTAAAATGGACTGGGTTTGAAGATCAAACGAGTTCAGGGCGGCTTTAAAATAGTCAAGTTTGCCAAAAATGGTAAGAGAAAAATTCTTCACCATCAATTCATAAATCTCATCAGATATAGCATCTTGTTCCCTAATAAATGTGAAGAGACCCACCAAAGCACGAGATTAGGAAAGATTGACCTGGTACTAAGCATCTAGGCCTTGCTTAGATATCTGGGTGAGACAGGCCAGAGCCTTGGCTTGATTATTTTCCCTCCGAATTCGCTCTAGCATAGGAGTGCTTCTAATATGAGTACTGATTTCTTCATGGATCTTATCAAGTGCTTGACCATCATTAATTACATCAACATGAGTAGCCTTGATTTGGCCATGAATGTGACCAAGCTTTTGGTGTAGAGATGGCTCTTGTTTAGCTTGTGATATAACAATATCACTATTCGAAGCATTAGAAATGTTCAGTCTCTTTAGGGCTTTAATCACTGCTCCCTTTGAGTCCTTCCTTTAAAATGTCTCTTCTTGGTTGTGTAAGCATATTGGGATTGCCTTAATGTGAGACTACTTTGATGACAGCATCCAAACCAGCTACAACACTATCTAGCTTGTCAGAGTTTGACTCATTTTCTCTGCTTAAAATGTTGTATCCGTCTAGCACAACTTGCATACTCTTCACTAAGGGATTGAACCTATCAATCATAGAGTTCCAAAAATCCCTCTCATCATTCGACACTTTGCAATTGCTCTTATAGATATTTTCCATCTGCTTCTTGAGCTCTGCAACTTCCATCTTCAGATAATCAGCCTTCCTACCTGTAATATTTAACAAAGGGAATATATGGGACACAACTGCTTTGAACAGTGAGAACTGAGTAGAGACTAATTTCAAATGGGTCTACATTTCTTTAACAATATCAACAAAGCCTTGCACTGGCTCCCTAGCCTTTGCAATTCTCCTCAACACTTCCTTAGACATTAGAGATTTAGCAATTTCAGCATCTAGTTCTTCATCTATCCTCAGTGTTGGGAATCTCTCTCTTCCAAGTCTCCTTATATATCCGAATAGGTCAGATTAGGGGTTGAATTAAGGTGGAGGTTGCGGTTATTATTATGGTTGTTATTGATCTGGCATTTCCTCAATAATTGGAGGACCTTTAATAATTGGTCCTTCAATCATTAGTGGCTCATGAACAAGAGAGCAAACTAGGGAAAGCATGGGTGGTGTTTGGTTGGCCAGTGTTCGATGAGGATTGTGTTTGAGTTTCAGGTAATGGTTGAGAAGAAATGGGTGTAGGTGAGAAAGGTGGTTAAAGAATTTCAAGATCTTCTTGCTGCTCCTCAGCCTCCTTCTCTACAATACCTTCAACAGTGGACTCACTAACCTGAGCTAAAGTTTGCTCAGTCAGCTGAGGTCCCCGCTCAACTACCACTAACTCCTCTTCCTTATCTTTAAGATCTCCTTTATCCTCATCTATCACTACTTAAGTCCTCTGAAAAATCCTCCTTTTCCTTTCTCTCTCCTTTGCTTTTGCTTCCTCAACAGTTAAGTCAATAGACTGCTGGTCTTTATTAGCATCAAACTCCATAGCTTGCACTTCCACTTCTCCTTCTTTCATATTGTCAATTCCATCAAGTGAACCAATAATCTCTCCTCCTATCTCTGGAATTGATTTATTTATTAGATCAGCTTCTTTATCTGCTTTTACTCTCTTAGCCTTCTCAAGGTCTTAGGCAACTCAAGTTCCCTTTTTTACCATCAACTTCTTCTTAGGCTGACCAGTCTTAGGCACAGGAAAAGACATAGCTTCCTCTCCTCCAATAGTCATCTCGCCCTCAAGTCCTGCATCATCACTTTTTCTCTTCCTTGCTAGAGGTATCTCCTCTCTTAGCTCTTCTTCAGCCTTCTTTTCTTCCTTAATTTCATTTAGAGTCAGGTCTCTAGCCTTCTCATCCTTAGTTCCCTTGGTAGATCTAGACTTTTTAGGAATTGGGGCAACTAAAGGATTAGAGCTAACTGAGCTCCTCTTCTTCACATCCTTATTGGAGTCATTTTTTACTTCCTTCTTACTTCCCTTCTTATCTTCCCTATCTTCTCCTTTCTCAGCTCTGAGCTTAGTAATTCTTTCCAGTTCCTTTTCAACAAATGAATCCAGGGCCAGATCTTCTTCCTTAGGCCTAATCTTTTTCACGGTCAGTTGAGCCTTAGGATCCTTTACTCTCACTTCTCCTTTCTTGAGTTTAATATACTTGGTGTTGGTAGGTCTTTCATTAAACATTAAACCATAGAAGTCGACGTTACAGAGTACTCTAGACTCAATTACCTTGTAGGAAATTCCATTCTTTATTACCCATCCCTCAAGATCTAGCTCATAAACTCTGCTGATCTCCATTACCAAGTGACCATACACCATATTCTTCGATACTTTTAGAAATCTGTGCAAGATCAGAATAGGCCAGTTTATGCATATACCTTCAATCAGAGCATAAACAAATACTCTTTCAAACTTTATACAGCTACTAGTAGAGCAAGTTTTTGGTAACAACACCTTCTTAACTAACTCATGTGCTTGCTTTCCTAGCTTAGTGAACATGGAGGCTATAAGTTCTCCAGCCTTGTAGTTAGTGGGAACTTCATAGTCTATGGAAATATTCACATGCTCTTCATCCTTAATCGTTCACATCATCAGTCCCCTCTCCCTCATACCTAGGAGATTAGCAATTAATTTGGGAGTCACATAGAGCTTCTTCCCCAACAGATTAGTAAAAAACTTATCTTTGTTGCCCTCCAACATGTGGATTCCTCGATAAAACATTTCCACTATCTGTACATAGCACCCACTGGGTATTTCAAAAAATCCTCTCAGATGGTGCTAACGAGTCTACTTTCCAAAGCGATCATCGCTCGTAAAACTGAGCATATCTACAGTGGTGGGAACTTCAACTTCTAATTTCTCCTTAGTGCACCAATCTATGGGAGAATACTTTATTCCAGCGGGAATGAATAGCTCTTCCTTCTTGTTGAACCCAATTGCAACTTGGGCCAAATGGTCTGCAGTTGTCTTCCAACAATTTTCCTCTTTATTTTTGATAAAGAGTTCCTCTTGAACAACTGATTTACTTGATGAACTCGCCATTTGAAAGCTTTGAAGAACTAGACAATTAGAGATTTAAAAGAAAGAGAATGATGAAAGAAATTTGGTAAAGAAACCATTCTTCTCCCTCATCTCTCCTTAAATAGGAAAAACTCTTTGCTTGTAACCTGTAAAGCTTACGTGTACGACTAACAAATGATGGTCATAGATAAACGGTGAGATTGTTCAATTGGTTACTGTGAAATTTATCATTATAGTAAACACGGAGAGATAATGGCTGAATGTGGATCGTTTTTAAACTTGCTGCCATTTCAATTAAGTACCACGACCATAGAATTGCTTTAAAAATCATCCCGACTCTGCCTACAAGCTGAACAATAATACTAGCATTCTAATTAAATGAATATCCTCCAAATTAACCTTTGAATTAAACAATGTTAGGACCAACTGCAAAATATCTAGTTTAATGCCCTAAGTTGGATGAAGTAAGTTCGGGGTCGCACCGCATTGGAGTTGGGATAGAAACTGACTAGACAAGGTCCAACAAGCACAACAATAGATCCACCATTCAAAATTATGCATTCCTTCACCCCTAAAAGAAAAATACTAAGTATTTTGATCCAACAAATGGTTCATTTAGTGTTGGGCGTTAGTTGACCTAAGTGGCACCAAGTCCCACGACCATAGAATTGCTTTAAAAATCATCCCGGCTCTGCCCACGTGCCGAACAATGTAACTAGCATGCTCAATTAATGAATTTCCTCCGCTTAACTTTTGGATTAAATGATATTAGGACCAATTTCAAAATATGTAGTTTAATGATCTACATCGGATGAAGTCAGTTAGGGTCGCACCGCATTGGAATTGGGGTAGAAATCAACTTGACAAGGTCGAACAAGAACAATAATGGATCCACCATTCAGAATTATGCATTCCTTCACCAATAAAAGAAAAAAAAAGGGATTATGATCCATGAAATGATTCATTTAGTGTTTGGCATTAGTCGAACTACCTGGTATAGGGTCCCACGACCATACAATTGCTTTAAAAATAATCCTGACTCTGCCCACACGCCGAACAATGTAACGAAAATGCTCAATTAATGAATTTCATTCGGTTAACCCGTGAATTGAACGATATTAGGAACCTAATTGAAAAATATCTAGTTTAATGCTCTAAGTCGGATGAAGTCAGTTCGGGTCGCACCTCATTGGAATTAGGATAAAAACCGACTAGACAAGGTCCAATAAGAATAATAATTGATCCACCGTTCAGAATTATGGATTCCTTCACCCTTAAAAGAAAAAATATCAAGGATAACCATACAAGAAATGAATCATTTAATGTTAGGCATTAGTCAAACTAAGTGGCACCAAGTCCTACGACCATAGAATTGCTTTAAAAATCATCCCGACTCTGACGACGTGCCGAACAATGTAACTAGCATTCTTAATCAATGAGTTTCATCTGCTTAACCTGTGAAATAAATGATATTGGGACCAATTGCAAAATATCTAGTTTAATGCTCTAAGTCAATTAAAGTCAGTTCGGGTTGCACCGCATTGGAATGGGGATAGAAACCGACTGGATACGGTCGAACAAGCACAATAATGGATCCAACGTTCAGAATTATACGTCCCTCGCCCCTAGAAGAAAAAATATTAAGGATTACGATCTAAGAACTGAATCATTTAGTGTTAGGAATTAGTCGACCTAAGTGGCACCAAGTCCCACGACTATAGAATAGAATTAAAAATCATCCCAACTCTGCCCACGAGCCGAACAATGTGACTAGCATGCTAAGTTATTGAATTTTCTCCACTTATCCCGTGAAATAAATGATACTTGGACCAATTGCAAAATATCTAGTTTAATGCTCTAAGTCGGATAAAGTCAGTTCAGGTCGCACTGCATTGGAATAGGGATAGAAATCGACTGGACTAGGTCCATCAAGCACAACAATGATCCATCGTTCAGAACTATGCATTCCGCGCCGAAGAAAAAAATATTAAGGATTACGATCCAATAAATGAATCATTTAGTGTTAGGCGTTAGTCGACCCAAGAGGCACCAAGTCCCATGACCACAGAATTGCTTTAAAAATTATCCCGACTCTGCCCACGAGCCGAACAATGTGACTACCATGCTCAATTAATAATTTTCCTCCACTTAACCCAGAAAATAACCGATATTGGGACAAATTGCAAAATATCTAGTTTAATGCTCTAAGTCGAATGAAGTCAGCTAGGGTCGTACCGTATAGGAATGGGGATAGAAATCGACTAGACAATGTCTAACAAGCACAATAATGGATCCACTATTTAGAATTACGCATTCCTCGCCCCTAAAAGAAAAATTAAAAAGAATTATGATCCATGAAAGGAATCACTTAGTGTTAGGCGTTAGTCGACCTAAGTGGCACCAAGTCCCACAACCATATAATTGCTTTCAAAATCATCGCGACTCTGACCACGAGCCGGATAATGTAACTAGCATGCTCAATTAATGAATTTTGTTCGATTAACCTATGAATTGAATGATATTAGGACCAATTCAAAAATACGTAGTTTAATGCCCTAAGTCGGATGAAGTCAGTTCGGGTCGTAACGCATTGGCATTGGGATAGAAACTGACTGGACAAGGTCCAACAAGCACGATAATGGATCTGCCGTTTAGAATTATTCATTCTCGCCCCTAGAAGAAAAAAATTTTAAGGACTACGATCCGAGAAATGAATCATTTAGTGTTAGGCGTTAGTCGACCTAAGTGGCACTAAGTCCCGCTATCATAGAATTGCTTTGAAAATCATCCCGACTCTCCCCATGAGCCAAATAATATCATTAGCATTCTCAATTAATGAATTTTGTGCCCTTAAAAATGATATTGGGACCAATTGCAAAATGTCTAGTTTAATGCTCTAAGTAGGATGAAGTCAGTTCGGGTCGTACTGCATTGGAATAGGGATAGAAATCGGCTGAACTAGGTCCAACAAGAACAATAATGGATCCACCGTTTAGAATTATGCATTCCTCGCCCCTAGAAGAAAAAATATTAAGGATTACGATCCAAGAAATGAATCATTTAGTGTTAGGCGTAAGTTGACCTAAGTGGCACCAAGTCCCACGACCATAGAATTACCTTATAAATCATCCTGACTCTGCCCACGAGCTAAACAATGTGACTAGCATGCTTAGTTAATCCATTTCCTTCGCCTAACCTGTAAAATAAACTATATTGGGACCAATTGAAAAATAACTAGTTTAATGCTCTAAGTCGGACGAAGTCTGCTAGGGTCGCACCGTATTAGAATGGGGATAGAAATCGACTGGACAATGTCTAACAAGCATAATAATGGATCCACCGTTCAGAATTATGCTTTCCTCACCCCTACAAGAAAAATTAAAAAGAATCATGATCTATGAACTGAATCATTTAGTGTTAGGCGTTAGTCGACCTAAGTTGCACCAAGTCCCACGGCCATAGAATTGCTTTAAAAATCATCCCGACTCTGACGACGAGCCGAACAATGTAACTAGCATGCTGAATAATGAATTTTGTCCGGTTAACCTATAAATTGAACTTTATTGGGACCAATTCAAAATTATGCAATTAATTCTCTAAGTCGAATGAAGTCAGTTCGGGTCTCACCGCATTGGAATTAGGATAGAAACCGACTGGACAAGGTCCAACAAGGATAATAATGGATCCACTGTTCAGAATTATTCATTTCTCGCCCCTCGGTGAAAAAAATATTAAGTATTATGATCCGAGAAATGAATCATTTAGTGTTAGGCGTTAGTCAACCAAAGTGGCACCAAGTCCTACTACCGTAGAACTGCTTTAATAATCATCCCGACTCTGCCCACAAGCTGAAAAGTGTGACTAGCATTCTTAATTAACGAATTTCCTTTTCCTTAAAAATGATACTAGGACCAATTGCAAAATATCTAGTTTTATGCTCTAAGTTGGATGAAGTCAATTTGGGTCGCACCGCATTAGAATAGGGATAGAAATCGGCTGAACCAGGTCCAACAAGCACAATAATGGATCCATCGTTCAGAATTATACATTTCTCGCCCCTAGAAGAAAAAAATTTTAAGGATTACAATCCAAGAAATGAATCATTTCGTGTTAGGCATAAGTTGACCTAAGTGGCACCAAGTCTCACAACCATAGAATTGCTTTATAAATCATCCCGACTCTGCCCACGAGTTAAACAATGTGACTAGCATGCTGAGTTAATCAATTTCCTCCACTTAACCTATAAAATAAACTATATTAGGACCTATTTCAAAATATCTAGTTTGATGCTCTAAGTCGGATGAAGTTAGCTAGGGTCGCACTGTATTAGAATGGGGATAGAAATCGATTGGACAATGTCTAACATGCATAATAATGGATCCACCGTTCAGAATTAAGCATTCCTTGCCCCTAAAAGAAAAATTAAAAAGGACTACGATCCATTGAAGGAGTCATTTAGTGCTAGGCATTAGTTGACCTAAGCGGCACCAAGTCCCACGACCATAGAATTGCTTTAAAAATCGTCCTGACTCTGACCACGAGCCGAACAATATAACTAGCTTGCTGAATAATGAATTTTGTCCGGTTAACTTGTGAATTCAACTTTATTAGGACCAATTAAAAAATAAGCAGTTTAATGCTCTAAGTTGGATAAAGTTAGTTCAGGTCGTACCACATTGGAATTGGTATAGAAGCCGACTGGACAAGGTCCAACAAGCACAATAATGGATCCACTGTTCAGAATTATTCATTCCTTGCCCCTAAGAGAAAAAAATATTAAGGATTACGATATGAGAAATGAATCATTTAGTGTTAGGCATTAGTCAACCTTTGTGGCACCAAGTCCTACTACCATAGAATTGCTTTAAAAATCATCCCGACTCTGCCCACGAGCCAAATAATGTGACTAGCGTTCTCAATTAATGAATTTCCTCTACTTAAAAATGATACTAAGACTAATTGCAAAATATCTAGTTTAATGCTCTAAGTCGGATGAAGTCAATTCGGGTCGCGCCGCATTAGGATGGGGATAGAAATCGGCTGAACCAGGTCCAACAAGCACAATAATGGATCCACTGTTCAGAATTATGCATTTCTCACCCCAAGAAGAAAAAAATATTAAGGATTATGATCCAAGAAATGAATCATTTCGTGTTAGGCATAAGTCGACCTAAGTGGCACAAAGTCTCACGACCATAGAATTGCTTTATAAATCATCCTGACACTGCCCCTGAGCTAAACAACGTGACTAGCATGCTAAGTTAATCAATTTCCTTTGCTTAACCCGTAAAATAAACAATATTAGGACCAAGTGCAAAATATCTAGTTTAATGCTCTAAGTCAGATGAAGTCAGCTAGGGTCGCACCGTATTGGAATGGGGATAGAAATCGACTGGACAATGTCTAACAAGTATAATAATGGATCCACCGTTGAGAATTATGGATTCCTCGCCCCCAAAAGCAAAATTAAAAAGAATTACGATGCGTGAAAGGAATCATTTAGTGTTAGGCGTTAGTCAATCTAAGTGGCACCAAGTCCCACGACCGTAGAATGGCTTTAAAAATCATCCCGACTCTGACCACGAGCCGAACAATGTAATTAGCATGTTGAATAATGAATTTCATCTGGTTAAACTGGCAATTGAACTTTATTAGGACCAATTCTAAAATGCGCAGTTTAATGCTCTAAGTTGGATGAAGTCAGTTTGGGTCGCACCGCATTGGAATTGGGATAGAAAACGAATGGACAAGGTCCAACAAGCACAATAATGGATCTACTGTTTAGAATTATTAATTCCTCGCCCCTAGGAGAAAAAAATATTAAGGATTACGATCCGAGAAATGAATCATTTAGTGTTAGGCGTTAGTCGACCTAAGTGGCACCAAGTCCGACTACCGTAAAATTGCTTTAAAAATCATCTCGACTCTGCCCATGAGCGGAACAATATCACTAGAATTCTCAATTAATGAATTTATTTTACTTAAAAATGATACCGAGACTAATTGCAAAATATCTAGTTTAATGCTCTAAGTCCGATGAAGTCAGTTCGGGTTGCACCACATTGGAATGAGGATAGAAATCGAACGGACCAGGTCCAACAAGCACAATAATGGATCCACCATTCAAAATTATGCATTTCTCGCCCCTAGAAGAAAAGCATATTAAGGTTTATGATCCAAGAAATGAATCATTTAGTGTTGGGCGTTAGTCGACCTTTGTGGCACCAAGTCCCACGACCACAGAATTGCTTTAAAAATCATCCCGACTCCGCCCACGAGTCGAACGACGTGACTAGCGAGCTCAGTTAATAAATTTCCTCCACTTAACCCGTTAAATAAAAATATTAGGACCAATTGCAAAATATCTAGTTTAATGCTCTAAGTTGGATGTAGTCAGCTAGGGTCACATTGTATTAGAATGGGGATAGAAATTGACTGGATAAGATCAAGCAAGCACAATAACGGATCCACCGTCCAGAATGATGCATTCCTCGCCCCTAAAATAAAAATAAAAAAGAATTATGATCCATAAAATGAATCATTTAGTGTTAGGCATTAGTCGACCAAAGTGGCACCAAGTCCCACGACCATAAAATTGCTTTAAAAATCATCCTGACTCTGGCCACGAGCAGAACAATGTAACTAGCATGCTGAATAATGAATTTCGTTCGGTTAACCTGTGAATTGAACTTTATTGGGACCAATTTAAAAATACGCATTTTAGTGCTCTAAGTCGGATGAATTCAGTACGGGTCGCACCGAATTGGAATTGGGATAGAAACCGACTCGACAAGGTCCAACAAGCACAATAATGGATCCACTATTAAGAAGTATTCATTCCTCGCCCCTAGAAGAAAAAAATTTTAAGGATTACGATCCGAGAAATGAATCCTCTAGTGTTAGGCATTACTCGACCTAAGTGGCACCTAGTCCCGCTACCGTAGAATTGCTTTGAAAATCATCTCGACTCTGTCCACGAGCGGAACATTGACACAAGGCTTCTCAATTAATGAATTTTGTTAGCTCAAAAATGATACTAGGACTAATTGCAAAATATCTAGTTTAATGCTCTAGTTGGATGAAGACAGTTCGGGTCGCACCGCATTGGAATTAGGATAGAAACTGACTGGACAAGGTCCAACAACCACAATAATGGATCCACTGTTTAGAATTATTAATTCCTCGCCCCTAGGAGAAAAAAATATTAAGGATTACGATCCGAGAAATGAATCATTTAGTGTTAGGCGTTAGTCGACCTAAGTGGCACCAAGTCCGACTACCGTAAAATTGCTTTAAAAATCATACCGACTCTGCCCATGAGCGAAACAATATCACTAGCATTCTCAATTAATGAATTTCGTCAGCTTAAAAATGATACTAGGACTAATTGCAAAGTATCTAGTTTAATGATCCAAGTCGGATGAAGTCAGTTCAGGTCGCACCCATTGGAATGGGGATAGAAATCGGCTGAACTAGGTCCACCAAGAACAATAATAGATCGACCGTTCAGAATTATGCTTTTCTCGCCCCTAGAAGAAAAAAACTTAAGGATTACAATCCAAAAAATGAATCATTTACTGTTAGGCGTAAGTCGACCTAAGTGGCACCTATACCCACTACCATAGAATTGCTTTATAAATCATCCCGAGTCTGCCCACGAGCTAAACAATACGACTAGCATGCTTATTTAATCAATTTCCTCTACTTAACCCGTAAAATAAACTATATTAGGACCAACTGAAAATATCTAGTTTAATGCTCTAAGTCGGATGAAGTCAGCTAGGGTCGCACCGTATTGGAATGGGGATAGAAATCGACTGGACAATGTCTAACAAACATAATAATGGATCCACCATTCCAAATTATGCATTCCTCGCCCCTAAAAGAAAAATTAAAAAGAATTACGATCCATGAAATGAATCATTTAGTGTTAGGTGTTAGTCGACCTAAGTGGCACCAAGTCCCACGACCATAGAATTGCATTGAAAATCATCCCGACTCCGACCACGAGCCGAACAATGCAACTAGCATGCTGAATAATGAATTTTGTTCGATTAGCCTATGAGTTGAACTTTATTGGGACCAATTTGAAAACACGCATTTTTATTCTCTAAGTTGGATGAAGTAAGTTCGGGTTACACCACATTGGAATTAGGATAGAAACCGACTGGATAAGGTCCAACAAGCACAATAATGGATCCACTGTTCAGAATTATTCATTCCCCGTCCCTAGGAGAAAAAAATATTAAGGATTACAATCCGAGAAATGAATCATTTAGTGTTAGGCGTTAGTCAACCTAAGTGGCACCAAGTCCCACTATCGTAGAATTGCTTTAAAAATCATCCCGACTCTGCCCACTAGCCGAACAATATGACTAGCATTCTCAATTAATGAATTTCCTCTGCTTAAAAATGATATTGGGACCAATTGTAAAATATCTAGTTTAATGCTCTAAGTTGGATGAAGTCAATTTGGGTCATACCACATTAAAATGGGGAGAGAAATCGGCTGAACCAGATCTAACAAGCACAATAATGGATCCACCATTCAGAATTATGCATTCCTCAACCCTAGAAGAAAAAATATTAATGATTATGATCCAAGAAAAGAATCAATTAGTGTTAGGTGTTAGTCGATCTAAGTGGCACCGAGTCCCACGACTATAAAATTGCTTTAAAAATCATTACGACTCTGTCCACAAGCCGAACAATGCGACTAGCTTGCTCAGTTAATGAATTTCCTCCGCCTAACCCATGAAATAAATGAAATTCGGACAAATTGTAAAATATCTTGTTTAATGCTCTAAGTTAGATGAAGTCAGTTCGGGTTGCACCACATTAGAATGGGGATAGAAATTGACCGGACGAGGTCTAACAAGCACAATAATGGATTCATCAATCAAAATTATGCATTTCTCGCCCCTAGAAGAAAAAAATATTAAGGTTTATAATCCAAGAAATGAATTATTTAGTGTAAGGAGTTAGTCAACCTAAGTGCCACCAAGTCCCACGGCCATAGAATGGCTTTAAGAATCTTCCCGACTCCACCCATGAGCTGAACAATGTGGCTAGCATGCTCAGTTAATCAATTTCCTTCGCTTAACCCATTAAATAAATGATATTGGGACCAATTGCAAAATATCTAGTTTAATGCTCTAAGTTGGATGTAGTCAGCTAGGGTCGCATCGTATCAGAATGGGGATAGAAATTGACTGGACAAGGTCAAGCAAGCACAATAATGGACCCACCTTCTAGAATGATGCATTCCTCGCCCCTAAAAGAAAAATTAAAAAGAATTGTGATCTATGAAATGAATCATTTAGTGTCAGGCGTTAGTCGACCTAAGTGGCACCAAGTCCCATGACCATAGAATTGCTTTAAAAAGCATCCCGGCTCTGGCCACTAGCTGAACAATGTAACTAGCATACTGAATAATGAATTTCGTCCGATTAACATGTGAATTGAACTTTATTGGGACCAATTCAAAAATACGCATTTTAATGCTCTAAGTCGAATGAACTCAGTTCGGGTCACACCGCATTGGAATTGGGATAGAAACCGACTGGACAAGGTCCAACAAGCATAATAATGGATCCATAATTAAGAAGTATTAATTCCTCGCCCCTAGAAGAAAAAAATTTTAAGGATTACGATCTGAGAAATGAATCCTCTAGTGTTAGGCATTAGCCGACCTAAGTGGCACCAAGTCCCGCTACCGTAGAATTGCTTTGAAAATCATCTCGACTCTGTCCACGAGCGGAACATTGACACAAG
The DNA here is from genome assembly GCA_947683365.1 of Euphorbia pulcherrima. Classification (NCBI taxonomy): domain Eukaryota; kingdom Viridiplantae; phylum Streptophyta; class Magnoliopsida; order Malpighiales; family Euphorbiaceae; genus Euphorbia; species Euphorbia pulcherrima. The sequence continues at coordinate 77,116,681 of CANTUS010000001.1, read as the reverse complement.
CATTCTCAATTAATGAATTTTGTCAGCTTAAAAATGATACTTGGACTAATTGCAAAATATCTAGTTTAATGCTCTAAGTTGGATGAAGTCAGTTCGGGTCGCACCGCATTGGAATTAGGATAGAAACTGACTGGACAAGGTCCAACAACCACAATAATGGATCCACTGTTTAGAATTATTAATTCCTCACCCCCAGGAGAAAAAAATATTAAGGATTACGATCCGAGAAATGAATCATTTAGTGTTAGCCGTTAGTCGACCTAAGTGGCACCATGTCTGACTACCGTAAAATTGCTTTAAAAATCGTCCCGACTCGGCCCATGAGCGGAACAATATCATTAGCATTCTCAATTAATGAATTTCGTCAGCTTAAAAATGATACTAGGACCAATTGCAAAATATCTAGTTTAATGATCCAAGTCGGATGAAGTTAGTTCGGGTCGCACCCATTGGAATGGGGATAGAAATCGGCTGAACTAGGTCCACCAAGAACAATAATAGATTGACCGTTCAGAATTTTGCTTTTCTCGCCCCTAGAAGAAAAAAAATTAAGGATTACAATCCAAAAAATGAATAATTTAGTGTTAGGCGTAAGTCGACCTAAGTGGCACCTATTCCCACTACCATAGAATTGCTTTATAAATCATCCCGACTCTGCCCACGAGCTAAACAATATGACTAGCATGCTTATTTAATCAATTTCCTCTACTTAACCCGTAAAATAAACTATATTAGGACCAACTGAAAATATCTAGTTTAATGCTCTAATTTGGATGAAGTCAGCTAGGGTCGCACCGTATTGGAATGGGGATAGAAATCGACTGGACAATGTCTAACAAACATAATAATGGATCTACCGTTCAAAATTATGCATTCCTCGCCCCTAAAAGAAAAATTAAAAAGAATTACGATCCATGAAATGAATCATTTAGTGTTAGGTGTTAGTCGACCTAAGTGGCACCAAGTCCCACGACCATAGAATTGCATTGAAAATCATCCCGACTCTGACCACGAGCCGAACAATGTAACTAGCATGCTGAATAATGAATTTTGTTCGATTAGCCTATGAGTTGAACTTTATTAGGACCAATTTGAAAACACGCATTTTTATTCTCTAAGTTGGATGAAGTAAGTTCGGGTTGCACCACATTAGAATTAGAATAGAAACCGACTGGATAAGGTCCAACAAGCACAATAATGGATCCACTGTTCAGAATTATTCATTCCTCGTCCCTAGGAGAAAAAAATATTAAGGATTACAATCCGAGAAATGAATCATTTAGTGTTAGGCGTTAGTCAACCTTAGTGGCACCAAGTCCCACTATCGTAGAATTGCTTTAAAAATCATCCCAACTCTGCCCACTAGCCGAACAATATGACTAGCATTCTCAATTAATGAATTTCCTCCGCTTAAAAATGATATTGGGACCAATTGTAAAATATCTAGTTTAATGCTCTAAGTCGGATGAAGTCAATTCGGGTCATACCACATTAAAATGGGGATAGAAATCGGCTGAACCAGATCTAACAAGCATAATAATGGATCCACCATTGAGAATTATGCATTCCTCACCCCTAGAAGAAAAAAATATTAATGATTATGATCCAAGAAAAGAATCAATTAGTGTTAGGTGTTAGTCGATCTAAGTGGCACCAAGTCCTACGACTATAAAATTGCTTTAAAAATCATTACGACTCTGTCCATAAGCCGAACAATGTGACAAGCATGCTCAGTTAATGAATTTCCTCCGCTTAACCCATGAAATAAATGAAATTCGGACCAATTGCAAAATATCTTGTTTAATGCTCTAAGTCAGATGAAGTCAGTTTGGGTTGCACCACATTGGAATGGGGATAGAAATTGACCGGATGAGGTCCAACAAGCACAATAATGGATGCATCATTCAAAATTATGCATTTATCGCCCCTAGAAGAAAAAAATATTAAGGTTTACAATCCAAGAAATGAATTATTTAGTGTTAGGAGTTAGTCGACCTAAGTGTCACTAAGTCCCACGGCCATAGAATGGCTTTAAGAATCTTCCCGACTCCACCCACGAGCTGAACAATGTGGCTAGCATGCTCAGGTAATCAATTTCCTTTGCTTAACCCATTAAATAAACGATATTGGGACCAATTGCAAAATATCTAGTTTAATGCTCTAAGTCGAATGTAGTTAGCAAGGCATCGTATTGGAATGGGGATAGAAATTGACTGGACAAGGTCAAGCAAGCACAATAATGGATCCACAGTTCAGAATGATGCATTCCTCGCCCCTAAAAGAAAAATTAAAAAGAATTACAATTGATGAAACGAATCATTTAGTGTTAGGCGTTAGTCGACCTAAGTGGCACCAAGCCCCATGACCATAGAATTGCTTTAAAAATCATCCCGACTCTGACTACAAGCCGAACAAAGTAACTAGCATACTGAATAATGAATTTCATTCGGTTAACCTATGAATTGAACTTTGTTGGGACGAATTAAAATATACGCAATTTAATGCTCTGAGTCGAATGAAGTCAGTTTGGGTCACCCCACATTGGAATTGGGATAGAAACTGACTCGACAAGGTCCAACAAGCACAATAATGGATCCACTGTTCAGAATTATTCATTCCTCGCCCCTAGGAGAAAAAATTATTAAGGATTCCAATCCAAGAAATGAATCATTTAGTGTTAGGAGTTAGTCGACCTAAGTGGCACCAAGTCCCACTACAGTAGAATTGCTTTAAAAATCATCCCGACTCTGCCCACGAGCGAAACAATGTCACTAGCATTCTCAATTAATGAATTTCGTCCGCTTAAAAATGATACTGGGATCAATTGCAAAATATCTAGTTTAATGATCTAAGTTGGAAGAAGTTAGTTCGGGTCGCACCGCATTGGAATGGGGATAGAAATCGGCTGAACCAGGTCCAACAAGAATAACAATGGATCCACCTTTCAGAATTATACATTCCTCGCCCTTAGAAGAAAAAAATATTAAGTATTACGATCTAAGAAATGAATCATTTAGTGTTAGGCGTAAGTCAACCTAAGTGGCACCAAGTCTCACGACCATAGAATTGCTTAAAAAATCATCCCCACTCTGCATACGAGCCGAACAATATGACTAGCATGCTTAGTTACTGAATTTCCACCACTTAACCCATGAAATAAATGATATTTCGACCAATTGCAAATATCTAGTTTACTTCTCTAAGTCGGATGAATTTAGTTCGGGTCACACCACAATGGAATGGGGATAGAAATCGACTGGACTAGGTCCAAAGAGCACAATAATGGATCCACCGTTCATAATTATACATTCCTCGCCCCTAGAAGAAAAAATAATTAAGGATTATGCTCTAAGAAATGAATCATTTAGTTTTAGGCGTTACTCGACCTAAGTGATACCAAGTCCCACGACCATAGAATTCCTTTAAAAACCATCCCGACTCTGACCATGAGCCGAACATTGTAACTAGCATGCTCAATTATTGAATTTTATCCAATTAACTTATGAATTAAATAATATTGGGACCAATTGGAAAATATGTAGTTTAGTAATCTAAGTCGGACGAAGTCAGTTCGGGTTGTACCGCACTGGAATTAGGATAGAAACCGACTAGACAAGGTCTAAAAACCACAATAATGGATCCACAGTTAAGAATTATTCATTCCTCGCCCCCAGAAGAAAAAAATATTAAGGATTAAGATATGAGAAATGAATCATTTAGCGTTAGGCGTTAGTCTACCTAAGTGGCAACAAGTCCCACAACCATATAATTGCTTTAAAAATATGCCCACGAGCTGAACAATGTGACTAGCACGCACAGTTAATGAATTTTTCCAACTTAACCCGTGAAATAAATGATATTCGACCAATTAAAAAATATCTAGTTTAATGCTCTAAGTTGGATAAAGTTAGTTCGGGTCTCACCGTATCGGAATGGGGATAGAAATCGACTGGACAAGGTCTAACAAGCACAATAATGGATCCACCGTTTAGAATTATGCATTCCTTGCCCCTAAAAGAAAAATTAAAAAGAAATATGATCCATGAAATGAATCATTTAGCGTCAGGCGTTGGTCGACCTAAGCGGCTCCAAGTCCCAACACTATAGAATTGCTTTAAAAATCATCCCGACTCTGACCACGAGCTGAATAATATAACTAGCATGCTTAACTAATGAATTTCATCCAGTTAACTTATGAATTGAATGATATTGGGACCAATTTAAAATTATGTAGTTTAATGCTCTAAGTCGGATGAAGTCAGTTCGGGTCGCACCGCATTAGAATTGGGATAGAAACCGACTGGACAAGGTCCAACAAGCACAATAATGGATCCACCATTAAGAATTATTCATTCCACGCCCATAGAAGAAAAAAATATTAAGGATTATGATCCGGGAAATGCATCATTTAGTGTTAGAAGTTAGTCGACCTAAGTGGCACCAAGTCCTACTACCGTAGAATTGCTTTAAAAATCATCCCGACTCTGCCCACAAGCCGAATAATATGACTAGCATTCTCAATTAATGAATTTCCTCCACTTAAAAATGATACTGGGACCAATTGCAAAATATCTAGTTTAATGCTCTAAGTCGGATGAAGTCAGTTCGGGTCGCACCGCATTAGAATGAGGATAGAAATCGGCTGAACCAGGTCCAACAAGCATAATAATGGATCCACCGTTCAGAATTATGCATTCCTCATCCCTAGAAGGAAAAAATAGTAAGGATTATGATCCAAGAAAAGAATCATTTAGAGTTAGGCGTTAGTCGATCTAAGTGGCCCCAAGTCCTACAACTATAAAATTGCTTTAAAAAGCATCCCAACTCTGTCCACGAGCCAAACAATATGACCAGCATACTCAGTTAATCAATTTCCTTCGCTTAACCCTTGAAATAAATGTTATTGGGGCCAGTTGCAAAATATCTAGTTTATTGCTTGAAGTCGGATGAAGTCAGCTAGGGTCACACTGTATTGGAATAGGGATAGAAATCGACTGGACAAGGTCTAACAAGTACAATATTGGATCCACCAATAGAATTATGCTTTCCTCACCCCTAAAAGATAAAGTAAAAAGAATTATGATCCAAGAAATGAATCATTTAGTGTTAGGCGTTAGTCGACCTAAGTGGCACTAAGTCCCACGATCCTAACAATGTAACTAGCATGCTCAATTATTGAATTCCATCCTCTGAACCTATGAATTAAATGATAGTTTGACCAATTGAAAATTATCTAGTGTAATGGTTGAAGTCCGATGAAGTGACTTCAAGTTGCTTCATAATAGAATGGCTATAGAACCACTCGGCTCGTTCCCATAGGCACAGTAATGGATCTACCATTTAGAGTTATACATTCTTTCACACCTAAAAGAAAAAGTAATAAGGATTAGGATCCTATATATGGATTATTTAGTCTTAATCGTAAGTCGACCTTAGTGACACCGAGTCCCGCGATCATATAATTGCTATTAAAATCATCCTAACTCTGCCCACGAGCCCAACTAATGAGACTAGCATGCTCAATTAATGAATTCCCTACCCTTAATCAGTTAATAAAATGATAGTTTGACCAATCATAAATTATCTAGTGTAATGGTTAAAGTCCGATGAAGTGACTTCAAGTCGCTTCATAATAGAATAGCTATAGAACCACTTGGCCCCATTCCCACAGGCACAATAATTGATTTACTGTTTAGAACTATACATTTTATTACTCCTTAAATAAAAAATAATATGGATTAGGATCCTAGTTATGATTTAATTAGTCTTAATCGTAAGTTTACCTTAGTGACACCAAGTCCCACCACCATAGTATTGCTTCATAATTCACCCCGACCCTGACCACGAGCGAGAGATTTGAATCTAGGATTCTCAATTAATCATTTCTCTCTCCTTAACCTAAGAATAAAATGATATTTTGACCTATTGTAAATTATCTTATTCATCAAGTTAGATAAAGTTACTTCATGTCGCTCCGTATTAGAATGGCTATAGAAATCGACTGGACCCATTCTAACAAGCACAATAATTGATATACCTTTTAGACGTATTCATTCTTTCAATATTAAAAGAATTAATAAAAAGAAATGGGATCCAAGTTTTTTATTATTTAGTCTTAAGCCTTAGTTGACCTAAATGACACCAAGTCCCACGACCTGTGAATTGCCTTCAAAATCCTCCCAACTCTGCCCACGGACCAAAAAATGGGACTAGGATGCTCAATTAATCATTTTTCTCTCATTAACCTGAGAATAAATCGATATTCACACCAATTGCAAATTATCTAATGCAGTTCATTAAGTTGGATAAAAGTGACTTCAAGCCGCTCCGTGATAGAATGGCTATAGAAATCAAAACATCTCGTTCTTACAACAACAATAATTGTTCTACCGTCTAAAATTATTCATTCTCTCACTCCTCAAAGAAAAAATAAAAAGATTTAGGATCCATGTTCTGAATTATTTAGTTTTATCCGTCAGTCGACTTAAGTTACACCGAGTCCCTCGACCGTATAATGGCTTTAAATTTCATTCCAACGCTCCCCGCGAGCCCAAAAAATGGAACTAGCACGCTGATTTAATCATTTATCTCCCCTTAATCTAAGATTGAAATCATATTAGTTCCAATTGCAAATTATTTACTGTAATTCTTAGGTCGGATAAAGTCACGTCAAGTCCCTCTACATTAGAATGACTGTAAATTCATGTTTACTCATTCCCACAAGAACAAAAAGTCGATAGTTAAGAGACTTTTTCTTTGCATTACGAAGTAAGTGATAAATTAAATTAAAACATGGTGTTAAGTCATGTAATTCCAAGTTTCTAGTTTAATATTATCGATATATATATATTATATGTTTTAAAATGTCAAGTTTAATTACTATTTGTACTTCATCTATTGTTATTTGCCCAAATTATCAAATTTAGCAATCACTGTTAACAAAATTAGTTAAAGTGAATGAAATTAAATGCAATTAAGAATGAAACATTTTTTTGGTAAACAATTAAGAATGAATTAATCTAAACTTTTTGGTCCTATTATCCGAAATGTGTTCATGCTTTCAGGGGTGGATGTTCAAAATAAGAAGGTGAAGGGCAAGAATAATTCGTTGATAATTGGCGGGATCACATCGTGAAATTTTCAAATACCCTTGCAAGTGGTGACAAAATAGGCCTCCATGACTGAAAGTAGACTGTACTGTTGAAACCAAAATGACCGCACATCTCAAACTAATAGCGGTATACGCAACATCTGGATTGGATTCCCTAAAGTATAAAAATAGTGAAGTTGTATATTTCAGTCAATCACGTCCATTCATTGAGTCCTAATGGTTGAGACTTAATGATTAGGACTCATTGGAGGGCTGGGATTGTCTTAATCGTACAATTCTATCACTGCCTAACTATAGATAATCAAAATCTAAAGTGGATAACCCTTATCTCGTTCAAACCATTCCCAAAAACAATTTTCTCCACACCTCTCAAACCCTTTGACTCTTAATTCCAGGGATGAGCAGCCAAACCAATGAGTCCAGATTCCCCCATGTGTTATTTGGGGATGGCGAAGGACAAACACAATATGGAACACCAACCCTCAATCCAAACGATATTGCTCAGAGTTTTATGGAAGCAAGTGGTAGTGTCCTTCAAAATTTGACATACCAATTTAGAGAAGCTCTGTGATGTCTTAATGCTATCATGCCATGTAAAACTTATAGAGTGGTCCCAGAATTCATTGCAGAGATGGAGAGATGCATGTTCAGTCTTCAGTTATAGCAATCTGAACTTCAAAGGCAAATCGATGAAGTGCACGAAGGGATTTTGACTTTAAAGGAATAGATGGACGATAATCAGCATTGAATTAAAGCCGAAGTTGAATATCTTATTAAGACAATTGATGGATTACAACGGATGACAAACCAGCTTTGTCGGTCCTTCCCATTAACATCCAACAGGCCATAATAAACAACCTACCACTCTTTATGCTTATCGTAAACTACTTGTTAGAGAATGGACTTTTGGTACTTTTGTTGTTTTTATTATCATGGTTCTTCATGTGTGGACAATTTAATACGTGACTATTCATTTTGCTACTATAATATTTATGTTGTTAGTCCTTTTTCGAATTTATAATGGTATTTTAATACTTAATAGTACATCTTTTTCAATTTAGCAATTCTTATGTCTTATGTGGCTGTGAATGCATATGTTTCAATGATGATGGATATATGACTGTCTAGGGTATTTATGAAATTCATGGTAATTCATCTTGTCGATTATTGTTACTCTTGATTGATCTGGTAATTATTATAGTATGGATGAATTAGATAATGAACGATCATTATTCATGAGACTGTTTATGGGCAGCATGATTAAAGATCTGTAGACCAACTCTTGAGTTTTGATAACAAGTGTACTTTTGCATTAGAATGGATTATACCATATTATAGGAAGTAGGAACCAACTCTTGAATCTTGATATCAAGCCTATGTTTATGTTGCAGTTGGTTTTACCCTATGCCATAAACCCAATATTTAATTCTGTGCGTGCTTATGGTTATTGTACCATATTGCATGAACCAAATCATGACTTTTAAGATATAGCTCAAGTGTGTGCTCAAATAGATTGTGCCATATTGCAGGTACCAATTCTTGAATTTTGATCTCAGTCTTATGTTTGTTCTTAAGTTTGTGTTACCCTATTCTGTAGTGGATGCAATAGGCCATCATTCAATGCACATGAAACACCATCTAAATTGCGAGTTGTTTAAATTAGATGATCGAGTGTCAGTAATCTTGCAATGAAGTATTCTCTGAGTGCTGGCAAACACTGATATGAGTTAAAATTATTGCTAGTGATAGATTAAATAGGTTTATGGGTTAAAGTTGCTACTACATGATATATAGTACTAGTAGGTAATTAGAATTTCTCTTTGTGTGTTGGAGTGGCTTCACTTTATCTTTATTACATTAACTCATTTACGTAAAATTTTTAAAATAGTAATTACAGTGGCAACACATAGCATAACCCTAATTATATGGTAATTCTCACGTAGATGAAATGCCATTTTCTTCAAGTAACAAGTTGAGTAGAAAGTAATATATATAAAATCTCTCACTGTTAGTGTTGGTTGCTCTGACTTACTAGTAGACATAAAATGCACTAATGAAATACATAAATAGAGGCTCAATTCAGTTGGTTGAGATAAATGGTTGTTTTTAAAATTAATGGGTGTGACTCTTCAGGTTACTGCCTATTTAACACACTCAAACACTGCCCATGTAAAGTGCTTCATCTCTATCATTGCTGGAGCACATAAAGATGTCTTTCTCCTCTAAAGCCACCTCATCCGACATCTATGAAGAATTTTCAGTGGATCAACGTCTGGATATTCCAATTGTATATGTTCGAAAACCAGACCCTAAATGTGTCAATTCTTGTCTCATGGATGATGTTCGTCGTGTTATACAATGGTGCATGGGAATTTGCACCGATCGACCATAACGCACTCACGGCCAAAGACCTCTTGTAGGGTTCCCATGGTCACATAAGTACAGTGACCCAGGCCATGCATTGATTTAGGAGTTCTATCTGTTATGCAGTCATGGAAGTGTTACTCCAATTGCTCCAGACCATAGATTATATCCCATTCGTCAAGCGAGTGTGCATAATGTTTGTCTTTTTATGAACAAATTGGACATGACACTGATGATTATGTTGCATGGAAGGATCACTACTAGAGGTTGGTGGATGGTAAAATGATTAAGGACCGGGACATTGCTTGAATGGTCACATTGAAAAGGTCAATGTATCTAAGTTAGTTTCTATTTAAGTAATAAGTAGTCATGATATGTATCTTTCAGTTGAATCTAAAATGTAAATTCTTAGTGATAATATATGTCATTTTATCCGTTACAACCCCCCATTCATTGCCAGCTTCAAATTTTGAAGTAGGAACAGTGCAACTTCAAGCATAACTCAATTATTTTTTAAACTCTTCACTTTTTCTTTTCATTTCTTATCTAATAGGTTGTTTGTTGTTTTGAGGTAGGTAGATTTGAATAAAAACATAATATTCTTGTTTTGAAGTGAAAATTTGAAGTGAAGGGGTGGAAAATAAGCACTGTGGTAACTTCAAATTATAGAGTTTGAAGTGCAAATTGGTTAGGGTGGGTTGGAGATGCCTATTAGCACACCAATTGCAGTAAGATAGTACCATTGTTAACGATACTAGTACTATTGTACCTACGGCCTATATAAAATCCAAATAACAAAAATAAGAAAAACATAGGTCTTCAATGACATACCAATCAATTTCAATTTTTTTTCTGTTGGCTTCTAATTCCTTATGTAATTCTTCATTGCTTTCTTTCATCTACTGGATTGAAAACACGGCGTGCCTTATCTCTGCCTCCACTTATAATATGCGGCTATGGACTTGTTCATTTTCATACATCTTCAGTTTCTCTGAAAGTTCGAGTACATACTCTCTTCCCCACGGGCAAAGTTCTCGGTCGATCCATTTAAAGAATTTGCATTCCCCTGGTGTACAGAATTTCCCAAAGCCATAGAATCATCACCCAATGTTGTTTTCTGTACCTACAGTCCTAGTAGGTGATGGTAAAAGACACGACCACTCAAGTTGTAGTCTGAGAGGCATAATATACCAAGAACTTGATGATTTCAAACTTATAATCACTTAATGAACTTGATGGCATGTAAACCTCACAAACACTTATTTGAATTTTTAAATTTGAAATTAGGGATTTGTTCAGAAGGCGGTGAGGGGTGACGTTTATATATACGTACACGTGGGAGTGGGAGAAGTGAATCGTTTAGAATGTAGTCTTGGAAAGATTTGATTTGCATTTTTCTGGAATCGAACACATAACCCTTAGGTCATGTAAGGACTAGCCAATCAATGTTACCCATCTTTGGTTTATTCTATTGGGTTCAAAAATCTTGAGCGCAATAGCCCAGCTTTGCCAAATGACTCTGTTATGCAACATATTCCATATAACCTCATATTAACCGCATTGCAACCTAGTTATGGGAGAGTTTTAATATAGTTTGAGCATTATGATATTGTATTAAGTTGATTGTTAGTCAAGTGGGTTCCGAAGCACATTAATGGTGGGAGTTGAGAGCGTTTGAGAGTATTGCTGGAGGTGAGTAGAAACTATGAGAGGGGAAAAATTCCCAATAGGGGGAGGTATATGTGGGTGTCGTGAATCAATTCATGTGCGGCATAGAGCATTATTAGATTTGAGCCCGATAGCAAAACTTTTTAAAATGAATTGTTGTGTAAGAATATTAACACACCCATATGACAAATTGAGTCAGCCTCACTCCAAGCCAATTGAGAAGATTTATAAAACAATTTGCTCAATTTAATCGCACTAAGTGGATTCTTTTTCATAATTGTTCCGAATCCTAATGTAGTCAAGCCAGATATGCCAATCTCTGCGAGATGACTTTTTTTTAAACACATTCGCAAACCTGGACGACAAATAAAATGCATCCGTGCCCAACTAATAAGATTTTTAAGTGGTAGGCTTTGTGTCATGCTAAGTGGCATAGGGATGATTTTTAAGCAGCCGCTTTCCATACTCTAATAGATTTGAGAATGACAGCCCATCTATGCAGGATGACAAGGTTTAGAAACAAATTAAGGAAACTGTACTGTCCCGTAGGTTAAGTTGATTTTAATTCTACTGGGCTCGCTGAGATAACTTAGATCTCCAACACATTAATAAATGCATTTTACCTATTAACCGCAGTCCATCGCAACCGAGATGAATTTATAATAAATTTATGTCGAGTTAAGTCACATTAGCTGTATTGGTATGCTAGTTTTCTACAAGTTCATAAGCTTCTACACTCCCAAACAACTTTGTATGAAATTATCAACTTGTCTGGTATTTGCAAAATATACTTTATAAGTAGTTTGTAATATTACACTTCATCAGTACACCTAAATCTATTATTACATAAAAACAACATCTTGTATCATGTTCCAACACATTTGCGAGGTCACATGATACAACACTTCATCAGTTTAAATGCATACATTTAAAAGACTGGTTGGAATATGAAGAGGTGCTTAACAGGGGTGGGCGTGATTATTGGTTGGGATATGAAGAGTTGCTTAACAATGAATGGGCGTGGTTAATATTATTGGTGGTTTGTATAATTTTCCCCTTACATAATCGACCCTAATCCATAATCCGTAATAAAAATAAAAGTTTGATATTAGTAATAAAAATAATGCCTTTCCCATGTCCATTTCCTACCGTAATAATTCATCTTCCTCATAAGCAATACCTTGAGGAATGTCTACATGAGGAAGAATGTCGTGTTGCCATAAATGATCTAGAATATAATTGTGACATTTGATAGCTACAATGAATAGGCCGTTGTTATCTTCCAGGTGAAACGGAGGGACGTAAATATTCAGTCCTAGGCCATGAGCTAAGTTTCGTGTACAGAGAATTATAGCTCAGAGATAAAGTGCTGCCTATTGCTCAAGACTATAGACACTATTCCTTTCTATAGTAGAATATTGATAAAGCATGCCTATATCATCGACATGTTGGACATACAACTGATGAATGTCAAGCATGGAGGGATCGCTACAGGACATGGTGGAGTTAAGATTGATTCCTGACCCTGATGGTTACATGTATGCACAACTTTAATAAAAAAGAACAGTGGGCAATAATTTAATACAATGCATGTTTAAAATGTTTATTGTTGTTTGTCTTACATTGTCAAGATTATGGATTCATTTTAAATCAAAATAGATAAGCCAAAACTAAGACCATGGAAACTCCGGCGGCAATGTCTATGAATCAATCTTCCACCAATATTGGTTATGTGGTGGAGTTGTTCCTATCACTAATACACATGTGCATGTTAGTATGGATGTGTGATTCAGATTACATAGGAGGCAAAAATTTAATTAATGGCTCACCTTGTGTTTGTGAATGAATCCCAATTTCTTCTTCTGGCAGCGTACAATTTATCCCAATCGTCAACACTAGATCTATGATTTTTATGCCAGTAATATGCTATAGGCGACACTGGAAAATCTTTAGTTAAGTTCAGGCAAATATAGTGTTTTAACTCTGCCAAGTGAAAAATCACTGTATCAACCTTCAACCGTATTAAAATTGAGGGTGTTATTAATGGCACGATAGTTAGGCACATCATAGGGTTGAGTGTGAAATAAAAGATGGCTGTATTGTAAAATGTAGCGATTGGGAACAAGTCTTCCATAATTACCATCCAGTGGTTTTCCATGCAGTCGCCTCCATCCTATAGTATACGATCGATTGCTTGTCCAATGTTGCTATCGTACAAATCCGGGTACATATCATTGTTTGCAAATATTTCATGCGTAATGGTCTATCTTGTGTACCGCTAGTTATCTTGATTACCGTGTACATAGCTCGTAACTATGCAAAACCCACAGTTCCCATCAGATTTGAGATTCATGTAACCCTCAATAAATGGCAGGATCACTGGAGTTATTTTTCATACCCGAGTGATGTCGGTAATATCTTTGCCTGTAAAATATTTTGAATCATTTTTCTTGAGAAATCCATTTTATAATTATAATAATCTAACACCAATTACACATACCAGCAGGATTGAGTGACTGAGTATGGGGCTGAGTAGACCCATATGAAAATAATGTACTTAGTGACTGCCCATGCCCACGCCCATGCCCATAACCACGCCCATGCCCACGCCCTCGCCCTCGCCCTCGCCCTCACCCTCGCCCTCGCCCACGCTCACACTTACGCTCATGCTCACCATACTCAAAACTATAGAGATCCCGTTTTATGGATCTACTACCCTTCGGCCAACCTTTAACATTCATCTTCACCTCTGGTTTATGCACATTTATCTATCTGGGGTTAACTTTGTTGTGTAATAAAAGGGATATTCTTCGCACATTTGCAGGATCACTTGCTTTCACCTTCTCAATGAGGGTGTTGAGATAGCGTTGCTCCTCTATCAACATATCCTCATGTACCGGAACGTTAGGTTTGCCTTTATCGTCAATCAAAAGTGTCCTCTAAAAGGAATGCACTTGGTAAATGCCGATGGGAGTGTTTGAGACAACTGCTTTCTTTAGTTCACATGCACAATGAATCTGAAGGGTGTAGCTCAAAACACATTTGCAATGATAATTAACTTCATAGCTCAAATCTCTCATCCTTATCAGCTCTTCATTAAGATCTTTCAAACAATGTAGGGAGACTTAGTCGGTAAGGAGAATAAAGGGAAAGCCACTATAGTAGGCACATTTACAGCTTTTTGATTTATTAAGCTTGGACCTGATGGCAATTGATGACAGTTACAGGAAGTAAATCAAATTAGGAACTTATTTAACAAATTCAAGCAACTTTAACATTTTGAGAAAAGTCAATTTGTAGGGGGCAGGAAGTGTATGGCATAACCCATATATTTCGTTTCATCATTGTGAGTCTTATACATAGTTATTAACATATTGACCCATGTAATGTACATAATAATCTGACTCAAATTGACCACATTGGTTCGTAATTTAATGATCACTATAAATGCGAGAATAGAAAATATGTACCTGATCTCAAATTTCTGTGATTCTATTTATTTGTTTGCTTTCTCTCGCACTGTATCCAGTGCACCCTTAGACGAGTTAAGCCATTACTTTAGTGCAGTATGTTGACTATTGACTCTGCATGTCATGGTGTTGACCAAGTGCAGCACTTTGTTCATCCAAGCTCTAACAAATTTCTCCTTATGGACTAACCAGGTGGACTCAATGTACGGCATCACCTTAGGATAGTTTGACAGGGCATCTCTCGTAAACTCTACAGCCTGTTCAAGTTTTTCTTCGCTTTTAGCTCCTAAAATTCTACTAAACACCTTTTCCTTGACATGTACAACATATATCATGTCCTTTCTAGAAAGATGATAAACCTTATCTTTGAGATCCTTATTGATGTGCCAAGTGCAAAGCAAGTGGGCTGTTTGTGGAAATATCCCCTTTATCGGATTCATTAGACCTAACTCCCTATTAGTTGCAATAGTAGTCAGATGGAGGTCAGAACCGAGCAACATCCTTAACTTATCTAACACCCAAAGGTAGGTTGCCTCAATCTTATCCATCACAAGTGCATTAGGAACTTAGATTTGCACAGAGTCATTCCTTCCATCTCCACCATGGGTATCTTGTACCTGTTGGTCTTGTATATCAAGTATATGCCAATGAATCAAGGGACGTTTTGAAGTAAGCGAATAGAGTCAGGGTATGAAAAAAATAAATGGGTCAGCACGTTTGAATCTAGGTCAAAATGATTCCAGGTCGCATAGCTGTATTGTTTGCATAAATGAAACAATTGTCCCGATACATCCCTGTTCGTAAAACTTTTCTTACGCATCTTGTCCCTATAATTGTAAACCTGTTTCAGATCATGTACCACTTTTAATTTTGACTCAATAGCCATATGAATAGAACACGGCTTTTCTTGGGCCTCCGTCATATCACGAACAATTGCTTTGGCTTTGAGACTAAGTTTAGCCCTCTTTACACATGCCTGTAGTACATGGTTGTGTATCCCCTTATGCCCTCGTCATGGACGGATACCCCAATTATCATACCCTTGTACCTGTGTCACAAATAGTAAGAACTTGCACCCTGTCATTTTAGTCATATTCATCTTTCTCACAGCTAGATTCTTGTCGACCGTTCTGTCCCTTTTCCCACACATACATTTGAGCAGCGTCTTATGAGGTCCACCCTTATACGAAGAAATATATAGCTGGAATCCATTTTTGATTGCAGTTTCTTTAGCCCACCCAACTGCCTCTTCTTCAGACTTAAAAACAGTGTTGGAGTCGAACTTCCCACTGTAGTCAATCCATCGCCCTCAACCTCTTCCACTCTTACCTGCACCATCACTCACTTATTTAGCATAACTCATTGAACATTATTTAGAGTTTTCACTGTAGAATAATTGGATGTAAAAAAATCCATTACAACTGGTGGTTCTGGTGTCTCACTAGAAAGCTTCAATCCAATGCGACCTATGTAATTTAATGATTGTAGCAAGCGGTAACACAATATTGAATGTATTTGTCATTATGTTTTGTAGGAGTTAATGTATGAGTAATGGTGTTTTATACCGAGGTTGTATCCAATGCGTTACACATGCATGAAGCTCATAAATGTCAGACATGCTGTATAGTTTGTATTCAGAGAGTCACTTTGTATTGCTATATGTACAACTCTAATGATAAGCTTAGCTAATAAGACTAGAGCAACTATTTTAATCTTTATGACCCGCTTCATTTTTACGCGACATTTTGCGATATGTAAACGAAGTGAAATCATGTATATCAGTCTCCTAGAATTACTTCAATGCAATGTAAAAGCATCATTTTAACATGTTGCTTTTGGTCACTCTATTTTCATTTGTTGATTTTGGTCACTCTTTTAACATTTTCAACCAAGCGCGACCTATTTATATTAGGGTTATTTACTAGAATTAGGTCGCTCTCGTTGTAATATGTTGATTTAGGCCACTCTCCTGAAACTTTCAGGCGACAATGACCTATTTATATGGCGAGAAATTTAGTGTAATTTTAGGTCAAAAAATGAGCCGCACGAGACTTAGGACTGTCCACTGGTTTTGCACCCATAATGGAAACGACATACCAGTGGACATCCCTAATCTATTATAAGTCTCTACCATTGGTAAGACGTATTAACTAAATGTGGCATACACTAATAACCAGAAAAATAAACTCTTACCCTGTTTCTTGCTGATGGACCACCGTCGTCGTTCGGTCTTGATTGACATCCCTCACTTGTGTTTTCTGTTGGAGTTGAGTTATAATTAGTTAAATCCGTTGGAATTGTGTTACGGTCGATTGATTCCGTCGGAGTGGAATCATAATCAGTTGTTTTCATTGGAGCTGAGTCATGATCGATTGGTTCAGGAGCTTTTTCTGGTTCTAATCCTGCGTACCCCTTCACTGGCGTTGAGTAATGATCCGAATCAAAGTAATTGGACGATTCGTCATGACTGATGCTATAATCAATTAAGTCTTCCCAATCTATTTCCACCCTGGATATTATTGAACAGATTTCCCAATCAAGTGTTCCCCAAGGATGTCTTCAATGGATGCCATTTGAACAGATACCTTACTTTAGAATTTAGAAGAAGAGAAAGGATTTTTGAATCTAGAATAAGAGAAAGGATGAGTCCTGAGATGGGTGTGTTAAATTTAATAAATTTAAGCCAATTTTCCGCCTGAAGAGAGGGGGAATGGAATTTCATAAGAGAGGGAAAAGAACTAGAAATTTGGTAAGAGAGGGAAAAGGAAAATTTAGAGAATTGAGAACTAGAGAGAGAACAAGAGAGAGAGAGAGAGAGAGAGAGAGAGAGAGAGAGAGAGAGAGAGAGAGAGAGAACGAGTGAAAATTATGAGAGGGTAAAATTATCAACAGGGGGTATATGCGGGCGGAAAGAAGCAAAATGCGGGCGGAATAAAGCACGCGACTATAAGTTGCATAATTAAGGGCCAATGAGTTTGAACTGCTTTCAAAATAAGTTGTTCTCACAAACTTTTAATAATACTACATATTTTAGCTTTGAACAACACTTTTTGATCTCTCGTACTAGTTAATTTGCAACTGTCTGATTTATATTTTCCAAAATCAAATCTGTGGCTTTAAAAAACTTGAAAATAGAGCTTTTCAGAAAAGCTGCAAAAACTAATAGCCAAACTGACTCTCATCCATTTTGTATTTAACTTAAAGCTCTTCGAAACGAGGAAAGTTAAAATTGGCTTAGGAGCTTTTAACTTAAAGCTTGTGAACTGAATTGTGATCGCCAGCTAGATAGAGAGAAAGTGATGTGAAGAAATATAGATGGACGCTTACACACGGCACAAAGTAGCTGCCTTTTCAGGTACTTGTACTTGTTCTATTGCTAGTATGCACATCTCTAATTTTATTCGACTTATATTGACCTAAAAACAGGAATGACTGCCCTTGCATTGGGAACTTATGGTGTTCATGTCTTCAAACCTAAAAATCTAACGTGGTCTCTTCATTTCCCTTCGTAAATTATAATTCAAGAATACTTTATTTCATTCATTTTTCTTTTTGAAATATGCAATAATGGTCTATAGGCATGGCATACTGCTTCTCTGTATCATCTGGTGCACACTGCAGCTCTTCTTGCTGCTCCTATCACTAAACATCCCCACATTGTCAGTTTTTCATTTTTTTTTCTAATCTCAAGTGTTTACCTTCTCAGTTTGGAGGCCTTTTGACAACTGGTATTCTTGCTTTCTCTAGAACGTAAGTGAACTCATCTGCTTCTTCTATGCTTGTGAAATAAGTTTTTGTTGTACTTTATGTACACACATTGATCATGATCTTTCTCTTTTTGCTAAATGAATTGTGAAGTGTTCTCTTAAAGTGACATGTCTGTTCTTTTTGAGCCTTTAGTAATGGGATGCCAATAATTTCATATGCTTTTTCGTACGACATGAAAAGAAATGAATCTTAGATGATTTTTCAAGATCCAACCAAACAACCAACCAACTAAGCCTTAAATCTCAAGTTAGGTGGGGTCTGCTATATGGATCTTCCGACGCCATGAAGCTCTATCAAAAGCCAAATTTTCGTCCATACCGAGTAAACGCATATCCTTATAAATAGTTTCCCTCCAAGTAATCTTAGGTCTACCTCTCCCTCTACCCTTACTCTCTGTCCATAAGTTCTCACATTTTCTAACTGGAGCATCTGTTGGTCTACGTAGCACATTTCCATACCACCTTAATCGTCCTTCTCTCAGTTTATCCTCAATATGTGCCACACCGGTCTTTTGGCGGATGCACTCATTTCTAATTCGATCCATCCTTGTATGCCCACTCATCCACCTAAGCATCCTCATTTCCGCCACATTCATCCTTCGAATATGTTGCGTTTTAATAGCCAACATTCACTCCCATATATCATGATTTTGCAGGATCAATTATCTTAAATGCTACGCTAGCTCATATCGAAAAAACTTGGCAATTCATATACCTATGTTGTGTATTAAGTGTTTAATGCCAGCAAAAATGCTGATGCTATTCTCTTTAAAATATCATCTTTGAGATCTCTTGAAAATATCTTCTTTTAGAAATGGTAATGAAAGCAGCGCCTAGTTGCTGGAAGGAAAGCGCCCGACTGAAGCTGCACGACTTCAGTCTGCCTGAGGCGCTGTCGGGAAACTTCACCTAGTCGACCAGTCAAGCGTCTTTGACATCAATGGTCTGTCCTTGATGAATTGCTTTAATTTCTGAACAAGTCATCCGAAGTTTTTTGACTTTGGATTTTGTTTTCCTTGTAACTGATGATAGAAAATCAGGTGAAGAATGATGGTGGATTATAGCCATAACATAGCAGTTGCTGTTTCCGGTACTTGTATTAACTGCTAGTAGTTCTCAAATTTTCTTCTTTTTTCTTTATATACTGGTTGCAGTTCGTTGATTGATTATCCTCGTAAATTACATGATTAAATAGATAATATGCAAATTGAGATGTGCAAGTTTGCAACACAAAAACTGTAGGTATCTAATGATGTTTCTTGGTAGGCATTAAAGTAGGAAAAAATTTTCAGAACTCAGAAGCATGTGTACTAAAGCGAGAATCTTGCTATTTAAAATTACAGAATAACGACATGAAAAACTTCAAGTTTTGAATAAAAAATAAATATGAAAAAAGCATCTGACTGAGAACGATGAACCTAAAAATGCTTATTCTTCTATCTGTATTGATTTAGACCAATATATTTGTTTATTGATTTTGTATTTGGTTGGATTATAAAGCATCTGGTTGATTTTGTATGGAAAAGAGAAAGACTTGCTAGGATCGATCTCAGTAACAACGGCAGCTCCTTCGGAGTAGCAAGATCTACGTTTGTGCTTGGATTTTTGGAAATAGTCATTGAAAGCAAAAGAAGCATGAGCTCTAACAGTGTTAGGTAAAAAGCAAGGTTTATTGGGTTGAATCATACTGAAATCTGCCCCTCCTTTCCCACATGTCCAATCTAATGCCATTTGCAGTCCTTGGTCTGTTGCCTGCTCATCTGCTATGCACCATTGCTTTACTTTTGCAACTGAAACAGATAAAATCATTTAAAAAAAGGCTATTAATTATAGTTTTAAATATAGAAAAGTGCTCTGTTAGATGATTACCTGATCCTTGAGGAGTCAGTGATTCGAGAAGTAACAGCAGCATTAGTCTTAGCCATAAGTTTGACATTATGTTGTGAGAAATTGTCAGATAGAGAAGGTCACAAATGGCTAATTGCTTTGGTTCCTTTTCATAGTGATTTTAGGCTCAATCCTATGAGTGATTGTAGGAATAGTCTTAGGAATTTGAATTATTACTTGCCTAAACCAGTCAGAGTCTATCTTTGTGTATAACAGTTTATTCATAATGGATTTCTTTACTTTCTAACAAGATATACAAAATAGGTAATTATATCTTTGAGATAATGAGATTTAGCAGGAAGAGTCCTGTAGGGTAGCACGTACAGTAGTAGAAAAAATACTTAAAAATCTACAGTTTGTACCTCACAGACATATGAATAAGAATTACCAATAGCAGGGTCATATAGACATTCGTCACACGGTTGCTAAGTGACATTATATCTAATGTACCTCGTTACAGTATTCACGATGCTGATTTAAGGATGCCGTTTTTGAATTTGAACAGCAACTGAATATCAAATAAAAATTCAGAGGGTAAATGCCAAAAAAACATGGCCAAACTGAACATAATGTAACTATTAACACCTTATATAAAAATCAGCAGAAAATCAACACTTGGCCCATCAGATGGCATCTTTTTTTCTGCATATTGACTTTAATGCTGCAGTTGTGTACATAGAAGAAAGAATAACTGGTCATCATTAAAGCATATGATTAAGGGTTGCAGTCATAAATTTGTGAGCAAGTTAGCAAAGGTTTCAGATCAAATGATTGGTTCAAAGGATTCTGACGATTCACATTTTTGTAATTTGACTCCAAAAGCCACATACCTCCCTTGAAAAATATGTTATCTTTGATCCAAATCCAACCTGAAGTCTTTTGGCTTTGGATTTTGTTTTCCTTGCAACTGATGATAGAGAAATCAGCTGAAGAATGATGGAGGATCATAACCAGCACAAAGCAGCTGCTGTTTCTGGTACTTGGATTAACTGTTAATACTTCTCAATTTTGCTTCTTTATTCTTTATATGTTGTTCAAGGTTCGTCAATCATCAACCTTGTTTGACTATGCTAGTTGAATGTTTCAGTTAATGTATAATGCATTTGACTTTAACTAAACTTAACAATTTCAAAGCATAGTAATTAATGAATATGGGTAATTGTATAATGCAATTGATTCCAGTAAAATTGGTAAGCTGCAATCAGCTTGTATTTTCATGCTATTTTTCTACATGTGAAGTCTCGACATTAAATTAAGTATACGTCCCATTCTGTCTAAGTTAAGCATTAATTAGTGTAGAAAAAAAGAGAGGCGATTGTTGGTATTTTAGTGTAGTTGGATCAACTAGTTGATCAATGCGGTCGTAATATTTCATCGAACAAGCCAGGAGGGTAAGGAGTTCACGCTTATTCGAGTTCTATTATGATACTTAGCTTACGAGGGTCCATGAGCTACATTTCGCAACACTTCTGTTATGAACTGTTGCAAATACTCGAATGGACGCATCTGTTCGCAACACTTCTGTTCTGAACAGTTGCAACTGCTCGTTTGAGGCTTATAAAAACCTGGCATTAGCAACGTTTTTTAGTAATTTTTGGTTGCAATCTGGTTCACTTTCTTCACAACAAAAAAATTCATTCTAAGTTCTTGTCATTTCTGATTTTATCAGATTAATCTATTTGGTAGAACCGCTAAATAAAGATTTAATCTGAAAGTGTTCGTCACGACTTCAGAATTATCTAGGCATTACTCAGCTAGATTTCTTCAACAAAGATTGAGAGACGTTTTTACAGACATTCAAGGCTTCATTCTACCAGAATTCCCCAACAAAGATTGAATCTTATTTTTTTTTGTGCTTGAAGCCTGAGTTTTCACGGAAAAGATCAAATATCATTCGGCTTGATCATGCAATTAATTAAGTAATTCGTCACCCCGTGTGCGGATTATTTTTCTTGATTTTAATACAAAAATCTCTCACTCAGATGCAAGAATTATTCAAATTCTTTTCTGATTTTGGCCATATTTTGATTCTGTTTGGGAAATTTGTTTCCAACGTCAATTATTTTCTGATTGATTAATGAAAATCATGTTATGGGCCTTACTAATATTAAATGGTGGTGATTTGTTGATTAATAAAGAGAATCTCCTCTTTTAGATGTAGTGGCCATCTGGTTTTCCATTTTTTTAATTAATGATTTATGTTTATCATAATTCGTTTTATGTTTGATGCATATTGCAATAAATTGGAAAATTATATATGTTGTGGGCTACAGGGATGCATAAGATGAATTTCGTTGGATGCTCTTGTTTTGGGTGATTTCTAAAGGATAATCAATTACGAATTAAGCAATATTAGAAGTCCGAATAAGATTGGAATCATTCAGAGTAATTATTAATTGATACATCAGGAAATTTCATGTGATTTTGCAATGTGAATGTAAAAAATATTTGAAATTTCTCATGATTTGGCTATCGGCACTTAGAGTGGGTATCTTTGCAATAATTTTCTGTGCTTTGTATGTGTATTCTCGTTCTTTAAGTTCTGGAAAATTTGAAATTTGTGTGTTCAAAGTCGTATTTGAATCGATTGTGTTCGATTTCTTGCATTTTAACGTTGTTTTCACCGAAAAAGGTTGTGTTTTTTCACATTATTTTGGGTAATAGCGAGTTTATGTTCTTTTTTTTGGTAAAAAGAACGAATCCATTGGACTCGGGACATTGAAAAACCTAGGGAGGGGTCTGGTCGGAGCTCGAAATCATTTTTGGAATGATTTAAAACAAGAATTCATTTTTCTGTGTTTTCCAAGGGATTCTGAATCCGTTGCAGAATCCATTGCAAAATGAAAAATTGCAATGGTTTGTTGTGACAACCGTTTTTCGCGACGGTTCAAGTAGAATCGAAAATATGCTTTTCTACGTTTGCAAGGGAGAATAAATCCGTTGCAGAATCCGTCAGAAAGGAAAAGTCATGATGGTTCATTTGCGACAATTGTTTTTTGCGACAGTTCATGGTTTATTGTGACGGTTTGTGAGGGATTCTGCTTTTGTCAGAGATTCCATCATAAAAGGAAAAGTCACAACGATTTGTTTTGTGACAACGGTTTGTGACGGTTCATGATCTGTGATGATGCTTCGTGCAGTAGTTGTTGCAATGCTTTAGCAGTCTATTGCGACATTTTTTTAAAGTATTGCCGGAAATAAGGCGATTAACACTTTTTGGAGTGTTGGCAGAAAACAAGGTATGCAAGTTGAAGAAATCCTTATACAGACTAAAACAAGCACTAAAAGTCTGGTATAAAAAATTTAATGATGTGATTTTGTCTAACGGTTTTCATAAAAACTAAGCAGACATATGTATATATAACAAAATTGATGCTTCTAGCAAAGGAGTTATGATTTGTTTATATGTGGATGACATGTTGATTTTTGGCACTGACAAAAATCAAGTTGATAAAACCAAGAAATTTTTGTCATCTAGTTTTGAGATGAAGGATTTGGGAGATGTTGTAGTGATTCTTGGTATAAGAATCAAGCGGAAGAACAATGTTATTTGAATTTCTCGATCTCATTATATTGAGAAGATTTTTGAATGAAGTTAACTTCTTAGATTGTTCTCCAGTTAGCACTCTCATGGATTCCTTTGGTTTTTTGAAGGTTAGTCGGATACAAGTTATATTTCTTATGAGGAAGATAATTCTTTCACAAGTGGATGGGTATTTCTTCTTGGGATAGGTGCTACTTCGTAGGTGTCTAAGAAACAAATGTGTATGAGTGATTCGACAATGGAATCTGAGTAAACTTAGCATAATTTAGCCGTTTAACCAAAAGGTTAAGAAGAGATCTTGTGCGCAAGTCGGCTATGAGGACGAAATCAAAGTCCATTTGAAATCTCTCATGTTAAGATACCCAATTCCCACCTAATATGACGTTAGGTGTTGAATTCAATGAGGAAAGCTTAACATCTAGAGATTGGAACACACTAATAATAACATCCCAAGGTGTGTGTTCAGAACTGCAAGATAAGGAGGTTGAAGTTTAACTTCTTAATAGTTCTTTTGAAAAATTGCATATGTAGGTGCAAGAGTAAAAGAGTTACCTATATAAGCATGAAGTTTAGCCGCTTTAAGAAGTTAGGACTTGACTTTAATATGCTTATGAAGGATAGGGACACAAGGCTAGTAAAAGATAGTGTCAATTAAGAACATGTTAGAATGTTGACTTATGTGTATATTACCTTCGAGTATTCAAGATGGATAACAAAGGTTCAATCTATAGTGACACCTTTAGTTATTCGAATATTTGAAATGTGTAATATACTAAGAAGAAATTCAATCGTCACGATATTTTATTTATGCATAAGTTTGTTATTTGTTGTTATATTATTTAGTTAATCATGGATTACACTAAAATGGGGGAGGATTGTTGGTATTTTAGTGTAATTGGATCAACTAGTTGACCAATGCGGTCGTAATATTTCATCGAAAAAGTGAGGAGAGTGAGGAGTGCACGATTATTTGAGTTCTATTACGATACTTAGCTTACGAGGGTCCGGAAGCTACCTTTCGCAACACTTCTGTTATGAACTGTTGCAAATGCTTGAATGGACACATCTTTTGGCAACACTTCTGTTCTGAACAGTTGCAGCTGCTCATTTAAGGCTTATGAAAACCTAGCATTGGCAATGTTTTTCAGTAATTTTTGGTTGCAATCTGGTTCACTTTCTTCGGAACAAAAAAATTTATTCTAAGTTCTTGTCATTTTAGATTTTATCCAATTAATCTATTTGGTAGAACCGCCAAATAATATTCAATCTAAAACGGTTCGTCACGACTTCAGAATTATCCAGGCATTACTCAACTGGATTTCTTCAACAAAGATTGAGAGACATTTTTACAGACATTCAAGACTTCATTCTACTAGAATTTTCCAACAGTGATAATCGAATTCAAAGTAGAATATGTTAGAACTTCTTACCCAAAATACACTCAAAAAGGATTTTGTAGAATTTTATGTTCATCTGACGGTAACAAGGCCCACAAATAGCTATGGAACTGACATTGGTTTCCCATTAATTACTTTGTTTTGTTTTGAGCTAAAATTTCTTGGTCAAGTCAACCAATCAATTGGTCCAAAACCCAAAAGACTAACACCATATCAATATATTCTAATAAATTAGGATTGTACTAAAATTAAAATTTCCTTTCATTTTATGTTTGGGTCATAAACCAAACAAATTTCAAAATTAAAGTTGTACGTTCCACCCTTACTCTCTATATATTATGCCACTATTCACATGCATTATTCACGCACTATTCACATTTTAAAAAATTTCTCATCTTATTTGGTCATTATCTCTCAAACCGTTCATTTTTTTGACATGCCGCTTTAAAGTTTTTTGTTCGTCTCATTTTTATCTTCGAAACGCCATCCATTTTAATATACTTTTTCAAAAAAAAAATTTCAACTGTTCGATATCTGGTAGGTAAGTGGTAGATATCTGGTACGAACCTGGTAGAAATCTTATATTTCATTGAAAATCTTATAGATATGGAACCTACATTAATTGTTTTGTCTTGTTTTGAGCTAAAATGTCTTGGTCAAGTCAACCAATCAAGTTGTCCAAAACCCAAAGACTAACAACATATCAGTATTATGATAAATTAGGATTGTGATTATGTTTTTTGGATCAAAAAAAGAGTTAAGCAGTATCCAAAATGCAAGTGATTATGGTTTCAACTCTTGTGATTCTCTACCATATTCTTACATTAACCCCTTCTGCCTATTCTTACAAGTACCATGAACATGATAGTTATGCCTTGTTGCAGTGCAGGGATAGCCTTTTTTTACTATGATTATATTGCAAAGGTAGAAACATAGAACCGGTTAACACCAGATTGGTGCCAATGGGAAGGTGTCCAATGTGACCATGTAACCAACCATGTTATTAGTCTCGAGCTTAGTTATGCTGTTGGTTCAATCAATTCTAATAGTACCCTGTTCCGTCCTGTTCATCTTCAAAACCTTAATCTTTCTTACAACTATTTCCTATTTTTAGAAATACCGCATGAAATTAGCAACTTGTCAACCTTAACTTATCTCATCTCTCACATTCCTTCTTCTCTCGCCATGTTCCCATTCAACTCTCCAATCTATCCACCTTGGTTTCCCTCAATCTTTCCTTTTGTGACTTGCAAGGAGAGTTCCCTGTTGCCATTTTTAACCTTCCAAATCTAAGGATGCTTGATATAGGACATAATTTTGATTTAAAAGGTAAGTTGCCTAAATTCCAATTAGGTAGCCACCTCAAATCATTGAGCATTTTAGGTACTCGATTTAACGAAGTGATGCCTCCATCTGTTGGAAACCTTGTCTATTTGGAAACATTAGACATCTCTGATTGCAGTTTCACAGGGAAGATTTCATCCTCAATTGGTAACCTCACTCAGCTTGTTAGCCTCTATATAGGAGATAATCAATTGTTTGGTCCAATTCCAACAACACTGTGGAACCTTACAAGTCTTAAAGTTGTAGACCTTTCCAGAATCCAATTTTCTGGCCAATTTTCGACTCAAATTAATCAGCTCACTTCTCTTGGGGAGTTGTATCTTTCATCAAATAATTTGGAAGGCTTTATTCCCACCAATTTGTCAAACCTCAATAATCTTGAGGTTTTGGATCTCCAATTAAACAATTTGAGTGGCTCAGTGGATTTAAATATAATCCTGCAGAGTAAAAGTATGACCGATTTGATCTTATCATTCAATAAGTTGTCGTTGCTCAACAAAATGGGTACGTGTCCCACCAACACAACCAAGTTGAAAAAAGTAGGATTGGCTTCATGCAATCTCACTGAGTTTCCAAGCTTCTTGAGTAGCCAACATTAATTGATTTCTCTCGACCTTTGTTCCAATAACATCTATGGTAAGATATCGACATGGATGTCCAACTTAAGTATTAATTCCATGGGATATCTGAACCTTTCTCATAGCCATTTAACTGGTTTTGAACAAGATTCTTCTCTACTTTTGTGGGAGGATCTCACTATTATAGACCTGAGTTTTAACCTGCTGCATGGTCCACTTCCTCTAGCTCCACCACAGACTATGGAATATTTTATTTCAAACAATAACTTATCAGGTCAATGGAGGTATTCCCTAATGCTTGTCAACCTCAAGTGTTTCCCTGTCCTGGTTGAATCTTTAAAGGAACAACTTTAATGGAGGTATTCCTTCAACCTGGAATGAAGGATGCATGCTGGAATAGATAAGCATCGCCTGCAATCAACTTGAAGGAAAAATACCAAAATCATTAGCCAACTGTTCATCTCTGCAACTAATTGATTTTTCCAACAATCGACAGTCTGATAATTTCCATTAATGGATTGGATTAATTACTGAGCTCCAAATCCTTCTCTTGAGGTCTAATCACTTTGGTGGAGAGATAAGCCAAGCTACAACTATTGGTTTCCAAAACCTTAGAATCATAGATTTATCGTACAATAATTTCTCTGGACAGTTAAATCATTCTACTTTTGGAATTGGAATGCTATGGAAGTCATCAATAAAAGCCGCCGTATGGCTTACATATCCATTCGAACATTTACTTATGTTCATTTTGGTCTTGAAGAATTTCGTGATTATATTTCTCCATAATAATGTACATAAAAGGCTTGGAAACCAACTACGCGAAAATCCCTGATATTCTGACAGCAATAGATTTCTCCAACAACAGATTTGAAGGGGAAATGCCAAAAATCATTGGAAACCTAAAAGCCCTTTACATGCTCAACCTCTCCAACAATAATTTTCGAGGTAAAATACCATCTTCCCTATCAAATTAGACGAACTTGGAAGGTTTGGATGAAACAACCTATACCATATACTAACCACCAAAATTGTAATCACAGCATAAATTTTTTTAAATACTCATACTTCTTTATATATATAATTACTTCTAACATTATATCTTTTTACAAAACAATCTCATACAAAGCAAAACTAAAACCCGACCACCAATCTATACTATATGCTTGTCATGTGAGGACAGAGAGCGTGATGGAACACAACTAGCCAATCTTTCATCCATGATATCTACAAGTAATGAGCTTCTACAAACTATATCACCACTGAAAAATTTAGCGCTTTATATGAGGCGCAACTCAGTGAATATAAACAATCTATGAATTTATCAAACAACATATGTACACACATTCGAAAAGTAAACATGTAGACATTCAAATATGCTTAAGAATGATTCATTTATTTATTTGTTATGACATTTCCGGCCAAACTATTGCCCCCGGATACATGTAACATATAACATTTGATTTTGCTAGCCAGCCTGTATAACAATTGGTTGACATTTCGGTATGGATAAATAATTGGTTGACCTTTCGGTCCATTTGTTAGTTATTGCAATTGGTTGACCATATAGGTCCAGTTGAACAGAACATGTATCGCAATGTTTGATCAGCTACGTCAGAACGCCCCTTATATTTTTCTACTTATTCATGCTCATGTACATATATGAATTCAAGTTGAATCCTATCAAATATTTCAAGTACATATATCATATCAATCCCATATATCAAATACAATACTCACGTTTACTTATCCGATAATTCACATTAACCGTTCACCGATATTCCCTTGTAGCCACAATCCACGTATCAATACCATCTCAATGCAATTTACATTTTATATCAATTATAACCACACAAGACATATAACACAATGCAAATATAATTTCAAATCAAAATAATCATATCACTCAATTCACATTAAGACAATTTACACAAATCGTATATACAATCTCTCCAGACATTCGCTTGTACACATATCCTTAACTATCAATAACTAATAACTAACTATACTACACAAGTCACATACAATAAAATTCTAGTACATTTTCATATCAGAGAGTTCAACTCAGTTCAATGCATACAAATTCGATACTCACATATAATAGCACTTAATCAACTTAATTCACACCAAGATAAAACTCACATATCTATTCAAATAATACATCAACACATTTCACCCATAAATTCATATCATGTTTATACTCACAAATTTATCCGAGCTAATTCTCTCGGACTGACTTGGACCATTCTTCGGAATCCCTTCACTGTTTTGAGCTCCTATAATATACATATTTATGTATCAAACATACATATATACATCTTATATCCTTTTGCAAATATATAAAGATTAATATAAACTAGAATTTCTATTTATATGACCTTACTGACTTTAAAAATTGATATCTCTCGATTTGTTAAACCAAATAACCTGATTCGAATTTCATTTTACTCCTAACACATAACTTTATAACATATTAAAATTTCATAATTTTTTAATTACTTTTCCATTTGTTACGAATTTTGTATTTTAAACTCTAAATCTGTCCTGTTTTGCCTGCACTTAGAACTAGTGTTCTTAAGACCTCACTTCACTTCAAAATTCATAACTTTCTACTTATTCAAATGCGCTGATTCTTCTTTTGTTCAATTTCTAATACAAAATAACATAATAAAACCTCAGAATTTTGAAAGCCTTATACGATTTATAGTGAATTTTCCTTCATCGCCCTATTTCAACCCGTTCTTCCTGGACAACATCTTAGTAAAATGACAATAACTTTCTATAAACAACATAAATCGACCTGATTCTTTTTCCTACTTAAACTCTACAAATAAGGGAATAACATATCAAAAATACAGAATTTTTTAAGCAGTATAACAATCCCAGATTAATTTCAAAACTCACCTCATCTCTTTGATTATCCAATTATGGACTCTTCATCTTATAAAAATCATAGCTATTGATCTACTCAGCTAAAAATCCCCCAATTTTGCATAAACTTCGTTAGACACATACAAACAAATCTTTAGTTTATAATATGTCCTAATTATGTCTCTAACATCATAAAAAATTGAATCACAAGTTCGGCTCGATACCTGATTCTTGTTCGACCCCTTCTTCTCTCTACTTCCTTTATCGTCTCTTCTTCTCTAGCTCTTTCTCTTCTACGTGTCTAAGGGTTGGTAGGAATAAAATTTCTGATCCTTATCCTTCCTTTATGACCTCCTTTCTTATTAATATTTATCCTTAACATTATATACCAACTACACCCCTTATAATCTTCATTTGTACCAAAACAATAATATTACTAAAACTAATAATAAACTATACAATGATATTACATTATATTATATTATATTATCTAAATCACTTTATATCTATAATATAACTGTACTCATTTACTCCTTAAAATTCTATAGCTATATAATTAAGTAACTGGTCATTAAAATATCGTATTTTATATAATGAAATAACAATTATTTTAACTAATCAATTTCTGATAAATATGACACGTAAAATATTATAGAGTCTAATTTTATAACATGTAACACATGTGGACAAACAAAGATATAATGCATGAAATGGGATGTTACAATTCTCCCCCTCTTAAAGAATTTCGTCCTCGAAATTAAATACCTGTGTCTTGGAATAATAATAATAAAAAAAATCTCATTCATTCCTCTATTCCTCCAGTTGCTTCGTCTTCTGAATGACATTTTCAAAGTACTTTAACTAATGGGATTTCCTTATTTCATAGTTGTTTGGTCTTACATCCCTATAATCTCTAGTGGTTCCTCTACATAACTCAAATTATGTGCAATATTTAATTCTGAATCCTCCAGTACATGTGTAGGGCCTTTTGGATACTTCCTTAACAAGCTAATATGAAAAACATTGTGAATTTGAGCTAATTCTTGTGGTAATGTCGATCTATAAGCAAATGGACCAACTTTCTTAAGAATTTCATAAGGTCAGGTTTTCCATCTATCTTAACTCTTAAATTAATCTTATAAAATACCCTGGCTCCTTGAAATTGATCAAATAAATCACCAATGCGAGGTAAAGAATATTTGTTTTTTATAGTGCCTCAATTCAACTTCCTATAATCAATGCGAATAGTATTATCCTTCTTGTTGACAAATAATATTGAAGCACCTCAAGGAGACACACTGGTTCTTATAAAACCCTTATTGCAAGAATCAGACAAGTAGGCACTACCTTACATTCACCTTGAAAAACAACTTGTGATTGACTTGACGACTCTAAATTAACTTCTTTGGTAAAACAGTCGGTAATGACACGTTGCCCCATCAACCAATTCAAACCTAATATAACAAAAAAATCTCTAATATTTCATCTAATCATATCAACAACTAGTACTGCTTTATCAATTAGATTGAACAATTTCGTAAATTTGATTTACAATAATCAATTCACTTGAAAGAATTCCTTTCAATTCTACTGTATAATACTTCTTCTATTTCCCAAACATCCTTTCCCTTTGAGCAAATGATGGTGGTTCTTGTACCACAAAGCCTCTTGACATACAAATGATGTACGTGAATGCACATATGATCCTATAGGGGCGTTCTGGCTGGTTCCTCTCTCCACAGGTTAACATTTTCATCAGCCTTATGTAAAGGTGATAAAATGTACAATCATAATATGTATTAACTTCTATATGTGTATGCATATGATACCCCTATAATCATATCCCTGCTCTGATACCAACTGAAATAACCTATACCATATACTAATCACCAAAATTGTAATCACAACATAAATTTTTTTAAATGCTTATACTTCTTTATATATATAATTACTTCTAAATTATATCTTTTTACAAAACAATCTCATACAAAGCAAAACCAAAACCCGACCACCAATCTATACTATATGCTTGTCATGTGAGGAGAGAGAGCGAGATGGAACACAACCAGCCAATCTTTCGTCCATGATATCTACAGGTAACTTTATCATCTCTGAAAAATTTAGCACTTTATATGAGGCGCAACTCAGTGAATATAAACAATCTATGAATTTATCAAACCACATTTATACACACATTTAAAAAGTTCAACATGTAGACATTCAAATATGCTTAAGAATGATTCATTTATTCATTTGTTGCGACATTTTCAGCCAAACTATTCCCTCGGGATACATGTAACATATAACATTTGATTTTACTAGCCAGCCTGAGGCCTTGTTGAAGTTTTCTTGGTTGCTCAAGCGTTGTATGCTCATCTTCCTCAAATGGGAAAAAAATAAAGTCCTCCGTTTGAGAATTAAAGTTCCATTCGCCTTCTTCATCAAATATCACATCTCGACTGATCAAAAACTTCTTGTCATTTAGATTGTATAGCCTGTAGCCTTTTGAGCTTGAGTCATAACCGATGAAAATAAAACTTTTGCTTTTATCATCAAGCTTGGTTCGATTCTCATCTGGTACATGAATATGAGCTACGCTCCCAAAGACTCGAAGGTGGGAAATTTCGAGCTTTCTTCCACTCCATGCTTCTTGTGGTGTCTTTCCCCACACACTTCTTATAGGAGAACGATTTAATAGGTAGATTGCACATGCCACTGCTTTTGCCCAAAACTCCTTGGGTAGTTTCTTGCTTTTGAGCATACTCCGTGCCATGTCAAGAATTGTTCTATTCTTCCTTTCTGCCATACCATTTTACTGGGGGGATCTAGGAATCGTTAAGGGCAATGCATTCCATGTGCTACACAAAACTTGTTGAATTCATTGGATGTGAATTCTTCTCCTCAATCAGATCTCATGACTTTGATCTTATGACCACTCTCCTTTTCCACGACTGGTTTGAACTTCTGAAACACTCTGAAGACTTCTAATTTCTGCTTCAAGAAATATACCCAAGTTTTTCTTGAATAATCATCAATGAAGAGAAGGAAGTATTTACTATTAGTGAGAGAACTTGGCTTAATAGGACCACACACATCGATATGGATAAGCTCGAGCGGCTTCTTGGCTCTATAGTATGACTCCTTTGGAAAGCTTCTTCTAAATTGCTTCCCTTGTAGACATCTTTCGCACAATTAATCGGGATTATTGATACATGGTAAACCTCTAACCATTCCCTTCTTGGATAATAGCTCCAATCCTCCAAAGTTTAGGTGCCCAAATCGAAGATGCCATAGCCACGATGCATCTTTGTAATAAGTCTTTAGACACTTTGCAATATCATTTCTGATATTCAAAGGGAACATTCTATTCTTTGACATCCGTACCTTGGCGATTAGATTCCCTTTGCCATGAATATTATAGCCTTTTCTAAGAGTTGGCCCAAACTAAGAATGTTGCATTTCATATTAGGCACATAGTAGACATTTGAGATTAACTGGTGGCTACCATCTTTTGCCTAAAAAAGAATGTTACCTTTTCCTTTCACCGATATTTTGCTATCATCTCTAAAAGAGACATCGCCACTTACTTCATCAGTGAGCTCCACGAATAAACTTCTTTTACCACACATGTGATTGCTTGCACCGGTGTTAAGATACCATGTGTTCTCTTGATGATCATTGCTGTTGTTGTATGCTAGTAACAACATTTCTTTCTCTTTGGTTTTCTCTTCCATGAAGTTGGCCTTCTCCTTAACCTTACTGCTAGGGGATCTACATTCTGAAGCATAATGTCCGAGCTTTTGACAATTATAACATTGGACTTGAGATTTGTCATACCATGAGTTTGAGTTGCCTCTTCCACGACCTTGTATGGAGCTTTCTCCCTTCTTGTAGTTATTATTGGAATTTTTGTTATTGTGATTCCAATATCGTCCACGACCGCGACCGCCACCTCGTCAGCAGCCTTGACCTTGGCCTCTGCCTCTGCCTCTGCCATATTGATCTCTACTATTTCCAAGACTTTCACTCGTATCCTTGAGTTGTAGTTTGAGGAGTTACTCAGTGATCCCTTGCTTCTCCTTGTGCTTTTCTTCATAAGCTTGTAGTGATCCTTAGAGTTCCTCGATTGTCATTTCTTCCAAGTCTTTTGTTTCTTCAATCGTCACCACGATGTGCTCAAATTTGGGATCTAACGAGCGGAGTATCTTCTCTATTATTCTTAAATCTTCTAACTTTTCACCGTTTATTTTCAATTGATTAGAAATGGCTGCTACTCTAGAAAAGTATTCGGAGATAGACTCAGATGGTTTCATATGCAAGGATTCAAACTCACCTCTTAGTGTTTGGAGACGGACTTTCTTAACCTTTTCGACTCCTTTACGAGCGGAGTATCTTCTCTATTATTCTTAAATCTTCTAACTTTTCACCGTTTCTTTTCAATTGATTAGAAATGGCTGCTACTCTAGAAAAGTATTCGGAGATAGACTCGGATGG
Organism: Euphorbia pulcherrima; assembly: GCA_947683365.1. NCBI lineage: Eukaryota > Viridiplantae > Streptophyta > Magnoliopsida > Malpighiales > Euphorbiaceae > Euphorbia > Euphorbia pulcherrima. The sequence continues at coordinate 77,082,186 of CANTUS010000001.1, read as the reverse complement.
TTTCATATGCAAGGATTCAAACTCACCTCTTAGTGTTTGGAGACGGACCTTCTTAACCTTTTCGACTCCTTTGTAAGAGGTTTGTAGCTTCTCCTATGCTTGCTTGGAGAAAGTTGCACTTGAAATCTTTTCAAAACCATCATCATCTAATGCTTGATAGATGAGGAAGAGAGCTTTCTTATCTCTCTTTCAGGAATCCTTCAAAGTTGTAGCTTGATCTGGCGTGAGAGAGGCTTCATTTTTTGGCTCCTTGAAACCTTTCTCTACGATATCCCAAACATCATGCGTACCCAGAAGAGCCTTCATCTTGATACTCCAATTGTCATAGTTGTTGTTGTTGAGTGTTGGAACTTGAAACGATGCCACGCTATTCGCCATCTTACCCAAATAGCTTTTCTATACGTACAGGGGCTGTTGCGACACTTTCTGGAATCTTTTGCAACACACTAGATGTATTGCAACGCTTTTGACAGTCTACTGCGACACTTTCTGGGCCTTTTAGCTACTGCAACGCCGGGGCAGTTTTAACTCGATTTTTCCGCACTCGGAAAAAAATTCTTTTCGGGAGGAGGACTCAAGCTCTCAACCTAGCTCTGATACTACTTTGTTGGAATTAAAACACTCAAATGAATAACTTTTATTAAATTCAAAAATATTACAAGAACACTCTCACTCAAAATACAAAACTACAACTCACTCTTTTACTTCTTTTCTCTCTAAAGCAGTTCTTATTTTTGTTGATGAAAAATAACTTAACAACTCACCTATTTATAGGTGAATTATACAACTCCCAACTCCCACAATTAATAACCATAACTCTTAACTAACACAATTACTTACCACCACCTCCAACTAATACAATTAATAGCCAACTTATTTAGTTAATTTAATGGCCTCCAAATTGGTTGTAGTTAATAGCCTCCAATTTGGTTATCACACACAAAAATCTACATACTTAAAATAAATTTACTACATTTTTGATTTGTGGGCTTGGACTCCAATTGATTGGATTTGGATTTTAGGTTTCCATTGATATGGATCAAGTTTATAATCCAACAAGAACACCTAGCGCAAATACCACTTGAAAGAAAGTTAAACTAATTCAAAATGCATAAACAAAAGTGATCTGAGAGATAAAATTGTAGAGATTGAAGTCAAAATCGTTATATAAAACCAAAAATCAAACCAAACATAGTAAAAGCTTTGAAACCCAGAACTTACCTTAATCAAAAGCTTTAAAAAATTAGTACGATCTAGGGTTTTCTTTCGTATCTACAGTTTAGGGAAATAGGTTTGCGGAAGGGGTGGTTGGTGAGAGATGGTAGAAAGCGAGGGACGGTGGTAGGTTAAAAGTGGCTGAAAATCGGAGAATCCGTGGTCTATGAGATGTGGCGAAAAAGGGTGGTAGGTTAAAAGCGCCATGTGTTCATACAAATAGAAGAGATGTGGTTTTAGGTTAAGGATGAATAATTTACCAAATATATAAAAAAAATTTAATAAAATAAAGGGGAGACATCTAGAAGTGAAATTGTTGCACAATTTATTTAATTTTTTAAAAAATAATAAATCTACAACGGAAAGTAAAAATGCTTTCAAATTTCGTTTCAAGATTTCCCTCGTAAATTTCCCTCCAACCATTTTCCGAGGGAACAATTAAACCATTGCAATTTCCCTCGCAATTATAAACAATATTTTATTTTTTACAATTCTGCAAGGGAATGACTCTTTCATTGCAGAATCCGTTGCAAGCTAGGAAATCTGCAAGGGATTTTTTTCCGTTGCAAGATTGCGAATTTTCTTGTAGGATCAGAAAGTAGACTTGAGTAAGGTTTAGTCTTTGGAATATGATTTCATACACTAATTTAGAACATACTGAGTGAAATGCTTGGATATTTTCAATTTGATAATTATGGATAGAATTGCTACTTTTCAATGGAATGCTTTCTCATATAATTTCAGTACATTAGACATTGATTTTTATTTTTTTTATTTTCAGTTGAATTTGGTAATTTCTCAGTTGCCTTGTTAGGCTATTTTCAGCAAGGGCCTTATGGTCCAGCGTTTTCTCCATAGTCTATATAATATAGTTACTGTTTTTAGTTAAACCTTCTTTATAGAGTATGTTTAATGTTTTGAAGCATATGTTACTAATGCTTGGTAATTTGAAGCAAATCAATTGTAGAAGATCATACAATATCAACGTATCTTTATTTGGGAATTTAATGATTTAACCTTAGGTGATTGGACATCTGTTGATATCTATTAGACATCTATTGGGCATATATTGGATATCTATTGGATATTATTGGACTGTAGTCTAATTTTGGTATTAAGCGAAGAATCCCTCAATCAGTGCTTGTTAATGGTATGCTTCTTACTTAAATGGAAGAACGCTACAATTCTTTTTGAGTCTCAGCATATATGATATAGCATTCAATTAGATTACAAATACTTTCGGTGATTCATTGCAAAGATTGGCTATCTGTTTTAGTATTTATTCCTATAGTGAATTAGTTGCTACTTTTTCAAGTAAGCTTGAATCTTAGAAACCAACAACTTGATCTGTAATTCTTTCATTTTTGCTGATATATGTTTATTTGCAGCAATATTTGCATCACTAGCAGCAGCACTGGTTGTTGGTGTTCTAAGATGGGCCTTGCAGACATCTATTGGACATCTATCAGACATCTATTGGACATCTATCAGACATCTACCAGAATTCTATTAGAAAATCTATTTTGAAACTTGATATTAGCCATCTGTACAAGTATATTTTAAATTCTAGTTAGCACTTGTTTTGAAGTTTATATTAGACATTTGTACAAGTATATGTAATTGACTTGTGTGTTTTCAATTGGTATTTCAATAGATTTCTCATAGATTATCATTTGATATTTTGTATACGGAATAATTATCTTTTTTAGTTAATGTTTCTTTACTTTGCTGGAAAAAGGGATATGCATTGGTTGACTGTTGGCAAACACAATATCATAACTATTAAAATTCAACTATATTCATACAGACATCAATTCTAACAACTTAGATCCCTAATTTCACAAGATTTCCAAAATTCAAACATAATTGATCATCAAAACTATCTATATTGGTCGTCTATTGTGTCGAGATACTGTTCGTGGCTCCTAACTTTATTTTTTAGATGTCCCCTTCCATGCCTGTATAAGCTCAAAGCTAGTCAACCGTGTTCTGTGGATTTGGACATGAAGCTGATTTGGGATTGGATCTGCTCAACTACAGATCCTGGAAATGAATTGAAAAGAAGTAAGAACCAATAGAATTCCAACAGAGACCCAATATACATCCTATATACATCCAATATACATGACAAAGTGCTAAAATTCTTTGCAAACTTGTAAAGAAACCTATTCAGAAGTGGAAATGCAATGTTTGATTTAGGAGGCTTCCAGCATTTTGCATAACAAGAATCTAAAAATTGAGGCCTCGATTTGTAAGCAGGCGCCCTAACCATAGTAGTTGATATCTCCAAAAAGTCAACAGAACCTATACAATGCCATGCCACGTATGATGTCGTTTGTGCCATGGTGTTCAAGCTTTCAAGTTGACAAACCCACAATATGAACCAGGAAACTTGAATCGTTGTTTTGATCTAAAAAATATCACTTACTATTGAAAGGCTTCACATAAATTAAAAAAGAATGCATTTTTTAGTTTCGAAATATTTGAACTTATACAATTTAAACTGAATAGAGTGTGAAAATTATCTGGATTGCATAATAAAGACTACTTGTTAATAATACAATTCACACTTCCCTCAACTACAAAACCTGACAAGGAATTAATAATATGTAAGAACCAATAGAATTCCAACAGACATCCAATATAAATAGTTAAACCAAGCACAATTTTGGACTGACTCAGTGGATGACTCAGTAGTGCTTAAGTTTTGATCATAACAATTAAGTTAAGAATGGGATAATTAAATCAATAATGATGTTAAAATAAATAGTCTATGGTTGTAAGGGAGTTAGTAAATTCAAGGGTAGAATTTCAAGTCCCCGCTGACCTAGTTGTTTAGTTTAACTCTGAGCTGTTTCTGGGCTGAGTATCTACTTAGTCGCTGACTTAGTAATATTCACTCAGTGCTTGATATTTAGATTTTGATTCAGTTGTATGCTTTATGATATATCATTTCCGCTGAGTTGCTTTTAGTCTGTCAGCGCTGCTGACCTTACCATTTTAGGTAAAAAGATATATTTGCTTTTAGTGTTGTTTTTTGCAGAAACATTAATAAGATAAAGATAAAAAGAATTAATGCCTTGACAAGACCTAAAATTATAAAAAAAATGACAAATTCTTCCAATGCAAAGCTGCAACAAGTCATTTGCCACTTTGGGCAATTCTATAGATCTACCAACCTTGTATTGCGCACTCTGCAGCATGTCAAAATACCAGAGGAAATGGGATGAAGACACATGACAAGTCAGCACGAGTTCTCTCTAACGGAAGACTGGCATCAAACGATAAAGAATTCAAATTGAAGCTCGAATTTCAATCTAATAGATTAAAATGTATTTAACAACGGTGCAATTCTATCTCTTAACTGATTGATTTGAAGAAACAATGGGTGAATTACTAAGTTGTCAACTTCAGAAGATGCCAAGATAAGTTCAACGACTACTTTCTCAGTCCAACTATAAAAGGAGCAAGAAGGCAAGTGTTAGGACTTGGTGATTACACCTGAATATCTCAAGAAGCTAAACTTTGTCAAAATATAAGCTTTAAAGAAGTTCAAGCAAGAAAGCACAACTCAGCTAGAATCTATATTAGAACAAGAGAGAATAGTATAGATCATTCAATTGTAATATCAGATCAGTTGTAACTGGATCAACATTTTATAAGTTGAGTCCAACTCTTGTTTAGAATCTTTGTGAGTTGCTGATAAAAGAGGGTATTCTATTCAGCGGGTGAGCGATTGCAGTTTGGAGGGTACTTACTATAACTGATAAATTTGTGAAAGGCTTCTCTGAAAGGAGTTGAGATTAGTGAATTAAAGTCGAGACACTCTGTCGAGACTGGATGTAAGCACAAGTTGCCGAACTAGTATAAAAATCTTGGTGTTCTTTACTTTCTAGCATTTTCCTGTATTTCACTCACCGAGCTGACCTCACTCAGCGGAGCAAGTAATTATCGTGAAAAAGTTTCATTAGTTCTGGAGTGAGTCATTCTGCCCCCTCCCTTCTCTAACTTAGTGAGTGTATGCATAGGGACCAACATGAATCACATAGACATCTAATATAAATCAAATATTCATTAACCAAACTTCAATTTTATGTAAATAAGCTTAATAATCAGTGTTATTTAAGATTAGACGATGAAATATTGACATTTGATGACATGTATAACATAGTTGTTATCGGCGTGCGTGCCTCAAGAGCTCGAGGCTCAAGGGTCAGCGCCTCGTGGAGGGTCAGGTGAGGTGAGGCTCATCAGGCGTGCTCCTCGGGTGCGCCTTTGTGCCCCTTGGATGTGCCTTGTGCACCTCAATGAAAAAAATGAAGGTTTGTTTGTGGTAGGAACTAATATTTGTTACACTTTTTTCTATATGCACCTCAAGTCCCTCGGGCGCGCGCCTGGCCTTATGCCTCACGCCTCGGTGCGCCTAACCCTCTGGTGCCTCAATGCGCCTTGCGCCCATAAAAACTATAAGGTATAATGATGATTTGAACAAATATAAGCTTCAAGATACTAAGATAGTGGCTTTTAGTGTCATGCTACTATATAACCTTATTATGATTTATTGTAGTCTATTTTTCCATTTCCTCTAATTACTAATTGTATCAACCCCAAGCACTAGACAGAAAATGCATATGCATGAGATAGATAAGATAGTAGCTCACTTTGATTTTTGGAGTAGACTTATAGGTCTCCATTGCATGCTAGGGACCAAAGAAGGAGAAAAGATTCTTCCACATATTCAGCAAAAAGAACAATAAAATTCACACTTTCCTCAACTATAGAACCTGACAAGGAATCAATAATATGTAAGAACCTATAGAAACCCAACAGACATCCAATATAAATCCTATAGACATCCAATATAAATCCTATAGACATCCAATATAAATCAAATACTCATTAATCAAACTTCATTCAGGCATTTCTACAAACACTTCATCTGCACAATTGCAGGAGATAATTCAGAACAGAATTAGGTGGAAACAATTACTCATCCGAATAACAGCTCTATATAAATAATGGAACCAATAGAAACCAACAAAAAAATGGACTTTTGCTCAGATATCAAAATAGAGTTAAGATGTTAACAAGTCAAACACAAATCCAAAGTTCCAAATGCCAATTAACACAAAAAGGAAAAGAAATTCAAACACAAACAAAGCAGCCATAAGGTTTCAAATCTAAAAGAGAAAGGTAATTACACCAAACTTTCATAAGCATAATTTTCAAAATATATTAGCGATTAGCAACTATTAATAACAATAGCATTTTGAAGAACAAATACTATTTCTGAAGAAAAACATCGGGATCGCAATATTAGTATCAGTTCATATAAAACCACATGAAACACAATAGATCGATAGTTAAAGCAAAAGATTCATCAAATAGAGCTAAGATTGAAATTAGGTTTTCATTGTTTCTTACCTTTTTGACTTTGTTTTTTTCTGCGAAACGAAGAATTAAAGGAATCTTAACTCCAGTGAATGGTTTTTGAAATCAATGTCAGTGTTATGGTGAGTGATTTTTGAATTTGGTTTTCTCTATGAAATCGCCTGATAGGGAGAGGGAGAGGGAGAGGGAGTGGAAGAGGTTTTTTTGATTTGTTTCAACTGAAACGTAAAATTGGAAATATTTTTCCTTGTTTCTTCTGATTTTGTTATTTAATTTTTTAGGCCAAATAGCTTTATTTTTTATAGTCATTTATGTAAAAGCCCGTATTTTAATTTTTTGAAAAATAAAACGTGTAACAACGCAGGCCCTATTATATAACTAAAGCCTTATGAACAGAGCCCACGTTGAATTTCTGTAGTACCCAACTAATCACGTAGCCCATTTCAGTTAAAGGAGATATTTATAGGAGTCCCGGCATTTTAAGGAGGAAAAAAGTCACTCCATATATCAATCGATACATGTCTCATTATGTAGTGGGATATATATCGATTGATGTATGAAACGATAATTTTTCACGTCAGAATATCGGGACCTATATAAAATAGCTCTTCAATTAAATATCTAGACCAAAAATTACAGATGGAATTGGGAAATACCCAAAAGATGCTTTCCTATTTTGTACGTTAAAGACTCAAAATTTCCTAATAGTGAAAATTTTATGATAAATTCTTCCCTTTATCATAAATACATTCTTTCAATTTCAGTTTTCTAAATACCTCTAAACGTTTCTCTCTCATAATTATATCTTTTTATTTTACATTTATCTTACAAATTATTTAATTTTTTTATTTTTATCTTCAAAATATATTCATATTAATACATCTTTTCGTTTTATTTGGTTTCCAAAGAAAAGTTAAAGGAGAGTTAATCCACAAATTAAGTACCAAAATACATATGTTTTGCCAGTTCCCTGTACATCCTTTTTGGTCGAAGCCACCTTTTTCATGATTTATAAGTTAATTTATCACTATTTTAAAAATCTTCGCCTAACTCCGCCTAAGCTCTGTCCAGACTCCGTCTAGGCGTTAGAAGTTTTGACTGCCCGACTAACACCTAGCGCTTTTTCAAAACATTGCAATTTATCGGTAAATTAACAGTTATTGACAAATGATCCATTTTTTGACAACAGAAGTTGCATTTATCCAAATAGTAAAAGAGAAACTTAAAAAAAAAATTAGAAAATGAGCTTAGAAAAATTGGGGAAGAAGGCGAAAGTGAAGTGGACAATAATAGAGAAGAGAAAGAAAAGGAAACGCACGCACGGGTGTAAAAAGGTAATGGTAAAGGGGACCACATGGAGGGATGCACGTGCAATCACCACTTCACTACTATTTCCTTCTTTTGCTTTCTCTGCCCATATGCTTTGTTTGCCCTACTCTTATTATTATTCCCTTCTTTTTCTTTTTCTTCACTTTCATTTTCACCTTTCTCTCGAGTTTTTAAATAGCGTTAGCGTTAGTCGGACGGTCGGAGCTTCAAACATTTGAATGGAACTTAAACAGAGTTTAAGCGGAGCCTAAATAGATTTATAAATTTTTTATTTTTTATAATTATTAATAGATAAAAGTATAAATTCAACTATAAATTAATTATAATACAATAATATTTTACAAAAAAAAACATAATTTAGCATATGAAAATATAAGTCTTAGTTAATTTTTACATAAAAATATATTAACATCAAAATAAATTCCTTAAAAACAAATATCATCACTAATTTTTTGTGGTTTATAACGTACTATTTCGGTTTGATATTCAAAATAAAAATTGTATGGTGAGAATATTTTGTTGTACATTAGTTTTACCAACCGTACTACCTTTTTTTGAATTAAAAAAATTGAACTATAATTATTATAGGTATCAGTATCTTAAATATTGGGGAAAAAATCGAACTAGACGGTGCCTAGCGGAAAAAATTGAACTAGGCGGTGCTTAGGGGGCAATATATAGGTCCAGCGCCTGAGAGCGCTCGAATAATGAAAAGTCGGACGGCGAGTCTCAAAATAGTGCCTAGATAGGGCCTAGACGAAGCTAGGCTAGGAGTTTTAAAACACTGCTTTTTCTTTTCCTTCATCATCATTATATATTCTTTATTTTCCTATGGTTTAATGGATAAACATTATTCTCAACTTGTTCTTAAAATTTCGATGTCTCCTTAGATTTTGAAAGTATCTCCGGGTGCAGCTACCTCAACTTTTAGAAAGTTATCACTTTACTCCCTAAATGCAATGTGTCAACTTTTATTTGGATAGGGAAAATCTTAAAAAATGATATCTTTGAAAAGTCAAACCAACCAATAACAGATACGTAACATTCAAAAGTAAAGTGATGTATCTTTTAAAAATTAAAATAGCTACAAAAATACTTCTAAAATTCATAGAGGCAAGAAAGATTTCGCGGATAAGTTGAAAATTCCATTCATCCATTAAGCCTTTTCTTAATAAAGTTTATATGTTAGTTATTTCCCCTACTTTTCCTCTCCTCTCCTCTCGCCCACTAATTAAAGTCTCCCTATATCCTCTGTTATTTATTTGTTTACTTATAATTAATATTATTAAAATCGGATCGGACCAGCCGTTTTAAATGAAAATCAATTATGAGTCCGATTCAGTTGATAAAAAATAACGATTTTATAAGAAATTAAATTTGATTGGTTTAAACTAAAAAAAATTGATAAACCGGTGAATCAATTAAAATTTTGTTCTTTTGAAATTTATCTTAAATTTAAAGTTAAATTTAGAAATCAACATAAATATTTCCATAAAAATAATTATTTACTAATTTATTATTTTAATTTTTATATTATTAATATGATAGAAAATTTATCTTAATTATTATTTTTAACACATTTATAAAAATAAATAAATTAGTATTTATATCACTCAAACTTTTTAAAGACATTTATTATTTTAAATATATTATAATGTCATGAGATTTTTTTATCGTATGTGGCGTAAATATTTTTTAAAATTGAAAAGAATTAATTATTAGCATTAACTATTTTTATTTTATTTCATAAACAGGTATTACCTTTCTAATTATATTATTAACATATTTCTTTCCATAAAAATTTGTCATTAATAACTACTATTTTTAGTTTCCTTCTATAATTACTTATGCCTATATTGAACAAATGAATATTTATTATATTTATATATATATTTTTTAAAATATTTACTAAAAAATTATATATTCGATTGACCTATAATTGAATCTAATTAAACCACTAAAATCAAAAATCACTAACCTTATCAAATTAATATCCGATCCGATTTTAATAATATTAGTTGTAGTACTTTAAATACCCAAAGTCTTATATTTGACCTAAAAAATGTACCACTTTTTATGAGGTCACACGTATTGTCCTCTACTAGCTCTTTTTACAAATTTTGTATTTCTTATCATGGAACAGTTTAGTTTATGTAGTTATATAAGACTATTATAGCTTATGTTATATTCATGAACTCCTCCGCATATGAATCTCTCTTGGACTAGCCATGTACAACAAAAACTTGTTCTGCCCCTGTGTCGAAATTCAATCCAATAAATATGGTTAATTTTCGAAATTCAAACAGTCGATTTTTAAGTCCAAGAGACTATGATATCATGTCATGAAATCTTTTAACTAAAAATCTTAAATTAATAAATAAGACTCAATCATAACGTATATATTATTCCTTAAATATCTCTTATACTTTTCTGTCCGTCTCTCACTCTAATAGATCTATCTCATCCCCTTGTAGAAATCTTAAACTAGCTAGTTTTAAGCTAAAAAGGGCACTTAAGATTTGTTAGTTCATAATAGTACGTGGTTCACAATTTTGTTGATTTCATATAAGTACAAAAACCATGAAAATTTGACTAGAGAATGTAACTCCCTTATATATATATATATATATATATATATAAATTGTATAAATTGAATAAAAAAAGCAATGAATCATCCATTTATATTAACTAATATCTGTTCTTGATTTGTTCTTGAGCTTTTAAATTTTTTTTATTGTTTTACACTAAGTTTTGGTTTTGATCGGAAATAGTTATGCACTTTGAACACACACATACATATATATAAACGATTTTAGCTACAAAATTACAATTTCTGGTAGTAACATGCAAACACTACTTTGTTGCTGTCAAATGCGCTATTCCACAACTTCTGAACTGGTACGGATATCTCGAGGCACTAGAAAAATTAATATACGATACAATAAATGTGTGTTTTAGAAGGAATTTTTTACTTTTCTATTAAATAAACTTTACATCAGCAAAATTTTATTTGCTACTAAACTTAACATTTCATGTAGTGATAACCACGAAGGTCGATCATTTATAGGAAGCAATTTCTCAAGACATCAAATTTTACAGAGCCTCAAACTTTTCTATTTACACGAAACTTTTTACTATTACTGATTGAAAATTTTCATCAGTAAATTATCGCTTATCGATCGTTGGTGAAAATTGTAATTAGTAAGTTGTAAAAGACAAACATATTGTAATAGATTTTTGCTTACGTATTGGTCGGTAAATTCTGCCAGTAGTTGAAATTTTATTGTATTCAAAGTTAGGTAACGCATCGCTCTATATACAAGGATCCACTTGTTAATATTCTATAAGAACCCAAAATTTTTGCGAAAAGGCCGTGATAATCACATTTTAAGCAAATATATGGATTGTAAATAATAATTTATCAACTAGGGTAAATTGGAGGGATATAATTGAGTCAAAGGGTCTCCAAAAAATCAGAAACATGGGGTACATAGCTGGGTCCAAAAGTTGCAGAATATTTGATAATAGAAGATAGCATGCCGAATTATAGAACCAATTTGCAAAATGTACATCACCTTCCTTTGACTCTTGGCTCATTGTTAATGTTATGGGCGTGCTTTCAGTGGTCCATTCCATTATTCATCCTTCATAAATTTAATCTATTTTTATTCCCATCTAAACTTTATTTCTTTAACAAATTGACCAATTTTTAAAAGAAAAATCGAGTATTGCGAAATAAATAGTCATGGATGAAGAGGAATAATAAAGGTTATATTTTTATATATCGCACATTAGAATTAAATGAATGACATGTAAACGGTGTTTAGCCATTTTTATCACAAATGTTTGGTTTCGTAATGGCTAAAAACCTCGATTAGAAGAAGAATTTGTTAGGTATATGATGAAATTATAGTCGGTCCTGACATTTTGAAGGCTTCTTCAATAATATTATATAAAAATATAATATGAGTCATTGGTTATCGCCCTCGTAACCGATCCTTGATTAGATTGTCTCGAGGTAGAGGAGTACTTAAAGTATTAATGCGTTGGATATGGAATAAACAAACAATTTAACACGTGCCTATGAAATATAGAAGGAAATAAAAGAAAAATAGTTGATTGAAAAGTTAAGGACTAAAAGATTTGAGTAGCCGATTGAGTAGATTAGAGTTGCGGGTTTGAACATACTACAAATTTGTAATATGAGAGTAAACGCAACTTTGAATTTTTTTTTTCATGTGCTTTTTCTAAAATTGCGGAAAGTAACATGATAGCAATAATATAATGGGCCTATATTCAAGTCATAACATGAAGTTAAGAACAAAAATATTAAGTAGAAAATATAGAGGAACTAGTTGGGTGAAGGATAACCAAACCTAACTAGCTAGTTGGGAAGCATGCAGGTAAGTTAAGAATGGTACTGCTATATTATATAGTCTGCCAGGCTAGGCTTTGATAGGCTACCAACATAATTTAAATTTGTACTGAAATGAAATCAATCCCACAAGTCAAGAGGATCCTTTTTTTGTTTGTTTTGTAAATCTCATATAGAAAATATGTCTGCCCGGATGAAAAATATAAAACACTATAGTATTCAATTTTTGACAACGGAAAAATTCTTAAATTTTTTTAATTAAATTTATATAAATATACAATTATAATAAGGAGCTGAATTGAACTGATATGATCATATGTGGATTGAGTTATGCATGTTACTTAGAGGTTTAATAGAATTTGGTCAGAATGACAGATAGAATAACGATGAGAAAATAAATTTTTTTCTATTTTTTTATATATTTATAAATATTTTTATTGAAATAATTTTGTTTAGTAATAGTTTAAATAAACTGATACTATTAACTACAAGTATTGTTTGTGATAATTTTTTTCAAAACTAAAATGCAATTAAAGCACATCACTATTCTGTGTAACTCTTACTAGTGAGAATCGAAAATTGTCAAAATAGACTTGTTGAACTGATCTCCGGGCGGCTTAACCCCCTCTCCATAGATTGAGTTTAGACAAATAAATTATGATAAAAGTATAGCTGACCTAAGTTCCGTAGGCTATTGGGCTTAGATTTTATATAAAAACTTAACTCTCACCAGCTTGAATATATAAATTTAAATAAAATATATATATTTTAATTTATGAATAATATAACTTTACTTTTAAAAATTATTTATTAATTTTTGCTCAAATTTGACTGAGTTTAAAAATAGAGTTCTAAACTCAGGTCCAATTTTATCCGATTTACATCTTTTATTGATGCTTGAACCTAAATATAATAAATTTTTTCTTAATTTAACCAAGCCCAACAAAATCTAATTGGTCTACTGCAAAATGAGCTAAAATAATGTAGGCAAGGTGGTGAGATGGTTTGAAGGGGGGTAAAAGAAGAGAAATAGAAGAGTCAAAAAGGTGAATTAAAAAACAAGAGTTTGGTCTAAGCTGACACACCCTCGTGCTCCCTCGAACTATGTGATTTCTGGGATGGCGACACTTCTTTTTATTTTGTTGCATTTGCAATTTCCATGCTCCCATCTCCCCTGCTTTCTCTGTCAATACGAGAGTTTATGTCTTCAATTTCTCCTTTTCCCTGGGTCAAAATTAATTTTCATATATTTTTTTGTATGCACTATACTTGTGAATTTCGTGTTCTTAAAAAATTAACTTTGTTAGTATATATATATTCTTTTAGTAGTTCATTTAGCTTTTTTATGTTTTTTCTTTTATTTTTCTCCTTAGAACATTAATATATTTTTTATTATAATTTTTTTATTTTAATTATATTATTTAAGAAAGAAATAATTGATTATAAGTAGTAATTAAAAAGTGAGAATTTATTTTTAATATTAAAAATAAATTACGAGTAGTAATTAACAATTTTTTTTTTCAAAATCCACCACTTATGAAGAATATAATGAACTAAAGGCAAGGAAAGTTGGAGACTATATATTAACAAGCTACCAAATTTTATTTATAGTTTGAATTTCTTTGTACCAAATTACATAATCGCAGTTTCTATTCTACCCTGTTTTAAGTTTGGGGATACGCATGAACATGAATTTGGCATTAACACATGAACGTTTGTTCAAATATATTGAAAACATAACATTAACCCACACTTGTCATATTTTTGGCTTAATACATCGTTTGCGCCCTGAATTTGGCGCAAAGAGTCATATGTCATCCTGAACTTTCAAAAGTTTTAACTTGCCCCCTGAACTTGGCAGGAAAAGTCAGATGTCACACTGAACTTTCAAAATTTTTAACTTACCTCTTAAACTTGGCAAAAGTGAATTATTTTGCCCCTAAATTTGGTAAAAGTGCACATGTTTCCCCCTCAATGTCATGTATTAGCTTATAATTGATTTGAATTTTCAAATATTATAAAAAAATGAATAAGAATAGAAAGTGGAAAATGAATGGAATGTTATACTTCATAGATATTTATAGTGTACAACATCTTTGAGAAAAGGAAACAACTAAATTTACATACATATAATTAATTACTAATTATATCACTAATTAGGATTAATATTGATTTAGGAAGATAACTTGCAATTAACTACAACTGTATTTATGTAGATTTATTTATTTCCTTTTTTCTCATAGGTATTGGCATGAGCCATATAAAATCCAACCCAAGCCCATTACACAGATGAGGCACAAAACCCACAACCCACACTCAAATCCCTATAAAAGGGAGACATCCTCACACCCCAATATAAGTTTTTCCATCTTCTACTACTCTCTCTCTACTTCTTCATACTCTCTCTAAGGCAAATATACTGATTTAGGCATCGGTGAGGTTTCAACCAACCCACCCCCCTGTCTTCTTTCACATGTGCAGATCACAAGTTTACAAGCCTTGGAGATGGATTCCGCACCAATTGGCGCCGTCTGTGGGGAACGAATTGTGAGCCCACGATCAATCAACATAGATTCTCTTCTTTTTCATTTGAATCACGTCCAACTTCACCGGTCGATTCTAAATTGATCCATGAAAAACCAAAAGTATCGAAGGTTCCAAGACCTACACAAGAACGCTAGAAGCGACATGATATCAAGAAGGATGTGATTAACAAAGCCTCTATATCGCTTCCCTTATTCGCGTTATCGCAGTGATTTGCTTCCCCTATTCTCGTGATCGTAATGATTTGACTCCCCTATTTGCTTCATAAAAAATACCGAAGCTTTCAAGACCTACACAAGAACGCTAGAAGCGACATGAGATCTAGAAGGATGTGATTAACAAAGCCTCTATCTCACTTCCTTTATTCGCGTTATCACAGTGATTTGCTTCCCCTATTCATGTGATCGTAATAATTTGATTCCCCTATTCGCTTCATCAAAACTATTGAAGCTTCCAAAGAACACTAGAAGCGACATGATATTGTGAAGAACGTGATTAACAAAGTCTCTATCTCACTTCCCTTATTCGCGTTATCGTAGTGATTTGCTTCCCCTATTCGCGTGATCGTAATGATTTGATTCCCCTATTTGCTCCATCAAAACTATCGAAGCTTCCAAGACCTACACAAGAATGCTAGAAGCGACATGATGTTGTGAAGGATGTGATTAATAAAGCCTTTATCTCACTTCCCTTATTCGTGCTATCACAGTGATTTTCTTCCCTTATTCGCGTGATCGGATCCACTTAAACTAGCAACCGTATCTGCTGGATGGAAGGGCTGCCAATGAGCAGAAAGAGCTAGATTTACTTCCCTTATTCACATAATTGAAAAAAGGATTTGTTTCCCATAATTGTATTATCGAAAGAAGATTTGCTTTCTATATTCGCGTTATCGAACCAGCTAGATTCACTTCCCTTATTCTACATACATTACAAAATTCAAAGGCAAAGCCCATACCACTATGGCACTCAAAGCCCTTATCTTACTAAGGCACTCAAAGCCTTACTTTTCTAAGGCAAAAGTACTTCATGTCACTAAAAGCCCTTATCTCACTAAGGCAATAGCCCATTTCACCATGGCATTCAAAGCCCTTATCTCGCTAAGGCAACAAAAGCCCTTATCTCAGTAAGGCAAAAGCCCATTTCACTATGGCATTCAAAGCCCTTATCTCACCAAGGCACCAAAAGCCCTTATCTTGCTAAGGCAAAAGTCCATACCACTATGGCACTAAAAGCCCTTATCTCGCTAAGGCAACAAAAGCCCTTATCTCAGTAAGGCAAAAGCCCATTTCGCTAAGGCAACAAAAGCCCTTATCTCGCTAAGGCAAAAGTCCATACCACTATGGCACTAAAAGCCCTTATCTCGCTAAGGCAACAAAAGCCCTTATCTCAGTAAGGCAAAAGCCCATTTCACTATAACATTCAAAGCCCTTATCTCACTAAGGCACCAAAAGCCCTTATCTCACTAAGGCAAAAGCCCATACCACTATGGCACTCAAAGCCCTTATCTCGTTAAGGCACTAAAAGCTCTTATCTCTCTAAGGCAAAAGTACTCCATATCACTATAGCACTAGAAGCTGTATCTCACTATAGAAAAAATTATATCACTACGTCACTTAAAGCTCTTATCTCACTAAGGCAATAACACCTTACAGCGTTATGGCATTCAAAGCCCTTACATCTTGAAGAAGCTAATTTTGGAACCAACTTTTTAGCCTTCTCACATTACAAACTTTTCTGCAAAAGGCACTAAAGTCCCTTACAATACAAGGGAACACATGATAAAATTGACTATTCGGTCATAATCATCAAACTTACAAGCAAGCAATCCAAGTGATTCGTCGAAACACCAAGTAAAAGATTTATTAAAGACATGATATGCCAATACAGTATATGAACACTCCATGCATATTATTATTCATAAGAGCCAATTACGAATTGATCTCATAAATATTTTTATACAAAGAATCAATGAAACGTCAGTTCTAAATGCGGACCGGTGAATATATGAATCGACGAATCAAACAAATCGAACAAATCGTCCAACATATTAATGTTGAAAGCTTATTATCAAAATAATACTCATTAAGTATAAATGAAAGAAAAGCACTCAATTGATCAATCCAAATCATGTGGGATTATATTCAATCCATCCGACGTTATTTCATAATGGGAATCGAAAACAATAAGCTTACGTAGCCATGTCTTTCACAAGGGAATCTAGAAAACATCAACTTCGAATGATTAAATTTATCACAGCCTGGTAAATACGAACACGTCATATTAGCCGGATGACAAAACATTATCTTAAAATGATCATCCTTATCAAAGTTCAAGGATTACATGCTATTCATTAGATGGCAGAACATCACCTTCGAATTATCAACCTTATCAAAGCTTGGTAAATACGAACACATCGTATTCGTCGGATGACTATACATCACCTTAGAGTGATCAGCCTTACCAAAGCCCAATAGATATGACTACATGTTATTCACCGGATGACATATCATCATCTCGAAATGATCACTTATCAAAGTCTACTAAATACAAACAGATCGAATTCACTGATTGGTAAAACTTACAATGGAATGACCAACCTCATCAAAGCCTAATGAAAATGAGTACATATTATTCAGGAGATGACAAAACATCACACCATTTGATGTATCTGCATACTTTACATTATAAGAGAATACTATATTTGCCTAGAATATACTAGACATTCATATTTGAAAGCAAGCATGAAGCCCTTATATCATTAATGCGCGAAAACCCTTCCTTTGTTTATACATTCAATAGCCCTTACTCAGCTAAGGCATTTAATAAATAAAGGATTCAAGTCATGCGAACACATGTACAACAGTTTGATCAGTATTCAAATGGCTCAACAAATAATCATATGATGCCTCTAACATATTATTCTACTTACAAAGTCATTACACTTTCAACATCTTTATAAGGTGAATCTATACAATAATATATCTATTGGATCAGTTGCATCACCACTTGATGCATGCCAATATTACGAAGTGCCTTCGCATTTCACATATAAACTTATTTCTAATCGATTCAACAAGCTATACATCGCTTACTGAATCTTAAAATATATCCATTCAAATTACTATCCACAATTTTCTTGATCCTCAGTTCACATGATCATGACATTGCAACTATTCGAGTAATTCATGCTTCATTTAATCTTCGATTCGCATGATCACAACCTTACAACTATTCACATAATTCATGCTTCACTTAATCTACAATGCACAAAATCATTACCTTACAAGTATTTCACATTCTATACTTAGCGTAATCCATAGTTCGCATCATCACAACCTTGCAAATGTCCGTGCAATCTATGCTTCGCTCAATCCTAAATTCACATAACAATGGCTTGACAACTTATCACACATTCCCCACTTTGTATAATTGTGCTTCCTACAATCCTCAACATACTAGTTCCGTGATACACATCTAAATCGGTCAAACGAACGACAATCACAATGTGGGATGCATACTTTCCTTATATTTCTTCAATCATTTTACACCCAAGTTCCTCCACAGGATATTGATCCGGATTATAAAAATGCAAGAAATATGCACTAACAACTTCGTCATTTCGATAATGCAAACTGCCAACATAGCGCAAGCGCTGAGCCATCCAATGCCA
Organism: Euphorbia pulcherrima; assembly: GCA_947683365.1. Taxonomy (NCBI): domain Eukaryota; kingdom Viridiplantae; phylum Streptophyta; class Magnoliopsida; order Malpighiales; family Euphorbiaceae; genus Euphorbia; species Euphorbia pulcherrima. The sequence goes on along the minus strand of CANTUS010000001.1, from coordinate 77,063,659 downwards.
CGATTAATTATCATTCGTAGGCACAGAGCCTTCCAATGCAATGATTTGTCAGAGTTCATAAGTATATATCCTTCCAATTCAACGATCAGTTAACATTATCATAGCATGAAGCCTTCCAATACCACAATCAGTTGGAAAGTATATAATTAAGCTTACGAGGCCAAATCTATAAAGTTTAAGCAAGTAAAAGACGTATTAAAAATTTCCAAAGCCTCCATAAGAGCATTTGGAAAAAGCCGGCTTTAGTGGATAATATATTTGACAAAAGCTATTATTGTGATAAGGTATTCATCATGAACCAACAACTCAGTCGATGTTTAATATAAAGACTCAGTGGCACTAAACTCCCTAGGATTAAAAGGGAAGGAATAGCAAAAATGACTACTCAGTCACAATCAATATCAATGAAAACTGAAGAGACCATTCAACACATATGAAGAAGTCAATCCAACAAAATAACTTCAAGAAACGCCAATGCAATTCAAATTAGTGGTCTGGTTCTACTAACAACCTATTCGAGTTACAACTTACCCCACTCATAATCAATGTGTGCTCAAGTGGATGATCACACATTTATTCTTTAGTGCATCCAACCCGAATCAACATATTTTCCACGATTATTCATACATTAAATTGACTAACCATTCAAAGTCTCTAATACATAAATGCATTGTACTTTCCGACCTTGCAAGGTAAATTGGCAAGGGCCTAACACTAAAGATTCTCCAACTCATCCAATATGCAAAGCATTCATTATACAAATTTCTTAACTCATTCGAAACCCGAATGAAGGCAACCCTAAGAATTTTCCAACACATTAATAATGTCATGCATCCATAGTTCAAACACTCGAATAATCTAATACTTTGGCCATCGAGCTAATATGAACTCTCTAAAAGGATATGTAATAATCACAGATGAAGACCTCCACCTCGGCCAAGAATGATATCGTATAAAGCATGAAACACTTGCTATTAAGCATACCACCATTATACTCGTTCGCTTTATTGACCAATGGATATAAGAAAATATTCACATAATCCCAATCATTAGTCTAACTTGACTAATACCAATATGTATCATGACTAATTGGAACACATTCCATTCCACGTTATTTCACATTACATATATGTTGGAATACATCTCGTTCCGTTCACCAAAGATCCAAGAATCTGTTGGGTCAAATTTGGAACCCCTACCGACATAAAAGGTATCAAGAAATTGGATTGGACATAATGCTCCCTACAAACGGTCAAGCTTTCATATAAAACATCCAACTAGCACTCAACGTTGAGCTCATGAGCAATATTCAACTTTGATGCTTCAAGAATTAGGTTCCCCAACATCCAACTTCGAGTTTTGCATCAGAATCAACGTCTTTTTCAACTAGCTCAGGAGCTTTACGTTTACACGCTATCAAGTTCTAGCCCTCCAAGAGCATGAGCAATATTCAACTTCAATGCTTCAATAATTGGGCTCCCCAGCATCCAACTTTAAAATTTCGTATTAGAATCAACATCTTTCTCAACTAACTCAGGAGCTTTCCGTTTACATGCTATCGGGTTCTAGCCCCTCATAAACTTTAATGCATCGTTAATGAGTTAATTCATGAAAGCTAGCTCCTTACCAACTCCAAGGCATCGCTAATGAGTCAATTCGTGACAGCTAGCTCCTCATCAACTCCAATGCATTGTTGATTGCTTAAGTCATAACAACAAGCTCCTTGCTAACTTTGGATCTCCAATGATCCCATTCCAAAGACAACGTCTAAAATAAAACATACACATTATAAAAAATCCTTACTTTGTCAAAATAATTAAAGCCTTTATATCAATAGGCATTCATCCTAAGCCTATAAAAGCTCCTCCAAAGATGTATCAATCAATATACACCTATATCCAAAGCTTTTATATCATTAACTTAATAAAAACCATTTTCTTTAAAGATGTCAAAATCATCAATGCCGTGTATTCTTTTACGCCACGCAAAGTCTCATCTCTTGGCACCATGAGAAAATTTTTTAGAAGACCCTTCACGCCATGCAAAGTATCACCCCTTCGCACCATGAAAAAACTCTTTAGAAGACATTTGCGCCATACAAAGTCTCACTCTACGAGCCACGTGAAGACTCTTTCGAGGACCCTTTGCACCATGTAAATTCTCACCTCTTCACGCGATGTGAAAACTCTTTCAAAGACCCTTTGCACCATGCAAAAACTCTTTAGAGGACCTTTGTACCATGCAAAGTCTCACTCTACGCACCACATGAAGACTCTTTCAAGGACCCTTTGCGCCATGCAAATTCTCACCTCTTCGCACCATATGAAAACTCTTTCGAAGACCCTTACGCCATGCAAAAACCCTTTAGAAGACCTTTGCACCATGCAAAGTCTCACTCTACGTGCCAAGTGAAGACTCTTTCGAAGACCCTTTTATACCATGCAAAGTCTCACCTCTTTGCACCATGCGAAAACTCTTTCGAAGACTCTTTTTCACCATGAAAAGTATCATCTCTTCACACCATGTGAAATCTTTTTTGAATATCCTTTGCACCATGCAAAGTCTCATCTATTCACACCATGCGAAGGTTCTCTACTAATATACAGTGATAAGACGTATTATTTTAAATGTGTACTCTTAAAAAATGCATCAATGTATTTTTCCATCAAATTTGGGGGGAAAAACTTGGCATGAGCCATATAAAATCCAACCCAAGCCCATTATACAGATGAGGCACAAAACCCATAACCCACACTCAAAACCCTATAAAAGGGAGACATCCTCACACCCCAATGTAAGTTTTTCCATCTTCTACTACTCTCTCTCTCTCTCTCTCTACTTCTTCATACTCTCTTTAAGGCAAATATACTGATTTAGGTATCGGAGGGGTTTTAACCAACCCACCCCCCTTATCTTCTTTCACTTATGTAGATCACAGGTTTACGAGCCTTGGAGATGGATTCCGCACCAGGTATTGTACACTATAAATAGCCATTGATGTAATTGTTTATACACAACTCAATAATACAATATATAATATTTCATTCATCATTTTCTCTTCTTATTCATTTTTCTCATGGTGTTAGAGCATCATTCCCGGTGACTCAAAATTTCAGTCTTCCACTCATATTTTTCATTCAATCGCCATGGATAAATATTATCGATTATCAATTATCCTTATCAATATCATGACTTATTTGACGTAGTCATGTTCTTATTCTTGGATCCTGGATAGCGGAGCCACCGATCATTTATCATCTGATTCACATCTATTTTCTAACACATCACCATCCCTAATTCTGCTCGTTAATTTATCCATAGGCTAAATTGCACCTATCACTTCCATAGGCACAATCAATTATAATAATGATATCACTTTAAAAATGTGTTTTGTATTCCTTCTTTTAATTTAAACCTCATGTCTGCTAGTAAATTGACTAACCAATTAAATTGTTGTGTTGTCCTTTTTTTTTCTAAATGGTTGTATTTTACAAGACTTGGTTATGGATAGGATGATTGGCTCAGGTGAACAACGCTATTATCTCTATTACATGTCTCTAATAAAATAAGCAGCAAAATTATTCCAAGCATCTCACATCCCAGATTTATAGCATATGCGCCTGGAACACCATTCTTGTAAGGTTCTTAAGCTTATCTCACTATTGCTACCTTTAAATAAAAATTTTATTTCTGATCATAATCATTGTCATGTCTGTCCTAAAGCAAAGTAAACAAGATTGCCTTTTCTATTAAGCACAATACAATCTCATTCTCCCTTTGACTTATCAGATTGTGATATTCGAGGTCCACACAAACTTCCAACACATTCAAGGGGACGTTTCTTTCTCACTATAGTAGATGATTTTACAAGGTGCACTTGGTTATTTCTCATGAATCAAAAATCTGAAACACAACACCTATTAGAGTCATTAACCACTTATGTAAAAACTCAATTTCATGCCTTAGTTAAAATTGTTCGAGTTGACAATGGCTCTGAATTCCTTTCCATGCAAGCCTTCTTTCACAAGAATGGTATCGAATGTCAACGTACTTGTGTCTAAACACCACAACAGAATGGGGTAGCAAAACACAAACACAGACACATTCTTAACACTATACGAGCATTACTTTTCCAATCACATTTGCCATTAGAATTTTGGGGCAAATGTGTTTTGACCGCAACATACATAATTAATCATTTACCTTTACCTTTATTGAAAAATAAATATCCATTTGAACTCCTGTATAATCGACCCCCATCCCTCTCTCATATGAAGGTATTCGGTTGTTTATGTTATGCAACCACTGTTTCACCTAAACAAAAACTTGATTCTTGAGCTCGACACTGTATCTATCTTAGATATCCAAATAATCAAAAAGGGTATAAATTGTTTGATATGGAAAGTGGAACATTCCTTGTTAGTCGAGATGTTACATTCCATGAAAATATATTTCCTTTCCTTACTAAATACACAACAATATCCTTGCCCAATTCACATAGAGTCTTATCAAATCTAGCTCTTGATTTACCATATCCTACTCCACCAATCAATCCTTCAATATCAAAAAAATTCAGATATTGTGAATTCTCTTCCTCCATCCATACCAGAAAATCCACCTTCAAGCACACCTACAACACTAGAATCTCCTTCGATTCATCGCTCCGACTGTGCCAGACAAGTCTCTGCCCGGCATCAAGACTATGTAGTGGGATCTCAAGCCAATCAATTTGACTTTAGTAAATAACTATCAAAATCTACCAGGTATCTGCTTTAAAATTTTCTTTCTTATTCTCATTTTACTCCCACACATCGTACATTTCTAGCCAATAGCAAAGGCACTGAATAACCCACCTTACATGCTTAAGCTATCCTTGATTCAAAATGGAAGCAGGCAATAGAATAGGAGTTAACGACCCTACAACTCAGTAAAACATGGACAATAATGGCACTCCCAATAGGTCACAAACCCATCTATTGGCAATGGGTCTATAAAATGAAATATCGATATGATGGAACCATTTAATGATATAAAGCACGCCTTGTAGCAAAAGGGTACACACAATTGAAGGGATTGATTATGGAGAGACTTTTTCACCGACAACAAAACTTACAACTCTCAGATGCCTCCTCACTGTAGCAGCCGCGAGAGACAGGTTTATTCATCAATTGGATGTACAAAATGCATTCTTATATGGCAGCTTACACGAAGTTATCTACATAGACTTATCACCTGGACATCATCGATAGGGGGAGAATGTTGTATGTCGACTCAGCAAATCATTATATGGCCTCAAATAAGCCTCTCGTAATTGGTTCTCTACATTTTGCGATGTGATTCAGACATCAGGTTACCAACTGTCCAAAGCAGACTATTCTTTGTTTACAAAGCATCAAAGGTCCTCATTCGCTGCCATTCTAATATATGTGGATGATATCCTTTTGACTGGGAATGACTTCAAAGAAATGCAATGCCTCAAAGAATGCTTACTTCGACGTTTCCGCATTAAAGATCTTGGAGATTTAAAATATTTCTTAGGATTGAGTTTTCTCATTCCAAAGCTGGAATTTACATGTTTCAAAGAAAATATGCACTTGATATTTCACAGGATACAGGGCTCATAGGTGCTCGTCTAGAAAAATTTCCAATGTTGAAAGATCCATCTAAGCATAGAGGTCTTATGGGAAGATTGATATACCTCACAGTCACTAGACCTAACATAGTATTTTCAGTTCAGACGTTAAGTCAATTCATGCAAACTCCACATCGACCACATTGGGATGCAGCAATTCATATTCTGGAGTACAATAAGGGAACTCCAGGTCAAGACTTATTATTGCCATCTAAAAATAATCTCACACTGAAAGCATATTATGATTCAGATTGGGCAGGATGTCGAACCACTCGAAGATCAGTTTCAGGTTATTGTGTCTTCCTCGGTTCTTCCCTCATTTCATGGAAGTTAAAGAAACAGCACAACGTATCAAGATCTTCGGCAGAGGTAGAATATCGTGCAATGGCTAATGCATGTTTGGAGCAAGTATGGCTACGTTGAAAATTGCAAGATTTGAAAGTCTTGTGTGATGTTCCGACACCACTATTTTGTGACTATCAGGCAGCACTACACATTGCAGCAAACCCCATGTTTCGGGAGCGCACAAAGCACATTGAGATTGATTGTCATATTGTGTGAGAGAAGCTGCAAGCAGGAATAATCAGCCCTTCATATGTACCAACGCGTCACCAACTTGCAGACATTTTTACAAAGCCATTAGGAAAAGACCAATTCTTAACACAACGACACAAGTTGGGAGTTCAGAATATTCACTCACCAACTTGAGGAGGGAGTATTGATAATATTCCTATATTGATATTTTCCTATATTCGATTATTCCTAATTTAGACTAATTAAGAATAATATCACTAATTAGGATTAATGTTGATTTAGGAAGATAATTTATAATTAATTGTATTTATATAGAGTTGAAAAGAATAGATCCAACTAATATTATTCGGAGAAGAACAAAAAATTTAATTGTATTTATGTAGAGTTGAAAAGAACAGAACCTAAGTCAACATATTCAGAGAATACTGAACTGAACTAAACTGAACTGATAGGTACTTATTTCAGTGTAATTTTATATATATGCAGTACTGATAAGTACCGAACTGAATGAATTATAAGTTAAAAAGAATAGATCCTTACTCCATCTATTCTATTTTTAGTGATTCTTTAGGAATTTTATTAATATCAATAAAAAATTTATTACACTATTAAAATAATTATTGTACCTTTTACATTAGTCTCTTTCTTCTTAATTATTATCATATAATTTCATAAAATATACTCTTATATTTAATATAAAAATAAATTAATAAAAAAAATAATATAAAATATATTAATAATTTAAAATAATAAATAAAATAAAATAAAATAAAAGACCCGAAGAATCATTTAAAATAGAATGGAGGGAGTATAAGATAAAATAGTTTTGGTTTTCGCTGTTGATCCCACTAATAAAGGAAAGGCAAGCAATCGTGACTCATGCAACAATCATTGGCAAACAGGAAAAAAAATGTTTTGAAAATAGCCATACTTATATTATTCAAAAATATAATTTTGTTAGATAAACTAAAGCAATAGTTTCCATCATTCATCTTTTGTTTTCTTTTCTAAGTTCACGATTTGTCTCGCTTTAAAGTAAATTTAATATATTTGTGTTTTGTATAATTTTATGTTGGGTATTTTAATTTTAATAGATATTAGTTTATTTTTATTATTTTTAGTTTGTTTATATATTTTAGTGTATGAATTATGTTATAAAATTATTAGTTAAAGCGATTGTTCTTTAACATACATGAAAATTTTATCCTTCTTTAATTATAACTGTTAATGTATCGAATTTATATAATAAACTATATTCTTCATTAAAAAAAAGTTAAAAGTTGAAACCTACCTCCTCCAAACCAATGATCAATGAGGTAACTAGACGGCAAGTATCAAAATATTTTTTTATATTTCTCTTTAATTTGACTCACTTACCAAGCGCATTCTTTTTAGAAGAATAGAATAGACATAGTTTGGTTCTTCATTTTTGCTAATTTTTCTTTCAATACCTTACATATAATAATTTGCATAAAAATATCTTCCACACAAAATTAGTTATGTGTGTTGATGGAGCAAAAAAGCACACATTATAAATTTTGTATTAACTTTTTTCTACATCAAAAAGGCTCGACCCCTTATAGAAATTCTCTAATTTGTGAGAGTTTTTTTTATCTGTTCAATGATCATAGATGAAAGAAATTGATAATACAGACCTAGAAAGCAAAGTGAGCTGTATTAATTTATATTTGATTTTTTTTCCTAATAGAAGCAGTATTGAATTTTGAATATTAAATTAGAGTTGCTTTCCGCATAAAGTGAAGGTTCGATATCTAATTTAAATGTCAAGAAAACGCTTCTTTCTATATTATAAATTCCTCTGCAATGACCTACCAACCAAATATCATCATAACATAAACTAAACCAAATGGATCACCAATTCGTATATCAGAAAAATACTAAACTGACTATACGTACATTCATTCTAATATCTCTTTCCTTTAATTCATTTAATTCACTTCAATTTATAATTTTTTTAATATAACATTAGATAATATTATTAATAATCACTAACAAAAATAATAAAAATTACTAACAACTTTTTTTTAAAATTTGCCTCATGCCGGCTTAAAATAATAACAAAGAAAACCTTATCCCACCCCATCCGAGTGTGGACTCAAACTTGCGACCTCTAAGATTACAGCTTCAAGGCTCAACCGCTAGACCAAATCTTTGCCACAAAAATTACTAACAGCTAAGGGACTTATTATTAATAAAAATGAAATACTTTTTTTATAAGTTTTTGTTGACTTACGCTTAAATTAAATAGATGAAATATTTACATTATAGGTCCCTATGCATATACTCAATGAGTTAGAGGGGAATGAATGACTCACTAAAAAATTTAGTAAACTTTTTCGCGATAATATAAGCTCTGTTGAGTGAAGTCAGCTGGCTGAGTGAAATTCTGAAAAGCTTCAAAGTAAAGAACACTGAGATTTTAATACTGGTTCGGCAACATTTGCTTACATCCAGTCCCGAGAGAGTGTCTCGGCTTTAATCCACTAATCTCAACTCCTTGGCCCTAGGCGGAGAAGTCTTTTACAAATTCCCCAATTACAGTAAGTACCCTCCAAACTGTAATTGCTCACCCGTTGAGTAGAATCCCTCTTCTATTAGCAACTCAATAAGAGTTTAAACAAGAGCTGGATTCAACTTATAAAATGTTGATCCAGTTACAATAATCAGTTATTACAATTGAATGATCTATTCTATTCTCTCTAGTTCTAAAGCATATTCTCGCTGAGTATTTGCTTTCTTTCTTAAACTTTTTTAAAGCTTGAAGATTGACAGCGTTTTAGCTTCTGGAAAATTCAGGTGTAATCACCAAGTGCTAACGCTTGCCTTCTTGCTCCTTTTATAGATGGATTGAGAAAGTAGTCGTTGAACTTACTTTGGCATCTTCTAAAACTGACAGCTCATCTATTCACCAGTTGCTTCTTCAAATCAATCCGTTAAGAGATAGAATTGCACCGTTGTGAGATAGAAAATCAATCCGTTAGATTGAGATTCAAGCTTCAATTTGAATCCTTTGTCGTTTGATGCCAGTGTTCTGTTAGAGAGAACTCGCGTTGACTTATCACGTGTCTTCTTCCCATTCCTTCTGGTAATCTAACATGTTGCAGAGCACGCGATACTATATTGTTGATCTGCAGAATTGCCCAAATTGGCAAATGACTTCTTGCAACTTGAATATGGAAGACGTTGTCATTTTCTTCATTAAACTGGGTCTTATCAAGGCATTAATTCTTTTTGACTTCGTCTCATTAATGTCCTGCAAAAAGTAACACTAAAAGCAAAGATCCCTTTTTACCTTAAATGGTAAGGTCAATACCTTTGACAGACATCAAGTAAAATCAACGAAATAGTGTATCATAAAGCACATCTGAAACAAAATATAAATATCAAACGCTGTGTGAATATAACTTAGTCAGCGACTAAAGTGGATATTTAGCCAAGAACACTCAGAGTTAAACTAAATAACTAGGTCAACGGAGACTTGAAATTCTACCCTTGAATTTACTAAATCCCCTATAACCATAGATTATTTATTTTAACATCATTATTGATTTAATTAACTCAAACTGAACTTAATTGTTATAATCAAACCTTAAGCACTACTGAGTCAGTTAAACTCGTGTTTGGTTCAACAATCTCCCCCATTTTGATCAATGGCAATTAACTGAGCGAGAATTAAATCAATAAGATATCTCAATCAAAGTTACCTTATACTTATGCTTGATATATCTTTGTTCCGCATCTCTAGTTTACTCAGAGTGAATGCTAACTCCCCCATAATCCTTGACTCTTCTGAGTTCAGCATTCCTCAACACTTCTCATATATTTCTGTAAAAAGATCAACACATATATTCGCAGCAGAAAATATAAGAAGTTAAGAAGATCTTAACTTAGAACAGAATAAGTAATCTTTTCTTTTAATCAATAACTTGAGTACAGATAATAGAGAGTTAGTCTATACTAAGTTTTATAATAAGCTCTAAAGATTACAAAGATTCTATTCTACTTAGGCATAGGTGGAGCTCCAAGATTAGCTCTCCTTTCTTCAAACACCTGCTGATCCCATCTTAATTTCTTCTCTTTGGACAGCGCGATCTCCTTGGGTTTCTTTTTTTAGTCTCATTATATTCTCTTTGAATGCGCTCATGATCCTTGGAAAATCCTTTCCCACATTAGGTACTAATTTTTTTTTCATCGTAAAATTAGTTCGGATAATAATTTAAATTAAAAATGTAAGCTCGTTGCTTTTTTATTTTTCTATAAGTGGGAGAAAAGGGATTTCATAATTAGGGTTTTGAATAAGATGACCTTTTCATTTCCCCCCCACATTGGTACCTATAGGCGGCATAGAGGCAGAAGCACATGGCGAATTCTTTAGAAAAAATTGTGTCTTCCACAACGAAATCTGATAAGTGAGATTTCGAGTATGTGTTTACAAATGAACTTGCAAAATGAATCTCTTTATCATAAAGAGATTCGTTGTTCCTGACCCTGCTTCACCTTAATTGCTATTTGAACAAGTAAAAGTTAAGTTTTAACATGAATAGTTAAAGTGAATTCTCCTGAGAGAGAAATGGATTATGGGAGTGTCTGACTTGAACTGTTGATTAGGCCGTGCAGATATATGTTGATCTCTCTCTCTCTCTCTCTCTCTCTCTCTCTCTCTCTCTCTCTCTCTCTCTCTTCTTGTTCAGGCTTCTCGCGATCCTTCTCCCCCATTGCCTTTGCATCTAAAATGACTCGGGATGGATGATCAAACGAGCTCAGAGATTCTTCAAATGTCTCGAGCTGACCATAAATGTTGGTTGAAAAGTTTTGTACTAATAGCTCATAGATTTCTTGCGAGATTGCTTCTTGTTCTTTGAGAAAAGCGAATAAGCCTACTAAAGCATGTGATTGAGATAAATTGACCTGATACTAAACATTCAGTCGTTCCTTGGATAGCTGGGTGAGACTAGCCAGAGCCTTTACTTGATTATTCTCTCTCAATATGCGCTCTAGCATGGGAGTGCTCCTTATGTAAGTAGTGACTTCTTTATGAATTTGATCAATGGCTTGACCATCATTTATAATGTCTGAATGAACCTTCTTGATTTGATCACGGATGTGACCAAGTTTCTGATGGAGCGATGGTTCTTGTTCAGCATCTGCCATAACAATATCACTATTCATAGCATCTCATATATTTATCCTCTTCAAGGCATTCATTCAGCATTTTGCAGTTGCTCTTAAAAATCTTTTCCATCTTCTTCTTGAACTCTGCAACTTCCATCTTCAGGTAATCAGCCTTCCTACCTGCAATATTTAATAAAGGCAATATGTGGGACACAATTGCTTTGACCAATGAGAACTGAGTAGAAACTGATTTGAAATGGGCATTTATCTCCTCAACAGCTTCAACAAACCCTTGTACTGGCTCCACAGCTTTTGCAAGTCTCCTCAGGACCTCATCAAACAATAAATATTTAGTTATCGCAACATCTATTTCAGCATCTTTCCTAAGTCCTGAAAATCTTTCTCTCCCTATTCTCCTTATATCTCCCAATAGCTTAGCTTGCGGGTTGAATTGGGGTTATAGTTGTGGTTGTTAGGGTGATTGTGGTTATCGTGGTTCTGGAATCTCTTCAATGATTGGAGGCCCTCTAATAATGGGTCTTTCCAATAGCAATGGTTTGTGCTTAGGAGATCCAATAGGTGAAAGGTACGAAATGATGGTTGTTTGGTCAAAGTGTGAGGTGTTTGATTGGTTAGCGGTAGATGTGAATGGTGTTTGGATTTTTGGTAGAGGCATGGCAGAAATGGATGTAGGTGAGAGTGGTGTTTCAGGTGATAGGTTTGGGAAAAGAAATGGTTTATGGTTCTCCCTCCTCAGCACCTTCAACAACGGACTCGCTTACCTGAGTTTGAGACTGCTCAGTCAGTTGAGCTCCCTACTCAACTACCACATCCTCCTTATCCTCCAGATCATCTTTATCTTCATCAATCACCACCTTCACTCTCTTTAACAATCCTATCTTCCTCTCCTTCCTTACTTCCTTGACTTCCTTAGCAGTCAGACTGACCTGCTGGTCAGATTTAAGCACATTGAATTCCACAGCTTCTACTTCCACTACCTCATCTTCTTTTTGCTCTTCGTCATCTACAATCCCTTCTAGAGCTTCGATCATTTTCTCCATAACTTCAGGAACTTCTCTCTTAGTAAGACTGGCTACTGCAGATTGAAGAATTTTCTCATTATTAGCCTTTGCTCTTGCTACTGCTTCCTCAGCCTTTCTTCTAATTTCAGATTCCAAATCCTCCTTTAGTAGCTTTTATCCTCCCAGCTTCCTCTAGATCCTGAACTATGCTAGTTCCTTTCTTCACCATTAACTTCTTCTTGGGCTAACCAACTTATGGCACAGGAACTGATATAGCTTCCTATCCTTTAATAGTCAACTCATCTAGCTCAGCTTCATCACTTTTCTCTTCTTTTTCCTCTTCAAAGGCATCTCTTCCCTCAATTCCTCCTCAGCCTGCTTTTCTTCTTCAACTTCCTTAGGAGTCAGTTCTCTAACCTTTTCTTCTTTAGTTCCCTTGGTAGATCTTGTCTTTTTGGGAACAGGGGCTGTAGGAACTGAGCTCGCTGAGCTCCATTTCTTTTACTTCTTGGAGTCTTTCCTGACCTCCTTCTTCACTACCTTCTTTTCAGTGATATCTTTTCCTCTCTCCGCTCTGAGCTTGGTAATCCTCTCAAGCTCGCTGGCCACAAAGGCATCCAAAGTCAAATCCTCCTCTTCTGGCTTAATAGGCTTCATTTTCATTATAGCCTTTACATCATTTACCCTCACTACTCCTTGCTTCAGTTTTATGTACTTGGTGTTGGCTGGCCTCTCATTATACCTTAATCCATAAAAATGAGCATTGCTCAGAATTCTAGATTCAATCACTTTTAGATTGCTCCTCAGCGCCCATCCTTTCAAGTCCAACTCATATACCCTGCATATCTCCATTACCAGGTGTCCATACACCATATGCTTTGACACCTTCAAGAACCTATGGAAAATTGCTAAGGGCTAATTTATGCACATTCCATGAGTCAGAGCATAAATGAATACTCTCTCAAACTTGGAGTAGCTTCCTGTTGAATCTGTCTTGGGCAGCAATACCTTTATTACAAGCTCATGTGCCTGCTTCCCTTCCTTTATGAACATTAAAGCTATCAGTTAACCAACCTTATAATCTTTTGGAACCTCATAGTCGATGGGTATGTCCACATGATCTTCATCTTTTATCACGCACATTCTGAGCCCTCTCTTGTGCATTCCCAGTAACTTAGCTAATAATTTGGGGGTAACATACACTTTTCTCCCCATCAGAGTAGTTACGAAGAGATCCTTCTGTCCTTCAACAAAGTGAATTTCATGGAAGAATCTCACCACAACTTGCTCATAGAAGCCACTGGGTATCTTGAAAAATCCTCTTAGGTGATGCTGGCGCATCCATTTTCCAAATCTTTCATCACTTGAGAAACTGAGCATATCTACTATAGTTGGAGGCTCTACTTTAGTTCCTTCTATAGCAAACCACTTTGAAGGGGTGTATTTGGTTCTGGTAGGAATGAATAGCTTCTCTCTCTTGTTCATTCCAATCACCACTAGAGCATCATGATCTCTTGTAGTAACCTAAAAAGTATTATTATCATTTCTTTCAAACAAGGAATTCTCATCACTAGGTTCTAATGATCTTCCTGATGAACTCTCCATTTGAAATTGCTTTTGAGAAGAATTAGAGAATTGGGGATTTTGAGAAGAGAATTGCAAAAGAAGAACTTTGGTAAAGTAACCTTTCCTCTTTCTGAATTTCTCCTCAAATAGCCAAAGTCTCTTCGTTAAGCCCTGCAAAGCTATGTGTACAACTCACAATCCATGGTAATAAGATTTAATGGTGAGATTACACAGAGAATACTATAGGATTAATGAAAGCGAGAAACACAGGATAACTGCAACTGAATATGGATCATTCATAACTTGCTACCGTTTCTATCAGTTTTAAATTTAAAAAGAAACTGGTGCCAAATTAATGATGTATCCAAAATTCAAGCACCAAAAAGAAATACTTAACCTAATTCGTAGAACCTCAGAGTATGCCCTAATTTGGTCAGCGGGAAATGTATTTCTTCAAATTGGATTGGACATTCCGATCAACTCTCTCAGAGTGTTGAATTTATCCTTTCCAATTGGGTTTGTGAATATGTCAGCTCACTGTTCTTCAGTAGGAATGTATGTGAGCTTGACTTCTCCTTTTAGCATATGATCCCTTATGAAGTGATGTCTAATATTGACATGCTTCATCCTGCTATATTGAATTGGATACGTCAATTGTACTCTTGTTGTCACACATGACTTCAAGACAGTTAGACTTTATACCATAGTCCTCCAATTGTTGCTTGATCCATAACAGTTGTACTTAAAGCCACAGAAGTCTACTTCTTATTGTACCATGTTACTAGACAATCACCAAGGAAATGACATCCTCCCTTAGTGCTTTTCCTTTCAAGTTTATCTCTTCCATAGTCTGCATCTGTGTATCCTCTCAGAGTGAAATCTGCATTACTTGGATAGAATAAACCTGCATCAACAGAGCCTAGCAAATACCTAAGAATTCTATTAATAGGAACTAAGTGAGATTCTCTAGGGTCAGCTTGATATCTTGCATAATAACATACAGCATATTGAATGTCAGGCCTACTAGCAGTTAAGTAAAGTAGAGAACCAATCATACCTCTATAGAGATTACTCTCTAAAGGTTTACCTTCCTCATCTTTACTCAAAATTATATCAGTGGCCATGGGTGTTGACATTGGCTTAGCTTTATCTATTTCAAACTTCTTAAGTACTTCCTTGGCATACTTAGCTTGGCTGATGAGATTCCATCTAACCCTTAATTGATTTGCAAACCAAGAAAGAAATTAAGCTCTCCGATCATTTACATTTCAAACTCTTTCTTCAACTATTGGCTGAAATCTTTGCATAGCTTTTCATCAGCTGCTCCAAATATGATATCATCAACATAGATTTGGACTAGTAATACATCTTGATGCTTCTTTTTGATAAATAGAGTTGTATCTATTTTTTCTCTGACATAACCTTTGCTGAGTAAAAAGTTAGTCAGTCTCTCATACCAAGCTCTTAGAGCCTGTTTCAGTCCATACAGAGCTTTCTTCAGCTTGAAGACATGATCTGGATACTTTGGATCTTCAGAGCCTGGGGGCTGTCTAACATAGATTTTGTCTTGAATATAACCATTGAGAAATGCACTCTTTACATCCATTTGAAACAACTTAAAGTTCATATGAGATGTAAAAGCACAGAGAATTCTTATGGCTTCAAGTCTTGCTACTGGGGCAAAGGTTTCTTAATAGTCAGTGCCTTCTTGTTGATTATAGCCTTAAGCAACTAGTCTGGCCTTGTGTCTAATAATATTTCCACTTCATCTAGCTTGTTTTTAATAACCCATTTAGTACCAATGATTGACTTGCCTTTAGGTTTCTCCACTAAATCCCAAACTTCATTTCTTCTGAATTGGTCTAACTCCTCTTGCATTGCAATCATCCAATTATCACCAAACTCAGCTTCTTCAAACTTCTTTGGTTCAATCAATGAGACAAATTCTGAATGGCTCATTATTATGTTCAGCTGACCTCTAGTCAGCACTGGATTTTGCACACTATCAAGAATCTTCTCAACTGGGTGATCTCTCCTTGCTCTGACTTCTTTTGGTAGATCACGTTCAACTCGTTGAGCTACTGTCATTGGTTGAGCATCTAAATCATCACCAAAGTTGATGGAATGGTCCAAGTCAATCATTTTCTTTTTCTAGTACAGGATTAGGAATAATAATTGAATGACTGATCCGCTGACTTGTTCTTTTTCTCTTTCATCATCACTAGATTCTTTACCTGTACTGCTAGTTTCATCTAAATCTACATGCATAGACCCCTCTAAGATACCAGTTCTCTTGATATACACTCTATATGCCCTACTGTGTGTTGAGTAACCCAGAAAGATTCCTTCATCAGCCTTGGGGTCAAATTTAGCCAGTTGGTCTTTTGTGTTTAATATGAAGCATTTACAACCAAAGGCCTTGAGATGACTAACCTTAGGCTTGGGCCTCTTACAAACTTCATAAGGAGTTTTGTTCAAAACTGGGCGAATTAAAACCCTATTTAGAATATAACAAGCTGTGTTAACAGCTTCTCCCCAGAAATACTTTAGTAGATTGTTATCACTCAGCATAGATAGACCCATCTTCGCAATAGTGAGATTCTTTCTCTCAATAACCCAATTCTGCAGAGGTGCATGAGGGGCAGAAAAATTGTGGTCAATACAATGCTTTGAACAAAATTCCTCAAACTGCATGTTTTTGAATTCCCTTCAATGGTCACTATAGATTCTACTAATTTTAAGGTCTTTTTCATTCATAATCTGGGTAGCCAACCTAAAGAATGATTCAAATGTTTCATCTTTGCTTGCTAGCAAGACAATCCAAGTGAATTTGGTCACATCATCTATAATCACAAGGGTGTATTTCATTCCACCTTGACTTGTTGGCACAACAAGCCCAAACAAATCCATGTATAGAAGATCAAGGGGACGAGAAGAAGATATATTAGCTAATGATTTAAAGTTCTTCCTAAATTATTTCCTAAGTTGGCATGCTGAGTAGAGTCTATCTTTTTTAAAGGCTAGATTGGATAAATCCTTAACATGTTCATTTCTGGCTAATTTGGACATATTGGTCATATTGATATGTCCTAACCTTCTGTGCCATAGCCATGAGTTTTCCTCCTTTAAAACTAAGCATATATCATTGGAGGCAGGGGAAAAGTTAAACATATAAACAGTATTAATTCTAGGAGCATAAAGAATAGTTTTGTTAGAGTTACCATTGACGACTGAGTAGCCCGCTGAGTCAAATATCACTTTTTTGCCTTTGTCACATAGCTGAGATACGCTTAGAAAGTTGAACTTCAGGCCTTTCGTAAAAGACACATTATCAATTAAAGGCTTCACTCCTACAATGCCATTGCCAACAATCTTTCCCTTTTTATTGTCTCTAAAACTAACACTTCCATTCCTTCTTCACTCTAATGTGATGTGCTTTTCATCACCTATCATATGCCTCGAGCATCCACTATCCAAACACCACATTCTTCTATCATTAGTGGATCTCAGGCTCACCTTTAAAACATTTAAGTTTTCTTAGTGTGAGCACTGGATTTTAATAATCCTTCTCACGAAACTATGATGAGAGCTATATAATGCAATATCTTTTAGGTGTTGTCCATCAAAGGTGTTCCTAATACTGCAGAGTTAAGTTTGGCCGAAGTACAGAGACCTGGTCTACCCTTGAGCACCCGTACAAGTTCTGTCTGGTGGTACGAATCCACTGGCAGACCTGTACGGGCAAATTCCTTCCATACATGTGGAGAGGACCCGTACAGGTCCCCTAGTACCCATAAGGGTGGGGCCCTACCCTTACGGGTCCACTAATTTCCTAATCAGCCTCTTTCGGAAGCTATCTCATACCATTTTTGGGAAAAGGCAGGTCTTGAATGCGGTTTATTGCATTCAGACCTGACTCTCACCCTATAAATGGGGCCTTTTCCCCTCTTTTAACACACACACACACACACATCTCATATGAAAATTATACTAAAAATCTAGCAATTCCTATAGGTATAATGGGGGAATAGGAGGTATAAAATAGGGAGAAAACTCATTCTTTGAGGTTTTGTCCACATTTTATTCATTCCTAACTTCATTTATTAGGATTTAGTGGAGGTTCTGTCCACACAAATACTCACCTAAATAGTCCTATTTCATCATATACTTTGGCTGGACTCTCTCAATAGTAAAGGGATCATCTCAAAGTGGATTCACGTCGTAAAGGTTACTCTCCTAAGTTTCAAAGAGACTCACATCTCAGTTATTTATTATTGTTCTCTGTTTCTTCTATTATATCTATTCCTTTCATTTCCTATTTACGGTCTGGTCCTAACCCGTATGAGCCTTGTTGGCACCATATATCCCTAAAGATATCAAATCAGTGCACCATACTCATATGGAGGGAAATCCCTTTTATTTTATTTTCGTGCCATTAATCTGTTAATCTGGAAACTGAACTGACCTAAGTTTCTATCTGGGACTAGACAGGACCCATATGGGTCCCTTTACACCCATATCAGTCCTTTTTGGTACCCGTATGGGTACCCCCCCATCCGTACGGGTACCAGCCCCTGGACAGAACTAAGAATTCACTTTTAATTAGATAAAAATCAATCCAATTCACCATATGCCATGCAATCATTTTCATTAATAATCTAGTAAATTAACTCACAAAAGTTAAAATGTGTTTTCACAACAAAATACGTTGAAGACCTGTTATTTCTCTCCGATCCTAGAAACCGCCCGGGTACTATTGATCGTAAAACCACTACGCTGACATAATCACTTTTTTTCTTAATAAAATGTTGACTTATGATGTGCTGTAAACTGTGCTAATTTTTGTGGATGCATGGGAATTCATTTTTATTTTGTTTTATAACTTAGAACAATTGTATAGGTTCTCTTTGCAATTTCCCCCATTTTTCCTCGGTTGTAATTTTTATTCCCTCATTTATTGCTTGTGCTTTATTGTAATATGTTAACGCATGTAATGAGTGTAAAAAAGTATAGAAATAAGATTTCTGTGATATTTCCCTAAATGATGAAAACTGAAACGGTTTTACGCGGTGAATGTAATTTTGAATCAACTAGATCATAAATAAGTGACTCATCCGATACCCGAATCTCTGATCCATTAGGTGTGAGTCACTCGCCCAGAGGGAACCATACAAAAACTCTTTCCCAAGTCGACAACTTGGGTGGCGACTCTATCATTTATATCAATATTTGGGTCTCGATTCTTTTATTCATTAAAATTAGCTTATTATGCAAACTTAAACTAAAAATGTTGTCACGCCTAAATTCAACCAACCCCAGTGGCTTCCGTCTCTCTCACAGGCGCCATAGGAGACCCACACGTCATCGACACCTCATAGTGGTGACTTTGCTGGTTAAATAATCTTTTAACTGGCAAAATTTTTATTTGTTTTAAAATCTTAAAAGATTAAGATGAGCATCAAAAATCATTTAATTGGTGCAACCCATTTTCTTTTTCATCATTTGGGATAATTATCACACTCTATCTTCTCACCTCCTTCTCTCTTTAGTTAGATGCAATCTTCTTCTAGTGCTAGGTGCCCTATTTTTTAGTAAAACTCACGAAAGTGTCACTCATGCCCTGTTAGGAATTGGAGACACTCTAGTGGATGGAGCACTCATTGCTATCTCCCTCTAAAAGAGGCTTGATACGCTGGGAACCTTCTACATCAGCTTCTGATATGTCCCTACACCATTCTTATTGCAAGCCATAGAATTTTACCCTCTAAGCACCCTAATTTTTGTGAGAGATTAGACTAAGGAACGATACCCTCAAACTCAGCGGAATAAATACGGATGGAATCGATCGCTTCACATGTGTTATGTTACATACTAGTGTGATTAACCCCACCATGAATCGTCATAATTTATGCATGCATAATGCATCCCATGAATGTGCTGATCTTTTGGTTATCACCTCAGCCAAAACCAAACTTCAAAGAGAAAGAGCTTGGCGACCTTCTCAGGTCCGTTTAACTCGTATTCCGGCTCCTCCAGTACTATTAAGGGTTACACCATCTCTGTTTACGGGTATTTCATCCCGCAGTCAGTTTAGTCTCATTAATCTTTCTGCCTATCGTCCTGAGGAGATATCTTGCATACTGACTCTAGATGGCCAGATTGACATTGAGGTTGAGAATGTTGCTACTAGGGAGGACGTAAATGCATCGAGGACCGAGGTTAGGTCAGAGATCACAAATGTCATCTCACAGTACTTGGAAAATGATTAGTTCTTGGACCAAATGAATGATAAGATGTTAACCGCCATCAGGGCAATCATGACCGAGGAGAGAATGGCCAATGCTCCTTATGGCACGCATGTCAGTGCTCTAGTAGTGAACGCAATGATCAGTGAGAAAGTATTGAGAGTTACTCATAATCCATTCACTCAGTTTCAGTTGCCACCTGTACGAACTCTCGAGAATTCTTCCAGTTAGTTTGGTCAATTAGGTTCTTTGGGTCCATTTAGTTTAGTTAGCTAGTCATTCTAGTCAGCAGGTACAGTGGTTCAGCCAGCCGTCAGTTAGTTTGCTCAACCTAGTCAAGGATTTGTACCGCCTCTATTTCAATTTGGGGCATTTGGCCCAACCCCTAATTTTGTGGCAGCGATAGTATGGATCAAAGATGGTATTTCCCCCTAGAAAGCATCTCTGCCCGCCATCTTCACTAAGTTAAGGGCACTTGGCCTTCTTCAGAGTATCAAGCCCTATGTCCCACCTAAACTTGAAGACATGAATCAGTTTTATGCTTACCATGTCAGCAAAGGGCATCATACTGGTGCCTGTAGGGATCTATTTGAGGCTATTCACGGTTTGATTAGGGAAATTAAGATTCAGGAACCCTAGCTTAAGCCTAGTACCATGAATAACCCCCTGCCGAACTTTGAGAAACAAGTTGCATCTGTCGAGTCAGGCTTACCATCCTATCATGTCTTTAATATGATCTCGCAAGCTAATCCTATAGTTTACTCAATAGTGGCCTTGCCTGATGAACCAATCCCCATCAACATCTATGCATTCGAGTTTGAAGGAATTCAGGATGAGGAAGCTATATTGCTCCTACCAGGACCAATTGATATCGATGCTTATGTATTGGGAAATGATGAGCTCGAAGGACCGCCCTTATTGGTTAAAAATTTTGAAGGGATAAGTTATATGAAAGATGGAGTATTACATGTCATCCAAAGTGGAAGGATTCCTCCTGATCCTCTCCCGAAAAGAAGAATGGGCAGATATATAGAGATCCAGGTCATTCCAAGTATCAATCAAGCTCTAATCTTTACACCTGCTTCAGTCGATAATGAAAAGAAATATCCAAAAGTCACCCCTCTCATCCCGCAACTGCAAGTTACCCCTGCTAAGTACAACATTTGGCAACTCCTTATTGACTCTAAAGAACATCGTAAGGGTCTGATAGAAAAGTTATTAAGTATGGAAGCTACGCCATCTACTACTCTAGTTAAGGTATTCTCAGTAATCGGGGGATCTCCTCCTTATCAAGTTGAACCCATCAAGTTCTATCCGTCAAATCTCCCAGTCGAGGGGAATAAGCAAAACAAAGCACTTTTCATTAGGTAAAAATCTTTGATCGTCCTATCCCATGTGTTATGGTGGATGATGGTTCCGCCCTTAACCTATGTCCTACCAAGATCCTTCCTCACTTGGGGTTGGATGAATCTATATTGGAAAAGTCCAATATTGGTATAAGGGCATATGATGATACGAATAGGAGTGTCATTGGGGTCTTTGAAGCTAAAATTATAATTAGGGGAGTGAATTCCAAGGTCTTGTTCACTATTCTTGATATTCCTATCACCTACTCATTACTATTAGGTCGACCTTGGCTCCATGTATCAGGAGCCGTCCCTTCCACAGTCCATCAGAAAGTTAAGCTCATCCATAATGGCAAGCTAGTGACCATTGATGCGGATGAACCATCTATCATAGCGGCTATGAAAATTGAAGAAAAGGAATCTAGGGTGGCTGTAGCTCACCAAGGTATGAAGTTTTCGGTTAAGGGGTACATATCACTTAAAATTGAGAAGATTATGATTAAGTAGGTTACATAACTGGTAAAGGACTCAGAAAGAATCTGTAGGGAATGCTGAAACCCCTCTTGCCTCTTCCATGGCCATTCAGATTTAGTTTCGGGAATCGCCCAGGTGCCAAAAAGTCCAAACCTTGGTCTTGCCTCATGATAGGAGCTGAAGTCAAGCAAGGGGTATTCACGGGTGAAGAAGAACTTATCAAAGTAAGTGGCAAGCAGGTCCCTGGCTTTGAGATCTTTAATAATGTATATGATTACAAAAAGGACTGCCTAATTGAAAACTTAGTTTTTGTGGAAGTATCTGGGAATGCTGAAGAAGATGAAATGAATGAGGCAATCAAGTCCATCACTAAAGCACTAGCTGTACTTATGAGGATGAATCGAAAAAGAAATGAGAAAGGAAATCCCATCAGCAAGGCTGTCAAGAACTTAGCAAAGGCAGTGGCCGAAGAAACATAAGAAAACTTGCACACGAGGGCTACCAGTTCAGCTGTTAATCAACCCGGCCCTCCGCCTGTGGAGGATGATTCAAATGATGTAATTTTTAATATCGCAAACATTTTTTATGCAAACAATGTCGATTATAAGGCATATCATGAATAAGTTGTAGCATCAGTAATTTTGTTTTTAACATGTCATGAATAAATTGATGCACCTATCATTCATATTTCACTCGAGTATTTCATTCTGATGACATCATGCACTCATAACAACAACATTCTTAAAATGTCATAGTATTCATTAATGAAGTTAACTTTGAGTATAACGCTACGGTATAAACATCCAATGGTTAAACCTATCATCAAAAGAGAGATAATGAAAGGTGCTTAGCAAACATTATGACAATTAGCCTAGGTTCTTCTTTCTTCATTAGGGGGAAAGGCATACAAGAGCACACATCATCAAGAAAGAAGACCAAGAAGGCTAAAAAAAGCACCAATAATAAGTCAACTATGGTCATGAAAAATGGAAAGAGCATTTTGAGTCACAAATTGACCATCTCAGGAGCTCTAAAGGGAAGCTGATCAGTCAAGAAGATTTTATCAAGGACAGTGGCCACCTACAGAGATTGGGCTGATAAGCTTCCATTCGTAATTTGTGGGTACAGAACTAGTGTAAGAATGCCCATCAAACACCTTTCTCCTTGGTATATGGAATGGAAGCCGTGTTACCGGTCGAAACCGAAGTAAGATCTCTAAGAGTGGCACTTGAATTGCAGTTAAAAGAATCAGATTAGGCAAGAGCCAGGTATAAATAGTTAAATGATATAGATGAAAAGAGGTTCAAGGCACTTGACCATCTCCAGATGTACCAACAGCGCATGGCCCGAGCTTACAATAATAGAATAAAATACCCAAAACAACCTCTCAAAGCGGGTGATTTGGTCCTTAAGTAGCTACGCCAGGCAACCATTTATGCTAAGGACAAGTTCAGGCCTAATTGGGAAGGACCATTCATCGTGAAGAAAGTCCTTAGTAAAGGAGGAATCAAGCTTATGGATACGGATGGAAATGAGTTCGTGAATCCAGTGACTGAAGATAGGCTCAAGCATTGTCATGTTAGGTCAAAAGAATGAAATCATAAAAAAGCATCACAAAGAATAAAATAAATAAAGAATAAAACACCCAGTGAGCGGTCCTCTAGTGCTCGGGCAAAAATTAGGGTGCAGCCCGCTGATCGGTATCTTGCAAACCTGTCAGGCAAAAATTAGGGCACTCCAACATAAATAAAGACCACAAAGCTGAAAACCCGAACAGGGCGGCTTAGGCGAAAGTTATGGCATCGAGAGAAAAATGTCAGTTGCTTTCTGGAAAATCTGTAAAAGACCAGTGGGCAGTAAGGGTTAACCATTGGAAATTGTTACCATTGCATATGAACACAAATTAATCTCATCAATGAATATGTTACGATTTTGCTAAGAATCTTGGTCTCATGAATGCATGCATGTCTTTAGGTGAAATAATCGCTGGTATGTGAAAATCAAATTTTCTCTTTGTGTTATGCATCATTGTATTAATCTTTACCATACATTTGCAATATTCAGAAAAGCCTGCTGGATTGAAAACCCGAAACGGTGGTCCATGCAAAAGTTAAGGTAAAAAGAAAAGTCTGCTGGATTAAGCTGTCAAGGAAAATTCAGGAAAAAATTAAGACAGTTTGCTGGATTGAAAACCCCGAAAGGGCGGTCTAGGCAAAAGTCAAGGCAGAACAAAAAAAAGAAAAAGAAAAGCTTGCTAGGTTGAAAACCCGAAAGGGCGGTCTAGGCAAAAGTTAAAGCTAAAAAGAAAAAGGTCTGCTGGGCTAAGCCATCAAGGACAACTCAGGCAAAAAGAAAACATAAAAGTTACATCGAGTAGCCTATGCAAAAGTTAGAACATCACTTAGTCCCATCGCTACAAAATTGCTGGGTACGGGTTCCCAAGGCAACATTACTCAACAATCTTAGTTGAAGAAAAGTCCATAAGCATACAAGAAGTATTAAAAGTACTAATCCAAAGTTTATAATCAAAAACAAGCTACCCAGGGCCTAAAAGTATCAAACTGTTCAGAAAGACAATCATAACTTAAGCTGTCGGGGGATCCTATCCCTGGTGACCCTCCCGAGTCTAATCCTGAGTATCCGCCAATAGATAATCTACGTCTATAGTCATATGGTTGTCCTCAGCATCACCAGCACCGGTATCTGGCTGGGTGGGGTCCCTAATCTCTGAAGTCCCTGCAGCAGTTGTAGCAGCATCAGCTCCCTCAATACATTGATCTACGCCCTGCTGAGTCACTCGATATGTAGAAAGACTATCCTTGAACTCTTCATTAAAAGGAATCAGTGTTTGCCTATCCTTAGCCATCCTCACTAACTGACCCCTCAACATCTCAATCTCGGCCCTTGCCCTAGCAGTCTTGGCCCTAGCCTAATCGGCCTTAGTAGTGGCTACCCACAACTCCTCCTCTAAAAATCTGGCTCTCTCCTCAGAAGCATCCAAATCTTGGGCGGACCGACTGCGCTCTATGGCCAGCAAAGTCTATAATGGAAATTATAAGATTAGTACATACATATAAATTTCATAGGATACATCATGCATAGTTTGTTGAAATTTTACAGGTAAAATAAACTTACTAAAGCTGGTGCACCCTGGGCCAACAGCAGATCCTGGATAGAAATATAACCCCGAGCTATCCTCTCAGCCTCAGAAATGGCCACCTAAAAGAAAAAAGACACATCAGGATAAGACATCCTAAGCAATTACAATAATGGACAAATTCAAAGGTAAAGGACTCCTTATATGAGTAGAGCTGGAAGGAGTAAAATTGATAGGCTGAACGGACTCCTCGAGATCCTTGACAGCTCACTTCCCTGAATGGTCGAGGAGTTGGAAAAAAGTATCTAGCTTAGCTCGAAGGACACCCTCTCTAACAGATCCAGAAGCTTGAGACTGCTTCGCCTCTGCCCAGGGGCAACAGCAGCAGCATTGGCAAATCTCTTCCGCGTGGAAGCAGGAGGCTCTAGCAATAAAGAATCAGATTTGAGATCACAGTCAATTTTAGAAAGCAGTAATATATTCATAAAGGCCAAGTTAGAAGCATACCAGAGAAGAAGAAGTAGTAGACCTGGCCGAGTCCTCAGTACCCAAGACTATAGATGGATCCTCGCGATCGCCCCTCGGTCCACTCTCCTACTCCTCATCATCATCATCCTTACTGTCACTCCAATGAAACTCCAGAGGCTTGTCCTTATGATGAATCCTCTCACAAGGTGGAAGAAGGGAGGAATCAATAAACTCAGCATAAGGGCCCTCTACAGATAACACGCGATCGGGGTAGGAATTGGTCTCTCCACCATGGCACTGGTCCTCCACCCTCAGACCTGCTCACCAAAATACCACTCATAAGAGAGCGGTGACTCTAGGACAAAGCTGTGATCGTCCACGTCGGCCCGCATCTGCTTGATAGCTCCATATATGACCAATCTCTCCTATGAATCTTTAATAACCTGCACGAAATAAATGCATCATGAGTATCATAACCTAGCAAATACAGTTTTTACTAATGGTTTGTTGAAGTGTAAAATGCAGGTTTACCCGATCCGAGCGTACTGGCATAACAACTCTCGGTATTGCACTGTGGCCAGGGGCCGATTCTGCCAAAGCCCCATCCATGTAGATATAATGTACGGCGTCTCAGGCTGTTAGGGCAAACCTGATCTAGGAATCAACCGGTGCTTGAAAGCCCAAATCTGTAAGACAAAGTAAGGATTAGTTGCAACACAAGTTCAGAGAAAAGGTTAAAGCATAAGAGATCAGTTTGGGATTTACCAATAGTATTAGACTGCAGATCTTGAGCTCAAACTGCTCACCCCGAAACCCGACATCCAGTCATAGTATAACTATGCCAAAATGGCCTGGCACTAGTTTTTGCAAGGCACAGCTGCAAGATCCTCCACGGCAGAGAGCAAACCAGAGTTGAGGTTGCTCAAGTAGACAGGGAAGAAGACGGTGGTAAGGAATGTCAGCAGGAAGGATCGAGCATACTGGTCCCTCCTATCGGCCGCAATAGGACTAGGCTGTAGCTCTAGTGAGCATCCCGCCCGGACGAAGCCCAAGTATTCTACCATGGTTGGCCTTCACCTCAAGCCGAGAATTCCACCGATTGGCATAAACATGAGAGTGGACCACATCCCCACTCCACTTTAGGCCTATAGTTACGCACACATCCAAGGGAGTGATAGTAACCTCCCCAATAGGCAAGTGGAAAGTATGGTCATCTCCGACCATCTCTCCGTTAGAGCTAAAACGGCATCGGGGGCCAACGTCTTACTGGCCTGAGGGATGGCCCTAAAAATGCCACTAAAGCCAAAGGAATCGATGCTAATCAGCAACTCCATATCCCTCACGGCATAAATCTCCTTGTACCATTTTGTTCAGAAGCTCCGGGCCCTCATAGTCTTATATTGGAACTATAAAGATAGAATTACAGTTTAAAAGGATTACAGAAAGTAAGGTAGCCACCATTCTGTCCCTGAGGATAGGACCCGCACAGGTAAGCTCCACTTGTATGAGTCCCAGAGGAGCACCCGTATGAAAATGGGACCCTTACGGGTCCTGCCTCACCTGTACGGGTCCCCTGCAAGCAGTCCCTCTGCGAAAAATCTCCTAAAAACCCAAAATCATCCAAGTTCAACCAAAGTTCATCTAGAACTATCCTAAAAGCATCCTAGGCTAAAGTTACATGAATCAAGCTCAATTCCAAGGTCTAAAACACCCTAATTCATGCCAAAATTTGAGAAATCGCCAAAGGTTAAAAATTGGAAAATGGAGAATCAAGCAAAATTACCTGAAGTTTTGAGGCGTAGGTCTCAGGAGAAAGGATTAGTGGCACTTCAGAGAAAGGATTAAGTCTCAGGAATGAGTCTCCTCAGGGGAACACATACCTGATAAAAATCGGGCATTCTCGAAGCCTCAAATCACCCACAGGGGGTAAGTCCTCGAGTTGAAGGGAGAAACGGCTTATCTTTGTGACCTTTTTGTACATGTTTGGTTGATTGCAGGAAGAAAATTGCTAGAATTGCTAAATGAGAAGTTTTGGTAGGAGGCGGATATGAACTGGCTCATCTGCCTTTTGAAACCCCCGTACGGGTTCCATCTCACTCGTATAGGTCCCCAATTTTGAGAACCTTACCCGTTTGGGTATGGCCCACCCATACGGGCCCTCTCTTACCATTCAAGGATAGATTTTTGCATCAACATTTCAGCAAGCACCAGAAATTCATCCAGTCCATGTTCGAGGCAAACCCCACACCCTCTCAACCTTACATTTCCGTTATATTCGGGATAAGTCCCTTCACTCACCTTAATCCTTGATTGAAGGGGCAAAAATATTTTTTGTTTTCACAAAAGTCAATCAAGAATCAAGGTAAGTCATTTTTTAACTAAGCACTAATCAAGAAATTTTTGTGTACAGGTCCATCCTAGCACAAGAGTTCTTCCCCAGTAAACAAGTTTTACAAGAAAGGGCCTCCCCAGCAGAAGATGCTTTACTCAAAGGATATCACTTCCCTCCCCAGCCGAGGAATCACTCAAGGGGGATACCCCTATTATCAAGAATCCTAGGGCACCTAACCTAGGGTCATTCCCCAGCAGAAGAATCAGGTTCTAGGGGCATGCCCCCACCAACCCAGGGGCATCCCCCTACTTCCCAGTAGAGAAAACATCAGGTCTCAAGGGCATCCCCCCACAGACCCGAGGTTATCCCCCTATTTCCCAGTAACGGAGTTGTTAGACCCTAGGGGCACTGCCCTAGGAACATTCCCCAGCTGCAAAACAAGCATCGATCGGGCCAAACCCGACATTCCCCACACATAGTTTACAGTCTATCTTATCCACACATCTTTATTCTTAATTAAAAGGGCAAAAATATTTTTTTTCATAAAAGTCAATTACGAATAAAAAGGTGTCTGCTTAGGCAATGACTAACCCAGTGTGTGGTTGCTGTCTCTTTTTAGGTTATTCAAAATTCGCTAGTCAGGAAAGTTGATCCACCTTAAGAAAGGGATACAAGAAGAAATCATCCTCCTTAAGAAAGGGATATATCATCAGTCAGGAAAGTCATCCACCTCAGGAAAGGGATAACCCAGTTAGGAGAGTTAATTTGCCTTAAGATAGGGATGTGAGGAGAAGTCATCTACCTTAAGAAAAGGATATATCATCAGTTAGGAAATTCATTCGCCTCAGGAAAGAGATACGCGAATTAGGAGAGTCAATCCTCCTTAAGAAAGGGATACGAGGAGAAGTCATCCGCCTTAAGAAGGGGATATATCATCAGTCAGGAAAGTCATCTGCCTCAGGAAAGGGATACGCCAGTTAAGAGAGTTGATCCACCTTAAGAAAAGGATACGAGGGGAAGTCATCCGCCTTAGGAAAGGGATATATCATCAATTAGGAAAGTCATCCACCTTAGGAGAGTGATACACCAGTCAGGAGAGTTGATTCGCCTTAAGAAAGGGATACGAGGAGAAGTCATCCCCCTCAGGAAAGGGATATGCCAATCAGGCGAGTCGATCCGCCTTAAAAAACGGATACGAGAAGTCATCTGCCTTAAGAAAGGGATATATCATTAGTTAGGAAAGTCATCCACCTCAGGAAAGGGATACACCAGTCGGAAGAGTCGATCAGCCTTAAGAAAGAGACACACATACACCCTCTATTGTTGAGTCAATAGGGATATGCACGGTAGCAAAAGGAAAGTCATCCACCTCAGGAAAGGGATACAGTAGTCAGGAGAGTCGATCCGCCTTAAGAAAGAGATACACACACCCTCCCCAGTTGAGTCAATAGGGATATGCACGGTAGTAAAAGGAAAGTCATCTGCCTCAAGAAAGGGATATCGGCGGTAGTAAAAGGAAAGTCATCCTCTTCAAGAAAGGGATTAGCCAGTCATAAAAGTCAATCCGCCTTAGTAAAGAGATACCTATTCCCCAGTAAAAGGGGTACGCATCAACAAAGGAAAAAAGTTCGCCTCAAGAAAGGAACTAACCTATATCATCACCACAGGCATCCCCCCATTTCCCAGTAGCGGAAACATCAGGTCCCAGGGGAATCCCCCCCACAGACTCGGGGTCATCCCCCCATTTTCCAGTAACGGAGTTGTCAAACCCTAGGGGCACCCACCCTATGAACATTACCCAAGGTAAAATAAGCATCGATCGGGCCAAACCCGACATTCCCCACACATAGTTTACAGTCTATCTTATCCACACATCTTTATTCTTAATTAAAGGGGCAAAAATATTTTTTATTTTCATAAAAGTCAATTAAGAATAAAAAGGTGTCTGCTTAGGCAATGACTAACCCAGTGTTTGGTTACTATCTCTTTCAGGTTATTCAAAATTTGCCAGTCAGGAAAGTTGATCCGCCTTAAGAAAGGGATACAAGGAGAATTCATCCGCCTTAAAAAAGGGATATATCATCAGTTAGGAAAGTAGTCCGCCTCAGGAAAGGGATACGCCAGTGAGGAGAGTTGATTTGCCTTAAGAAAGGGATACTAGGAGAAGTCATCCGCCTTAAGAAAGGGATATATAATGAGTTAGGAAAGTCATCCGCCTCATGAGAGGGATACGCCAATTAGGAGAGTCCATCCACCTTAAGAAATAGATACGAGGAGAAGTCATCCGCCTTAAGAAATGGATATATCATCAGTCAGGATAGCCATCCGCCTTAGGAAAGGGATACGTTAGTCCGGAGAGTCGATCCGCCTTAATAAAGGGATACGAGGAGAAGTCATCCGCCTTAGGAAAGGGATATATCATCAGTGTGGAAAGTCATCCGCCTTAGGAAAGGGATACACTAGTTAGGAGAGTCAATCCGCCTTAAGAAAGGGATACGAGGAGAAGTCATCCGCCTTAAGAAAGGATATATCATCAGTCAGGAAAGCCATCCGCCTCAGGAAAGGGATATGCTAGTCAGGAGAGTCTATCCACCTTAAGAAAGGGATACAAGGAGAAGTTATCCACCTTAAGAAAAGGATATATCATCAGTTAAGAAATTCATCCAACTCAAGAAAGGGATACAACAGTCAGGAGAGTCGATCCGCCTTAAGAAAGTGATACACACACCCTCCATTGTTGAGTCAATAGGGATATGCACGGTGGCAAAAGGAAAGTCATCCGCCTCAAGAAAGGGATACACCAGTTAGGAGAGTCGATCTACTTTAAGAAAGAGATACACACACCCTCCCTAGTTGAGTCGATAGGGATATGCATGGTAGCAAAAGGAAAGTCATCCGCCTTAGGAAAGGGATTAGCCAGTCATGAAAGTCAATTAACCTTAGTAAAGAGATATACATTCCCCAGTAGAAGGGGTACACATCAGCAAAGGAAAGAAGTTCGAATCAAGAAAGGAACTAAACCATATCATCACCACAGGTATAATTTCTAAACCCTCGCTCACATCCTAAGATCATACAGATTAATATCTGCAGTGATCCTACGAGGGTCAGTCTGTGAGCATTGGATTGTAACGATCCTTCTCACAAAATTATGATGAGAGCTATATGATGCAATTTCTATCATGTGTTTTCCATCAAAGGTGTTCCTACTACTACAGAGTTGAGTTTGGCCGAAGTCCGAAGACCTAGTTTGCCCTTAGGTACCCGTACGGGTTCTGTCTGGTGGTACGGATCCACTGATAGACTCGTACGGGCAGATTCCTTCCATACATATGGAGGGGACCCGTACGGGTCCCCTAATACCCGTACGGGTGGGGCCTTACCCATACGGGTCCTCTAATTTCTTAATCAGCCTCTTTCGAAAGCTATCTCTTACCATGTTTGAGAAAAGGCAGGTCTTGAATGGTGTTTATTACATTTAGACCTGACTCTCTCCCTATAAATAGGGCCTTTTCCCCTCTTTCAACACACAAACATCTTATTTGAAAATTATAATAAAACTCTAGCAATTTCTATAGGTATAGAAAAGGTATAGTGGGGGTATAGGAGATATAAAATAGGGAGAAAACCCATTCTTTGAGGTTTTGTCCACATTTTATTCATTCCTGACTTCATTTATTAGGATTTAGAGGAGGTTCTATCCATACAAATACTCGCCTAAATAGTCCTATTTCATCATCTACTTTGGCCGGACTCTCTCAATAGTAAAGGGATCATCTCAAAGTGGATTCACGCTGCAACGGTAACGCTCCTGAGTTTCAAAGAGACTCACATCTCAGTTATTTCATTACTATTCTATGTTTCTTCTATTATATCTGTTCCTTTCATTTCCTAGTTTGGGTCTGGTCCTAACCCGTATGAGCCTTGTTGGCACCATATATTCCCAAAGATATCAAATCGGTGCGTCCTACTCATACAGAGGGAAATCCCTTTTATTTTATTTTTATGCCATTAATCTGTTAATCTCCAAATTGAACTGAACTAAGTTTCTGCCTAGAACCAGACAAGACCCGTAGGGGTCCCCTTAAAACTGTACCGGTCCTCCCTAGTACCCGTACGGGTACCCCCCATCTGTATGGGTACCAGCCCCTAGACAGAACCCTGAATTCACTTTTTATCGGGTAAAAATCCATCCAACTCACCATATGGCATGCGATCATTTTCACTAATAATTTGGTAAATCAACTCACAAAACTTAAAATGTATTTTCACAATAAAATAAATTGAGGACTTGTTATTTCTCTCTAATCCTAGAAACCGCCCGGGTACTATCGATCGTAAAACCGCCACGATGACATAATCACTTTTTTTTCTCAATGAAATGCTGACTTATAATAAGCTATAAACTGTGCTAATCTTTGTGGATGCATGGGAATTTATTTTTATTTTGTTTTATAACTTAGAACAAATGTACAGGTTCTCTTTGTAATTTCCCCATTTTTTCCCGGTTGTAATTTTTATCCCCCCATTTATTGCTTGTGCTTTATTGTAATATGTAAATGCATGTAACAAGTGTGAAAGAGTGTAGAAATAGGATTTCTGTGATAATTCCCTAAATGATGAAAACTAAAACGGTTTTAAGCGGTAAATGTAATTTTGAATCAACTAAATGGGAAATAAGTGACTCATCTGATACCCGAATCTCTGATCTAATAGGTATAAGTCTCCCGTCCAGAGGGAACCGTACAAAAACTCTTCTCCAAGTAGACAACTTGGGTGGCGACTCTATCATTTATATTGAGATATGGGTCTCAATTCTTTTATTCATTAAAATTGGCTTATTGTGCAAACTTAAACTAAAAATGTTTTGTCACGCCTAAATCAAACCAACCCTCAGAGGGGCCCACCTCTCACACAGGCGCCTATAGAGACCCACAAGTAATCGATACCTCACACTTAGGTACCATGCCTTTTTCTAGTTGGGTCCTCCCTTGTTAGTGGTGGTCATCCTTGACCAATCATACTCATTATAGTAACCATTTTTGTATCTACACATGTCCGTAGCATGTCTTCACTTTCCACAAAAATTACAAGCGGCCTTAGGATTAGCCCTGCTCACTTTACTCTTTTGAGAAACCTTCTCAGAGTGGTGAGTGCGGTTACTCTGAGTATTCCTGCTAGATTGAGGTGGGACCCGCACCTTTTTCTAAGCTGTTGATTCAGCAGCTAGCTCATCCAATTTCTTAATGAGTATGCTATTAGATCCATTTTAGTACTCAGCTTTTTCCATTAAGTATAGGATGTCAAGTAAGGTAGAAGAATTGACATCTTCTAGATCATAACACCTCCTCTATAGTACTTTGATGTATTTGGTTGACTTCTTAGTCACATTAATAACATCATTAAGTACTGTAGCAAGCTCATCTGAAGACAAAGGGGGTTCAAAAATTACCTCAATGAGATTTCCTTTGTCTTTGCTGATTGATTGGCAACAGAAGTAGATGGTTGGTTAGTTGACTCTGAGTTGGGTGGATAATCCTTAGCCATGAGACACGCATTTGCAGAATCTTGTGCCTCTTCATTTGAGGATGATGACTCTTGTTCAAAGTCACTCCAAGTTACAGTAATGGCTTTCTTACTCTTTTTCTTCTTAAAAATATTCTTCTTAGCTTTAGGACAGCTAGACTAGATATGCCCTTTCTTACCACATTCAAAGCATTTGATATCTTTGTTATGCTCTTTATTGAACTCCTTTCGTGGTCTATCATATGCTCCCTTCCTATACTTACCTGTCTTTCTAAAATTTTGGAAGTTCTTATCTTTTCCCAAGTACCTTCTGAAATTCTTGGTCATTAGTGCTATTTCTTCTTTTCTGTCCTCTGGATATTCTTCCTTAAAGGAATCTTCTTCATCATCAGCTCTTAGAACAACAGCTCTGCTTGAGCTCTCTGTTTCCTTATGCCTGTACTTCTTGGACTCATCTTCATATTTCTTTAAGGACATCTCATGAGTCAATAAGGTTCCAATCAGCTCATCAAACTTAGAAGTCTTCAAATCATGAGCTTCTTCAATAGCACTCTTCTTTGCTTCCCATTCCTAAGTCAAACTTCTAAGGATCTTATTGACAGTCTCTTCTTCAGTGAAGGTCTTGCCAAGTCTTTTTAGCTCATTAACTATATTCATGAACCTAGTGTTCATGTTGGAAATATCCTCTTTGGGTTTCATGTGGAACCATTCATCATCCCTCATAAGGATATTAATCTTGGACTCTTTCACCTTGTCAGTACCTTCATAAGTTACTTCCAACTTTATCCATATCTCTTTAGCAGTTTCGTATCCTGAAACATCATTAAACTTAGTTGCATCTAGAGCATGATGAAGATAGTTGATAGCAGCTACATATCCCTTCACTCTGATCAAGTTCTGACTATCCCACTCATCAACCTTTACTCCATTCTTTATGATATTAGGAACATATGGCCCTTCAACAATAGCCATCCAACCATGCATACTTTGAGACTGGATGAAATTTTGCATCCTGTTCTTCCAATAAGTATAATGCTCTCTATTAAACATAGGAGGCCTGGTGACTGACATGCCTTCAGGCAGAATATAAGCTTGGGCTCTTCCACTGGATTCTCTTCCTTTGTATGTCATGGTCTTTGTCTCAAGATTATAAAATCTTTAAAATGAGAACTACTCTGATACCACTTATTGGTCCTTATGCGTACACTCAATGAGTCAGGGGGGGTGAATGACTCGCT
This sequence comes from Euphorbia pulcherrima, assembly GCA_947683365.1. Lineage (NCBI taxonomy): Eukaryota > Viridiplantae > Streptophyta > Magnoliopsida > Malpighiales > Euphorbiaceae > Euphorbia > Euphorbia pulcherrima. The sequence continues at coordinate 77,029,046 of CANTUS010000001.1, read as the reverse complement.
CAAAAACTTAGTAAACTTTTTCGCGATAATATGAGCTCCGCTGAGTGAGGTGAGCTAGCTGAGTGAAATTCTAAAAAGCTTCAAAGTAAAGAACACTGAGATTTTTATACTAGTTCGGTAACCTGTGCTTATATCCAGTCCCGAGAGAGCGTCTCGGCTTTAATCCACTAATCTCAACTCCTTTACCCTAGGCAAGCAGCATTTCACAAATTCCCCAACTATAGTAAGTACCCTCCAAACTGTAATAGCTCACCTGCTGAGTAGAATACCCTCTTCTATCAGTAACTCAATAAGAGTTTAAACAAGAGCGAGATTCAACTTATAAAATGTTAATCCAATTACAATAATCAGATATTATAATTGAATGATCTATTCTATTCTCTCTTGTTCTAAAGCAGATTCTCACTGAGTAGTTGCTTTCTTTCTTGAACTTCTTTAAAGCTTGAAAATTGACAAAGTTTTAGCTTCTGAGAAATTCAGGCATAATCATCAAGTTCTAACGCTTGCCTTCTTACTCCTTTTGTAGATGGATTGAGAAAGTAGCCGTTGAACTTACTTTGGCATCTTCTAAAACTGACAGTTAATCTATTCACCCGTTACTTCTTCAAATCAATCCGTTAAGAGATAGAATTGCACCATTGTGAGATAGAAAATCAATCCGTTAGATTGAGATTCAAGCTTCAATTTGGATCCTTTATCATTTGATGCCAGTCTTCTATTATAGAGAATGCTTGCTGACTTGCTACGTGTCTTCTTCCCATTCCTTTTGGTAATCTGACGTGTTGCAGAGTGCATGATACTATATTATTGATCTGTAGAAGTGGCCAAATTGACAAATGACTTCTTGCAGCTTGAATATGGAAGACGTTGTCATTTTCTTCATTAAACTGGGTCTTATCAAGGCATTAATTCTTTTTGTCTTTGTCTCATTAATGTCCTGCAAAAAGCAACATTAAAAGCAAAGATCCCTTTTTACCTTAAATGGTAAGGTCAGTACCTTTGACAGACATAAAGTAACTCAGTGAAATAATGTATCGTAAAGCACAGCCGAAACAAAATCTAAATATCAAGCGCTGAGTGAATATAACTTAGTCAGCGACTAAAGTGGATATTTAGCCCAAAACACTCAGAGTTAAACTAAATAACTAGGTCAGCGGAGACTTGAAATTCTACCCTTGAATTTACTAACTCCCGTACAACCATAGATTATTTATTTTAATTCTTGATTTAATTAACTCAAACTGAACTTAATTGTTATGATCAAAACTTAAGCACTACTGAGTCAGTCCACTGAGTCAGTCAAACTCGTGCTTGGTTCAACATACATGACTCATAAATATTAGATACTTTATTTATTAAAACATTATTTATTATAATAATTGATAATAATAATTAATTAATTAATTATCTACAATAATATTATTTAATACTAATCTAATAGTTTTTAATATTCATACTAATAAATTGTTATTATTTATAAATAAAATTATTACATAACAAATTTCATCTGCTATAACAAATTTTTTTTGTAGTTCACCAAAATTTTGCTCTGAGTGCATTCAGATCTAACCCCCGAGTCGCGCAGCTGGTTATCGTGGGTGACTCTCCCATCAACTATAATAATAGATTAGTAAAATAATAATAACAGTTTTTAATACTTAATACATAAATTGTTGGTAAGTTTTCGCCTTATGCTGAGTTACTTGGTTCTAAGTTGATTTGTGTTGAGTAGCAATCTGGGTTGAGTAGTCTAGGCTTACCTAAGTCTGTGTTGAGTAAGTCTGCGCTGACCTAAAATTGTGTTGAGTAAGCCTATGATGACTTGTCTGATGCTGAGTAAGTCTAGGTTGACCTGTCTGTGCTGAGTAAGGCTGAGATGACCTGTTTAGTGTTGAGTAGTAGTGTATGCTGAGTGACTTGGTGATAGGCTGAAAATATAGTGAATTCATGTATGTGCCTATAAATAGAGCAAGTCCACTCTATCATATCAAGTAATATCATGACAAGCATGAGTCGATCCCACAAGGAGCAATATTTAGGTACCAGGTCTACTAAAGTTACCTACTGGTTATACAAATCAATAAGTTAAGGTAAAATATATATGAACTAAACTAAAATGGCTATTGAATACGGTAAAAATAATTAATTCGAGATAAACAATTGGGTGAGATAGTTAGGAGTCAACTTCACTTAACTTACTACTATGAAATTCCATCTTCTAGTAATCTAATTCATTTTTCATAGGGTTGGTGCTCTTCTCAAAAGTATTTACCTATTCAAATAAATAAAACTATTAAAGATATCAACAAACTAACTTGGACCAATTCAACTTATCAAACCTCTGATGCCTAAAATACTTAGAAGAACCCGATAAATCAAAAAACCACGAGATAGAGTCATATCAACTTCAATATATATAGTTCTATTCCTATTCAATCGAACAATCTAAATAGAAACTAACAACATGCTGTCAATAGGCCACCAATACCAGGCATTAAGCATAATATGTATCAAAAGCCGAAGTGGAAGAAAATCTGAATTAAATAAACCAAGAAAAGATGTTAATAAAGATCCATCTAACCTAACTAATAATATTTAGTTCATAGACAAACTAAATGCAAACATCATGTTTAAAGATAATTTAAACATGTCTCAACAGAAGAGTAAAAGAGAAGAATAATGAAACACAAAAGTTGGTCGAATTCTTGTGCTCGATTCCTCTCGAGTCTTCAAGCTCGTTCCCCAATTGAATATGCACGAAATTATTAAGTGTTTTCTGCCTCCAAAGCTTACTAAAACTCCCTCTCAATCTCCTTAATTCATGCCGCCTATATGCTTTTAATTTGTGGAGCAATATTAGTTCCATTAGAATCTTAGTAAGAGTATACAACCTGTAAAACAAATATCCTACATTAAATAGAAGGGATGAGATTCCCTGGCTTATAAGTATGGACAATATCCCCAATGGTATGAGGCCTTTTGGGATAAAAGCTTAAGAACAAAACCATTAGGGCTTAGGCCCAAAGTGGACAGTGTCATACCATGTGTGGGGGTATGAGGTGTCCATGGAGCTTCCACTTGTCACAACACAACTTATAACCAGTAGACTTTCATTGTTTTTCCACCACTCCAAATCAGGTATAATTCACTTAAAACGCTAATTTAAGGATTGGAACATGTGATCAAACATTCTAGAAAGGTTAAGACTTTGAATCGAATTGAAACTAGTTGACCGCACACAACTAGACCAATCCGCATAATCTGTAACTGACCCAGTTTTGACTAGCATAAACTATAAAGATATAAAATTGTATCCCTATCTCTTAGGTTGCCATAGCCTTTTGAATCGTACCAATCCAACACTATATGAGAAAGTTATGGCTGAAACACAAACGACTGTCCAGCGATGTTATCAAAATCGGAACGGACAACTATCGATGAAGGCAACAGTTCACAGTTTTTATGGTTCAATTGTAGTTCAATTAGATTCAACTGTGGTTCAACTATAGTTCAACTATGTTTCAACTATGGTTTTTCTAGTTGAACCGACCGGTTTAGTCTATGATTTATTTCATGTTATTCAAATCATAGCTTTTCCATATTATATTTTAGCCTAAAGTAGATATAGCACAACATTATCTAATATTTCATATTTCCAACATCAAATACCATAAGAGACTCATAATAAAATATGAAAACAATTTCTTTCTTTCAAAATCATAAGTCATTTCATAGTCTTTCAATTATCAACATAACCATTGTAAATGAACACTACATCCAAATCTAGTGAACCATCACTATTTTCAATATGATTAACACCATGCAATTTCGAACTCTTAAGTAAAATAAATGTATCTTCCAACTCCATGATTTATAACAATTTAATAAAATTCAGCTTATTAAACTTGTTCCAATTTCCATGGAGTCTAAACCATACAAGGATCAATTTCATCTTACTTGCATATTTATATGAAGTATAAACCTTGCTTCATCCATAATTTCATCAATCTAATGATTTTCAATATTCATTTTGATGTACCATACAAGTAAGAATTTATTAATGCAAAACTTAATCTCTTACAACTTTCATGATGAATATCCAAATAGTTTCAAAATTGATTATAGACTAAGAAATAAATTTCTTTAACCATTTCCAGTGATTCGTGGTTTCATATTACTATCAGGGTTGGCCCTGCAGTAGAAGCCACTAAGGCAACCACTTAGGGCCTCATGAAAATAAGGGCCCCTATATATTTTTTTCTTCACGAATTTAACATTATATTCTTAAAAAAAATATATCACTACACATTAGAAAAATTATTTTTTCTTACTAGTCTTTAGCAATTTATTTTAATTGACTGTAAAATTATTACAATCTATATTTTTTCGCGTAAGGCCTCATAATTTGTAAGACCGGCCCTGATTACTATCACTTTAAATTCTACCAAAAAGAATAATCGAATGTATATTTATATATTTTAAAAAATATAATTCATACCTAAAAATAAATATTCATACCTTGCAACTTGAGTATATGATAAATTCATCTAAATATTACCATTAAAATCTTGACGACCTTGCCATTACAACAACAACAACAATAGCATTACCCTAATGCCTAACAAGGCTCCCACACAAGCGGGGTAAGGGGGGTCGGGTGTACGCAACCTTACCTCTGTAATTAAAGAGAGGTTGTTTCCAATTGACCCTGAAGTGGAGTTGCAACACCTATCCGTAACTTCACAATAAAAGAAGCTCAGACAATTTAACGAGTCATTTTGCTTTAGTCCATTATAATCTAAAGCCAAAGAATGGTGAATCTTTGGCTCCATCGAAATCATGGTCCTACGACCTTGCCATTCCATTTGTAAAATTGAAACGTCTAAATTTGACATCTTCTCATTTCCTTCATGCTAGCAATGGATAATATCGCTTAAAGATTGTTGGAAAATAATAATTTAAATTGGGCAGTAGAGATTGTAGGAAGGAAATCGTTTACAAATGTAAAGAAGAATTTATTGCAATCTTGATAACATTACTAATCTAGTCCCTAATCTCCAAGGCATGCTAATCATTTTCCTTCAAGCAATAATTTCCTCCCTACAAAGCATCAGGAATGTACTAGAAATTTGCTTATGAGATACGATGGGGATGTCAATTCATGTACATGGTTTCGTATGTGTTGAACTTAGCTCAATATAAGAATTCTCAGAATCTAATGTTCGAAGCTTATAAGCCAAAGTTTTGAAGATAACAAAATATCAGAAACTGCGCACTTGGAAGATGATCAAGCTTAGATGATAATGTAATCTCAGAAGCAACACAAAAGACTGGAAGATAATAAGATAATCTAAGAAGCCAAAGATAATAGAAGTCTTGGAAGACTATCAAGGCGTATCAAAGAAGAAAAGTATCTTCCGTAATCAAAATCTCAATACAACAATTCATGTGTAGACAACTACTAAAAATAGGCTCTTACTTTTTATCATATCAAAAGGATAGGTGATCTATCCTCCATAAAAAGTTGTAAGAAGCATTTTCAAATAGTGAGTTGATAATAAGAGAGAAGAAACACTTTTAGCCACTTGACAAGCTAACACAAGCAAGTTGTATGGGACTAAAAGGTGTAAAATACTGAAAAGTGGCAGAAAAGTTGGTAGATTTGACTCTCGCCAATGTGCCTAATGGAAAGGAAGATGAGTCTAACCGAAGATCTAACGACTATTAAGGAAACTAACTGTTATGAGATAACGACCAAGATTGGGACACTGAGGAAGAGTCACAACGAGAAGATTTTGAAAACTACCTATAAAAAAGGCCTCTACCAGTAATGAGAAAAATAACAATGCTTTCATTAACAAATTGCAATCTCTCATTTTAATCTACGAAAATCTCAAAAGTAGATAATTCTCTTAAATCAGTTTGTCATCATCGAGAAAGCTTAGAACATTCAATTTCCAATCTGTTGTAAAAGTTATTTTTGATAACAAAAGTACAAGATCACTAAATTATCTTTCAATCCACTTTCTAAAACTAGGCAAGGTGCTTGCTGAGGTCTTGTTATAACCTAAATACAACTTGAGGATAAGTTGTGATTTAGAAGAATTCAAGAGGATGGTACTCTTGAATTAAGGAATTAGAGACATGAAGAGAAGGGTACTCTTGGCTGTAAGAATTCTAATTGTAAAGGCTTCTCCGCCTATGAAGGAGTTGACTATAGTGGATTCAAGCTCAGAAGCGAGTGCTCTGGGGACTAGAGGTAGGCAGTGTCCGAACCAGTATAAAATCACAGTGTTTGAATCTCTAACTTTCTTATTTTGCAATTTATTTAACTGCTTTAGAAGCTTAAGTTTAATCATTTGCTTATTTACGAAAAGGAGTCAATCACCCTCCCTCTGACTCCTAATCACCCCTCCTGGACCAACGGTGAATCAACTGTAATACATTTCTTGAAGGATAAGAATTCATGTACGTACTGCAAAAAGCAAAAATGTCTTAATGTCTTCTCTTAATTTCATTAAATTGCCTGTCAATTTTATTTGTAAAATTTTCATTCAATTTCCATGTGTATCAAAGCACAAATGAACCCTATTTATAGATTTTCCATCAAAGGGCATGTCTCCTTATGAAATGATAAGTCCCTTCATGAAATAATAAGCCTCTTTGTGAAACAAGTCTCTTCATGAAAGAATATTCCTTCTAATGAACTAACATGATTCTTCATGAAACAATATATCTTTTCTTGGAAAATGATGTCCCTTAACATGAAACAATATGTCCATACATGAAAGAAGATGACTATTCATCAAACAACGTATCTTTCCATGAACTAATACATCAGTTCACAAACCAACATATCATTTCAATGAACCAACATATGTATTCATGAAATAACACTTCTTTTCATAAATTTGGGCAGTATGGATGCTAGGAAAGAAACTGTTTACAAATGTAGAGAAGAATCTATTGCAATCTTGATCACAACAAATATTACTAATCTAGTACCTAATCTCCAAGGCATGCTAATCATTTCTTAAGCTATATTTCCTCGCTACAAAGCAGCAGGGACGTACCGAAAATTTACTTATGAGATAATAGAGATATCAATTCACGTATGTTTTTGTATGTGAATCAATGTAATATATTTGTTGTAGAATGAGAATTTTCGTATCTAAAGATAGGAAAGCAAAGACGTCTTAATACTTCCTCTAAAATTTCAGAAATTGCATATGAATTTGGTTGTCCATCAAATGCATAAATGAGCCATATTTATAGTGTTGAGATGATGGTTCATGAAGTAACAAGTCTCTTCATAAAATAATGTGACTTTTCATGAAACAACATAACTATTCATAAAATAATGACTTATCATGAACCATTATGTTATTTGACATGAAACAACATGTCCCTACATGAAGTAAGATGACTATTCGTAAAAAAAAGTGTTTTCCATGAATCATTATGTACTTTCATGAACCAGCATGTCTTTCCATAAAACATGTTTTTTAACGAACCAAAGTCTTCACATGTGAACACTATAAATATACATCTTATGACATTTAAATCAAACACCATCTCCATCATTAAATGTCGTAAGAACATACACATTATTCCTAATGTTCTAATATCCAACATACCTCGTTTGTGTGAGAGCCTTGTTAGGTATTATGGTAATGTTATTGTTGTATCGTCTTTTAATTAAAAAAATAACTACACTTCTAAAAAATTTAAAATTTATCACTTAAGTGTAAATTTCAGTTAATCAACGTGTAAAATTTTAATTAAAAATAGATAAAATTATTCTTTATTGTGATATAATTTTAAATTAAAAATTTTATTATTATTTATTTATTAACTTATATTAGAAATAGATAACTTAATTAAGGTATCAGTTTTTTTTTATAAAAGATTACGGTATCAGTTGAAACATTAACTAGATATACTTATTTAACTAATATTTTTTTGTGTAATACTCTTTTCTTAATGTTGGTCACTGATTCGAGTCTCAAATCTTATAAAAATCATCAATCACCAAATGTTAAAAAATGAGACAAATTTATTTAATCTTGATTAAATAACTTCTACGGTGCTAAAAACAAGAAAATTGGGGGAAAAAGACTTTTATATTTTAAAGTACTCAGTCAGTATACAGGTGAGGACCAAAAAGTTGTGCCCTATGCTTGTATATAAATATATATAAGAAATAAAAATTTAAAAAGCTTGCGTAAGCTTTTGTGCTTTGGGTAATTAATTGGTGGCCAACAACATATTTTAACTCATAATAATAAAGGTAATGATTAAATACAAAATTAGGTAGTAATAATTGAAAATTCAGTTTAATTACCGTAATAACGCAATAATTCCATTTTAGTCCTTTCTGTTTCTTTGTTCTGCAAACTGCAACCCTATTAGAAGCAGTAAAGATGTAGGATCCTAGGCTAGCTCGGTGGACTTCATTTCCTATGCAAACATCTCTGTTCAAATATAACTTTTTCACCCCCTGTAAAATTTTTATTTTTCTGATAAAGCCTGGTAAAATATTAAAATTAATCCTCTATAAGGCTCCCTTCCATATGTTCCAATATTTTTAAAAAGTCTTAGGTACTAATCGAGCGGTTGGAGTTTTAAAATGTTTAGACGGAATATAAACGGGGTCTAAGTTAAATTTAAGCAAGAGTTATATAGATTTGTATTTTTTATTTTTAAATATTTATTATATATATAGTAATATAAATTTAATTAAAAAGTAAATTATAATAATATAAAACATTAAAGAACATAAATTTAACTGTATTTTAAAAATTACTAAGTGGCATAGATCATATTATTTATTACTTTGAGACTCAAAATGATAATTTTATTGTGAAAACACTTTAATGTACATTAGTTTTACCAACTAAAATACTTTTTGTTGATAAACTATGGTTATTATAAATAATGGTACCATAAAAAATCTAGATTAGGAGCCGCCTAGGCGGAAAAAATAGGTTTAGGCGGTGCCTAGGCGATAATAAATCGACCGAGCCCCTGATAGCGCCATAGAAATAAAAAGTCGGGCGGGGATTTTTAAAACGGTGGTTCTGCCTCAATCAATACATAATTTTTTATAATATTTACAAGTATCTTCATTAATATAATCATGTTCAGAATTTAGTCATATATAAAGCTTCTCACCCCTTCCAAGAAGTGTATTTAGTGAAATTCGAACCATATTTTCCTCCGACATGCTCAATATATATTATCAACTGAGTTATACCTTACTGATACATTCAATACACATTTTTATGTCTAAAAACAATATGGAATTTTATAAACTTGAGAATACATGTCAAACTGTATACATGTTCATTTTACTATAATATCTCTCCTCGCTCTATATATGTAGCAAACATTCAAAGGTTGTACTATTAAAATCTTGGTTTCTTTCTATCTCATCTTACCTCTTCTTCTTCCTTTTATTTATTATTTACAGAAACAAAATGATGATGGCTGGAGGGTTTTGGGTTGGTGTTTTAGTTAGTATTTTTTGTGGTCTTCTGGGTCTAATTTTGAACCATTTCTTGCCAATTTTCTTGAACAAAGATGTGCCTAAAGGCTCATTTGGGTGGCCATTACTAGGTGAAACTCTTGGCTTTTTAAGGCCTCACTCTTCTAATTCCATTGGATCCTTTCTTCATGGCCATTGCTCTAGGTAATTTCAACAACTATAAATGTTAAATTATAAAAATGGATCATAATATTTGATTACTGAAATATTTTAATTTCAGGTATGGGAAAGTGTTTAAGTCCCATTTGTTCTTCTCCCCAACAGTGGTATCATGTGATCAGGAGTTGAACTATTTCATCCTTCAAAATGAAGGGAAACTATTTGAGTGCAGTTATCCAAAGCCAATCCATGGAATTCTTGGAAACGTTTCGATGCTAGTTGCAGTTGGAGACACTCATAAGAGATTAAGAAACGTTGCTCTTTCTCTTGTCTCTGTTACCAAATCAAAACCTGAGTTTCTTAATGATGTTGAGAGAATTGCTATTCAAATTCTCAATTCTTGGAAGGATAAACAACAAGTCATGTTCTGTGAAGAGGCTAGAAAGGTACCCTTTTTCTTTTTTTTTTTGGTTGCCCATGTGGTTCACCGGAGCTTTGCTCCAACAACATCCCGGGTCGTGCACCGCTGTGTGGGTAAGTTTCCCAAGAAGAATCTTTTGCATTAACTAGGATTCAAACTCGAGATCTTGCTTAAGCGTTATTTTTGTTTCTTTAATTTCCTCAAAATAAAGAATTTGTTCTTGATTTTTAACTTTTTATGTTGTTTTGGGACATAGTTCACATTCAATGTAATAGTGAAGCAAGTGCTGGGGTTAACACCAGAGGATCCACAAACAGCTGCAATTCTTGAAGATTTTCTCACTTTCATGAAAGGACTCATTTCACTTCCTGTTTATATTCCTGGAACTCCTTATGCTAGAGCTGTTCAGGTACTCCAAATTCACTTTAAAAAAAATTGATTAATTTGTCTTAAGTGTTTGCTAGTTGCATCTTACTAGTGATTCGCCTTTATTTTTAGTTAGTTCAGCATATACATAAATTACAGTAAATTCAGTGCAGTTTCATTTCGGCCTAAAAATAATTAATACAATATTAATCGACAAAGAGTAATGTATATGGATGAGTGGACTCCCCTCAACCAAGTGACACATTTTTATTGAGTGGTGGTGCCAAGATTTCTTCACGGTGAGAAACAAAATTTCCCTAAAATGTTTTTTCGGCTAAATTTGAAATTTTTGAGGGTTTTACCGGTGACTGGGATACCGAGCACACCCCGACACTGCCCCTGCGTGTCAAGTCATTACTCATGCAAAGGTGTTGCAATTCTATTGGCGGAAAGTAGTTAATAGAAAAAGATTAAGAAAGTGGGTTAGAATAATAATTAGATAGGGCATATGTTGTTTTTCCTTAGTTAGAGAAAAAGAAAAACCATGTGAACAACTTTTTTATTTTAATTTTTTTTTTTTTGAGTGTTTACAGGCTAGAAGGAGAATATCAACTACTGTAAAAGGCATAATTGAAGAAAGAAAAAAAAGTATTTCTACAAAAAGGAGAAGTGATTTTCTAGAGATACTTCTAAGTGTTGATACCTTATCTGAAGATGAAAAAGTTAGTTTTATTTTGGATTCTCTTTTGGGTGGCTATGAAACCACCTCTACTTTAATGGCTATGTCTCTTCATTTTTTAGCTCATTCACCCACTGCATTACACCAATTGCAGGTATATTTACCCTGTTCCTATGGCCTCCTTTTTCAGCTAATTATTATAATTAAACATGTTTAGTATTTATAATTTAGTTCATTGATTCTACAGCTAGAACACCGAAAGATAAGATGTTGCAACGACAGAGATGAGTTTTTGAACTGGGAAGATTACAGAAACATGGGGTTTACTCACAATGTAAATAATTTAATTTCCCCTTGCTTTTAGAATTAAGGGTTAATTTGTTCTTAATAAAAATTAGGATATTAATATTGTTGGACTAGTGTTGAGTCTTATGTTTCTACTTTTTAGGCTATGTTATTTTCAATTTATAATTCATTCAGTTTCAGATAAGTTTCAGTTCAAATCAGTTTCACTAATCAATAATTAATAATTAATAATTAATTTTATTATAATATGATAGTATTTAAAATATTATATATTATTGTTATTATTGATATAATAATAGTTTGACGTGTTATTATTTATATTATTAGTTATGTTGTAATTTATTTTGATTATTTTCAATTTCTGTTCAGCTGCAGTTCAGATCAGATCAGTTCAATTTAATATTCTCTGAATAAGTTGAAAACAACGGAGCCTTATTGTAAACTTGCAGCTATATAATGCTAATGTGCAATGATGATAATAGCATGGTTTTCTTACCTTTTCTTTTTCTTTCATGTATTAATTAAATTGTATTTATATTGTAGGTCATTAATGAAGCACTAAGATATGGCAACATTGTAAAATTTGTGCACCGAAAGGCTCTAAAAGATGTCAAATTTAGAGGTCAATATTAAACAAATATTATAATTTTGCTTTACACTTAATCATGCAATGCATGCATGCATCTTTTTATTTTTCATTTGTTAAACTAATTAAAATTATACTTTAATTAATATCTATATGAATTTAATTTAATCATTGATGTGTATTATTTTCTAATTCCTGTTTCTCCCTTTCAGATTACTTAATTCCATCTGGTTGGCAAGTCCTGCCTGTTTTAACTGCAGTACATTTAGACCCATCTTTGCACACAAATTCTCTGCAGTTTAATCCATGGAGATGGGAGGTAATTAATTCATTAATCTATTAATAATTTTGATGTGATGTTTGGTTATCGGAATATGAGATAGAATACGGCGGAATTATTAATTTTATTCATCCTATTCTTGCAAATCAAACTGGGAAAAATAGAGATGTATCTCCTACAATGGACCAGCCTATAATTTTCAAAATTGTAACATGTTTGTACCATTCTTGAATTGGACCTTTTATGATTAGGACAAGCTAGCTGTTAATAATCAAGGTGGAATGCATTGTTGATTTGCACTAGTGATTACTTAAAAAATTTTATGATTTTCATGTTAATTAAGAACATTAATTTCTGCTAAGTAAATGCAGTCTGAAGATCAAACGTTGTGTAAGAAATTTACACCTTTTGGTGGAGGAATTAGATGCTGCCCTGGATCTGATCTTGCCAAGGTTGAAGTTGCATTCTTCCTCCATCACCTTGTACAAAATTTCAGGTATTTTTTTTTATTAAACCTGAGTTTATCTTTTTGCTTTTCCAAAAAGTATATGAGAGCATTTTTAATTAGTTTTGGGACCACTGGAAAATAATACTTTAGTCCATCTGGATTATTTACAATCCTTAAATGTTTTTTTTTTTTGGTTTGGTTATAGGTGGAGGACAGAAAATGTTGAGCAACCAATGGCATATCCATATGTGGAATTTGAAAAAGGACTAAAGCTAAATTTGGAGCCTTGTTCTAGTTGAAGCCCAAATTTTCGCTAGGACTTTTGGTTTTCAAGTTAGAGAAATTTGAGGTCCTTTTTGTATTGTATTTTATTGAAATATAAGGTTGTTAATTCCACAATTATCCTTAATTATGAGTGTTTTTCTTTCAATCTTTACTAAATTTTTCAGTGGATTGTAATCTTTGAACATATTGTATGCAACCTCTATTCATATAATACTCATAATCAACCTCTGTTATTATCATCTGTTGGTATTTCCAACCCGAGATGCTACTAATTTGAATCGAGTAATTTTTTGCGCTCTCGTTACATTTACATGTATCTCAATTTATGAAAAACTTAAACTTAATTGTCATTATCTTTTGAAGTCGCACCTTCCAAAAGCTATCTGAAATTAATCTGCAATGGTATAGCCATACTTGGTGCATTTCTGATGGCATAAGATCAAATCTGACCTGAAATTTTATAGCAGGTTTTATTTAATATTGGTCCATATCAATTAATATTACAGCAATGGGAATAGTATTCAATTTTTGACAGTAACATACGTAACATATGGACCATCAATGCCACAGTCTATTTACAACTAGTCTCACTATAATATTTAGAGATCCACAAAATGCCACATAAGTAACATATGGACCATCCATACCAATTCTCAAATTTTAGAGAATCCAAACCCGACAAAGAAATGAGTGTTTCATAGATTTGTTAAGCGCACTAACTCACTTTATCGGAGATCCATAACTATAGAAATTCTTGCATAATGCATAACACCAACAATTAAGTTTTGACAGTTAGGAGTCATTTGATCGACATATATGTTTGACTAGAAACAGATGGAATCCAACTCAGCAATAAAAATATCAAAGTCGATTATTTCACTTTAGTGTGCAATCCAACTCAGCAGGAGGAAGGTTGCGTGGTAGGTTGACAGCCAACGTGTAAAACGACTATAACTTATTTATAGTCATGTCATTTTTTCATTATTAGCCGACCTCACCTAGAGTAGGATTTAAGGTTTAGTTGGTTGGTTAGTGTGGAGTGTATCATTTGATTTACAGTTATAGAAAACAATCGCACAGTGAATGCTCAAAAAATATATTAACTAAAACTCCACTAACTAGAAATGGACAGCAGATAAGACTGAAATGATGTCATCTGATATTATCATCAAACATCTAAATTAAGGTTAAGATTAGCTGCTTTTATTGAATATTCTTAAACAAGCAGAGGACTATATAATTAATCTACTATTTCAATCAAATTCAATGCTCTGATTTCACCACAACAACACTTCTTACTTTGTGCTGATAACTATCAAACCATACCAAATCTCCAAAAACATATTTCTTGTTCTTGGGTTGACTTTCTGTCCCTTTAATGGTAACACTGAATGTCTTCTCTTGGCCAATTTTGTCAAATTTCAGCACTTTGGGCTCAACATTAATGGAAAACCCAGTTGGATTATTGACATGCACATTATAGGTACTAGGCCTACCAACATTTTTGACCCTTCTTGTAACAGTTACTGTGCCATTGAAATTTGGGATAGTAATTGAAGGGTAATTGAAGTTTGCAAGGGAAACAGGCTTTGGTTGGCATTTGTAAGGAGTATCTGAGAAGGCTAAAATTTGGGTGTCATTGTAGCCTAAGGCACACAAAAAGTTGAGATAGTCATGAACATTTAAGTCATAAACTAGGCCTGGCTCCATTGCTTCATTTGGCCTAATATGACCCGACCCATAACTGAATGGATCGGCTTTCGAGTTTGATGCATTCAGAATAGCCTCATTGTTGTTATCCACTGTTGTTGCTGCAATATTAGAGGTACAAATTGTGATTACAAGTTCTATAAGGTCTAAATCAGGTTATGAAGTTTACGAACCTGTGGTCATTATAGCAGATTTAATGGCAGCGGGCGACCAAGTAGGATGGAGAGAGCGAAGAAGGCCGACAATGCCTGAAACATGAGGACAAGACATTGAAGTGCCAGATACCGAATTGAACAGAACTCTTCGAGTATCAAAAACTTCGTTTGTTGGTCCTTCTGCTTGTGTGTATGCTGCTATTACACTCACCCCTGGTGCTGTTATGTCAGGCTGAAAACATAGGTAAAACATTAGAACATATTCACTTTCTACCTTTTATACAATAAGGCTGAATGCATTTTTTATCCGCCTGAACTTTATTCAAATGGCCTGCTGCTCCTCTGAACTTTTCAAAGTTTCTCTTAGACTTTGAACTTGGCAAAAGTGTATTAATTTGCATTCTGAATGTCATGTGTCGCTTCTGATTAGAAATAGAAAAATCATGAAAATAGTATTTGAAAAGTCAAACCAACCAGAAATTGACACGGGGCATTTAGGGGAAAACTGATGCACTTTTGCCAAGTTCAGGGAGCTAAGAGAAACTTTAAAAAGTTTTAGGGGGGCAGTAGGCCATTTAGGCAAGCTCAGGTAAGATGTATTTGGTCATACGACAATTAAAACAAATGATGCAACCTTAAGGATTTGAGGGGTAATAGAATTGGGTCCTCTTGATGAAAAAGCTGCCATGAGTGGAGCTGGTTTGATCCCTATTTGTGTTTTTGGATGTGTTATATATGCCATAGGGGACCTGTAAAAACAGAAAATTACATATCAAGGGAAAATCAGCAAGGGAAATTGAGATTAGAGTTGAGCAAATATATGTACTTGGTGGAGTTAATGTAAGCAAAGATCGAAAGGCCATTCGAGTAATTTAGATGAGCAGCCGGAAGGACATGAGGATCGGCAAGAATTTCATTCTGGGAATTAATGTCATTAACAAGAACCATGCCAACTGCACCGGCTAGAGCTGCTTGTTCACCCTTTTCTACTCTTGCATTTGACCCTCTTAGGCAAACTAAAATCTTCCCTTTCGCCTTTTTCGGGTCAAGGCTTCCATCTTTACACAGCATACTGCAACCATCATCCACAAATAAATGACCCTTAATTAGAAATAATAGGAAAAATACATCAATTACACTGTTAAACTTCGCCCAAATGTCTACTTTGTTTCAGATAGCTCTATGAACTTGCAGAAGTGCACTAGTTTGCTCCTAAATGACACGTGTCAGCTTATGATTGGTTTGCCACTCGAATCAGAAGCTGACACGTGGAACGTTGAGGGGGCAACCTAGCGTGTATTTTGCAGGAAAAACTTTGAAAAGTTAAGAGAGTTGTTGACCATTTGAGCCAAGTTTAGGAGGCAAATGTATTTTACCGAAATAGTAATTGAATAGGTTTTCGAATCCTTACGAATCATTTACAGACGAATTCGAATGTATTTTACCGAAATAGTAATTGAATAGGTTTTCGAATCCTTACGAATCATTTACAGACGAATTCGGTGCTCTAGCATTAGCAGCACCTATAATTGGGAAAAACTTGTCCATTGGCAACGCTTTTCTTGACAAGCTCTCTCCTTTGTACTTAATTTTGTTGCCAAGAATGACATAACTGGAGAATTCCCTGTCCATAGTACTAGCTCCAACAGTGATCTGCCAAGGCGCGAGATTCGAAGCAGTGTAATCAGCGGGACCCGAATTCCCAGCCGAACAAATCACCGCAATTCCATGCTTAACCGCATGGAACGAACCTATCGCAACACTATCATTAAAAAATTGTGTTGCTTCACCTCCCAGCGAAACCGAAAGCACATCAACTCCGTCGCCAATGGCAGCATCGAATGCCCCTATAATATCAGCGTCGAAACATTCGTTTCCAGAAACAGGTGGATAGCAGACCTTGTAGGCTGCGACTCGAGCTCTCGGTGAACCTCCCTTGGCTGTTCCATTGCCTAGGCCGAATACACTTGCGCCTGCTACAAAATTACCGCCTGCTGTTGACAGTGTGTGAGTTCCGTGTCCTTCCTTGTCTCTCGGCGTATTGAAGGTGGAATTTAGATGACCAACCACCGTTTCGTACCCTTTGTTGAAGTACCTTGCTCCGATTAGCTTCCTTCATGTTTGCATTAATGCAGACACGCAAATTAGTGAACATGTAATGACTAAGTTTCGGCTTAATGGTCTGTTTGCAGTTCGTCATGTGTCATACAAAATGTTACTTTTCTCTATGTATAGTTTTGAAATGGTATTGGAAAAAATGCTTGTGAGTTGACTAGAATTTTAGTACCGTAAATTCATTTTCCGTATTTTTTAGTAGATTAACATTTATCTACCGCAAGTGCACATTTTACTGTAAATTATTTCAGCTCTCTTATTATATGATAATGAAATAAGTACTTCAAAATTATATGACTAATAAGAGAACAAATATTTTATATGGGATATGAGACAAATATTTTATAATGTTAGAACATATAAAAAAGTTGAGAGCCGGTTAAATTTTAAAATATTTAGTAAATATCAACATTCAATGAGTTTCATGGTTGATTGAGATTTAATGGGAGTTAAACTTTTTTTTAACTTTTTTTTATACTGGTAAAGAGCCAAATTGGCCAAATGGGCCAAGCTTCAGTATCAACTTTCAATACCAAATGGCCCAAGGATGGGCCAAAGCTTTAATGTCAGTTACATGTCTATTTATAACCCAATTATCTTAATTCCATCATTCGCAATCAGCGCTCATATTTTCAACCTATAAATAATAATAATATTTAACAGAACTAAATTAAATTTATTTTAGTATAAATTTATATATATATAATATTAAATTAAATTAAATTATATTAAATATAAATTGGAAAGAACAAAATTTTAAGAGAGAGACTAGGCATTTTAACTTTTCATCCCTATAAATACATATTTTAAAGAAAAATTTAAAAAGATTTAAATCTTCTTCTTATCTTTCTTTTCTTCTTCTTCTTCTTAATAATTATTATTATTATCTTTTCTTTTCTTTTCCCTTTCTTCTTCAATTTTTTAAAAAAATCATCAAATAATTTGAGGAAAATCTCAGATTTTTTTAAAAATTTGATACATTTCCCGAAAAATCTTTTTCGGGAGAATTCGAGATTTTCCCCGGAAAATCTTTTCGAGAAAATCCGAGAAAAATCTCAGATTTTTTTTAAAAATTCAAGATTTTTTTAGAAAATTCAAGATTTTCAACTTAGAAAAAGTCAATACTGGTTGATCAAATGAATACATGCCACATCATCTGCCATCTAGGACGGGGGAGTTAAATGATTCACTTTTTTAAAATTGAGGTAGCTGCGGGAAAACTTTTAAAATTTTTTGTATCAAGTTGGGATGCTGTTAATGCATTAGGGCATTGATAAATTAGTTGCCAGTTTCAAAGTACAAGAGGATGGAGTCCAAAATTCAACTTTTCTTATTATATTTTTGAATCTATAAGAGCTAACATAAAAATCAATGTAGATAATATAAAATATGATCAACTTGGGTCAAAATAAATGCAGAGATTTGGCCGGTTAATAAAATATGAAGAATCAAATACGGTTCACTTACTAAACTATACACTGATTAAGTTTATCAAGAATGACATCATCTAATATATTAATTATAGAAATTTGTAAAATTAAATACGGTCTAATTGTATTTTGGTTTTAGAGTACAAAGTAGCAGAAATAGTAGGCACTGAAACTGGAAAACAACAAAGTCGATATTTTAATCAAGCTAGCTATATCGCAACCCTCAATGCACAAATAGTTACTGGCCCAATTATTATTTAGAAGATGCTTCTAATCGCTCATATAGCATTTTTTTAGTTACTTAAATTATAACATATAATTAGCATATACAAGTTATAAATTAGTTTTTGTAACTTATAAACAATGAAGAGTTAACCTGATAGAAGATCAGTATACATTACTTTGAATTTATACACAAAAAAAGATTGATTATGTTTCTTATAAGTTGGTTATAAGTCAATTTTAATGAACACTTCCAACTAGTTATCAACTACTTGTTAATTTACCAAATACATCATCGCTTATTTTAAATGTGCATAGATTAAGAAAACTTGTAAACTACAATAATGAAGACACTCCTTAAAATTGGTCGTATACACTCAATTTCCAATTTCGAGAGAGTAGTCTAAAGCAATGTTATCAAAATCGTATCGTACCAGTCGGTCTGACTGGTTTTACCACAAACCGGTTATGACTACAGAACGATCTAATTTAAAAACGGTTTTTTAAAAAACGGCTATTACGATATTAGAAGAGTTGCAAAATACTGAGATAGCGTTGGAATAGGCCTAGAAATTGTTGTAAAAGTAACATAATTGAAGTTAAAACAAGTAGCATAATATATAGAGTGATAAAAGAAAAAGAATAAGAGAAGAAACCTGTTGCAATGGAAAGAAGGATCATCAGAGGCATTTTGACAGATTCCTTTCCACTTAGAGGGAATTGGTCCATACCCTTCATCACTAAAGCTTTTTGACTCTGCCCACACACCTTCCATTTATTCCATTTTTACCACTATTAAGTTCCCAACTTTATAACTCCTTACATTCAAAATTAAAAATTCATATTCTCATCCCCCACTTTTATCCTTTTTCTCCTTTTTTTTTTTTTACAGCTTTTCCTTTTCAATTTGGTCCACATATATACATTACATGTATCTTATTGGGGTTCAGATTCTCTATAGTCCAAGGATAGACTCCATATAACAATTTAATGGATCATAGAGAATTTAAATCCATGTATTCTACTTTTTTTTTTTACTACATGGTCCTTGCATTTAATTCTCCTATTCCTACTCGTGATTTTTTTTATGATTCATTATAAACAGTTCGATGCACTACACAGGATTCTAATGCGTGTATATAGCTTTTTCTTAATACATGTCCTCACATTTAATTCCCATGTTCCTAAATTATTTTGATTAATTTAGCTAAAATAATCAACTACAATAGAAACAAAACTTAATTATTATTTAATGGGTTTCTCTAGTCAAACATTGAAATATGAACATGAAACTGTTCCCGTTAGTGAACTAGTCAACGCATGACTTAAACATTTTTTATCTGATTTATCCGAGTTTGGGTTCAATTATATCTAAATTCGATCCCAATTACATATTCAGCTCTGATGGATGAGTCTATTAATAAATTTTTTTTACATTCACTAAAAATTGAATTCAAAATCTTACTTAAATAATATCAAATCACTTACCATTTTAACTAACTCTTATCGATAAACATGACTTAACATAGCTTAGAAAAAGTTGGATATACCTTTCATAATTATATTATTATAGAAGATTTGAATCTAATATGAACGAAATATTTATTAGCATAACTGATAAGATATTTATAAGTTTGACAAATAATGGATTTGACACGCTTTTCATGAAGGCTTTTTTTTGTCCAATATATTAGACACAAGTTCATATTCGATAAAACTTTACCTATTCTATGCACATTTTTAGTTAAAATAAATTACTAATTTCTACTACTATATGTTAACAATCCATTTCATTTTTATTGAAAAATGGAATTCACAACTTAAATTTTTCATGCTTATTTTTATCTTTGAACCCAATCTCCATACTTTAATTTGTTGAACTAAAAGGCACTTTCTATACAAGAAAATCAATAAAACTTGGGGTTGATAACTACTCTAGAAAGCCAATCTTAGTATAGGGTTGGTCTCACTAAAACATATTTAATTCAGTATATAGACCATGAGTGCCATGATAGAAATGAGCCCATCATTTATAATTATGTGTATATAAAAATATAAAATAAATTAAATTATTAACATGTAGAAAAAAAAAACTATTAAACTATACTATCTATTTAATATTTTGAAAAATATTTAAATTTCAAAAAAAAAATTAATCAAATGCACTCTTATTTCTTATTTCATCTAGAGCCCTCAAACGGTTAGAATGACTCCTAGATTTAATCAAAGTATGTGACATTTATTACATAAGAGACATGAAATTCATTATTAGAATTAGTTTTAAATTATTTTTTCAAACCCTAGAAGCTTTGGTCCCCATAAAAGATCATTTCACAATTTGTTTGAGCCAAAGACGTTTTGACTCAAAAAAAAAAATGTCAAACTAGCCTTTAAACCTTTCTCATCTGTATATTTAAATTTTAAATGATCAAATTACATCTAATATGGACAAGATATTGTATGAAGTTGTTCCATTAATAAAAAAAAAAAAAACTGAAATGATTCCAATAAAATACTAACCAGTATCAAGGTTTCCAATGATAACATCTTCACCATACTTAGCTTTCTTCCATAATGAGTTGGAAGGAACTAAAGTGTCTTTCTCTTCTAGTCCAAGAAAACTCCATGAATGAGTTGTATGAAGCTTTTTACCCTTGTTTAAGAACACCGATATCACTCTTGGATGCTCTGCAATTCCCACATTACCCCTCATTGATTTAATTTAACAAAAACACAGAGCAAAAAACAGAGAAAACAGAGCAAAATGTCATACTGGCTATTTCAGCAGCAATTTCATCTTCTAAAATGGCAGCAAATCCATTGATATGCTTTGTGTAGGAATAAAAGATTGAATTTTGAGCAGTGTCTCGACTGTTGACAAATCAAAATCAATAAAAAAATTTAAAAACCCAAAAATCAAATCAAAAGATAATGACTGGAAAATGTAGCCAAACCTGCCCAAGAATGATCCTAGGAAATCATAGTGAGACTCTGTAACTAGATTTTGATCTAAAGAAGATGATTCAGGGCCATGATTATGTGCACCCATGTATACCACATATGACTACACAATCAAATCAAAAGCAAAATTGAGTTAAATTTGATCTAATATAGTTTGAATTAAGTTTATTTTAGAAGTTACCTTTTTGGAGGCAAAAGTGGGTCTGTGAAGTAGAACTAGAAAGAGAAATGATAAGAAGAAAAGGGTAGGATTTGGTGACCTCATTTCTTTCTTACTTGTAACTCCTTATAGTAACCCTGCTTTTATAAGCGCCTTTCTTGCTATATATATATAATAATGTTCATTGTCACAAAATTGTTTTTAGTGGATCGATAAGGTTGAGTCATAGGTTTTATGTTATTTTATCACTTGAATGCTTCTGGACTTAAAGTGGGTATAATATAAATTTACTTTACTTTGTGTTGAAATTTTATCTGGCAAAAATTAAACCTTCAATCTTGAGATTTAAGAATATGTGATAGTATGTGATGAAATTGTTGAACCTTAAAGCTTAGAATAATAGATATATCTAAAATGGTAGCTTTTATTTTGTTGGGCCACCTTCATTGGATGGTTTACTTTAAGAAGATGCGAAGATTCAAAGAGACAAGAGGAAATGGGGCATACACATAAAAGAAGAATCTTCTTTGGAATCCAATCATCAACTGACACACACAATGTCCTTTTGTTTGCATTCCCACTTGATACAAAAAAAAAGGGCCTACAAGTGATGGATTTTGAATGTTTTTTTAGCCCTAAATCATTGCAGGATTCTGCTGAATCATATGATTATATGTTGTCAATGCAAAAAACAAAAGTTCAAGGTCTAATCCTCCTCCTTCGTATTTCTAACTGTGCATTCAATTTTGGTCAATCATGTTTCGATGTAAGAGTTTGGTGTATTATAATATCAAAATCTGGTGTTGGAAAGTTTGAGGAGAAAACCAAATAGAATGAAAATAATTTGAAATTTTTTTATAAAACTATATTATGGCAGTACTTAGGCATTTTCAACAAATGACATTAAATTTTGCGCACATATCCTTTCTTATCAATCATCCAAGCTACCACATATTGGTTAACAATCAAACAGTGTTGAAACATAGATTTGAAATATTTACTTTATGAATCAAAGTTGCTGTAGAAAAAGTTCAGATTTTTCTTAAGTCTTGAGATATAGCCTATTGCAATGGTAACAGTTAGTTGAAGAATCATTTCATTATCTATTTATACCGTTGCATTAACTTAAGCTATTGTTTTGGTTTTTTAAGCAGTCGTGGCAATAGGCCTCTCATCTGCAAATATTTCTCCAGAAATTCGTTGCAATAGAGATAATTAATTGAACAGTTAAACACATAACCATTGCAATGGATTTGAGGTATTGTAACTATATTTGATAAATATTGTTGCATTAGATGTAGCTAATCCAATTACTTATAAATCGTTACAGTATGTATCTATACTGAATTTTCAAATAAACGTTGATCATAGCAATTACTTGAGCTATTGTAGCTGTTGTACACAGAAGTCGTTGCTTCATATGTAGCCATCAACTGTTGTTTAGACACACTTAGCTAAAGCTACTGCAAGGCCATTTCTAGAAACCGTAGCAATAGAAACCTCTATTGCGACGATCAATAAGTAAACAGAGTCGTTGCATTAACATAAAGAACCATTGCAACAGATATGTGGCAAAATTTTTCTATAATTATACAAAACGATTGCATTATACACTAGTTATTGTTGCAATAGATCTAATACAATGACAATAGTGTAAAGATAGATAGTGGTTTTGCTAGTGCAACGGTAAAAGAACATTGCAACAGTCACAATATCTAATGCAACATGATGTTGTGTTGCAAGTGCACTTATGTAGCAAATAAATTACCCTCTCACAAAGTTTAGACATCTGATCAGCTGGTAATTAAGGAGTTTGGAATAGCTAAATACCCTCTCACAAAACTTGGGATTATAAAGCAAGATACTCATTGGCTTTGAATGGTTTATAATTTTATATTTCCTGGACCAATTCGATGACATTGTGATTCAATTGGCTCATATACACCGCGCCAAATGATATTCTTGACAAGTAAAAATGAGATCCAAGAACCGACTATATATATATGTATCAATAGGCTTCTACTCTTTCGGACCCGGCTTCTCTTGACCCGGTACATAGCAAAGAATTGCATACCAGAAATTAATAATAGATAGTGTTATGTTAACCCCCATAACATGTTATATACAAATGAATGGATTACATTATATACCAAAATGCGGTAGGAGAATATATTCCAACCACTCAGATACGAGATCCAACCAGCAGTCGAGCTTTAATGTATTTATTTAGTTATAGTTGCATAAATTTTTATATAATATTTACTTTAGTATAAAATTTGCAATGACTTTCATTAGACTAATTCTTATTATATTTTGTTAGATTTGACTGATTAGTTATTTTTGTATCCTATATATATTAATTGATTTGTTTAACATATGTTTTTTTTTTGTGGAATTATATATTATAAGTTTAGTTAATAGTACTGAAAGCATCTATTTAATGTGTATCCTATATATATTAGTTGATAATGAGATGAGATTCCTGAACAATTAAAATTAAACCCTAATCTTTCTTATTCTTCTTTCTTTCTTTCTATTCTCTAAATAAAATATTTTTTTAAAGAGGTAGCAAAATCTCCTTTGAACGTTCTTCTTTCTCCTCCTCCATTTAGTTCTTTTTGAGGTTTATTCTTTTTATTTTCGTATTTTATTAGTTTTTATATGAAATAATCTACATCTGATATTTTATTGAGCTTTCACAATGCCATCGTTTTCTTCAATTGTGGATCTGCTTCTATACAACACAACTATGATAGTTTTACCGCTGGGTTGCGCTCCATCTGAATCTAGTCAAAGATACATGTTGATCTTTCATATTAGGTACTCAGATCTATCTCTTTTAAGCAAGATCGTTCTAGATTTGCAAAACTGGTTGGTGTTAGGGAGTAAGTTAGAGTTTTTATGGTTATGGATCTTCGATAACGTGAAGCGTAACCTAAGACAATACAGGTTACAGAATTGTTATAGTTTAATTTTCTTTATTTGTTTCTCTTGCTGTTGCGGCAAGTTTTTTCTATCTCCTAATTTGATGATATCTTGTTTCTCTGATTTTGATAAAATATTTTATTTGATTTGTATATCAATCAAAATTTACTCCAAATAATTAATGAAATTTTCCTATTTATTAAAAAAAAAACTCCTAGTTGATTTCAAAGCACTTAAGTTTAAAATGGAATATTATATTGGCTATATAGTGATCAACTAAGATGTTTTTTTAACTAAATCTATTAACTAGGATGTCCCGAATAAATAATTGACTGACATAGTATACAATAAGCAAAGTAATAATATTCATTTTAATTTCTATCAAAAAAAAAATATTCACTTTAATATTTGAATCTTAAAATAAATGTTTTCAACTACAGAATATATTGTCGGCATTTGATGATTTTGAATTCATTTTTTTAAAGCGGAGAAAGAAAACAAATTACTTAGGCTAACAAATGATTTGTTTTTTCTGTGTGAACAGCAAATCACTTCCGGCCCCAACAGCATTTATGTATATATTTTAAGAATAATTACCCTATTCAATTCCCAGACTTTTTTTAATTGAAATGCTAGAACAAAGAAAAATAAATCTATTTATCAGTCATTGTTTTAAAAAGTGAAGGAGAACTATACATTTTAATTTTTAACTAGATGACGCTTTTAGGCTTTAGCGACTCATACATTAATAAAAAAATTGAGAAAAATTAATAAATGCAATTTGCTATAGTGTTGGATTTACAAATAAACCGAAAACAAGAAAACAGATTGGACGCTTAATACAACGGAAAGCAAACCAATTAATTAAAATTAAGGACTCTCCTTTTCAAACTTAGTATGCTGAATTGAATTGGACTGAAGTTGATTGAACTAAACTGAATTGAATTGAATTAAACTTATTTTAGTGTAAATTTAAAACTACGCATAGCTGAACTGAACTGAACTGTAGTGCATTGAAATGAACTGAATTGAATTTTAATCATAAGAATGTTTCTACAAAAATCAGCCGAGAAAATGGAGTCTTCAAAATTTTGTTTGTTTTGATAGTTCCATAAATTTTTAACATAAGAAAACTCAAAAAGAGAGATGTATTATAATTCTGCTGAACCTTCCTTCTTTACTATACTACAAAATAATGTTTCTAATAAAATACATGGGTTATAGTTGTAAAAAAGTTTTAGAGGTGTGTCAATTTATAGCTGAAATGTTTAGTTCTCTTTTTATATTAACATTTTTTATATAAGAAAAATGTTATACCAGGACATTGAACCCTTAGGACATCCGTGGCTTGTGGGCTGCATTTTGTTTTTGTAGCATTTTAGATTTTATTTTACAATGTAATTAGTTGTATTATAATTCTGAAATTATAAATTACATATAATATATCTGTCTATTAAAATTAAATATGAAAACTGTGGCTTCATTTATACACAAATTTTTTTGTTAATTTTTTCGTAAGTGAACAAAGAGTTTTTGAGTGTTGAGAATAGAAGTGTCATGTGTCACTATAGCAACTTTTAAAAATTTTGAGTTGAGTTCAGAAAAATAGAGTATTTGGCTGGAAATTTGGTTGGACAAACCAAAGTTGTTTATTAATGGAGGAGCCCCACATCAACTGTTTCTTGCTTACTTACGCTGATGTCATTTTGGGTTTATTAAACTTGCAATTGGAGGGCTGATGATCCTATATCTTTTGTTGTTTAGATTTAATTACTGTTTAGATTCATTTAATACTAGCTATTTAGGTCCAATCACCCTTATGCTTATCCACCCTTGGTAATCTCATGATTACTACTCCCCGTATCGGGCAGGGAGATCGAGTTAAAGTTTTCTGGCTCTCTTCCTCGCGGAGATCATAACTTATTAAGTCTGATCTAATGAGGCCGGCTCATGGGACACCCCAGTCGGTATTTAAGACCCGATCCATCTCGTATATGGCCTTACGTTGTCCTAAGCGAGCAAGGTCCCGAGTCGGCACAAGACCGGCTAAGTAGCACTACGTGTCATGCATGAAGGAGAGTCTAAGTAGGATTCCTGTTCCTACATTCTCTCTAACTATCCTTATCCCAATTTACTTGGGATTCAAGGATCAGATAGACACAAAGAGTTATAAACTCGCTCTATCTAGGACTTCTTATTCCGTAAGATATCGGATATGTCCTACGCCTATATATAGGCTCCCTCGGTTAGATTCAAAGGTACACACAATTCTAAAGCTCAGAAGCTCTCTATATTCTCTTTATTCCTCAAAACCCTTTTACTGACTTAAGCATCAGAGGGTCCCCCATAAGGTAACCACTGATCGCCCCCAAGCTCGTGTTCTGTTTTGCAGGAATTAGGTTAATCACTCAATCGAAGTTTATTCTAAAATATCGGATTCAGGTACGATATTTTCAGTGGTGCGGTGAGCGTGGACTAAATTTACTTGCTCAGGCGAGAATTTTAGTTCCTCCACAAAGAACAACAAATCCTCTTAGATCAAGTTTTTTCGCTAGCTAAAATGTCTCAAAATACTAGTAAAAATTTCGTCAATACTAGGAACAACGCCCAAGAAGGAACAGTAAATACCAGCGGGGCAAACAACACTCAAATCATACCTATTAGCTCAACCCCAGGAGGAAGTTCCTCCCTTGCATCGTTGAGTCCATTCATGGAGATAGCCCAAAAATTGACACTCACTCTAGAGGAGCAGAAACAAATGCTTGAATCTGCCTTCGAACATTATGTATCATCAACTGGGCCTCTCAGAAGAGTCGGGTTTTGACGCGATAATCCGGGTCAAGCCAGTCGTTCAGAAGAACTTACTCCCTCAGTTTAATTCTATCCCACAAACACAGACGTTTGTACCCCTAATCAAGGAAGGACTAAGGCAGATGGGCATGTCCTTACCAGCAGAAGTCATGCCAATACCCACTCGTCCTATCACCATCGGATCCGTCCCACTGGATCCCAATCAGTTAGCAATATTACAAGGGATAGCTATGATGCTATAATGCTGTCACTCCGTACCATCCGGAGTAGGTGGAATTCAAAATGAACTCCTGAACGAGCTACCCACTAGAATACAAGGTATTGACACCGACTCAATCACAGTGACAATCGAGGCGGTTCCCTCCTTAACCAAGGTGAAACACCGGAAATCCAAGGGGAAGAGTGTAAGGAAAAGTAGAAAGCATAGATCTCCCCCCATCATAAGAAATCGAGTCATCTGCTTCCTCAGATAGTGACTCGAAGTTCAAAAGGAGATTGAAGAAATACGATATCTCGTTCCAAGAACCTTTGAACGAAAAGAACATCTCTCCTTTCAAGAAGCACATCCTGGCACAAAAACTCCCAAACTAGCTTGTCCCTCCCATAATTGACAAGTATTATGGGAAGGGAAACCCCCGGGGGCATCTGAGTGAATATTGTGACAGGATGGACTTGATCAATGCCCCTGACGCTTATGGATGAAGGTATTTTTCAAGCACTTTAGGCGGTGCGACCAAAAATTGGTTCCTCCGGCTCCCTCCGAATTGAATTAGAGACTTTCAGCAACTATCCGGAATGTTCATGAAACACTTCCCGGGATCTACTCAACCTGGCTATGTGAGCTGAAATTTACATGACATCATTCAAAGATCGGACGAGACCCTAAGAGATTACCTAGAAAGATTTAATGAAGCCTGCAAAGGCATCACCGACCTGGACTTTGGAACAGCAAAAGAAGCCCTCATCAAAGGAACTCGCAATGAAAGACTTAAATAGGAAATTATTGTGCGAAGGCCGACTCAATGATTGGGTTGGCACAAAACTTGATTGAAGTTGATGAAGTCACCTAGTCAAATAAAAGAAGCTCTGATGACAGAGACTATTCCAGGAGGGATGAGAAGCGCGGTTGAAAGAATAAAGGTAACAGCCGAAGCTCCAGTCCTCACGACTAAGATAGACCACAATTAAACACTTCCCTAAGTAAAATTTTGATGGCTATCAAGAATGGGTTGGAAAGAAAAAACGTAAAATTTCCGAATGTCTCAAAAGGAAAAACATTGGGAAAAGATTACGAAAAATATTGCGAATTCCATAAGGGCAAGGGACATCACACAGATAATTGTAGGGTCCTGACCGAGGAAGTTCATGCCCTCATTAAAGCCGACAAGTTTAGCCTGTTTGTGAAGGGTGTTACCAAAAAATCTGAACGAAGAAAGGATGACTTGGACGACTCAAGAGGAAAGCCGGTTGAAAAAACAAGAACCAGCAAGGATAATAAAGTATTGGTAATCAACGGGGCGCAGATAAAGATCCACCTCAAAAGAGGGCCAAACATCATACTGGCCAGACACGCGAGCTAAGAGACAATTCAGAAGCCAATAAGGCTTATAGGAAAACAACAATGGTAGCAAAACAGCACGCGGATCAGCTTGTAATCGAAGCGATTGTGGAAGGTTATAAGGTGTACCGAGTACTGGTAGATATAGGAAGCTCAGTAAATTTAATAACTAAGTAAGCATTTGATCAACTGAAAGTAAGTAATAGAAGAGTCCAACCGGGCTATGCCACACTTTTGAATCTAAGCGGACACACCATAATGTCTTTAAGTGAAGTAAAGCTAGAAGTTGAGATTGGCGATCAAAAACACATCTGCAGAGCAAAAGTTGATTTCACTATTGTGGAAATTTTGGTAGGATTCAATATCATCTTAGGACGCCCTTTCCTATATGAATCATCCACCTCGATATCTCCTGTTTACTTGGTCTTACAAATACCAACTAAAGATGGGACGACAGTGGCAATATGGAACCTCTATATGGCACATGCAACCTATGTGGCTGCTCTCAAGAATGGAGAACCAGCTGAAAGAAAAGCCGATAGAAAAACTAGCGAGGAACGAGACAGCTCATGTTTGGATAGTGACAGTCCGGTGACAGAGCCAATTGGCACACAAGAAGTATTCATGGTAGCTCTGGGTAGAGCATTGAAAGTGGTGAAAGACTTATTAATGGAAACCAAAGCAAGCATCAACTCCGTTCTCGTAGGCCAGGCACACTCCTTTTCTTGGTCCCATAATGATATGCTTGGGGTTCGGCTAAAAATAATTTAGCATAGCCTTAACATTGACCCGAAGGTGGCTCTAGTTATACAAAAGAAAAGAAAGTATGCTCCCGATAGACCGAAAGCGATCAAAGAAGAAATTGACAAATTACTGAAAGCAAAACACATTCGAGAGGTTCACTATCCAAGGTGGTTGGCAAATGTTGTATTAGTCAAAAAAACTAAATGGAAACTACCAGATGTGCGTAGACTTTACCCACTTAAACAACGCTACTCCAAAGGATAGCTACCCTTTGCTAAGCATAGACTAGTTAGTAGATTCCACAATCGGATATGCTATCTACTCATTCTTTGATGCAAAATCTGGATATCATCAAATACCAATGGACCCAGCAGGTGAAGAGAAGACCTCCTTTATAACTTATAAGGGAATATACTGCTACACGGCGATGCCATTTGGGCTTAAAAATGCTGGAGCCACTTACCAAAGATTAGTGAATAGAATGTTCAAGTATATGATTGGAGAAACTGTGGAGGTCTATGTAGACGACATGATAGTCAAAAGCAAGAGCGAGGAGTCATATGCGAAAGATTTGGAAAAGGTTTTCAAAGTACTGCAAAAATATCAACTCAAGCTCAACCTAGAGAAGTGTGTGTTCGGGGTAAAGAGCGGAAAGTTCCACAAATTCATAATATGAGAAAGAGGAATAGAAGCAAATTTGGATAAAATTGAAGCAATCATCCTGATGGAACCGCCTCGAACCCTGAATGAAGTTCAGTGCCTCAATGGCAGGATTAGCACTCTAGGATGGTTCATCTCTTTTTTCATAAAGAGATATATATGCCTTTCTACAAGGCAATCAAGAAGGACAAAAGATTTCAAATGGGATATAAATTAGCAAGAAGCCTTCGTCAAAATCAAAGACTTTTTTACCAAACCTCCTCTCATGAGCTGCCCAAACGATAGGGAAACATTATATTTATACCTGGCTGCCACGGACGAAGCGGTAGGAACCGTCTTGATAAAAGAGGATGACAAAGGCCAACATCCGATTTACTACACCAGTAAAGTATTGCGAAATGCCAAACTCAGATACCCCAACATTGAAAAACTAGCCCTTGTACTAATCCACTCGACCGGTCGCCTAAGACCATACTTTCAAGTTCACTCGATCATAGTGAGAACTAGCTTCCCTTTGAAGAAAGCTCTACAAAGGCCAGATACATCAGGATGACTCACCGAGTGGGCTATTCAATTAGGACAGTTTGACATCAGATTTAAGGCTCGGAACGCCTTGAAAGCCCAAGTGTTGGAGGACTTTATAGTAGGGTTTATGGGCTTTGAGCTAAATATGCCGGTACGATAAGAAACTTGGACTACCCACGTGGATGGATTCTCCTGCACGAAGGAGCCAGCATCGAAGTATACATTTGAGGACCTGAAAGAATCAGGCTTTCATACGCGGCCAAATTGGCATTTCCATCAACCAATAATGCAGCCGAGTATAAAGCGGTCATCAAAGGTTTGGAGCTAGCAATAGAGATTGCACCTGATATAGTAGTGATTAAAAGTGACTCAAGGCTAGTTTCAAACCAGATCAATAAAACATACGGAACAAGACAAGCCGACATGGTTAAGTATCTAGCCAAGGTAATTACCTTGTTGACAAATTAAAGGCAAAAGGCACTGGGTGGAAGATTGAATATATCTCTCGGTCACAAAATGAAGAAGCAGATGGGTTAGCCAAGAAGGCTGCGGGAAAGGACTCTTGGAATGAGCTAAGTTGCCTCTACGAAGTCCTAACCCATCTTACATCCGAAGAATACAGCGGAAGCCTGTGGATCCAAAAGAAATTACTCGGTTGAATGCAACCAATTTATGACTATTTTCTTTGTGATAAACTCCCAAAAGACAAAGTTGAGGCGGAGAAAGTCACAAGGAAATCCATGTGGTTTGCTCTGGTTGGTGAAGAGTTATACAGGAAATCCTACTCCAACGTATGGCTTAAATGCATCACGCTAGAGCTAGGAAAGTTAATCATAGAAGAGATCCATGACGGAGATTATGGATCCCACTAGGCGGCCGACACATTACTCAGAGGAATCGCTCTAGCCGGATACTACTGGGAAATAGTCAAGGCTCATACCGAAGCGTATGTCAAAGCTTATCATCAGTGCCAAATACATGCCAGGAAGACACACATCCCCAAGGTGGACCAAAAGCCTATAATGATCGGTTGGCCATTCGCAACTTGGGGAATCGACATAGCCGGACCAATGCCAGAAGCTGTTGGGCAGAAGAAGTGGATACTAGTAGCGATCGATCATTTCTCCAAGTGGGTCGAAGCGGAAGTGCTTAACTCAGATACAGCTAACAGGGTCATTGACTTTGTATGGAGAAACATCATCACTGGATTCGGAATACCCAAGAAGATTATAGCGGATAACGCCTTGCAATTTATATCAGAAAAATTCAGAGATTTTTGCACACATTGGAAAATTGATCAGCATTTCTCCTCCGTAGCACACCCACAAAACAACGGCCAAAAAGAAGTGACTAACTAAACTCTCGGTGAAGGCTAAAAAAAGCGAGTCCTCGATAGGAAGAGAAAATGTCCGGATGAATTGATCAAGGTGCTATGGTCCTATAGAATTACTCCTTAGTCT
Organism: Euphorbia pulcherrima; assembly: GCA_947683365.1. Classification (NCBI taxonomy): domain Eukaryota; kingdom Viridiplantae; phylum Streptophyta; class Magnoliopsida; order Malpighiales; family Euphorbiaceae; genus Euphorbia; species Euphorbia pulcherrima. The sequence continues at coordinate 76,996,593 of CANTUS010000001.1, read as the reverse complement.
ATGGGGTCTAGGTAGTTATCCCAGCTGAAATTGGAGCCCTATCAGACCTAGTGGCATACTACACAGAGGAGGAAAATAACATCAACATGTAATATCACCTGGACAATCTAGACAAAAGAAGAGAAAGAGCATGGATCCTCATGACAGCAGACAAGGCAAAAATTGCGTAATACCATGATCGGCGGGTCAGAGAAGTTCGCCTGAAAGAAGGGGACCTAGTCCTGAAAGACTCAGCCCTTCACAGGCTCGAGAAGGAAAAGGAAAGATGGGAGCTAATTGGGAAGGCCCCTATAAAATCCTCAAAGTCATCGGGCCGGCTAAATATAAGTTAGGGACAATGAAAGGCAAAGAGCTCCCTCATACTTGGAACATTGCTAATCTTAGGCCCTATCACTCACTAGAAACTTAGGGATTCCAGTAGCCGTACTCTTTTTCCTTCCTTAAGGATTTTTTCCCACTGGGTTTTCCCTTAAGGAAGTTTTTAATGAGGCGGCTCCCCTTAAGTAGTTATCCGGATGCATAGAATTCCCAGACGTGTATTTAATTCGCTATCAATAAAAGCAATTTTTTACATACATTCGCCTATACTAAGTACTGATCACACTTTAAGGCACTTTTACCCGGCACTTCGTAAGACCGGTTCAATCGCGTGCTTAATACTTAGCAAAAGCTAACCGTTTTCAGGCGGCAATCACCCTAAAACAAAAAGCAACCAGCTGAAATAACATAAGACCGACATAAAATTAAACAAAATGTGAAAGGTCAAAAATAAACCTAAACATCCATCTAATCGGCAATCAAAATATAAGATCAATTCAAAAGCATTCATGCAAAAATAAAGGCATAGAAATAAGACCTTAAGAAACACCTCAAGAATAGGCTTAAATTAAACCAAATTGTGTTTACAAAAACAAAAATAGAGCTAAGTTACAAGCAAAATCAAACTAAGCTACGGGATTTGAGTCTTAAGCTACGTTTTCAACTTTTCCCCCTGAGTCAATTTGGTCATCTTCAGCCAGTCCTCCCAGGTCCTTTTCAACAGCCTCCTACTCATTTGATCCTGGATACTTAAGCGTTTGTAAGAGAGTCTCAGGAATATCTGGATGAAGGAGTCGGTAGGAATCCAAAACCATCTGGCCGAACTGATAGCCATCATTCACCATGCCCTCGATGGATCGGATAAACTCAGCCTTATCCTTCTCCTTTGAAGTTTGAATGGACTGACACTCCAGCCGGCTAGAGGTAAGGTCCGCATGGGCTTTCACAAGTTCTTTAGAGGTTATTTTATGGGCTGATTGGACCAGCTCGTGCTCTCCCTTCAGGTTCATAAGTTCACCCTTCAGCTTCTTGTTGGCCTTATCTGACTCCTTCAGCCGGCTCTTTAGGCTCTTGCACATGTCAATCGCCTTGGAGAGTTCCTCAATATTAGTCTCCTCAGCCTCTATTTGGCGATAAAGCACGGCTTCTCGAGATAAAGACTGATGAAACGTTGGTCAGAATACTGCTTGACACAAATATGAATATTAATTAAAAAATATAGAAACAAACCTGGCTGATGGATTGAAAAAGTAAACCCGCGAGGGTAAGAAAATCTTCCTTCTCATAGCGCTGAGCCTCCCTCTCTAAGGGAAAAGCCTCGTGAAGAGACTCTTGCACTATGGGAAGAATGATTGCCGGCCTATCCCCCGCTACCTTCTGTAAAGCCTCCCTTACAAGTAAGACGGAGGGAGGAGCAGCCGGATCCGCACCAACATCCAATTTTGGTGTAATGGCTGAATTGAGAGCAACCTGATAAATAATTGTTAGTGACAAATAGCAAAAGAATAAGTATAAAATTCAGGAAAACACAGTATTACCCCACTAGCCCCCTTGACTTTCTTCTGCTTCTTGTTGGCCATCTCCGGATCTTGAGCGTTATTGCGCTTTCCTTTAATAGTCTCCAAAGCGGCATTCTTGCCTAGCAAAACTGGATCATCAACTTCGTTAGATTGAGCTGCTAACTCAATTAGAGCTGATCGAGTATTCTCTTGCTGCAAGTTTTTGACCCGCTTGGCTATAGCACTATAAATTTTAGCTCTAACTCCAGACATAGCTGAAAATATAAAACAAGAAGAGAAGTCAAGATAACTCACCGGGCAGCTGAGGGCCAGGATAATATTCAAAGCCATCATCTGACTCCAGGGCATAGTCTATCACCTTATGCCTATGAACTAAGGCATAAGAAATATTGCCTAAGGTCCAAATCCCTTTCTTTAATTGGTTGAATAATCCCACCCGGATGTTCAAATCATTTTTTAGGACCGAGAAGGCAGGCGGTATTTTGGGTGACCATTAAGTCGGAAAGGTGGGAACCCCCTCTTACAACTGGATGTATATATAAAATTGCTTGAAGTTCTTCACCGAGTCAGATTTTCCGGAGAAAGAGTAGAAAACCTTATTATGGGAGAAGTGTAGAAAACCTTCTTATGGGAGAAGTGCAAGTGGCCCACCTGCTTAAAGAAATTGGCATCAAAGCTAAGCCCTACGTCTATGCAAATTTTATAATGGCCGGTAATATTGCCCCAGGCGTTTAGATGTATTTGAGTCGGGCATATATTCCAATCGTTTAGTGGGTCACATATTCCCGGGGGCAACGGGTAGAGGAACCCTGACCAAATCTACTCCAAATAAATACTAAACCACTCGGGAGGTGGCTTATGAACGCGTTGGTCTTCGGCCGGAAGCATGATCCTACACCTTCTCATCCAAGGGAAGGTCGCCTTTTTAAACTCATTGTTCACCAGGTGAACGATGGAAATCGTGTCCTCTATCCTAGGGGTCATCTTTTTCCGCTTAGGGGCTCCTTTCCCAGTCGTTTCCCCAGCAACAGCTTTTGTTTTCCCCTTGGTTGCTGCCCTCTTGGCTCTAAAACCTTTGGGGATTGAAGCATTGGTGTCTTGTTGGACCAGCTGCTCAATCTCTTGCTCTTCTTCATTTTCATCCCTAGCCCAGGCCGAGTCGGACGAATGTATTTACGAACTTGAGGCTACCTCGTGGGATGCCTTCCTCTTATCATCAGCATTCCTTCCTACCCGGTCCATCCTCCCAGCTGTTCTTTTAACCCTAATGTTAGGATGAAGGTTAGTTTGGTCAATACTAATGTAGCACCTTGACACCGAGTCAAGAAACTCGGCACAAAATTCACCATACATCCTATCGGCCGAGCTGGTACTTATGGAAGAAGTAGAAGACATGGTCACCAAGATAATGAAGCTGCCTAAAACAAGTTAGATTCTGGGAAAATCTACCTTAAAGGATCTAAACGCTTTTTCAGCCGGGAGGGAGAACATCGAAATCTAAAAAGTCCTATATTCATCAAAGTTCATGCAAAACCCAGATTCCGGCGAGCATCCAAAATAGGATTCCGGCATATTCGGTAAAAAAACCAGAATCAAAGAAAGGTTACCCCTAAAATCATAATTCAAGCACATTTTTTAACAAAGGGAGAAAACTAAAACTACAGTACAGTAGAGGCATACAAACGTTGACAAACAAAAAATGAACAAAGGTTGTTCATGGCAATATATCATTCGCAAAATAATTATTCATGCTCAAAAGCAAGGAGGATAGCGAGATACTTACTTGTTGAGTAAATGTGAAAAGTTCGCCGGAAATGAAAGCTTGCTGAAATTGGAAGTGACTCGCCGAGAATCGTCGCAGAAAATTTTTCACAGAAGAAGTAAAGTGGTAAGATGAGTCCATTTTGCGTTTAAATAGGGGGAGAACAAAAATGAAGAGTCACTCATCATTACTATTTACCACATGGCAAGCATTCACAGGCGAGTTCGAAATTTGAAAATTTTGGACTGCCGCCAAGATATGCGAAACGGCCGCACGTTTCCCAGAGAAGCTTCGAGAATACTTGGGCAATGACTTGCCACGTAGCCCTTATCCGCTCGAGCCGAGCCGGATCATAACCGCCTGAAGCCCTAAAAGAACTTCTCACATTTATGGGGGGGCTTTTGATAATCTCATGATTACTACTCTCCGTCTGGGGTAGGGAGACCGGGTCAAAGTTTAGTTGTTAGGCTCCCTCCCTCGCGGAGATCATAACTTATTAAGTCTGTTCTAATGAGGCCGACTCATGGGACACCCCAGTCAGTTTCTAAGACCGAATCCATCTCGTATATGGCCTTACGCTGTCCTAAGCGGGTAAGGTCTCGAGTCGGCACAAGACCGGCTAAGTAGCACTGCATGTCATGCACGTAGGAGAGTATAAGTAGGATTCTTATTCCCACATTCTCTCTAACTAACCTTACCCCAATTTGCTTGGGATTCAAGGATCAAATAGACACAAAGAGTTATAAATTCACTCTATTTAGGACTTCTTATTCCGTAAGATATCGGATATGTCCTACGCCTATATATAGGCCCATTGGGTCAAATTCAAAGGTACACACAATTCTAAAGCTCAAAAGCTCTCTATATTTTCTTTATTCCTCAAAACCCTTTTACTGACTTAAGAATCGGAGGGTCCCCCACGGGGTAACCACTAATCGCCCCCAAACTCGTGTTCTGTTTTTGCAGGAATTAGGTTAATCACTCAATCGAAGTTTATTCTAAAATATCGGATTCAGGTACGATATTTTCAACCCTTATGGTTAGATTTGTTTTCTTTGAACTTCAAAATTGGTAAAGTTGTAACATTATATCAATTTCAATCATTGATTAGATATAAATGGTGATATCGATTTTCTCTTACATAAAATTATTGAGAGAGATGAAACGATTTAAAAATAAATTTTGTTCTTAATTTTAAAGAATCTTCATCCTTTATATTCACTGGTACAGTACAAACACATTCTATCATAAGCTGAAATTTGATAAATAAACTGAGCTATAAGATTAAACCCTCAATCTCTAAATTTAAGAGGCTATACGTACCATGCTTCTAACCTTTTAAGCCAAAAAAGTTGATTATTAAAATTCAATCACATCTTTATTGTTATTGTTATTATTGTCGTCGGCTTCGTCAAAATAAAATATGAGATAGAACATATTGAATAGTAACATTTTTTTTGGGCCAAGATCGTAAATACAATTGTATGGTGAATCAAAATTAAGCCAGCAGAATAACCAATATTAATGTGTTTCCATAACTTCTACAAAAGGGAAAAAAATTATGAGCGAAGATTGAATTCGAGAGACTAAAGAAAAAGAAACAAATTCCTCACTGTAGAAAATTTGAGAGAAAAGTGGAGAAAATTAAGAAATCAATCAAATCAAAATGATTTAATAATTCCAAAATACATTCCAGTTGAACATGTTTATAGGCATATAAGGGGCCGTTACATGAAAATTACTAGCCATATAAGGAAAAATTACCTCATGTCCCTTTAACTTGTTAGTACTATGATTAGGTTCTACACAATTCTCTTATAAGTCCACTAACTTACATATTTCCCAATTATGCACGTTTTATAAATTGAACTGAACTTATTTTATTGTAAATTTATAACTACGTATAGTTAAATTAAACTGAACTAAATTATATTACAACAGAACATAGCCTAATTGGATAGGTCCGTTTAATTTGAGGGAAATATAAGGAAATACCATTTTTATGGTATTTTTTTTTCATATACTTAACTTTCTTTTTCTTTAGATGTCTCTCACTTTCAAGGTTATTGTTTTTCTCTTTACCACAACCTTCTCTCTCATATTTAATTTAATTTTTACAACTTAAAGCGACTATATCTCACAAACCGTTAATTTTTTCGACATGAGCCCTTAAAATATTTTGTTCGTCTTATTTTTATCTTTAAAATGAAATCCATATTGAATATTTTTGGAGCAAAAAAAAATTTCGCAGTCTTATACTCCCTCCGTTTTTTTAACTGTCGTTTTTGATAAGTTTGTCAATACTAAGAAAACAATAATTAAGAGAATAAAAGTACTAAAATACCCTAACACTAATGATTGTTTGAAAAGATAATTGGTCTTTGTTATCTTTTGTCATTTTCAATGTTGCATTAAATGGGGGGGGGGGCAAAATAGGAAAGATGCTCAAATAATTGCATTGGAAATTGAAAGTGATACTTATTAAAAAAATTTACTTGGCTCAAAAGCGACAGTTAAAAAAACGGAGGGAGTACTAGTTTTTTACTACCTTTATACCAGGTATAAGAGTTATTTTTGCTTGAAATTGAACAATGTTGCTAATGTTTTATGTTATCTACCTGGAAATAAATGGAAAACTGGTGCTATAAAGACAATATACCACTCTTATACCAGGTATAAGAATTTACGAAATATTGGTAAAATTGGTATAAGATGCGAAAAAAATATTCAATATGGATTTTGTTTTAAACATAAAATAAGACGAACAAAATATTCTAAAGGCTCGTATTGAAAAAAATTAACGGTTTGTGAGATATAGTCGTTTTTAAGTTGAAAAAATCAAATTAATTGAGAGAGAGAGTTGTTACAATGAGGGTTCTTGTATTCATGTAAAAGCAAAATTTAAAAGTTAAAATATTGTAATTGAGAGAGAGATTAGGTAATTGAGAGAAGTAAGTTTTTATGGTGGAATTTGAAAAATGTTGAGTTGGTATTTACAAAATTGAAAGCTAAAAATCTTGTATCTAGCTAATTTAAAATAAAAAAAATGACAAGACACGGCAGAAAACTCATTTTCAAAACGGCTTAACGCATCTCCAGCTACCTGAATTTGTTCTTAAAAACCTACTGCCCCCCTGAACTTTTAAAGTGGCCCCGTAGCTCCCTCAACTTTCAAAAAGTGCTCCACTTAGCTCCCTGAATGCCACGTGTCAGCTTCTGATAGGTTTGACTTTTGAAAGATGTCATTTTTCTGATTTTTTTCTCGCCAATTAGAATCTAACACGTAGCATTCATGGAGCTAAGTGGAGCACTTTTTGAAAGTTCAGGGGGCAGTTGATTTTTTGAGACAAATTCTGGTAGCAAGATTTGGCATTAGGACCAACTTCTATTAAATCTTTGAACACTTGAATAACCTGTATTAATTAATTAGTCTAAACATGAAAATACTTACATGAGGGAAACTCCAAATTCAGAGTAATAAGATCACCAGGACAAACTTGTATTAAATCTTTAAACACTTCAATAATAATTATTGAGTTTTGTTTTAGAAATCACATGATGTAACAAGAGGAATCTCTGAAAGAAGGATTATCAACAGGATAAAGATACATAGGAGTTTGGCATGGATAATATCCACATTGACAAATTTTATCCACAATTTTGCCACCTTTCTCATCATTTGGATCTTTCTTAACAAGAGTCATACTTATAAGCTCTGCATACCCTTCTTTTTGAATAAAACAACACTTAGTTTCCCCAAATTTCTCTCTTAACATATTGATTAGCTCTGCTGCATCTACTCCCTCTCCTATCACCTCTATTTGCCCTTCTTTTAAGCTCACTGATTCCACACCTAGCTTGTAATTTTACATGTTATAATTATTTGAATATATGTATAATATAAAACCACCATTTTACTATGAATTTCGATACATACCCGAAATCTGAACTGCTGTCTTCATGGCTGTTGAGCGAGTTTTCTTGTCGTTGGCAAACTTTATCACTATTTTTTGCTGCAAACAAGTTTTAATAAAAATTAGTTCGACTGGTACATATATATGATCATATTGAATACACAGATACCTTATTGCTCATGTTGAACACACTAGCACAGTCTAAATATTCTTTCAAATAATAAAAAGGGAAGGGTTATGAAGAGGATGAGAAATAGGAGGATAGTTTTTAAAGATAAAAATGTGTGGTTGTTTACTTGTATTTACTTTGAAATCTCTGAGTTGGTTCATTGCAATTTCTTATTCCTATAGGATTGTTTTTTAAGGTTGATGAATTGGTCAAATGACTGAGGAATCTTTCTTATTTTATGCCTTCACTTGCATTTATATAATCATTCTCTCTGGTTACATGAAATTGATAGTTCATTTATATATCCACTCAGTGGTTGATGATATTCTAAGTGTGGTCTCTCTTATAGCCTAGTTTTTATATAGAGTTTCGAGTGGTTTGATGCAAAAATATGATCCTTCACGTGACTTTTTTTTTGTCATTTGCGTTGAAGAGATCCAAAGAATTATAAATTTGGGCCCACCCAACACGTCTTAAAAAGTGTATGAAATATCTTTTGTTCACGTTAAAGGATCTAGTGCTCTATATATAATATGCTCTTGTACCATGGGTACCCAAGATTTTGCTTATATGTGGAGAATGTTTTTTTTTCCTTGTGTTCCAACATAACTAAAACATCTTAATGACTCAATTCGAAACAATTCAATGGATAGATGTAGTTTTTAAATTACTTTTAAACGTGGAATACCTTTATTTCTTAAACATTGTAATATATAGCAATACCTTACTCAATTCGAAACAATTCAATGGATAGATGTAGTTTTTAAATTACTTTTAAACGTGGAATACCTTTATTTCTTAAACATTGTAATATATAGCAATACCTTTATTTCTTAATCATTGTAATATATAGCATCATAATAATCACTGTTATTTTGATAAACATCACTCCGTATAATAATTAAATAACAGCTAAACAATAGAAATTACATCTTGAAAATGTTTTTGTTATCAAGTAATAATTTTATGGTACTTCTGGTAATATTGCACAAATAAATCGTAGTGCTTAAATCGTTTGACTTTCTTAATTAATTAAATATTAGTTAAATGACAGTAAGCTTAGCAAGTTCTTACGTATTTATATGTTTTATGGTAACTTTTGTATCTTGTCAACACATAGTTAATTAAGTGATAATGATTAGTTATTTACTTTTCATAAGTTGATGTTGTCTTATGATTACATATATTTTATACAATCTTTCATTATTTAACACAATTTGAGACTTTAGGATGCAAATAGGGGCAACTAACTTGACCTGTTGGCCTGTGAGCCGGCCCAAGCCCATTGGATAACCAAGATGTGCAATGGTTTACTTATAATTGAAAAATACCTTAAATTCAGATTAAGCTAATATTTTTTTTATAAAAAAAGAATAAAAACAAGTACAAGGAAACAAGTACATGGTTTACAAACTTATTTAGTTATTTAACTGTACAATTATAAGATTGCTACAAAATCAAAAATTATATTCTGATCCTGAATCAAATTGGATGCAAACTATTGCTATTCTGACAAGTCAACTTCACAATGAATTTCACCAAATTAATCATTAAATATGGATATTTAATCTTCTAAGCCATATGGAATGAAGAGTCATATGAAACACATCAAATCTTTTAGTAGGCCCATTAACAACAAAATGCCTTTGAACTTGTTTGACTCTCCTATGCATCCTCAAATATTGACTTTGAGACATACCCATTAGAATCTCCTTAATTCTTGGAATCTCTTTAACCTCAACTTGAACTGAAAATGCCTTCCAATTTAGGACATCACTAAAAGGTGGGACATAACTGTCTGAAATCAAAACAGGAACACATTCCGAATATATAGCCTCCACAATTCTTGGACTTGCCACTTCATATCCACTTGGGCATAGACAAAACCTACTCTTTCTTAACATAGTTTCATATGAGACTCCTTTAGGCAAATTGTCATATACTTGGACGTCTTGGTCTTTATTTTTCCATTCTTCCATTAATATTTGTCTAATTTGACCGTGTAGGCGGCCCGCAAAAAAGGCCAGTATGGGTCGCTGGGAAGGCGAGATGCCGCCGAGAAGCCCTGTAATTTCGCCTGTTCTTAGATGAATTTCGGGGAATGAGGCATCTTTGGAAGGATTGAATCCTTCTGAAGTATTGGCATTGCATAGAACTCTTATGGATTTGTTGAACAGATGTGGAACATAAGTTGATGTTCTTGGCCCCTGTACATTGCATACTGAGTCCAGTTAATTCATTTTATGTGTATTACACATTGACTGATTTATGAAGTGTACTTTTGATTGATTTTGGAACAATTTATTTTTTTCCCTATGTGGAAAATTGAGGCTTTGATTAGCTATCAGTCCAGTGACTTGATCAAATAAAATTCTACAACTAGATATAAAGTCAACTAATGTGCGTGAACATATGCGTCAAGTTCCAATAATCTATCATGACTAAAAAGATTATATATCAGTGTTTCCATATCAAAAAAAAAAAACTTGGAAACACTGATATTTAATCTTTGTAGACCTTCTTCATTTATCCTTTATATTTTTCTATCAGTAATAAATTATTAATGATAAACTAATTTATATTTACATTTTTCTATTGAATTCCTTGATTCTTAATTATAGTAATTCATAATTTCTTTAATATATATTTTCTTTTCTACTTTTTTTTAAAAAAATTACGCAATAGTGCTTACATTAATGAAAAAGAAAAATCTCCATTCACCCCAGATGTGGTTCGAATATGGGACCTCTAGATTTCACAAGTTCAGTCGTATTTTTTTCCTACTTAACACAAGATTAAATTATATAAGAAAAATGCATACACAACCTAAAATAACATATAAAAATCAATAAATTAAAATAAAAACTATTATTGAGGACTGTATAAAGTATATATTACAGTTTGAAATGAGAATTTTGTATGTATGATTATCGTAATCAAGTAATTGTTCAATCGTTGTTGTAAATTCTAAAAAGTAGTATTTCTCACGGGTAGGAATGAACCGAACACATATTTTATTCTTTCTTATATCATTCATTCCGCGAACTAAACATTACAAAATTGAATTTTATTTTTTCAGCCTAGTATTGAGTCAAATTATTTTCTACTATGGTATCATATTTCTTAAGATTATAGTACACGATTTCAAATTTTAGAAACTCAAAGTATGTTTAGTATAGTATTCCACTCTTGTAAGTCGTGACGTTTAGAGCACTCAATAAACTTAGTGACTTCTTTGGAGTAATAGATGGGCTATTTCGGTCCTTGCGAATTGAAACTCGATTCAGTGCAGCAATATTTGCGATAATATTTTCAAAACTTAAGTTGGTGGTGAAGTTGTGATTGAGGATGAAATTTAAATTTGTTCTTTACGAGATTACTACAGCTTTAATCCAACCATTTAAATTTAGTCAATAGCTTAAATTAGTCTAATTTTACTACCTGCCCAAGTTGACTTCTTTGCAGTAATAGATGAGCAACTTAGAATTATAAATCCTAAATATATAATAACTGGAAATAAAAGCGCACATAGAATATCCATCAAGCTGAAAAACTAAATAGAGAAATTGCATAAGCTTACCCAGTCATGGCAAGAGAGCATGAAATGATCAGCACCAAAGCTTGAATTCCAAAAAGGGTACTTAGAGGAGATGACATTGATATAATCCACTACAGCCCTTCCTATGCCATCAATCTCATGAGAACCAGCCACATACAAGTATTCAACCATCATCACCACACTAAAAGGCAAGAAATAAACCACAGCCTCATTTGGGTCACTTGTCCTAAACTTGTTATTTCCCTTCTCTAGTTCATGAATGAATCTCCCCTCTGATGAATATATACTCTTACATGGTCCGTTATGAAATATCGGTGGCTCCCCTTCTTCATATACATATATTTTTAGTACCTTCTCCATCTCCAAATAACTCCTGCAATCGGTGCATGCATGGTTTAGCTATAACAGAACTATACTTCAACTATAACATAGAAAAAATGGTGATTTTTAATGCTTATATACCTGTGAAAGGCATTGGGATTTCTATAGATTGGACCTTGAGGCACATAGTATGTATCCTTATGGACGGATGTTAGGTTCTTGACTCGAGCTGCTTCTTTTATCGAGGATCGGACCCTACCCAGAATTGCTTCTATTTTTTCTATCCTGCTTTTTTTGGGATTGACATAATGTGATTCTTTAGGGCTCAGTGTTTTCGAAGTTGTGTGATTACTTACCGAATCGTTAGGTTGGTTGGTTATATGGGAATCAACCAAATAGGAGGTGTTAATATGAGCATTAATGGTGGGATTAATGGATGATAAAGGAGAGAAAGCAAGTGTTGGAGAAGGCAATGAAGATTGAGGTATAATTGTAAGGAAAATTGCTGTTATGCAAATGATAATTATTACAAGATAAAACAAGGCACGAACTGGTGATGGGTTGTTTGTAGGAAACCTCATTTTATCCTCTTCAATCTGGAGTTTGTTTGATCAAACTAATTAATATGATAACACACTAACATATATGTATGCTAACATACTCGGGAAACGCCAGAAATAACGTGAGTTTAGGTTTTTCAGTAAGAAAATGGAACGTGGAAACACTACTGTATAGGAATTTTCGTGCTACCTGGATATATATATATATATAGGTCCACCGCAAGTCTTACTATTGGTAGTCAGTTTGCATGTGCACATGTGAATGTGAATAAGGTAGCAGAGAGAGACCTAGCTAATTGGATTCATTACTTTCCTTGTAGTCATTCCTTGCTGCGTTTTTCAATTATTCTCTTCTATTTATTCTATCCGTATAACCGATCCCAAGAAGATTGACTTAAAAGACCTTTTTGTATCATGTTCATTAACTCAAATGCTTGGAATTGCTTATTTAATATATTGCACATGCCCTCTGTTTGTACATTAGGAGTTTACGGGACAGCAGCTTATTATAAAAGTTTTATTTATAAGCTTTTTTTAGAAGTAGTAGATTTAATTTTGAAAAAAACAAATCAGACAGTTCCTACTAAATTAGTATGAAGGACCAAATTATGTTGTTTAAAGTTAAAATATGTATTTTTACTAAAATTTTATGAGAGGGGCTTATTGGGACGGTAGCTTGAAAGCAATAACAAATAACCCTCACACATGCATTAAATAATTATTTACTGTTTGTTTATATAACACCTTACAAAATTGAATAGATTAAACATCTCAATAGATCCCAAACCAAAATGTCAAATGCCAAAGTTATAAAAAATTTGAGATGTGTTACTTTAATTGTAGCGCCATCTTTGTGCCTAGCTTGTTGCCTTTGCTTCGATCCACTTTTCATGTATTTAATTATCATCCTTATAAAATATTACTGAAATTTAGAAAAGTGATAGTGAGTTTGGATAATTGGGATAAGTTGGTTGTATTGGGGAAATTTACCCTCTGTTGGAATCAAAACATTCAGTATGCAGACCCAAACTCTGTTTTCAAGTCAAATTTATTTATGAGTATGTATCATTAATTGATTTGTCTTCATAAAGGCCATAGAATCTTACTACTACAATATGGCAGTGTGGCAAGTTAACATACGGTAAAAGACATTATTATTATTATTATTATTATTATTATTATTTACCTTTGGAATAAATATGGTGTAAGTCACTCTTGTCATACTCTGTCTGTCGGTCGGTCCAAGTGAAAAAACTTAGGTTTGTTGACAAGAACCGATCAATGATACTAAAAATTCACAATGTAGTTGAACTGTTAATTACTCGTTGACCCATTTGGTTGGATAATTAACTCAATGATCTCGGACGGGTTAGTGGGTCAGTGACTTGAAAAATTTTATCATTTATTGTTTAAATAAAATCCTAATAAGTCCTAACCTCTCTAAAATCTAAACGATTTAAAACTCCAATGAAATTAATTTCAACAAATATCTCTATTTTTTCAATTTTAATTAAAAATTTTTGTGTTATGGCTTGTAAAATTCAATAGTTAAATTTATATATAATCTCAAAACTAATGTTTTGATATGTAAACCAACGATCATATGTTTTTGCTTTATTCTTTAATTTCCTTTTATTTTTTTACTTTTTGATCTTGTAATAGTTACCTTTTGAGTGTTTAATATAAAACAATTAGTTTAATGAACAAAAAAATATAAAACAATTAGTTTGCAATTATTTGTAAATATCAAAATATAGAGCAAACTTTCTTATACTAATTTTATCATAATTTTAGTGGTAGGGCAATGGTTTTTGTTTATCGTATCATATATATTTGAACATTTTAAAATATTGAAAACGATTATTTTATCATATTTTTAGTAAATGAATGAACTCTAATTGATCCATTGACTCTTAACCCTCTACCTTTGAAAGTTTAAGGGGTTGGGTTAGGTTTGACAACCATGGTGAGAGGCAGAGATTCCCAAAACTTATGAAAACATAGAATCTCTAATAAAAATTCCTACAAAGCAAAGATTTGAATTTTTTAATTACAGACTTAACGAGGATGTAGGATGGGAACAACCTTCCTCAACTCAAAAACTTTAAAATCAATAAAAAGAAAACTAATAATAAAAATTACAATATAATATAAGGATATAAGATGTAATATTTTATATTTTTTATAATCTTAAAAATGAAATTTAACACACCTAAATTTTTATTAATTTAAAAGGTTGAGTAATTTTTATTTATTTGCTGTTGAATTTCTCTATTATATTTCTTATAAAGACATTTCACGTGAAACATATAAATGTTGAAAAAATTAGATGATTCTTTGGTGTCGAATTTCTTAATCTAGTAGATTTATGACCTTTACAAATCGCAAGTTTGAGCCACTCCATGGGTGGGTTGGATTTTTCATTACATTTGATTTTAAGCACATTAGCACAATTTAAAAAAAAAACTAAATAATTCTCTGGAAACCAATACATAAAAATACATAATCTGCGGCAGGTGTTATTATTTATTTAGTTGTTTCTCACTAATTATATACGATGTACTCATTTCTTTTAAGTATTAAGTTGACAAAAAAAATAGCATTTTTTTAAATTTAAAATTATCTCATTTGGGGTTATATTAAATGGAAAGAAAAATTCATAACCCTTCCCAAATGTGATGCGAATCTAGGAGCTCTAAAGATCACAACTTCAGTATTAATCACTAAGTCAATACCTTAATCACACTTTGACAAAAAAGAACATATTGTTTTTTTTGGTAGGTAAGGAAAATAAAAAAGAACTATATAATTTCTAGTCTAGGAAAGCAAATACCCGCGGCGTATGTTTATTTTAAGGAAATTGTTAAAAATATATAGTTTAAGTTTCATATTTATTAAATTAACCTTTTATGTTTTCTTTGCATTCTATGATCGATTTTAAATTTTCATTCTTCTCAAATACATTCCACTACTGTTCACGCTACTATTCACTTTTTTTTTCATTTTTTCATCTTATCTTGGCATTATCTTACAACCCGTTCTTTTTTTTAACATGTCGCTTTAGAGTTTTTTGTTCCTCTCATTTTTATATCTGGTAAGAATCGTATTTTCATATGTTTGAATTTCTATTTTTTATTCAACAAAATTAGGTAAGTATTTGGTAACCGGTAAGAATCGTATTTTCATATGTTTGAATTTCTATTTTTAATTCAACAGAATCTGATAGGTATCTGATAAGTAACTGGTAAGAATAGTCTTTTCATATATTTTTAATTCAACAGAATCTGGTAGGTATCTGGTAAGTAACTGATTGGTAACTAGTAAGAATCGTATTTTCATATGTTTTTAATTTCTGTTTTTAATTCAACAAAATTTGGTATGTATCTGGTAAGCAACTAGTAAGAATTATATTTTCATATGTTTTTAATTTCTATTTTTAATTCAATATAATCTGGTAGGTATCTGGTAATCATCTATTTTTAACTCAACAGTTGAAAAAAGTTTTTGAATGTATCTATATTTGGTAAGTACCTGGTAAGTATCTGGTTAATACCAGATAACTACTAGTTTCTTATGAGGTAAATACCAGATAACTACTAGTTTCTTACTAGATAAGTACCAGTTTCTTATCAGATAAATATCAAATAACTACTAGTTTTTTACCAGGTAAATACCAGAAAACTTTCAGATTCTTTCCAGGTAAATACCAGATAACTACCAGATACGCAAAAAAAAAAGAAAATACAAAATCAAATACAAATCTGATAAAAACTCATCAATATCTTTGATTGTTATCATTCAAAATAGAAATTCAAAAGCTCTAATCAAACAAATAAGTTGCGAGCCAAATCAAAGCTTGATGAACTTGTAAGCAAAACTTATATCCAACAATCTCACAACCACTCAAGCAATTCATCAAATACCTTATGTGCAAACTCTTTATATCCAACAAAGATTCAAATCTAGAAATAAATCAGAGAAAACCGAATCAAATCAGAGATTCAATTTTTTATCCAACGAATTTGAAAACAAAATAACTTAATCTATTTAGATAACCGAATCAAATCGAATTCAAAAATCGAGAAAAACCTAATATAACCCCAAAATGTTTTGATTTTTAGAAATCTTACTTGTTTTTGTAGAAATCAGTTATGGAATGAATGAAGAGCGCAATCGATGGAACTCTGAAGAGCTAAAATCGTTTGAACTTGAAACATTAATTTGAACGGTTTAAGAAGGTTGAAAATAAGGGAGGTGAAAGGTTTACCTTGGAACGTATTTCTGGATATTTTGAAACTTGTTTGGTTAGAGAAAGTTGTGAGCTAAATATTGGAGTGAAAGGAAACTTTAATTTCTGTATATTTTTTATAAAAAGCCCATTATTTTAGCTGAGAAGGATAGAAAAGATGTATAAGTCCTGTAATTGAGATGAGGAAATTTTTTCCAATAAACTTAATGAGTATGGGTGGAAAATACTTCTCCGTCCCGATAAACCTCGTTTACAACCCTAAGTGTAAATGTGGTATAAGAGTGGCATAAATTTGATACAAGTCAAGTATAATTCTGGTATAAGTGAGGTGATGTACAAGTGGTGCTATTGTGGAATAAGTGTGGCAAGTAAGTTATGGGAGCGATAAGTGTTTCAAAAATCGATCTAGACACCCGCCTAAGTGAGATCTTTCTAAATACGGCGGGTCTAGGCAGTTTGACCAACACATCTGATAAAAAAAATTTATAGATGGCCAAAAGTCAAGTATCTTGGTGTTTCCCGTTAACGTCTTAAAGATGGGCCTGAATGGAAAGTTTGTTCCCACAATCATCTGCAATATTTTTGCTAGAAAAACAAAATTAAATTCAACAGAAAGCGATTTTGTCAAATACATTCCTCCTCTAAAACCCAAAATTTGTTATTGTTTTTAATTGTTTAAAGCTAAATTAAAGTTGGCTCAACTGAATTGAATTGAAATAGCTGAACTGAACTGATCTGAACTAATTTTAGTGTAAATTTATAACTAGGCATAGCTGAACTAAATTGAATTGAAGTGGTCTGAACTGAACTATACTGTATTGAATTGTAGTCCAGGAGAATTACATGAAAAAAAAAAACAATACAAATGAACTCTAATATTCCTAAAACAAGGCGATCTAACTCAAACATAACCTGAATCTTAAACCGAATCTTCCCATTTGATTTAAAAAATATATATTAGCAAAACAAAAATCATAAGATACCGACATTCAACCTCCTTAGCCAAACAGAATGAAGAATCATATGAAAAACATCGTATCTCTTGGGAGGATCATTTATCACAAAATGTCTTTGAACCTGTTTCACTCCTTCATACTTTCTTCTATATTCCTCTTCACTTATCCCCTCTAATATCTCTTTCAGCCTCGGTATTTCGCTTACCAAAATCGATACACTAAACGCCTCCCACTCAAGAACATCGCTGAAAGGCAACACATAGTTCTGAGATATCAAAACTGGAACACATTCCGCATAAATTGCTTCCACAACTCTTGGACTCGCTACTTCGTGTCCACTTGGACATATGCAGTACTTAGCCTTTTCCATGGTTTCCCGGTAGGAAATTCCATGTGGAAGTGTTTCGTAAACTAGAAGGTCTTTGTCTTTTTCCTTCCAGTGTTCGAAAAGGACAGGCCTTAGTTTTCCGTGGCTTTTACCTGCCAAGAATCCTAGGATTGTTCGGTTTGATGGAGGGAATCCGCCTGTTAGGCCTGAAATTTCGCCGGCTACTAGATTAATTTCAGGGAAGGATGCGTCTTTTTTGGGGTTGAAGTATTCTGATGTGTTTGCATTGCAAAGAACTCTGATGGAATTGAAGAAAAGCTGACGCTCGTACCAGGTTGCTCGAGGCCCCTGTCACCAATTCAATTTATAATTCATGTCAGAATTAGCGACGAATTTTTTTCGCGACAAGAAAATTTGTAGGAGAAGAGCTAATATTAGCGGCAATATTTCAAAGTCTGTTGTTATATGCGCAATAACAACAATTTTTGTGGTGATTTTAGAATTGCGATGCAAATAAATAATACATATTACAACAAATTTTGTGGTTGCAACAAATACATATAAGCACAAGTATGATTAAAATACGCACAACAACAATGGCAGCAAAATTCTAGCTAATTTATGCATATACATTCGGTCGTGTACAACTTTATAGCAGGAGTGTGCAATAACTTTTTATCGTTGTCGCCAAAAACTATAACAACAACTTTTTGTAGAGCATTTTAAGTCCATTAGTTGGCTCATAGTTCTTACAAACTAACAGATGGGTCAAACTGATTTATTAGAATAAAGTGAACAAAACATATTTTTTGTCACGAAAACAGAGCATTTTCAATCCATTATTGATCATCTCTTATTTGAACACATTGAATTTTGATCAAACATACTGTTAAGTTTCACATTATAGAAAGTCTAATTTAAGCCCCATGACGCTTAAGAAAAACTACTTTTTGAAAAAACAAGTGACAACAACTCCAAATTTGCCTTTATTTTATGTGTAAAATGTAGGCCTAATGCATCATTATTTAAATAATTAAACTTATCCCCAAGAATCCGTTGTCTTCCTGAACCTTCAAAGTGACATGGTAGCTCCCATAACTTTTAAAAAGTGCACCATTTTGCACATAGAACGCCATGCGTCGCCTTCTGATTGGAGAGAAAATCTTAAAAACCAATCAGAAGCTTACACGCGGCATTTAGGTCACAAAGCGGTGCACTTTGTGGTAGTTAAAGGAGCTACGGGGTCACTTTCAAAGTTGAGGGAGGCATCAGGTTTTTGGGGACAAGTTCACGTAGCTAACGATGCATTAGGTCTAAAATGTATATAATGAGGGAATTGGTTAAAGAATGAAACTGTATAGAAAATGTGAAGTAGAAAACTTACCCAATCATGGCAGGAAAGCATGAAATGGTCAGCTCCAAAAGTAGAGTTCCAGTAAGAATATTTATGAGAGATGAGACGGACATAATCGACGACAATATGTTCCAGAACAGCTTTGTCGCGAATAATCGGATGGAAGAGATGTTCAATAATCATGACTACACTGAAAGGCAGGAAGTAGACCAGAGCTTCACTAGAATTCCATGTTCTGAATTTGGCATCATTTTCCAATAAGTTGATGAAGATTCCTTCCATTGAGTATATGTTCTTGCATGGCCCATAATGAAATATAGGCACCTCCCCCTCTTCATACACATATATTTTTAACAATTTCTCCATTAATAGGTAGCTCCTGCACACAGTTAATTGACACAAAAATTTGATTTATATATGCATTAACTAGAACAGGTTTTAGGATGGATATATAAGGCTTCATGGAAAACATTTTGTTTATAACTTACGAGTAGTTCACATTAATTTTGGCGTGTTAATCGTAGTTTTTTTTTGTTTTTTTGAAGAATGTGTTTCTCGTAGTTGGTGTTTGTTTATAAGCTACTCTTGACTTATAAGAAGACATGTTTTGCATAACTAATTTATAAAAAAAAATAACTAATTTATAAGCAGTGTTGGATAAAAATAGCTTATAAAAAGCTTTATAAGCCGTGGAAACTGTTAAATGAAGAAAAAGAGAAAAATTAACTTTGGTTTGATCGGCTTATAAAAGCAATGGGATACATGCATTAAATTATATTCTTTTCACTTAATTTTGTTTTGAGTTACTACAAGCAATGAGGATATTTCAGGAAATACTTAAGTGCATAGAATATGATACATGCATCATGTGTCCAAGTAGACAAGCTCATTGCAATAGCAGATTCCAGACCCCAAAATTCCTCCTCGAATTTCATTTAATTTAATTATTATATTATTGATTTTTACATTCTATGAGATTTCCTATATTATATACTACCATTTCGAGATCTGCTAAAAGCATCTTCCACCACTATACAAAGAAGAGAAGAAGAATGCAATACATAATAAATTATATATTTCCCAAATTTTTAGATTAAAGTTTGAAAACATCAACATTTATTTGTACTTTATACAAGATTAGTCAATTCTAATTTTCTATCGCACATTAAATAGAATTAATCAATGTTCATCCCAATAAGGTTTTGTGATGCTAAATATGTGCAGCCTTGTCTATATTTGGACAAACATCAATTCAAATAAATTTATTGACATATCTATTTTGATAACTTGACAAATAAATAATGTTTACAAAAATTTTCAAAATAAGAAACTGAAAAAATTCAATGGTTTTTGAAGAAACAAAAATGAATAAATACCTGTGGAAGGCACAAGAATTCCTGTAAATTGGACCTCGAGGAACATAATCAGAATCAAGATGAGAAGAAGAAGAGCAGTTGGTGTCCAATAAAGCTTCTTTAATCAAGGATCTAGCCATGGAAACAACTGCTTCTACCCTCTCCATTTTTGGATCCTGCTCCATTAATTATGAACAGATTTTAAATAAAATCAACTAATTAATAAATTACATATTGAAGAAAAAAATGGAAAAGAATACCTTGGAGTGTGAATAGAAAGACTTGGAAAGATTGAGAGACCAATATGGCCATTGATAAGAACTGTAAGTGACAAGTAAAGCGAGAAGAAGAAGAAGAATGAAAGCCGGGATGGTGAAAATATATGAATATCTAATCAAATGGGTTTGCTTCATTTTGTTTCAATTTTTTCTATGTCTCTCTCTTTTTCAATAAGTTTAGTGTTTGCCCGTATTTTATGCAGTATCTATGTAATTTGGTCTGCTAATTTAATGCTTGCCTGCTCGTATCCCATCCCTCTAATTAAATTAAATTAAATCAACGCATTTAAGGTTAGTTTGGAATTGCTTTCCTATATTTTAAAGCTTCTTCTCCATTCTTTCAAAATGGGTACCTTGACAGGAAGTTTTTCTATATTAAAAACCGTGTTAAATTCATTTCCATTTTTGTGCATGTATAAATTGAAATTTCAACTCCATTAATCCATCATACCGTGTGAAATTCACTTCCGTTTTTATATCTATATAATATTGACCTATAAATGAGTGTGTTTGGTAAAAAGGTGTTAGGCCCAATAATAGATTACGAGAAAAGATAATAGTAGCAGAATGAAAAAGACACAAAGATTTTTACGTGAAAACTCCAAATGAATTAGGGAAAAACCACGGGACCAACTCTGAATAATACTTCACTATAAAATAATAGTAGGTAAACCAAGAGATTACAAAATAGTGGCACACAAGTGTTTCCCAAAACCTCACTATTTTCTCTCTTACCCAACTCTTAGGAACCCATTTCCTAAGTTTATATACACAGATTATATTCTTATATCTGTGTTTTTTCAATCTGTGGCTGAAATGAGGCAGAATGCCTCTCTATTTATAGGAATTGAAAGACGCGTGAAATGCTGTCTTTCAATTCCTTTAATTGCGCCACCAATCACCACCGAATTCGGTTTGTATTTTTTTCTTTTTCTTTTTTTTTAATTTCAGTGGGTCCCACATTTGAAGGGACACCGCTCAACAAATATCTCCCTCCCAACTATATTGTGGGACTCTCCATCCCGGTTGCTTTGACACACTGATCAAACTTTTCTTTTGGAACGACCTTTGTCAGCATATCGGCAGCATTGTTGTTTGTATGAATCTTCTGCAACTTGAACTCTTTTCCTTCAATGGCAAGTCTGAGCCAATGATACGTTACGTCAATATGTTTTGTCCGCGCATGATACATAGTATTCTTGCTCAAGTCTAGTGCACTTTAACTATCACAATAAACTATGTAGTCTTCTTCTTGCACACCCAATTCTTGAAAGAATCGCTTTAACCAAAGCATTTCCTTTCCTGCTTCTGTTGCTGCAACGTACTCTGCTTCAGTTGTTGATAATGAAACACACTTTTGTAACCGCGACTGCCATGAAATAGCTCCCCCTGAGAATGTAAATTAGTAACCTGATGTAGATTTTCTTTCATCAAGGTCACCAGCCATATCCGCATCTGTGTAACCAACAAGTGCTGGCTTTCCACCTCCAAAGGTTAAACATAACTTTGAAGTTCCTCTCAGGTATCTAAAGATCCATTTAACTGCTTCCCAATGTGTCTTCTGGGGATTTGACAGAAATCTACTCACAACGCCAACTGCATGAGCGATGTTTGGTCTTGTACACACCATTGCATACATTAAACTGCCGACCGCTGAAGAATATAGAACATTTGACATATCTTCTCTATTTTTCTCCGTTGAAGGGTAGGATTTCTTACTCAAGTTGAAATGAGCGGCAAGTGGAGTGCTAACTGGTTTAGCATTCTTCATATTGAACCTTTCTAGTACCCGTTCAATATATTTTTCTTGCGATAACCACAGCCTGCTGGACCTCCGATCTCGGATAATCTCCATTCCAAGAATTCGCCTTGCCGGTCCCAAATCCTTCATGTCAAACGCCTTAGATAAATCACACTTCAACTTACTAATCATTTTGGCATCTGGCCCAATGACTAGCATATCATCAACATATAGGAGAAGAATGACAAATTTTCTATCAGGGAATTTCTCGACATATACACATGGATTAGCTTCTATCCTCTTGTATCCTTGATTCACCATGAAGGAATCAAACTTTTTATATCATTGCCGCGGGGCTTGTTTTAACCCATACACACTTTTCTTCAAGCGACAAACCATGTCCTCCTTTCCCTTGACCTTGAAACCTTCTGGTTGTTCCATATAAATTTCTTCTTCTAAATCCCCATGCAAGAACGCGGTCTTTACATCAAGCTGTTCTAACTCAAGGTTCAAGCTTGCTACAAGACCTAGCACAGCTCGAATGAAACTCATTTTCACAACTGGTAAAAAAATCTCGTCAAAATCGATACCTTTCTTTTAAGTAAAGCCTTTGACAACCAATCGAGCTTTGAATCTCACTAGGTTTCCATCATCTTTCTTCAGCTTGTACACCCATTTTTTCTTGAGTGTTCTCTTCCCTTTAGGAAGTTTTACCAGCTCGTACGTGTCATTCTTCTTTAAAGAATTAATCTCCTCCTGGATGGCCTTCATCCAACAATCTTTATCTTTACAAGATTGCACATCTTGGAAGCTTTTAGGCTCCCCCTCATAAGTGATTAAAATATAATCAGAACTAGAGTATTTTATAGATGGTTAGCGTTCTCTGACTGACCTCCTTAATTGAGGTTCTTCTTCTGGTAGAATGGGGTTCTCTGGCTCCCCCTGCTCAATACCTTCTTCATTCGTATCTTCATCTACAATCGCATCTTGATCCCTCACAACTGGCTCTTCTTCTCCATCTTGTTCTGATTGGTGCATTCTTTTTTCTGTGGCATCATCTGATAGAATGCTCTTTGGTGTTATATCGATAGCACCGTCACTTGTAGATCTTTCACCGATGATATCATTCTCGTGAAATACAACATCTCGGCTCCGTACAATTTTCTTTTTCACTGGATCCCATAATCTGTAGCCGAACTCTTCATCTCCATAACCGATAAAAGTGCAAGGAACTGATTTATCATCAAGCTTTAGCCTTTGCTCTTTAGGAACATGCATAAATGCCTTGCAGCCAAATACCCTCAAGTGAGAGTATGAGATATTTCTACCTGTCCAGACCCTCTCTGGAATATCAAAATCCAAAGGTGCTGAAGGTAGTCGATTGATAAGATAGACAGCAGTATTGACAGCTTCTCCCCAAAATGACTTAGGTAAGGTAGCCATTTTGAGCATGGATCTAACTCTTTCGACAATGGTACGATTCATTCGTTCAGCAACGCTATTGTGTTGAGGTGTACCAGGAACTGTCTTTTCATGCCTGATACCATGTTGACTACAGTAATCCTTGAACTCCTTGGAGATATACTTGCCACCATTATCTGTGCGTAAACACTTCAATGGCACTCCAGTCTCCCTTTCCACCATTGCATGGAATTGTTGAAAGTGCTTGAATACTTCATCCTTTGTGCGCAGCAAATAAATCCATGTCTTCCTTGAAAAATCATCAATGAAGGTAAGAAAGTATCTTCTTTCTCCAATGAATTTTGTATCCATGGGACCACAAACATCAGAGTGTACCAGCTCTAACTTATTATTTCTCCTTCTAGAGCTTTTCTGAAATGAAACTCGATGTTGCTTCCCAAATAAACAGTGATCACACGGGTTAATTTTTCCTTTGGCTAATGGGATGAGGGACTTCTTAGCCAGTATATTCAACCCTTTCTCACTAATATGCGCCAGTCGCCTATGCCACAAATTTGGTGAAGCATCATCTCCAACTGTATTCAGTTGACTCACACATATTGTTGCGTGCGTTTTGTATAGCGAGCAACACAATCTTCCTTTCGCCACCACCAACGATCCTTTGGTGAGTTTTCAATTTCCATTGCATGTATGATTGTGATAACCTTCCTTGTCCAATACACTAACAGACAACAGGTTCAACCGAAGATCTGGAATGTGTCGCACATTTTTAAGTGTTAATGTGCATCCAACACTTATCTTCACGCAGATATCACCGATTCCCACCATTTACGAGACACTATTATTTCCCATTTTAATAGTAACATAATCGCCTGCTTTATATGTAGAGAAGTATTCCCTTTTTGAAACACAATGGTATGAGGCACCAGAATCTACAATCCACTCGGTATCTGCATCTTCAACATGACAACAATCTGCATCATGAGATACTAAAGCCACCTCTCCATCTTCTTTTGTGACTGTAGCAGATGTATTTTTGTCATTATCATGACTTCGGTTTGCATTCTCTTGTTTAAAGAAACGACAGTTCCTTTTGAGATGGCCCTGCTTTCCACAGTGGTAGCATGACCTCTTCTCCAGGGACTTGGATCTATCTTTCGATTTTCCATTCCCACGACCTCTACTCTTGCTTCGACCCCTGTTTTCCGTGATAAAGGCTTTTGAACTGGTACTGACAACGTCTCTTCTACGAAGTTCTTCATTAAGTAGGCTATTCGTTACCATAGACATTGTTACCACACCATTTGGAGCTGAGTTACTCAGTGATACAATAAGAGTATCCCAGCTATCTGGTAGAGTTTCCATCAAAAGACATGCTTGCATCTCATCATACAAGGACATACCGGTGACTGCTAACTCACTTATGAATCCTTCAAAGCCGTTCAGGTGTTGTGTGATTGATCGTCCCTCTGTCAGTTTCAAGTTCATGACTTTGCGAATCATGAACACTTTTCCTTGAGCATTTTTAGCCTCGTACATATCCTCTAGCTTCTTCCAGAGAACTTTGGGATCTGTTTCGTTCCTCACGTGGTTGTACAGGCTAGCATCTATCCATTGGCGTACTGTACCCAATGTCTGCTTCTTCAACTTTATCCACTGCTGATCTTTCATATCCTTCGGCTTTGCGTCGTCACCCTCAATTGGATCATACAAATCTTTGTAATTGAGCTAGTCCTCCATTCTGGATTTTCACATTGAATAATTTGTATCCGTCAATTTGATCATTACACCGTCATTCGCCATGTCAAAAATTTAAGAATGGCAAAATTTTACTATTCGCGAATTTCACTATTCACATAAATAGTGACTGTATATGTGAATAGTACTGTACACCTAAATAATACTTGTATATTGGAATAATAATAGTATGCCTCCCATATACTTAAATAATATTATTTATAAAAGATGGTCTAATAGTATTATATATGAATACTATTATTTAAGTTACTATTTTACTATTCACTCAAATTGCGTATCTGCTACGGTTTTTTGAACGAATTGCGCCACCGGATTTATCGTAATTTTCTCGTCGTCGTGGTATATTTATTTTTGAAAAATATATTCACAGATTTTACTGATAAAATAACATTCGGCTCTGGTACTATTTGTTAGGCCCAATAATAGATTACAAGAAAAGATAATAGCAGCAGAATAAAAAAGACACAAAAGATTTTTACGTGGAAACCCCAAATAAATTAAGAAAAAACTACAGGATTAATTCCGAATAATTATCTACTATAAAATAATAGTAGGTAGAAGAGATTATAATTTCTTGAAAGTCCATATTTACGCTTTTTCATTCATTTATACCATCTTCCCAAATTTCCAATGTGAATTTCACCTAATTTAATAATTCAACTCTTCTCTTCTATTCTTCTTCAACCGTCTCTTGTATTCATTTTCAACTGAATAAACACTAAAGTCGATTCATATGGAAAAACTAATAAAATCATCACATTAATTATAACAACCAGTTTAAACAATAAAAAACAAGAGAAGATGGATCAAAACATTGGCATGATATCTCAAAAGAGGAAAATCGCACACCTTATTCAGCTTCGATAATCTAGGGAAAATCATCACCTCCAACTCTTCTCTTCAATTTATTACTCCTTTCTCTTGAAAAACGATTTCCTCTTGCCAAAATTGCTCTCTTTATTCAGCTTCCATCATTTGCAAATGTACTCAACTATTAAATGATCTCCTCTATTTTTTTTAAGTGTCTATCAGGTAACTATGTGTTGAAATTTAAGGCAACAAACAAGGCTATTGGAATTTGATCCTTAGATTAAAGAGGTTCTGAAATTATAAATTATGTCATTTAGCGTTTCAACCTAAAAATTGACATAAGCATAGGCTCCATGATGATCGTTACTATTAAACTTAAAAATTGAACTGCTTACACTTTTATTATTATTATTATTCCTAACACGGAGCAATACTATTTAGAAACTAATTTTAGAATTGTGAACCTCAAATTTCATTGAAGCGTCTCTAAATTATGTAACAAAAATTAATTTGAACGATCTAGATTGAAGTAAAGTAGAAAAAAAAATGAAGCATTAATTACACGTAAAGTGTGATTGATTATATGGATCTTTTAACATTATAAAATTCTATCTAAAATTATACACTTATTAATATCAAATAATTATACACTATTTTAAAATAGTTTTCCTTCAAACAATCTTAAATATAGCCATCTTTCTACACTTATTTTATATTATTAAGTTATCACACTTTCTAATTAAAGTACCCATATTCTCTTAATTTATCTTCAAGTGTCACATCAATCTTTTATCTAATGCACCAATTTCTCATTTAATCCATTCTTGTATACTTTTTATTCACTTTAACCATCTTCATTTTACTCGCATGACTAGCCTAAATACTTTCATAAAATTTTTCTTTCACTATTAAATATATTTTTCTATCACGACTTTTATAACTCAACCTCATTTCAGCCATCCTTGTGTGAATTACAAATCAAGGCAAATTATCTATGAAAATGTTATAAAAGAACTCACGGATATTATGTTATATTGTAGCTAGTTAATTCTTTCCGCATGCTATCAAAATATATAAAGGAGACTGTAAAAATCAAACTAATTATATATATATATATATATATATATATATATATATATATATATATATATATATAAACAGCTTATAAATTAATAAAAGTAAAAAAAAAATTATATAAATATCATATAGTAGTTATATATAGTAAATATCTAGCAATTATCTATAGTTCTGATGGTTAATTGGAGCCCAAATAATAGAGAACTAAAAGCCTCTGTATGAAATGACGGGAAATGATTCTTTAAAATAACTTTAAAATAAAGTTAGAGAGAGACAGAAATAAAAAAAAATAAGAGATTGAATTTTATTAAAAATTATAATGTTTAAAATATGACGAATGAATTAATTCGTTGGAGCGTGTGATGACATGAAACTATAAATTTAGTTTATGAGCTCACTGCTCGGCACGTGTATGTTTGGACCATCTGCATCTGCCACGTTAAGTAAACTCACCTCTCAAAATCTTCCGTTTTGGAAGTTACAGCATCAAATTCACACTCTCCATGCTCAAAGTTCCCTTCTTTTTCTTCATATTTATCATTTCTAACTCATCTGTTTCCAATTTCAAATTTCAATCTTTCACAAAGCTATGAGGGTTCCTGTTGGATTTCTTGCAACGTTTTGGAGTTTTGTTCGCTTTCTTCCCTTCTTCTTCTTGCTTCTCATATTGGGCCTTGTTAAAGGTATATATATATATATATATATATATATATATATATATATATGTGCACATCATCTGTTTGTTTATATGCTTCAATGGGTTAATGCCCTTTTTATCAATAAAATCTTTCTTTTTCGTCCACAGCTGCTATCATTTGCCCATTTGCACTTTGTATTATAGTGATTGGTAACTCGGCAGTTATAATTGGGCTATGGGTTGCTCATTTTGTTTGGACTTTTTACTGTGTAGGAAGGTATATATGCTTTCTTACTTGTTTAATTTTCACTATGTTAATCTTTTTTTATTTATTTCATTTTGTTTCCCATATTGTAGAACTAGGAGGATTGGGTTGGTTCTGAAGATAGTGGTGCTGTTACTTTTGCCCTTGCCATTGGTTGTATGGCCAGTCATTGGAATTATAGGAAGCGTTTTGGGTGGGATTGGATATGGCTTTTTCAATCCTCTTATGGCTACTTTTGAGGCTGTTGGGGAGAGTGTTAAAGACAAATTCTACCATTGTTTTTTGGTAAGTTGTCATATTAATTAAAAAAGTTCTCTGCAATTTAGTAGGAGTGTTTTAAAATGATGAATTTGTGTTCAGGATGGCTGTGAATCCACCATCAAAGGGAGCTGCACAGTGGTTAGAGATTTTACTGATTTCTGCTTCCATTCCTACTTCTCTTACATGGATGAACTAAGTGATAAAGTCCCAGAAGATGAGGACCCCATGGATATCAAGTAAGATTTTTTTTTTCATTTCTGTATTTCATTATAAAACTATGTTGGCACCTGAAATTTGACTTGTGTTGAGAATGTAGTATACGGCTTAAAATGTTATTTCCCCCTTTATGCATTTGCAAAGCATGGCAACATTTTCATTCTTCTTATCTTAATTTGTACATAGGTTGTCGAAATTGCCAAGCTGTTTGTTGGTGATCCTAATAGCAGTACCAGTAGATATGCTTCTAATTACAGTAGTTGCATTGTGGAAAAGCCCTTATATGCTTTTCAGAGGATGGAAGAGACTATTAGAAGACTTGATTGGTAGGGAAGGTCCATTCTTGGAAACAGTTTGTGTTCCATTTGCTGCTCTAGCCATTATTCTGTGGCCTTTGGCTGTTATTGCATCAGTAATCGGTGCTATCATATCCAGCTTTTTTCTCGGACTTTACAGTGCAGTAATAGTCCAACAGGTCTGTGCTGTTAGTTAGCTTTCATCAACTTTCTCTTTTGCTTTTCCTTTTTTCCAAGTTTAAAGAGATCGTAATCATCCCAGGAAAACTCGCTCAGGATGGGATTTTCTTACATTATAGCAGTGATTTCTGAATTTGATGAATATGTGAATGATTTGCTCTACTTGAGTGAAGGATCGAAACTGCCCAGGTAGATTATCGGTATGCAATGTTTTTAGTTAATGTGTTCGATATGTTTGCTGTTTTTAAACTTTTGCACATGTGTGTGACAGCCAGGCCTAGATATCGAAGAAGCATGGATCTCAAAACAGAAGAGAGCCATAACAGTTCTTCAAAGACCAGAAGAGAAAACTCAATGGAAGCCAAACTATCATCAGAAAGATCAAGAACACTGAAGTGGGCCGTTCAACAATATAAACCTGTACATGTAAGAATCTTTAATACTTATATTCTGGCTAAATACATCTTTACCGGCCCAAATGGCCTATTGCTCTCCTTAACTTTTCAAAGTTTCTCTTAGCCCCCTGAACCTGACAAAAATGCATCCGTTTGCCCCCGTCAGCTTCTGATTGGATAAAAAAGTATCAGAAAAATGACATTTATGAATGTCAAACCAACAAGAAATTGACATGTGGCATTCAGGGCAAATTGATGCACTTTTGCAATGTTCAGGTGGCTAAGAGCAACTTTGAAAACTTCAGGGGGCAGTAGGCCTCCATTTAGGACAAGTTAATGCATGGAAAGATGTCTCTGGCCTTATATTATCTATGAATATGTAGATTAAGCTTCGAATTTCACAGGTGTGGGACTGGTTATTTAAATCTTCAGAGGAGAATGGTAGAGAACTCCTTCAGGAAGGGATACTAAATATCAAGGACATTGAGGATTGTCTTGTTAAGGGTAATTTTAGTAAGTTAGATGTCAAACTTCCAGCTTGTTCCCTTTTACAGTGTCTGCTCGCTTCTGCAAAATCCGACTCATCTGGCTTGGTGATCTGTAGGTATTTTCTGATATTTTTCGCGTTCTCCCTAATTCATATTGTAATCACTTGAACTGAATTGTGCAGCTGATAATGCAGAGCTAACTAGGTCTAATGCACCAAGGGATAAACTGTTCGAATGGCTAATTGGACCGCTGTTGATCATGAAAGAGCAATTAAAGAAAATGGATTTAGATGAAAATGAAGAGAATAGCCTCAGAGGTTTAATTATAAGAGGCCAAAATAAAATCCCTGAAGAGTGGGATGACACTGATTTTCCATCCAAAGACAATGTCAGAAGGGGACAGCTTCAAGGCATAATTAGAAGGTAATTTTTTATAGGGTCTAATACATCGAAACCCTTGAACTTGGCCCATTTGCCCCATTAACTTTTGAAAGTTCCAATTACTCCTTTGAAACACTGAAAAATGTATCAGCTTGCTCTGAACATGTTAGCTTCTGGTTGGTATCACTTTTCAAAGATATCAATTTTCTTATTTTTCTCTCTCCAACTAGAAGCTGACACGTGACATTAGGATGTTATTTGGAACATTTGAAAGTTCATGAGGCAAATGGGCATTTAGGGTCAAGTTCAAAGTCCTGACGTGTAAGGTGTATATTATGATTTTTCGATTGTTGATACATGTCGAGACTGATTCGACCTGAATCAAACAGGCTAGTTGAATGACTAAGTTCAGTTTTATAATCATTTTGATTCATGAGAATATTGAGTTGTGTTTTCTTTAGAACAGATTGGAAGGGATTGTAACTATGATGACTAGAATACCAACTTTTCGCCGGCGTTTCATGAACCTGGTGAAGTTGTTGTATTTAGATGCAATTCAGGCCAACGGTATGTCTGATCAGATCGGGAAAGCGCTGAAATCCAAACATTCAGTCAAATTTCTGATTAGGGATGGAAGCCGAAAAAGAGATAAAAGAGATGAAAATGAGGAATCACACAAGGCATTTGATTCTCAGGTGTAGGACCTTTCAATTTGTAATAATTCAACTTTTGTTATGTAAATGTGTATATATATACAATGGTTATAACATAAAGGGGCATATAATGAAGAGGGTAATTTTTACTTTGAATTAATTGCATATTGGAGTCACTTTAAGACAACATGATAGACAAACTAATTGTATTTACTAATAATGGAAAAAAGGTAGTTTCTCTTATCCCTTGGATTTCGTCTCATCTTTTCTTAATTACCTCTAGATAGAGAGATTTTCTCCTTTACCAGCTAACTGTCCTCTTTCTTCAATCACACAAAAGAAAAAAGGAAATTAAATCCAAAAAATTCACAAATTCGAAAGTAAACAGATAAAGTAATATTCAATCATATTTCTGCAAATTCTTTTCTGTTTCCATTCTCTAAATTACAGGTAATATTCAAGTTTTTCTACATTTGATAAGAAATATATTGTTATGGCAACATTGGATATGTGAGTTAATAATAACTTACATATGATGTTGCTTTTGGAGATGAAACCTTTTTTACAATTTGCATTTTTCTGAATACAAATCTGTGCCACATCAATTGAGAGCCATGTCTGTAGGATATCAAAACGCCGGAAATCAAGTCCACAAAACAACAGAAGATCCTAAAACCCCGCAAAGCACGGTTACCTGCATTTATCAGGCAAATATATCAGGATGTTGGTGTAATGTAACGGTTTTATGGTGCAAAAACCTGATAAATCACTCTCTCAACCTCATCTTCAATAACCCTGAAGGCGGCAGCATTTTTTACAGTTGCAAAATCGACCTAAAGCCTTGGCTTTTCTGGAGCAAAAAGGGCAGCAAATCATTCGATCTCGAAGGCTGCCAAGTCGATATCCATTGGGACCTTCGATCTGCAAGATTTTGCGGTAGCCCTGAGCCGTGTAGCGACTACTATGTCGCTTTAGTTTCTGAAGGAGAGGTTGTATTACTTTTAGGGGATAACAAAAAGAAGGCTTACAAGAGGACAAGAGCAAGACCCGCTCTTATCGATCCTATCTTGTTTCACAAAAAGGAAAACGTTTTTGCTAAAAAATCGTTTGCTACAAGAGCGAGGTTTGATGAACGGAAAGAGGAACACGATATTGTTGTAGAGAGCTCAACGAGTGGGCCCAAGGACCCAGAAATGTGGATTAGTATGGATGGACTTGTGGTTATTCATGTGAAGAATTTGCAGTGGAAATTTAGAGGGAATCAAACCGTTATGGTTAATAAGCAACCGGTTCAAGTTCTATGGGATGTCCATGACTGGTTGTTTAATACTCCTGGAACGGGTCATGGGTTGTTTATATTCAAACCTGGAGCTTCGGATACTGACGAGGAGAAAGATAACTGCTCTCAAGGTGCAAATAGTGATAACAGTGACGGGAGCAACTTTTTTTCGACGAGAAGTGATGGGCCAACGCCTGAATTCTGCCTTTTTCTCTATGCATGGAAGATAGAATGAAAGGATCTTGACCTTTTGAGCTGTAAAAATTAATTAAGTACATTAGCTTAGTTAAATTGCTGTTTAATTAGTTGATTTCTCAGATATACAGTATCC
This sequence comes from Euphorbia pulcherrima, assembly GCA_947683365.1. Taxonomy (NCBI): domain Eukaryota; kingdom Viridiplantae; phylum Streptophyta; class Magnoliopsida; order Malpighiales; family Euphorbiaceae; genus Euphorbia; species Euphorbia pulcherrima. The sequence continues at coordinate 76,963,760 of CANTUS010000001.1, read as the reverse complement.
ACTCTATTTTCCCCCCTCTTCACAGGAACTCATACTGATTTCAGTTGGTCTAGTTAACCAAAATGTATATAGAGAAAAAGAACAAAAAGGTAGAAGTGTATTAACATTTGAATGTGAAGACCCAATTTCTAGAAACCAAAGGGAATAGAATCATAGATATAATTATAAACAATGTCAGAGTTTATCGTCTTTCTAATGTTATTGTGTTCTGTAAAGATAATCTATTTCCATACATCATGTAAATGCTATGATATTTGGACTCTTCAAATTAGGAGCCGTACCCATGTCCAACACGTATCATGTGGACACTGATATGGAATATGTGTCGGACACTCCAAAAAACTCTCGCACACTTTAAAAATATGTATGTAAATGATAACTATAGACATCCCAAAGAAATAAAGCAAACTTCTTATATATTTAGAGTTTCTAATTAGTTAAATTCCCTAAATATCTAAACTTGCTATACAATTGAATATAAATTATTAATTAATATTCATCTTATATATTTAGAGTTCCTAAATAGTTAGAATCCCTAAACATTCTTCTTTCTTCTTGATTTGCGGTTCTTTTATGTTTAGTTTTCTTATCTACCTTTTTCTTTTCTTCTACTGTATTGACTATTATTGGCTTTGTTGCAACAAAAAATTGCATATATACATACATATTTATGAGTATTTTTTAAAGTTTTCTGTGTCCCCGTACCCGATTCCGTATTTAGGACAGGGGCCGCTTGTCCAAATTCTTCCCACTTGTTGTACTGGGTATTCAGATCCGTACCCGTATCGGATGCTCCTACACAAGTCCATGTAACATAGTGTAAATGTCTACCAAGTAACAAATCTTATGTTACGAAACAATATAAAAACAAAAAATTTGGACAGTTAAGTACTCTAATAGAGAAAAACTAAATCATAATATCACCTTCCAAAGAATTTCAGTACTGAGCTAAAATTCGAAGAAGGAAACTTTCATCCAGTATCCAGGAAAGTAGGAAATTACATAATATAAGAGTGCAGGGACCTGGTAAAGATTGAAGGTAGTTTCTGAGAACCTATTCATATATATATTGAAAAAGAAATTAATGGATTCAACCACAAAGAGTCACTGTAATAATACCGAATTTATCAATCATTGATTTCACACATAATAATCATCTTTAGATAGCTGCATCTAGAAATGCTAAAGAATTTTAAATCTTGTTCTTAAAAATCAGAAATTTAACCATTTTGGATGTGATTGACAATAAAAGAAATCGCAGTTTACATGTATCTTGCAAAAAAAAGAACCAAAAACTTTTCTGTTCCCTGATGTCACCCAATTCATAACATTCTTTTCCAAGGAACTAAAAAAATCTATACATAAAATAATATGAATTGAATTGAATTGCTTCAAAAAGAATCTTTCTGTACACACCCTTAAAGAAATAGCATGACTTAGTTGAGATAATATAAGGAACTCTGTCAGTAAGGAGGAGATAATTCCCAATAATCGAATTTAGTTCCCAGTACCCAATAGAAATGAGAGGATAAATAATACTAACAACAAGACTCCAAGAGTTTTTGTACCTGTAATATAGAGAAGAGCACAAAAAGGATGTAATTTTGAAGGAACATAGATGCAAAAACAGTTCCCAGGAATACTCTGCGGAGAAAACAAATTCATATCATTTACAAGGAAGATTCTTCTAAAACAGCATAAGCAATAGTTTGACACATCTGCTATTGTACATCGCAATATGAGAAAGCAACTTCAGCGATATAGCCAATTTTCCGTTAGGATTTTACAAATCCTAGTCACCAGGAAAGAATATGGCAGATGTGCCTCTTTAGAAGACATATGTTCAAGCGTATTCTTAGGGGGCCTTTAAGTGCAAAAAATGAACCAATGGCAACCAACAGTGAATCAGATAGCAAATCTCTGAGGCACAAGCACCATACCTGGAAGAAACACGGTGAGGAAGTGAATGTAACAAACACTCGAGCAGCAACAAGGATGCCAAAGTACATCAGAGACTTTTCAGAAGAGACATTGCTAGTAGCAGACTAAAAGTTACCAGGCAAATTCCTCACTCCTTTGAAACCCAGAAACAGCAGTTGGCTCAATGCAGCGGCCATATATTATTAATCCATTACAATGCCCGGCAAACATGGGTAACGGGAAATCACATTGAGTGTGAGAAGATTTGAAGTTTTTCACCATGGAAAACAACCTACCAAGTTATCATTCTTCAGCAAGTAATATATACTCATTACTGTTAGCATATGAAACTTGATGAACATGGCAAATCATGTATAGCAAGGTCCATAACTCCATATCCCAGACATACTGATATCAACACTGAGCAGCCATCAGAATTATAGACTACTGGGAGGTAAATATGAAATAGTGAAAGCTGCAAGAATGCATCGTTGAACAAAATCCACCATATTACAATAGGTGCCATATTGCATTGCCGGAAAGTCTTTGAGTCCAAAAATTCTAGGTCAAAATCATATCACTTCACCATAAAAAAATCGAAATTCACCATATCAAAGCGCACAAGGTGTGGCATATTAATATTGGTATCTAGTATAGATTATAGTAGCTTGAAGCAACGAAAAAAAATCAGCAGACACCAGAATTTCCTTCTTTTACTCTGTTATAGCATCCAATTTAAGTAACCATTGAAAAAGAAGAGAGGATCGGACCATTAGCTAATTGGAGATCCAGAACAAAGTGATAATTTGTTCCAGTACTGTGAAACTGAAATTAGAATTAGGAGTAGGAAGTAGAGCTTACACATTGAACGGCAGATTCCAAATCAAAGCGTAACGGAAGAATCGGAGTCCTGAGAAGCGGCATAAGCGTTCCAATCAGAAAGCATCGAGGAAGAAATTGAACTCTTGTTGATTCTGAATTGATATAACGCCCTCTTTCAATGAAAATAATAAACGTTTTTTTAACGGGTCAGTTGCGACGATGAATAAGCAATCGTCGCAAATGCTTAAAACATTTTTATATGATACACTATCGAATAAATGGTCGATAGTTTTCCTTTTCCCCAAGTCGGAGGTCTTGTACCGCCAACTCGCTGCTATAACCATTTGCATCATCAATTCCACTGACAGCTTGAGGGCAAGTATGAAGGTGGCTCCAACGATTATACTCCTTTTCAAGGATTCCGATGGATTCTCTTTCGCCATAGCTAGTGCTCTCCACCCTCCACCCAACTCCTCTTTCCGCCGTTTGTAAGTCCATCCTTCTTCTTTCTTTTACTCACTTCTTCTCCGTTTTCATGCTCTTCTTTCTTCTTTTTTGTGCGTAACAGAGATGGGTCATTCGAGCTATCATTAGACCAATATGGAATCAAAGATCTTAGAGCGGTTGGCAATTTCATTCATTTCATCGACACTGATGGCATTTATCAGGTACTATGTTTTTATTTAACGATTTTCTGTGAGAAATTGGGCGTTTCAAGATTTTCTGATATATCTGGTTGATCTTAGGTCTATCATCTGCAAGATGATGATGATGATGCTCCATTTGAGCAGCTTTTTGAATGTTAGTTGTTAGATCTATTTCTTTTTTTAGGAGTTACTTTTCTATTGATTCAAATAGCCGTAATGATGGAGATTATGCAAGTGGTTGGAACTTGAAAGAGCTTATTTGGGGCATGTAGCATAGAGTTTGTTTGTTTCTATGAATGTTTACCTAATTCCAGAAATATGCTATACTGATTACTTGGTATTTAGCCAAGTGCCTCATTTTTTCTTCAAGACATGTATTACACTGTTTGCTTCTAGCTTGTATGGAAGAAATGGGCCGCTCGGTTTAGCCAAAACCGAAGGACACAACTCAATCCGTTATGCAGATGAGTTTGAACATTATCTCTTCGAAAGAGATTAGATTCTAGTTATACCACTTAAGAGTACTTTTTTTCAGTAGACTGTCTTTAGGACCAAAACTTTCTATTGGCCATTGTTGTACTAATTCATTTTGTACTTGTAACATCCTCTTCAGTTTGGTTTTCCTTTGCTGTCTCTATTGTTACTTCAAATGTCTGTTTTTTCAAAAATGGACATCATATGTGTCTAATTTCAAATTTGCAACAAGTTTGTGACAGTACTATACTCATGTTCTTGATTTTCTGCACAGGTGTCAGTATTGATACTGGAAAAATATGAGCCTCCTACCTTGGTCTGTGCTATAACCAAAGTTTTGACCGAAATAAGAGATGCTTCATCAGCGGTACCAACACTCATAGTTCCGTTTGTTGGAATGTCATCAAAACTTAAATGGGAGAGCACAACCTCAGTACAGAATGATGCCAAATTCTCACATTACAGTGTTCAAATAGGTCCAGAAACAGAGATAAGTAGGGCAATTGCTACTAGAACACAAAAGCCACCAGCTTCCCTGCAAATTCACTATGAACCTTTAGCCTGCTTTTTGCACTTGGTCCATGTCTTGAACTTGCCAGCTTCGATTCTTATAGGGAAAAGAGGTGATGGCCTTTCAGATAAAGCTGCTGGCAAAGAGCTAGAGGTAGTATATCTTTGAGTTTATAGTTGATGACAAAGTTTAGAATCTCTACTGTTATTAATGTACGGAACCCTTGATACTAAAATTTTTTATTTGTAAATTTTTGCAACTTTAGATTTTTATATAGAAGCTTATTATCAATGTTAATTCTGCAGATACTGTATGAAATGGGAGAACTTCTTGAAAACATTGTTTCGTTGTCCTTCTTGAGGGAAAAAGTCACATGGAGGCCAGCAAACACAACAAAGGTTAGTAAGGAGCCGTGGCGAGCATTGTATGGTTGATTTAGATGTTTGAGTTTTACAAGTGATCTTCTGCACTTTGTTGTGGAACTTAATCTTGACAGCTTTATGCTTTTGAATGGCAAATCAATTTCACAGAGATTTTGGGATTCTTGTTATAATTGCATACATTGTAGGAAACTGAGCTTTCAAGCATTCAGTGATGTTGGGTTGGTATTGGTTTTCCACCAAGGGTGAAGTAAGTCGGCTGGCCCATTTAAACGCTCATTTGAAGTTGCTTTTTCCATCTGTTTTTCTAAGAAGCATGCACTCCTACTTTTTAAAAACCCATGAGAATAACAACTGCAAACTCTCACAAACACTCCTAGGTTCTAGGTAGGTTTGTTAATGTGTCCTCCAAACTATTTCAGTTCAAAGAAAACTAAATTAACATTTCAACTAAAATTTCATGAGCAATGAGTTTGATTTCCTTGTATAAAGAAGTCTAAAACTTATTTACTAGTATGGTGAAATGAATATATTTCAAAATAACTGAAAATAGCTTTGTTGTGAAGTACTAAACCCCTTTCAACATTTATGACATGTTTGGTTCATGTAGTACTATTTCATGAGAAGTTGATAATTGGCTTTATTTTGAAGACAATGAATGGATTTACTATTTTATGGGATTCAAGGCTCCAGTCACGTCCCCAAAATAATTTGATATGTAGCATATTTGTAGAAGAGATAAACTGAAAAAAAATAGAAGAAAGATAAAAACAGACTCGTGCCAATATTCGAATGGGGGACATGAATCAGGGACAACAGATTTGAATCCTATTTCATGAGTATGGGTGTTAACGAGTTGAACCGAGATCGAATAGTGCAGGCTTGGCTCGGCTCGTGAACATATTTGCTCGGGCTCGGCTCAGCTCGGCGCTCGTCGAGCTTAGAAAAATGAAGCTCGGCTCGGGCTTGTGAAAAGCTCAACTCGAGTTCGCGAGCTCACGAGCCTAAAAGAGACCTAACATATATAGGGTTGTAAATGAGACGAGCCGTTCATGAACAACTCAGTGTTCGGCTCGATAAGAGCTCGACTCGACTCGTTTTATAATTGAACAGTTCGTGAACATGTTTTTGGGCTAAAATAATAAATGAGCTGAACATGAACAAGTCCTAGCTCGGCTCAACAACTCGCGAACAAACTCGATTAGAGGCTCTTGAACAAGTTCATGAATATGCTCGATTAATGCTCATGAACTAACTCTATTATAATTTTCACATAATAAAATATTTATAAAGCTATAATGAAACATCTTTTTTAAAATAGTTAATAAAATATTTTGTATTTGTGATATAAACATTTAGTTTACAGTCCAATTTATGGCTCGTATTAATAATACTTGTTAGCCCATTTTATTCCCGATGAATTAATTCATGGTATAAATACTTAAATTAGGGTTAGATATCTCCCTATTTTGTATTGCAACCCCTAGTCTCCACAGAATGGACGAGCTCGAAAATAGAACCATAAACCGTTGGAAGAGACATATCTAATATCTCTCAAACGTCAAACTCTCTCTTATTTTTGTTCTTGTTTTGTTGAATTGAGAACATTCTGGATATTCTGTATGTTGTTTAAGGATATTGTGTTATTAATTTCTTATTTTTTTTGTTGAGATATTATGATATTGAGAATTTATTTTTTTATATTTTGCTATTAATTTAATTTGTGAACAAAAATAAAAGAGCTTGTTCATAAATAAATTAATAAACTGTTCACGAACAAATTAAATGAGTTGTTCGCGAACAGCTTGTGAACAAACGAGCTCGTAAATCAGCCGAACACGAACAAGATTTTGAGCTCGATTCTAGCTCGGCTCGACTCGTGTTCGATTAAAAATTAAATGAGCTGAACATGAAAATACCATAACTTGGCTCGACTCGGCTCGTTTACAGCCCTAAACATATATGCACTATTGCAACACAAAATAAAAGTGTTGCCCCTAAGTGTTTCAACTTTGATGATTAAAACTGATTTATAGCAACACTAGTTAAAAAAAGGATTGCATCAGTAACATGACATTTTGTTACACTTTTTTCAAAAAAAATATCGGAAAATACACTTGCAAAAAAAAATAACGCAATTTTTTCGCGCTTAAAGAAATACATAATTGTAAAAAATTTAAACTAACATCATAATATTTTTACCATGATCCGTAATCACTCTTATTTTATCTCTTTCTATGTTCTATCCTATGCAATTCCATATTCATCACCACTCTTACAAAGAATTAGTAAGTTATTTTAAATAATTATTTTATGAATAATTATTGTAAATGAGTAATTTTTACTCACCAATCATATATAATTAATTTATTTTTCACTAATTTATTAACTATAAAAACTATACGAACATGTTTGCTAGCTTCCGAGCCGAACCTTAAAAGGCTTGATTTGGCTTGTTAATATCTCGAGTCGATCCCGAACTCGAGTCGAGCTCTATCGAGTCAAACTCTGACCGAGCTTTGACCAAGCCGAATCTCGAACTGTTTGTGAGCCGCTGAGCTTGTTAACACCCCTATTCATGAGTGGTGGAATATAATTTTTTTCATTTCATCTATAAATAACTATTTCGAGAAATGTAGAGTACAAAATTCTTTTATTTCAGTAACTATGATGGATCCAAGATAACATTCTATTATATTTCTTATTTTTTCTTATTTTTTATTTTTTATTTTTTATTCTATTTCTGTAAAATAGTCTTTGGTGAACCACAAATTATGAAAATTGATGAAGCCAATTTGTTCGCAAGTATGTTTTAGCATTTATATTCTTATGTGGTAGATATAAAATGCTAATGGTAGTAACCTTTTCTCTTGTTCTTGATTTAATTTCTAATTTTATCCGATTGAAAGTTTGGTGAATCGATTAAATAAATTTTAATCTGACAGTGTATTGCGACTTCAGAATTGTCCAAGTAATCCCCGTTTTTCCAACAAAGATTGAAATTTATTTTTCTGAAAATGTTGAATGGTGAAACTGTTAAGAAGATGTCCAGTAAGTTTGCAAAACTGGACAAGTTTGAGGGTTAGGATTTTCGAAGATGGCAGAAGAAGATCCATTTTCTGTTGACAACACTGTGAGCATGGGATTTTGCAGTCCCTCTCGCGAGACGATGATGACGTGTACCCGATTTTAATGCCTCATGATAAAAGTTCTCTTTAGAATTTTTATTACCAATATAATATTCCTTACGAATTTTATACTTGGTAGAATTCAGTTCGGCGTGACCAAATAACGCGTTCGGTAGGAGCTTGAACCGATGATTTACACCCAAGTTAAAATATACCCATTAAAATATAATTAAAATTCAAAAAGATATCTTTTGACCCACTTTTAACTACTTTTGACCGCTTTTCACGACTTTTTAGGCTCCTGGACCCGCTGGCTGTCGGCATGCCAGAGACTGATGCCACTAGTGGCGTCAGCCATGCCGCCGGCGGTATCACCATATCGCCGGCGGCATCATCCATACCGCCGGCGACATGGCCCAAAGCGGATCCCTGCACAGACAGCCTTTCTGCCACTTTCGGGGGAATTGATCAAAAAGGTCTCGAAAACCACCCCAATTTGCCTATAAAAACACCTTAGGCTTTGGGGAAGGGTAAGAAAAAAAAACCATCTAAGGTTAGAAGTTTAATGTTAGAATGAGTAAATAGATTTTAGTGAGATAAGAATTAGATAAGGTAGGAAAAAGGATTCTAATCCATTTTTTTTCCTAGTTTTTCTTCTTTGAACTCTCTGATTGTGAGCTTAAAGTCAGTAAATCCTGTAGTTAAAATGAACTTAATTGGATTTAAAGACCCAAAACTCTTAAATTTACTACTAAATCATCGTAACAAGCTCCCCGAAGGTGTTTCTTTTCGATTCACCAAGAGGTGGATTCAGGACCCCGAGGTAAAAATCCTGAGTCTCATAGCTCTTTGGCATTAATATCATTGATTTGTGTTGATTCTTGTTGATTTGTGCTCATTTTTGGGCTCTCGGTCATTTTTTACTACTCCCTACTGCTGCTGCAAGAAATTGAGGTCGCTAGATACATCGTTGATACCGTCAGTGGCATCACATTCTCCAGAGACTTCACTTTCTTGTGGGATCCTTTCTTTATGGTGCTCAGAAAGCCATGTAACCTGCTTGTATACTAATGTCACCTGCGACACCATTGATGTCGTCGGCGGCATCATCCATGCCGCCAGCGACATCAACCATGTCTCCGGCGGCATCATCTGCATCGTCGGCGGCATGACTTTCTAGACAGCTATTTCTATTTTATTCATTTCCGACCTAGTTTATTTTCCAAAACTAGGATATACAGTGCAACGATGAAGGTCCAAAACCTTCCAAAAACAGACCCCATGCCATAATAAATGGCATTTTTACTAATAATTCGGTTAAAATAATGATCGAACCTAAAATGTGGTTAAAAATAGAATTTCTCGCAAACGCTGTTCAAATCTCATTTTAGCCATCCAACCGGGCTTCATAATATTGTATATAAAACATGTCATATCCGTGCTAACCATCTTCTGCAGGTGAATGTATATTAGCTATCTGGGCATTTTATTTATCGCATAGAAAAATGTATAGGACTTCGAAGCCGTATAATAATTTTATTTTCCGCACTTATTTTTTAATGGTTGTAAATATTTTATTCATCGCTTCAATTGCTTGATAAACGCGAAAACAACACAATAATCGAAAACACAAATAAATAGGATGGATTAAACCGATTAAGAAAGAATGAAGTATCTTAACTTGGCCAAATGAAAAATAGATAACACCATCCAAACTCAGAATCTCTACTTAAGGTATGGTCCAACCACCCGGTGGGAAAATCGTACCAAAAATTTCCCGATTGAGCTGAACCGGGTGACGACTCTGTTTTAAGTACAGGATTTCGATCTCGTATCTTTTGAGCATTAAAGTATGCAAAACCATATTGAAATCACATGACTCACATCTCCCCGTCACTTTTAGGCTGCCTCCGAGCAAAACGTCGCCCACTCACAGTGGCGACTCTGCTGGAGAGATAATCTCTTGAACTTATCTTTTCATAAAGTTTAAAAGATTTTGATGATGTATTGAAATCATTGGCCAGATTAAAACTTCATTCTTTTTTCATAACGTTCTATCCTTACGCGTGTAGATAGTTTAGTAATTTTTAGGTGCCCCATTTTACCCGAGAAGCTAACGAAAGTATCACTCATGCCCTGTTAGAATTGAGGATGCCTAGTGGGTGGATCACTCATTTTAACCAACATGTAAACTCCTACGATCACACCTATTTGGGGACTGGTTGAGTAACGTGGAATTAAGGTAAATGAGAACCTGCTACATCAATATCCCTGTACCAAAGCCACGCTAGAAAAAGCCTTAGCACATCATTCCTTTTGGGCCACCAGAACAAATAAAATAATTGGGACGCGCTTCTTTCGCCATTACCGGTGAAGAAGCCAAACTCCATCCTTCCAAAGAGGCGTTACGCGAGAGTCATAAGGTTGGAAGAGGGACGATTTGCGTGCTATGTGCTCCGTGATCATGCACCCCCATGCATCAGCTTCAAGAGCCAGAAACAAATCAACTTACCCTTACTACTTCCGCTTGTGGAAGAAGTTTAACAATACATGTAGGACTTTTCTTGTACCTCCATTGCATCACCACATATCACTATGTATGACGTAAGATACAAACGTCCCATGTATGTTGGAGGGATAAGCCGTCGCATTATCTCTAACCGCATCTATGTGCAGCCATACGTATCATACACTACTTCCGACAATAAAAGGCATGCATACCATCTATACCACTCATAAACCTATTCATGGTCTGATCCACTGCCTATCATTTCAGCTAGGAGGAGGAGGACTGATCATCGTACACCGGTTTGGAAGAGGATTAAACACCACTTGATTCGTCGGCCTCTCACCCCGATTATCACCATGGAAGTCAAAGGGATTCCACACACTGATTCTAGCGAAGAGTCAAATTCGAAACAAGTTCAGTTAAGCTAGAACCCTTCTCAACCAGCTATGTCTTTTCTAAGAAACAAAGGGACCCCTCCTACTGAAGAACCCTCCAACCCTACTTCCAGCTCGGGAACAAGATCCCAGCCACCGCCTGGCTTCGACTTTGCCAGTACTATGGCATAATTCCTAAATTTGGAAGCTTTTCAGGCTTCCATCCAAACTACTATTCAGGCTGCCGTTAAGCAAGCTCTAGAAGATAGAAATTTTGATCGAGTATTAGCATCCAATATTCAGGCCCAGAACGGTTCAGCACAGATGTTGGACGGTCTGGTAGGGATAAGACCTGTTGCACCTATCTTTCAGTCAATCCAGCCTATGGCAAGCCCATTCCAGTTTGGGCAAGATTCGGCCTTTCTATCAACTTCGACTGTTCCATCAATTGTACCTTTTAATCCAAGACCTTTTGCTCAAAGTTCTACTCCTCCGACATTTACTCACCAGTGCCCAGCTTCTCAGCCACTGTCCTCTTTCACTCCTTTGCAATTCATTGTAAGCCCCAAGGGTACCACCTACCCTCAAAATCCTTTTACCAGCCAGCTGACCATCCGCCCTCTGCTATCTTCGACACTCAACGACTAGGTCACGTAACCGCTAGATGTGACACCTGAGGTAGCCGCTTTTATCTGAAAAATGATAGCTTCTAAAACTGTCAATAACCAGGTTGCGTATTCTCTTTGTGCGACACCCAAAGCCCTAACTATCCCTCATAAACTAGTCAACGACTAGGTCACGCAGCCTTCGATAGTGACACCCGAGATCCAAGCTTACATCAACTGCCTCATCACCACTAAGAAATCTGAAAGAGATGAAGACTGGGTCCCCGATAATTTTACTATACCAAATATGGCTCATTATGATGGTTTTAGAGCACATGCCTCTCACATTATAATGTATGAAAGAATAATGCGCGTGAATAAGTTAAGTGATAAGGTGCTTGCTGAAATGTTTCCTTACTCCCTTCAGGGCCCTCCCCTCGAATGGTATCACACCTTGCCACAGCATACTATCGCCGACTGGAATCTTTTATCTGAGGTGTTGAAAGTGCATTATGGTTTTAATACTATGATCGAAACAACCCTCCAACATCTTGAGAGGGTCCATCAAATGCCCAATAAAACCTTTAAGCAATACTTTAATCGGTGGATGTCAACCCATGTCTTAATGAAATCCAAGTTAAGCCTTGAGAAAATGATCGTCAAGCTCCTAGAAGGGTCTCTCCCCCTGTTCCGCAAAGAAATGGCTACTGATTCTTTTCTATCCTACAAGGTTGTGTTTGAGAAAGCCGAGAAAATCGAGCGTGAGGCAGAGCGTGAAAAGGCCGAAAGAGCAGGGAAACCGTGGTTCAGAAAAAATGAAGCTCAACCCTCAGCCCTGGTATTAGCTAAGCCTAAAGCACCGGCTACAGTTCAAGCCATTTCTTAAACCTCTGTTGTGCCCCTCGCAATCACTCTGGCTCCACCAATGGTTGCCAGAATTCAGCCTCCTCGCCCCCCCTTTATTTTGGCTAACCCTTATAAGCTGCCCCTACAGGTCATCTTCCAACGTTTGAGGGAAGCGGGTTTCATATAGTCCCTTTAAGAATACAAGCCACCTAGACTTGAGGATAAGAACAACTTCTGTAACTATCATGTTTAGGTAGGACACCAAACCAACAATTGCAAAGCCCTGCTCTCAGCGATTCAATGCTTAGTTAGCAAAGCAAAGATCGTTGAACCCGACAGAATACCGAGCACTATAAATAACCGTTTGTTGAATTTTAGGGACAAGGTTGGCATGGTCCGGTCTGGTTTATCTGAAACCATAATCTTAAGTCTCCTTGCTCGGAGGCCGGACAATAATAACTCCATCCTAGTCATCGATTCGGGTCTCCCATCTTACTCGATTTTTGATCTAATCAATCAAGCCAATCTAGGGGTCAACTCTGTCCAGGGGATGGAAGTTAATCCAAACCAGCTGAAGCAAGAGAGCCGCAGGTCTCGGCCATTCGTGGTAAAAAGAATGAAGGTTAAGAAAAAAACACTATTCAGCATAGATTCCTTTGTTTCAAAGGAGGACTACTCCGATAATGATGTGGAAGTAGCTCAAGGGACCAAGGCTGTAAGCACTAAATTATTCAAGGTTGATCAAAATAACCTTTTTAACGTGGATAAGTATGAGCTGCAAGACCCAGATTTGGACTCTGAGGAACAACAGTATCTGTTTGAAACAAGAGCCACTAAGAGTGTCTTGCTCGATGATGTTCTTAACATTACTCGAAGTGGCCGCGTATATCAGCCTGAAGACCGATATCTCCGCTTAAGTAAAGACTCAGTCCTTGGTACGGTCAGAACTACTGCAAGACCCCCTTCTCCACCTCCGCCTATCCCGATCAGTCTTGAGGTTGACCCTCTTATTACCCAGCTGAAAAATACCCAAGCCCGATATAGTATCTGGCAGCTAGTAATCGACTTTGAAGGGCATTACAAGGGCTTGATTAAGCGGTTCCTCGATTTAGAAGCTAATCTAGCCACCTTAGTCATTAAGATGTGCACCACGGTTAGAGAAGGCGTTCCCTAGAGAAAAGGGCCTTAGATTATGTTCGACCATTTTGATCTTATACTTGAGGGTAGGGATCACAACAGGGTCTTGTTCATCCGAATCCAGGTCCTTGATAAGGTTATCCCGTGTATCATGATAGACGATGGCTTTGCTCTAAATCTGTGCCCTCTAAAAATCCTTCCTCATCTAGGATTGTTGGAGGAGATGCTTGAAAAATCTAGCACTGTTATTAGAGCGTATGATGATTCAAAGCGCAATGTAATCGGGACCTTTGAAGCAGAAGTCACTGTAGAAGGTGTGGCAAGCAATGTATGCTTCACTGTACTTAACATTCCTGTTACCTATTATCTATTGCTTGGCCGACCATGGCTTCATGCTTTGGCGCTGTTCCCTCCATACTACACCAGAAAATCAAGCTTATTCATGAAGACAGAATGGTGACTATAGAGGCCGATCCCGCCTCCGTTATGGCTGTTATGGAAGCCGAAGCTAGTTTAGAAAAAGGCCTTCAGATTGCCATGATTAGCAAAGCTCAGAAGTCTCCTCCCCTTTGGCACAGCTACCTTCATGCAAGTATGGGTAAACTAATGAAGAAATCTAGTTACAAGCCTGGCAGAGGTGGAGGAATACACGAGCAGGGAATTATTGAAGCATTGGAGCCAAAAATCCTTGCCCATCGAGCTGGATTGGGATATAAGCCTAGAAAAGCCTATTGCCGCATCCCCTCCTACTACGGCTACATGGTTACTGTTTGTGAAATCCAAGGCAAAAGGGCTTATAAGGGAGAGCCTGAGCCAATCGAGTATGGAGGATAAATTTGACCTGGCTTTGAGATATTTAAAGATGTCTACGACTTCGAGACTGGTCGCATGATAGTTTCGGCTGAACCCAAGCCCACTGAGCTTGATACACCTATCAATGTCATTCCTAATAAGGCTAAGGGAAAAGGTAAGATGCATCCCGAAGATGAGCCTGAGGGGAGTCGCGAAGAGTCTATCGATCCAGAAATTGAAAATGTTGTGGCAACCGTGACCGAAGGTATGGCGCTGCTGATGAAGAAAGGCTGGAAGGGTGGGAGAATCGGAGAAAAAGATGCTATGATAGCAATAGTAGGGAAGATCGCCAAGGCTCTCACCTAGAAAGCCAACCTGTCCGGGGGACCATCGCTCACCATTGCCCAAAAGACCGCTCTGGAGCATGACCTGGGTGCCATTTTGACAGACAATACAGAGGATGCTCCTTCTATTGATATTGCTACTGAAGCCCCTCTGCCTGTGGAGGAGGATATGGACGATGTAATTCTTAACATTTCTGATGTGTTTGATGCGAACAATGCTGCTTACGAGGATTTTAATGCAGTGAATAACTCTCATTCTGCTTACTTGTTTGATGTCTTTCCTGATGGATCCATGCATTTATATAATAATACGCATAATGTTTTTGGTATTAGTGATACATTATTAAGTGAAATAAACCTAAGTACAGATGAAAATCCTAAAATGGTGACCATTTCCAAAGATTTAACTCCCGAGGAAAAAAGTGAGATCATAAAAGTGCTTAAAGATCATGTTAACGCTTTTGCTTGGTTATGGGAAGGTATGCCTAGGGTTGATCGATAAATTGTCGAACACAGAATCCCAACTGATCCTAAATTTTGGCATGTCAAGTAGAAACTCCATCGGTTAAGACCAGAATGGGAAGATCGGGTTAAGGTAGAGGTTTCAAGGTTGATTAAAGCTCGATTCATCGAAGAGGTGGAATACTCGACTTGGTTGTCCAACATCGTCCCAGTTCCAAAGAAAGATGGTAGGGTCCGGGTCTATATGGATTTTCGAGATCTCAATAAAGCCTCGTCGAAGGACGACTTCCCACTCCCACACATCGATGTCCTGATTGATAGCGCAGCCAGGGCAGCTATGTATTCATTCATGTATGGGTTCTCGAGGTATAATCAGATTCTGGTTAACATCATTGACAAGGTTAAAACAATATTCATCACTGAATGGGGGGTGTATTACTATAAGGTAATGCTGTTCGGGTTGAAAATTGCCGAGGCCACTTATCAACGCGCCGTGACCGCCCTTTTACATGACATGATCCATAAAGAAGTGGAAGTGTATGTGGACGATATAATTGTGAAGTTCGCTGCTCGAGAAGAACACTCTACTATCCTTAACAGATTCATGACTCGAATTGAAAAGTATAACATCCGCCTAAATCCAAAGAAATGCGTGTTTGCGGTTACCTCCAATAAACTGTTGGGGCACATGGTTAGCCAGAAAGGAATTGAAGTGGATCCAAACAAAGCTAAAGCCATCATGGACATGCCTCCACCTAAGACGGAGAAAGAAGTCAGATCCTTTTTAGGGTCCTTACAGTATGTTAATCGGTTCATTGCCTGCCTCACTACTGTTTGCAAACCCATCTTTAAGCTGTTAAGAAAATAGCAACCCGTAGTATGGAACGATCACTGCCAAATGGCGTTTGATAGAATCAAGGTGTATCTTGTTGATCCACCCATTTTGACACCCCTCTATCACAGGGAAACTGCTCATCCTTTATCTAGCTATCGAGAAAACTTCTATCGGGGCCATGCTTGTCCAGGAACATGCTGATAAGCATGAACGTGCCATCTACTACTTGAGCAAGAAGTTATTAAATTATGAAAGCTGGTATTCAGTTGTGGAAAAGACCTGCACTACCATGGTTTGGCTCACTAAGAAGTTGCGACATTATTTCCAGTCCTATCGTGTCCAAGCTATGGCTAAGATTGATCCGATAAAGTTTCTTTATCGATCCCCTACTCTGGTCGGCAAATTGTCTCGATGGTTACTTCTCCTATCTGAGTTTGACATTGAGTATGTAACTCGAAAGGTCATTAAGGGGCGGGCCGTAGCCGAATTCCTAGCTAATCAACCCCTCAGCTCTGACTATAAGGAAAATTTAGAGTTTCTTGATGAGCAGCTCACCTCTGTTACAATCCTTGACGACGTCTAGACAGTGTACTTCGACAGTGTTGTGAACCGCCGGAGAGTAGGTCTCATGGTCATCATCACCACGCCAGATAATGAGATAATCCCGTTGTCCGAACGCTTAGAATTCACTATCACCAACAACAACGCTGAGCATGAAGCTTGTCTGCTTGGCCTTGAGGTTCTCCTTCAGGTTCAGGCCAGTCGTGTCTCTTTCATCGGAGATTCAGCTCTGGTTTTCTATCAGGTTATCAGAGATTGGGAAATTAAAGGGGAATCTCTCCTTCCTTACGTCGAGGCTGTCCACCAATTATCTGAGAAATTTACCTCATGCTTGTTCCGCCATATCCCTCAGGACGAGAATAAAATGGCTGATGCTCTCGCCACTATTGCATCCATATAGGAAAGACCTCAGCAATAGCGTATCCGCCCTTTGGTTATGTTGTGCACCAAGATCCCATACCACGTTCTATCGGCTCCTCTAATCCTCGCCTTTTCATCCAAACCTTGTTGGTATTCTGACATCGTCCTGTTCCTTCAGACCGGCCAATATCCCACGGGTTCTTCTGACTCGGATCGTACCGCCTACGATGGCTCGATGTCCAGTTTCGTATTTTAGATAATGATCTATTCAAGTGCACCAGTGACGGCTTGCTTCTCTATTGCAATAACTAACTCCGAGGCCCAGAATATGATGACCCAAGTCCATGCCGATAACTGTGGCCCTCATATAACGGTCTTGCTCTCGCAAAGAAAATCCAATAGTTAGGGTATTTTTGGCTCACTCTCATAGCCGATTGCATCGCCCAGGTCAAACAATGCCACCTATGCCAGGTTTATGGGGATATGCAGCATCTGCCGCCCACCGAACTCTATCATTTATCCACTCCTTGGCCATTCTCGGTATGAGGGATAGACATAATTGGTGAAATCCTTCCTTCTTTAACAAACGACCACAAATGCATTATGGTAGTAGTAGATTACTTCTCGAAATGGGTAGAAGCCGAATCCTTCACCAATGTCACCGCCAAGCAGATGGCCAAATTCATAGAGAAGCATATCTTCACCCCGTATGGACTCCCACACCATATAATCTCGGACAATGGGGTACAATTTCAAGGAGCAACTACTTCTCTAACCGAGAAATACGGGATCGAGCACCATAGATCTTTCCCACACAGACTACAAGCTAATGGAGCTATTGAGGCAGCTAACAAATCAGTAAAGATGATTCTTTCTAAGATGATAGCCAGCTACAGGGATTGGGCAGATAAGCTACATTTTGCTATTTGGGGATATCGCACCAGCATTCGCACCCCGACAAGCCAAACTCCATTCTCCCTGGTCTACAAGATGGAAGCCCAGTTGAAGCTCAGGTGACCTCCTAAAGAGTTGCTCTAGAGGCTAAATTAAAAGAATCTGAATGGACTCAGGTGATATTTGAATAGTTAAACATGATAGACGAGCAGAGGTTAAAGGCCCACGATAACCTCCAGATGTACCAGTAACGTATGGCTCGATCATATAACAGTCGGGTAAGACACCAGAAGTTCCCCCTAAAGGCTGGTGATCTGGTCCTTAAACAGCTGAAACATTCTACCACTGATGTGAGGGACAAATTCAGGCCAAATTGGGAAGGACCATATGTGATAAAGAAGGTGCTTAGCAAAGGGGCAGTTAAGCTTATGGACATGGAGGGGAACGAGTTTGTGAATCCCGTGAACCAAGATAGGCTTAAGCATTATTATATCTGATTCAAAAGAAATAAATTGAAAATGCGGAACACAAAAAAAATATATTCATGATAATCACCAGCCTTTCGGTCTTTTACTGATCGAGCAAAAATTAGGGTGATACCCGACGATTGGTATCCTGCAAACCAGCCGTGCAAAAATTAGGGGATGAGTCGAACCCACTAGATCAAAAACCCAAAAAGGGTGATCTAGGCAAAACTTAGGGCGTGTGAGCAAAGAGCGAGTGCCTTCTAGAAAATCGATCTAGCCTAGTTGGCACCGGTAGTTAAATCAATTGGAATGTCAACCAAACATCGTGTACTTTATTTTATCTCAATTAACGAAGGTATCTCTTTTGTTGAAATCTAAATGCTTTTACTTATGTGAATCCTATATTCATAGGATTAAGACAACTCTAGCAAGCTTTGGACAGAGTTCATTTTATTCCATATCAAATGCAAAAAAAAGGGTCTGATAGGTCAGACAAAAGCTCATCTCAAATCGAGATTCCCGCATCATCATTATAGTACCTAGAGATCCGCCTCGATGTCGCAGTAAAGAGGGGCTCCTCCCCCTGCTCCGTATGCTCCCCCTCAAGGCGAGCCCACGACTACTTCTGATGGGTCGTCAAGCATCTTATCTCAGCAACCCATTCTCTATAATATGTGTCGGTCTCGATGGTCTCCACATGATCATAATCCAGAATCTCAAATACAGCTTCCCTGGACCACTTTTCTCAGATATGGTTGACCCACCTAGCCTTGTAGATTCCGATCTGATTATGGGGCAGTTTGATTGGGATCCTTTGCCTCTTGCCGTACTGATGGTACAACCGATAAGGGGTGTAGAATGAAGATCTCTCCAGACCTATCAGCTGAACACAAGCCCCTCAGGATTCTATAACCACGTCCTGGATCCTCTACCATGGACTAACCCACTGAACCTGTGCGTTAGTATACCGCCCCAAAATAGGCACCCAATCATCATATGTCAGCTGATCGAAATCGGCCCTTATAAGCCCCCTCTCCCTCAGATGAACGGGTAGGTACCTCTTTGGATTCCCTCGTGGTGTTTCCCACAACCTCAGTTTCTCCATCAACCATACCTGTAATTTGAATAGGGGTAAGGATCGAGAAATAAAATGTGCAAAATTGAGAAGAACAAAAGGTACTGGTAGCAATAAGAGCTAATCTCCGATAAGTGCCGGATCATCGGAAGTAGCATCCATGTTTAGTAGAACCTCGGCCAACCCCATAGCTATGGGAGAAGCCCCTGTCGATATAGGACCGATAGGTGAAATAAGCTTGAGCAGAGCAATTGGGCTCACTCCGCACATAAACTCTACCATAAGTAGTAATGCCACCATGGATGGCCAAGCAAGGTGAGATCGGGGCGCCCCATGACACCACTCTAAAAGTGCCCCGAGCGGAAACCCAGGTTTGTCAGACAACCGGGACAAAAATGGATCCACAAAGTCCAAATTCCATAACCCTCAGGGAATTCCGCCCGCGCTAAAATAAAATTCCGGCAACGCTAGGGTCACGCGTTTAAGACATGGTACCCCTAAAATAGCGTGGAACTTTTCAAGCAAGGGGCATAGCTCGAACGATGAAAATTGGAAGACGTGGTCTATTGGATCCCAAAAAGATAGCGCCGCTCGAAGGAACTCGCGGCTTACGGGCCACGCCGTGATATATCGAAACCCTCAAAGCCTGAATTTTTCAAGCTTCTTCCAATCCGCATTTCCCAGACTTTGTAGAAAACCTCGTAGTTGTTGATTGTGGGTTGCCATGACAGGAATTATATTTCTGGAGAGGTGATGCCGCCGGAGATGTGAGTGACGTCACTAGCAATATGAACCAATTTAGGCAGTATCAACTGATACCGTCGGCGATATGAATCAGTTTGGGCGATATCAACTGATGCCGCCAACGATATGAGCTTTAAGACAGCCCTGTCTATATTATTTTAGCTGATTGAGTGTGGGCGATATGGGTCATGCCGTCGGCGGTATGGAAATAATTTTCCAGCGACATCAGAAGCATGCTTTTCATTACAGAGTTGTATAAAACCTGTAAACAATCATGTAATCCATTTTCAATACCTGTTCAACTGCAGGTCATTTTTTGAAGTAAAAAATCCCGAGGGCACAAACCATTCAAAAATACGGAATATCTAGCCTACCAAAGAAAAACCAACAAATCCGAATTATTCCAACCCCAATGTATCTAGGGTACAAACCGAAATCTGAAAAGCAAAATGAAAATATAAAGCTAGGCATGCCCGCCACTGCCGCCCGGGTGGGATAAAACATCCTCGGGGCTCACTAGCCAATCACTAACCTCATCCTCATCTTCCTCCCTATCTTCCATCATAGGCACACTGCTGGACTCCTCGATCGCAATAAATAGGCGTTGGCCGGCGGATATCTTTACTCCCCTACAACTGGTGCTATCGGGGTGCGCACGATCTAAATTTTACTTGCTCCTCTGCTCTTAAGTAGTAGCCTCCAGTTGGCCCTCAAGGTCACTCACACGACGCCGGAGGTGTATAGTCTCCTCCTCATATCTCCATCGAGCTGCATCGATATCTGACAAGGAAAGGGCCAAGAAATCCTGCAAACCCAGGAAAACATCAATATTGTACTTCATTCATAGCATTCGTACATGCATTCTATCTTATTTTGACATAAATAAGGAATGTACCTGAATAAGCAGTGATTGCCTGATAAGCGTATCCCGGAGAGCAAAATTGTTCTCTATAAGCTGCTCCACATGGCTTCGCACCACCTAAAAAATCCAAAAGGTGAATCATTAAACACCTGCACCCAAGGATAAAAAAGTAATTATCAGGCCTTACATAATTGGTGTTTTCTGACATAAAGATTGGAGCATGTCGGCTCGAGCCTACGTTCCTAGGGAGGAACTCACCCCGAGAATTTATCAGCAGGAACTGGGTCTCCAACGAGTTGACCAGATGCCCCTTCATGAAATTTATACCCTCCGGTACACCATAATGTCGCGTCCCACTTTGGTTGTCCTATCCTCTCTTCCTCGCGGGTTCCTAAAAAACATGAAAGACACACATAAGTGACATTCCTAAACTCAAACGATTGCAAATCATGCATATAAATGCAATCATACCTTAAAAGAGCGCTGCCCCCCTTAGGACATTGGCGCACTCCCACCAGCGGCATCCATGCCAGCCTCATCCTCCTCCTTGGGCTCGATCCCAACATCACCTTCAATCTCCTCCTCTTCCTCCTCATCTTCCATAATGCCTTTGAGGCACCTTTTCTCCCCCTCCAGCCTTTACTTATTATGATACTTAATCGTATCATTCCTATAGATGTGGGGACACAAGGGGAGTAGGCACTGCTAGTACTACTCGTAGAGGCTAGGGACGCTAGGGATCACTCGATCGTTCTCGTTGATATAGTCAGCTTGGTAGGCCTCGGATGTAATCACTAGATGGGGCCACCATAAGCCCTCGAGAGGATCAACAGGCACCGGTCTATCGATGACCGGGCTAAACCTCCAGCCTCGGATGCGCTCCCCCAAGTACCACTGCTAAGACAAGGGGCACTCCATAATAAATTGATAGTTGTCCACCTCCCTCCTGACCCTCGCGACCTTTGACAGATTCTCCACCCCATCAAATGGGTCTAGGATAAGCTGCACCAACAATCAACCAAAACAACTGATATAAGTTCATAAACGCTTTTTATTTTGTTCTAAATAAGGACTAAATCAAAAGATCGCATACCAAGCTCGACCGCACATTCCTCAGGGCCTCCCTATACTTGGTAGGATACTTGGCCTTACCGCCAATACCCTTCCACCAGTGATTGAGAAAATAGGAGCCCAGCGGCATGGTCTTCTTAAACTTGACCGGCGAGAGGATTTGATGCTCAAAAGCCCAATCATGCATAAGTAATAATTAACTAATTCAAAAAAGCATCCACAATAAATGAGACATGCACAATCAAGAAAAATGCTTTCGAAAAGATATACCTAGAGTAGTAGATGGCAGAGGCGAAGGGCTTTCACCTTCTTCCGGGCTCCCACATCTAGCCTATAGTACAGCTGGGGCAAGATGGCCCTCGGTTAATTCTTCCTCCTAATGCCCTCCACGTCCTCTATAGCAGATATCAACCCGTAATTGATCTTGCTCCCCGAGATCGGGAAAAACAGCACGGTGAGCAAGGAAATCACAAAGGAGCGGACACAAGCATCTCTCTCATCCCCAGGCATTGGTCCAGTATTAGTGCAACTCACCATAAGATAGCCACCCTGAGATGGGATTCAAACCAAATAGCTCCTTCACTCGTCTCACCACGGGCCTCTCGATATGGTATTTGTTTATATAAGCATCAAAGTGAATGACCTCATCCGTCTAAGGAAGCCTTGTCATAGCTACGACGTTGGAGGCCGTAATTGTCACTTCCCCGAACGAGAAGTGAAAGGTGTAGGTGGTTTCAGACCATCTCTTTATGAGGGCTGTCACGGTCGAATGGGAGAGCTTGGGCATTAATATAGGCGTGATGCAAGCCAAGTCCCCGAATCTCGTCTCGTTGATCGCCAATGCAAGTTCAGGATCCTTCTCGGAAATATGGTGCCACCACTCACCTTTAATGCCCATGCCTCCGGTATAAGTCAGTTCGTGCGGCTGTAAAAATCAAAAGCAAAATAAATAGTCCCTATTTATTTTCTTATCACTGGAACCTGATGGAAAGCTGCTGATGTCACTTCTACTAGAAGCGATGTCGCCGGCGATATCACTCCATACCGTTGGTGGCATGGATGATATCGCCGGCGACATCACTTTAAACAAAAGCAACATCACGCCTCCCTAGGCCTTTTGGCAAGGCTTGATGCCGTCGGCGACATCACTACCCGCAGGCAGAACCTGTTTTCCCCAAAATCCCACCCATTATGCCAAAACCATAAAAAATCACAATCAATCAAACAATAAGCCTAAAAATAGTGAAAATCGAACCTAAAGCATGCAATATCAGTTTGTAATCAACTATTTCACGCTTATAAACTCCTATCATGGCATGATTTCAAGCCTAAGGCCGAATCAAAACTTAATCCAAAAAGAAGAAATTTGGGTTTTACGGGATTACCTAGATATAGCAGAGGTGTTTTTCCTTCTCTAGGATCAGATTAGTGATGGGGGAATTGATCCCGTAGCCATACATCTTGGCTGTCTCCTTCAGGCTATAAGCAGTAGGAATTGAGAGAATTTTCAGCCCCTCAACGGAGAAATCAGGCAGATTCTCCCTAGCCTTAGCAGATTTTCCCCTGAAAGCCTTGGCAATTCTCTTTATAATTGGAATGACGGAGAAAATCGAAAGATTTGGAAGATGTGGAGCAAAGAGGTACGGTTTCTATATGCGCAGAATGAAGAAGAGAAAGGAGTTTTACTTCCTTTTAAACTGCCGCGCGGAATTCGAGGAGTTTTAATTTATCTGAAACTGCCCATTCATGCCGCCGGTGGTATCAATCCATACCGCCAGCGACATCACTCGTGCCGCCGGTGACATCGCCTCCTTCAATTCAAATTTTGAAATTGTTTGACTAGTCAAAACTGCCACGTGGCATTCACGCCGCCGGTGGTATCAATCCATACCGCTAGTGACATCACTCATGCTGCTGGCGACATCGCCCCCTCTAATTCAAATTTTGAACTTGTCTGACCAGTCAAGCCTGCCACGTGGCACTCATACCGTCGGCGGCATAATTCCATATCGCCAGCGACATCATCCAGGTCACCGGCGATATCAACTACCTTTATGACTTTTTTCAGCCATCCTCCACGAAATCCTGGTTCTAGCCCTAACATCCCAGAACTACACTCCACTATCCATAAAACTCAAGCCCGACCAAGGGGCAATCACTCCGCAAAGCACAAGCCTGACCAAGGGGCAATCTCTCCACAAAGCATAAGCCCGACCAAGGGGCAATCACCCTACAAAGCATAAGCCCAACCAAGGGGCAATCACTCCTCAAAGCACAAGCCCGACCAAGGGGCAAACCTCTCTACAAGACACAAGTCCGACCAAAGGACAAACACTCTACAAGGCGTAAGCCCGACCAAGAGGCAATCACTCCTCAAAGTACAAGCCCGACAAAGGGGCAATCACTCCTCAAAGCACAAGCCCGACCAAGTGGAAGTCACTCCTCAAAGCACAAGCCCGACCAAGGGGCAATCAATCCTCAAATCACAAACCCGACCAAGAGGCAATCTCTCTACAAAGCACAAGCCCGACCAAGGGGCAATCACTCCATAAAGTATAAGCCTGACCAAGAGGCAGTCTCTCCGAAATGAAATATGCCCGACCAAGAGGCAATCTCTCTATAAAGCACAAGCCCGACCAAGGGGCAATCACTCCTCAAAGCATAAGTCCGACTAAGGGACAACCAATCTACCAAATATAAGCCTGACCAAAGGATAGCCAATCTACCAAACATAAGTCCGACCAAAGGACAACCAATCTATATAGCATAAGTCTGACCAATGGGCGATCAATCTATAAAGCATAAGTCCGACCAAGGGGCAATCAATCCACAAAGCACAAGTTCGACTAAAGGACAAACTCTCCACAAAGCACAAGTCCGACCAAAGGACAAACTCTCCATAAAGCTCAAGTCCGGCCAAGGGACAACCGATCTACAAAGCCTAAGACCGACCAAGGGGTATCCTTTCTATAAAGCACAATCTGACTAAGGGGCATCCTTTCCATGTAGCACAAATCCGACCAAGGGGCAAACCAGCCATCCATCAGGTATCATTCATATCCCTTGCTCTTTTGTGCGATCATACTGGCCTGTGGCAGCAGTGATCCCCCGAGGGGTAGCCTGAGAGCATGGGAATTTGCAGTCCCTCTCGCGAGATAATGATGACGTGTACCAGATTTTAATGCCTCATGATAAAAGTTCTGTTTAGAATTTTTATTGCCAATATAATATTCCTTGCGAATTTTATACTTGGTAGAATTCAGTTCGGCATGGCCAAATAACGCGTTCGGTAGGAGCTTGAACCGATGATTTACACCCAAGTTAAAATATACCCATTAAAATATAATTAAAATTCAAAAAGATGCCTTTTAACCCACTTTTAACCGCTTTTGACCGCTTTTCACGACTTTTTAAGCTCTTGGACCCGCTACCTGTTGGCATGCCAGAGACTGATGCCACTAGCGGCGTCAGCGATGCCATCGGCGGTATCACCATGTTGCCGGCGGCATCAGCCATACCGCCGATGGCATGGCCTAAAGCGGGTCCCTGCACAGACAGCCTTTCGGCCACTTTCGACGGAATTGGTCAAAAAAGTCTCAAAAACCACCTCAATTTGCCTATAAAAACACCTTAGGCTTTGGGGAAGGGGAAGAAAAAAAAACCATCTAAGGTTAGAAGTATAATGTTAGAATGAGAAAATAGATTTTAGTGAGATAAGAATTAGATAAGGCAGGAAAAAGGATTCTAATCCATTTTTTTTCCTGGTTTTTCTTCTTTGAACTCTCTGATTGTGAGCTTAAAGTCAGTAAATCCTGTAGTTAAAATGAACTTAATTGGATTTAAAGACCCGAAACTCTTAAATTTACTACTAAATCATCGTAATAAGCTCCCCGAAGGTGTTTCTTTTCAGTTTACGAAGAGGTGGATTCAGGACCCCGAGGTAAAAATCCTGAGTCTCATAGCTCTTTGGCATTAATATCACTGATTTGTGTTGATTCTTGTTGATTTGTGCTCATATTTGGGTTCTCGATCAATTTTGACTACTCCCTACTGCTGCTGCAAGAAATTGAGGTCGCCAGAGACATGTGATGTTGCCGGTGGTATCGCTCATATCGCTAGAGACATCGCTGAAACCGCCGGTGGCATCACATTCTCCAGAGACTTCACTTTCTTATGGGACCCTTTCTTTATGGTACTCAGAAAGCCATGTAACCTGCCTGTATACTAATGTCACCTGCGACACCACTGATGTCATCGGCGGCATCATCCATGCCGCCAGCAACATTAACCATGTCACCGGCGGCATCATCTGCATCATCGGCGGCATGACTTTCTGGACAGCTATTTCTATTTCATTCATTTAAGACCTAATTTATTTTCCAACACTAGGATATATAGTGCAATGATGAAGGTCCAAAACCTTCCAAAAATAGACCCCATCCCATAACATGTGGCATTTTCACTAATAATTCAGTTGAAACAACGATCGAACCTAGAATTTGGTTAAAAACGAAATTTCTCGCAAACGCCGTTCAAATCTCATTTTAGCCATCCAATCGGGCTTTATAATATTGTAAATAAAACATGTCATATCCGTGCTAACCATCTTCTGCAGGTGAATGTATATTAGATATTTGGGCATTTTATTTATCGCATAGAAAAATGTATAGGACTTCGAGGACGTATAATAATTTTATTTTTCGCACTTATTTTTGAATGGTTGTAAATATTTTATTCATCGCTTCAATTGCTTGATAAACGCGAAAACAACACAATAATCGAAAACACAAATAAATAGGATAGATTAAACCGATTAAGAAAGAATGAAGTATCTTAACTTGGCCTAATGAAAAATAGATAACATCATCCGAACTTGGAATCTCTACTTAAGGTATGGTCCAACCACCTGGTGGGAAAATTATACCAAAAATTTCCCGATTGAGCTGAACTGGGTGGCGACTCTGTTTTAAGTACGAGATTTCGATCTCGTATCTTTTGAGCATTAAAGTATGCAAAACCATTTTCCAATCACATCACTCATATCTCCCCATCACTTTTAAAGGCCAGGCCGCTGCCGCCGAGCAAAACGTCGTCCGCTCACAAACACTGAAAGTGGTTTATGTTCTAAGTACTCCCATGCCAAAAATCATAGAGAATGAAACTGTGGAGCAGACAAGGAAGCACTGTAAATGGGAGAATGATGATTACATCTATCGTGGGCACATTCTAAATGATATGTCTGATTCCCTCTTCGATATATATCAAAACATTGAATCTACAAAAGAACTATGGGATTCTCTGGAATCAAAGTATATGAGGATGCTTCTAGCAAGAAGTTTCTGGTTAGTAATTTCATCAATTACAGGATGGTTGATACTAGACCGGTCATGGAACAATATAATGAATTGCTAAGGATTCTGGCATAATTAGTTCAACATGACATGAAGATGGATGAATCCGTTTCTGTTTGTAGTATCATTGACAAACTGCCACCATCTTGGTGAGATTTCAAGCATACATTGAAACATAATAAAGAAGAGTTAATGGCGAGTGCCGAATTTGCTAAGTTTAATAAACCTGCTAAAATTTACGGTAGTGGAAGCATGATCGATCCCACATGGAGTGAATAAACTTCGTAAAATTATTTTATTGAATAAGAGCTGAAAAAGTAAATTAAAAGGGGGGGTTGGGTTTGAAAGGTTAATTTTTTTTTAATAAAAACTAAAAACTACAAATCAAAAATAAAGTTCAATAAAAACAATATATGAAAAACATTCAATCAAAGGCTCAATTCATATTCTTATTTCTACATTCGATCCTTGATTCAAAGATTTTTTAAATCAAATTTTGCTAAATCAGTTATAGTTACCTAGAGACGCCCCTAACAACCAATTCTCCCTAAATTTTAAATCAATCACTAGACGGTCTATGATTGACCCTAACTAAACCATAGTACTTTGGAAACGTTCCTCAGTTTTAACTTGGTAATTGCTTCAAGAAATAGGAGAACCCGATTCAAACCAATTTGTCAAGACGCTTGACTCGTTTAAGTAAGATTGTTTATTTCTTAAGGTTGAGTACCCTAATATGATACTTTACAAATTGATAGGACAATTACGAATCGAACCAATTTGTATGCCAACATTGAATTCATCCAATTGAAACAAAACGCATTTTTTGAAACAAGTAAATGAACCAAAATAACCTTTAAAAACTAAAATAAATAAATAGCAAATTGATAAAGACGGATATGAACAATTGGACCTCACAAATATAGAAATTGAAAATTAAATTATACCTTTAATTAAATTGAGAACTTAGCAAAACATAATTAAAAAACCAAAGCAAAAACTAATTATAGTTATAGTAAAATGTTTGTCCTTAAGTGTCTAAGTCTAAGTCTACCAAAAAAAGAAGATGAGTGCCTCTTAGGTAGGCTACAAAATATAAAAATAATTAATGAATAATATCCCACTAATCTGTTGATGTTGCACGTTTAAGCACCTTGTGAATTGTTCTTTCCAC
The DNA here is from genome assembly GCA_947683365.1 of Euphorbia pulcherrima. NCBI lineage: Eukaryota > Viridiplantae > Streptophyta > Magnoliopsida > Malpighiales > Euphorbiaceae > Euphorbia > Euphorbia pulcherrima. The sequence goes on along the minus strand of CANTUS010000001.1, from coordinate 76,935,415 downwards.
TAATCAACTTCATGCACTAATTAACTGCTCGCTGTTAAGTTATTTAATGTGATTCATATTATTAAATTATTGATATAGGATCTACGTTTTTAATAATTTAAAGTAATATATTTTCTATTTTTCTATCTATCATTATTATTTTTTATAATATGTTTCTTACCTATTTACCATTCTTACGTTGGATTAGTCTATAAATAGGAATTCAATTTCTTCATTTCATATATTTCAGAAATAAGAAATAAAAGTTTCTCTCAAATTCCCTCTCTGCTTTCTCTCTTTATTGTTATAATATCCTTGCATATATAGTCGATTTCCAACAATAGTCGATTTCCAACACGTTATCAGCACGAGCTTGCTCTAACCAATTGAGGATATCACCAAATAAATCCAAAGTAAGGCATAATTATTTTATTTTCTATAAATATATATTATACCTATAATTCTTAATATGTCTAATATCTAAAGTTTAGAATTTGCTCCTCTTGATGTATCGGGAAAAAATTATCTTACTTAGGTGCTGGATGTAGAAATACATCTAGAATCAATAGGTCTTAATGATACTATTATTGAAAATAATAATCTTCCACCTCAGTATAAGGCAACAACTCTAGTTTTTCTCCGTCGGCATCTTAATGAATCACTTCAATCAGAATATTTGACTGTCAAAGATCCTGCAGATCTTTGGAAACAATTAAAGGAGAAGTTTGAACACCTAAAGAAAATATCTCTACCAAATGCCCAGTATGAATGGATAAACTTAAGGCTACAAGATTTTGAATCTGTCAGTGCATACAATTCTAAACTTTTTCAAATTACATCCACATTAAGATTATGTGGAAAGGAAATAACTAATGAGGATTTACTGGAAAAGACATATTCTACTTTTCATTTGAATAATATGGTATTACAGGAACAATACAGAGCAAAAGACTATAAGAAATATAGTGAACTAATTACTGCTCTTCTCCTAGCAGAACAGAGAAATCAACTCCTGTTAAAAAACCATGAACTACGACCTGCCGGAACAAATCCATTCCCTGAAGCGAATGCGATAATTCATAATAATTTTAATGGACGCGGCCGCAGAAATGGTCGTGGTCGTGGTCGAGGTAGAGGTCGTGGAAACGGGCTTGGTAGAGGATATAATAATAACAATTTCCACCAGAAGTGGAAATATGTAAATAATAATAATAGCAATAATTTCCACCCGAAGTGAAAAAATACAAATAACCACCAGAAGTGGAATAATCAAATTGAAAGATTTGATAAAAGAAAAAAAAGTCAAGATGATGAAAATAAATGCCATAGATGCGGTATGACTGGTCATTGATCAAGAACTTGTAGAACCGCTAAACATTTGGTAAACTTATACCAAGCATCTCTCAAGAAATATGCGGAACCAGAAACTAATTTTATATTGGATGATAATACCCCAAATAATGAGCCTATTGATGTCCCCAATATGGAGATGGATGATTTTCTGTTACCCAGCACCAGTGGCAAGGAAAAATTTGAATAATTAGTCCATATATTTTGCTTAATTAATATATTGAAATTTTTATGGTTTGTTTTTGTTATTGCTGTTTAATGTACTTTTTATGCAATGTTTATTTATAAATAAATAATAATGCATCTTTCATTTCTTCAATGAAGAAAATGAATTCTTTCCCGGTATTATATGACTTGAAGGAAAATGAAGGAAATTTATGTATTGTAGATAGTGCCACCACCCATACTATTCTCAAAGAGGCAAGATATTTTAATATTCTTAAAAAGGGTGAAACTGTTGTTACCACAATATCGGGACAAACAAAAATGATTGAAGGCTCCGGAAGAGCTAGTATTATATTACAAAGGGGAACAAAATTTATTATAAATACTGCATTATTTTACCCGAATTCTCACAGAAATTTATTAAGTTTTAAAGATATTCGCAGAAATGGATATCATATTGAAACTGTGAGTGAAGACAATAAAGAATGTCTTTATGTTACAAAAATAATTTCAAGTAAGAAATGTATACTTGAAAAATTTTATACCCTTTCATGTGGCTTATACTACACATATATTAATATGATTGAGGCCAATTTGACTATAAACCAGAAGTTTATAGATTCAGATACTTATAAAATTTGGCATGATCGACTGGGTCATCCTAGTTCGATAATGATGAGAAAAATTATTGAAAATTCATATGGGCATCCATTGAAGGACCAGAAGTTTCTTCAAAATAATGAATTATTTTGTGCTGCTCGTTCGCAAGGAAAATTAATAATAAAGCCTTCCAGAAGTAAGGTTGGAATAGAATCGCCAGCATTTTTAGAGCACATACAATGTGATATTTGTGGACCAATTCATCCACCATGTGAACCATTTAGATATTTTATGGTTCTAATTGACGCCTCAACTAGGTGGTCACATGTATGCTTATTATCTTCACGAAATATGGCGTTTGCAAGGTTACTTGCTCAAATTATAAGATTACGGGCACAGTTTCCCAATTATCCTATTAAATCAATTCGTCTTGATAATGCTGGGGAATTCACATCCAAATCATTTAATGCTTATTGTATGTCGATTGGAATAAAAGTTGAACATCCTGTAGCATATGTTCATACACAAAATGGTCTAGCAGAATCATTTATTAAACATCTGCAATTAATTGCGAGAGTGCTAATTTTGCGAACAAATCTCCCTACTACAGTTTAGGGTTATGCAATATTACATGCAGCATCTCTTATACGTTTAAGGCCATTAAGTTATCATGATTATTCTCCATTACAATTAACTTCTGGCCATGAACCTAGTATTTCTCATCTTAGAGTTTTTGGTTGTGCAGTATATGTGCCTATTGCTCCACCACAAAGGACTAAAATGGGTCCTCAAAGGAGATTAGGAATTTATGTTGGCTATGAATCCCCTTCAATAATTAAATATCTTGAGCCATTAACTGGCGATATGTTTACTACACGATTTGCAGATTGTCATTTTGATGAAAGCACTTTCCCAAAATTAGGGGGAGAGAATAAGAACCCAATTTTGGAAAAGAAAATAATATGGAATGCTTCATCACTTTCTCATATGGATCCTAAATCAAATGATTCTGAACTAAAAGTTCAGAGAATAATCCATCTTCAACATTTAGCAAATCGATTGCCTGATGCACTCGCTAATCCTAAAAGAGTAACGAAATCGCATATACCAGCAGTAAATGCGCCAATTCGTATTGAGATTCCTGAAGAATAACTTACGGATAAGACTCTAACACGCCTGAAGCGTGGACGACCAATTGGTTCAAAGAATAAAAATTCTAAAAAGAGGAGAGTTATTGATAATGATGCTATTCCCATTGAGGATATAAATATAAATACACTTCCGGAAGAAGTGCAAGCACCTGCAGTGCAAATACCTGAAGCTATTAAAAATGAAGAAATTCAAATAAATTATATCACTAACGAAAGAAGATGGAATCGCAATAAAATAGTTATAGATCATATTTTTTCATATAATGTTGCGATCAATATTGAAAATGAAAACGTGGATTATGAGCCAACATCTATTGTAGAATGCCAAAATAGAAATGATTGGCCACAATGGAAAGAAGCAATTCAAGCATAGCTGAATTCTCTTAAAAAATGCAAAGTATTCGGACCAGTAGTTCGAACACCACAGGACGTAAAACCTGTCGGTAATAAATGGGTTTTTATTAGAAAGAGAAATGAGAAAAATGAATTAATAAGATATAAAGCCAGATTAGTTGCACAAGGTTTTTCCCAAAGACCCGGGATAGACTATGAGGAGACATATTCTCCGGTGGTGGATGCAATAACTTTTAGATATCTTATTAGTTTTGCAGTGCAAGAAAATTTACAGATGCACTTGATGGATGTTGTCACAGCTTACCTTTATGGTTCGCTTGATAATGATATTTATATGAAAATCCCTGAAGGATTAAAGCTGCCAGAAAAATATGGCAAACGAGAACTTTACTCGGTAAAGTTACAAAGATCCTTATATGGATTAAAATAATCTGGGCGCATGTGGTATAATCGTCTCAATGAATATTTATTGAAAGAAGGATATAAAAATGATCCAATTTCTCCATGTGTTTTTATAAGAAAATCAGGATCTAATTTTATTATCATCTCAATTTATGTTGATGATTTGAATATTATTGGAACTCCAGAAGAGATTCCAAAAGCAGTTGATTCTTTAAAGAAAGAATTTGAGATGAAAGATCTTGGAAAAATAAAATTGTGTCTTGGTTTGCAAATTGAGAACCTTGAAAAAGGAATTTTAGTGTATCAATCAAACTACACAGAAAAGATCCTGAAACGATTTAATATGGACAAAGCACATCCATTGAGTAACCCAATGGTTGTACGATCACTCGATGTGAAAAAGGATGTTTTTCGTCCTAGAGAAAATAATGAAAAAGTTCTCGGTCCTAAAGTACCGTATCTAAGCGCAATAGGTGCTTTAATGTATCTTGCTAATAACACAAGACCGGATATAGCATTCTCTGTTAATTTATTATCAAGATACAGCGTTGCACCTACAAAACGACATTGGAATGGAATTAAACATATAATGCGCTACCTTCGAGGAACTATTGATTTAGGCTTATTTTATTCACATGAATCTAAGCTTAAATTAATTGGATATGCGGATGCGGGTTATTTATCCGACCCACACAAAGCTCGATCTCAGACGGCCTATTTATTCACATATGGAGGAATAGCTATATCTTGGCGATCGACAAAACAAACAATTACAGCTACTTCCTCAAATCATGCGGAGTTAATAGCTATTCACAAGGCAAGTCGTGAATGTGTGTGGTTGAGATCATTAATCAAGCATATCCAAGAAGCATGTGAAAAAGTTACGGTCAAGGAAGGTCCAACGATAATATGTGAAGATAATGCTGCTTGTATTGCTCAATTGAAAGAAGGTTATATTAAAGGAGACAGAACAAAGCATATTTCACCAAAATTTTTCTTCACTCATGATCTTGAAAAGAATGGCGAAATCAATATTCAACAAATCCGCTCTTGTAATAATTTAGCAGATTTGTTTACCAAGGCTTTACCTTCCTCAACTTTCAAGAAATTAACTTACAGTATTGGAATGCGTCGTCTTAAGGATCTCCAGTCAACTCGCGAACAGGGGGAGTAAATACTGTACTCTTTTTCCCTTAGCTAAGGTTTTTATCCCACAAGGTTTTTCCTTAGTAAGATTTTTAACGAGGCAGTGTCCCATTCGCGGCAGATGACACATCAAAAGGGGGAGTGTTAAATTATTTGATGTAACCCATGTCATTAAATTATTGATGTAGGGCCCACGTCCTTAATAATTTGATGTAATATATTTTCAACTTTTCTACCTGTCATTATTATTTTTTGTAATATGTTTCTTACCTATTTACCATTCTTACCGTTGGATTTCTTTATAAATAGGAATTCAATTTCTTCATTTCATATATCTCAGAAATAAAAAATAAAAGTTTCTCTCAAATTCTCTCTCTACTTTCTCTCTTTATTGTTATAATATCCTTGCATATATAGTCGATTTCCAAAAATAGTCGATTTCCAACACTTGCCAATTACCTATTAAATTTGCCCATGTTTAGTGTCCACGTCAACTACTGATCATATTCTTTTAATTAAGTTTTGCCCATGAAATATTCCAACAGCTCCTCTAATCACGTCAAACTCTAAGAGTCCAATACCAACACAAATACTATTCCCTTGTCTGCCCTTCTTTCTCCTTTTTTCTAGAAATATTGCCATTTTGACCTTCTCCTAACAAAATAAAAATAAATTCACAAATTAATTTATATATAAATCAATAATATACTAATTAAGTATAAAATAAAATTAAAATAACTAATAAAATACATTTTAACAATTCCCTCACACTTACTTCTTCGCTTGTCCTCAAGCAAATTAATTTAAGCACACAAAGAGAGTCAAAGCATAACTCAACCATTAAATTACACCGATGTTCAAACTCTAGTCACAAAGAAGCATTTTCGATACTACTTAGGCCAAAAATAACTAACAAACATATGATCATAGCCAAGCTTGTCAAACTTTATTAAAGTGAAATAAAAGTCATTTTGTTCAATCCATTCAGTAGTTTCGCTCAAAAGGAATTTTCATGAGTAAGAGAAGACGATAAATAAATGATTAAAAAAAAGTCAATAAGATCAATTCATGAAAATAAAAATCATAAGCCCAAATAAAGTTTTGCACCATTTTTTTAGCCTTCCTTTACATCCCCTCGGTTACAAAGTTTTGAGCATATTTTGTCCTCTCCCACTCATTATCAATTTTTATCTATTTTGCTAATGTTGGTATACCTACTCAATATGACTCTATTACCTTATACTAGCAACTTTCAACTAGCATAAGTGGTCAAAGGCCACAAAACAATTTTTTTATAAATACTTTCTGTATAACATAAAACCATAGGAATCACAAGTATTTATCATTTAAATATCCCCTAAGCTTATTGTAAAAATTTCATGTGAGCGGAAACCACGAAAATGGGCAGAATAAATTAGCTAGATTTTATAAAAATAGAGTTATTGAAGTAAGGATGTTTGATCAAGATGTTAAAATTTCTGTCTAAGAGCATTAAAATTTTTGGTTTTCAAGAAAAGAACATCGGTAACTTAAGGTGAGGCTATGAAAAACATGAGTTGTCATTTTAATTCCAAAAAGACTCTCATTTTTTAACAAAAATTTTCACCAATTTCAGCAGCATTTAATCTTAAAAGAGATATAAAAAAATAACACAGTTAGCAGCACATGGGCACAACGAAACACACAAGGCAGCAATTGAAAATTTAAAAGTAAAAGGGAACAAGTACTGGCCTATTCGGTGGTAGTTGGAGTCCTATCCGATCTATTTGTTATGCTATTCAGATGGCTGGAATTCTGGTTCTCCACCTTGTGTTTGAACCATATTTTCTGAGTACAAAGCCCTCCATGAGATAACTGTCCGTTAGTGAACGCGAGAACGCCGATCTAAGTGAGGTGAGAAGAGCTTTGACGCTGGTTGTGAGCAGTGGGCCAAAAACAAAATAGAGGGTAGAGGTTGGAGTTTCATCGCCTGCGGTTCAAGATTGCCGGTTAGCAAACAACAGAAGGTCTGGCGAGAGTGAACAGTGGTTGTCTGATATTTGAGAAGAGGCCACGAGACAACATCGAGCTCGAGAGGTGGCGAAGACGTCACAATGGTGGTTTAGTACGGCGATCTTGATAGCAGAAGTGGGTGGCGTGAACGGTGATGAGTTGGTCGTGGGTGGCAGCGTAATTTTGAGAGAGTAAATGAGGCTGCTAAAAGTGTTTTTAGGGTGGATTTGGATTTTCTGCAGTTGGAAATTCAACTGCAGAGTAAAGTAGAAAATCATTGTCATCCATTTTAAAATGGATGGCTCTGATTTTTCAAAAAAAGTTATTTATCTTTTATTTGAAAAAATCACAGCCATCCATTTTGAGATAATGGCTGTGATTTAACAATTTCACTCTGCAGTTGAATTTCCAACTATAGAGGATCCTAATTCAATTAGGGTCAGGTAAACTGCAGTGATTTTAGTCACTAGTAAAATCGGTTAAAAGGACATAATTAGATTGGCCCAACATGCATGCAATCACATTTCATTTCCCCGTTACTTTTTATTTCTTTCCATTAAAGTTCAGGCTGCATCTTATACCTGCAATTCAACAAATTCACAAATTAGAGGTGGAACTCAATTGCAAACAAAAAAAAAGAATATAATAAAAAACATGAGATTACTTTTGGGTTCATGAATAAATTAGAAAACATATATTTCAACGGAAAAATTAGCTTTTTTAATTTATCACATGTAATCAAAAAAGTAATCTATTTTATTGAAATAAAATACTAAAACTAAAAACAGAACCTTGAAGCAAGAATACAGTAACTAGCCTAAAAAAATAAAATAAGGAGTAGAGATAGTTCTAATTTATAGTCTTAGTTGGACTTGAAGCACTGTATCTTCTATTAATCCGGGTTGTCTAAGACAACCTCTTCAATTTGAGCTTTGAATCTGTAGTGCTCTTTGAATCGAAACAATCCTCCTGAATCAAAACATTTGAATTACAATGCATCATCCTCTTTGGTGCCTTCTGAATTCCTTCAATCTTCTTTTTATCACTAAATATTTCTTTCACCTGTGTAATCACATCAAGTAAATGGATTTTTACCTTTGTCTTGGCTTTCAAAATTTCTTTCTCATCGTAATCTTTCTTCGACTTAACAAACCTTACAGGAAAAGGTGAAAGTATAACAATAGGCTCTAGATCAACAACTTTCCTTTTTTCTGAAGATACCTACTTTTGTTCTAAAATTCTGACTTTAGGTTCCAGCTCATGGCTTACCTTATGCCCACAGTGCGGCTCACGAGAAGTTGGTTTCATCATTATGGGAAGAATATCAATTCCTTTCTTCTTCCTTGTGGAATCTCTCTTTTGCTCTGAGTTTTCAACTTCAGATTCCAGGTCGTCATTTACGTTATGCCCACGCTGTGTCTCACAAGGTTCATCCTACAATAATTTTCCATTTTGCAAAGTTAAAACATTATAGTTCTGTTTAGGATTTACCTCGAGTTGAGATAGCAGATGTGCTTGAACCTCCAACTTGCTTAAAGTAGTTTCTAATTGAGAGACTTGAGTTTCCAAGATTTTGAATCTCGTATCTGTGGCCTGCTGAAATTTCAGATTGTTAGCAATGAGAGTTTTTATAGCATCTTCAAGCGAGTTACCTGAGTTGTCTTCGTTCATGTTCACAAGTCTTTGTGGTGGAAATTGGCCTTGATAGTGAAAGTTGGATGGTCTAGGTGCATAATTGAAGTCCGTGTGATCCTTCCAATCGGGATTATACATGTTTGAGTAAGGACCATATCGCCTTGGAGGTTGATATTCACATCCAAATGCATTCATATACTCTCCCTCTTGAAATGTTGGGAAAAATTCAATAGGAGGAGTTGGATGGGTGTAAATTTCATGCACATTGGTCTGTTTAGATTGACCTGAAACTAGACTTTGAACCATAACAGTTGGTTTGGAAATTTGAGATTGTAGGGAATCGGCGCTTACTTCATTCACGAACTTTCTCGATTTAAATATACCTCCGAGCTGTTGTTTGCTGCCATATTGTTAATCACTATGTTTTCAAGGTTGTGTTCTTCTTCAGAATGGATTGTTCAGCCACTTTCAGATCTGACAAGCTGCAAGTTGTCTAAACTAGAAGATCGAGTAATTTAAAAAATAAAAGATTACAAAATTTAATAAACACTCCCCGACAACGGTGCCAAAAATTGGCGAGTGTCGAATTCGCCAAGTTTAATAAACCTGCTAAAATTTGCGATAGTGGAAGCAGGATCGATCCCACAGGGAGTGAATAAACTTCATAAAATTATTTTGTTGAATAAGAGCTGAAAAAGTAAATTAAAAATTAGGGGTTTGAAAGGTTGATTTTTTTTGTAATAAAAACTAAAAACTACAAACCAAAAATAAAGTTCGATAAAAACAATATATGAAAAATATTCAATCAAAGGCTCAATTTATATTCTTGTTCCTACATTCGATCCTTAATTCAAAGATTTTCTAAACCAAATTTTACTAAACCGGTTATAGTTACCGAGAGATGCCCTTAGCAACCAATTCTCCCTTAATTTTAAATCAATCACGAGACGCTCTATGATTGACCCTAACTAAACCATAGTACTTTGGAAACGTTCCTCAGTTTTAACTTGGTAATTGCTTCAAGAAATAGGAGAACCCGATTCAAACCAGTTTGTCAAGACCCTTGACTCGTTTAAGTAAGATTATTTATTTCTTAAGGCTAAGTACCTTAATATGATACTTTACAAATTGATAGGACAATTACGAATTAAACCAATTTGTATGCCAACATTAAATTCATCCAATTGAACAAAGCGCGCTTTTTGAAATAAATAAATAAATAAACCAAAATAACCTTTAGGAATCGAAATAAACAAATAGTAAATTGATTAAGACAAATATAAATAATTAGACCTCAGAAGTATAGAAACCGAAAATTAAATTATATACCTTAGCAAAATGTAATTACAAAAACAAAAGGCTAAAACTATTTGTACTTGTACTAAAATGTTTGTCCTTAAGTGTCTAAGTCTAAGTCTACCCAAAAAAAAAAAAGATGAAGTGCCTCTAAAATAGGCTCCGAAATATAAAAATAATTAATGAATAATATCCCACTAATCTGTTAATGTTGCACGTTTAAGCACCTTGTGACTTGTCCCTTCCACCAATCAACTTCATGCCACTAATTAACTATTTACCAATTACCTATTTAAATTTGCCCATGTTTAGTGTCCACGTCAACTACTGATCATATTCTTTTAATTAAGTTTTGCCTAGAAATATTCCAACAGCTTCTCTAATCACGTCACACTCTAAGAGTCGAATACCAACACGAATACTATTTCATTATCTGCCATTCTTTATCCTTTTTTCAAGTATTTTTGCCATTTTGATCTTCTCCTACAAAATAAAAATAAATTCATAAATTAATTCATATACAAATCAATAATAAATCAATTAAGTACAAAATAAAGTCAAAATAATTAATAAAATGCATTTTAACAGTTGAGTTTGGTTCAACTTGGCAGTCATTTTGGCAGTCATCTTAGGATCAAAGAATCCTTAAGGGCTTAAGAGATTGACAATAATCCTGAGAGCAAGAACCAAGATGGTTCCGTTTCTGTAAACATGGTTGAAAAGGGTGGATTTTCTAAGAATCCAAACAGTGACAAAGGCAGTAAACGTAAGTTTAAAGGAAACAACAACAAGTTCTCCAACAAGAAGCCTAAAGTGGCGTGTTGGAAGTGTGGCAAACCTGGTCATTTGAAGAAAGATTGTCAAGTTGGTAAAGGGAAAAACAATTCTGATTTGAGTGGATCTAAGGATCCTGAAAAGCAACAAGGTCAGATTTTGATGCAAAATTTTAATTCTAATCAAAATTATGTATCTTTAATATCTGAGACATTTTATGTGCAGGATGATGATGTTGCTTGGTGGATTGATTCGGGTGCAACATGTCATGTTTGTAAGGATCTTCGTTGGTTTAAAGATTTTCAACGAATCGAAGATGGATCTATATTAAAGATGGGAAATGTTGCGACTGAACCAATCAAAGGACTTGGAAAAGTGGATCTTGTCTTCACTTCTGAAAAATGTATTTGTTTAAGTAATGTATTGTATGTTCCTGGAATTCGAAAGAATCTATTGCCTGGTGTTGTATTAAATAACTATGGGTATAAACAAGTATACGAAAGTGGCAAGTATATCTTGTCCAAACATGGTACTTTTGTAGGATTTGAATATTTGTGTAATGGTATGTTTATGTTAAATATTAAAGTTTGTTTTAGTGATAAATCTGCTTTTATGCTCTCTTCTAATGATAGTAATTTTTTGAATAAATCAGAATTATGGCATGCTAGACTAGGACATGTACATCATAAAAGATTAAAAGATAGGTATAAAATGAGTCTTATACCTGCCATTGATATAAACTGTGAGAAATGTAAAACTTGCATGTTGACAAAGATAACTAGAAAACCTTTTAAGAATATAAACCGAGTGTCTAATGTATTGGATCTAATACATAGTAACTTGTGCGATTTTCACTCTACACATTCAATAGGAAATAAAAAGTACGTTATAGCTTTTATTGATGATGCATCCAGATTTTGTTATGTTTATCTGTTGCATTCAAAGGATGAAGCTCTTGATAAATTTAAAATCTATAAACAAGAGGTAGAGCTACATTATAGTAATTTCATTAAAAGTTTACGTACTGATAGGTGAGTTGAGTATTCTGATCCAGCATATTTTCAATCTATTGGTATAATACATCAAACCATAGCTCCCTATACACCACAACAAAATGGTGTGGCTAAAAGGAAGAATAGAACCTTGAAAGAAATGGTTAATTCTTTGTTGTCCTATTCAGTTTGAGTGAAGGATTCTGGGATGAGGCTATGCTAACAGCCTGTTATTTATTAAATAGAATTCCTAATAAAAGGAATAAAATTACCCTTTTTGAATGTTGGTTTAAAAAGCCACCAAAGTTGAGTTTTCTGAGAGTCTGGGGTTGTAGAGCAGTGGTAAGAATCACTGAACCGAAAAGACGAAAATTGGGTGAAAGAGGTATAGATTGTATCTTCATTGGGTATGTAGAGCATTCCCATGCATATAGGTTCTACGTAATAGAATCTAATGACTATGTATCTATGAACTCGATTATAGAGTCAAGAGATGTTATTTTTGATGAAGATAGATTTACATCTATATCTAGATCAAAAGACATGATCCAAAATTCATGTAGTGAGAACTTAGTTCATTCTGAAGGTTTATCTAGTGGAAATGTTTCCTTGCCTGGACCATCTAGGAAATGTACTAGTGCTAGAAAAGCTAAATCTTTTGGAGATGACTTTCATCTTTATTTAGTTGAAGGATCAAGGGATGAGGTTGAGTATCAATATCAATATTGTTTTACTGTTGAAGAGGATCCAAAAACATTTAATGAAGCTATAACTTCAAGAGATGTTGCATTCTGGAAAGAAGCAACCTAGGATGAGATGGACTCTATCATGCACAATAATACATGGGAATTGGCTGATTTACCACCCGGTTGTAAACCACTAAGGAATAAGTGGATCTTTAAAAGGAAAATAAAAGTGGATGGTACCATAGATAAGTATAAAGCCAGATTAGTTACCCAAGGCTCTAGGCAAAAAAAAGGAATTGACTTATTTGATACTTATGCTCCTATTGTGAAGACTTCTACTATTAGGTTGTTGATAGCTCTAGCAGCTATACACAACCTTGTGATTCATCAAATGGATGTAAAAACTGCATTCCTAAATGGTGAATTAGACGAGGAAATACATATGAAACAACCGGAAGGGTTTGTTTTGTAGGGTTGTGAAAACAAGGTATGCAGGTTGAAGAAATCCTTATATGGACTGAAACAAGCATCGAAAGCTTGGCATAAAAAATTTAATGATGTGGTTTTGTCTAACGGTTTTCATATCAACCAAGTGGACAAATGTGTATATAGCAAGTTTGACACTTCTAGTAAAGGAGTTGTGATTTGCTTATACGTGGACGACATGTTGATTTTTGGTACCGACTAAAATCGAGTTGATAAAACAAAGAAATTCTTGTCATCTAGTATTGAAATGAAGGATTTGGGGGAGGCTGAGGTGATTCTTGGTATAAGAATTAAGCGGAAGAACAATGTTATTTCAATTTCTCAATCTCATTTTATTGAGAAGATTTTGAATAAATTCAACTTCAAGGATTGTTCTCCAGTTAGCACTCCTATAGATCCTTGTCTTAAGCTTCTACCTAATAAAGGTGTTGCAGTATCTCAACTTGAATACTCGAGAGCCATTGGCAGTCTCATGTATGCCATGATTAGCACCAAGCCTGATATAGCATTTCCTATTAGAAAACTTAGTAGGTATACTAATAATCCTAGTTCACATCATTGGCAAGCTTTAAGCCGAGTATTCAAGTATTTAAAAGGAACCAAGGATTATGGTTTGACTTATATTGTATTTCCTTCAGTTTTTGAGGGTTATTCTGATGCAAGTTATATTTCTAATGAAGAAGATAGTTCTTCCACAAGTGGATGGCTATTCCTTCTTGGGGGAGGCGCTATCTCTTGGGCGTCAAAGAAACAAACTTGTATCGCTGATTCAATAATGGAATCTGAGTTTGTGGCATTAGCAGCGGGTGGTAAAGAAGCTGAATGGCTGAGAGATCTCGTTTATGATATTCCATTGTGGCCTAAACCAATATCGCCTATATCTATAAGGTGTGATAGTGAAGCTGCCTTGGCCAATGCTTATAGACAAGTGTACAAGTGCAGATCTAGACATTTAAGTGTTAGATATAGCATGATTTGGGAATGGATCATGCAAGGTGTCATATCACTAAAGTTTGTAAAAACTGAGCATATATTAGCCGATCATTTAATTAAATGGTTAAGAAGAGATCTTGTGCACAAATCTGCTATGGGGATGGGATTAAAGTCCATCTGAAATCTCTCATGTTGAGATACCCATTTCCCATCTAATATGACATTAGATGTAGAGATCAATGAGGAAAGCTTAACATCTGGAGATTGGAACACATTAGTAACATCATCCCAAGGTATATGTTCAGACCTGCAAGATTATAATGATGGTTGAAGTTTGACTTCTTAATAGCTCTTTTGAAAAATTGCATATACAGAAGCAAGAGTAAAAGAGCTACCCATATGAGCATGAGGTTTAGCCTCTTCAAGAAGTTTGGACTTGACTTTGATATGCTTATGAAGGATAAGGACACAAGGCTAGTAAAAGACAATGTCAAGTTAGAACTGTTAGAATTTTGACTTATATGTATATTATCTTCATGTATTCATAATGAATAACTAAGGTTCTATCCATAGTGACACCTTGGTATTCGAATATTTGGAAAGTGTAATGTACTAAGATGAAACTCAATCGTCACGATATTTCATTTATGCATGAGTTTGTTATTTGTTGTGATTTTGTTTAGTTAATCAAGGAACACTAAAATGAGGGAGGATTGTTAGTATTTTAGTATAATTGGATCGACTAGTTTGACCAATGCAATCGTGACATTTCACCGAATAAGTCGGGAGAGTGCGGAGTGCACGCTTGTTCGGGTTCTATTACAATTTGGGGGATCCGAGGGTAGCACCCCCGGGTGCGAGGTCCAAGGGGCGGCAGCCCCTGGCGGGCTCTAGGGGCAGGGTCCGAGGGGCGGCAGCCCTGGCGAGGTCCCGAGGTAGCGCCCCGGGCTAGGGTCGAGCTACCAGGTCAGCTCAAAAAAATTTTATTCCTGGCAGATCGCATCCTTTGAAAAATTTATCAGAAAAATGAATTTTGGACCCGAAAAAGCATGTCTTTTGGACACAAGCATGTCTTTTAGACATAGCTGCTACCCGAAATGACATGTCTTTTTGACATGTATGTTGACGTTTTGGCTATATATATGACCAAAACCAAAATTGGCACATACAGAAAATTTTCGGTTGATTTTTTTCATAGCAAATTTATTCTTATTCTTGATTCAGTTTCTGATTTTATCCAATTGAAAGTTTGGTGACCGTCCAAATAAATTTCAATCTGACAGCGTATTCCTGACTTTAGAATCGTCCAAGTAATCCCCGTTTTCCCAACATTTTTGCCTTTTTTTATTATTTGAACAAATGATCATTCAACTTTGACAAATTTATCACTTTGATTTCTTTTTATTTTAATTATATAATGCAACACCCCCTTTATAGGGAGCGCTACAGTAACTATAAACACCAATAAACAACTCTACTACATTATATGAAGTTCAATACTTATAGATTTAATACGTACAAATACAAATATAATGTTTCAAACTCCAAATTTTTCTCCAAATATTTCTCAATGCTAATTATTCTCCAAATATTTCTCAATACCACTTTACATTTCTCATACTATCTAGTACATGCCATTATTCTACAAACCATAATATTACATTAAAATGTAAATCCAGCTCGAGTCTTTCCTTATATGCTCTTCAAGCTGATCCACTTATACCACTTTGGTCCAAGCTATCTACAATCTTCAGTATCTGCGTGTAGAAAATAAACTACACGCTAAGCAATTTACTAAGCAATTTGCTTATTGGTGTACATAAAAGAAATACAACAACTTTAAACATTTTTAACACTTTAAAATAGAAATCAAGTTTGTTCATATGTCAAAAAAAAAACAAATTTAAACAACTTTATAAAACCAAATCACAAAACTTATATAGTAATCCTTTCAAAGTACAATCAAATTTATATCCAATTTTTCCAAACACTTTAACCATATATTGCCCAAAGTAAACAAGTCCGGAATAACTGTAAAATGGATACGGGAGCGAACAAGCCCGAAGCCGAAGCTTCAATATCATTGTATTGGTAAAGCCCGAAGCAGTAGCTTCAAAATCAATATATCGGTCAAGCCCGAAGCCGAAGCTTCAAAATCAATATATCGGTCAAGCCTGAAGCCGAAGCTTTAATATCAATCAATGTATATATATATATATATATATATATATATATCAGAATATCAGCTAAAGCCTGAAGCCAAAGCTTCAATTGTTTGTAGAGTACTGTACCCCCTTTATTGGCCCCAATCTACCCTGACCCGTATTCTACTCGTTTAATAAGGGCAATAAATCAAAGTAACATCTTAAAAATTCCAGTATAAACCATCGAACATAATTCAACATAACTTCAGCAATTAAGAAATTCAAATCCTAAATTTTAAAGCATCAACCTTCAATTAAAACACAATAAATTCAACATTCATATTTTCCAGAAATTTCCAGATTCTGTGACCTGATTTCCCTTGCATTTTTCACTATCAAAACATCACCCAATCGAAAAAATTTCTTCTAAACATAATTAGCCACATGTCTCAGCTTTCCAAAGCCACCAGAATCACAGAAATTCAAATTCTATAACCAAAGTTATGATCAAAATACTAAACAGTGTACAAAGCTGAAATTTTCCAAAAACAGATTTTATGACTCAACTTCAAACGAAAATTTCACATTGGAAATGAACAAAATTCAACAAGGTTTCTTCTGAACATATATTCTTTACTTTTTGTAGAGATATCAATAGAATCAAGAATCATTCAAATCGGATTTATATAACAAGATAAAATATTAAAACAAAACGGGGATACAAATCTGAAAAAATTTCCGAAAAACCGAGAAATCGAAATTTGAGACACAAACCTTTTTCTAACCCCCAACAAACCAACACAAGTCTGTCCAGTAAGCTTTGTCCTCACTCGCTCACTTCCTGGAAATTACTTCCCAGAAGGTCACCCATACCGAGATTTCTTCAAGTCAAGCAAGCTCAACTTTGGAGTTCTCGCGAGTAGGCTCCCGAAAAGAAGGTGCACCTTGTTGGTATAGGTAGTACCAATAAAATCTTTTAAGTCTCTCTCAATTGTAATGTCCTATACCATCACAATCTCGAAATCCTTAACCGTTCTCAATTGTACCGTCCCATACCAGCACAATCTCAAAACCCTCTCTTTCGGGTATGGATTCGGTTCATTCATGTCCCCATCGACATCCTTCATGGCCTCTCTTTGCTCAGGTTTCCTACCCCGGCGCCACCCCTCTTAGAATCGGGTCGTTATAGGTCCACCAGCTTCCGCCTGGTTCGTCCCCAAACCACACCGTACTGGGAGAGGGCTGGCTCTGATACCAACAAATGTAACACCCCCTTTATAGGGAGTGCTATAGTAACTATAATCACCCAATAAACAACTCTACTCCACTATATAAAGTTCAATCCCTATAGATTTAATATGTACAAATACAAATATAATGTTTCCAACTCTAAATTATTCTCCAAATATTTCTCAATGCCACTTTACATTTCTTCTGCAGAAACAACATGGCCTAAGAAAGAAACTTCTTCAAGCCAAAACTCACATTTGCTAAGTTTGGCATATAATTTATTTTCCCTTAAAGTTTAAAAGACTATCCGCAAATGTTGATCATGCTCTTCCCGTGACTTAGAATACACCAAAATGTCATCAATGAAAACCACTACAAACCTATATAAATATAAGTAAAAGACATGGTTCATAAGGTCCATAAATGATGTTGGTGCATTAGTTAAACCAAATGGCATCACCAAAAATTCATAGTGCCCATATCTGGTTCGAAAAGCTGTCTTTGCAATATCATCATCTTTCACTCTCATCTGATAGTAGCCCGATCTCAAATCAATCTTGGAAAAGTATTTGGCACCTTTGAGTTGATCAAATAAGTCTTCAATCCTTGGCAATAGATACTTATTCTTCACTGTCAATTTATTCAACTCCCGGTAATCAATACATAATTGGAGTGACCCATCTTTCTTCTTAACAAACAACACTGGTGCACCCCACGGGGATATACTCGGACGTATGAATCCTTTGTCTAACAATTCTTGCAACTAAATCTTCAACTCTTTCAGTTCAGCAGGCGCCATTCTGTATGGTGCTTTGGATACTGGTACGGTACCCGGCAATACATCAATTGCGAATTCTACCTCTCTTTTTGGTAGCAACCCCAGTAGTTCTTCTAGAAATACATCGGGAAAATCACATACCGTAGGAATATTCTACAATTCTAACTCACCTTTCTTCGATTCTAGAGCGAAGATTAGGTAGGCCCGACATCCCTTCCTAACTAGCCTTTTAGTCTTCATAAAAGAAATTATGTTACAGAGGTAATCTGATCTTTCACCCACGATAACTATTTCTTCTCCATCAAAAACTTAAAGTGACATTCTTTTGTTTTTGCAATCCACCACAGCTCGATGTTCTGATAACTAATTCATTCATAAGATAACATCATAATCTCGGAAAGGTAGCTCAACTAAATTTGCATGGAAAAGTTGATGTTGAATCATAATAGGGCAATTCATATACACTTTGTTTACTATCACACTGTATCCTAAAGGATTAGTCACTTCAATATTTTCTCCTAATTCTTCTACATGCAACCCTTTCTCTTATTCTAATACAGTACATATATATAAATGAGATGAACCGGGATCTATCAAAGCATAAACATCGTAATTAAAGAATGAAAATTTACCGACAATAACTTCAGTAGATTCCCGAGTCTCAAGCCCTCGGACTGCATAACTTCGCGCCATTCCTCCCGGTCTATCACTCTGCGGTGCTTGTTGAGTCACATTATGCCCACTTGAACCACTAGCATTTCCTCTTCCCCTTCCTCTTCCACCTTGCATTGTAGAAGTAGGAACTACTGTAGGTGCAGTTGTACTTATCTGTCTTTGAGGATAATTTGCAATCAAATGTTCCTTCGAGCCACATTTAAAGCAGACTCTACCTTTTCCCCAGCATTCCCCTGTATGCATCCTTCCATAATTAGAACATTATGGAATATTTCCTCTGCCTCGACCTGAAGGTACACTAGTCGTTGACCCCGTACTCATGGTTTATTTTAGTGAAAACCCTCTGAAATGAGATTGTATTTGTTATGATGTTCCCTTCTGTTTCTTACTTGGAGATTCTGAACTAGCTGGACCCTGCGACCCCTTTTAAAATCCAGATCTTTTAGCCATTCTTTGTTGCCTATCTGAATTGATCTTCTCAATGCCCATAGCAGCATCAACCAAGTCATTGAACACCCTAATCTTTTGTGCAAGTAAATGCACTCTAATTTCATCATTCAGCCCATCTTCGAATCTCTTACATCTCTTTACTTCACTATCAATGATATCACGAGCATACCTCTCGAGTTTGAGGAATTGAATTTCATATTCTGATATAGTCATTCGTCCTTGTCTTAAGGATAAGAACAATTTCCTCTGCTCATCCTTGAATCGTTCGCTAACGTACTTGTCAAATTGTTCCCAGAAAAGACCCCAGGTGATTTCTTCAGGGCGCCTTTCTCTCACAATGTTATCCCACCACCTCCTTGCTTGTTCTTTGAGTAGACCTTGCACATAGTCTAGTCACTCTTCATTTGTAAAATGAAGCGTAGTCATACACCATTTAGTATGATCAAGCCAATCTTCTGCAAATGCTGGATTCATTGTGTCCCCTTTAAAGTCATCAACCGGAAGCTTCTTAATTCTTTCAAGAGGAGTTCTCTCCTCTCTTCTTTTAACATGAGGTACTATAGGAACTTGGGGAATTTGTATGTTTCGAAGTACTTGTGTGATTACTTCAGTAGTCATATGCTGAAGTAAAGTAGTTTGTGCTGGAGTAGGTTGTTCGGGAAAGCCATGAACTAGTGGAGGTTCACGTCTTTATTCATCCCCTTGTCTAATACGGACCGTACTCTCAGCATCCTCTTCCTCACTCTGGTTGTGACTACTACTAGCCATTACTTATTCCTGAAAATTGGACCAAAGTGGATCAAACAACTAACATAACATATTTATATCCTAAATGGCATGTACATACTAGTCCTAAAATCGCCTAAACCACGGCGCTGATACCAACAAATGTAACACCCCCTTTATAGGGAGCGCCACAATAACTATAAACACCCAATAAACAACTCTACTCCATTATATGAAGTTCAATACTTACAGATTTAATACGTACAAATACAAATATAATGTTTCAAACTCCAAATTTTTCTCCAAATATTTCTCAATGCTAATTATTCTCCAAATATTTCTCAATACCACTTTATATTTCTCGCACTATCTAGTACATGCCATTATTCTACAAACCATAATATTACATTAAAATGCAAATCCACCTCGAGTCTTTCCTTATATGCTCTTCAAGCTGATCGACTTATACCACTTTGGTCCAAGCTATCTACAATCTTCATTATCTGTGTGTAGAAAATAAACTACACGCTAAGCAATTTGCTTAGTGGTGTACATAAAAGAAATACAACAACTTTGAACATTTTTAACACTTTAAAATAGAAATCAAGTATGTTCATATGTCAAAAAAATAAATTTAAACAACTTTATAAAACCAAATCACAAAACTTATACAGTAGTCCTTTCAAAGTACAATCAAATTTATATCCAATTTTTCCAAACACTTTAACCATATATTGCCCAAAGTAAACAAGTCCTGAATAATGGTAAAATGGATATGGGAGCGGACAAGCCCGAAGCCGAAGCTTCAATATCAATGTATCGGTCAAGTCCGAAGCCGTAGTTTCAAAATCAATATATCGGTCAAGCCCGAAGCCGTAGCTTCAAAATCAATATATCGGTCAAGCCCGAAGCCGAAGTTTCAATATCAATATATATATCGGCCAAAGCCCGAAGCCAAAGCTTCAATTGTTTGTACAGTACTGTACCCCCTTTATTGACGCCAATCTACCCTGAACCGTATTCTACTCGTTTAATAAGGGCAATAAATCAAAGTAATATCTTAAAAATTCCAGTATAAATGATCAAACATAATTCAACACAACTTCAGCAATTAACAAATTCAAATCCTAAATTTTAAAGCATCAAACTTCAATTAAAACACAATAAATTCAACATTCATATTTTCCAGAAATTTTCAGATTCTGTGACCTGACTTCCCTTGCATTTTTCACTATCAAAACATCACCCAATCGAAGAAGTTTCTTCTAAACATAATTAGCCACATGTCTCAGCTTTCCAAATCCACTAGAATCACAGAAATCCAAATTGTATAACCAAAGTTGTGATCAAAATACTAAACAATGTACAAAGCTGAAATTTTTCGAAAACAGATTTTATGACTCAAATTCAAATGAAAATTTTACATTGAAAACGAACGAAATTCAACAAGGTTTCTTCTGAACATATATTTCTTACTTTCTGCAGATATCAATAAAATCAAGAATCATTCAAATCGGATTTATATAATAAGAGAAAAAATTAAAATAAAACAGGGATACAAATCTGAAAATTTTTCCAAAAAACCGAGAAATCGAAATTTGAGACACAAACCTTTTTCTAAGCTCTTTCTAGCTCTCTTCTACCTTTTTTGCCTTTGATTTGCTTGCACTAGCTTCCTCTACAATAGCCATATATAATTCTGTCAAGATATTGTATAAATAAACTTTCTAATACCATAAATATGCTTAATCTACCATGAATTCTACTAATTAAGCTTTAATTTCATCAAAAATCACTCACCTCAAATTCAGGTTACTATTCATTCGAACCTTAAAATCTGAAATCCTCCTCTTCTAGTCTTGATTGACTAAAATTGATGATGATAGAGGACTTAAGGATCGATTTATAACAAGAATTTAAAGTTGAATCGAAGAAATCGGAAGTTTTTAGGTTAAGGAAATTTTTGGATAAAGGAAAGGAAATGGAGAAGAAGATGATGGAGAAGAAGAGAAAGGAAGAAGAGAAAGGCTGCATATATGTTATGTATTTATTATTTTTTTATTTTCCAATTTTCAATAATGCCCTTGAACAAATAATTAAATGCCTAATTCATCCCTTTAACTTAATTAACTCTTATTTCCTCATGTCTTATATTCAATAACAATAATAATAACTATAAAAATAATTTTCATGATATTTTAATACCATAATAATTTATTATAAGTAAATTTTAAAATTTCAGTTCATTACATATAATATATTCAAGCCATGTTTCTCAATTATCTATCAAGTGCAATATCACTTCAATTTGAGAAATAAAATCAAGTGTCTCAAACATTTATGTCATCTCATGCATCTCATTCGATTCTTGACATGAATCTCGTTAGTAGGATATTTCATTCATTTCTCAACATGAGTACCAACACTAAGGTAGAGAAAATGTAAAGCTAGAGAGACAAGATGAAAAAAATGAAAAGAAGAAGATGTTTTAACGCACCTCAATAATAGAATGAGGTACATAAAAGAAGACATATTGAATTTGAAATTCTAAAGCGTTAGCTACTAAAGTAAATATTAATTGTCCAATTCTTTTTTTTGGAAATATGAGGATATCATTATGCTAAGCAATGAGTAATACAAGAAGGTAGATGGTCGAACCATATATCTGTTGAAAAGTTTTGAGTACCTGCTCGAGCTAAGTTATGATCCGTACTATTTACATCTCTACTTACTAATGAAAATAAACAAGAGACAAAAAAGGAAGCTAGTCTTCTACAATCCGAAACAAAAATACATAAAATGTGATAGCCGTCTTCATCATCAACCAACACATGGAAAAGAATACTACTATCCATCTCAATCACTACATGAGTATAGCCAATGGATTTGAGCCATGACAATGCCTCCCAAGCTGACAAAGATTCAGCTTCTAAAACTGAGATGAAAGATGGTAATTGACCCCTTTTAGCAGCACAAAAATGCTGCATGAATTTCGCACAACTAGGCCAAAGCCAATGTGTTCACCGTCATTGGTTAGAGAAACATCGGAATTGCATTTGATTTATGGTAAAGAGGGTGCTTGCCAGGAAACTGAGATGCGTCTAGAGGTGGGCTGAACAGGCGTTGTTGCTGTTGAGGAGGCACCGGATTGAGGGCCTGTTGTTTGTTGGCCGTTGCACACTATTGAAGTAGCTGAAATTATTGGGCCTGCTGCTGTAGCGCTTTCCCATCGACGATAGAGAGCGTGCGTCATGTGCCAAGCGGAGATATGTTGCGTGGATACCCGTTGCAACTGTATTAATTATCCAATTCTAAATTGATTAGTTATTGTATCTAACTTATTCGCATCTAACAATATGTCTTTAAACTACATGTATGAGTCTTGTTCTATTTTAACAAGAACAAAACATATTCTTTCAAACCATGAAAAATGTCATGTTACACATAAATTAGAGAAAAATTGTCAAATTCGGTCTATGTGGGTAAAATAATTTCAGTCCAAGTTTATCTCAATTACCTAAAGCCCCTGACATGTTTTTTTAATAAACTTCATACATCCTACATATCTTTCATACACTGTTCATAACTTTCTTACGCTCCCACAGAACTTTGAATTATATTAGGTTTGTAGCAGATTTGTAACAGATATATAACAACTTTGCAACAGACTTGTAACAGACATGTATTAGACTTGTATTAGGTTTGTAATAAATATATAATAGACTTGTAAAAGATTAATGATTGACAAATAATGCCAAACACTTCAATAATAATCCAATGTAAATTAAAACTAATGAAAATTTACTATTTTATTCATCAAACACTAGCAACAGATATATATCAGCATTGTAATAAACTTTATAACAGGTTTGTAGTAGCATTGTAACGGATAAAAGTCATAAAGATTATGTCAAACACTTCATTAGTAACTCTATCTAATTCAATATTATTATATTCATGTTATATATTCATCAAACACGTGTATTAGACTTGTAACAGATATGTAGTTGGTCTGTATTAGATATGTAATAAATTCAAAGAAATACTTCATGCATATTTCCTTTCTGATACAATACTCTTATAAGTCTGCTATATCATTACCAAACACTTGTATTAGGTTTGTAGTAGATATATAACACATATGCAACATGTATGTAGTAGGTGTGTATTATATGCGTAACATGTAGAAAAAAGCATGCAGATCAGCTTGCCAAACACTTGCGAATGAATAACAGATTTGAATTAGAAATCAAATCTGAAGTTGAGGACGAAGAACACAGATGAAATCGAGAACGAAGATCACAGATGAAATTTGAATTTTGAAATTCGATTCCAAATATGGATCCTAGTAGAGTAAAGAAATCGCGAATTAAGAATAGATTTGAATAAGAAATCAAATCTGAAATTGAGAACGAAGAACACAGATGAAATCTATTTGATTTGAATTCAAATTAAATCTTAAATTGAGAATGAAGAACAAAGATTGAATGGAAAAACAAAATAAAACCTGGACTAGATTATTGAATTGATTACATGAGAGAATTGAGAAAGGAATGGCTTCTTTGTAAAACGCAATCGTGATTATGCTGTGTTGATATAGGGCGTATAAAGGTTAGCAACAAACTTAAAAAAGTTAGGTTGAGCATGAAGGTAATTAATTTTTAGATGTTGAACATGAAGATGCTTTTTAGATGAATCTTATTATTTAATTGAGTTTGATATTCATTATCCCCGACACTTGTGTGTTATATTTAATCCAGGTGTAGATGGTAATGGATTGGATATGAATACCCTATAATATATTCTACAATATATTCTACAATATATTACATACAAATATATATTCAAAAATATCCATATCTAATCAATTGTTATCCGTCGCGTAATAACTAAGAGAATATTTACTTTAATAAAAAAAAGAGTGTAAAAAAACTCATAATGAAAGGGTGAAATTTATTGATGTTACTAGTAGGCTAGTTGCCTAAATGAAAGGGCATATGTGAGCTCATGAGAAAAAACTGGGGAAGAAATTAAGAAAATGTCAAAATCAGGGGCGGAAATGGAAATATGAAAGGCCAAAAGAACAAATATCCATTCGAAGTTTCGCGTTTTCCCGCACTAAGAGAACCCCATCTTCGAATGCCGGCTGATTCACTCTCTTCGCTCCACTCAAATCAACTCGAAATTTCAAAATTCACCCTAAAATTCCCTTCACCCAGCGCACTGCACAGTTATGGCTTCAATTCCTCCCCCAACGGTTGACGATCCTTGCAACACCGAAACCGACGAGGAAACCATCGCCCTCAGGAAGAAGCGGTCGCGCCGGGTCAGCTTTGCCGACCGCGAAATCACTTCCGTACATATTTTCAACCGCGATGAGGACTATGAGACGCCTCCTGACTCATCTGCTCCGAAGTCTAGCTCCGACGATGTCTCTGAGGCGGAGAAGGAGTTGCAAGTGTTTTTCAAGGATCTTGTTGATGGCGATGATATTAAAGAAATGTCACCGAATTTAGATGAAGATTACGATGACGATGTTGCCAATGGAAGGAAATCCTTCCTGAGGCCGCTTGAGTCCCCGTCTCCTGGAAGTAGTATTCTAGGGTCTGCTACTTCAAACGATGGTTTGTTAACTTTTTTTTATATCATCGACTATTTTCTAAGTATTCTTTTGCCGGTAAAACTGAATCCATTTGTATATTGGCTGCTAAATAGTAAAAATATCTTCTAATTTGTCAATCGTGTATCTCTTGAGTGACATCTTGAAGCAAGATGCTGTATCTGGATAGAGGATAAGTTGGAATTGTCTAATTTGACCATTTTATGACAAAAACATCAGAAATGGTGTTATTTCATTTGTGCTTTTAGCTCTTGATGTCTAGATAGGAGTAAAATTTAATTTAATGCAAGGTGGAGCATTGATGCATTTTTTTTTTGTTGGATTTTCAGAAGACAACTTTTTTGGACCTGTATCCACAAGTTTTATTAGACCTGGACAGCTATCGGATTCTGGTGTTTCGGATGACAATCATGATGTTACAATGGATTCTACAGTATTTTCACTTCATTACCGTAGTCTTGCCAGGTCAGAATCTGGAGGAAACACTTTCGAAGAGAAAACTCCTTCCCAGGTAAATACCCCTTCTGATTCTGGAATTTCCATGGTACTAGCAAATGTGAAGAAGATGACTCCACGCTTTTCTATCTCTGAGAAAATTAGTAGCGGTAGGGGTTCAAATGACATGAGTCTTGTGGGACCACGAAATTATTGTTATGACAAGCTATCTCCTAAGCTAGAAGCACTTTTGGCTGTAAGTAGTAAAGATTTGCAAGATGTCTCTGTTTCTGATTCTCCCAATAGAATCACGTCCAAGAGGAGTGAGATATCCACGTTTGACGACCATGTAGATCAAAAGGATAGTGTATGTAAGAGAACAGTGAATGTTGGGGAGCTAGGGCTGTCTCCTGAGGGAGTTGCTGTTTGCATGGAATTGGATGAGTTTAATGGCAATTCCTTGAATACTCTTGATGGTCTGATTGCTACTGGTTGTCCATCTATTAGAGATGAAGATTTATCAGCCAATATATTAGCTGATCAGCAAAGGCGAACTCCTAATCAATTTGCCAAAGTAAGAGTTACTGAATTCTCTCCATTGCTTTGGTTTTTCCAATTTCAAATAAAGCATCTTACAGATTCAAATCGTATGACTGATTACCTGGGTTACTTTAATTGCCTTCTTTATTGCTTATCAAGATGTTAATTTTTTTCTTTGAAGGTTGATTCTTTTTGTTGCTGTATTAGAATAATTTTCCATTCAGCTCTTACATGTTTCTTGTTGCAACTTGCATGCATCTGCTGTAAAAAATGTTATATTTTATAGTTGCCCAAATCTCTGTCTTTACAGGATTTTATGTGTCTATGTTATCAATGCTCATCAGCTCATTTGACATTGCAATTCTTTTAACTAAATACCCTTGATCTGGTTTTAGCTAGCTGCTTGTACGAAGTTTTGCATTGTTTTTCTCTTCTTGTGTTCAAGTGGGCAACAAAATTCTCTATTCTTTCTTGAACATTTACGAAGGCCTTGTTCTCGTGAATATATGAGTTCTAGGAACTGAATTGAGCTTATTTCACTGTAAATTTATAACTATGTAGACATGAATTGAATTGAATTTTTTTTTTATTATGAGTCCAAGAGAACAAGGCCCAAGTATTGTGTAACCTCTTAGGAGATTAAGCTCAGGTTGTGCATATTTTATATGCTTATTTCAGTTGCAGGTGAATAGCAACTATGGAAAAGATGTGAATGGGATTAGTAACCTAAATGTTGAGGCCTCTAGTGGTGTCCATCCGAGTATTAATGGTGAAGTTCCTCAGTTGGATTCATTTGCACAACATGAATCTTGGGAAAACCAAAAAGGAAGTTCCTATGTGAAAAGAAGAGGTAATTGTGTCATTGATCAGAAATCTGATCAACATATAACTCCTGTACATGGGTCCATATCCTCAGTGTCAGCTAAACAGCAGGAGATATTGATAGATTCTGCTAAAGCATGTGAACGGTTATCATATGTCACTCCTTCACCAAAACAACCAAATTCTTTTTTTGGCAAGGTGAACATAAAGAGTGTCGACAAATATGTCTCTGTTAATAAGAGTGTTTCCAAGTTCCAAATATATGAACCTTCCCCCCTTACTTCAGCTCTGAAAGAGCGACTTGAAAGTTCAAAACTCAGGTTATCACAGTTATCATCGCCATTTAATGCTGTTGCTGAGCAAATCTGTGAGAATGTGGAGGGGAAAAATGCTGATGCTGTTATAGCTAACCTAGAAAAGCGTTTATATTGCATTGATGTCAATGGTAGATGCAATGAAAGAACAGATGTGGATTGTGCTGGTATTCAAAAACAAATGGAATACGGTAGTTTGGGCAAGGATGAGAAAACTAAATGCCTTGTAGAAGAGGGGAAGTCTGTAACTTCCATGTGTGCCCATGTTTCTTTTGAGGGAGCTGACCAGGAGATGACAGAAATGGGTTCACCTTCTCAGTTAAGTCAATTGCAGAAGATCCACAGGCAACATAATCTGATGCTAGAGAAGTATGTCCAGCAAATAGCAAATGTTTCTGGATCTGATTCCTCATTGGTTGATATCAAAGTGGAGTGTGAAAATAATGTCAAGGAAATCAATCTTCCTGATGAGCTTGTTTCTCCTCCAGGAAAGACGATGGAGAAGGTGTTATGCTCATCAACAAAGCATCAGGGCACTCCCTTGCATGACCTTCAACGTGATGAGCTGCTCAGCATGAGCGTGGGACAAGATAAAAGCTCTGCTGGTAAATTTATTAGTCATAGCAATTCAACTGTAGTAAGTGATGTATTACCGGAATCTTTTGCTGATGAGGGGGCACAATCTAGCTCACTGCTTTCAGAGATTAATGGTTTCACGGACTTCAATCTAGTGGGAAATTTCAATGACAAGCAAAATTATCGAACTGTTTTGAAGCATGTGACTGAAACTTCACCAATTTTTAGGTCTCCTTCGAGGGATAGGGATCCCCAGAAGATTCTTCCAAGATGCTCAGATGGGAATATGCTCGTGGAAACTGGTCTTATCCATTCTGAAACGGAGGTTTCTAGGGAATGGAATAAGGCTTCACCTCCTGCCTCAGCTGCCTGCAGTTCTAGTAGAACTAAGAAAAATGCAAAGGTAACCTCTCTCTCATGAGCAGTCACTGATTCTCACACACATTGAGGTCTGTCTTCTCTGTTTGGGTCCTATAAATTATTAATTTTACTAGGCTATTTGTTTATTTCCATAATAGTTTTGGCATTAGACAGATGTTTACAATGTTTAACACCTTTTAGCTTGCTGCAATCTTTAACTCAGAGCCCCTTAAAGAGAGGTATGTCGAAGAATCCCATTAAGGAGCCTACGCGTAGCCCCTCCAACAAAGATCAGCATGGGTTATCAGATTGTGAGAATGTGGAATCCCTTGCTGCGAAGATTATAGTCTCCCCGATCTCCAATGCCAATTTTCCTTTTGATAGTGGCAATCATCCGGGTGGTATTTCTGCACAAAATCTTGGAAAATCCTCTGAAAGGAAACGAAGATTTGTCGAATCAGCTACCATGGATGCAGATAAATATAGGAGGGTCAACAGGAACCTAGAAATGCACACAAGTCAGGATGCTAACATGGAATCTATTGTTGCATTTGACAATACAAGGATGACTACCAGAAGTGACAAAATGATTAAGCATTGGAGTGTGGTATGTATATCTGATTCTTATCTTTTTGTTACATAACATCCATGTACCCTGGATACCTGGTTGCCAGAAGTTCTGTGTGCTAATGTGGACAAATGAACTCGCGGTTTCTTTTCTTTTTGTAGAGTTTAACGTAAAATGTGGATTAAAATTTTAACCAGATATTATATGGTATATAATATAGATAGTTGAGCAAATATTGGATATGCAAAACATTATGTGGGAAGCCACTAGGGGAATCTCCAACCCACCCCAACCAATTTTCACTTCAAACTCTATAATTTGAAGTTGCTACAGTATTTATGTCAGGTATAGAACCTAACAGAGATTTCGCACACTAAATAGAGGATTAGAGAAGAAATAGAAGAGAATTAGAGAAGAAGTAGAGAGAATTTGAAGAGAGATAAACTTGTATATTCTCATTGAAAAATTTGAATTTCTGGTAGTAATAGCTATATATAGCTAGTTTCCCACGCAATAGTGGTGAAACACTAAATCTCAATACAGCATGACTCATTCTAGACTAAGGCCCAATTAGGAAATAGAAAAATGCAATACAATAGGATATCTACTATATAACTAGCGGTCAACTAACAGAATTAACCGTTTCCTAATTTCTTCCTCTGATACTTAACAATACCTCCCGCACAAGCACATTCTTGTCCCCAAGAATGGAAAAAAAGCTGGAAACTGGTGACTGATAAACTCAGCATCCTCCCATGTAGCATCCATTGTTGCAAAACCTTCCTATAGGATCAATAACTGCTGGACCTCCTTGCCTTGAACTAGGACATGCCTGGTGTTAATAACCTTGGCTGGGATAATCGGCAATAAACCATCCTCCAGGGGTGGGAGAGTTGTCAGGATAGGGGCAGTGGTTGCAGGCTTCCTTTTGAGCAAGGACACATGGAAGAAAGGATGGACCTTGGACTCTGGAGGAAGCCTGAGTTTGTAAGCCACCATCTCAATCTTAGCTATTATCTCCAAAGGGCCAAAATACCTTGCAGACAATTTCTGAGAACCTCAGTAAGCCACAGAATGCTACCTGTAGGGCTGTAGCTTAAGGTAAACCCAATCCCCAACCTAGAATTCTCTTTCACTCCTATGCTTGTCTGCAAACTGCTTCATTCTAGGTTGAGCCTTAAGCAATACCTCCTTTAAGGCTAGGTCTGTTTCCCCCCTCTGCCGCAACATGTCCCCCACTGCAGCCACTGTAGCAGCAGGCAAGGGTGAGGCTGTTAGGTGTGGTTTAGTACCATACAGAGCCTGGAAAGGACTCATGTTGATGGAAATGTGCTAGGAGCTGTTGTACCAAAATTCTGCCAGAGCCAGCCACTTAGCCCATTGTTTAGGAACTAAGAAACACATACACTTTAAGTAGTTTTCCATGCACTGATTGACCCTCTCAGACTGACCATCAGTCTGGGGATGGTATGCACTACTAAATAATAATTGAGTTCCCAACAATTGCATTAGTTCCCTCCAAAACAGGCCAGTGAAAATCCTGTCCCTGTCAGAAACTATAGAAGCAGGTAACCCATGGAGTTTGAACACATTGTCTAGAAAAACCCTGGCTACAATTTTTGCTGTATAAGGATGAGTTAATGGAATGAAATGGCTGTACTTAGTGAACCTATCCACCACCACCAACACAGTGTCAAACCCATGAGACTTAGGTAACCCCTCAACAAAATCCAGGGATACAGCTTGCCAAGCACCAGTGGCCACTGGTAGTGGCTGTAACGAGCCTGGACTGGCACATTGTTCAGGCTTGCACCTAAGACAAGTATCACACTTGCTTACCCATTCATTGATTGAGTCCTGCATACTAGGCCAATAGAAATGTTGTTTCACTCTCAGCAATGTGCCTCGAATGCCAGAATGGCCACCCAAGCGGGAGTCATGGCAAGCTTGAATCAACTTATCTCTGATGTTAGAACTTGGCCCAATATACAATCGCTTCTTATAGTATAGTAGCCCTCTTTGCAAGCTGTAAACCCCACTAGCATCATCCTGCAACAGTAATTCCTTCATTAGCTTCATAATCCTTTCATCACCATCATAAGAAAATGGCACTTCTTTTAACCAGCTAGGCACCAAGGTAGTTATAGCCATAAGTTGATTGTCATCTCCATCCATTTGTCTTGATAGGGCATCAGCCACCCTATTTTCACTCCCCTTCTTGTAATGGATGCTATACTCCAAACCTAACAGCTTAGCCACCCCTTTATGTTGAAAAGCAGCATGCAGTTTCTGCTCCAAGAGGTATTTGATACTCTGATGATCAGTCTTGATGATAAATGGGGAAGACTCAAGCTAAGGCCTCCAACTAGTGACTGCATGCACGATAGCAAGTAACTCCCTCTCATAAGCAGATAAGCTCTGGTTTCTAGGACACAAGGGTTTTGACAAGTAGCAAATAGGCCTGTGGTCCTGCATCAAGACTGCTCCAATCCCACAACCACTGGCATCACATTCCAACACAAAGGGTTTTGAGAAGTCAGGCAAGGCAGGAACAGGAGTGGTTGACATCAACAATTTCAGCTGATTAAAAGCCTATAAAGCTTGGTCACCCCACTGGAAAATGTCTTTTTTAAGCAATTCAGTAAGAGGCCTGGCTGTGTTGCCATAATCCTTCACAAACCTTCTGTAATACCCAGTCAACCCTAGAAATCCCCTCAACCCCTTAAGAGTCTTGGGTAATGGCCAGTTAAGCATTGCTTGCACCTTGGTTGGATCTGTTGCCACTCCATCTTTCGAAATAATATGTCCCAAGTTAGCTATCTCACCTACTGCAAACTCACATTTGGACTTCTTGGCAAACAATTGGTTATCCCTAAGGACAGTGAATACAGTTTCCAAGTGTGCAAGGTGTTGGTCAAGGTTAGGGCTATAGATTAGAATATCATCAAAGAAAACCAGGACAAATTTCCTTAAGTAGGGCTTGAATTGGGTATTCATTAATGATTGGAAGTGGCAGGAGCATTTGTCAGACCAAAAGGCATGACCAAAAACTCATAATGGCCAAAATGGGTCCTAAAAGCAGTTTTGTGAACATCAGCCTCTACCATTCTTATTTGGTGATAACCAGCCCTCAAGTCTATCTTAGAGAACACAGTAGCTCCATGTAACTCATCCAGTAGCTCCTGAATGAGAGGAATGGGAAACTTATCCTTCATTGTCCGCTTGTTCAACTCCCTGTAATCCACACAAAACCTCCATGACCCATCCTTCTTTTTCACCTACAACACTGGAGAGGCATAAGGGCTCTGACTTGGCCTAATCACCCCTTCCCCCGTCATTTCCTCCAACAGCCTCTCTATCTCATCCTTCTGGTGGTGGGAATATCTGTAGGGCCTTATATTGACTGGATCTAGCCCTGGTTTTAGTGGTATGGCATGGTCTTGGGTTCTTTGGGGTGCCAATTTGGTAGGGGTTTCAAAGAGTTGGTTGTATTTGGCCAGGAGTGTAGTTATAGGATGGGGTATAGGTAAGGAATTTTGGTTTGGTAAAGGGCTGATGACAGGATTAGGTTCAGGTTTAGACACCATTACTAAGAGTCTAGAGGTAACCCATTTCCATCCCTTAGTAATGAGCTTGTTTATTGACTTTAATGACATCATCCTCAATGCCATTTTCTCCTTTATTCCCACCAATTCCACCTTTCCCTCCTTGCACACAACCAATTTATTCTCAGCAAAATCAAAATTAACAGGAGTATAAGTCCTCATCCAGTCCACCCCTAAGATGACATCGTAATCACCTAACTCCAGCACTCTCCAAGGGAAAATTGAACTTATTATTCTGCATATGCCAATGGCAATCCAAGCATTTATGAGGTACTGTGAGTTTTCTGCCATCTGCTACAGTTATAGGAATAGGTCTAATAGGGGAAAGGGCCAATTTAGCGTCTCTAGCCAACTTACTATCAACAAAACTATGTGTACTCCCACTATCAATAACAAATAATACTGGTTTTTGTTAATTGTACCTCGCAGCTTCATTGTAGTATCAGTCATGCCCCCATCCAATGCCTTGATAGACAATTGGAGTTGTTCCTCTGGTTCCTTCACCTCTTCCTCCCCTTCCTTCTCATCCAGCCTTATCTCCCCTGACTCCTCATCCTCCATATCTTCCCCTTCCATGGCTATAGCCATTATCTTCTTGCACTGATGTCTTGGAAAATACCTGTCTCCACACTTCCAACAGGCTCCAGGGACTCTTTTGGCTGGGTTGGGGGTTTGAGTGGTATAAGGTTTGATTTCTGTAGGTTTGGTTGGTGTTTGGCTAACTGGTTTTGAGGAAGGGTTAGGATTACTCTAGGTTTTTGGGTTTAGGGAAGGTTTAAAAGGTGGTTTAGGTTTAACTGCCTCCACAAGATCCTTCATCAGATGCTCTTGCAGTCTAGCCTACTTGATAGCAGTATATAAGCCTTGAGGCTCATGGATCCTTATTGCAGATCTGATTTCAGGTTTGAGTCCCGTAATGAAACTCTTAACATAATAAATCTCCTGTAATTCTGGATGTTCTCTTTCCAAACGCAGCTTGAGCTCCTCAAATCTCTCATGATAATCAATCACAGTTGAGATCTGCTTCATGTTATTGAACTGCTCGACTACATCCAGAACTTCCACCTCCCTGAATCGCTTCATGACTTCCTCACCAAACTTCTCCCAGGTGATGTCAGGATGGTAGCTAATCCAATTCCTGAACCACTTCTCTGCCTTGCCATTCATATACTATCCTGCTAATTCAACCTTCTTCTCCTCCATCACTTCAAATAACTGGAAATACTTATTGCACTTAGCAAGCCAATTCTCCACCTCCACTCCTTCGAAGGCTGGTAACTCACATTTAGGAAGCAGTTTATTGAAGTAGGGAGTTTTAGGAGCTGTTTGGTTGCTATGGTCCCTAGGGGCCTGATAGCTACCAAGCAATCCCTTCTCAGGTGATGGCGGCATCACTCCTGAGATTATAGAACGGTCTGTTTGGCTAGGATGAGGTGGTGTTGTTTGGTTAGGTGAGGTTTGTGGATTAGAGGTAGGTGAATGAGGATGCGATTTCATAAGGAATTGCGTAATTACCTTAGCAGAGTACCTAATTTATCGCCGGAGATCTTCTGCCATGTTGCACTAATTCCTCTTTACCTCAATCAGATCGCGTCTCGCACATTCGATTTGCTTCTCATGTTGCAGGAATTTAGCTTCCATCATTTCGAATCGCTCAACACTCTTCTCATTGCGAGAATTCATCCGATCCATCAGGAACTTGATCTGTTCTTCAACTGCATCCATTTGCTGCGTAACGGTGGGTTTCTTAACCATTCACGGCGGCCGGAGGACGTCAGCTCTGAAACCAAATGTCAGGTATAGAACCTAACAGAGATTTCACACACTAGAATAGAGGATTAGAGAAGAAATAAAAGAGAAATAGAGAAGTAGAGGGAATTTGAATTAGAAAGGGAGAGAGATGAACTTGTATATTCTCATTGATAAATTTGAATTTCTGGTAGTAATAGCTATATATAGCTAGTTTCCCACGCAATAGTGGCGAAACACTAAATCTCAATACAACATGACTCATTCTAGACTCAGCCAGCTAATGGATTGAGGCCCAATTAGGAAATAAAAAAATGCAATACAATAGGATATCTACTATATAACTAACGGTCAACTAACAGAATTAACCGTTTCCTAATTTCTTCCTCTGATACTTAGAAACGGTTAATTCAATTAGTTGACAGTTAGTTATATAGTAGATATCCTATTGTATTGCATTTTTCTATTTCCTAATTGGGCCTTAGTCCATTAGCTGGCTTAGTCTAGAATGAGTCATGCTGTATTGAGATTTAGTGTTTCACCACTATTGCGTGGGAAACTAGCTATTACTACCAGAAATTCAAATTTATCAATGAGAATATACAAGTTTCTCTCTCTCCCTTTCTAATCCAAATTCTCTTCTATTTCTTCTCTAATCCTCTATTCTAGTGTGCGGAATCTCTGTTAGGTTCTGTACCTGACAATTTATTCACCAACCATCCACTTCAAAACAAAATTATTATTATTTTATTCCTTTCTACCTAACTCAAAACAACCAATTAAACTAAAACAAAATTAAAGGCAAAAAAGTACAAAATTTATAATAAAAATGTTTGAAGTTGCTACAGTACCACTTCAAATATGACGTGGTACTGTAGCAACTCCATAATTTGGAGCTAAAAATGAAGCTCCCACTCCAACCCCTTTTTTGAAGTGGGGTTGGAGATGCTATAACGCAAATCCGGTTGTTTTATTTGTTTCTCATTTGTTTTCTTACTGTTGGTCTACCATGCAGATTTTGAGGAAGTTCTCAAAAGATACAGAGCAGATGGTCTCTCCATTAACTGAAAACTTTAACATAAAATGGGTACTGTATGTCTGTATCTTCTCTCAAGACATGTTCTTAGTATTTGCTTCCCTAAAAGTTCTTTCTTTTGTAGCTTTCAAGAATGCAAGATATTGTTTTGCACTTGCAAAAGGTTAAGTTTTTTGAAATGCTCCATTCCCAAATACAGTCCAAGGTACTTAGTAGAAAATATTATTTAAAAGTATTCTGACCATCCGCTTTCTAAGAATGCTTTATTATTTTGTCTGCAGACTATGAACAATCATTCTAGTGAAATTAAGCATAACAGGTGGCTGTTCATCATGTCTTACATTTTCATGTATCTGGATCTTTTTTCTCCTTTGATGTCATTGCTTGTAATGTGCAAATAAGATCTGATTCGTGACATTATTTCACAGAATAGCTGAAACCAAAATGTTGCTTTATAAGTTGGCATATGAAAAAGCAAGGCTGCAGCTAATGTGTATGGAGCGTGACAAAGTGCTGGTAAATTTTGTCCTTGCATTCTTGCGTTACTTGTATTTATATATTGTCTGATCATGTGTATTATACTTATGCAGAAAAAATCTCAACAATTGAGCTCAGCAGCTCAAAAGTCTCAGATGCTGAAATTGAATAGACCATGTCTATTTTTGTCTGGTAACAAGGACTTTCCAGTTAATAATCTTACACTCACATCTGATATGAGCAGCAAAATAGAGGTATATAACATTTTGGAAATTTTTATTTGTTCTTATATCATTCATTCTCTTGAAGGCCACTCTTTTTTATTTAGATCTGATAATTGAGTTTATTTTCAGGTACTGTTAGCAGAAATAAGAAAAGAATGATTTAGTCAAATATTTTGAAATTATTTCATAGTCATAATCTGATGTTGAAGCTACCCTATTCGTGCAGTTTCTTTCTGTCTAGAAAATTACATAAGCACTACTTAAAATATTAAATTAAGTTAAAAATTTCTCAAATTAACAACTAAATTATTTTACTTTAAAATAAATACTTAACAGGTTCAAGGATTCCCACATAGGTATTTTTTTTTATCATTGACCCTTCCTATTTCATATTTTTCCTCTTAAAGCTCTCTTAGTTGCTCTCTTATTTAGTCATTTCTTCCTATTCTCCTACTTAAAATCATTTCATGGTTTCTTTCTACAGTATTTTTTTTAGTTTTTTTATTCTGAAAAATAGTTTTACTGTAACCTCAAGGAAAACAGAGGTGTTAGAAATAATTTCATGTAAATAAAAAATATATATATTAGGAGAAAGTCTAAGTAAGAATTGAAGGAAAAAAGAAATCTTTCTTCCATAATGTCACTAGATTTTATATTAGAACTGAAACTGTTGGTGCTTTTCACTTAAATAAAATGTTACCCAAGAGCTAGAAAACTGGTGTATCCAATAATACAAAATTCTGTTTACATGAATAAGTTACACAAGTATTTGCTTACTCTTATTGCATTTGAGAAGCTATTTTCTTTTTGTGCTCATTTTTTGGTGAACGTTCAATATTTGGATGTACATATGGAAGTCAGTTCTTTTAACATTCAGGTGAGAGTTATATAATCCTACTTCTCTGCCTTATGACTTACAAATAAGTCGAGT
The DNA here is from genome assembly GCA_947683365.1 of Euphorbia pulcherrima. NCBI lineage: Eukaryota > Viridiplantae > Streptophyta > Magnoliopsida > Malpighiales > Euphorbiaceae > Euphorbia > Euphorbia pulcherrima. Next base: position 76,898,214 of record CANTUS010000001.1, on the reverse strand, counting down.
TGGAATTAGTGAATACAGAGGAGGTAGGAGTTAAATACCAGTAAAGCTCTAGACTCATTTTACTTTTGGTTTTTTCTTACAAGTCACTATCATAAATTATCAAAATAATTTGTGAGAAGGAATTCTAGAAAACAAAAACAATTTGCAAGTTGAATTAGTATCTGATTCTATGTTAAAAAGGGACCTTTTGAAGTCTAACCAGACCCAAATTCAGGCCTGTGACATGAGAGGTCAGGATGATATTTTTCTTATCAGTGATTAGTTTTTTCATTTTTCAGAAGTCAGATATATAAATTCATATCAAACAAGTGGCCTTTATCAGTTTACATGGTGAACTCTACTCTTCTTGACTGATTTGAATATTTGTATGTATGTTGGGATTTTTCTGTCTTAAATATTTTTAATGTGTTATCTGAGAAATGCCTCCTTATAAATATGCTTATCGTGTTTAGCTATATGATATCTTCAAAAGTTAATTCAGGAAATGGGAGTTTACTTTTGATGTTATGACCTATATGCTTTGCTATTGTGCAGCTTTGCAGTGAAAAGTTGGCTACAATGAAACATGAGTTTGAAGCATTAAACAGGAAAATAAGTAATCTATCCAAATCTTTCAACAATTACTTCAAAATGAAAGGAGAACCAAGCTGTTCAGAGATTATTGCACAGTTGAATGTTTACTTGAAGAAGAAAACTTCTTGCAAGATTATACGTGACGATTTGCAGGTATTATTTTCTTACAGTGACTTGGTCAAATACAAATACGCAATATAATTTCCTTTATTATTGAGAGTTTATTTTGTCTATTATTTTATTAGCTATGGGAAGTTGGTGACTTTGGGAGTACAAATCTGAAGCGAAACATCACTCTTAACTACCGTGGCTTATTCTGTAAAAGGTTGCTTTTCTGTTGATTTTACCCCTTTTAGTTTGGCATCATCTGTTGAGCTTTGTGCTGATTATATTTAGCCTTTGTTTCTACTCTTTTATCGTGATATGATACAGATTTGTGATAAATGATGGTCCTACTCCTAGTGTTTTTGTTTCGAACAATTTGGATGACATTAATATCACAAAGGTAATTTATTATAGTAGTGGGATATGATTAGTTCTATTTTATATGGTATTTCTGAATATTGGCGTTTCTTTGTTTCTTAGAACTTTCCTAGTATGGATGCCTGCGCTGCATTTGCATGGATTTTGAATGCAAGGTCCTCAAAGAAGCTTGTAGGTTTCAAAAGTTTTGCCCAGGAAACACAGGTAAATATCTGTCTACTTTTACATTTAATTCTATATTGTAGTTTGCCGATACAAACTTGTGTGAATGAAAACGCTTCCACTTAATTACTGGTTGATATGTTAGCTTAAGGCCTTTTTCTTTGTCTGGCATGATGTTCTATTGCTTCAATATCACACCCTTTTATTATTTTTGCTTTGGCTTTTTAGCACCATGGTTTGAGAGGGTACGGCTCTTTCCCTTAACCTTTGTCCTATTATTTTGCTTTATTGTTTGAAGTATTAACGACTGACCTAAGCACTTGAATACATAATTTGTATTCTTTTCATTCTAATGCAGTCCTATGTTATGCAGATTACGTGTTCACTTCTACATAATATATTTGATGTGATTGGAGAAGCTCAGTTAGCATTAGCAGAAATACGAAATTTAGTCCATACAAGATTCCGTTCCTCATCTGGTAACAGTGCACGTTCTAGTTTTTTTTTCCTCTTTAATTTTATGTTACATTAGTATCATAGCAATGACAATGTGCATCACTTGAGCCAGATCTTAAAGTTCAATTGATAGTTTCGTAAACATGAAGTACAATGGTATATACTTTATAGTACTTTGGACAATGGAGTTCTTAAACTTTGCGTGCTTTAGTGGCAGTTTTTCACTTGCTAGTAATGTGCTGAGTGGCAGATGCTTATGAAGTTCATGTTGAGTCAATAGGCAACTTAAATGTAGCTAATTGGCGTTCTTTTCCCATAACATTGATTGGTTCATTTGTGGAAGAATTGGAGCTATATGATGTTGCTACTCGTATTATTCATCATGTGTCATTGTTCTTGCGGTGTGGATGCTCTTATTACTAGTGCTAATGCTTATCCTATTTGATTGCTTCATGGGCCTTCCCAGAAGGCCAAAACTTGGTCATTTTATTTTACTAATTTTATAAAACCACGCTTTCATGGTGATGCCCATAGTATTAAGTTATTAGATCCACTTAATGCTGATTGATTAATTGAAGATATATGCAGTCTTCCCTGCATGGCAAGAATATATAAGTTAACTACTAATGAGTTTTTGAATCATCAGTCCTGGTTTTCAATAATATATGAAAGCCACAATTAAGTGTAACTTTATTTTTTTCCCTCCAGTTGAGCAGCTTCAGTTGCAGCTTTGTTTCATTGATTTTAACTATGGTTGGAAGCTGATCGCGACTCTGGATTTGATGTGTCTGAATCGGTAACTATCTTATTATTTTCCATTATTCCTATTAGTAGCACACTATTCTGTACTGATCAATGTTTGATATACTTAATTGCCTGATGGTTCTGCAATTGCACAATCCAACTTGAAAGTTCCACCAATGCTGCTGGGGTTCAAATGGGTGGGTTTAGATGAGTATGAGTTGGGCGTGCAAGTTTGTTGTATATTACCCACATAACTTAATGTCCTAAACAAATTTTGACTGACATGTTTGCCAAGTTTGCATTAGCAAATATTGCATTACATTAGTGTTTTCTGTATTTTTCTACATTTCCCAAGATTCTTAAAGAATTTTTGTTAAGAAAATATTGACACATTCAACTTACTAGACTATTTTCTGAAATCAGTATGTAACACAAATGTGTCTAATGTTTTCATAGTGTGGCAAATGTAATTAGAATCCAAGTCTTTGTCTAATATTTCAAACAAAAAATCTAAACCAGTTACTTTTAGAAGATGCAATCATGGCTGAAATGGCTGGTTTCCCATTGGCAATTATATCATATATTATTTTTCTTTACATGTTAGAAATTTTAGGCATTATTCAATTAAAAAATTTTCAAACAAGCTCCTGAATATAATATGTAATACGTACCTTATTTAAATACTTTACATGAAGTATAAGAACTAGAAAATATAAAACTGAAATTTTCCAAATGCCAATGTATCTAAAGTTCCAAATAATCAAATCACAGAACTCTTGCTGTCACTAAATTTTGCTTGTGGAACAATATAAAATATTCAATTACTTATTCAATTTTAGTTGAATGGGTTGATATCAACACTTATTCTTATGGACTCATTGGTCATTATGTGAGTTTGAACTGTTTATTGCTCTCTAGAACTATCACAACTCATTTGTAATGGATGCATTGACAGCTCTACTACTGCAAAATCTTTGATATTGTAGTTACTGGGTACCATAGGTCGAATGTATCTACTTTCGATGTGGTGCATTGAAACAACAGTTGTTTTTTTCTTATTTTACCTAACTCTGCTTGAATTTCATCTCCTAGATTCACAATTTAGTTCAATTTTTGTGCGTGTCAAAATAATGGTTTTTGGCTTTTAGCCTTGCATTTTATGATGCAATTGCAGACTTTTGGAACAATGCATGATATGACAATTTGCATAATCTGCTAAATAGTTCTGAAAATTGGAACTTCAGTATGGATGTCAACTCTGCATGCAAAAGAACTAGAAGTTTTTTGGTTTTTCTCAACATGTTGTGGTTATTGAAGAAGATTATAAATCAAAGTCAGATCAGTTCCTTTAACTTACTTTCACTGGTTTTAAGCATTCCTGTATGTATAATTGTATATTAAGTGATAGTAGTGCACCTACAGTGTAGATGCAATGACATCAACTGATCATCTCAGTCGCCTGATTATTGAACTAAATAATTTCATTAGGTGATCATAAATATGATTGTTATATTTTTGTAAATTGTGATATTCTGTTAATATACTGAATTTACTTAAATTTACGATCTAGTAATATTGTGCAATACAACTAAGTTGGTGAATTTGGACCATACAGCTTTAGCAAGGCCCTAAAGTTGCCACTTGTGACATAAAGTTATAAGATTTTCTGACATTTGGATTTCTGAAACAGTGGGGTGTATCCTTCGGAAGTAGTTCCATCTCAACTAGAAGCTTCTTTTGCTGGGACATGTATGCCAGTTCCTGATTCTGTGTCTGCTAGATTAACAGCTGCAGTTGATGGACTTAGAACCGGGTATTCAAGGATTATAAGGCTTTGCAGGTGTATTTCCGAAGTCATGTGCTCCCCTCAAGCACATGAAAACTGAATCATTTCGTCTTTTAAAAAGAGACACGTCCGCTTATGCTTGTATTTGCAATTTGACATCATATATGTAGACTTCTATACAGATAGATAGCTTAATTTTGCCTCTGAACTATGGACTGAAGTTCTTGGCGCCACTGATTTTGATCACTAGTTAAATGCAAATGGTCCACTCAGAAACACATAATTTGATTCCAGTTCATAGTATTTTCTACTGTTAATGCAGCTGCAAGAAAATTCATATAGTGGTCCTATAACGCGACAAAAGTCGCTGCTATTGTTGAGGATGGGCAGAGTTCTATATGGAGAGACTTATTGAAGCGGAAGCTATATTTAGGTGAATATGGTTGAAAAGGAAGGGCCAATAGGTAGGAATCAATGACAATCTTTATACTTTACCTGGTGTGAAGCATAATTTTTTATTGTGTAATGTATGGTTGGTGTCCATATTGTGGAGTTACAGATTTAAATTGCTGGACCACTTGGGTATATGCCTTAGGTGGACCATTCAATTTGCATATTAATTGAGAATTATTCAAAAGGTCTTAATTCTAGTTTTGGGTTTTGGAATATGCAGATACATGTTTTGCTACTAGTTCAAGTGGCGAGGAGCTACCAATTGCTGCTTAAGCAAGCAGTTTATAAAAGGTTCGTCCAAACTTATCCTTATTTAATTTATTGTTTGGAAAAGTATGATTTTGATTTGGTTTTATTCAACACCACCACGTGAGGAACCAGTCTGCTTTTTAAAATATGCTATCAATTTTTTTTGAAAGCAAACCAGTTGGTGCTCGGGCAGCGAAATAATGCTAATTGTTCAATGGTTCTCCAAATGCCCACCGAGTCAAATATAATATTCCCTCCGGTTCCAAAAAGGTAATGTTTTAAAAAGGGTTAGGCGCTGGGTGGGCAGTTGGGGCTTCAAATATTTAGGTGGCGCCAAGGCGGATTTGTATTTTTTTTTCTAGTGTTTATTAATGCATAAAATTATGAATTCATCTTAAACATAAATTATAATATTATAAAATATTTAAAAACATAATTTAGATAATATTTTAAAAATTGCTAGATGTTAGTCAAACAGTAGAGGTCTCCTTATTTGTGGCAGAGTATATTGTTTTATGGTTTGAGACTCAAAACAATAATTCTATTGAGAGAACACATTAATGTACTTTAGTTTTATCAATTCGCCTTATGGGTAAAAAAATTAATTACAAATATCGGTGTCTTAAAAATTGAGTTAAGGCATCACCTAGGTCAAAAAAATCGGATTAGGCGGCAATATATTAGTTCAGTGCCTGATAGCGCCTGAGGAATGGAAAGTCGAACCGCAAGCTCTAATATAGTGCTTAGGAAAGAGCTAGGTGGGAATTTTTAAAACATTATTAAAAATTAGTCATTTTAGATTTTTGTTATCTTGGTTTATTTTATTTGTTATTTTAAAATATTAATATAATTTTTATAATTTTTTTTTAATTTATTTTCTTATTAATTAGAAAAGAGATCAGATATGCATGAAATTTTAAATTGATAACAAGAAAGAGAATTTGGTATCTAGGAAATATTAATCATCTTAATGGTGTTTTAAATTTTTATTGATTTTAATAAAAAATTTAAAAATAACTAATTTTTTGAACTCAATGAATTACAATTGAAGTGGGTTGCCTAAACACGTGTAATGTATAGGTTTTGGAAAAAAACAAAAAGGTCATTAGATACCTAAAGTCAAACTCTAGTTATGTAAGGTTAAGAGTTCATCTTATCAATCGTACAGATACAAATAGATAATTTATTAAAAATTTATATTATATTAATTTATTTATTTTTTTATATAAAGTGATATAATAAATGTTAGATATTATTGATTTAATTTTTTATATATAAATAATTAAATGGATTGTTAATTTATTAACTTTATTAATATTTTAATATTTAATATTTAAATAAATTATAATTAAGTATTATTTATTATTTAATTATATAATTTTAAATAAAATAAATAATTTAGTATTGCTTTTTTTATATAAATATTATTTATTTTAAAATAATTAATATATTATTTATGTATCTATTAAAGATGCTCTAATAACGGTAATTCATGGGATAATTAAAATTAGCGAATGAGATAATAGAGAAAGACAACAGGATAATGGTTGCAGACGTGGGGCCGGGATGAGGGATTAATGTGTGAATTATGGAGTAAAAGAAGGGCAATTTGGAGAAGATAACTTTTTATGAGGTTGAATATCACATGTCTATTTTGTGTAGTCAAGTGGCTACTTTGGTTTACGTACAAATGCCTTATCTATATAAATAGTTATTACTAATTATATGGTTCCATTTATGCCCCTACTGTTTCAGTTACATATAGTTATTACATATTATTGACTTGTTGTCTCTTAAGTCTGAACTTGCTACATGTCTCTCTCCAAATATGGATAGTTGGCAATTTTAATAATGGCTCACTATTTCGTTACAGTTCTTACACGCATATTCTTGGATTTGAATGTTTAATTGAAATATCCAGCTACATTAATCAAAACAAAGCTTCTAATATTCTTTCAAAACTATGTTATAAGTGTTTTAAAAGTCTGCCATGAGCCATTTTTTTTTCAAAAGGTACCTGAATATAATGGATTTAGTTAGTATCAAACAGGTGATTAACCACTGGATTTTGATCTAGTGACCGTCATCTTATTAGAAAAAAACAAACAATTATAGGATTGTGGGTTCAAACTTTACCGTCATTCTATGCACCTTTTTCAAATGTCCTTAACTATATGGTAGTATACTCATGCTAAACTAATAAATGTTGGTTCTGAGTCGTCTTTTTTATGCAGCTATAGCATTTATGAAACAATATAGGTATTGCATTAATGATATCTATGCCTAGTCGTTATTTATATTTACTACTATTTCAAAAAAATGTTGTTACCCAGTTGGAGTGTAAATTAGAATTTGGTGACATTTATAATCACAATTTCAGACCAACTACTGGGTTAAGACTTTTCACACAAGTAAATAATTTTGTATTATATAGTATGTGCTCCCTATTTTGTGAGAAGGGAAATGGCGGAAGGATATAGTAGTATTAGTTTTTTTAATAATAATGATGATGATGATGTCTAATACATCAATAACCATGTACCACTTAACCCCTCTATTCCAATTAGCCAATCACGCCGTGCCGATCACGCGCGCCTGTGTGGATTAATTTCAAATAAAAAGCAAACCAAGCATGATCCACGTCATTAAGTCAATAAATTAAAATAAAAAATAACAATCTGAAATATTCCCTTTCAATGCTTCATCTTCCTCTGAATCTTCCCTTTTTCATCTGGAAAATTAAAATCAACTTCATCAGAAATTAAAAACAACGAAGGCGGTGGAGCTCTGCTCTAAGACAAAATCGAGCTATGTGCGATAGTTCCATTCGACGCCGGTGAGAAGAAACACAAAAAAGTGAACCCATTTTCCACTCTGAATCAGGTTAAACAATGGAGTTTGTAAACAATATATGGATTTTGATTCTTTCAAATTCTTTTTTATGTTTCATTGATTTCCACTAATTCAAAGAAAACTCTAATTTGGCTTGTTGTGTTGAAAATTTTTCGTATAATGAAATGTGCGTTCTTTATCTATCATTTCCGATTCCATTTCGAGGAACAAGCCCAAATCACTATCACTTTTGCAGAGAATAGCAAGATACAAAAATATTGTGCTTCAATTTGAAATTTCGGCCATCGAGAAAGAGTGAGTGAGCAAGAGAGAAGAGGGACTGAGCAATGGAATAACGAAGAGGAAGAATGAATTTATGGAATATTAGGGATTTCAACTAGATAGTTAACTTTCCCCTTCTGAATGTTCTTTTATTTTTCATTTCTTTTTGCCCAATTTTCCTAAACGCGCTTGAAGAGTCGATGCCTGCCACATAAGATGCCAACCGGGATTGAGGGGTTATCCAGAGCTTTTATAAGTTGGGGATGGTGTCTATTTGAAGTCTTATTGATACATTAAGCCTAATAATAATAGTTTTAATAAGGTTAAATACATTTTTACCTTCTAAATTTGGTATAAAAAGTTTATTGCTCCTTAAACTTTTAAAAGTTTCTTGCAGTCCCCTTAACTTGATAAAAATGTATCAGTTTGCCCCCTTTATCATATTCTGATTGGTTTGACTTTTTAAAAATGTTTTTTTCTTTTTTCAATCAAATGTTGACAAGTGGCATTCAAAGAGTAAAATGATACATTTTTATCAAGGGACAAAATAATATATTTATATTAAATTCAGGGAACTGAAAGAAATTTTTAAAAATTTAGGGGCAATTAATTTTTTTTAAAATTTGAGGGGATAACGATCTATTCAGCCTTTTAATAATAACAGTAATAATTAGCATAAGTCTAAAGACATGGTAGTAGTTGAGTTGAAGCAGAGTAATGAGTTGGGTTACCCACACCGCAAGTAGCAGGTTTCCAGATATTTAAGAAAATACAAAATCAATTTCCTTTTGATGGCCGTCAAGTTTCCCATTTCTTAATTTCTTCGAACTATACTTGAAGAATTAACTTCGTTAAAGCTACCCTTTTTATAATTTTTCATATTTCATTACATACTTATTAGCTCAATCATGTTAATATGATAAGTATTAATCTAATCATCTCTATTTTTTTAACCCTGTTGCTTAAACAATAATATTAATATTTTACTCGTTATTTATTTTGTTATTACATGTAAGCAAATAATATAATTGTAAACATGACTTAGCCGTGTGGGAAGTAATGTTTATTCTTCCATTGATGTTATGGAGAAATTTTTTTTGCTTGACTTTCATTAACGAATGAAGAAAAAAAATATTTTCCTTAAACAATAAATATTTTGAATAATATTTTTGGAAGTTTTTACAAGCAAAAAATAGTCCAGAAAAATTGATAGAAGATCATAAATAAATCTTAATTTCATTGGTATGATACAGAGTAATTCAAGTCTTACAATACAAATATATAGTTTGCCTTTAGATGTGCAAATTTAAGAATTGTTTTAGAACATCAATAAAAATTGTTTAGTTTAGTACTTTAGTTGTGCAAAAATTTTGATCTTCTTTTTAGACATCAATAATGTAAAACATTTAAGAAAATGTAATACTAGCATAAGGACCAAAGTTGTATTTCTATATACACATAAATTTGTTCATAGTTGCACTCTAAGAGTGTCGGTGCTTTCTCAGACTGTTTTTTTCAAAAAACTCCATTTAAGCTTTTTCAAGCTGTTATTTCAAAATATTCCGGAAATCAATAGCAAGCGATTCTTAATTAATTAGTATTAAAGGTTAATCTTTTATCCAATGTCAAAATATATTATTCTTATAAAAGTTTGTAAGTATAACTTTTAGTGAACGGCACTCACAATTATACTCTAAAACTATTTTCCAGCCTTCTAATCTCTTGAATACTTGAGTCAACAAATCACGTGTTTTAATTTGCCAATAATTGTGATTCAAATATAAGGGCTTATACGTAGAATGAGCTATTTTTACCTAAAAAATAATATGGATAATTATAAAGAGTATAATGTTTAGGAAATTATTCAACAATCTACAACAAAGAATTACTATTTTCAAGGTTTAGGAGATAAAAAAAAAATTCTTCACTAATATCCCTCAAGAATTCTTACCGTGAATTTTATGTCTCCATTGGATTTGGGAGATTTGTGCCCCATTTACAACACTAGCAAATTACTAGATATGTAATTACATTATAAAAGTAATTTGGAATATCAAATATCCGAGGTTATGTTAAAAATAAATCATTAAAAGCATGTGATAAATTAGGTGAAGATTTTTTTGTTGTAATTTCTAAGGCCGATAAATTTTCACTGCAAAATTACCCGGCGAAGATGGAGCCTCCATTTTTTCTGTCTTATAACAGCTGTATTTTACTCTTAATTTTATGTATTTAAAGATAAAATAAAGGGTTAACTTTTAAAACCTCCCTATATTTTTACTCAGAAAGATTTTTATATTAAATTTTTTAAAAAAAACCCTTATAATATTAAATATTAATAATTAATAATTTTTTTATAATAAAATTAATTAAACTGAATTAATAAGGTGAATTATCATATTTTTTTTAAAAAATTATAAAATTTAAAACTTTTTAAAAATATCATTTCCCATTTCATCTGCTATTATTATAAAAACGAGTAACCTAAAATAAATAATAAAAAAAATTGAGAAAGGGCAGTGATGGGGAAGTGAAAATTAGCTAGAGTAGCCAACAAAACACAAAATGAAATAAAATAATAATAAAAAGTGCACTTTTGAGGCACAGATGGCATTTAATAAATGAAAAGGAAAGTATAAAAAAAAAAAGGAAAAGGACAGGGCCCCACTTTCCCCACCCACACTTTTGCACTTTTTTATCATCTTATGTCACCTTTCCTATACCCACCCAATATCTATCTTTTTCTTTTCCATTTTTCATTTTCTTCCCTTTCATTGCAGAGAACAAGAACAACAACAAAAGCTATACTACAACACAATACACATCTAAGGTTTCTAAGCTTGCTTTGGTTCATGATTGCCTTCCTTTTTCTCAGATCTTCTTGCTTTTACGGTAATTTTTCTTCTCTGTTTGGCCTTTTTAGCTCACGAACTTTCGTCTGTCGTGCTCCTCGAGGTCGAAACACTGCTATTTTATAGATCTTTGATGTATTCTTGTATTTTGAATCATGCGTTTGCGCTCTTTTGCTATTTGTTCATCTAGTTCGTTGATTATGTTTTTTTTTTCAGATTATGCTATTTTAGATCCTGTTTGTTTTTTTGTTTGTTCTTATTTTCTTGTGATTCCGTTGTTTATACTCTTCCATCAAGTGGAATGTTTTTTTTTTGTAGCTCTTAATCCATGTTCGGTCGCCCGACAAAGTTTTTTTTCTAAAGAAATAATAAGATAAGAATAATACAGTGCCTTTATGCTTTTTAGGTAATTTTTTTTGCAGCTTTTTGAGGTTCTGTGGGAAACTTTTACGGAATCTTACTGTCGTACATCTTAGGTTTACCTTTTTTTTCTCTCTTGTTATGTATTGTTTGAGGTAGCTACTGTTTGTCTTATGATTTGTTCTTTTAACGCTGGAAATTGTTTGTACTGTGTGAAGGTTATAAAAGTCAAACAGGAGGGAATTCTGTGCATCAAGGAAGCTGTTTTTTTGTCACCTGATATTGGATTTGGTTTCGAATCAGCTAGGTTTTGGAGAGAATTGTTGGTTTAAACATGGGTTACGTGTGTGATTTCTGTAGTGATCAAAGGGCCACAGTGTACTGCAGGTCAGATACAGCTTGTTTATGTTTGTCATGTGATAGAAATGTCCATTCTGCCAATGCTTTGTCAAGGCGGCATTCAAGAACCCTATTATGTGATAGATGTACGGCCCAACCTGCTTTAATGCGATGTTTCGAAGAGAGTATCTCTCTTTGTCAAGGTTGTGATTGGACGGTCCATGGCAGCTCTTCCTCAACATCTTCGCATAAAAGACAAACAATCAGTTGTTACACAGGCTGTCCGTCAATTGAAGACCTTTCTTCATTGTGGAATTTTGCTCCAGCCTTCACTTCTGCCGGTGAATCTGCCTGTGAGCAGGGAATGGGGTTGATGAGCATAACTGGAGGGAGTTCAGGTAGTGCAATGGGTCCTCCCAAGAATTCCATTGGCCAGAATTTATCTGCCGTTTCTGGGACAGACGAAGTAGCAAAATCGAGTAGTTATGGTGGAAACTTTTCAATATCAGAAATGGTGCCAAACTTTCTAGATCGTCCTTCTGGACCCACAAATGCACCTTTGTCAAAGGTATATGGAACTTCAGTAAGTTCTTTTTGTCTTGAAGGAGCTAATTTCCAGTTTATCAAGAATCAAATAACTGTGATTTTTTAAAAACTTCTTTCTTTCTAGAAATCTTCATCATGAAACCGTTTTGCTTGAACATTGTTCGCTTTTGACAAGTTTACTTGACACTGTCATTTTAAGCCTATTGCTGAGAAAGTAAACATATTGGGAAATATCTTCCTCCGAGATATATGTTCTATATCCACTGAAAAATTTCCTGTGATTTCTCAAGTCATACAATCTCTTTTCATGAAATTCTTAAACCTATTCATTTTAAGCAAAAGTTGTTAAAACTAATTCAGGGTAAGGCTACTAAGTTTAAAGTCTCTGCAGGCATTCGGAAAGGGCCGAAAGGCACTTTTCTCCTTTGATTTGGGAGTGCTTCTTAGGATTAAACTTGTTATTTGTTAGGAAAGAGAATGTTCAATCTTTGTTTCCACTAGTAGTTTCATGCTTGTTGATTTAATAGTAATCTTGAAGGAACCTGACTAACACTTATGTTAAAATGCAGTTGCGTTACCCTGAAACTTCAGGTCATGCATTTTGTGATGATGATGACCTTTATGAGGACTTTAATATGGATGAAGTTGACCTGAATCTTGAAAATTATGAAGAACTCTTTGGTGTTACCCTCAGTAATTCAGAAGAGCTTTTTGAGAACGGCGGGATTGATAGCTTATTCACCACAAAGGACATGTCTGGTGCTGAGTCCAACTGCCAGGGTGCAGTTGCTGCTGAGGTTCTTTCTTCATTCCACTATCATTTTATCGTTTTGGGATGGCTTTTCAGTTAGTTTTCTTTTTGTCCTTGATCTCTTGGTTTGTTCATCTGGTTATTTCTTGGTTGATTAAAAGAATTTAAATCTTCCCTTTTTAATATTTCTGAAGACTGAAAAGGGTTGTTTTGGTCTTCCTATTTAGTTAATTCATGGAGTCCGCATTATCTTGCTGCGAAAGCCTCTGACTTCCTACCTCTTCCTCGTGTGCCCATAGGATACAGGGTACCTTCAAACAGAACTAAATCTATAATCTGAGTACAGGGTACCTTCAAACAGGAAACAAATAGATTAGGAATAGCTGCACATGAAATTTCTTCATATATTTCAGCATCAGCTATGGTTTACCAAGCTCAACTAGTGTCAATCTTCTCCATCATGCGGTAGGCTTCTCTGTATCCCTGATGCTGGTGATGTCTGTGCATGCAGAAAGAGGCTGTTGCTGATTAGACTGGTCTAATTGTGATATCCTGATACTATAGTCATTCCTTGTTTCCAATTCTATATGTGGCTCCTCCCTGCTATATCTGAGTGTTGGATGTTGGAGTGAAATAAACTTTGTCAAAATATTTGATGCTATATTGTGTGTTTGAGGGTTACTAATCATTCAATTTTATACGCTAAATTTTGAATGAGAAAACAGTTGAAGTGCCTATTGAAACTTTCGACTTTTGAGAACCAGTATTCTTTTTCTCTGCATATACTCCCTCCATCTTTTTAAAATAGGCATTCTACCCACTTTTTCGAATATTTTTTTACTTGTCATTCTCAAATATCTAGGCACTTTTGAAATTAATTTTCCAATTATACCCTCATTTGTCCCATTATCATTGATTGCAATGGAGTGGAAAACTAAAAGTTAATTAGAGGGTATAGTAGTATTTTTCTGTCTTAATTAATTGATTCCTTATTGTCCATTATTTTGATGGGGCCAAAGATTCACCATTCTTTGGCTTTAGATTATAATGGACTAAAGCAAAATGACTCATTAAACTATCTGAGCTTTTATTGTGAAGTCACGGATAGCTGTTGCAACTCCACTTTAGGGTCAATTGGAAACAACCTCTTTGTAATTACAGAGGTAAGGTTGCGTACACCGACCCCCCCTTACCCCACTTGTGTGGGAGCCTTGAAGGTATTGGGGTAATGTTGTTGTTGTTGTTGTTAATTAATTGATTCCTTAAAAAGTGTGAAATGTGTTAGAAGACGAGTAAAAAAAGATGGAGTATTTGTTATACAGCTTTTTAGTCTTTGCCTGCTCCACCCATCCTACACTCTGTGTTCTCTTTCTCATCTACTTTTTAGAGTCATTTCTTGATATTTCTGTCCAACTGTTTGTCATCTATGAATACAAGCGCACTTACACTTGGGTTTCTCCAGGGATCAGTTGGCCTAGGCAATTCAATGCAGCCAGCATGCAGTACAGCAGCATCCGCTGATTCGATGATGAGTGCTAAAACTGAACCAATCCTCTGCTTTACAACAAGACAAGGACATTCAAGCCTCTCGTTTTCTGGCCTGACCGGAGAGAGTAATGCTGCAGATTATCAAGACTGTGGGGCATCTTCAATGCTTCTAATGGGAGAGCCTCCATGGTGTCCCCCATGTGCTGAGAGCTCCTTCTCATCAGCCAACCGCAGTGATGCTGTATTGCGGTACAAGGAAAAAAGGAAGACCCGGAAGTAAGTGTTCCGTAATGCTTGCTTCTCTATTATATATGGCAGCATCTAATATATCCTCGACTTTTGAGAAGCAGACACATTTATGTGGCTTGACGAAACTGGGAATGTTCCCATTTGTGTTCCTATAATTTGGCAATACTATTGAAGTCAAATACGTAAGGGGCATGTTTGGTATTGTCGTCACAGCTGTTGGCGTCAAAAGCTCCAATAACAAACTTTTCATAAAACAACATATTTTGCCATTTTGGCATTGGACAAAAGATTTTGACTCGTAATACTAATTAATTAGGGTCTGTTTGCTATTGGTTTCCGTTTCCCAATGCCAAAATTTGTTGTCATAACGAAAGCTTGAAAATGGAGCTTTTTCGGGACAACAGCCTGGGGAAGCAATACCAAACTGGCTCAAATAATGCAACTGTGCAAACTTTTAAGAAAAAAAAGCAGTTAGAATGCTTTTAATACAGTTTGGTTCTGCTGTCAGAAAGATGTACCTGAATTTACATGAATGTTTAATCTCTATAGGTTTGAGAAGAGAGTGAGATATGCTTCAAGGAAGGCAAGGGCTGATGTGAGGAGACGTGTGAAGGGTAGATTCGTCAAAGCCGGTGATGCATATGACTATGATCCATTGAACCGAACCAGAAGCTGCTGAGAGTACAAATTTTTATATATTCTTTAAAAGTCGGAAAACAGAAAAAAGGAAAAAAAGGAAAGAATCCACGATTTACGTCGAGAGAACACGAATTATTATTAACTAACAGTGGCTGGATTGATGCCTGATTACCTTGTGGAATGTATCACAGGGACTTGGGAGGTGGTCTTGGTGAGAAGAAAATAGGTGGATTCGAAACAGCTGGCTTTCGACTTCACCAATAAAAAGGTACGGATGCTCCACT
The DNA here is from genome assembly GCA_947683365.1 of Euphorbia pulcherrima. Classification (NCBI taxonomy): domain Eukaryota; kingdom Viridiplantae; phylum Streptophyta; class Magnoliopsida; order Malpighiales; family Euphorbiaceae; genus Euphorbia; species Euphorbia pulcherrima. Next base: position 76,882,686 of record CANTUS010000001.1, on the reverse strand, counting down.
TCCCATTGCTGTAAAAAACAGATTTTTCAGCATCATTTAACAAGACAACATTGATTTGTCTTGCTTTAGCTACGAATTTTCTTCTCCTCGAAGTTGTATGGGGGAAAGAAGAGTATTTATTTCTGCAGCCATAAAATTGCTCAAAGCTCAAAATGTCAAATATTACTATTGATTCCATAAAAGCAGTCGTGGTGAACCAAAAAACAAAGGTCGCAATTGTAACTATTTTTTTATTCTGATCGTTTTGACTTGTAAAGCATAAGTTATTCTATGTTTATAGTTGAGAGAGTTCTATAATTCATAGCCCTAACAGTTCTAATGCTAAACACAAAAAACATGCAGTTGTAATTTTTCCTTGTCAGTCAATGCATATAGCTACTGAATTATTGTGTATTTGTGATGAAATACAAGATGTATTTTTGTGGGGTTTTCCTTGTTCATTGTTAATATAATATGTGCATATACACATCTTGTTCTTCCTACTAACAGAAATTCTGTTACTTTTTGTTTACTCTTTAGGTAATATCCCAACTCAAATGTATGCATTTTTTTTTGTATGTCCTATTGAAATTGAGAGAGAAAACTAAACAGTTGATATATTAATGCATTGTGGGTATAAGTTCAATACATTATGCATAGCTCAGTTGGCTAAGCAGGCTGAGTTAGAGGAGAAAAAGGTTCAAATTCCACTAAATACACTTGTTGGGAGGGGTGTGGAGCTTTAACTGTTACTAAGCCCATTAATGAAGGTACTTGTAAATATTATTAAAAAAAAAAAAAGAAACCATAAACAATAGCTATTCCAATGTATTAAAAGTGAATAGATTAATCACCAAATAAACAATTTTAATTTTCAATTTATAAATAAGTATTATAACCGTAAAGACCGAATGGATTATAAGATGAAAACAAGATGACCTAAAAACTGACTTATAAAATAACTCGATCCAAATGTATTTGACTTGAACCTATTAGAGTATTAACAGCTTTCAAATTCATTCTGTGAAAATGAACCTAAAACAGAATAATGCAAATAGTTATCTAAGCATTTGCACCTTTAGTTTATCTATATATTATTGGTACCAGAAAATGGTTGCTTTCAGTTATCAAGAATCTGAAGATTCATACACACAGATAATACAGTTATTATTCTACTGCAAGTGAAATCAATCAAATACCATTCAGATGAAGCATTCAGAAAATCTCATACACTAATCCAAATAAACCATGTGTACCAATTACATACTTTTTTAAAAACAAAAATACATTTTAACTCTAGTCTGCCAGAGTATCAATCCTCATCCGAACCACTATCTTCGGAGATCTTTCCAAAATCATTTGCATCAACGGTATCCTGCATCATTTGACACATTTTGTCCCACCAAGAAACTTATACAGAGTGCCCGAGCTCCAGAGGAAGGATAAATTGCAAAAAATAATAATACACTTACTTGCTTCCTATCCCAATCTTTCAACTTCGAATTGGTTAGCATGTAGTTGTCTTGAAGGGGGGCCCACGATGGCCCTTCACCCCCCGAGCCTGACTTATCCTGCATTTTTCAATGACTTCGTCAGAATAATTGAAATTGAAAACATGGAGGATATTTCGAAGCATTATCTCAAGTGATATTGCCGGGACAGCGCTTTTTGGTAAAGGCAGTAGTAGAGAAATAACAGACCTTAGCATTTGCATCAGCTTGAGTCTTGCCTAACTCCGAAAAGAAGGCTTGTTTCCTTCTGTTCTTGATCACTGGCAAGATTCAGATTTTACATTCGGTTACAAAACTCAAGAGGCTAAAAACAATCTCAGGACAAAAACCACGATGTAGCGTTACTTGCGAATTGTTATAGAATGAATCATGAAGGCCAATTGCAGCAAATTTCGCAAAAACTTCTAACAAGTCATGTAACTGCTAGAAATGGATATAAGGCAATACGATGCTGGGGCTATTTAACTGTTTAACTGCTTCCAACATATTTAGCATAAACCATACTATACTTCAACAGCATGAAAACACTCTAGCTATTTTACAAACATGTGTATGATTGAGCTGAGTACTTATCAGCAACTCCCTCATAGCTAGTAGAAAAACTGCAATCCCTAAATTCTGAACGAAGTATCACAGTTGTCAAAGGCGTGCCCAACCCTCAGCGCCTCGCCATATAACAGGCAAGATGGTGCCCTGACGCGTGCGCAGGAGACTTTTCCAAAGTTTCAGCTTACTTTAATATGTGTTGTGCTCTATTTTTAAGTAATTTTAATAATAATTCAAGGCTAGATTTTCCTAATTCTGTTCCTATTAAGGTTATATATTCCTAATGCACTATGTAAGAACATCTAACAATTATTTTAATTCTTTTTCTGGTATTGTTATTGCATTTAATATTACATTAAGCAATTTTCATTTGCGCCTAGCGTACCTCAGGCGTGCACCTGGCCCCCTTGCGCCTCTATCATCTATGCGAAGTACTATGCAAGACAATCAATAAATTCATATGCAGTTGCACACGCATATAATACCACATCTAAATTTGTGCAACCAATATGCAATAGTTTCAACCCCTGGCAAATTTTGTTACTTGAAAAAATTCTTAAATCATACTCAAACCCCATATGCGGCGTACCTTTTGCATCTTTTGTTCTAGAAAGATCCAATCCTTTCTGTGCATTTTGTGCCTTGTTAACCTTCAATGACATCAAACAGGTAAGCTCAGTCTCAATGGCAAAGGAAGAGCAAGCAATATAAAGAAAAAACTTCCATGACAAACAATCAAGACAATGAAAGGAATAATAAAGGTTGAAGAAAGTAGCTTACAGCATTAAATAACTTCACCACTGAAACACCAGCAACATAAACAACAAATATTATACATGTCAGTCTGAGTAACAGCTACAGTAAGTTCAAACACAAATATAAGTAACACTAATAATATGTGGTACCTCCTTTTGTAGCAACACTTATTAGAAACTTCTCTTGCGTATCTAAATAATTAGCAGGCTTCACATGCCCCTTCTCTTCCATCTATTATATCAAATTGATAAGACAGTATGAATATGATGACTAAGCCCCATTAAAATAAGCAATCAAATGAGTCTAAAACAAACTGTAGCCCCAAAACCTAAAATTTCAACCAGCATGATCAAAATGATAAAATGATGTGAAAAGTGAAATACCAAATGTTTCTCCTTCTTGGCCTCTCTTTTGACCTTCTTTCCAGATTCCTCTTCAGCAAGCTTCTCCACTACAAGTTTCTGGTGCCCTGATAATACAGGCCCCTGAAAGTTCACTAAAAGTTATACAATTTCCTCCAAATAGAGTAAATTTGACTGGACAATGTAGCTAGCTTACCAGTGCATCATCACAAACAGTTTTTGCCATAATACTCCTAAAAGCAATCCTAAATGCTCTACAACCCTCTGCCAATTTTGTAATTCCTGGCTGAATTTCACCGTCTTCTTCTTCTTCTTCCTCCTGTTCGGATCCTTCAAGTTCAATATCAAAATCCTCATCATCAGCATCCTCCTTTAAAGAAACTTGTTTTTCTTCTTCTGCATCAGAGTTGATCTCTTCATCCTCATAATCAGAATTGTAATCACGCGCCTTCTTTTGAAGCATTTTCTTGATTTTGGGGTCCATTTTGACTCTTTCTTTCATTCCTGGAAACTGCTTTTGTTTCTTTTTTGCCTTATAGCTTCTCTTGTGCCCTACTACTTTTCTCTTTCTAAAGGGATTTACTGATTCCGGCATAGGAGATTCCGTGGCCATTGTTTACTAGAGTTCACAGAAAATTCACAAAACTCTACTTCAACCGTATTAAGATTGACTTATTTTACTTAAGCTGTTAAAAGTGTGCTTTGCAAGCAGAATCAAGAGTGAACCAGCTCAAACAAACTGCATGATAGAGTGTGTATTAGCAAAGCTTCTTTTAGCTAAGAATCAATAGGAACAAAACAGCAATTTCATCTACAAACGAATGTAAATAATCAGATTGAGGAAATTTTAGGACTTAAAACCCACGGAAAGAACAATTATTTTTATATAAAGGATTCACAACCTAACAAAGACAGCAATGAATATATCAACTTTATGAGGAATATATACAATATCACATGAAGACTCCAAAAACGGCGAGTAATACCTTCCCCGGTGGGGGAAGACACGAAAACGCAGCAAAAACCGCAATCTCCGAAAGGGGCGTCGCCGAGGGACGGAAGAATAGGAAGAAGGTTTATTTAATTTAGGAAGAAGACGAACATGATCGGAGTTGAGCGGCGAGTATACTAGAAAATGTGATTGTTTCATAATTAGGGTAACCTGGGCTTAAGGCCTCTTCAACCAAATATCGCATTTTGGCCCACTTAATTTACCACATGGACTTTTACAAAAGGCCTTCTTTTAAAAATGCAGAAATATGGTAAAATAATTTGATCCATTGGAATGACTAATTCTAAAAAGTCTATAATAAAAAATATAATTCTAACCCATACATGATTTTCACTCTTGAGTGATCCGCCTTCTCAAACGTAATTCAGCCGTCTCTGAAAAACCTCCTCTTGATCTCGCCATCTCTGAAAAAACTCCTCTTGATCTCGCCGTCTCTGGCTTCTCACTCGCCGTCTCTCTTGCCGTCTTTCTCGCCATAACTCCGACTACAATTAATAATGCGTGTGAACCAAGCAGGTCAGTTTTTGATTTCAGATTAACCTAGATAAGATTTCAAATTAACCTAAATCGAGTTTTCTTTTGATGTTTTACTCAACTATACGCAAAAATACACCGGATTGATCACCAGTTAATAAACAAACTGTCATTTGTTTCTGTGAATTAAACCTAGGTTTTAAACATATACTGTAGGAAAATGGAATCAGCAGGAAAGCGAACAAGATCCAAACAAGTAACAACTGACAAGGAGAGTACAAGTACAGATTTAAAGGTAAGCTTTCATACAATATGTTAGTTACATAAGAAATCTGTTTCATTCATTCATAAAATAGAGAAGATGCATAGAAATCTGTTAGTTACATAAGAAACATCCAGTTGAGAAGCAGGTATAATAATTATACATAAGAAATCTGTTAGTTACAAGATGCATAGAAACATCCAAACATGGTTCTAAAACTAAAATTATAAATAATTATACCAGTTGAGAAACAGGTATAATACTGTAGAACTTCAAAACAATATACCTGTCAATGAAAAAAATGATTAAATAATAGATTAGAGTGGAAAAAAGGTTTAATTCCAGTTTCTAATACTGTATAAAAAGCATTGGATGATTTTTTTTATTGAAAAAAGTTAATAAGGAATTAGTATGAAAAACATTATACCTCTTGAAAAAACAGGTATAATATCTTTTATACAACTAACACGGCTTTAATACTAACTTAGAAAACAAAATGATACATTACAGACTTTAAAAATAGTAAAAACAAACTGACAGTAGAAGCACATAATTAGAGTTTGTAACGAAAATTTTAGATTGTAGAGGTATAATGAAAATTATACCAAAAAGCATAAGAGGTATAATTTACATTATATCAACACTAATCTGACAGCAGAAGCACATAACGCGTACTAAACAACACTGCCAAATCAAAACAAAACATAAGAGATTATACAACATAAATTTCACATTTCAGCATTGCCTAATTTTGAACTTTATCTTGATGAGATTAAACTGGTATAATTAAAATTATAGTATATTTGCGCCTAGATTGCGCCTGGTGTGCCTAGATTGCGCCTGGAGCCTAGCGCCTAGTGCACCTGGGCGTATATGAGTTTCCTAGAAAGCTCTACGGCGCATGTGCCTTGTGCATGAGGAGCAACTAAGGCGCGCCCGTAAGGTGAACTTATAATTAGAGTTAAGTTGTATAAGTTATACTTGGAGTTAGTTAAGTTTCAAGTTTCAATATTCTGTTTGAATGCCTTTTATGGGATTAACTTATAATTAGAGTTTATAATGAAAATTATAGAAAACAGAGGTATAATGAAAATTGGGATTTGAAAATTATAATTTAGCTCATTTACACACTTTTTTTTATGATTTATAATAATTATTTCATCATCAATCCTGCAATGTTTTAAAGGGCTTCTTTTAAAAATAAAGAATGGAGAAATCTGTTTCATACAATATCTTAATTACAAAAGAAATCTGTTTCATTCATTTATAAAGTAGAGAAGTTCCCTTGAAACATCCAAACATGGTTCTAAAACTAAAATACCCAATTATAAATAATTATACCAGTTGAGAAACAGGTATAATACTGTAGAACTTCTATACAATATACCTGTCAATGAAAAAATGATTAAATAATAGATTATAGTGGAAAAAAGGTTTAATTCCAACTTCTAATAGGGTATAAAAAGCATTGGATGATTTCTTATTTAAAAAAGTTAATAAGGAATTAGTATAAAAAACATTATACCTCTTGAAAAAACAGGTATAATATCTTTTATACAACTACTGCGGCTTCAATACTAACATAGAAAACAAAATGATACATGAAATACCTCGACATTATGATCTAACTATTATGTTGATAAAAACATTGACCTAAAATTTTTTGAACAGGAAATGCAACCATTATTTGATATAGAAGGAAAATGGAAGACGAAACAAATGGTAACTTCAAACAATGAAATACTGAGCTTTATGAAGGAAAATATGACACCGAAAATGCAAAATGATTTCAAGAAAACAATTTTTGGATATCTGTAACACAGTTACTGACGCAGCGGCTGGTACATCAACTTATGATACGACAACTGTACAGTGAAGACAGAACTTGCTTGTACATAAAAGTATCAGAAACTGTGTTGACCTTCAAAATAGATGATTTCTTGGTAATCTCAGGGCTCAAAGCACCTGAAAGTGAATACTACAATTTCAAGGAATACAAAGAAGCAGAGAAATTCATGAAGAAATATTTTGTTGATGAATATGAACTAATGGAGAAAAAACAGATTGAATGTCTCATAGAAAAGGGAATAGAGAATTAGGATGATATGTACCATATGATGCTTGTTTATTTCATTGGTTACTACATAATGGGCACTCCTACACAAAAGAGAATTCCAAGAAAATATTTTGACTGTGTTATATCTGGAGAATACAGGAAAGTTCTATGGGGAGGCGAGTCATATAAACAAACATTGATTACACTGAAAAAGTGTGGGGATGACAGGAAAACACCAGGTTCATACATCCTAGAAGGCTGCCCACTTCCAGATTTGGTTTTACGAAATATGTAGAGCATGTGATAAGATAGTCTGTGAGAGAATACATGAAAACAAAGGTGTTGTAGGCCAAGGATTTTGAACTGGACAACATATTCTCAAAAAGTGGAAGCTTCATACCTGAAGAAAAAAATTTTCAGTTTGAATGCATCACAAGTAAGCTTTTTTCAACTAGTAAAGCTGTAGCTGAGTAGAGTATATTAAATTTGTACACAAAAGTTAAGTACTAAATATTCTAATTATATTAAATGCAGTTGCGTTTGAAGCCTATGGAGATAACTGAAGAAGAGAGGAAGAAATTCATTCTAACAAGGGCCTGCTTTGAACAACAAAGCCAAGTTGACGAGGAGACAAAAATAAATACCACAGACAAGAACAATGAAGCAGAAAATAACGATTTTAATGAAACTAAAACCGCCCAACCCAAAGCATGTAATGATAGTACTAGAGGTAGAGATGCACAAAACATTATTTTAGATGCAATTAAAAAGCTGAGCGAGTAGGTCACTTCCATGGGGATTCAAATGCAATAATAATTTAAGCTGACAAACGAAAGAATTGATAAAATGGAGAAGAAACTCAATAAATCCAAATGCAAGGTAACATAATATATTATAAATATTTACATTATTTAAATAAGCACCTTAGTAAAAGTTTGTATCACTATCCTAGTACGTTCTTGTAAATTTTAATTACTATAGAACAACATACGTATGAAAAATCTTATACCAAATGCAAATCTGGTATAATAAATTTAAACGGAAACATAGAAAAAGCTCTATACTTATAAAACAACTAAAAAATATAGAGAAAATCTTATCTAGATTAGCAATACTTTAATCTCATGTTTTATAATATTATTTCCATTTCCTTTAGTTTGAACATCAATACTTATACTCCAAGAATCATGTGAATAATCATTTTTCATTTTAATTCCTGTCTCATGCTTGTTGTGTTGATTAGTCCAATTTTGCAATTATACTTAAAAAAGCATAAAACAAAAGTCTTTATACAATATTGAAATCATATTACAGGAAATTGGGAAGAAGAAGAGAAAGATAAGTGGGACCGAAGATGACAAATCACTGAAAAGGCAAAAGAAGCAGAATGGACAAGAGGACAACGAAACATCTGGAAACCAAAAAGATGCCGAGGAAGAAAATCAATTTGAGAAAATAATTACCTTTGAAGCAACACCTCAAGAGTGGCCTGTAGAAACAAGTGGCAGATCTGCAACATTTGAAAAAATCATCATGGATACAGAAGAAAAAGACGGAATTGACCAATGCAAAATAAAACAGACAGGCATAATAAGAAAGATAGCTTTAAAAGGGATTCCGTCATTCATGATCCCTGGAGATCCAATCAACTTTGAGGGGAAAACATATGATGAGATGGACATCAAGGACAAAAAAGAGACACAAACATATGTTCAAGAATTAGAAGAAGAGAGGGACAATATAACTAAAACAGAAGGAGATGGGGACAGGTTTATAAATCAGGTATAATAATTTTGTAACACATTTTTCAGATTTAAAACTATACAAGAGAGAAACAAAAATTCAAAAACTCTAGTATAGTGAAGATTATAAAGATTATACCAATTTTAACCAAACATAAAAAAACTAGTATAATAAAGATTATACCCCTATTAAAACTGGTATAATGAAGATTATACCCATACTAAAACTGGTATAATGAAGATTATACCTGTATTAAAACTGGTATAATTAAAATTATACCAGTTTTAAAACAGGCATACCATAAAATATAGCAGTTTTAGTACAGGTATAACTTAATAATTGTACAGAAAAATTAATTTTATTAGCATTTACCATATGCAGATTCAAAATGGTATGAAAATAGAAGGAAGTTGTGATATAACAACTCTAAGGCATCGGATGCAAAAATAATTGAAAACGATGAAGCAACAGAGCAACACTATCAGTTTGAGGAAAACTTAAAAGACACAGAAGTTGGAAACGAAGTCACAAGTGACGAAGAGGAGCCTACCATACATGAGGTAACAATCTATAAAACAACAAACTCTAAATTTCAATATGTAACAAAAAAAAATATATGATATAAAAAAAACTTGAGTATAATATCTTGTATAATGTCATTCTGTTTTTACTATTGCACAAGAAGAAACTATAATTCACTGATTTTACCAATATACAGGGTGAGAATCAAGTAATCATTCACATTCCAGATGAAGAAATGCCAGAGAAAAATAAAAGGATGAAGAGGAAAGCAATAGCTTTAAAGTATATAACTGCACCCTACACAACTCAATATAGATCAGCCGAACAAGAAAAGAGAAAGGTCAAAGATCTGTATATTGTTGATGATTGGGTGAAAATTGGAGAGAAGATTAAAGATGAAAAATTGCTGAAGCCTTTCAATGACTTCATTACAATTGGAAGAAAGCCAAGACCAGTGTAAGTTCTTCAACAATTAAAGCTTTCATTATGTGCAATGGACTGAAATCCTAACAGTTTTAATAATAAAACTCGCAGGAATAAGTATATCTATTTTCCAGATAAGAATGATACAATTTCCCGGCAATTCAACTTCAACTATCTACAAGTGAATAACAAATCTTTCTTTGTTCAGCTGAGTCAAGAAGGAGAAATGCTAAACACATCTGTAAGAAAACCTTACTTCAAAAAAATAAAATAAAACTGGTATAAGATGGTATAATACATCTTATAAACCAGTTGTGCTAAATCTTATACCAGTACTAAGATTTGAAGAAAATCTTATATGAGGTGTATAATACCATAGTGAAAATAAATAAGTGAAAAGGAATTTTGGTGTAAGATGAATTATACTGCTTTCACTATGGTATAAGATGTATTATACCAGTTTGTAAAATACATCTTATACCATATTGAAACTGGAAAAATTAATCTTAAAGCTATTATCAAAAAATGCAATACATAACGTAACAGAAAAAGATTTATTTCATCCCATTTGAAAAGCATACTAATCAGAAAATAATTTTTTCTTTATTTACAGCATATTGAATTGGTATTGTACTACCTACGAAAAAAAGCAAAATACTGTGGTACTTTAGCATTCAAATACACAACCATGGATTTGAGATTTCACCATAGGATGAATAATGCTTATAAAGATACCAGTTCAATCAAAGGAGACAAAATGTTGAGGAAAAAGTTGAAGGGAAATGATGACATTGCTTTCCAAATGCAAGGGAATAAAAAGAAATTAAAGTGTGCAACCCATTGGTCAGAAGTAGATGAGGTTTTCTTTCCAATGATTATAGGGGGCGACCATTGGATACTTGGAAGGTTCGTCATCAGAGAAAGAAAGTTCTAGATGTACAACTCATACAACAAGAGGCGATGGTTGGATGAAGCTAGGGAAAGTGCAGAAAAATGCGCTGCTGTGATACCGTACTATCTACACAGATTTGAAATATTTTCGAAGAATGAGGACTTATTGAATTCAAGTGCTTACAAAGATAAGAATCCATTGATGCCTTTAGAACTTGAAATAGTTAAAGATCTTCCATAACAAATACGCAGGTACAATTACTTTTACAGACACATTAAAAATTTAGAAAACAAAAAACCATATACCATAATGCATAAATGCTTAGCTAATTTTCTGATTAATTTCTAATGTTATTTCAGCGACTGTGGTATATTCTTATTGACCTTCATGGAGTATATAGTGGAGCGTAAACCATTTCCAATGCAATTTGATGTCAAGGAACTTAGGAAAAGACTCGCATTTAGCTTATATAAGCATGGAATGAAGAAGCAAGAAGAGCAATTGATAAGTGATGATGAGAGTTAGATTATTAATTGCACATAATTGCAATAACTGATGATGAGAGTTTGAAGTTTGTAATTAACAATAAAAGTAATTGCAGAAAAGTCGATGCTTTTCTTTTTTTTCTATTCTTATTATTATGGATTTGAAAACAAGGGCTGAAAAGCAAGCTTTCTTGTCACTTAGGCACACCTTTTCCTTGGGCATAATTGCAGTTATTTCAATACCTTAAAAATTTGGGAAAAAATCGGACTAGGTGGCGCATAGTAAAAAAATCGGATTAGGCAATGCCTAGATAACAATATATCGGTCCAGCGCCTGACGGCGCCCGAGGAATGAAAAGTCGGACGACAAGTGGCAAAATAGCGCCTAATCGGGGCCTAGGCGGAGCTAGGCTTGGATATTTAAAACATTGATATTAATAAGTTCAGTAATGTATAAATAAATATTTATACTAGAAGTAACAAGATATTAAAAAATTAAATATTACAGTGCTACCCTGTTTTAATGGACATATCAAAATTAAGGGCATTCTTGTCATTTAAAATTTTTGATCTATGAGGTAAAAAGAAGCAAACCTCTTCTTCAATACCATTTCAAAAGAAGAAAGAGAAAAATAGATTCAAACAGAAATTCCCAAAAACCGCATAAAAACCCACTACAGAAAAGGAAACCCCCGATTCGAATGGCATTTCTCATTCGAACTGCATTTCTCATAAGTTTGCAGCCTAAATCTAGACTATCTTCCTCTAAAATCTCGACTTCTAAGAGGAAATTCTTATATCAGGTACAAATCTCTCTCAAAATCATAATCTAATTCAGTGTTTCTACTGAATTTTAACTTAATTTGAAAAAACTTTCAGATCTGAAAGCAATAATTGAAAAAATGGAGTCTGCTGGTCTTAGAAGTACATAAAAAAAATCAGGCAAGAAGAACAAGAGAACAAGGTATTTAATCCTTTAAATCATTGAAAAAAAGTAAATGCATGTTGAATTTGATGACATATCAAGTCTTCTATGAAATACTGAATTCAACTTTAAAATTGTTAACATAAATGTTCATTATATTGCTATCTCTAGAATAGGTATTATACCTTTTTGTTTTGTGGTATAATATGCATTATACCTTGGCTTTTTCTGATTTAACATCTTCCTTTTTAATTTATTTTTCATTCTTCTACTCTACACATACACAAAAGATATTATACCTTGAATTTCACACATTTTATATAAAAAAAAGAGAATGGCACACTTAACTATCGAATGAAAATAATTTGAAAAAAATGTACAGATCTGTAATGAACCAAAATTTCTAAAAATTTGCTTATAATAAATTACTATGGTATTAAAATATCATAGAAATTATTTTTATTGTTATTATTGTTATTGGATATAAGACATGAGGAAATAAGAGCTAATTAAGTAAGAGGGATGAATTGGGCATTTAATTATTTATCCAAGGGCAATATTAGAAATTGAAAAAAAAAAAAAAAATCCTAAATCTATACGTAGCCTCTCTTCTCTCTCCCTTTCATCTTCTTCATTTGCCTCTTACTCATTCCTTCCTTCTTCCTAAATCCTTTATCAAATTTTCCCTAATCCAAAAACTTCCGATTTCTTCAATTCAACTTCGAATTCTTGTTAGAAATCGATCCTTAAGCCCTCTATCATCATCAATTTCAGTCAATCAAGACTAGAAGAGGAGGATTTCAGATTTTAAGGTTTGGATGAATAGTAACCCGAGTTTGAGGTGAGTGATTTTTTGTGAAATTAAAGCTTAATTAGTAGAATTCATGGAAGATTAAGCGTATTTATGGTATTAGAAAGTTTATTTATACAATATCTTGATAGAATTATATATGGGTGTTGTAGAGGAAGCTAGTGCAAGCAAATCAAAGGCAAAAGGGGTAGAAGAGAGCTAGAAAGAGCATAGAAAACGGTTTGTGTCTCAAATTTTGATTTCTCGATTTTTCGAAAAATTTTCCAGATTGTATACTTGTTTTGTTTTAATGTTTTCTCTCGTTATATAAATCCGATTTGAACGATTCTTGATTCTATTGATATCTAAAGAAAGTAAGGAATATATGTTCAGAAGAAACCTTATTGAATTTCGTTCGTTTTCAATGTGAAATTTTCGTTTGAAGTTGAGTCATGAAATCTGTTTTCGGAAAATCTCACCTTTGTACATTGTTTAGTATTTTGATCATAACTTTGGTTATACAATTTGGATTTCTGTGATTCTGGTGGTTTTGGAAAGCTGAGACATGTGGCTAATTATGTTTAGAAGAAAGTTCTTCGATTGGATAATGTTTTAATAGTGACAAATGCAGGGGAAATCAGGTTATGAAACCTGGAAAAATTCTGGAAAGTATGAATATTGATTTTATTGAGTTTTAATTGAAGTTTGATGCTTAAAAATTTGGGATTTGGATTTCTTAATTACTTAAGTTATGTTGAATTATGATTGATGGTTTATACTGAAATTTTTAAGATGTTACTTTGATTTATTGCCCTTATAAAACGAGTAGAATACGGGTCAGAGTAGATTGGGGCCAACAAAGGGGGTACAGTACTGTACAAACAATTGAAGGTTTGGCTTCGGGCTTTGGCCGATATTATGATATATATTTATTGATATTGAAGCTTCGGCTTTGGGCTTGACCGATATATTGATTTTGAAGCTTCGGCTTCGGGCTTGACCGATATGTTGATTTTGAAGCTTCGGCTTCGGGCTTGACCGATATATTGATTTTGAAGCTTTGGCTTCGGGCTTGTCCGCTCCCGTATCCATTTTACCATTATTCAAGAATTGTTTACTTTGGGAAATATGTGGTTAAAGTGTTTGGAAAAATTGGATAAAAATTTGATTGTACTTTGAAAGGATTACTATATAAGTTTTATGATTTGGTTCCATAAAATTCGTTAATTTGTTTTTGACTAATGAACAATCTTGGTTTCTATTTTAAAGTGTTAAAAATATTCAAAGTTATTGTATTTCTTTTATGGACACCACTAAGCAAATTGCTTAGCGTGTAGTTTTTTTTCTACACGTAGGTGGAGAACTTGTAGATAGCTTGGACTAAAGTGGAATAAGTCGATCAGCTTGAAGAGCAAGTAAGGAAAGACTCGAGGTGGATATGTATTTTAATGTAATATTATGGTTTGTAGAATAATGACATGTATTAGATAGTATGAGAAATATAAAGTGGTATTGAGAAATATTTGGAGTTGGAAACATTATATTTGTATTTGCACATATTAAATCTGTAAGTATTAAACTCTATATAGTGGAGTAGAGTTATTTATTGGGTGAGTATAGTTACCGTGGCGCTCCCTATAAAGGGGGTGTTACATTTGTTGGTATCAGAGCTGAGGTTTAGGCGATTCTAGGACTAAGATGTACATGCCATTTAGGATATAAATATGATATGTTAGTTGCTTGATCCACTTTGGTTCAATTTTCAGGAATAAGTTATGGCTAGTAGTAGTCACAACCAGAGTGAGGAAGAGGATGCTGAGAGTACGGTCCGTATTAGACAAGGGGATGAATAAAGACATGAACCTCCACCAGTTCATGGCTTTCCTGAACAACCTACTCCAGCACAAGCTGCTTTACTTCAGCATATAACTACTGAAGTAATCACACAAGTACTACAAAACATACAAATCCCTCAAGTTCCTGTAGTACCTCATGTTGAAAGAAGAGAGGAGAGAACTCCTCTTGAAAGAATCAAGAAGCTTCCGGCTGATGATTTCAAAGGGGACACAGTGAATCCTGCATTTGCAGATATTGGCTTGATCATACTAAATGGTGTATGACTAGACTTCATTTTACAGATAAAGAGAGATTAGACTGTGCGCAAGGTCTACTCAAAGAACAAGCTAGGAGGTGGTGGGATAATATTGTGAGAGAAAGGCGACCCAGAGAAATCAGTTTGGGCCTTTTCTTAGAACAATTTGACAAGAAGTACGTTAGTGAATGATTCAAGGATGAGTAGAGGAAATTGTTCTTGTCTTTGAGACAGGGACGAATGACTGTATCAGAATATGAAGTTCAATTCCTCAAACTCGAGAGGTATGCTCGTGATATCGTTGATAGTGAAGTAAGGCAATGTAAGAGATTCAAGGACGGCCTAAATGATGAAATTAGAGTGCATTTATTTGCACGAAGGATTAGGGTGTTCAATGACTTGGTTGATGCTGCTACGGGCATTGAGAAGATCAATTCAGATAGACAATAAAGAATGGCTAAAAGGTCTGGAATTCAAAAGGGATCGCAGGGTCTAGCTAGTTCAAAATCTCCAAGTAAGAAACAGAAGGGAACATCAGAACAAACACAATCTCATTTCAGAGGGTTTTCACCGAGACAAACCATAAGTACGGGGTCAGCGGCTAGTGTACCTTCAGGTCGAGGCAGAGGAAATATTCCACAATGTTCTAATCGTGGAAGGATGCATACAAGGGAATGTTGGGGAAAAGGTAGAGTCTGCTTTAAATGTGGCTCGAGGGAACATTTGATTGTAAATTGTCCTCAAAAACAGATAAGTACATCTGCACCTGCAGTATTTCTTACTCCTACAATGCAAGGTGGAAGAGGAAGGGGAAGAGGAAATGCTAGTGGTTCAAGTGGACATGATGTGGCTCAACAAGCACCGCAGAGTGGTAGACCGGGAGAAATGGCGCTAAGTTATGCAATCCGTGGGCCTGAGACTAGAGAATCTACCGAAGTCATTGTCGGTAAATTTTCATTCTTTAATCACGATGTTTATGCTTTGATAGATCCTAGTTCATCTCATTCATATATATGTACTGCATTAGCATAAGAGAAAGGGTTGCATGTAGAAGAATTAGGAGAAAATATTGAAGTGACTAATCCTTTAGGACACAGTGTGATAGTAAACATAGTGTATATGAATTGCCCTATTATGATTCAACATCAACTTTTCCATGCAAATTTAATTGAGTTACCTTTTTGAGATTTCGTTGTTATCTTGGGAATGGATTGGTTATCGAAACATCGAGCTGTGGGGGATTGTAAAAACAAAAGAATGTCACTTCAAGTTTTTTATGGAGAAGAAATAGTTATCGTGGGGGAAAGATTAGATTATCTCTATAACATAATTTCTTTTATGAAGACTAAAAGATTAGTTAGGAAGGGATGTCAGGCCTACCTAATCTTCGCTCTAGAATTGAAGGAAGGTGAGTTAGAATTGCAGAATATTCCTACGGTATGTGATTTTCCAGATGTATTTTCAGAAGAACTACCGGGTTTGCCATCAAAAAGAGAGGTAGAATTCGCAATTGATGTATTGCCGGGTACCGCACTAGTATCCAAAGCACTATACAGAATGGCCCCTGTAGAACTGAAAGAGTTAAAGATTCAGTTGCAAGAATTGTTAGACAAAGGATTCATACGCCCGAGTATATCCCCGTGGGGTGCACTGGTGTTGTTTGTTAAGAAGAAAGATGGGTCGCTCCGATTATGTATTGATTACCGGGAGTTGAATAAATTGACAGTCAAGAACAAGTATCCATTGCCAAGGATTGAAGACTTATTTGATCAACTCAAGGGTGCCAAATACTTCTCCAAGATTGATTTGAGATTGGGCTACTATCAAATGAGAGTGAAAGATGATGATATTGCAAAGACGGCTTTTCGAACCAGATATGGGCACTATGAATTTTTGGTGATGCCATTTGGTCTAACTAATGCACCAGCAGCATTTATGGACCTTATGAACCGTGTCTTTTATTTATATTTAGACAGTTTGTAGTGGTTTTCATTGATGATATTTTGGTGTATTCTAAGTCACGGAAAGAGCATGATCAACATTTGCGAATAGTCTTCCAAACTTTGAGAGAAAATAAATTGTATGCCAAACTTAGCAAATGTGAGTTTTGGCTTGAAGAAGTTTCTTTCTTAGGCCATGTTGTTTCTGCAGAAGGAATTAAAGTGGATCCTGAGAAGATAGAAGCAGTTGTAGAATGGAAACCACCAAAGAACCCTACAGAAGTCAGAAGTTTCCTTGGCCTAGCAGGGTATTATAGAAGATTTGTGAAGGGATTTTCAGTCATTGCTGCTCCACTGACGAAACTACTTCAAAAGAATGCAAAATTTGAGTGGAATCACAAGTGCCAAGAAAGTTTTGAGAAGTTGAAAGCGATGTTGACAAAAGCACCCATCCTTACCCAACCAGAGCCTGGAAAAGACTTTATAATCTATAGTGATGCTTCTCATAGTGGTCTTAGGTGTGTTTTGATGCAAGAAGGAAAAGTGATTGCCTATGCTTCTAGGCAATTGAAGAATCATGAAAGTAATTATCCTACTCATGATTTGGAAATGGCTGCAATAGTCTTTGCCTTGAAGATTTGGCGACACTATCTTTATAGAGAAAAATGTTATATTTACACAGATCACAAAAGTTTGAAATATTTGCCAACACAGAAGGAGTTGAATTTAAGGCAGAGAAGGTGGATGGAATTCATTAAAGATTACGATTGTCTTATTGATTACCATCCAGGAAAGGCTAATGTAATGGCAGATGCTCTCAGCAGAAAGACAATGATGGCATTAAGGGCTATGAATGCGGGGTTAGCTCTTACCAGTAGTGGAGCCTTAATTGCAGAATTAAAGATTCAACCTGTACTACTACAACAGGTTAAGCAAGTATAAAATGAAGATGGTGACTTAAAGATCATTCGAGCAAGGACACAAGTGGGTATCGTAACTATATGGTTCGAGAAGATGGGTGTCTATATTTTAAAGATAGACTGTGTGTGCCAAACAATGAAGAATTTAAGAAGAATATTTTATATGAGGCGCATAGTAGTCCTTATGCGATGCATCCAGGAGCAAACAAGATGTACCAAAATTTGAAGAGCCATTATTGGTGGAATGGAATGAAGAAAGACATTACTAACTACGTTGCTCAATGTCTAACTTGTCAACAGGTGAAAGCAGAACATCAAGTTCCTTCTGGATTGTTGCAACCTATGAAAATTCTAAAATGGAAATGGGAAAGAATCACAATGGACTTCGTGACATCTTTACCACTTACACAGAAGAAACATGATGCAGTGTGGGTTGTTGTAGATAGATTGACAAAGTCTGCCCACTTTCTTCCAGTTAGGATGGATTATTCACTTGATAAGTTGGCTCAGTTATATATAGATGAGATAGTAAGGCTACACGGAGTGCCTATTTCAATCATTTCTGACCGAGATCCAAGATTTACTTCGAGATTTTGGAAGAAGTTGCAAGAAGCCTTAGGTAGTAAACTTCATTTCAGTACTTCATTTCATCCTTAAACAGATGGTCAATCTGAAAGAGTAATTCAGGTGTTAGAAGACATGATGAGAAGTTGTATCATTGAATTCGAGGGGAGTTGGGATAAGTATTTGTCCCTCATGGAGTTTGCCTATAATAACAGCTATCAGTCAAGCATACAAATGGCGCCATATGAAGCATTGTATGGAAGAAAATGTCGAACTCCATTATATTGGACCGAACTTAGTGAAAACAAGATTGTGGGGGTAGATTTAATTCAGGAGACAAAAGAGAAGGTTAAACTTATTCAAGAAAGATTGAAGGCTGCATCGGATAGACAAAAGTCTTATGCTGATCTAAAAAGAAAAGACATTACTTATGAAGTTGGGGATAAAGTATTTCTCAAAGTATCTCCTTTGAAGAAAGTCTTGCGATTTGGCAAGAAAGGCAAGCTCAGTCCGAGATTCATTGGCCCATATGAGGTTATAGAGAAGGTTGGACCGGTAGCTTATCGGTTGGCACTACCCCCGATGCTCGACAAAATTCATAATGTGTTCCATGTGTCAATGTTAAGGAGATACAGATCAGATCCCTCACATATCTTATCTCCTGATGTCGTAGAAATCGAACCCGACCTGACGTATGAAGAGGAACCGATACAAATCTTGGCGAGAGAAGTTAAACAATTGCGAAACAAGTCCATTCCACTAGTAAAAGTACTTTGGAAGAATCATAAGGTTGAAGAAGCAACTTGGGAACCAGAGGATTCAATGAAAACTCAATATCAACAACTGTTTTCAGGAAATTTTCGGGACGAAAATTCATAAGGGGAGAATTGTAATGAACTGAAATTTCTAAAAATTTGCTTATAATAAATTACTATGGTATTAAAATATCATGGAAATTATTTTTATTGTTACTATTGTTATTGGATATAAGACATGAGGAAATAAGAGCTAATTAAGTAAGAGGGATGAATTGGGCATTTAATTATTTGTCCATGGGCAATATTGGAAATTGAAAAAAAAATCCTAAATCTATTCGTAACCTCTCTTCTCTCTCCCTTTCATCTTCTTCATTTGCCTCTTACTCATTCCTTCCTTCTTCCTAAATCCTTTATCAAATTTTCCCTAATCCAAAAACTTCCGATTTCTTCGATTCAACTTCGAATTCTTGTTAGAAATTGATCCTTAAGCCCTCTATCATCATTAATTTCAGTCAATCAAGACTAGAAGAGGAGGATTTCAGATTTTAAGGTTCGGATGAATAGTAACCCGAGTTTGAGGTGAGTGATTTTTGATGAAATTAAAGATAAATTAGTAGAATTCATGGTAGATTAAGCATATTTATGGTATTAAGAAGTTTATTTATACAATATCTTGATAGAATTATATATGGCTGTTGTAGAGGAAGCTAGTGCAAGCAAATCAAAGGCAAAAGGGGTAGAAGAGAGCTAGAAAGAGCATAGAAAAAGGTTTGTGTCTCGAATTTCGATTTCTCGATTTTTCGGAAAATTTTCCAGATTGTATACCTGTTTTGTTTTAATGTTTTTTCTAATTATATAAATCCGATTTGAATGTTTCTTGATTCTATTGATATCTACAGAAAGTAAGGAATATATGTTCAGAAGAAACCTTATTGAATTTCGTTCGTTTTCAATGTGAAATTTTCGTTTGAAGTTGAGTCATGAAATCTGTTTTCGAAAAATCTCAGCTTTGTACACTGTTTAGTATTTTGATCATAACTTTGGTTATACAATTTGGATTTTTGTGATTCTGGTGGTTTTGGAAAGCTGAGACATGTGGATAATTATGTTTAGAAGAAAGTTCTTCGATTGGATGATTTTTTAATAGTGAAAAATGCAGGGGAAGTCAGGTTATGAAACCTGGAAAAATTCTGGAAAATATGAATATTGATTTTATTGAGTTTTAATTGAAGTTTGATGCTTAAAAATTTGGGATTTGGATTTCTTAATTACTGAAGTTATGTTGAATTATGATTGATTGTTTATACTGAAATTTTTAAGATGTTACTTTGATTTATTGCCCTTATAAAGGGGGGTACAGTACTCTACAAACAATTGAAGGTTTGGCTTCGGGCTTTGGCCGATATTATGATATATATATATATATATATATATATTGATATTGAAGCTTCGGCTTCGGGCTTGACCGATATATTGATTTTGAAGCTTCGGCTTCGGGCTTGACCAATATGTTGATTTTGAAGCTTCGGCTTCGGGCTTGACCGATATATTGATTTTAAAGCTTCGGCTTCAGGCTTGTCCGCTCCCGTATCCATTTTACCGTTATTCAAGACTTGTTTACTTTGGGCAATATGTGGTTAAAGTGTTTGGAAAAATTGGATACAAATTTGATTGTACTTTGAAAGGATTACTATATAAGTTTTGTGATTTAGTTCCATAAAGTTTGTTAATTTGTTTTTGACTAATGAACAATCTTGGTTTCTATTTTAAAGTGTTAAAAATGTTCAAAGTTATTGTATTTCTTTTATGGACACCACTAAGCAAATTGCTTAGCGTGTAGTTTTTTTTCTACACGTAGGTGGAGAACTTATAGATAGCTTGGACTAAAGTGGAATAAGTGGATCAGCTTGAAGAGCAAATAATGAAAGACTCGAGGTGGATATGTATTTTAATGTAATATTATGGTTTGTAGAATAATGGCATGTATTAGATAGTGTGAGAAATATAAAGTGGTATTGAGAAATATTTGGAGTTGGAAATATTATATTTGTATTTGCACATATTAAATCTATAAGTATTAAACTCTATATAGTGGAGTAGAGTTATTTATTGGGTGAGTATAGTTACCGTGGCGCTCCCTATAAAGGGGGTGTTACAAGATCAAAGATAAAGTAGAAGATCAAGCAAAGGAAGATACAGAGGTAAAATGATACGAACACATTAGTTTTTCTATTAAGTGTTAACTGACATGCAAGTGGTTTGTCATTTAATAGTTAATCTAAGTCAAATTACAAGAGCCGAATCATTTATTACCAATCCTTGTGAATATTTCAATTTGTTTCTACCAATTCAGTCTTTGATTGTTGCTTGACATTACATAGAGAAGGTGTCTTAAGTAGTTTATATAGTTTTATCATGATTATGTAGCTAAGAAACTTGTTATTAATACCATAAATAGATCCTTCTTGCCATAAAGTTATTCCTATAACTCTATTTGTTTAGGAAATCTTTGCTTTAGAATAATGAATCCTTGATCATAAAACTATGATTAATTTACTCACTATTAAATTAAAAGACTTTACATTACATCCTTTGATACAAAAAAGAGTCGTTAAGGTACTTATTAAACTGACAATCTGTATTTTATTTATTGAAGGTAATGATTCCAGTATTCAGACCTGACCAGTATTGGAAATCTAGACCAGGAACGACGTCAGACTATGACATCCTGACTTTCTTGAATCAACACTTGATAAGAAACGCAAAATAGATGTTCAAAAAAATAGTTTTTGGACATTTCTTGGATGCCCCAATACATAGAGTAAAAAGGCAGCATATACATTGGCTCATAATGCGTGAGGTGGAGAATAAAGATGACGACGACAGCATGTACTTCAAAGTTTGTGGGAAGATTCTTAATTTTACCATAGAACACTTCCTTTTGATCTCTGGCCTAACACCACCTTTAGAAGAGCGAAATATGAATTCAACAAGAAACCAACAGAGGCAACGAAAACATATATCAAAAAACATTTTGTTGGAATAAACAAGTCGGGGAAAAGAAGAAATATTGAAGCAATAAAAGAAAACAAAAAAATCTAGCAGATGTGGATTCCTTCCAGATAGGTGTAGTGTATTTCGTTGCATACTATCTAATGGGCACACCAAGGAACAATGCCATTCCACCACAATACTTTGATTGTGTCCTCAACGAGGATTATAAAGAGATACCATGGGGGGATTTGTGTTATATTCAAACAGTAGCGTCCTTGCAAGCGTGTAGAAAAGGAAACAAAACACCAGGGTCGTACATCTTACAAGGCTGCCCAATCATGTTACAAATCTGGTTCTATGAGGTTTGTGAGGCATGTAATGGACACATTTGTCAGAAAGCCAAAAATACAGATGGTACTGTGAAGCCAAGGATTTTTAACTGGATGACATATGTTCGGGATATACAAACTGCATTCCTCAACAATAACATTTTTAAAAAGAGCTCAAAAAACGTAAGCCGCAATAATTGTTATACTTTGTTTCTTGCTTGTTCAACAACACTATATTCTATGCATTATACATTCTGATGTTTCTGACCTTAAAATATTGGTTGCTTCATTTGAGTCATGGATTTTTTATTTTCTAGGTAAAATTTAGAGAAATACAGATAACTGAGGAGGAAAAAAAGAATTTAGATCTTGGAGGATTCTATCCAATAAGTTCAGAGTTAAACAAAGAGCTAGAAAATCAAAGTATGGAAGAGGATGAAACAGATGCAACTAACTCCAATGTACATATAGAAAACACCCAACCTATAGAGACGGGAGAAGAAGAAGAAGATTATGGGGATGACAAAAATCTGTCGGATGAAGACAACACAGATTATGGGGATGACAAAAATCTGTCAGATGAAGATAACACAGATTATGGGGATGACAAAAATCTGTTGGATGAAGATAACATAGATGAAGAGAAGCACACAAACAATGAAGAAAAGGACATAAACATTGCTTTGGATGCACTAAGCAAATTAAACAACATAGTTGAGTTGTTGAGAAACCAGGTACAAGAAGGGTTCAACGAGACCAACAAACGGCTCTCAGAAATTGAGAAGAAAATCAAAAAGTCGACTGAAAAGGTTATAACAAAAATTTAATACTACATCTTATATAAAGATGGAATGATTTTTATTATACCATATTTGTAGAAGGTATAAAAAAAATTATACATTCTGCAAATATGGTATAATGAAAATTATACCAGTATTTACAGGTATAATACAGATAAATAAGTTTGATTTACTATACAAAGCTGGAATAATTTTTATTATACCATATTTGCAGAAGGTATACCTGTTTTAACACTAGTATAATAAAAATTATACATGCTGCAATTATGGTATAATAAATTTTATACCAGTATTTACACATGTATAATACCGATAAGTAAGTTTAATGTAATTTTTATTATACCATATTTGCAGAAGGTATAATTAAAATTATACCTGTTTCAACACTGGTATAATAAAAATTGTACATGCTACACATATGGTATAGTGAAAATTATGCCAGTATTTACACGGGTATAATACAGATAAATAAGTTTAATGTAGTGTACAAAGCTGGAATAATTTTTATTATACCATATTTGCAGAAGGTATAATTAAAATTATACTTGTTTCAACACTGGTATAATTAAAATTATACTTGTTTCAACACTGGTATAATAAAAATTATACATACTGCAAATATGGTATAATAAAAATTATACCAGTATTTACACTAGTATGATACTGATAAGTAAGTTTAATGTAATTTTTATTATACCATATTTGCAGAAGATATAATTAAAATTATACTTCTTTCAACACTGGTATAATAAAAATTGTACATGATGCAAATATGGTATAATGAAAATTATACTAGTATTTACACAGGTATAATACAGATAAATAAGTTTAATGTGATGTATAAAGCTGGAATAATTTTTATTATATAATATTTGCAGAAGGTATAATTAAAATTATACATGCTGCAAGTATGGTATAATAAAAATTATACCACTATTTACACTGGTATAATACTGATAAGTAAGTTTAATGTGATTTTTATTATACCATATTTACAGAAGGTATAGTTAAAATTATACCTGTTTCAACACTGGTATAATAAAAATTATAACAGTATTTACACAGGTATAACACAGATAAATAAGTTTTAAAAAATGTATAATATAGCATATCTTTCAAGAAATTGAAATATATTATTGAACTTCCTATAACTTGCATACAGTTGACCTGAAGCACTTTGCTATGCCATTTCTCCTGAAATTTGTTTTGTACCTTGAATTTTGAGAAGCATGTGCATTATGAGTTATTATACGTTGCCATGCATGCTGTTCAATGTTAATACATCTCAGATTGGAAAGTATTGAGTACTTAGTGAAAATATTTTCATAGAAAAAATGAAAATTATAAAGAAACAAATACAAATAAATATAATAAATCTTATACCTACTACAAATTTTCTTTTTGCAGAAGGAAACTAAAATTTCAGAAAAGAAGAGAAAGTCAACTGAAAAAGTTGAAGAAAATAAAAAGAAAAAGCAAAGGGTAGATAAAGAAGATGAAGGGAAAAGCCAATCTGAAAATGAAGAATTTTTCTCCCTAAAGGATGACATAGATCAACAAAGAACAAAGAATCCAGCCCTTGTGAGAAGTCCAAAGTTGGGGCCGCTTCCAAGTTTCAAAATCATGTCTGATTCAAATGAATCTGATAGATTCCTAACACACAATAAAAGACAACTCAAGAGATTAAAACTTCTGCAGAAATGCTTCATTCAAGCACACAGCAAGATACACCATATCAGTCAACAAATGACATTGGGTATGAAGCAAGCGAAGAGATGGAAACAGATGAGATAAATGAAGGGCTCGAAAGCCAGGCTCTTGAAAAGAGTAGTGATAAAATGGAAGTAGAAGAAGAAGAAAAAAGACAAGAAAATGAACAGGAGAAAAATGAAGTCCAAAATGAAGAGGCAACACAGGCAGAAAAGGAAGCTGCCAAAATAATGGAAACGATGCAAAATATGACACAAGAGGTAATTTAAATTCAATTCTATGTTCAATTATGTAAAATACAAAGAAAAATAGATACATAAACAATCTGATAAAAATACTAATAAAAGAAAACATGTTGCCAGCCAGACTGGATTAAGTGGTTTCTTGGACAATATTGATCTGAAAAGAATTGATGACATTGTACAGTCATACCTAGCAAGCAGAAGCGGAAAAGAAAACATCGACAATGTGAGTATTAATTGTAAAAATACATATCATGCTTCCTTTTCATGCTACAACAAACTAACAAAAAATAAAGAAGGAAAAAGGAATCCATGTAAAAGTAAAAGCCAAAAGAGCCTTAATTAAT
Organism: Euphorbia pulcherrima; assembly: GCA_947683365.1. Classification (NCBI taxonomy): domain Eukaryota; kingdom Viridiplantae; phylum Streptophyta; class Magnoliopsida; order Malpighiales; family Euphorbiaceae; genus Euphorbia; species Euphorbia pulcherrima. Next base: position 76,857,252 of record CANTUS010000001.1, on the reverse strand, counting down.
GAAACACAGATAGAAGAAAAGGAGGTGAAAAGGAACCAAAAGGTTAGAGGACATTATGTTCTTGATAACTGGGCTGCTTTAGGAGAGATTATTGAAGACAAGAAGCTCCTAAAGCCATTCAATGACTTCATAAAAAAAGGGAGACGGAAAACAAAAAAGTAAGTGTGAATTTTGAAATGCACTTGATAGAAAAAAATCCTTTACATACTGATGAATTTATCAAAATGCTTAATAATGAAACACTTGATAATGCAGACAAAACTCCACAAAAGACGAGGAGATAGTCGAACCACCTTTTCGATACCACGTAGAAACAGTAACGAAGAGAACGTTCTTTGCTGAGCTGAACAAAGTTGGACAGTACCTTTCAGAAACTGTAAGACTACTACATCCTCTAACATCATCATTTTTACAAATAATTATTAAAGTTTAATGTAATATACAAAGTTGGAATAATTTTTATTATACCATATTTGCAGAAGGTATAACAAAAATTATACATGCTGCAAATATGGTATAATGAAAATTATACCAGTATTTACACGGGTATAATACAGATAAATAAGTTTAATGTAATATACAAAGCTGGAATAATTTTTACTATACCATATTTGTAGAAGGTATAACAAAAATTATATATGTTGCTAATATGGTATAATGAAAATTATACCAGTATTTACACAGGTATAATACAGATAAATAAGTTTAATGTAATATACAAAGCTGGAATAATTTTTATTATACCATATTTGTACAAGATATAACAAAAAATTATACATGCTGCAAATATGGTATAATGAAAATTATACCAGTATTTACACAGGTATAATACAGATAAATAAGTTTTAAAAAATGTATAATATAGCATATATTTCAAGAAATCGAAATATAGGATACAAATTGATCGTGCTGTATTATTGAACTTCCTATAACTTGCATACAGTTGACCTGAAGCACTTTGCTACCATTTCTCCTGAAATTTGTTTTGTACCTAGAATTTTGAGAAGCATGTTCAACATATTCTGAGAGATGAGCTTCTAAATATGTGTACCCTTTTGGAGAATATGGTGCATTATGAGTTATTATACGTTGCCATGCATGCTGTTCAATGTTAATATATCTCAGATTGGAAAGTATTGAGTACTTAGTGAACATATTTTCATAGAAAAAGAAGATGATTTTGTTGAATAATAATAAAAATCTTGTCCATTCAAGATATAGCTTATGAGATATGTTAAGGGCATAACTAATCTGCTATTTATCAAGCAACTGTGTTAATATCCTGTAGCCATTTTCCATGTTGATTTATTCTTGATCTTCTCGTCTTTGTACGTTATGCATGTAAAGGGACTTTGATTGTTGTCTTAGGACTTCTATAGGTGCTAATTTATTCTTTCTGCATGTGTACAGCTTTCTGTGAAACATTAGTTTTGGTAGCTTCTTATTATATTACTTCATTCATATCTGAAAACTGACTCTACACAATTCTTTTTTTACAGCACTTAGAAGTAATATTGTACTACCTGAGAAAAAAGGGAAAAAATTGCAGTCATTTAAAGTACAAGTTCACAACGACTAGTTTGGCTTTTGATGGTGAGATCAAACATGCTTATGTCAAGATTAAAGGAATGAAAAAAGATCAGGAACTTAAAGGCATTCTAGATGCTAAAAACATGATAAACTACAATATGAATGGCCAGGGATTGATGTGTCCATGTCACTGGTCTATGGTGGACCAAGTATTTTTCCCAATGATGGCAGGTACTGAACACTGGGTGCTAGGGAGGTTTGACATAAGAGAGAGAAAATTCTATGTGTACGAGTCCTTGTATGCAGAATCAAGAGCAAAGGACATAAATGAAGCAGCAAAAGGGTATATAACAGTGATCCCGTACTACATAGACAATTTTGGCATCTTTGTAAATAGAAAGGAACTATTGAACTCACCAACATATAGAGAGGTGGATCCTACAGCACCATTAGATTTGGATATAGTTCAAGATATTCTGCAATAAAGAGCCTGGTATGCTTGTATTACTTTTATACTATAAATAATAACACATCTAAAACTACAAATTGAAAAAACAAAAAAAACATATGAAACAAAAATAATTAACATTTCTTCTTTATTTTTTTTATTATTTCAGTGACTGTGGGATTTTTGCAATGAGCTTTATTGAGTACCTGATTAAGGAAACCAATCCCGAACCCATTCGATGCACAGAAACATAGAACAAGGATTGCCTTTAGTTTATACAAATATGGGTTGATGAAAAATGAAAAACATTGGGATAGTGAAGTGGAGTATAATAAGACAACAGCAGAGATAGAGAGATTGATAGAATAAAGAGAACTAAGATAATTGTATTAGATACATGTAATGATTACACTTTATTTTTTAGTTTAATGATTATAATTTCAGATTTACAATTAGATTACTCAGTTTATATACAACTTTCAGATTTAGAAAAAGGATTATTGGTATAAACTAGTATAATCATTAAGCTAGCTTACTCAGTTTTATAAACTGGTATGATCATAGTTGTAAAAATAGACTCGCTTTTGCGCTTGAATCGCAAAAGCACAGCGAAGCGCACCCTCTATGCTTTTATTGAGAAAAAGCACAGGGGTCAAAAAGCGCACACTTTTGGCAAAAGGGATGACTTTTGAATTTTATATACTTAGTTTCTTTTTGTGAAAACAAGTCTATAGAATGCAATTTTATAAACTGGTATAATCATAGTTGTATTTTTAATGACATGAAGTGCAAAAAGCATAAACTGGTATAATAGTTTTTTTTATAATAACTGGTATAATAGTTATAATCATAGTTTATATACTAGTTTTAGTTCTATAACACTTGTTTTTATGCTGGAATCGTAAAAGCGCAGTGCTAATTATAAACTATGATTTAGAAAAAATGGGTATAATTAGAATTACACCAGTCTTAAAACTGGTATAATAAAAATTATATCAGTCTTAGAATTGGAATAATAAAAATTATACCAGTTTTAGGATAGGGATAGCATACCTGATTCAATAGTAAACAACTCTAATAATAATTTTACAAGCATTTCAACAACAAAACATGAAAAAAAAAAATTTCTCAAATTTGAATAAAGTGGGTATAAAGATCATCTTTAATCGAAAAATGACAACAAATAAAAAAGAACAGTAAACAATAAGCCAAATTGATAAATCTAAACATAGCTATCCATTCCCTATACACCTAGACAACGTCTCCTATTATGACCAAACTTACCACAAACACTACACTTAATAGTAGTCCTAGATCTCCCCTCATAAGTAGATTTATAACAATCTTTCCTTGGTCTTCCTAGCTTGTTCCTTGTATCCGGAGGCAACACAATCTCATCCTTTACTTCTTGAGGGATGACCCATGTTTCCTCTAACAAAATAGGGAAAATAGTGCCCTGGTAAGTTGCTAAAAACTTCTCTTTAGTATAGTTAACAGAACAATAAGGATATGGACTTAGACGATTCTTCATCAAAAACGCGCAAGCATGGGCACATGGAATCTCGTTAAATTGGAACCTATTACAAGTGCATGTTCTAGCATCCATATCAACCATATAAACACTTCCACTACTAAATACAGAGACCAGACTACTTGTAGATGGTATAACCTGCATAAAGATATGGTTTAAAAAACCATTATACCAATTCAAAATTAGGTATAAACTTCTATAAAAATAATGTATAGAAAACCACTGCACCAATACAAAAATCAATCCAAAGTAAACTAATCCAAAATCAGGTATAAACTTCTCTAAAAGTAATGTATAGAAAGCCATTATATCAATATGAAAATCAGGTATAAAAATCTACAACTGAGAAAAATAAAAACAAAGTAAACCAACCCAAAACCAGGTATAAACTTAAAGTAATGTATAGAAAGTGATTATACCAATACAAAAATATGGTATAAAATCTACATATGAAAAAATAAAAACATGTCCAACTATAATAATAGGCCTAATCTTAAGCTGATTAGTTTAACCAAGCTTATGTCAAACTTAGAGAAACTACTTATCGATTCAGGATGTCTTGATTATATAAGGTTTCACACAGCTTACTCCTTGACTTTTACTTCCTTACTCCTTTTCAATTTATTTTTTATCAATTCCTATTTTAAATCAGGTATAAACTTTTGTAAAAATAAAGTGCACAAAACCATTATACCAATGCAAAAATCAATTATAAAATCCACAACTGAGAAAAATAAAAACAAGATGTATAAAAAATACAATTAAAAGGGAAATAACAGATAGATACCTCCATTCTAGAAGCCATGTCATAATTCACTTCCAAAACAGCTTCTTGGTCCTTCACTAAAGTTATCTTGGTATTTTGTGCAAGTTTCCTATTTTTATAAAATAATTCTTGCAACATATTTCTCATGTATGTCACAAGAGAAATAATTGGCAAAGGTTTTGCTTCCTTAATCATAGCATTCAGAGATTCAGCCATGTTTGAAGTCATTTGTGTATACCTTCTCCTACGTGAATAAAGCCTACTCCATCTCTCAAAACCAGCATCTTGAAGATAGCTTGTGATTTTATCACTAATACTATCCAAGAGTGTCATGTTTTCATCAAAAACCCTGACTGAATAGGCACTATATGCACATTTGAAGTAATTTGACATATCTTCTGGGTTTGATATGAACAACAATTTCATATTTTGCAGTAGATGATATGTACAAATACAATGAGGAACATTTGGGATAACTTTTATGCAAGCGTTCTCAATACCCCTGGGCCTATCGGACACGACAACCATTCCTTCTCTTTATGTAAACACTTCCAAAAACTGTCGAAAAAACTACTCCCACGAGTCATTGTTCTCACAATCAGCAATTGCGTATGCTAAAGGGAAAACCTTACCTGAAAATACAAAAATTAAAAATAAGACAATAGAACTAATAAAAAATACAATCAAGAAGCGTGTGAAGACAAAAGTACACATCTTAAAAATTGTTATTAAGTAAAAAAATGAAGAAAAAAAATCTAATACAAACATGTATTATTTACCAAAAAAGCAGAAGAATAATGAAAATTATAGAAAGCAGAGGTATAATGAAAATTATACCAAAAATCATAAGAGGTATAATTTACATTATACTAACACTAATCTGATAGCAGAAGCACACAACGCTTACTAAACAACACTGCCAAATCAAAACAAAACACAACTACAACCAAAAAATTACCTGTAGCATCTGGAGTACTAGAGGAAATCAAAGTTCCACGGTAATAGGAATTTAAATGGGTCGCATCCATAATAACAACAGGATGGCAGTGGAAAAAACCTTGAATTGAAGCTTGAAGAGCAACAAAAAGATATAAAAAATTGTTTCCGTCTTTCCTCAGCGTCACAATAGAGCCAGGATTAGTCGATTGCAGAATATACAAATAGCTCGGAAGTAAATAGTAAGATTCATGAGGTGAACCTCTAATGATACTTATAGCAATTTCCTTCCCTTGGCAAGCCTTTGAATAACTAATATCAGCCCCAAATATCTGCTTCACATCAAACTTAATATCACCTGCCGTATAAACTCTCTTGTCCCTCAAGAACGCATCCTTGAATGACTTGCCTATAATAGATCTAGTAAGTTATCTTTTTGCACCCTTCCTAACATTAACACTACAAGTATGGACTTCATCAAACTTCCTAATGATAAATGCTCCAGTATTCCTTCTACAAGAAGCCCTTAAAAACCAAGAGCAGTTTTCATCAATACAAGAAAACCAATATTGTTTAGGACACGACTTTGTAATTTTGAACTAAAATCCTCTCTTAATGGCGTAGAAGCTAATTGCGTCCTTCAAAATAGAATTACTGATATAAACTTGGCCAACAAAAAGAGATTCAACATTAGAATCCAAAACAAAAACACCACTGCTGCTAACGTCACCCATTTCATCATCAATATCCTTATCCATCACGCTCAATGCTTTTTCTTGAATGTTTTGAAGATAAATAGAATGATCAGAGTCATCCTCTAGACGCATTAGCATATTTGACTAGAAACTAAGTCAGAGTTTGACTCGTTTGCCGTAATCATAGAAGGGCCAGCAGAAACTGAAAAGAAGCACCAAACAAGTAAAACACATAAGTAGCAGAAAAAGGATATAACATATATCATATGACTAATAGATTAACAATACAATCATGTAATATGACAACAAAAGTGAACAAAAATTATAAAAATAAGTATAATAGAACTAACAAGAGAAGGAAAACAAAAGAGGTATAACAGAATTAACAACAAAGGTGCAGTAGAACTACCAAAAGAGGTATAATAAAACTAAAACACTGAAACAACATATATTATAGCAGAGGTTTTTCAATGGAGAAGGCCTTCCTGAAAGCTTATGACATTACCCGATCTCATATGCAAGAAAAACCTCAAGGACATATCATTCTTAATCTCTAGTGGAGAAGGCCTTCCTGAAAGCTTATATTCAATCTTAAGAATCCAATGATCAGCATCTAAATCAATATTCTCAGCAACAGTTCGTATGAAAACGAAAAAAGTAACAGAATTATGGACAATAATTCCACAAGTATAACCATCAACGAAATCAAAATCATCGGTCCAATGTCCACCGAAGTGTACCACAATAGGAAACAAATCCATATCGAGATTGAAAAATCAAAATAGAACCAAACCTGAAATTGAAGTAGAAATTCATAAATCAAATAATATTCTGGAATTACATGATGTAAGCAAAATAAAAAAACGAAAATAGCAAAAACAATGAAAATCGAGATGAATAAGAAGCAAATAGAAACCAGAAAAAGAGAAAACGAAGAAAATTTACTCTTAAATCGCATGTAATTGAAAAGGATGAAGATACGTCAAATATCGCAAGAAAACTCAAGAATCACGATCGGAAATAGTAGAAAAACGATCGAAAATCAACGAGGAATTGAATGCAGATCTGATCGAGAAACAAGGGAGAAGAAATCGCAGTAGAGAGAACGGAGAATAAGAACGGGGAAAAGAAAGATGAAAAAGAACAGTACCTGAAAGACAGACTATATATATTCACATATTTCCTAAAACTAAAAGTTAAAATATGAGATAATTAGAAATAAATGCTGTTTAGGACATTTTTATTAATAAATTTAACTTTAATGCATTCTTTATAATTTCCCTTTACAAAAGGGGCTATAAAGATAAAATAATTTAGGTCAACTATCATAAAAAAGGGTAAAATAATTTCAAACATGTCATTCTCATAAAATAATTACAAACCCTTTTTGTTTATATCTTTTAAACCGTTCATTTTTTCAACATGATGCCTTAGAGTTTGTTGTTCGTCTCTTTTTTATCTTCGAAATGACATTTACTGTGATTTTTTTTCAATTTTTTTTAAACTGTCAAATACTTAATAGATATCTAATTGATTTCAATGAAAATCAGTAAAGCTAGAAGACCTTAGGTTCAAAATACTAGGTAGATTTTTAATAGATCATAACTTTAAAATAGACTTTTACAGATGTCTAAATATCAACTTCAAACTAGATTTTCTAATAGAAATCTAGTATGTGTCCAATAGATCCCCGATAGATGTCTTGTAGATGTCTAATAAATGAGAAAACACAAGTTAAACAACTAATTGATCTCACAAACACAACAAACAAAGAAAAAGAGTCGAAGCAAGAGATCATTGCAAATAAATCCTCATCAAAACAATCAATTCAACTCCTGAAAGTCCACTTATAACACAAACTTATACAGTCAATTTGCCAAATTCTGCAATTGAATCAAAACAAGTTAAATAACACATGAATGTCCAAAGTTAAAAGGTAGATGACTGCTAAATTATACATGTAAAAAACTAGCAATGGTCTCAACGGTAGCAGTTTATAAAGTTACCGCATAACGATGGATACAATAAAATTTTCAGTGATCTATTGCATATCTATCAATGATCTATTAGAAATGTATTAGCTAAAAATTGTCGATAAGTCATAATGGATGTCATTTCAGAAATAAAAATAATATCAACAAAAAACTCTAAAGCGGCATGTCGAAAAAATAAACGGTTTGAGCATAAGGAAAATTTTAAAAATGAGGAAGTTAAAGAAATATTCAACAACCATGATAATTTTGTAAATATTTTAGCAAATCTATAATTAATTTGAAAAAAGTGGCCCATCATGACAAATTTCATTTTTACTTTGTGTAACTTCATTTGATACATTATTTTCTTTTTCTGCGGGGTTATTATTTTTTCTAAACTCTTTAAGCGTAGACATGAGCATGGATATGGGTTGGGTTCAAGCTGAACCTAATCGTGCCTAGTTATGAAAAGTAATAGTCTAAGCTCAATTTAATTTATAAAAATAAAAGTTGGGCTCGGACCGTGCATTTATAAAATTATCGAATCCAAAATCTGGTATGCGGCCTAGCGATTAATATTTTTAAATAAAAAATTAGAATAGTAATTAAAAAGAATTATAATAAAATAATTGTCACATACTTGTAATATAAGTGATAAAATTAAGTTTAAAATTTCAACAATATTAATTTTTAAATAATATTATATAAAATAAATATGTATATATTTAATATTGTTAATTATATACTAAAAATAAGGTTTTGGTCGGGCAGGATTTTATAACTAAAACTAAGGCTATCATTTTTTTTGGGCCATTTCGGGTTTGAGGTCAGGCCAGACATATTCTTCAATTAATTTGTCCAAATCTACCCATGGAAGGCGGGATGGGCGGGCTAACGGGCCCAAGCCCATGTCTACTAAAAGGTAGTTTGAATTAGAGCCATTAAAGGTTTGCAGGCTCGGTACTGACATTTTCAAGGCCTTAGGTGAAATAGTACGTAAACCATATACTTTGGGCCCTTTTAATAAAAAATGGTCCAATTATAATTTTTTTATAATAAATTGGGAGATAATTGTTTATATAATTCCGACCTTGGTATGATTAAGACCTTTTTTTTAAGGAGCAAACTTTCAACCTTTAGGTTTCAACTAGTCATTTCATCACTAAGATCATACTACAAGAAAACAGCTAATATGTGACAACAATTTCTCTGTCACTAAATTATTGTCACAAAAAGGCTATTATCTGTTACAATAAAATGTTTATCGTCACAAAAGCTAGTTTCTTAAAATTTGTTTCAAAATTGTCACATATAAAAATGTTTTGTGACAATTTTGTAAGATCGTAACTAATATTTTTCCGTTACAACTTAAATCGTAACCTATAATTTAGAAACCGTTACAATAAAAAATTTGTTGTCACAAAAATTATTTATGTGACAACATAAAAATCTTGTTATAAATAATTTATAAGTTTTGTGATAATAAATTTGCTTGAAACAAAAAATACTTTAGTTACAAGTAACAGTTGTAACAAAAAATATTTCATATGTGACAATATCTTTTCATTGTCACAAAAATAATATATGTGACAACATAAAAGTTTGTGGCAAATAATTCATTAGTTTGTGACAATAAGTCAAACTTGAAACAAAAAATACTTATGTTACAAGTAAAAGTTGTAACTAAAAATATTCAATATGTGACAATAAATTTTTTTATCGTCATAAAACTATATACGTGACAACATAAAAAGCTTGTTGCAAAAATATATCTTTTGTGACAATAAGTTTAACATGAAACAGAAGATACTTCAATAACAAGTGATGGTTGTAACTAAAACTATTCATTAACTGACGTAATTTTTTATCGCCGCAACTATATGTGTTATAACATAAAAAGCTTATTGCAAAAAAATATATTATTTCTATGAAAGTTTTATAAATGTGTTTGAAAGTTTTATGTTGTACGAAAGAGTTATAGGAATGTAAAAGAAAGTTATTTAAAACTTATATATAGATGAAAAGGTATAGAAAATATATATGAAGGGAATTGAAAGTTTAGGATGTATATAAAAGTTATAGAAAAGTTATATCAATTTGCTTATTGAACGCTACATGTCAACTTCTGACTAGTTTGACTTTCAAATATGTTATTTTCTAGATTTGTTCTCTCTCCAATCAGAAGTTGTCATGTGGCGTGGAAAAGCTGGTGCAGTTTTTGAAAGTTTAGGAGGTTACAAGGACCTTTGAAAGTTCCAAAGGTAGTTGGCAAAATGTGATAAATTGAGGGAGTTGATGATGTATTTGGCCAGAAAATATAGGAGAAGTATATGTTATATGAAAAGTTATAGAAAATGTACGAGAAAACAAGTGATATGAAAAGTTATAAAAAAAGTGTTTAGGAAAGGTACGAGAAAGGTTTAGATTTTATGAAAAATTATAGAAAATGTATTAGAAATGTATAAGATAGTAAAAGGAAAATTATATGTTATTTAAAAGGCCTAATGCATATCTAGCTACCTCAACTTGTCCCAAAAAAACCTACTGCCCATTTGAACTTTTAAAATGACCCCGTAGCTCTCTCAAGTTTAAAAAATTGTTCCATTTTGCTCCCTGAAATGCCACGTGTCAGATTCTGATTGGATGGGAAAAAAATCAGAAAAATGACATCTTTAAAAAGTCAAACCTATCAGAAGCTGACATATGGCATTTAGGGAGCAAAGTCGTGCACTTTTTGAAAGTTAAGGGAGCTACAGGGTCACTTTGAAAGTTCGGGGGGGGGAGTATAATTTTTGGGACAAGTTCAGGTAGCTAGAGATGCATTAAGCCTATTTAAAAAGTTTTATGAAAGGTATGAGAAAGTTACCATTATCTTATCGGTGTAGGCTATGATTACTTTAATTTTTACAAATAATACATTACTTTGCCTCATATTATCATCGGATCAAAATGTCAACCTCGGTGATGGAAGCAAAGTAAGGCTTACCTTAACCATAAAATATCTTATCTTATTCTACACGTCGGTTATTATTTAATAGTAACATTAATAATAATTTATTATTATTAATATAATTAGTTATAATCAATAATAATAATAATACATAATAATAGTAGTATTAGTAGTAGTAATAATAATAATAATATAGAATGAACTATACATAATGCACTTTAACTGAAATTATATATTGAAAAAGAACATGGTATTATAAGGGATGTTCTATGATTACTGGAAGTAACCCCTACTTTATTTTCATCACCATTAAATGAGTGGATGATATTTGGATTCAAATAAATTAATGTTATCATATAAATTAATACTCTTATTAATATTATTATAATAAACTATTATATTTATAATATTATTATATAATTAAATATCAATATTAATATAGAGTAATATAATTGATAATTATTTTCACATTTATAATAATAATAATAATTTAATAATATTCATATCTATTATATTTAATTATAAAAATTATTATTAAATGTTATTATTTATGATAATAATAATAATTATTATTATTTAATAATTATATATGTTTTATGATAATATTTTAAGACATTAAAATAATTAATAATTATTTTTATATATTATTATTAATTATATACAATAATAATATGTATTATTTAATATTATTAGTTATATACAATAATAATATGTATTATTTAAAATTAATTATAATAATCAATATATTATTTTTATAAATATTTTCTTAAATTTTGAAATATAAGCTTATTTCGTACAACAACAAATATATTATTTTTATAAATTATTCTTAACTTTTAAAAAATACAATTATTTATCTTTGTATGTTATATAAAATTATTTTATATTATTTATAATTAAATTAAAATTTTACTGTATATATATCTATCAATATAATTATAGTAATAATAATGTTATTATTATTATTATTATTATTATTATTATTATTATTATTATGAAGTGGACATAATTGTACAATTATTTTTTTGTGTAACATAATAGAACTAGAGTAAAATTTGAAAAAATTAAAAAAAAAGAAAATAATTTATTAATCATTACAATTAATAATATTATTTCTAGATATATTTTCATATTTATTCAAATTATTTATATGAAAGTAATTTTAAACTTTAAATAATATACCCTAAACCCCCAAATTCTAACCTTAACCCCAAACCCCACAAATAAAATCGGTTTCACTCTTTCTCTCTCCCGACGCTCTCCCACCCACACCCTTTACAGCCGCCTTCTCCTCCTCCGTCCCTCACTTCCGACTCCTCTTCCATCCCTCACCGCCTGATTCACTAGAATCCTCCCCCGACAGCCCTCAAAATCCCGATCCTAATACAATATGGTCCTTCGGCGGTTTGATTAAAACCCTAGCCACCAAATCCAAGTCCACGATCGAACACTACCGCAAGGATCTCGAGGAATTCGGATCCGGTCTCCAGGGAAGTAGCCTGCCATGCCATGAAGGATTTCCCAGGCTCGCTCGAGGTCGGCACTTTCATCGCTCAGAAATCGCTGGAATCCGTTGGCCAAGCATTCGACGATATCGGAGCCACCATGTGGAAATCCACCTCTCAGATCATATCGCACGGTAAGGAATCATTTTTAGCTCCTAGTTATGATTATTATGAATCTTCTCATAGCGATAGTAATCAACGATCTTTGAATATGAAGTGGTACAGTAGGTTTGATATGCAAGTCCGTGCTTTACCGTGCGACTTGAATACTTACTGTACCGAACTAGAGGATGAAATTGAGTATGAACAATGGAGATTAGGATCTTTTTCTTTGGAAAAACATAGAGATGAGATTGATAGTTTATTTAGTGAAAATGGTCTAATTCAGGAAATTTATAATGAACTGGTACCTAATAGAGTAGATAATGAAGGTTTTTAGAGTAGATAATGGTATGGACATTTGGCTCACCACTACTTGAAAAGAACTAGATGGACATTTGTATATCTAAAAATTTTTTTTTTTGCATTCTGTAGTGAATTGAGGATTTCTTATTGAATTCTTCCACTGAAGTTTCTTTTACTGTTGTTCCATTGCATTGTCTTTATAGAATTGTGGCTACATCATAAGTGAGATTATATTGATTCTAGTAGTGCTGGAAAATTCTTCTTGAAATGTGTGGATGAGGGTGTTATTGATTTTATTAAAAGAATCCAACAAGCAGAGAAAATTTTTAAATGTATGCCTATTTGGCTCAGTTCTTTTCTAAGAATTTATATGTTAAGGTGTTTTTTGTTACCTTTTAATTCTAGGATATGAATTTATTTGTTGATGAGCGTCCATGGAAAAACCTTGATAAATCAAGTAAAAAGAGCTAATTAAGGTCTAATTCAATGGAGGGAAAGAAAGAAGATGTTAGATTGGGAGCTAACAAATTCAGGGAAACTCAGCCGATTAGGACGGCGGCTCAAAGCCAAGATAACAAGGATTACACTGAGCCACCATCGGCACCATAATTTGAGCCGAGCGAGTTGACTTCATGGTCCTTTTATAGGGCTGGAATTGCAGAATTTATGTGCCCACCAAGTGTTCGACGGTTGGTATTCAAGGGATTGCTTGGGCTTTTGGTGGTATGATCTTCGCTCTTGTTTATTGTACTACTGGTATTTCAGGTACTTGTGCTTTTCTGCTTCAAAATTTACTTTCAGCTTAAAATGAAAAAATGTTTAAATTCACTTCATCAAATGTTTAAATATATAAATCAGAAAATGATCCTAAAAAGGTAAACTCTAATCTATTGCAGGAGGACATATTTACCCGGCTTTAAAATATCATAGGGAAAGAAGGCCAAATTTACAGGGTTTTACATGTAATAATGGTGGTTGGTTGTTTTTAATAAATGCCAGTTGGAGAAAGAAGGTGACAGAAGTTAATTTGCTTATGGTCCTTCATATTCAGAATTGTGTTCACTCCTTATACCTAGGTTAATTGGTGCTTTAAGGTTAATTAATGGTTTTAAGATTAATTTCATTAATTTGGATAATTGACCCTTTAAATGTTAGATTAGCAAGATACTGATGTTGGTTTGCTTTGGCACTTTGTCTAGGATTTCCATGTGGAGAGAAGCTAAAAGTTAAAAGTGAAGGTCTCGTACAACGTACACGATAATGGAGCAACTTTGTATCAGAGAAAAAATGAAACAAACTAAGGCTGTAAGAAACAGTTTAGCAAAATAAATTTGGTGAGTTACCCTCGTTAATTTGGTGACTGAAATAGATGAATTTGTACCATGATTAGAAGATAATTAAGGTCATTATATTAAATTAAGTGGCCAATGGAGTTGGAGCTAAAATGACAGATCAGTCATTAATAGTGTTGTTTGCCTTTATCCTTGGTTATGACTTGCGATGATAGTTCTTCATCTAGTATATATAAATTTTGAATTTTTATTCTTTTTTTTAAATAGGTTGATTCCATTTCTATGGAACCACAGATTTGAATGATTGTTATTTATGGTGAGAAGATTGAATTGTTTGTGAAGGGTGGGGTTAGGATGTTGGATAGATGCCTTTGTGCTAGTTAAAGAACCATTCCAAGGTGTAAAATAAACTGGAAACCTATCAATTATACTCTCATTCTCCTTATGCCATTAGTGATCTTTACACGCTACTTTGATCTTTCTTTCTGTAAGTGCCAGTTTCCTTTCCTTATTTTGGAAATTGGTTCTGTTAGACAAATAGGTAAAGTGTTAGTCGAAAGATCTATCTTTCTTTCTTTAGGTGAATTACTATGTCTATAAGTGAACTATAGTAAGTGTTGTTAGTCGAAAGATCTATATATTCTTTTAGTTTTGCATATGCTCCATTGAATATTCGGGTAGATTTGCATTCTTAAACCTGCCACTGCACATGTAATGGGCATATCTGGGGGTTTTTTAAAGAAAGTTATGGTGTTCAAGTAATTAAGTTTCTATGGCTATTTTTCCTATGCAGTCATCGGTTTTTTAGAAGCAACTGGCTTTTGATCTTCTTGAGCTGCTGCTTCTGTCAGCATTCCTAGAAATGGACTATCAGGAAGTTGCATGAAGAAGAGCACAAATTTGGTGATTTCAACTAGGCTAATTAATTACATGTATTCAAAGACAACGTATATAGTAGTTCAACACATACTCAGTCGTTCTATTTTTTCTAGCTAGCCCATGTTGACTAAGTGCACATGTTTAATATGGTGATCTATCTTTATGTTTCTTAACTTATTCGTTCTTCATTTATAAGTGAGCTTCTTTTATGAAATTCTCCAAGTCTAACTAGGTATAGACTTATTTATCATCTTTTACATCATATTGTGATATATCTTAATATAATTTTCATAGGTAAGATGCTTTGAACCAATGTTTTCATTAATAAGCCAATCTGATTATATCATAGTTGTTAAAGGAGTGCCCATGCAAGGCTCAGGGTCCTGCGCCTCCCCATACCTCGGGCGAGGTAGCGTACCTCAGGCGCGTAGGCGCACGCCTTTTGGTGTGCGACTCAGTAACACTTTTATTTTTCAAGGTTTTAACTTTCTTTAATATGTGTTGTCCATCTATTTAACTTTTAGTATTAGTTAGTGTGTTTTCTATTTCCCATTATGTGATGGAGAACTTTATAGAGGCCTTAGTGTTTTTACTCCTTATTGTTTATCTTTGTTTTTAAGCTTATTTAATTTAAGTATAATTGCATTTGACTTATTTTATCCATTGTTAATTCTCTTCGTTGAAATAGAAATTCTCTTTTACTAGTTATTGTGTTTTTAGTATTTTTAAAGCTATTAATATAAACTTGAGTTCCCTTCAATCCAAAGTTGTTACAAATATTAAATGTAACAAGTTGATATTGTAACTACAAATAGCTAGTGACATAAAAAAGTTGCAACGGATGGTCATCACATATTATGTGACAATAAAAAGTTGTCACAAATAGTCTTTTGTGACGGCTAATAAAAGTTGTCATGATGTTTCAATGAAATTTGTCAATAATACATGACAATTCGCTCTATTTGTGACAACTAATTTTATGTGACATTGCAACACATTTGGAAATATTATCTGTTACGGAGTTATTAGCGACGATATCTTTGTGACAACTTCGAAATTTTCTGTGACATTAATTATTATCACAAATAAATTTTTTGTGACGACTTTTTATGTTGTCATGTAGTAGTTCATTTTGCTATATTATATGTGACAAGTAGCTTATTTGTGACGATAGTATTTTCTTTTCAGTTACAACTAAAGTTGTCACAAGAAATGTTGTCAAAAATACTTCACTATTTGTTACAACATTTTGATGAAATATTATCTGCAATGGAGTTATTAGCAACGACACTGTGACAACGTATTATTGTCACATAATGTTATATGTGACAACTTCTTGCTTTTCGTGACAACATCTGTTGTCACAAAAAGCTTGATTTCTTGTAGTGTCAATACTCTTGGAATATAATTATAAAATAAAATACATAATTGAATAACAAAAATGAAAACTAATTATATCTAATTATTTTATGGAAAATGGAACTAAAAACCTAAATGAATAAAATCAGTTAAGTTTTTAATTTATGCTATTATACTATAGTTTATTGAAAATTAATTAGAATTTTTTTATTGAAAAAACAAAAAAACATTATTTTTATTTTTTTAAATATAAAAATTAAAAAACTAAAAAATTTGGGGCCCTTCTGAGTTTGGGCCATGGGCGGTGGCACCCGTTGCACCACCCCCAGGGCCGACACTGAAGGTTTGTTTGGGGATTGTTGTCGAAGCTACTATCACGATAAGTTTTATTTACAAATTTTTAAAGGAACAACATATTTTAACATTAGACAAAAGATTTTAACTATTAATACTAATTAATTTGGAGATGTTTGTTATTGATTTCCATAACTTTTCGGGACAACATCTTAGAAAATCTTGAAAATTGAGCTTTTCAAAATAGTGACCGAGGAAAGCAATCTCAAACTGCTCCTAAGACTATGAATGATTCTTTAATTTTTTATGACGTGTTCCCCACGTGTAGTTCTCTTTTGTGCAAGGTGCACATGTCAGCGCATGTTTAATGCACGGTTTAATCCATACTATGAATGCCAGCATAGGGTGGCTCACGTGAACACTTTTACTAAATTGAAGTGGCTCTCGAATGCACTGGGTGCAATTCAAATTTTTGAGGGTAATTCGCCCAAGGTGGCAAATCCGAACGTTTATGAAAACATTAGCCTATATTTTAAATGCGTGTCACTAATTACTATAGCATATAGCCGTACAAACTACAAAGACTTTTATTATACAAATATGCAATATATCACATTTTTCTCATTTTCTTACAACTGAATCCTATAATAATACATGCGTTGATCGTGTTTTAAATAAGATGACTCTGTCATTTTTTAAAATTATCAGAGTAACATTTTCCTTTTTTCTTGTCCTGTAACAAGTTTACAAGCCTTTGCAATTGACCGATTATCGGAATAAACATCGTGATGTAATCGCCTTACGTGTATGTACCAGAAGATATATGTTTTCATTATTAGGAAAGTAGGCCTAACAGCTGGACACCATTTCGATCCATTTTTAAAATTTGAACTATGGTTGATATTTAAGAATCTGAGTTTCTCATCAACCTGGGAATGTTTTTTTTTATTTTATCATAAATAAAAAGCCCAAAAATAAATGTTATAATAATTTCAATATTTTTAAGCAGGTTTATTGCGCTAAAATTTTAAAATCATACTAATAATTAAATAAATCGTATATTGTTATAAATTAGTGTAGAAAATTCGTGGGACTAGAGAGTGTTGAGCTTCATAGCTTGAGTGAGCAAAAATGAAGTTGAGTCCATCTATTACAAAATCAATTGACTCGTGTTAATGCCCAATCTACACTACTTATATACCACTCAGTGTCATTATTTGCTTCTCATGTAGGATATCTCGAGTAAGTTGCAAGGTGTGAAATTAAATGTTTTTCCAAATTTATTCAATAGTAAATTATATTATGAAGAAATATGTAAGTAAATGTAGAGTTTCAAGTTTGAACAAATAAATACGACGTTGTCTGGATTCATTCGTACTATCAATTCAATTGAGCCCTTGGAAACATGTGAGAGGGCACGTGAAGATAAGCTGATCCATACGGCAGTCAATGTCCATATGGATCAGCTTCGAACAACAATTGCGAGTCAAAAAAGAAGAAGATTGCAACTTGCAATTGCTTCTGAGTCTCAACTTGACTCTGCTTATTGTCACTAACCCATGTCTACCTCTACGTACAAAATTTTGGGATTTACCAGATGTCCCCAATTATTTATTTTGATTATATTATATGACAAAAAAAATGACAAATAGAAAAGATAATAAATTAAATGAAAAATGTGTTTAAAAAAAAATAAATGAAAAAAAAGTAACCGATAAATATAATATTTATCAAAAAGTTGAATACAAGAAATAATTGGAGACGTTAGTAGGTACTCTTGAATTATTCATGTATCAGCCGTCTGTTACTATGTAGGCGGCTGATATATAATTGATGTGGGATCCGCATCATTAATATTTGATGTAATATGTTTCTTACTTATTTACCGTTGTTATCATTGGATTTCTCTATAAATAGAAATTCAATTTCTTCATTTGAGAGATACCTCAGAAATAAGAAATAAAAGTTTCTCTCAATTTCTCTCTGCCTTCTTTATTATTATTATAATTTCCTTGCATTTATAGTTAATTTCCAACACGTTATCAGCACGAGCAAGCTCTATCGATCAAGGATATCACCAAATAAATCCAAAGTAAGGCATAATTATTTTATTTTCTATAAATGTATATTATACCTATAATTCTTAATATCTTATATCAAAAGTTTAGACTTTATTTCTCTTGATGTATATGGAAAAAATTATCTTACTTGGGTGATGGATCCAGAAATGCATATAGAATCAATGGATCTTAATAATACTATTATTGAAAATAATAATATTGCACCTCAGTATAAGGCAATAGCTCTAGTTTTTCTCCGCCGTCATCTTAATGAAGCACTTCAATCAGAATATTTGACTGTCAAAGATCCAGCAGATCTTTGAAAATAATTAAAGGAGAGGTTTGAACTGTGGAACAATGGTCTAACTCACCCCAAAAGGTACCTTAAAGGGTGAGGATTGCCTCACACATATAAGGAGCAACATTGCTCAAGCCACTACCAATGTCGGTAATCCAACACACCCCCCTCACGCCCAAATCTATTTGGAGCGTCGAACTATCACCGGGCGTCTCAACATCATAACCGGGCTCTGATACCATGTGGAACAATGGCCTAACTCGCCCCAAAAGGTACCTTAAAGGGTGAGGATTGCCTCACACATATAAGGAGCAACATTGCTCAAGCCACTACCAATGTGGGATATCCAACAAGAACACCTTAAGAAAATATCTCTACCAAATGCCCAGTATGAATGTATTAGAGATATACCACATGGGAAACACACAATGACAAAGAGTGGTATATAAGTGGAGTAAATTGGGCCTTAACACAAGCCAATTGGTTTTGTATTAGCAACCCCACTTGTATGCTCACTCAAACTATCAAGCCCAACACTCTCGAGGCCCATGGATTCTCTACATTGTATCAGAGCGGAAAGATCATGGGTCTGTACTTCAAGTCCTGGTAGAATTTGGGCTAGCAGATAAGACTAGACATGTGGATAGGCTAGTGAGTAAGACTAGACCCGTTGATGACCTTGAGTCTCAAAGGAGATAGGCTAAGGTATGTTTCACGAGTGAGAACTAGTCCAGGCCCGGTTGCACTTGAGGAGGAGTGTTGGAGATATCCCACATGGGAAACACACAATGACAAAGAGTGGTATATAAGTGGAGTAGATTGGGCCTTAACACAAGCCAATTGGTTTTGTGTTAGATAGGCTCAACCCCACTTGTATGCTCACTCAAACTATCGAGCCCAACACTCTTTAGGCCCACGGATTCTCCACAGAATGGATGAACTTAAGGCTTCAAGATTTTGAATCTGTTGGTGCATACAATTCTAAACTTTTTCAAATTACATCCACATTAAGATTACGTGGAAAGGAAATAACTGATGAGGATTTACTGGAAAAAACATATTCTACTTTTCATTTGAATAATATGGTGTTACATGAACAATATAGAGCAAAACATTATAAGAAATATAGTGAACTAATTACTGCTCTTCTCCTAGCAGAACAGAGAAATCAACTCCTGTTGAAAAACCATGAATTATGACCTACCGGAACAAATCCATTCCCTGAAGCGAATGCGATAATTCATAATAATTTTAATGGACGCGGCCGCAGAAATGGTCGTGGTCGTGGTCGAGGTAGAGGTCGTGGTAATGGGCGTGGTAGAGGATATAATAATAACAATTTCCACCAAAAGTGGAAATTTGGTAATAATAATAACAATAATTTCCACCCGAAGTGGAAAAATACAAATAACCACCAGAAGTGGAATAATCAAATTGAAAGATTTAATAAAAGAAATAATAATCAAGATGATGAAAATAAATGCCATAGATGCGGTATGACTGGTCATTGTCAAGAACTTGTAGAACCGCTAAACATTTAGTAAACTTATACCAAGCATCCCTTAAGAAATGTGCGGAACCAGAAACCAATTTTATATTAGATGATAATACCCCAACTAATGACCCTATTGATATCCCCAATATGGAGATGGATGATTTTCTGTTACTCAGCACCAGTGGCAAGGAAAAATTTGAATAATTACTTCATATATTTTGCTTAATTAATATATTATAATTTTTATGTCATTATTGGTTTACTTTTCTTATTGCTGTTTAATGTACTTTTTATGTAATGTTTATTTATGAATAAATAATAATGCATCTTTTATTTTTTCAATGAAGAAAATAAATTCTTTTTCGGTATTATATGACTTCAAGGAAAATGAAGCAAATTTATGTATTGTAAATACTGTCACCACCTATACTATTCTCAAAAAAGCAAGATATTTTAATACTCTTAAAATGGGTGAAACTGTTGTTACCACAATATCGGGATAAATAAAAATAATTGAAGGCTCCGGAAGAGCTAGTATTATATTACAAAGTTGAACAAAACTTATTATAAATAATGCATTATTTTCCCCGAATTCTCACAGAAATTTATTAAGTTTTAAAGACATTCGCAGAAATGGATATCATATTAAAACTGTGAGCGAAGACAATAAAGAATGTCGTTATGTTACAAAAATAATTTCGAGTAAGAAATGTATACTTGAAAAATTTTATACTCTTTCATGTGGCTTATACTACACATATATTAATATGATTGAAGCCAATTTAACTATAAACTAGAAGTTTATAGATTCAGATACTTATAAAATTAGGCATGATCGACTGGGTCATCCTGGTTCGATAATGGTGAGAAAAATTATTGAAAATTCACATAGGCATCCATTGAAGAACTAGAAGTTTCTTCAAAATAATGAATTATTTTGTGCTGCTTGTTCACAAAGAAAATTAATAATAAAACCTTCCAGAAGTAAGGTTGGAATAGAATCGCCAGCATTTTTAGAACGCATACAATGTGATATTTGTGGACCAATTCATCCACCATGTGGACTATTTAGATATGTTATGGTTCTTATTGACGCCTCAACTAGGTGGTCACATGTATGCTTATTGTCTTCACGAAATATGGCATTTGCAAGGTTACTTGCTCAAATTATAAGATTACGGGCACAATTTCCCGATCATCCTATTAAATCAAGTCGTCTTGATAATGCTGGAGAATTCACATCCAAAACATTTAATGATTATTGTATGTCGATTGGAATAAAATTTGAACATCCTGTAGCATACGTTCATGCACAAAATGGTCTAGCAGAATCATTTATTAAACGTCTACAATTAATTGCGAGACCGCTAATTTTGTGAACAAATCTCCCTACTATAATTTGGGTTATGCAATATTACATGCAGCATCTCTTATGCGTTTAATACCAGTAAGTTGTCATGATTATTCTCCATTACAATTAGCTTCTAGCCATGAGCCTAGTATTTCTCATCTTAGAGTTTTTGGTTGTGCGGTATATGTGCCTATTGCTCCATCACAAAGGACTAAAATGGGTCCTCAAAGGAGATTAGGAATTTATATTGGCTATGAATCCCCTTCAATAATTAAATATCTGGAGCCATTAACTGGCAATATGTTTACTGCACGATTTGCTGAATGTCATTTTGATAAAAGCACTTTCCCAATATTAGGGGGAGAAAATAAGAGCCCAATTTTGGAAAAGAAAATAATATGGAATGCTTCATCACTTTCTCATATGGATCCTAAATCAAATGATTCTGAACTAGAAGTTCAGAGAATAATTCATCTTCAACATTTAGCAAATCGATTGCCTGATGCACTTGCTAATCATAAAATAAGAGTAACGAAATCGCATATACCAGCAGTAAATGCTCCAATTCGTATTGAGATTGCTGAAGAACAACCTACGGATAATACTCTAACACGTCTGAAGCGTGGACGACCTATTGATTCAAAGAATAAAAATTCTAAAAGGAGGAGAGTTATTGATAATGAAGATATTCCCATTGAGGATATAAATATAAATACACTTCCGGAAGAAGTGCAAGCACCTGAAGTGCAAATACCTGAAGCTATTGAAAATGAAGAAATTCAAATAAATTATATCAATACTGAAAGAAGATGGAATCACAATAAAATAGTTATAGATCATATTTTTTCATATAATGTTGCGATCAATATTGAAAATGAAAATGTGGATCATGAGCCAACATCTATTGAAGAATGTCAAAGTAGAAATGATTGGTAACAATGGAAAGAAGCAATTCAAGCAGAGCTGAATTCTCTGAAAAACGCAAAGTATTCGGACCAGTAGTTCGAACACCAAAGGACGTAAAACCTGTCAGTAATAAATGGATTTTTATTAGAAAGAGAAATGAGAAAAATGAAATAATGAGATATAAAGCCAGATTAGTTGCACAAGGTTTTCCCCAAAGATCCGGGATAGACTATGAGGAGACATATTCTCCGGCGGTGGATTCAATAACTTTAAGATATCTTATTAGTTTTGCAGTGCAAGAAAATTTGCAAATACACTTGATGGATGTTGTCATAGCTTACCTTTATGGTTCGCTTGATAATGATATTTATATGAAAATCCTTGAAGGATTAAAGCTGCCAGAAAGATATGACAAACGAGAACTTTACTCAATAAAGTTATAAAGATCCTTCTATGGATTAAAATAATTTAGGCCCATGTGGTATAATCGTCTCAGTGAATATTCATTAAAAGAATGATATAAAAATGATCCAATTTGTCCATGTATTTTTATAAGAAAATTAGGATCTAATTTCATTATCATATCAATTTATGTTGATGATTTGAATATTATTGGAACTTCAGAAGAGATTCCAAAAGCAGTTGATTCTTTAAAGAAAGAATTTGAGATGAAAGATCTTGGAAAGATAAAATTGTGTCTTGGTTTACAAATTGAGCACCTTGAAAAAGGAATGTTAGTGCATTAATCAAAAATATCCAAGAAGCATGTGGAAAAGTTACGGTCAAGGAAGATCCGACGATAATATATGAAGATAATGCTGCTTGTAGTGCTCAATTGAAGGAATGTTATATTAAAGGAGACAGAACAAAGCTTATTTCACCAAAATTTTTCTTCACTCATGATCTGGAAAAGAATGGTGAAAATAGTATTCAACAAATCCGCTCTTGTAACAATTTAGCAGATTTGTTTACCAAGGCTTTACCTTCCTCAACTTTCAAGAAATTGATTTACGGTATTGGAATGCGTCGTCTTAAGGATCTCCAGTTAACTCGCGAACAGGGGGAGTAAACACTGTACTCTTTTTCCCTTAACTGAGGTTTTTATCCCACAGGATTTTTTCTTAGTAAGATTTTTAACGAGGCAGTGTCCCACTTGCGGTAGCTGATACATCAAAGGGGGGGTGTTGAATTATTAATGTATCAGTTGCCTGTTACTATGTAGGTGGCTGATATATAATTGATGTGGGATCCACATCATTAATATTTGATATAATATATTTTTTTACTTATTTACCGTTTTTACCATTAGATTTCTCTATAAATAGGAATTTAATTTCTTTACTTGAGAGATACCTCAGAAATAAGAAATAAAAGTATTTCTCAATTTCTCTCTGCCTTCTTTATTGTTACTATAATTTCCTTGCATTTATAGTCAATTTCCAACAGGTACAACATTTTTTCCATTTCTAAATTTCTAATAGATGAACGATCACACCCAATTAAGTAAGGCCCATCCTAGAGTGGCGGACATGTGCCACCGCCTAGCGCTCATAGTCTGAAGGGGTGTAAAAATATATTTTCGTTTAAAGTTTTATTACTTATTATTAAAAGGATAAAAGTATACATTAATAAAAGTTAGATGAGCAATAGTTACATTTATGAAAGGTCGTGATTTTAAATCCTAATTTTTTTTAAAAAAATACTTATTTATTGCAATATTTTTTATTGAGTGTCCCTTTTACTATTTTTAATATTATTTAGCCTAGAGTCTTCAAATTGTTAGGATCGAATGGAGGTAACTATCACATGCTTAACAATCAATACCCCATATATGACTTCTTAAAGGGTGATTAGTATTCACATAAGTTAGTTTAAGCATTAGAGTGCCCAGCAGTAGAGTCAAATATAACTTGATATCGCTTAAGTAAGGTCTCGAGTTTAAATCATAGTAAATGCAAAAAATCCTTATTGGGAGACTCACCCACCACAATCATGTGCGCAACCTGAGTCGGATCTGAACATAATTAGAATAAAAGCTCTGGTGAATTAGATGAACAACTAAAAAAGTACTTGTTATAAGAATACGTGCTTTTTCAAAAGAAAATACAATACCAAGAAAATTTCAGTCACTATTCACTTGCAAATTCGTTGTTAATGTGACACTTACAATATTCAAAACTACTAAGGACAATATTCATTGCCGAATGATGTGTCAAACGAAAATTTTACTTGTAATGAAATAATTATTGCCACTAAATGATTTATGTATGAAAATTTTGATTTTAGTGACAAAATCTTGTTAGTAAATATATTTTTCGATGAATTTTTTCTTTTTATCAATTGACCACTCGTTATTTCTTGGATTTATCCTTAATAGGAATTATATAAGAGATTTGATTTTTTTTTAAATTTACCTTATATGAACTTATAATAATAATAAATGAAAATCTTATTCCACCCCATTCCGAATATAGTCTCAAACTTGCTACCTCTAAAAAAACTGATTATTTATCCTAACATTGTATTTTTACGCGACTGGATAAGCTCATAGGCTTGATCCAAATAAGTGAGGTAACATCAAGAAGTGATGTGTATAGTTGTATGAAAGTTCCGAAGAAAATATCATAGCAAAAATTAAACAACATATGTGCTACATTATGCAATGTGTCAATTAAAAATGTAACGGAGAAAAAAGAATCTAAAATGTGGATCCCAAATGCATTCTTTCAATTTCAATCAGAACTATTACTGACAAAGACAATACATAAATGTTTTTGTGTTAAATCAATATCATAAGTTTCAAGCGTATGGGCCATTTGTCCTATAAATTGCCACTTGTTGCCCCCTACAACAAACCTATTTATTTCATTACTTGAATATTGGCCATTAGATTGTTACACGTGTCCTACCTAATGCTTCACTACAAAAAGTATTCATGATTAAGGGTCCCAATTCTCTTGTTCTGACATGAGATGATTAGATTAGCAGAGGATTCCATAGGACGTACCGCATACAAACGGACACGTGTGCACGCAAGGTGCCATATTTTTAAATGATTTAAGGAATGACGTGTCCTACTACTGGACAACGGTTCAGATGATGTGTGCCACGTGAGTGATGTGAGAGTAAGTATTTAGCACAGGTCCCACCGAGTTTACAGTGTGATGATCTGACGTGTAAGCTTTGCTTATTTCCAGTAGTTTTGAATGTAATTCTGATCTAAACTCTACCGGGTGTCGTGTTTTATTAATGTTATAATTATTTTATCGATTTTATTAATGTTATAATTATTTTATCGATTTTTATTTTTAAAGAATTATATTTTATTTAATATTTTAGTGATTGTTGTAATATTTTTTGGGTCTATGATAATGTTTTTACATATTGTGAAAGAGGTTTTGGTGGGTTTGAATCGATTCGTTGGTTTATTAATTTTTTACAATTCAACCCAACCATTATTAAATTAAATCGTACCGTAGTCATGACTGTAATCGGTACAGTGCGATTTTGATAATATTAATATTATTAAAACATATGGAGATTGAATTACAGTTTGTCAGACATCTGCTGTATATATGAATTTTTTTATTTTTTTAGTAAAATTTAGCATAAGTTTCAGAAATTTGTTAGTAGCGATATTAAATAAAATAAATAATACTATATTTTATTTAGAATAAGTACATATTACAATATGATTCTTGTAAAGAAAATCAATATGATTCTTGTAAAGAAAATTCATATGATTCCAATCATTCATAAATAATTGAAAACAACCATTAACCACTCTAATATGAGGGTAATCTTTCAATATATTATGATGTCTCATGTTTGTCACATAGAAAAATATTTTATATTGCCAAACTTTAAAATTTGATCCACCAAATTTCTTCGATCTTTTAAGAGTTGAAATAAGATATAATCCCAAAGCAACCTCATGATCATTAGGCATAACAATCGTTAAACTCGAAAGTTTATTTCCATTAGGTCCAGCACCAATATGACCAATTTGTCCATTTTGGCTATTTTGGTCTGAAACCGTTTCAGCATTACCTCCAATCGGTAAAATAATATTCATAATATTTTCAATTCACAATCTGAAATACTACAGAGTAAGTCAGAAACTTGTAAATGAGAAAAACCAAGAAAAAGAAGAAAGAGAATTTTTTTATGAAAAATAAATTACTGTTTTTTTATATGAACAACTTTTTGTCAAAAAAAAGCCTTCAAGAATTCAGAGCAACTTGCACTTAACGTAAAAGAAATAGACATAATTGTCTTAAGAGTGTTAGAAACTTGATACTAGCGGTATTGAATAAAATAAATAATACTATATTTCATTAAGAATAAGTACAAATCACAAAGGAGGTTTATTACAAACAATATAAAAAAAATATTGAACCTTTTTACGTAAGTAGAAGTTTATTGCGGAGGCCTGAAACTCAGTTTTCTTAAGACAATTATTCGTTCGCTACCGGTGAATTTGTCTCCCAGGATATAACTGCAATCATAGGTGAACTCTAACCTTGTGAAGAGCAATTCACAAGAACCTAATACTAAGTAACCTTCTTGTAAAAAGAATGAAAACTTTGAGAGATATTTTTAGCATAAAAACAGAAAATAAATCACAAAGTAAACAAGCACAAATACCAGCTGGATTTTTTCAAGAGTGAAAGAGTGAAGGAAAGTTTTTGTGAGAAGGCTACAAGAATAGGGCATTTATAGGACAAATGGCATTAACATGACTTAATAGAGTTATTAACCTTTGTAACCACACCTCTATGACCATTAACATTTGTAACCATACCTTTATGGTCATTAACCATGGATGTTATGAGAAAAAATATTGATTAAGAGATTAAAAACTCATTAATCTCAAATAAAAATCTGGTGAAAAAAATATTACATGTCAATAATTTTTCAGTACCGAATCACCGATTTAGCGCGTCTAAATTTGACAGATGTCCAAACTTTAAACTATAATTTCTCATTCACCGTTAATCCGTTTTAGGCGTATAATATATCGTTGGAAAGCTCTCGAAGCGAAGAATACAATGACATAATTCATATTATTCAAATCATAGCTTTTTCATATTATAATTAAGCCTAAAATTGATAATGCACATCATTATCACTTATACCATGTTTCCAACAATGTTGTGGGATTCCTTAAATAAAAAGAATTTCTATTGTTAATAAAGTTTTAGCGAATGCTAACGTGGTGGAGGCATTAGAGACTCCAAAAAGAGCAAACAACATGTTAAACGTAAGTTCAAAATTGGACAAAACAGAAGCATTTCCAAGAGACAAATGTTAAATGGAAAATGCTTAAATTGCAAAAAGATGAGACAAAAATCATTTGTTTGTAAATTGACAAAAATGGTCAATAACATTGAGGTAAACGTTATGAAAGAAATTACAAAAGATGTATATGACATCAATGTATGTGTAATTTCTGAGGTCAATATGACTGACTCAATCTTAACGGAGTGGTAGCTTGACACTGGTGCTACTCATCACATATGTTGTGACAAAGAGTCTTTTCTTAAACTGACTTGTATTGAAAATGGGAAGAAGCTCTTCATGGGCAATTCTGCTACTTCTAAAGTTAAAGGACATGGAACGCTGATGCTAAAAATGACTTCCAGCAAAGAAGTAATACTGTAAAATGTCTTGTATGTACCTGACATGAAGAAGAATCTGGTTTATGGGAGCCTGTTGAGTGCACACGGTTTCAAGATGGTATTTGAATCTCAGAAATTTATTGTGTCTAAGGGAGACATGTATGTGGGAAAGGGATACGAATGTAATGGAATGTTTAAATTCAATTGTATCTCTTGTAAGCAAAATTCTATTAATGAGAATAACGTTGTTGCTTATATGATTGAGTCTTCTAATTTGTGGCATAGTAGACTTGGACAAGTTAATTTTGATACGTTACAACGTTTAATTAACTTGAATCATATACCCACATTTCATATCGATAAATCACATAAATGTGAAATGTGTGTTGAGACAAAATTATCAAGATCTTCATTTCAATCCGTTGAAAGAAATTCAGAACTACTCGGTCTAATAAATACTAATATTTATGACTTGAAATACGTTCAATCAAGGGGAGGAAATAAATATTTTATTACCTTCATAGATGATAGCATAAAATATTGTTATGTATATTTGCTAAAAAGCAAAGATGAGGCTTTGGAGAAATTTATACTCTATAAGCAAGAAGTAGAAAACCAACTTAATAAGAAAATTAAGAAGGTTAGAAGTGATTGTGGTGGTGAATACGTTGCACCATTTGGTGAGTTTTGCTCTCAAAATAGAATTATTCACAAAGTAACACCACCTTACTCTCCACAATCAAACGGTGTAGCTGAACGCAAAAATCTTACTCTAAAAGAGATGATGATGGCAATGTTAACCAGTTCTGGTTTACCACAAAACATGTGAGGAGATGCTGTTTTATCAGCAAATTATCTTTTGAACAAGATACCACGTAAGAAATAAGATAAAACTCCTTATGAATTATGGAAGGGTAGAAAACCTTCTTATAATTACTTGAAAGTGTGGGAGTGTCTTGCAAAGGTAATTGCACCATTACCTAAACGTATGAAAATAGGTCCAAAAACGGTGAATTGTATTTTCATTGGCTATGCTAGTAATAGCAACGCATATCGGTTTCTTGTGCATGATTCTAAAAACCCTGATATATACAAGAACACTTTGATTGAGTCAAAGGAAGCTTCATTTTTTGAAGATGTGTTTCTATTTAAGGAAAAAGGCGAAGGGTCGGGAACTAAAAGGTCTCGTGAACTTATTGAAAGTGACGATCAAGTTGATCAACAAGTTGTTGATAAAAATGACAACCTTCAATCAATAATTGAAGAAGATGATCAAAATTTCCAAGAAGAGAATAAATTGAATCACGAGGTGGAACCTAGAAGAAGTAAAAGGACAAGGGTTGAAAAATCATTTAGTTCGGATTTCTTAACATATATAGTTGAAGCGAAACCTCAAACATATAAAAGTCCTTTATGGAAAGAAGCCATAAGGAGTGAAATTGATTCCATCTTGCAAAATCATACGTGGGAATTAGTGGACCTTCCTCCCAGAACTAAGCCACTAAGTTCTAAATCGATTTTCAAAAGTAAGCTAAAAGCTGATGGAACAATTGATAAGTACAACGCTCGTTTAGTCATAAGAGGTTATAGATAAAAAGAATGCATTGATTACTTTGATACGTATTCTCCAGTGTTGAGAATAACTTCCATTAGGATGATACTTGCAATTGCTGCTTTGCGAAATCTTGAAGTACATCAAATGGATGTGAAAGCAGCTTTTCTAGATGGAGATCTTAAAGAAGAAATCTACATGGAACAACCCCGAGGGTTGTGTAGCTTCTGGTCAAGAAAGGAAAGTATGTAAGTTGGTGAAGTCTTAATATAGTTTAAAGCAAGCACCAAAACAATGGCATAAGAAATTTGATGATACCATAATGGCAAGTGGCTATCATATAAACGAGTGTGACAAATGTATATATGTCAAAACTACAAATGAAGGATATGTTATTCTATGTTTGTATCTTGATGACATACTCATTGTTGGAAGCAATGAGAGAATGGTAAAGAGTACCAAGAATATGTTAAATTCTAAATTTGACATGAAAGATATGGGAATAGCTTATGTAATTTTAGGCATCAAAGTTCAACGTTCACCTAACGGTCTCATATTGACGCAGTCATACTATGTGGATAAGATACTTGGCAAGTTTAATAAAGGTGATGTTGGTATAGCTAAAACACCGTTAGACATTAGTCTATATTTGTCTAAAAACAAATGTGAATGCATAGACCAAGTGGAATATGCAAGGGTGATAGGCAGTCTGATGTACCTTACAAGTTGTACAAGGCCTGATATTGCTTATACTATAAATAGTTTAAGCAGATTTATGAGTAACCCAGGTAAAAGCCATTGGGATGTGATCGTGAGAATACTAAGATATTTGCGATATACTCATAATTATGGACTGCACTATATAAGAGAACCTGTTGTACTATAAGTGTATTCTGATGCTAGTTGGATAGCTAACATCAAGAATTCTAAAGGTACAAGTGGGTACATATTCACTCTAGGAGGAGGAGCAGTGTCTTGGAAATCCTCAAGGCAAACGATTATAACTCGTTCCATAATGGAAGTTGAGTTTATAGCCTTGGATAAAATGGGAAAAGAAGTCGAATGGCTATGTAACTTCTTAGAGGATATTCTAGAATGGCCTAAGCCTGTGCCCGCAATTTGTGTACACTACTATAATCAAGCAACGATTAAAAGAGCACAAAATGTTATGTATAATGGTAAGTCGAGACACATGCGTAATTGACATAATACCATTAGACAACTGACCTCAACATCAGTTATCTCTATTGATTTTGTAGGATCAAAGGATAACATTGCGGATCCGCTAACCAAAGGGTTAAATCGAGATCAAGTTGAAAAGATATATAAAGGAATGGGACTAAAGCGTATGAATATTTAATGCGCTATGTGAAGGAAAATCCAACCATGTTTGACTGGAGATCCCAAAATCTTGGTTCAATGGCACAACCTAATTGCATAGACCTTGTGTGGTCACTGTGGGGCTAACCCCGTGTCCATTCCTATGATATAAACAGTGACAAAACGGGTTGAGGTTAAGCTACATGCTTTTAATGATCCTTTGTGCATCAATGGTTGGGCAAAAAAGATCACCTATGTGAGAGTGAAGTGGGGTCGCTTCAAAGGATACTATTGGGGTATAGTAATCTAAAACTCTTACAAAACCAGGAGATGTTCATGACCATAACGAATATAACCATGAGAACCAAAAAATCGTGATGTGTTGATATTTGTGTGGGGTTTATCATCGTTTACACAAATGGCAGAATAGTTCAAGGACATCGCGTTTACTAGTCAGCCAGTAAAGTAAATATACTTTCACAAGGGAATGTTCAAAGGTTGTAACATACCTATCCTATGCAAATATTGGCCGAAGACCATTTTCACCCTTTAAATTTTTGAAAATGTCCGTGTTGTTTTCAATTTTCATTCATGTGGGGGATTGTTGGAAATATGGCATAAGTGATAATGATGTGCATTATCAAATTTAGGCTTAATTATAATATGGAAAAGCTATGATTTGAATAATATGAAATATGTCATTATATTCTACGCTTCGAGAGTTTTCCAACGATATATTATACGCCTAAAATGGATTAACGATGAATGAGAAATTGTAGTTTAAAGTTTGGACATCTGTCAAATTTAGACGCCCTAAATCGGTGATTCGGTACTGAAAAAATATTGACATGTAATATTTTTTTTCATCAGATTTTTATTTGAGATTAATGAGTTTTTAATCTCTTAATCAATATTTTTTCTCATAACATCTATGGTTAATGACCATAAAGGTATGGTTACGAATGTTAATGGCCATAAAGGTGTGGTTACAAAAGTTAATGCCCTTTAAACCCCATTAAGTCATGTTAATGCCATTTATCCTATAAATACACTATTCTTGTAGTCTTCTCACAAACACTTTTCTTCACTCTTTCACTCTTGAAAAAATCCAGCTGGTATTTGTGCTTGTTTGCTTTATGATTTATTTTCTATTTTTATACTAAAAATATCTCTCAAAGTTTTCATTCCTTTCATAAGAAGGCTACCTAGTATTAGGTTCTTGTGAATTGCTCTTCACACGGTTAGAGTTCACCTATGATTGCGGTTGTATCCTGGGAGACAAATTCACTGGTAGCAGACGAATAATTATCTGAAGGAAACTGAGTTTCAGGCCTCTGCGATAAACTTTCACTTTCATAAAAAGGTTCAATATTTCTTTTATGTTTGTTTGTAATAAATCTCCTTTGTAATTTATACTTATTCTTAATGAAATACAGTATTGTTTATTTTATTCAATACCACTACTATCAAGTTTCTAACAACAGGTCCCATCGAGTAAGAATTGTATACCTCTTTTCGTGTCCAATATGTAAAAATCTGCTACATATATCAAAGTTGAGATTGAATTACAGTTTTTTTAGATATTAGTCGATTTCCACAGCTTATAAAGTGTTGGAAGATAAATATCAAATGATTTGTGAGATAATTTGCGAGATTTTCGCCATAGGAAAAGTGTCTAGTTAAGATAATAAAAAAATTCATAAACTTTTATTCTGTTACAAATGAATGTATTTACATGGGGAAAAATAATAAATTATCTCGTCGTTTTTGTTATAATAACAAGTATTTTTACATAAGTTATAGGGTAAATTTCAAAAACATATCTTAAAAGAGGATAATAAAATTTTTATTTTTAAAATAAAGACTGTGGTTTTAAAATTTAGCAAATAAATGATAAAAAAAGATCCTCAAATTGAAAATATATCACGGAAAAGAGTAATTTTATCCTTTTTGAACTGAAATTTTGTAAGTTGGTCAATAAAAATACAATACACCTTAGTGATAAATGTTAAAATTTTTTGACAAGTTTAAGTATTTTGTTAATTAAAAAACGATAATATTTTTTAAAAATCATAACAAAATGAAAAATTTTCGAAACTTATTCAAATCTTGATATATAATTCATAAATAATATGGTTAATTTATAAGAATGTTGAAATAATTAAAATACCATTTGAAATATTAGAAAATAGATATTTTGTAATTTTTTTCCTTTATTTGCTAACTTTTGAAATCGCGGTCCTCATTTCGAAACAAAAAATTTTATGATCCTCTTTTTGAAAATGGTCGAAACCATATGCTATGTTTTTTAAATTTACCCTAAGTCCTAATATTTACAATTATGTGTTTAAGTTTATTTATTATTTAATTAAGTCTAATTACCTAAATTGGATATTCTTTGTGTTGGGTCAAAAGGAAGGGATAAGATTCGATAACTTATATGAGTTGATAATATTTTCAATGATATGAAACTTTCTTAAGTTTTATCCCTAAAATAAATAATGTTATATCATATGTGATGATAGTTCGTGTCCATAAAAGTTTCACTAATTACAACACCCAATTGATCAACTGATTAACGGATTATCTTAAACACATTTCTCAACGTGAAAAGGAATTATACCCTTATATATAGACACTTTTTATTCATCGTAGATGTTTTTATGCTAATTGTAATGAAACTCTTAAATTAAAACCATATTCTCTTTAACTTTCAAAACTGAAATAAATTGAAATTGGTTGAATTAAATTAAATTAAGGTAAATTAAATTGAACTGAATTAAATTTATTTTAGTATAAATTTATAACTACGCATAATTGAATTGAATTGAACTGAAGTGGTCTGAACTGAATTAAACTATATTAAATTATAGTCCAAAAAAACCGGACCTAAAGTGTATTATCGGTGTTTTATATTTGAACAAAACGATAATTTTTTCCTTACACTATCGCCATATCGGTCTTTCAACTTAGAACTGCAAAATTACTTTTAATATTTTTACAGTAAAATTTTTGTTAATTACTGAGGGGCTATTTAGCGGTAGAAAATTGGACATATTTTCTAAAAAAATTTTTTAAAAAAACTGAAAAATAAAAACTGATATTTAGTTACAGAATTTTTTAAATTAAAAAATTAAATTTTTTTTTTTCTGAATTATGTCTTACAATGAAAAGACATCTTTTTTCTATGTTCTCTAAAAACTTCTAAACTCAATAAACATGACTTATGTATCAAAAAAAAATTCTGATATATATACACACATGAATAGTAACTTACTAATAACAAAAAAAAATTCATTTTTTATTAATATATTTTTAATTTATTTATTTAATTATTTTTTATTTACTTGTTAATTTTTTATTGTATATATTTTTTATTTAATGTGATTTAATTTACATAAATTTATTTTAAATTAATAAAATATTATTTTTTGATCAGTAAAATTTAAATATACTCTAACATTCTTATTATATCAATTGAGAGATTATCGTATAAAGAGAAATTATAAATTAATGAAATGAGTATTTAATAAACAATTTTCAGGATGTAAATGTCCTAAATTTGACTTTAAAATCTTAAAAATTATAAGATTAATCATTATTTTGTAAGAAAATAATGAAAATCAAACTAACAATATAAAACTATATAATCATTAGTAGTGATATATTAAAAAAATTAGAATAAAATAAAAGAAAGTGAAGTGAGTGAGTGGCATGAACATTGCTATGAAGAAAAAGGCGAAAGTGGACAAAGAAAAGGCAGAAAAGGAGGAAAACAGGGAAGAAGGTGATATAAAGTAACCATGGTTAATCACATGTATTAGTACGGAAAACACGGGAACTTAACCATGGTTAACCCATAATGATTATTGTAGAACTTGGCCTACTATATAAATACACATCAACCCAACAGGATCACATACCCGATCATCCAACCCATCATTTATCCTTCTCTTTTCCATCTCTACAGAAATTCATCAATTTGAAGCTTTGAGGTTAATAGATCAAATCTTTGTTTAATCCTGCTTATTGATTTGTTCCTTCTTGAATGATTTCAATGATCACTTATAGTGTAAGTCTCGATCTATCACTTTGAATTTTTCTAATCGGATTTATTTTTTATCTGCTTTTCTGGGTTCTTGTTCTGGATTTTGTTTGTTGAGTGCTTCAATTTTATGCTATTTTTTGTTGATTTGAGAATTTGGCTAGAAATGGTTGATCCTGTTTCATTCTCTGACCTAATTATTGTACTACTGGGTTCTTTTGATTTCCCCAATTTCATTTGAAATTTTGGAGTGATTTGAGCTTGTATTATGTTGATCTTGATCTTCAATTTTTGTTACCAGCAACGTGTGAGCCAGGATAGATCTTTTTGTATTTTAAGTCTGTTTTTTTCCCTTTTCTTCTTTGATTTGGTCAGTTGCTAATTGTGTATTTGAATGGATTAGGATCATCTCTAGAACACATGATAGTTACTTTTTTTCATACTTTTTGTCTATTTTCATTTGATTGATTTAGGGATCTTAGCACTCGAATTGTAGTCCATACTCCATAGGCCTCTCAATGTTCTTATATCTGTGTAATATTTTATAAACTGTTGCATAAGCAATTAACACTTTCTGCTTATAGGGTTGCTAGGAAAACTTATCCTTTTGTCTGCTCTATTACTGATATACTTCCCTCTTTTGCTTTGGATATACTGCAGGTCACTTAATCAGAAGCTTAATCTCATAATTGCTTACATTTAGACCCTTGTTTATACACAAACTATTTAAGGTCAGCAATCAGTCCTCCAATCGCTAGCAAATTTGTCAATTTGATTCATTTATGTGTTCCTTGCTTGTTTTCTTTAGACAGCGTTCTTATTCCTCTCTTGATGCAGCTCAGGTCACATACTGAAAGAAGAGGAACAAGAAGTCATTTTCTAGTCTTTGAAAATGGGACTTTCTAGTCTTCCTGGTCCGTCTGAAGGGGTACTATGTGTGATTTTGGTCAATACTGCATTATCAATCTCCCTTTTCAAAGGGCTACTTCGATCGATCCTTCATATCATTGGCATTCACTTATCTTCATCGTCATCACAGTCATCACCACCACCAATTTCCTCAGATTATGTAGAACCCCAAATCGAAACACACGATTTTCATATGGGTTCATCGAATTCCTACATAAACGAATTTCGTAGCCGGAGTCCAGCCACACGGTTCGATTCAGTGTGTAGCTGTAAACAAGACTGCTCGGTTTGCCTAACAGAATACGAGCCACAATCGGAGATTAACCACTTGGCCTGTGGCCATTATTTCCACAAGGTGTGCTTGGAGAAATGGCTGGATTACTGGAATTTTACTTGCCCTCTTTGCAGGTCTCCTGTGATGCCCGAAGAGGAAATGAGATCATGCTTTTGGTGAGCATTTTGCAACAGCTGTTTTTAGTTTCATGTACAGCTTGCATTGTACAGGTTCTACGTTTACTTTTCGAGTATATTAGACGGCTAGTTGTTGTATACTTGTGTTGCCTACGAGATCGAAAATTTTATTGTACATACATGTGAGGTTTGAGATGTTTGGTGCATCAGCCCGACTTTGATCTCTATTAGAGCAATGAATTTCCCTTTGTTTTGATTTGCCCCGTATTCAGTATAGTGTATGTGTGAATGAGAAATTATGTATGGAAATTGTAGCCATTGGAAATGGTTCTCAAAGTTAGAGAAGAGATTATAAAAGGAACAGTGTAAAACATTGGGCAGCCTATCCGAGTATTTCTTTGTTCTGGTCAGTCTGTTAAAGGTTCGCAAGGCCTTAACCGGAATTATTACTATTTGCAGGGTTTGCAGCATTGAACTTATCATATTCATGCCATATACAATAAAGCTCAGTCATTTTAGAACTAGGATCATGCTTGTGTCAAGTACGGAATGCCAGATAAACAGTGAATATTGTTTTCTACTTTGTGGATAAAGGAGTGTTTATACATTCTACTTGGTTGGGAAATCAATTTGTCTCATGATGTACTTTTGGCTTTTGGTTTAGCTTTTATGGTATAGTTTGTTTTTTTTTTTTGTTTCTGTTAACTTTTTGTTTCCGAAAAAACTAAAAACAGTTGTTTATGGTGGTGACCTATCTCGTAAAATATCATCTAATAATCATAGTTGGCCTAATAGAAGAGAGCCGCATGAACTTGGTATTTTTTGCCGATTGACCCATGAAAACTTGCCTTATTAGCCCTTGAACTTTGTAATAGTGCAGCTGATTGCAACATGAATGCCACGTATTAACTTTGATTTCGGTTGGTTTGACTTTTCAAACATGTCATTTTTTTTTTTTATGACTTTTTTCCAAGTTCAGGGCTACTAAGGGAAATCAGAAAAGTGCCAAGGATTCAGATGTATTTGGATATCATAGTTCATTTTGAGACAAGTTGAGTTTGGAAGCAATCTATTGCCAAATTGTGCTTACTAACTATATTAGTTGTCAAGGTTATTTGGTTGGTGAGTGGTCTGTTTGATCCATGAGGCAAATCTTGTTTTGAATAATTGTCGGCTACATTTTGGCTGCTACAAATTCTTTGCTTACAAGCAAGCTTTTTCTAAGAGGAATGCACAAGTTTGGTTTTATATTTCTTATTAAGCTGTTAAAATAAGTTGCTTTCACAAATTTTGAATAGAGCTACATATTTTGGCTTTTGTTTGACTTATTTTTTTTAAAATTAAATATGTTACTTATAACTTTTAAAATAAGCAGCTTGAGAAAGCAATTTCAAATTATCCCTTGGTCTTGCTGAAATTGTTAAGGAAAAAAGGAGAAAAAAAACAAATTTATTATACTAAGGGGCCAGTTGGGATTGTTTATCAGTAGAGGTGTTGTCCCAAAGCTGTTAAACTATCCTAAATTGTCCTGAAATGTAGCAAAACCATAAAATCCAATATATAAAACAAAAAGTAATAGATAGAATTGGGGGGGGGGGGGGGGGGGGTGTGTGGATTATGTGACGTTTGTTGGTCCTAATTTTGATCCAAATTTAGTAGTTGGCCATATGTGCTCTTATCTCTTGATCCCTTATCCAATTTCTGGCTCTTTCTTTTTTTTTCAATAATGAGATTATAAATCTTCAATTGATGAAATCAATAAAACTATAAATCTCAAATACTTGCAAAAAAAAGAATAGGAAAAAATAAATAGTTTTAACAATGTTATCGTAACTCTACCGGACATGAAATTGGTGAAACAAACAACCGGCACGTGGCCGCTTAGTTGAGGTGTGTCAATT
Organism: Euphorbia pulcherrima; assembly: GCA_947683365.1. NCBI lineage: Eukaryota > Viridiplantae > Streptophyta > Magnoliopsida > Malpighiales > Euphorbiaceae > Euphorbia > Euphorbia pulcherrima. Next base: position 76,818,820 of record CANTUS010000001.1, on the reverse strand, counting down.
CTTTTTCATTTTGAACCGGTTACACTTTTTTTAGGTGACAGCAGTAACATTGGTTAGTAAATTAGAGGTTTTTCTGAAAGAAAAACAGAACTAAATTCAAAATATCCCATATGTTAGTAACAACGGAAAGAAGTAATATGACTCTCCTCCTCACCACTTTAGTTGATGTTTCTAATTCAGGGCCGGTTTGGGATCGCTTTTCCAGACTGCTTTCTCGAAAAGCTCTTTTTTTAAGCTTTTCCAAGCTGCTGCCCCGATAAGTTTTGAAAATCAATAGTAAACAGTTCCTAATTAATTATTAAGAGTCAAAATCTTTCGTTCAATGTTAAAATATTTTGTTCTAATAAAAGTTTTCAAGCGGAGTTTTTCGTGACAGTCGTAAACAGCCCTTAGCTGTCTTAGCGACAAATAGCCTGGGTTTCCCAAAATCATTCCTTTTGTCACTTGCTCTCACGCAAAACTGTTTCATATTTTTCAGTTTCCTTATGATTGATTATTTTCTAGTAAATGTTTTTTTTGTATTTGTTTCTTGTGTTAATCTTTATGGCTGCAATTTTCTAAAAACGGTGCCAAAAAGTATTAGTACTCCAATGAAAAAAAGAAAAAGTATAATTAAAATCCGAATTGAGAGCTTGGCAGATATCAAGCTTTTCTGCAACGCTTGTTGGATGTTTTGAAAATCATTAGCTATGGAGGATAAGAGAGATTTCCTTTTACGTAGTTTATCTTTAATCATTCTTAAACTTCTAATTCCAGGACAATATATATATTTTTTAAATAATTCTTATCGACTGTTTCTTGGAGGGATGGCGATGGATATCCTATCCGTGTATTCATATTCATATTTTTTTAGATCCATTGGATATGCATTGGATTTGAATACAATAACACAGATTTGGATCCGGATATGGATCCATTAAAATTTTTACGAAACCGGACCCCGAAACATATTTTCACATTTCCGAGCCGTTCTAAAAACATTTTCTGAAAATTTCTTGCACTAAATTTATTCTTTATTTTTCGGATATTCCATTTTTTTGGGGTTTTGATTTTTTAGGATATCGGGCCCGAAAATGTTCCATAATCATTTTCTGAAAAATTTCTTGCACTAAACTTTCTTTATTTTCCGGATATTCCATGATTTTTTGGGAGTTTTCGAATTTTTACGAAACCGGGCGTGAAACGTATTTTCTCATGATACAAAGAATAGGAAAAATCCGTTAGATTTGGATTTGAATATATCCAACGGATTTGGAGCGGATTTAGATTTAGGCCGGATATATCCAAATCCGTTTCACTACCATCCCTAGTTTTTTGAGATGCCTCTCAGTGTCTAACAATAATGATAAAAAAGACACATTGTTGAAGTATATTATTGGATATCCTACAATGGTTGACCATTGCAACTCATTATATGTGCGAGGTAACTCTCACACTTCGACGTACCTTTTGAGGTGAGTTAGATCATTGTTGACATGATATGAGAGTCTGGTTATGATGTTGGGCCGCCCCCTGATACCTTTTGGAGTGAGTTAGGTCATTGTCCATTTGGTTTTCGCTATCGATATCCTTGTAGTTCATTGCAATTACATATCACGGGAACTGCATTGCCAATTTTTCTTGGAAGATGCCGGACTCTTTGGATTACCAAATGAACAGTTATGAGTTGTTCTTCAGAATAGCTTAGTTGTCCAATTTAAGCAGTATAAAGTTGGCATTGCATCTTTCAGTTTTTTACAAGCATGCAATTCTTTTACTTTGATCTCTATCACCTGACAATTATTTGGGGGAGAAGTTGTCGATGGTTTTCGACAAGTTCAGTTAGCACGAACAGACATCTTAATGGCTTGTTGAGGGCAAATGGAAAATCCGGACTCGTGATTCACTAACTTCAACGATGAATAAACAAGGCCAGCTGAAATCTGGGATCTCGATCTCCACTACTGCAGTTGTAATTGTAAGTCAAAAGCCAAGGATTTTAATTCTATCCATTTATTCTCTCATATTATCAATTGACTGAAAAACTGCCTCGAGTTTAATACGCTTTCTCGGCACACCGCCATTTCCAGAATTCCACCGAAAACCATCAGCCAAAAAACTCTATCTGGAAGGGTAAGTTTTTCACGCTCGAAACTTTTGATTAGGGTCATTTTGTCCTAAGATTAAGCATATGCTTATTTGATCTTTAAACGATATTCAGTCATGTTCTGAATCAAACTGAATGCCGAAATTTCCCTGAAGGGAGGATAGACTGATGCATTTCAAGTACCAATAGCAAATAGCAAAAAAAAGTTGATTTTATCTTTGAAAACATCACAATCTAAATTCGGGATATCCTATAAAATCTTACAAATAAAGCTCATAGTAACTCATACAAACTAAAACACAACAAATAGTACAAGTTCACATAATCGAAAAATCAACTTGCAGCCGTGTTACACGTATTAATACCATCCTTGCAATCATTAGTCAAATCATTAAACGTCTCGATCTGCTTCTTACCCCTCAAGAACACTTCTGTATCCACCGAGACTCTCATATACCCATCGAACTCAACCGGCACCCCTTTATTAAGCTTGGTAGTTTCCGAATACCACTCGCTGTTTTCATCCCAGAGCACCTTGTATTCGTCGAGAAAATGGGTCGTGTATTTATCCTTTAAAGGGTCGAAAAACGATGTATCTTGTTCATTAGTCGCGATATAGACATGCCTACCATCTTCGATCTTGTCGCCCAATGTCGAGAGCAATGCACTAGGAGAAGTATCGACTTCGAGATCAGGCCATAGCTCTTTGTTTCTCGCTTTTGCCCCTCTTTCGATATGGACCGCATCATAATCCCAATTCAATTTCGTGGCAATTGCCGAAACAATATCCATCAATCTTCTCGATTTCCATATCAAATGCCATGGCCTTTGAATAACAGACTCGGTTTCGCCTTCACACACTCTATACCAGTAATTATCGGGTTCTACTGACCCGAACTTTCTCATAATCAGAGTATCTTTCACGTCCGAAAGCTTCATTGGTGTGACTTTAATGTCTTCCACAAGATGGAGGGTTAAACCGTCTTTTTTCTGCCATTTACCCCAATCATCCCAAAATTGAGCTTGATCCAACACCGAAGCAGCCTCCTTTAAATGTTCAAAATCGAAATAAAACCTAAAGTCCTTGCCTTCTTCGTTCTGATTCGATGAACTATACATTGAATTCAAACATATAGTCAAATCCATTACCAATGTTCGTTTTAGATACTGCGCTTCGCCTAAAGCACATAAGAAACTCCACAAGTAATGATTCATACTCTTGCATCGATCACCGCCGCCACTGTATATCAAATACTTGCCACGCGTAAATGCATTCTCAGACTCGATAACAGGAAGTGAATCGTTGACTGTTTCCCCTATAACGGGTAACAAATTTGAGCCTTCTTGTTTGGCCGGGGACTTTTCAAACCCGGGTTTCTGATTCTTCTTCTTCTTCTTCCTTGCATTTACACCTGTATGGTAATCCCCAATACCGACAACACTAAGCATGCAATTCTCGGACCTAGCTATCACAAATCGCCTATAGTCCTTGTAAAATGCAGCAGCCTTCCCTTCCTTAGGTCTATAACGCCAGGCCATGTCACAAGTGCTCTCATTATTCCCAGCAACCGCTTTCCCGAACCGATAAAAGTGTATATCCTTGAAGTGCTCAATTGCTTTTTTCATCATAAGATGAAATACTTCTGGATCCCTACAATCTATAGGACCAGAACAATTCTCAACAGCCGATTCAGCATTAGAATCAGTTGATTCAACATCAGTAATGTTAATAAAAGTGGCAAAAGCAGTCTGGTTTGAGGCCATGAAATCCTCCCCAGTTTTTACCACAGTGTCATCTGATTTATAAGTGGCATTCAAATTTGATGTGAAGATATCAGTAATTTTAGTTGAGGGGTGAAAAAGAGGGTCCTCAGGCTCATAAGTAGCAGCAATAATGGTGAAAATAAGAACTCCTAATACAAACAATGTGAAGCATAGATTCCCAATCATAGCCATTGCATTTTGCCCTAGGTTTTCAGGCCTGAAACTTCTAGCTCTTGATAAACCAGAGCGACCCCACATATTTAATCTCCAACCGAAATCCCCTCAAATTAACTAAAATCTACAACAGACTGCAAGAAATTGAGAAAATCCAGATGAAAAAAACGCTTAACAATGTTATAAAAAGCAGAAAACTGAGAAATTTCACTGGGTTTTGGATCTAACAATGGTGGAATTATGGATCTCAAGAACAACTTAAACTAGGAGATAACTGAATCAAAAAAATTCAGATCAGCAACAAAAGAACGCAAGATCTGATTATAGATAAACTTACAGTGAATGAAGCTGAAGAACAAATTAAGATGAAGAAGCAGGCGGATTCATGTGTTTCTGGATTTCTGAATTTGAGCACTCTGTGAGCTGGGGGAGTATCAGTCAATATCTTGAATTCAACAATCTAATTTGTAACTTTGAACAATCTACGGCTGTTCTTATGCCACGTGGGAATCAGCTGACGTGAGAGAAACCTTGGAGTTATTATTGATGATGTCATTTCATTTTTTTATTTAAAACTAGAAAACACCGACAATGGCAATGGTGTAATATTCATTCTTAGATCTGAATATAGCTAAGCATATAATACTAGTATAAACTAATTAGCTAGCCGTACAACAGCAACCTTACTTCCACGCCTAATAAGGCTCCGCAAAAGTTAGATGAGAGGTGATGTGTAATTTTATCTTTATAATTATAGAGAGATTATTTTTAGTTGATTTAGAAGTGGAATTGTAATAGGTATCTGTGATTTTATAATAAAAGAAGTTTAGATAGTTTAATGAGTCAGTTGCTTTAATTCATTATAATTTAAAGTTAAGGAACGGTGAATCTTTGGCCCCATTAAAATAATAGAACTAATTAGCTGGTTGAAGAACTAAAAAAATATAGGTTATTTAAATTAAATCAAAAAAATGTTGTAGGATATGTGTTAGAGAGTAAATTTTTTTTTTGTCCATCTTGTTGATCGAAGCTTTGCTTTAACTACGTCTAGATCCGACCTGGATCGCGCACCTAACTGTGGTGGGTGAATCTCCTAATAAAGATTTTTTGGATTCACTAGGACTCGAACTCGAGACCTTGCTTAAGCGGTACCAAGTCGCTTATCATTTGGACCAACCCTTATTAGTTAGAGGGTAAAAGTTTTAAGTTAAGTAGAAGTGAAACAAAGTATATTCACACCTTCAACCTAGGTAAGGACACGAGGGAGAAAGGAGGAGTAAAAATAAGTGATACAATTGTGCTCAAGTGCAAACAATACTTTGGTATTTGAGCTTTATGTTTCAGAATGACTGATAATAAGGTAACTCATAAAGTCAATATAGGATGTACGAAATTGAGAAGTGCTATAAAGCTTTGTGTGATAAAAAAGATACATCATAAAGTGAAATGAAAATTTTATGAAACTGTGTTTAGTTAAGCCATGACATATGAAAGTGAATGTTAGGCGATTAAGACACAACATATCTATTGAATGAGTGTTGTTGGAACGCTGATGCTCAGGTGAATGAGCGATTATAAAGAATTGATTTGAAATAGAAATGAGGGTATTTTCCAAAAGATCGGTATGACATATATTGAGGATAAATTAAGAGAATGATGATTAAGCTGGTATAGACACGTGTTACGGAGACCAACAAATCCATCAGTTAGAAAATGTGAGAACTTAAGGATAGAATGTAAGTGTAGAAAGAGAGGTATGCCTAAAATCACTTGAAGGATAATCATTTTAAAAGATTTGCGCTTATTAAATATTACTAAACATTTAACGTTTGATAAATCTTTATGACATTAGAACATCCATATAGCCAATTTCACCTAGCGTGAAGTTAACTTAGTTGGATTTTACAAAAATTTCTTATAAATATTTGTAGTGTTAATCAATTAAATAATTTGGGACCCGAATATATATGAAGTACTACATGAGTCCACACTTGCCGCAACACTTTGGCTTTACAGTAATGGTTGTAACCGTTGCAAGAGTTCACTTAAGAGCATTCCAAAAACAAACCATTGCTGGTGTTGCGTAGCTTCAAATGTGCAACGGTTATCTACATCCAATGCCACGGTTCCACATAATTACAACGAACCTTTGGAATAAATCTAGTGCAGCAAATGTTTAATTTTTTCTGGTCTAGCGCAACGGCCATTTGACTTGATACAGTGACATTATTGTTCCACAGACCAATGATGCAATTCTCAGAATGATTTGAGTAACCAGTGACATAGGCATGATAGGACTGAGATGGAATAGAACTTTGATAGTTTTGGCCGAAAGAAAAGTTACAACTGATAACTGAAGGGTGGTCGAAAGGGGCAAAATTTCTATGGGGGAAATATTCACCGAAAAAACGTCAAATATAACATGAGTTCAGATTTCCGAGATGAAAAAGTTAGTGACTAGAACCTACAAGGCAGTTGCGACTCTCTTCTCCCCTTGTCACCACACCACCTCTAAATATCACATTAGATCGATCTAATGCAAAAAATCATTTGTTAAGGATCTTTGCAGTTGCTCTATCTAGTGTAACGAATATTTGGATGCAAAATTTGTAGCATATGTAAAAATGGCAAAAAGTGCAGCGAAATTATACAACAGTGACATATCATGTCAAGTTCATATATCAAGCATGCTAAATTATTACCTCGATAAAAAGATATAGAAATTCGACCTTTCATCACCCTATCTTAAAACCATATGTTCAATTGGCAAAAAGTGCAGCGACAATATACAACAGTGACATCATGTCAAGTTCATATATCAAGCATGCTAAAATATTACCTCGACAAGCTTCAGCTGCATTTCACTGCAGGATTTTGGTTTTAACATATAACATACATTCTCTCTCAGGCATCAAATAGAAATTTCAAACATTACAGACGAGAGAAGCGGAATTCATCAAGCTAGAAAAGAAAAACAAAACTAAAGGAAAAGCTTTTAAGAATTTTCTACAAGAAAAATACGAGGTTCCCCCTTTACCCAGAATCACCAAACATTTCTGTCAGCACAAACAATTGCAATGTTCACTTTTGCTTATACCAATTACAACAGTTAGCTACATCCTTCTCTTTGTCAAAACTCACTTTACAGGTACCAAATAGTTTTTTTTTTTCGAGGAAAAGATAAACCTAGAAAATCTTGGAAGTCAGAAAGAATGGGAAACTAGTTAATAATAACCTAGCTGAAACGAAGAACTTTGAGAAGGAACAAACTGTAACACTCACTATATGGCAGCAACGAGAAAGAGAAAACTGCACATGCTGACCTCATCTAACTTTAAACGGTAATATCAATTGTTATAAGCTACCTGCTTTTTTTTACGCCCTCAACCCAAGCGATTAGAAGCTACCACTGGCCAATAAATTTGGCCTCTAGGTTTACACTTGTGGATTCAGCCAATTGTGTTCTTCAATTCTCTATTTGAACTTGTTGGAAATCCTAAACAAAAAATGGTATCCAACTCAGTAGTTGCTAGGCCAGTTGATCGGTTGATGCTGAGGTTGCTGGTAGACACTGGGTGCAGGGCCCACCAAATCAGCAGCTCCAGACATGGCCTGAGATTGTTGAAGAAGTGGGTGAACAGCGGCTGCCGTTACTGCTTGTGCAGGCTGGTACATACTGCCAAAGGCGCCATGCCCAGCCTGTGACTGTGCCGGGGGGGCATAAGTCACATGCTGACCTTGAGGAGGAAGATTATAAAAGGAACTTGCTGGCAAGCTAGACATGTCTCGACCAGGAGCTGCAATCCACACTGCTGAACCCTCACTCTGCAATACCAAGAAATCAAGTTTCTATTAAGCATGTTTCAATAGAAAGGAAAAAAGAAACCAAGTTGAACAAGGTGTTACACAAAAGAGTACAACCTTGGAAACATGAACAGAACAGAACAAAACAAAAAAATAAATAGATTACAAGCACAAATCCTCCAATTATTAAAGCCTTCACAATTCACATTCAAAATCTTTAGAAGTTACAACTCCATAAGCCTCTACTTGAAGAGTTAACAGGAACTAGGTCTAATATATTTGCCATTTGTTTGGGGGGGTGCACCATGTTGAGCAAACCCATAAAAGAGGCACAGGACTGCCAATTAAATTTTCCAGATTCAGTTGTCATTTCCTCATTGCATCAACGGATATTAGCATTTTAGCATGCAACTATAGCAGGAAAATAATAGAAGAAAAGTATTAACCAAAAAAATGGAGGACAAAAATAAAGAGCAAAAGGAAACCGACTATGAAGCATGGACACTCCAAGACCTGGAGTGTCCTCGTGTCGGACACCGACACTCTCCGGACACGTGTCCGACACTTCAAATTTCAAACGGACACTCCACGTAGCATGGACACTTCCCGGACACTCCATGTAGAAGTTAATGAATCTCCTTTATGGAAATATGTGACAAAAATAGAAAAACATAGTGGGGGTGGGGTAATACGTCTTTAAATGCAACAATGTAGGCAGGAAATGTAAGGGTTATACACTAGAGTTAAAGCACATTTGTTGCACATAGTTGGTAAGGGTATTAGCACGTGCAATAAAGTCACAAGACGTGACATAGCAACTATTTAGGATTTGTTTTTTTGTTGATTTAATTAATCAAATGATTACGAATGATATGGATTTTATTTTATATGAATATTTATGTTTGAAAATTTATTTTAGTTGCCGTGTCCAAATGCATATTTTTTCCAAATTGCCGTGTCCGCTTGTTGGTATCCATGTCGTGTCGGACACTCGGGGCGTGTCCGTGCAACCTAGGAAACCGAAGAAATACAAAGAAGACAATATTCCAAATAGAAATTCTGGAGCCATCCAGTAGTCTGCCTTTTATGTATCCTATTTCACTATGAGATTGAGTTTTTACTTTATCTACTCTATCAAATGATCTTGCACCTAAGTCCCCAATGCCTTTTATAATCATGCAAATAACCATAATGGAATACCTGCTGCCCACCAATGTAGACATTACTTTCCTTGAACTGAGACGAACTTAGATCCTCATTTGTGGTAGAGTTTCCTCCTGTTGCTGCAGAACTAGGATTATGACCAGCTTGTGTGGAACCATACGGGCCATAGACACTAGCCATTGCAATATGAGCTGGATTTCCTGTATTAGCTCCAGCTTTGTATTGTGGAAGAGAATATTTGACCCCCATGGCAGCGGCAGCTGCAGCTGGTGGAGCTGGATATACACTCCCAGGCTGTGGTTGCTGGGGAAACGAACCATTACTTAAAAATTGGTGGATACCTGGTTGTGGAACATAGAACGGGGAAAAGTAATGACCATAAGGTATGTAATTTGGGGGATAATGGGGCATGTGCAACCCAGTTGGTGGGCGAAAGACGGGGAGTGTTTGCTGTGTCATTGCTAAGGAACTCTGCATGACTCCAGTAGCTTGAGTTGCCAATGGGGTTGGACCCGCTGTTGACAAAACTAATGAATTCCCACCCTAGAATAAAAATAGCAAATCAGTGACATATATAGACAAATGAGGCATTTTCCTATCAAAATCAAAGAAAGCTGACACCAAACTGCTGTCTAGACTATATTGGACGCTTCTTGTGAACCATCAGATGTAGAAGTTATCTTCGAACGCATTTGTGTCAGCATTAGACCACAAGGAACCCAACAATTGAGTAAATGGCAGCAGAAAGTTCACAAACAATCTTTGAATCAAAGAGCTAAAACAATGCCCAAAATAGTTTTAGCTCAGAGAAATCACAATTAAGGATGCAAGGGTATGATCTAAGCCATAAGATTACATTGTATATTCATTAAAAATATCAAGTTAGAAACGAATACACTGAGCTTAGGAAAAGTTAATATTTTATGAGCCAAATTCCAGTCTCATATGAGTCATATCCTTTGCAATATCAGGCAAATAATTCTTGGGGAAGCAGAATAATGGAATTTTTTTTAACATTATTCCCCTTTTCTTTTAAAAAACACTAAAAATTTGCGCCCAAAGTACTAATGCATGAGATAGAAATGAGATGCATATTAATCAAAGAGAGCATTAACAAGCAAAAGGTTTATTTCATTTCCTTCAGGTATCTCCTATACCAAAGACCTCTCTTAGACTATCAGGAACTCCAAAATAATATCTTTTTGAATTTTGCGTGACATGTAATGATTTTTAACTAGATTTATAACAAGTGCTCAGCATAAAAAAAAGCTAGAAATATGGGTTAGCACAAAAAATGATCCAGCCAATCAATGTGCACCTATTTTTGCACTAGCAAACCACTGCAGTTAAAACTCCTTGTTACTACTTACAGAAGAAAAACAGGGAATAAAAAAAGATAGAAAGAAAGAAATTCAGAGCTTCTCGCAAATTGAACAATTGAAAAGATAGCTTATATAAAAACCTCTTGATGAGACTGAGCATGTGGAGGTAACACCGCAAGATTTCCGTTGTATTTAGCAGCAACTGCAGGTGAAGTTAAGGGAGAGACACGACCATCACTATCAGCACCAGAACGATAGAATTGGGCATAGTAACTTGAAGGATCAAATGGCTGTTGAACCTAGAAAGAGAAATCATTGAAGAGCGACAAGTAGTTGGTTTTAGGCAAAAAACTGAACTCGTACAAATATTGCTAACAAAAGAAATATACATTACTTATAGAATCGTCATGTGACCTCAAGTTATGATGATCTCAAAATTTGTGATAGTTAAGTATTCTTTTGACAAATATACACAATTTCAGTACAACATTGAGCTACTTATTGTACCAAAATCTCCCATTTCATTGAAAGAAAATGAGCAAGTGGAAATTTCAACGTCCAGTTGCACAGCTACTTAACCAGGATTTGTATATGCATGTCAGCATGTTAAAAATATAAAGAACACAACCTCATATAAAAATGTAGTCCCAATAAGATATGCTTAAACGTAATAAATAGAACTCATAGATTTATGCATCACATTAACGAAATAGTTTTGAAGGAAAACTTACCACAAAGCTAGGAAGGCGAGAAACATCACGAGCTTGAGATTCAGAATTTTCAAATGGTGCCATCTGACCACTCAGCATTGGAGGCACAAAACCAAAACTGTAGCTTGGAGAAGTTTGCACCACCGTGTATTGCTGCCCCTCGGACAGCAATGCATTTTCTGGTTTGGACTCATTATATTCTGGAACTGCACTGGAAGAAACATCAGCATCACCAGCTAAATTCTCATTTGCATATGAAGGAGATTGTGGATGATCAGGATAGGGCCCCTCCTCAGCAGTTGCCAAAGTTTCTTCAGTGCTGACCAAAAAAATGACAAAAGATGTTACAGGCTTACAGCTGAAAAAGTGCACAACACACACTAGGCGGAAAATTTAAAACTAAATATCCCTAGCTATATTAAAACTTGGCAAAAACTTATGCCCTTATACGGTTACACACCCAAGAACCGAGCCTAACTAAAGTGATACCTATTCAACCATAAAGCTGCTAAATATCAATGATCATTAAATTCCAAGTAATTAATCAGTAATCAGATGAAAAATATTACTCTAATTCTCACATACATCATATGTCCTCGTTAAGAAATTGAATATATAAACACAGGTATCTCTTTATATAGACTTCACAATTAAATCTACAACAGTCAATGTACTCACCTTGCAGCTTGTTCCTCCAGACTTCCATCAACACCCCGAGGGGTTTCAGACAAAGGTGTCGGACTCTTGTCACTCTCTAGAGCACTAACAAAGCTCGTCTTTATTCCAAAACTAGGATCAAAACTTCCAAAACTTAGCTTTGTTCTTTCAGATTCAGGGACGTATATATGGTTTGGAATAATAACATGCTGACGGTGAGGAAGATGCAATTCCTCCAGCTTCTTCTGCAGTTTAGAAGTGGCTTCTTCTGAATCTAGGACATTTGACAAAGGCTGTGACTGGATACTGGCTTCAGCTGGCATACTAGTCACATCAGACGGACCCACAGTTCCAGAACCGTGAAGCACATTAGCATTTGCTGGCTTTGGTTTCCATTCCTTAGTAGAACCAGCTGTGATATATAGAGACATCATCAGTTATTCGTACTCTAGACTAGTCAGAGTTAAATCTTCAATAATCGAATAAAGGATTCAACAAAGGACTGGCATGATCCATTAAGAATACGTATTTTCTCATTGACTCCCTACATATGCTTCACTTATAAAAGAGCTTACCCACCAAATTCTACACATTCAACGAGATAGAAAGCTGAAAATAAATAGAATGACAAGAAAACGTGTGCTTAAACTATACATCACAGCTCTGAACAATACATGCATCAAAAAACTACAAAGCAGCTCCAATTTTTTTATTACAAAACAATGCATACAAGTACCTAATGTAGGTGGAAATAAAGCATACAAACAAGTTTAACCACAATAGAAATTCAAATAAAAAATAAATCAGTAAAAGGGTTGAAAGATTTGTGATGAAAAACTATCTAGTTATCAGTTTGCTTCCTTCCAAGTTCCAACACATGCCCATATAATTGAAAAGCTCCTAAGATTACTGAGTCAAATAAAAAATGCTTCACATGGACATATAATGTAAAAAACTAAATTCAAAATTAAATATCTAGGGAAAGTAAATAATCAACTCTAGAATGGCAGAATAGCAATCTGAAATGACTTAATCCAAAATCCACCAAAAGGATATACCTTTCTGGCCAATCCCTTGTTGTTGTGACCTGTTAGAGTAATTAGAGGAAGGCCTGCTACCAGAAGAACCATGGCCTGATGCAGGTAAAGGTTGGGAAGAGTCGCTTAGCTGACTCTTCCCAACCTGAGACTTATTTGGCATCTTTCCTTGCAGAAAAGGAGTACCAGTCTCAGAAGCTGTGGTAGCCCAATAATGCTTATTAGTTAAGATAGAAGATCAACCAAATCAGTGAACTGAAAGAAATGATGTATATGTACCATGCCTAACCTGATTTTTCAGCAGGAACAACTGCATTTGATTCACCAGCTACTCTATTGCTCCCCACTTCACGTTTAATAGTACCAACTATACCACTGACTTGTGAATCATTAGATGGAACAAGTACAGGATCTGATGACGAGAAACAGACTGTTGATAACGATGCAGCAGGTACAGGTACTAAGTCATTCGAGCTTGAAGTGAGATCATCTAGAACATCCCCAGTTCTGAATGCAACATTGGGGCTTTTTCCAGCAATAATAGGGGCCACTTCACTTCCCAACTTATCAACAACTGCATGTGAGGAAGCCGCTACACTTTGACTTACTCCTCTTGGTACACTAGAATCATGCATTTCAACGGTGCTTCCAGAAGCCTCACCGGTAGTTCCATTGGTGATAGCACCAGTGTAACTGTGCAACATAGATAGAGAAAGTAATTCTTAATAACATGATTGTAAATTAAAAAACTCCTTCGAATTTGTAAGTAGTAGTCACCTTGCTGATGGACGTGTTTCCTTACTTGTCTCTCGAGAGGCTGATATAGAACGAGTTCCCTTCTCCACAACTCGGTTACTTGTGTTGTCCTTTGTGGGTCCGGAGTTCTTGCCTCCACTAGCATCTGAACAATTCTCAAGGTTATTCATCAGCATATGACCTCAGTGGCTCAAAATAAAATTCATATCATTGGATGCAAATGCCGAAAAACTGATTCGGCGTTTCAAATCATATTCCAAATAATTTCAACAATATAGTAGTTTGCATTGTATTCAATTTTTTCAACTAAATTAGTAGCAAATACAAAAATGTCAAAGACTACTCAATATCTTAAAACAAGGGAGTCAACCATGGATTTCAATACTTAATAAATCTTTCTCAGAGTTATACTTACCATGTGAGGTGTAACGTGATGAAAAATTAGCCCGACCACCCCTACTCCCACGACCTTGAGTGCTAGGTTTCCGTCGAGAATCTCCAGACTCTTTGCAGCTGTTAATCTGCAAACGATTCCAGGAAACAACAAAAAAGTTACATCTGAAACCATTTAAGATAAATGGGGGGGGGGGGGGGGGGGAATAATTTCACTCCAGAAAATATGAATTAATGCATTATTTTCAGTAAGAAAATAAAATATTAGCCCATTGAAAATTATTTAGTGATGTTTTCTGCCCCTATTATTATAATGTCCAAAACCATTGCCGCCCAAATCAATGTTTCATACTCTTAAATGTGCACTATTCATCAATGTTACCGACTTAATGAGCTATATAACTTGGTGTTTCAATTGCGAACTTTATGATAGTAACTGAAAATATCTGTAATTGTTGCACAGTGATGCTGAGTCAAATAAAAATGTTATCTTTATCTAGCATATGCCAACATTCCAAGCATGCAGTACTAATATTAAACAAACAGCAGCCTGGAAATAGAACAGTCACCATCATAGTACTAATACAAACTCCATCAAAACACACTGGAGATGCATGAATGCTAAAACTTGAGAATGAAAATTTTTCATACCTTTACCTCTTTTTTCTTATCACGCTTTCTTTTGACTTCATGGAATGTATCTGTAAAATCACATGTATCCCTGTTATGTTCTGAAATTGGAAACTAAAAGGAAATTATGAAGTATAAACAATGCCAATAGTACTTAATACTTATGTCAGCTCACTTCCTCAGTTTACTAGCAATCAACAGCACAGCTGCATAAGCAACTCATGTAACTTTAACAATCACGTATTTCAATGACATCAACAGGAGTAAAAAACTCCAATTTCTAAGCTGCGCATTCACTTCTAATTCTAAGTAGGCACCATTAGTCTTCATTTTCTTCAATAATTCTTACACATATCAAAATAACCAGATAAGTGAAAACGAAAACCAACAGAGCGAAAAAGAGGAAGCTTTCGTTTCAAAATTAGAGATAAAATGCCTCATAAGCCATTGTAAACATGGAACACCGCGGCAAACAGTGGAAGAATTGAAATAAAAGGATGGTAGGAGAACAGTGAATACCCATGGAAGGAAACTGGATACCAAAATTCAATGCACGCTTCAAAAAGACCAAATCCAAAACTAATAAGAAATCAAATCCCCAAAGTCCAAAACACGGATCAAAAGAGAATTGTGAAAATGAGAAACAAAGAGGTGTATTAGCTGAAAGAAAACCAAAAAGGGGAAAGATGAGCTCGCCAGAACAATAAAAAGAAGGAAATAATCACCCTGAAGGAGAAGTTTTTGAGCGGTTTCATTGGGATCCATAGAACACTCCTTAAGCATTGCATAAATCTCATCTTCACTATCATTACCGGTGATCTCCTTAATGTGCTGGATCATCTTGGTGACGTTGTTGGGGATTGAAACCCTAAACCCACCACCGCTCATCTTCGCTAACCCAAAAACCTCCTCCCTCCCTTCAATTGATATAGAAACAATATATATATATATATAAAGCAAAAGGAATATTTAATATATTAATCTCTTTATATACATATAAGTATCGATAAAATAGGGAGATTGCTAGGTAGTGAAGAAGAAGGGGAGGAAGCAAAAAGGAATGGGGTTTGCAGATTTTGATATAGTGGGAAGAAGAAGAAGGGGAAAGGGAGAATGGAGGGAGTGTGGGACACTCTCTGTGAATGTGTCTGAGTTTACTCGGAGAGTAGGGCTTGTCCTTTTGTTTATATTTTTTTATTTTTTAACTTTATTTTACTTTTATTTAATTGTAGGCCGCTAAATATTTTAAAAATATTAGACGTAGCCATTAAGGCTTTAAAATATTTAAATGAAGTTTAAATATAGTCTAAATAAAATTTAGATGGAAGTAAAGTGGATTTATATTTTCTATATTTTAAATATTTATTAATATATAAAAATATAAATTATAATAATATAAAATATTGAAAATATAACTTAGATCCTATTAAAAAAATTATTAAGTAGTGGTTAAATTGTAGGGAGTTTTAAATTTATGATATAGAGCATATTATTTATCGATTTGAGATTTATAATAATAATATTATTATGATAACACTTTAATATAGTTTAGTTTTATCAACTAAACTACTTTTTGTTGGTAAACTATGATTGTTATATATATTGGTATCATAAAAATTAAATTTAGACATTGCCTAAGCAAAAAAACTCGAATTAGGCGGTGCCTAAGTGCAATAAATCGACTGAACATCTGATGACGTCCTAAAAATAAAAAATCGAGCAACAAGCTCTAAAATAGCTCCTAAACTAAGCGGGCGGGGTTTTTAAAATAATGAGTATGAGCAGGCCATTTGTTCACATTAAAAAAATAAAAGGCCTAATGCATATCTAGTTACCTAAATTAAGCCCAAAAAACCTACTGCTCCTAAATTTTTTAAGTGACCCCGTAGATCCCTCAACTTTGAAAAAGTGTTTCACTTAGCTCCCTGAATGTCACGTGTCAAATCCTGATTAGAGAGAAAAAAATTAAAAAAATGACATCTTTAAAAAGTCAAACCTATTAGAAGCTGAAACGTGACGTTTAGGAGCCAAGTGTAGCACTTTTTGAAAATTGAGAGAACTACGGAATCACGTTAAAAGTTCGAGGGACAATATATTTTCAGAGACAAATTTAACCAACCGAAAATGCATTAAACTAAAAATAAAAAAATACATATTATATATTCGAAATAACACATATAATTATCGGTAAAATCGATAAATTATCATTTCATCTCCACTCCAATTTCTATTTCTACAGATTGAAACTTTTCTAACTACATAACTCCATTAATATGTATTAGTTTTTTTATAGATTTAAAAAATAAATATTTATGAAATAAAAAAATTAATATAAAATAAGCATAATTCGTTTGAATTTTATGGATTTGATGAATGAAAATAGTTATGTGATGTAAATGGAGAATTGGCAATAAAAAATATAGCAATTGTTTGTTTATTTATGGATTCTTTAGAAATTTATAGGTGTAAATACTTACAAATATATGGACATTAATGAAATTATCTTGAGAGTTAGACTATTTTTACTTTTGTGTCATGCTTAAACTGTTAGTACTAGTTTTTCATCAAAGAAAAAAACTATTAGTACTAGTGATACATGTGGAATTTTCAATCAACTACTACATTAGTTTTTAACACACCCTCTTAAATTGTGAACACTTTAAGTTGCATTCAATTCAATGGTAACTTATCTAATTTTGTCAAGTTCAAGTGTTAATAGAATCGTGATGGTCAAGCTTGACATTATATTGTTCGGCTCAATTAGAGGGGGAACTACATATGTATTTTGTTAATTTAGTAAATATTTTAAAAAGTGTTAGGTGCTAATTGAATGATCCATACTTTTGACGGTTAGGTGGGATCTGGGTGGAATTATTTTTTTATTTTATTAATATATATTAGTTCATAAAGATATAATTCAACTAAAAATAAATTATAATATAATATTAAAAAAATATAATTTAGACTATTTTTAGAAATTATTAGATGTTAGTTGGATGATTGGGGCTTTCTTAATTGTGGCATAGAGATTCAATGTGAGACTCGAGATGACAATTCTATTGTGATAATACTTTAATATATTTTATTTTTACCAATTAAGCTATTTTTTATGGGTAAAAAAAGTAAACGATAATTATTACAAGTATATGTATCTTAAAAAAATGAGTTTAGGCGGAAAAAGCGGGTTAGGCAATACCTATACGATAATAAATCGATCAAGCGCTTGATAGTCCCTAAAAATAAAGTCGGATAACAAACTCTAAAATAGCGCCTAGGCGAGACTAGACTTAATTTTTTAAAACAGTTATTTTAGTATTTTTTTTTAAATAAATTTGTGTTTGACGGCTTACCTTGATATTAAACACTTACCGCAACTTGAACTAGTAAAAAAATTCAGTTTCCACGGTAAAGTTAACAAAAATGCAACACTTTTCCTCTTGTTGCTAATATAACAACTTTTGCTTTGTTACGTGACATATATGTGCGAGAGCTAATACGAATTTTTTTACGTTGTTATATTGACATATGTGATAAAAGTGATTATGTAGTTCATTGAACTCTAAACAACTCATTGTGTCTCATTTTAATTATAAGATGTATTTTATGGTTACATTATTTTTATAAATAAATTATTATTTTGTCATTTTCAATCATTGAATGAGTGGTAAAAACTTTGATATAATAATAAAAATATAAAGTAATAGTTATATATAAATAAATGAAATAGATAAATATATGATTTTTTTGTTGTTTACCAATATATATTTGAATATCATGATTTAACCTAAAATCTGATTGTATCATTTTTTAAAAACATTTAGCTTTTAGTTACGCCTTATTATCACCCCATTTATTATATATCTATTCAATGGAAACCAAAGATTATTCTCATTGGAATAAAATTTTGACAGATGTTTTGAAAACATATTCAACAATAAATAGTTGTTAATAGTCGGGTAGTGAAGATGAGCAGCTGTGGATTTAGGGTTTCATTCTAAAATAAGAGGGCGTTTAATTCACATAAGAAAAGGAAATTAATAAAAAAAATAAAAAGAAATTTAATTTTTTTAATTAACTTATGCATTTGTTATGCTAAAAAATATTTATTATTATTTAAATTTAAAAAAATTAATTATTTAATAATAATAATAATTATTATTATTATATATAATCTTAATCAATTAAATAAAGTAAATAAAATTATAATATATTTACAATAATAATAACTATTTAATATTAATATTATTTTTAAAAAAATATAGAAATAATATTAAAAAATAATATTAATATTAGTAATATATGTTTTTATAATAATAATATTTATTATTATCTAATAATATAGTATGATAAATATTATTAATAATTAATAAATTTAAATATAATATATAATTAAAAATATTTAGATTATTATAATAACTATTGATATTAATTATATTAATAATAACAGTAGTTAAATTATTTTATTATATTAGTACTATCATATAATTAAAATTATTATTAATAATAATAAGTGTTATTATAATAAATTATCATTATATTTATAATAGTAATTATGTAATTAAATATAAATATTAATTTAAAGTAATACAATTAATAATTATTTTTACATTTATATTAATGATTATATGTTTTAATTATTATTTAATATTCACAATTATTATAATTATTTATAAAAATTATTATTTATTTTATTTTTTAATATAATTATTTATATTAATAATTATTATTATTTAATAATAATACATAACAATATTATTAAGATATTAAAATAATTAAAAATTATTTTTATATATTATTATTAGTTATATAGAGTAATGAATTATTTATTATTATATTATTATTATAATAATATTATTATATAATAATATTATTAATTATTATATGATATTTTATTTAATATCTTATAATATTATATTAATATTTATTATTATTATTTATATAATTATAATAATTATTATTATATAATTCAATAATAAGATCATGATATAAAAGAAAAAAAAGGGAATATTAATTAATACCTAGTGTATTGGGGTAATGAAAAGATTTTGAAATGGGTAATTTTATTACTTAAAATGAATAATAAATTTGATTTTCTTATTCAAATAAATAGCAACAAAAAAATCAGATATTGATTCCTTTTCCCACCTAAAAATTTTAGACTAATTATATATAGATGTTTTAAAAATTTATTTAGTAATATTTAAAATTGCTCGATTATAAACTATTGACCGTTTCATTAATTTAAAAATATCAAAAACAAAAAATAATGACAACAACAAACACTAACAATTAATAATATAATTAACTAATAAGAGTTAGTCTAAGTGATAAGTGACTTCGTATTACTTAAATAATTTAGTCTAAGTGATAAGTGACTTCGTATTACTTAAATAAGGTCTTGAGTTCGACTTATAGTGAATGCAAAAAATCTTTATTGAGAGACTCATACACCATAGCAAGGTGCGATCCTGAACGGATATGAACGTAGTCGGAGCAAATCTCTGGTGAGCCATACAGGCAACCAAAAAATTAACAATATAATTGAAATAAATAAAGTAATTATAGCATGTAAAATCATATTCCCTATTTTTCATTTTTCAAACTCCATTTTACAAGATCTATAATATTTTTGATCCAACTATCTTTCATATTTTTCATTCTCTATATTATATAAAAAAATAATAATATTCCATTATAATTTTATATATATTTTTTATATCATTTATATTCTAATCGATCAATAAAATAATTAAAAAAATAAAAAATAAAAAATAAAATAAATAATAATATAATATTTATCCCTTAAAATAGGGTTCCCTATATATTCAGAGATATACAATATAGAGAATGGTTAAGATCATGGTTTTGAAAAATGGACCGGATTCGACCGAAACTAGTGCCTGGTCCGGTCCGGTCTGACTGAAATCTTGACATAGTCAAGAATCGGTCAACGATCGGTTGAACCAGCCGGTTCAACTGAGAACCGGCCAATTCAACGGATAACCGGTTTCCGGTTCTCTTAAATCATGTTTTTTTTAAAATTGTTGGTGGTGGGAATTGAACACAAAACCTCCAACATATGTTTCAATAGATGCTTTACCAACTGAGCTACCACATACAAGTGGTAACATTTTCTCCTTATATACTTTTATATTATATATTGTTAATTTTTAAATTATTTTAATAATATTTTTTTATAAAAAAACCATAATAAATATTTTTTTATTTCGTATACTACACATTTTATTAAATTTAAAATATTTCTTTAAGTAACAGCTTTGAATGTTTTTTATAACGAAATAACATATAAATTTTTTACATAACGTTAATCTAAGTTTTTTGATTAAATTTATATTAAATGGATATATAATTTTTTTATTTTACATATTGTGTATAAATTTTAATTCTTTTAATGAGTAATTTTTATATATCATAAATCAAATTTATTAACTTTTTTTTATCCAATCTATACAATATAGAATTCGGTTTGAATTCTTTCATTAGATTATATTAGTTATTATTTTATGTTTTTATTTTTATTTGAAATATAACTTTAAATTATAGAGTGTTTTATTTAATATTATTAAATTTTATACGAGTATAACTTATATTATATATTTAATATTAAATTATATAAAATATTTAGTATTTTTATATGTTTTAAAAAAATTCAGTTCGATCACCGATTTAATTCGATTGAATTTCAAATTCATAAACCACTACCTTCACCAATTCGATGGTCAATCTAATTTTGAAAATCATGATTGAGATATCCTTTATCTATTTTAGAGTAATCCCTGGAATAATTGGATTTGCTGTTTGTTTATTACCAATTAGTATTGTTTTGGTCGGCATTCAGCCATATTGATTATACGTGAATATTTTTATGGTATGCTAAGGTGGTCATTTTTAATTTTGGATAAATTATTTCAACCACCAAATAAATTAAAAAAGGAAGGTACTATGGAAAACCAATTTAAACACAGGATTCATGTTAAATTACGGATGATCAGTGCTTGTTCTCCAGTAAGCCTTCATCCAAAGCAGAAACGACAGGCCGTTTAACCTTCAAAAACAGTCAGCCACGCCAGTCATCTCGGTTCCCGGCTATCAGCCAAAACTCGAAAAGGGGAGTGGTCGGAGAATGCAGGGATTGGTTTCACCAAGGGCCCTCTGTCCTTCTCCTCTCCATCACACTCAAAACTTCCCAACCAGGCGCTCAATGAACCTCTACGGAGGAAATCGTCTCTCTGTTGCCCCAATTCGAGCTCAACAGGTGAGATCGATGAAATTTGATTGATTCGTCAATTTCTGTGTTAGTAATTGAAAGTTTACGAATTAATGTTCTGTTAATCGTATTTTGTAGCCGGAGATAAAGGAGGATTCCGCCGTAGCAGCGAAGGAGGTTCTGAAAGTGAAGGAATGGGAAGTGGCTATGCTACAAAATGAGGTGGCGGCCAGCCAGGGAATCAGAATCCGAAGGAGGCCGCCGACGGGGCCGCCTTTGCATTATGTAGGACCCTTCGAATTTCGCATACAGAGCGAGGGAAACACGCCTCAGAATATCCTCGAGGAAATCATATGGCACAAGGACGTTGAAGTCTCTCAAGTAATTCTTCTCAATTTTTTTATAATTGTTTTGATGCGGAGTTGGGTGTTGTAATGGTGTTTTTGATTTTTTTTTTGGTGATAGTTAAAAGAGAGGAGGCCTCTCTCTGTGCTGAGGAGTTTATTAGAGAATGCTCCTCCTACAAGAGATTTTGTCGGAGCTCTTAAGGAAGCTTATGTTCGAACTGGAGTTCCTGGTTTGATTGCTGAAGTGAAGAAGGCTTCTCCAAGCAGGGGAATTCTCAGAGAGGACTTCG
Source organism: Euphorbia pulcherrima (assembly GCA_947683365.1). Classification (NCBI taxonomy): domain Eukaryota; kingdom Viridiplantae; phylum Streptophyta; class Magnoliopsida; order Malpighiales; family Euphorbiaceae; genus Euphorbia; species Euphorbia pulcherrima. Next base: position 76,796,458 of record CANTUS010000001.1, on the reverse strand, counting down.
ATCCTGTAAATATATTCCCTTTGATTTTGGTTTTCTGAAGTATTGTCTGATTAACCTGACACGCTGATGTTAAATGACAACTTGAAGATGTTATAATTCGTCGCATATTCTGTGTTTTTCCGTAATTTGTTACATTAGTTGATTGACTTGTTCTTTTCTGCCATTTTTCCTGCATTAGCCCATGGTTTTATCCCCCCCTTCATGATGTGCTATTCTATATCTGTTTCATTTGTAGCTGTAGATTGTTGAGTGTTTCAAGCCTGCTGATTTAAGCTTACAGAAAGTTATGCTTGAGCATTTGAAATGGGGTTTTCTGATTGGTGTTATACATGACAATTGTAAATCTGATGAGTAATTTTTTATTTTGGCTTCTGCTGCATGGGAGTTGTTCTGGTTTCCATGAACTGTTATGATATCCCATAACAAATCTGAATCTTTCTCATTTTAGGTAGAAATTGCCCAAGCCTATGAGAAAGGAGGTGCTGCATGTCTCAGTGTTTTGACTGATGAAAAGTTCTTTAAGGTAAGCGAACCATAGTTGTCTGAACATTTTTATGTTGGACATGAATTGCATACTTATTTTCTTTTCTGTTTGGGGAGTATGTAATTGTATATGTTGAACCATCTGCAGCTCAGTGACATTCTCTTTTTCTCTTCTTTGCTGTATGATTTAAGGGGAGCTTTGAAAACTTGGAGGCTATAAGGAAAGCAGGAGTAAAGGTATATCTAGTTTGTTTATGCAGTTTTAACTCGACCTGTTCCACATGCTTTCTATATTGACGGCGAGTGGCTGATAATTATAATTCATGCAGTGCCCTCTACTGTGCAAGGAATTCATAATAGATGCATGGCAGATCTATTATGCTAGGACCAAAGGAGCAGATGCCATTCTTTTGATTGCTGCTGTTTTGCCTGATCTTGACATCAAATACATGGTTAAGATCTGCAAAATTCTTGGTTTGGCAGCACTTGTGGAGGTATTTTTTTGTTTTTTGTTTTTCGTTATTCCATTTCCATCTCTATATTTATTTAAAAGTAAAACAATTCCAAAGTAGATATATTTTTTACAAAAAAAAGTTGTTTGTAATTGGATGGTTTTGACGAAGGTGTTACCTCTATGAAACCAACTAGAATGTCATTCTATTTTTTTTGTAATACTTCGTAAAATAAAGCTTACTATTCCATGAAAGAGCTAAAGTTATTCTGAGTTGTTGTGGGGTTGATAACCCATTACTGCAATAACGAGCCTGCAAATGTAACCATCATCTGGTAGAATGACCTTCACGTGATTAATTTTGTGGTTATGAGTTTAGTTTTGCCTCTCTAGTGCAAATGATCTCCAGATGCCAAATTGGTTCTGTGCATTGTGTGGATCCTTGTAAATGTTTGCACAAATCTAGGGTGGAGAAGAAGGATATCTATAACCTCATAATTGGTTTATCATAGAGGTAATAGAGCACTGTGGCAAATCTAAAAGATAATGCTTTTTTCGTCTCTTGTACCCGATGATATTTTATTTCATCTGTTGGCTCATAAGATTCCGAAGATTATTCAAACCCAAGTTCTACTGTTCTAGAAATAAAATATTACGAGTGTGTGAATATATTATATCTTAGCATTGTCGGATTGAATGGCAAACATCTGAATCATAGTGATTTTCTGTGAAAATTGACACTTCTACTGGTAGTTTATTGCAAGAATGCCGTCTTCATGATTTCTACTTTTGATTTACATATATTATCTTTTGTGTTCTGCCAGTTACATTTTAAATTATGTCATCTTTGCTTATTACAGACCACTTTATGGTTTATTCTGTTATTTACTGATAGGTGCATGATGAGAGGGAAATGGATCGTGTTCTTGGAATAGAGGGGATTGAATTAATTGGTATCAATAACCGTAACCTTGGTAAGCATATTCAGTTTATGTGCATTGACTTACATTATGTAGATTTGAATAAAACGAATCATCGAACTTTTAGTTCCATGTGCCAACTAACTTGTTTTACTTATACTGTCCACAGAGACATTTGAAGTTGATATCAGTAACACAAAGAAGCTTCTAGAAGGAGAGCGTGGTGAACTTATCCGACAGAACGGCATAATAGTAAGTGGTTCTATTATGGATAGGGTAGGTATTTTGCTAAAATGGAGTATCTCATATAGCATTTTCTTTCCCCCGAAAATTACAGATTGTTGGGGAATCCGGGCTATTTACTCCTGATGATATTGCATATGTTCAAGAAGCTGGCGTCAAAGCAGTAAGCTCCATAAATGCAATATATTAAAAAATGCTAAATGCTGTTATGAGGGCTAATAAAGCCATTTCGAGTTGATAGGGTTGTCTAACAATGTAGAGCAAGTGCCTAATGCAGGTTTTGGTCGGGGAGTCAATTGTGAAACAAAGTGACCCTGGGAAGGGAATAAGCAGACTTTTCGGTAAGGACATTTCCATTCAAGTTTGAAGGTAGTAGGCATATACATACATACAACTGCTATGACCTGTTTGATTTGCAACAGCCTATTAGCATTTAAGAAGCTTTGTTGTATCAAACACAATGTTGTACTCATTTGTTTTTTGTTAGCTTAAAATAGCAACTATAGATGGGTACTGGAAATTGTTACAAATCCATAAAACTTGTGGACAATAATTGCATAAGAATCAATAATAGACCCTTTTTTCTGAATGGGACATTGTTGAGATGTACTTTCTTTCACTTTCATGTTCGCTCAATTTAGTGATTTATCGGATACCTCTTATGGAATTGTTCCTTCAATGAGCATTTACAATATGGGAAATTCTCAAAATATATGGTTTAAGTTTCATATTTACTAAATTAACCTTTTACGTTTTCTTTGTACTCTTTGACCAATTTTAAGTTTTCATTCTTCTCCCATGTTATTATTATTGTTGACGAACTATTCATTTTTTTAAATTTCTTCATCTTATTTTGACGTTATCTTTCAAACCGTTCCTTTATTTGACACGTCGCTCTAGAGTTTTTTGTTCGTCTCATTTTAATCTTCGAAACGTCATCCATTGTGATACACTTTTTCGAATTTTTTTTTCGGTTGTTCGAAATCTAGTAACCGGTAAGAATCGTATTTTCATATGTTTGAATTTCTGTTTTACTTCAACAGAACCTCGTAAGTATCTAGTAAGTAACTGGTAAGAATTGTATTTTCATATGTTTTTAATTTCTGTTTTTAATTCAACATAATCTGGTAGGAATCGTATTTTTATATGCTTTTAATTCAACATAATCTGGTAGGTATCTGGTAAGTAACTGGTAAGAATCACATTTTCATATGTTTGAATTTCTGTTTTAATTCAACAGATGCTGGGAAGTATCTAGTAAGTAACTGGTAAGAATTGTATTTTCATATGTTTTTAATTTCTGTTTTTAATTCAACATAATTTGGTAGGAATCGTATTTTTGTATGTTTTTAATTCAACAGAATCTGGTAGGTATCTGGTAAGCAACTGGTAAAAATCATATTTTCATATGTTTTTAATTTCTGTTTTTAATTCAATAGAATCTGGTAGGTATCTGGTAAGTATATGTTTTAACTCAATAGTTGAAACAAGGTTTTGAATGTATCAGGTAGGTAGCTGGTAAGTACTTGGTAAGTATCTGTATGAAAAAAATCAAGTAATGAACGTGTAGGAAACTGGTAAGTAAGTGATAAATAATAAATTGTAACCAATAAAGCACAATAAATTTAGAAAACTGGTAATGTCCAAGCTTGATGAAAATTACAAATTTAGAAAACTACCAGTTTCTTGCCACGTAAATACCAGTTTCTTCTATGAAAATTGTTAATTTAGAAATCTACCAATTTCTTACCAAGTAAATACTAGTTTATTATATGAAAATTGCAAATTTAGAAAGCTACCATTTTATACCAGGTAAATACCATATACGCAAAAAAATGAAAATGTAAAATCAAATACAAATCTAATAAAAATACATCAATATTTTTAATTTTTATCATTCAAAATAGAAATTTAAAAGCTCTAATCAAACATATAAGTTGCGAATCAAATTAAAGCTTGATGAACTTGTAAGCAAAACTCTAACAACTTTATATCCAACAATCTCATCACCACTCAGGTAATTCATTAAACAAACTCTTTATATCCAACATAGATTCAAATCTGGAAACAAATCAGAGATTTAACTTTTTATTCAACAAGTCTGAAAGCAAAATAACTTGATGAAGATAATCGAATCAAATCAAAGATTCAAAACGAAAATCAAATTCAAAAACAGAGAAAAACCTAATGAAATACCAAAATAATTCAACGAAAAACCGTACGTGAACTGTGAGAAATCGTGAAGGAGAACGTTGCTGTTAAGAACGAAGGAGATCGTTGCAATTTTCGTGATGAGAATTTGTGAGTGAAGATCCTGTTTGTGATGTGAGATTTTGGATTTGAAATCGCAGAGATATTTTGAAGGTGGGAGATTGAGGAGTAAGGAAGGTAAAACGTTTGCTTTGAAACGTATGTTTGGGTATTTTAAAACTTGTTTGGTAAGAGGATTATTGGCCAAATGTTGGAGTGAAAAGAAACTTTAATTTTGGTACTTTTGTATAAAAACCCCTTACAATATTATGTCTTGAAGTGACTTACGCGCTCTTTAGGATGAAATTTTTAGGGTCAGTTTGATATTGCTTATTAAGCTGCTGTCAAAATAAGTTGCTCACACAAACTTTGAATATAATTATATATTTTGGCTTTGAACAACACATTTTAGTCATTCATACTAATTAATTAAGAATTGCCTTAACTTGTTTTTTCTAAAATTAACTCTACTACTTATAGAAAAATCTTAAAAATGGAATTTTCAAAATAAACGGCTTAAAAAAGCAATTCCAAATTGGGGGTAAGTGTGAAATTTTGGTTCAATCCGACCTTTAAAAACAGTGATATACTAAATTTGTTATGGGACAACTTATATTACAAGAGACATTCATCATTTTATTCAGACTAAATTTCCAGTTGTTTGGTAAAAGAATATTTTTAATTTAATTCTTTAAAAAATAACATTTAGTTTATATTCTAAAAGAGAATATAAATTAAGGTAAAGGCTACGGTAGCTTTATTTTTTATAAAGTAAAAGTTACTTTGCCCTTCATCATCATTGGATTAGTGAGGTAAATTTTAATTCAATGGTGATAGTGATAAAGTAAGAAAAAATAAAGTCACAATATAATAAAGGTATGTTGGATTACTGTCAGAGCTGCTGTCCCAATAAATTATTCTCACAAACTTTTTATAAAATTATATATTTTGACTTTGAACAACATTGATCGTTTATAATAATTAATTATGAACCGTCTGATTAATTTTTTTCTAAAATTAACTCTGCTCTTTATTAGAAAAGTTTTAAAAATAAAACTTTTAAAATAATAGCCTAAATAAACACAACCTTAGTACATAAACTAAATATATGTGTAAAATTCTCCTACTTTCTCTGTTGCTTATAGAGTCTTATTATTATTCATAATAATATTTCTTGTCTGTGAGATAACTTGTAAATAGTTGTCTAATACTAATAAAGGATGAGTTTTTCTACAATAACGATGTTTTTTTACAAAATAATCATAATAAAATAATATTAACCTAGTAAAAAATGACGTTAGCAGTGCAATTAAAAGATACACCAATATTTCATTTTTTATCAACCTTACTCTAATTTTACATAAATAAATAGCGATGCCTTTTTTTTTTTAAAGTAAGATTATTTAATTTTTAAAAAATTTAAGGCTCAAATTCACGAACTCTAACTTCATTATTTAGTCCGAGAGAAAACTGTGGCTATCAAATTTTTTCGTATTGCCACGTGTCAAATAGGAGTACTTGAATAAAAGAATTAATAGCGGATGAGTAAAGTGTTTATGAGTTACCCTTTTCTCTGCCCATCCATCATCAATGTCACCGGCTAACATCAATTCCGACTATTACGACGTCGAATACCGAGCTATTCCCGACGACGCTTGGTATAGTGTGCGTACTGTCTTCGACGGTCACAAACTGACGGTCAAGTACGAAAATTTCGCCGATGATGACGACAACATTTTCCGGCCTCAGGACTTCAATTCATTGCAGGAGATTGAGGACTTCAAGGGACGGTTCAGACCTCTCTCCGTTCAAATTCAGGACAGCGAATGCAGATCTTTAGCTGAGGGTACGGTGGTTTGTGCTTCTTGCTGCTTCACTAACCTTGACGTCCGCTTCTACGATGCCTTCATCGATGATGTTAGTGCTCTCTTTTTCTAATTTTCTACTTTTACCTCTCTTTTCTTTCGTTTTGTCTCTAAAATCCAGTTATTTGATTGTTTTGTTTGGAGAAGTTGTTCTCTTTATGTTTTGGATGTGTTTAGATGCTTTCGTTTTGATGAAATGAACAATGCTAGATTTTAGGGCATATTGATATTAGCGATATTACAGTTTTGTTCTTGCTTTTCTTAATTGTGGTTATTTTAGCAGGTTAATTACAAGGACCATTCTTTTTCTAATGGAGAAGAACAGTGCATGTGCAACTTTGTGGTTGTATGGAAGCACGGTCCAGTTGCTGGTTGTTTGGCAAATAGGAAAATTGAGAATATATGTCGTCCTCAATCTACTTCTTCTGTTGATCCTAATGTTGCCGGTTTTGTAGAACTTGTTAGGAAGAAACTTCAAGCTGAGCACACTGATAGCCTGCCAACGAATTCTCAGTCATTTCTTACCTCACAATCTAGCAATGTATGTGTCACACTTATTGGATTTCCTGGTTTCTTTATCTTCATACAGATTGCTCATTGCTCTGACCTCGTGATGTTATTTGCTTTTCTTAGGGAACAAATTGTACCAGGTTACCGGTGACTAGCAAATGGAAGTCTCAAGGTTTGCTTTTACTCCTAGAGTGTATATACCTAAAGTTCGAAACTTCTAGTGTTTGGTATCATAAGCCAAAAAATATTTTCAGACAAGCTTTTTGGCTTTCAATTAGTAAGGATTATATTTTCGAAATATGCATACGTTCAAGTTGTGTTAACATAGTTGGACAGCTTCCTTTTTGGCCTTCAATGTTTTTAAAGCACGCAAAATCAAAATCTTAATTTTTCTTGTAGGCAGTTATAACTTACTTTAATATGTGTTGTTCATCTATTTTTAAGACTTATAATAATTCAAGGCTAGATATTCCTAATTCAATTCCTATTATGGCTAGAATAATTCAAGGCTAAATATTCCTAATGCAATATGTAAATTTTGCATATATATGTACATCTAACAAATCTCACAGTTCTTTTTCGGGTTTTGTTATTTCATTTAACTTCATATTTCAAGCAAATATTTTTTTCAATATTTTTACGCCTAGCGTACCTCAGGCTACACCTGGCTCCCATGGCCCCTGGGCTGCACCTAGCGCCTTGACAACTATGTTTGTAGGTTATTTTCAAATGACCAAGTAAAAACTATAGTATTCTCTAGACATATTAGTTTGCTTAAAATAAATTTCTTCTCATCCCTTCTTATTTGCAGAGATAGAGAGGATGCTCAATTATTCTGAAAGAATTAAAGAAGAAACTGATATTGGAGGAGATGCCAATCAGTATCTTGTAATTGACAATCTTGATAAGGACCTGTCCCCTTCAACTATTGTGGGATTCATACATAGCCAAACATCAATCTCAGTGCAGGCATATGTTTTCCCAAGTTTGCAATTTGAAGCTTATACAAAAGGAATCATTGCGTTGGAATGTCCAAAGGACTTTCAGAAATTATGCGAACTTTTGGATAGTCCCAATCACATCATTGTGTCATGGAGAAGGAGGTATAATATGTAATGTGCTTTGAACAGCTATAAAAAAAGTCCATTACTGAGTTAATTCTAGTGATCATCGTTGCTTTCAGTTTTATTGACATATTATTTGTTTTGTTGAATTTTGCCATACCCTCTTTGTGCAATCATGCCTTTAGAATTAATAGATGCAGCATATTTACCAGTTGTGAATGGGAATGGGGCTTTTGTTACAGATATGATATGCATGACTTTGAACAATTATTTCATAGCTATTGGTGTGATTGGTAAATGAAATATATCTGATGTCATTAGCTTTCTTTGGTTGATTTTTTTTGAGCTTTTAGCATTCTTTGTCAGAATATTAGCATAGCAGTAATCACTTTTACTGCCTGCAGACCATGGGTGATGACTAAAAAGATGTCTTTGAACAGTGCATATGTGATGCCATTTGGGACAATGATGACTAAACATCAGGTGAGTTCTCTTGTTGTTTACTTCTTTACACGGAAATTGATGTCAGGTCTTGAATGTTTCATGTTAGAGTTTTTGGAACCGCAATTTTTAGACCTGTCTTGGTCTTGTTATGTAGGAAGGTACAAACAGTGAGAAAGATCGTATAAAAGTAGTCCACTCTGGATCTGAAGAATACAGGATCGCAAAGCAGTTGAAAGATATGTTTGTCGAGTTTGTTGAGCATCAAGAGGGATTGCATATAACACTTGCTTTGGAGGAGAAAAAGATTTTGCAGCAAAACTAGGTAACATAAATGGTAGTGAAAAATGTAAATTTTGATGCATATGCATAGGAGATGTAAAGGATGTAGGTGCAGCCATCTCCTTGATTTTGATTAAGCGGTTCCTACGAAATTACTGAAAGGAGCAGAAACCTCTGTACATTAAACTGTAACACACTGAAGCAGGTCGGGGTTTAGTTAGCTATATGATTGTTATAGTTTTACAATATATGTTGCTTTTGCAGTAACTTCAGTTTAGTATAGGCCTAATACATCTGGTCCCCTGTAGTTGTCCCTAAGAACTCCTCAACCCCCTGAACTTACAAAAGTTCCACATATAGCCCCTTGAATTTGGTAAAGGTGAACCTCATAGCCCTTTGATGTTGACATGCCCAATTTTGTCCCGATAAATCAATCTTTAATTCAATCTTTGACCAAGCAATCTTAGTTTCAATGTCTAGAAAAATAATACTTGGGTATATCAACATCAACGGGCTATGAAGTTCACTTTTAACAAGTTGAAGGGGCTCTAAAGTCCACTTTAACAAGTTCAGGGTTATATGAAACTTTTGTAAGTTCAGAGGGCTGAGAGGTTTTTAGGGACTACTATGAGGGGTCGAGATGTATTAGGACCAAGTGAATCCATGGAAGGCTTCATTTATCAAAAATTTGCTCGGATTTTCTTTCATTTCCTTTATTAAACAAAAATGTTTACGGCTGCATTCTTGATTGACAATTACTTTTACTGGTGAATTTTGAAGCCGGTGGTATTGTTATTAAACAAACCAATTCAATTTGTAATGGGGAATAGAAGAAACACCATCTTCATCTGTTAAATAGCTTACGATTGTAAGTAGCATGTCTTGATGTATATTCTAATTGAATTTCAATGTTATTCTGCTTTTCGAACAGACAAAAGTTTAAGGAACTTCGGATTAAGAGAATGTTTAGTAGGCAGTTGTAACCCAAAATGGCAAGCAAATAGAATTCTGTTTCCAAAAATTCAACATAAACATCTTGCATACCGAGCATCAAAGAATGGCTCAATTTAAGAAAAAAACTAAGAAAACTGTTAAATGTAAATGATTAATGGTGAACACTGAATGCACAGAGCAAATATGAACCTCAATAGTAACCAAACAGTACAGAGACAAATAAACAAGAGAGTTATTTCATCAAAATCTCCCCCGACGACCCCCGTAGAGGTTGAAATACACAATAAAAGCAGATTCCAGCAGGACCCGTCATAGCTATGGAATACAGCTCCAGTCTTCTGGATTATAACATTGTTAGGGTCAAGTGTAGATATGTGATACCCTTCCCACAATAGCTCTTATCATGCAAGAGCCACCCCATTATTCTGCAGGAGTCGACATGCAGCAAAACCATTTTTTCTGCACACAATATCAAAGCTATCTATCAGATGTACAAGAAATATTGATAGAAGCATACAAGTTAATTAAATGTATATCAGAAACAACCGCCACTAAACTTGTAATGAAATGAACACCACGGAACTTGATTAAAGAGAACTCTTAGATGCTAGCAAGGTACTGATTAAGATAGGTATTTAACGTAAAATTTCCAACTTACAGATTGAGGCATTCCAAGAGTGGCAGTGTGGGTCTTGTAATTATCCTTTCCCGGTGAGTCAGGTTTTGCACCGGTTTTTTTCTCATTCCTAGCCTTGTTGAAGATGACTGTGAATCCTTCAGCTGATGCTGGATCATTAACATCCCACTCGCCGAACTTAGGCAACGGTTGACCCTTTTCCTGAGAGATTCAAAGTTTATTTTAATATCTAAGACCTAACTAATGGGGAAGGAGCTCCTTACCCCTACAGGGTGAACGAATTCAGCAAAAAAACACAACAGAAGAAACAACAGTCAAACTATGAAGATATTTGGGTTAAAAATTAGAGCTTTAAAACAATTTTTAGTAAGTTACCACACACCGTCATAGCAAAAATTGAGGCTTTTAGTGCAGAAGTTTTGAAGCAAGAATTTGAAACTAAGATTTACACTAAAAAGGTATCTGAAATTGAGCTAAGTAACTTAAATGAGCCCTTAACTTCCAACCTCAACGGTTTCTGCCCCTCTCTACTTCCCAACTGGAAAGTGCGAACCCATACAAGCAAAGAACCTCAAAAGCCAACATAGATGGCAAAATTATCTATTTTTCTTTTTCCCCATGAAGACATATTTGTCATTTGATACCGTTTATGCATTGAATACGAGTATAAATCTTTATCTAACAAACTGTAGAGATAGAAACCAAATTATGTTCATCAAAAAGAAAAAGAAGAAAAATAATCAGATAAAATAAGATTGTAGAGATAATAATTAGGAGAGAGGTAAACATTTCCTTTTGCCCATGTAAATTTAAATTTATGAGAATTTCGCAAGACCAACTTTATAACTTTAAGTGTCTTCTGTAAGATCAAATGAAAATTAAAGCCCACGCCAAAATTTTGTTGTCATACGGCCTGTAGAGGTAAATGTTTACTGCCAAGTCAGCAATTTCTTTATCACCTAGAATTACATCTGTGCAAATAAGAAACTTTATTCTCGCAGTTCTTGTTTAGCCCCTCAGCTCTTTTACTAAGGACGAGTTGGACTTCCGCTCTTTCTGTACACGGTATATAGTAGATTGGTCCATGTCTAAATTTCCAATGAAAAAATAATACATTGGCTTGGAAATGAAAAAGTACATTAGAAAACTTAGAAATACCGATGTTTTTTTTATTATTGGAAAGGTCCACATGGACCCAGTCCCCCTGTACAATTGCTCAGTTAGAGTTGTTTGTTTAGTGGGATAAGGATTTCTAATCCATACACCCTTTTTATTTCAAATAGTTAGTTTGCGAAATTACCAAATCATTCGTAAACAAATACAATTCAATTCAAAAACAGACACACCATTTCTTTATAATTTTTGAAATGATAGGGACAGTTTTATCCGTATACCTATTCAACATAACAAACATATTTCATATTATCTCTATCTTAAATTTTTATGAATCTCTACCCCAATCTTATACCAACCCTTATCCTTATTCCATCACATACCAAATCGCATGTTAAAGTTCTGCATTGTGAAAACTGTCTTACAGTCCAACCTAGGAATTTAGCCCAGGAATATGGGTTTGGGAGATTCAGATATTGGTCAAAATCTGGGCATAGCACTTTGCAGTAAGCAATTGTTCGTCCTTGAATTTCCAAGTTTCCAACTGACTTCCTATCCTAGCGCAGTTCTAGTATCTCACAGATGGTTATACCAAACATCACGAGGTTAGACTTTAGCAAGGCCGAAGTTCCCGTGTGGTGCCAAGACTTGCCCAAAGCTTTCATCCAGTCAACTCCTACCAAGGGGATTTCTCCCCAAATATACCATCCCTTGTGTACCAAACCTCAGGTCTCATAGGAGCACGCTTTATAGGTTCTATAAGTGCAATAATGTCCATACATAGGGATCATTTCCAATAAGACATCCATGATCTACCTCAGTTTTCGCAAGGCCAAATTCCCACCTTCTAGTCTCTGGAAGACTAGGGCGAATCGTTTAAGCGAAGTGCCAGTCAACTAGCCTAGGGTGGCAGAGATTCCATGTCCTCTATAGTAGTTCTTAATCTTTACCAACTTGGGGTTTGATGTCCCATTTACCACACCCTTATTTCTACCCATAGTTTGGCCCTATCCTAGTCCTAGAGTGAGAATTTGCACGGCCATGACACTCGAATTCCCTGCTTTTCTTAAGTGATTAACGATTAACTGATTATAGATTTTGCATATATTAAATCAATCAAGCAAGACCAAATATATGATGCCTATAATTCAACCCAAAACCAACACCTAAAAGGCTGAAATAGAAGTGTTCATCTCCATACAATTCATACCAATCATTTGCATTTCCAAACAACATAATCAAGTCAAGCAACAACAGTGCATCCACCGGAAAAATTACACTAGTAACTGAATCAATTGGAAAGATTACTTAGGCAGCAAGTGGCCAATGGTTAGTGGTTTATAGGGTAGAACCTCTTGGAAATCATTCAAATGGAAGAACACGAAAGATGACACTGATGAACAAAACAATTTTCACCAACAAATTCAAACAAACTGATAGATTGTTAGGCAGAGAAAGCAATTCGATGATGCTATTTCGAAGTGGTTTTGTCATTTGGAGAATAAAAGCATAAGGCTAAATGACCTCAAAGTCATTACTTTCGCACCCACGACATTAGTAGCTGACATAAAAACAATAGAAACATGGAAAAATAAGCGCAGAGGACAAAAAGGAAAAAGAAACATAAAAAAATCCCGCTCTCATATACACATTCTGGGAATTCATGAGAGACAAAGGATAATACAAATAACAGCAATAAATCATGGAATGATGGTTGAATAATTACAAAAGCAAGCATTGAGAAATCCAATCGCAAGAAACGAACATAATTGCAGAATGGAAAAAGTCGTAAGAAGAATCGAATTAAAAACGAAAAGAGACATAAATCCAAACAGTTAAAACATAGAAAGAATGAATCAAGGTATAACGAAAGAGAAAACAGAAAAAGGAATAGAAAGAGAGCGTACCGCCATGAGAAGAATTAGAGACGGAAGAGAGAATAACGAGGGGGAGAAAGGAGAGGCCTCCTTTGTGCTAGCTGTACCCTGTTCTGTTGGTACAGCAGCAAATAACGGAAACAGTCCCTGCCCTGCCCTGCCCTGCTACAAGAGAAATCGGAAAGTGGGCCTATTGGGCCATCAGGACAGATGCGTGATTGGGCCCACATTCGCTACACGCTGTCTTACTTTCCAGCTTGTCCACACTTCACCTTAGTTCACATGTTTGAACACTTGTATCTGATGTTCTCAACACCCCCGCTTTCAAATGCAACAAAACCGCATCACAAATTTTTTTTTGGTAATATTTACAAGTATCTTCATTGAGGTAATCTTGTTCGGAGTTTAGTCACAGTTAAGGCTCCCCATCCCTCCCAACAAATGTATTTAATGGGATTCGAATCTTGTTCTCCTCTAACCCACGTTATTGGTAAACGACATCACATTTAACAATATGAAATATCATATTTGTCTGGTATTTATCCATGATTCCTACATGTAAATCGCGCCGTGCGCCTGATGCAGAAGCGTGTATCCGTTTCGTGGCGCCACATAATCTCTTATGTTTATTTGGTTGAAAAATTGAAATTTAAACCATGTTTGAGAGGGCTTGAAAGGTTTTCAAATTGTCTTTAGTTGGTAGTAAAACTACACTGCGTTAAGCATTTCAGTATTTTTAATGCTGAAGGCTGCCTTTCCTTTGTGCTATTTATTCCTTCCTTTCGTATATTAAAAGAATGAAAGTGGGCGTACTGTAATATTCAATCATTTTCCTTAAAAATATCCCTTTATGACTTTTCGCCAGCAGTGGGACACAAAGCTAACTAGTTCCGAACACGACGTTTCTCAAATAAATTTTAAACAATTTCCGCATTTTATTTTTTCAAAACACCATCATTTTCAGGACCACTTGTCTACATTTCTAATTTCTGAAATAAAAGAAAATCTTGAAATTTTAATTTCTGAATTCCCGTAATAAACAAACAGACAGTATTTGAAGAATGGACAAGTGACCATAGTATTTAACTTTTAGAATTTCAATAGTAAGCTCTTCTAAGTACAATTTTTAGTAAATAACTTTCAATCTTAATGCTCATTGTCAAACTCAACTGAAATATAGATTTGCAAATTGCAACCTAGTCAATCAGTTATATAAGTGGATATTCAAATTAAGATTCTAAATAATACACCTTCGCCAAACAAAGCCTTTGGTTTCAATTAAACAAATACAATGAAGAACTGTAGGATTACCAAGTCCCACGTTGGCAAAGTGAATAAAAAGGAAAATGGGAATTGTCCCACATTGCCAATTATAAGGAATAGGAGTTGATTTTGTAATATAAAATAGGCCTATGGCCTTAGTTGAAATCACACCGACAAAGCCTTTCTCATCTCTAAGGCATTTGTTCTTTTTATTCATTTTCTTTATAATTTTAGTGTTTCCTCTTTATTTTGTTTTAACAGTAGTTTTAGTTTGCTAATAGTTTCCGCAATAATTGGTATCAGAGCGTTGGTTTTAGGAAAAATTAGTATGCTCTGTGCGCTGTAGGTGTACTACAGTGGGCATATCAGAAAGTTTTTTCTAATTTTCGGGCTTGTGGTCTAGTTGGCATTTAGCAAATTTAAAATTATTGTTAATATAATCTTTCGGTAAAATCTAGAATAATAATAGCATACTGTCTCGAGTAACTGGAAAAATTCTGTCACCAAGCGATAAGAGCCTAAGGAAATTGGTAGTTAACTGAGACCGTTTGTGACTCGACCAATTACCTGGAAATTTTTCTAGCATTTGAGTAATATTATTATTTGTGATTTTACGGTTTTAGCTGAAATGGAAGAAGAAAAGCCATTCGGAAAGATATCCACTTTGAATGCTTCTTCAAGTATTCTTTAGAGGGCCGTTGGAGTAAATTCCAGATTGGTGGTGGAAATTTTCGATGGAAGTGGCCATTTCGACATGTGGCAAAGTGAGGTTCTAGACGCATTGTTTCAACAAGGTCTAGATATTGCCGTTGAAGGAGAGAAACTAAATGAAATTGGAGAAGGAGAATGGAAGACCATCAATCGACTGGCTTATGGTACAATTCGGTCATGTTTATCTAGAGAACAGAGGTATGCATTTTACAAAGAAACCTCTGCTAGAAACTGATGACGGCACTGGAGGAGAAGTTCTTGAAAAAGAGCAGTCAGAACAAGCTTCACATGAAGAAAAGGCAGTTCCGATTCACTTACATTCCTGGTACCACAATCAACTATCATATCACCAGCTTCAATCAACTAGTTGCTGATTTGTTGAACCTAGATGTGACATTTGAAGATCAGAATCTTGCCTTAAAGTTGTTGGGATCTCTTCCGGAGGAGTTTGAGTTCCTCGAAACAACTCTACTCCATGGGAAGGCTGCTGTAACTCTCGATGAAGTTTGTGGAGCTTTGTACAGCTATGAATTAAGGAGGAAGGATAAAAGGGAAAGCTCAAATGGAGCTACCGAGGCTTTAATTGTTAGAGGACGCCAGGGGAACCAGGCGAAAGGAATGAAGCAACGATCAAAGTCAAAATCCAAATTGGGGAAAGATGAATGCGCCTTTTGTCGTGAAAAGGGGCATTGGAAGAAAGATTGTCCTAAGCTGAAAAAGAAAGGCCAATCTGACAAGGGAAAGACTGTTGCAGTAGCTGAGTATGACGATAACTCAGATTGTTCACTTGCTCTTTCGGCTTCTACCAACTCTTCTAGTGCTTGGCTTCTTGATTCAAGATGCAGTTATCTCATGTGTCCTAATCGAGAATGGTTCTATGATTTTAAAGAACTAGAAGATGGTGTTGTCTACACAACAAATAATTCCCCTATCACCACACATGGGGTTGGTTCCATTCGGTTGAAAAACCAAGATGGATCAATCAGAACAATGAAGGAAGTTCGCTACGTGCCAGATTTATCAAAGAACCTCATTTCTGTGGGAGCCCTAGAAGAAAAGGTTTTTAAAGTTCAAGCAGAAAATGGAGTAATGAAGATCATTTCGGGTGCATTGGTGGTGTTGAAGGGAGTCCAAAAGAATAACAGGTTGTACCACTATCAAGGTACTACTGTTATTGGAACTGCAGCAGTGGCTTCTAATGATGAGAAAGAATTGGAAGCATCCAGATTGTGGCATATGCGCTTGGGGCATGCTGGTGAAAAATCCTTGAATCTTCTAGTAAAACAAGGATTATTGAAAGATGTCCAGGCTAGCAAATTGGACTTTTGTGAGCATTGTGTCAAAGGGAAAAAGACGAGGGTGAAATTTGGAACTACGATCCATGATACTAAAGGTATTCAGGACTATGTTCACTCTAATGTGTGGGGGCCTTCCAAGACGGCATCACTTGGAGGGAAGCACTACTATGCCACCTTCGTTGATGATTTCTCCCAGCGAATTTGGGTGTATACTATGAAGACTAAAGATGAAGTGCTCGAAATTTTCCTTAAGTGGAAAAATATGATGAAAACTTAGACGGGTCGAAAGATCAAGCATCTCCGAACAGATAATGGTGGAGAATACATGAGTGATCCATTTAAGAAAGCCTGTGATGATAGCGGCATTGTCAGGCACTTCACAGTCAGGCATACACCACAACAAAATGGAGTGGCCGAACGCATGAACCGAACCTTACTGGAGAAAGTTCGATGTATGTTGTCCAATGCTGGGTTGGGCAAGCAGTTTTGGGCTGAAGCCGTTATATATGCGAGCCATCTCATCAATCGCCTACCATCTAGTGTTATTGATGGTAAAACACCACTCGAGAAATGGTCTGGGAAACCTGCTACTGACTATGATTTCTTACGTGTGTTTGGTTCCACTGCTTATTATCATGTGAAGGAATCAAAGTTGGATCCTCGTGCAAAGAAAGCAATTTTCTTGGGGATCGCTTTGGGAGTAAAAGGGTATCGTCTTTGGTGCCTAGAGACCAAGAAGACGATCATCAGCAGGGATGTTACCTTTGATGAATCTACCATGTTAAGAAAGGTGACAACAGAACAGACAGATGGTACTCCGAAACAGGTGGAGTTTGAAAGGCAGATAGTTAGTCCAGCAAATGATGAAGATGTAGAAACTCCAATGGTAGATGAGGAGTTTGATGAGGAAGAGGTTCAAACCCAAGAACCTCCGCAGCAACTTGAACCAATTGCATTGAGAAAGCCAAAAAGAAAAGTAAGAAAGCCTGCTCGCTATGTTGATATAGTGGCTTTTGCATCTCCACTTGCAAATGACGACATCCCTACCACTTACAAAGAAGCAGCCAAAAGTTCAGAAGAAGATAAGTGGAGGAATGCCATGATTGAAGAAATGCAATCCCTTCAGAAGAATCAGACATGGAAGTTAGCTGATCTTCCAAAGGGAAAGAAGGTAATTAGGTGCAAATGGGTCTATGCAAAGAAAGATGGATTTCCTAACGAGTCTAATGTTGGCTACAAAGCAAGGTTGGTAGCTAAAGGCTACGCTCAGACGGAGGGAGTTGATTACAATGAAGTGTTTTCTCCAGTTGTGAAACACTCTTTCATCCGTATTTTATTGGCTTTGGTAGCACAGTTAGATCTGGAGCTGGTTCAAATGGATGTAAAAACAACGTTTTTACCTGGAGACTTGGAGGAGGAAATCTATATGGTTCAGCCTGAAGGATTCAAAGTTGTTGGAAAAGAAAAAATGGTTTGTAAACTTGAAAAATCATTGTATGGATTAAAGCAATCTCCGAGGTAGTGGTACAAACGATTTGACAAGTTTATGTTGACGCAGAAGTACACAAGAAGCAAATATGATCATTGTGCGTATTTGCGCAAGCTGCAAGATGGATCTTTTATATTTCTTCTTTATGTTGATGATATGCTGATAGCTTCCAAGAATCAAGAGGAAATTGAGAAGTTAAAATCTCAATTAAATGAGGAATTCGAAATGAAGGATCTTGGCAAAGCAAAGAAGATTCTTGGCATGGAGATATGCAGAGATAGGAATGTGGGAAGACTTTTTTTGACTCAGAAGGACTATCTAGGAAGGGTATTGAAGCGTTTTGGCATAAATAAGCAGTCAAAACCTGTTAGTACACCACTTGCTTCTCATTTCAATCTCAGTGCAGCATTATCTCCAAAAGCTGCAGCAAAGAAAGCATATAAGTCAAAAGTACCATATGCAAGTGCTATTGGTAGCTTAATGTATGCTATGGTGTGTACAAGGCCCGACATTTCACATGCAGTTGGGGTCGTGAGCAGGTATATGCATAATCCTGGAAAGAAACGTTGGCAAGTTGTGAAATGGATTCTACGGTATATTCTGAACACCGTGGATGTTGGATTGGTATATCAGCCGGATAAAGGCGGTCAATATGTAGTTGGATATTGTGATTCTAACTATGCAGGTGATCTCAATAAACGTCGATCAACTACTGGTTATGTGTTCACCTTAGCAAAAGCACCAGTATGTTGGAGGTCAACATTACAGTCGACGGTTGCCTTATCTATGACAGAGGCAGAATATATGGCATGTATAGAGGCTGTAAAGGAGGCAATCTGGCTTCAAGGGTTGCTTGGTGAATTGGGTATTCAACAGAAGCACATAAAGGTGCACTGCGATAGTCAGAGTGCTATCATGTTAGCAAAGAATCAAGTTTACCATGCAAGGACGAAGCATATCTACGTTCGTTACCACTTTATATGAGAGGTTCTCGAAGAAGGTGGAGTTGTAATTCAGAAGATTCGGACCACAGAGAATCGAGCTGATATATTGACAAAGGCAGTAAACCCGATCAAATTTCAATATTGTTTGGATTTGATCAATACTGTCAAAACTTGTAGACTGCATTGGAAGACACTACACAAGATAAGATATTGAAGATGTTGAATTTATCAAGGTAGAGATTTGTAGGATTACCAAGTCCCACATTGGCAAAATAAATAGAAAGGAAAATGAAAATTATCCCACGTTGCCAATTGTAAGGCATAAGAGTTGATTTTGTAGTATAAAAAAAAGGCCTATGGCCTTAGTTGAAATCACACCAACAAAGCCTTTCTCATCTCTAAGGCATTTATTTTCTTATTCCTTTTCTTTATAATTTTATTGTTTTCTCTTTATTTTATTTTCACAATAGTTTTAGTTTGCAGAACTAGAAGTGGCAGCTAATTAATCACTATATTTCATTCATTTATTACTTAAAATCATAAATCCCTCGCAGACAAGCCTACCCATCTCTTACATATTTTCCTTGAAAACCTATGCTCCTAGTTTGTTTATTAAAAAAAATTGAAAGCAAAACATTCAAATTGAAGCTCCTTCTGTCTTTTGCAAGAAACAACACCATCTTTTTGTACCTGAGCACAACAGAAAGCAAATATAGGTTAAGTTACGACAAATAAGATATCTCGAGTTCGTTGTGTAATGAACTAACTACTACTGATCAGTAATACTTCGCACTTCAAAATGGTTTCCGAAATAAAACTCCATATGAATGTTTTATGTCTTACCGAAAATGTCCTAGAGAAGTTGAAGGACAAGGGCAGATGCACCACCACCACCGTTGCAAACACCGGCAACCCCATTTTTCCCGTTTTTCTGTCTCAGTACCTGCAAGTTCATCAAAGTAAGTATTCATTCGGGAATAAAATAGCTCGATAGATATATTGGGTTCAAAAAGATATATATGTACCCCCAAAAGTGTGACCAAGATTCGAGCTCCACTGCAACCTAGAGGGTGTCCCAACGAAACAGCTCCACCATGTACATTCACTTTTTCCTGATAAACAGTCAACCAAAAGGAGTTTATTCAGTTGAGATGTTTTTGAGAATCGAAGATGGTACACTAAACAACATTTAATCCACAATTTTCAAACAAAGACCAATTAATTGAAGTTAGTTATACTGACCGGATCAAGTCCAAGCAGTTTCTGGTTTGACAGAGCAACAACCTGCGTGTGACCATCTCATCATTTCAGATTTTTAACTAAGAAATAAATAAACATTTTTTTTCCTGAAAGAATAAAAAGAACGGACTCTTTAGACAAAAAGAATAAAGCTTGGTAATTTACAGCAAAGGCTTCATTAATCTCGTAGTAATCAACTTGAGAAGCATCCAAGCCAGCATTCGACACAGCTTTAGGTATTGCTAAGGCAGGAGCCGTTGTAAATAGCTCTGGTGCCTGCACAGCACATGGAAAAATATACTTAATTTCAGCCTAATACATCGGGACCCCTGAACATGTCCCTATATACGCCCATTTGCCCCCTGAACTTTCAACAGTTCCAAATAACCCCCGGAACTTGTTTAAAGTGCACATCCTAACCCATGAATGCCACGTATCGGCTTCTGATCGGAGAGAAAAAAATCAGGGAAATGACATTTTTTAAAAGCCAAACGACCAGAAGCTGACACGTGGCATTCAGGGGCAAACTGGTGCATTTATACCAAATTCAAAGGGGTCATTGGAACGTTTGAAAGTTAAGGGGAAAATGGATTAGGTCACTCATTTTTGTGGTGAGTAGTTAAATTACCTGGGCAGCGTCGGCATAGCCAGTGATATTTGCAATCACTTCCAATCCAAGCTTAAGTGCTGTCTCTCCACTAACTAAAACCAAAGCAGCAGCACCATCACTGTTCATAAGAGAAAATATAGGTAAGCGGTTAGGTACTTGTCTTTATAAGATATGTCTTCATATATAATAGGATGAGTAAATGAAGACAGACAAATCGAGATTAAACTAAAAAGTAAAAAACCTTATGCTAGAGGCATTGCCAGCAGTAACTGTGCCTCCGTTTTCTTTAAAACTTGGCCGCAGCTTCCTCAATTTTGCAGGGTCAAACTGGCAAAGAAAAAGAATAAATAAAGAAACCAAAATGTACAAAGGCGCATTGATTCGGGATAGGACTATACCTTTCCTAATCCTTCATCCTTATCAACGACTGTTGAGGGCTTTCCCCTACCGCCAGAAACCTCGACCTGAAAATTCCAATTTCAAATAAACAATAGCCAAAATAAAATAATTATAAAAGAAAAATTCAACAGTATATGGTATATACTCACTGGAACAATTTCCCACGCAAACGCGCCACTTTCCTGAGCAGCAATACCACGCTCGAAACTCTGGATAGCAAAGTTATCCTGCAATAATCACCAATACATTCATTAAAGGACAGCTCCAATTCAAAAACAAGATGCAACATGTTATATACAAATACAATACCTGGTCTTCCCTAGTAATTGAATGATTATCTGCACAAATTTCGGCACAATTTCCCATGCCGACATCATTATAAACATCCCACAGCCCATCTTTCAACATTCCATCGACTAAGGAATCATGTCCAAGTCGAGAACCCTTCCTGCTTGTAAGAACCAAGTCAAAAAACCATCCAATAAAGTCGAGAAAAAAACAAAACTATACACATTAGATCGAGACTTACCTTGCTTCTGCCAAATATTTAGGGGCATTCGACATGCTCTCCATGCCTCCCGAAACAACAACGTCGTTGATGCCTAACTGGATGGTCTGGGCCGCTAGCATAGTTGCTGCAATATTGACAGGATAAGTATCAATAATAATGTTTAAGAAAGGTATAGTTCTGTCCTTAATCAATAATCATGTTTAGGAGAGGTATAGGAGCGGCTCGGACCTTTCAACCCTGAAGCACAGACTTTGTTAACGGTGGTGCAGACTACAGAGTTAGGAATTCCTGCACCTAGAGCAGCCTGTCTAGCAGGAGCCTGCCCCAAATTGGCACTAAGAACATTACCAAAGAAAACTTCTTGGACAAGTGATGGATCGATATTGGCCCTTTTAAGAGCAGCTACAAATTTACAAAAATAGAACAATTACGAGAAATGGAACACAAAATCTTATATATAACAGATAATCCAAACATAGGACTGTAAGAGATATTGTGTTGTAACCTGCAATGGCTATAGACCCAAGCTTTGTAGCAGATAAAGATGATAATGAACCAAGAAATCCTCCCATTGGTGTACGGGCAACACCAACAATGCAAACATCTATACAAAAATATAAACCACAGGATTTAACAGCCACTCAACATATAAAGTACGGAAATCTGATTGATGCTGATAAATTGATCTGCTAAAAACAGACGGAAGTAATCATTCCGTTATAGCGAAAAAAAGATCAAAGAAAAAGAAATTCAACAAAATACACAAAAGATACCACCTTTAGGCTTAATATCGGAGGCTGAAGCAGGGGCCATGGATTAATGCAAATAGTATATCTGAAAAATTCACAAACTAATTAGCCTTTGCTAAGATGAACCAATTTGAACAAACAGCGATAACAACCGCCCCATAAGTGGGTTTTAGTAATTGATTACAAGCTGCTATGAAAAACAAACGTTCCATCAAACACTTGGTGTGCAAACGCACAAGACTCGACAGCGATTAGACACCGAGATCATGTTAAACTAGATTAAGCTAATTTCCCCCTTTCGGCTTAAGAAGGGGAAGTAGCAGCAAAACAACAATATAGCAATCACAGTAAACATAACAAATTTTCAAAGTAACAAGAAATTTATAATCTAAACAAGGATTGAAAGATCAAAATCGATGAAAACGAGGGATGTACCTGAGAAATGAAGAAGAGCAGCAATGTTGAGATGGGGGAATTGGTTGAAAAAGATGAGAGAGTGGGGGTCTGTATTTATAATTATTACAACTGACAACTACTTTCTTCTGTCCTGCATCAGACCACCATTTCGCTCCCTTTGCTTTGTCCCACTCCTTTGTAACGTTATTAGTAAATTTTGTAATTAATCAGGATAAAAAGAATATAACTAATTTGAAAAATAAATTTGGTTCCATTTAAGGCTATGATTTCTTGGATTTTAATTTAAGCTACTTTACTTTAATTTAATTTAATTTAATTTAATTTAATTTAATCTTTTAATTTAGTTTAAATACACGTAGTTATAAATTTACATTAAAATAAATATAATTTAGTTCAATTCAATTTAATTCAACTCAATTTAAATTAAAAAAATTGACAACGTGCCTAACTTTAGCAACTTTTATTTGGTCATTTACACCATCCGATTTTTATTATATTTCTATAAGAAAAGTGATTTATATGTTTACTTTATTTTTAATAAAGTAGATTTTATTTTATCGCCTATCACCATTAAATCAATCATCGCACCACTTATTCAATGGTGATAAAGATAAAATAATGACTACTCAAAACAAACATATAATTTGCCTAAAACATTTATGGGTTGTTGAAATTAAATTTATAGTTAATAATTAATAAAAAATAAAGTTTTCTTATATAATATAAAGTACGAAATAGTTATTTAAAAAAATAATCATTTTAATAAATTTTTTATTAATTTTAATAAAATTACTAAATAATAATCTAATAAAAAGGATAGAGTAAAAAAGCACAAACATAAAATCATGTGAGCTAAAAAAAGATTCCAACTTAACTTTCAAAATCTTGTTCTATTTATTTATTAGGAAAAATATAGAAATAGTTTGATGGATTCAGTTTTTTGATGAAATTCTTTTAAATGAATTTAAACTAAAGATTTCGATGATTACCCTTTTTCAAACTTTGCAAAAGCGTCACTTAACTTTTTTCCCCATTCTCAATATTAAACAATAATTATAGATTACAGTTATTATTAGTGTTGTAGGTGCTATTATTTGAGTACTTAATTGCAATAAAGGTAGTAAAACTAAATTGAAATGCACGTGATACAATGGTCTTAAATACATGCATATAAAAGCTGTTCTAAAAACTTTTATAGTAATAAAATTATTTATATTTTACGTACAGAAATACGTGTTCTGCAGGAGCAGCATAAGTTCTATAATTTCCACCAATAGAGAATTTATACATATATATTGGAATAAAATATATTCTAAAAAAATTTCATAAAATACATCAATGTTATCTTGGGAGTGTAAAATGTTATACAAATAATTTTGATTATTATTACTCATCTACTTATAATAGGGATAATAATTTTAATTATATAATTTCTTAAATCCTATAGTAATACTTATGACTAATGAACTGAATTTTACAGGTGAAAAATCATTAATGCCATTATAATTAGAGAGTGCAGAGAAACAATTCTGTTGGTACCGTATAATTTGTGACTCGTCAACATATTGGTTCTGGCCTTTGACTGAATTCTACAAATTGGTTCTGCTCAATTTTATTGTCTTTTTTGAAAGAATTAAAAAACAATAAATTTAGTCTAAAATTTGTGGCAGTTTCTTCTTTGCATGATTCATTGTTAGGCCCAATAATAGATCACGAGAAAAAATAATATCAGCAGAATAAGAGACACGCAGATTTTTACGTGGAAACCCCAAATGAATTAGGGAAAAACCACGGGACCAACTCCGAATAATTCTTCCACTATAAAATAATAGTAGGTACACCAAGAGATTACAAAATAGTGGCACTCAAGTGTTTCCCATAACCTCACTATTTTCTCTCTTATCCAGCTCTTAGAAACCCTTTTCCTAAGACTCTCTGCACAGATTACATTTTTATCTGTGTTTCTTCTCTATTACTTTCTGTATTGGTCTGCTCTTCAAATGAGCAAAACCCTCCTCTATTTATAGGAGATTCAAAACGCGTATGGCCGAATTATGTACAGTAAATTTACTGTGCACTTTTTGAAAATATTTCTTGCCGACCTGCCTCCTTTTTTTTGAATTTTTTTAATTAAACAGTGGGTCCCACAATAAGAGGGACACCACTCAACAAATCTCCCCCTCCCGACTACATTGTGGGACTCTCCATCCCGGTTGCTTCAATGCACTGGTCGAGCTTTTCTTTTGGTACAACCTTTGTCAGCATATCAGCAGCATTATTGTTTGTATGAATCTTCTGCAACTTGAACTCTTTTTCTTCAATGGCAAGTCTGAGCCAATGATATCTTACATCAATATGTTTCGTCCGTGCATGATACATAGTATTTTTGCCCAAGTCTAGTGCACTTTGACTATCACAATAAACTATGTAGTCTTCTTGTTGCACACCCAATTCTTCAAAGAATCGCTTTAACCAAAGCATTTCCTTTCCTGCTTCTGTTGCTGCAACGTACTCTGCTTCAGTTGTTGATAATGAAACACACTTTTGTAACCGTGACTGCCATGAAATAGCTCCCCCTGAGAATGTAAATAAGTAACCTGATGTAGATTTTCTTTCATCAAGGTCACCAGCCATATCTGCATCTGTGTAACCAACAAGTGCTGGCTTTCCACCTCCAAATGTTAAACATAACTTTGAAGTTCCTCTCAGGTATCTAAAGATCCATTTAACTGCTTCCCAATGTGTCTTCTGGGGATTTGACAGAAATCGACTCACAACTCCAACTGCATGAGCGATGTCTGGTCTCGTACACACCATTGCATACATCAAACTTCCGACCGCTGAAGAATATGGAACATTTAACATATCTTCTCTATTTTTCTCTATTGAAGGGTAGGATTTCTTACTCAACTTGAAATGAGCGGCAAGTGGAGTGCTAACTGGTTTAGCATTCTTCATATTGAACCTTTCTAGTACCCGTTCAATATATTTTTCTTGCGATAACCACAGCCTGCTGGACCTTCGATCTCGGGTAATCTCCATTCCAAGAATTCGCCTTGCCGGTCCCAAATCTTTCATGTCAAACGCCTTAGACAAATCACACTTCAACTTACTAATCATTTTGGCATCTGGCCCAACGACTAGCATATCATCAACATATAAGAGAAGAATGATAAATTTTCCATCAGGGAATTTCTAGACATATACACATGGATCAGCTTCTGTCCTCTTGTATCCTTGATTCACCATGAAGGAATCAAACTTTTTATACTATTGCCGCGGGGCTTGTTTTAGCCCATACAAACTTTTCTTCAGGCGACACACCATGTCCTCCTTTCCCTTGACCTTGAAACCTTCTGGTTGTTCCATATAAATTTCTTCTTCTAAATCCCCATGCAAGAACGCGGTCTTTACATCAAGCTGTTCTAACTCAAGGTTCAAGCTGGCTACAAGACCTAGCACAACTCGAATGGAACTCATTTTCACAACTGGTGAAAAAATCTCGTCAAAGTCGATACCTTTCTTTTGAGTAAAACCTTTGACAACCAATCGAGCTTTGAATCTCACTAGGTTTCCATCATCTTTCTTCAGCTTGTATACCCATTTGTTCTTGAGTGTTCTCTTCCCTTTAGGAAGTTTTACCAGCTGGTACGTGTCATTCTTCTTTAAAGAATTCATCTCCTCCTGCATGGCCTTCATCCAACAATCTTTATCTTTACAAGATTGCACATCTTGGAAGCTTTCAGGCTCCCCCTCATCAGTGATTAAAATATAATCAGAACTGGAGTATTTTGTAGATGGTTGGCGTTCTCTGATTGACCTCCTTAATTGAGGTTCTTCTTCTGGTAGAATGGGGTTCTCTGGCTCCCCCTGCTCAATACCCTCTTTATTCATATCTTCATCTACAATCGTATCTTGATCCCTCACAACTTGCTCTTCTTCTCCATCTTGTTCTGATTGATGCATTCTTCTTTCTGTGGCATCATTTGATAGAATGCTCTCTGGTGTAATATCGATAACACCGTCACTCGTAGATCTTTCGCCGATGATATCATTCTCATGAAATACAACATCTCGGCTCCGTACAATTTTCTTTTTCACTGGATCCCATAATCTGTAGCCAAACTCTTCATCGCCATAACCGACAAAAGTGCAAGGAACTAATTTATCATCAAGCTTTAGCCTTTGCTCTTTAGGAACATGCATAAATGCCTTGCAGCCAAATACCCTCAAGTGAGAGTATGAGATATTTCTTCGTGTCTAGACCCTCTCTGGAATATCAAAATCCAAAGGTGCTGAAGGTAGTCGGTTGATAAGATAGACAACAGTATTGACAGCTTCTCCCCAAAATGACTTAGGTAAGGTAGCCATTTTGAGCATGGATATAACTCTTTCGACAATGGTACGATTCATTCGTTCAGCAACACCATTGTGTTGAGGTGTACCAGGAACTGTCTTTTCATGCCTGATACCATGTTGACTACAGTAATCCTTGAACTCCTTGGAGATATACTCACCACCATTATCTGTGCGTAAACACTTCAATGGCACTCCAGTCTCCCTTTCCACCATTGCATGGAATTGCTGAAAGTGCTTGAATACTTCATCCTTTGTGCGCAGCAAATAAATCCATGTCTTCCTTGAAAAATCATCAATAAAGGTAAGAAAGTATCTTCTTCCTCCAATGGATTATGTATCCATGGGACCACAAACGTCAGAGTGTACCAACTCTAACTTATTATTTCTTCTTCTAGAGCTTTTCTGAAATGAAACTCGATGTTGCTTCCCAAATAAACAGTGATCACACGGGTTAATTTTTCCTTTGGCTAATGGGATGAGGGACTTCTTAGCCAATATATTCAACCCTTTCTCACTAATATGCGCCAGTCGCCTATGCCACAAATTTGGTGAAGCATCATCTCCAACTGTATTCAGTTGACCCGCACATACTATTGCTTGTGTTTTGTATAGCGAGCAACACAATCTTCCTTTCGCCACCACCAACGATCCTTTGGTGAGTTTCCAATTTCCATCGCCTGTATGATTGTGATAACCTTCCTTGTCCAATACACTAACAGACAACAAGTTCAACCGAAGATCTGGAACGTGTCGCACATTTTTAAGTGTTAATGTGCATCCGACACTTGTCTTCACGCAGATATCGCCGATTCCCACCATTTGCGACACACTATTATTTCCCATTTTAATAGTACCATAATCGCCCGCTTTATAGGTTGAGAAGTATTCCCTTTTTGGAACACAGTGGTATGAGGCACCATAATCCACAATCCACTCGGTATCTGCATCTCCAACATGACAACAATCTGCATCATGAGATACTAAAGCCACCTCTCCATCTTCTATTGTGACTGCAGCAGATGTGTTTTTGTCATCATCATGACTTCGGTTTGCATTCTCTTGTTTAAGGAAACGGCAGTTCCTTTTGAGATGACCCTGCTTTCCACAGTGGTAGCATGACCTCTTCTCTCTAGACTTGGATCTATCTTTCGATTTTCCATTCACACGACCTCTACTCTTGCTTCGGCCCCTATTCTCTGTGACAAGGGCTTGTGAACTGGTACTGGCAACTTCCCTTCTATGAAGCTCTACATTAAGTAGACTATTCTTTACCATAGACATTGTTACCACACCATTTGGAGCTGAGTTACTCAGTGATACAACAAGAGTATCCCAGCTATCTGGTAGAGTTCCCATCAAAAGACATGCTTGCATCTCATCATCCAAGGACATACCGGTGACTGCTAACTCACTTATGAATCCTTCAAAGTCGTTCAGGTGTTGTGTGATTGATCGTCCCTCTGTCAGTTTCAAGTTCATGACTTTGCGAATCATGAACACTTTTCCTTGAGCATTTTTAGCCTCGTACATATCCTCTAGCTTCTTCCAGAGAACTTTGGGATCTGTTTCATTCCTTACGTGGTTGTACAGGCTAGCATCTATCCATTGGCGTATCGTACCCAATGTCTGCTTCTTCAACTTTATCCACTGCTGATCTTTCATATCCTCCGGCTTTGCGTCGTCACCCTCAATTGGATCGTACAAATCTTTGCAATTGAGGTAGTCCTCCATTCTGGATTTCCACATTGAATAATTTGTATCCGTCAATTTCATCATTACACCGCCATTCGCCATGTCGAAACTTTAAAAATGGCAAAATTTTACTATTTACGAATTTCACTATTCACATAAATAGTGAATGTATATGTGAATAGTACCGTATACCCAAATAATACTTGTATATTGGAATAGTAATAGTATGCCCGTATACTTACATAATACTATTCATCAAAGATGGCCGAATATGAATAGTTATTATATATGAATACTATTACTCAAGTTACTATTTTACTATTCATCCAAATTGCCTATGTGCGACGGTTTTTCGAACGGATTGCGCCACCGGATTCCCCGTAATTTTCTTGTCGTCGTGGTATATTTATTTTTGAAAAATATATCCACGGATTTTACTGATAAAACAACCTTCGGCTCTGATACCATTTGTTAGGCCCAATAATAGATCACGAGAAAAAATAATATCAGCAGAATAAGAGACACGCAGATTTTTACGTGGAAACCCCAAATGAATTAGGGAAAAATCACGGGACCAACTCCGAATAATTCTTCCACTATAAAATAATAGTAGGTACACCAAGAGATTGCAAAATAGTGGCACTCAAGTGTTTCTCATAACCTCACTATTTTCTCTCTTATCCAGCTCTTAGGAACCCTTTTCCTAAGACTCTCTGCACAGATTACATTTTTATCTGTGTTTTTTCTCTATTACTTTCTGTATTGGTCTGCTCTTCAAATGAGCAAAACCCTCCTCTATTTATAGGAGATTCAAAACGCGTATGGCTGCCGACCTGCCTCCTTTTTTAAATTTTTTTTTTATTAAACAGTGGGTCCCACAATAAAAGGACACCACTCAACATTCATGATACTAATAAGCATATTAAGTTAAATAAGCAAGATATAAATAGTTTATTCATAAAAACTATAAATATATTAAACATCAAATTGATAGAGCTCGTGCATTACGTAGATTGATAGAGATTCAACGGTTTGGTGTAACGTTGTGTGAACTTTTTCAGGGCATGTGATGGCTTGATATATAAAAGCCCCGTAAATTAGCTCCATTTTTTTTTGTTGTGTATTAAAATAAGATTTTAACAATAGCTAAAATACATTTAGGTATATAAACTTCAAACATTTATTGTATTAATTTATCGATTTACCATTTTATTTCAGATATGAAGACTTTTTAACTGTTTACTGTATAATAACTAAATAATATTATAAATATATAAATTTAATATTATTTAATGTTAAGTTTAATATTATACATGAAACATAATTAATTGATATGCTAATTTTTATATTATTATTTTAGTTAGTGAACAAAATAAATTAGCCCACTCATGAATAAATAAATAAATGGTTCATGAAAAAACAAATGCCACGTGTTGTAAGCAATTTGTGTAAACATAAGTACTAAATAATTGAGCTTGAACATAAATTTTGAGTTGAATCCGACTTCAAATTCGTTAAAATTTAGCAAACTAAGCTTAAATATAAAAAGGCTTAATATATCATTTATCATCTGAATTTGGCACGATAAGTTAGATGCGATTATAAATTTTTAAAAATTTTAACTTGCCCCCTGAATTTGATAAAAGTGAACCGATTTGCCCCCTAAACTTAGAAAAAGTACACCAGTTTACCCTGCAACACCATGTGTCAGATTCTAATAGGTTTGACTTTTCAAAAATGTCATTTTCTGATTTTTCGCCTCCAATCGGAAGCTGACATGCCGCAATGATGGGACAAACTGATATACTTTTACCAACTTTAAGGGATAAACTAATTTATTTTTACTAAATTCATGCAGTAAATTAAAACATTTAAAATTTTAAGGTAACATATAATTTTTTATAGCACGTTTGATGTATTTCACCAATATAAAAAAATTGAATTGGCTCGTTGCCACCTTAACCTAAGCTATAGTAACGGAGGAGTACCTTGTATTTTAAATAAGTTAAGAACATGATTATGTCATTGAAATTATATGAGATTTATGAAGAGAATCATTTATATCGTTATTAGCTGGCATTTAATGGTAAATTATTATTTTGTGAGTTGTGATTGACGCACAATTTCATCAACGAGATTATAATAATAATAATAATAAAAATCTTATCTCACTTTATCTGAATATAAACTTAAATTTACAATCTTTAATATCACAGCTTTAATGCTCAAACAATAAACAAGCCTTTGCTACGGACAATATCATCAATTAGAATTCTCAAATCACATCAAATATTATCTTGTGATTCTGCTCCTTAATGTTAGCTGTTGTCCATTGCTCTACCTTAAAATTGTACTTAATATATGCTTACTTTTGAATTCTTCTTAATATTTTTTTAAGTTTAGATATTATGGTATTAGATTTATGCATTATAATCCAATATTTTATTAGATTATAAACTAATAATGACATTCCCTCAACCAATTTTTGACTTTCGTTCAATTATGTAGATTGACCAAAATTCTGTTAGCTAAAATAACAATCTTACATGCATTTTTACCAAATTAATATTCTTTATTAAATTAGGAGATACCCACTAAACACACAAAAAAATTCAGAAAATATTGTTCAGTTACATATTTTTTTTTATGAGTGTTAATGAAAGAGTATTTATATATTCTCTCATCTTAATTAAATACTCACTCATCAATATTTAATCGTTGGATTAGAGAAGGGTATTAAATACCTGATACCATATATAAAAACTCGTAATAAGAGATAGTTTGCCAATTTTATAGATTATAGAGTTTAGAGCCACAACCCCATATAATTTGGATTCAAGGTGAGTTTTATATTTTGTTTTAGAAAGACATTTTTGAACTTGTCAATCAAGAGTTACTTTCTTTTTCAGGGTCAATTTGAGAACTAAGGTTGATACAAATATATTTGATGTCCTAAGAGACTTGTTTTTTTTTTCTGTCTTTTCAAACACTCACTTAAACAAAAATTATAATTATCTAAATCCAAAAGCTTTCTTCTTTTATATGTACATTTTTTTTGAGTCCAAAATATTTCTTTTTATTCGGAGTTAGTCGTAGTTAAGGCTCTCCACCCCTCCTAATAAGTGTATTTAGTGGGATTCAAACTTTATTCACCTCCAACTTGCTCAGCCTTCATTACGAATTAAGCTACACCTTATTAGTCTTTTATATGTACATTTACAGTCTATTAAACTTAACACCAGACGCTAAATGATACTTAAACACTCAAATTTTTTTGTTTTCGAGTTGAATTTGGCAAAAGTTCCCTAATTTGCTGTTATTGTTGATATGACGACTTTTTATTTGTGATATATATATTTATGGTATTTGGTTTATTCAAGTTGAAAGTCAGTTATGTCCCTTCCAAACTCCTAGTTTTAAGAACCACAAGGGGAATAGGATGAGAGTTCAATCTAGGTCATTTCTTTTAGAATAAAATTCAAATTGATTCACTTCAATCCTACACAAATATATATCCACTCTAAGCTAGTCTTACGCAAATTATTTGCTCTGAAACTTTTTTTAGAAATAAAAACATTAAATTTTTTTAGGTACCTGGGGCCCGAATTCAAAGTCCTAATCTAGTGCTTATTTGCTCTGAAACTGGTTACCCTGTAACTTCCTAACTGGAGTCCAACACTCAACTTTCTTAAATAGGAGCAATTGTTTATGTTCCATAATTAGTTTGCTTTTACAAGCAAATATAAATAACATTAAATAAGGGTAATCTTCCTTTAACTATACAAGTAATGTAAGTAGTGTTGTGTATACAAATGCATGCATCTCTACAACTTGCATTGCATGCAAAAGAATTATTTTGCCTCAACTGAAGTTTATACAATTTCACTTACTATAAAAATCAACAACAAACAACATCTATTCTTGTATATTTGTGAAACCGATTTCGACTTTCCTGGGAATTAAGATCATATCATCTTCTCGAATTTATCAAGCTTCTTCACCCTTTGCATCGACCTTATTAATAATGTCAAGAATACTCCTGCAATTTTTTGAATAACTTTTTAGCTCGGGTACATTTTTAACATAAATCAAAAGTTTGGGATTTCACCAAATCAAATTTTAGAAGGCAATTCAGCAACCGCAAGGGCCAAAACATAATTTGTCAAATTTCCTAAGTTTATTTGTAGTAGTAGTAGTATCAATTTCATTTCTTTTCTGAAAAGAAAAAAAATCACCTGCACCAAGGAAAGATCCATTTGCAATAGCTTGACTGCCTTGACTGGTAAAAGTAACCCCGAGATTTAGTAAGGTGCCCCCTAACACTGTGTACATGGTTGCCATTTGTAGTATTGTTGCCTTCCTTGCTGCTCTTTCAGACTGGTATGAAAGTTCAACCACGTGTCAAAACCGAAAAAAGTATGAATAAGCACAGATTTTCAAGGTGTGTTTGGAAACAATTCCATACGAAAATGAAAAAGAATTGAATTGAATTCACTTGATCAATTTTTTCTAACAAATTCTTTGTTTGGAACCTTCATTCATATTAGAGAATTCAATTGATTGGTAATAAACTTATTTAACATTTTGGAAAAATTACCTCAAGCACACGAACTCGAAGTTTTAAATCTCCTGCTTCAAGTTGTTTAACAAACTCTTCTATCCGCTGAACTCTAGACGGCATGGACAAGGTCGAACTTCTGGCCTGAAACAAAATGCGACTTTTTTGAATCTACATTCGGTTGGATTATTATAAACAGGACGTAGAAATGTAATTAATAATGGCAATACATCATTAGCTTGTTTTCTGATTTCTTCTACTAGTTGAGTTCCTGTACGCTGTGCAGTTCTTGTATCCAAAAGTTCCTGCAAGTGGGACAAAACATATGCAAATCGAAAAAGGGCCAAGAGGGAAAGACTAATTAATCTGACTTGGTTGGGAAGAAGAGGAAACCTGTGCATAAGGGGCAGCAATCTTCACAAATGAAAAGTCGGGATTCAGAACGTAGCCGATACCTATAACCAAAAAAAATTTAGGAAAAGAAAAATAAGTGGATGTCGACGGAACATTACTTATCGGTTCTAAGAGTCAAAAGGAGAGAGAGAGGAACCTTCAAGTGTTGAAAATGCTCTGAGAACAAATGTAAAGGTTGATGGAAATCGAAAAGGTTGATCTTGAGCTATTGCAAATAAATCCTGCACAAATAACAGCCACTTAATGAAACTAACAATGTAGAACATAACAAAACTACCTAAACAGACATTAATGATTCCAAACAGTCCAATCAAAACTGATTTAAAAGGTTACTTATTTTCTCCCTGAATTGGCCATTTTGATAACTTTTTAAGGAGATACAAAGAAAATGGATAACATATGATAAGGAAGTGAGGTTTCTTTTGTTTTGACGGACAGGCGACAACAGAAAGAAAGCTGATTTTCCTCTCTCAGGCCTAACAAGGCTGATTCACACAAGCAGTATTCTGTTGTTTTTACCCCATCTCGCCTTTTTATTTACACATTTCATTGTTAAGGGTTCATTAATCTAATAACATCTAACATGGTACTAAATCATTGAAGAGGTTTCTTACCTCTCCAATTGCAGCAAGAGTCTGCTCCTGATCGGGACTCTGGTTCAATAAATTATCCAAGAAGAATTGCACAGATCTTCTCACCTTGGGAAAAGCCAAAATAGTACTTTACTTTTTAACGAGTACTTTAATGTCAATTTTTTTTTGATGGAATTTAATATCAATTATTGAGCAAGCATTTTCAATTATTTAGATCTATATGAAATTTACATACTGCTGACAAATCTCCAGTGGGCTGAAGTGCTCCAAGATCTATGAGGCTTTGCATAACCTGCAAGGCAAATGCTTGACAATTAGACAAATAAATTAAGAGCGAAAAGTTTATTGTCAAATATCTCTTGATCACTTAATTGTGACATTTGCATCTTTCTCAAGTTAGGGGCCAAATACATATTTACCCGCCTAAACTTGGTCCAAATGGCATACTGCCCCCCTGAACTTCGCAAAAAGTGCACCAATTTGCTCCCTGAAATGACACGTGTCAATTTCTGAGTGGTTTGACTTTTCAAAATTTGTTATTTTCCTGATTTTTCTCTATCCAATCAGAAGCAAACACGTGACGTTCATGGAGCATACTAATGCACTTTTACCAAACTCAGAGGGCTAAGAGAAACTTTGAAAAGTTCAGGTGAGCAGTATATTATCTGGAACAAGTTCAAGCGAGTAAAGATGTATATAGCCCAAGTTAAACGTTCATGTCTTTCAACAATTTAACACCAAATTAAGAATTTTAGCCTTAGTAGTAGTCTGTTCTTAGTTGACAAATGAACAGAAGAGTATCAGGACAAGAGATTGAACCTTTTTTGCATCTTTCTCATAAACTGCATAAAAAAGATCGAGCAATCTCTGACGAGTAAAGGATTTGATGTCTCCCATCATTCCAAAGTCATAATAGATGATAGCTTCATCCACATCAACAGCGAGATTTCCAGGATGAGGGTCCGCATGAAAGAAACCGGTTCTCAAAATCTGAATTTCATTTTATAAATTCAAAATTTGTCAAATGGTTATACAAATAAAAGAGCAGATAGAAATTAATAGTGTTTACAAGTCATCTGCTTGCATAGTTGCTGTACACCTGAATCAAGTATGCCTCAATTGCTCGTGATGCTATTCTAGAACGATTAAATCCCTTTGAGTCTAGAACATCTAACTGAGTTATCTTAACACCTACAAAAAGGTTCATAAAGTCAAAAAAAATATTATTTCTAACACGGTGAGATAATACAAAGTAAACGGACACATTAGTTTCGGTAGAAACCTGGTACATATTCCAACGTTAGAACCTTTGTGGCTGTATAATCCCAAAATACCAGCTACAAGGGACAGAATTATAAGAGTATGAAACAAAATATAAATTCACAATTACAGACATCAAAAGAATTCAGTGGAAAAGTTAGAAGAAAGAAACATACGGGTACTCGAACCCACTTTATATTCCGAAAATCTCTGCGAAATCTGTCAGCATTTTTTCCTTCATTTATATAATCAATCTCTTCATACAAAATCCTGCAATACACACAGATGGCCAGATGAATAGAAAGAAACGGAAACCGTTTTGTTAAACGCATCTATTTCATAAGGTTAAAATCTCGTTAACAACAAACAAGTCTTAAACTTACTTGGAACATTCATCGTATATGCCAATCCAATCTCTAGATGGACCACCAAAAGTTTCACTTTTCTGAAAATATTCTGCAACTAGCTTCAGATTACCTGCAGTGAATTTGACAGCAAAGCTCAGAATCCATGGATAATATGCATGAAAATATATAAACTATATGAACATGATTACGAGAAAGATGAGTATAGCATACAATGGTTTTCAGTGAATCAAATTTAGCTCAACAATACAAAAATAGAAAAACATTAAACATCTAAATGAAGACATCAGTCCAACACCATTAACCCTTATCACTATCTTTCTAGTATTTCAAAACCCAAAAGTTTTTCACTTCAACTCATTAATGACTAAAATGACAGTAGTAACAGACTCTATGCAAGCTACAAGTAGTAGCAAACTTTGAAATTCCTGAAAAATCAGCAAGCTCACAAAGACCTTCGTGTTGAATTGATACATCGATAAACAAAATGGAAAAAGAAACAAAAGACGAAAAAATTAAACTTCATATTTTGTGTAAATTAAGATGGTAATAGTTATATATTACTCACGCAGGTCAATGTCGAATAGCCTCTTAAGACCAG
Organism: Euphorbia pulcherrima; assembly: GCA_947683365.1. Taxonomy (NCBI): domain Eukaryota; kingdom Viridiplantae; phylum Streptophyta; class Magnoliopsida; order Malpighiales; family Euphorbiaceae; genus Euphorbia; species Euphorbia pulcherrima. The sequence continues at coordinate 76,759,896 of CANTUS010000001.1, read as the reverse complement.
GCCTTTGGACTTTCACTGCTACTTTTTCTCCATTATGCAAAATAGCTCTGTGGACCTAAACACACAATACAGATTCAATCAGCTGCTTTAGTTGCATACCATAAAGCATATTCTGCAATTTATTCAATATTAACCACACCTTTTTTCAACTTATCTTCTAAATTTATAAAAGAAAGAAATTGAAAGGATAGTATCTCTGTTTCCGATATAGCAACATTTCGGGGAAACTATGATTTGAATAAAACTGAAACTTTCTAACATTAAATTACATAAAAAGTAAAAACTGGGAATAAATGAAACACCTGACCAAGACTAGCCGCAGCAATCGGTTGATCCTCAAACTCCTTGAACAACATGTCAATAGGCGCTCCCAATTCACTCTCGATAAAGTTTCTCGATCTTTTTGCTGAAAAAGCAGGGACTCTGTCCTGGATCATATATAAGTTGACTTCCATTTAATCCCAAATAACAAATCAACAAAAATTAAGCTGATGTTATTACAATTGAACCATTCTTAAGAGATACCTGCAATTTGGCAAGCTCATCCACAAACTCTTTCGGAAATAAATCCGACCTAGTTGAAGATAACTGTCCAAGTTTGATAAAAGTTGGGCCTAGCTGCAATACACGCTCCCTTAGCCATGAAGCAGTTTTTCTCCTTCGAATTTTCTAAACAAAAGAGAACAGCACATAAGAACAACACAGAAGTATCCAAAAAAAAAAAAAATAGAATTCAGGCATAAATCTCACCTGCTTATCTTCGGAAAATCCACCGATATAAGCCCATTTTGCATTGTCTAATAGAACACGAGCACGTAAAGAAAGAACAGAAGACCAAACATCAACAGTCCTCTGCCAATTGTTATAATTCTCATTAGCCCAGCTGAAACCTTCATCAGTAGGCAAAACCCTAAATTCCTCCAATGGTGGAAGTTTGTCTGTTTGCCTAGCTCTCGATGTCTTAACAATAGCAGCATTGGAATCTCTCACAACTATACTTGCTCCATTAGCAACCTGCTTCGTACCATTAGGCTTAATTTCCTTAGCTACCTGCTTAGTACCATTCACTGTCTTCACTTCTTTACCATTTGGCAGTGTTCGTTTTCTAACCTCGCTAGCAGGCACCATTTTAATCGCTCTCCCGTTGCCATTGGTACCGAATTTCGAGGTATGTGATTCGGTTTGTCGCATTTCTACTCTAAACCTCTTGTGGGAAATGCATATTTGGCTTTCAATTCCAAATGGATTTGAAATTGAGCCTGATAAACTCAGTTTATCCAATGTCCTTCCTTGATTCATCATATCGTTATGGCAATAACAGCTGTTTGAAGCCAGTATTGCCGCCATTCTGGCAAATGGAAACACCACAAATTGTTCTTAAGCACTAATTCGGCGATAAACAATGAAACACAAAAATCAAAAGTTAAAAAAATAAAAATCAAACACATAACAGAGTAAAATCAAATCAAGTCAACTCAAGTAGTATAAGAATCTGATAAATTAGTCAACAACAAAGATTGAATTAGGAAAACCCAGATGGGAAAGAAGAAAATAGTACTTACCAGTTAGCAGCAGGACAAAGATTAAAGAACCAGAATAATTGCTGGAGAGAACAATTGCAATAACAAATTAGTGATAAATGGGTGGTTAAGAAGTATTATTTAATGGGTTTTATTGTTAAAAAGGAATCAAATTAATCAGTTGAGAGGTGATGAGTGAACAAACTAGCGTGTAGTGGTTTCCAATTTCATGCTTCTAAGGCACTGTCAGGTTTTAACGACAAATTGAAAATGGAGAAAGTTCAAGGACCACAAAAATTCAAGGTTGTTAACTTGTTGTGCTACGTTACTGTGTTTTCCCCCTTAGAAGTTGGGCCACAAATGTTGGACCTCGGCTTTAAATATGCCTAAATTTTGCTATGACATTGAGCCACAATAATTGTACTTCCCCTGGATATGCTTAGATATTTTGCCAAATGGAGTGGTTCATAAAAAAAAGTTGTCAAATGGAGTCGGAAGTTTAAAATTTTATACCACCGTTAGTTTTCTTTCTTTTTCCATTTTCTTTTCTGAGATATTAACACTCGATCAAAAATAGTCAATTTTCAATTTCTGGCAGACTCAACTCTTTTGTTCAATGTTTGACGGTTTCTGTTTTTATTTAATGTTATTAAAATCATACCGAATGTCATATTGATGAAGATTTTAGTGTGCGGTATTATTAGTACCATTGGAATAATTAGTGATTTTTTCGGACATTATAACTGTTAGAAAGGAAAGAATGCAGTAATTTAGAATGAAATTTTGCTAGAAAGGAAAGAATAAATTGATTTGGAATGAGATTTATTAGTCATCAATTCCCAATCAAATATGGAAGATTTGAGAAAAGAAATATGGAAGCCTCATTATTTCTTTTCAATGTCTTTCCTTATGTAGTGATTATTTACCTTGTATATGCCTTTGTATTCTACTATAAAAGCCAGTATAAAGCTATTGAAATAATACACCAAAATAAAAAAAGCAATTCCCCCATTTCTCTTGTCTCAATTTCTCTTATTTTCTCTTATTTTTTATTTATGTAATTTAAAACATGGTATCAGAGCGTGTTTCGGTCTTAAGGCCATAAGGAGTGCTTACCGTATACTCGGCAGAGGACTAGTAATTTCTAGCAAGAAAACATTGGCAATGACAAGCAAGAAAACATTAGCAATGACAGCACAAGATCAACGGAAATCAGGCCAAGTCGGAAAAGGCAACAATGACCAAGGAATTTCATAAACCAAAAAGTTTTTCATGGATTTTCGATTATGGTGCCACTGACACTATGAATCTTGATTTCAATGATATCGAAGTTCAAACCAAGCCCTTCAAAAACACATGTTATAGCGGCAAATGGGAAAATAACACCTGTAAATGGTGATGGGTCAATTGATATATCCCCAACTTTGAAATTATCAAATTGTCTCTATGTCCCGTCACTATCACATAAATTGTAATCCATTAGTCATGTTACAAAAGAGCTCAATTGTACTGTACTAATGCACCCAACTTTCTGTGTACTGCAAGATATCAGGATGGAAAAAATTATTGGACGTGGCACTGAACGCCAAGGATTGTACTACGTGGATGAAGTTGCCCAGCACAGTGCTGCTATGCTTGCCCATGGAACTACAGATAGGGAAGTTTGGCTTTGGCACCAGAGATTGGGACATCCATCCACGGGTTATTTACATCTTCTATTCTCTAAGCTTTTTAACTCGAGCGATAAATTACATTGTAAAACATTTGTTATGGCTAAAAGTCATCGAAAAACCTTTAGACCAAATAATGGCAGAGTTGCATCACCATTTGACTTAGTTCATTCAGATGTATGGGGTCCATCACCTGTTGTGGGTGGCTATGGATTTAGATATTTTCTCCTTTTTATTGATGATTGTACTCGTTTGTCGTGGATATTTTTCTTGAAAAACAAATTAGAAGTCATGGAGAAATTTATCCACTTTTACACAATGATTCAAACCCAATTCAAAAGAACCATTCGAATAATACGATCTGATAATTGGGTCCAACCAAGACTCTCAACCTACAAACACCAGCCCAAATCCTAGCCAAATTTACCGATATATCCCCAACCTTTGACCCTTCAACCAAGAATTTTTTGTTGTTCAGTTTTTGTCCATATTCCCAAAACAAAGTGAACCAAACTTGACCCATGTGTAGAAAAATGTGTTTTTGTCGGATATGAAAGTAATAAAAAAGGGTACAGATGTTATAATCGTAAGACACATCATATGTGCACCACACTAAACTGCGATTTCCTTGAAACTGAGTATTTTTACCACACTCAACTTAGTGGTTAAGCGGAGAGCAGAGATACAGAGACACTTAGTTGGCTTTCTAGAACTGTAATTTTAGAAGAAGTGGAGATAAAAAAGGACAGTACTGTTGGGCATACTTCAGATACTTTTGTACAATATGAGGAGCTTAGTATCTCAGAAAGTAATCATCCCAACCTGGTATCTGAGGTGAAGAATCTGACTTTGAAACTTCTCCCATTTCTATTTCGACTGATCATGGTGAATATAGAGTTATGGGAGAACAGGTGATAGAATAGGAGATAGAGAGGGAGAAAGTATTTGCACTACCTCCAAGGCGTAACAGAGGAGTTCCTCCTGATAGATATTCCCAAGAGAAAGAAGCTAGGAGATTAAGATATCTAATAGCTAACATTGCAAGGGGGAGTTTGTTTATAGAGGCTAAAGACTTCATTACAGCTTTGTGTAAGGAAGAGATTCCAACCACGGTCGAACATGTTTTGGCATCAGACAAGTGGACTAATGATGGATGAGATGAATGCCCTCGTAAAAAGCAATAATTGGGAGAAATGTACTCTACCCATAGGAAAGAAACCGGTTGGTTGTCGCTGGGTCTTTACTGTGAAACATAAACCAGATGGCTCAATTGAGAGATACAAAGCACGGTTGGTAGCAAAGGGATATACTTAGACCTATGGCATCGACTACTCAGAAACTTTCTCACCCGTCGTAAAAATTGATAAGATTAGGGTACTGTTCTCGATAGCAGCAAATAAAGAATGGCCACTTCATCAATTTGATGTCAAGAATGCCTTTTTGTATGGAGACTTGAAGGAAGAAGTCTATATGGAAGCTCCACCAGGTTTTTAAAAGGAATTCAAGAAAGAGGAAGTTTGTAGGCTGAAGAAATCTCTCTATGGGCTAAAGCAATCCCCCAGAGCTTGGTTTGGGAGATTCGCAGTAACAATGAGAAAGTATGGGTTCACGCAAAGCAATTCCAACCATACCCTTTTCCTTAAATGAAGGGGTAAACTTGTAACCTGTTTGATTATCTATATTGATGACATGATCATTACAGGTGATGATGTAGAAGAACTTGCCAAGCTTCGAGAAAGCTTGTTCACAGAATTCGAAATGAAAGACTTGGGAAGATTGAAGTACTTCCTTGGAACCAAAGTGCTAAGATCCAAACAAGGAATCTTCGTATGTCAAAAAAAAGTATATCTTGGATTTGCTAGCTGAAAAGGGAATGCTTGACTGCAAACCAATTGATACGACCATATTGGTAAATCATGGGCTTAAGATAGAAGATGGAGCAGAATTAGCCGACAAAGAGAGATACCAACGATTGGTAGGAAAATTGATTTACCTATCACATACTAGGCCAGATATTTCATATGTTGTTAGAGTAGTAAGCCAATTCATGCACCGACCTCGAACAAATCACTTGGAAGCTGTATAGAGGATCGTAAGGTATCTCAAAGGAACAACCAGACATGGAGTTTTATATAGGGACATGGGCATCTAAATATTCTAGGGTACATTGATGCTGATTGGGCAGGAAATGCAGTAGATAGAAGATCAACCTTAGGCCATTTTACTTTTGTAGGAGGTAATTTAGTCACATGGAGAAGTAAGAAACAAAAGGTAGTTGCGTTGTCAAATGTAGAGGCAGAATTTTAAGGAATAGCTTGAGGGTTTAATGGAGATCTTGTGGCTACAAAAGCTACTAACCGAAATTGGTTTTCCACCATTAAGACCTGCGAGATAATGTGTGATAACCAAACAGCCATCCGAATCTCCAAAAATCCAGTGCAACACGATCAAACGGAATATGTAGAGGTTGATCGACATTTCATCAAAGAAAAGATCGAAGCAGAAATTGTAAAACCACCCTTCATAAGATCCGAAGACCAATTAGCAGATATTCTGACAAAGGTTGTAAATGGAAAGGTGTTTAAAGAAGTGTTAGACAAGTTGTGCATTGGAGACCCCACTACTCAACTTGAGGGGGAGTGTTAGAAAGGAAAGAATGCATTAATTTGGAATGGAATTCTGCTAGAAAGGAAAGAATGAATTGAAAATGAGATTTGTTAGTCATCAATTCCCAATCAAATATGGAAGATTTGAGGAAAGAAATATGGAAGTCTCATTATTTCTTTTTAATGTCTTTTCATATGTAATGATTATTTAGATTGTATATGCCTTTATATTCTACTATAAAAGCCAGTGTAAAGCTCTTGAAATAATACACTAAAATAAAAAAAAAGCAATTCCTCCATATCTCTTGTCTCAATTTCTCTTATTTTCTATTTATGTAATTTGAAACAATACTGGTCCTTTGCTACGCTTTTTGAATCTTTTGCCACGCTATTTGGGTCTTTTGCAACGCTTTTGAGTATCGTCATATCCGTTTTAAAAAACCGTACCATAGCCATGGCCGATTTGTGATAAAACTGGCTGAATCGGCCGACACGGTACGATATTGAACTTATTGGGAACCTAACCTCCCATAAAAAAATCCAAATGACTAAGAGTTGACTATTAAAAAACATCCACGAGTTTGATCATATAATTCAGTTGACAAATTTGATCTAGTCATTTCTTACATGTCTAGATGTAGAATTCTTCAAGTTCTAGGGCTTTGTGTGAGACCTGTCTAATTCTGTGGTTACAACAAATATGATCTATTCTGTGTTGAATTTTACATAGACATAATCTATATACTTACCTAAATACTTTTACTCGTATAAAGGTAAGTTTGATATTGCTTTTCCAAACTCATGTGTCTTTCACAAGTTTTCATCAGGATAATAACTCTTAACTTTACGAAAGTAATGTCAAACTGACTCATTTTCTCCTCTTTAAGAGTAAGTGTTATTAGGGTTGAAAGTGAGGTTTAATGGGGCGGGGGATGCATCCCCCATCCCCATCCTCATTAAGGTTTCGGGGAAAAAAAATTTTCATCCCCATTAAGGAATCGGGGAAAAAATTTTCCCCATTTTTTCTATCAGGATTCCCCATTCTCCATCCGGAATCCCCAATTCCTTGTTAAGAATAATAAGTATGAAAAATTTATGTTCAAGTATGCAACACTAAAATTATTTCATATCAATGCTTAAAAAAAATTAATATAAAATATATAATGAATGAAAAAAAAAATTACTCCATAACTAATATTATTTAAAGCAAAAGTACTATTAAATAATTAATAAAAGTCAAATGATATTTGAATATGACTTTTAAACCTTTTATCTTTATTTTATAGCAATATAAACCTTATGAGTCTTATATTCTTATATTTTATTATAATTTATTTATACTTATTTAATTGTTTTTGTGACTTTAAATATTTACACATATTATAAATTTAAACTTATTTAACCTTATTGTAAACTTATTGGGAACCTAACCTCCTATAAAAAAATCCAAATGACTAAGAGTTGACTATTAAAAAAATCCACGAGTTTGATCATATAAGTCAGTTGTTACAACAAATTTGATCTATTCTATGTTGAATTTTACATAGATATAATCTACGTGCATACCCAAATACTTCTACTCGTATAAAGGTAAGTTTGATATTGCTTTCCAAACTCACGTGTCTTTCACACAGTTTTTTATTAGGATAATAACTTTTGACTTTGAGAAAATAATGTCAAACTGACTCATTTTCTCCTCTTTAAGAGTAAGTGTTATTAGGGTTGAAAGTGGAGCTTAATGAGGCGGGGAATGCATCCCCCATCCCATCCCCATTAAGATTTTGGGGAAAAAACATTCTCCATCCATATTAAGAAATTGAGGAAAAATTTTTCCCCGTTTTCCTATCAGGGATTCCCCATTCCCCATTGGGGATCCCTCATTCCCTGTTAAGAATAATAAATATGAACAATTTATGTTCAAGTATGCATAACTAAAATTATTTCATACCAATGCATTGAAAAAAAATAAATATAAAATATATAATGAGTAAAAAAAAATAAAAAAATACTTCATAACTAATATTATTTTAAGTAAAAGTACTACTCAATATTTAGTAAAAGTCAAATGATATTTGAATATCACTTTTAAGCCTTTTGTCTTTATTTTATAATAATATAAACCTTATGACTTTGAATGTTTATACATATTCTTATATTTTATTGTAATTTATTTGTACTTATTTAATTATTTTTATGACTTTGAATGTTTACACATATTGTAAATTTAAATTTATTTAAGCTTATCGGATTCGGGGATTTATATCTCCATTAAGGATTCGGGGAATAAAAAATCTACATCCCCACCCCGTAGGGATTCTAATCAGGGATTCTCTCCCCACTTTCAACCTAAGTGTTATGAACAAATTGCTAATTACTTTGAAGAAAATATTTTTTCACAACTAGGAGTATCAATTGTCGATAACACTAGCTTATTTCTCAAGCTGGCTCGTAAATACATCGAGCGATAGTAGGTATTTTCTTGTAGGTTTTATAGAAATTATGTGAATGCACACTATTGTATATATGCATGTGTTTAAAAAATATCCTAATTTTATTATAATTAAATAGTGGAAGCTGATTCAGCAATTAGTTGTTTGATGTTTGCCTATGTACACATTACTTTAATACAATTGAACCCAATTGCTGTAAAATACTTGAAGTGGTTGGTTTGAGTCATTTTTCATATTATTTGTAGTCAAGTGTGTTTGGAAAGGTGAATTTTGAGGGAATTTAATTCAATTGAATTTATTTTGTCAAATTTCCTTCTTTGGAATAAAAAAAATATTAATAGAATTCAAATCATGTAAGATTTGAATTCTTGTGAATGTATGAAATAGAAATCTTGTCAAAAGTTGCATGATTTCGATAGAATTCATTTGAGCTAAACTTTTGGATATTATTTTTACCATATTATCATTCACATAAGTGAACGACATGTGGCATAAACTATCAAAATTTGAAAAAAAAAACCTTGACAAAACTTATTTTCTTTATTTTTTGGACATTTTATAATTTTTTGAGATCTTTTGATTTTTTACGAAAACTGGCCCCGAAACGTATTTTCACATTTTAGGGCCCTTCCAGAAACATTTTCTAAAAAATTCTTGCACAAAATTTATTTTCTTTATTTTTCAAAATTTTCATAATTTTTTGGGATTTTTTGATTTTTTACGAAAACGAGCTCCGAAACGTATTTTCACATTTTCGGGCCCTTCCAGAAACATTTTCTAAAAAATTCTTGCACCAAATTTATTTTCTTTATTTTTCAGACATTTCATAATTTTTTGGTATTTTTCGATTTTTTATAAAACTAGGCCACGAAACATAATTTCACATTTTCAGGCCATTCCAGAAATATTTTCTAAAAAATCAAAAACATTTTCTAGCCACGTAGGACTGAGATAGCACGGAGGTTCACTTTTTACAAGTTTAGGTACTTCAGAGGTCCACTTGAAAGTTGAGGATATCTAAGGCAAAAATGATCAACTTGGGGGTGTTAAAGAATATTTAGGCTTTAATTAAACATTTAAGAATACTTGTTGCAGAAGGACAATTTTAGAAACAACTTAAAAAAAATTCTTTGAAAATCAATTGAATTCCTTTATGTGCAAGAAGTTTCCAAACAGAGAATTTAAAGTGAGAAAATGAATTATATTGAATTCTATTAAAGAATTCAATTCAATTCTTTTCATTTCCTTCAAAGAATTAATTCCAAACACACCCTATAAGGGTCCAAATCATCGATCTTGCTAATATACCTAACATTTTATGTATATAAAAATTGGGTGGGAACGTGGAACAAGTAAGGGAAACTCATAAATTTCCACCAAATGGCACAAATATTATTTGCACACATGTTTATCCTTTTATATATATATATATATATATATATATATATATATATATATATATAAAACATGCCTTCATTTATGCCTAGTTTTCAATTTGGAAAAGCGATAGAGAATACGTAAAAAATACTCTAGAAGTTTAAGAATATCAATCGACATTTTTATAAGATGTTTCTAGTCGTAACATGTCACCCTCAACAAGTTCACGGCCTATCGAGAAATAAACAAAAAGCGAATGCGAATTTGAGAAGATTGAATTGCTTGACGCGGTTGATGATTTATACGGAGGAGTGGTTGTAGAAGCAATACAAACAATGGATCCACAAACTTTTGATTCTACACTTAGAGCATCTATCTCATCTTGGGAGCACAAGGTATATATAACATATCCCTTGTTAATCTCGAAGTTGTTATCTTATAAACTCTGATTAGTTTCTTAATTATGTTTAGGGGAGCTGTTTGGATCAAAATGCCAATTAAACTCTCTAATCTTGTAGATCCTGCAGTTCAGGTATTTGTAAAAAACCGACTCAACAATAAAATGTACTTAAGAACTACTTTTAGAGATATTGTTAGTGGTAATTTGTGCACGCAGGGTTTAGGTATCATCATGCTGAACCAGCCTGATACTATTCCTATGAATGCTTCACACCGAGTCAGCATTGGAGCTTTTGTAGTCAACAATAACAGACAGGTAGGTATCTCGAGATCTCTTAGATCTCCTTTAATATTAGTTTTTGTTGGTTTTTTTAAAGAACAAGAAATTGAAGAAAGGAACCCACGAGGTCCTTCCTACTACGACAGGGTTGCAGGGCTATAGAAAATGAGGACTGCCCTTTTTGTGGTGTCAGTGACACAATGGTGCACGCATTATATTTTGTCCCGAGAGTCTGAGAATTTGGCACCAACTTTTCAGAATGTTTGGTGTCTCAGTTACAATACCATCCTCGAGCGGGGAGCTCATCGAACTATGGCGTTCACACTTCAGTGCAGGACCAGTAGAGATTTTGCGACTTCATTGTGGTTTGTGATTGCGTGGTCATTATGGAAAAGGAGGAACAAGTACATTTTTGAGGGGGTGATAGGATCGGAGGGCATTTTAGTGTCGAGCATTTATTTTTGTTGGGTTTTATTTGTATGTAAGAAGCGTAACATGGGCTTCGTCATTACTAATGTATTTTCCTTTCCACAGCGACTCCTTTCATTTAACTAAGAAGTGAGATCACACCTTGTGATTCTTTGCTTCATTTTGAATTAATAAATTGCCCGGGAATAGCCACAACGGCGTTCCTTGGGTATTTTTATTCAAAAAAAAATGCTGCAAAGCACATTTACTTGGTACCTCTTGGATGCTTATTTAAAGACTTACATGATAATATTTCAAATTCAGATAAATGAAATCTAATTCTTATAAATTAAAATAATTATTTAAAATATTTTTACTGATTGTGTAATCAAATTTCAACCATTTTAACAATGAATACTCAAATAGGTGCTTGTGGTTCAAGAGAGGAGTGGTGGATTCAAAGGTACTCGGGTATGGAAGCTACCTACTGGAGTAGTCGATGCGGTTAGCATTTGAGTACAAGTTTTGTTTCGGTTGTGGTCTTTTTGTTCTTTCGTTTTCCATAATTAATGTGATTTTATCGATTGGGTGTAGCTCAATTGGTACACCATTCAATGTTAGTGGTGGGAGGTCCTAGGTTCAATACCTAGCCTCTTCAAAATTCTTCAAAAAAAAATAGTTAATGTGATTTTTTCCAACCTCGAACAGGGCGAAGATATCTGTAATGCTGCTGTTCGAGAGGTTAAAGAAGAAACTGGAGTAAGTTATAAGTTTCGATTTCGCACATTTATCAATCAATGACATGATTACCCTTAAGCTAAGGTCTATGATCTTTGTTTGGTGCCAGATTGAGGCAGAATTTGTGGAAATATTAGCCTTCAGGCAAAGCCACAAGTCTTTCTTTGGAAAATCAAGCTTATTTTTTGTGTGCGTGTTAAGACCACTCTCTTTTGACATTGAGAAGCAAGATTCCGAAATCGAGGCAGCCTAGGTAACTAACTATTCGTTAAAATCGTATGATTTAGGAGTTTATCAGTGCGTGATTAGTATGGTAAACTAATGTGTTGTTTAATACAGTGGATGGAAATTGAGGAGTATGTGAACCAGCCATATAACCAACAACATCAGCTGTTCAAGACGATTACAGAAATATGCGAAACTAAGTTAGAACAAGAGTATGGCGGGCTCTCTGCACTTGCTACAACTACAGCTTCGGGTAAACTGCAGTATTTGTACGTTAACAATAGAGATTTCACTCATGTCTAAAAGAAAAACAACATCAGCATCAGGTCATTGCTTCTGTTATGGGACATTTTCGTTACTCTTCTAATTATGGTTGTAATGAAGTAGATGGCATCTTTTTAAACAAAAAAAAAATCTCACATATTTTTTGAGATTGGAGATTATACCGACTATGTTTGTAGATGTATATCATATAAAGGTTTTGCTAAATAAATGTATAGTTTTAATATAGTTTGGGAGGAGACACTATTACATGTTTTAAACAAATTATAATAATTTCCAATAGGCTTAATGTATATTTAGCCCCTTAATTTAAAAACTTTTATTATTTGGCGCCTTTAACCAACAAGGTGACACGTGACATTGAGGGGGTGCAGTGAACACTTTTATCAACTTCAGGGGTTGATAAAAAAATCTGTAAGTTAGAGGCGCTAAGTAATAAAAATTGCCTAATTGAGGGGGCTGCGTACTTATTAAGCCTTTCAAATAATGAAATTCAGAGCATCATGTTAAAATATAGTTTATATGGATGGACCAATGAGGTTGATCAAAGTGATAAGTGACTTAATATCATTTAAGTAAGGTTACATGTTCGAACCTTGTGAATGTAAAAAAATCCTATTTATTTACCAATAAACCACATTAGCTTCCCAAAATTATACAAAGTCACGTTAAAAAGGACGCTATATATAAATCATACAATGAATTATCTTATTATTTACCGCCCGTAATTACTTAACGCTGCCCGCGTTATTCTCTATTTTGCCCTTATTAAAAAAATTGCAGAACCTCCCTCCATTCCTATCTTTTTTTCTTTCACCAATGCTCCGACGCTCTCAATTTCATACCTGAAAATATCGTACCTGAATACCGATACTTCAGAATAGATATTCTTGTCTCACAGCTTCAACCTTCGAACGATGAACATGCAAAACAGACGTGAACTTGGGGGCGATCGGTGGTTGCCCCATGGGGGACCCTCCGATGCCTAAGTCAGTAAAGATTTTGAGTAAATAATAGTTATGAGTGCATAGAATAGTTTACCTTTAACCTGACCAAGGGGGCCTTTATATAGGCATTTGAAGTATCCCAATTAGGTTGGGAGAGAGAATCTAAATTATGATAAGATCATAGCTCCTCTATAGTTATCTGATGCTTGATCGGATATATTAGGATCTATCTACCTTGCAGGAGGGAATATAGGAGTAGGAATCCTAGTAGGATTCTACTTATTATTGTGGAGCGGAATCTCTATTCAGCCGGTCATGGCCGGCTAGAGATCATGTCTACCTCAGGCATGGATATGCCACCTGCCTCTAGCTTGTCCTAACGAGATCGGGTGGAATATTGTCCGAGCCGGGTCCCTCAGACTAAACGATAGCTGTCCTTTCTCAAGGGCATGAGCCAGGCAGCTCGTATCGACCCGGTCTCCTTATTCGAGATGGGTACCTATATTTTACAAAGTTATCAGAAGCCCCCCCACAAGTGTGAGAAGTTCTTTAGGACTTCTGGTGGGAGAATATCCGGCTCGATTTTGACGGATTAGGCGGAAGTGTGAACGACGTGGCTCTTTCTTATCTTTTCTTTTCTCAAAGCTTCTTGGAGAAACCTGCGTCTTTGGTTTGTTGGAACTTTCCAGAGAGGTTCATGTTTCTTCATATGGTTTGGCGGTAGTTGAAATGTCTGAATTTCGAACCGGCCTTTCAATTTTTTTGCACCTTTGTTTCTGTTAAAGTTGAGGCGATTTCCGGCGAGGGTTGTCTGATATCGTCTCGAGGTAATTTCTAGCGACTCAAAGGTCTTCCTTTTTCTTCAACAAGTAACTTTACCTTGCTTTTTTGATGTTTTATTTTGAATTTTGCCTTTGTCTGCATCTCTTGAATTGGCATGATTATGCTTCATTTTGTAGTTTGTTTGAATGAACCTTGTTGTTGTGGGGTTACCACAGTCTTCTTCTATTCAATTTGTGTTGCTGGAATTTGGATTTTGGTCTCACCAAAAACTGGGTTGATGTTCTTCGCTGCTTTGAATGACTTAATGAATTGTTGATATTCCATTGGTATTTAAAATGATATTTGTAATGCCCGATTGTTTGAGTATACTGGAACATTATGTGTTTTAATGTTGTCATAGTTTTTCTATAACCAGCTTTAGTGTGTTTCTGGCTTTGATGCTTGTCTTGAAATGTGTGAGTTTTTATAATCGACTAAAAGAAAAATAAGCCAAAGCAAATTAGCCTGAATGAGGCTGAGGCGGCTGTATATGAGCAGCAAGGGTAGAAGAGCAAGACTAATGTTGAGATAATAACGTGTAGTTGCTGTATATTAGGGTTCTCTCTTTGCTAATATCGCCTTTCTGTTTTAGGCGGCAATTGAGACTATATCTGCTCCTCAGCCGGAATTATTTTCTGGCCAATAACTTGTTGTTTCTGCTTCTAAGCTAAAGAAGGATTTGGATGGTCTATCCAGCAAGTTGGCTTCTATTTCTTCGGTTCAAACTGAGGACTTGGAGACTGCTACCATTTTATGTTTGAGGCGGCCTCTCAGATGTAAATTTTGCTTTAATGATAAGTGTTGAATCCTGATTTCGTAATTACTATCCTTGTTATAGGTGATGTCTTGAGCGACAAATATGGGTCGTCGAGCTGATGTGATAGATATAGTTGATTCTTGGCTGGATAAGGCTTAGAGGCAAATCGACCTACTACTGGATAAAGTGAAACTGCATGTACTCGAGTGGAACAGCTCGAGGCGGAGTTGAATGAAGTGAAGGCTAATTGTGATATCCTCCAAGGGCACATGGTAAGGCGGTCAAGGATCTTTTAGCCGGCTGAAGGAGATTTGAAGAAGGCTAAGGCCAACCCGATCACAATCTTGACCCAAGCCATAAGGGGAATGCTTAACATGGGCTTCTCTTATGGCAGACAATTTTTTAATGCTTGCTTGACTTGTGACGGTCTTATATTTTGTGCTGTTTAGATGGTGCCGTAAAGCTTTAAGTCAATATTGCTTCAGACGGTCTTACATTTTGCCGTTTGGATGATTGTTTGATAAATAGGTCTTATATTATGCCTATTAAGAATTTTGACTAAGTAATTTTGCTTTACTTAGGTTTTTCTACTGGTCTTAAATTTTTAGCCGGTCGTCTGTTTGTGGCTATAGTTCAGGCTTTTATTGCCGCCTGAATTTATTGTTTTCTTAGTTTTAACTAAGAGTTAATACTTAGCATTTTATACGCTAAGTGGATTCTGAGACGGTCTTACTTATTTCCGCCTAGATATTTGGTTATCGCCAAGGTCTTACCTTATGTCTTGGGAAAATATGATGTGCCGACCTCGAAGGCGGTCTTATATGTTTGCCAATGTCTTAGTCCATGCCTTGGTTTTATTTATACTTTTAATAATTGAGGTCTTATGTAGATGCCTCTTTGCTATGAGTAAGGTCTTATTAAATGCGTTTAAATAATTGAGGTCTTATTTAGACGCCTCTTTTTCATATGCCTTAGTAGCTAGGGTCTTTTAGATATGCCAGAGGTCTTATATTTGCCTTGGTCTTATATTTGTTTAGTTATCACCAAGGTCTTACCTTGTGCCTTGAAAAAATATGATGAGCCGGCCTCGGAGGAGATCTCAGATTTTTGCCAAGGTCTTATTCCATGCCTTGAGCTTATATAATGTGCTGGCCTCAGAGGCAGTCTTAGATTTTTGCCAAGGTCTTATTCCATGCCTTGGGCTTATATAATGTGCTGGCCTCAGAGGCGGTCTTAGATTTTTTTACCAAGGTCTTACTACATGCCTTGGGCTTATTTCAATTGAGACGACTTTTTTTTTGGTAGCAGGATACAATATACTTATTCAATTTGCACTTTCGTCAAGCTAAACAAAGAAAAGGATTTTCACCTAGCCCAAATAACTCTAAGAAAAGTCTCATTAGTAATATAACCAAGCAAATAATCTAATATATGTTTATTGTCATATTGAATAACCAGATAAACTGAGCTTGTCGACTTTCCATTGCTTGATTTGGGCCAAACAATGTCTCTCCGTTTTTCTCATAGTCAAATTGAATGTTTGGATAATCTTAGCCGAGCTTTGTTTGCCTTTTGAAATTGCCTGAAATTTTAGCTCGATAAAAGGGGAAATGCCAAAATAGTTGCAATTCGACCAAGAATAAAATTAAAAGTGATGAGAAATCCAAAAATAAATTTGCACATATTGGAAACCAATTAGTCGAAGAAACTGTATACATGCCAATTGCTACTCGGCAATGGAGGATGTCCTTTAAAAAATATATACATGCCACCAATTTAAACAGGCCAAAATTGAATAGCAAATATGTTTAAGATATACGCATGTAACAAGGTTCTCGTGTTTTACTTTGTCGAATCGATTCAATTAATAAGTTGATGCGTAAGCTCTTTCAAGGTGGCAGATTTTTTAATAACCTGCATGAAGATGTGCCAGTCAGAGATATACAATCTGACGAATTATAAAATTTCAAATGTTAGTCGAAGTGTTCTCTTTGCATGGTTGTGATCTTGAAATCTTTCCTGTCAAAGAGTAACAAGCTTTTGTCTTTATAGAAGACAATTAGTTTATATGTGTGTCATTATGATATTAACGGATAAGTAATATCAAATATAAACACATATGTAATACTGTCTATTGCCCTTTTCGAATCCAAGCCATTTTTTCCCAACACCTTGGATGAATTGAATTTTTATCGCTAGATGAACTGGAGATTTTGCTCAATTTTTGTCCAATGCGAATGACTCACTCACTGAGAAATTAATTATTGATAATTTCTGCAAGTAAGTCAAAGGAGATTTGTTTTCCACAAATCAATTATTAATAGGATAAAAGCATATCCATAATTTTTCAAATTGAATGAATAATAACAATAGAGAACAAAAACCAAATGATAGGAAAATATGTAATGTAAATCTCTCTGCATCATTTTTACATGGTGAGAGTTTTGTTGAAATGGGCTATATTATCGATTTCCAAATGCTTATCCGTTTGAAATCGACAAACAAACCAAATAATATTATCCGGGTAAAACAATATATGCAATTACCCATCTGTGTTGCTATTGACAGAGCCTTGCGTGCCTTGTCATGATTGGGTTTTTATACCACTGATTAGATCCACAAGAGATGAATAAATCATGCACAATTCCAATTTGAATGGTAAAAATATAAAAGATTAGAGATTTCCTTATCTGTGTTATTTGATATTGTGAGACGTTTTGCGTCTCTTCTCCGTTGTTTTATAAAATTGAATTCGAATTGTGCTCTTTTTCTTTGAATAGGAGTCATTAACCTGAAATTTTATTGAGTTCCACAGAAGAAAAGATTTCAGTCAGATAGTGTTAGTCATAATATGCCCAAAGGATTGATAAATTAATTATATATTATATGCCAAGCCGGACAAGTTTACAAAGAGGAATACAATTGTGCACACAAATAATCGCATCAGTATGGTGATATCAAGTATAATATTCTTCCAAAATTAGTGACTGTTGTTGATCAATCATATAAGATTGGTCGTTAAAATCACCATTATTGAAAGATAAAATTGATTTCCACTTATCTGGCTATTCGGTAAAATAAGCTGATTGACTTTGCCAAGGATCAATCTGTTTTATTGAAGAGTGGTGAACTTATATTTCACGAAATCAGGACTCAATTATGAAATCATATGCTTCAAATTCATTATGCCAATCAAGAAATCATAAGTGAAACAAATCAATAAAGCCAATTAACATCGACAATTTATTTGATATTAGGCAGAGATGGCACAATCTGTAAGTTCGATTTGTAACGATAACATAATAAAAAGTTTTGAGTTTTGCTTATCTGCGTAATTGTGAAATTTTGCTGAAGTATTGAGGCATGCTCTCTTTGATTCGTAGATATGCCATTAACCTAAAATTTTGTCAAGCTAGACAGAGGAAAAGATTTCGCCCAAATCGAATGGTTAGTCATATAAGCATTTTTTAAACAAGTTATCTGAGAGGGTTATTTAATAATATAGAAAATATCTCAAATCCTTGTAATCGGGAAGCACTTTGCTTTCATACTCGTGGCTTTCTACCAGAGGCTCTACATGTAGGGTTAGCGCCATTATAACCGTCCAAATTGCATGCAACCTTGATTAATTTATTTATAAACGAAAAATTCAGCCGCCAATGGCTATGTTTGTAGCATATGATTTTCAACTTCATTATAAAACCCTAATTGTAATCATATGTACATATAATGAAATAAAAAACTGAGGGTCAGAGAAATATGCCTTTAAATAATCATAAAGGTTATTTGTTACTCGGATTATACAAAATCAATGATTTGCAATCTGAATCATTAAATTGTGCAATAATAACTTGTGCTTGCCGAATCAATAATTTCTTCTGGAGCAAATGTTTATTTGCTATCCCGAATTTGTTGAATTTATGTGTTCTGGATCAAAGTTCTCGTCTGAACGAGTAAATTCAGTCCACGCTCACCGCATCACTGAAAATATCGTACCTGAATATCGATACTTCATAATAGATCTTCTTGTCTCACAGCTTCAACCTTCAAATGATGAACCTGCAAAACAGACACGAACTTGGAGGCGATCGGTGGTTGCCCCGTGGGGGACCCTCCGATGCCTAAGTCAGTAAAGATTTTGAGTAAATAATAGTTATGAGTGCATAGAATAATTTACCTTTAACCTGACCAAGGGGGCCTTTATATAGACATTTGAAGTATTCCGATTAGATTGGGAGAAAGAGTCTAAATTATTATTAGATCATAGTTCCTCTATAGTTATCTGATGCTTGAACCAGATATATTAGGATTTATCTACCTTGCAGGAGGGAATATAGGAGTAGGAATGCTAATAGGATTCTACATATTATTGTCGAGGGGAATCTCTATTCAGCCAGTCATGGCCGGCTTGAGATCATGTATGCCCCAGGCATGGATATGCCACGTGCCTCTAGCTTGTCCTAACGAGACCGGGTGGAATATTGTCCGAGCCGGGTCCCTCGGACTAAACGATAGCTGTCCTTTCTCAAGGGCATGAGCTAGACGGCTCGTATCGACCCGATCTCCTTATTTCAGATGGATACCTATATTTTACAAAGTTATCAATACCATCCACAAAATGACGCCGAATAGAACCATGAAAAATTCGAAAAACCCAAAATTCAGAAAACCTAATGGCCTGAAATATAGAAAATGGTAAAAGGTGTGAGATTCTTCTGAAGAATCCGAAAATGAAGAGAAAATAGAAATCAAAGAAAACCATGGTTTTGAAAATCGGATCGGACCGGTTAATCGGACCGGGTTCGATCGGAATTGGTGCCTGGTTCGGTTCGGTTTGACTGGATTCTTGATATAGTTAAGAATCGGTCAACGACCGGTTGAACCGGCTAGTTCGACCAAGAATCGGCCGGTTCAATCAATAACCGGTTTTCGATTCTCTTAAATCATATTTTTTAAAAATTATTGGTAGTGGGAATTGAACACAAAAACCTCCAACATATCTTTTAATACATGCTCTACCAACTGAGCTACCATACACAAGTGGTAATATTTTATCCTTATATACTTTTATATTATATATTGTTAATTTTTAAATTATTTTAATAATATTTTATTATAAAAAACCATAATAAATATTTTTTTTATTTCATATACTACACATTTTATTAAATTTAAAATATTTCTTTCAATAACAGCTTTGAATGTTTTTCATAACGAAATAATATATAAATTTTTTAAATAACGTTACCCTAAGTTTTTTGATTAAATTTATATTAAATGGATATATAATTTTTTTATTTTACATATTGTGTATAAATTTTAATTCTTTTAATGCATAATTTTTATATATCATAAATTAAATTTATTAACTTTTTTTATCCAATCTATACAATATGGAATTCGGTTTGAATTCTTTCATTACTTTATATTAGTTACTATCTTGTGTTTTATTTTTATTTGAAATATAACTTTAAATTATAAAATATTTTATTTAATATTATTAATTTTTATTTGAGTATAACTTATATTACATGTTTAATATCAAATTATATAAAATATTTGATATTTTTATATGTTTTAAGAAAATTCGGTTCGACCATCGATTTAATTCGATTGAACCTTAAATCTATGAACACTGCCTTCACCGGTTTGATAACCGGTCCGATTCTAAAAACCATAAAGAAAACCCAAAGGGCGTGAAATCCCCAATTTTCTCTCTTCCATTTGAAAACCCATAATTCAAAAAACCCAAGGGCGTGAGATTATTGTTAAGAATCCAAAATGGTGTTAGCACAGTTATGTGGGAGCAAATCCTGAACTATCCAGGGGATGAGCAATGTCATAATTTCCAGCCAGAAAGTCTCAACAAGATCACCCGTGCTCCCCTCCAATCAGATGCCCAATTTGCTCTCATTCGCACCATGCAAACTAACATTAAGAAGATTGTTAATCTCAATGACCTTGCTACTGGTCTCAACAAGCGCAAGATCATTCATGCCCAAGGTTTTTTTAATAAAGGCAAAATGGAGAATAACGTGGGTGACGCTAAATAATTTAGGGCGACAAATAACAATCAAGTTAATTTAACTATTATTATTATTATTATTATTATAATTTATTTTTGTAAGTTTGATATGAAAAGCTAAAAAAGGTTGCTGAATACATTCTCATACACATGTTGAGGCCTTATTTTTTTAAATATTTATAAATATCTTTATTGAGATAATTTTATTCGATACTTAGTTATCGTTAATGTTTCCCATCCCTTCCAACAAGCGCATTTAATAGGATTCGAGCCTTGTTCTTCTCCAACTTACTCAACTTACATTACCAACTAATCTGTACTTTAATAATTTGCTAAGGCCTTATTTTTAAATTTTTATAAGCTACACCAAATTAAACTAAATTTACTACAATATGAATATATAACTATACATCCAAACTAAAACTCTATTCTTTTCAACTTATTCCTTCTTGTCCAATATTTTCCGGATAAATTGAAAAAAAAGAGAACCTAAATTTGATTCTAAAAATTTCGAAGGGGCAACATGGTAAGTATTAGAGTTTAGAAATTATACTCTCTCAATTGGAGCACTACTTGACGATTTAAAAGGGGGAATTTTGAAAACCAGAAATTCGCATTCACAAACCCACAGATTTCTCTTCACTACACAGTCACAGTCATGGCTGCAGTTCAGGGCAAATGGGTCAAGGTCTCTTCTTTTTCTTTCTTCTTTCTTTATTTTCTTCTTCGAATTTCAATTCTGATTTCCCGATCCATAATTTTAATTGCATAATCCCATCTGCATTTTCAGCTTGATCAGAAAGGATCTAGCCCCGGAGCCAGAAGCTCCCACGCCATAACCCCAGTCGAAGACAAGGCCTACGCTTTCGGCGGTGTCCCCGTCGACAACAACATCCACATCTTCGATCTCCAAACCCTAACATGGTCCGTCCCTCAGGTCACCGGAGACATCCCTCCTCCGCGAGTCGGCGTCACCATGGCCGCAATCGGCGACACAATCTACGTATTCGGCGGCCGAGACGCCACTCACCAGGAACTCAACGAGATCTACTCTTCTACACGTCGGCCAACCACTGGACCCTCCTTTCCAACGGAGAAAACGGGCCCGCTCACCGGAGCTACCACTCCACAACCTCCGACGACCCCCACGTGTGCATCTTCGGCGGATGTGGAGTCACCGGCCGCCTGAATGATCTCTGGGGTTACGATACGTTGGACAAGAAATGGGTCAAATACCCCTTACCCGGGGAGAACTTGAAGGGCAGGGGCGGACCCGGGTTAGCTGTGGCCCGAGGGAAAATATGGGTAGTGTACGGTTTCGCCGGAACGGAAGTGGATGATGTGCATTACTATGATCCGGCCGAGGGGAAGTGGGCGCAAGTTGAGACAGGCGCGAAAAGCGGGCGGCTAGGAGCGTATTTTCTACGGTGGCGATTGGGAAATACATAGTAATATACGGTGGTGAAGTGGATCCGAGTGATTTGGGTCACATGGGTGCCGGGAAGTTCGCAGGGGATGGGTATGTGTTGGACACTGAGAGATTGGAGTGGAGAAGGGTGGAAGATGGGCTGGGCTTGGAGAAAGAGCATCCTGGGCTGAGGGGGTGGTGTGCTTATGGGCCTGGTTGGCTTGATGGGAAGCAAGGGCTATTGGTTTAAGGGGGTAATTCTCCGACCAATGACAGGCTTGCTGACATTTTCTTTTTTAGTCCTTGCTTTAATTGAATCTAAAAATGTCGTATTGTATGATATGATAATAATTATTGAGTGTGATGTGTGATGTAGTATGGGGTTGTTGAGAATGTTAAATTAAATGGATTGATTTCAGATTTATGAATTAATTTGGTTCTATTGTGCTACTGTTGCAAAGTTGGAAAATGATTTTTTATTGTGCATTCTAATGGTTTATACTTTGTGCTTCAAAGTAGGCGAGATATGGTTTTGGAGATTAGGAATCGCATATAACCTGAAGGTGGTATCTGGTTATCAGAATTTCTGTACCGTGGAATAGAATTAAAAATGAATGAAAATATGTTAAATTTAATAGAATATATGTTTAAATTTTTTTTGCTTGTTTAAAAGTCTGTTGGTTGTTTTTAAGCTCAAGCTGCTCAGGCTCGATTTTGGTTTGATCAAACTCGAGCTCGACTCGAGTTCATTAAAAATTTAATAAACATAGCTTGAACAATCAGTGATCGAGTTCGGTTTGGCTCGGTTCGTGCCTAGGCAGCACTAAAAAATTTAGAGCAGTATTTTAAACAACAAAATTAAATATCATTAGTTGATATATTTTTCCTTTCTTATCAAACATCTTGTTTATTGTATAAGTTTGTCTTAATTAATTAAGCTACTCAACTACAACACGTAATTAATTAACTTATTAGTAGTTGACCTGTATTTACCAAAGAATCAACACCAAAGCATCACTAACTTGGTGTAAGAAAGCCATTAAAGTACATTTGATCACATATAAGTAATTTCATGGCTATTGCCAGTTTAGTTGTGAGTTTTTGTGGGTTTTTTTTAGCAGCTTTTCTAAAAAGCGCTTAATTTTTAAGCTTTTTTTAAAAGTTGCAGGCTTGATTTTAGAAAAAATAAATCAAATAGTTCTTAATTAATTATTATAAAAAATCAAAATGTGTTGTTCAAAGCTAAAATATGTAGTTCTATTAAAAGTTTGTAAGAGTAATTTATTTTAAAAGTAGCTTAACAATGCCAAACTGGCCTACGGAAGCTAATATAATCTGATATGTCATGGAAATAGAATCAACCCATTCAACTCCTACGTGTACTATATATGCATTAAAATTTTTTTAATTACCTATCAAAATTTTTTTTAACCTGTTAAAAAAAATTGATTCAATGTTAAATAAAGCTGATATCATATAACTAAATTATGGATTGTATCATTTCTTTGTCAATGAAATAACCAAATAGTGACTAAAGCAGTCTTCTCTTGTGATAATTAGGTGAATATTCGAGGCGCGTGTATGACACATGCTTGACGCCGCCTCGATTGATTCCTCCAAATAACTAGATGGATATTCGAGATACGTGTGCTATTTGCTCTTGAAGCCGCCTCGATCCATCCCTCATACCTCAAAACCTATGCCGTCTTGAGAGCGAGACGACGTTCGATGAGCTATCTAGCTAGCCCATTACCGTCAAAGGAGATAATTGGATATACATTTGAGATGCGTGTAACACACATTTGACACCGCCTTGATGAAACATCCTTCTTGTCGTATCTCCACCACTCGCGTAACTTTCCCGTCATCTCGAGAGCGAGACGCATGCACGCAATTGCGCCTCTTGCTCGGTGCCTACACATCTTGTTTACCAAGTCAATGCTTCTACTCCATGTTTCCCACTAACAACAGAACTTCCTTCCTTAAAAATAGCAATGTAACAAACAAGGGGATCTTTGACCCATTCCCTCTATAAAACTGGGATCATTATCCCATTTTCAGAACCAACTGCCTAATACATGTAGTCATACTCTTGGTGCCTATATATAAGAGAAAAGTCACAAAAGAGGTAATCTGGAATCTGTCTCTTGCCTAAACTCTGCTATTTTTTGCACACGAATACTGACTTAGGCATCGGAGCTCCCATGGGGGAACAAGCCCTGATCCTTTCTTTTGATTCATTATTTTGCAGGTTACTCATAGTTAAATTCAAACAAATTCATACTCGAAGTTCAACGCGTGAGAATCACTTTTTTCCCAGAATTATCAATGGTGCAGTGAGCGTGGACTGAATTTACGTGCTCAGGCGAGAATTTTGGTCTAGAACACAAAACTTCAACAGAAATTCAATAGGGTCAGAACACAATCTCAACACAGAGAGCGATGGACAAATTGCGCCAAATTCATTACGACAATCATATAGTTCTTCAACATGGTGCGGTTGTTCTTTTGTCTTTTTTGTCGGTTGAAATCATATTGCAAGGGTACATGAGTTATTCATCTTACATGGATCTGATTAATGGTATATAAACTCTCTCTTTAATTTCCCAAAGCAAGGAGATATTTATACTGCATATATTTTTATTATTTGCATAATAAGTTTCATCTGGGAACTTATGTTTTCGTTCTCCATTCCTATTATTAATTGAATTTGGAAAAATCATGGATGTGTCCAATTATCAATTTATCGAAAGACAGATCCTCTTTATCCTAATTGCAGGAGCCGACAACATTTAGAATAATTGCGCACATTTGGCTTTGTTCAGCCAAGCAACGTAAAATTTTCACGAGATAAAATTGCAGATTGAGCTAAAATAATGTATCCAGACAATCGGATCCAACATCAAAATACAGATAAGTTTTATCTCAAAAGATTTACTAATTTTTCTTACCATTGCAATAGTTTGTCCAAATATGGTTTTATTACATCTAGTAGCATCATAATCTGGTTGTAGTTCCATACATACGGCTCTGTTTATCCTACCCAATCGGTTTTAAAATTATGCCTATTAAAATTTGACAAGCTTTTATCTTTAATTATGCTCATCTAATGTTGCATGTTCGAGGTGGAGAATTTTAGTTCACCAAAGAACACAATCATGGTGGAAATCAACGACGACCACCCTTCAGAAATCGGTGTCTTTCACATATCCCCCGGTGATGCCAATATAACTGAAGCATCGAATGCGGAGGCCCCTCTAAGAAATGTGACGGATGCTCATGATTCTCCGTCATTATAACATCCCGCCGGAGCAGCATCACATCATCTGAACTGATTTTGTAGAGTAGTATAACTTAATCAGGAGCACGATACATGGAATCCCTAAAGAGAATCTGAGTTGTCGAGGCCTCGCTAGAAAACTGTTGGAAACGTAGTGAAGTTCGGGATGCCTCAAGTCTAGACGACGCAGGCTCCACCCCAATAACCTTTGACGGTTCCATCAGTTAGCACCAAACCGACAATGCAAGCACAGCTGATGGCGATGTTTCAGGCATTTAACTCTCCAGGAGGTAACTTTTATTTCTTGACTGGAATGACTATGCCTTAGATGGGGATGCAGATGCCGTACATGTATGGAGCATCCTCGCTAGGCAACTGTTCTCGCTAGATGGAAACCGTGGAAACGCAGTGACGTTTGGAATGCCCTAAAACCAGATAACGTAGGCTCCGCCCCAACAAGCTTTGACAGTTCTGGCAATTAGCACCACCTCAAACCCGATAATGCAGGTGCTGATAATGGCAATATTTCAGGTATTCATCTCTCCAGGCAATAACCTTTATTTCTCGGCTTTAATAACCATGCCTTAGATAGGGATGCAAATATCGTATATGTATAGAGTGCCCCTACCAGGGTTGAACCCTTTTTTCCAGGCGACATCTGTCACCTCGACTCATGACCAGTCGAAGCCTTAGCCGGTGGAGAAGGAGCAAGGGGAGAGCGACTCTAAAAATGAGGTGACACCTGAAAGAAGCTGTTAAAAGACCTGGCGGTGCCGTATCATGTTGCTTAAGAAATATACCTCTCTTCCCTATAGATAGAAGGTATCTTAAATAAGGCGGGGGAACGATAGCGAGCCGAACCGGTGGAAGACCCGGAGGTACTTAAGGTGGGCTAAAATAGAACCTTCAAGGTTGCCAAAGACTTAGAGAGGAAACAAAAGTAGTATTCACATTTGTACTAATGAAGCAGCAACACACCTTCTCATGGCCTCTAGACGACATTGAGGGTGTGCATCCCAAAGTTATGAGCCACGGCCTAAACGTCGACCCCTCGATCACTCCCGTGAAGCAGAAAAAGCGTAAAAATGCCTCACACATACCAAAGGCCATTGAGGGAGAGATTCAAAAACTACTTGAGGCGGGACATATTAGGAAGGTTAACTATCTTGAATGGTCGAGCATATACTGCAAGCTAAAAATAAGATTGTGGAAAGCCGCAGCCGGCCCAGTCGACTGTAAGAAGCTAAGTTGCCTTTATAAAGTCCTTATAAATCCCAGCTTTGAAGAAAGAGAAGTTTCTGCACATTAGCGAGGGAGACAACGACTGGCAGCAACCGATAATTAGCTAGTTGAACGAAGTCACACTTTAAACGATGAGGAAGAAGCCTCGAAGATTGTGAGGAAGTCCATGAGATACTCTCTTCGAGGTGATGACCTGTGCCAAAAATCATATGCAGACGCTTGGCAGAAGTACGTGTCGCCATCCCAAGGTAAAAATATCCTTAAAGAGTTACACGAAGGCATTTATGGATCCCACTAGGCGGCATCCACCTTACTCGGAAAAGCAAGCCTCGTAGGCTATTAGGCAGACTCCACAGACTACGTCTGGAGATGCCATCCAACCAGGCACACGCCCAAAAGACCCATATCCCTCGACCAAATCAGTAGCCCCTTATGACCGCTTGACCTTTCTCCACTTGGGGAATTAATATAGCTGTACCATTACCAGAAGTCAGTGGTCAAAGGAAATTTGTGATTATAGCCATCGATCACTCCACTAGTGGGTTGAGGCGGCCACCGTAAGCACCATCACTCCGGAGAAAATGATCGACTTCATTTAGAAAAGTATCATCACAAGGTTCGGGGTCCCAAGAAAGATAGTCGTCGATAACGTCATGTAATCCAGATCCAAAAAAATTCTTGAAATTCTGTGAATGCTTGAAGATTAAGAACCTTACTTCTATGGCGCACCTACAGATGAACGGTCATAAGGAGGTGAATTACAGATCCCTGGGCAAAGGTCTGAGAAATAGGATGGAAAGAGGGAGAAAAGGCTCCTAGCCAGATGAGTTTATTAGTGTGCTATAGTCCTACCGAATAACACCGTATAGACCAATAGGTGTGACACCTTTCTCTTTAGTTCACGAGATAGAAGCGATGATTCCCTTCGAGATCTCGGCTCCATCAGACAGGTTTCTCTTTATCATTGTACTATGCATTAATAAAAGAATAATTTCTTCTCAATGTTATCTTTTTATACTTATAAGACTGAGGCGTGACATAAGACCTCCGGTTCGTCTGAAGCCCTTACCAAGCTAAGACACATATATATGACCGAGGCGTGATATAAGATCTCCGGCTTTGTCTAAAGCCCTTACCAAGCTAAGATATATATATATATATATATATATATATATATATATATATATATATATATATATATATATATATATATATATATATATATATATGACTGAGACATCGTCTAAAGCCTTTATCATGCTAAGGCACATATATATGACCGAGGTGTGACATAAGATCTCTAGATCGTCTAAAGCCCTTACCATGCTAAGGCACATATATCTGACCGAGGCATGACATAAGACCTCCGGCTCATCTAAAGTCCTTACCAAGCTAAGGCACATATATAAGACTGAGGCGATATAAGACCTCTGGCACATCTAAAGCCCTTACCAAGTTAAGGCACATATATGAGATCGAGGTATGACATAAGACCTCCAGCACATCCATAGCCCCAGCCGGCTACCATAATTTCTAAGCTAACAAGACTTGGACATAATTTCTAAGCTAACGAGACTTACTTAGACACAATCTCTAAGCTAACAAGACTTAGACACAATCTCTAAGCTAATAAGACTTAGACACAATCTCTAAGCTAACAAGACTTGGACATAATTCCTAAGCTAACGAGACTTAGGCAAATTAACAATATTGTTACTTATCTAAGCCTTTTAATGGAACAATGCCCCACAGCAGTAAAACTGTCGCTCCCAAGTGGCAACATATAGCCCTAGCCGGCTACCACAATTCCTAAGCTAATGAGACTTAGACAAATCTAAGAAATGATGTGTTTGTGCTTATTCAAGCCTTCTAATGACTCAACGCCCTAAAGCTGCAATTCTTTAGCCCCCAAGCAGCAACACATAGCCCCAGCCGACTACCATAATTCCTAGGCTAATGAGACTTAGATGGAATTAACTGAAACATACTTAGTAGCAAAAGCTTGACACTTAGATAAAATCTAAGTAACATCGATCCCCCGAGGTGGGACTAAAGCATCATAAATATGCATCAAAATAAAAGGCATACATCAAGCAAAATAGAAGCAAATTGCACGTGTATAAAGACTCCAAAATCTGGCATTATTTTAAAGGAACAGAATTCTAAGAGGCTGGAGGGTCTTCATTCTCAGACATATCTTGCGGTAAAGTCATGGTGCCCGTCTCTCCAGCCATTGGCTCAACTTTCCCTACATGAGAATCCACCTTATTATATCAGGTATCTGAGGAAGCTCCTCAAAGGAAGGGAAAGCAACATTGCTCACTGTTTCATCAGTCAACTCTAGCCAATGCTGATAGACCGCCTCGAGCATCCGCTGCTCATACATATGGCCCATCTGCACTTACTTATCAACGACGCATTTTAGCTTAACTTGGCACTCATATATCACCACCGTGAGCTCACCAACTCATTTCTGGGAGCGAGACAAATCCTCTTCCAGAGCAGTGTTGCAGTTCAGAATTTGGGTGTGAGCCTCCCGCAGGTTCTCTAGCTCTTGCTTGTCCTCCTTACTCTCTACCTCGAGCACTGCCACTGCCTTCTTGGCATCCGCAACCTCCCTTTATCTACCTCAACCTTATTCTTGGCTACCTGAGCCTCTTTCTTAGTCATCTGAAGGCTATCCTCTAACTTGGCGTGACTCTTCGTTTGATGGTGCACCTCGATACAACTAGAAAGAGCTACAAAAAAAGGGATGCACTTAAACTCCCAAACCAAGAAGGGGATGAAATAAAATCAAACCTAAGTTATACGCATACCTTTAAGACCCGGCCAATGATAACTCCAGTCATGACCACACTAGACTCCTCCGTATAGACATTCTTCTCTCGAGGAAGAGGAAGCGTGCTTTGGAGTTCTAGCTGAAGCTCAGGGCTAGTAATCCACCCTTAAGGGCCTACCAACTCAACAAGGCTCTCCTTGAACCTCGCGGAAGGGGAAACAGTGATGGCGGCGGTTGGTGAAGCAACGAGCTCCTGGCGCCTGCTCGAGCCGGTCTCATCCCGAACCTACAAGAAATAAGTTAAACTTCTATAAAATGGTGTATAAATAATACGAGGACATTCCTCTGAAACCTTTTTCTTCTTATTTGATGCCTCGGCTGGTGAGGTGACATTCCCAATATCCAAAACTTCCCTGTTCCTCTTACTTTGGCCCCGTCTTAAATCCTTAAAGCTGTTATAGCAGTCAGATCTATGGTCTCCTCCTTATCACAAAGGTTTTCCCTACTCAAATCCTTCAGTGCTCTCCCTAAGGATTAAGAAATAGCCGCATTAAGTCGGGAAGACATCCTGAGATGAAAATAACAAAACAAAAGAATAAATAAAATGAGAAGCATACCAGGAATATCAACTACCCCATCATAGTAAGTAATTTCTTAGTCGTCTATCTTGATGACTTTGATACCGTTTAAATAGGCCAGGCGACAACCAACCTCGAGATAAAAGAAGCCTCGAAGACTTCCCCTAATACTTGTGGGGGGACTTCTAATAACTAGGTGAATATTCGAGGCGCGTCTATGGCACACGCTTGACGCCGCCTCGATCAATTCCTCCTAATAACTGGATGGATATTTGAGATACTTATACTACTTGCACTTGAAGCCGCCTCAATCCATCCCTTACACCTCGAGAGCGAGACGACATTCGATGAGCTACCTAGCTAGCCCATTACAGTCAAAGGAGATAATTGGATATATATTTGAGACATGTGTAACACACATTTGACACCGCCTTGAAAAAAAAGCCTCCTTATCGCATCTCCACCACTCATGCAACTATTCTATCATCTCGAGAGCGATATGACATGCTCGCAATTGCGCCTCTAGCTCGGTGCCTACAAATCTTATTTACCAAGTCAATGCTTCTACTCCATATTTCCCACTAACAATAGAACTTCCTTCCTTAAAAATATGAATGTAACAAATAAGGGGATCTTTAACCCATTCCCCCTACAAAATTGGGATTATTATCCCACTTTCAGAACCAACTGCCTAATATATGGAGTCATACTCTTGGTGCCTATAAATAAGAGAAAAGTCACAAAAGAGCTAATCTGGAATCTATGTCTCTTGCCTAAACTCTGCTGTTTTTTACACACGAATACTGACTTAGGCATCAGAGCTCCCACGGGGGAACAAGCCCCAATCCTTTCTTTTGATTCATCATTTTGCAGGTTACTCTTAGCTGGATTCAAACAAATTTATACTCAAATTTCAACGCGTGTGAATCACTTTTTTCTCGGAATTATCAATGGGGCGGTGAGCGTGGACTAAATTTACTTGCTCAGGCGAGAATTTTGGTCTAGAACACAAAACATCAACAGAAATTCAATAAGATCAGAACACAATCTCAACACAGAGAGCGATGGAAGAATTGCGCCAAATTCATTACGGAAATCATATAGTTCTTCAACATAGTGCGGTTGTTCTTTTGCCTTTTTGTCAGTGGAAATCATATTGCAAGGGTAAATGATTTATTCATCTTACATAGATCGGATTAATGGTATATAAACTCTCTCTTTAATTTCCCAAAGCAAGGAGATATTTAACTGCATATATTTTTATTATTTACGTAATAAGTTTCATATGGGAACTTATGTTTTCGTTCTCCATTCCTATTATTAATTGAATTTGGAAAAATCATGGATGTGTCCAATTATCAGTTTGTTGAAGGACAGATCCTCTTTGACCTAACTATAGGAACCGACAACAATTAGAATAATCGGCGCACCTGGCTTTGTTCAGCCAAGCAACGTAAAATTTTCATGAGATAAAATTGCAGATTGAATGAAGATAATGTATCCAGACAATCAGATCCAACATCAAAATGCAGATAAGTTTTATCTCAAAAGGTTTACTAATTTTTCTTACCATTGCAATAGTTTGTCCAAATATAGTTTTATTACATCCAGTAGCATCATAATTTGGTTGTAATTCCATACATAAGGATCTATTTATCCTACCCAATCGGTTTTAAAATTATGCCTATTAAAATTTAACAAGCTTTTATCTTTAATTATACTCATCTAATGTTGCATATTCGAGGAGGAGAATTTTAGTTCACCAAAGAACACGATCATGGTGGAAATCAACGACGACCACCCTTCAGAAATCGGTGTCTTTCACATATCCCTCGGTGATGCCAATATAACTGAAGCATTGAATGCGGAGGCCCCCTCTAAGAAATGTGACGGAGAAGATGCTTATGATTCTCTGTCATTATAACATCCCATCGGAGCAGCATCACGTCATCTAAACCGATTTACAGAGTAGTAACCTAATCAGGAGCACAATACAGGGAATCCTTAAAGAGAATTTGAGTCGTAGAGGCCTTGCTAGAAAACTGTTGGAAATGTAGTGACGTACGGGATACCTCAGGTCTAGACGATACAAGCTCCGCCCTAAGAACATTTGACAGTTCCAGCAGTTAGCACCGCCTTAAACCCGGCGATACAAGTGCAAGCTATTTTAGGCATTCAACTCTCTAGGCAGTAACTATTATTTCTCGGCTGGAATGACCATGCCTCAGATAGGGATGCCGATGTCGTACACGTATGGAGCACCCTTAATAGGGAACTCTTCCCGCTAGATGAAAATCGTGGAAACGCAGTGATGTTTGGGATGCCCCATAACTAGATGATGCAGGCTCCACCCATCAAGCTTTAACGGTTCCAGCAATTAGCACCACCTCAAACCCGGCAATGCAAGCACTGATGATAGCGATGTTTCAGGCTTTCAACTATCTAGGTGGTAACCCTTATTTCTTGGCTGGAACAATCATGCCTCAGATGGGGATGCATATGTTGTATACGACTAGAGTGCCCCTACTAGGATTGAAATCATTTTTCCAGGTGACAACCACTGCCTCAACTCAAAACTAGCCGGAGCCTCAGTCGATAGAGAAGGAGCAACTGGAGAGCGACTCTGAAAATGACCCCCAAACTCAGGCGACACTTGAAAGAAGCTACTCAAAGCCCTGGCGGTGCCGTATCAGGTTGCTTAAGAAATATACCTCAGCTCCCTACAGACAGAAGCTATCTCAATTGAGGCGGGGGAATGATAGCGAGCCGAACCGATGGAAGACCTGGAGGTACTCACGGTGGGCCAAAATAAAACCTTCAAGGTTGCCAAAGACTTAGGAGAGGAAGCAAAAGCAATAATCACATATGTGCTAAAGCAGTAGCAACACACCTTCTTATGGCCTCCAGATGACATTGAGGGTGTGCATCCCGAAGTTATGAGCCACGGCCTGAACGTTGACCCCTCGATCACTCTTGTGAAGTGGAAAAAGCATAAACACGCCCTAGACATACAAAAGGCCCTTAAGGAAGAGATTAAAAAACTACTCGAGGCAAGACATATCATGAAGGTAAACTATCCCGAATGGTCGAGCATATACTACGAGCTGAAAATGAGATTGCAAAAGCCCAGCCGACCTAGACAACTGCAAGAAGCTAAGTTGCCTTTATGAAGTCCATGTAAATCCTAGCTATGAAGAAAGTGAAGTTTTGTACATTAGCGAGGGAGATAACGACTGGCGGCAATCGGTAAAAGAAGGCACACTTTCTGACGATGAGGATGAAGCCTCGAAGATTATGAGGAAGTCCATGAGATACTTTCTCCGAGGCGACGACCTGTATGGAAAATCATATGCAGACACCTGACAGAAGTGCATGACGTTGTCCCAAGGTAAAAATATCCTTAAAGAGTTACACGAAGGCATTTATGGATCCTACCAGGCGGCATCCACCTTACTTAGAAGATCAAGCCTCGTAGGCTATAACTGGGAAACTATGTAGGCAGACGCTACAGACTACGTTCGGAGATGCCCTCTGTGCCAGGCACATGCGTGAAAGACCCATATCCTTCGAGCAAATCAGCAGCCCCTTATGACCGCCTGACCTTTCTCTACTTGGGGAATCGATATAGCTGTACCATTACCAGAAGTTAGTGGTTAAAGGAAATTTGTGATTATAGCCATCGATCACTTCACCAGGGGGTTGAGGCAGCCGCCATAAGCACCATCACTCCAGAGAAAATGACCGACTTCATCTGGAAAAGTATCATCACAAGGTTCGGGGTCCCAAGGAAGATAGTTGCCGATAACGACACGCAATTCAGATCAAAAAAATTCTTGAAATTCTGTGAACGCTTGAAGATCAAGAACCCCTTTTACTTCCATGGCGCAGCTACACATGAACCGTCAGACCGAGGTCAGTAACAGAATCCTCGGTGAAGGTCTGAGAAAAAGGCTGGAAAGAGGGAGAAAAGGCTCCTGGCCAGACGATTTTATCAGTGTGCTATGGTCCTACCGAACAACACCGTGTAGACCAATCAGCGTGACACCTTTCTCTTTAGTTCACGAGATGGAAGCCATGATTCCAGTCGTGATCGCAGCTCCATCAGATAGGTTTCTCTTTATCATTGTACTATACATTAATAAAAGAAGAATTTCTTCTCAATGTTATCTTTTTATACTTATGAGACCGAGGCGTGACATAAGACCTCCGGCTCGTCTAAAGCCCTTACCATGCTAAGGCACATATATATGACCGAGGCGTGACATAAGACCTCCGGCTTGTCTAGAGCCCTTACCAAGCTAAGGCACATATATATGACCGGGCGAGACATAAGACCTTCGGGTGTTCTATCCTTGTTTTTCGCCATTAATTTCACATGAAATTCAGGCACCAATGAACCGAAAATCGTGTTAAAATCAGTCCCCGGAAGGTCATCTAAGAACGCCTGAAAAACGGGTGGTTTCTTGTAGGATCTAGCGCGTATAATCGATTGTGTCAATTATTTCCCAAAGCTGTAATAGCGCATTTGGTCTCGAAGAGCATCCCATATCTTCTATTTTCAGACATTCTTCTGCCATGTTTTTTTCACATAGTTGTGCTATTCTTTGTTCTAAGATTGGTCTGGATCTTAAAATTACACTTTGCTGCATGCAGTAGACAAATCAATTAAGTTAGAAAAATGAAAATTTGTTTATATAAGGAAATATATAAAAGAATTAGGAAAGTAATGTTTTGAACTTGAAAATTTGAGTTCTTGTAGTAGCAGTGGTATCTCCATCTCCTTTATTCATGTGCAGGATTTGTGCAACTTCCATTATTACACTGCTTTGAGCTACAACTAATTAAGACAATTCTAATTTAGTTGAGTTGCAGTGCTACTCTGATAACACATTTATATTAGCTAAATAATTTTCGTTTCCTTAATTAATGAATTGCTTGATACATGGTTTTAATTTATATTAGCTAAATAATTTTCTTTTTTTTTTGTAATACAAAATTTTCTTTTCTTTAATTAATGAATTGCTTGATAATTTTCTTGATAATTTTCTTTTCTTTATAATATGATACATGGTTTTAATATTTTTTAGTATGATGTGATGTGTGATCCTGGGGGTTGTTGAGAGTTAATGTTAAATTAGCTTATAAATTATCGGGTTTTAGTATGATTTTTTTTGGATGCACCATTAAGCTAGTGAATTAAGACATGGATTTACAATTTGGATACAACAGGTTTATTAGCTTAAACTGTTGTCACCTTTCATGTTGTTCTCTTAATTTTTGATATATGCTAATTTTTTCTCTCTTCGTCATTTCATTTCTCCCGTGATTTTTAGTTTTTCTATATTACAAATACTGCATGTGTTGAAATTAAAATGATATAAATGAAAAATAACACTAATCTAGAGACATCTAATTTTTTTCTCAATTCGGGGACAAAAGATTTTATGAAATCAGGAGACACATAACGTGTTAACAATGACTTGGTCAAATTGATCAATTATGACTTTATCATAGGCCTAATACATCTCCAGCTCCCTGAACTTGTCGCTAATAGCCCCTCGTCTCCCTGAACTTTCGAAAGGTCCTCTCACTCCCCTAAACTTGTCTAAAGTGTAACACATAATCCCTTAGTGCTGACGTGGTGGAGGATGTGGCAACAATAGAAAAGTCAAGCGATTGATTCAAATAAAAAAAAGAATAACAGTAAAAAAAATCTTTCTCCAACTATATCTCTCTCGCTATCTCTTCCTACTTTCTTCTCTGTGAATTTCTAACTTCACACAATCAAATCAAACATGGAATCTTGTAAACATGGTTCTTTCAGACAACAAATTGATTCTTGAACAGAGAAGAAATAAAAGAAAGGATCTTTATTGATCTGTAGAATCGAAGAAGAAGAATTACAGAATTTAGGGATTTACAAGTATGTATAACCATTCTAATTAGGGGAAATAGTAAAAGACTAAAAAGCCCTTAAAGCCTAATGGCTATATTAACTACTTTTAACTAATAATGAACTAATTATATTTTACATATAATCTCTACACCCCCACAAGATTCCTCAATGTTTATCTTGAAAAATAAACTAACAATTCATTGCAAACTTATCATCTTTAAATTCTCAACTTGTCTCTTGAACGAGGGTGAGTGCAGTGCCTTTGTAAATACATCTGCGATTCGATCATGACTAGAAACTGCCATTAGATGAACAAGCCCTGTTTGAACTTTATCTCTGGCAAAGTGACAGTCAATATCAAGGTATTTAGTGGGCTCATGAAACACATTGTTGTTTGCTATGCATGGCTGATATATTATCACAGGATAGCATTGATGGAGGTCTAAGTTGAATGTTCAATTCCTTTAAAATTTAATGAATCCATTGTAGTTCAACTGTTGTAGTTTCCATAGCTCTATACTCTGCTTCTATTGAGCGTCTTGAAACAATATTATGTTTTTTGATTTCCAGGATATCAAAGAACTTCCCATAAACACATAGTAGCCTGTAGTAGATTTTCTAGTTTCCTTGCAATTCCCCCAATCAGAGTCAGTGTATGCTTTGAGTTGAACATCTTTGTCTGTTGAGTGAAAGATTCCTTGACTTAGATTCCCTTTTAGATACCTTAAGATTATGTGTGAAACTACTAAGTGTCTTTCATGTGGTGTTTCAAGGTGTTGAGAGAGTTGCTGTACTGTAAAGGCAATGTTTGGCCTGGTGTTGGTTAGGTAGAGTAGCTTGCCAATTAACTTTCTATAGTAGGTGTTGTCTTTTAATTGCTTGCATTGACTATAGTCCTTTTGATCCATAGCAATAGGTGTGGGACAAGGCTTACTTTCTACAAAACCATACTCAGCAAGAAGATCAAGTGTGTATTTCCTTTGATTGATATGTACTCCTATTTTATTTCTAGCAACTTCTAGTCCTAAAATAAATATAAGCTTGCCAAGGTCTTTTATACTGAAACTGTCATTTAGGTATTTCTTGATATCATTTATTTCATCTTAAGAATCAATAGCAAGGGTTATATCATCAACATAAACTGCTAAAGCAATGAAAGAATTTTTACCATTTTTGATGAAAAGGGAAGGATCTACAAGAGACTATGGAAAACCTTTGTTTATAAGTGCACTTGCCAATTTTGAGTTCCATTGCCTGCTGGCTTGTTTCAAGCCATAGAGAGATTCCTGCAATCTGCAAACTACATTAGGCAAATTCGATTTGACACCTTGTAGCAGCTTTATGTAAATTTCTTCATTTAATTCCCCATGTAAGAAAGCATTGTTTATGTTCAATTGCTCCAAATTCTATCCCTGTTTTGCTACAAGTGCTAACATAATTCTCACAGTAGTTATTTTAACTACAGGGGAAAAAGTTTTAGGATAGTCTATGCCATGTAGTTGAGTATATCCTTTAGCCACTAACTTGGCTTTATACCTTTCTATGGAGCCATCATTTTTCTCTTGACTTTGTAAACCCATTTACATCCAATTAGAACCTTTCCTTCAGGTAAAGTCTCAGTAGTCCAGGTCTTAGTAGCATTTAAGGCATCTATTTCATTATTCATTGCATCTTGCCAATTTTTTAATTTAGATGCTTCAGTATATGACTTAGGTTCTTGAACAGCAGACATAGAAATAGAAAAAACTCTATGTTCTTAAGATTGTTTATCTAAGAAAGGACAGATGAAATAGGATACAGTTTACCTTTTTCGAGCTCAATATTGTCATCCGTTTTGGATTGTAAGAGGTTGCAGTGATAATCCTTTAGGTAAGTAGGTTAATTGTGCTTTCTTATGGATCTACTAGTGTTTGACTTATTGCTCTCTATATTGAGCATGTCAAAGTAAATGTTTCCCTCTTTATTGTCTATAGTGCCCTATTAATTAGTCTCGATATATGGAAATATGTGCTTATGAAATTTAACATTTCTAGATGTAACTATTTTGTGTGAATCAAGACTATAGATTCTATAACCTTTAGTTCTAGTTTAAAACCAATGAAAATGCCTTTTTATGCTTTATTGTCAAGTTTAGTTTTATTTCTAGTAAGAGTGCTAACAAAGCATAGACAACCAAATGACTTTAGAGCATTATAATCTGGTTCTTTTTCATAAAGTTTTTCAGAGGGACTAATGTTATAGAGTAAGGGAGTAGGTAGCTTGTTTATAATATGTACAACATGACCTATAAAATAATTCCAAAAGATAGAAGGTAAGTTACTCTGAATTTTCATACTCCTAGCAACATTCATAATATGCTGATGCTTCCTTTCTACAATGCTATTCTATTGTGGTGTTTCCATGCAAGAAATCTGATGCAAGATGTGGGTCCCTATAAGGGTCTAAATAAGGTCAGAGGGGTGACCCTTTTTCGCAGAAATAGGCAGACTTTAAAAAGTCTTATATAGCATGTTTGATTATGTTCAGGATATAATGGATCTAAATGATGCAAATATGAAATGTTATACAATAATTTAAAGAGTTCGAAAATCAAACATAGTAATTTTTTCTGGTTCGACCCCGCCTACTCCAGTCCCCGGAGTTACCTTCCTCTGATCTTTCCACTAGTGGATTCCTTTCCAACTGGCAGGAATCAAGCCTTACAATTTGTCTTCGGATTGTAAACCCTTCCAGATGTAGGATATACCACTAGAAGCACCAACTCCTAGCTGAGTCCTCTTGTCTTTAGCAGGATATACCACTTAGATTTCTACCCAAACCTAAGTTGAGTCCTACAGGGAGTTCCACTTAAAGCACCAACTCTAAGCTAGATCCCAATCTCAATACTCACCTAAGTATGAGATCTTACACTTTATTTTTCTTAAAGGTTTTGGATTTAGATCTCCTCAAGTTTATAACTCACTTGGGAATCCTTACAAGCCGATTTGGAATTGTTTGATTCTTGGAGGGATTATTTCACTGATTGTAATAACAGATTCTCTTGTGTATGCTTTCTCAAAACAACCAACACCTTCTCAACATGTGAAGTTTCTTTTTTATAGGCTTCTGTCATAAATGTAAACATTTTGAGTTGCTGAAGTTGAATTAGATCTTCACCATTGATCAGGTAATATGTGGCGCTTCTAGATCCGTTGATCAATCCGTTAGACTGATTAAATGTCCCGTTGAATCCTTGAGATTGAGGTCTGAAAGATGTTAGTGATTGTTTACTTGTATTTTTATGATCCACCAACTTTTATGCTAGAAATTAGGAGTGTGTGCTTCACGCGCCTCTCCTATTGGTCTAGGTAGAATAGGTTGTTACCTTTTCTCTTTCCTGTGTCAGTCCTTTTATCCTTTCCTGAAAAGTGTGCAAGCTGTCATTTTTATCTTGCACAAGGGAAAGGGATCTTTGACTTTTAGACCTAAAAACTTTTCCCTCTATCTTGATAACTGTATCTTCTGGATGAATTTATCTTGTTGTATCCGGATGATATTTTAACCAGTTGTTCTTCCGGATGCTGTTCTTTAGCGGTATAAAGTTTGTTTCCTTTCTAAACTTTAACCGGATGCTTCCATTATGTGCTTAGGTATTTATGGTCTTCAATATATGTCTCGATGACTTGTTTTGGATCGGATGCTTCCATTTTGGATTAAGGAGATTACATGATTTGTTCCTTAAGACTTTGTTTCTATGGTTTTTGTTTTCTTCAAACTTGATCTGGATTATTTTGGATTTAATTCTTCTAGATCATTGTTTCCCAACAATCTCCCCCATTTGATGGAAACAAAAACTTAGCATATGGAAAAGGGGTTTATAAGCTAAGTATGATTCTTGATACTTAGTCATTTACAAGTTTTACTCCCCCATAATCCAAGTATCCTAACTCCCCCAATATTTTTGATTTCTAGCTTCTACGTTTTTGAAGAACAATTACAGATTGTACTTAGAAGTAATTTTGAGTATAAATTTTTCACTATATATACTTCTGTTGTTAACAATTCTTAACCTCATGAAGTTCAGGATTACAATTATAAAAATATATATAAGTGAAAATAGAATTAGCTATTACAGATTTTTTCATTGAATAAAAAATAGCTATTCTAAGAGATAATCAGCTCTTCATTTGCCTCCTTTTCTGGATGACTCTCCCTCTTTTCCTTTGCCTTTCTCCCCCTTTTGGTTTTCATCAGCTTGGGGGTCTATGACCACATAGGTTCTTTTATCCTAATTCTTTTGCCAGGCTTCTGAATACATTGAATAATCCACATTTTCTTGCAGGCGCTTTTCCAGAATAGTCTTAATTATGACTGGAAGGAGGTAGAGTGGTTTGACTTATTCTCTGAGATGCTCATATGACTTGACCATGTCCGAAATCATCTTCAGAGCATGCTTTTGGTTTGCTTCCTCAAAGAATGGGAAGAGAGCTTTTAGGATGGTCAAGTTGCATTTGTAGCCAAAGAAACCTATGCCCCCAATTGATTGGACAAGATCTTGGTAGATTAGGAGAAGAAGGCTATCCAGATTTGTAAAAGATGAAGATTCAGAAGGAGAGATAGATAGATTAGCCATACCTGACTTTAATAGATCAATATCCTTGCAAATGTCTTCATAAATTTTGTGGACACTAGAGTTGAGTATGGAGAGATCCTTGTGAAATTCCTTCTTTAAATCATTAATTAAGGTGTCAGTGCTATTGATATGTCTTGAAAACTCAGTGCTGATATTACCCATATGTTTGGCAAGGAGTTTCGGTAGTCCTTCATCGAGAAATTAGTTAGCATCTCCTGTGCAGCTTGATGTTCTTCATTGAGCAAAGTGAGTCCGAAGGTAATTACTTTTCCTCCTTCTGTAATTGCTCCCAAAATGAATTTTTCCAAGCTTTCAAACTTGCGATCCATATACCCTTTTAGCTCTGTTGTGACATCTGTGGAAGAGAAGGTGACTCTATCCATTAGAGTTGCATAATTATTTTCAGCTCCAGTGTTAGCTTGATCTGCAGAGAGATTTCCTCCTGCAATGTTGGAGTTTATCTGATTTAGCACCAGAGTGATCTTGGATAATGAGGCTTCTGCAATCAGTTTAGCTGAGGGAAATCCTTGTACTCTTCTCTCAATGTTTTGGACTATTCCCTTGATTTCCCCTAACTTAGACTTCAAATTCGGAGCTAAGGATTTGTCATTGATGATGCTCTATATGGGTTTAAGCTGAGAGCTAGTGCTTTGGAGGGTACTCTTAATGTGGCTTTCTTCATGCCTCTTTACTACAACTTCTTGGATCATTTTTAGTGCAGTTGTCAGCTTGTTAACTCTCTCTGGATTGTTCTTAGGAGTTCACTTTTTGGGTGTATCTTTAGAGGAGGATGTTTCTTCTGATGCAGAACTGCTTTCTGATTCCTCAGATCCGAATGAATCCTCACTACTGGTTTCCCTCTCAGCGGATTTATTTTCTTCTTTCTCCTTCTCTTCCATCCTATCCTCCGGACTAGCCTCGCTCTTAGAGTCCACTTGAGAAGTGTGCTCATTGAGTCCTAGACAAGTTCCTTCCTTCGGAACATTGTGTTTCTAGATGAACTAATTTTCCTTAGATGCAATTTGGGAGTCTGCACCTAAGTTGTCCTGTATTTCAACAGCATCACCAGCTGGAATTTCATCTGTAGTAGAGATGTTTGGGAGGATGATTACCTGATTGGTTTGTTGAGGCTCTGTATGTTCTTCTTCATTTTGCTCCACTAACCCGACATCTAAAAGACTGGAACTGTCCTTAGTCTCCCCTCTAATTACCTATATATGACTTACAACCACTACCATCTCATTTTCCAGAATGGTGGAATTATCCTCACCATTCCCTTCCAATGCCTTTTTAGAAAATTCCAGCTTAACCACTTCTGCTTCTACATTCAACAAGTTATCCAGAAGAGGCTCTGTTCTTGCTTTGAATAGGCACAGCTCTTCATCTAGATATTTAGCCTCATTGAGAAGCTCTAAATCTATTGGAGTGATCAGGACTGAGGGACTATTAGTTGTTACCACTCCGGATAAGCCTCTGGGTCCCTCCTGTGTCAGTTTATTTACTTTGAGATTGTCCCAAACCACCAACATCATTTCCTCATACTGAGGATCCTAA
This sequence comes from Euphorbia pulcherrima, assembly GCA_947683365.1. Lineage (NCBI taxonomy): Eukaryota > Viridiplantae > Streptophyta > Magnoliopsida > Malpighiales > Euphorbiaceae > Euphorbia > Euphorbia pulcherrima. The sequence goes on along the minus strand of CANTUS010000001.1, from coordinate 76,718,041 downwards.
AAAAAAATTATCCAGAAGGACTGGTTTCTAAATAAAGACAACCAGTTCCTTACCCTTGCTTAAGTTTATTGGTGTTGAGGCTTGGTTGGCTCTTGGATAGTGATTCCTTTAGTTGGCTTTTTGGCAGCTAATTTTAACTTTTAGGCTCTTAGGGCTTCTTTAAAGTAGATTCTTTCTTGATGAACTGCTTTTTTCAGATAGGCTCCCCATCTTCGGTTTCTTCGCTATCTGACCCATTATCCTCTGCTAGGATATTTTCAATACTTCTTTTCTGCCCCTTTTTATATCTTTCTCTGATTGCAGCAACAACTACTGCAATGTTCTCATTTGCTTTCAGTTCACAAACAGGCTTTTTCTTCTTATCTGCTGCATTGATGAGCCTTCCTCTTCCTAGGCTTTTCAAGTGTAGTTTATATCAATTGTGTAAGGGGTATTCTATCCTCATCATCTTCCTCAACAACTGGCTTGGTGTTTATCTTTCTTTGAGCTTTGGTTTTAGTGGTTCTGGCTCTCTTGGCCTCTTAAGCGATTTCAACTCCGACCTTCCAGACTCGGCTCTTCTCCTTTCTTTCTTCCCTCAGCCAGATTGCCTTTGCTTCATCCCACGTTTCTTCAAAGCTTAATTACTTGAAATTCTTTTTAATAATTTCTTTCCCTTGAGGAGATTAGGGTCCGGATAAATTACCTCCATTTGCTAGGAGGATCCTGGAAATAAGAGCGCCATAGGAGTTCCAGTGCTGTCTCAGGAAATGGATGATTAATACTGGCATATTCACAACCCTACTTTCTGCCCAGTGCTATAGGATGCAATGTTGAAAGGAAGAAGCAATGGTTATAGATCTTCTCTGGATAAGAACTAATTTGGCCAAAACATTTTGGAGGATTCTTAGTGTTTATGGCCAGTAGGTGGAGAATTTATCTCCAAAGTAGCGGAGAGGAAGCCATTTCTTTGGGTAGTACTTGACCAGGAGTTCATCCCCATCATCCCTAGATTAAACCCCAACATATTTTATATTGAGGTATTCTTCAAAGAATTGCGGCTAGATAGTAATAACTTTGCCTTGTACCTTGGTTCTGAGAGCATCATAGTAGGAGTGTACTCTTAAGTTGTGATAGAATTCTTTGAAAAAATTCGAATAGGTGGTACAGTTAATCTTTAAGAAATCCACAAGGTGTTGATCCTTTATAAGTTACGAGTAGGGTTTCGCTTTGAATAGAAAGTTGTCTCCCAAGTAGTCTGTTGGAACTACCGAGTCAGGATTTTTCAATTTGAGAGGGGTGAAATCTTCATCTTTAAGATCAGACTCATTAAAGATGTATCTGGAAGGAGGAGGAGTGAGTTGAGTAGATGCTATTTGTGAGTTTGAAAGGATTTGAAATGCTTAGGGTTTTTGAAGAGAAATTTGCAGAGTAACATTATAGAATTACTTGCGTGAAGAAGAAGAGGGATTTTTGGGGGGGGGGGGGGTTTATAAAATTCCCAAAGTTAGGATATAATCATAATATGGAAATAGTTAACTTTAACTGGATTGATGATGTGGTAGGTAATTTTAAGGAGAGAGGTAAATGGCGTTTAGACCGGAGAATTGGAATGGTTTATTTAAATCCAGCTTTTGAGTTTTACCGCGCGTGTAATATCCCATAAACATTTGAAATTCAAAACATGTACAGTTATCTTTATATGCTCTTACTGCCATTTGTCAATTCTATCTGCTGAGCTGGCAATATTTTTTCGGATTCACAGTTAACTTTACTCTTTCTTCTCTTCCTGATTCCCTGGCTTGTAAAACTTGTAATTAATTCTAGATTTCTTCTAGATTTTCCTTCAAATTTGATTAGACATTCCAATTAACTCCCTTATTTTGTTGAATTGATCTTTACTTTATGGTATAGTAAAGATGCCTGCTCTTTGCTCATTGGTTGGAATGTAAACCAATGCAACATCTTTCTTCGTCATATGATCCCAAATGAAATGATGTCTGATGTTTACATGCTTCATCCTGCTATGGAGCACTAGATTCTTTGACACATCAATTGCACTTTTGTTATCACACATCACTTCAACATATCCGGATTGAACTCCATAATCTTCTAACATTTGGTTGATCCATAGGAGTTGAGCTATACAACTTCTAGTTGCCATATATTATACTTCTGTAGTTGATAAGGAAAATGAATTTTGCTTCTTGCTATACCATGATACCAAGCAATCTCTAAGAAAGTGACAGCCTTCGGATGTACTCTTTCATTCAAGAGTGTCTCTATCGTAATCTGCATCAGTGAAGCCTTGTAGTGTGAAATTCCCATTACTAGGATACCATAACCCAACCTCACTGGTTCCTAAGAGATATCTAAGGATTCTCTTTACTACTTTGAGATGTGAATCCTCAGGATTGGATTGATATCTTGCACAGTAGCAAACTGTATAATGTATGTCAGGTCTGCTAGCTGTAAAATATAACAGTGATCCAATAATTCCTTTAAAGAGCTTATGATCTACTTTTCCTCCTTCATAATCTTGTGATAGGATAGTATCTGATCCCATAGGGGTGGACATTGGCTTGCTTTTATCCATTTCAAACTTCTTTAGGATCTCCTTAGTGTACTTGGATTGATTGATGAAAATTCCATCCGGACTCTGCTTGATTTGTAGACCAGGGAAGAAACTAAGTTCTCCCATCATTGACATCTCAAATTCCTTCTGCATTTAAGTGCTAAATTCTTCACACATATTTTCATCTATTGCTCTAAAGATGGTGTCATCTACATAGATCTGGACTAGAATAACATCATCCTTTTTCTTCTTGATGAAAAGAGTTGTATCTGCCTTGCCCCGGATGTATCCCTTGGATACAAGAAATGTATTGAGTCTCTCATACCAAGCTCTCGATGCTTGCTTCAATCCATAAAGGGCTTTCTTTAGCTCGTATACATGATTAGGATGCTTTGAGTCTTCAAAACCAGGTGGTTGCTTAACATATACTTCTTCCTGATAACTCCATTTAAGAATTCACTTTTGACATCCATTTGGAACAATGTAAATTCCATGAATGATGTAAAATCACATAGAATTCAGATTACCTCTAATCTTGCTACTGGAGCAAAGGGTTCTTCAAAGTCAATGCCTTCTTGCTGATTGTAGCCTTGGGTAACTAATCTTGCCTTATTTCTCACTACAATTCGAGATTTATCTAGTTTGTTCTGAAATACCCATTTAGTGCCAGTTATTGACATCCCCATTAGTGGTGACACTAGATCCCAAACATCATTTCTAGTGAATTGATCTAGTTCTTCTTCCATTGCCATCATCCAGCTTTTAACTCCTTCATCATCTTAAAATATCTTTAGCTCAATGAGAGATACAAAGGCTGCATGGCTCATCATCCTATTAAGTTGTCCTCTGGTTCTGACTGGATCTTAGACATTATCTAAAATTGCTTCAACTGGATGATTTCTGCTAGTCCAGATCTCTCTTCAAAGGTCTGCATGCTGATCTGGAACTTGCTCCTCAACTGCCTTAACTCCTCCTTCTTGATTATCCAAAAAATTTATCTCATGATTGATAGGATAATGTTGTGGAACTTTTGAGTTGAGAGGGTTTCTTCATCTTCTTCCTTAAACTTCTTGATCTGGAAGGAATCGGGAATTTGCACTTCTTCTTTTTCTCCAGTATTTTCAGCTTCTGGAGTTAAATCTTTCAGATTTGAACTTCTTTTTCCTACACTGTTAGTCTCATCAAAATCTACATGTATTAACTCTACCACATTATTTGTTCATTTGTTATAGACTTTGTAAACTTTGCTATGTGTTGAGTAGCCAAGGAAAATTGCTTCATCAGATTTAGGATCAAATTTTCCTAATTGCTCTCCATCATTCAGGATGTAGCATTTACATCCAAAAGCTTTGAAATACACAATTTTAGGTTTCCTTCCATTCTAGATTTCATATAGGGTTTTTCTATGGTCTTTCTAATGAGAGCTCTATTTATGATGTATCATGGTATGTTTATGGCCTTACCCCAAAAATACTTAGGCAGATTGTTCTCACTTAGCATTGTCCAGGCCACATCAATTGAGGTTCTATTTTTCCTTTCAATAAACCCATTTTATTGAGGTGTATGAGGAGTAGAAAGTTGTGCTCAATGCCCTTGGAGTCACAAAATTCAGCAAAATGCTTATTTTTGAACTCTCCTGCATTATCACTCCAGATGCGTGCAATGCTTATGCCCAATTCTACTTCTATCCAAATGAATATTTCTGAGAATTGGTCAAAGGCTTCATCTTTGCTAGCTAGCAAAGCAACCAAGGTATAGCGAGAATAATCATCCACTATGACCATTGTGTATTCTCTCCTACGTAAACTCATTGGTTTGATTGGACCAAAGAGATCAATATGTAAGAGTTCAAGAACTCTTTTGGAAGGTATTTATGAGATAGAAGGGAAGCTTTTTATATGTTGTTTACCTAATTAGTATGCAGTGCATATGTGATCCTTATCAAAAGCTACCTTAGGCAACATAACCAATTCCTTTTTGGCTAATTTGGACAGGAGGTTCATGCTTACATGTCCACACCTCTGGTGCCACAACCATGATTCTTCTTCTTTAGACACCAAGCATATATTCTTTTTCTCATTTTTAATGTTAACACAATAAACATTATTTACTCTAGGTGTATAAAGAATGAGTTGATTTGACTTACTATCATAGATTGAGCATCCTTCGGAATCAAAGGTGACTTTCCTTCCTTTATCATATAGTTGTGCTACACTTAGCAAGTTGAACTTCAGTCCATCAACTAGTGAGACATCTTCTATCTTTATTTCAGATCCAATCCTTCCATGTCCAATGATCTGTCCCTTTTGGTTATCTCAAAAGCTTACTTTTCCACCTCTCTTCCAGATTAAAGTGATGAAGGCTTTCTCATCACCAGTCATGTGCCTTGAGCATCCACTATCAATGTACCATATATGTTGAATTGCATTAGACCTAAGGCATACCTGTAAAATAGATCAAGTTAGTTTGGGTACCTAATCAGATTTGGGTCCTCTCGGGTTATCAACCATTTTAAGCTAAGGATAAACATCATAATAACCATTTTTCAATCTACATAATTTAGTAATATGATTATTTTTACCATAAAACCTACACCCAGAGATGGGTCTGCTGTGCTCATGCTTCTTCTAGATCCTCTTGAGATCCTCCTTTCTATAGTTTCCAACATATCCAGCTTCTTGTATACTTGTCTATCCGGTGTGTATCCAGAAGCTGGTTAGAGATGCAATTTCTGCTCTATAGTTCTTTCTTTGCTTGGCAGGTTGATTATATATTGCCTTAACCTTTCCCTTTTGAGCAGCTGTGAATCTCTGTGCTTAAGGTTGTCTGCTGACTTTCTTCTCTTTTCGATTTGGGGGTACCATATTTTTTTGATTTAAATTTCTTGGTGCTGCTTGCCTTGGATTTTTTTTTCTTTGTGAAGGATCTGATTTCCTTCCGAATGCTTCTTTCATTAGGGTTAGCTCCCTATCTAGCCCTGTTAAGTTAGCACTTAATATCTGCACTTGACTCCTTAAGAAATTCTCCTTAACCATATTCATATGCTTTATGGTCCTTATTAGATTGATATCTTGTGCCATTATTTTGGCATCTTCAACTAGCTCCAAAACTTGTCTTTATAGGGATTTTATGGCTTTGGTGTTTTTCCTCACATTGTGGATCACCACCCCTAAAGCTCTAGCAAGATCAAGGTTAGAAGTTAGAGTGAGAGTTTACCTCAATAGTATCTGTCTCTGATTCTAACTCCTCAATTTGCTTAGTATCTTGCTTAGATGGATTTCTTCCGGATTGCTCTCCTTTAGGATCTGACGGTGCCATGAATTCACATTTAGCTGTTTCTTCTTCCTCTGTGGAAGATGAACTGCTATTTTCTTCACTATTGCTCCATGTGGCTACCATAACTTTCTTTTTATATTTCTTTTCTCTTTTGAGCTTGGGACATTTGGTTCTGAAGTGCCCTTTTTCTCCACATTCAAAGCAGGCAGCATCTTTCTCCGGATCTTTCTTTTCTTCCGGAGCCTTTCTTAGCTTGTCCCTTCTTGAAGTGCCTTCCTTTGATCTCTTTGATTCATACCTCCTGGATCTCCTTCTATCTTTCTTCTTTAGGAATCTATCAATATATTTTTCTAGCATAGCCATATCTTCTTTGCTGTAATTAGATTCCTTTGGTAGTTTATCTGATCCAGAGGAGGCTGCTCCTGCGGAATCTGCCTTGAGCGTAATGGCCTTCTTCCTTTCTTCAAGATTTTTCTCCTATTGGCTATATCTTTCCATGGATAACTCTTTATTTAGGAGATTACCAATGAGTTCATAATAACTATAGAAGTTTAAGTCATGAGCTACCTCAATAGCAGTCTTCTTGTTGTCCCATTCCTTGGTGAGACTTTAAAGAATTTCCTTGACCATATCTACTTCTGAGATCTCCTTCCCAAGCCTCTTTATCTCATTTACTAGATTAGTGTATCTAGTATTCGTGCTAGTAATGGATTCTTTGGGCTCTATCTTGAAGGATTCTAGCTTTTGTTGTAGCAGATCAATTTTGGCTTCTTTGACCTTGTTTGTTCCTTAATAGGCCACTTCCAGCTTCTGCCAGATTTCTTGCACAGTCTTGCATCCGGATATTCTATTAAACTCAGCTACACTAAGAGCACAATGAATCATCTTAATAGTATTTGCTTTTTCACGCAATTTTTTAATAATCATTTTCATCCCATAAACTTGGAGGCTTTCGGGTAGTCATACCTCTACTTCGTGAATGGGCTCGTATGGGCCATCTTCAACGGCTATCCAAGCCATCATGCTTTATGCTAGAATGAAGTACTTCATCCGAGAACATGTAGTCTTCACCGGTGAAGAGTGCAGGACGGGTAATAGACATAACCTCCAGAAGGAGTTGTGAGTTTTGGAAACTCATTTTGATTCTTGGATCAAAATTTGAACCTTTAGCTCAAGATTGTTAGATCTCTAGTTTTGAGCACTTGCTCTAATACCACTTATTGTTCCTTGTAAGGGTCTAAATAAGGTCATTGGGGGAGTGAATGACCCTTTTTCACGAAAATAGGTTGACTTTAAAAAGTCTTGTATAGCGTGTTTGATTACATTTCAAATATAATGGATTCGGATGATGCAAAAATGAAATGTTATACAATAATGTAAAGAGTTAGAAAATCAAACACGGTAATTTTATCCTAGTTCAGCCCCGCCTACTCCAGTCCCTAGAGTTTTCTTCCTTTGAGCTTTTCACTAGTGGATTCCTTTCCAACTGGAAGGAAATAAGCCTTACAATTTGTCTCAGGATGGTAACACCTTTAAGATGTAGGATATACCACTAGAAGCACCAAATCCTAGCTGAGTCCTCTTGTCTTTAGTAGGATATACCACTTAGATTTCTACCCAAACTTAAGCTGAGTCCTACAGGGAGTTCAACTTAAAGCAATAACTCTAAGCTAGATCCCAATCTCAATACTCACCCAAGTATGAGATCTTACACTTTATTTTTCTCAAATGTTTTGGTTTTGGATCTCCTCAAGTTTATAACTCACTTGGGAATCCTTACAAACTGATTTGGAATTATTTGATTCATGGAGGGATTATCTCACTAATTGTAATAGCAGATTCTCTTTTGTATGCTTTCTCAAAACAACCAACACCTTCTCAACTTATGAAGTTTCTTTTTATAGGCTTCTGTCATAAATATAGCCGTTGTGAGTTATTGAAGTTGAATTAGATCTTTACCGGTGATCAGGTAATATGTGCTGATTTCGAATCCGTTAATCAATCCATTAGACTAATTAAATGTCCCGTCTAATCCTTGGGATTGAGGCCTAAAAGATGTCAGTGATCTTTTTCTTGTATTTTTGTGATCCACCAACTTTTATGCCAGTGTGAGCTGATGACCCTTGATCCCCCCGTCCGCAAGGTAAGCTTTAATGCTCTTCGGCGTGGGGCGGAGAAACAACGAGCGCTGTGAAATGTGCTAAGGGATGATCCTTATTTTAGCGTGATGAAAACGATAATGGAAGATGATGTTAATGTTGAAATTTAGTCCGATTAATGGGTTAAGGGATACAAGACTTAGAATCCCTTATTTTAAGATAGAGTCGCCACCCGGTTAAGCTCCACTGGGAATTTGGGTACGATATTCCCACTCGGTGGTTGGAACGTACCTTAAAACAAAGATTCTAGGTTCGGATGATGTTGCTTACTTTTCAATTTTTAAATCAAGCTGATTATATTTTAATGAACGAGACCTTAGTTCTTTTACGATTTAATCCGATTATTGTTTGGTGTTTTCAGTTTATTATGCCATACATCACACGGAAAGCGATAAATAAACAAAGCAAGGAAATAAAATTATTACAAGGCTTTACGAATACCTATACATTTTTCTAATGCGAGAAAATAAATAAAGCGATAAATAAATAAACGGGCGAAACCGGGTTTTAACCGAGCTTACCGACTCGAACCCGGCTTCGAACGAGGCAGTAGAGATATGGGAGTGATCACAAATAAAGCAAGAATAAATAAATGCGAAAAATAAACACATAGCATGAAGAGAACTATTTTTTGGATTTTTCGGGACAAAAACGTAATTTTCGGGTATTAATTGATTGTCTAAGCAATCTAAAAAGGTGAGATAAATTATCTAAACATCCTAAAATAATATTTAACATATTCAGAATATTTTTGGAATTTTTAGTTGGTAGAAAATAATTTATTTAGATTTATTTAGTTAAAACACTATTTTGAACCATTAAAATGCATATTAAATCAAATAAAAATAAAAAATAAAACGTAAAAATAGAATAAAATTAATCAAAACAATTTCAGATTATTCATAATTTTTTGGAAATTTTTCGGGTTGAAATTGGGGTTGAAAACAAAAGAAAACGGCGAAAAAGGGCTAAAAATAGCTTTTGGCGACAAAAGGCTTTGGTGACAACCTTAGCCGCCGCTGCTATAGCCTTGACCGCTTTAGTGGCAGCGGTGAAGGCTATAGCGGCGGCGGTCAAGGCTGTCACTATAGCCTTCGTTGCGCCAAACCATTTTTTAGGGGGAAATCGGTGTTTTTGCATCCATAAACTCAAAATCGTTAAAGTTTTAAGTCGTAATCAGCTATATTTTAATAGATCTGGACTTAAAACACTCAAATAATGTTGATTTTATGGATTTGGGTAAGAAAATACCCAAAAAATGTAAGAAATAATGGGACCTCTGTAGGGGTAGAGTTCACCTCCATAGCTATAGCCTTCACCGCTATAACAGTAGCGGCCAAGGCTATAGGGGTAGAGGTGAAGGCTATCCCTATAGAGGTCGGATTATTTTCCGACGATTTTCTAAGAACACCAAGGAAAAATCAAGAAATAACACCAAAAACAGCAAAAACAGCAATAAAAGACAATAAATGAAGTAAAAGATCAAGGGAACTAGGTTTTGTTACCTCTAGGCCGTGAATCTAACTCGGGAGACTCGAATCGGACATTTGGCAAGCTTGATGATTTTCCGATGGAAATAACGACGAAAATAGCAACAGAAATAGTGATAAATTGTTTGGGTGGTATTTAGAAAAGTCTCTAAAACCCTATTTAATCCATTTTAACCTAGGATTTCTAATAGATTTTAGTGTTTAAGCAACCAGATCAAGCCTAAGAACAACTAAGAATCAAGATTAGATAGGATTAAACTCGGATTCTAGCTTTTTTTAAGCTTTCTCTCTCTAGTTCTTCCCTTTCTCTCTCTTATTCTTGAATTTTCTCTCTAAAATGATTTCTAAATTCTAAATCAGGAGAAAAGTCCTTCTCTCTCTCCCATGAATTGCTTTAAATACACTCTCACACAAAAATCCACCGACTTAGTCGAATTTTTGGGAAAAATACGTGGCCAAATCGCAAGAGGGGAGAGAAAACGAGGTGGCACGGCTTGAAACAGGCCGTGCCAAGCCAACTGCCACCGTCACGGCGATGACCGCCATAGGAGTGGTGGTCACCGCCGTGACAGCAACATCCATCGCCACAACGATGGCGATGGCTGCTGCCATGGGAAGCGGGGGTGGTGGCCACAATAGGGGTGGCCACCTCGGTGGCATTCACCGCCACAAAGAGTGGCGGTGAACGGCACCGCCGCCGGAGGGCAGGCTGCCACCGCCGGTGGTGGTGGCAGTAAAAGGGGCAGCTAGGGTTAAGGTCATCTAGGGTTAAGGTCATCTAGGGTTAGGGTTTTAGGTAGGGTTTCATTAGGGTTTTCGGGTAATTAGTGTTAGGTTTAGGGCAGATTTAGGGTTTTGGCTTCCAACGCCTATATCTTTCATCCGATTAAAGTAATTCTTAACATTACAGAAAGCTCGAAGAGTCAGGAATCCAACGGTATAAATAAGACTCGCTTAAAATGTTCGGATCTTATAGAAAATTGTGAAACAAATTACTGCACGAGAGCGAAAGGAAATAGATAATCCTAAATGCATGCGAACGATATTTAAGTGCCGCCAAAGGTCTGGAATCATCAAAAATGTACTTTCTAAATGTGATTCGACCTTCCAAGAATAGAACAACTAGACCGTACTAGGCCAGAGCAACAAGTCATCATCGTTCCAAGGGTCACCTAAAAGCCCGTGCTCATAACCAGAAATTCAGAGTGTGTGCTTCACGCGCCTTTCCTATTGGTCTAGGTAGAAATGGTTGTTACCTTTTCTCTTTCCTGTGTCAGTCCTTTTGCCCTTTCTTGAAAAGTGTTCAAGCTATCATTTTTGTCTTGCACAAGGGAAAAGGATCTTTGACTTTTAGACCCAAAAGGTGGAGGGAAAAGTTATTTTTGAAACGTTTCCCTTTATCTTGGTAACTGTATCTCCCGGATGAATTTGTCTTGTTGTATGCGGATGCTATTTTAACCAGTTCTTCTTTCGCATGCTGTTCTTTAGCAGTGTAAAGTTTGTTTCCTTTCCAAACTTTAACTGGATGCTTTTATTATGTGCTTAGGTATTTGTGATCTTCAATATATGTCCTGATGACTTGTTTTGGACCGGATGCTTCCATTTTGGATTAAGGAGATTACATGATTTATTCCTTAAGACTTTGTTTCTATGGTTTTTGTTTTCTTTAAACTTGATCAAGATTGTTCTAGATTTAATTCTTCCGGATCATTGTTTCCCAATACTAGATACCATTTTTAGCATAATAAGTAGCTGAATTCATGACCATTGTCTTGTCTAATGACCTTTATATTCCTATTAAATTGATTTCTTACCATAGCATGGAAATCATGAATTGCCTTAGATGCTTGTCCTTTGTTCTTAATCATCACAGTCCAAGTAAATCTTGTACAGTCATCAACAATAGTTACAAAATATCTAAACCCATTCAAAGACAAGACTGTTGGACCGCAAATATCAACATGAATAATGTCAAAGGCATGTAAAGAAACAGTTGTGGAATTATCAAAAGAAAGTCTCTTTTGTTTAGATTTTGGACAAATTTTACATATAAAATATGTGGATATACAGATGTCAAGAAACTTTTTATTTAAAATTTCTAACCTAGTATCAGACAAGTGCCCTAGTCTATAATGCCAAAGGCCACTTTTATTACAAGCAATATTTACTGTTTACATGAAATTCAGTCATATTCAGATGATATAGGCCATTGAAAACTTCAGCTGTACCAATCTTCCTCTTGGACAGGACATCCTATATAATTTAATGATTTAAAGAAAAAACTATTTCACAATACAGGGATGCAACTAACTATGTAACAGACAGAAGATTGTAATGAAATGTTAGAACAAATAGCACATTATACAATATAAAATCATTACTAAGGTAAACATCTCCCATATGATTGGCAAAAAGTCTTATATTGTTTGGAAGTAAAACTTGCGAGTTAGTTATAGGTCTAATGTTAACAAAATAAGCCATAGATCCAACAATGTGATTGCTAGCGCCAGTATCTAATATCCAACTATTTTTAGATAAGATAGAAACTGTACCTGAAGAAACAAAGTTACTATAATCCAGGTTTTGAACATTTAGAGAGATGACTCTAGTTGAAGTAGCAACGGAGTTATTATTTGAGAAGGCCATATGTGTCTGCATATTCTATTGAGTTTGAGCCTATATTTTCTGTGTTATTTGTGCTAATTGTTCAGGGGTGAATCCGGTGTTGAGTTGAGTAGTGTGTGTTGGCTCAATGTCAATAAAATTCCCTTTTTCAAAAGAATCTTGATCCAGATAAACTTGTTCCTCGACATCCTCAAACTCAGTGACAAGCATTTGCTTTGGAAAAAATTTGCTTTATATAGGAAGGTACCTATTTTCTTTCTAGCAGTTCATCTCTGAATGCCCTTAATTATTGGACTGCTGTTGTTGTTGACTAGTTTCTCCATTATAAAAATTGCTACCAGTACCCGTGTAATGATTACCATTCCCAAAGTGACCACCATCTCTTCAAATAAAAGAGGCTGAATTAAGCTATGCAATGTTTTCTTTATTTATTACCACAAATTCCATCTCAAATTGCAGAATAAAAGAGAATGCCTTATTCATTGTTGGTAAAGGTTCCATAGCCATTATTTGTGCCTTTATCCCTGAAAAAGATCCATTTAATCCTTTCAAGAAGCATATCACAAGATTTGATTCTTGACCCTTTCTAACTGCTTCACCTACATTGCAAAAGCAGCCTTCACACACAAGCTGGAATAGGACTCAAGCTAACATACTTATCCCAAAGAACTTGCAATGAGGTAAAGTAATATATTATAGACCTAGAACCTTGAGCAACATTATATATTTCACCTAGTAAATCTGCTATACGGTACACATCTGATTGAGAAAACTGTTCTTTCAAGTTATCCCATAGTTTTTTGGCTGTATCAAATCCCATAGAAGTCTGCGCAACATGAGCACTTAAAGACCTTATCATCTAAGACAAGACCATGTTATTAAACCTTCTCCAGGCACTACACAACGTATCCCGTACGTTAGGTTTATCAATTGTACCATCTATGAACTCTAACTTGTTTTTTTGACATTAATGCCATCTTTATTGACCTAGCCCATGAATGATAATTCGATCTATACCAATGAAGGATTCTCACCTGGATGCAAGTAAAACAGATTGTTCTCGTCTATTCTTTGTTGAATTCTGCTAGCCATTGTTATCGAACCAAATGAAACCCCAAGAATTTCAATGAAATAGTAAGAATAATCAGAAAAGCTCTGCTTCCGGTAAAGAAGTAGAGGATAAAGAAAGAAAGAAAGAATAAGTGAGGAAACTAGAGAGAAAGAAAGATTCGCTCTGATACCATGACAACAAATCGATTCAAGAATAGAGAAGGAATAGAAGAAAGGGGCTTTATTGATCTGTAGAATCAAAGAAGAAGAATTACAGGATTTAGAGATTTACAATTATATATAACCGTTATAATTAGGGGAAATAGTAAAAGACTAAAAAGCCCTTAAAGGCTAACGTCTATATTAACTACTTTTAACTAATAATGAACTAATTATATTTTACATATAATCTCTACACTTTCTATTCGTAACGGATTTCTTGCCATCTGATATCTCCTCATCGATGTCGGTTTCGTACCGTAAGGTCGATAAAACTAGAAAAGCATTAGGCGGAGATTCGGAGAAGAAGAGGGAAAATGATTCAGAATTAATTCTTCATTCACCATTTCTCCATGCTTAATTCCTTTCTTTAATTTTGCAATTACAAGTACTTTCATGCTTCTTTAATTTGAAAACGAGTAATTTGGGTTCTGAAGTAAGTTTTTTCCGAGAAAAAGGAATTGACAATTGAAGGTCACACGTGTCAGAGTACACCTGTAGTTAATAAGGAATTGAAATCGCCTAAATTGATTTTGGGATTTGGTGATAATGCTAAATAAAAATTTGCAGCAACCAAATGTTTGAAGCTTCAACCATTCATCTGTCTTATTTGAACAGATGTTTATGCGGTCATTAAAATGGAAATTTACAATTTAAAATTGAACTTCCTCTATTAAAATTTCAATTCGGAGCCAGATATTTAAGAAATTGAAGTTCATAATGCTGATTATGAGATTAAAGAGAAATGATTGAAGAAGGTGAAGGTTTGAAGAGAGAGATGAGACAAAGTTAAAATTAATAAGATTGGCGAGGTTGAATTTTTAAAGTAGACATGGCAATTGCTGTGTGGTTTAACTTTTTAAATTTATAAATGTGAGGAGAGTGTATTACACTCTCCATGTTGAGATTAGCTGAATGAGGTTTAGGGGGTTTAAAGATGCACTTTAAACAAATTTAAAGGGGTGAGAGGACCTTTTAAAAGTTCAGAGGAGCGAAGGGCTATTAGAAATAAGTTGAGGGTCTGATGATGTATTAAGCCTTTATCAGAATTAGAAAAAGTTAATTAAGCCACATTTTTCAATCATATAAATTAATTGCTAATGACATCAAATGGCAACAACTTATTGGTTACTCTTTTGTCATCCTAGTCAATTATTTTGTTTCTTTTTATTTTATATTTGGTTCGGCGGCTTAAGTAAGTCAGCGATGGTCAAATTGACCAATTATCAGAATAAAAAAATGTTAATTTTTGTTGTGAACAACAATTTGATTTAGAGTTGTATAATATAACCCATCATATTCCTATAATCTTTTTTACCAAATAATTATATTCTATGATATCATAACCTATCATCTAACGATGAGGGATTAGGTCTAATGTAGACAATATCGTATCATGTGTGGGGATATGTGGTGTCTAAACGATTCCACATGCCGTAATAATTATTTGCGGATTGCCCCATGTGCTCTTAACCCGATTTTAGGCCCATTTGTTTTTCGAGCCCAATTTAACTCCTCTTTTCGTATAAAAGCTTTATAATCTTAGTTTTTAGTTTATTTTCCCTTTCTTTGTTTCTCTAGCTGCCTTAAATCTTTTACTTTCTCTCTTGCTTGAGATTTTGCATGGCTGTGATTCATCCTTGATCTTCACTCCGACGCATATGATTTGAACCAATTATGTAGCAGTTACGTCTCTCCATCTTTTTGCTATAAGTAGATCTCTATTCGTTGATTTTATGTATGCTTGTATTTTGTGATTATTTTCTAGGTTTTGTGGTTTTCTCTTTTTAGATTTAAGGTTCTTGAGTTTTCGTTTTTGTTGTCTTTTGATATGTAGAATGATTTCCCTTTTGTGCCTTAAAAGCCACCAATAAATCTCCCGTGCATGGATATCACCCATTCACTGGGGATTCCTCTTTACCGAGGATTGATGGAAGAAAATAAAAAATCTCTCTGTGTTGTTTACATTTCCGCAAGTTCTTCAATGCTTTATTATTTAAAATCTGGAAATTTGGTATTATAAGCATCACATGTGGTATCAAGGCCTTTAGATTCGATTTCTAGGGCTGCATGTTTCGTTTCTTTGATATACTGGTGTAGATCTATTCTCTGTTCTTGCATTCGTTTAATTTTGATCCCTAAAAATTTCTTCAGTTGATTTCTTCTTTCAGTAAATTTATTTTTCAAAGGATTTAATTACTTTTGATTTTTCTGATAATCTTTGTGATTTACTGAATTTTTTTGTGTGTTTTGTTATAGCATGCAATATATGGAAATGTCTTCTGCCATGTATATTATTTACTTTGTCTTCTGAGATTTTATTTGCTTTGGTGACTTGATTGTGAGATTTAGGGATTTCTATATATTTCTATTGTTTTTTCTGAAATTACTTGAAATAGCCCTTTTTCTTTCTCTGACTAATTTTCTGGTTGTTTTTTCTTTGCGAGAAAATTTTGTTTGGAAGAAAACAAAGGAAACTTCTTGGCTTCTCTCCTAATTACTTCTCAAAGGTAGCATCTGAAACTTCTAGTTCTGCTAAGAAAGGAATTGGTATCTCTATAAGTTTCTTCTTTTCCCCTTAATCTTAATGTTTTTAATCACTGTTAAAGGAAGGACTTCTTTAGAAAGAAGTTGCATCTCTGTAAGGATTTCTTTTAAATTTTTTGTATCATTTGATTCCCTATACATGCTTGTAACCAACCCTGTAGTCTTTGCATGATTAGGAAGCCTATTAATTATATTAAATTCATTGTTATTGATATATTTCAGTATCTCTTTGATAGATTTGATATTTTGTATGAGAATCTTGATAGTTTACTTAAGAAATTTCATGTTTGCTTTCTTCTTGATTGCCTTTGTGTCTTTCTGAGTATAGATAGAGCTTCTTATAGGATCTTTTTTATCTTTGATTATTTTAGGTTTTCTCTAGTACTCTCTTTTCCTTTCTACTATTTGTTTATATTTTTAGTCTTTTTCTTGTTGTTTAAAATGTCTATTGCTAAAGTGTATTTAGATAAATTTGATGGAAAAGGTGATTATTTTATTTGGAAACAAAAATTGAAAGCTGCTTTAACTTAAACTAAATGTCATAAGGCTTTGGATGATAAGGAAAGAGTGCCTGCTTTTTTAACTGAATATGAGAAAGATGAAAATATAGACATGGCTTTTCTACTATTGTTTTAAACCTAACTGACAACATTCTTAGGAGAGTTAGAGGCTATAATGATGATGTTTCTCTAATGGCTAAACTTGATGAATTGTTTCTAACTTCAAATACTGCTAAGGAAGCTTATTTGAAGGAGCAATTGTTTGGCTTTAGAATGAACTCTCAAAAGAATGTTGATGAAAACTATGATGAGTTTTAGAAAATTATCATAGAACTTGATAGTGCTGGAGTCAAAATTGAAGATAAAGATCAGACCATTCTTTTGTTAAATTCTTTACCTGATAAGTTTAAGACATTAAAAGAAGCTCTAAAATATAGCAGGGAAAATTTAACTGTAAATGATATAATATCAGCCCTTAAATTGAAAGAACTTGAACTTAAAAATGATAAATCTGAGGGTCAAGTTGGTGAAGGTCTGTTTGTTAAGGGTAAGAAATCTGGTAAGTCTAACAAATCAAAAGGTAAGACCAATCAGCAAGAAATCGGTAATGATTCCACTAATAATGGCACTCAAAATGAACCTAGTAAACATAGGAAAGAGTAAATTTGTTTCTACTGTAATAAGAAATGTCACACTAAAAGGTTTTGTAGAATCTGATTAAGTGGTTCACCTCCTCCCACAAATAATAAAAATAATGGATCTAACAATAATGATGTTGAAGTTAACGATATAAAAGCTCTAACTATTGGCCAATCTAGAGACCTTGAGTCTTGGATTTTGGATTTTGGATGTACCTTTCACATAACATCTAGAAAGGAGTGGTTCATTGAATATCAATATATAAATGAAGGTAAGGTACTAATGGGCAATGATTCAACTTGTGATATCATGGGAATTGGCAAAATCCAATTAATTGATCATAATGGAAAACCTATATATCTAACTGAAGTGAGACATGTACCTAATATTAAAAGGAATCAAATTCTCTCCGTCACTTAGATAAAAAGGGATTTGAATTTAAAGCTCAAGGTGGAGTTCTTAATATCATTAAAAACTTAAGATGTTAAATAAGAGAAATTATTTGGTGGTTTGTATTACTTTGATGGGTCTGTTTGTGTTGGTTCTGCTGATGTGGTATCTAATTTTGATAAGTCTGTTCTCTGGCATAAAAGGTTTTGTCATGTTGCTCTTAAGGGTCT
Source organism: Euphorbia pulcherrima (assembly GCA_947683365.1). Lineage (NCBI taxonomy): Eukaryota > Viridiplantae > Streptophyta > Magnoliopsida > Malpighiales > Euphorbiaceae > Euphorbia > Euphorbia pulcherrima. The sequence continues at coordinate 76,700,362 of CANTUS010000001.1, read as the reverse complement.
AGAATCCCTTAAGAACAATGTTTCTTTAAGTCTACTAAATTCTATCAATTTGGATTTTTGTTAAACCTGTACTTTGGGCAAGGCCCATAAATAGAGTTTCACCTCTTCTCATAATAAGTCTAAGGCTTGCCTTGATTATGTCCACAGTGATCCATGGGGATCTCCATATGTTCCTATGTCTCTTTCCAACTATCAATATTTTGGACTTTTATTAATGATTTTTCAAGAGAAATTTGGATATACTTTTGTAAAAATAAATCTGAAGTATTTGATAACTTTCTAGAATGGAAAGCTTTAGTTGAAAATCAAATTGGGCCTATGATTAAAACTCTTAGAATTTGATAATAGTCTAGAATTTATAAATACTGAATTTAATGAATATTGTGCTAAAATTGGAATATTGAGACATAGGACATGTGCCTATACCCCTCATCAAAATGGTGTTGCTGAGAATTTAGGGTCATCCGGATTTACCTCTTTAGTGGATCCGGGCACATACTTTCCTTTTGTTGTCCTGGCCTTTGCTAATTCAGCCACAACCACCCTTTTTGCTGCCTCTTCATTAATTATAATGCCCATAGGCCTTTTGGCTGCCTTCTTCTAAGCTTTTTGGCCTTCACAGCCTCATCAAAGGTAAACCCTTCTGGGTGAATTGCTTCTTAGGTATAGGAGCTTTATCGTTTGTCTCTTCCTCATTAGACCCATGCTCCTCTGTTAGCATATCTATTATATTTCTCTTCTGCCCCTGCTTATACCCCTCTCTAATTACAGCAGTAGCCACTATAATAGATTCTCTTGCTTCTAAATCATAGACTGGCTTTTTCAGCTTATCAATGGTTTTAATTAATCTTCCTCTTTTCTTAGGTTTCACAGAGCTTTTCTTTAATAGCTGAGTGAGGGTTTCAGTATCCTCATTAGCTCCATCAATTAAAACCCGAGCAAGCTATTTCTTTGCCTTTGGCTTGGTGGTTCGAGCTTTCTTAGGAGCCGGTGCATATCAGCCGAATTAACGACCTTTCTAGGTCTGCTTTTCTTGTCATCTCATAGTTTCTTGGCCTTTTCCTCGTTCCACATCTCCCCGAAACTCAACTTCCTAAAATTCTTCTCCAGAATTCCCTTTCCATTTACAGCCTAAAATTCGGAGACGTTCATTTCTTTTGAGACTAGGATTTTGGTGATTAGCGTACTATGAGAGTTTCTATATTGGTTGAGGTAGTGGATGATAAGCACTAGCATATTCACAACTCTGCTATCCACCCAGTGTTATAGTATACAGTGCTGGAAAGATGACACTATAGTGAGAGATCCGTTCCGGATTAGAACCAACTTGGCGAGTGCGTGTTGTAGGAACCTTGGCACTTTTCGAAAGTAGGTGGAGAACTTATCTCCAAAGTAGTTTAGATGCAGCCACTTCTTTGGTTTAGACTTGGCATGCTGCTTATCTCTATCAATTCTCAGCTAGACCCCATCATTTTTCATGTTCAAGAATTTTTCAAAAAATTTTAGGGTAATCGTAATCACCTTACCTTGGACCTGAGTTCTCAAAGAGTCGTGGAAGGAGTGAGCTCTGAGATTGTCATAAAATTCCTTAACCAATCTGGGTATGTTTGGTAGTTGATCTTGTGGAAGTTAGTCAAGTATTGATCTTCAATCAGTTTTGAGTACGGGTCTGTTTCAAACAGGAAGTCATAGCATAAGAAGTCTGTGGGGATAACGGAATCATTGGTTTTGAGTTTTAGAGGTTTGAAATCTTCATCTTTCAGATCAAATTCTATAAAGATATCTTGAGTGAGGAGTATTTTAGGTCCTTCGCTAGTCATGATGGCAGCCATTTGCGAGAAGGTTTGAAGGAAGTTTTAGGGTTTGGAGTTTGGGTTTTGATTTTTTTGCAGAGTACTAGTATATGATTGTTGCTCGCTTGAAGAAGGCAGAGATTTTAGGGGTTTATATAGGATTTTCAAAGTGAGGGTATAATGGTAATCTGGGTGCCGTTTATTTGGCTGGATTAATGGCATGGCAATCAGGATTTTAGGAGAGAGGTAAATTCCGTTAGGCCAGAGAATGGGAACGGCTTATTTTAAAAACCAACTGTTGAATTCACCGTGCATAAAACACCCAATAAACGGTTGAAATTCAAAAAGGGAATAGTTACTTTTCTGTGCTTTTACTGCCATATGTCATTCTTGTTTACTGATATGGCAATGTTCCATTCAGAGTAGAGCTTTCTTCTTCTTCTCTTCCAGATTCCTTGTCTCGCCAGGGATTCAAACTAACCTTAGAATGTCTCCAGGATTTTCTTCAAATTGGATTAGACATCCCAATTGATTCCCTTAGCTTGTTGAATTAATCTTTCCTCAATGGTTTGGTAAAGATATCTGCTCTTTGCTCATTAGTTGGGATGTATACTAATGTAACATCCTTCTTCATCACATGATTCCGGATGAAATGATGCCTTATGTTAACATGCTTTATCCTGCTATAGAGTACTGCATTGTTTGATATATCAATGACACTCTTGTTGTCACACATGACATCCATACATCCGGATTGAACTCCATAATCTTTTAGTTATTGCTTGATCCAGAGGAGTTGAGCCACACAACTTCCAACTACCATATATTCGGCTTTTATAATAGATAAAGCAACTAACATTTGCTTCTTGCTGTACCATGATACTAAGCAATCTCCAAGGAAATGGCAACCTCTGGATGTACTCTTCCTTTCAAGAGTGTCTCTGTCATAATCTGCATCAGTGAAGCCTTGGAGTGTGAAATCTCCATTACTAGGATACCACAATCCAACTTCAATGGTTCCTAAGAGGTATCTAAGAATTCTCTTAACTGTCTTGAGATGAGAATCCTTAGGATTGGCTTGGTACCTTACGTAGAATAGACTATATATTGTATGTCAGGCCTGCTTGCTGTTAAGTATAGTAGTGAACCAATCATCCCTCTATAGAGCCTTTAATCAACATCTTCTCCTTCACAATCCTTGGATAGAACTGTATCCTAACCCATTGGAGTAGACATAGGTTTGCTCTTATCCATTTCAAACTTCTTTAATATCTCCTTGGTATACTTTGACTGGTTAATGAAAATCCCATCCAGACTTTGCTTGATTTGTAAACCAAGGAAGAAATTGAGTTCTCCCATCATGGACATCTCAAATTCTTTCCACATTTAAGAGTTGAATTCTTCACACATCTTCTCATTTATTGCTCCAAATTTGATATCATCCACATAAATTTGGACTAGAATAATATCATTCTTCTTTTTCTTGATGAAAAGGGTTGCATCTGCTTTTCCCTGGATATATCCCTTGGATATGAGAAATGTTGTGAGTCTCTTATACCAAGCCCTAGGTGCTTGCTTTAATCCATAGACTGCCTTCTTCAACTTATAGACATGATCCGGATGCTTTGAATCTTCAAATCCAGGTGGCTGCTTCATATAGACTTCTTCCTGGATAACTCCATTGATAAATGCACTTGACATCCATTTGAAACAATGTGAATCCCATGAATGATACAAAAGCACATAAAATATGGATTACCTCCAGTCTTGCTACAGGGGAAAATGTTTTATCAAAATCAATCCCTTTCTATTGATTGTAGCCTTGGGCAACCAATCTTGCTTTGTTCCTTACCACTACTTCATATTCGTCTAGCTTGTTTCGGAATACCTATTTGGTGCCAATGATTGGCTTTCCCTTTGGAGGTGCCACTAGATCCCATGCATCATTCCTGGTGAATTGATCTAGTTCTTCTTGTATTGCCATTATCTAGCTTTCATCTCCTTCAGCATCTTGAAATTTCTTTAGCTCAATGAGAGAGACAAAAGCAGTATGGCTCATCATTCTGTTGAGCTATCCTTTGGTTCTGACTGGATTTTGGATTTTATCCAAAATAGCTTCTACTGGATGATTTTTGTGAGTCCGGATTTCCCTTTGTAAGCCTTTATGTTGAACTGGGACTTGTCCCACTTCTGCCTCAGCTTGCTCTCCTTGGTCATCATTGAAGTTTATCTCATATGGATTGAGATCAACTTGTTGTACTTCTGGATCAAAAGATATTCCTTCATCCTCTTCTTTATACTTCTTGATTTAGAAGGAATCAGGAACTTGAATTTCCTTCTTTTCTCCATAATTTTTAACTTCTGGAACTGGATCTTCCGAAGTGGAGCTTTTCTTGCCTGCATGGTTAGTCTCATCAAAATCTACATGTATGGATTCTACAACAATTTAGGTTTATTTGTTAAAGACTCTGTAAGATTTGCTATGTGTTGAGTAGCCAAGGAAAATTGCTTCACCAGACTTAATATCAAAATTTCCTAGTTGCTCTCTATCATTTTGGATGTAGCACTTACATCCAAATGCTTTAAAGTACCCAATTTTGGGTTTTCTTCCCTTCCAAATTTTATAGGGGGTCTTTTCTAAGGTCTTTCTGATGAGAGCTCTATTTATGATATATCATGCAATGTTTACGGCCTCTCCCTAGAAATATTTTGGCAAACAATTTTCATTTAGCATTGTTCTAGCCATCTCTACTATAGTTCTATTTTTTCTCTCAACAACTCCCTTCTGTTGAGGAGTGTGAGGGGCAGAGGAGTTATGTTCAATGCCTTTGGAGTCACAAAAGTCAGCAAAATGCTTAATTTTGAACTTACCACCATTATCACTTAGGATGCGTGCAATGCTCATGCTCTGTTCTACTTTTATCCGGATGAATGTTTTTTAGAATTGGTCAAAGGCTTCATCTTTTATTGCTAGTAGAAGAACCCAGGTATATTGAGAATAATCATCCATAATGACCATGGTGTATTCTCTTCTACCTAAACTCAATGGTTTAATTGGACCAAAGAGATCAATGTGCAATAGCTTAAGTACTCTTTTGGAAGGAATGTAAGAGATCAAGGGGAAACTTTTCTTATGTTGTTTACCTAATTGACATGCATTACATGGACGATCCTTATCAAAAGCAACCTTAGGCAAACCCACAACCAATTCCTTTTTGGCTAATTTGGACAGGAGGTTCATGCTAACATATCCCAACCTCCGGTGCCGTAGCCATGACCCTTCTTCTTTAGACACCAAGCAAATATTCTTTTTCTCATTTTTAATGTTAACAGAATAGACATTGTTTACTCTAGGTGCATAAAGAATGAGTTGATTAGACTTACTATGATATATTGAGCAGCCTCCAGAATCAAAGGTGACTTTTCTTCCTTCGTCGCAGAGTTGGGCTACACTTAGCAGGTTGAACTTCAGTCCATCAACCAGTGAGACATGTTCTATTTTTAATTCAGATCCAATGGCTCCTTCTCCAATGATCTGACCATTTTGATTGTCTCCAAAGCTTACTTTGCCTCCTTTCTTTCGGGTTAATGTGATGAAGGCCTTCTTATCACTTGTCATGTGCCTTGAGCATCCACTATCAATGTACCAAGTGTGTTGATCTACTATGGATCTAAGACATACTTGTAAAATAAATCAAGTGGGTTTGGGTACCCAATTAGATATGGGTCCTGTCAGTTATCAACCATTTCAGGCCAAGGATTGATAATAACCATTTTTAAATCTATATAATTTAGTAATATGATTATTTTCCCACAAAACTTGCACCCTGAGATGGGTCTGTTCTGCTCCTGCTTCTTTTAAATCTTTTCAAGATCCTCCTTCCTATAGTTCCCTCTATATTTAGCTTCTTGTACACTTGTAGATGTTCCGGTATGTATCCGAAACCTAGTTGGAGATGCAACTTTTGCTGCATGGTTCCTTCTTGGCTTGGCAAGTTGTTGATTATATACAACCTTATCTTTTCCTTTTTCTGCCGCAGTGTATCTTTTTAGGCTTGTGGTTTCCTGCTAACCTTCTTCACTCTGTGGTTGGAAGGCTTTGGATTTCCTTCGGTAGGTGGATGTTGATTTCTTTATGTATTCTGCCTTGGGTTCCTTCTTGGTTGTGAGGGGCCTGATCTCCTTTTGGATGCTTCCTTCATCAGGGTTAGCTCCTTATCTAACCCTATTAAGTTAGCACTCAATATCTGCACTTGATTTCTCAGAAAGTTCTCTTCAACCACATCAATGTGCTTCGTGGCTCTTATCAAATTTACATCTTATGGCAATACTGCACCATCTTCAGCAAGCTCCATCACTTGTCTTCTTAGTGATTTGATGTCTTTTATGTGCTTCCTCACATTCTTGATCATAATAGTTAAAGCTCTAGCAAGTTCAAGGTTAGAAACAGAATCAAAGTGAGAGTTTACCTCAGTGTTGGCTGTTTCTGATTCTTATTCCTCAATTTGCACTGTGTCCTCCTTAGAGGTATTTCTTCTAGATTGCTCTACTTCTGGATCAGTTAGAGTCATGAATGCACAGTTAGTAGTTTCCTCTTCTTTTGTTAAGGATGAGCTGCTACTTTCCTCAGTATTGCTCCAAGTTGCCACCATTGCCTTCTTCTTGTGCTTTTTGGCTCTTTTAAGCTTAGGGCATTTGGTTCTGAAGTGCCCCTTCTCCCCACATTCAAAATAGACAGCTTCTTTTTTCGGATCCCTTTTTTCTTCCGGATTCTTTCTAGGCTTGTCTCTTCTAAATGTGCCTTCCCTTGATCTTCGAGATTCATACTTTCTGGAATTCCTCCTTTCTTTCTTTTGTAGGAACCTATTGAGCTGTCTGGGCAACAAAGCCATTTGTTCTTTGCTACTTTGAGGTTCCTTGAGTTGCTCTTCCTCTCCAGATGAGGCTGATCCAGTGGACTCTGCCTTGAGTGCAATGACTTTCTTCTTTTCTTCGAGCTTTTTCTCCTGTTGGCTGTATCTCTCCAGGGATAGTTCTTGAGTTAAAAGATTCTCAATGAGCTCATCATAACTGTAAAAATTTAAGTCATGAGCTTCCTCAATGGCTGTCTTTTTGTTATCCCACTCCTTGGTGAGAGTCTAGAGTATTTTTTTCACCATCTCTACTTCAGGAATTTCTTTTCCAAGCCTCTTCATTTCATTCACTAGATTTGTGTATCTAGTGTTCATACTGCTGATTGATTCTTTTGGCTCCATCTTGAAGGTCTCAAGTTTTTGTTAGAGTAGGTCAAGCTTGGCCTCTCTTACTTTATTGGTTCCTTCATAGGTAACTTTGAGCTTCTACCAGATCTCTTGTGTAGTCTTACATCCAGATATCCTGTTAAATTCTGTTGCACTAAGAGCACAATGAAACATGTTAATAGCATTTGCATTTTCACTCAATCTCTTATAATCATTTTCATCCCATAAGCTCGAGGGCTTGCAGGTGGTTAAACCATCTACCTCATGAGTAGGCTCATATAGACCATCTTTAATTGCCATCCATGCCATCATCCTTTGAGGCTGAATGAAATTCTTCATCCGATTTTTTAGAATGTGTAGTGTTCAAAGGAGTAGAGTGGAGGTCGGGTAATAGACATACCCTCAGGAAGGAGCTTTGAGTTTTGGAAACTCATTTTGATTCTTGAACCAAAATATATGGTCCTTTAGCTCGAGATTGTTAGATCTCTAGATTGAGCACTTGCTCTGATATCACTTATTGGTCCCTGTGAGGGTCTGAGTTTGGTCAGAGGGGGGTGAATGACCATTTTTTATGGAATTAATAGACTTTAAAATGTCTAAGTGTAGCGTGTTTGATTGTGATCCGGGGGATAGATCTGGATAATGCAAGTATGATAATATAACGCAACAAATAAGAAGTTAAAGAATCAAACACAGTGATTTATACTATTTCAGCCCCGCCTACATCCAGTCCCCGGAATTTCCTTCCTTTGAGCTTTTCCACTAGTGGATTCCTTTCCAACTGGCAGGAATCAAGCCTTACAGATTATCTTCGGATGGTAACCCACCCTACAGATGTAGGATATACCACTAAAAGCATCAACTCCTAGCTGAGTCCTTTTGTCTTTAACAGGATATACCACTTAGACTTATACCCCGAATCTAAGCTGAGACCTATAGGGAGATCCCACTCAAAGCACCTACTTTAAGCTATATCTCAATCTCACTACTCACCCAAGTAGGAGATCTTTTACAATTTGGTTTTTAACAAAGGTTTTGGTTTTGGACTTCTTTAAGTTTATAACTCACTTAGGAATCCTTACTAACTAATTTTGAATGATTTGGTTCTTGGAGGGATTTGTCAATCTGATTGCATTCTAGCGAGTTCTCTTGTATATGCTTTTGTGAAATCAACAAGTACCGTCTCAACATGTGAATGTTCCCTTTTATAGGCTTTGATCATAAATGTAGCCATTGTGGGTTGGTAAGCTGTAATTGAATCTTCACCGTTGATCAGGTTAGATGTGGCACTCTGGAGCCGTTGATCAATCCATTAGGCAGTAATTTAACCCATTTGAATCCTTGGGATTGAGGCTGAAAAGATGTCAGTGGTCGTTTTCCTTGTTTTTTTAGTGTCACACTAACTTTTATAAAGTAGCTTTCTAGTATGAGCTCCACGCGCCTCCTTATTGGTCTATGTGAAAAGGTTGTTTCCTTTTTCTATCCGGTGTCAGTCTTTTTGTCCTTTTTCTAAAAAGTGCGAGCTATCTCTTTTATCTTGCTCATGGGAAAAGGATCTATGACTTTGTAGACCAAAAGATGGAGGGAAAAAGTTGTAATTGAAACTTTTCCCATTGTCGTGATATCTGAGTTTTCCGGATGTCTTCAGACTCAGTATCACCGGATCTGTCTTTATCCAGATGCTTAGTAATCAGTTCTTCCGGATGCTGATCTTGAACGGTTCAAAGTTTGTTTCCTTCCAAACTTTAACCGGATGCTCTGAGTATATGCTTAGGTACTTGTAGTCTTCAATGGATACCCTTATTACTGGATTTTGTTCGGATGCTCCCATTTAGATTTAGGAGATTACATAAGTATATTTCTTTGAGTTTTTGTTTCTTTCAAACCTGATCCGGATATTTAGTTTTATGAGATTCCGGATCATTGTTTTTCAACAATATGTGTATACAATATAAGAAGAAATGTAAAAAAAAGTATATAAGAAAGATGGAGAGAAAGTAATATAATATTTCAATTCTTCTCATACAATTTCATGCCTATGAATAAGCTCATATATATACACATACAAAGCATAGGTTACAAACCTATGAGTTCCAATACTTATTATAAACATAAATGGTGGAAGGTTATTTATGCTAAATGGACAACAATACCATTGATGTTTAGTAACATCAATTCTTAACAATTACAACTTTTTTTAGTGAATTTAAAAATTATTAGCAACAGTAAACAACTATTAGCAAAAGTTAAAAGCAACCAAAACCGCAAAGATTAAGAACTAAATCAAATGAGCCCTCATTTTCAATAAAACTTAAATAGTCGAAATTAAGTGAATATTGCAAATTTTTTTAAGAGAGGGAAGATATATCTCAAATGTTGGATATACGAGAAAATAGAAATAAGCAATACATGGTATTGATCTATAACATAACCATATAGCTATAAAATTCAGAATTGAATTAAGTTCCAGGCATTGCACCTATAATGGAACCTGACGTCGTACCAAAGACTCGGGGCCCTGATCGGTCGCTCTACTCGCTTCCCCTAAGAGCTAGCCCTTATCATCTTACTCTGGAGTTGAGTGCAGTTTAGAGAATCTTGGTCTAAAAGATAAACACCGGTGGGATGGCAAATGAAACAAATGAAAATACATGCTTTATTACATTATCTCATTTTTTTTCAATTTCTAATAGAGGATGGTTTCTCTCTTCTAATATTGTAAAAAATAGATAATGTAAAGCATAGCTCAAGATAATATTACATGTTGTAGAATTGTTATAGTTTAATTTTTTTAATGTTTTTGTCTTGCTTTTGTGGCAAGTTTTTTCTATCTCCCAGTTTGGTGAGATCGTAGTTCTCTAATTTTAATAGGATATTTCGTTTGATTTGTGTATCAGTCAAAATATACTCCAATTATCAGTAATTAATGAAATTTTCCTATTTATTCAAAAAAAAATTGTAAAAAATGACATAAGAGTAAAAAACAGGAGACTAAAATCTTGTTCTAACTTTACTCATTTCTTTATCAAGGAAATGACCAACAAGACTGTAAAACCTAGCCCTTTTTCTATGCAACAAGAAGCCTTCAGTGACAATCTATAGAACAAATCGTCGATTATGGCATCACCAAAATGACTTGCTATCATCGACTCTGCAATAGCTAGTACTACTTTTGCTACATACTTTCCTCGTTCCTCCAACTCTTTCTTCCCTTCTTCAAAATCAACATCCCATTTCATGTCGAATTCTTGTGCTTCTCTCACACTAAACGATCCCTCATTTTTTATCACTTTCACTACTTCCTCTAAAAGAGGGGCATATAATGGAAGGTTGTACGAATCTAGCGAAGATTGTTCAACTAGCCCCTGCATATGATTTGATGTACGCGCAGTTGCACAAGTTTTTATTTTAAAACTAACATTATAAACTCAATAATAGTAAATTTAAATAACTCAAACATAAAATTATAGTACCTCATTAGCCATATCCTGAAGTGATTCTCCAGTTAACTGCCAAATTTCTATACTGAATTTATTGGAAGGATTTTTAGTATTTTGGACATGGAAAGTAAGTACCATACCACCCCAACAAATAATTTCTTCTGATTTTAACTTGAGAAATGTATTAAAATCTTTTCTGAATTGATCCAAATATAATTCATGAACAATTGCTGGACTTGTTTTGGCCACACAAATATTGCCTTTGTTCAATGGAATCCCCTCTTCAGTCACAAGCCCTTTGGGTACCTGGAAAAAAATTGTTAGTAGTAAAAACTTAGGAAATCTTCAATTATAAGGTGGAAAAAAACGAGGCATTTGAGTTATAGAACCTGAGAGCACCAATGGAGGCCGCAAGAAGAATGAACAAAGTGAAGAGAATTCTTGGGGAAAAGAGTTGTGTAGAAACTGCCAGGCATAGCACCTATCAAACATGTTTCAGGAGTTCTATCCTTGTTTTTTTTCCATTAATTTGACATGAAATTCGGGTTCTAATGAACCGAAAATCGTGTTGAAATCAGTCCCTGGAAGATCATTCAAGAAAACTTGAAAAATGGGGGGTTTCTTATTCAATTGATTAAAAGTTGAATCAATTGTTTCAATCATTGCTTAAAGCAGCAACATCGTATTGGGTCCTGAAGAGCAGCCCATATCAGCAATTTTTAAGCATTCTGTCTTGCTTTTCCCACACACTTGTGCTATGCTTTCTTTTAATATTGGCCTAGCTTTTACAATCACATGTGTCTGCAATTAACATATCTCTTTTAACATTATTGTTTGGAAAGGACAAAAAAAAACTTTAAAACTATTAGCAAAAACTAATGTAAAGAGGAGGAAGAGAAGTACTTGAAAAATTGAGTTCTTGTAATAGCTCAGTTCTCCATCACCTCTATTCATGTGAAGAACTTGAGGGACTTCCATTTTATTCTCACCTTATGCTATAATTTGTTGGCCTTAAAGTGTTTGGCCTTGCAACTTATGTTAAGTACTAAGCCCAAAATTAAGCCCATGACCTGATCCAATTTTTCCTATAAAAACTGATGACCTAATATCTATTCTGTATACATCTCATCTGTGTTTTCTTTTCAAGAGGAGCCTCTCTCTTCTCTCCTTTTCCCTTGAGGTTATTTGATTTTTTGTTTTCAATGATCTTTAAGCAGGCATATGTTAGGGTCTTCCTGTTTTTTTGCTTGTTTAGTTGAACTGATTTATTTACTGCCTGTAAATTCTTGTATCTTTTGCCCCATTTCCGTCGCTATTGATGAAATCAACTGAGAACCTTGCCCGCATATGTACCTTGATGATTGGTCCATATGGTAGAAGTTTCAATCGGAGGAACTGCCTTAAAATCTATGTGTCATTTATATTTCTACTTTTAGATTATTTATTAATTGATTAATCTATGATATCTTGAAATGTTAAAATGCGGTAAATTAGGGATTAATTTCCATTACAATTGGATCAATTGCTCCAATTTCAATCTTTCTGGGTAATGAATAATATAAAAACGATTAATTATTTTTGCTGATGTATACAATGACAAAAATTTAATGGTTGCTCTGAACATTTCCATGTGCGTTTGTCATGTTGATTGACAGATTTTTTTTGGATCGATATTAGCAACCTTGCATTCAAACACACGAGTTAACAGTCTTTTTCAATACAAGGTAAAATAGCACTTGGAATATCTTCCATAAAGATAATAACATCATTGCTATGGGAGCCCCATTTAGCCATCTGGTGAGCTACTTAATTTGCTTTCTTTCCTTCATACACGAAAGCAGCCTCAGTAAAAAACCTAGTCATTCGTTTGATATACTCAATGATCGTACCTATATAATCAGCGAAGTTGACTAGCTCTCGCAAGCATTTACTATTGCGGCATTGTCCGATGCCACAATGATTTTCCAAAACTCGGCTTCACAGGCAAACTGCATACTAGTTAGGATACTCATCATCTCAGCATGAAGAACTGAAAGACTGTTAATATTTTAGTGTAATTGGATCAACTAGTTTGACCAATGCGATCCTGACATTTTACCGAACAAGTATGGAGAGTGCGGAGTGCACACTTGTTCGGGTTCTGTTTACGATTTGGGGGTCCGGGGGCAGCGCCCCCGGGTGTAGGGTCTAAGGGGCGGCAGCCCCTGGCAGGGTCTAGGGGCAGCGCCTCTAGGCAGGGTCCGAGGGGCGGCAGCCCCTGGCAGGGTCCTGGGGCAGCGCCCCGGGCTGGGGTCGAGCTACCAGGTCAGCTCAAAAAAAAATTTTATCCCTGAACCCACACATCCTTTGGAAAAATTCATCAGAAAATGAATTTTTGTCCGAAACAGTGTCTCTGTTGGACACAACTGAAACTAGGAAGAAACATGTCTTTTGGACATGGCTGCTACCCCAAACAGGATGTCTATCGACGTTTTGGCTATTTATTTCACCAAAATGATATTGGCCATATACAGAAAAATTCGGTTGAAATTTCACTGCAAACAAATTCTTGTTCTTGATTCTCTTTCTGATTTTATCCGATTGAAAATTTGGTAAACCGGCCAAATAAATTTCAATCTGACAATGTTTTTGCGACTTCAGAAGTATCCAAAGACAACCACCCAAGGGCGCAGATCCTAACATTAACACATCCCCTTTTGAGTCCCGAACAATGAAATCCGCATTACCAATTGGAACAGCAGCATCTGTATTCAGCATAACACAACCATTTGTTGGTGGAATCTAGCCTTTAGTAGGTCTCAACTGGGGAATCAGCTCCCTCTCCAAACCCCCAACAATTGTGTTCTCCTTATATGTATTGATTAACTAGACTAATCTCCCACTAGAACTGCATTGGTGCCCATGAGTGATTTGATTATGATTCCACCAAATCCACCAAATGGCTGAGCAAAAAATGCACAATTCCTCTTTTGTCAAGGCATTAAAACCTCTTGGAACCAGTGTGCACAAGTGTGACCCTCAAGTTTGTATACTTTCACTGTCAGCCCCAATGTCTTCCATCTAGACTTCACAACATTGCACGACTTGAAAATGTGGATAAGATTATCCTCTTTGCGCCTGCAAAACAAACATTTCGAATTTACTGGGATTTTCTTTGCTTTAAGTGCTGCAAGGCAAGGAAAAATGTTATTAGCGGCTCCTCAAATGCAGTGTTTTATTCTAGGTTGGATATGGAGAGTCCAAATGCTCTTCCAAAAGGAAAATTTCCCTCTAGAAGAGGCCACAAAAGAGCACCAGTCCAAGTTAACTCTGTTAGCACAATAATAGTCAGATTTCACCGAGTATTTTCCGTTCTTTGAAAGCATCCAGAAGAATGAATCAGGGGTCTCAACTCTACTGATGGGGAGCTTGAGTATAGCCTGTACGGTGTTGTCGTAGAAAACCTGAGTAAGCAAATCCGTATTCCAACTCCTAGCTTCACCATCGATTAGGCATTTAACAAAAAGGGTTGGGGGGTTGGTTTTAGACACCAATGGTCTTGCACAGGTCAGACCTGGTACCCAATTATCTTCAAAAATTCTAATAGACTTTCCAATCACCACCCTTTTGCAACAACCCTTTTGGATGACATACCGAGCCGCCACAGGGTACGCCAAATGAAGCTAGAACCAACTCCGATTTCAGAGGATAGGACATTACCATTTGGAAAATACTTGGCCTTGAAGGTCATTGCGCATTGAGAGTTTAGAGTGTCAATGAATCACCATAGTTATTTGGCAACACATTTAGAGACAAGTTTGTATATCACATTGCATAAACTAATGGGCCGCAAGTCTTTCATAGATTATGGGCTATTAATTTTGGGAATTAATGTAATAAAAGTGTGGTTTGTACCTTGAGGCATGCTTCCCCCATTTAAGATTTGAAGAGTGAACTAGGTAACATCCCTACCAATGATATCCCAAAATTATTTGAAGAAAATGGCTGACATACCATCGGGTCCCGGGGATTTATTACCATCAAACTGTTTTAAGGCCGCCACTACTTCCTCGGATCTTTGTCGCCATATCATTTCCTCCTTCTCTTGGAGAGCCATGAATTTTTGCTCCAATTCAGATTGCCTTTTATCATTCTCACAGTTTCTCATCCTAATATGGCATTCTTTAATATCATCTTCTATCTCTTCTAGTTGTCTCCCTATATGCCCAAAATGCTCTTTATTCCACTATTTATGCGCCTTAGCACACCCTACTATTTTAATCAACACCAAATTTTCTGCATGCTGCTGCTCCCTTGACCACGCTTGCTCCACCACCCCTCTACATATCTGATCCTTTATCCACTTAGCATTAAATCGAAAAGGTCGTTGTCCCCTGTTGCGTATTCCTTCTGAATCCAGAATGATGGGACAATGATCAGATGAAATTCTAGCCAAGTGAAATGCCATAGCCTTAGGAAACAAGCAGTCCCACTCCACGTTTCTTAGAAATCTATCTAGTTGTTCTCTTATGGCTGCCACCCCTTTTCTCCAATTCGTCCATGTGAAAGGAGCACCTTTGTAATTCAAGTCAAACAAGTCACAGTCCATAAGACAGTCCCTGAAATCAGCCATGGCTTTATACCCTCTCTCCGCACCCCCAAACTTTTCAAATGAATAGTAAATCTCGTTAAATTCCCCAAAATAGAGCCATGGATCCACTTCATACTCTTTTATCTTCCTCAACATACTCCATGTTAAGTGCTTCTTAGCACTCTCCAGCCAACCGTATATTCCTAAAGCCCTCCATACTTTCGCCCCATTAGGAGCTAACATATTAAAATTAATATAATGCAAAGAATAGCCGATAATCTCAATGTTTAAACCTTTCTTCCACATCAGAATTAGACCCCCAGATTCCCCTACCGCATCAATAAAAAATAAATCATAACCAATAAATCTCCTTTTTACTCCGTTGTGATCTCCTCTTGCCAACATGGTTTCCATTAGGAAGAGGATATCTGGGCAATATAGTCTCATCAAGCGAGACAATTATTGGACCGTTCGACAATTGCCCATACCCTGGACGTTCCAACTTGGGATTTTCATGGCTCCCGGCGGGCCTGGTGAGGAGCACCAGCCACTTCATCATTGTTGATATGTGTTAAAGGACCTCCCCCCTTCTTAGAAATCCTTCCCATGTCCATATTCTCCTCCCATTGCTCTGCCTTCCTCTTTATAACCCCATTTAAACATTGGACAGTTTCTCCTTCTATTCCCATCAACCCGCCCCCCTTCTCAGATGCTCTCGCCAATCTTTTCCACTTACTTGTTTTTCGTTCCACCATTTTATCCTTCCCCTGAGCTAATGGTTGGTCTGTCTTCAATTTCATTTCATCACTCTCACCTTTCATGTAAAAATTAGGTTTTTTCTTTAGTGCTTGCGATGCTACTGTCCCCTAAAATCTCTTCATCATCCTCCTTACCTCCTGTACTCCCATCTGAGAAACTAGTGCCCTCTCTAGCTTTGTTCCCCATCTCCATCATCAGCCCCTTAACTTCTCTTCCCAAAAACTCCATCCGGCTTTCATTGTTCTCCTAAACTTTGTATTTCCTTCACACCCAATTGGCTTTTTTGTAGTTTTTTTGGATATTTCCCCTGAAATTTGAGCTGCTATTACACGCCTCTTGTTGGAAAAATAAAATTAATTTACTATGCATACACATGTAAGGATTTTTTATGGTGCAAACATGAGTCATAATATACTAGTAATGAGGTGTCAACATATGGTTGAATGTGGCAAAGGCTATTTGGTGAGATGCTTAGAGTTAAGACAAGTAGTGGACACGTGTCCGTGTTAGATTTGGTAGATGATGACAAGTAGTGTTTCATAACACTATATAAAGAATTTGTATCAACTGGTTGTATCAATCGTACGCAGAAATAAAAATGTAGAGAGTTAGGCATACGTATTTATTATTTGTTTAACTGTATTTTATTGAAATAAAGCTTATAGTGAGTTTGTGAGTTTATATTAAGAGTTTATCGTTATATAGTCGTTAATTTTTATCGATTTTCCAACACCTCTCTACCGCTACCGCTTTCAAAAGAGGTATCTCCGTCAAACAAAGCCCGCCTTGATGATCTTCCTCCACCACCAATATGCATTTTTTTCCTCTCAAAACACTCTTCAGCTGCTCCTACTGTGACCTTCCTAATTCGCCCTGGTGTAGCTTTTAATAATGGATTAAACGGCCACTCATCGCCTTCAAATTCATCAGGAATCAACTCACATACCTCTTGTGTGTGACTAAGCATGCCACAAAAAAGCAGCAGTTCGGTAGCTTCTCATACCTGAATGGAATCACAATAACTGTATCGTTCCCATTTTGCATTTTCGTACCCCTCACCAACGGTTTATTAACATCAATAGCTACCCTAACACGAACATAGGAATGCCAATATGAGAGGCTTACCTTGTCCACTTCTTCTAAATCTCCAATCTTCTCCGCAATTTTCTGCACTACCATCTCCGATCTACAATTAAGGGGGAAGTCATAGATAAGAACCCAGAAGCTACATATATTCAAAGGCAGAATTGACAATTGATCAGATCCCAGGGGCTCTTTCAAAATGACCAGTTGCCTTTCAAAGTGCCAAGGGCCATCTACTAGTACCTTTACCTTATCCCTTTTCGAAAGAAACTCAACTACAAACTTTCCTTCCCCTCAATCCCGCAATTGGAACGCTCCTGTCAGTTTCCACGCTGCAGCGAAGGCTTCAGACATAGCCTTAAGATTGAGGGGCTTTTTCGATAACACTCTACCCACTAGATATGGGTTTTTTCCACTCCACAGATTGATTTTCATCAATTTCATCTCCGAAATCTAGTATCTCCTCCTCGTCAGTCGTTAAATTAACCTTTCCCATCATTCTCACTAACTCGTTTGAAGCCATAACTGAGGGAAGTTTAGAGATTTGAAAGAAAAAAAACAAGAGAAAGACAACAGACCACAAGGGCAAAAACCCTAACTCTCGCTACCAGGAAGGGAAGAAAGGACCATAAGGGCCCAATTGGGAGGTACAGAAGCCACGAAATCCACTTGCCAATAGTAGAATAGGAATTGTTGATTGACAGATTTGGGTGTTAGTTATTTTTAATTTTTTTATTTGGTTAATGTCAACAAGTAATTAATGTCATTAGGAAACAGTTTCTCAACTTGTAGATTTCTTAATCAACTACTAATATATTTTGTCAACCGGAGTTGCTTCTCCAATAATGCAATATCAAATTATTAAGGTGCCTTCTCCGTTCAATTTCTATTTCGCCTAATAAAATTAAAAATAAATGGAGAGATGTCAAATTTAATAGAATATACGTATGAAATTGTTGATGCACGAAATAACTTTTTTAAATTTATATACATCGTATGGAATAGTTATTCCTATTCCATAATATGTATACAAACTCAGAATAGCTATTCCGCACGTCGACAGATTCTAAATATATACTCTACTATATCTGATGTCTTTCATTTCATTTTTAATTATATTCCACAGAATAAGAATTTCACGAACCAAACGATCCATAAATGAAATATTATCTTTGGTAATCTTGTATTATGTAGCAATTTGAAATTTTTTTAGCTTTCTTAATACTGCTCCAATTTTGATATCCGTTTGTGAACTTATTCAACATATGTCTTTTTGCATTTTCCGCATCAGACAACATTTTCCTAATTTTTTTATTATGACAACTATTAGCTATTTTAAAGACAAAAATTATCAGCTACAACAAACATTTATCAGCAAAAGTTAAAAGCAACCGTAATAGCAAAAAGTAAGAACTAAATTAAACCGGCTCTCATTTTCCATGAAGCTTGAAAACTCGAAATTTAGTGAAGATATATCTCAAATGTTGGTTTTACAAGAAAACGGAAATAAGCAATACATGACATGATATTAATAACATAACAACATAGCTAAAAGGTTAAATCAATCTACAAGTACTTGATTTGAACAAAAAATTTACTGCCCTAAACTTTCAAAAAATGCACCAATTTGTCCTGAACGCCACGTGTAAGCTTCTAGGTTGTTTGACTTTCAAAAATGTCATTTTTTTTGATTTTCTCTCTCTAATCAGAAGCTGACACAGTGTTCAAGGAATAATGTGGTGCACTTTTTGAAAGTTGAGGGGGCTATGAGGTCACTTTAACAGTTCAGGAGATAGTAGGGTTTTGAGACAAGTTCAAGTACGTAAACACGCACTATATACCTAGCTAAAATTCCGAAATCAATTAAGTTGCATCATTTTCGAGTCATGGAAACAACCACATGGTTGAAAACACCAATCCCCTTTTCCAAGTAATCAGCTGCTTTAAACGACAATCTATCGTACAAAACCTCAACATTGGATTCTCCAAATCGATCGATTATCATAGATCCTGATCCAGTTCGCATCAGCCCAGCTACATGTTTCCTTCTTTCCCATTTATCAAACATTCTTTGTTACCATCCTCTATGTTTGCATCCCAACTCAGCTCAAATTCGTCTACTTTTTCGATCTTAAACGAATCTTCTCTTTCGATCAATTGGGTTATTTCTTCTGTAGAAGGGTAATACAGTGGAATATTCCAGTTGTCCAGCATCGATTGCTCGATTCGGCCCTCTTGAGCCATGTCATTGAGGGACATTCCAATTAGAGGCCAAAAATCGGAACCATGCAGGTAGTAGGGACTGTCGTTTTTATCTGCGAGAGTTATTACCATTTGACCACCTAAAACTACTTCTTGATGCAGCGGAAAAGAAATGCCATGATAAATAGCGAGACCCGTAATCAAGTAGGATACCGGAAAATAGTACAAAACATCAAAACCCGTTGATATCGTCCTGTATGACGGAAGACAATGAATATTCCATACTAAACTCCGTTGATCATACGCCTAACACCGGACACGGATCTTCTACGACCCTAGAATCATCTTGTTTATAGGAATTAGGAAAAGGTAACACTAAATCTCTAACAAATCTTCCAGCTTGAAGGAAACATAGTCTTATAAAATCTCGAGACTCTTCTGGGACTAAAGATATTTAGGAAAATCAATAAGAAACATTCTTATTTAAATATAATCAAAAGCTCCCTTAGTTTATTACATAAAAGCCTATTTATAGGCAATTATTCTAAATCTAAAAATTCTAAAATAAGTAAAACTCCTAAATAAACTAAACTACTTAAATAGATAAAATAAAATAAAATAAAATTGGAATCCTTATATGTATGGAATCCTTACTATAAAATACAATTATAAAATAATCCTAAACAAGATAATTTTAATTAAAAAGATAATTTTAATTTTCATCCATATCAAGAAGCTGTTTCCAAGTTGACTTGTAGGACTAATTAACTTGTACTCTGCAACAGATTCATTCCTTTTTCATTCTGCATCATTCACTTCCTCTTAGAAAAAAACTCATCCTCGAGTTTTCCATAAGAGTATAAGCTTGAAGCTCAATCCGATCCCACATCTTCCTTTGATATTGACTTAAATTAAAAGACAAGACAAAAATATCATCAAACTATTTTTTTTACATTAATATAAACTACAAATAAAATTATAGGATAGATACGATCCTCACTAATGCAAAAGTTTGGAATTCAAATACTATTCCTCGGTTGTCACCGCAACACTATACCTCAGACAGTGTCTTAGTGCGTAAGTGGACAGACATAACACTATACCTCAATCGGTGCCTTAGTGCGGAATAGGCTCTGGTACCAAGTGATGCAGCGGAAAAGAAACGCCATGATAAATACCGAGACCCGTAATCAAACAGGATACCGGAAAATAGTAAAAAACATCAAAACCCGTTGATATCGTCTTGTATAACGGAAGACAATGAATATTCCATACTAAACTCCGTTGATCATATGCCTGACACCGGACATCGATCTTCTTAGACCCTGGAATCATCTTGTTCGTAGAAATGAGGAAAAGGTAACACTAAATTTCCAACAAATCTTCCAGTTTTAAGGAAACATAGTCTTCTAAAATCTCGAGACTTTTCTAGGACTAAAGATATTTAGGAAAACCAATAATAAACATTCTTATTCAATTATAATCAAAAGCTTCCTTAGTTTACTACATAAAAGCCTATTTATAGGCAATTATTCTAGATGCAAAAATTCTAAAATAACTAAAACTCCTAAATAAACTAAACTACTTAAATAGATAAAATAAAATAAAATAAAATAGGAATCCTTATATGTATGGAATCCTTACTATAAAATACAATTATAAAATAATCATAAACAAGATAACATTGTTGGAATTAAAACACTCAAATGAACAACTTTTATTAAACTTAAATATATTACAAGAACACTCTCACTCAAAATATAAAACTACAACTCACTTTGTACTTCTTTTCTCTCTAAAGAAGTTCTTATTTTTATTGATGATAAACAACTAAACAAGTCACCTATTTATAGGTGAATTATACAGCTCTCTACTAACACAATTACTCACCACCACCTCCAACTAATACAATTAATAGCCAACTTATTTAGTTAATTTAATGTCCTCCAAATTGGTTGTAGTGAATAGCCTCCAATTTAGTTATCTCACATAAAAATCTACATACTTAAAATACCTAAATAAATTTACTATATTTTGGATTTGTGGGCTTGGACTTTAATTGATTGGATTTAGATTTTGGACTTTCAATTTGAATCAAGTTTATATGATCCAACAACCCCCCTTAAACTTGATCTTGTCATCCCGAGTGAGCTTCTCAATCTGATGAAGTTTTCGCTTGTGAGCGGCTTAGTGAAGATATCCGCAATTTGATCTTGTTTCTTCACGAATTCAACTTGTACTTCCTTTCTTGCAACACACTCTCTTATGTAATGGTAGTGGATGTTGATGTGTTTGCTTCGATCATAGAATACTGGATTCTTTGCTAAGGCAGTGGCTGACTTGTTGTCAACACGAATCTCATTCGGCACTTCTTGCATTAACCCAATCTCCTTCAATAAGTTTCTGAGCCAAATTGCATGACAAACGCACGAGGTTGTTGCAACATATTTTGCTTCACATGTAGACAAAGTTACAATCGGTTGTTTCTTTGACAACCATGTGAAAGCATTATCTCCCATAAAAAAATACGAAACCACTAGTGCTTCTTCGGTTGTCTATGTCTCAACCCCAATCGCTATCGCTATATCCAACTAGCTTGTAATCATTAAAAACTGAATAGAATAAGCCCAAGTCGGCTGTACCTTTCAAATAGCGAAGAATTCTCTTAGCGGCTTTGAAATGGGTGGTTGTTGGTGATTCCATGTAGCGGCAAACTAACCCGATCGCATGAAGGATATCTAGCCTCGTGCAGGTAAGATAACGTAGACTTCCGACCAAGTTTTTGAAAAGTGTTGGATCTTCACTCTCCCCTTCTTCATGTTTTGACATCTTGATCCCGTACTCCACCGGTGTGCTTATCGGCTTGCAATTATCCATCTTGAACTTTTTCAAGATCTCCTTTGCATAGCTTTCTTGTGAAATGAAAATTCTATCCTTTTGTTGCTTTACTTCTATGCCGAGGTAGTATCCCACGAGTCCAATGTCTATCATTTCAAACTCCTTCTTCATCACTTTCTTGGATTCATCGAACATTCTTTGGTTGCTTCCGGTGAAGATTAAATCATCCACGTAGAGGCACACGATCAAAATATCTCCATCTTTAATCTTAATATACAAAGCATGCTCATATGGACATTTATTGAAACCATTTTCTAGGAAGTACTTATCTATTCTGCTATTCCATGCCCCTGGTGCTTGTTTTAGCCTATAAAGAGCCTTCTTTAACTTCAACACCTTATCTTTATGACCTTTAGCTTCGTAACCTGGTGGGTGCAGAATGTAGACTTCCTCTTCAAGAACTCCATTTAGGAAGGCCGATTTTACATCCATTTGATGAATCCTCCACTTGTTTTGAGCCGCTAAAGAAATTATTAGTCTGACAGTTTCTAATCGAGCAACTGGAGCGAATACCTCATTATAGTCAATTCCAGCCTTTTGACAATAGCCTTTTGCAACAAGCCTTGCCTTGTGTCTTTCGATTTCTCCCTCGGCATTTTGCTTTATTTTATACACCCATTTGACACCTATCGCCTATGTCCTTTGGGAAGTGAAGTGAGTTCCCATGTATCATTCTTCTCAATGGCCTTGATTTATTCGTCCATTACATCTCTCCACCTTTTCTCTTGTGCAGCTTCTTAAAATGTCACTGGCCCGCAATCAATAACTAGACAAAATAATGTAAGATTGTCTACTTTTTCAGTCACCTCATAGAATTAACAAAGACTTCTCATAGGATGCACTTCTCTTTCATCTTCAGTCCCGCTTGAGGATGGAGATGATGATGATGATGATGATGATGATGATGATGATGACCTGTCTCTATGCGTAAGAGAATTTGGTGGAGTTGTGAGGCCTTGTTGAAGTTGTTTTGGTTGCTCAGGTGTTGCTTACTCATCTTCCTCGAATGGGAAAAAGTTAAAGTCCTTTGTTTGAGAATCAAAGTTCCATTTGCCTTCTTCATCAAATATCACATCTCGGCTGATCATAAACTTCTTGTCATTCGGATTGTATAGCCTATAGACTTTTAAGCTTGAGTCATAACCGATAAAAATAAAACTTTGGCTTTTATCATCAAGCTTGATTCAATTCTCATCCGATATATGGACATGAGTTATGCTCCCGAAGGCTCAAAGGTGGGAAATTCTGGGCTTTCTTCAGCTCCATGCTTCTTGTGGTGTCTTTCCCCGCACACTTCTTGTAGGAGAAAGATTTAATAGGTACACTGCATATGCCACTGCTTTTGCCCAAAACTCCTTGGGTGGTTTCTTACTTTTGAGCATACTTCAACACATGTCGAGGATTGTTCTGTTCTTCCTTTCTGCCACTCCATTTTATTGGGGGAATCTAGGAACCCTTAAGGGTCAACAGATTCCATGTGCTTCACAAAACTCGTTGAATTCCTTGGATGTGAATTCTCCTACTCGATCAGATCTCATGGCTTTAATCTTATGACCACTGTCCTTTTCCATGACTGCTTTGAACTTCAAAAATACTCCGAAGACTTCTGATTTCTGCTTCAAGAAATATACCCAAGTTTTTCTTGAATCATCATCAATGAAGAGAAGGAAGTAGTTACTATTAGCAAGAGAACTTGGCTTAATAGGACCACATATGTCGGTATGGATGAGCTCGAGCGGCTTCTTGGGACTATAGTCTGACTCCTTTGGAAAGCTTCTTCTGAATTGTTTCCCTTGTAGACATCCTTCTCATAATTGATCAGGATTATTGATACATGGTAAGCCTCTAACCATTTCCTTTTTGGATAATAGCTCCAATCCTCCAAAGTTGAGATGACCAAATCGAAGATGCCATAGCCACGATGCATCTTTGTAATACTCCTTCAAACACTTTGCAACATCGTGTTGAATGTTCAAAGGAAACATTCTATTCTTTGACATTTATACTTTAGTAATCAGATTTCCTTTGCCATCTCTTATGAAAAGACTACAATCTTTCATGTGAATATCATAGCCTTTTTCTAAGATTTGGCCTAAACTTTGAATGTTGCACTTCATATTAGGCACATAGTAGACATTTAAAATTAATTGGTGGCAACCATCTTTAGCACGAAAGAGGATGTTACCTTTCCCCTTCACCGATATCTTGCTATCATCTCCAAATGAGACATCAACGCTTACTTTTTCAGTGAGCTCCTTGAATAAGCTTCTTTTTTTACACATGTGGTTGCTTACACCGGTGTTGAGATACCATATGTTGTCTTGATGATCATTGTTGTTGTTGTATGCTAGTAATAGCGTTTCTTTCTCCTCGATCTCCTCCTCCACAAAGTTCACCTTCTCCTTGACTTGATTGTTAGGAGTTCTACATTCTGAAGCGTAATGCCCAAACTTTTGACAATTATAGCACCGGACTTGAGATTTATCATTCCTCGTATTCGAATTGCCTCTTCCTCAACCTTGTATGGAACTTTCTCCTTTCTCGTAGTTATTGCTGGAATTGTTGTTGTAATTCAAACTTCGTCCACGACCACGGTTACCACCTCGTCCGTGGCCTCGTCCTCTGCCTCAGCCTCTTCCATGGTTGATTCTACCATTGCCTTGATCTTCACTCGTATCCTTGAGTTGTAGCTTGAGGAGTTTCTCAGAGATACCTAGCTTCTTCTTGTGCTTTTCTTTATAGACTTGTAGTGATCCTTGGAGTTCCTCGATCGTCATTTCCTCTAAGTCTTTGGTTTCTTCAATCATCACCACAATGTGCTCAAATTTTGGATCCAACGAACGGAGTATCTTCTTGATTATCTTTACATCTTCTAACTTCTCACCATTTCTTTTCAATTGATTCGAAATGGCTGCTACTCTAGAAAAGTAATCAGAGATAGACTTGGATGGTTTCATGTGCAAGGATTTAAACTCACCTCTTAGTATTTGGAGACGAACCTTCTTCACATTTTCGACTCCTTTGTAAGAGGTTTGCAACTTCTCCCATGCTTGCTTGGTGGAGGTTGCGCTTGAGATTTTCTCAAAACCAATGCCATCTAATGCTTGATAGATGAGGAAGAGAGCTTTCTTGTCTCTCTTTCGGGAATCCTTCAAAGTGTAGCTTGATCTTGTGTGAGAGAGGCTTTATTTTGGGGCTCGGGGAAGCCTTTCTCTACTATATCCCAAACATCATGTGCTCCGAGAAGAGCCTTTATTTTGATACTCAAATTGACATAGTTATTTTTGTTGAGTGATGGAACTTGAAACGATGCCACACTATTCGCCATCTTACTCAAATAGTTATTCTAATCGTACGGGGCTAATGCAACACTTCTGAAGTCTTCTACGACACACTAGAAGTATTGTAACACTTTCTGCAGCTTTCTGCAACACTTTCTTCTGTCTTCTGCAACACTTTCTGGGCTACTGCAACGTCTAGAATTCCTAAATTTCAACTTTTGCAATTGAAAATGGAACTTTTTGGAAGCGTAATCAACTTTTGAACGTGGCTCTGGTACCACTTTATTGGAATTAAAACACTCAAATGAATAACTTTTATTAAACTCAAAGATATTACAAGAATACTCTCACTCAAAATATAAAACTACAACTCACTCTTTACTTCTTTTCTTTACTTCTTTTCTCTCTAAAGAAGTTCTTATTTTTGTTGATGATAAACGACTAAACAACTCACCTATTTATAGGTGAATTATACAACTCACAACTAACACAATTACTCACCACCACCTCCAACTAATACAATTAATAGCCAACTTATTTAGTTAATTTAATGGCCTCCAAATTGGTTGTAGTTAATAGCCTCCAATTTGGTTATCACACATAAAAATCTATATACTTAAAATACCTAAATAAATTTACTACATTTTGGATTTGTGGGGTTGGACTTCAATTGATTGGATTTGGATTTTGGACTTTCAATTTGAATCAAGTTTATATGATCCAACAAACATTAATTGAAAAGATAATTTTAATTTTCATACATATCAAGAAGTTGTTTCCAAGTTGACTTCTAAGATCAATTAACTTGTACTCTACAACAAATTCATTCCTTTTTCGTTCTGAATCACTTCTTTTCTCGTGACTTTAAGAAACTTGTGAAGTCCTTTTGGAATTGGTTAAGATATGCTTTTTGGACACTTTCGGGGCTTGTTTCTGCTACACATATGGAGTCCCTGTTTCATTCACTAGCCCATCTGGCACCTGTTACATAAATGCCATGAAACGTAAATTTGTATTAGTATAAAATAGACCTCATGGGCTAGGCCATATCAGGCGTAGCTTAAAAAATTAGTAGTTCAAATTTAACTCAACTTAATTAAAAACTTAAAGATGAGCTCGGGCTGAGACTTTATAAATAATTGAATTCCAACTCGGTCCATGGGCATATTATTCAATTTTTAATAATAAAATCAAGATATTTATTAACATAGAAAAATTATATAAAGTACAGAGCCCTTTAACGTATAAAAAAAGATTATCCACACACTTTTATCGATGGAACTAAAATTTGTAATACTTTGGATTGATCATTTCACAAGGCCATTAATACATGAATGATCCTTTTTCCATACAAGAAGACGTCGATCTTCTATATAAAAATCACAATAACATAAGGTCTAAGAAATGAATTAACTTGTAGAAGTTTGACATGTAATTAGTCAAGTTTCCCTAAATTTTGAAGTCAATTGGTTCATGATGTATTAATTATGTCAAATAACGATATTTACATCAAGAATAGTATGTATTATGTTTAGCCCAAATGCATCGAAACCCCCTTAAATTTGGCACGAAAAATTAGATGACACATAAATTTTTAAAAGTTTCAATTAGACCCTTAAACTTAGTAAAAGGCTACCAGTTTGGCCCCTCAATACCACACGTATGTTTCTGCTTGGTTTGACTTTTTAAAGATGTCATTTTTCTGATTTTTTTTTACCCAAATATAAGGTGACATGTGGCAATTGGGGGGGCAAACTAGTGCACTTTTATCAAGTTCGATGGCCTAATGGAAACTTTTTTTTTGAATGAAGCCTAGAGGGAACTTGAAAGTTCAGGATGACATCCGGCTTTTTGTGCCAAATTTGAGGTGTAATTTGAATATTGAATGCTGAAATTATTTTAAGAGAAAGAAAGTATGACCTGAGAAATCCAATGGAGGCTGCAAGAAGAGTGAACAAAATGGAGAGAATTTTGATGAAACTGCCTTAGATGGAAACTTCCAGGCATTGCACCTATAAAACAAGACCTGGCCTTTCTCCCTTTCTCCTTCTCTAATTTCTCAAGAAAATTAGTCAAAATCGTGTTAAAATCGGTCCCTGGAAGATCATTCAGAAATACCTCCAAACTGGGCGGTTTTCTATTCAATTTTAAACAAGTTGAATCCATCGTTTGTATAATTTCCCAAAGAGGCAATAATGCATTGGGTCCTGAAGAACATCCCATTTCTGCCATTTTTAATGAACTTATTTACTTGTTACCACATAGCAGCTTTGATATGCTTTCTTCTAAAATTGGTCTGCTTTTCAATATCACTTTCTTCTGAAACAATGAGTTTCTCTAATAGCTGTTTTGTCCTCCTCCTCCATTCATGTGGAGAATCTGTGGAACTTCCGTTGTTTCTTTGCCTGATAAATTCAACAGCTTTGTACTGTTCAAAGCTGAAAGACCTGTAATTAATTTCCAACAAAAAATCATTATATATGTTTCATTATAAAATTATGATGATTATATAAACCAGTTTGAAGCTCCATTTTGGTGTTCACTGTTCAGTTTCGACTTTCTGGCAGAAAGAAAATAAAAAACTTCAGAAAAATTGTGAATGAAGTCCAGAAATAATTAAATAACAACTTGTAAAGTGTAACGCCCCCTATAGGGAGCGTCACGGTAACTATAATCACCCAATAAATAACTCAACTCCACTATATAGAGTTCAATACTTATAGATTTCAATATGTACAAATACCAATATAATATTTTAAACTCCAAATTATTCTCCAAATATTTCTCAATGCCACTTTACATTTCTCACTCTCTAGTACATGCCATTATTCTACAAACCATAATATTACATTAAAATATAAATCCACCTCGAATCTTTCCTTAATTGCTCATTAAGCTGATCCACCTGTACCACTTTGGTCCAAGCTATCTACAAGTTCTCCACCTACGCGTAGAAAATCAACTACACGCTAAGCAATTTGCTTAGTGGTGTCCATAAAAAAATATAACAACTTTGAATATTTTTAAAATAGAAACAAAGTATATTTATAAGTCAAAAATAAATTAATCAACTTTATGGAACCAAATCACAAAACTTATATAGTCATCCTTACAAAGTATAATCAAATTTATATCCAATTTTTCCAAACACTTTAACCACATATTGCCCAAAGTAAACAAGTCCTGAATAACGTTAAAATGGATACGGGAGCGGACAAGCCCGAAGCCGAAGCTTCAAAAATCAATATATCGGTCAAGCCCGAAGCCGAAGCTTCAAAAATCAATATATCGGTCAAGCCCGAAGCCGAAGCTTCAAAAATCAATATATCAGTCAAGCCCGAAGCCGAAGCTTCAATATCAATATATATATATATCATAATATCGGCCAAAGCCCGAAGCCAAAGCTTCAATTGTTTGTACAGTACTGTACCCCCCTTTATTGGCGCCAATCTACCCTGACCCGTATTCTACTCGTTTAATAAGGGCAATAACTCAAAGTAACATCTTAAAAATTCCAGTATAAACCATCAATCATAATTCAACATAACTTCAGTAATTAAGAAATCCAAATCCCAAATTTTTAAGCATCAAACTTCAATTAAAACTCAATAAAATCAATATCATGCTTTCCAGAATTTTTTTCAGGTTTCGTAACCTGACTTCCCCTGCATTTTTCACTATCAAAACATCATCCAATCGAAGAACTTTCTTCTAAACATAATTAGACACATGTCTCCGCTTTCCAAATCCACCAGAATCATAGAAATCCAAATTTTATAACCAAAGTTATGATCAAAATACTAAACAGTGTACCAAGCTGAGATTTTCCGAAAACAGATTTCATGACTCAACTTCAAATGAAAATTTCACATTGAAAACGAAAGAAATTCAACAAGGTTTCTTCTGAACATATGATCCTTACTTTCTGTAGATATCAATAGAATCAAGAATCGTTCAAATCGGATTTATATAACGAGAGAAAACATTAAAACAAAACAGGTATATAATCTGGAAAATTTCCCAAAAAAACCGAGAAATCGAAATTCGGGACACAAACCTTTTTCTATGCTCTTTCTAGCTCTCTTCTATCCCTTTTGCCTTTGATTTACTTGCAATAGCTTCCTCTACAACGGCCATATATAATTCTATGAAGATATTGCATAAATAAACTTCCTAATACCATAAATATGCTTAATCTATCACGAATTCTACTAATTAAGCTTTAATTTTACAAAAAATCACTCACCTCAAACTCGGGTTACTATTCATCCGAATCTTAATTTCTGAAATCCTCCTCTTCTAGTCTTGATTGACTGAAATTGATGATGATAGAGGGCTTAAGGATCGATTTCTAACAAGAATTCGAAGTTGAATCGAAGAAATCGGAAGTTTTTAGATTTCTGAATAAATTTGATAAGAGAGAAATGGAGAAGGGGAAAATGATGAAGGTGAGAAGAGGAAGGCGGGTGTATATTTTGATTTTATTTTATTTTATTTATTTTTTTTTTTTCAATTTTCAATAATGCCCCTGATCAAATAAATAAATGTCCAATTCATCCTTCTTACTATAATTAGTTCTTATTTCCTCATGTCTTATATCCAATAACAACAATAACAATAAAAAATAATTTCTATGATATTTTTAATACCATAGTAATTTATTATAAGCAAATTTTGGAAATTTCGGTTCGTTACAATTCTCCCCCTCTTATGAATTTTCGTCCCGAAAATTTCCTGAAAACAATTGTGGATATTGAGTTTTCATTGTATCCTCCGGTTCCCAAGTTGCTTCTTCAACCTTATGATTCCTCCAAAGTACTTTTACCAAAGGTATAGACTTGTTTCTCAATTGTTTAACTTCTCTCGCCAAGATTTGTACCAGTTCCTCTTCATACGTCAGGTCGGGTTCGATTTCTACGACATCAGGAGATAAGATATGTGATGGATCTGATCTGTATCTCCTTAACATTGACACATGGAACACATTATGAATTTTGTCGAGTGTAGGGGGTAGTGCCAACCGATAAGCTACCGGTCCAACCTTCTCTATAACCCCATATGGGCCAATGAATCTCGGACTGAGCTTGCCTTTCTTGCCAAATCGCAGGACTTTCTTCCAAGGAGATACTTTGAGAAACACTTTATCTCCCACTTCATAAGTAATATCTTTTCTTTTTAGATCAGCATAAGATTTTTGTCTATCCGATGCAGCCTTCAATCTCTCTTGAATAAGTTTAACCTTCTCCTTTGTCTCCTGAATTAAATCCACTCCCACAATCTTGTTTTCACTAAGCTCGGTCCAATGTAATGGAGTTCGACATTTTCTTCCATACAATGCTTCATATGGCGCCATTTGTATGCTTGACTGATAGCTGTTATTATAGGCAAACTCCATAAGGGACAAATACTTATCCCAACTTCCCCCAAATTCAATGATACAACTTCTCATCATGTCTTCTAACACCTGAATTACTCTTTCAGATTGACCATCTGTTTGAGGATGAAATGAAGTACTGAAATGAAGTTTGCTACCTAAGGCCTCTTGCAACTTCTTCTAAAATCTCGAAGTAAATCTTGGATCTCGGTCAGAAATGATTGAAATAGGCACTCCGTGTAGCCTTACTATCTCATCTATATATAACTGAGCCAACCTATCAAGTGAATAATCCATCCTAACTGGAAGAAAGTGGGCAGACTTTGTCAATCTATCTACAACAACCCACACTGCATCATGTTTCTTCTGTGTACGTGGTAAAGATGTCACGAAGTCCATTGTGATTCTTTCCCATTTCCATTCTGGAATTGTTATAGGTTGCAACAATCCAGAAGGAACTTGATGTTCTGCTTTCACCTGTTGACAAGTTAGACATTGAGCAACATAGTTAGTAATGTCTTTCTTCATCCCATTCCACCAATAATGGCTCTTCAAATTTTGGTACATCTTGTTTGCTCCAGGATGCATCGCATAAGGACTACTATGCCCCTCTTGTAAGATATTCTTCTTTAATTCTTCATTGTTTGGCGCACATAGTCTATCTTTAAAATATAGACACCCATCTTCTTGAACCAAATAGTCGTCTACAATACCCACTTGTGTCCGTGCTCGAATAATCTTTAAGTCATTATCTTCATTTTGTGCTTGCTTAACCTGTTGTAGTAGTACAGGTTGAATCTTCAATTCTGCATTTAAGGCTTCACTACTGGTAAGAGCTAACCCCGTATTCATAGCCCTTAGTGCCATCATTGTCTTTCTACTGAGAGCATCTGCCACTACATTAGCCTTTCCTGGATGGTAATCAATAAGACAATCGTAATCTTTAATGAATTCCATCCACCTTTTTTGCCTTAAATTCAACTCTTTCTGTGTTGGCAAATATTTCAAACTTTTGTGATCTGTATAAATATAACATTTTTCTCCATAAAGATAATGTCGCCAAATTTTCAAGGCAAAGACTATTGCAGCCAATTCTAAATCATGAGTAGGATAATTCCTTTCATGATTCTTCAATTGCCTGGAAGCATAGGCAATCACTTTTCCTTCTTGCATCAAAACACACCCAAGACCACTATGTGAAGCATCACTATAGATTACAAAATCTTTTCCAGGTTCTGGTTGGGTAAGGATGGGTGCTTCTGTTAACATCGCTTTCAACTTCTCAAAACTTTCATGACACTTGTGACTCCACTCAAATTTTGCATTCTTTTGAAGTAGTTTCGTCAGTGGGGCAGCAATGACTGAAAATCCCTTTACAAATCTTCTATAATATCCTGCTAAGCCAAGGAAACTTCTAACTTCTGTAGGGTTCTTTGGTGGTTTCCATTCAACAACTGCTTCTATCTTCTTAGGATCCACTTTAATTCCTTCTACAGAAACAACATGGCCTAAGAAAGAAACTTCTTCAAGCCAAAACTCACATTTGCTAAGTTTGGCATACAATTTATTTTCCCTCAAAGTTTGGAAGACTATCCACAAATGTTGATCATGCTCTTCCCGTGACTTAGAATACACCAAAATATCATCAATGAAAACCACTACAAACCTGTCTAAATATAAGTAAAAGACACGGTTCATAAGGTCCATAAATGCTGCTGGTGCATTAGTTAGACCAAATGGCATCACCAAAAATTCATAGTGCCCATATCTGGTTCGGAAAGCCGTCTTTACAATATCATCATCTTTCACCCTCATCTGATAGTAGCCCGATCTCAAATCAATCTTGGAGAAGTATTTGGCACCCTTGAGTTGATCAAATAAGTCTTCAATCCTCGGTAATGGATACTTGTTTTTCACTGTCAATTTATTCAACTCTCGATAATCAATACACAATCGGAGCAACCCATCTTTCTTCTTAACAAACAACACTGGTGCACCCCATGGGGATATACTCGGGCGTATGAATCCTTTGTCTAACAATTCTTGCAACTGAATCTTTAACTCTTTCAGTTCAGCAGGCGCCATTCTGTATGGTACTTTGGATACTGGTGCGGTACCCGGCAATACATCAATTGCGAATTCTACCTCTCTTTTTGGTGGCAACCCCGGTAGTTCTTCTGGAAATACATCAGGAAAAGCACATACCGTAGGAATATTCTGTAATTCTAACTCACCCTCCTTCAATTCTAGAGCAAAGATTAGGTAGGCCTGACATCCCTTCCTAACCAGCCTTTTAGTCTTCATAAAAGAAATTATGTTACAGAGATAATCTGATCTTTCCCCCACGATAACTATTTCTTCTCCATCAGAAACTTGAAGTGACATTCTTTTGTTTTTGCAATCCACCATAACTTGATGTTCCGATAACCAATCCATTCCCAAGATAACATCGTAATCTCGGAAAGGTAACTCAATTAAATTTGCAAGGAAAAGTTGATGTTGAATCATAATAGGGCAATTCATGTATACTTTATTTACTATCACACTGTGTCCTAAAGGATTAGTCACTTCAATATTTTCTCCTAATTCTTCTACACGCAATCCTTTCTCTTATGCTAATGCAGTACATATATATGAATGAGATGAACCAGGATCTATCAAAGCATAAACATCATGATTAAAGAATGAAAATTTATCGACAATAACTTCGGTAGATTCTCTAGTCTCAGGCCCTCGGATTGTATAACTTCGCGCCATTCCTCTCGGTCTACCACTCTGCGGTGCTTGTTGAGCCACATCATGTCCACTTGAACCACTAGCATTTCCTCTTCCCCTTCCTCTTCCACCTTGCAATGTAGGAGTAGGAACTACTGTAGGTGCAGATGTACTTATCTATCTTTGAGGACAATTTGCAATCAAATGTTCCCTCGAGCCACATTTAAAGCAAACTCTACCTTTTCCCCAACATTCCCCTGTATGCATCCTTCCACAATTAGAACATTGTGGAATATTTCCTCTGCCTCGACCTGAAGGTACACTAGCCGCTGACCCCGTACTTATGGTTTGTCTCGGTGAAAACCCTCTGAAATGAGATTGTGTTTGTTCTGATGTTCCCTTCTGTTTCTTACTTGGAGATTCTAAACTAGCTGGACCCTGTGATCCCTTTTGAAATCCAGACCTTTTAGCCATTCTTTGTTGTCTATCTGAATTAATCTTCTCGATGCCCGTAGCAGCATCAACCAAGTCATTGAACACCCTAATCCTTTGTGCAAGTAAATGCACTCTAATTTCATCATTCAGCCCATCCTCGAATCTCTTACATCGCCTTACTTCACTGTCAACGATATCACGAGCATACCTCTCGAGTTTGAGGAATTGAACTTCATATTCTGATACAGTCATTCGTCCCTGTCTCAAAGACAAGAACAATTTCCTCTGCTCATCTTTGAATCGTTCACTAACGTATTTCTTGTCAAATTGTTCCAAGAAAAGGCCCCAAGTGATTTCTCCGGGTCGCCTTTCTCTCACAATATTATCCCACCACCTCCTAGCTTGTTCTTTGAGTAGACCTTGCACACAGTCTAATCTCTCTTCATCTGTAAAATGAAGCCTAGTCATACACCATTTAGTATGATCGAGCCAATCTTCTGCAATTGCAGGATTCACTGTATCCCCTTTGAAGTCATCAGCCGAAAGCTTCTTGATTCTTTCAAGAGGAGTTCTCTCCTCTCTTCTTTCAATGTGAGGTACTACAGGAACTTGGGGGATTTGTATGTTTCGTAGTACTTGTGTGATTACTTCAGTAGTCATATGCTGAAGTAAAGCAGCTTGTGCCGGAGTAGGTTGTTCAGGAAACCCATGAACTGGTGGTGGTTCATGTCTTTGTTCATCCCCTTGTCTGATACGGACCGCACTCTCAGCATCCTCTTCCTCACTCTGGTTGTGACTACTACTAGCCATAACTTATTCCTGAAAATTGGACCAAAGTGGATCAAACAACTAACATAACATTTTTATATCTTAAATGGCATGTACATACTAGTCCTAGAATCGCCTGAACCTCAGCTCTGATACCAACAAATGTAACGCCCCCCCTATAGGGAGCGTCATGGTAACTATAATCACCCAATAAATAACTCAACTCTACTATATAGAGTTCAATACTTATAGATTTCAATATGTACAAATACCAATATAATGTTTTAAACTCCAAATTATTCTCCAAATATTTCTCAATGCCACTTTACATTTCTCACTCTCTAGTACATGCCATTATTCTACAAACCATAATATTACATTAAAATATAAATCCACCTTGAATCTTTCCTTAATTGCTCATTAAGCTGATCCACCTGTACCACTTTGGTCCAAGCTATCTACAAGTTCTCCACCTACGCGTAGAAAATCAACTACACGCTAAGCAATTTGCTTAGTGGTGTCCATAAAAAAATATAACAACTTTGAATATTTTTAAAATAGAAACGAAGTATATTTATAAGTCAAAAACAAATTAACCAACTTTATGGAACCAAATCACAAAACTTATATAGTCATCCTTTCAAAGTATAATCAAATTTATATCCAATTTTTCCAAACACTTTAACCACATATTGCCCAAAGTAAACAAGTCCTGAATAACGGTAAAATGGATACGGGAGCGGACAAGCCCGAAGCCAAAGCTTCAAAATCAATATATCGGTCAAGCCCGAAGCCGAAGCTTCAAAAATCAATATATCGGTCAAGCCCGAAGCCGAAGCTTCAAAAATCAATATATCAGTCAAGCCCGAAGCCGAAGCTTCAATATCAATATATATATATCATAATATCGGCCAAAGCCCGAAGCCAAAGCTTCAATTGTTTGTACAGTACTGTACCCCCCTTTATTGGCGCCAATCTACCCTGACCCGTATTCTACTCGTTTAATAAGGGCAATAAATCAAAGTAACATCTTAAAAATTCCAGTATAAACCATCAATCATAATTCAACATAACTTCAGTAATTAAGAAATCCAAATCCCAAATTTTTAAGCATCAAACTTCAATTAAAACTCAATAAAATCAATATCATGCTTTCCAGAATTTTTTCCAGGTTTCGTAACCTGACTTCCCCTGCATTTTTCACTATCAAAACATCATCCAATCGAAGAACTTTCTTCTAAACATAATTAGACACATGTCTCAGCTTTCCAAATCCACCAGAATCATAGAAATCCAAATTTTATAACCAAAGTTATGATCAAAATACTAAACAGTGTACCAAGCTGAGATTTTCCGAAAACAGATTTCATGACTCAACTTCAAACGAAAATTTCACATTGAAAACGAAAGAAATTCAACAAGGTTTCTTCTGAACATATGATCCTTACTTTCTGTAGATATCAATAGAATCAAGAATCGTTCAAATCGGATTTATATAACGAGAGAAAACATTAAAACAAAACAGGTATATAATCTGGAAAATTTCCCAAAAAAACCGAGAAATTGAAATTCGGGACACAAACCTTTTTCTATGCTCTTTCTAGCTCTCTTCTACCCCTTTTGCCTTTGATTTACTTGCAATAGCTTCCTCTACAACGGCCATATATAATTCTATGAAGATATTGCATAAATAAACTTCCTAATACCATAAATATGCTTAATCTATCACGAATTCTACTAATTAAGCTTTAATTTTATAAAAAATCACTCACCTCAAACTCGGGTTACTATTCATCCGAATCTTAATTTCTGAAATCCTCCTCTTCTAGTCTTGATTGACTGAAATTGATGATGATAGAGGGCTTAAGGATCGATTTCTAACAAAAATTCGAAGTTGAATCGAAGAAATCGGAAGTTTTTAGATTTCTGAATAAATTTGATAAGAGAGAAATGGAGAAGGGGAAAATGATGAAGGTGAGAAGAGGAAGGCTCGTGTATATTTTGATTTTATTTTTTTTATTTTTTTTCAATTTTCAATAATGCCCCTGATCAAATAAATAAATGTCCAATTCATCCTTCTTACTATAATTAGTTCTTATTTCCTCATGTCTTATATCCAATAACAACAATAACAATAAAAAATAATTTCTATGATATTTTTAATACCATAGTAATTTATTATAAGCAAATTTTAGAAATTTCGATTCGTTACATAAAGTAATAAACTCACATAAAGGGAGAAACAGAAAAAAAAAAAAAAAAAACAAGAAAAGAGATGATTAGTAAGCTATTTCAGAATAAAAGCTTTATGATCCTTGACGAAATTGATTTATTGTTATATTAGTACTAGTATTATTTAGACCAAACAGGTATCTAGTATTATTTGTTGGTCTGAACTATGCAGTTGATCATCACCTATATATATAAACCGGATGGAATCATTGAATGGATAAAATTCTTCCGACAAATTTCATTGAGCCGCCTTTTACTATTGGACAATGAATACTCTATAAGTTTTGAATTGAAATTATTCAGCAAAGATATTTTGGCGGACTATAACATAGAAATTGAACTTTAGTTCAGCATTTTATTTCAAAAAAGAATATGTCAATTAAAAATTATTGTAAATTTATTGAACTATTTTACTCTTCAACCCTAACTTTTGAGAATCTGTTTCTAGTTATGTTTTGCTCTCAGTTTTGAATTTTCTTATAATTTGACTTCCATAAATGTGTTAAGCAAGCAGGTAGACGTATTAGGGTCAGTTTGAAAAGAAATTTTATGGTTGATATTAAAATTTAGTAGTAGTTTATAGGATACTTGATATATTAAATCTCAACCATTTAAATTTAAAAAATTATTGAGATTGATTAAACTTTATAACTTCACAATTTTCTAACTTCACAATTTTCTCATCCATTTTATATAGACGATGGTTTCTTTAACGTGAAAAGAAAATCAGCAATACATATTTCAACGTATATACACGGATGAGACCCAAAGAATTAAAAATTTGGACCTCACCAGTACGTTGAAAATTGATGCTCCTTTTTTCAATACAAAGTGCCTGGTCCTTTGTATAGTTTCCGATGTTTTGATAAGCCCAAAAATTATTATTTATGTTAGGAAATTAGGATTCGCAGCGGAATGAAATATTTATTTTGGGTAAATATGGTAACAACAAAATAGGAGAAATAATTGGTGAAATGAGAAAACAAATAATCCACTAATAATACAAAAAGTGGTACAAAAGAAATGGAGAATTAAAACACTCAAACCCTTAATCCAAATACACTCAATGCCTCACAAATCTCTCATAAGAGAATTTCTCAAATAGCAAATGAATTGTTAATTTTCGGATGATGTAGAATGGGAGACTCAATGCCATATATATAGCATAAAAAGTAGTATGAAATGAAACTAAAATATGGGCTAAATGCGTGTTGTACATTCCTACAAAAAAAATTGAAATGAGAAATGAAAGACAAAATCAAAATTATAAATGTTGTTGTGGAGATAGCCTTGCCGACATATGAAGTGGGGCATTGAAGTGTTGGCTAATAAACAAATTCACATTACCGATAATGTGAAATCAAATCACATTTACAAATCTCCACCTTGATTTGATTTTTACTAAACTCAATTGTCACAGACACCAATCAAGTTCAAATAATGCTTGAACTTACTGGTTGAAAGAGGCTTCGTCATCATGCCGGCTGGATGGTCCGTTGTACCAATTTTAGTAATACCAATATTTCTTTGAGAAATAATATCTCGAATAAAATGGTACTTCACGTCAATCTGCTTCGTTCTTTCATGAAACATTTGATCTTTAGTAAGACAAATAGCACTTTGACTATCACAATGGACAACAATCTTCTGCGAATTTGAGCTGAGTTCACCGACCAAACCTCTTAGCCAAATAGCTTCTTTTACAGCTTCAACTACCGCTATATATTCTGCTTCGGTAGTGGATAATGCAATTGTAGGCTGTAAAGTAGCTTTCCAACTGATAGCGCTACTACCAAGAGTAAACACATAACCTGTGATCGATCTTCGCTTGTCAAGATCACCTGCATAATTTGAATCAGCATAGCCAACCACCATGTTCTTACTTTTACCAAATTCCAAACAAGTATTAGTAGTTCCCCTTAAGTATCTCAGAATCAATTTCACAATATGTCAATGTTCTTTGCTCGGATTAGACATGTATCTACTAACAACACTGACTGCATGCGAAATGTTAGGACGAGTACAAACCATAGCATACATGATACTACCAACAACACTGGAGTAAGTAACATGTGACATATACTCAATATCCTTTTTGGATTGAGGACATAGAGCAGCAGAAAGTCGAAAATGAGCACCGAGTGGAGTACTTACAGTTTTGGCATTTTTCATGCCAAAACACTCTAGCACTTTCTCAATAAAGCTTCTCTGAGTCAAATACAGCTTTCCTGTAGCTCTATCCCTTTGGATCTCCATGCTGAGAATCTTCTTAGCTGCTCCCTAACCTTTCATCTCAAATTCACTACTAAGCTCTGCTTTCAATCTATCGATATCAGACATACCCTTGGCAGCAATAAGCATATCATCAATATAAAGCAACAGATAAACAAATGAGTCATTTTCAAGTTTTCTAAAATACACATAGCTATCATATTGACTTCTTGAATAGCCATGTCCAACCATAAAGGAATCAAATCGCTTATACCACTGTCGAGGCGATTGCTTCAATCCATATAGTGATTTTTGAAGCAAGCAAATATGGTCTTCTTTGCCTTTAACTTCAAAGCCATCTAGTTGTTTCATATAGATCTACTCCTCTAATTCTCCATGCAAGAAAGCAGTCTTGACATCAAGTTGCTGCAACTCCAAATCATGTATAGCAACCAAGGTAAGCAAAACATGAATAGAGCTATATTTAAAAATAGGAGAAAACACATCATTTAAATCAACTCCTTGTACCTGACTATAGCCTGTAGCGACCAATCGTGCCTTGTATCTAGCATCCTCTGCTCCGGGAATGCCATCTTTCTTTTTGAAGACCCATTTGCAACCAACAATCTTCTTGTCCTTAGGCGGTTTCACCAACACCCACGTTCTGTTCTTGTGCAGAGATTCAATCTCCTCTTCCATAGCTATCAGCCATTTTGCAGAATTATCATGAGAAATGACTTTTGAATATGTAGAAGGTTCGCTAACTCCTTTTGTCTCTTATGCAACAATAAAGACGTAAGTAACATAATCTGCAAACTTTGCCGGCATTCTTATTTCTCTATCAGGTCTGCTTTCAACAATAGGACGCTCCACTTGTTCGACGGTAGTAGATTCTTCTACTTCTATTAGCTCGGACAACTATTCTGAAATTTGCTCCTCTATGGCGTCGGACGGAGCAAATGATTCCTCCAGCTTGAATGGAACCTCCACCAGCTTATCATAATTCTATATTTTGGTATCAGCTGCAACTGAGGGCTCTTTTCTTGGATGCAATATAGTAGGTTCATCAAACACAACATTTCTACTGATAATAGACTTTGGTGACTTGGCATAAGCCAAACTTTATATCCCTTTACACCAATAGGATACCCAAGAAAAATTTCCCTTTTAGCTCAAATTCCCCTTTTAGCTCTAGGCTCCAGCTTTCCATCGTTAACATGGACATAAATAGGACACCCGAAAATCCTCAGATCAGAATAATTGGCAGGTTTACCAAACCATAACTCCTCAAGTGTCTTGCAGTTAATGGAAGCATAAGGGGAACGATTCACCAAATGAGCGGTTGTTGCAACTGCTTCAGCCTAAAAAGTTTGAGACAATTCAAAATTTGACAACATGCATCGAACTTTCTGCAATAGAGTTCTATTCATCCTCTCAGCTACGCCATTCTGTTGTGGCATTCCTGGAACTGTGAGGTGTCTCGAGATGCCCATATCTTTATAAAATATATCAAATCCGTATTACAAAACTCTAAATAATTATATGTTCGGAGACATTTTATCTTCCTGCCAGTCTGATTCTCTTCCAAGGCTTTCCACTGCTTGAAAGTGATAAAGACATCATTCTTGTGTTTCAAGAAATAAGTCCAAACCTTCCTTGAGTAGTCATCAATAAAGGTAAGCATGCAACGAGCGCCACCATTCGAAGCAACACGAGCAGGACCCCAAAGGTCAGAATGGATATAATCCAAAGTACCCTTTGTTCTGTGAACACCACCACTAAAGTTGACTCTTTTGTGTTTGCCGAAAATGCAGTGCTCATAAAACTCCAACTTAGAAGTACTTTGCCCACAAAGTAGACCCCTTTTAATGAGCATGGCCAAGCCGTATATGCCATAATTTTGTAAAGTTGGAATCTAACATGGAAGACGAAACTGCAGCAACACCTGTGGTAGTTGATCCTTGCAAAACGTACAATCTTCCAAACTTTTATCGCTTTCATTACAACGAGGGCACCATTCAAAACCTTCAAAACTCCACCTCCACTAGAAAATCTACAATTGTTGTCGTCTAAAGCAGATAATGAGATCAAGTTCTTCTTCATTTCTGGAAAATGTCGAACATCAGTCAGGGTTCTGACAATACCATCATGCATCTTGATTTTAACAGTACCAATTCCAAGAACTTTACAAGGATGATTGTTGCCCATCAACATAACTCCTCTATCTACTGGTTCATAAAAGGAGAACCAATCTCTATGGAAACAAATATGAAATAAGCAAGCAGAGTCCAAGATCCATCCTTATCCAGATCTGGCACCATCATTGGATACGGCATATACTTCAGCATCTACTTGATCTTATGCAACACTGGCTTCGGCAGAACTGTCATCTCTGTGACTCTTATCTTTATTCTTCCGTTGGAGCTTGAAACATTCAACTTTAATGTGCCATTTCTTGTTACAGTAATTGCACATCAAATTACTGTTACAAGATCTTGATTTAGATATGGATCAGTTATTGTTGTTGCTGCTGCTGCTACTGAGATCTCTTGTAGTAGATCTCCCTCGAACGATCAGACCTTCTACAGGACTATTTCTGTCACTTGAAAGCTCTTTATCAATAAGATCTTTAGAGAACAAACATTCTTTAACCTCCTCCACCGTTAAAGTGGTTTTACTATAGATCAGGGTCTCGCGGAAATTTTTGAACGAAGGAGGAAGAGACTGCAACAACATGAGAGCTTTATCTTCTTCTTCGTATTTGATATCCAAATTTTCCATATCCAAAAGAATGAACTGAAATCATCAAGGTGCGCCTTAAGGGATGTGCATTCTGCCATATGGAGCATATGAAGACGATGCTTCACCACAAGCTTGCTAGTGAGGTTTTTCGACATATAGAGAGATTGTAATTTCTCCCATAATCCTTTGGCAGTCTTCTCATGGATGACTTCTCGCAGAACCTCGTTCGATAAGCATAATTGAATGGCAGCAAGAGCTTTATCCTCCAAATTTTGTTTCTTCTCCTTGGTCACCGTTTTTGGTAACTCTTCCATCATCGCCTTGTACAATCCATTTTGCGTCAAAATCGTCTTCATCTTAACTTGCCATAAGGGAAAGCTCATATTGTGATCAAATTTCTCAATATCGAATTTTGTTGTCGCCAGAGTAAATTTTTAAAATTCCAAAATAAATATTAATTGGCTCTGGTACGAATTTGTTAGGGAATTAGGACCTGCAGCGGAATGAAATATTTATTTTGGGTACATATGGCAACAACAAAATAGGAGAAATAATTGGTGAAATGAGAAAACAAATAATCCACTAATAATACGAAAAGTGGTACATAAGAAATGGAGAAATAAAACACTCAAACCCTTAACCCAAATACACCCAATGCCTCACAAATCTCTCATAAGAGAATTTCTCAAATAGCAAATGAATTGCTAATTTTTGGATGATGCACAATGAAAGACTCAATGCCATATATATAGCATAAAAAAGTAGTATGAAATGAAACTAAAATAGGGCTAAATGTGTGTTGTACATTCGTAAAAAAATAAAAAAATTGAAATGAGAAATGAAAGACTAAATCAAAATTATAAATGTTGTTGCGGAGATAGTCTTGCCGACATATGAAGTAGGGCATTGAAGTGTTGGCTAAAAAACAAATTCA
Source organism: Euphorbia pulcherrima (assembly GCA_947683365.1). Lineage (NCBI taxonomy): Eukaryota > Viridiplantae > Streptophyta > Magnoliopsida > Malpighiales > Euphorbiaceae > Euphorbia > Euphorbia pulcherrima. Next base: position 76,657,685 of record CANTUS010000001.1, on the reverse strand, counting down.
CATTACCGTGAAATTAAATCACATTTACATTTTCAATGAACTATATTAAAATTATAAATTTAATTACAGTTTTTTTTTAAAAACCCCTGATGGAACAGTGTGTTCCACCAAAAGGAAATTCAATTATAGTTTAAATATTAAAAAAAATAAATAATATATTTTTATAGAAAATGAAAATATAAAATTGTAATATATAAATTTTTTTTATCTTGACTCAAAAGTGTCATGTACATTGTTATTTTATATTTTGTAAAACGGCGTCTAGGCAACCTAAGTTGAAAAGTCTAGTAAAGCGTGTTTAAACGGTAATAAATAAATTGGCCTTGTGTATTGACGTAACTAGTGTTGTGCAAAATTCTTTTTAAAAAAGTTGATGAGTTATGAAGAATAAAATCTTACTAAAATTTAAAATTTTATTTACCACGCTCTCAAAAATATATATAGTATAAGGTGAAGGGTATAGTGACTTTATTTTTTAGTTAAAGTTACATTGTCCTTCATTATTATTGAATTAGTGAGATTGAATTTAATCAAGTAGTATTAGGGATAAAGTAAGGAAAAAAAAACAAAACACCATAGAATAAGGGTTTTTTTAGTGCTTTGTTTTTAACTTTTACAGCAAAACACAAGATGATGCTTCCTTAATATAAAGGAAAAAGAGAATCTGAAACTATTTTTAATGGGAAAATTATGAACACATAATATATTCTGAAATAATAATATACGAATTCTATTAATTAATAAAACAAGTAGCCTTTTTTGTCCAGTTCATTATTGAGTCGCCCACAGTTTTTCTAATAATTTTCTATAATTTAGTTAGCAGCAAGACCCCATCACCTAAGCTCGAATTGCTACAAATAATTCTTATTTTATATGGGTTTGACCATTTTAAACGGTTAGCATAATGTGGAATGCGTGAACCTTCTGATCTCTGCATATGTTTAATAAATCTGTCATTTCTTAAAAAAAATCATTTATTTTGGAACTCTAGGCTATATTTGGAAACGATTCCTTAACAAACCGAAAATAATTGATCTGAATTCACTTTATAGAATCAATTGAATTGATTTCTAAAATTAAATTTTTTGTTTAAAATTTTCATTAACATTAGAGAATTTAATGGATTGTTTTAGAATTTATTTATTAATAGATAATTTTATTATCAACTATTTTATAGTCAAACTATATATAAGGGGCATACATAAGGGTAATAAGGTAAATCTAACATTCAACTAAATAAATTAAATGAATTTCTTTAAAATCATGTCATATTTTGCACAAAATTTAATCCACACATTTGCAAAAATTCAATTCTTGGATGAAATGAATTGTTTCAATAAGTTATCATTTCAAGCAATAGAATTGGACAAAATGAATTCAGTTGAATTGAATTATCTCAAAATGTGACATTTCAAAATAAGGGGCCAGTTTTTTAAAAATATTCAATTCATTTCATATTATTTCAATACTCCCTCCATTTTTAAAAGTTCGACACTAACTACAAGAAATCAAATTTTTTGTGACAACAGATGTTGTCACAGAATAGCAAAAAGCTGTCAAAGATAGCATTATGTGACAATAAATAGTTGTCACGGAGTCGTCGCTAATAACTCCGTAACAGATAATAGGTCCATTTTTTCATCAAAATGTTGTCACAAATATTTAGTTTTTTTGTGACAACAGTATCTTGTGACAACATTAGTTGTAACTGAAATGAAAATATTGTCGACACGAATAAGCTACTTGTCACATATAATACACCAAAATGAACTAAAATTACATGACAACATAAAAAGTCGTCACGTAAAAATTTATTTGTGACAATAAAGTTGTCATGTATATTACATGCTTTTGTGACAATAATTTAATTGACACAGTATTTTTTATTAGTTACAAGTTTTTATGTAACTAAAAAGAAAACTTCTTGTCACAAATAATATTGTTGTCACATATTATTATGTTTGTGATAATAATTGACGTTACAAAAAAGTTTTGATGCTGTCACACAATACTATGTCACAAGATTAGTTGTCAAAGATGTCGTCGCTAATAACTCCATAACAAATAATATTACCTTACTTGTTGCCACAAAATTACAATTTTTATGACAATAATTTTCTTGTCACATAAAATTAATTATCACAAATAGATAAGAGTTGTCACGTATTATACAATACCATACATTGAAATTGCATGATAACTTTTATTAGTTGTCACAAAATACTATTTGTGACAATGTTTTACTGTCGCAACATTTACATCAATTACCTTTTTTCCGCCTCTGTCTATATACATTTGTTACATCAAATATTCGTAACTTTGGATTGAAGGGAACTATCAGCGACAATGAATGTAAAAACAAATCCTGATTAATTAATTGAAGAAGATATCATGTGTATGTCAGAGTATTGTAAAACAGCCTGCATTAAGAAAACATATCCACCAAAAAATTAAGATGTCATTCAGCCAAACAAAAAAAATCCTTGATAGGGATGCAACACGGGTATAAGAGAAAAAAATAAATAAAAAGGTCCCAAAATAATTCTAAAAAAGACATTCTTCAAACTGCTAGCTTATATATCCAAGAAAATAATTTCATCCTCATGCATGATATAATGAACATGATTTATAGCAAATATTGTGTTGAAATACATAAAATGAAAGTACTAGCTATGTCTTATTATAATTTAGAGCCTCACTAACCAGAACATTAAAGAAAAGAATCAAATGAAAGTTACGCAAGATTGCAAGTCATGAAAGACTTGTGATTCTAGAAGTAGACTTGTAGCAAACACCAATACCTCATTTAATTGCACCTATTCGAAAGTATGATGTAATTGATGTTGATAAATTAAAAATACCCATTTTGTGATTTACGATTTCCAATGGATTTACAACTAAGCAAGCAATAACAACGCAAATAAAAATCCAAAAGCATAGATATTAAAACTAGCACATGTTTAACCCTTGGAATAGAATTGGGGATAAAAAAAAGTTAAGAGATTCAATAGAAACTAATCATTATGATATTAAGTTTAAAAATGTCCAACCTGAAACTTAAGGGAGGGTTCACTTTCTAATTTTAGCAATATTACAATACAAAATATTGCTATAACCATAAGAAATTCCAAATAATATTCCAAATTTTGCATGCTTAAGCAGAGTCTACAGTATGTATGACTAATTACATGTATTATATAACAGAGCATACCTTTATTTTTGAATAACATACATCTGAAACTTAGGGTCATTATTTTGATCTAGCTTATGTGCAAGCATACCATTGCAGCTAAGTATGAGATATTTGCACCTCTCATCTGGTCTGCTGATGACAACCATTGTTTCCTGTAACCAAATAAAAACATAAACACACAATTCAACAATGCATACAACGAATTTCTATAACCAAAAGACAACATAAACACGTAAACGTAATAACGTCATTTACTATGATTAGTAAACCATGTCTTCATTCACCTATAACTCCAAAATCAGACGAGAAATGAGCTATTGGTCAAATAAAGGAGCTTAATAGATCAAGTGAAAAAGCATCTTAAAACTACCAAACCACCTACCTGCTCAAATTCAGAGGCCCAACAAAATTAAAGAACAAAGAGGGCAAAATTTTTAGATGTGACATAGAATGTACATGTACAAATTTTTAGATGGCAACAACATGGAAATACAGATGCTTAAAGGTGTGCCAATATGTAAATGGTATACCTCATCAGAGAGTACTACAATACATTCTGTCGAGAAACCTTAAGCTTTCGTGCTAAAGTGAGCTTTCTCCAGATTCAGAAGTACTTGCAAATCAATTTCAATAACTCCTTCCAGAAACATAACATATTCCACATTCTCCAGTACTGATGAATCACAAGTTCAAGGATAAACAAATATATTAATTGACAGAGGAAATCCAAAACTGCAAGTATGTTAACTTGCTTCAACTCTAATGATAAATACGAGATTTAAAGGAAAAAAGGCCAGGAGATAGAAGAGGCAATACTCTTCTTAAATATTTACTTAACGTCCCTACAGTAAGTGGAAGAGGCAATTACTTTCTGGGGTACCGTACACCTAAAGGTGATCTAATTCATCTTGCAGACTGCATGCAGGAGTTACTCGACATAGAAACTTATTTTGCATAGGCAGGACAGTATGCTTCTTTTATCATAGTTGTCAAGGAGCTAGGCGCAGCCCAGGGGCCAAGGGGACTAGGCGCACCTCAAGGAGAGGGGCAAAAAAGGCACGCTCCTGAGGTACGCTAGGCGCACAAAATTTGCAAAAACAAATTTCTTGAAAAGTGAATTTAACTGCAATAACAATACCAGAAATAGAACTAAGAGAATTGTTAGATGTACATATATATGTAAAATCTACATATTACATTAAGAATATCTAGCCTTGAGTTAATCTAGCCTTAATAGAAATTGAATTAGAAATATCTAGCATTAAATTATTGTTAAAACTCTTAAAAATAGACGGACAATACACATTAAAGTAAACTAAAACCTTGAAAAATAAAAGTGTACCTGAGGCGTACACCAAAAGGCGCGCCTAAGCGAGCTCCTGAGGAACGCTACCTCGCCTAAGGTATGGCGAGGCGCTGGACCTTGAGCCTTGCGTGAGGCGAGCCTTTAACAACTAGTGCTTTTATTGATTCCCTTTTTTCAATTTAACAGCAACTATAGACATAGAAACTTATCAGCTTTAATAAAATCCTATTGTAAGCTAAATACTGCCAACAGGACAATGCAATTCAGTTGTCCTTCACAAAATCAAAAAATCATGCTAATAATTAAATCCAAGAGCTCTAATGGTGTGAAATGAGACTACCAGATTACAAAATAATCACTATCTGCCAAGTAGAATAATAATGAGACAACATTTAGGACAAAGACGAAAATTTAGAAGCACAACCTTGACTCACTTCACACAAAAATGCTCAAAATTTAAGTATGCAACATATTATTACTAATGAACCCTTGTAGAGCAGGGCATACCCACAACTAAGCCCACAGTTTTCTGATTTATCATTTGACTTTTTTTCCACTATTTCATTTTTGTTTTATTAACTAATCATATTACTATTATAAAGTAGCTTTAGGTGGGCTTATTAATAAGCTAGTTAAAAGAAAAGTGACACTAGAATGAATCATTTAATCTTAAAGCTGATTAAAGAATTAATGACTAATGCAATACAATAACTAATTAACTCAGTTTACTGATCTCAGTTTATTTCCAATAGACTACATATTTCGGCAAAAATTAATAAAAAGAAAGGGAAGTGGCGCAAACTTGACTATAGCCCTTATTCAACTTTAGAAACTAGGAAATTCTAGAGCCTACTGAAAAGGATCACACATATAGCTTGTGAGAATAACAAATTACTACCCTTTTAAAATTAATAACACTGCCTAAACCATGAAATGATACTTTACAGTAATCAAATAAACGCAAGGAGGATATAAATTTAAAAAGAAAAATTTGCAGGCTAACAAACTTATGGGGAAAAACCATAGAACTTAACAATTGACATTCAACATAGAACATAATTTTATTATAGAAATTATTCAGAGAAGTCATTATCAAATTCCAACTCCAACAAAGACAGATGCAGACAGGCTAATACCCATTACCCACTTACTATAATGACTTGTTTCAAATAGTATGCTCGGATACACTGACACACATCATATCACACATTATCATCCGCTAAACATATAAACTACATATAAGCATTATAACCTCTGAAAATCAATTTATCATTTGAAGAACTGGCCAGACCATCTTGTGGGTGAGAATAAACTTACCCAAACTTGTAGCAGAATTATGAACTGAGTCTACAGGTTGTTACTTTTAATTTCACTTGTGATTCTTTCTATTCCCTCTGCAGAGCAAAAACAAGAGACTAACAGCTTAATAACAATTACTTAATTATAGTCAGTAAATAGAGTAATTTCCTAAACTATAGGGTCAAAATCATTCTTATAATATACTTATTTGAATGGGGGGTTTATGTAATTGCTGAATGTGAAGCAAGAACAATAATAAAAGCCATTAAGACAGCAAAAACAATCTTCTAAGCATAAAACCCCAAATTTTCACCTACAATCAAGCATGTATGGAAACGATGGCAGTGTAGGTCGACGGCGCCGGCAACAACAGAAATTACAAAATTAGAGATAGAGAGGGAAAAAGAAGAAGTACCTAGATCTGAAAAAACGTGTGAGAAAAAAGTTGTACAATCGGAGGGGAAGCGGAACCCTAGTTTTATACTCTGCTTCCTTTGCCTCACACCAATAAAAAGAAAAGTGAACGCTGACATCAGCGACAGTGGAGAAGGGCAACCACGGTAGAGAAGGCCAACGGCGGTGGAGGCGTTGATGGCGACGGTGAAGAAGGCCAGCAATGATGGAGATAGCAAACGGAAAGTGAGAAAGAGAGGGATGAGCGAGGGAAGAGAATGTGAAAGGGAAATGATATATATGATGACAACATATAATATATAATTTATAATGTAAATAAAATGATAATTAGTAAATAACAACATAAATATTACAAACATCCCTAAAATGGATTAATAACTAAATAATTAATATACGTGAGAGAACAATATAAACAAGAAAGAGCTACTCTATTAAGGTTATAATGGTAAAGATGAGTGGGTAGAGTCTTGGTTATAGGGAAATTAAATTAATAATAATTAAATTCTTAAAAAATTAAGAATAATTTAAAATTATAATAATAATTTTTTAATTTATTATTAACAATGAGACAGAGAAATCACCGAGAGGATAACCTTTATATACCTGTTTCAAATTTATTGTTAACATTTAATTTTAGTAATTAATTTCAATAAATAAAAATGATTTGGGTGTTTGGATCATTTGAGAATTTCTATGGTTAATTTAGGTTTGTGAATGTAAGGCTTTATTGGGGAAGTGCTGAAGACGGAGAAACGATGGCAGAGCGGTGATGAAGGAGCGGCGATGACGGTAGATAAAAGACAGAGCAAAAATAACGGAGGAAGGAGAGACAACGGAGATGATTCGAGAGAGGAGAGCAGTGAACCTAACGTAGAGGGAGAAGTCTTTGAGGTTAGAGAGAGACAAAAAGTTATATGTATATATATTAATTTCATTTAATAAGAAAATATTTATAAAAATAATATTATTTAAACATTATATATAGATAATATTGAGTATATTATTATTATTATTATTATTATTATTATTATTATTAGATACATATAAGGTTTTAATTTTAATTTTTAGTAATTAATTATAAAATAATTTTATATGCCTTAGTGGAACAATTTTATTTTTTTAAAAGATAAGAAAATATTTATAAATCTAGTATATTATTTATTATGAGTAAATTAAGATATTTTAAAAAATTAACTATATATTTATTAGGATTTAGGGTTTAGGACCAACAAGGTGTAGTATAGTTGGCAATGCATGTTGTACAAGTGGTTGGAGAGCAAGATTTAAATCCCAATAAATACACTTGTTGGGAGGGGTAAGGAGTCGTAACTATAACTAAGCCCCGAACAAGATTATCTCAATGAAGATAATTGTAAATATATTAAAAAAAAGGATTTAGGGTTTAGAAAATTATTTATTTAGAGTTTTAAAAGTATTTTTAATAATTATTTTAATAAATATGAAAATATTTTGAAAAATATATTATTAATATATGAAATACCAACCACGGTAGTTAAAAAAATATTTAAACAATATATATTTATTATCAAGATTTGGATTTTAGGGTTTAGACTACTATTAACTGAAATGGATTGAATTGAATTGAATGGAGATGAACTGATTTAAACGGAGTTGAGAACAAACCTAAATTGAAATGAATTGAATTGAAATTATGAATAATACATTTATACGTAAGGGTTAATGGTTTAGGGTTCAAGGTTGGGGTAAACAGTTTTAGGTATAAGGTTAATAGTTTAGGATTAAGGGTTGGGGTTTAGAGTTTAAGGTTAGGGTAAAAGGTTTTATGGTATTATTCATTATAAATAACCTATAACTATATTGTAATTTCCCTATTTGGTGATGATAAAAAATTCTTTGTCACATAATGAATAATTTTAGTTGCATATGTTACTTGTAATATAAGTATTTTATTGTTTTAAGTTAAACTTATTGTCACAAAAGTAATATATTTTTTGAACAAGCTTTTTATGTTATCATGTATATTGCTTTTATGACAATAAAAAATTTGTTGTCACATATTGAATAGTTTTTAGTTACAATTTTTACCTATAACTTAAGTATTTTTGTTAATCTTATTTTTTAAACAAGTTTTTTTATGTTGTCACATATATTTTTTTGTGATAATAAAAAATTATTGTCACATATTGAATATTTTTAGTTACAATTAACTGTAAAATTTTTTTGTTTCAAGTTAAACTTATTGTCACAAAAGTAAAATAGTTATTGCAACAAGCTATTTATGTTGTCACACATAGTTTTTGTGACGATAACAATTTATTGTCACATATTGAATAATTTTAGTTACAACTTTTACTTGTAACCAAAGTTTTTTTGTTTCAAATTGAAATTATTGTCATAAAAATAATATATTTTTTGCAACAAGCTTTCTATGTTGTCACATATATATATTTGGTGACAGTAAAATGTTATTGTCATATATTAAATATTTTTAGTTACAACTATTACTTGTAACTGAAGTATTTTTTGTTTCAAGTTAAATTTATTGTCACGAAACTAATAAAACATTTGTAACAAGATTTTTTTTGGTCACATATATATTTTTTGTGACAATAATTTTTTATTGTAACAATTTCTAAAGTATCGGTTACAACTTTAGTTGTCACATAAAATTATTAGTTACGATTATAAACTATTGTCACAAAACATCTATTATATGTGACAACTTTATAATAGAAAATTTCAAAAAACATATATTTGTGACGGTAAAATTTTTATTGTCACGATAACTCCTTTTTTGTGACAACAATTATAGTGACACATAAATTGTTGTTACAAATGCATCTGTTTCTTGTAGTGACTCTAACCGGATTATCAAAACCAATTAAATATTTATTATATGGTTAAAATGACTAATTTATCCTTTATATTTCATATAAAAATTCTATTTCTTCTTAATTACTACTCATAATCAATTATCTCTCTCCTAATTAATACAAGGGTAATTTAGGAAAAATATGATAAAAACGTCAAACTTTTGAAAAGATAAAAAAAAGCCAAAACGTCAAACTTTTGGAAATAGAGGGTAAAATAAAATAAAAGGATATGAACTAAATTCTTTGAAAAATATTGAATTGAGTGACATTAATAATAGTTGGGTAACTACTAGACTTTGGTCTAATGACCATCACCTCTTGGTAAACTGAGTTATGTGGGGCTGTGGGCTCAAACCCCATAATTAACAAAAATTACAAATATAATACTAAAATATTAATAGTTAGGTTGTAGTGCTTAATCAAAATATCATATGATGGCTGATGTGAATGCATTGATCAACTTTTTTCGTACAAATGACAACTTACCTTATAATCCGGCATGGAAGAGAAGCCACATACTCGCAACATCTTACCCTCTTAACCGGGCAAACCGAGTAAACAATTGGGCGATAGAAGGAACGAATCTACAAGAAGAGTTCTATTCAAATACCAAATAGGAGCATAGGGCAGATTAAAACCAACAGACGTATTACAAACCCTAATTACCGTGCTACACATATTCTTTCTAAATCAATTGCGTATTTAGGAATAGGGGGATTCATCGTGGGTAACCGATCCTAGTTCTATTTGCCTTGCAGGTGAACATTCTGGCCAGGGTGATACCAGTTCAATCTTAAACATTCTGACCAGGTGAACATTCTGGCCTTGCAGGTGATACCTCAACTACTGTGAGGTGTTAGAAATTGAACGAAAGACATATTAAAGTAAACATCAATTTTTTTTAAAAAGTAATTTGCCTCTTTGGGATTACAATAGTAATAAAGAAAAACCTCACCACATCCCACCCATATATGAACTCGAACCTGTGACTTCTAGGATCACAGCTTCAAGGCTCAACCACTAGACTAATATTTTAATCTATTTAAGTTTGTTATTGACCGTAACATGCATTTGAAACAATGACATAAAATAAACAGACATACTACTTATAACTAATTTGATCAAAGTCAATCGAGTTGAATCATCTTATCAAATTCACGAACACCCCAACTACATCAACATCAATCTTTGATCATTTCATTCAAAAAAAATCAATCTTTGATCATCGAAACAACAACATTGTGAAACAATCCGGTTCCATTCTTCAAACCATCAGCCACCTTCAATGATAATCTAGAAAATAAGTATCAATAATGTGATCTCCAAAATGAGTTGCTAGCATGGGTTCAGCAACTGTTCTCATGTTATTCACAATATATTTCACCCTCTCCGATTCATCAAACTCGAATTTCTAATTACCATCCTCGCTGTTGGCATCCCAACTTTATTCGAATTCGTCTATTGTTTTGATTCTAAATGACGACTCCCCTTCAATAACATAGTATGAATTATACCTATTTTATTATGTGTTTGTTGAGCTAAATAAATAAGAAAATGAATGGAGAATTAATTAATTTTGTGTAATTTTGGAAAGCAGGCAAAATGATTGCTTCAAAGGCAAAAAGCAAGCAGAAAACAAACAGAAGTAGGCAGAATGGTTGCTCTGAACAAGAAATGTATTTGTTGATAAAAGAATTAAAACCAGCCATAAAAGTTGTAAAAGAAACATGTAAAATGAAGAAATAGAAGGTGATGTGGCTGAAAAGAAGGACACCACCTACCCACTTGGTGAAAAAGAGAAAAATAATTGATTAAGAGGTGGTGAATTATTAGTGAAAAAATGACACCTATCACTAAGTTGGAAGCTAACTATGATAAGTGTATAGCAAATTCCACCAACCAAAAATGAGTTACCAAGAAGAAAAGCAAGTGGAGTCATTTTGTGAAGACACCTAATTTTGTTATTTTAACCTTAGTTATGTAATTAATTTTTTTCTATTTCCAAGTTTACCATTCCTCCCACTATAAATAGGATAGTAGTTTAGTTTACAGAGAGCATACATCATATATCATAATATATATCATATTGTGTACTTCTCGTTATAATATAAATTAGTTTTCTATTTCTCTATGGTTTTATTTATGCTTGCTGGTTATCCAACTATGAAGTGTGAGTAGACTATAGAGCAATCTTGGTCAGCAAGCAAAACTTGAGTAAGTTCACTTCCCTTCCATTCATTTGAGCATTAAAACGGTTTGTTGGTTGTTAATTGGTATGCTTTATCCTTATGAGTTGGCCACCTCAAAATTAGTAGATGTAATGAGACTGATCGGAGATTTACACTATTGAACAACCATTTAACACATGTATGCATGCGACGGATCAAGTAATTGCTTGCATTTTAAGGGTTTTTATTATTAACTTGGTGAAATGCTTGCTTTACTTAATGCATGGAACTGAATCTAGTAAATAAACTAGGTAATTTTCCATAGAATCCAAAAGAGGATGATCAATTAAGCTTGGTGAAGTTAGAAGTAAGATACCTTAAACTATGTTCTTAATACTGCTCAAAATAAATGATAAAGTGTGTTCTGAAACTGTTTGTGTTTGCTTGACTTGAGATTGTGCCTTTAATATTGTATTTCACCACCACCATTTTAACTGCCCCGTTTGAATTTTGACTGCTCTATTTAGTTTTTAGCTGCTCCATTTTATTTTTGCTTTCTTTGTACCCAACTATTAAAAGTAAACTTAGACTACCTATTTACTATTAATTTAAGATTATTTACTTTTAATCCCCACGGAAATGACACTTGGACTCACCATATGCATAGATTGACCCAGTATACTTGCTAGTGTTAGCTTTGGGGACAATAAGTTTTTGGCGCCGTTGCCGGGAATTGAATTGTTAAAGATTTTAAATTTTCTTGTAAATTTGGTAGTTTTAACCTGTTTGTTCAACCTGTGTAGTTATTTTCTGCTTGAAGCAATCAATTATGCATTCGACGAGCTAGTTTGCCCGAATCTTCTATAGATCTAGAAATAGAATGAACTTATAGGAGAAGAACTGGTGCAGTAAGGCGTGCAATGCAAAGACAGAGGATGGCAGATCGCAGAGTACCTCCTGAGGGAGGTAGGCAGGAACCTCCCGAAGGAAATGAACATGCAAAAGGAGAGGGCGAGGTTAACTTGCCTCCTCAAAGGCATACACTTAAAGAGTATTCGAAAACATCGACTGAGGGACACTCTTTTTGCATTGTGATACCTGACGAAGGGATCAATCTCTTTGAGATTAAGGCCCCAATGATACAAATGCTCCAAGCTGCTGTTCAGTTTGGAGGATTACCGGAAGAAGATCCAAATGTACATATCCAAGATTTTATTACTATGTGCAACACTTTTTGCACTAATCTAGCAATTTCAGATGATGTTATAATACTCAAGGTTTTTCCTTTCTCATTACGGGATAAAGCTAAAAGTTGGATAAAAAATCTTCAACCTGGATCAATAACAACTTGGGATGAAATGGCCGGAACTTTCTTGACGAAATATTTCCCTCCAAGGCAAGCAATCAAAATGAGAAATGAGATCACTCGTTTTTCATAACAACCTGATGAAACTCTTTCAGATGCGTGGGAAAGATATAAAGAGCTTCTAAGACGTGTGCCAAATCATGGATTTCCCATATGAATGCAAATGCAGAATTTTTATAATGGAGTAACCAATGCCTACAAAATCCAAATCAAATCCGCAGCAAATGGAGATCCAGAAGAACTTGAACCAGAAGAATTCTATGATTTAATTGAGAAGTTGGCCAATACCATCTATAAATGGCATTCTATTCGTGAAGAAAGAAACAAGCATGGTGAATCTAAAGCTATTTCCAAACTATCTGACAAAGTGGACTTGATCTTGAGACTACTTGCTAAGAATAACATTTCATCAATCTCAAATATGCAACTATCTTGTGATTTTTGTGGTGGCAACCATAGAAATGTTGATTGTGAAAGCTATATGTGATTTTGGTCAATACCATTTATGTGATTTTATAGGGAACAACTAAAGAAATAATCCCTATTTAAATACATATAATCCTAGTTGGAGAAATCATCCTAACTTTTTATGGGGTCAGCAGTTAGAAAAACCATACCAAACAACAATTGCCAGCAACCAAACAATAATTTCCAGCAAGCACAACATTCTTAACAAAATTTCCAGCAAGCAGGATCTTTCCAACAATCAAAGAAATCTGATGTTGAAGAGATGAAAGATATGAAGGCACAATTTATGAAGCAAACTCAAGCTTCTATCAGAAATTTAGAGACCCAATTTCAACAATTTACAATAATTGCTACTCCAAAGAATAAAGGGGTCATTCCAAGCAACACCGAGCCTAACCTAGAGAAGAATGCAAAGTAATATCACTCAGAAGTGGTAAGGTTAGGGGTAAAACTAACAAAATTGCTATTGAATGTGAAAATGTAGGGAAGCAAGCAGAACAGGATAATGAGCAACCAAAAGTGCAACCTGATTCCATTTCAAAGCAATCTGAAGTTACTCAACCAGAAGGTGTTCCAAAGGAACAACCTCTTTCATCATATCAACCAAAAATGCCCTTCCCTCAAAGGGCAAGGCAACATGAAATGGCAAAATAATTTGATGAATTTCTTGAAGTCTTCAAGAAACTTCACATAAATATTCCTTTTGCAGATGCACTTTCTCAAATGCCAATGTATATGACATTCTTGAAGAGGCAGTTGGCAAACAAAAAGAAACTTGAAAGCATAACAATGGTGCAACTCAACTGTGATTGCTCCTTAATTCTACAATGCAAGCAACCTTTACCTTAGAAGCTAAAAGATCTAGGGAGTTTCTCAATTCCTTGTTCAATTGGAAATCTTATTATTGATAATGCATTATTTGATTTGGGTGCTAGCATTAATCTTATGCCATACTATGTTTATAAACAACTTGGGCTAGGAGAACCATAACCTACTAGAGTTTCAATTCAACTTACTGATAGGGCTGTAAGATATCCTAGAGGCATTGTTGAGGATGTTTTAGTTAAAGTAGGAAAGTTCATTTTGCCTGTTGATTTTGTTGTGATGGATATGGATGAGGATTTACATGTGCCAATCATTTTAGGGAGACCTTTTCTTATTACTGGTTATGCGATAATTGATATGAATAATGGAAAACTTATTCTAAAGATTCATAATGAAGAAGTAGTATTTAGCATGAATGAAGCAATGAAGTATCCACCTTCTAACGTTGATTCTTGTTACTTTATTGATGCTACTGATTAGAATGTATCTTATATACAGGTACAAGATGAAGAGTTAAGTGGTGATGAAGACATGCTTGACAATGAAGATGGCTGCTCCACAATTTCTGCAAGGAGCATCCTTGTGGAACCTTTAACCCCAAACACATCTGCAACCTTCCAAATCATCACTTGAACCATTAACCAGTCAAGAACTTAAACTATTACCCTTACATCTGGAATATGCTTACTTACATCCACCTAGCAACCATACAGTAATTATCTCTTCCAAACTTACCCAAGAGCAGAAGGAGCAATTACTTGACATTCTTAGGAAAAATGGCATGGACCATTTTAGATATAAAAGGAATCGGCCCTTCAATTTGTGTGCATCGTATCTTGATGGAAGATGCTTACAAACCAACTTTGCAACCACAAAGAAGGTTGAATCCACACATGAAAAGAAGTGGTGAAAAAGGAAGTAATCAATCTTTCTGATGCTGGAATAATCTATCCAATTTCAGACAGTGTATAGACCAGCCCAGTTCAGGTTGTTCCAAAGAAAGGTGGAATGACTGTGATCCAAAATGAGAAGCATGAACTTATCCTCATAAGAACAATCATCGGATGGAGTGTTTGCATTGATTGCCCCCCAAGCTTAATGATGCAACAAGGAAAGATCATTTCCCTCTTCCATTCATGGATCAAATGTTGGAGAGACTTTTACGATATGCATTCTATTGCTTTCTTGACGGTCACTCGGGGTACAATCAAATTGTAATTCACCCCTTGGACCAAGAGAAAACAACTTTTACTTGCCCCCTATGGTACTTATGCTTACTGGAGGATGCCATTTGGTTTATGCAGTGCTCCAGCAACATTCCAAAGGTGTATGATGTCAATTTTCAATTATATGATTGAAAAGACTGTGGAGATATTCATGGATGATTTCTCAGTTTATAGGAAAACTTTCCAATCCTGTCTTAGCAACCATGAGGCTATCCTAGTTCGATGCAAGGAGATAAATCTTGCTCTTAATTGGGAGAAATGCCACTTTATGGTCAATTAAGGCATTATTCTTGGCCATAAAATTTCAGAAAAGGGTATTAAATTTGATTGAGCCAAAGTAGAGGTGATTGCAATCTTAGGCTGCCCTACATCAGTCAAAGAAGTTCGTGTTAGTCCCTATGCTTATGTAAATATGGTCAGAGGGGGCGTGAATGACCCTTTTTGCGGAATTAATAGACTTACAAAAAGTCTTGTGTAGCCTGTTTGAATGTTTTGGATATTTTGGATCCGGATGATGCAAGTAATGTAAATTGCAATAAATTAAAGACAGAGTAAAGAAACTTTAAACAAAAGAGTTGATACTGGTTCGACCCTGTCTACATCTAGTTCCCAAAGGTTACTTCCTTTGACCTTCTCCACTAGTGTGATTCCTTTCCAACTGGCAGAAATCAAGCCTTACAGTTTATCTCCGGATGGTACCCCCTTCCGGATGTAGGATATACCACTAGAAGCACCAACTCCTAGCTGAGTTCTCTTGTCTTTCGCAGGATATACCACTTAGATTTCTACCCAAACCTAAGCTGAGTCCTATAGGGAGTTCCACTTAAAGCACAAACACTAAGCTAGATCCCTATCTCAATACTCACCCAAGTATGAGATATTACACTTTATTTTTCTCAAAGGTTTTGGTTTTAGATATCCTCAAGTTTATAACTCAGTTGGGAATCTTTACAAACTAATTTGGAAATGTTTAATTCTTAGAGGGATGTGTTTTCAAATTCCTTTAGCGAGTTTTCTTATTAATTGCTTTCTTAAATCAACCAGCACCTTATCAACATGTAAAGCTTCCCTTTTATAGGCTTTGATCATAAATATAGCCGTCATGGGTTGATGAGTTGTAATTAAATTTTCACCGTTGATCAGGTAAGATGTGGAGCTTCGAGGGCCATTAATCAATCCGTTAGATAGAGATTTTAACCCATTTTAATCCTTAGGATTGAGGATGAAAAGTTGTCAGTGATTGTTTTCCTTGTATTTTAGTGATACACTAACTTTTATACCTGTAGCTTTTTGGTGTGAGCTCCACGCGCCTTCTTATTGGTCTAGGTGAAAAAGGTTGTTACCTTTTTCTCTGTCTGGTGTCAGTCCTTTGTCCTTTTTCTGAAAAGTGTTAGCTTTACTTTTGTCTTACTTTAGGGAAAAGGATCTTTGACTTGGAGACCAAAAGAATGGAGGGAATGGAATTTTTGGATCATTCCCTTTGTCAAGATAATTAAGTCTTTTGAATATCTTCAAACTTAATATATCCAGATTTGTCTTCTTCCAGGTGCTTCTGCAATCAATTCTTCCGGATTTTGTTTTGGGTGGTTCAAAGTTTGTTTCCTTTCCAAACTTTAACCGGATGCTTCCATTTATGCTTAGGTAGTTATCTTCACTTGTCTTGAACTTTGAATGTTAGGATATGAGTCCAGATTGGTGACTAGGTCTTTTTATAGTTAGATTTTTTGTTTACTTCAAACCTAATTCAGATTGCTAGAGTTCTGGATCCTTGTTTCCCAACAGTCTCCCCCATTTAATGGAAACAAAAACCTAAGACATCTAAGCATAGGGAAAGGAGTTTTTTTGATCTAAGTATTATTCTTGATACTTAGTCATTTACAAGTTTTACTCCCCCATAATTCTAGCATCCCTTAACTCCCCGAACAATTTTAATTTTAGCTTCCAATGTTTTTGTATTATAATAGCAAATTGTACTTTAGAAGCAATTTTTTAAGAAATTAGATATTCACTATATATACTTCTGCTGTTAACAATAGTTAACATCAATGAAGCTTTTGAATTATAGGATACAGAAATATATAAGTGAATCCTTCCTTTTCTTTGCCTTTTTCTTTCTTTGACCATTTCTCCCTCTTTTTGTTTCCAGCAGGGGGATTTATCATCATATACGTCCTTCCATCCCATTTTTCCTGCCAAGCTTTAGAGTGGATGGAGTAATCTGAGTTTCCTAGCCTTCTCTGCTTTAGGATGTGATCGACAGTACCCGGAGATAGATGCAGAGGGCGGAAGAGGTTCCGGAGCTGAATGTAAGATCCAGTGATGTAGGGATGCATTTTTAGCTTATAATCTGTATCTTTCTCATCAAATTACAAAAATAGTGCCTTGAGAAGAGTAGTGATCCCTTTATGACCAAAGAATCTTGTATCCCTAATATGTTAGACCAGGTCTCGAAGGACTGGAAAAAGTTGGCTTTCAGAAATTGTTGGAGAGGAGGAGGATCCAGAGATAGATAGGTTCGACAGTCCGGACTACAACTTTTCAAGGTCTTGACCCAGATCCTATCGAATTTTGTGAATGCTTGAATTTACTATAGTCAAATCTTTGCAAAGATCATCCCTTATTCTTTCATTGACAGAATCCTGATTGAATTGCCCAGCTAGTTCTTCCGCAATGCTTGCAAGTTGTTTAGCAAAGAGCTTGGGCAGGTCCTCTTCTATAAACTTATTCAGCTTATTCAAAATGGTTTGCTGCTGTTCATTGAGCTTCGGGAGAGTGGATTTTTCTTCTTTCTCAATAATGAATTTTGACAAGTTTTCAAACTTGGTATCTAGGTATTCTTTTAGCTCAATGGATAACTCAGAGGAGAAGGAGGTGATCTTGTCCATTATTGTTGCGCAATTATTGGTAGCCATTGTGTTGGCTTGGTCTGCGGATCTACTTGTTGTTGCAACGTTTTCTTTTAACCCGTTTAGGACCGGAGTAACCTTGGCTAGAGAGACTTCTGTAACCAGGTCTATAGTAGGAAAATCCTTCACTTTTTCCTATATTTTCTTTACACTGCCTTTAATTGCCCTAATTTCTCCCTTCAAATCCAGAGGCGAGAGTTCTTCTAAGAGTACTTTTTCCATAGATTTTAAGTGTTTGCTCCATAGGCTTTGTTTAATATAGCTCTCCTCATGTTCCTCATAAATAGCTTCCTGAAGGATTTTGAGAGTTGTGGAGATTTTCTTGGCTCTTGTAGGATTTAAGCTGGAGGTTGGGATTTTGATTGGGCTTGTTAGAGAAGTTTCTGATCTGGAACTAGTGGTGGTCTCATCGGATTCAGATGATTCTCCCTTAATAGATTCCTCTTCTTATGCTTCCTTCACTTCTCCTATTCCCCAGGACTAGCCTCGCCCTTTGAGTCCATTGTAGGAGTGTTCTAATTGGATCTCAAACTATATCCCTTCTTGGGAATAGTGTCTTTCGAGCTGGACTCATGATCCTTAGATACACTTGGGGTATGTGTATCCAAGTTGTCCTTAGTTTTATCTGTTATCTCAAGAGTAGAAGCAATATCAATATTGATAGTAAAAGACACTAAGTCAAGGATCAGTGATTGGCATTTGATTCTGTACAGCTGCATCTTCTCTTCCTTCTTCATTTATTTCTATCTCAACCCCCGGATGATAGGAAATGTCCTCTACCACCCCTACAGATGACTTTTCAAGACTTTTACTTTCTCCCCCAGGTGCATTAGTAATGTCCTCAATTCCCTCTTTAGTTGCCTTTACCGGACTTACATCAGTTTAAATTTCAGTCTCCACATTTAGCAGATTATCCGGAAGTGGTTCAAATTTGGGCAAAAAGGGGAAATAATCAGCTTCATGATCTCGTGATATAGTGGCCAAGTCTACTGGATCAACACGGATGGGTTGAGCCCTGGAAGAGCCTCTGGGTCCTTCTGTTGTGAGCTTCTTGTTGATCTCAGTATTTTCCTTTCTTGCTTATCTTATTTCTTCGAATTGAGGATCATCCGGATTGACCTTCTCATTGATTCCGGGTATATTTTTTCCTTTCATAATTCTTACCTCAGCTAATTTCTCTTCCTCAGCCCTCTTCCTTGCTTTTTCACCGATTACTATGCCCGCAGGTTTCTTAGCTTTCTTTTTCTGGTACTTTTAAGCTTTGACTACCTCATCAAAAGTGCACCCCTTCCGGGTGAATTGCTTTCTTGGAATGGGAGTTTCATCTTCAGTTTCCTCCTCATCTATCACAACTTTTAAAACTTTCTTAGCTTTTCTTTTCTTATCAGTAGCTTTTATCAGCCTTCCCCTTGACTTAGGCTTCTTTGGGCTTCTTTTTAATAGTTGAGTAAGGGTTTGAATATCCTCATCAGCTTCTTCAATCGGAACCAAGGCAAGTTTCTCTTGAGCCTTGGGTTTAGAGGTTCTAGCCCCTTTTTGGTACTAGAGTCTATTCTACCGGATCCATAGCCTTTCCGGCCCTGGTCTTCTTTTCGTCCCTAAGCTTCTTAGCCTTTTCTTCATTCATGGTTTTACCAAAGTTCAGCTTCCTGAAATTCTTTTCCAGAATTTCCTTACCGGTTACAGATGGGAATTCGGTCAAGTTTACTTCGTTGGTGATTAGGATCCTGGTGATCAGGGGACCATGAGAATTTTTATGTTGCTTAAGTTAATGAATGATCAACACCGGTATATTGATAATTCTGCTCTCCACCCAGTTTTAAAGCACACAGTGTTGACAGTCTGATACTGTAGTAAGAGATCCCTTCCGGATCAGAACCAATTTAGTGAGAGCATGTTGACGAAATCTTGGTACCTCTAGAAAGTAAGTGGAGAACTTATCTCTAAAATAGTTTAGATGCATCCACATCTTCAGTTCATACTTAGCATTTTGCTCATCTCCATTGTCTCTAAGCTGCACTCTATACTTTTTGAAGAATTCGGGAGTGATGGTTATTACCTTTCCTTGAACCTTAGTTCTCAAAGCATCATGGAAGGAGTAGGCTCTGAGATTATCATAGAATTCTCTCACCAAGTCCGAATATATTGGACAATTGATTTTAAGGAATTCGGTTAGGTGTTGATCCTCAATCAATTTGGAGTATGGGTCTGTTTGAAATAGAAAATTATCTCCTAAAAAATCGGTATGGATAACGGAATCATTTGTTTTGAGTTAAGGTGTTTGAAGTCTGCATCTTTAAGATCAGATTCTGTAAAGATGTTTTGAGTAGAGAGCATTTTAGGTCCTTTGCTTGTCATGATAGCAGCCATTTTTGAAAGAGTTTGAAAGAAATAGGGTTTGAGATTGGAGTTTTGCAGAGTAACAGTAGGTAGTTTGTTCGCATGAGGAAGAAGGGAAAATTTGAGGGGTTTAATAGATTTTCCAAAGTGAGGGTATTTTAGTAATTCGGATGCCGTTAATTTTGGCTTGATTAATGACATGGCAGACTGAATTTTAGAAGAGGTAAATTCCGTTAAACTGGAGAATGGGAACGGTTTATTTTAAATTCCAGCTGTTGAATTCACCCCGTATGTAACTCCCAATAGACATTTGAAACTCAAAAAGGAACACTTAGTTTTTAGTGCCTTTACTTCCATGTGTCCTTTTTGTCCGCTGACGTGGCAATATTCCCTCTAAAGTAGACTTTTCTTCAATTGTTCTTCTCTTCCGGATTTATTGTCTTGCCAAGAATCCAAATTAACTTTAGACTGCTTTCCGAATTTTCTTCAAATTGGATTAGACATTCCAATTAATTCCCTTAGCTTGCCAAATTGATCTTTACTCAATGGCTTAGTAAAGATATCTGCTCTTTCTTCATTGGTTGGAATGTATACCAATTCAACATCCTTCTTTATCACATTATCGCAGATGAAGTGATGCCTTATGTTAACATATTTCATCCTGCTATGGAGTACTGGATTTTTTGACACATCAATGGCACTTTCGTTGTCACACATAACATCCACACATCCGGATTGAACCCCATAATCTTCTAATTGTTGCTTGATCCAAAGGAGTTGAGCTACACAACTTACAGCTGCCATATATTCTGGTTCTATGGTTGATAAAGCAACTGAAGTTTGCTTCTTGCTGTACCATAATACCAAGCAATCTCCAAGAAAATGGCAGCCTCTGGATGTACTCATTCTCTCAAGAGTATCTCTACCACAATCTGCATTAGTAAAGCCTTAGAGTATGAAGTCTCTATTACTATGATACCATAATCCAACTTCAGTGGTTCCTAGGAGGTATCTAAGGATCCTCTTAACTGCCTTGAGATAAGAGTCCTTAGGATTGGAATGATATCTTGCACAGTAGCAGACTGCATAATGTATGTCAGATCTGCTAGCAGTCAAGTATAGGAGTGATCTAATTATTTCTCTATATAGCTTCTGATCAACATTTTGCCCTTCACAATCCTTGGATAGAACTATATCTGATCCCAATGGAGTAGACATTGGCTTGCTCTTATCCATTTCAAACTTCTTCAAGATCTCCTTGGTGTATTTGGACTAATTAATGAAAATTCCATCCGGAATTTGCTTGATTTGTAGACCAAGGAAGAAATTTAGTTCTCCCATCATGGCATCTTAAACTCCTTCTGCATTTAAGAGCTGAATTCCTCACACATCTTCTCATCTATTGCCCCAAATATGATGTCATCCACATAGATTTAGACTAAAAAGATATCATCCTTCTTCTTCTTGATGAAAAGAGTTTTATCTGGTTTACCCCGGATATATCCCTTGGATATGATAGAAATATAGTGAGTCTCTTATACCAAGCTCTTGGTGGTTGGTTCAATCCATATAGGGCTTTCTTTAGTTTATAGACATGATCCGAAAATTTTGAGTCTTCAAATCCAGGTGGCTTTTTTACGTAGACTTCTTCCTGGATAACTCTATTGAGAAATGTACTTTTGACATCCATTTGGAACAATGTGAATCCCATGAATGATGTAAAAGCACATAAAATCTGGATTACCTCCAGTCTTGCTACAAGGGCAAATGTTTCTTCGAAGTCGATCCCTTCCTGTTGATTGCAGCCTAAGGTAACCAATCTTTCCTTGTTTCTCAGTACTACTCCGGATTCATCTACCTTGTTCCGAAATACCCATTTGGTGCCAATAATTGGCTTTCCTTTTGGAGGTGCCACTAGATCCCACACATCATTCCTGGTTAATCGATCTAGTTCTTCTTGCATTGCCATCATCCAGCTTTCATCTCCTTTAGCATCTTGAAATTTCTTTGGTTCAATGAGAGAGACAAAGGCAACATGGCTCATCATCTAGTTAATTTGACCTCTAGTTCTTACTGGATTTTGAACATTGTCCAAAATAGCTGTAACTGGATGATCTCTGCAAGTCCGGACTTCCCTTGGTAGATCTTCATATTGGATTGGAGCTTGTTCTACTTCTGTCTCAACTACTCCTTCTTGGCCTTCATTGAAGTTTATCTCTTGTGGGTTGAGATCAACTCGTTGTACTTTTGGATTGAAAGATATTCCTTCATCTTCTTCTTTGTACTTCTTGATTTGGAATGTATCAGGAACTTCAACTTCCTTCTTTTCTCTAGAGTTTTCAGCTTTCAGAATTGGATCTTCTGAAATGGAATTTCTTTTTCCTACATGGTTAGTCTCATCAAAATCTACATGTATAGACTCTACTACAGTTTGGGTTTATTTATTAAAGACTCTGTAAGCCTTACTATGTGTTGAGTAGCCAAGGAAAATTACTTCATCAGACTAAGGATCAAATTTTCCTAGTTGATCTCTATCATTTAGAATGTAGCATTTATGTCTAAATTCCTTAAAGTACCCTATTTTGGGTTTTCTTCCCTTCCAAATTTTATAGGGGGTCTTTTCTATGGTATTTCTAATGAGAGCTTTATTTAAAATATAACATGTTGTATTTTTGACCTCACCCTAAAAATATTTTGGCAAACAATTCTCATTTAACACTGTTCTAGCCATTTCAGCTATAGTCCTATTTTTCCTCTCAACTACCCCATTCGATTGAGGAGTATGAGGGGCAGAGAAGTTATGTTCAATCCCCTTGGAGTCACAAAATTCAGCGAAGTGCTTATTTTTTAACTCACCACCATTATCACTTCGGATGCATGCAATGCTTATACCATGTTCTACTTCTATCCGGATGAAAGTTTTTGAGAATTGGTCAAAGGCTTCATCTTTGCTTGCTAGCAAAAGAACCCAGGTATAGCGAGAATAGTCATCCATAATAACCATGGTGTATTCTCTTCTACCTAAGCTTGATGGTTTGATTGGACTAAAGAGATCAATATACAAGAGCTCAAGTACTCTTTTGTAAGGAATGTAAGAGATGGAAGGAAACTTTTCTTATATTGTTTACCTAGTTGACATGCAGTGCATAGATGATTTTTATCAAAAGCAACCTTAGGCAAACCCACAACCAATTCCTTTTTGGCTAATTTGGACAGAAGGTTCATGCTAACATGTCCCAAGCTCCGGTGCCATAGCCATGATTCTTCTTCTTTAGACACCAAGAAGATATTCTTTTTCTCATTTTTAATGTTAACAGAATAGACATTGTTTACTCTAGGTGTATAAAGAATGAGTTGATTAGACTTACTATCATAGATTGAGCAGCCTCCAGAATCAAAGGTGATTTTCCTTCCTTTATCGTAGAGTTGTGCTACACTTAGTAAGTTGAACTTCAGTCCATCAAACAGTGAGACATCTTCTATTTTTAATTCAGATCCAATGGTTCTATGTCCAATGATCTGTCCTTTTTTATTATCTCCAAAGCTCACTTTGCCTACCTTCTTCCGGGTTAATGTGATGAAGGCCTTCTTATCACTTATCATATGCCTTGAGCATCCACTATCAATGTACCAAATGTGTTGATCTACTATGGATCTAAGGCATACCTGTAAAACAGGTCAAGTGGGTTTGGGTACCCAATCAAATTTGGGTCCTCTCAGGTTATCAACCCTTTCAGGCCAAGGATTAACATCATAATAACCATCTTTAAATCTACATAATTTTGTAATATGATTATTTCTCCCACAGAACCTGCACCCTGAGATGGATCTGTCCTACTTCTGCTTCTTTTTGATCTTTTCAAGATCCTCCTTGTTATAGTTCCCTCTATATCCAGCTTCCTGTACACTTGTAGATGGTCCAGTGCGTATCCAAAAGCTGGATGGGGGTGCAATTTCTACTGCATAATTCCTTCTTTGTTTGGCAGGTTGTTGACTGTACACTGCCTTAGCTTTTCCTTTTTGTGCAGCAATGTATCTTTGAGCTTGAGGTTGTCTTATAACCTTTTTCTCCTTCTGGTTGGAAGGCTTTGGAATTTTCTTAGCCGCTTGCCTTGTATTTCCTCTTAGTTGTGAGGATCCGAACCTCCTTCTGGATTCTTCCTTCATCAGAGTTAGCTCCCTATCTAACCCTATCAAGTTAGCACTTAAGATCTAAACTGGACTTTTCAGGAAGTTTTCCTCCACCACATCCATGTACTTTATGGTTCTTATCAGGTTGACGTCTTGTGAAATATCTTCAACATCTTCAGCCAATTCTAGAATTTGTCATTGTATGGATTTTATGGCTTTGGTGTTCTTTCTCACATTGTGGATCACCACCTTTAAAGCTCCAGCAAGATCAATGTTAAAAATAGAATTTAAATGAGATGGTACCTTAGTGTTTGCTGATTCTGATTATGAATCCCCAATTTGCTCAATGTTTTACTTGGATGACTTTCTTTTAGATTGCTCTACCTCCTGATCTATCAGTGTCGTGAATGCACAATGAGCAGTCTCTTCTTCCTCTGTTGAAGATGAGCTACAGCTTTCTTCACTATTGTTCCACATGGCCACCATATCTTTCTTCTTATACTTCTTTCCTTTTCTCAGCTTGGGGCATTTAGTTTAGAAATGCTCCTTTTCTCCACATTCGAAGCAGGCAACATCCTTTTCTGGATCTTTCTTTTCTTCTAGAGCCCTTCTTGGCTTATCCCTTTTTGAGGTGCCTTCCTTAGGCCTTCTTGATTCGAATCTTTTGGATCTTCTTTTATCCTTTTTCTTTAGGAATTTATCAAAGTATTTGGCTAGCATAGCCATATCTTCTTCACTATACTTTAATTCTTTTGGCTGCTTTTCTGATTCGGAAGAAGCTGATCTGGCAGAGTCTACCTTAAGAGCAATGGCCTTCTTCTTTTTTTCAGCTTCTTCTCTTATTGGCTATATCTCTCCAAGGATAATTATTGAGTTAAAATATTACCCATGAGCTCATCATAACTATAGATGTTTAAGTCATGAGCTTCCCTAATGGCAGTCTTCTTGTTATCCCACTCCTTGGTGAGACTCCGGAGCACCTTCTTCACCATCTCTACTTCAGAGACTTCCTTTCTGAGCCTTTTCATCTCATTCACTAGATTGGTATATCTAGTGTTCATGTTGTAGATAGATTCTTTTGGCTCCATCTTTAAGGATTCAAGTTTTTACTGGAGTAGATCAATTTTGGCTTCGTTCACTTTATTTATTCCTTCATAGGTTACTTCCAGGTTCTGCCAAATCTCCTGTACAGTCTCACATCCAGATATCCTGTTAAATTCTATTGCATTAAGAGCACAGTGAAGTGTGTTAATAGCATTTTCATTTTCAGGCAACTTTTTAAAATCATTCTCATCCCATAAACGTGATGGCTTTCGGGTGATCATACCCTCTACTTCATGAGTAGGTTCATGCAGGCCATCTTTAATGACTAACCATGCTTGCATCCTTTGTGCTTGAATGAAGTTCTTCATCCAATTTTTCCAGAATGTGTAGTGTTCTCCGGTGAAGAGTGGAGGACGGGTAATTGACATACCCTCGGGGAAGGAGTTGTGAGTTTTGAAAACTTATTTTAATATTTGAATCAAAATTTTAGACCTTTAGCTTGAGATTCTTAGATCTCTAGTTTTTTAGCACTCACTCTGATACCACTTGTTGGTCCTCATGCTTATGTAAATATGGTCAGAGGGGGGTGAATGACTCTTTTTGTGGAATTAATGGACTTATAAAAAGTCTTATGTAGTGTATTTAGATGTTTTAGATATTTTGGATTTGAATGATGCAAGTAATGTAAATTGCAATAAATTAAAAACAAACTAAAGAAACTTCAAACACAAGAGATTTATACTGATTCGACCCCGCTTAAGTCTAGTCCCAAAGGTTCCTTCCTTTGAGCTTTTCCACTAGTGTGATTCCTTTCTAACTAGCAGAAATCAAGCCTTACAGTTTGTCTCCGGGTGGTACCCCCTTCTGAATGTAGGATATACCACTAGAAGCACCAACTCCTAGCTAAGTCCTCTTGTCTTTAGCAAGATATACCACTTAGATTTCTACCCAAACCTAAGCTGAGTCTTACAGGGAGTTCCACTTAAAGCACCAACTCTAAGCTAGATACCAATCTCAATAATCACCCAAGTATGAGATATTACACTTTGTTTTTCTCAAAGATTTTGGTTCTAGATATCCTCAAGTTTATAACTCACTTGGGAATCTTTACAAACTAATTTGGAAATGTTTGATTCTTGGAGGGATGTGTTTTCTAATTGCTTTAGCGAGTTCTCTTGTTAATTAGTTTCTTAAATCAACCAACACCTTCTCAACATGTGAAGATTCCCTTTAATAGGCTTTGATCATAAATGTAGCGATTGTGGGTTGATGAGCTATAATTAAATCTTCACCGTTAATCAAGAAAGATGTGGAGCTTTTGAGGCCGTTGATCAATCTATTAGATAGAGATTTTGACCCATTTAAATCCTAGGGATTGAGGCTGAAAAGTTGTCTATGATCATTTTCCTTGTATTTTAGTGATACACCAACTTTTATACCAGTAGCTTTTTGGTATGAGCTCCATGCACCTTCTTATTGGTCTAGGTGAAAAAGGTTGTTACCTTTTTCTCTGTCTGGTGCCAGTCCTTTGTCCTTTTTTTCTGAAAAGTGCTAGCTGTTACTTTTTTCTTGCTTTAGGGAAAAGCATCTTTGACTTGGAGACCCAAAGAATGGAGGGAATGGAATTTTTGGATCATTCCCTTTGTCAAGATAATTAAGTCTTTCGAATGTCTTCAGACTTGATATATTTGGATTTATCTTCTTCCGGGTGCTTCTGTAATCAATTCTTCTAGATGCTATTTTCGGCGGTTCAAAGTTTGTTTCCTTTCCAAACTTTAACCGGATGCTTCCATTTATGCTTAGGTAGTTATCTTCACTTGTCATGGACTTTGAATGTTTGGATTTGAGTTCGGATTGGTGACTTAGGTTTTTTTATATTTAGGTTTTTTGCATACTTCAAACCTGATCCGGATTGTTAGAGTTCTGGATCCTTGTTTCCCAATAGTTCAAAGCTTTCTTGGTCATGCAGGTTTTTACCGTAGATTCATTAAAGATTTCTCTAAAATTGCATAACCACTTTCAGCTTTATTACACAAAGATGCAGAATTTAAATTTGATGCAAATTGTTTGAAAGCATTTAAGGAGCTGAAAAATAAATTGATCAATACTCCTATTTTAATTGCTCTTGATTGGAACCAACCTTTTGAACTCATGTGTGATGCAAGTGATACTTGCATTGGAGTTGTCCTTGGAAAAAGGATAAACAAACATTGCCGTCCAATTTATTAAGCAAGTAAAACACTTACGGAAGCTCAATTAAATTACACTACCACTAAAAAAGAATTACTTGCTATAGTGTATGCATTTGACAAATTTAGATCGTACCTTGTGCTTTCCAAAGTTACTGTTTTTACAGATCATGCAGCTTTAAAGTAGTTACTCTCAAAGAAGGATGCAAAACCAAGGCTGATTCAATAGTTGTTGTTGTTGTTGTTGCAAGAGTCTGACATTGAAATTAAAGACAAGAAAGGCTCTGAAAACGTGGTTGCTTACCACTTATCTAGAATTGAAGGGAGTAATCAAATGGGGTAACCAGAAGTTACTGACTTATTTTCGGATGAGCGACTTTTTATGGTAAATTCTTTCCCATGGTTTTCAAATTTTGCTAACTATCTTGCTTGTGGCCAAAAACCTCTACATCTTTCATATTACCAAAAGAAAAAGTTCTTTGCCGATGTCAAATACTATTTTTAGGAGGAACCATTTTTGTTCAAGTTATGTGCAGATTAAATCATTCGAAGATGGGTTTCTTATGAGGAAGCTGAAGCAATTTTAAGGATGTGTCAGGTCACTTTGGTTCACCAAGAACAACTTCAAAAGTGCTAGAATCTGGTTTGTATTGGCCCACAATCTTCAAGGATGCTCAAAGGTTTGTAATGGAATGTGATGAGTGCCAAAGAACAGGTAATATCTCTGCCAAAAATGCCATGCCCCTAAATAATATTATTGTTTGTGAAATTTTTTATATTTGGGGAATTGACTTCATAGGACCTTTCCTAAGTTCTTATGGTAACAAATATATTTCGATTGCTGTGGATTATATAAGCAAATGGGTGGAAGCAATTGCTTGTCCTAACAATGATGCAAGAACTATTATTAGATTTTTGAAAAATCTTTTTGCTATATTTGGTGTGCCTAGAGCAATCATAAGTGACCAAGGTACTCACTTTTGCAACTCTCAGTTTGAGCGGTTGCTACAAAAATATGGAGTCACACATAGATTTGCTACCCCTTACCATCCACAAACCAGTGGATAAGCTGAAATGTCTAATTGAGAAATCAAGTGAATACTTGAGAAAACAGTGAGTAACTCTAGGAAAAATTGGTCGAGCAAGCTTGACAATGCTCTATAGGCTTATCGTGTAGCCTATAAAACACCCATCGGAATGTCACCATTTAGAATGCTTTATGGAAAAGCTTGTCACTTTCCTATTGAATTGGAATTTAAAGCTTTATGGACTCTAACATTTCTTAATTTTGATAGGCAAGCTACTGGAGAACAAAGAAAGTTGCATCTAAATGAATTTGAAGAATTCAGATTGTTTGCATTTGAAAATGCCATGAACTATAAATAAAAAGTGAACAAATGGCATGGCAACAGAATTTAAGAGAAGGAATTCCATGAAGGCCTGCAAGTACTTTTGTATAGCTCTCATTTAAGGTTGTTCCCAGGCAAGCTTAAGTCAAGATGGACAGGACCTTTCACAATCACTAAAGTCTTTCCACATGGTGCTGTTGAGATTGCTAAATCTGATGGAGAAACTTTTAAAGTAAATGGACAAAGGCTGAAACCTTATCTTGCTCAAACACAATCAAAAGTTTTGGAGATACCCAATATCTTCAACCACCATGAGCAACCATAGATTTTGGTGTCCGCTTCAAGCACTAATTGAAGCAAATATTGGGCAAACCCCAACTTTTCTATCATATATTATATCATATATTACTATAGTTATATTATAGTTATATGTTTATTTTGAATGTTAATAGTTTTCCTTTGTTAATTTTGAAGGTGATCATAGTTTCATTCAAGTATGGGGATCGCAACATGAACTAGCATGTTCTTGTTGCATTCTCATTCTTGAAACTTTTCATAACAGCTTGAAGTAACAGACCATTTGCAAAGAAGAAACAAACGACTGCTGGAGCAACCAAATTCGGAGCAATCAAAACTAATGGAGCAACCAAAATTTTAACTAGGAATTTTGTTCTAAGTTCCACATCCTAGTTCTGGTATGATCTTTCACGCTATACTCATTTGATAATACTAACTGGTAATACCCTTACTTTTCCT
This sequence comes from Euphorbia pulcherrima, assembly GCA_947683365.1. Classification (NCBI taxonomy): domain Eukaryota; kingdom Viridiplantae; phylum Streptophyta; class Magnoliopsida; order Malpighiales; family Euphorbiaceae; genus Euphorbia; species Euphorbia pulcherrima. The sequence continues at coordinate 76,627,850 of CANTUS010000001.1, read as the reverse complement.
TACTTTGTTCTTACTTAAGTATTGATGCATTGGGGTCAATGCATGATTTAAGTATGGGGATGGGGTACTTGTGTACATTGTTGTATAATTGTGCTTTTTAAATATCATTACATGTTTGAACTTGCACTGTCCTTCAGCATTCTCTTGTTCTGTTCTAATTTCTTCAAATGATTTTTTTTCAAAAACTTTTCAAAATGTGTGTAAAATGATTTTGTAGCACCTTAAGTGATCTGATGAACTTTTGAAATACATGCAAAGAGTATGGTTTAAAGATTATGAAACTTGAAGGTATTAAGAGCTCATTGGTAAGATTGATACAGTAACTGAAACACTCTTAGATTTTTTAAATTTTAAGTCACAATTCAACTTCTTAGCTTGATTGTTAACCCAATTTGTGAGGAATTGAGCCTAATTTTTTCTTACATGCAAATGAATATTTGCATGATTTCCTTGTTGAGTGAGCTTACACATGCAACTTTAGCTAAAACTTGTTTTGGCTAGTACTTTTCGAAACCATATGGTTGTTCACATGCATAAGATGATTAAGGCATTAGGTTTTACCCTCTTTTAACCAAATAGCCACCCTTTTGTACTTTATCCCCCATTGTAGATAAACCCCTTTGAGCCTTAGCCTTTTCTTTGTTTAAACCATAAAAAGTTTTCCCTTAACCAATTCACATTATGTTGACCCAAAACACCCAAGAATTTGCCAAAGAAATTCATTCTTTTAAAGCAATTCACTAATTGCAATGATGTTATAAGCTTGTGCAATTTTGTTTCTTTCAAGTAATCATTCAAGCTTTCTCCTTGCTCAATCAAATGTCTGAAAAGCAACCAAGTCTTTCAAGTTGCTAATTCAGTTTTGTACAATATCTTGATACAACCTCTTTTGCTATATGAAAAAAAAGAAAAATATGAAAAAGAAAATATATATATATATATATATATATATATATATATATATATATATATATATATATATATATATATATATATATCTTTTATGAGGTTGCTTGATACTTCTTTGCTCATTGTGCTCTTATCGTCCTAATCATGTTGCACAAGTTTGTTTGCTTACTTGCTCATCATTGTTCATTTCCTTTGGTAATTCTTTTCAACTAAATTATCCTTTTTGATACACCCTAACCCTAACCTACGTTACAACCCTATGTAAAGTCCTTCTGATTATGTATGATTGTTTAATACAAGTGGTGGAGATTAGACCGATTTTCAAGCATATGGTCTAGAGTTTATGTGTAAGGCTGATGAGTGCATTTTTGAAGGAATCAAATCACACTAAACACTTTGAGTGAGATTAGGGAAAATCTTGGTGAGGTAGTAGTTCAATTATTGATAGGTTGTTGACTTGTGAAGTTTAATTTTTGTTTAGTCTAAGATGTTTTGAAAACTGAAATCAAACTTACTAGATGAGAATTCAATATCTTGTTTCTGTAAACTTTGCATTATATCTCTTCTTACAGGATAAAATTTGATTTCAAGCAATGTTCAAGTATGGGGATATTTGATAAGTATGAATTATACCTATTTTATTATGTGTTTGTTGAGCTAAAAAATGAGAAAATGAATGGAGAATTAGCTAATTTTGTGTAATTTTGGAAAGCAGGCAGAATGATTGCTCCAAAAGCAGAAGCAGGCAGAATGGTTGCTCTGAACAAGAAATGTGTTTTTGTTGATAAAAGAATTAAAACCAACCATAAAAGTTATAAAAGAAACATGCAAAATGAAGAAATAGAAGGTGATGTGGCTGGAAAGAAGGACGCCACCTACCCACATGGTGAAAAAGAGAAAAATAATTAAGAGGTGATGAATTATTAGTGAAAAAATGACACCTATCACTAAGTTGGAAGCTAAATATGACAAGTGTATAGCAAATTCCACCAACCAAAAATGAGTCACCAAGAAGAAAAGCAAGTGGAGCCATTTTATGAAGACACCTAATTTTGTTATTTTAACCTTAGTTATGTAATTAGTTATTTTCTATTTCCAAGTTTACCCTTCCTCCCACTATAAATAGGATAATAGTTTAGTTTAGAGGGAGCATACATCATATATATATATATATATATATATATATATTCTCTTTATAATATAAATTAATTTTCTCTTTCTCTATGGTTTTATTTATCCTTGCTGGTTATCCAACTATGAAGTGCGAGTAGACTATAGAGCAATTTTGGTCAGCAAGCAAAACTTGAGTAAGTTCACTTCCCTTCCATTTATTTGAGCATTAAAACGGTTTGTTGGTTGTTAATTAGTATGCTTTATCCTTATCAGCTGGCCACCTCATAATTAGTAGATTTAATAAGACTGATCGGAGATTTACACTATGGAACAACCATTTAACATATGTATGCATGAGACAGATCAAGTAATTGCTTGCATGTTAAGGTTTTTTATCATTAACTTGGTGAAATGCTTGACTTAATGCATGGAACTGAATCCAGTAAATAAACTAGGTAATTTTCCATAGAATCCAAGTGAGGATGATCAATTAAGCTTGGTGAAGTTAGAAGTAAGATACCTTAAACCTATGTTCTTAATACTGCTCAAAATAAATGGTATAGTGCGTTCTGAAACTATTTGTATTTGCTTGACTTGAGATTGTGCCTTTAATATTGTATTTCACCACCATCATTTTAACTGCCCCATTTTAATTTTGACTGCTCTGTTTAGTTTTTAACTGCTCCGTTTAATTTTTGCTTTCTTTGCACCCAACTATTAAAAGTAAACCTTAGACTGTCTATTTACTGTTAATTTAAGATTATTTACTTTTAATCCCTATGGAAATGACACTTGGACTCACCATATGCCTAAGATTGACCTAGTATACTTGCTAGTGTTAGTTTTGGGGACAACATTTAGCTCTAAATCTTTTATTGACGAAGATTATGCACTAATCTTTGATAATTTAAAGCAAACCAGTTGCAGAAGATCATACAATATCATGTATTAATTTTGAGAATTTAGCAATTGGGCAACCGGACATCTACCAAATACGTCTACCAGATCTCTGCCAGATATCTACCAGATGTTACTAGTTGAAAATTTTTGAAAGTGTCACAGTGGATGTCATTTCGAAGATAAAAAGAGATGAACAAAATATCCTAAAGCGACATGTAGAAAAATAAAAAATTTAAAAGATAAATGAAAAATAAAATAAAGAAATTAAAAAAATGCACAATAAGTATTGTTTGAGTTGAAGAATGGATGTGGGGAGACTATTTTATAAATATTTTGTGATTTTTTGGCTTATGGTAAAATTATTTTGATAGGGGTCAAATTATTTTAAGATTTGTTATCATTTATATAAGATCCCCTTGAATTTTTGTAAAAACATCGAAGTCTAGCCCTATTAATAAATATTAATATATTTCTATTATCATTTAGTTATTCATTCTAAAATTTATTTAATCTATTGATTAGAATAGAAGAAAATGAAAACAATCATACTTTAATAGATCACATATATTGTAAACTTACCCTATGCCGGAAATATTTTAATGTGAGTTGTATTGAGTTTGAACAAAATAATTTTATTATAGAGTGACAAGCTCAACTCAAGCCCTTCTAGCCCCAAACATGTAAAAAAGGTTGTGCATTTTTATATTAGAACGAATTATACTTTTATAATTATAATAATGTGAATTATTTTAGCATCATTGATTAGTTCGTACCGCGACCATTGACTTAGTCTAATAGTCAAAAATAAACTTATGTCTTTTAGGGTTAACTCACATTTGGGACAAAATTTTTCTCTATAATAATGCAAGTGTAATTGGCTAAAATAAAAAAAAAATTAATGTATTAGGCGAGAATAAAATTCTAAATAAATTTAAAATTTTACTTTACCCCGAGCTCAAACGGTTCAACATTTTCTACAAGATAGTAAAATTCAAAAGATGTACAGTGCGTATGATTTTTTTTCAAATAATATGTACTTTTTTTTAATTTTATCTGTAAACAGTGCCGAAGTCATATGGTGGAGCGTGGGATTATTGAATTCCATATTTTTTTTAAAAGTGATACTAATTTATGTATATATTATATTTAGACTTCATTAAAAATTATAATTAGGCTCCATATTAATATTAAAATTATTCATTTATTAAAAAAATAATTTATTTAATAATACTTATATATATCTATAAAAAGTCTTTTACAATTATATTATTTTATTTACAGTTTAATACTATTAAATTTATAATTTAATAATAAATTTTTAACATTTTATTAGATACCACCTCAAAAAATTTGTAGATTCACTGTTATCCGCAAAACTCAAGATGACGGTTCTTTATCATAAAGTACACAGAGAATCTGACACCATTTTTAATGGGAAATTGATGGATACGTAATATAATCTGAATTCATAATTTATAAATTTCATGAAATAAATAAAAGCAAGTAGTCATATTTGTCCAATTCAGTATTGAGTCGCCCATAGTTTTTCTTTTATTTTCAATTACTGTAGTACCCGTCTGATGCACGGATAGATTATTTATAATAAATATATATATATAAAAGAAAAAATGATATGAGTTATCTTTTTCTTTTTTTCTTCAAGGAACAATGAGCAGTTTAAAGAGACGGAGATAGATAAGAGGAAGAATAAGAAATTCTTCTTGAGTTATAAGTATTTCTCATACTTATATTTAAATTAAATCATCGCTAGGATGATATATTTACATAAAAAATAAATTAAATTTAAAATTTTTTTCTCAAATAGAATTATAATCAACATAATAGGATTAAATAAAATCAGTAACACCATTTTAAATTTTAAGAAAATAGATATAGGAGATATATTAGTTGATAGATATACTTAAATAATAATTATGAAATTTGAATTCACTTGATTAATTAAAAAAACTCCATTATCTTTTCGTCTTGCAAAACCATTTCAATTGTAAATATTGAATTTAATTTATTGCGTTATGGAATGGTCTAAAGGCGGAGAATATGTAGTTTGAGGGTCTATTGCATCTTAATTGGATTCACATCACATATAAAATCTGTCTTTAATTGTACCCTTATTGGGTTGATATCATCCACCGAATTATATTTCTGCTTCAACATAATGAACACTATACTTTTCTACAATTATCTTGTGACAAAATTTGATGATGAAAAAGGAGTCACACTGATTCTTATATAATGAGTAAGTACTGTTATGAAATTCAAATTTTTTCTTAAATATGATTATAACCAACAGAATTAAATAAAATCAAAATCAAAAAATTAAATTTTAAATAAATAGATTTAGGAGATATACTAGTTGACCAAATAATTTAAAATATTCCATTATATGAGTAAGTACCGTCATAAAATTTAAATTTTTTCTTAAACATGTTTATAATTTCTACTTTTTTGCATTTATATGGGGATTCACTGTCAAATATTTGATGAGAAAAAAAGAGTCATATTAATTCTTAAATAGGATTATAATCAACAAATTTTAATTGGTTAGTATTCTGATGAGCTTTCCTTATATATATATTGATTTGTATATTATTTTAAAAGTCAAATAATCATTAATTACTACAACAATTTTACAATATAATTTTTATCAGCAATTATGAATTATTTTACTGTGTAATTATTGTTTTAATTAGTTGTACGTTTGCTTTGATTTATTTATATAATAATGGTATTTAAAATTAGTTAATATTCATAATAATCATAACAATACCAAAATATAATTCTATTGATTATAATCCTATTTAAGAAAAATTTCCATATTTTAAACATTGATTAGCAATTAATTAAATATACGGATTTTTTGACAGATATAATTTATAATTTAGTTTTAAACATGTTTATAATTTAAATTTAATGTGACTCTATAAAAATTAATGTCACTCCTTTTTTCCTCATCAAAAATTTTATTATTATGTTGTTGTTGATATTATTTTAATTTTATAATCAACAGTTATATATTTTAGTATTATTATGATTAGTATGAATATTAACCACTTTTAAATACTCATCAAATATTTTATTATCGCTATTGTTGTTGTTGTTACCATTATTTTAATTTTATTTTTTTTTATATTTTAATATTGTTATGATTAGTATGAATGTTAATTAATTTTAAATATTATCATTATAGTACTATAAATTAAAATAATATGATAAATAAAATAAAATAAATATAATAATAAAATATTAATAATTTTTTAAAAAAATATAAAGATAAAGAAGTAATTTAAAATTTCTCTGCTCTTTTATTTATATATATATATATATTTCCATAATTGAGTTACCAGCCAGACCCCACTTAATCTCAAGTTGCTAATGTAGGAAATAAAATGTTAATAGTTATTTTTAAAAGTTACATGATTAAGGAAGTAATTTTATTTTATATAATTTTGCCCATTTTAAACCGTAGTATAATGTAGGATGCATAAACCTTGGATTGATTTTTAAGTTCTGCTTGTGATCTCGGAATATGTTTATTAAACCTCTCATTTCTTTGTAAAATAATGTCATTTGTTATAAACAGGTTGAACGATATTGTCCGTTTTGGCGCCGTTTGCGGTCAACTTTACGGCTTTAAAATGCGTCATTCAAGTTAAGGGGGCCCTGTTTATATACAAGCTCAGTGGTTCCTCAGAGAGCGGTGTGAGATATTCATTCCTAACACACTCCCTCATCGCGATCGTGCTGATAACGTGTTGTAAATAACTTGAACGATATTGTCCGCTTTGGCATCCTTTACGGCCAACCTCATGCGTGTTTATATACAATCTCAGTGGTTCCTCAGAAAGCGATGTGGGATATTCATTCCTAACACCATTTTATTTTAAATCATGTGTGAAGCAGCGGTAGTGCCCGTGATAGCAAAATTCTGATCGAGGGGAGTAGAATATTTTGTTAACATTATTGTTTGGGTAAACTTAAAAAACATGAATTGTTTTTTTGACAGTTTTGCAAAATGGATTTTGTGAAAAAAAATTTCTTAAAAGATGAGTACGTGGTTTCAAAAAATTTGCTAAAAAATTAAAAAAAATATTTTTTTCCAGTAAAAGTAATGACATTGAAGGGGATTCTTTAATCAATTTAGTTTTCTCATTATATAACCTTATTATTTAAAAACACATAAAAAAATTTGAGAAATTTTGGAATATTTTTAATTTTATTATGATTTTTTAATGTTTATAATAATATTTTAAATAAAAATATTTACATCTAGATATTTTTAAAATTTATAACTAAGATATATTATATTTTAGTTAACCACTCTACAAAATTTTAATTTAAAATATACAAAATTACCCTTTTATAACATAAATTAATATTGCGGATGATTTGTTCGCTAAGTATTTAAAACTACATTCCATATTTTAAAAATTAATTCTAAAGATACGATGTTGTAAAATAATCATTTTACATGTCATGTTATCCTTATTTTTTTATTCTTTCAAAGTGCAAGAATTAAGTCATTTCATTTCATTTGAATAAAATATTTACAAGTTTTTTAAATAAAAGAATAAAATGAAATAAATTTTATTTATTAAATAAAATAAAATGAAATAAATTAACCTCATTTCAAAATGCTTGACTGTTGAGAATTGATGAAATTATAGGGTATACCGGTTCCTTTTAAATATTTTTACGATCAATGACTGAGAATTAATAAAAAGATATTTAATTGAAAAGAGACAATGTTTAATTAAGTCTCCATTAAATATTAACCTTTAAATTATTTGGTCCTAAAAGGACCCGATCCACCCTATAAAACTCAGACAATCGAGATACTACAAAGATAGGTAGGGTGTAGTCCCTAGTCCAAATGTCGTATAAATGGCTGCACATTAATGCATGGACCAACTTTTATGTAGGAATGACAACTTACCTAATAACCCGGCATGGTAGAGAAGACCGCGTGCCACGTCACGCTCTTAACCGAGTAAACAATGAGGCGATCGAATGCCAAATCTAGCTAGCAACTATCTGGGTCGAATCTGCAAGAAAAATCCAATACAAATATTGTTCCTGTTTAGAAAAGGATTGTTCTCATCAGTCCTATACCAAAATAGTAGCATAAGGGCAGATCAAAACCAATGGACCTATCTCGTTCTACAAATTCTATTTCCCATATTGCACATATTAGTTCTCTCTAAATCAAACACTCCCTCCCAGTTTAAATAAATTTCAGTTTAAGGTTGTTTGTTTTTGCCAATGAAAAAATAATTAAGGAAATATAAATACTTATTTACCCATCTGACTTTTGTTCCTTTAAAAGATGAGTGGATACCTTATTAATTAAGAAGAAAGAAAAATTTATATAAAATATAAAAGGATAAATAAGTCTAGCGACAAACTTTTAGAAATAAGTCATTGTTTTGTCATTTACAATTACAGTGTGAATTAAATACGGATAAAATGAGAAAGATATTTAAATACTTACTTTCAAATCCGAGAATGACACGTATTTTAAAAATTTTCAAAGGCTCTAAAACGACACTTATTTAAAAAAGGGAGGGAGTACCATATGTTCTATTTTTCATTCCCTAAACTCTATTTTACAGGATTTACTGTGTTTTTGCTCCAACTATTTTCTATATTTCCATTCCTTATATTACATTCCTTAAAAAATAATAATATTCTATTATTATTATTATTATATTAATTCTTTTACATCATTTCTATTCTAATCAACCAACAAAACAATTAAAAAAACTAAAAGTTTTACAAATAATAATTTTATATGCATCCTCTAAAATAGTGAACTCTATTTTAGGGATATATCATATAAAAAATGGTTGGATTCAACCATTCTCTATACTCATTCCCTATTTTAAAGGTATACTTTAAAATAGGGAATGGTTGGATTTTCTCTCGGAAAGGGCACGGATGACTTCTCTTTGCCTTGCAAGTGCACATTCCTGCCAAGGCAATACCAATTAATTCCTAAAGATTACTAAGTAAGAACCACAGTCTTTAACTAATCTAAACATTGATTGAATTTTAATGTCATCCACCCCCAATTAATTCTCTTTCAATAGAAAATTATACATACATATGTTGAAAAATTATACGGTACATGGCAAGCACCGCAATATACCGTAAAAGCATTTAATATGTAATTTTTTTTCATACTACATAATCTAATATTATTTATTACCTAAAATGAATATAATATCATAATGTTATTTATTTAAGTTATATTCTCTTATTTCCTAATATAATATATTACAATTAATTTGTGTATTAATGGAGTATAATATTAAGGAAAAAATGAAACTTTATTTATTCTTTATTTTCCTAATTACAAGGAATCTTTAAAAAATTGATATAATGTTTTTAGGAAAATTAAAAAAACAAAAATTAATAACTATAATTGTTTACATATGTATGATTTTTATTTCAGGTTAAAGACTCGCATTTAAAATTAAAAAAAAGTGTATTTTGATAATTGTCACACGACTTTAATTTTTTTTTTATCTATGATTATCCTTTATATTGTTATCTATGCATGGTGAGTTTGCAGAAGTCGGTAATATGCAAGAATATGAAAAAACGAATATTATATACCGGAGACATACAAGCTATATTTACCATTTATATCACTAGAAGAGCAAAGAACTTATGTTAATGTTTTTACTCATGAGAACATATATATTGAAATTTATAAAACAAGTTATATGCATAATGACATGTGACAAGCCCAATCTTATTTATTTTTTTATTCAATTTGTTAAAATTTTACATTATGGAGTATAATTAAAGATATTATATGTCCATGCATATATTATAATATCTATAATATCATACAAAATTATAATGTTCAGATATTGAAATTTGAAATCATAACAATGAACTAAAAAAGTAAAAAAATATATGTATCAAATATTAGGGTAAAGGGTTTAAGTTTGGGAGTTTGTGTTGCATATTAGGGTAAATCTTGTAAAAAATTCCCAAAAATGATAAATTTATGAAAAAAGAAAAATATATTACATTGTTAAAGATTTAGGATTTTTATTGACTATAAAGATTTAGGATTCGAGTTTAAAAATAATTAATTTTATAAAGGTGAAGGGTTTATGTATTAAATTAAAATATATTTGTATAACATGAAATATTATAAATTTAAAAAGAAAAAATAATTAAAGAATAATTTGGAAAGAAATTATATGGAGAGAAATGAATTTAAGGGAAGAATATAAAAATTACTTAGGAAACATAAGAAAAATATTTTATTTTATTTCTTTTACTTTTAATAATATTAAATATAACTAATAAGTTCATAAATATTTTTCGATAAAATTACTGTGCTTGGTGGTGCTTGTCATGTACCGTATAATCCGGTGTATGTTACCCGGATTAAAATCTTCTAACTTCGTTTTAGTGTACTCTTTAGTGTTTTACATTTAATTCCTAATTGGTGACAATAAATACTTAGAAATTAGATTGCACGGACACGCACCGAGTGTTCGACACAACCACGGACATGGAAATGCAAGCACGACAATTTGGAAAAAAATATGAATTTGGACACGGATGGGATACGAGAACTAAAATAAATTGTCAAACATAAATATTGATATATACTAAAATCCATATCATCCATAATTATTTAGTATCAATTGCAAAACAAACTAAAAAGCAAAGCCAAAATAGTTGTTATGTGATGTAGTTGAGAGGAATTCAATGTATTTGAAATTTTAAGAGTCATGTAGGTTACAAATAATTATGTAGGATTAATAAGAGTCATTAGAAGTTATTTAATTTAGTATATGAAGAGTCGTTTTGTATGCATATAAATATGTAATTGTAAGGAAGAGCAAATGAGTTTTTGATTATGATGATTTTTATTCAATAAGATGCGTCTTATTATTTTTTTAAATTCTCGTAAATGTTGCGATTTCTAGAGTTTTTAGAAGCCTAATTTTTAAAGTTTTTAGAAGAATCGATTTCCGTTGAGGTTGCGATTTCAACAGATTTTGATTGTTTATCATTTTTCGTTCCTTCCGCTGCATCACTATGTCATGTCTTGTGACTTTATTGCACATGCCAATACATTTACCAACTATATGCAACAAATGTGCTTTAATTATAGCGTATGACCTTACTTTTCTCGCTCACATTGTTGCATTTAAATCCCGTCTTATGACCTCATCCCCACTACATTTTTCTATTTTTATCATATATTTCAACACAAGAGATTCATTAACTTCTACCTGGAGTAATCACCATTTGACCAACACCCGACTACATCGATATCAATCTTTGATCATGGAAACGACGACATTGTGAAACAATCCAGTTCCATTCTTCAAACCATCAGTAACCTCCAATGATAATCTAGAAAATAAAGTATCAATAATGTGATCATCTCCAAAATGAGTAGATAGCATGGGTTCAGCAACTGCTCTCATGTTATTCATAACATATTTCACCCTCTCCGATTCATCAAACTCGAATTTTTCATTACCATCCTTGATGTTGGCATCCCAACTTAATTCGAATTCGTCTATTGTTTTGATTCTAAATGAAGATTCCCCTTCTATTACACTTTTCACTTCTCCAAGACTTGGAGTATACAACGGAACTTTGAAATTGTCCAGTTTCGATTCTTCAACCATTCCCTGCTCCAAGTTTATCAATAATCTAATGTTAGTATATATGAATCTCAATTTTAAAATCAGTTTACTAAATAAGATACTGTAATGTTGATGAATCAGTAATTACCTCCTCAACCATCTCCTTAACAGTATCTCCAGTTATTTGCCAAATTTCACAAAAGGAACTCTATCACTTTTAGCCATGAATGTAATCACCTTTTGACCTCCACACACTATCTCCTCCGACCTAATCTCAAAAAATCTTTAAGATATTTTTTGAATTGATTCCTATATACTTTATGTACGTTTTCTGGGCTGGATCTCGCTACGCACAGATTCCCTTTGTTGAATGGAATCCCACATTCACTTACATGCCCTTTCGGAACCTGAGAGCACCAATGGAGACTGTAAGAAGAGAAAACAAAGTGAAGAGACTTAGGAGGAAACAGCTTTCCATAAAAACTCCCAAGCATTACAGCTGTGAAGCATTTTCAAACTTATTGCCCAATTTTTATTGAAATTTGGACAAAAGTGACCTGAAAATGGTGTTAAAATCATTCCCTGGAAGATCATTAAGGAAAAACTGAAGAACCAGTGAGTTCTTGTTGAATCAAGCAAATGTGGAATCGATTATTTGAATGATTTCCCAAAGGGGAAGGAGCGTGTTGGGTCCGGAAGAACAGCCTAAATCTGCCATTTTTAGACACTCCTCCCCCATGAATTTTTCGCATACTTGTGCAGCGCTTTGTTCTATCATTGGCTTTATTCTCAGGATTACTTTTTTCTGCATCAAATTAATCAATTAGAGAAAGAAATTAATTAATTCAGCAAAAAAAATTGAACTTATTATGAAATGTTGGAAATATGGAGAGATGAGGTGAAACCTGCAACAATGAGTTATTGGAGTAGCTATTTTCGTCTTCTCCTTCATTCATCTGAAGAAACTGCGTTACTTCCATGGCTATGTTTTTAGGGTATTTCATTTAATTTCTAGACACTTGTTATATTTTTATATTAATCATGGTGTGAGCGGACGACCTTTTTCGCGCAAGGACCGCGTGAGATGCGTAGCACGAGGGGAAATAACTAGCGCTGTGAAGTGAGCCGGGGGATTGATACTCATTTTAGCATGATAAAAAAAGATGAATTGATAAAACTGATGTTGATGTTGAATTTAAGTCCAATTTGTATGTCCAAAAGATACGAGATCAAAATCCGGTACTTAAAATAGAGTCGCCACCAAGTTAAGCTCCACCGGGAATTTGGGTACGATATTCCCACCGGGTGGTTAGAACGTACCTTAAAACAGAGATTCCAAGTTCGGATGATGTTATCTATTTTACATTAGGCCAAGTTAAAAGATTTCATTCTTTCTTAATCAGTTTTAATCCACCCTATTTATTGTGTTTTCGTTTTATATGTTGTTTTCGCGTTATCAAGCAATCAAAGCGATAAATAAATTATTATTACAGTCATCCAAAAATAAATGCAGAAATTAAAATTATGATAAGGCCTTTTCAAATCCTATACATTTTTCTAAACAATAAGTAAAAATATCTGAAGGCCTAACATACATCTAATCTAAATCTGCCTACACAAAATGGTTAGCATAGATATGACACGTATACAGGGTATATCACACAAAACGGTGCCCCAGCAGTGGGGTCGGGGGGCGGCAGCTCCTCGCGGGGTCCAAGGAGCAGCGCCCCTGGCGAGGTCGAGGGGCGGTAGCCCCTCGCGTGCTTTCGAGGTAGCGCCCCGGACGGGGTCTGAGGGCAGAGCCCCAAGCTGGGGTCGAGCTACCGGGTTAGCTCGAAAATTTTTGATTTTAGAATATGAGTTCCCTTTGAAAAATTCATTTTCCGAACGAATTTCAGGGAAAAGTCCATTTTGGACACGACTATTATTTTAACCAAATAATTAGTAAAAATGCCACATGTTATGGGGTTTGGACCGTTTTCGGGGAGTTCTGGACTCCCGTTGTTGCGCTATACATTCTAGCTTCGAAAATTAAACTAGGTCAAAAATAAAACGAAAACTAATCTGCTGTCTAGAACTCCATACCGCCGGCGGTATGAATGAGGCCGCTGGCGGCATCAATGATGTCACTGGCGGTATCATTTACACAGGCAGGCTGCATGAAATTCTGAATACCATAAAGAAAGGGTCTTGCAAGAAAATAAGGCCGTTGGGGGCAAATGAGGCCACTAGCGATATCAAGGATGGCGCTGGGGCATGGCTGATACCGCCTACGGCTTAAGTTTCTTGCAGCAGCTGTTTTTGGCCAGAAAGCGACCAAAAACCCAAAACTAAGCACAAAACAGCAAACAAACACAACAAACAAGTAAAATGAAAGCAAAAGAGCTATGAGACTCAGAATTTTTACCTCAGGTCAACACCGAGTCTAGCCTTTCTCTGCTAGCCCAAACTCCACCAGGACTTTAACACGAACCCAAGATCACTGGCAGTCAGGCCTTCTTCTGCTCTAATACCATGTAGAGAATCCGTGGGCCTGAAGAGTGTTAGTCTCGATAGGATGAGTGAGCATACAAGCGAGGTTGAGTCCATCTAACACAAAATCAATTGGCTTATGTTAAGACCCAATCTACACCTCTTATGTTTCACTCTTTATCATCTTTAGTTTTTCATGTGGTATATCTCCAACAAAAGCTAGGGCCGATAATCCGGGCCCTAATATTATTAAATAGAAAAGAAAATGCATACAAAATAAATGAAAAGGAAAAGATTAAACTTAGAAGAAGCTTAATATAAGAAACTGCTTACAAGAAGCAAAATTATAAAACAAGTCACACACATGGCAAAAGAAATTACCAACTAAAGGGACCGACAACCTTTCTAGTGAAGTGTCTGCTGCCTCAGATCTGAACTCACGAACAGAAGTGTGACATGGGGTCGGAACCGACGAATCCTTTTGACTGTGAAAGTCATACCAAACTTTTACATTATAAAAAGAGTTAAAAGCTTCTCTCTTTTCTTATCCTGAAAAAAGAATGAAGAAGCCCTCCCTTCCTTTTTTCTCTAAACTTCCTTCTTTTCTTACATATCATAGTGATGATTGTAGAGGGAAGGGAAGGGAAGGGAAGGGAAGGGAGGGGAGAGGGGGGAGGAAGAAGGAAGTAAGAAAAGCTTCCTTCTTTCTTCTCAATCAAGGAAAAGATCGGTGGAAGAAGAGGAAAGGGAGGTAGAAAAATTTTCTTTAAAAAAATCTCTATACCACCAGAAGAACTTCTTTGCTTCTATTCTTAAGAAAACTTACATGTTTTTTAAGAAAGGAATACTGCAAAACAGAGATGCTTGATATCTCTTGGCATACTTTATGAAAGAGATATTGATGCTAATTTAAAGGCTTAAATGATAATATTTCAAATTCAAATAAATTAAATATAATTCTAATAAATTAAATAATTATCTAAAATATTTCTTTTACTGATTTTGAAATCAAATTTCAACCGTTTTAATAATGAATGATCAAATAGGTGCTTGTGGTTCAAGAGAGGAGTGGTTAGTTCAAAGGTACAGGGGTATGGAAACTACCTACCGGAGTAGTCGATGCGGTTAGCATTTTGATGCTAGTTTTTTTTCAATTGTAGTCTTTTCGTTCTTTCGTTTTTTCCATAGTTAATGTGATTTTTTCCAACATCGAAACAGGGCGATATCTGTAATGCTGCTGTTCGAGAGGTTTAGGAAGAAACTGGAGTAAGTAATAAGTTTCGATTTCGCACATTTATCAATCAATGACATGATTGCCCTTAAGCTAAGGTCTATGATATTTGTTTGGTGGCAGACTGAGGCAGAATTTGAGGAAATATTAGCCTTCAGGCAAAGCCACAAGTCTTTCTTTGGAAATCAGGCTTATTTTTTGTGTGCGTGTTAAGACTATTCTCTTATGATATTGAGAAGCAAGATTCCGAAATCGAGGCAGCCCAGGTAACTAACTATCCATTAAAATACAATGATTTAGGAGTTTATCGGTGCATGATTTTTTTTGGTAAACTAATGTGTTGTTTAATATAGTGGATGGCAGTAGAGGAGTATGTGAATCAACCATATAACCAACAACATCAGTTGTTCAAGACGATTGCAGAAATATGCCAAACTAAGTTAGAACAAGAGTATGCGGGTTCTCTGCACTTGCTACAACTACAGCTTTTGGTAAACTGCAGTATTTGTGTAGAGGATCCATTGGCCTTAGGAGTGTTAGGCTTGACAGCTTGAGTGAGCATACAAGTGGGGTTGAGCCCATCTAACACAAAATCAATTGACTTGTGTTAAGGCCCAATCTCCACCACTTATATTTTACTCTTTATCATATTTAGCTTCCCATGTGGGATATCTCCAACACTCCCCCTCAAGTGCAACTGGGCCTGGACCAGTAGCCACTTGCCAACATTCCTTGGCCTATCTTCTCTGAGGCTCAAGGTCAATACCGGGTCTAGCCCTTCACTGCTAGTACAAAACTCCACCAGGACTTTAACACAAATCCAAGATCAGTGGCTGTCAGGCCTTCTTCCGCTCTGATGCCATGTAGAGAATCCATGAGTCTCGAGAGTGTTGGGCTCGATAGGTGAATGGGCATATAAGTGGGGTTGAGTCCATCTAACACAAAACCAATTGGTTTGTGTTAAGGCCCAATCTACACCACTTACATTTCACTCTTTATTATATTTAGCTTCCCATATGGGATATCTCCAACAATTTGCACTTTAACAATAGAGATTTCACTAATGTCTAAAGATAAACAACATCAGCATCAGGTTCATTGCTTGCTTGCTCATTATTTGACATTCTCGTTACTCTTCTAATTATTGTAATGAAGTAGACGATGTCTTTTCGAAAAAAAATTGAATCTCATATATGTTTGTAGTAAAATTTTTGATATACAACAAAAGGGCTTAATTCAAATTATGGGATTCAGAATATCATATTAAAATAAATCTATTTTGATTATATAAGTAGATTTACAAATTCAACTTTTTTTTAAGAGAGTCCATTAATTAATTAATTAATCACAAGATTATATTTTTAGTTAAAATTGGACAGTTATTGAACCATATCTCCATACATATTAAAGAATTAACTCCTTTTAGTAAGATAATGAGCATCAGGTCGCAAATTTACTAGTAAAAATAAAGCAAATAAAGGAAAAAAAGTCTAATAATCTCTTACAATCGGAAAAAATAAAATCGAAAGAAGAAGAAAACACTTAATTATTGTTCAAAGCGGTTAACACGGTGAGCACATTATAAAAGCCAAAATCCAAATTAGATCATACTAGATCATTTCAATAATATAATAGGTGTCTTATGGTGTTTGTGGGGTGATTTGGATATCGACCCTAGTTGAATTATTAGCAATAAAATATGTTATCTCTATTCTAGTGTGTCCTTCATTCAAAATATGAAACACGTATTTTTTTTTTAATTACTTAATATTTTTTCTCTCTCATGATTTTAATTTATCTCTCTAAAAAACAGATATTAGTCATATTTTGAATAGCGGAAACCGAATTGAGTTCAACAAATTTTATTCCAAATTATTATATTCACAGTTCAAATAAAAAATTCGTCAACTCAATAATATATTAAGAATCATCCTCATTATACTCAGAATCAAAATGTGGCACATTCCATGCCATCCCGAAGACATTTAATACACAATTAATTGTTGTATATTTTCTATAACATTGATTTAATTGTATTTCAATTTCTGAAAAGATTTTCTGCATTGAGAAAATTAAATATAGAAGGAATATTTGTGTTTATGTGCAAACTGTAAAATTAAGAGTGTACACAAATTTATGGATTTAAATTCTCTAGAGTTCAGACTTTCTAATTTTATGCGTTTCACGCAATCTTAATAATTTATTGAGAGCATATTTAGTAGATAGTGAATTTCATGGTTACGTGACATGTGAAATAGAAGTTCACATTGATGAAATATCAATTATTTTAAAAATAGACAATATTTATAAAAAAAGCCACACTAGATTGCCGATTTCATATAGGATTATGTAATTAAATAATAAAAAATACTCTATTATAAACTTGTTTCAATATTAAAGATTAAAATATTAATTAATTTAATGAGTTGGTAGTCCATTTAATTGTGTATATGTAGAAGATCAAATAGACATTGTCCAATATTTATTGTGCCACATTATATAGGAAAGAGAAAATAGACAAGCTAGTGTAGAATAACTTTTAAATCAATTGTCTATTTTTTATTATGTGGCAAGATTATTGTTGGAATAGATAATCTACTGAAAATGCTTTGAGTTTTAGTGATTTATGAATTTAATTAAATTTGAACTATAAAAAATCAATAAATAGTTGAAATTAAGTGAAACGTAACTTTAGAGAATCAAAATCCCAAATTTATCCTTTGACTCCTGCAATCACGTATCAATACCACATACCGAACCATGTATTTACCAACAAACCACATTAGCTTCTCAAAATTATACTAAAGTCCGAGATCTGTTCACGGTAAAAAGGACCTCTATATTAATCATACAATGTTTTATCTGAAGATATGTTTAGATTAATTATTATTATATATTTTTGCAAGTTTGATGTGTAAAAGTTGAAGGGTTGTAGAATACATTCTCGTACATAAAAAAGATCTTGTTTTTAATCATGAAAAAAATTCACATATCCCAAATTAGTGTTAAAGACATGTGAATTTTTTCCCTCGTACACCCACTAAAGCCTTATTCTCTTAAATTTTTACATGCTGAACTAAATTAAATTAAATGTATAAGTAGGTAGCCAAACTAAATGGATTATAAGCGATACTCACCTCTGAAATTTTTTAAGGGGCAAAACAGTAATTAGAGTTGAGAGATTATACTCTCAATTGGAGCACTAGACGATTTAAAAGGGAATTTTGAAAGGCAGAATTTCGCATTCACAACCCACAGGTTTCTCCTGCTCTACCTCTTCACTACACAGTCACAGTCACAGTCATGGCTGCAGTTCAGGGCAAATGGGTCAAGGTCTCTACTTTTTATTTCTTCTTTCTTTAATTTCTTATTTTCAATTCTGATTTCTCGATCCATAATTTTAATTTCGTTAATGTCATACTACCATCTGCATTTTCAGCTCGATCAGAAGGGGTCAGGCCCCGGGGCCAGAAGCTCCCACGCCATAACCCTAGTCGGCGACAAGGCTTACGCTTTCGGCGGCGAATTCTCCCCCCGTGTCCCCGTCGACAACAACATCCACATCTTCGATGTCAAAACCCTAACATGGTCCGTCCCACTGGTCACCGGCGACATCCCTCCTCCGCGAGTCGGCGTCACCATGGCCGCAATCGGCGACACAATCTACGTATTCGGCGGCAGAGACGCCACTCACCAGGAACTCAACGAGCTCTACTCTTTCGACACCTCGGCCAACCACTGGACTCTCCTTTCGAACGGCGGAAACGGGCCCGCTCAACGGAGCTACCACTCAACAACCGCCGACGACCGCCACGTTTACATCTTCGGCGGATGTGGAGTCACCGGCCGGCTGAACGATCTCTGGGGTTACGATACAGTAGACAAGAAATGGGTCAAATACCCCTTACCCGGGGAGAACTTGAAGGGCCGGGGCGGACCCGGGTTAGCTGTGGCCGGAGGGAAAATATGGGTAGTGTACGGGTTCGCCGGAATGGAAGTGGATGATGTGCATTATTATGATCCGGCCGAGGGGAAGTGGGCGCAAGTAGAGACAGGTGGCGAAAAGCCGACGGCTAGGAGCGTATTTTCTACGGTGGCGATTGGGAAATACATAGTAATACACGGTGGTGAGGTGGATCCGAGTGATTTGGGTCACATGGGTGCCGGGAAGTTCGCCGGAGACGGGTATGTGTTGGACACGGAGAGATTGGAGTGGAAAAGGGTGGAAGATGGGCTGGGCTTGGAAGAAGAGCATCCTGGGCCGAGGGGGTGGTGTGCATATGGGCCTGGTGGGCTTGATGGAAAACAAGGACTATTGGTTTATGGTGGTAATTCCCCGACCAATGATAGGCTTGATGACATTTTCTTTTTTAGTCCTTGCTTTAATTGAATCTAAAAATGTCGTATTGTATGATATGATAATAATTATTGAGTGTGGTGTGTGATGTAGTATGGGGTTGTTGAGAATGTTAAATTAAATGGATTGATTTCAAATTTATGAATTGATTTCATTCTATTGTGCTACTGTTGCAAAGTAGGAAAATGATATTTTTTTTTATTGTGCATTCTGATGGTTTATACTTTGTGCTTCAAAGTAGACCTGTTAACGGTCCGGGTACCCGTTCGATCTAGCTCGACTTGAGCCCGTTTAAATGAGTCGGGTTTGGACTCTCATTATTCTTTAAAATCCAATTCGAGCGCTAAAGCCCGATGATTTATGGATCAGACTTAATTTTTATGTAATATTCAAGTCCGGTTCGATGAATAATTACTCTCTCCATATTTTTAAACTTGTCTTTCTAGCTACTTTTTTAAATATTTTTTTCGTTGTCATTCTTAAATATCGAGTCACTTTTTGAATTATTTTTTCAGTTATACCCTTATTTGTCTCATTATCATTAATTGTAATGCAGTGGAAAATTAAACATTAATTAAAGGGTAAAATTGTAATTTTCTGCTAATTTCTTAAAATGTGTGAAATGTGTGAGAAGACAAGTAAAAAAAATGGAGGGAGGACAAGTAAGGGAGTATTATATTTATTAAATATTTATATAATATATTTAATAATTATTTTGGACTTTTATATTTTAATTTATCTATTTATTAAAGGGGTAAATAGTGGCAAAGGCTTGATCTAGTGGTTGGGCCTTGAAGTTGTGATCCTAGGAGTTATGGATTCGGGTCCATATACGGGCGGGTGGGGATGAGGGTTTTCTTTGTTATTATTGTATGCCCAATGAGGCAAATTTTTTTAAAAAAAGGGCCGAATACTCTCTAATACCCCCAACATGCCCAAACTTTAAAGTGGACCTTCGAGCAACCTAAACTTGTAAAAAGTGGACCTCCGTGCTACCTCAATACCACTCGCCCAATCGCAGTCTGGAGAGTGTATTACACTCGCTGCCAATGTGTAAAATTTGGAAAAGTCAAGCCAATGAGTGAATGACACATGGCATTGACTAAAAATTTTTAAAAACCCTTGACTAAACTTCTTTTAAGTCCATGTAATTTTAATTCAACCAAAAAGCACAAAAAATTTGAAAAAGTCAAACCAATGACATAACGAAATGTGGAATAAACTAACAAAATTTCAAAAAGAAAACATGACAAAACCTCTTTTAAGTCCATGTAATTTTAATTCAACCAAAAACACCAACTTCTAATTTCAAAAAAATCTTGATAAAATTCATTTAAGTCCCTATAACTTTTATTATATATAAAAAATAAATTTGGTGCATAAAATTTTTAGAAAATGTCTGTGGAATGGCCTGAAATTGTGAAAATACGTTTCGGGGCCCGGTTTAGTAAAAAATCAAAAAATCCCAAAAAATCATGAAATGTCCAGAAAATAAAGAAAATAAATTTGGTGAAAGAATTTTTCAGAAAATGTTTCTGGAAGGGCCCGAAAATGTAAAAATGCGTTTCGAGACCTGGTTTCGTAAAAAATAAAAAATTCCCAAAAAATTATGAAATATCCGGAAAATAAAGAAAATAAATTTGGTGCAAGAATTTTTCAAAAAATGTTTCCGGAAGGGTCCGAAAATGTGAAAATACGTTTCGGTGTCCGGTTTCATAAAAAATCAAAAAATCCCAAAAAATTATAAAATATCCGGAAAATAAATAAAATAAATTTGGTGCAAGAATTTTTCAGAAAATTTTTCTGGAAGGGCCTGAAAATGTGAAAATATGTTTCGTGGCCCGGTTTCGTCAAAAATCGAAAAATCCCAAAAAATTATGAAATATCCGGAAAATAAAGAAAATAAATTTGGTGCAAGAATTTTTCAGAAAATGTTTTCGGAAGGGCGCGAAAATGTGAAAATACGTTTCGGGCCCCGGTTTCATAAGAAATTGAAAAATCCCAAAAAATTATGAAATATCCGAAAAATAAAGAAAATAAATTTGATGTAGGAAAATTTCAGAAAATGTTTATGGAAGGGCCCGAAAAATGTAGAAATATGTTTCGGGGTTCGATTTCGTAAAAAATCGGAAACTCTAAAAAAATTATGAAATATCCGAAAAAGAAAGAAAATAAATTTAGTGCAAGAATTTTTAAAAAAATGTGAGCTTTTCAAACACATCCGTAAGGAGGAAGATGGTCATTTTGTAATTAGAAAAGTATTTAGGGATTTTTAATAATTTTTTTTACTAATTATTAAATTTATAATAAACTTTTACTTTTTTTTTTAGGTCAACACGTGCCCCCTTGGTCAAAGGGGGACACCTCACCTGCCACGTCAGCAATAGTAGCACGGAGGTTCACTTTTTATAAGTTTAGGTACCTCGAAGGTCCACTTTAAAGTTTGGATATGTCTAAGGTAAAAGTGCGCAAGTTGAGGGGTATTAGAGAGCATTCGGCCTTTATTAAAGTATATAAGTAGAGAATGTAATTATATGTAAGATTCAGATATAGTTTAATAAAATTTTATCCTTTTTACTATTTTAGTATACCAAAAAAATTAGGCTTTAGGCCGAGCTTGGGAATGACATCTAAAGCCAAACCCGACCCAACCCCGAAGTTTTAAAGTGTAGGCCGGACATGGCTTGAGTTGATGTTTTTAGTTGCAAGCCCGATTAGGCCCGGCTCCTGCTCGACGAACAAGTCTACTTCAAAGTAGGCGAGATAAGGTGTGGAGATTAGGAATCCCATATCACCTTAAGGTGGCGTGTGGTTAGCGAAATTCCTATTCCATGAAATTGAATTAAAAACGAATGGAAATATGTCAAATTTAATAAAGTATATGTTTAGAATTTCTTAGTTATTTAAAAGTCTCTACTGATTGTTTTTATGCTCAAGCTTGAGCTCTGCTCGAGCCCAATTTAATCAAGCTCGAGCTTGACTCGAGTTTATTAAAAATTTAATGAACACAGGTTAAAAAATCAATAATCGAGTTCCGCTCAATTCGTGTGAAACCCTAGGAAGCACTATCGAGCGGTATTTTACCCAGCCAAATTAAATATCATTAGTTCATATATATTTCCTTTCTTATCAAACATCCTGTTTATTGTACAAGTTTGCTTTATTAATTAAGCTACTCAACTACAACATATAATTAATTAGCTTATTAGTTGTTAACTTGTATTTATCAAAGAATCAACACCAAAACATCACTAACTTGGGGATAAGTAAGAATGCCATTAAAATACATTTGATCACATATAAGTAATTTCATGGCTACGTAAGCTAATATAATCTTATATACATTAAAATCTTTTGATTACCTATCAAAAAATATTAAACCTATAAAAAATTTATTCAATATTAAATAAACCTAATATCTAAAAGCTAAATAAAGTTATATGTTCTTAATATCTAGTGGCCACAGCTTTCTCCTAAAGTGGAGAAAGAAGCTGGAGTCTTGAGTTCGAGCCCAAAATTTTTAAAAAATTTATATTTTCCTACTTAAAAAAAAGTTAAATAAAGCTTTGTTCTCAATATCATAAAATCTTTATTCAATGTTAAATAAAGATGATATCAAAATAACTAAATTATGGATTGTATCATTTCTTTGTCAATGAAATAACCAAATAGTGACTAAAACCAGTCTTCTCTTGCATATAAGCTTGTGCCTTAAACGACAACTTATCGAAAACATCTTCAACTACATCATCTCCACAGTGACTTGCTATCATCGACTCTGCAATAGCTCTCGTTTGTTTTGCTGCATTTTTTCCTTTATCCCGCAATGTCTCTTTCTTGCCTTTATCGATCGAAACAATCCATTTTATCTCGAATTCTTCAAATCCTTCCAAACTAAAAGACCCCTCCTTCTCTATCTCTTTCTTTACTTCTTCTAAAGCTGGAGTATATATCGGAACATTAAACGAATCCAACATAAATTGTGTAATTTTTCCCTATCAAAAAATAGGATAAACTTTAAAAAAGTACCTTGTGGTTTCACTCATTTGTAAAATGGGGTCTGAAAATTTTTTTTACAAAATGGGGTCTGTGATTTTAAAAAATTTGCAAAATGGTGCCTACGGATTTAAAATAGTTGTGTTACATTAAATATTTTTAACAATTCAATATTATAATAATTTAACCTTATTATTTAAAAATTATGCGTCATATTTGAGTAATTTTTGGAAATTTTTTTTTATTTTTTATGGATTTTTAAAGCTTGTTATCATAAGTTAATAAAAAAAATATTTGCACTAGTTAAAAAATTTTAAAAAAATTCACCAGTGTGTATTGTATTTTTAATAATCATCCTGCAAAAATTCAGATTAAAAAGAATAATATTACCTATTCCGTGACATAATTTAATGTTGAGAATCCCTTATTTGTAAATTTTTTGAAACCACAAACCCTGTTTTGAAAAAAATTCCTCAGACCCCATTTTACAAATGAGTGAAATCACAGAGTACTTTTTTAAAGTTTACCCAAAAAATCCAACTACAAATTTCATAACTATAAGATAATTAACTAATTTATTCATATTAAATAGGTTTAGAGATTAAAAAAAGGTTTACACTTAATTAAGATTACTGTTGGAATAAAGAAGAGGAATAAAATAATTTTAAGTGAAAAGTAAATATTAATTACTCATTATAAATAAGAGAAAAAACTCAGCATAGACAATTACGCTTATGTTTACTATACATTTACTGATGAAAAATGAGAGGAGAACGTATGTCTAATATAGCATTTTTCAATCTTCAAAATATGAACCTAAAGTGGTCACATCTCCTACTTTTAAAACCACAAAAAACAACTAATCATAATATATGGAGATATAAAGGCCACATCTCACATTTTGGACCAAGTTTATGTCCTTACTTTTTGGCCATTAATTCTAGCTAATGACGTGTTCAATTTTCTTCCTTTCCAATGTATATTATTCTAATAATTTAAGTTTATTTTTTAATTTAATACCCCCTTAAACTTAATTTTCTGTTATTTCCAACGATGCTTGTAATTGGTTAAACACTTCATACTTCAGTGACTTTGTAAAAATATCAGCAATTTGATCTTGTGTTTTCACGTACTTCAACGTGACTTCCTTTTGCTCAATACAGTCTCTAATAAAATGAAATCTTGTATCTATGTTCTTACTACGATCATGGAACACAGGATTTTGAGCTAACGCTAGGGCTGACTTATTATCGATAAAATTATCAGTTGGATCAGGTTGGGTCATTTGTAGTTCCTTCAATACTCGTCGTAGCTATATTGCATGACACACACATGAGGTTGTAGCAACATATTCAGCTTCACAAGTTGACTATGTCACAATTGGTTGCTTCTTTGAACTCTAAGTGAATGCTGTTTCACCAAGAAAGAACACAAATCCACTAGTGCTTTTCTGGTCATTTTTATCTCCAGCCCAATCACTATCACTATACCCAACTAATTTTGAATTCATCAGATTTTGAATAATGCAATCCAAAATTAGTTGTACCTTTGACATAATAGAGTATCCTTTTTACTGCATTCCAATGAGACTCCTTTGGTGCTACCATGTATCTGCTCACTAGTCCAACTGCATACAAAATGTCTGGCCTTATGCACGTCAAGTATCTGAGACTCCCGATCAGACTTCGAAAATTTGTCGGATCGAATCGTACTCCATTTTCAACTTTGGTCAATTTTAAACTGCATTCAAATGGAGTGTTGATGGGATTGCAATTCTCCATCTTGAATTTTTTCACTATCTCCTTGGCAAAGCCACTTTGACAAATAAAAATGCCATCATTAATCTGCTTCACGTCAATACCAAGATAATATGACATCAAGCCAATGTCGGTCATTTCAAATTCGCTAGTTATCGTTTTCTTGAAATCATCAAACATCTGAGGATTGTTCCCGGTAAAATTAAGATCGTCCATGTATAAGCAAACAAGCAATATGTCACCACCTTTTACTTTCATATATAAGGCATACTTATGCGGGCATTTGGCAAATCCATTCTCTTGAAAGTATTTGTCAATACAGCTATTCCAAGCTCATGGTGCTTGTTTGAGTCCGTACAACGCCTTCTTTAGCTTCAACACTTTTCCTTCATGTCCTCTAAAAATGTTCCCAGGCGGTTGTTGGACATAGATCTCTTCTTCCAAGTAGCCATTCAAAAATGCCGACTTTACATCAATTTGGTAGATTTTTCATCCATTTTGAGCAACAACTGAGATCACCAGTTTGATGGTCTCCATTCTTACGACAGGTGCAAACACTTCGTCATAGTCAATATCAGGTTTTTTACTATATCCTTTTGCAATGAGCCTTGATTTGTGTCGAACAATTTTTCCGTCTGCATCTTTCTTCGCCTTGAACGCCCATTTGACTCCAATGGGCTTTTTGTCAGTTGGAAGTTTGGTCAACTCCCATGTCTCATTCTTCTCAATTGCTTGGATCTCCTCATCCATGGCTTTTCTTCAGTTTTCATCTTTCATGGCCTCTTCAGCATCAATAGGCTCACTATCAATGAGATGATAGTAAAGAGTTAATTCTTCACTAAGATCTCTACAACATCATAAATATCTTCAATATGATGAAACTTTCTCAATCGTTGTCTTGGACTTTCACTTTCATCTTCTTCCTGTCCGGGAGATGCATCTGAAATAGGACTACTTAACATTGTGGCTGGTTCCTCTGCATCACTATCATTGCTTTCATCCATGGGAAAAGGATAAAAACTATAGCTTTCCTTATCATTGTTCCACTCCCAAGTGGCTTCTTCGTCAATGGTGACATCTCTGTTGATAATCGTCTTTCCCGTATCGGGATCGAACATCTTGTAACCTTTACAAAATTCAGAATAACCAACGAACATGTATTTTTTACCTTTCTCGTCTAGTTTTCTCCTTTCTTCATCAGTAACATGAATATGTGCAACACTCCCAAAAACACAAAAATGAGAGATAATAGGCTTTCTCCCACTCCATGCTTCTTTGGGTGTCATATCTGAAACACTTGTCGTTGGGGATCGATTCAAGATATAGATTGCACAATCAACTACTTCTGCTATAGTTCCTTGGGCAAATTCTTGCTCTTTAGCATGCTTCTCACCATATTCATCATCGTTCTATTCTTTATTTCAACAACGCCATTTTGTTATGACGATCTTGGGACTGACAAGAAATGATGAACTCCATGATGCTTATAGAATCTTTTGAATTCATTAGATATGAATTCTCCCCCTCTGTCGGATTTTACGGCTTTGATGTAATAGCCGCTTTCTTTCTCCACCAATGCCTTGAACTTCTTGAAAGCTTCGAACACTTCTAACTTCTCCTTTAGAAAGTAAACCCATGTCTTCCTGCTATAATCATCAATGGATAACAATAAATATTTTTTGCCTCCCAATAATGTTGGTGTCATTGGTCCATAAACATCGGTATGAATGAGCTCAAGGGGCGACTTAGCTCTTGACATGGACTCTTTTGGAAAACTAGTTCTGGATTATTTTCCAACAAGAAACATCCTTCAGAAAGCTGATGGGGTTTGTCAATCGGGGGAAGACAATGAACCATCTTCTTTTGGCTTAGCAGTTTCAAACCTCTAAAATTATGATGCCCGAATCTCAAATGCCAAAGCCAATGAGAATCCTTCACGCATGCTTTTAAGCACTTTGCTACATCTATCTTGATATTGAGAGTGAACATCCGGTTCTTTGACATAGGCACACTCGCAAGCATCTTCTCCTTCTCTTTCAACAACACTAGCTTTTGGTTCATCATTTGAACTTGGTAATTTTTCTCCAACAGCTGTCCCAAACTTAAAATGTTGCTTTTCATGTTTGGAACATAATACACATTACTGATGAATTGGTGCTCTCCATTCTTTAAACGAATAAGAATTGTTCCTTTTCCTTAAATAGGAACTTTTGAGGAATCCCCAAAAACCACATTTCCACTGAACGACTGGTCCAGCTCTATGAACATCTTCTTGTCTCCACACATATGGTTACTTGTACTGTTGTCAAGATACCATATGTTGCTTTCTTGACTGTATTCACCTTTATAGGTTAGTAATACCGTATCGGTTACATCCTCTTCTTGAATGTTATTCGCCGTTTTCTTTGTTTACTTTAGTGGGCTCCGACATTCTGCTATATAGTGGCCAAATCTAGAGCAATTGTAGCATTGGACATTAGACTTGTCACATCCATCATTCTGTCTCTAGTTTCTCCTGGGATCTGACAGTTAATTCGAACATCCATAACAGGCAGGGCGGAAATTCAAAATTTTATCCCTGTCCCTAGGAACTCCTACTAGATGCATATTTAAATGAAGCCTTAACTAAACAATTC
This sequence comes from Euphorbia pulcherrima, assembly GCA_947683365.1. Classification (NCBI taxonomy): domain Eukaryota; kingdom Viridiplantae; phylum Streptophyta; class Magnoliopsida; order Malpighiales; family Euphorbiaceae; genus Euphorbia; species Euphorbia pulcherrima. The sequence continues at coordinate 76,599,834 of CANTUS010000001.1, read as the reverse complement.
TCTACCTAGGTTAGCACGCATAGGTTAGGCATACAATAATTCTAAATTATATCCTACCATAAATATTCTATACTAAGCATGTTACAACTCTAAGCTATAACCTAAGCATGTTATAACTCTAAGCTATAACCTAAGCATGTTAGAACTCTAAGCTATAACCTAAGCATAAAATAAACTAAGCATGCAAAACAACCTAAGCATAATTATTAAGTCTAAAAACGCTTAAAGAAAAAGACCTAATAATTAAAAGAGAAAGAAAGGAAACTTACCAGTTGAAGCGTGCTTTAGCAGAACCTTCTTGCATAAGCCTCCAAGTGTAGGATAACCTCTATGAGTATCCACACGAATCCCACCAACCAAAACCTCCCGAGAGGAAGAACTAAGGAGCCTCGAGTAGTTGCTAGACCACTCCAGAAGCCCCACTCGAAAATATACACTAGAGGTGCTTGAATAAAATCAAGATCCTTAAAATATAAACTTGATCAAGCAATCTGGGAGATTTTTCTTTATGAATCTCTACTTAGGATTTATGCTTGAACTTGGTACAAATTGAAAGGGGGAAGGCAAAGCCTATTTATAGGCTTAGAGGAGCAAAATTGCTCCCTCTTTTTTTGATGTGGGATATGTCTGACCCATAGATCCAATTGGATCCACGAGCTGTGCCTGTATGCAGCATGCTATGCACGCAAATTAAGCCTCATGACCCATTTCGTGTGAGCCCAGCTCGCGGCACGACATTGGGCTGCGCCTTGGGTAGCCCATTTCCATGGGCTGTCGCAATCAATGCCTAGCATTGCTCGCGCACCTTTTGGTGCACTCTCGCTCACCCGAGCCTGTACAAAATATAGTTTGTACTCTCGGTCCAATTTAACTCACCAAGGAAAAATTTCCTTTTAATCCTTTTTCAAATAAATATTTATTTTATGACCCATAATAAAATAGTTACCGATCAAAATAAATACCTTGGTTTATCCAAAATGATCTAATCATTTTTAACCAATTAAATAATAATCCAATTATTATTATGTTATATTTTCGTAATAGAATAAATCTATTAATTCTTCACTTAGTCCGATGAAGGTCCAATGTGAGTGACCTTATAGGATCCCGAAGCATTGAGCTGTTAAGGCTTAACCAATCCTTGTTCTAATAGAACCGTTGGCTCGAGGTTCTAAACCGTTAATAGAACTCAATTACCTTAAACGACTGTAGTACGCCTTTAGCAAGGGTCTACCATCCCCCATTACTCGGAACGTCATTTGTGCTTATGACTTAATCCCTGTTAATGCCATAGTTATCCAATGCGATGCAATCCTTCCATTCTTTAATATTAGTACCATCTGGTTTATAGGGTTTGGTTAAAGTGTTAACCCACTAATAGCAAGGTTGCTCCAAGCTATCCCAGTTATTAACTTGTTACCGAAGTTTATTGCCTGTTACCATAGTGTGTTTGACTAGAAACTATTTCTATCAAACACATACTCTGATCAGAGGTTTATAGCAATCATCACTTCAACAAGCGGCCATGTACAACTCCTTAATATATCTAGAGCGATGGATTCTTTCCGACTACATAGCTTACCAATGTGATTTCATCATTATACCCGTAACCACCCGTGACACCCTAAATAAATTAGTGTGTGGTACTGACCCAAAGTATAGTGATGGTGCCACACAAGATAACTAGCATCTCAAGTATGAGGATATTCGCAAAACTTATTGCATGAAGATAAAAACTAATACATTGATATATACACCAAGTGTTTACCTTACTGCAGTCTCCAATATATCTCCCAGATATATCCATATGTCAAACTTAAGGCACCACCTTCAGTCCTTAGGAGATTGACTGCTTGGACCCTTTCCAAGAAAGTTGACCACACACTAGTCTATCCGCTTCATCAATATCCTTCCTTGATGAAACTATGACTAGGGATAGTTTAGACTTAATCATAATTGCATATGAAGCAGGTCTCACTAAAGATAGTCCAACTATAATTTATCTGACTTCATGCTATGATACTTCAAAGACTTTTGTATACATACATCAATAAATATATTTTAATCAGCTATAATATATTTATAAACATATCGATATAAATAAAAGATTAAATGCCTTTAATAATTAAACAAATTATTCGTACCATAACATAATTAAGATATATAGCTCTAATTACATTAAGGGCATACATCATATCTAATAGTTTCCTCTTCCTCTTCCTCGTCCACGTCCACGACCTCTACCTCTTATGGACTGTTGATTTCATCATTTTCATCTCTCTCGTGTTGTTGATTTCTGCCACGTCCTCTTCCTCTTCCGTTTCCTCCACAACCTCTTCCCTGTCCTCGACCGAACTGATTGGCAGCTCGGCTATTTTCACCTTCTTTTAACGAAGCCTTTGCTGCCAAGACTTGTTCAATAAACTCCTCTTTCTGTCTATTCAGTCTTTCCTCACGTGCTTGCAATGAGCCAACAAGTTCATCAACGGTCATTGCACTTGTGTCTTGCGATTCTTCTATGGCCACTACTATGTAGTCAAACTTCGGTAGTAGTGACCGCAGAATTTTTTCTACAGTTCTTGATTCCTTCATTTTTTCTCCATACCGTCGCATTTGATTGACGGGATATTTTGCTCGTGAGGAATATTCCACAACTGTTTCTATTTCTTTCATCTTTATCATCTCAAATTCTCCTCTCAACATTTGAAGTCGTACCTTCTGTACTTTCTCTTCTTCTTGAAGAGAAACTCGGAGTATGTCCCAAGCTTGTTTAGAGGTGGTTGCTTCTGCCACTATTTCAAACATCACCTCATCTAAACCTTGATGGATCATACTAAGAGTCTTCTGGTCATTATGACGACTCTTATGTAAACTATCTTTTTCTGCTTGAGAGAGTTGTGCATCTACAGCTGGGACTTCATAGCCTTTTTCAACAATATCCCAAACATCTTGGGCACCGAGAATGAATTTCATTTTAATACACCAATTTTTGTAATTGATTTTGGTAAGTTGAGGGAAAACGAAAGAAGCACTGTTGGAATTCATTTTGTAGAGTACAATTTAATTCTAGGCGTACCTGGGCTGTTGCGACGCTTTCTGGAACTTACAGCAACGCTTTTGGAGTTTCTGGCAGTACTTTGTACGTACTGCAACACTTTCTGCAGACTTTTGCAACACTTTGTCTGTCTTGGCAACACTTCTTCAGTCTCTGGCAACACTTCTGCAGTCTCTGGCTACGCTTCTGCAGTCTCTGGCAACGCTTGTGCAGTCTATGGCTTCTGGGCTATACGACTTGTATTTCTTAAACTCGGGTTTTTCACTCTGGAATTTTTTCGGGAAGAGGATCGAGATTTAAAATGGCTCTGATACAACTTTATTGGTGTAAAGAAGAGGAATAAAATAATTTTAAGTGAAAAGTAAATATTAATTACTCATTACAAATATGAGAAAAAACTCACAATAGACAATTACACTTATATTCACTATACATTTACTGATGAAAAATGAGAGGAGTACTTGTGCCTTATATAGCATTTTTCAATATTCAAAGTATGGACCTAAAGTGGTCACGTCTCCTACTTTCAAAACCACAAAAAGAAACTAATCATAATATATGATACAAAGGCCACATCTCACATTTTAGACCAAGTTGATTTCCTTACTTTTTGGCCATTAATTCTAGCTAATGACGTGTTCAATTTTCTTCATTTCCAATATATATTATTCTAATAATTTTAGTTTATTTTTTAATTTAACAAGTACCTCATTAACAATATCCTGAAGAGATAAGCAGGTTAACTCCCAAATTTCAGTATTACAGTAAGGATTTTTGCTACTTTGGGTAGGAAGGGCAAGCAGCATTCCACCCCCACTAGTTAATTCTTCTGATCTTAAATTGAGAAATTTCGTACAATCTTTTTCGAATTGATTCGAATATAGGCTGTGAACGATAGGCGGACTTGTTTTTGTCAAACATATGTTACCCTTGTTCAATGCAACTCCATTTTCAGTCACAAGCCCTTCAGGTACCTGAGCCAATAGAACAATTATTCCTTAAAAAATGTCTATTTTAGTATTTTGCTTCATCCTATTTCATTCTATTAGAGGACACATATATGTGGATATAATAAAAATAAACCTGAGAGAGCCAATTGATAGCGCAAGACGAGTGAACAAAGTGAAGAGAATTTTTGGGGAAGAGCTTTGTATAGAAACTTCCAGGCATAGCACCTATCAAACATGTTTCGGGTGTTATATCCTCGTTTTTCGCCATTAATTTCATATGAAATTCAGGCACCAATGTACCGAAAATCGTGTTAAAATCAGTCCCTGGAAAATCATTCAAGAATGCCTGAAAAATGGGTGGTTTCTTGTTCGATCTAGTGCATGTCGAATCGATTGTCTCAATAATTTCCCAAAGCGGTAATACCGCATTGGGTCCCGAAGAGCAACCCATATCTGCTATTTTTAGGCACTCTTCTGCCATGTTTTTTTTTCCACATATTTGTGCTATTCTTTGTTCTATTGTCCATTATTTTGATGGGGCCAAAGTTTCACCATTCTTTGGCTTTAGAGTATAATGGACTAAAGCAAAATGATTCATTAAACTGTCTGAGCTTCTTTATATTGTGATGTCACGGATAGCTGTTTGCAACTCCACTTCAGGGTCAATAGGAAACAACCTCTTTGTAATTATAGGGGTAAGGTTGCGTACACCCGACCCCCCTTTCTCCCGTTTGTGCGGGAGCCGTTGGGGTAATGTTGTTGTTGTGCTATTCTTTGTTCTAAGATTGGTCTGGCTCTTAAAATTACACTTTGCTGCATGCAGTAGAGAAATCAATTAAGTTTGAAAAAATGAAAATTTATTTATATAAAGAAAAATATAAAAGAATTAGGAAAGTAATGTTTTGAACTTGAAAATTTGAGTTCTTGTAGTAGCAGTGGTATCTCCATCTCCTTTATTCATGTGCAGGATTTGTGCAACTTCCATTATTACACTGCTTTGAGCTACAACTAATTAAGACAATTCTAATTCAGTTGAGTTGAAGTGCTACTCTGATAATTCATTTATATTAGCTAAATAATTTTTATTTCTTTAATTAATGAATTGCTTGATACAAGGTTTTAATTTATATTAGCTAAATAATTTTCTTTTCTTTAATTAATGAATTGCTTGATAATTTTCTTTTCTTTATAATATGATTCATGGTTTTAATATTTTTTTAGTATGATGTGATGTGTCGTTCTTTGGGGTTGTTGAGAGTTAATGTTAAATTAGTTTATAAATTATTGGGTTTTAGTATGATTTTTTTTGATGCACCATTAAGCTAGTGAATTAAGACAGGAATTTAAAATTTGGACACAACAGGTTTATTAGTTTAAATTGTTGTCACCTTTCACGCTGTTCTCTTAATTTTTGATATAAGCTAATTTTTTCTCTCTTCGTCATTTCATTTCTAGTGATTTTTAGTTTTTCTATCTTACAGATGCGGCATGTGTTGAAATTTAAATGATATACATGAAAAATAACACTAATCCGAAGACATCTGATTTTGTTCTCAGTTCGGGGACAAAAGATTTTATGAAACCAGGAGACACATAACGTGTTAACAATGACTTGGTTAAATTGATCAATTATGACTTTATCATAGGCCTAATACATCTCCAACCCCCTGAACTTGTGCCTAATAGCCCATCGTCCTCCTGAACTTTCGAAAGGTCCTCTCACCCCCCTAAACTTGTCTAAAGTGCAACACATAACTCCTTAGTGCTGACGTGACGGAGGATGTGGCAACAATAGAAAAGTCAAGCGATTGATTCAAATAAAAAAAGAATAATAGTAAAAAAATCTTTCTCCAACTATATCTCTTTCGTTATCTCTTCCTACTTTCATCTCTGTGAATTTCTAACTTCACACAACCAAATCAAACATGGAATCTTGTAAATATGGTTCTTTCTGACAACAAATCGATTCAAGAACAGAGAAGAAATAGAAGAAAGGAGCTTTATTGATCTATAGAATCAAAGAAGAAGAATCACAGGACTTTGGGACTTACAAGTTTATATAACCGTTCTAATTAGGGGAAATAGTAAAAGACTAAAAAGCCCTTAAAGCCTAACGGCTATACTAACTACTTTTAACTAATAATGAACCAATTATATTTGACATATAATCTCTACATCCCCTGCAAAATAAACATTCCTGAATGTTTATCTTGAAAAATAGACTAACCGTTCATTGCAAACTTATCATCTTTAAATTCTCAACTTGTCTCTTGAAAGAGGGTGAGCGCGGTGCCTTTGTAAATACATCTGCGATTTGATCATGACTAGAAATTGCCATTAGATGAACAAGCCATGTTTGAACTTCATCTCTGATAAAGTGACAGTCAATATCAAGGTGTTTAGTGCGCACATGAAACACATTGTTGTTTGCTATATGCATGGCTGATACATTATCATAGAATAGCAATGATAGAGGTCTAAGTTGAATGTTCAAGTTCCTTAAAATGTAATGAATCTATTGTAGTTTAGCTATTATAGTTGCCATAGCTCTATACTCTGCTTCTGTTGAGCCTCTTGAAACAGTATTATGCTTTTTTGATTTCCAAGATATCAAAGAACTTCCCATAAACGCACAGTAGCCTGTAGTAGATTTTCTAGTTTCCTTACAATTCCCCGATTTAGAGTCAGTGTATGGTTTTAGTTGAACATCTTTGTTTGCTAAGTAAAAGATTCCTTGACTTAGATTCCCTTTTAGATATCTTAAGATTCTGTGTGCTGCTGCCAAGTGCCCTTCATGTGGTGTTTCAAGGTTTTGAGAGAGTTGCTATACTGCAAAGGCAATGTCTGGCCTGGTGTTGGTTAGGTGAAGTAGCTTGTCAATTAACTTTCTGTAGAAGGTTTTGTCTTCTAATTACTTGCATTGACTATAGTCGTTTTCATCCATAGCAATAGGTGTGGGACAAGGCTTACTTTCTGCAAAACCATACTCAGCAAGAAGATCAAGTGTGTTTCCTTTGATTGATATGTATTCCTGTTTTATTTCTAGAAACTTCTAGTCCTAAAATAAATTTAAGCTTGCCAAGGTCTTTTATACTGAAACTGTCATTTAGGTATTTTTTTATATCATTTATTTCATCTGGAGAATCACTAGCAAGGATTATATCATCAATATAAACTGCTAAAGCAATGAAATAATTTTTACAATCTTTGATGAAAAGGGAAGGATTTGCAAGAGGCTATGAAAAACCTTTATTTATAAGTGCAGTTGTCAATTTTGAGTTCCATTGCCTGCTGGCTTGTTTCATTCCATAAAGAGATTTCAGCAATCTACCAACGGCGTTAGGAAAATTTGATTTGACACCTTGTGATAGCTTCATGTAAATTTCTTCATTTAATTCCCCATGTAAGAAAGCATTGTTTATGTCCAATTGCTCCAAATTCCATCCCTATTTTGCTGCAAGTACTAACAGAATTCTCACAGTAGTTATTTTAGCCATAGGGGAAAAAGTTTCAAGATAGTCTATGCCATGTAGTTGAGTATATCCTTTAGCCACTAACCTGGCTTTATACCTTTCTATAGAGCCATCACTTTTTCTCTTGACTTTGTAAACCCATTTACATCCAATTGGAACCTTTCCTTCAGGTAAAGTCTCAATAGTCGAGGTCTTATTACCATTTAAGGCTTCTATTTCATTATTCATTGCATCTTGCCAATTTTTTGATTTAGATGCTTCAGTATACGACTTAGGTTCTTGATCAGCAGATATAGAAATAGAAAAAACTCTATGTTCTTGAGATTGTTTTGTTAGGAACTGACAGTCAAATTGAACATGCATAAGAGGCATGACGGAAATTCAAAATTTTGTACCTGTCCCAGGAACTCCTATTAGTTGCATATAAATTAAATAAAGCCTTAACTAAATAATTCTCTACCTAGGTTAGCATGCTAAAGGACTAGGCATACCATAATTCCAAATTATATCCTAGCATATTTATTTTATACTAAGCATGTTATAACTCTAAGTTATAACCTAAGCATAAAATAAACTAAGCATGCAAAAATAACCTAAGCACAATTATTAAGTCTAAAAACACTTAAAGAACAAGACTTAATAATTAAAAGAGAAAGAAAAAGAACTTACCAGTTGAAGCGTGCTTTTGCAGGACCTTCTTGCACAAGCCTCCAATCGTAGGATAGCCTCTATCAGTATCCACACGAACCCCACCAACCAAAACCTCCCCAGGAGGAAGAACTAAGAAGCCTCGAGTAGTTGCTAGACCACTCTAGAAGCCTCACCCAAAAATATAAACTAGCGGTGCCCGAATAAATTCAAGCTCCACAAAAATAACTTGCTCAAGTACCCGAGAGATTAATTATCTCGCTTAGGATTTATGCTTTGAGCTTGGTACATTTTGAAAGGAGAAGGGACAACCTATATATAGGCTTGGGGAGCAAAAATTTGCTCCCCATTAACGATGTGGGATGGGAGTAAAACTCCCATCCCACACACCTACCACATGCACGTGCTGCATGTGGTATTCATGGGCTGCCTTTGTGCAGCCCACGAATATGGGCCACCACGAACACTGCCCAGTAGTGTTCGCGCACCTTTCGGTGTATTTCGCGCAACCGAACATTGTACAAAATATTTTATACTTTTCGGTTTTAACTCGCCAATGTAAAATCCCCTTTAAATCCTTTCAAATAAATATTTATTTTTGACTCTAATAAATTAGTTATCAGTCAAAATAAATTTCTTGGTCCAACCAAAATTGATCTAATCAATTATAATTTATTTATGACTCTAATTAATTAGTTACCGGTCAAAATAAATTCCTTGGTCTATCGAAAATTGATTTAATCAATTTTAACCAATCAAATAATAATCCAATTATTATTTATGTTATATTCTTGTAATAGAATAAATCTATTAGTTCTTTACTTAGTCCGATGAAGGTCCAATGTGTGTGACCTTATAGGATCCCGAAGTATTGAGCTGTTAAGGCTTAACCAACCCTTGTTCTAATGGAACCATTGGCTCGATGCTCTAGATCGTAAATAGAACTCGATTACCTTAAACGACTGTAGTACGCCTCTAGCAAGGGTCTACCATCCCCCATTACTCGGAACGTCATTTATGCTTATGACTTAATCCCGGTTAATGCAATAGTTATCCAGTACAATAAATTCCTTCCATTCTTTAATATTAGTACCATCTGATTTATTGGGTTTGGTTAAAGTGTTAACCCACTAATAGCAAGGTTGCTCCAAGCTACCCCAGTTATTTACTTGTTACCGAAGTATATTGCCTTTTACCATAGTGTGTTTGACTAGAAACCATTTCTATCAAATACATACTCTGATCAGAGGTTTATGGCAATCATCACTTTAACAAGTGGCCAGGTACAACTCCTTAATATATCAGGAGCGATGGATTCTTTCTGACTACTCAGCCTACCAACGTGTTGTTATCACTATACCCGTAATCACCCGTAGCACCCTAAATTAATGAGTGCATAGCAATGACCCAAAGTATAGCAATAGTACCACACAAGGCAACTAGCATCTCAAGTATGAGGACATTCACAAAGCTTATTGCATGAAGATAAACACTAACACATTGATATTTATACCAAGTGTTTATCTTACTGCGGTCTCCAATATATCTCCCAGATATATCCATGTGTCAAGCTTAAGGCACCACCTTCAGTCTTTAGGAGATTAACTACTTGGACCCTTTCCAAGAAAGTTGACCACATGCTAGTCTTTCCGTTTCATCAATATCCTTTCTTGATGACACTGTGACTAGGGATAGTTTAGACATAATCATAATTGCATATGAAGTAGGTTCCACCAAATATAGTCCAACTATAATTTCTCTGACTTCATGCTATGATATGTCAAGGACTTTTGTATACATACATCAATGAATATATTTTAACCAGCTATAATATATATGTATAAAAATACATTGATATAAATAAAAGAATAAATGCCTTTATTGATTAAATAAATTATTCGTACTATTACATAATTAAGATATATCGCCCTAATTGCCTTAAGGGCATACATCGTATCCAACATGTCTATCATAAGAAAGGACAGATGAAATAGGATACAGTTTACCTTTTTCAAGCTCAATATTGTCGTCCGTTTTGGATTGTAAGAGGTTGCAGTGATTCCTCAGGTAAGCAGGTTGATTGTGCTTTCTCATGGATCTACCAGTGTTTGACTTATTGCCCTCTGTATTGTGCATGTCAATGTCAATGTTTCCCTCTTCATTGTCTATAGTGCCCTGTTCATTAGTCTTAATATATGGAAATATGTGCTCATGAAATTTAACATTTCTAGATGTAACTATTTTGTGTGAATAAAGACTATAGATTCTATGACCTTTAGTTCCAGTTTCAAAACCAATGAAAATACCTTTTTCTGCTCTATTGTCAAGTATAGTTCTATTTCTAGTAAGAGTGCTAACAAAACATAGAAAACCAAATGACTTTAGAGCATTATAATCAGGTTTTTTCCATAAAGTTTTTCAAAGGGACTAATGTTATTGAGTAAGGGAGTAGGTAATGACCCTCAAAATAATTCCAAAAGGCAGAAGGTAAGTTACTCTGAATTTTCATACTCTTAGCAACATTCATAATATGATGATGCTTCCACTTTCTACAATTCCATTCTATTGTGGTGTTTCCACATAAGAAATCTGATGCAAGATACCATTTTTAGCATAAAAATCAAGTAAGCTAAATTCAGGACCATTGTCTGATCTAATGACCTTTATAGTCCTGTTAAACTGATTTCTTACTATAGCATAGAAATTCTGAATTACCTCAGATGCTTGCCCTTTGTTCTTAATCATCATAGTCCAAGTAAATCTTATACAGTCGTCAATAATAGTTACAAAATATCTACATCCATTCAAGGACAAGACTGTTGGACCCCATATATCAACATGAATAATGTCAAAGGCATGTAAAGAAACAATTGTGGAATTATCAGAAGAAAGTCTCTTTTGTTTAGATTTTGGACAAATTTCACATACAAAATCTGTGGATATATAGATGTTAGGAAACTTTTATTTAAAATTGCTAACCTAGTATCAGGTAAGTGCCCTAGTTTATAATCCCAAAGGTCACTCTTATTACAAGCAATATTGAAACCAAACTGTAAACTGTGTACATGAAATTCAATCATATTCAGATGATATAGGCCATTGGAAACTTCAGCTGAACCAATCTTCCTCTTAGACAGCACATCCTATATAAGACAATGATTTGAAGAAAAAACTATTTCACAATGCAGGGATGCAGCTAACTTTGTAATAGACAAAAGATTGTAATGAAATGTTGGAACAAGTAGCACATCATACAATATAAAATCATTGCTAAGGTAAACATCTCGCATATGAGTGGCAACAAGTCTTATATTATTTGGAAGCAAAACATGCGAGTTAGTTATAGGTCTAATGTTAACAAAACAAGCCATAGATCCGGCAATGTGATTAATAGCGCAAGTATCTATTATCCAATAATTTTTAGATAAGATAGAAACCGTACCTGAAGAAACAGAGTTACCATAATCCAGGTTTTGAACATTTAGAGAGATGACTCTACTTGAATCAGCAACTGAGTTATTTTTTAAGAAGGCCATGTGTGTCTGCATATTCTGTTGAGTTTGAGCCTGTATTATCTATGTTATTTGTGCTAATTATTTGGGGGTGTTGAGTTGAGTAGTCTGTGATGGCTCATTGTCAATAAAATTCCCTTTTTTGAAAGAATCTTGATCTAGGTAAACTTGTTCCTCAACATCCTCAAACTTAGTGACAACATTTTCTTTGGAAAAACTTTGCTTTATATGGGGAGGGTACCCATTTTTCTTCCAGCAATTTATCACTGAATGACCTCCATTACAAAAAGAACATTGTATCTTTTTTCCCATGGGTTGCCTTTAAAAGTTGTTTTGAAAGTTTCCTTGATAGTAATTGTTGATGTTAGAATGCCCTTGATTATTAAACTATTGTTGTTGACTGGTTTCTCCACTATAGAAATTGCTACCAGTACCTTTGTAATGATTACCATTCCCAAAGTGACCACCATCTCTTCGAACAAAAGAGGCTAAATCAAGCTGTGCAATGTTTTCTTTATTTGTTACCACAAATTCCCTCTCAAATTGCAGAACCAAAGAGAATTCCTTATTCATTGTTGATAAAGGTTCTATGGCCATTATCCGTGCCTTTACCCCCCGAAAAAGAACCATTTAATCCTTTCAAGAAGCACATCACAAGATTTGATTCTTGACCCTTTCTAACTACTTCACCTACATTGTAAAAGCAGCCTTCACACACACAAGCTAGAATAGGACTTAGGCTAACATACTCATCCCAAAGAACTTGGAACGAGGCAAAGTAATATGTTATAGATCTAGAACCTTGAGCAACATTATAGATTTCACCTAATAAATATGCCATAAGGAACACATCTGATTGAGAAAACGGTTCTTTCAAGTTATCCCATAGTTTCTTGGCTGTATCAAATCCCATTGAAGTCTGTGCAACAGGAGTACTTAAAGACCTTATCAACGAATACCGGACCATGTTATTACACCTTCTCCAGGAACTAAACAATGGATCCCCTATGTTAGGTTTATCAATCGTACCATCTATGAACTCTAACTTTTTTGGGTAAATTTAAAAAACATACCATGTGGTTTTGGCTATTTTTGGAAAGAAGATCTAAAATTTTTCATTTCAAAATGAGGACTGTAGTTTCAAAAGTTAGCAAACAGATGACAAAATAAGATCCTCAATTTGAAATTATGTCACGAAAAAGGGTAATCATGTCCATTTTGAACTGAAATTTAGCAGACTGGTTATAAAAATACAACACATCTTAGTGATAAATGTTAAATTTTTTTGAGAAGTTAAAGTATTTTTTTTAATTAAAAGACGATAATAATTTTGAAAAATCATAAGAAATGAAAAAAACTCCAAAATTTATTCAAATATTGATATATAATTCATAAGTAATATGGTTAAATTATTGGAATGTTGAATTAAATAAAATACCATTTGTAACATTAAAAAAAGAGATATTTTATAAATTTTTTCCTTTGTTTGGTAACTTTTAAAACCATAGTTCTCATTTCGAAAATAAAAGTTTTATGATCCTCTTTTTAAAAATAGCCAAAACCACATGGTATGTTTTTGAAATTTACCATTTTTTTTGACATTAATGCCATCTTCATAGACCTAGCCCATGAATGATTCGATCTATCCAAAAGTGGAGTAACAAGTACCAATAAAGGATTCTCACCTGACTATTATCGTTTATTCTTTGCTGATTTCTGCCAGCCATTGTGATCGAACCAAACAAAACCCCAAGAATTTCAATGATAAACCAATCAAAAAAGCTCTGCTTCCGGCGAAAGAAGTGTTGGATATGATGTATGCCCTTAAGGCAATTAGGGCGATATATCTTAATTATGTAATAGTATGAATAATTTGTTAAATCAATAAAGGCACTTAATCTTTTGTTTATATCAATATGCTTGTATATATATATAAGCTGGTTAAATATATATTCATTGATGTATGCAAAAGTCCTTGACATATCATAGCATGAAGCAGAGAAATTATAGTTAGACTATATTTAGTGGAACCTGCTTCATGTGCAATTATGATTATGTCTAAACTATCCCTAGTCATAATTTCATCAAGAAAGGATATTGATGAAACGGAAAGACTGGTGGTGCCTTAAGTTTGATACATGGATATATTTGGGAGATATATTGTAGACCGCAGCAAGATAAACACTTGGTATATATATCAATGTGTTAGTGTTTATCTTCATGTAATAAGCTTTGTGAATGTCATCATACTGGAGATGTTAGCGACCTTGTGTGGTACTATTGCTATACTTTGGGTCATTACTAAGCACTCATTAATTTAGGGTGCTACGGGTGATTATGGGTATAGTGACGACATCACGTTGGTAGGCTGAGTAGTCGGAAAGAATCCATCGCTCTAGATATATTAAGGAGTTGTACCTGACCACTTATTGAAGTATTGATTGCCATAAACCTCTGATCAGAGTATGTGTTTGATAGAAATGGTTTGTAGTCAAACACACTATGGTAAAAGGCAATATACTTCGGTAACAAGTAAATAATTGGGATAGCTTGGAGCAACCTCGCTATTGGTGGGTTAACACTTTAACCGAATCTAATAAACCAGATGGTACTAATATTAAAGAATGGAAGGAATTTATTGCACTAGATAACTATTGCATTAACTGGGATTAAGTCATAAGCATAAATGACGTTCCGAGTAATGGGGGATGGTAGACCCTTGCTAGAGGCGTACTACAGTCGTTTAAGGTAATCGAGTTCTATTCACGGTCTAAAGCATCGAGCCAATGGTTCCATTTGAACAAGGGTTGGTTAAGCCTTAACGGCTCAATACTTCGGGATCCTATAAAGTCACACACATTGGACCTTCATCGGACTGAGTAAAGAACTAATAGATTTATTCTATTACGAAAATATAACATAAATAATAATTGGATTATTATTTGACTGGTTAAAATTGATTCGATCAATTTTGGATAGACCAAGGAATTTATTTTGACCGGTAACTAATTAATTAGAGTCATAAATAAATTATAATTGATTAGATCAATTTTAGTTGGACCAAGAAATTTATTTTGATAGGTAACTAATTTATTAGAGTCAAAAATAAATATTTATTTGAAAGGATTTAAAGGAGATTTTGTATTGGCGTGTTAAAACCGAAAAATATGAAATATTTTGTACAAAGTTCGGTTGCATGGAGTGTTCGCGGCAGCCCATGCTCACGGGCTGTACAAAGGCAGCCCATGTTCATGGGCTGCACAAGGCAAGCCCACACATGTAGCGGGCATGCTGCATGTGAATAATAATACATGTGGGATGTGAGTTTTTCTCCCATCCCACATTGCTGATGGGAAGCAAAATTTTTCTCCCTAAGCCTATAAATAGGTTGTCCCCTTTCCTTTCAAAATGAACTAAGCTCAAAGCATAAATCCTAAGCGAGATAATTAATCTCTCGGGTAGTTGAGCAAGTTATTTTTATGGAGCCTGAATTTATTTGGGCACCGCTAGTTTGTATTTTTGGGTGAGGCTTCTAGAGCGGTCTAGCAACTACTCGAGGCTTCTTAATTCTTCCTCCTAGGGAGGTTTTGGTTGGTGGGGTTCGTGTGGATACTGATAGAGGCTATCCTACGATTAGAGGCTTGTGCAAGAAGGTCCTGCAAAAGCACGCTTTAACTGGTAAGTTCTTTTTCTTTCTCTTTTAATTATTAAGTCTTTTTCTTTAAGTGTTTTTAGACTTAATAATTATGCTTAGGTTATTTTTGCATGCTTAGTTTATTTTATGCTTAGGTTATAACTTAGAGTTATAACATGCTTTGTATAAAATAAATATGCTAGGATTTAATTTGGAATTATGGTATGCCTAGTCCTTTAGGAGGCTAACCTAGGTAGAGAATTATTTAGTTAAGGCTTTATTTAATTTATATGCAACTAATAGGAGTTCTTGGGGACATGGACAAAATTTTGAATTTCCGTCATGCCTCTTATGCATTTTCAATTTGACTGTTAGTTCCCAACAGTGGTATCAGAGCCTGCCTATTTAGTGCATAATTAAGTTAGAACCAAACTAAATATTATTTTCTAAACGAAATGATTTGTTTATATAATTATTTGGAACAATATATATAAACTTATGTCTTTTATTTCAAGGTTAGAAAATGGTTATGAATAATTTTGAATAAGCTTGCTCAACTTATTCAAATTATACAAGTGTCAATAATTTATTTAAATTACATGGGTTATAGATGCTCCCAATTTACATGAATTGGAAGAACGAAATTTATTAGTTCAAGAGAATCCATTGGTCTTCAAGTTTGTGCCCGTATTTGTTTTGGCTAAGGATTGGACTTGGTGTCTACTCCTCATAGGGCACCTCTCCTACCTGGGAACCTATATCGGTGTAATTTGAATTGACCAACCGGGGGATTAATATGAACTAATTTATTTCTAGTATATAAGATGGTGCTTATATATGTTTCTATGACTAAGTAAAAAATTAAATTTATTGAATAAAAGCTTAAAGGAAATGCAATATAAATATAACAAATAAAAGTATTAATTATTTTTCATATAATCTAGGTTGATGGAATAATTATAATAAAGACTTGAACCCACCTAAGGTTAGACCTTATAAATTAATTCTAAAATTCACTAAATTAATACAAGTTATTATAATTTTGTCCATCTAATAAAATCCTAGATTGGGTGAGATGTTTAACACCAATAAAATCCCAAAGTAAATATATTAAGGCAAGTTGTAGTCTTCCTCACTCAAATTTATAATACGGTCTCTTTGGGCT
This sequence comes from Euphorbia pulcherrima, assembly GCA_947683365.1. Lineage (NCBI taxonomy): Eukaryota > Viridiplantae > Streptophyta > Magnoliopsida > Malpighiales > Euphorbiaceae > Euphorbia > Euphorbia pulcherrima. The sequence goes on along the minus strand of CANTUS010000001.1, from coordinate 76,583,397 downwards.
ATTAAAGTGCTACGCAAAACATTCCTTCTAGTCCATATTGATTGGTTGTAAAGTTTAAGTTAGGGTCTGCCTTAATAGAGCTGGGGTAGTCCACCATAAAATTGGGGGCTAGGCCCAGATCTGAGGCATATTCAAGAAGATGCTAATATAAGAGCACACGTCCCTTGGGATTAGGGAACTTGAATGAATTAGCAATTGCATGCGATGCAAATGGAATGGGTTTCAAACTATGACTTACTATTATGACTTGACTCATAAAATTGAGGGTTGTAATAGACTAGTTATAGATGCTACCTACTAGAAAATTTAGCTGGGCTAAAACTCACAAATTCAATAGAATGGGCTATTGTAAATTTCGAAGAAAATAGTAGGAAAATGTATTAAATTAAAAGTCCTCATATTAAATACATGTACTTAAACTAATATCTAAACAATTTTCTTTTCTTATATCTTAGGTTGAAAATGGCTTCCAATTTTAATCTCCGTATGTTACTTGACACCAAATTGAATAGATCGAACTTTTCTGATTGGTTTCGAGTAGTGAAAATAGTTCTCATATCTGAGGGAATTGCCTATGTCCTAAGTGAAATTTTCCTCATAGAACTTGATGTTGAGGATCATGTGGAATATGATGCCTGGTTAAAGCACAGGAAAGATCGTGAGACTGCCATGTGTATTATGTTGGGGTCCATGAATCCTGAGCTTCAAAAACAACATGAGAACATGCCCTTGGAGGATATGGTTCTCCATCTTGAAGAACTCTTTTCGGACAGGGAGAGGATAGAGAGGTATGAGACCTCCAAGCTCTTTTTTGGAACCAAGATGCAGGCTGGCACCTCTGCCTCTCAGCATGTACTGAAACTCTTGGGATACCTTGAGAAACTGAATCGATTGGGATTCGAGATGAATCATGACTTGAGCATTGACCTTGTGTTGATGTCCTTGACAGATAGTTACTTAGGCTTTGTGACTAACTATTACATGAACATGATTAAGTCTAGTATCCCTGAATTAATCAACATGCTAAAAATAGTAGAACCTCAGATAAAAAAGGATCAAAAACCTCTACTGTTGGTTGAAAAAGGCAAGGCTTCTAAAAAGAAGAAGTAGGCATTGGGTGCTAAGAAAAGAATCAGTAAGAAGAAGAATGAAAAGAAGGCATCTAAGTATGTTTGCTTCCAATGTTCCAATGTGGGAAACCGGGACATTGGAAGAGGGATTGGAAAGCTCCTGCTTCTGAGCATTTGAAGAAGAAGCCTACAGAGGCATCTACTTCAGGTATATTTGTAATTCAAAACTTTACTACTTTTTTGCGAGAATCCGCTTGGGTATTAGTTACTAGTTGTGGTTCTCATATCTGTACTTCTGTGCAGGGACTAAGGAACTGTTGAAAACTTGCAAAAGGGGAGATGGACCTACGCGTGGTAAATGGAGCTAGAGTTGCTGCATTAGCCGTAGGGAGCTTTAGTCTTGTTTTGGCAAGTGGACTTGTTTTAGTTTTGAATAATTGTTACTACATTTCAAGTGTTACTAAGAATATTGTATCTGTTGCGTGTTTAGCAGCAGAGGGATTTGAAATTTTATTTTCAAATAATAATTGTCAGATTCATTTGAATAATATTCTTTATGGTTATGGAATGTTAAAAGGTGGCATTTATATTCTTGATACTAAAACAGAAGTTTTCAATATAAACAATGTGAAGAAAGTTAAATTAGATAATGAGAATTCCTTCTACTTATAGCATTGTCGTTTAGGCCACATAAATAAAGATTGCTTAGGGGAAATACAGGATTTAGGGATTTATAAGTATTACAGGATTTAGGGATTTACAAGTATATATAATCGTTCTAATTAAGGGAAATAGTAAAAGGCCAAAAAGCCCTTAAAGCCTAACGGCTATATTAAATTACCATTAGCTAATAATGAACTAATTATATTTTACATATAATCTCTACACTTTCTATTCATAACGGGTTCCCTGCCATCTAATATCTTCTCATCGATGTCGGTTATGTACCGCAAGGTCGATAAACCTAGAAAATCATTGGTCGGAGATTCGGAGAAGAAGAGGGAAAGTCATTCGGAATTAATTCTTCATTCACCATTTCTCCATGCTTAATTCCTTTCTTTAATTTTGCAATTACAAGTAGTTTCATGCTTCTGTAATTTGAAAATGAGTAATTTGAGTTCTAAAGTAAATTTTTCATGAGAAAAAGGAATTGAGAATTGAAGGTCACGCGTGTGAGAGAACACCTGTAATTAATAAGGAATTGAAATCTCCTAAATTGAATTGGGGATTTATTGATAATGCTAAATAAAAATTTACAGCAGCCAAATATTTGAAGCTTCAACCATTCATCTGTCTTATTTGAACATATGTTTATGCGGTCATTAAAATGAAAATTTACAATTTAAAATTGAAAATCCTCTATTAAAATTGCAATTCGGAACTAGATATTTAAGAAATTACAGTTAATAATGCTGATTATGAGGTTGAAGAGAAATCGTTGAAGAAGGTGAAGGTTTGAAGAGAGAGATGAGACAAAGTTAAAATTAATAAGAATGGTGAGTTGGAATTTTTAAAGTAGACATGGTAATTACTGTGTGTTTTAACTTTTCAAACTTATAAATGTTGGAAGAGTGTATTACACTCTCTATGTTGAGACTGGTTAAGTGAAGTTTATGGCGGGTTTAAAGATGCATTTCAAACAAGTTTAATGGGGTGAGAGGACCTTTTGAAAGTTCAGGAGCGAGGAGCTATTAGAAAGAAGTTCATAGGGCTAATAATGTATTAGACCATTATCATAATCAAAGAAAGTTAATTAAGCCACATTTTTCAATCGTATGAAATAGATTGCTAATGACATCGAATGTCGATAATTGATTGGTTACTCTTTTATCATCCTGGCCAATTATTTTGTTTCTTTTTATTTTATATTTGGTTTGGCAGCTTAAGTACGTCAGCGATGGTCAAATTGACCAATTATCATGATAAAAAATGTTAATTTTTGTTGTGAACAACAATTTGATTTAGAGTTGCATAATATAACTGATCATATTCCTATAATCTTTTTATCAAATAATTACATTCTATGATATCATAACCTAGCATCTATCCATGAGGGCTTAGGCCTAAAGTGTACAATATCATACCATGTGTGGAGATATGTGGTGTGTAAGCGATTCCACGTGCCATAACAATTGTTTGCGGATTGCCCCTTGCTCTTAACCCGATGTCAGGCCCATTTGTTTTTCAAGCCCAGTTTAGCTCCTCTTTTTGTATAAAAGCAGTATAATCTTAGCTCAGGGTTTATTTTCCATTTCTCTGTTTCTCTAGCGACCTTAAATCTTTTACTCTCTCGCTTGCCTGAGATTTTGCATGGCTGTGATTCATCCTTGATCTTCACTCCGATGCGTCTGATTTTAAGCGGTTACATCTCTCCATCTTTTTGCTATAAATAGATCTCTATTCACTGGTTTTATGTATGCTTGTATTTTGTGATTACTTTCTGGGTTTTGTGGTGTTCTCTTTCGAGATTTAAGAGTTTTTATTATCTTTTGATCTGTAGAATGATTTCCCTTTTGTGCCTTAAGAGCCACCAATAAATATTCTCTCCTTCTCCCGTGCATTGACATCACCCTTTCATCGAGGATTCCTCTTTACCGAGGATTCATGGAAGCACATAAAAAATCTCCGTGTGTTGTTTACATTTCCGCAAGTTCTTAAATGCTTTATTGTTTGAAATCTGAAAATTTGGTATTACAAGCATCACATGTGGTATTAAAGCATGTAGGTTCGATTTTTAGGGTTGCATGTTTCATTTATTTGATATACTGGTGTAGATCTGTTCTGTGTTCTTGCATACGCTTAATTTTAATCTCGTAAAATTTCTTCAGTTGATTTTTTCTTTCAGTAAATTTGTTTTTCAAAGGATTTAATTTCTTTTGATTTTTTCGATAATCTTTGCAATTTACTGAATTTTTTTTGTGTTTGGTTATCGCATACAATATATGGAAATGTCTTCTGCCATGTATATTGTTTACTTTGTCTTCTGAGATTTTATGTGCTTTGGTGACTTGACTATGAGATTTAGGGATTTCTATCTATTTCTGTTGTTTGTTTTGAAATTACCTGGAACAGCCCTTTTTCTTTCTCCGGCTAATTTCTGGTTATTTTTTCTTTCCGAGAAAATTTTATTTGGAAGAAAATGAAGGAAACTTCTTGGCTTCTCTTCTAATTGCTTCTCAAAGGTAACATCTGAAACTTCTAGTTCTGCAAAGAAAGGAATTGCTATCTTTGTAAGTTTCTTATTTTCCCCTTAATCTTGATATTATTAGTCACTGTTAAAGGAAGGTTTTCTTTAGAAAGAAGTTGCATCTCATTGAGGATTTCTTTTAATTTTTTTAGTATCGTTTGATTCCCTATGCATGCTTGTAACCTATACCCTGTAGTCTTTGCATGATTAGGAAGCCTACTGATGATATTAAATTGATTGTTATTGATATCTTTCAGTACCTCTTTGATAAATTTGATATTGTGTTTGAGAATCTTGATAGTTTACTTAAGAAATTTCCTGTTTGCTTTCTTCTTGATTGCCTTTGTGTCTTTCTGAGTTTATGTAGAGCTTCTTATAGGATCTCTCTTATCTTTGATTGTTTTAGGCTTTCTCTAGTACTCTATTTTCCTTTCTACCATTTGTTTATGTTTTTAGTCTTTTTCTTGTTGTTTAAAATGTCTATTGCTAAAGTGTGTTTAGATAAATTTGATGGAAAAGGCGACTATTTTATTCGGAAAAAAAAACTGAAAGCTGTTTTAAATCTAACTAAATCTCATAAGGCTTTGGATGGTAAGGAAAGCTTGCCTGCTTTTTTAATTGAATATGAGAAAGATGAAATTATGAACATGGCTTTTTCTACTATTGTTTTAAACCTAACTGACAACATTCTTAAGAGAGCTAGAGGCTATAATGATGCTGTTTCTCTAATGGCTAAACTTGATGAATAGTTTCTAACTTCAAACACTGCTACGGAATCTTATTTGAAGGAGCAATCGTTTGGCATTAGAATGAACTCTCAAAAGAATGTTGATGAAAACTATGATGAATTTCAAAAAATTATCATAGAATTTGATAGTGATGGAGTCAAAAATAAAGATAAAGACCAGACCATTCTTTTGTTAAATTCTTTACCTGATAAGTTTAAGACCTTAAAAGAAGCTCTAAAATATGATACGGAAAATTTAACTATAAATGATATAATATATGCCCTTAAAATGAAAGAACTTGAACTTAAAATGATAAATTTAAGAGTCAAGTTGATGAAGGTTTGTTTGTTAAGGGTAAGAAATCTGGTCTAAGTCTAACAAATCAAAAGGTAAGACCAATAAGCAAGAAACTAGTAATAATTCCACTAAAATAATGGCACTCAAAATGAACCTAGTAAACCTAGGAAAGAGTAAATTTATTTCTACTGTAATAAGAAATGTCACACTAAAAGGTTTTGTAGAATCTGATTAAGTGGTTTACCTCCTCCCACAGACAATGAAATAATGGATCTAATAATAATGTTGCTGAAGTTAATGATATAAAAGCTCTAACTATTGGCCAGTCTAGAGACCTTGAGTCTTGGATTTTGAATGTACCTTTCACATGACATCCACAAAGGAGTGGTTCATCAAATATCAATATATAAATAAAGGTAAGGTACTGATAAGCAATGATTCAACCTGTGATGTCATGAGAATTGGTAAAATCCAATTAATTGATCATAATGGAAAACTTATATATCTAACTAAAGTGAGACATGTACCTAATACTAAAAGGAATCAAATTCTCTTAGTCACTTAGGTAAAAAGGGATTTGAATTTAAAGCTCACGGTGGAGTTCTTAATGTCATTAAAAATTCAAGACGTTTAATAAGAGAAGAATTATTTGGTGGTTTGTATTACTTTGATGGGTCTGTTTGTGTTGGTTCTGCTGATGTGTGTCTAATTTTGATAAGTCTGTTCTCTGGCATAAGTACATCAAGACTCAAGTCATTATATCTGGACAACTAAGTTCTCATCAAGTCCAAAACAAGTTTTCAAGTGAGGACTATTACCTAAGCATAAGTGGATTAGCATCCGGTTAGAGTTTGAAAAGGAAACAAACTGCTAACTCTTCTATAACATCATCCGGAAGACAGACTGATTGAACCTACATCTGGATTGGATAAATATGAAGATATCCAAAAGATTCCGTTGAAGACAGAGGGAACAATTTTAAAATAATTCCCTTCCCTCCATTTGGTCTTAGCTGTCATCAAGTATCCCTTCTCGAGAAAAGGACAAGAAGCTGACAGTAGAAAGAGAAAAAGGTAACAACCTTTTTAACCTAGACCAATGAGAATGACACGGGGAGCACACAGATTGGACCACTGGGTGCATCACAAAAAGCCAAGGAAAACGATCACTGACAACTTTTTACCTTCAATCCCTAGGATTCAAACGGATCAAAATTGGGTCTAATGGATTAATCAACAGCTTTGGAAGTACCATATTAAACCTAATCAAGGGTGAATTTAATGCAAGCCCAACAACCCACAATGACTACATTTATGATAGAAGCCTATAAAAGGGAAGCTTCACCAATTGAGAAGGTTGGCTGTTTGATTTACAAAAGCAAGTAACAAAGCACAAGCATTCAATTAGTTTACAAACCCTCCAAGAATTAATCAATTCCAAATCATTGTAAGGATTCCTAAGTGAGTTATAAACTTAAGGAAATCCAAAACCAAAACCTTTATGAAAACAAGAGTGTAAGGATCTCCAACTTGGGTGAGTTGTGAGATTGGGATATAACTTAAAGTTAGCGCTTTGAGTGGGAACTCCCTGTAGAACTCAGCTTAGATTCGGGGTAGAAGTCTAAGTGGTATATCCTACTAAATACTAAAGGACTCAGCTAGGAGTTGGTGCTTTTAGTAGTATATCCTACATCCGGAAGGGGTTACCATCCGGAGACAAGTTGTAAGGCTTGATTCCTGCTAGTTAGAAAGGAATCCACTAGTGGAAAAGCTCAGAGGAAGTAAATTCTAGGGATGGAGTAGGCGGTGCCGAACCAGAATAAAATCCTTTGAGTTTGATTTCCTTAACTCTTTATTTACTGCATTATATTGTCATAACTGCATCATCCGGATCTATCGTCCGGATCATAATCATACATGCTACACTAAGACTTTTAAAGTCTGTTTTCACCCCCCTGTATCCTTATAAAGTCCCTCATAGGGACCAACACTGGAGTCAAAATTAAAGATAAAGACCAGACCATTCTTTTGTTAAATTCTTTACCTGATAAGTTTGAGACCTTAAAAGAAGCTCTAAAATATGATAGGGAAAGTTTAACTATAAATGATATAATATCTGCCCTTAAAATGAAAGAACTTGAACTTAAAAATGATAAATCTAATAGTCAAGTTGGTGAAAGTTTGTTCGTTAAGGGTAATAAATCTGGTAAGTCTAAGTCTAACAAATCAAAAGGTAATACCAATCAGCAAGAAACTGGTAATAATTCCACTAAAATAGTGGCACTCAAAATGAACCTAGTAAACCTAGGCAAGAGTAAATTTATTTCTACTGTAATAAGAAATGTCACACTAAAAGGTTTTGTAGAATCTGATTAAGTGGTTTACCTCCTCCCACAGACAATGAAATAATGGATCTAATAATAATGTTGCTGAAGTTAATGATATAGAAGCTCTAACTATTGGCCAGTCTAGAGACCTTGAGTCTTGGATTTTGAATGTACCTTTCACATGACATCCAGAAAGGAGTGGTTCATCAAATATCAATATATAAATAAAGGTAAGGTACTGATAAGCAATGATTCAACCTGTGATGTCATGAGAATTGGTAAAATCCAATTAATTGATCATAATGGAAAACTTATATATCTAACTAAAGTGAGACATGTACCTAATACTAAAAGGAATCAAATTCTCTTAGTCACTTAGGTAAAAAGGGATTTGAATTTAAAGCTCACGGTGGAGTTCTTAATGTCATTAAAAATTCAAGATGTTTAATAAGAGAAGAATTATTTGGTGGTTTGTATTACTTTGATGGGTCTGTTTGTGTTGGTTCTGCTGATGTGTGTCTAATTTTGATAAGTCTGTTCTCTGGCATAAGTACATCAAGACTCAAGTCATTATATCCGGACAACTAAGTTCTCATCAAGTCCAAAACAAGTTTTCAAGTGAGGACTATTACATAAGCATAAGTGGATTAGCATCCGGTTAGAGTTTGAAAAGGAAACAAACTGCTAACTCTTCTATAACATCATCCGGAAGACAGACTGATTGAACCTAAATCTGGATTGGATAAATATGAAGATATCCAAAAGATTCCGTTGAAGACAGAGGGAACAATTTTAAAATAATTCCCTTCCCTCCATTTGGTCTTAGCTATCATCAAATATCCCTTCTCGAGAAAAGGATAAGAAGCTGACAGTAGAAAGAGAAAAAGGTAACAACCTTTTTAACCTAGACCAATGAGAATGACACGTGGAGCACACAGATTGGACCACTGGCTAAAAGTTGGTGCATCATAAAAAGTCAAGGAAAACGATCACTGACAACTTTTTACCTTCAATCCCTAGGATTCAAACGGATCAAAATTGAGTCTAATGGATTAATCAACAGCTTTGGAAGTACCATATTAAACCTAATCAAGGGTGAATTTAATGCAAGCCCAACAACCCACAACGACTACATTTATGATAGAAGCCTATAAAAGGGAAGCTTCACCAATTGAGAAGGTTGGCTGTTTGATTTACAAAAGCAAGTAACAAAGCACAAGCATTCAATTAGTTTACAATCCCTCCAAGAATTAATCAATTCCAAATCATTGTAAGGATTCCTAAGTGAGTTATAAACTTAAGGAAATCCAAAACCAAAACCTTTATGAAAACAAGAGTGTAAGGATCTCCAACTTGGGTGAGTTGTGAGATTGGGATACAACTTAAAGTTAGCGCTTTGAGTGGGAACTCCCTGTAGAACTCAGCTTAGATTCGGGGTAGAAGTCTAAGTGGTATATCCTACTAAATACTAAAGGACTCAGCTAGGAGTTGGTGCTTTTAGTAGTATATCCTACATCCGGAAGGGGTTACCATCCGGAGACAAGTTGTAAGGCTTGATTCCTGCTAGTTAGAAATGAATCCACTAGTGGAAAAGCTCAGAGGAAGGAAATTCTAGGGATGGAGTAGGCGGTGCCGAACCAGAATAAAATCCTTTGAGTTTGATTTCCTTAACTCTTTATTTACTGCATTATATTGTCATAACTGCATCATCCGGATCTATCATCCGGATCATAATCATACATGCTACACTAAGACTTTTAAAGTCTGTTTTCACCCCCCTGTATCCTTATAAAGTCCCTCATGGGGACCAACACTGGAGTCAAAATTAAAGATAAAGACCAGACCATTCTTTTGTTAAATTCTTTACCTGATAAGTTTGAGACCTTAAAAGAAGCTCTAAAATATGATAGGGAAAGTTTAACTATAAATGATATAATATCTGCCCTTAAAATGAAAGAACTTAAACTTAAAAATGATAAATCTAAGAGTCAAGTTGGTGAAAGTTTGTTCGTTAAGGGTAAGAAATCTGGTAAGTCTAAGTCTAACAAATCAGAAGGTAATACCAATCAGCAAGAAACTGGTACTAATTCCACTAAAATAGTGGCACTCAAAATGAACCTAGTAAACCTAGGCAAGAGTAAATTTATTTCTACTATAATAAGAAATGTCACACTAAAAGTTTTTATAGAATCTGATTAAGTAGTTTACCTCCTCCCACGGACAATAAAAATAATGGATCTAATAATAATGTTGCTGAAGTTAATGGTATAGAAGCTCTAACTATTGGCCAGTTTAAAGACCTTGAGTCTTGGATTTTGGATGTACCTTTCACATGACATCTAGAAAGGAGTGGTTCATTGAATATCAATATATAAATGAAGGTAAGTAACTAATAAGCAATGATTCAACCTGTGATGTCTTGAGAATTGGTAAAATCAAATTAATTGATCATAATGGAAAACCTATATATCTAATTGAAGTGAGGCATGTACCTAATATTAAAAGGAATCAAATTCTCTCAGTCACTTATATAAAAAGGGTTTTGAATTTAAAGCTCACAGTGGAGTTCTTAATGTCATTAAAAATTCAAGATGTTTAATAAGAGACGAATTATTTGGTGGTTTGTATTACTTTGATGGGTCAGTTTGTGTTGGTTCTGCTAATGTGGTGTCTAATTTTGATAAGTCTGTTTTCTGGCATATGTACATCAAGACTCAAGTCATTATATCCGGACAACCAAGTTCTCATCAAGTCCAAAACAAGTTTTCAAGTGAGGACTATTACCTAAACATAAGTGGATTAGCATCCAGTTAGAGTTTGAAAAGGAAACAAACTGCTAACTCTTCTATAACAGCATCCGAAAGACAGATTGATTGAAGCTACATCTGGATTGGATATATCTGAAGATATTAGAAAGATTCCATTCAAGATAGAGGGAACGATTTCAAAATAATTCCCTTCCCTCCATTTTGTCTTAGCTGTCATCAAATATCCCTTCTCGAGAAAAGGATAAAAAGCTGATAGTAGAAAGAGAAAAAGGTAACAACCTTTTTAACTTAGACCAATGAGAATGGTGCGTGGAGCACATGGATTGGACCACTGGCTAAAAGTTGGTGCATCACAAAAAGCCAAGGAAAACGATAACTGACAACTTTTTAGCCTCAATCCTTAGGATTCAAACGGGTTAAAATTGAGTCTAACGGATTAATCAACTGCTCCGGAAGCATCACATTCAACCTAATCAAGAGTGAAGATTTAATGCAAGCCCAACAACCCACAATGGCTACATTTATGATAGAAGCCTATAAAAGGGAAGCTTCACCAATTGAGAAGGTTGCCTATTTGATTTACAAAAGCAAGTAACAAAGCACAAGCATTCAATCAGTTTACAACCCCTCCAAGAATCAATCAATTCTAAATCATTGTAAGGATTCCTAAGTGAGTTACAAACTTAAGGAAATCCAAAACCAAAACCTTTGTGAAAACAAGAGTGTAGGATCTCCAACTTGGGTGAGTTGTGAGATAGGGATACAACTTAAAGTTAGTGCTTTGAGTGGGAACTCCCTGTAGGACTCAGCTTATATTCAAAGTAGAAGTCTAAGTGGTATATCCTACTAAATACTAAAGGACTCAGCTAGGAGTTGGTGCTTTCAGTAGTATATCCTACATCTGGAAGGGGTTACCATCAGGAGACAAGTTGTAAGGCTTGATTCCTGCTAGTTGGAAAGGAATCCACTAGTGGAAAAGCTCAGAGGAAGGAAACTCCGGGGACTAGGGTTTGAACTAGGATAAAATCCTTTGTGTTTGATTTCCTTAACTCTTTATTTATTGCATTATATTGTCATAACTGCATCATCTGGATCTATCATCCGGATCATAATCAAACACGCTACACTAAGACATTTTAAAGTCTGTTTATTCCGTATAAAAGGGTCATTCACCCCCTCTGACCTTATAAAGGCCCTCACAGGGACCAACATTGGATTCAAAATTAAAGATAAAGACTAGACCATTCTTTTGTTAAATTCTTTACCTGATAAGTTTAAGACCTTAAAAGAAGCTCTAAAATATGATAGGGAAAATTTAACTGTAAATGATATAATATCTGCCCTTAAAATGAAAGAACTTGAACTTAAAAATGATAAATTGAAGAGTCAAGTTGGTGAAGGTTTATTTGTTAAGGGTAAGAAATCTGGTAAGTCTAAGTCTAATAAATCAAAAGGTAAGACCAATCAACAAGAAACTGGTAATAATTCCACTAACCTAGGCAAGAGTAAATTTGTTTCTACTATAATAAGGAATGTCACATTAAAAGGCTTTTTAGAATCTGATTAAATGGTTTACCTCCTCCCATAGAGAATAAAAATAATGGATCTAATAATAATGTTGCTGAAGTTAATGATATAGAAGCTCTAACTATTGGCCAGTCTAGAGACCTTGAGTCTTGGATTTTGGATGTACCTTTCACATGACATCTAGAAAGGAGTGGTTCATTGAATATCAATATATAAATGAAGGTAAGGTACTAATAAGCAATAATTCAACCTGTGATGTCCTGAGAATTGGTAAAATCAAATTAATTGATCATAATGGAAAACCTATATATCTAACTGAAGTGAGGCATGTACCTAATATTAAAAGGAATCAAATTCTCGCTGTCACTTACATAAAAAGGGATTTGAATTTAACGCTCACGGTGGAGTTCTTAATGTCATTAAAAATTCAAGATGTTTAATAAGAGACGAATTATTTGGTGGTTTGTATTACTTTGATGGGTCTGTTTGTGTTGGTTCTGCTGATGTGGTGTCTAATTTTGATAAGTCTGTTCTCTAGCATAAAAGGTTATGTCATGTGGGTCTTAAGGGTCTAAAATCCCTTAAGAACAATGTTTCTTTAAGTCTGCCAAATTCTATCAATTTTGATTTTTGTGAAACCTGTACTTTGGGCAAGGCCCATAAATAGAGTTTCACCTCTTCTCATAATAAGTCTAAGGCTTGCCTTGATTATGATCCATGGGGATCTCCATATGTTCCTTTGTCTCTTTCCAACTGTCAATATTTTTTGACTTTTATTGATGATTTTTCAAGAAAAATTTGGATATACTTTCTTAAAAACAAACCTGAAGTATTTCATAAATTTCTAGAATGGAAAGCTTTAGTTGAAAATCAAATTGGGTCTAGGATTAAAACTCTTAGAACTGATAATGGTCTAGAATTTATGAATACCGAATTTAATGAATATTGTGCTAAAAATGGAACATTAAGACATAGGATATGTGCCTATATGCCTCAGCAAAATGGTGTTGCTGAGAGGTACAATAGAACCATCCTTAACAAGGTTAGATGTCTATTGATTGAATCAGGCTTAAGCCATAAATTTTGGGCAGAAGTTGCAGCTACTGCTTGTTATCTCATTAATAGGACTCTTAGCTCAACCATTGAATTTAAATGTCCTAATGAGATTGGGTATAAAAAACCTGTGAATTGTAGTAACCTTAGAATCTTTAGTAGTATAGCCTATGTTCATAGTGTTGAGTCAAAACTTGACCCAAGAGCTAAGAAATGTATCTTTATAAGCTATCCTAATGGCATTAAAGGCTATAAACTTTGGTCTATCACTGAACATAAAGTGGTGGTAAGCAAAAATGTTGTCTTTAGTGAAATTTTTTTTATAAGGATCCTAATGAAAACTCTGACATAGTACAGCAGGATACTTCTCCCTTTGAGGTGGAGCTTACTAATTTTGAAAGCATAGTTAATGAGCCTAATGTTAACATTGAACCACCTCAAGAAGAAAATTAAGCTATTTTTAATGATAATCTTAACAATCAAATTGATAACATGAAGATTATACTACTGCTAATGATGAGTTTAATCACAATCATGATAATAATAATACATCTAGACCTAGAAGAGAATCTAGATTTCCTTCTAAGTTTAATGACTATGTGATCTATGATTGTAATTACTCTAACTTAGCTAATTTTACTATGCTTCATGCTGCGAGCCTATAGTCTGATGAACCTAAGTCTTATTTTAAAGCTAGAAATAGTAAAGATAGTAGTAAATGGTTGAGTGATATGAATGATGAAATGAAGTCTCTAGCTAAGAATAATACTTGAACCCTAGTACCCAAACCTGAAGCTAAAAGAGTTATAGGTTGTAAGTGGGTATTTAGGAAGAAACCTGCATTACCTGGTGTTGAATTCGAGAGATTTAAGGCCAGAGTTGTTGCTAAAGGATTCTCTTAGATTGAGGGAATTGACTATCAAGAAATATGATCTCCTATTGTTAAGCATGTTTCCATTACGCTAACTCTGTCTATGACTGCTCTGTTTGACTTGAAACTTGAAAAACTTAATGTGAAAGCTGCTTTTTTATAAGGCAATTTAGATGATGAATTGTATATGAATCAGCCTGAAGGTTTTATTGTTAAAGGTTCTAAAAGTCAAGTCTGTTTGCTTAAAAAATCCATGTATGGTTTTAAGAACTCCCCTAGGCAGAGGTATTTGAGATTTGACCAATACATGTTAAAACTCAACTTTCACAGAAGCAAATTTGATCCTTGTGTCTATTTTAATAAACTTTGAAATGGTCACTACATATATTTGCTCTTGTATGTTGATGATATGGTAATTGAATGTAAAGATAAGTTTGAAATTAACAATTTAAAGTCAAAACTTAAATCTGAATTTGAAATGAAGGATCTAGGACCTGCTAAAAGAATTCTAGGGATTGATATTTTTAGAGACAGAAGTAAAGGCATATTAACTTTGACTCAAAAAGATTATATTGATAAAGTCCTAAATAATTTGTAGTTAAATACTAATAAGCCTGTTAATACAACTATTGGCGCCCAATTTAAACTGTCTATGAGTCCAAAACCTTTAGATAAGAGTGAATCTGACTTTATGTCCAATGTCCCCTATCAAAATGTTGTTGGCTCATTCATGTGCTCTATGGTGTGCACTAGACCTGATATTGCCTATGGTGTGCGTCTTGTCAGTAGATTTATGAGTAATCCTTGTAAAATGCATTGGTCTGCTGTGAAATGGCTTGCTAGGTATCTTATAGGCAGTTCATCTATGTGTCTAGTTTACAAATCTGCCAAAAGTAATAGAATTAGTATCGAGGGATACTGTAATTCTAATTATGCTGCAGATCTTGATAGAAGAAGATCAATATCAGGTTACTGTTTTACTTTTGGTGGAAATTTAATTAGCTGGAAATCTTGCTTGCAACATGTGGTTGCCTTGTGCACTACAGAGGCTGAATACATTGCTTTAACAGAAGCAACTAAAGAGGCCCTATGGTTGAAAGGCATTACTTATGAACTGGGAATTTTACAGGATAATGTTAGTATAAGCTGTGATTCCTAATTTGCTATTCATCTTTGCAAAAATTCAGTTTATCATGAAAGAATGAAATATATTGACATTAAACTACATTTTGTAAGAGATATAGTTGCTGCTGGTATTGTTATTGTTGATAAAATTCATATAAGTGTTAATCCTGCAGATTTACTAACCCTGTTGAAAAATTTTATGTTGCCTTAAACAAATTAGGAGTTTTTTGCGCTTTGACTTTGTGGCAAAGCATGCCCCTAATGACTGATTTGGTGATTATCCATTGGAGAGGGATTGAAGAGGCTTTATTGGTGGCACAATGGCCAAAGGTGGAGATTGTTTGCGGATTACCCCTGTTCTCTTAACCCGATTTTAGGCCCATTTGTTTTTCAAGCCCAGTTTAGCTCCACTTTTCGTATAAAAGCTGTATAATCTTAGTTTAGGGTTTATTTTCCCTTTCTCTGTTTCTCTAGCCGCCTTAAATCTTTTACTCTCTCTCTCTCTCTTGCCTGAGATTTGGCATGGCTATGATTCATCCTTGATCTTCACTCCGACGTGTCTGATTTTAAGCAGTTACATCCCTCCATCTTTTTGCTATAAATAGATCTTTATTCACTGATTTTATGTATGCTTGTATTTTGTGATTACTTTCTGGGTTTTGTGGTTTTCTCTTTCGAGATTTAGGGTTCTTGCATTTTCATTATCTTGCGATTTCCCTTTTGTGCCTTAAGAGCCATCAATAAAGCTTCTCTCCTTCTCCCGTGCATTGACATCACCCTTTCACTAGGGATTCCGCTTTATCGAGGATTGATGGAAGCACGTAAAAAACCTTTGTCGGTTGTTTACGTTTTCGCAAGTTCTTAAATGCTTTATTGTTTGTTTAAAATCTGGAAATCTGGTATTATAAGCATCACAATCTTACTCTGGAGTTGAGTACAGATTAGAGAATCTTGATCTGAAAAATAAATATTGATAGGATGACAAATGGAACAAATGAAAATGCATGCTTTATTATATTATCTCATTTTTCTTTTCAATTTTTTGATAGAGGTTGGTTTCTCTCTTCTAATATTGTAAAAAATAACATAAGAGTCAAAAATAGGAGACAATAAATTTTTGATCTAGGTTTACTCATTTCTTTATCAAGAAAATGACCAACAAGTTTGTAAAACGTACCTTTTTCTATGCTACAAGCAGCCTTCAATGACAATCTATAGAGCGAATTGTCGAATATGGCATCACCAAAATGACTTCCTATCATCGACTCTGCAATAGCCCATACTAGTTTCGCTACATGCTTTCCTCGTTCCCCAAATTCTTTCTTCCCTTCTTCAAAACCAACATCTCATTTAATCTCGAATTCTTTGGCTTCTCTGATACTAAACGATCCATCGTTTTCTATCACTTTCAGTACTTCCTCTAAAGGAGGAGCATATATTGGAAAGTTGTACGAATCTAACGAAGATTGTTCAATTAGCCCCTGCATATGATTTGATGTACACTCAATTGCGTAATTTTTTTAATAAAAATAACATTATTAACTCAATAAAAGTAAATTTTAATAATTCAAACATAAAATTAAAGTACCTCATTAGCCATATAAAAGTAAATTTAAATAATTCAAACAAAAAATTAAAGTACCTCATTAGCCATATCCTTCACCAGTTAAACTGCCAAATCTCTATACTGAATTTATTGGAAGGATTTTTAGTATTTTGAACATGGAATGTAAGTACCATACCACCCCCACAAATAATTTCTTCTGATCTAACTTGAGAAATGTATTGAAATCTTTTCTGAATTGTTCCAAATATAATTCATGAACAATTGCTGGACTTCTTTTGGCCGCACAAATATTTGTTCAATGGAATCCCCTCTTTAGTCACAAGCCCTTTGGGTACCTGAAAAAATATAGTGGTAAAAAATTAGGAAAAATTCAACTATAATAAGGCCGAAAAAAACGAGGCATTTGAGTTATGGAACCTGAGAGCACCAATGAAGGCCACAAGAAGAATGAACAAAGTGAAGAGAATTCTTGGGGAAAAGTGTTGTGTAGAGACTTCCAGGCATTGCACCTATCAGACATGTTTCAGGAGTTCTATCTTTTTTTTTCCATTAATTTCGCATGAAATTCAGGTACCAATGAACCGAAAATCGTGTTGAAATCAGTCCTTGGAAGATCATTCAAGAAAACCTGCAAAATGGGGGGTTTCTTGTTCAATTGATTAAAAGTTGAATCAATTGTTTCAATCATTTCCCAAAGCGGCAACAGTGTATTGGGTCTTGAAGAGCAACCCGTATCTGCAATTTTTAAGCATTCTGTCTTGTTTTTTTCACACACTTGTGCTATGGTTTCTGTTAATATTGGCCTGGCTTTAAGAATCACATGTGTCTGCAATATTGAATATATCTCTGTTAACATTGTTTGGAAAAGACAGAAAAACTATAGATCTAATTAGCAAAAAATAATGTAAGGAGGGAGAGAAGTACTTGAAAAGTTGAGTTCTTGTAATAGCTCAGCTCTCCATTCATGTGAAGAACTTGTGCAACTTCCATTTTTTTTCACCTGTTGCTATAATTGGATCGATTACTACAGATTCAGTTTTTATGGATAATGATCAATATAAAAGTGATTAATAATTGTTGTTGATGTTTAATGACGATAATGGTTTCTCTGACCACGTGCCTTTTGTGACGTGATTCACAGATTTGGCTATTAATCATTTTTTATTTGGTCAATTGGTAAAAAAAACCATATCCCCTTGAGATGGATGTTGAAAATATCGTAACTGACAATGTCAATATTTAAGAACTAATCTTCTATGAATCCTATCAAATTGTTAACCTGATTCCTGCAAAACAAATACAAATTTGGGGGCAATTGGTGGTTGCTTTTAAGATTTTGAGGAATATTTGAGAGTAAGTATAAGAATGTAAATGTACTTTTAATCAGACTAATGGGCCTATATATATATGAGTGAAAGGTGTTCTAATTAGTATAAAACTAGTTTTTTTTTATGAGGGGATCCTTGTTGGCCAAAGATTTTATTTAGAAGTTATTTCCTCGTTACGAGGACTATTCCTTATTATCTCTTTAGGAAAGGAATAACCACATATATCCTGAATAGATTAGAATAATGAAGAGAATATAGGGATTAGCATCAGACCTAAATTCTCATTACTTGTAGGACACGGAAATGCCCTCAAGCTGGCATAGAACCGGCTCAAGATCATGTCCGTTTAAGACCTTACTGTGCCAAGTAGGTTCACTTGGCGTGTTTGTCACCGTCCGGGTGCTAATCCAGCCTGTTCCCCGAGATAGGGCCACTATCATCTGTGTATTCCTCCACGTTGACCCAATCTCCTAATCCGAGACAAATAAAATATATTTAGTAAGTTATTAAATATTGCTTGTCCATTGAGTAGCCAAATGTTTTATTCTTTCCTTCAGTAAGAGAGAAATCAAAAGAGGGTCGCATGATAGGCTGAAAGCCGGCGTAAAGCAACTTGCTTATAACTGTCAAATTTTTTTTAATATTGTCAGAAATATATTTATTGTTATAATTTCGAGTTTTAAGTGACGAATGTTTTTATATTAATTTATTTTAAAAATATAATACGTTGATATGATGATAATGATGTACAATTATTATTACTATCTCATTTAATAATTACATTTGAAATGGGAATATTCCTTTAGTGCTTTAATGAGTCTTAATTGAGTAACTGTTATGCGTTTTCTTTGGCTCAAATCTCGCCTTAGATTCCCCTTTAATTAGTAACGGTTGTTTTTATTTGTGCTGGACATTTTCTTTCTAATCCTACGGCTACTGTTATTTGGTCATAGTTTGATTTTGTCAATCAACAGTCATTATTTATTTACACTAATGATTTGTTCAAAGAACAAAATTTGCAATTGGGTTGAGATATATCTTCACTTCTAGTGAGCAATTCCACATTGGTTTTAATTTGTTTTTGCCTTTATCTTTTTACTTTCTATTTATTTTTCTCCTTAATAAAATTAGAGTCAATGAAAAATGTCCACAAGTAATTACTGTCATTAGAAAACAATTTATCAACCTGTAGATTTCTTAATCAACTAAAATATTTTGTCAAATGGAGTTGCTTCTCCAATAATGAAATACCAAGCTATTAAATGATATTTTATCTTTGGTAATCCTGTATGGTATTATGTAGCAATTTGAAAATCTTTAGTTTTCTCACTACTGCTTCATTTTGCTAGGTATAAATACAGAGGAGGCCTATGAGTTCATTGAGTTGGTTATCCCTCCAATTTTGTCATGATTACATGTCATTCAAATTACTAATTATGTATATTGAATATTGAAATTTTAAATTAAAATTGATATTTAGGTTATAATTATTTACTCAAATTTAGAATATTTTGAACTCTCAATCTAGCGAGACCTTAGGCAAATGACTTCGTAGCCTCAACTTTTCCAACACAACAATTATATGAACTCTTTTCCTAGAATACGTTTGAAAATTTATTCATAATCTGTTTTTCATGTTTTAGGCATCAAATAATATTCCCTAACTTTTTTGTTACAACTTTTTTAGTGAATTTAAAAATTATCAGCAACAGTAAATAACAATTAGCAAAAGTTAAAAGTAATCACAACTGCAAAGATTAAGAATTAAACCAAATGAGCACTGGTTTTCAATAAAACTTAAATAGTCAAAATTAAGTGAATATCTCAACCCAGTTGCACATTTTTCTTTATAAAGAAGGGAAGATATATCTCAAATGTTGGGCATACAAGAAAATGGAAATAAGCAATACACGGTATAGATATATAACATAACAACATAGCTGTAAAATTCATTGCACCTATAATGGAACCTGACGTCGTACCGAAGACTCGGGACCATGAGCGATCGCTCCACTCGCTCCCCTAAGACTTGGCCCTGATCATCTTACTCTGGAGTCGAGTGCAGTCTAGAAAGTCTTGGTCTAAAAAATAAACATTTGGTAGGATGACAATGAAACAAATGAAAATGCATGCTTTATTATATTATCTCATTTTTTTCAATTTCTGATAGAGGCTGGTTTCTCTCTTCTAATATTGTAAAAAATGAGATAACGTGAAGCATAGCTTAAGATAATATATGTTGCAGAATTGTTATAGTTTAATTTACTTTATGTTTTTGTCTTGCTTTTTTTGTTGAAGAAAGTAAGGGGACATGAATAAAAGAGCGAGGGTGATATTACATCCTCAATGATCCACCGCTTACATAGCTCACCCGAAGAGAGCACACCGAATGCACCACCGTGGGGGATGCCGCCCTTCCCCACTCCTCTAAACCCCCAACTCTGTTGGAGAATCCGGTAGAATGAAGCCTTGAATGTCTGTAAAGACGTCTCTGTATCTTTGTTGATGACATCGAATAGAATGTTGCCTAGATAATTCTAAAGTCGTGACTTACACTTTCAGATTGAATCTTATTTGGTGGTTCTACCAAATAGATCAATCGTATAAAATCAGAATTAAAAATCAAGAACTTAGAATGAAATTTTGTTGTGAAGAAAAGTGAACCAGATTGCAGAAACGTTGCCAATACCAGGTTGTTATAAGCCTAAAACGAGCAGTTGCAACGCTTCAAAGACAAAGCATTTGAAAAGTCGTGTCCATTCAAGCAGTCGCAATGGTTCTACACAGAAGCATTGCGGAAAGTCGTGTCCCTTCGAGCAGTCACAACGGTTCAAAACAGAAGCATTGCAAAAATTCGTGTTCACTCAAGCAGTGGCAACAGTTCAAAACAAAAGCGCTGCGAAAAGTTGTGTCCACTCTAGCAGTCGCGACTGTTCTAAATAGAAGTGTTGCAAAAGGCAGCTCTCAGACCCTCGTAAGCTAAGTATCATGATAGAGCTCGAACAAGCGTGCACTCCGTACTCTCCTTACTTGTTTGATGAAATATTACGATCGCATTGGTCAACTAGTTGATCCAATTACACTAAAATACCAACACACTCTATGTGTGTGTGTCTATATATATATATATATATATATATATATATATATATATATATATATATATATATATATATATATATATATATATATAAAGCGTACTCTTGATCTCAAGACGAGAGCAAGAGCAATAAAGTTCAGTTACAAGAAAGTAGCAATTTCGGATAATTAAAAACATCAGAAACCAAAAACCTTAGATTACGCCTTATATACTTAAACACATGTCTAAAAAGGTAAATCGCGTATAGGTGATCTTCCGAACTGATTACATCTTCAAAAACAAATTTATTACGTCGCTTCTATAGTGTCCACGCAATGAAAAACCATAATGGAGTTCCAAACTCTTGACTCGATCCTGAGGAGAAGTATTGACTCCAAGCTTGCAAAAAAACATAACTTGACAGAGGTATCGTAAATGAAAGGCCAAATATGCTAAATAATTGTCTCCACACCTAAGAACTCCCCACATAATGGAATAAAGCATGATCCACCATTTCTTCATCTGCACAAAATGGGCAAGACCCGTCTAAAACAGCCTGGCAACCAAGGTGAAACAGGAAAAACTTCGTAGGCAATCTTCCTTAAAATAAAAGCTACCCAAAAAACTGCACTTGATGCAATAAACATGCCCTCAACACGACCATAAAATCACACTCAGGTGCAGTCCATTGGGGTTGCAGAAAATAATCCACACAAAAAGAAGAAGCTGAGTATGTATTGTGATCTCCAAGTTCCTACGAAAAGCGATCTTCTCCTTGTGTAAACGACACAGTTTGTTGATGCCCACCGTCCAAATTCTCGTCAGCCTTAATAAATATCATTGGTTTAGCTTGGGCAATCCAATTTCTGAGTTGAATACATCTTTCTTGACCCGACAATCTCAAATTTCTTTTCTAAATTGGCCTCGAAAATTGAGTTATCCTAAATATTAGCCCGCATCCCTCTTGCACCTCACAAAATTTCATGTTATATAAATGGTAAAGATCGGGAAATAAAGAAGATAAAGATTGATTTGCGGTCCAATTATCATGCCAAAAAGAACTACCAAGACCATTCCCAACCTCTACCCGCACAATAGACCAAAACAACTCTCAAAATTCTTTATTCTTAATACAATAAGAAACAATATCACGCTAAATCAGTGAAAGATCCCTACTTTCCGACTCTATAAACGCCTCCCATGAATGAAAACCATAACGATTAACACAAATTCTATACCACAGAGAATCATGCCTTGACACCCTAATGTTCCAAACCCATTTTAAGAGAAGGCTACAATTCACAAGTTTAAAGTCTCTCACATATAAACCTCCAAGACTAAATGTTAAAGAAATAGTCTTCCAGCTCACTTTTGCAATACCCCTGGAATTCGCATCTCCTTTCCACAAAAAATTCCTCATTAACTGTGCGAGTCTATCATTAACCGAATTAGGCATTTTGTTCAAGGAAAGTAAGTAAATCGGTAAAGAAGAGAGAACCAACTTAATAAGAACTACACTCCCACTATATGAAAGACAATTTTCTTTCCAACTAGCAAGCATATTATGGAACTTATCAATCAACACATTCCAATACAAGGTTAGGATTCATTTCGTACTACGTGGTACACCAAGATAAGTGATAGGAAATATCTCAGTCTTAAACCCTAGTCTATCTGCACATGATTGCAAAATTGACTCTAGAACATGAGTTCTCATAATAGAACTTTTATGAAAATTAATGCGTAAACCAGAATTCAACTCAAAACATCACAAAATATGAACAAAGATAGGTAAAAGGGACTCATCTGTAGGTAAGAATCATAATGTATCATCAGCGAACTAAAGGTGAGAGAGGTCAACATCTGATCCATCAATATGGAAGCCAGGTAGGAGGCCTTTCCGAACGCTTGCTTCAAGTTGTTGGAAAACAATGATTCGGATAAATAAAAATATATACATCCGAATCAAGTTTGAAAGAAAAAAAAACGAACTCTTTTAAAATCCAAATGGAAGCATCCGGACAAAGCTAAGATCGCTTATTGAACAAAATTAGAAACCTAAGCAATGGAGGAAAATCATCTGGACAAAGTCTAAATAGAAAACAAACTTCCGTCCTAAGGATGTGCAACTTGAAGAACTGATTGAAGCAATTCCTAGAAGGAAGATCCGAAACATATAGGTCAAAAGGACATCTGGAAGACACATCCGGAAGACCTATATTCAACAACTAAGGAAAGTATAAAATATAGCTTTCCTTGTGCCTCCTTGGTCTATAATAGTCAAAGAACCTTTTTTTAAATAGAAGACAGCCAACAAAGTTTAAAGAAAAGTCGAAAGGAGCAGACAAAGGACAGCGAAAGTCTAAGCTACTTTTAGACTAGACCAATAAAGGCGCGCGTGGAGCTCACACCATATGATAATTGGAATAAAAGTTAGTGTATCATAAAATGACAAGAAAAATGATCACTGACAACTTTCAGCACCAACCCCAAGAATATGGTCTAACGGACTAATCAACGCAACCAAAAGCTCCACCTCATAACCCGATCAAGGGTGAAGATCAAATGTAAGCTCACCGACCACAAACGGCTACATCTATGTTCAAAGCCTATAAAAGGAACTCTTCACCAAATGAGAAGGAAACTGATTGACTTATAAAAGCAAGTAACAAAGAAATACATTCAATTAGTTGAGAAAATCCCTCCAAGAAACTCCTAATTCAAAATTTGTTTGTAAGGATTCCCAAGTGAAACTATAAACTTGAGGAACTCCAAAACCAACCTTTTGTTGCAAACCAAAAGTGTAATAATCTCCAACTTGGGTGAGTTGGGAGATTGGAATAGAACTTGAAGTAGGCGCTTTGAGCGACATCTCCCTGTAGGACTCAGCTTAGATTCGAGGTAGAAGGTTAAGTGGTATATCCTACTAAAGACGAGAGGACTCAGATACGAGTTGGTGCTTCTAGTGGTATATCCTACTTCCATAAGAAGTCATCATCCGAAGGCAAATCTATAAGGCTTGATTCCTGCCCATTGAAAAGGAATCCACTAGTGGACAAGCTCGGAAGAAGGAAATTCTGGGGACTGAACGTAGGCAGGGCCGAACTAGTATAAAATACTTGTGTTTGATTTTTGTTTAATTTTACTATACTACATTCATATTGCACCATCTGAATCCATCTTTTGGATCACATTTATCATCCGGACCCATCATCCGGATTATAATCAAACACGCTACACATAGACTTTTTCTAATTTTATAAAATCCACGAAAAAGGACCATTCACCCCCCTCTGCCCTTATAAATACTCTAACACGGACCAACAAGTGGTTCAGAGCAAGTGCTCAAACTAGAGATCTAATAATCTCGAGCTAAAGGTCTACATATTTTGATTTATAAATCAAAATGAGTTTCCATAACTCACAACTTCTTCTTGAGGTGGAAAAACAGATGAAGAGCTTCATCCAGTCATAAAGTATGCAAGGATGGTTAGTTATTAAAGATAGTTCATATGAACCTACTTACGAAGAGGGAGGTATGACTACCCGAAAACCATCAAGTATGTGGGATGATAATGACTTTAAAAAATTGCACGAAATGCAAATGCTATTAACATGCTTTATTATGCTCTTAGTGCAGCGGAATTTAATAGGATATCCGGATGTGAAACTGCTAAAGAGATATGGGAAAAGCTAGAAGTAACCTATGAGGGAACTACCAAAGTAAGAGAAGCCAAACTTGATCTACTCCAACAAAAGTTTGAATCTTTCAAGATGGAGCCTAAAGAATCAATCAGCAGCATGAATACTAGATACATAAATCCAGTAAATGAAATAAAGAGGCTAGGGAAGGAGATTCCATAAGTAGATATGGTCAAGAAAGTGCTCCGGAGTCTCACTAAGGAATGGGACAATAAACAGACTGCCATTGAGGAAGCTTAAGACTTAAATTTCTACAGTTATGATGAACTCATTGGTAATCTTCTAACTCAAGAACTGTCCTTGGAAAGATACAGTCAACAAGAAAAGAGACCTGAGGAGAGAAAGAAGGCCATTGCTCTTAAAGCAGAATCCACCGGATCAGGCTCATCTAGAGAGGAAGAGCAAATAGATGAGTCAATGAGTACTAAAGATCAACTCGCTCTATTGACCAAAAGGCTAAATCGATTCATACAAAAGAAGGATAGAAGAAGATCAAAAAGGTATGAATCTCGGAGACTAAGAGAATGCGCCTTCAGAAGAAGTAAGCACAGAAGGAATCTGGATGAAAGGAAAGATCCAGAGAAAGACACTGCTTGTTTTAAGTGTGGCAAAAAAGGCCACTTCAGGATAAAATGCCCCAAGCTTAAGAGAGCTAAGAAACTCAAAAAGAAGGCAATGGTTGCTACTTAGAGCAATAGTGAAGAAAGCAGCAGCTCATCCTCAACAGAAGAAGAGGAAACCGCTAACTGTGCATTCATGGCCCTAACTAAGCCAAAAGTAGAGCAATCAGGAAGGAACACCTCCAGACAAGAAACTGTGCAAATTGAAGAATCAAAATCAAACTCAGCAAAAACTGATGTAAACTCTTACTCTAACTCTACCTCTAACTTTGATCTTGCAAAAGCTCTTTCTATTGTTATCAAGGAAGTAAAGAAGAATGCAAAGGCAATCAAATCCCTGAAAAGAGCAATACTAGAATTAGCTGAAGACGCTGAAGTAGTGGCGCAAGACATCAATCTGGTTAGAGCAACCAAACATATTGATGTAGTAAAAGAAAACTTCCTGAGAAATTAAGTCCAGATTCTAAACGCAAATGTAGTGAGACTAGAAAGAGAAGTTAGTCTATTGAAGGAAGTATCTGGAAGGAAACCTGAAAATCCAAGAAGAGATGATCCTCCTCTTTCTCAGAACCAGATTCAAAGGAATCCAAATTAAAAGACAAATAAAGTTAGCAGACAACCACAAGCTCAAAGATATACTGCGGATCAGAAAGGAAAAGCTAAAATAGCTTACAACCAATTACCTATCAAACAGAGGAGAAATCATAATGCTGAAGTTGCACCCCCAACCAGCTTTCGGAATTACACCGGACCATCCACTAGTGTACATAAAGCTGGATATAAAGGCAACGACGGAAGAAAGGATCTGAAGAAGACCAGCAAGAAGCAAATGCAAAACATGCCTATTTCAGGATACAGGTTTTGTGGGAAAAATAACCATATAACTAAATCATGTGGATTAAAAAATGACTATTATGATGATTATCCTTGGCCTGAGATGGTTATTAACCCGAGAGGACCTAAATCTGATTGGGTACCCAAACCCACTTGATCTATTTTGCAGGTATGCCTTAGATCCACAGTAGATCAACACACTTGGTATATTGATAGTGGATGTTCAAGGCACATAACAGGTGATGAGAAGGCCTTCTTCACATTAACCCGAAAGAAGGGAGACAAAGTAAGCTTTGGAGACAATCAAAAGGAACATATCATTGGTCATGGAACCATTGGATCTGGGTTAAAGATTGAAGATGTCTTACTAGTTAATGGACTGCAATTCAACCTACTGAGTGTAGCTCAATAATGTGATAAAGGAAGAAAAGTCACATTTGACTCTGGAGGCTGCTCAATTTATGATAGTAAGTCAAATCAACTTATCCTTTATGCACCTAGAGTAAATAATGTCTATTCTGTAAACATTAAAAATGATAAAAAGAATATATGCATAGTGTCTAAAGAAGAAGAATCATGGCTATGACACTGGAGATTGAGACATGTAAGCATGAATCTCCTGTCCAAATTAGCCAAAAAGGAATTAGTTGAGGGTTTACCTAAAGTTGCTTTTGATAGGGATTATTTATGCACGGCATGTCAATTAGGTAAACAACATAAGAAAAGTTTCCCTTCCATATCATACATTCCTTCCAAAAGAGTACTTGAGCTCTTACATATTGATCTTTTTGGTCCAATTAAGCCACTGAGCTTAGGTAAAAGAGAATACACCATGGTCATTATAGATGACTATTCTCGATATACTTGGGTTCAAGGATGAAGCATTTCACCAATTCTCAAAACTATTCATCCAGATAGAAGTAGAACAGGGCATACACATTGCACGCATCCGGAGCGATAATGGTGGGGAGTTAAAAAGTAAGCATTTTGCTAAATTTTGCGACTCCAAGGGCATTGAACATAACTTCTCTCCCCCTTACACTCCTCAACAAAATGGAGTGGTAGAAAGAAAAAACAGGACCATAGTAGAAATGGCAAGAACAATGCTAAGTGAAAATAGTTTGCCAAAATATTTCTGGGGTGAGGCTGTAAACACAGCATGCTACATCTTTAATAGAGCTCTCATCAGAAAAACTATAGAGAAGACCCCATATGAAATCTGGAAGGGAAGAAAATTGAAAATCGGATACTTTAAAGCATTTGGATGTAAATGCTATATCCTTAATGGCAGAGAGCAATTAGGAAAATTTGATCCTAAATCTGATGAAGCAATTTTCCTAGGCTACTCAACACATAGTAAGGCTTACAGAGTCTTCAATAAATGAACCCAATCTGTAGTAGAGTCTATACATGTAGATTTCGATGAAACTAACACTACAGGAAAGAAAAACTTCGCTCCGGAAGATCAAGCTCCGGAAGCTGAAAAATCTGAAGAGAAGGAGAAAGATATCCCGATTCATTTCAAATCAAGAAATACATAGAGGAAGATGAGGGAAAATCCTATAATCTAGAGGCATATCAAGTCAATCACAAACCACAGGAAATTGACTTTAATGAAGAAATAGTTGAAGCTGAAGAAGAGCAAGTCCAAATTCAACATGAAGGCCTAGAAAGAGAAATCCGGACATATAGAGATCATTCCATTGAGAATATTTTGGATGACATTCAGAATGCAGTTAGAACCAGAGGACAGCTTAACTGGATAATAGTCATGCTACTTTTATCTCTCTCATAGAGCTAAAGAAATTTCAAGATGCTGAAGGAGATGAAAGCTGGATGATGGCGATGCACGAAGAGCTAGATCAATTCACCAGGAATGATGTATGGGATCTTGTGCCCTCTCCCAAAGGAAAGTCAATTATAGGCACTAAATGGGTGTTCTGGAATAAACTTGATGAATCCGGAGCAGTAATAAGAATTAAGGCGAGACTAGTTGCTCAAGGCTACAATCAACAAGAAGGAATTGATTTCGAAGAAACATTCACTCCTGTAGCAAGAATGGAAGCAATCCGGATCCTATGTGCTTTTGCATCATTCACGGGGTTCACATTATACCAAATGGATGTCAAAA
Organism: Euphorbia pulcherrima; assembly: GCA_947683365.1. Lineage (NCBI taxonomy): Eukaryota > Viridiplantae > Streptophyta > Magnoliopsida > Malpighiales > Euphorbiaceae > Euphorbia > Euphorbia pulcherrima. Next base: position 76,555,184 of record CANTUS010000001.1, on the reverse strand, counting down.
GTGCATTTCTAAATGGCGTCATTCAAGAAGAAGTATATGTCAAGCAACCACCCGGATTTGAAGACCCAAAGCATCTGGATCATGTCTATAAACTAAAGAAAGCTCTCTATGGATTAAAGCAGGCACCAAGAGCCTAGTATGAAAGACTGGCCTCATTCCTTATATCCAAGGAATATACTAGAGGCAGATCATATACCACACTCTTCATCAAGAAGAAGAAGAATGATATTATTCTAGTCCAAATCTATGTGGATGATATCATTTTTGGTGCCACTGATGAGAAGATGTGCAAAGAATTCAACTCTCAAATGTAGAAGGAATTTGAGATGTCCATGATAGGAGAGCTCAACTTCTTTCTTGGCCTACAAAATCAAACAAAGTCCAAATGGGATCTTCATCAATCAATCAAAATACATTAAGGAGATTCTGAAAAAAATTTGAAATGGACAACAGCAAGCCAATGTCTACTCCCATGAGTTCAGACACAATCTTATCCAAGGACTCTGAAGGAAAAGATGCTGATCAAAAGCAATATAGAGGAATGATTGGCTCACTCCTATACTTAACAGCCAGCAGACCTAACATACACTATGCAGTATACTACTGAGTAAGATATCAAGCTAATCCAAAGGATTCTCATTTCAAGGCTGTCAAGAGGATACTAAGATATCTCCTAGGAACCACTGAAGTTGGGTTATGGTATCCTAGTAATGGAGACTTCACTCTTCAGGGGTTTACAGATGCAGATTATGGCAGAGATACTCTTGAAAGAAAAAGTACATCTAGAGGATGTAATTTTCTTGGGGACTGCTTAGTCTCATGGTATAGCAAGAAGCAAACTTTAGTTGCCTTATCCACCACAGAAGTTGAATATATAGTAGCTGGAAGTTGTGTTGCTCAACTCCTATAGATCAAACAATAACTTAAAGATTATGGAGTACAATCCGGATGTGTAAATGTATTATATGACAACAAAAGTGCTATTGATGTGTGAAAGAATCTAGTGCTTCATAGCCGGATGAAACATGTCAACATAAGGCATCACTTCATCCAGGATCATGAGATGAAAAAGGATGTTGCATTGGTATATGTCCCAACCAATGAACAAAGAGCTGATATCTTTACTAAACCACTAAGTAAGGATCAATTTGGGAAACTAAGAGAATCAATTGGAATGCCAAATCCAATTTAGAAAACTCCGGACGATAGCCCTGAAACATGCCAGATGTTGAGATAAAATACCCACTCTAGAAGAAAAGAAGAATTGGGGTAGTGTATTCTGGAAGACCGCCACGTCAGCCGACAACAATAATGTTTGGCAGTAAAAGCCCTTCAGGGTAACTATTACTTTTTGAATTTCAAAAGTCCAATGGCTGTTACACTCACCGTAACAGCAGCTAATTCAAAAATAAACTGTTCCCATTCTCCGATTAAACTGAATTTACCTCTCTCCTAAAAATGCGACTGCCATGTCATCAATCCAGTCAAAAACACCGGAGTCCGGATTACAATTATACCCTCACCTTAAAAATTCTATATAAACTCCCTCAAAATCCCTTCTCTTCTTCAAGCGAGCAACGATCTCGCTGTTACTTTGCAAAAATTCAACCCTAACGACCAATACTTAAAAAATGGTAGCCAAAAACACCTCAAACACCCTCGAAATCCTACCTAGCAAAAACCTCTTTCAAATATCAGACTTGAAAGAAGAAGATTTTGAATCCTTAAATCTCAATACCTCTGATTTTGTCATCCCTACTGATCATCTAGGAGATGACTATCTATTCAAAACTCCACTCTTCTTCACCCTAATTGAAGATCAAAATTTAGGTGATCTCCTCAAAATAAACTGCCCAACCTATCCAAAACTGGTGAAAGAGTTCTACTCCAATTTAAGTCTGCATACTCACTTTGATGCCCTACGCACTCAGGTTTAAGGAAAGGTTATCCTTCTAACACCATAATTCTTTGAGAAGAATCTAAAGATGAAAAATTCTAGAGTTTTGCTGAGAAAAGATGGGGATGAGACCAAAATCGAGTATGACTCCAAGATGTGCCTCTACCAGAATTATTTAGGCGATAAATTCTTAACATACTTCCCCAGAATGCCCAGATTCCTACAGCATGCTCTAGCAAAGCTTATTCTAATAAGAAAAGGATCATTGACTACAGTTTCTTCCCTCCAGCACTGCATTCTGCAGCACTGGATTGGCAGTATGGAAGTTAACTAGCTAGTCTTGATCATCCATTATCTCAAGACCCATGTCAACTCATATGGTGCCTTGATCACAAGAATCCTTCAAGCGGAAGGAGTGGATCTTATTGGATTTGAAGGAATTTATGGGAAGCCAATCCTCGAGACGAACTTCCTGAATCTCCGCTTCAATGAAGAATAGGATGAAGAAAAAGTGAAGTTAAGAAGGGACAAGCGAAAAGTTAAATCCAAATTGGCAGCTGATCCGGAAGCAGAAGCCCTAGTTCCTAAGAGGCCTAGAACCACAAAAGCCAAAGCCAAAAGGAAAACGGAACTGGTTCCGGAAGAAGTTGATGAGGATGCTCTGCCTCTCACTCAAGTCCTAGGATCTGAACAACCCAGACCCAGAGGAAGATTGATAAAAGCAGCAGCCAAAAAGGGACTACATGGGCTTACTACTGGGCTACATAAATTTCAACAAAGGCGATTAAAGCTGGAAGAAAGAAAGCCAAGACAACTTTGGCTGAGATGAAGGAAGAAGCTGATGATGAGGAAACAGAGGATGAGGCTCCTCCTCAAAAATTGCTTCAGACAAAGGGGCTAACATTTGATAAAGCTCTTGCTGCTTAACAAAAGAGAGCCAGTGAGGGCAGAAGGCTTGCTGGGATAGTTCTAAATGAAGAGGCCAAGCAGTATAAAGAGAAGGCTGCATTTGAAAAGGCTAAAATCCAGCAAAGGGAAGAATATTCCTGGAGCAACGGAAATTGTAGGGCAGGATGACAATCAATTAGATGTCATTTAAGTAGTAATCAAGGAAAACATGAAAATCAACAGAGAAAGAATTGAAGGTCCTGGAGATTCCTCACAGATTCCTCCTATTCTTATTGATTCACAAGCCTTGGATGTCATCTCAAAAATTCCAAAAGCAGCTGAGTTTATCTTTGCTGAAAGAATAAATCCACTTCCAGAGAATTTGCTTGGATCAAGCCATGAGGTCATAAACCTTGAAAGTCCTGAAAAGGCATTGCAGAAGGATGTTGAGGATAGTGCCAACATGCCGGGGGAAGAAAGTCATGAAAAGCCATCTAAAATGGTTGAGGATAATTCCAGCCATCCGGAGGAAGGGACGGAAAAAGAAATAAGGGATGAGAATCAGACACAACAAACCAATGCGGTAATTTTTAATCTTCTTCGTCCCTCTTCTGATACTGAAAAGCATAACTTAGCTATAATCTCTCAAAATGTAGCTAAGGCTATAGTGCCAATCCCAGATGCAACAGCTCCGGAGGAGGGAGAAGGTCTGAGTTCCCAGGGACACGCTTCTAAAGTGGATCCTGCGGGCGAGGCTAATTCGGAGGAAAGGGAAATAAGCAAAAGTGAAGCAGAAGGAGTAGTTAGAGGCTCACAATCGCCAAATAATAGCCCCTCCAAAAGCAGCTCAAGCTCTGGAAGTGAATCAAGCCCATTCGGTAGTGAATCATCCGGACCATCCAACAAACAATTCCCTCGTTACACCAAATCAGTAACCCTTCCTGATGAAAACTCCAAAGAATCCAAAGTGAGTGCAGCTCTCAAACTTCTTTAGGAGGCAACCCTTGAACACCATGAAGAAGGGTTTATCAAAAAGAGCCTCCTGGCCATCTGCACCCATCTCAAGGATGTGGAAAAGGAACTACTAAGGCAAATGTCAAATAAAGAGGTCCTCAAGGATTTGGGTGAAATTAAAGAAAGGTTGAACTGCCTTCCCAGAATTGAGCAACAAGTCATGAACTTCCTAACACCTGGAGCTCTGGCGGCGGCTTTCCTCTCTGAGATCAAGCCCCTCTAGAATGAAATAAAGGAAAGCACCTTTGAATCCAACCGCAATGCCAGTCAAGCAAATAACTTAGTCTCTGATAACTGCGCAACAGTGCTACAAAAGGTGTCCTCCTCAGCCACAGACCTATCTACCGAACTTAAAGACTATATTGATACCAAGTTTGAAAACTTGTCAAAATTCATGGAGGATAGGGATCTGAAACCAACTCTGCTCAGTATGGAGACTGATCAGTAAGTCACTCAGGAGATGCTTGCAAATTTTATGGACAAAATCCTCCCTCAACTAAAAGAAAAAATTCTTGATGACATAGGCGATGAAATGCAAGCAAGAAACTCCAGCATAGAATAATCAATAAATGAGTGGAAGAAAACCGTCTTCAAGGAGATTAAAGATCAGACGGAATCTATCCACAATATCCGGAAGGGACTTAGTGATGAAATTACTCTTCTTCAAGCTGGAATAAATAAATTGTCTATCTCCCGATCCTTCTCTTCTCCAGATACTCCAGAGTGCCAGCTCATTCCAATCCTACATGATCTGGTTCAGTCTATAGGGGATTCAGGGTTTATGATCCAAAAAGGCTTAACTATCCTCACAAAGGCCATGTTCCCTTACTTTGATCTGAAGGACCAAGAACAGATTCTGCGCATCCTCCCTCTAGTCTCACAGTCATATGACCAGCTCTAGAGGGCCATTCGTCCTTATTACCTTACTCCGCCTATTGTAAATTAAATTATTGATGAGCGAGCCAAAGGTAATAAAAACTACTCTGTCTACTCCTCTGCATGGCAGAAGTCTTGGGATAAACGCACCTATATGGTCATTGACCCCCTTGATGGAAGCAAAAAGGGGAGGAAGAAGATAGTCAAGGAGACGGAAGGGGGAAAGGAAAAACAGTGCAAGTCCGGAAGAGTGGTCCATTCGGAGAGATAGTTAACCTAGCTAGATAAACATGTAATAGCTAGATTCTCTTTATATGTATTTCTGTATCTTGTAACCCTGAACTTCATGATGTTAACTATTGTTAACAACAGAAGTATATATAAAGAGAGAACTCTTAACTATCAAAACAATCGTTTCTAAAGTACAATCTGTAATTGTACTACAACAAACTTAGAAGCATAAGTCATAAAATTATGGGGGAGCCTGGTTACTAAAATCATGGGGGAGTAACTTAAAAAATCAAGTATCTTAAAGTTTTTGTTTCCTTCAAATGGGGGAGATTGTTGGAAAACAATGATCCGGATAAATAAAACTATATACATCCGAATCAAGTTTGAAAGAAACAAAAAAGAACTCTCTTAAAATCCAAATGGAAGCCTCGAGACAAAGCTAAGATCGCTTATTGAACAAAATCAGAAACCTAAGCAATGGAGTAAAATCATCCGGATAAAGTCTAAATAGAAAACAAACTTCCGTCCTCAAGATGTGCAACCGGAAGAACTGATTGAAGCCATTCCCAGAAGTAAGATCCGGAACATATAGGTCAAAAGGACATCCGGAAGACACATCCTGAAGACCTATATTCAACAACTAAGGAAAGTATAAAATATAGCTTTCCTTGTGCCTCCTTGGTCCACAATAGTTAAAGAACCTTTTTTAAATAGAAGACAGCTAGCAAAGTTTAAAGAAAAGTCAAAAGGAGCAAATAAAGGACAATGAAAGTCTAAGCTACTTTTAGACTAGACCAATAACGGCGCGCGTGGAGCTCACACCATATGACAATTGGTATAAAAGTTAGTGTATCACAAAATGACAAGAAAAACGATCACTGATAACTTTCAGCACCAATCCCAAAAATATGGTCTAACGAACTAATCAACAGAACCAAAAGCTCCACCTCACAACCTAATCAAGGGTGAAGATCAAATGTAAGCTCACCAACCACAAATGGCTACATCTATGTTCAAAGCCTATGAAAGGAACTCTTCACCAAATGAGAAGGAAACTGATTGACTTATAAAAGCAAGTACAAAGAAATACATTCAATTAGTTGAGAAAATCCCTCTAAGAAACTCCTAATTCAAAATCTGTTTGTAAGGATTCCTAAGTGAAACTATAAACTTGAGGAACTCCAACACCAACCTTTTGTTGCAAACCAAAAGTGTAATAATCTCCAACTTGGGTGATTTGGGAGATTGGGATAGAACTCGAAGTAGGTGCTTTGAGCGAGATCTCCCTGTAGGACTCAGCTTAGATTTAAGGTAGAAGGCTAAGTGGTATATCCTACTAAAGATGAGAGGACTTAGCTAGGAGTTGGTGCTTCTAGTGGTATATCCTACTTCCAGAAGAAGTCATCATCCGGAGATAAATCTGTAAGGCTTGATTCCTGCCCGTTGAAAAGGAATCCACTATTGGACAAGCTTAGAAGAAAGAAATTCTGGGGACTAGTTGTAGGCAGGGCCGAACCTGTATAAAATACTTGTGTTTGATTTCTGTTTACTTTTACTATACTACATTCATATTGCATCATCTGGATCCATCTTTCAAATCACATTTATCATCCGGACCTATCATCCGAATCATAATCAAACACGCTACACATAGACTTTTTCTAAGTTTATAAAATCCTTGAAAAAGGGTCATTCACCCCCCCTCTGACCTTATAAATACTCTAACAGGGACCAACACAAGTAACTGCTTCAGACCTTCTCTTGCCAAAACAAAAATGAAAGGAGAAATTAGGTCTCCCTGTTTAACTCCTCACTAAAGTCTAATAGGTTCACAAGGCTTTCCATTAATAAGGATAGACGTGACAGAATTCTCTCTATAGCTTGACAACCGCCAAATCCACTTTTCATCAAAACCCATCTTCTTAAACACAAAATCAATACATGACTGCGAAACACTATCATAGGCCTTAAGAAAATCGAGCTACAGTAGTAAGCAGGGATGCCTTCTCTTATGGAGAGAATGAATCACCTATGAGGCTATGAAAAAGCATTCATGAATATTACGTCCTTTAACAAACCCAAACTGATTTTCTGAAATCAATTCCGGAAGAATCGGTTGAAGCCGATTAGCCAACACCTTTGACAATAATTTATATATATAATGGATTAAAGCAATCGGTCTAAAATTTCCTAAGGAAGAAGATCTAGGTACTTTCAGTATTAGGACCGTAAATGATGTCTTAAAAGAATCCGACAATTGAGACGACTCATGAAACTTATGAAAGAGCGCAAAAATCTCATTTTTTATGTCATCCAAAATCCGTCTATAAAAATTAAAATTATACCCATCCGGTCCTAGCGCCTTTCCGTTTTTAAAAAAACACAAGGCGAACCAAATTTCATCCTCTCTAAATGGTTCAATTAGCCGATTGCTAGAGCCAACATCCACGATTCTAAAATTCATCCCCTTGAGAGAATATGGAACCTCTTACAGCTTCGAAAAAAGTTCCACGTAGAAATTCCTAACTACTAAAATAATAGCACTTGGGTCATTTGTAAGGACCCCCTCGATCTCCAATTGGCTTATCTTATTTCCCCTCAATCTTGCCGAAGCAACTCTGTGAAAAAAAAGTCGTATTATTATTATCTCCCAAGACCATCCCATTCACCCTTGATTGCTGGTGTCGAATCTTTTCAAAGCTTCGTCAACATTCCATCAGGATAGACCTAGTAACCTCTAATTTAGACCCATCCGATGAACCAATTGGCCTATGTACATTACCCGATGTTAGCTACAATACCCGCCTTTCAAGTTCTTGGATACATTTCTCTAAACCCCCAAAATTTCTTGAATGTCATGGGCGAATAAAATCGCGCAATCTTCCTAGTTTAAAATCAATATCGGAACCCGTCAAGGCCAAGCATATTTCTTGCCATTTCTCTTTTATAAACGGTTTAAAGTCCTCATTATCCTACCAATAATTCAACGACCAAAATATTCTAGACCCCCTCTTTACAAATCATGAGATAAGAAAATAATAAGAAAGTGATCGGATAAAGAAGAATCCACTATACTCAGATTTATCCTTGGCAATATATCCACAATATCACACGAGACCATAACCCAATTAATCCTAGAATACGAAAGACTATTAAACTAGGTGTAATCCTTCCCATGTAATGGTAAATCATAAAGTGCACAGTTGTTTACAAAATCCATGAATTGAACCATTGAATTCGGAATTACACCATTGTTTCCTTGACGTTCCGAGCTATGAAGCACCTCATTGAAGTCCCTACATACCAAAACTTTCTCATATTCCTGAATATGCCGTGGCAACTCATCCCAAAGGAAAGCTCTATTAACATATTCCGAGGTCCATATAGACATACAAAATGAACATCAATCTAATTAGACACAACAAGCAACACACACCATCTATTAGAAGAGTGCACAATATTTCCCTTAGATCAGAGCTGAATTCCAAAACACAACTAACCCACCTGAAAAACCTTGTGTAGGGATGCAATGGAATAAAAAATCATGACCCCAAAACTTTCTCATAACATGTTCCGCCACCCCTCCCACCTTAGTCTCAAGGAGAATAAAAATCTGTAAGCCCTATTTACAAATGCAAGATCTAACTGACATCTGTTTTGCACCATTAGTCAACCCCCTGCAATTCCAACTCAAGAAATTTAAAGACATAAAAAAGTTATAAACAAACCTAGAGTGTAAGGCTACCATCACTGTTACTATGCTTCCAACGTCTCCACTATAGTCCCCATGTGGTGGCCTTTAAATAATTCTATTTCTCCCCCACCTTGAACACTAACATCTCTTCACTATCTCTCCTCTCACCTTCCTAAGATCTGTGGAAAATTCTATTCATGTTGGGGAATATTCGGACCCGGTGAACTCGAATTACCTTGGGTTACATCAACATCAATATCATCCCCTACTCCCATATCTTTACTAATTCGAAGACCCGAATGCTCTAAAGGGAGCATCAATTGTTTGCCAGATCGGTTTTCGCTAACCTCTTCCCCTTTCGAAGAAATTTCCAAAGACTCTAAGCCACCGAATTCACTACTTAGATCTTCTGAATCACTCAAAAAATCAGATTCATGCTCCTTACAATTCTGGAAGCCCACCCCTTGTCGAAGAGTTCTATGAATGGTTATCTCTTTAGAGCCCAAAGAGACGATCAAAGTGCGATTGAAACTCCCTAGCGGAACCAAAGCAACACACGACACAATATCTAGCAGGTCCGGTTTTTCAGAATTTATATCAATCACAATAATTCGACCAAATCTAATAGCCATCTTCTTAATAAGAGACTCACATATTATAGTCGGAGGTAATCCCATAAAATTAACATACATTATGCATTCTGTAGGTATAAAATCAGCAGGTAAATGTTGCACCTTATAAATAATATGCTTCATCACACCCCACTCATTCCTAACAAAATCATTCATAGCCTCAGGCGACTTAAATGAAACAATCACATTATCCCCCCCAACATATGCAGCAAAATCAATAACAAAACCACGTTGAACCAGTAGCTCATATATATATCACAAACATGACAAATATTTATAAGTTTAACTTTCCAAGGGGCTAATTCTACTACCATCTCTGACTGATTTTGAGAGTTCTCCAGGTTGGAATGGTCATCCTTGGTAGATTTGCTTGGTCCCTCATTTGAGACCTTGTTAGACTCCCGGATATTGGCTACAACATTCACATATGATATAGAATCACAGGTAGATTCACAAAAATTCGATTTCTTTTTTGGCTTAACCTTCTTCTCCCTAGGCTGAATATGGCCAAAATTCGGTCTAGAGAACCTTGCTTTGAAGTTACGCAACCTCACAGTGCCAATAGTAACCAAATTCAGTCTATGTAAAGCCTGATGAAAAGCTAGTGAGTCATCGACACTTACAAAGCCAAAATTCAGATTGCGAACGTTCCTCCTCCTTACAACATGTCCATCCCGATACTCCATACTTCTTAAATACCCTTTTCATTGCTTCTGATTTGTATGAGTTTGGGAAGTTTTCAAAACAAATTTTTGTTGATTTCGAATTAGGGTTTGAGAAGTTGTTTGTGTAACTGGTGTTTGGGCTAGGGTTGTTCAGTCGAAGGAAGGTTGGGTGTGATCGGCGGGGAATTGGCTGGTGATGGGTGTAGGTGGTGGCTGGTGGACGGCGGTAGGCGACAGAATAGGGTTGGGGTCAGGAAATTGCCGCGACATTGGTTTTGCACATCGCAGAATTGAGTTGTCTTGCTTTTGTGGTAAGTTTTTTCTATCTCCCAGTTTGGTGAGATCATAATTCTCTGATTTGATGTACTCCAAGTATCAGTAATTAATGAAATTTTCCTATTTATTCAAAAAATATTGTAAAAAATGACATAAGAGTCAAAAATAGGAGAATAAAATTTTGTTCTAATTTTACTCATTTCTTTATCAAGGAAATGGCCAACAAGTTTGTAAAACCTAGCCCTTTATCTATGCTACAAGAAGCCTTTAATGACAATCTATGGAACAAATCGTCGATTATGGCATCGCCAAAATGACTTGCTATCATCGACTCTGCAATAGCTCGTACTACTTTTGCTACGTACTTTCCTCGTTCCTCCAACTCTTTCTTCCCTTCTTCAAAATCAACATCCCATTTTATCTCGAATTCTTGTGCTTCCCTCACACTAAATGATCCCTCGTTTTCTATCACTTTCACTACTTCCTCTAAAGGAGGAGCATATAATGGAAGGTTGTACGAATCTAACGAAGATTGTTCAATTAGCCCCTGCATATGATTTGACGTACGCGCAATTGCGCAATTTTTTTTATTAAAAAACTAACATTATAAACTCAATAAAAGTCAATATATATAACTCAAGCATGAAATTAAAGTATACCTCATTAGCCATATCCTGAAGTGATTCTCCAGTTAACTGCCAAATTTCTGTACTGAATTTATTAGAAGGATTTGTAGTATTTTGAACATGGAATGTAAGCAACATACCACCCCCACAAATAATTTCTTCTAATCTTAACTTGAGAAATGTATTAAAATCTTTTCTAAATTGTTCCAAATATAATTCATGAACAATTGGCGGACTTGTTTTGGCCACGCAAATATTTCCTTTGTTCAATGGAATCCCCTCTTCAGTCACAAGCCCTTTGGGTACCTGAAAAAAATTTGTTAGATGCCAAAAATAAGTTTATCTTCAATTCTAATAAATACGGAAAAAACGAGGCATTTGAGCTATAGAACCTGAGAGCACCAATGAAGGCCACAAGAAGAATGAACAAAGTGAATAGAATTCTTGGGGAAAAGTGTTGTGTAGAAGCTGCCAGGCATAGCACCTATCAAACATGTTTCAGGAGTTCTATCCTTGTTTTTCTCCATTAATTTCACATGAAATTCAGGTACCAATGAACCGAAAATCGTGTTGAAATCAGTCCCTGGAAGATCATTCAAGAAAACCTGCAAATTGGGCGGTTTCTTGTTGAATTGATTACAAGTTGAATCAATTGTTTCAATCATTTCCCAAAGCGGCAACAGCGTATTGGGTCCTGAAGAGCAACCCATATCAGCAAATTTTAAGCATTCTGTCTTGCTTTTTTCACACACTTGTGCTATGCTTTCTTTTAATAATGGCCTCGCTTTTACAATCACATGTGTCTGCATTTAACATATCTCTGTTAACATTTTTTGGAAAAGACAAAAACTTTAAAACTATTAGCAAAAAAAAATGTAAAGAGGAGGAAGAGAAGTACTTGAAAAGTTGAGTTCTTGTAATAGCTCAGTTCTCCATCACCTCCATTCATGTGAAGAACTTGCGGTACTTCCATTTTGTTCTCACCTTATGCTATTGCTACAATTTCAATCTGTCTGGATAATGAACAATATAAAAATGATCAATAATTTTTGCTGATGTATACAATGACAAAAATTTAATGGTTGCTTTGAACATTTCCATGTGCGTTTGTAATGTTGATTGACAGATTTGGGTGTTAGTTATTTTTAATTTTTTTATTTGGTTGTTGTCAACAAGTAATTATTGTCATTAGGAAACAGTTTCTCAACTTGTAGATTTCTTAATCAACTACTAATATATTTTGTCAACCGGAGTTGCTTCTCCAATAATGCAATATCAAACTATTAAATGAAATATTATCTTTGGTAATTCAAACTATTAAATGAAATATTATCTTTGGTAATCCTGTATTATGTAGCAATTTGAAAATTTTTAGTTTTCTCAATACAGCTCCAATTTTGATATATGTTTGTGAATTTATTCAATACATGTCTTTTTGCATTTTCTGCAGCAGACAACATTTCCCTAATTTTTTTTAGGCAGAATGCTCTCTAAGACCATTTTTAGTAGATTGTGAGTTTTAGGATTATATGTCATATAGAATAAAAGATCACATTAATGATGTGGTAAAATAGACAAGATTTTTTAAAAGTAGCAATAGTATATTGTCTATTTGATCTTCTATTATAATTTTTTTTAATAAAATAATAATAAAAAAATTAATTATTATGCTAAATAGTCTCTCATTAAGAGAATAATATAAAATTAATTATGCGAGCTTCTATTTGATCTTTTACATGTAGAAAATCAAATAGACATTGTGCAATATTTATTGTAGAAGATCAAATAGACATTGTGCAATATTTATTGTGTCATGTCATCGTGGAAAGAGAAAATAGAAGATCTACTAAAGAGTCATTTGGAATTTCATTGTCTATTCTTATCTATGTGTCAAGACAATCAAAGGAATAGACAATCTTTAATACCCCCAACTTTCGCACATTTGCCTTAGACATACCCAAACTTTAAAGTGGACCGTCGAGGTACCTAAACTTGTAAAAAGTGGACCTTCGTGCTACCTCAATCCCACTCGCCCAATCGCAGGGAGGTGTATTACACTCGCTTCCAAGGTGGGAAATTTGGAAAAGTCGGGTGAGCGACACGTGGCATAGGCTATCAAAATTTCAAAAAAACCTTGACAAAACTTCTTTTAAGTCCATGTAATTTTAATTCAACTAAAAAATAATAAAAATTGGGAAAAGTCAAACCAATGGCATAATGGCATGTGGCATAAACTAACGAAATTTTAAAAAAAAATGACAAAACTTATTTTAAGTCCATTTAATTTAAATTCAACCAAAAACATCAACTTGTACAATTTATTTTAAAAAAACCTTGATAAAATTTATTTAAGTCCCTATAACTTTAATTATATAAAGAAAATAAATTTGGTACAGAAAATTTTTAGAAACGGAAGGGCTCGAAAATGTGAAAATACGTTTCGGGGCCCGATTTCGTAAAAAATCAAAAAACTCCAAAAAATTATGAAATATCCGGAAAACAAAGAAAATAAATTTGGTGCAAGAATTTTTCAGAAAATATTTACGGAAGGGCACGAAAATGTAAAAATACGTTTCGGGGCTCGGTTTCGTAAAAAATCGAAAATCCTAAAAAGTTATGAAATATCCGGAAAATAAAGAAAATGAATTTGGTGCATGAATTTTTTTAGAAAATGGTTCCTGAAGGGCCCGAAAATGTGAAAATACGTTTCGTGGCCCGGTTTCGTAAAAAATCGAAAAATTCCAAAAAATTATGAAATATCAGGAAAATAAATTTGGTGCAAGAATTTTTTAGATAATGTTTTTGGAAGGGCCCGAAAATGTGAATATACGTTTCGGGGCCCGGTTTTGTAAGAAATTGAAATATCCCAAAAAAATTATGAAATATTCGGAAAAATAAAGAAAATAAATTTGGTGCAAGAAAACTTCATAAAATGTTTATGGAAGGGCCAAAAATTGTGAGGGGCCCGGTTTCGTAAAAAATCGAAAACTCCAAAAAAATATGAAATATCCGGAAAAGAAAGAAAATAAATTTGGTGCAAGAATCTTTTAGAAAATGTAAGCTTTTCAAACACGCCCTATAAGAGGAAAAGGGTCATTTTGCAATTAGAAAAGTATTTAGGGATTTTTTTAATGATTGGTTTTATTAATTATTGAATTTATATAATTTTTTACTCATTTTTTCTATCAAACACGCGCTCCGTTGGTCAAAGGAGGACACCTCACCTACCATGTCAGCAACATGTAGCACAGATGTTCACTTTTTACAAGTTTAAATACCTCGAATGTTCGTTTTAAAGTTGGAGTATGTATAAAATAAAAAGTACACAAGTTAGGACATTAGAAAATCGGTTTTTTAATATGACAACTTTTAACTATTTCAAGGACAAAAATTATCTGCTACAACAAACTTTTATTAGCAAAAGTTGAAAGCAACCACAATAGCAAAAAGTATGAACTAAATTAAACCGGCTCTCATTTTCAATGAAGCTTGAAAACTGTAAATTTTCATAAAAAAAACTGTAAATTAAGTGAAGATATATCTCAAATGTTGGTTTTACAATATGGATATAAGCAATACATGACATGATATTAAAAACATAGCAACATAGCTAAAAGGTTTAATCCATCTTGAATTCTAATCTTTTAAAAAAAATGCACCAATTTACCTAAATGTCATGTTTCAGCTTCCAGTTAGATTGACTTTTTAAATATGTCATTTTTCTGATTTTTTTCCTCCAACCAGAAACTGACACAGTGTTCAAGGAGCAATGTGGTGCACTTTTTTAAAGTTGAGAGAGCTATGAAGTCACTTTAAAAGTTTAAGAAACAATAAGTTTTTTGAAACCTGCTAAATCAGAAATTAATTAAGTTGCATCATTTTCTAGCCATGGAAACGACCACATGGTTGAAAACACCAATCCCCTTTTCCAAGTAATCAGCTCTTTAAACGACAATCTGTCATACAAAACTTCAACAATGGCTTCTCCAAATCGATTGATTATCATAGATTCCGATCCAGCTCGCATAAGCCCAGCTACATGTTTCCCTCTTTCCCATTTATCAAACACCAATTCTTTGTTACCATCCACTATGTTGGCATCCCAACTCAGTTCGAATTCGTCTACTTTTTCGATCTTAAACGAATCTTCTCTTTCAATCAATTGGGTTATTTCTTCTGCAGAAGGATAATACAGTGGAATATTCCAGTTGTCCAGCACCGATTGCTCGATCCGGCCCTCTTGAGCCATGTCATTGAGGGATATTCCAATTAGAGGCCAAAAATCGGAACCATGTAGGCAGTAGGGACTGTTGTTTTTAGCTGTGAGAGTTATTACCATTTGACCACCTGAAACTACTTCTTCTGAACGTGACTTTAAGAAACTTGTGAAGTCCTTTTGGAATTGGTTCAGGTATTCTTTTTGGACACTTTCAGGGCTTGTTTCTGCTACACATATATTACCTTTGTTTAGTGGAGTCCCTGTTTCATTCACTAGCCCATCTGGCGCCTGTTACATAAATGTTATGAAAAAAAAGTAAATTTGTATTAGATTAAAAGGACCAAAATTATAGAAAGAATGTCAATGTCCTACTAAAGCTTAAGCTGGCAGTGTTATTACAATGTGGTAGAGGTTGTAGTGGTGACAATGAACAACATTAGACTAAAATAGAAATTAAATTTGAATTTTAATATTTATTAATTTTATTTTTATTTCATAATGAACTATAAAATTATTAAAATATATACTTTCCCCAAAACAAAAAAATTTGTAAGGCCGGCCCTTTCGTGAGGATGACCAATACCATCCTCTTGTCAAATTCTCACATTAAAATTTATTTTCAATAACATAGGAAAATTATAAAGAGTACCAAGTCGCCTTGTGTGTTAATAATACCCAAGCTTGTTATACTTTGTAGTGGTCAGCACACATGGCTATCAATATATGGGTTTTTTTTACTTGGAGCTAGGTATTTTAGAATACCATCCTCTCGATGAATTATACATAACACATTTCTTAGTTAATGGGATATGTATCCTTCATCATAATATCCAACTCCATGTAAAATTTGCCTCAACATATGAATGATTCTTTTTTCATGTCAAAAGACCGATTCTCTGTATAAAAATCACAACAACCTGAAGTATAACAACCGAATAAACTTTTAGAAGTTTGACATTTTAAAGTTTAAAATTTCCTCGTGTTTTAATTGTGGCAAAGTAAGCTATAAACAAAGTTACCATAGAATTTTCCTCCCAATTTCAAATGATGAAATTATTTTAAGAGAAAGAAATATGACCTGAGAAATCCAATGGAGGCTGCAAGAGGAGTGAACAAAATGGAGAGAATTTTGAGGAAACTGCCTCAAATGGAAACTTCCAGGCATTGCACCTATAAAACAAGACCTGAACTTTCTCCCTTTCTCCTTCTCTAATTTCTCAAGAAAATTAGGCACCAATGTTCTGGAAATTGTGTTAAAATCAGTCCCTGGAAGATCATTCAGAAATACCTCCAAACTGGGTGGTTTTCTATTCAATTTTAAACAAGTTGAATCCATCGTTTGTATAATTTCCCAAAGAGGCAATAATGCATTGGGTCCTGAAGAACTTCCCATTTCTGCCATTTTTAATGAACTTATTGACTTGTTTTCACATAGCAGCTTTGATATGCTTTCTTCTAAAATTGGTCTGCTTTTCAGTATCACTTTCTTCTGAAATAACGAGTTTCTGTAATAGCTGTTTTGTCCTTCTCCTCCATTCATGTGGAGAATCTGTGGAACTTCCATTGTTTCTTTGCCCGATAAATTCAACAGCTTTGTGCTGTTCAACGCTGAAAGACCTGTAATCAATTTCCAAAAAAAAATCATTATATGTGTTTCATTATAAAATAATAAATGGAAGGCTATTTATGATAATTATACCAGTTTGAAGCTCCATTTGGTGTTCAGTTTCGACTTTCTGGCAGAAAAAAAAATAAAGAAAATTCAGAAAAAAATTTAATAAGAAATTAACACCGAAGTCGAGAAATAATCAAATAATAACTTGAACAGTGAAAAACTATCATAACGGGAGAAACAGGAAAAAAAACAAGAAAATGCTATGACTGGTAAGCTATTTCAGAATGAAAGCTTTATGATCCTCAACGAAATTGATTTATTGTTGTATATTTATAATATTATTTAGACCAGACAGCTATCTAGTATTATTATTAATTATTTATTAGTCTGATCTGAATTATTAGGCTAAATATAAACCGGATAGAACCATTAAATGGATGAAATTCTTCCAACGAATTTCACTGAGCCGCCCTTTACTATTGGACAATGAATGCTCAATTAATTTTGAATTGAAATTATTCAGCAAAAGATATTTTAACACAGCGTCTGCTCAAATTTTGACTATGGCATCTGATTAAATGAGTTATATTCGGCTCTCAGTTTTGACTTTTATTATAATTTGACTTCTATAAATGGATTAAGAAAGTAGTACGTTACTTACTCAGCAAATACATTAGGGATAAAGTAGTGTGATAAATATAAGGTCGTATTTTATAAGGGGTAGTGTAAAATAGTTTGAGATTTTTCTTGTAGATTGATTTAGGGGAAGTCTTCTCAATTACGAATGTTGGTTGTGGGTTTAAAAAGTAATAAAGTAAATAAAAGATATAAACAATAATAAAAGACACAAGCTTTACCTACCCACGATAGTATAAGGTTTCCCTCCTAGCAAGACATGTAAAACTATTTGGTTATGTCTATAGATCTAAGTATCTTAACCAGATTTCCCCAAGCCTACCCCTCGGCCTCACTTGATTTCTAAGATTACTAATTTAAGTCTCCCCTCGGTACTTGTTAAATCAGTAAAGTTGCATTAATAGTTAAGCATTTAATCAAAATTAAAGCCCTTAGCACATACACAATCCCCCTCGGTTTCTTATAATATTTGTGTGTGTTTGTGATTCTAGCTATAACAAATCACCCCTCGGTACTTATTGCTATAACATATATGAGCCGGCCGAACACAATTAAATATTACTCAAACACATCAATCATCAAATGATTCAAAATAAGATTTTACATACTTGCATCGAAGGAAGTCTTACTCTGCCTGGGAAAGGCTCGGCTTGCAGACAGACTACTTGTACATAATGAAGAAAATACTAACTTTATTGATGAGAAAATAATACAATGGAATCTCCCAAAGAGACACACGTTTATCACTGATAAAAAAGGGTATAAATACCCATCAATTGATAAAGAGAAAGCAATAAAAAAAAACAACAAACCTAATTAGTCGATATCTAAAAAGGAAAGCAAATTGTAATAAAAGAGGGATTATAAACTTGTCCGATAAAAAAATAACTATCTAGAAAAATATAAATGATAAAATCTGTTCTTTTCTTGTATATATAACGTCCACATCATCTCCCTTATTAAATATTTTTTTTCCTCAAATTTCCAATTTAGCACAGTCTGCGGGAAAGTCTCCATAGTTTCGGACACAACCTGAAATTGTGCCAAAAATAAATAAATAAATATTTAATTTAAGGAAATTAAATACATAAAAGGCACAATAAATCACTGCAATATTTCACTTATTATAGTACTAATGTATTAAGCTTTTTGGATTTAAACTCTCTAAAGTTATGAAATGGTAGTAAATTACAATAGCAAAGGCTTGGTATAGTGGTTGAGTCTTGAAAATATGATCTTAGAGGTCGAAGGTTAGAGTCCACATTCGGGCTGGGCGAGATAAGGTTTTCCTTTATTTTTATTGTGAGAGCAAATGAGGTAAATTTTTTAAAAAAAAATTTATAAATTTCAGTTAATCTCAGTCATCTATTCGGTTTCAATGGTTTAGATTTTGTTTTAGTGGTTTGTAGGGTGCACAGTACAATCAAATCTCAACCATTCAAACTCAATGAATGGCTGAGATTAACTAAAATATACAACTTTAGAGAATTTCACTTTAAAGAATCTAAATCCTATACATGAAAAAAAAAACAGTTCCAAATTACGAAGATGAGACGAAAATTTGTATTAGGTTTATAACAGGTTGAAATTTTATTTTGAAAAAAATACATCACAACGGATCACGTTTCAAAAAATTAAAATGAGACAAAAAAATTACTCTGAAGCAGCGTGTCAAAAAAATAAACGGTTTGAGAGATAAATGCAAAATAAGTTAAAAAAGAATTAAAATAAACTACCAAACGCATGAAAATTGTATAAGGGTATATGAAAAGTGATTAAGAGCGTATAAAGGTAATATAAAAAGTACTTAAGTTTGTGGCATTTTGTTAGATATTATTTTGATAAATTGATAAAAGTTTACATGGAATTGTTTTTGTTAAACTAATACGTTTAGGTGTTTTTCCTTATAAATTATGCATTAAGAGTAGCCCTATTTACGACCCGGACTATTCATCCTAAGACCGCTCTAATGGGCCAAACTCGAATACAATTTTTTTACTACGTCTGACTTGAACGTACATGTTTAAGCCCAGAGTGTTATTGAGTTGGCTTTTGAATTTTTGTAAAAACGTAAAATTCTAGACCTACTAATATATATTTTGGTAAATTGAATTTTTTATAAATTACTAAATTTGATACAGTGACCACATCTTCCTCTTAAAGTGAAGAAAGAAGTTGCAGGTGCTGGATTTGAGCTTCAGATTCCTTAAAAATTAAATATTTTTACTTCTAAAAAATATATATATTTTTATATTATCATTTAATTATTCTTTCTAACGTTGTTATGAATATTTTTTTTCCAAACTTATTTAGTTTATTGGTTAGAATTTAGAAGAAAATAAAAACAACAACCTTTAATAGATGAACAAGGGTCGTGTTAAGCATATATATTGTAAACCTGCAGTACGACGGAAATATTTAAATGTGGATTGGATATAGGTTGGACAAGTAATTTTATTATAGAGTCTGACAAGCCCAACTCGAGCCCTTCCAGCCTCGAACATGTAAAAAGGGTTGTGCATTTTTAAATTTAGAACGAATTATACTTTTTGTAATTTTAATAAAGTGAATTGTTTTTGCATCATTGTTCAAATACGGTAATGAATTGAATATAGAATGAGTGTAGATTTAAATGAATTAATCTATATCTGCTCCATATTTAATGAATTTAAAATTTTTATATTTTTATTCACATATTAGGATATGAATTATAAATGAATTTAAAATTTTTAGCTCAAATGATGTAAATGAGCTGTGTCACCTAAATGGTTTTTGATTAGCTCACATTTAAATATTTCTATTGTATTCAATAATAAATTTTAACCTATATTTAAATATCTCTATTTAAATAAAATTAGTGCTGGTATACCCAAGTTCTATCCCAAATGTGAAACTACATTATGATGCCCGGTTTGGTAAAAAATTAAAAAATCCAAAAAAATAATAGAAATCCAGAAAATAAAGAAAATAAATGTAATGCAAGAAATTTTCAAAAAATGTTTTTGGAATGGTTCGGAAATGGGAAAATACGTTTCAGGGACCGATTTCGTAAAAAATTGAAAAATCCCAAAAAATTATAGAAAATCCGGAAAATAAATGTAGTGCAAGAAATTTTCAGAAAATGTTTCCGAAATGGCTCGGAAATGTGAAAATACGTTTCAAGGACCGGTTTCATAAAAAATTGAAAAATTATTGAAAATCCAGAAAATAAAGAAAATAAATGTGGTGCAAAAAATTTTCAAAAAATATTTTTGGAATGGCTTGGAAATATGAAAATATGTTTCGGGGATCGGTTTCCTAAAAATTTAAAAAATCCAAAAAAATTATGAAAAATCCGTAAAATAAAGAAAATAAATGTGTTGCAAGGAATTTTTAAAAAATATTTTTGGAATGGCTCGGAAATGTGAAAATACATTTCATGGGCCAGTTTAGTAAAAAATTAAAAAATCTCAAAAAATTATGAAAAATCAGTAAAATAAAGAAAATAAATATGGTGCAAGAAATTTTCAGAAAATGTTCTCAAGTGGCTCGAAAATGTGAAAATACGTTTCAGTGACCGGTTTTATAAAAAATCAAAAAATCCTAAAAAATTATGAAAATTCCGGAAAATAGAGCAAATAAATATGGTGCAAGAAATTTACAAAAAATATTTTTAGAGTGGCCAGAAAATATGAAAATACGTTTCAAGGAACAATTTCGTGAAAAATCGAAAAAATCCCAAAAAATTATGAAAAATCCTGAAAATAGAGAAAATAAATGTGGTGTAAGAAATTTTCAAAAATTGTTTTTGGAAGGGCTCAGAAATTTGAAAATATGTTTCAGGGACCAGTTTCATAAAAAATTGAAAAAATTCCCAAAAATTATGAAAAATCCGGAAAATGGAGAAAATAAATATGGCGCAAGAAATTTTCAGGAAATGTTTTTGGAATGGCCCGGAAATGTGAAAATACGTTTTAGGGACCGACTTCATGAAAAATCGAAAAAATCCTAAAAAATTATGGAAAATCCGCAAAATAGAGAAAATAAATGTGGTGGAAGAAATTTTCAAAAAATATTTTTGAAAGGGCTCGGAAATCTGAAAATACATTTCAGGGACTAGTTTCGTAAAAAAGAAAAAAAATTCCAAAAAATTATGGAAAATTCGGAAAATAGAGAAAATAAATGTGGCGCAAGAAATTTTCAAAAAATATTTTTTCGAAGGCCTAGAAAATGTAAAAATACGTTTCAGGGACCGGTTTCGTAAAAAATTAAAAACTCCCAAAAAATTATGGAAAATCTGGAAAGTAAAAAAAATAAATGTAATGCAAGAAATTTTCAGAAAATATTATTGGAAGGGCTCGAAAATGTGAAAATATATTTTAGGGACCGGTTTTCGTAAAAAATGAAAAGTCCCAAAAAATTATAGAAAATAAAGAAAATAAATGTAGTATAGATAGACTAAAATAGATTACAAAAAGTAAATAGATTTTATATAGATAAATCAAATTCTAGTCCAAATGAATATCCTATCCAAATCTAATCCATTTTTATTAGATCCAAATTCAATAAATTTAAAAATAAAAAAATAAAAAAATTTGAATGAAAGGATATGAATAAATGAAAAATTATTATCATCTATGATTAAATAGTAAAGCCACCATTGACTAAAAATGAATTTATGTCCTTCACATATTTCAGGTTAAAATTTTTTTACCATGCGCTCAAACGGTTCAACATCTTTTACAAGATAGTAAAATCCAAAAGATATATGGTGTGTAAAGGTTTTCTTCAAGTAATCTGTACTTTGTTTTTAACTTTATCCGCCAAACTCAACCTTTTTTGGTTTTTACGGTAGGGTGGTCTTGAATGGATTTCAACTATAAGCGATATTTTTAAGCTATGTCCATATTCAGACTAACCCCTGATCTCTAATTTATAGATACCTTAAAGGACATGATGACTGACCCCAAGATTTAAGGTTGCTCCATATATATATATATATATAAAAATTCAATTCCTGATAATTATTTAATGATGAACATGTTCCTATCAATGAATCATAAAGTCAAGAAGATGCTTCTTTATTATAAAGGAAATAGAGAATCTGAAACCATTTTCAATGGAAAATAGACGGATACATAATATAATCTGAATTCGTAATATACAAATTTCATTAAATAAATAAAAGCAAGTTGCCATATTTGTCCAATTCATTATTGAGTCGCCTACAGTTTTTCTTTATTTTCATTTTATCCATAATTGAGTTAGCAGCCAGACCCCACCTAATCTCAAGTTGCTACAAATAATATTTATTTTATATGATTTGGCCCATTATAAACAGTACTTAGCATAATGTAGAATGCATGAACTTTGGATTGAGTTTTAAGTTCTGCGTGTGATCTCTGAATATGTTTTCTTCTTAATATGTTTAATAAACCTCTCGTTTCTTTGTAACAAATTCCATTTATTTTAGGTTTAACTTAAAAAACCTATGTAATTTTATCCATTTTCTAAAATGGGGCTGTAAATTTTTTTTTTCAAAAGGGGATTCATGATTTGTGATGATTAGTAATTAAAAGAAATGTTCCTAGCACAGTTAAAAGTATTGATGTGGCAAGGAGTATTTTTGAAATTTCATAATTTTCTTCATCTCCGTCTCTTTTTCTGGAACGCATCAAATTTATCCATGAAATCTCTCAAACATCCAATTCTTCTTGAAAAATACACAAATAATTTTGATCAGACAATCATAAACTACAACTTAAAAAATCCCAAACCATAAAAGAAATTATCAAGAAATTATAAATTTTGAAATTGAAAGAGGGATATGCAAATTGAAAATTCACAACTCAATTTAAATGCCATATCATAACTAGTTGCCTTCACCAACCATTTAATAGCCAAAGATCTACCCTCTAAACCATCCAACTCAACCAAAATTTGATGTGTAACAACCCAGTACAAGCAACAAATTCAACCGAACATACTATATCTGCTCTTTCGGCTGTAGAAACAAAATAGAGAGATCAAGAAAGCGTTAAGGAAAAAATAAACTAGGGATTTTATGGGTTTAACAAGTTAGTGTGCCCTAATTCATAGGCATTGATTCTTAATAATGTATGATGAGTTGTATATACATTAATTGTGTCACATTAATAAAGGAAATGAACCTACTGCATTTATTTCTTGTGCTATAATATGAGTAGGGTATCCATTGATTATAAAACATAAAATGTCCCAAGTCTGTTCGGTCATGGGAATGATTAAAATTCAAGACTTGTATGTTAGATGATCTATAGTAATGAGTTTACTATATCGCTTGGTAAGCAGATCATGAACATGGGCAGATGTCGGGTGACACGGGGATGGACCGATCCATCCTAAGTAGCTCTTGATTATCCTCAGACTTAATTGCAACATACTACTAATATGAATTTGGGTATGCTATTGCGTATACCTAACAGGTCCTTAGACATTGGAATACAAGTACGGGTACGCCTGGTATATTTCATGAACATGTTATTAGTAGTGTTGTAGTTTAAGGATTGCCATTTCAGTTTGAGAAACTGAAAGACATCGCACCGGCACTGATGGATTGTAATAGAGGGTGATAGTTATCACACCTTGTTCATTAGTTAGATGTCGAGAGCAAAGGATTTTACGAGATAGCTACTAGGTTCAGTATCTAGATTAGACAACTGTATTATGTCCCAGTTGGGGGTTGTAATGGTTTGTTAGAATCCGCTTATAATCTGTAGGGTAGCGCCTACTGCCAACATATGGACAGACCCAAAGGATCGTGCACTTTGAATCACTGATTTGGGATTTCTTGTACATGCAATATTACAAGTATTTATGAAGGAGTGATTATTAATTAATTGACATGTCAAGTCAAGTCAATTTAATTGAATAATCTTTATAACTCAAGAGAATTTAATTTAATTTTAATGGCATAATATAAAGTTATTTATATTATTTATTAAATTGAATTAAAGTATAAAGCTTAATTAATGTATGGATTTAATTTGAAATAATTATAAACTTGATAAATTGAATAGTTTAAGGAATTAAATCTATGAATTTAATTATTAAGCATATTTGATTTGAAATCAATTTATAATTAAATAAAATTCTAATTATAAAATTGATAAATTAAACGTTAAAAAATTAAATTTATTGGTTTAATTACTAACTATATTTGATTTGAAATTAATTTATAATTAATCCTAAATATAAAGTTGGTAATTAGATTGTATTTAAAGTATTAAGTCTAACTGACTTAATAATTGTTAAAAAATAAATGATCCAGATAAATAAATCTATATACATCCGAATCAAGTTTGAAAGAAACAAAAACGAATGTAAGTAATTCTCTTAAAATCCAAATGGAAGCATCCGGACAAAGCTAAGATCGCTTATTGAACAAAATCAGAAACCTAAGCAATGGAGGAAAATTATCCGGACAAAGTCTGAAAAGAAAACAAACTACCATCTTCAAGATGTTGGGAACTGACAGTCAAATTGAACATGCATAAGAGGCATGACGGAAATTCAAAATTTTGTCCCTGTCCCAGGAACTCCTATTAGTTGCATATAAATTAAATAAAGCCTTAACTAAATAATTCTCTACCTAGGTTAGCATGCTAAAGGACTAGGCATACCATAATTTCAAATTATATCCTAGCATATTTATTTTATACTAAGCATGTTATAACTCTAAGTTATAACCTAAGCATAAAATAACCTAAGCATGCAAAAATAACCTAAGCATAATTATTAAGTCTAAAAACACTTAAATAAAAAGACTTAATAATTAAAAGAGAAATAAAAAGAACTTACCAGTTGAAGCGTGCTTTTGCAGGACCTTCTTGCACAAGCCTCCAGTCGTAGGATAGCCTCTATCAGTATCCACACGAACCCCACCAACCAAAACCTCCCTAGGAGGAAGAACTAAGAAGCCTCGAGTAGTTGCTAGACCACTCTAGAAGCCTCACCCAAAATATAAACTAGCGGTGCCCGAATAAATTCAGGCTCCACAAAAATAACTTGCTCAAGTACCCGAGAGATTAATTATCTCGCTTAGGATTTATGCTTTGAGCTTGGTACAATTTGAAAGGAAAGGAAATAACCTATATATAGGAAAGGGGGAGCAAAAATGCTCCCCCTTTCGTCGATGTGGGATTAACATATACATATATGTATATGTTAATTCAAATCCCACACGCCACTTTTCATGGGCTGCCTTTGTGCAGCCCATGAATAAGGGCTGCGCATTTTTCGGTAACCGAACTTTGTACAAAATATTTTATACTTTTCGGTTCTAACTTACCAATGCAAAATTCCTTATAAATCCTTTCAAATAAATTTTTATTTTTTGACTCTAATAAATTAGTTATCAGTCAAAATAAATAATTTGGTCCAACCAAAATTGAATAAATCAATTATAATTTATTTATGACTCTAATTAATTAGTTATCGGTCAAAATAAATTCCTTGGTCTATCCAAAATTGATCTAATCAATTTTAACCAATTAAACAATAATCCAATTATTATTCATGTTATATATTTTGTAATAGAATAAATCTATTAGTTCTTTACTTAGTCCGATGAAGGTCCAATGTGTGTGACCTTATAGGATCCCGAAGTATTGAGCTGTTAAGGCTTAACCAACCCGTGTTCTAATGAAACCATTGGCTCGATGTTCTAGACCGTGAATAGAACTTGATTACCTTAAACGACTGTAGTACGCCTCTAGCAAGGGTCTACCATCCCCCATTACTCGGAACGTCATTTATGCTTATGACTTAATCCCGGTTAATGCAATAATTATCCAGTGCGATAAATTCCTTCCATTCTTTAATATTAGTACCATCTGGTTTATTGGGTTCGGTTAAAGTGTTAACCCACTAATAGCAAGGTTGCTCCAAGCTATCCCAGTTATTTACTTGTTACCGAAGTATATTGCCTTTTACCATAGTGTGTTTGACTAGAAACCATTTCTATCAAACACATACTCTGATCAGAGGTTTATGGCAATCATCACTTCAACAAGTGGCCAGGTACAACTCCTTAATATATCCGGAGCGATGGATTCTTTCCGACTACTCAGCCTACCAACGTGCTGTCATCACTATATCCGTAATCACCCGTAGCACCCTAAATTAATGAGTGCATAGCAATGACCCAAAGTATAGCAATAGTACCACACAAGGCAACTAGCATCTCAAGTATGAGGACATTCGCAAAGCTTATTGCATGAAGATAAACACTAACACATTGATATTTATACCAAGTGTTTATCTTGCTGCGGTCTCCAATATATCTCCCAGATATATCCATGTGTCAAGCTTAAGGCACCACCTTCAGTCTTTAGGAGATTAACTGCTTGGACCCTTTCCAAGAAAGTTGACCACATGCTAGTCTTTCCGTTTCATCAATATCCTTTCTTGATGATACTGTGACTAGGGACAGTTTAGACATAATCATAATTGCACATGAAGTAGGTTCCACCAAATATAGTCCAACTATAATTTCTCTGACTTCATGCTATGATATGTCAAGGACTTTTGTATACATACATCAATGAATATATTTTAACCAGCTATAATATATATGTATAGAAACACATTGATATAAACAAAAGAACAAATGCCTTTATTGATTAAACAAATTATTCGTACTATTACATAATTAAGATATATCGCCCTAATTGCCTTAAGGGCATACATCATATCCAACAAACTCCCACTTGCACTAAGGCCAATTAGCCATATGTTTTAATCCATATGCTTTAACATGCTGGTCATGTTTGACTTGAGTCAATGGCTTTGTCAGACCATCCGCGAGGTTCTGATCAGTGGGTACATATTCTAATCTTATTATCTTAGCATCAACAATCTCCCTGATTATATGATACTTTCTGGATACATGTCTGTTTTTCTGATGAGACCGTGGTTCCTTTGCCTGAGCTATGGCACCATTGTTATCACAATATAAAGTAATTGGATTAATAGCCTCAGGCACCACACCGAGATCACCAATAAATCCCTTCAACCAGACAGCTTCTTTTGCTGCTTCGCATGCAGCAATGTATTCAGATTCCGTGGTTGAATCAGCAGTAGTTTCTTGCTTGGAACTCTTCCAGCATACTGCCCCTCCATTTAACACATACACAAAACCTGACTGAGACTTAAAGTCATCCTTGTCAGATTGAAAGCTTGCGTCAGTGTAACCTTTGATAGTGAGATCACCTTCTCCATAAATCAAGAACTCATCCTTAGTCCTTCTCAAGTACTTAAGGATTGCCTTGACGGCCATCCAGTGTTTTTCACCTGGATCTGACTGATATCTGCTCGTAAAGCTCAAAGCCTGAGAGATATCCGGCCTAGTACATATCATAGCATACATGATGGATCCTATCGCGGATGCATAGGGTATATCCTTCATGCGCATTCTCTCTTGAGCTGTCTTCGGACACTCAGCTTTAGATAGGTTAATCCCCTTTGTCATTGGGAGATAACCTTTCTTAGAATGCTCAAGGTTGAACCTATTTAACACCTTGTCTATATATGTACTTTGAGAAAGACCTAACAGCCTCTTGGATCTATCCCTGTAGATCTTTATACCTAGTATAAATGCTGCTTCACCAAGG
This sequence comes from Euphorbia pulcherrima, assembly GCA_947683365.1. Taxonomy (NCBI): domain Eukaryota; kingdom Viridiplantae; phylum Streptophyta; class Magnoliopsida; order Malpighiales; family Euphorbiaceae; genus Euphorbia; species Euphorbia pulcherrima. The sequence continues at coordinate 76,527,284 of CANTUS010000001.1, read as the reverse complement.
TCTTTCATGGAGAACTTTCTTGACAACCATACTTTAACATTTTGAAGAAGAGAAATGTCATTTCCTATTAGCAGAATGTCATCAACATACAATACTAGAAAAACGACTGCACTCCCACTAACCTTCTTGTAAACACAAGGCTCATTTGCATTTGGGCAGAAATCCAGTTCCCGGATTGTCTGATCAAACCTTATATTCCAACTCCTTGATGCCTGCTTAAGTCCATAAATGGATCTTTGTAGTTTGCATACCTTCGAGCCATTCTGAGATGTAAAACCCTCAGGTTGTGTCATATACACATCCCGGTCTAAATCCCCATTGAGAAATGCTGTTTTTACATCCATCTGCCAGATCTCATAATCGTAATGAGCAGCAATGGCGAGGAGTATCCTTATGGATTTGAGCATGGCTACTGGTGAGAAGGTTTCATCATAGTCAATACCTTCCCGTTGACTATAACCTTTCGCAACCAACCTTGCTTTATAGGTAATTACATTACCATCCATGTCTGTCTTCTTCTTGAAGACCCATTTGCACCCAATTGGTCTAACCTCTTGCGGTGCATCAACCAAATTCCAAACTTGGTTCTCGTACATGGAATCCATTTCTGATTTCATGGCCTTTTGCCATTTATCAGAATCTGAGCCTTTTATTGCCTCATCATATGTCCTTGGTTCATCATCCTCCACAAGATATAGTTCCTTATCATTAGTGATGATAAACCCATATCTATCGGGACCCTTATGAACACGACTTGATCTTCGCAATGATTGTGTTTCAACAGTTTGTTCTTGGATCACACTCTCTTGTGTATCTAGAACGGGGTCAATCAGTTGATCGTCTGTTTCTTCCTCTTGAACTTCCAGTTCAATATTGCTCCCACTGACCTTTTCAAGTAAGTGTTCCTTTTCCAAAAAGTGAGCATTCCGAGACACAAATACCTTTTGTGCTTCGGGTTGGTAAAACAGATACCCAATTGTTTCCTTTGGATATCCAATGAACAGACATTTGTCAGCCTTGGCATTTAGCTTATCTGACGCTATCCTCTTTACCATAGCAGGACAACCCCATACTCTTAAGTGATTTAGAGATGGCTTTTTGTCACACCATCTTTCATAAGGTGTAAAATCAACTGATTTAGAGGGCACTCTGTTTAAGATATAAACTGCGCTCTCAAGTGCATATCCCCAAAAGGATTTACTAAGAACTGCATGGCTCATCATGGACCTGACCATATCTAATAAAGTCCGATTCCTCCTTTCTGACACTCCATTATGTTGGGGTGTATAAGGAGGGGTCCACTGGGGAACTATCCCATTTTCCTTTAGATAATCCTGAAACTCCTGACTTAAGTATTCTCCACCTCGATCTGATCGAAGTGTTTTAATACTTTTCTCAAGCTGTTTCTCTACTTCAGCTCTGAATAGTTTGAATTTTTCAAAACTTTCAGACTTGTGCTTCATCAAGTACAAATAACCGTATCGTGAGTAATCATCAATAAAGGTTATGAAGTAGGAGTATCCTCCTAGTGCCTGAACACTTATTGGACCACACACATCAGTGTGTATAAGTTCCAATGTACTCGTGGCTCGTTCACCCTTCCCTTTAAAGGGTAACTTTGTCATTTTTCCTTTTAAACAAGGTTCGCAATCACCATAAGACTCTAAGTCTATTGAGCCCAAGTCTCCACGCTTATGCAACTTGGTTAAGCGATCTTTGTTTATGTGGCCTAAACGGCAATGCCATAAGTAAAAGGAATTCTCATTATCTAATTTAACTTTCTTCACATTATTTATATTGAAAACTTCTGTTTTAGTATCAAGAATATAAATGCCACCTTTCAACATTCCATAACCATAAAGAATATTATTCAAACGAATCTGACAATTATTATTCGAAAATAAAATTTCAAATCCCTCTGTTGCTAAACACGCAACAGATACAATATTCTTAGTAACACTTGGAATGTAATAACAATTATTCAAAACTAAAACAAGTCCACTTGGCAAAACAAGACTAAAGCTCCCTACGGCTAATGCAGCAACTCTGGCTCCATTTCCCACACGTAGGTCCATCTCCCCTTTTGCAAGTTTTCTACAGTTCCTTAGTCCCTGCACAGAAGTACAGATATGAGAACCACAACCAGTATCTAATACCCAAGTGGATTCTTGCGGAAAAGTAGCAAAGTTTTCAATTACAAATATACCTGAAGTAGATGCCTCTGTAGGCTTCTTCTTCAAATGCTCAGAAGCAGGAGCTTTGCAATCCCTCTTCCAATGTCCCGGTTTCCCACATTGGAAGCAGACATACTTAGATGCCTTCTTTTCATTCTTCTTCTTACTGATTCTTTTCTTGGCACCTAGTGCCTGCTTCTTTTTCTTAGAAGCCTTGCCTTTTTCAACCAACAGTAGAGGTTTCTGATCTTTCTTGATCTGAGGTTCTACTGTTTTCAGCATGTTAATTAATTCAGGGATAGTTGAATTAATCCTGTTCATGTAATAGTTAGTTACGAAACCTGAGTAACTATCTGTCAAGGACATCAACACAAGGTCAATGCTCAAGTCATGATTCATCTCGAATCCCAATCGATTCAGCTTCTCAAGGTATCCCAAGAGTTTCAGTACATGCTGAGAGGCAGAGGTGCCAGCCTGCATCTTGGTCCCGAAAAGGAGCTTAGAGGTCTCATACCTCTCTGTCCTCTCCCTCTCCGAAAAGAGTTCTTCAAGATGGAGAACCATATCCTCCAAGGGCATGTTCTCATGTTGTTTCTGAAGCTCAGAATTCATGGACCCCAACATAATACACATGGCAGTCTCACGATCTTTCCTGTGCTTCAACCAGGCATCATGTTCCACATGATCCTCAACATCAGGTTCTACAGGGAAAATTTCACTTAGGACATAGGCAATTCCCTCAGATCTGAGAACTATTCTCACTGCTCGGAACCAATCAGAAAAGTTCGAGCCATTCAATTTGGTGTCAAGTAACATACGGAGATTAAAATTGGAAGCCATTTTCAACCTAAGACATAAGAAAAGAAAAGTGTTTAGATATTAGTTTAAGTACATGTATTTAATTTGAGGACTTTTAATTAAATACATTTTCCTACTATTTTCTTCGAAATTTACAATAGCCCATTCTATTGAATTCGTGAATTTTAGCCCAGCTAAATTTCCTAGTAGGTAGCATCTATAACTAGTCTACTACAACCCCCAATTTTATGAGTCAAGTCATAATAGTCAGTCAAAGTTGGAATCCAATTCCATTTGCATCGCATGCAATTGCTAATTCATTCAAGTTCCCTAATCCCAAGGGACGTGTGCTCTTATATTAGCATCTCCTTGAATATGTCTCAGATCTGGGCCTAGCCCCCAATTTTATGGTGGACTACCCCAGCTCTGTTAAGGCAGACCCTATCTCAAACTTTACAACCAATCAATGTGGACTAGAAGGAACGCTTTGCGTAGCACTTTGATAGCCCAAAAAGACCGTATTATAAATTTGAGTAAGGAAGACTATCACTTGCCTTAATATATTTACTTTGGGATTTTATTGGTGTTAAACGTCTCACCCAATCTAGGATTTTATCAGATGGACAAAATTATAATTACTTGTATTAATTCAGGGAATTTTAGAATTAATTTATAAGGTCTAACCTTAGGTGGGTTCAGCTCTTTATTATAATTATTCCATCAACCTAGATTATATGCAAAATAATTAACCCTTTAATTTGTTATATTTATATTGCATTTCCTTTAAGCTTTTATTCAATAATTTTAATTTTTTACTTTGTTATAGAAACACATATAAGCACCATCTTATATACTAGAAATAAATTAGTTCATATTAATCCCCCGATTGGTCAATTCAAATTGCACCGATATAGGTTCCCAGGTAGGAGAGGTGCCCTATGAGGAGTAGACACCAAGTCCAATCCTTAGCCAGAACAAATACGGGCACAAACTTGAAGACCAATGGATTCTCTTGAACTAATAAATTTCGTTCTTCCAATTCATGTAAATTGGGAGCATCTATAACCCATGTAATTTAAATAAATTATTGACACTTGTATAATTTGAGTAAGTTGAGCAAGCTTATTCAAAATTATTCATAACTAATTTCTAACCTTGAAATGAAAGACAGAAGTTTATATATATTGTTCTAAACAATTAAATAAACAAATCATTTCATTTAGAAAATAATATTTAGTTTGCTTCTAACTTAATTATGCACTAAATAGGCAGGCTCTGATACCACTGTTGGGAACTGACAGTCAAATTGAACATGCATAAGAGGCATGACGGAAATTCAAAATTTTGTCCCTGTCCCAGGAACTCCTATTAGTTGCATATAAATTAAATAAAGCCTTAACTAAATAATTCTCTACCTAGGTTAGCATGCTAAAGGACTAGGCATACCATAATTTCAAATTATATCCTAGCATATTTATTTTATACTAAGCATGTTATAACTCTAAGTTATAACCTAAGCATAAAATAACCTAAGCATGCAAAAATAACCTAAGCATAATTATTAAGTCTAAAAACACTTAAATAAAAAGACTTAATAATTAAAAGAGAAATAAAAAGAACTTACCAGTTGAAGCGTGCTTTTGCAGGACCTTCTTGCACAAGCCTCCAGTCGTAGGATAGCCTCTATCAGTATCCACACGAACCCCACCAACCAAAACCTCCCTAGGAGGAAGAACTAAGAAGCCTCGAGTAGTTGCTAGACCACTCTAGAAGCCTCACCCAAAATATAAACTAGCGGTGCCCGAATAAATTCAGGCTCCACAAAAATAACTTGCTCAAGTACCCGAGAGATTAATTATCTCGCTTAGGATTTATGCTTTGAGCTTGGTACAATTTGAAAGGAAAGGAAATAACCTATATATAGGAAAGGGGGAGCAAAAATGCTCCCCCTTTCGTCGATGTGGGATTAACATATACATATATGTATATGTTAATTCAAATCCCACACGCCACTTTTCATGGGCTGCCTTTGTGCAGCCCATGAATAAGGGCTGCGCATTTTTCGGTAACCGAACTTTGTACAAAATATTTTATACTTTTCGGTTCTAACTTACCAATGCAAAATTCCTTATAAATCCTTTCAAATAAATTTTTATTTTTTGACTCTAATAAATTAGTTATCAGTCAAAATAAATAATTTGGTCCAACCAAAATTGAATAAATCAATTATAATTTATTTATGACTCTAATTAATTAGTTATCGGTCAAAATAAATTCCTTGGTCTATCCAAAATTGATCTAATCAATTTTAACCAATTAAACAATAATCCAATTATTATTCATGTTATATATTTTGTAATAGAATAAATCTATTAGTTCTTTACTTAGTCCGATGAAGGTCCAATGTGTGTGACCTTATAGGATCCCGAAGTATTGAGCTGTTAAGGCTTAACCAACCCGTGTTCTAATGAAACCATTGGCTCGATGTTCTAGACCGTGAATAGAACTTGATTACCTTAAACGACTGTAGTACGCCTCTAGCAAGGGTCTACCATCCCCCATTACTCGGAACGTCATTTATGCTTATGACTTAATCCCGGTTAATGCAATAATTATCCAGTGCGATAAATTCCTTCCATTCTTTAATATTAGTACCATCTGGTTTATTGGGTTCGGTTAAAGTGTTAACCCACTAATAGCAAGGTTGCTCCAAGCTATCCCAGTTATTTACTTGTTACCGAAGTATATTGCCTTTTACCATAGTGTGTTTGACTAGAAACCATTTCTATCAAACACATACTCTGATCAGAGGTTTATGGCAATCATCACTTCAACAAGTGGCCAGGTACAACTCCTTAATATATCCGGAGCGATGGATTCTTTCCGACTACTCAGCCTACCAACGTGCTGTCATCACTATATCCGTAATCACCCGTAGCACCCTAAATTAATGAGTGCATAGCAATGACCCAAAGTATAGCAATAGTACCACACAAGGCAACTAGCATCTCAAGTATGAGGACATTCGCAAAGCTTATTGCATGAAGATAAACACTAACACATTGATATTTATACCAAGTGTTTATCTTGCTGCGGTCTCCAATATATCTCCCAGATATATCCATGTGTCAAGCTTAAGGCACCACCTTCAGTCTTTAGGAGATTAACTGCTTGGACCCTTTCCAAGAAAGTTGACCACATGCTAGTCTTTCCGTTTCATCAATATCCTTTCTTGATGATACTGTGACTAGGGACAGTTTAGACATAATCATAATTGCACATGAAGTAGGTTCCACCAAATATAGTCCAACTATAATTTCTCTGACTTCATGCTATGATATGTCAAGGACTTTTGTATACATACATCAATGAATATATTTTAACCAGCTATAATATATATGTATAGAAACACATTGATATAAACAAAAGAACAAATGCCTTTATTGATTAAACAAATTATTCGTACTATTACATAATTAAGATATATCGCCCTAATTGCCTTAAGGGCATACATCATATCCAACACAAGACCTGCAGCCGGAAGAACTGATTGAAGCCATCTCCGGAAGGAAGATCCGGAACATGTAGGTCCAAAGGACAACCGGAAGACTTATATCCAATAACTAAGGAAAGTATAAAACACAGCTTTCCTTGTGCCTCTTTTGGTCAACTAGTAGTCAAAGAACCTTTTTGTTGAATACAGCTGGCAAAGTTCAAAGAAAAGTCAAAAAGAGTAGAAAAAGGACAGTGAAAGTCTAAACTACTTTTAGACTAGACCAATAAAGGCGTGCGTGGAGCTCACACCATATGACGTTTGGTATAAAAGTTAGTATATCACAAAATGACAAGTAAAACGATCGCTGACAACTTTCAGCACTGATCCCAAGAATTTAAACGAATATGGTCTAACAGATTAATCAACAGATCCAGAAGCTCCACCTCACAACCTACTCAAGGGTGAAGATTAAATGTAAGCTCACCAACCACAAATGGCTACATTTACGATCAAAGCCTATAAAAGGAACTCTTAACCAAATGAGAAGATAACTGATTGACTTACAAAAGCAAGTAACATAGCAATACACATTCAATCAGTCAAAATAATCCCTCGAAGAACCCTTGATTCAAAATTTGTTTGTAAGGATTCCCAAGTGAAACTATAAACTTGAGGAACTCTAAAACCAACCTTTTATTGCAAACCAAAAGTGTAATAATCTCAAACTTAGGTGAGTTAGGAGATTGGGATAGAACTTGAAGTAGGTGCTTTGAGTGAGATCTCCCTGTAGGACTCAGCTTCGATTCGAGGTAGAAGGCTAAGTGGTATATCCTACTAAAGATGAGAGGACACAGCTAGGAGCTGGTGCTTCTAGTGGTATATCCTACTTTCGGAAGAAGTCATCATCCGGAGACAAATCTGTAAGGCTTAATTCCTGCCAGTTGAAAAGGAATCCATTAGTAGGCAAGCTCGGAAGAAGGAAATTTCGGGGACTGGACGTAGGCAGGGCCAAACTAGTGTAAAATACTTGTGTTTGATATTCATTTATTTTTACTATACTGCATTCATATTGCATCATCCAGATCCATCTTCCGGATCACATTTATCATCCGGATCATAATCAAACACGCTACACATAGACTTTTTCTAAGTCTATAAATTTCGGGAAAAAGGGTCATTCACCCCCATCTGCCCTTATAAATACTCTAACAGGGACCTACAAGTGGTATCAGAGCAAGTGCTCAAACTAGAGATCTAATAATCTCGAGCTAAAGGTCCACATATTTTGATTCATAAATCAAAATGTGTTTCCACAACTCGCAACTTCTTCCCGAGGGTATGTCTGTTACCCGTCCTCTATTCTTCACCGGTGAACACTATACATTCTGGAAAAACCAGATGAAGAACTTCATCCAGTCATAAAGTATGCAAGCATGGCTAGTTATTAAAGATGGTCCACATGAACCTACTTATGAAGTAGGAGGTATGACTACCCGAAAGCCATTAAATATGTGGGATGATAATGACTTTTAAAAATTGCGTGAAAACGCAAATGCTATTAATATGCTTCATTGTGCTCTTAGTGCAGCGGAATTTAATAGGATATCCGGATGTAAAACTGCTAAAGAGATATAGGAGAAGCTGGAAGTAACCTATGAGGGAGCTACCAAAGTAAGAGAAGCCAAACTTGATCTACTCCAACAAAAGTTTGAATCTTTCAAGATGGAGCCTAAAGAATCAATCAGCAGCATAAACACTAGATATAAAAATCTAGTAAATAAAATGAAGAGGCTAGGGAAAGAGATTCCAGAAGTACATATGGTCAAGAAAGTGCTCCAGAGTCTCACCAAGGAATGGGACAGTAAAAAGACTGCCATTGGGGAAGTTCATAACTTAAATTTCTACAGTTATAATGAACTCATTGGTAATCTTCTAATTCAAGAACTATCCTTGGAAAGATATAGTAAACAAGAAAAGAGACCTGAGGAGTGAAAGAAGGTCATTGCTCTTAAGGCAGAATCAACCGGATCAGGCTCATCCGGAGAGGAAGAGCAAATAGATGAGTCAATGAGTACTAAAGATCAACTCGCTCTATTGACCAAAAGGCTAAATCGATTCATATAAAAGAAGGATAGAAGAAGATCAAAAAGGTATGAATCTCAGAGACAAAGAGAAGGCATTCCCAAAAGAAGTAAGCATAGAAGGAATTTGGAAGAAAGGAAAGATCCAGAGAAAGAAGCTGCTTGTTTCGAGTGTGGCGAAATAGGCCACTTCAGGATAAAATGCCCCAAGCTCAAGAGAGCAAAGAAACTTAAAAAGAAGGCAATGGTTGCTACTTGGAGCAATAGTGAAGAAAGCAGCAGCTCATCCTCAACAGAAGAAGAGGAGACTGCTAGCTGTGGATTCATGTCTCTAACAGAGCTAAAAGCAGAGCAATCTGGAAGGAACACCTCTAGACAAGAAATTGTGCAAATTGAAGAATCAAAATCAAATTCAGCAAACACTGAGGTAAACTTTTACTCTAACTCTACCTCTAACTTTGATCTTGCAAAAGCTCTTTCTATTGTTATCAAGGGAGTAAAGAAGAATGCAAAGGCCATCAAATCACTGAAAAAGCAATACTAGAATTAGCTAAAGATGCTAAAGTAATGGCATAAGACATCAATCTGGTTAGAGCAACCAAACATATTGATGTAGTAGAAGAAAACTTCCTGAGAAATCAAGTCCAGATTCTGAACGCAAATGTAGTGGGATTAGAAAGAGACGTTAGTCTATTGAAGGAAGTATCTAGAAGGAAACCTGAAATAAAGAATCCAAGAAAAGATGATCCTCCTCTTTCTCAGAACCGAATTCAAAGGAATCCAAATCAAAAGACAAATGAAGTTAGCAGACAACCACAAGCTCAAAGATATATTGCGGCTTAGAAAGGAGAAATCACAATGCTGAAGTTGCACCTCAAACTAGCTTCCAGAATTATATCGGACCATCCACTAGTGTGCACGAAGCTGGATATAAAGGCAACTTCGGAAGAAAGGATCTGAAGAAGATTAGCAAGAAGCAAATGCAAAACATGCCTATTTCAGGATGCAAGTTTTGTGGGAAAAATAACCATATGACTAAATCATGTAGATTAAAAAATGGCTATTATGATAATTATCCTTGGCCTAAGATGATTATTAACCCGAGAGGACCCAAATCTGATTGGGTACCCAAACCCACTTGATCTGTTTTGCAGCTATGCCTTAGATCCACAGTAGATCAACACACTTAGTATATTGATAGTGGATATTCAAGGCATATGACAGGTGATGAGAAGGCCTTTATCACATTAACCCGGAAGAAGGGATGCAAAGTAAGCTTTGGAGACAATCAAAAGGGATAGATCATTGGTCATAGAACCATTGGATCTGGGTTAAAGATTGAAGATGTCTCACTAGTTGATGGACTACAATTCAACCTACTGAGTGTAGCTCAATTATGTGACAAAGGAAGAAAAGTCACAGTTGACTCCGAAGGCTGATCAATTTATGATAGTAAGTCAAATCAACTTATTTTTTATGCACATAGAGTAAATAATGTCTATTCTGTAAACATTAAAAATAATAAAAAGAATATATGCCTAGTGTCTAAAGAAGAAGAATCATGGCTATGGCACCGGAGATTGGGACATGTAAGCATGAATCTCCTATCCAAATTAGCCAAAAAGGAATTAGTTGAGGGTTTACCTAAAGTTGCTTTTGATAAGGATCATCTATGCATCGCATGTCAATTAGGTAAACAACATAAGAAAAGTTTCCCTTCCATATCATACATTCCTTCCAAAAGAGTACTTGAGCTCTTACACATTTATCTTTTTAGTCCAATTAAGCCACTGAGGTTAGGTAAAAGAGAATACACCATGGTTATTGTAGATGACTATTCTCGATATACCTTAGTTCTCCTGCTAACAAGAAAGGATGAAGCATTTGACAAATTCTCCAAAACATTCATCCGAATAGAAGTAGAACAGGGCATACGCATTGCATGCATCCGGAGCAATAATGGTGGGGAGTTTAAAAATAAGCATTTTCCTAACTTTTGCAACTCCTGGGCATTGAACACAACTTCTCTGCCCCTCACACTCATCAACAAAATGAAGTGGTAGAAAGAAAAAATAGGACTATAGTAGAAATGGCAAGACCAATGCTAAATGAAAATAGTTTGCCAAAATATTTTTGGGGTGAGGCTGTAAACACATCATGCTATATCTTAAATAGAGCTCTCATCAAAAAAACTATAAAAAAGACCCCATATGAAGTCTGGAAGGGAAAAAAACAAAAAATCGGATACTTCAAAGCATTTGGATGTAAATGCTACATCCTTAATGACAGAGAGCAATTAGGAAAATTTGATCCTAAATCTGATGAAACAATTTTCTTAGGCTACTCAACACATAGTAAGGATTACAGAGTCTTCAATAAATGAACCCAATCTGTAGTAGAGTCTATGCATGTAGATTTTAATGAAACTAACACTGCAGGAAAGAAAAACTTTGCTCTGGAAGATCAAGCTCCGGAAGCTGAAAAATCTGAAGAGAAGAAGGAAAAAGATATCCCTAATTCATTTCAAATCAAGAAATACACAGAGGAAGATGAGGGAAAATCCTATAATACAGAGGCATATCAAGTCAATTATAATCCTCAGGAAATTGACTTTAATGAAGAAACAGTTGAAGCTGAAGAAGAGCAAGTCCAAATTCAATATGAAGGCCTGGAAGGAGAAATCCGGACACACAGAGATCATTCCATTGAGAATATTTTGGACGATATTCAGAATCCAGTTAGAACTAGAAGATAGCTCAACCGGATGATGAGTTACGTTGCTTTTGTCTCTCTTATAGTGCCAAAGAAATTTTAAGATACTGAAGGAGATGAAAGCTAGATGATGGCGATGCAGGAAGAGCTAGATCAATTCACCAGGAATGATGTATGGGATCTTGTTGCCTCTTCCAAAGGAAAGTCAATTATGGGTACTAAATGGGTGTTCCGGAATAAACTTGATGAATCCAGAGTAGTAATAAAAAATAACGCGAGACTAGTTGCTCAAGGCTACAATCAACAAGAAGGAATTATTTTCGAAGAAACATTTGCTCTTATAGCAAGACTGGAAATAATCCAGATCCTATGTGCTTTTGCATCATTCATGGGGTTCACATTATACCAAATGGATGTCAAAAGTGCATTTCTAAATGGCGTCATTCAAGAAGAAGTATATGTCAAGCAACCACCCAGATTTGAAGATCCAAAGCATCCTAATCATGTCTACAAACTAAAGAAAGCTCTCTATGGATTAAAGCAGGCACCAAAAGCCTGGTATGAAAGACTGACCTCATTCCTTATATTCAAGGAATATACTAGAGGCAGAGCAGTTACCATACTCTTCATCAAGAAGAAGAAGAAGAATGATATTATTCTAGTCCAAATCTATGTGGATGATATCATTTTTGGTGCCACTTATGAGAAGATGTGCAAAGAATTCAACTCTTAAATGTAGGAGGAATTTGAGATGTCCATGATGGGAGAGCTCAACTTCTTTCTTGGCCTACGAATCAAATAAAGTCCACACGGGATCTTCATCAATCAATCAAAATACACCAAGGAGATTCTGAAAAAAAATTGAAATGGATAGCAGCAAACCAATGTCTACTCTTATGAGTTTAAACACAGTCTTATCCAAGGAATGTAAAGGAAAAGATGTTGATCAAAAGCTATATAGAGGAATGATTGGCTCACTCCTATACTTAAGAACCAGCAGACCTGACATACACTATGCAGTATGCTACTGTGCAAGATATCAAGCTAATCCAAAGGATTCTCATATCAAGGCTATCAAGAGGATACTGAGGTATCTCCTAGGAACCACTGAAGTTGGGTTATGGTATCCTAGTAATGGAGACTTTACTCTCTAGGGGTTTACATATGCAGATTATGGCAGAGATACTCTTAAGAGAAAAAGTACATCAGGCGGTTGTCATTTTCTTGGGGACTGCTTAGTCTCATGGTATAGCAAGAAACAAACTTTAGTTGCCTTATCCACCACGGAAGCTGAATATATGGCAGCTGGAAGTTGTGTTGCTCAACTCCAATGGATCAAACATCAACTTAAAGATTACGGAGTGCAATTCGGATATGTGGATGTATTATGTGACAGTAAAAGTGCTATTGATGTGTCAAAGAATTCGGTGCTTCATAGCCGGATTAAACATGTCAACATAAGGCATCACTTCATCCGGGATCATGTGGTGAAAAAGGATGTTGCACTGGTAAATATCCCAACAAATAAATAAAGAGCCGATATCTTTACCAAACCTTTGAGTAAAGATTAATTCGGGAAACTGAGAGAATTAATTGGAATGTCAAATCCAATCTAGAAAAACTCCGGAAGATAGCATCAAAACAAGCCGGATGTTGAAATAAAATTCCCACTCTAGGAGAAAAGAAGAGTTGGAATAGTATATTCCGGAAGACTGCCCCATCAGCCAACAACAATGACGTTTGGCAGTAAAAGCCCATCAAGGTGACTGTTAATTTTTGAATTTTAAAAGTCCAACGGTTGTTACATGAGCAGTAAATACAGCAATTAATTCAAAAATAAACAGTTCCCATTCTCCGGGTAAACTGAATTCACCTCTCTCCTAAAAAATGCAACTGCCATGTCATCAATCCAGTCAAAAACACCAGAGTCTGGATTACAATTATGCCCTTACTTTAAAAAATTATATATAAACCCTTTCAAAATCCCTTCTCTTCTTCAAGCTAGCAACGATCTCACTGTTACTCTGTAAAAATTCAAACCTAAAGAACAAATTCTCAAATACTTAAAAAATGGCAGCCAAAAACACCTCAAACACCCTTGAAATCCTACCCAGCAAAAACCTCTTTCAAGTATCAGACTTGAAAGAAGAAGATTTTGAACCCTTAAATCTCAAAACCTCTGATTTCATCATCCCTACTGATCATCTAGGAGATGACTGTCTATTCAAAACTCCACCCTTCTTCACCCTAATTGAAGATCAGAATTTGCGTGATCTTCTCATAATAAACTATCCAACCTACCCCAAATTGGTGAAAGAGGTCTACTCAAATCTAAGTGGGCATAATTATTTTGATGCCCTACGCACTGAAGTACAAGGAAAGATTATCCTTCTAACACCAGAATTCTTTGAGAAGAATTTAAACATGAAAGATTTTGGAGTTTTGTTAAGAAAAGATGGGGATGAGACCGGAATTGAGTATGACTCCAAGCTGTGGCACCACCAAAATTATTTCGGCAATAAATTCTTAACATACTTCCCCAGAATGCCCAGATTCCTACAGTATGCTCTAGCAAAGCTTATTCTGATAAAGAAAGGATCATTGACTATAGTTTCTTGCCTCCAGCACTGCATTCTGTAGCACTAGGTTGGCAGCATGGAAGTAAACTGGCCAGTCTTGATCATCCATTATCTCAAGACCCATGTCAACTCACATAGTGCCTTGATCACGAGGATCCTTCAAGCGAAAGGAGTGGATCTTACTGGATATGAGGGGATTTATGGCAAACCCATCTTAGAGAATAATTTCCTGAACCTCCGCTTCAATAAAGAATGGGATGAAGAAAAGGCAAAGCTAAAAAGGGACGAACGAAAAGAAAAATCCAGAAATGCAGCTGATCCAGAAGCAGAAGTCCTAGTTCCCAAAAGGCCTACAAAAATAAAAGCCAAAGCCAAAAGACAAGTGGAACTGATTGATGAGGATACTCTGCCTCTCACTCAAATCCTAGGCTCGAAACAGCCAAGACCCAGAGGCAGATTGATTAAAGCAGCAGCCAAGAAGGGACTGCATGGGCTTACTACTGGTCTACCTAAAATTGCAACAAAGGCGATTGAAGCTAGAAGAAAGAAAGCCAAGAGAACTTTGGCTAAGATGAAGGAAGAAGTTGATGATGAGGAAACAGAGGATGAGGCTCCTCCTAAAAAATAGCTCTAGAGAAAAAGGGCTAACATTTGATGAATCTCTTGCTGCTCAACAAAAGAGAGCTAATGAAGGAAGGAGGATTGCTGGAATCATTTCAAATGAGGAAGCAAGGCAGTATGGGGAGAGAACTGCCTCAAAGGATGCATAATCTAGTACAGGGAAAAATGTTCCCAGCTCAATAGAATTAGTAGAACAAGATGACGAGCAATATGCTGAGATTCAGGCAGCTATCAAGGAAAACAATGCAATAAACTAGAGGAAAACAACTGAAGGTCCGGGTGAGTCATCTCATGCTACCCTAATACTGGTACACCCAGAAGACATGGAGACTCTATCCAAAATTCTAGAAGCATACAAATTCCCATTTGCTGAAAGAGAAGAATCACTTTTGAAAAATCTGCTCGGACCCAGCAGTGAAGTCATCATTCTTGAAAGTCCTGAAAAGGCATTGGAGAAGGATGTTGAGGAAAATAGCAACATGCCTAGGGAAGAAAATCCTGAAAAGGCATCTGCTAAAATGGTTGAGGACAGTTCCAGCCATCCGGAGGAAGGGCCGGAAGAAGAAAGAAGGGATGAGAATCAGACGCAATAAACCACTGAGGTAACCCCTAATCTTGTTCATCCCTCTTTTGATACTGAAAAGCACAACTTAGCTATAATCTCTTAAAATATAGCTAAGGACATAGTGCCAATCCCAGATGCAAAAGTTCCAGAGGAGGGAGAAAGTCTGAGTTCCAAGGGACACACTTCTGAAGTGGATCCTGTGGGCGAGGCTAATTCGGAGGAAAGGGAAATAAGCAAAAGTGAAGCAGAAGGAGTAGTTGGAGGCTTATGATTGCCAAATAATAGCCCCTTCGGAAGCAGTTCAAGCTCCAGAAATGAATCAAGCTCATCTGATAGTGAATCATTTGGACCCTCCGACAAACACTTACCTCCTTACACCAAATCAGTAACTCTTCCTGATGAGAACTCTATAGAATCCAAAGTCAGTGCAGCTCTCAAACTCCTTCAAGAGGTAACTCTTGAACATCATAAAGAAGAATTTATCAAAAAGAGCCTCCTGACCATCTGCACCCATCTTAAGGCTGTGGAGGAGGAACTTCTAAGGTAAATGTTGAATCAAGAGGTCCGCAAGGACGTAGCTAAAATCAAAGAAAAGCTGAAATGTCTCCCCAAAATTGAGCAACAAGTCATGAACGTCCCAACACCTAGAGCTCTAGCGGCAACTTCTCTCTCTGAGATTAAGCCTCTCTTGAATGAAATAATGGAAAGCGCCTCTGAATCAAACCATAACGCCAGTCAAGCTAATAACTTAGCCTCTGATAACTACGCAACAGTGCTAGAAAAGATGTCCTCCTCTACCACAGACCTATCCATAGAGCTCAAGGACTACATAGATACCAAGTTTGAAAACTTGCCAAAATTCATGGAGGATAGGGATTTGAAACCAGCTCTTCTCAGCATAGAGACTGATCAGCAAGTCACTCAGGAGATGCTTGCAAATTTTATAAAAAAGGTCCTTCCCCAACTGAAAGAGAAGATTCTTAATGATATGGATGATAAAATGCAAGCAAGGAACTCCAGCATTGAACAATCAATAAATGAGTGGAAGAAAACCATCTTCAAAGAGATTAAAGATCAGACGAAATCCATCCACAATATCCGGAAGGGTCTTAGTGATGAAATCACTCTTCTTCAAACCAGAATAAATAAATTGTCTATCTGCAGACCCTCCCTTCTCCGGATACTCTAGAGTGCGAGCTCATTCCAATCCTGAACGATCTAGTTCAATCTATAGGAGATTCAGGGTTCATGAGCCAAAAAGGCTTGACTATCCTCACCAAGGCCATGTTCTCTTACTTTAATCTGAAGGACCAAGAACATATTTTGTGCATCCTCCCTCAGGTTTCACAATTATATGATCAGCTTCAGAGGTCCCTTGGTCCTTACTACCTGACTCTGCCTATTATAAATCAAATTATTGATGAGCGAGCCAAAGGTAACAAAGACTACTCTGTCTACTCCTCTGCATGGAAAAAATCTTAGGATAAACGCACCTATATAGTCATTGACCCCCTTGATGGAAGTAAAAAGGGGGAAGAAGAAGATAGTAGTCAGCAAGGAGACGAAAGGGGGAAAGGAAAAACATTACAAGTCCGGAAGAGTGGTCCATCCAGAGAGATAGTTAAGCTAGCTAGATAAAAATTGTAATAGCTAGATTCTCTTTATGTGTACTTCTGTATCTTGTAACACTGAACTTCATGATGTTAACTATTATTAACAACAGAAGTATATCTAAAGGGAAAAATTCTTAACTATCAAAACAAACGCTTTTAAAGTATAATCTATAATTGTACTACAACAACCTTAGAAGCATAAATTATAAAATTATGGGGGAGCCTGGATACTAAAATTGTGAGGGAGTATCTTATAGTTTTTGTTTCCATCAAATGGGGGAGATTGTTGGAAAATAATGATCCGGATAAATAACACTATATACATCCGAATCAAGTTTGAAAGAAACAAAAATGAATGTAAGTAATTCTCTTAAAATCCAAATAGAAGCATCCGGAAAAGCTAAGATCGCTTATTGAACAAAATCAGAAACCTAACCAATGGAGGAAAATTATCCAGATAAAGTCTAAAAAGAAAACAAACTACCATCTTCAAGACATGCAACCTGAAGAACTGATTGAAGCCATCTCCGGAAGGAAGATCCAGAATATGTAGGTCCAAAGGACAACCGAAAGACACATCCAGAAGATCTATATCCAATAACTAAGGAAAGTATAAAACACAGCTTTCCTTGTGCATCTTTTGGTCAACTAGTAGTCAAAGAACCTTTTTGTTGAAGACAGTTGGTAAAGTTCAAAGAAAAGTCAAAAAGAGCAGACAAAGGACAGCGAAAGTCTAAACTACTTTTAGACTAGACCAATAAAGGCGCGCGTAGAACTCACACCATATGACATTGGTATAAAAGTTAGTATATCACAAAATGACAAGTAAAACGATCACTGACAACTTTTAGCATCAATCCCAAGAATTTAAACGAATATGGTCTAACGGATTAATCAACGGATCTAGAAGCTCCACCTCACAACCTAATCAAAGGTGAAGATTAAATGTAAGCTCACCAACCACAAACAGCTACATTTACGATTAATGCCTATAAAAGGAACTCTTCACCAAATGAGAAGATAACTGATTGACTTACAAAAGTAAGTAACAAAGTAATACTCATTCAATCAGTCAAAATAATCCCTCCAAGAACCCTTGATTCAAAAATTATTTATAAGGATTCCCAAGTGAAACTATAAACTTGAGGAACTCCAAAACCAACCTTTTGTTGCAAACCAAAAGCGTACTAATCTCTAAATTGGGTGAGTTGGGAGACTGGGATAGAACTTGAAGTAGGTGCTTTGAGTGAGATCTCCCTGTACGACTCAGCTTAGATTTGAGGTAGAAGGCTAAGTGGTATATCATACAAAAGACGAGAGGACTCAGCTAGGAGTTGGTGCTTCTAGTGGTATATCCTACTTCTGGAAGAAGTCATCGTCCGGAGACAAATCTGTAAGGCTTGATTCCTGCCAGTTGAAAAGGAATCCATTAGTAGACATGCTCGAAAGAAGGAAATTCCAGGGACTGGACGTAGGCAGGGCTAAACCAGTATAAAATACTTGTGATTGAGATTTGTTTATTTTTACTATACTGCATTCATATTGCATCATCCGGATCCATCTTCCGGATCACATTTATCATTCGAATTCATCTTTCGGATCATAATCAAATACGCTACACATAGACTTTTTCTAAGTCTATAAATTCTGTGAAAAAGGGTCATTCACCCCCTTCTGCCCTTATAAATACTCTAACAGGGACCTACAGTAATTAAATGCATTTAATTGAGATGTTAATTTATAAGGAGAATAGGAAATTATAAAGTTAGTAAATTGAATTGTTTAAGGTATTAAATCTATGAATTTTATTATTAAACAAATTTGATTTAGAATCAATTTACAATTAAATAAAATCCTAATCAGAATCTAATTCTGAGGAGGATTATATAAGACTAATTAAGCAAAAGAAACATAAGTTTTTTGTGATATGAAAAAGAGTCCTGGAGTTCTTTGTGTTCTTCATCTCTTCGGCTAGCACCGATCCTGATTCGAGAGGGGTTCGTGCACGTGATCTTGGAGGGCTTACGCTTGTGAGCCTTGACTACGTCAACTCCTTCCAGAGACATTTCATGTGAGTTTTTTTATTGTTTAATCTCACGTATTTAAAATCATTAAATGGTACTCGGATAAATCTTCCTTGGCGGGTTTGAGAAATTCAATTATTTTTCCGCCTTTGTAATTGAATTTGTATAATATCCCATTTCACGCATTATATTTACATTTGTCCACATCTGTTACATGTCATTATATTTAAATTTTACATGTTATATTTATTAAAATTGGTTAGTAAAAATAATAGTTATTTTAACCATACAAAATACGATATTTAATATCTAGGTACCGAATTATATGGCTATAGAATTTTAAGGAATAAGTGGAGTATAGTTATGTTATAGATATAAAATGATTATTTGAACATATAAAGTTGAATAAAATTGTGATCTATCATAAGGATTTAAGTATAAGAATTAGTATTAGAATTAGTATTAGTATGGTATAGATATACGTATATGTATCTGGTATAGTAAGTATTTATATTAAATAAAGAATTTGAGGGCAAATTGGTCTTTTACCCCTTAGATCTTTGTATGAAGTGATAAGAATTAGATCAGTTCTTCATCTCCTAAAACACAAAGCAAAGAACAAACCATAAGGAAGAAGGGAAGAAGAGAGCTAGAAGGAAGGAATCAGGTATTTTAGTAACTTTGTAGTGCGATTTTTGTTAGGTTAAAGTTAGAATTAGCAGTTTTAGTAAGAATATGAATTGTTCATTTTTATGTCAAGGCTTATCTTGCAAAATTTTGGAATTTTTAGACAAGTAGATCAATAGTTATGATTTTTATAAGATGAAGTGTGCAGAATTGGATGATCAAAGAGATAGGGTGAGTTTCAAAATTAATCTGGGATTGTTATACTACTTATAAAATTATGATTTTTTGATATCTTATTTGCTTATGTGTATAGTTTAAGTAGGAAAAAGAATCAAGTCGATTCATATTGTGTAGAGAAAGTTGTACCCATTTTATTACGTTGCTATCCAGGTAAAGTGGGACTGAAACAGGTTTTGATTGGAAATTGCCTATAAATCGTATAAGACTCTAAAATTTTTGAGGTTTTAGTATGTTATATCCTTGTATATTAGCGATAGAATAAAAAAAGAATCAGATCATTTGGAGAAGTGAATTGAAAGTTATGAATTTTTAAGTAGAGCAAGGTCATATGAACAAGTATACAAGTAATAATGGTTTAAGTCATGAAAACTTTATAAATAGAAAACAACACAAGGTGAAATGTATTGATGTGAATTTATGCTTATAGGAACACGAGGTCGTAAAAGTGTTCAAGAGGAAGAAACAAGTCAATTTCGTGGAAATTAGCATTCCATCTGTGAGTATAAACATGATATGAATGGGTGAAATGTTTTGATATGTGATATTTGAATGTTTGGTGAATTGTTGTGAATTGAATGATTATATGTTATTTGGAGAATTTGAATTATATGAACATATGTTTATTTGGTGAAACATGAGATAGTTGAAGTATTCATGATCTACGCAATTATACAGGAACAAATGAAATAAAGAGAGACGTTGTGACATAGCAGATCAAACATTGCCATACATGTTCTGTTATCTGGACCTATATGGTCAACCAATTGTTATATAGCTGGCTAACAAATCAATTGTTATCTGTTACAAATGTTACATGTATTTCGAGGCAATAGTTTGGCTGGAACTGTCACAACAATTAAATAAATGAATTATCCAATAGTACATAAGAATGATTGTATGTTTATTTTGAAGGTGTGATTGTATGTGATTGTTAAATTCATTGATTGTTTATATTCACTGAGTGGCGACTCATATAAGTTGCTATATTTTTCAGTTGTTGAAGTTATAGATAAAGTATTGTACTAGAAGGTCCTTACCTGAAGCTGTCATGGAAGAAAGGTCTGTTGGCTGTATCCATCTCGCTCTCTCTCCTTACATGAATAGCATATAGAATAGAAAGTGGTCGAGTTTTGGTTTTTCTAATCAAACATAATTATGGTTTGTAATATAAACGAATGATATTAGAGTTGATGTGAAATATTATGGTTGTGTTAATGTATGAATATTTTTGTACAAAAAAAATTTATGGTATTTTTCTATAGTTATTATATGATAAGGGTGTTTCAATTGGTATCGGAGCGGGGATATGGTCATAGGGACATACAAATGCATACATAATATGAGATTAGTATATTTTATCTTATAACTTGTTATCATATTCATATAGGGCTGATGAGAACCAAAATGTTAACCCGAGGAGAGAGGCACCAGCAGTAAATCAACCTGTAGAAATCGAACCTATTACATCTGCATCACCTATGCATTCTCATACATCAAATTTGTAGAATCATCAGGAAATACCTGTAGTGCAAGCACCTGCAACATTTGTCCAAGAGAAAGAAGGTTCGATAAATTGAAGAAACAAGGTGTAGAAGAATTCAAGGGAACTACAGATCCTACAATAGCGGAAAGATGGTTAAAAAGGTTGGAAAGAGTTTTCAATATGATGCTTCGTACTCCTGATGAGAAGTTCGATTATGCGGTATTTTTACTTCAAGATGATGCTTATAACTGATGGGAGACTATCTCGTGGAGCACTGTTCAGCCTCCTATCTTGACTTGGGATGATTTTGTGCGGGAATTCAAAAGTAATTATATGCCTGATGTGTACATTGATGATAAAAGAAAACAATTTTTAAACTTAAGATAAGGGAGGATGACAGTGGCCGAGTATGAAGTTAAGTTCAATCAGCTATCCAGTTATGTACTAACATTAGTGGCGACTAAAAAGGATAGATGCGGGAAATTTGAGGATGGACTTAGATATGAAATTCAAACCAAGATATCATCATTTGAACTTGAAAGTTACCTAAAGTTGAAAAATGCTGCAGTTAGGGCTGAAAGACTAGAAAAAGAGAAAGCAGATTATAAAGCTAGAAGAGGTTACAGTGATTTTAGTGGTGACCAAAGTAAAAAGTCTGCTAAACATCAAACAAATTCTTCTCCATCACAGCTTATAGCTAGAGGAGGATATTCTAAGAATAGAGGAGGAAGAACGAATGTGCAAACTCATTCGAGACAAAGTCAGGGATAAAGCTCGGGACAAAAACCTCAGCGTATGCTATGTGGTAAATTGCATGAAGGCGAATGCAGGAAATTGACTGGAGCCTGTTACTTATCTGGCTCTTTTAAACATTTAATACGTGATTGCCCAAAATGAATAGAAGCAACTGAAAGAGCTAAATCAGAGGCTACAGTTCAGAATACCAGAGGCAGGGGAGCTGGTGTAGTAGCAGGTAGAGGTAGGGGTAGAGGAACAACAACAAGCAATATTAGTAGATCTAAGGCTCAGAGTTCTAGGCCTCCAACATAGGCTCACGTTTTTGTCATAACTCGACAAGAAGCTATTGACGTGCCAGAAGTTGTTACCGGTAAGATTTCTATTTATAACATGGATGTTTGTGCATTAATTGATCCTGGATCAACTCATTCATTTATATCATCAAACTTGGCATCACAATTGCATATAGCTTATGAACCTTTGGGATTTGATCTATATATGGGAACTCCTTTGGGTGAATTGGTGATTGCAAATCAGGTGTACAGAAATTGTTTGATTCAAATTGACAAGGTTATATTAAGTGCGGATTTGATTAGATTGACTATTAGAGAGTTTGATGTGATTTTGGGTATGGATTGATTGGAAAAACATCATGCAGTAGTAAATTATTTCACCAAGGAAGTTATTTTAGAGAAATCGGATAAGCTAAAAGTCATTTTTCAAGGTGAACGTCAGATAGTACCGACTTGTTTAATTTCTGCAATTAATACTTTTCAGTTAATCAAGGGTGGATGTGAGGCATATTTAGCACATGTTATTAACACCAAAGTATCAGATGTATCACTTGATGATATTCCTATTATTAAAGAATTTCCCGATGTATTTCCTGCGGACTTACCAGGATTGCCACCTGATAGAGAAGCAGAATTTACTATTTATTTAGTTCTAGGAACTGCACCGATTTCTATTTCTCCATATAGAATGGCTCCAGTGGAATTAAAAGAGAAGAAAAAGCAGTTACAAGAGTTACTTGATAAGGGATTTATTAGACCTAGTGTGTCTCCTTAGGGCGCTCCGGTATTGTTTGTTAAGAAAAAGGATGGCACTATGCGACTTTGCATTGATTACAGACAGTTGAATCGAGTAACTGTGAAGAATAAATATCCTTTACCTCATATTGATGATTTATTCGATCAATTGCAAGGAGCACGTATATTTTCTGAGGTCAGGGTATTATCAACTCGGAATTTCAGCGCAAGATGTTCCAAAAATAGCTTTCAGAACTCGATATGGACATTATGAATTTCTGGTGATGCCGTTTGGTTTGACAAATGCACCTGCAGCTTTCATGTCTTTGATGAACAAGGTATTTTAACAGTATCTTGATAAGTTTGTCATTGTTTTCATTGATGACATACTTGTGTACTCGAAAAGCAATGAAGAACACGAGCAACATTTGAGAATTGTGCTTCAGATTTTGAGAGAAAACAGCTATATCCAAAGTTTAGCAAATATGAATTCTAGTTGGATCATGTTTTATTCTTGGGACATGTGATTTCTGGTCAAGGCATTCAGGTTGATCCTAAAAAGATCGAAACTGTAGTTCAATGGGAAGCTCCGAAAAATGTAGTAGAAGTAAGAAGTTTTCTGGGATTAGCAGGGTATTATCAATGATTTGTTGATGGGTTTTCTCTTATTGCTGCTCCAATGACAAAATTACTACGAAAGACTGTACAGTTCCAGTGGACAGATGATTGCCAGAAAAGTTTTGATTAATTAAAGAAATGATTGACTATAGCTCCAATTTTGACAATTTCGACTAGCACTGGTGGATTTATTGTTTACAGTGATGCTTCTCACCAAGGTTTGGATTGTGTTCTAATGCAACAGGGGAAGGTAATTGTGTATGCATCTAGACAATTAAAACCATATGAATTATCTTATCCAGTGCATGATTTAGAACTGGCTGCTATTGTGTTTGCTTTGAAAATTTGGAAGCATTATTTATATGGAGAAGCTTTTCAGATTCTCACTAATCATAAGAGTTTGAAATATTTGTTGAGTCAGAAAGAATTGAATATGAGGTAGAGGAGATGGCTAGAATTGTTAAAAGATTATGATTTCACGATAGAACATCATCCGGGAAAAGTGAATGTTGTAGTTGATGCCTTAAGTAGAAAATCTAGTAGTGTAATGGCTAATGTTCAAGTTTCTAAACTCCCATACTTAGTACAATTACGAGCAATGGATGCTGACTTAGAATTGGGAAAAAATGGTGCATTATTAGCTAACTTTAAGGTAAGACCAGTGTTACATGATAGAATTAAGGAAGCTCAGGTTCAAGATCCTCAATTAAAAGAGATTATGGAAAATGTCAAGCAAGGAAAAAGCACTGATTTTATAGTAGAAAATGATACTCTGATGTTGGGACAAAGAATTTGTGTGCCTGATGTTGATAATTTGAAGAAGGAAATTTTAAAAGAAGCTCGTACTGCTCTATATGCTATGCATCCGGGAATGACAAAAATGTATCATACCTTGAGCTCTCATTTTTGGTGGTCCGGAATGAAGAAGGATATTGCTGAATACATTTCAAAGTGTTTGATATGTCAACAAGTAAAGATTGAACATCAAGCTCCAGCAGGGAAATTATGACCATTACCCATACCAGTTTGGAAATGGGAGATGGTTACTATGGATTTTGTGTACGGGTTTCCAAAAACTCCAAGAAAGAATGATGCTACTTGGGTTATTGTTGATAGATTGACGAAATTAGCCCACTTTTTACCCATACAATGGGGTTGTTCATTGGAGAATTTGGCGGAGAAGTATGTGAATGAAATTGTCAGATTACATGGAATACCTGTGTCTATTGTGTCAGATAGAGATCCTCGATTTACATCTCTATTTTAGAGAAGTTTACAGCAAGCATTGGGCATAAAATTGAACTTTAGTACTGCTTTTCATCCTCAAACAGATGGTTAATCAGAAAGAACAATTCAGACTTTGGAAGAAATGCTTCGAGCTTGTGCTATGGAATTCAAAGGTGCGTGGGATGAATATGTTGCTCTAATGGAATTCGCTTATAATAATCACTATTATAGTAGCATTGGAATGGCACCGTATGAGGCTCTTTATGGAAGAAAATGCAGAAGTCCTATTTATTAGGATGAAGAAGGGATGAGAGTTTTAGAAGGTCCAGAAATAGTATAAGACACAGTTGAAAAGGTGAAGATAGTAAGAGAAAGAATCAAGGCAGCACAAGATAGACAAAAAAGTTATGCTGATCAACATACAAGGGAAAAGGAATATGAAGTAGGGGACAAAGTTTTTCTTCGCGTATCACCTTGGAAAGGCGTGCTAAGGTTTAAGAAGAAAGGGAAGCTTAATCCGCAGTAGATAGGGCCTTATGAAATTCTTGAAAGAATTGGTCCGCTTGCTTATAAATTGGCATTACCACCAAAGTTAGCTCAAATTCACAATGTCTTTCATGTGGGCATGCTAAGGAAGTATCGGTCAGACCCTACTCATGTATTGAAGGACCAAGAGATAGAGATTGCTGATAATTTGAGTTATGTAGAAGAACCAGTAGCAATTATCGGGTATAAGACCAAACAATTGCGAAACAAAGAAATACCATTCATAAAAGTACTTTGGAAAAGTCATTCAGTAGAAGAAGCCTCTTGGTAAACAGAAGATCGAATGAGAAAGGACTATCCTTATTTGTTTTCTGATTCAGGTATTTAATTTCGAGGACGAAATTCTTTAAGGGGGGAGAATTATAATATCTCATTTCATGCACTATATTTGCATTTGTCCACATCTGTTACATGTCATTATATTTAAATTTTACATGTTATATTTATTAAAATTGGTTAGTGAAAATAATAGTTATTTTAACCATACAAAATACGATATTTAATATTTAGGTACCGAATTATATGGCTATAGAATTTTAAGGAATAAGTGGAGTATAGTTATGTTATAGATATAAAATGATTATTTGAACATATAAAGTTGAATAAAATTGTGATCTATCATAAGGATTTAAGTATAAGAATTAGTATTAGAATTAGTATTAGTATGGTATAGATATATGTATATGTATCTAGTATAGTAAGTATTTATATTAAATAAAGAATTTGAGGGCAAATTGGTCTTTTACCCCTTAGATCTTTGTATGAAGTGATAAGAATTAGATCAGTTCTTCATCTCCTAAAACACAAAGCAAAGAACAAACCATAAGGAAGAAGAGAAGAAGAGAGCTAGAAGGAAGGAATCAGGTATTTTAGTAACTTTGTAGTGCGATTTTTGTTAGGTTAAAGTTAGAATTAGCAGTTTTAGTAATAATATGAATTGTTCCTCTATGTGTCAGTGGTTATCTTGCAAAATTTTGGAATTGTTAGATAAGTAGATCAATAGTTATGATTTTTATAAGATGAAGTGTGCAGAATTGGATGATTAAAGAGATAGGGTGAGTTTCAAAATTAATCTGGGATTGTTATACTACTTAGAAAATTCTGATTTTTTGAGATGTTATTTCGTTATGTGTATAGTTTAAGTAGTAAAAAGAATCAGGTCAATTCATGTAGCGTAGAGAGAGTTATACCCATTTTATTACGTTGCTGTCTAGGTAAAGCGGGACTGAAATAGATTTTGATGGGAAATTCCCTATAAATCGTATAAGACTCTAAAATTTTTGAGGTTTTAGTATGTAATAGCCTTGTGTATTAGGGATAGAATAAAAAAAAGAATCAAATCATTTGGAGAAGTGAATTGAAAGTTATGAATTTTTAAGTAGAGCAAGGTCATATGAACAAGTATACAAGTAACAATGGTTTAAGTCATGAAAACTTTATAAATAGAAAATAATACAAGGTGAAATGTATTGATGTGAATTTATGCTTATAGGAACACGAGGTCGTGAAAGTGTTCAAGAGGAGGAAACAAGTCGATTTCGTGGAAATTAGCATTCCATCTGTGAGTATAAACATGATAGGAATGGGTGAAATGTTTTGATATGTGATATTTGAATGTTTAGTGAATTGTTGTGAATTGAATGACTATATGTTATTTGGAGAATTTGAAATATATGAACATATGTTTATTTGGTGAAACATGAGATAGTTGAATTATTCATGATATACACAATTATACAGGAACAAATGAAATAAAGAGAGACGTTATGGCATAGCTGATCAAACATTGCAATACATGTTCTGTTATCTGGACCTATATGGTCAACCAATTGCAATATTTGACAAATGGACCGAAAGGTCAACCAATTGTTTATCTGGACCGAAAGGTCAACCAATTGTTATATAGCTGGCCAGCAAATCAATTGTTATCTGTTATAAATGTTACATGTATCCCGGGGCAATAGTTTGGCTGGAAGTGTCACAACAATTAAATAAATGAATCATCCAATAGTATATAAGAATGACTGTATGTTTATTTTGAAGGTGTGACTGTATATGATTGTTAAATTCATTGATTATTTATATTCACCGAGTGGCGACTCATATAAATCGCTATATTTTTTAGTTGTTGAAGTTGTAGATAAAGTATTGTACTAGAAGGTCCTTACCTATAGCTGTCATGGAAGAAAGGTCTGTCGGCTGTGTCCATCTCGCTCTCTCTCCTCACATGAAAAGCATATAGAATAGAAAGTGGTCGAGTTTTGGTTTTTCTAATCAAACATAATTATGGTTTGTAATATAAACGAATGATATTAGAGTTGATGCAAAATATTATGGTTGTGTTAATATATGAATATTTTTGTACAAAAATTTTTTTATGGTAATTTTCTATAGTTACTATATGATAAGGTTGTTTCAATTTGGATGGCAAATCCCTTTAACTGGTATCAGAGCAGGTTCTTTTCGAATTGATACAATGGATTTTGTTGTATAGAGATTCTCTTGTTGAAAGCAATAGCCTATGGAATTCTTTTGACATGAGTTTTTGTTATTTTTTCCATGAGTTTTTAACAAGATTAAAAATTGTATATTTATTTTCTTGTTCTTGTTTATGTTGGATTGGTGTGCTTGTGTTAATTTGTTTAAATTAAATGAGCTGGTTTTATTAAAGAAAAAATTAAAGTTATTTATTTTAATTGATAAAAATATTGTAGACCAGATTGTTTTGAATAATTTTTTATTTGATGCTTTTATTCGGGGTCACGAATTCCAGGGCTTTAAAAATTTGATAAATTTTAAGGTTGGAATTCACTGAAATCTTCTCGAAAAATCCAAGGCTCAAAATTTTGAATAAATTTTAGATTGGAATTTGTTTGGAAATTTCTTGAGATATTTTGCTGAAATCTGTTTTTAATAAAAACGGTGGATTAGATCATTTTCGTTAAAATTTGTTTTGGAAATTTGGTTGATCCAATGCCATGAGTTTCAAGGCTTGAAAAATTTGATAAATTTGATGATTGGAACTCTAAGGGATTTTTCGTAATAGAAATCTAAGGTCAAATTTTGATAAAATTTGATTGGATTTGACTATGGAAAAATTCCTTAAAAGTTTTTTGATAAATGATTCACATATTTTATTTTGTAAGTTTTTGGCTAAAAACTTAATATAAATGAAAAAATGTTAAAATGTGAAATTCACCCATTTGATTGTGGTGTTCCAATACAAAATGGTACATTAAGGTTAGGGATTGTGATACCCAAAATTCAAGTGGGAGTAAAATTGATTATTTTGCAATATGGCTAAAAGTTGTATGGGCCTTAACAGGCTTGAGATCACAATTGACTAAGTTGATGGTTTCACCAATTATTTGGCCAATCTATAACAAGTGTAATTTAATGCGACATGCAATAAATTTTTGTTTTAAAAGATCCTAAACAAAAGTTTTGGTCTTTGTAATTACACCACCCAAATTTGTTATATGAAAACCAAATAAATTGAAATCCAACAATATTGAGTCGTTTAAAGTGCTTCCCAGATTCACACCTCTTTCGTACGCCGGAACATAGTGTGCAACATGCTCAACAGGGTACATTATGTCTCACGGTGGGCAGCGGAGGGTTAGGATACTTTGTATAGCTAACATGTGGAATGGCAAAATTACTCGACGGGTTCTATTTTCAAACTTAGCTAGGCCCATGGGCATAGATGGGTAAAGTACCAATACGTCCATCAACCAAGAGTCCTTTTGGGAAAAGGATTGGATAGGCTGCCCTACCAAACATTCAATAATGGGTTCTGTGTTCGGGCTTAGTCCGGCTCATTACTGGAGGGTTATGGATCTTGAAGAAAGCCAATAAAATCATCAACATAAATTAATCTGGATTAATTAATTTATTTAATGGCTTTACAAAGACCTTTGTTTCAAGTTTTGTATCGATTATTCTGTACAGGTAATAAAAATGATTTTTAGCAATAATGACAACCAATCGTTTGCATTATGGGTTATCCTTGATAAGGACATGCATTCTAGACAAAATTTCCTTGATTGGAGCCAGCACTTGTGGATGGTTCTGAGATATGAATCAAAGGAATATGTGTTAGAAAGTCCTAGGCCCACTAGCTGGGATATCACACCATCACAAATGGAGTTGTTTGATAAGTACGAAAGGGATAGCTAAGATGGTAAGTGCCTAATGTTGGCGAGCATTGTGCTTGAATTGCAAAAGCAGTTGGAGGGGATGCATGTCTATGCTATAATAAAGTCTTAACAAGACATATCATGAGCAACTTCATTAAGTCATTTAGATCTTTTAAGATGGATGCTAATACTACCATGAGTGATCATGTACAGAAGATGAAAATCCTTAAGGGTTTGACACGTCTTGGTGTACCTGTTTCTTGGAAGTCAATAGCCAGTCACTTGGTGGCTTCCCTGCTAGATTTCTATAACCATTTTATCTAGGCCTACAAGCCAGGGATAAGTAGAAACTTAGCTGGGCTGTAAGAGATTCTTGAGCTAGATTAATGGTTGGTAAATAGGACTCAGCCAGGATTGAAGGTTAATTACCAGTCAAGTAAAAGGGGAAATGGTGAGACCTTGCTAGTCAAGGGGCTCAAGGCTAAACAAATAGTTAAGTCTGCTTTACATCCCAAGGATATTAGTATCAAATATAAACAGAGTGGACACAAGAGGAGAATATGTCCTCAATGATTTGGGAGAATGAATGAAGAATTATTATTCTTTATGCAGGTATCTATGTTATAGATATTCATGTCTCTACTCAACATTGGAGTATTCAATACTGAATGTGGTTCTAACATTGATAATGTTAAGGTACTTAAGAGGGAGGGGCTGTTGAGATCAAGATAAGTAGATTCTGTAATCACTAATGAAGCTCATGGAGTGGTCATATGAGATTCAAGAATGGTACTTAGTGATAGTCAACTTATTAGTTTGATTCTGGAATTATGTAAACTTTACTCATCGGTAATGAGAAATTGCTTTCTATTTCAATCAAGGATGATTCTAGATATGTAATTTTTCATTAGTAATGAATAATAATATTTGAGAATGTTTATTCTTAACTTACAGTTTGGAATATTTCTTCCTTAAGGTAATCAAAATAATAGAATTATAACATAAAATGAATAAGCATAGAAGCTTGATTCAATCTATATCCAAATTGTTATTTAATCCAAGTTAATAAAGGAGCACATGGTTAAACTTTCTTCACATAAAGTTTTTAATTCAATTGATTGAGAATCATTTGACCATGTGGGTTCAATAAATATATGGTTTAAAGTAATATTTGAGCTATTCAATAAACTTATTAATGAGACAATAACTTAGTGAACCTGAAATGCAGTAGGAGCATGCATAGGGTCTTAAGTATATAAATTCATCAATGAAGTCATTGAATGAGTGGAAGCTTAATGGGACCAATAACTCAGTGGGAGTGTATAGTGGTCGTTAACCATACGAACTAGAGATATACATTTTTCTTAATTGTTCTTCTTGGATAAATTTCATTGAGCTTTGCTAATTTAATTTGATCCATGGACCTTGGAGAAGTCAAGGATCTTACAGATGAAGTAGAGAAAAGTAGATGTTATGATATCGAGGTTTTTGGTGCAACCAAGAAAGCAATTATATATAAACCTAGTATTTGGATCATTATGACTTGAGTGTGAGATGGACTCGTAGTCATCCTATTGAATTACACCATAATCATGGAGCAATTAGTAGAAGCACAAAATCATGTAAAACATGGTGTCCAATGATGATTCAAATCTCCCAAGATCAAGATTGAAGACATATGTCTTCTGACCATTGGTCATTTATATCACGCTCTGATAGAGGCTTTGAAAGAGCACCATATGAAATATGGTTGGCCTACGGCCTAACGCTTCTTTCATAAGATTTTGGCTATGTAGAATCTAAGTCAACT
The DNA here is from genome assembly GCA_947683365.1 of Euphorbia pulcherrima. Taxonomy (NCBI): domain Eukaryota; kingdom Viridiplantae; phylum Streptophyta; class Magnoliopsida; order Malpighiales; family Euphorbiaceae; genus Euphorbia; species Euphorbia pulcherrima. The sequence continues at coordinate 76,496,165 of CANTUS010000001.1, read as the reverse complement.
ATTTGGCATAGGAATTAAAGTATATGCCATGAGATAGTAGTAAAACTAGTACAAAGAAAAATATTTTAAGCCTATTGGTGATTTATCCTTTAAAAGTAAAAGGGTAATGTACCTACAACCCTGCCTAAAACATAAAGTTTACGGCATTAGAGGGTGTTTTCTAGAGAATACCATTCTTTAAGAAAAGTAGTGGGCACAAGGTTGAACTAGTGAGTTCAAGATGCATCAATTCCTTTGAAAATGACATGTCAGAATTTGCATTTAGCTTCACTTGATTGAAGCGTTAGTTGCAAGACACAATTGATCTAAGAAAGCATGTCAGTACAATCAGAACTCATGGAAATGTTGTTTCTCATGAAAAGTGATGAATATTACCATGAGGTAGAGTTTTGAGAACTCATTGAATGACTTTTGAAATTTCTTAATTAGCTTAATGAAATTAAGTTGAAATGCAATCTATGCACCACAATCTAGTTACTAACTAGATTGAACCACATGTGCGTGTTAGGTGATAGTATGCATTTGGAAATTTCAAGAAAAGGTTCAATGATGCTTACATAGATAATGTGTATATATGATGTTTTATGTTCAAGAATTGTATTGTGATATTGGTAAAATGATTGGAGAAAGATTGAAAGTAGTTTACTAAAGTCTTAGTAAATAATTTCCAATGCTAAGTTTAGAGGAACCATTACAGTCTGATTGTATACAGATTAGCTTGATTAGATCAGATCTAATAGAATGACTCTTGGACGGAAATCTAAAAGAGATAGATTTGATCCATATGATTGTGATATAAGAGATAGATCAAATCATGGAATCCAAGTGATGGAAAAATCTATTGCAATAGATTTGATCATGGATGTCGTGATCTACGAGGTAGATCTGCTCGGTTTGTACCTAATAACCAAATCTAGTTTGGTTCTGTCATAATAGCTGAAAGTTGTATAAAGAGTCGAGAGTTCTATATAAAGTATCATTGTTAGTTACAACAGATGTTGAGCACATGATAGCATGTAATGCTATAACGGGTGTTATAAGGATTCGAAAATTCATAAGTGAGGTAGGATTGAGAAAGCCATCCTAGGCTTACTAGATGTTTTTTATGACAAAACGGGTGGCATAGCACAAGTAAAGGGACCCGGTCTGTAACGAACCGAAATTTTAAAATTTACTTATAATAAATTACTATGGTATTAAAATATCATGAAAATTATTTCTGTAGTTATTATTATTGTTATTGGATATAAGACATGAGGAAATAAGAGTTAATTAAGTAAGAGGGATGAATTGGGCATTTAATTAATTGTTAAAGGGCATTATTAGAAATTTAAAAAAAAAATAAAACCCAATACGTTCCCGCCTCTTCTCTTCTTCTCCATCATTTTCTTCATTTCCTTCTCCTCCATTTCTTCCTATCCTTTACCAAATTTTCCATAATCTAAAAACTTCTGATTTCTTCGATTCAACTTCAAATTTTTGTTAGAAATCGATCCTTAAGCCCTCTATCATCATCAATTTCAGTGACTCAAGACTAGAAGAGGAGGATTTCAGATTTTAAGGTTTGGATGAATAGTAACCCGAATTTGAGGTGAGTGATTTTTGATGAAATTAAAGCTTAATTAGTAGAATTCATGGTAGATTACGCATATTTATGGTATTAGAAAGTTTAATTATACAATATCTTGATAGAATTATATATGGCTGTTGTAGAGGAAGATAGTGCAAGCAAATCAAAGGCAAAAGAGGTAGAAGAGAGCTAGAAAGAGCTTAGAAAAAGGTTTGTGTCTCGAATTTTGATTTATCGGTTTTTCGAAAAAATTGCCAGATTTGTCTCCCTATTTTGTTTTGATGTTTTCTCTTGTTATAAAAATCCGATTTGAATGATTCTTGATTCTATTAATATTTAGAGAAAGCAAGAAATATATATTCAGAAGAAACCTTGTTGAATTTTGTTCGTTTTCAATGTGAAATTTTCGTTTGAAGTTGAGTCATGAAATCTGTTTTCGGAAAATCTCAGCTTTGTACACGGTTTAGTATTTGGATCATAACTTTGGTTATACAATTTGGATTTCTAAAATTCTGGTCGGTTTAGAAAGCTGAGACATGTGGCTAATTATATTTAGAAGAAAGTTCTTCAATTGGGTGATTTTTTGATAGTGAAAAATGCAAGGGAATCAGGTCATAGAATCTGAAAATTTCTGGAAAATATGAATGCTAATTTTATTGTGTTTTAATTGAAGTTTGATGCTTTAAAATTTAGTATTTGAATTTCTTGATTTCTGAAGTTATGTTGAATTATGATTGATGGTTTATACTAGAATTTTTAAGAAGTTACTTTGATTTATTGCCCTTATTAAACAATTAGAATACGGGTCAGGGTAGATTGGCGCCAATATAGGGGGTACAGTACTGTACAAACAATTAAAGCTTTGACCGATACATTGATATTGAAGCTTCGGCTTTAGGCATGTCCGCTCCCATATCCATTTTACCGTTATTCAGGACTTTTTTACTTTGGGCAATATATGGTTAAAGTGTTTGGGAAAATTGGAGATAAATTTGATTATACTTTGAAAGGTTTACAATATAAGTTTTGTGTTTAGTTTTATAAAGTCGTTTAATTTGTTTTTGACTTATGAATTTACTTTGTTTCTATTTTTAAAGTGTTAAAAATGTTCAAAGTTGTTATATTTCTTTTATGGACACCACTAAGCAAATTGCTTAGCGTGTAGTTATTTTTCTACACGTAGGTGGAGATTTGTAGATAGCTTGGACCAAAGTGGTATAAGTGGATCAGCTTGAAGAGCAAATAAGGAAAGACTCGAGGTGGATTTGTATTTTAATGTAATATTATGGTTTAAACAATAATGGCATGTACTAGATAGTGTGAGAAATATAAAGTGGTATTGAAAAATATTTGGAGAATAATTAGCATTGAGAAATAATTTGGAGTTGGAAACATTATATTTGTATTTGTAAATATTAAATCTATAAGTATTGAACTTCATATAATGGAGTAGAGTTATTTATTGGGTGTTTATAGTTACTGTGGCACTCCTTATAAAGGGGGTGTTACAATTTGTTGGTATCAAAGCGAGGTTTAGGCGATTCTAGGACTAGTATGTACATGCCATTTTGGATATAAATATGTTATGTTAGTTGTTTGATCCACTTTGGTCCAATTTTTAGGAATAAGTTATGGCTAGTAGTAGTCACAACCAGAATGAGGAAGAGGATGCTGAGAGTACGGTCTGTATTAGACAAGGGGATGAACAAAGACATGAACCACCACCAGTTCATGGCTTTTCCGAACAACCTACTCCAGCACAAGCTCCTTTACTTCAGCATATGACTACTGAAGTAATCACACAAGTACTTCGAAACATATAAATCCCTCAAGTTCTTGTAGTACCTTATGTTGAAAGAAGAGAGGAGAGAACTCCTCTTGAAAGAATAAAGAAGCTTCCAGCTGATGATTTCAAAGGGGACACAGTGAATCCTGCAATTGCAGAAGATTGGCTTGATCATACTAAATGGTGTATGACTAGGCTTCATTTTACAGATGAAGAGAGATTAGACTGTGTGCAACGTCTACTCAAAGAACAAGCTAGGAGGTGGTGGGATAATATTATGAGAGAAAGGCGACCCGGAGAAATCACTTGGGGTCTTTTCTTGAAACAATTTGACAAGAAGTACGTTAGCGAACGATTCAAAGATAAGCAGAGGAAATTGTTCTTATCTTTAAGACAAGGATGAATGACTGTATCAGAATATGAAATTCAATTCCTCAAACTCGAGAGGTATGCTCGTGATACAATTGACAGTGAAGTAAAGCGATGTAAGAGATTCGAGGATGGGCTGAATGATGAAATTAGAGTGCATTTACTTGCATAAAATATTAGGGTGTTCATTGACTTGGTTGATGCTGCTACGAGCATTGAGAAGATCAATTCAGATAGATAACAAAGAATGGCAAAAAGGTCTGGATTTCAAAAGGGATCGCAGGGTCCAGCTAGTTTAGAATCTCTAAGTAACAAACAGAAGGGAACATCAGAACAAACACAATCTCATTTCAGAGGGTTTTCACTGAGACAAACCATAAGTACGGGGTCAGCAGCTAGTGTACCTTCAGGTAGAGGCAGAGGAAATATTCCGCAATATTCTAATTGTGGAAGGATGCATACAGGAGAATGTTGGGGAAAAGGTAGAGTATGCTTTAAATGTGGCTCGAGAGAACATTTGATTGCAAATTATCCTCAAAGACAAATAAGTACATTTACACTTGCAGTAGTTCCTACTCCTATAATGCAAGGTGGAAGAGGAAGGGGAAGAGGAAGTGCTAGTGAGGCAAGTGGATATAATGTGGCTCAACAAGCACCGCAGAGTGGTAGACCGGGAGGAATGGCACAAAGTTATGCAATCCAAGGGCCTAAGACTCGGGAATCTACTGAAGTTATAGTCGGTAAATTTTCATTCTTTAATCACGATGTTTATGCTTTGATAGATCCCAGTTCATCTCATTCATATATATGTACTGCATTAGGACAAGAGAAAGGGTTTCATGCAGAAGAATTAGGAGAAAATATTGAAGTGACTAATCCTTTAGAACACAGTGTGATAGTAAACAAAGTGTATATGAATTGCCCTATTACGATTCAACATCAAGTTTTCCTTGCAAATTTAATTGAGTTACCTTTCCGAGATTACGATGTTATCTTAGGAATGGATTGGTTATCGGAACATCGAGCTGTGGTGGATTGCAAAAATAAAAGAATGTCACTTCAAGTTTCTGATGGAGAAGAAATAGTTATCGTGGGGGAAAGACCAGATTATCTCTGTAATATAATTTCTTTTATGAAGACTAAAAGACTTGTTAGGAAGGGATGTCAGGCCTACCTAATCTTTACTCTAGAATTGAAGAAAGGTGAGTTAGAATTGCAGAATATTCCTACGGTATGTGATTTTCTTGATGTATTTCTAGAAGAACTACCGGGTTTGCCACCAAAAAGAGAGGTAGAATAAGCAATTGATGTATTGCCGGGTACCGCACCAGTATCCAAAGCACCATATAGAATGGCGCCTGCTGAACTGAAAGAGTTGAAGATCCAGTTGTAAGAATTGTTAGACAAAGGATTCATATGCCCGAGTATATCCCCGTGGGGTGCACCAGTGATGTTTTTTAAGAAGAAATATGGCTCGCTCCGATTATGTATTGATTACCGGGAGTTGAATAAATTGACAGTGAAGAACAAGTATCCATTGCCAAGGATTAAAGACTTATTTAATCAACTCAAGGGTGCCAAATACTTCTCCAAGATTGATTTAAGATCAGGCTACTATCAGATGAGAGTGAAAGATGATGATATTACAAAGATGGCTTTTCGAACCAGATATAGGCACTACGAATTTTTGGTGATGCCATTTGGTCTAACTAATGCACCAGCAGCATTTATTGACCTTATGAACCGTGTCTTTTACTTATATTTAGACAGGTTTGTAGTGGTTCTCATTGATGACATTTTGGTGTATTCTAAGTCACGGGAAGAGCATGATTAACATTTGTGGATAGTCTTCCAAACTTTGAGGGAAAATAAATTATATGCCAAACTTAGCAAATGTGAGTTTTGGCTGGAAGAAGTTTCTTTCTTAGGCCATGTTGTTTCTGCAGAAGGAATTAAAGTGGATCCTAAAAAGAGAGAAGCAGTTGTCGAATGGAAGCCACCAAAAAACCCTACGGAAGTCAGAAGTTTCCTTGGTTTAGCGGGTATTATAGAAGATTTGTGAAGGGATTTTCTGTCATTAATGCCCCATTGACGAAACTACTTCAAAAGAATGCAAAATTTGAGTGGAATGATAAGTGCCAAGAAAGTTTTGAGAAGTTGAAGGCGATGTTGACAAAAGCACCCATCCTTACCCAACCAGAGCCTGGAAAAGACTTTGTAATCTATAGTGATGCTTTGCATAGTGGTCTTGGGTGTGTTTTGATGCAAGATGGGAAAGTGATTGCCTATGCTTCCAAGCAATTGAAGAATCGTGAAAAGAATTATCCTACTCATGATTTGGAAATGGCTACAATAGTCTTTGCCTTGAAAATTTGGCGACACTATCTTCATGGAGAAAAATGTTGTATTTACATAGATCGCAAAAGCTTGAAATATTTACCAACACAAAAGGAGTTGAATTTAAGGCAAAGAAGGTGGATGGAATTCATTAAAGATTACGATTGTCTTATTGATTACCATCCAGGAATGACTAATATAGTGGCAGATGCTCTCAGTAGAAAGACAATGATGGAACTAAGGGCTATGAATACGGGTTTAGCTCTTACCAGTGGTGGAGCCTTAATTGCAGAATTGAAGATTCAACCTATACTACTATAACAGGTTAAGCAAGCACAAAATGAAGATGATGACTTGAAGGTCATTCGAGCAAGGACACAAGAGGGTATCGTAGACAACTATATGGTTCGAGAAGTATATTTTAAAGATAGACTATGTATGCCAAACAATGAAGAATTAAAGAAGAATATCTTACATGAGGCGCATAGTAGTCCTTATGTGATGCATCCAGGAGCAAACAAGATGTACCAAAATTAGAAGAGCCATTGTTGGTGGAATGGGATGAAGAAAGACATTACTAACTATGTTACTCAATGTCTAACTTGTCAACAGGTGAAAGCTGAACATCAAGTTCCTTCTGGATTGTTGCAACCAATAATAATTCCAGAATGGAAATGGGAAAGAATCACAATAGACTTCGTGATGTCTTTACCACCTATACAGAAGAAATATGATGCAGCGTGGGTTGTTGTAGATAGATTAACAAAGTCTGCACACTTTCTTCCAATTAGGATGGATTATTCACTTGATAGGTTGGCTTAGTTATATATAGATGAGATAGTGCGACTACACAGAGTGCCTATTTCAATCATTTCTGACCGAGATCCAAGATTTACTTCAAGATTTTGGAAGAAGTTACAAGAAGCCTTAGGTAGTAAACTTCATTTCAGTACTTCATTTTATCCTCAAACAGATGGTCAATCTAAAAGAGTAATTCAAGTGTTAGAAGACATGATGAGAAGTTGTATCATTGAATTTGAGGGAAGTTGGGATAAGTATTTGTCCCTCATGGAGTTTTCCTATAATAACAGCTATCAGTCAAGCATACAAATGATGCTATATGAAGCATTGTATGGAAGAAAATGTCGAACTCCATTACATTGGACCGAGCTTAGTGAAAACAAGATTGTGGGAGTAGATTTGATTTAGGAGATAAAGGAGAAGGTAAAACTTATTCAAGAAAGATTGAAAGCTGCATCGGATAGACAAAAATCTTATGCTGATCTAAAAAGAAAAGACATTACTTATGAAGTAGGGGATAAAGTATTTCTCAAAGTATCTTCTTGGAAGAAAGTCCTGCGATTTGGCTAGAAAGGCAAGCTCAGTCCGAGATTCATTGGCCCATATGAGGTTATAGAGAAGGTTGGATCGGTAGCTTATCGGTTGGCACTACCCCCGACACTCAACAAAATTCATAATGTATTTCATGTGTCAATGTTAAGAAGATACAGATCAGATCCATCACATATCTTGTCTCCTGATGTCGTAGAAATCGAACTCGACCTGACGTGTGAAGAGGAACCGGTACAAATCTTGGCGAGAGAGGTTAAATAATTGAGAAACAAGTCTATTCCTTTGGTAAAAGTACTTTGGAGGAATCATAAGGTTGAAGAAGCAACTTGGGAACCGGATGATACAATGAAAACTCAATATCCGCAACTGTTTTCAGGTAATTTTTGAGACAAAAATTCCCAAGAGGGGGAGAATTGTAACGAACCGAAATTTCAAAATTTACTTATAATAAATTACTATGGTATTAAAATATCGTGAAAATTATTTTTATAGTTATTATTATTGTTATTAGATATAAGACATGAGGAAATAAGAGTTAATTAAGTAAGAGGGATGGATTGGGCATTTAATTAATTGTTAAAGGGCACTATTGGAAATTGAAAAGAAAAAAAAAACCCAATACATTCCAACCTCTTCTCTTCTTCTCCATCATTTTCTTCATTTCCTTCTCCTCCATTTCTTCTTATCCTTTACCAAATTTTTCATAATCTAAAAACTTCCGATTTCTTCGATTCAACTTCAAATTTTTTTTAGAAATCGATCCTTAAGCCCTCTATCATCATCAATTTCAGTGAATCAAGACTAGAAGAGGAGGATTTCAGATTTTAAGATTTATATGAATAGTAAACCGAATTTGAGGTGAGCGATTGTTTTATGAAATTAAAGCTTAATTAGTAGAATTTATGATAGATTAAGCATATTTATGATATTAGTAATTTTATTTATACAATATCTTGATAGAATTATATATGGCTGTTGTAGAGAAAGCTAGTGCAAGCAAATCAAAGGCAAAAGAGGTAGAAGAGAGCTAGAAAGAGCTTAGAAAAAGGTTTGTGTCTCAAATTTCGATTTATCGGTTTTTCGGAAAAATTTCCAGATTTGTCTCCCTGTTTTCTTTTGATGTTTTCTCTTGTTATATAAATCCGATTTGAATGATTCTTGATTTTATTGATATCTACAGAAAGCAAGGAATATATGTTCAGAAGAAACCTTGTTGAATTTTGTTCGTTTTCAATGTAAAATTTTCGTTTGAAGTTGAGTCATGAAATCTGTTTTCGGAAAATCTCAGCTTTGTACACTGTTTAGTATTTTGATCATAACTTTGGTTATACAATTTGGATTTCTGTGATTCTAGTAGCTTTAGAACGCTGAGACATGTGGCTAATTATGTTTAGAAGAAAGTCCAATTAAAACACAATAAATGCAAGCGAAATTGTCACAGAATCTGGAAATTTCTAGAAAATATGAATGTTGATTTTATTGTGTTTTAATTAAAGTTTGATGCTTTAAAATTTAGTATTTGAATTTATTGATTACTGAAGTTATGTTGAATTATGATTGATGGTTTATATATAAATTTTTAAGATGTTACTTTGATTTATTGCCCTTATTAAACGAGTAGAATACGGGTCAGGGTAGATTGGCGCCAATAAAGGGGGGTACAGTACTGTACAAACAATTGAAGCCTTGGCTTCGGCCTTTGGCCGATATTCTAATAAAAATATATTGATTTTGAAGCTTTGGCTTTGGGCTTGACCGATATATTGATTTTGAAGCTTCAGCTTCGGGCTTGATCGATATATTGATTTTGAAGCTTCGGCTTCAGGCTTGACCGATACATTGATATTAAAGCTTTAGCTTCGGGCTTGTCCGCTCCCGTATCCATTTTACCGTTATTCAGGACTTGTTTACTTTGGGCAATATATGGTTAAAGTGTTTGGGAAAATTAGAGATAAATTTGATTGTACTTTGAAAGGTTTACAATATAAGTTTTGTGTTTGGTTTTATAAAGTCGTTTAATTTGTTTTTGACTTATGAATTTACTTTGTTTCTATTTTTAAAGTGTTAAAAATGTTTAAAGTTGTTATATTTCTTTTATGGAAACCACTAAGCAAATTGCTTAGTGTGTAGTTGTTTTTCTACACGTAGGTGGAGATTTGTAGATAGCTTAGACCAAAGTGGTATAAGTGGATCAGCTTGAAGAGCAAATAAGGAAAGACTCGAGGTGGATTTGTATTTTAATGTAATATTATGGTTTATAGAATAATGGCATGTACTAGATAGTGTGAGAAATATAAAGTGGTATTGAAAAAAATTTGGAGACTAATTAGCATTGAGAAATAATTTGGAGTTGGAAATATTATATTTGTATTTGTACATATTAAATCTATAAGTATTGAACTTCATATAATGGAGTAGAGTTGTTTATTGGGTGTTTATAGTTACTGTGGCACTCCTTATAAAGGGGGTGTTACACGGTCCCTGAACCCAAACACATGTTCAGAATTTCTAAGTGACATATTATCTAGATAATATAATAATACATCAAAGACATGTCATATAAGAGGGTTTGACACAGGAACGATGATGTTGATCGTTTGGCCAAAAACACCATCACAGATGGAGTTTTAAAAGGTCGTTACGAATCTATAAAGAATAGGGCAATGCCTATGTGAACTAGTTCAAGTGAGAGATAATTGGTGTATCTTAGTTCATAGGCTTAGTTCTTAATAATGTACGATGAGTTGTATATATATTAATTGTGTCACATTAGTAAAGGTAATAAACCTACTGCATTTATTTCTTATGCTATAATATGAGTAGGGTATTCGTTGATCATAATTCATAAAATGTCCCAAGTCTATTTGGTCATGGGAATGATTAGAACTAAAGACTTGTATGTTAGATGATCTATAGTAATGAGTTTACAGTGTCGCTTGGTAAGCAGATCATGAACATGGGCACATGTTGAGTGACATGGGGCTAGACCGATCCATGCTAAGTAGCTCTTGATTATCCTCAGACTTAATTACAATATACTATTAATATGGAATTGGGTATGCTGTTGCATATACCTAACGGGTCCTTAGATATTGGAATACAAGTATGGGTATACCCAGTATATTTCATGAACATATTATTAGTAGTGTTGTAGTTTAAGGATTACCATTTCAGTTTGAGAAACTGAAAGACATTGCGCCGACACTGATGGACTATAATAGAGGGTGATAGTTATCACGCCTTGTTCATTAGTTAGATGTCGAGAGCAAGGATTTTGCGAGATAACTTCTGGGTTCATTATCTAGATTAGACAACTGTATTATGTCCTAATTGGGGGCTATAATGGCTTGCTAGAATCCGCTTACAGTCTGTAGGGTAGTGCCTACTGCCAACATATGGACAGACCCAAAGGATCGTGCACTTTGAATCACTGATTCAGGATTTCTTGTACATGCAATGTTACAAGTGCTGATGAAGAAGTGATTATTAATTAATTGACATGTCAAGTCAATTTAATTGAATAATCTTTATAACTCAAGAGTTTTTAATTTAATTTTAATGGCATAATATAAAGTTATTTATATTATTTATTAAATTGAATTAAAGTATATAGCTTAATTAGTGTATGGATTTAATTTGAAATAATTATAAATTTGGTAAATTGTATTGTTTAAGAAATTAAATCTATGAATTTATAAATTAAATATATTTGATTCGAAATTAATTTATAATTAAATAAAATCCTAATTATAAAATTGATAAATTAAACTGTTTAAGGAATTAAATCTATAGGTTTAATTATTAAACATATTTGATTTAAAATTAATGCTAAATATAAAGTTGATAATTAGATTGTGTTTAAAGTATTAAGTCTAATTGATTTAGTAATTAAATGCATTTAATTGAAATACCAATTTATAAGGAGAATAGGAAATTATAAAGTTAGTAAATTGAATTGTTTAAGGTATTAAATCTATGAATTTTATTATTAAAAAATTTGATTTATAATCAATTTATAATTAAATAAAATCCTAATCGGAATCTAATTGTGAGGAGGATTATATAATACTAATTAAGCAAAAGAAACATAAGTTTTTTGAGATATGAAAAAGAGTCCTTTAAGTTCTTTGTGTTCTTCAACTCTTCGGTTAGCACCGGTCCTGATTCAAGAGGGGTTCATGCACGTGATCTTGGAGGGTGTTGGGGAATTCCGGTAGAATGAAGCCTGGATAATTCTGAAGTCGTGACGAACACTTTCAGATTAAATCTTATTTGGCGGTTCTACCAAATAGATCAATCGGATAAAATAAATTGACAAGAACTTAGAATGAATTTCTTGTTGTGAAAAAGTGAACCAGATTACAACCAGATTGCTAAAAATATTGCCAATGCCAGATATTTATAGACCTGATACGAACAGTCGCAACTCTTCAGAATAGAAGTGTTGCGAAAAGACGTGTCCATTCGAGCAACTGCAACAGTTCATAACAGAAGTGTTGCGAAAGGTAGCTCCCGGACCCTCGTAAGCTAAGTATCGTAATAGAACTCGAACAAGGGTGCACTCCGCACTCTCCTAACTTGTTCGATGAAATATTACGACTGCATTGGTCAACTAGTTGATCCAATTACACTAAAATACCAACAATCCTCCCCCATTTTAGTGTAATCCATGATTAACTAAACAAAATCACAACAAATAACAAACTTATGCATAAATGAAATATCGTGACGATTGAATTTCATCTTAGTATATTACACATTCCAAATATTCGAATACCAAAGGTGTCACTATGGATTGAACCTTGGCTATCCATCTTGAATACTCAAAGATAATATACACATAAGTCAACATTCTAACATGTTCTTACTTGACACTATCTTTTACTAGCCTTGTGTCCTTATCCTTCATACGCATATCAAAGCCAAGTCCAAGCTTCTTGAAGTGGCTAAACTTCATGCTTATCTAGGTAGCCTTTTTACTCTTGCACCTGCGTATGCAATTTTTCAAAAAGGCTATTAAGAAGTTAAACTTCAACCTCCTTTACTTGCAGGTCTGAACACACACCTTGGGATGTTTTAATCAGTGTGTTCCAATCTCTAGATGTTAAGCTTTCCTCATTGAATTTAGCACCTAACGTCGTATTAGGTGGGAATTGGGTAGCTTAACATGAGAGATTTTAGATGGACTTTAATTTCATCCCCATAGCCGACTTTTGGACAAGATCTTTCCTTAACCCTTTGGTTATATGATCGGCTAAATTATGCTCAGTTTTTACAAACTCAGATTCTATTGTCGAACCACTCACACAAGTTTGTTTCTTAGACCCCCAAGAAGTAGCACCTCCCCCAAGAAGAAACACTCATCAATTTGCGGAAGAACTATACTCCTCATAAGAAAAATAACTTGTATCCAACTAACCTTCCAAAACCGAAGGAAGCCATTAGAAACGCGCCATATGGCATTATGTTGACCGGTCAACTTTGACTTTTGACTGACACGTGTCAGTCAACCATTGACATGTCAACCCTAAAAGTTAAACCAATGCCACATTAGATGAAGATTAAAGTTAAATTAAGGTCAAGTTTTTGGCAACGCTTAATTTTACTAACGTGTTGCCAAAACTGCTTCACTTATATAATTTCTGGCGACACAAAAAAAATATTCTGGCAACACTATGAACATCTTTACCATATCAACCAGTAGCCTTGTTTCTGGCAACACTACTAAAAGCGTCGCAATAGATCACAAAAGCGTTGCCAAAACTGCTACATGAAGCATCGCCAAAAATCATGAACCGTCACAAACGGTTGTCACAAAAACTAACCATCCTGACTTTTCATTTTGCGACGGACTTTCTGACGGAATCAGAATCCCTCACAAACCGTCATAATGAACCATGAACTGCCGTGAAAATAGTTGTCGCAAATAAACCATCGCAACTTTTCATTCTGCAATGCAATTTGCAACGGATACAGAATCCCTTGCAAACTGCAGAAAAATAAATTCAGATTTTAAATCATTTCAAAATCGATTTCGGCCATCGACAAAACCCCTCCTTAGGTTTTTTGACATTTCGAGTCCAATGGCGCTATTCTTTTTACAAAAAAAATTAACCTAAACAAGTCGTTTACACAGAACGACTTGAGAATCAAGATTTTTTTTTCAAGAAAAAGAATGTTTATACCGCCATAAACAACCAAAAACGAAAATGACCAGTAAAAATAATTCATCATAATTTCAATAATTAAGAAATTAAAATCTTAAATTTTAAAGCATCAAACTTCAATTAAAACACAATAAAAATCAACATTCAAATTTTTCAGAATTTTCCAGATTTCATGACCTGACTTCCCCTGCATTTTTCTCCATTAAAACATCATCAAATCGAAAAATTTTCTTCTAAAGATAATTAGCCACATGTCGCAGCTTTCCAAATCCACTAGAACCACATAAATCCAAATTGTATAACCAAAGTTATGATCAAAACACTAAACAGTGTACGAACCTGAGATTTTTTGAAAACAGATTTCACGACTCAACTTCAAACGAAAATTTCACATTGAAAACGAACGAAATTAAATAAGGTTTCTTCTGAACATATATTCCTTAGATTTCGTATATATCAATAGAATAAAAAAAATTTCAAATCGGATTTATATAACAAGAGAAAACATCAAAATAAAACAGGGGCAAAATCTGGAAGTTTTTTGAAAAATCGAGAAATCAAAATTAGAGACACAAACAATCATTGCAAGAGAACGGATCGAATTCGTACCTTTTCGGTGAAAAACTCAGGCTTCAAGCGACAAATTAAGATTCAATCTTTGTTGGGAAATTCCGATAGAATGAAGCCTTGAATGTCTGTAAAAAATGTCTCTCAATCTTTGTTGAAGAAATCTAATAAAATGATGCATGGATAATTCTAAAGTCATGACGAACACTTTCAGATTGAATCTTATTTGGCGGTTCTACCAAATAGATCAATCGGATAAAATCAGAAACGACAAGAACTTAGAATGAATTTTTTTGTTGTGAAAGAGTGAACCAAATTGCAACCAGATTGCTAAAAATGTTGCCAATGCCAGATATTTATAGACCTGATACGAACAGTCGCAACTCTTCAGAATAGAAGTGTTGCGAAAAGACGTGTCCATTCAAGCAACTGCAATAGTTCATAACAGAAGTGTTGCGAAAGGTAGCTCCCGGACCCTCGTAAGCTAAGTATCGTAATAGAACTTGAACAAGCGTGCACTCCGCACTCTCCTAACTTATTCGATGAAATATTACGAATGCATTGGTCAACTAGTTGATCCAATTACACTAAAATACCAACAGAGGGGTTACGCTTGTGAGCCTTGACTACGTTAACTCCTTTTAGAGACATTTCATGTGAGTTTTTTTATTTTTTAATCTCACGTATTTAGAATCATTGTATGGTATTCGAATAAACGTTCCTCGACGAGTTTGAGAAATTCAATTATTTTTCTGTCTTTGTAATTGAATTTGCATGATAAATCCCTTCATAATCATACCTCGTAAATCATGGGAATAGAGAAGCTTAAGAGGACGAGGAGACTTTGGAGAGGAGATCGAGAATGAGAAGTTTGAGCAGTGGTGGGGTTGTGATCGAGAGAGAGAGAGAGAGAGAGAGAGAGAGAGAGAGATAACGAGGGAACTGAAATTTCCAGTTACCCACATGAAAGAGAGATTGAATTAGGGTTTGGAAAGATGAAGGGGATGAACAAAATTTGATTTTCTAAAATTGCCCTTGGCCACGTCAGCATTTTTAACGGTGTTAAGATAAAGTCTTTAAATTGCTAATGGTCACAAACCACATGCCCCTTTTTGAGAAAAAAAAAATTCACATGCCCGATTTTGGAAATGGGTAAAATCACATGGTGTATTTTTTAAGTTAACCTTTATTTTAAATGATGTGTGAAGCAGCGGAAGTGCCCATGATAGCAGAATTATGCTCCAGGGGCGGTGTTGGAAAACTCTATGTATTATAAGGTTATGTTGTCGAAAATCTCTACATTCATGAAATGTTTCCCAGCACGATCCTTGATGATGAGTGACCCTTCAGTTCATGAATGGAGTAGAATATTCGTTAAAATTATTCTTTACGTAAACTTCAAAAATATGAATTGTTGTTTGACAGTTTTGTAAAATGGATTCTGTGAAATTTTTTTTTCTTTTCAAACTGGTTACGTGGTTTCAAAAATTTTGCTAGAAAAATGAAAAAAATATATTTTTTTCAATAAAAGTAATGACATTATAGAGGATACTCTAATTAATTCAGTTTCCTCATAATATAACCTTATTATTCAAAAATACAACAAGATTTGAGTAATTTTTTTAGATTTTTCATTTTGTTTCGATTTTTTTAATGTTTATAATAGTCTTTTAAATAAAAATATATACATCTAAATATTTTCAAAATTTATAACTAAGATATATTGTATTTTTATTAACAAACCTGCAAAATTTTAGTTTAAAATGAAAAATATTACCCTTTTGTGACATAAATTAATATTGGGGGATCATTTGTTCGCTAAGTGTTTCAAACCACATACCACATTTTGAAAAATTAATTCTATAGATACCATTTTGTAAAATAATCATAGGTCATGTTTTAGAGGTTTATCCTTATTCTTTTTATTTCTTTAGAGTGCATTTCAACCCTCTAGTTTTTGAAAGAATTCAAGTCATTTGATTTCATTTGAATAAAATATTTAGGGATCTTGGCCATAAATTATTTTAATAATTTAGCCCTACCAAAACAATTTCCACATAAGCCAATATAGGACAAAAATCTTTATGACATTACGGTCCCTAGTAAACAATTCTCAATACATCCCTTCCTCCCCTTCAAACAATGGTATTGTGCATGTTTTTTTAATTTCTTTGCTTGTTTTGCATTTATCTTTTAAACTGTTCATTTTTCAACATGACGCTTTAGAATTTTTGTTTGTCTCTTTTTTATCCTTGAAACGACATCCAATGTGACATTTTCAAAAATTTTCAACCAGTAGACATCTGATAGACATCTGGTAGATATGTGGTAGATGTCCAATGGTGGTGCAATTGCCTAAGGCTATAATTGCTAAATTCCCAAAATAAATGTATGATATTGTATAATCTTCTGCAACTGAATTGCTTTAAATTATCAAAGATATTTAGCACAGAATCTTCATCAACAGAAGATTTAGAGCTTAACTTGGAAAACCCAAATGAAGAATAACATTCAAAATTTCTCAATTTGAGCAACAAAAAAAGAAACATCAACACAAACTAAAATAACGATTCCATAAAAAAATTTGTTAAAACTTAGATATATCAGATATACTATCTGTTGGTCCCTGTGAGGGGGTGATATAGGAGTCAGAGGGGGGGTGATTGACTCCTTTTCGAATATGGATGTGAAATAATAAATTTTTTGTTCGACTGATTTGATCTAAGTGTTTACATAAGTTTATTAATGAATAATAGTGTTTGATGTATGTTATTTACTTGCTTAGTAGAATGTGACTAATGCAAATTGCTCAAAGTAAATAAGTGCAAGGTAAAGAAAATTAAACACAAGGTTTTTATACTGGTTCGGCCTTGCCAACATCCAGTCCCCGGAGTTTCCTCCTCCGAGCTTAAACTCATTATATCACTCCTTCAGAGGCGGAGAAGCCTTTACAATTCTGGAATTCTGCACACGCAGAGTACACCACTCTTGCTGCTTCTGATTCCTTAATCTAAGAGTACCCTCCTCTTAGATTCTTTTACCTCACCAACTTCGCCAAGTTGTGAGCAGGGTTGAAGACCTCAGCACTCTCGCATAGTCTGTTATGACTCAGAAGCCTCGCCAAGTCCCCCTTGCCTAGCTTCTGATCACCTTCTTCTTTAATGGATTGATTGAGGAATTTATGCTCTTATACTTTGTTATCAAGTAGCACTTACAACAGATTTGAAATGAGTTGTTCTAATCGAGCTTTTGAATTACAAACATATATGATAATGAATTTGTTTGCTTTTAAGAATTTGCACAGTTATATTATGATGTGTGCACTTGTGATGATGCTCGACACTTTGATAGTTGCGGATAGATGTGTATTTGTACTCTCTTGTTGTAGTTGACTATTGATGTGCGCTTGGATGAGAGAGAGAATGTTTTTTACTGTTGTAAAAGATAAATGCATTCCTCAGGACGGTTATCTTCTGAGAAGTCTTCTAATTGTTGTCTCTAAACGACTTCTTCCTTCTTGACCATTGGCTTTGTATTTGGAATGAGATCAATCCTTCCATTAAATAAGTCCAAACTTGGTTAGCTCTATTCGCACTCTGACTCCTGCTATTATTAACGTTTTAATGCTTCCAACTTTTCATATGTCAGGAATTAGGTGGCAGAAAGTAGTTTTTTGCTCTTGCTAGTTAAGTCACTTAGCAGAGATGTCTAATCTCTTTTAGTGAAATTTTGGTAGCTAGTATTTTAGGTTATGAGAAGATTAAGACTGCCTTTCTTGGAAAAGGTGGCTTCACATGAGTTGCCAAAGGATTATAAATTTCTCAGAGATCTCAGTTGGTTCTGAGAACATTAGTGTTGTCAATCCTTTTGACCTTGAAGTAATGTTCCTCTGAGTATGTATTCCTCTTAGTTAATGTGAACAACTTCTGATATGATAGCTTGAGCTTCTGATGCATATGATTTAGAGGAATCCTTGGTGTTTCTTAGAATCATCTTTCTAGTGCCCTTCATCTGGCGTGATCTTTCTTCTGACATATATCTTTCTTGAATGATGATTGTCCTATTGATGCTACAGAGATTAAGATATGACATTCTTAACTCTGAGCTTTCCTTATATCCTGTGAACTCTTCACTTGGATACATCCTTCTAGCGAGTGCTGAGTTCTGATGGCTGGTATAGTAGATTAGTCTTTTGAAGCTTCTGGTTATGATGCAGTCTTGTCTTAGCATATGAGCACTTCATCTTTTTTCTGTGAGCTGTTATGTCCTCTTGTGCATTTGCTTTTGATGGTTTCTGTATAGAGTGTGTCTGATTAGAGAGCTTTGTGATCTTGGGAGATATTCTTCTTTGGTTGTGAGATGTGTGAGGATATGATATCAACTTGTGTTCATTATCATTCATGGTTTTTCAGTATTCCTCTGAGCTTGGTTTCCTTGTGAGCGTAGACTTCTTTTTCTTTTTGATTCTAAGCATAACTTGTATCCGACTTTGGTCTTGATTAACTCTGAGTTATTTTTATTCTAAGCTTGATCCGAGAGCTTTTATCTTTTGTTAATATTAAACCCTTTTTGTTATCTTCAATGTTATCTTCAAACCCTTTTTGTCATGTTCAAAACATCTTGGATCTTCTTAGTTTTGAGCTAGAACTATTCTTTCTGGGTTTTGAGGAGTTCTTACTTCTGAGCTAGATCCAACACTATTAGATATCTATCATATGTCTACCAGACATCTATCAGATGTCTATCGGTTGAAAAAGTTTGAAAAAATTACAGTGGATATCATTTCAAAGATAAAAATAAGAGAAAAAAATATATCTAAAGCGGCATGTTGAAAAAATAAATGGTTTGAGAAATAAATATAAAATAAGAAAGAAAATCAAAAGAAAGAGAGGAGGATGAGAAACACGTGAGAGAGCTTATATACATAACATTTCTGTAAATAGTTTGTTAATATAAAAAAAATTAAAAAATATTTAATAAGCATGATAAATTTATAAATATTTTATGGAGGTATAACTAATCCTATTAAATTTCCAAATATTTACAAGTTTTTTAGATAAAAAAATAAAATGAAACAAATTTTATTTATTCAATAAAATGAAATGAAATGAATTAACCTCATTTCAAAATGTTATACTATTGAGAATTGAGATACAAAGATAGCTAGGTTGTAGTCCCTAGTCCAAGACTCCAAATGTCATATAAATGGCTGCACATTGATGCATAGACCAACTTTTATGTAGGAATGACAGCTTACATAATAATCCGGCATGGAAGAGAAGACCGTGTGCCACGTCACGCTCTTAACAGGGCAAACGAGTAAACAATCAGGTATTTGTTGCTTTTTTTTTTTAATTTATCGTCTCCCATAATTTCTTATATATCCTTTATATTTATTTATTATAATAATAATTTATGTTATTTATTGCTTTATTTTCATACTTATCATCCAAAATTATTTATATGTCTTTTATATTTATTTATTATAAATGATATTTCATCTAAATAATTTTAAAATAAAAAATTAATATATAAAATTTTTTAAAAATATTAAATCAATTGTAATTATACTTATGATTACTCAATAATCAACATGAATAGATCAATAAATATTAGAAAATATTTAAAAGAGACTTGTAATAATCTTGATGTTGATCACAATCTTTATGAAATAAATTTTCACCTCTGTTAAATCTTTTAATGATACATTGAGACTTTCAATTTTTAGTCGAGTATATATCTAGAATATATAGATTTTGATCTTCTTTGTTTTCAATTTTATTTTAGGAATTTTTTTTATTTTCTTTTTTATAATTTGTATTGTTTTCCCTATATAATTTATAATAAGAATAAACTTTTTTGGTTTTGTATTTTTATAATAATTAATACATTTATTTTTATTTAATTAAAATATTATTTGATTTAAAATTAAATATAATTTAATTTTATTCATAAAATATTAAGATATAAGTATAATATTAATTTTATTGACAATAAGGACATTTTGATCATCATATGAGGCGGTAATCATAAAAAGGGGGCGGTAAATAGCAATCGAGAAAATCTTATACAAATATTGTTCCTGTTTAAAAAGGATTTTTCAAAACAGAAAGATCACCTTAGAAAAGAAACGTTCTCATCAGGAAACAACTTTCCTATACCAAAATAGGAGCATAAGGGCAGTTCCAAACCAATAGACCTATCCCATTCTACAAATTCTATTTCCCATATTACACATATTAATTCTCTGTAAATCAAATACTTAATTAGGCATTAGAGGGGGTGATCGATTTGAGTTCTCTTTGCCTTGCAAGTGCACATCCCTGCCAAGGCGATACCAACTAGTTCCTAAAAATTAGTAAGAACCACAGTCTTTAACTAATCTTAGCATTTCTTCAACAAACATTGACTGAATTTTAATGTCATCCAATTCTGCAACCCCCCATTAATTCTCTTTCGATAGAAAATTATACATATATATGTTACCCAGATTAAAATCTTCTAACTTCATTTTGGTGTACTCTTTCGTATTTCACATTTAATTCCTAATACGTGATATTTTTGGTCTCTCCTAATAAACACTTAGAAAATTTTGAGGTATTAGAAATTGAATGAAATACATAACAGAGAACATCAAATTGATGATAACATATTTCAATCGATCTAATTTTGTTATTGATTGCAACTTGCATTTGAAACAATGACATAAAATAAACAGACATACTACTTATAACTGATTAGATCAATGTCAATCCAGTTGGATTATATATCTCATCGAATTTCCCGAACACCACAACTACATCAGCATCAATCTTTGATCATGGAAACGACGACATTGTGAAACAACCCGGTTCCATTCTTCAACCCATCAGCAACCTTCAATGGTAATCTAGAGAATAAAGTATCAATAATGTGTTCTCCAAAATGAGTTGCTAGCATGGGTTCAGCAACTGCTCTCATGTTATTCACAACATATTTCACCCTCTCCGATTCATCAAACTCGAATTTCTCATTACCATCGATGTTGGCATCCCAACTTAATTCGAATTCGTCTATTGTTTTGATTCTAAATGACAATTCCCCTTCAATAACATTTTTCACTTCTTCTAAACTTGGAGTATACAACGGAACGTTGTAATTGTCCAGTTTCGATTCTTCAACCATTCCCTGCTCCAAGTTTATCAATAATCTAACATTAGTATATATGAATCTGAATTTTAAAATCAATTTACTAAATAAGATATTGTAATGTTGATCAATCAGTAGTTACCTCGTCAACCATCCGCTTAAGAGTATCCCCAGTTATTTGCCAAATTTGACAAAAAGGAACTCTATCACTTTTAGCCATGAATGTAATCACCATTTGACCTCCACACACCATCTCCTCCGACCGTAATCTTAAAAAATCTGTAAAATCTTTTTTGAATTGATTCTTATATGCTTTATGTACGTTTCCTGGGCTGGATCTCGCCACGCACAGATTCCCTTTGTTGAATGGAATCCCACATTCACTTACAAGCCCTTTCGGAACCTGAGAGCACCAATGGAGACTATAAGAAGAAAAAACAAAGTGCAGAGACTTAGGAGGAAACAGCCTTCCATAAAAACTCCCAGGCATTGCAGCTATGAAGCAATTTTCAAACTTATTGCCCAATGTCTGCTGAAATTTGGACAAAAGTGATCTGAAAATGGTGTTAAAATCATTCCCTGAAAGATCATTGAGGAAAAACTGAAGAACTGGTGATTTCCTGTTGAACCGAGCAAATGTAGAATTGATTGTTTGAATGATTTCCCATAAGGGAAGCAGTGTGTTGGGTCCTGAAGAACAGCCTAAATCTGCCATTTTTAGACACTCGTCCCCCATGAATTTTTCGCATACTTGTACAATGCTTTGTTCTAGTATTGGCTTTATTCTCAAGATCACTTTTTTCTGTATCAAGTTGATTGGAGAAACAATTACCCAAAAAAAAGTTAATTGGAGAAAGAAATTAATTAATTCAGCAAAAAAAATTAACTCATTAAGAAATGTTGGAAATATAGAGATATGAGGTGAAACCTGCAACAATGAGTTACTGTAGTAGCTTTTTTCGTCTTCTCCTTCGTTCATGTGAAGAAACTGTGTTACTTCCATGGCTGTGTTTTTTAGGGTATTTACAGACACTTGTTATATTTTTATAGGCCAAATACACATAGAGCCCCAAGTTCTCTGAAAACGCCTTTGGCCACCCGAACTTTCAAGTGTGATACTTTACTTCATAAGTTGATAAAATTGGTATAGTTTGCCCCCTAAGTGCCACGTGTCAACTTCTTATTGGTGAGGAAAAATCAGAAAAATAACATCTTTAAAAAGTGATCTAACCAGAAGCTGACACGTGGCATGAGGGAGGGGGGTTGTAAATTGCATCGAATTTGTCAACAAGTGTCACACTTGAAAGTTAGGGATGACGAGAGGCGGTTAAAGCCAACTTTAAAGAGCTTCATATGCATTTGAACTGTGTTTATATTAACTAGGCTTCCAAGTGCTCGAATATTGCAGCACGTGATGCATTCATTAATAATTCTGACACCCTTTTTATTCTATACTGAAAACCAACTCAATATTGCAAGTTGGCCGCTACCATTTGTTCCTTCTCTAATATTTCCTGTGAGATGGTGTTTCAGAGTTGTGATAACAGTGCCAAAAGATTATTAGTTACATTAATTAATCTGAAGAAATTAATGTACCCGTTCTCCACTCTAAATTCTAATGAATGAAGGCTATGAAGTTAAGAATTGAGCCTATTGGTAGATATTGTTGAAAGAAAAGAATAGAATGGCCGTGAACAATGTATTAGTTAAAGAGTTGAATTTCATGGCACATAGATAATATGCGTTAGTAATTACTCCCTCCATCTAAAAAATATCGTCTATTTAATCGAATTATTAAAATTAATAAAAAAAATTTATTATACATTTAAAATGATTAGTTTATCTTTTATATATGTATGTCAAATTCTTTTTCTTTTTAATTACTCACTTATAATTTTAACAATACATAATCTCTATCATAATCAATATAGGGGCACATTAGAGAAATAAATTGTACAAAATACATTTATAATTTAAATTGACAATTAAAAAGAGAATTAATAAAAGGATTTGGATTCTCTAAAGTTCAAACTCTCTAAAGTTGTACATTTTACTTAATCTCAACCATCCATTGAGTTTTAACGGTCCAGATTTAATTTTAGTGGTTTGTAGGGTTCACAGTGCAATGAATCTGTGCCATTAAAACTCAATGGACGGTTGAAATTGAGTGAAATGTATAACTTTAAAGAGTTTAAACTTTAAAGAATTAAAATCCTTAATAAAATGACTAAATAAATAATAATAATTTTTAGATGGAGCGACAAGTAAATAATAATGATGGAATTTCAGGGCACATAATCACAAAATTTTACATCCCAAAATTGTTATATGAAAAAGTAGTTGAAAAATATAGAAAATATAGAGATAAAAGACGTGTTTCTTTAATTTAATAATATTTGATATTTTGTATTCCGACCTTTATCCCATTCCAAAAAATAAGAACTCGTAAAATAAAGGACTCAAGGAGAAACTTAACAAAGAGAAAATGATACGATTTGTAAGCTATTTTCAAATAAATATTTTATTATTCTCAACAACACCAAAAATTATATAAATTACCATTTTCATTTAACGTGAAAAATAAACCTAGCTCCATAATAAATTATGCCATGAGTACCATTGTGGCCCAAATTCATATAAATCCATTTCCATCAACACATATGGCACAAAGGGACCATGTACTCTCTACAAAAACTAAACTGTAGCTATCTAATTTTATTTGTTTTTGTTTCTAAGAAGTGTATATTATTTGTTGTTAAAAACCATTAAGTTGAATTTAAATTTAAACCAGGATGGGACGGTTAAAATAAGTTCTTTTATCACAAAATTTGAACTTGAAATGTTATTTAAGGGTAAAGAGCTTTTTTTTACCACTTTAACTAACATCACCTAATAAATACTAGTATATGTTTGTTCACTTATAATTCTATAGCTGAATTGATATTAACTAAATTTATTTAAATATAAATTTATAATTTTATAGAACTGAATTAAATTAATGTATAAGGCCATATCGTATTACTGCCTATGACAAAATTCATTCAGCCGCCCTATATGTTATCCGACCATGAATGCTTAAATCTGTCATACTTGGCTCTCAATTTTGACTTTTCATATAGTTTGACTACCCTGAATGGATAAAGCTATTAGCAACCATAAGTGAAATACGTTATTCAATCTGTACATAAAATTTGAAAAGCATGTAATATTTGGGCTGACTCTAACCTGAAATCTCTAGAGATCACAACTTTACTGTTAATTATTAGGCTAACACTTTAGTTATTGAAAAGCATATAATATACTACTCCCTCCGATTCTAAAAATTAGTTGTTTTCATCAAAACCAATAAAAATTTAATAAATCATTAAAATGGTTAATGTATCCTTGATAAAATACCAATGTTATCAGTACCGGACCAGGGATCATACCGGTGAAATTAATGATATGCGGTATTAGCGATATAATTAGTGGTTTATCGCTTTTTTTTTTATTTTTAATAGATTATAAATTTTTTCGGCTTTTAAGTGACTATTTCAACACTTTTGGTCTTTAGCAACACTTATGTGTGTTGTCAGAGGATTTTGGAATGCTTCTGCGTATTTTCAGTAGTTATTGCAACATTTATTGGGTCTATTGCAACTCTTTTTAGATCTATTGCAACATGTTCTGGATCATTTTCAACAATACTGAGCGTCGCCATAGACTTTTTTTTAAAAAAAACCGTTTTTGAGTTGAATTGTACTGTAGCCATGGCCGGTTCATGATATAACCGATTGAATTGGCCGGTGCAATACGACATTGATAACACTGTAAAATTTTGTATCTTTTTAATTACCAGTTTATAATTCCATTAATACCTAATCTCTTTCCTAATTAATTAAGGGATAAATTAGAAAAAAATTATGAGAGTTCTAATGATATTTTAAAATGGCAAATAAAAGGAACCAAAAGTAAAAAGTTTAGAAAGACTAATTTTTAAAATCGGAGGGAGTAGTTCTATTTTCGTATTAGTGTGTATGTGGTGATATTATAGACGGTTGATACTATATACTATACAGAGAAATACTTACAAATAATTCGGAAAGTTACACATACTTACAAATTGTGTTTTTATGATTTTTATAATTTGATTCTTTTCTGCAAATGAATAAAATATATTTTCTGCGTCCAAATCTCTCGCAAGTGTAAAGTGAAAACTAAAGGTGAGGATTATGATTGCTTTATTTTTTTAAGTTAAAATTATTTTGTATTAAATCACTATTAAATTAATAGGATTAAATTCAATCTAATAGTAATGATAAAAGAAAAAAATAAAGTAACCCAAAACGAAAAGATATAATTAAGAAAATAGAGAATCTAATACTAATTTTTAACGGGGTGAAAATATATTCATTTATCATTTTCTTTGCAGATGTTGAATCAATTTGAATAAACTATTATTTCATATGAAAATTTTCACTATTAAAAAAAAGCAACTAACGTTATTGCCAGTTAGTTATTGAGTCGCCAGCATTATTTCTACTATTTTTTTTCTATAATTGCGTTAGCAGCCAGACCCCACCTTGTTTCAAATTGTTAGAAATCAGTCCTATTTTTTTTATATAATTTTGCCCTTCTAATCACTAGTTAAGCTAACATGTGATAATAATTTCTTTATCACAAAATTATAATTATAAAAGGCTATTATTCGTTATAATAAAAAAATTTCATCACAGAAATTAGTTTTAAAAAATTTTATTATAAAATTATCACATATATTTTATAACAATTGTTCAATATTGTAACTAATAATTTTCAGTGACAACTTAAGTTATAACCTACAATTTAGAAATTGTTACAATAAAAAGTTTATTGTCACAAAAATTATTTATATGATAACACAAAAATCTTGTTACAAAAAATTTATTAGTTTCGTGACAATAAATTTAACTTGAAACAAAAAATACTTCAGTTACAAGCTACAGTTGTAACTAAAAATATTAAATATGTGGCAACAATTTTTTAATCGTCAAAAATTTCATGTGTGACAACATAAAAAGCTTGATACAAAAAATATATTATTTTTGTGACAATAATTTGAACTTGACACAAAAAAAATACTTTGGTTATAAGTATATATTGTAACTAAAATTAATTATTCAATATGTGACAATAATTTTTTATCGTCACAAATCTATATGTGTGACAACATTAAAAGCTTGTTGCAAAACATATATTATTTTTGTGACAATAATTTCAACTTGAAACAAAAATACTTCAGTTACAAGTAATAGTTGTAGCTAAAACTATTCAATACGTGACAATAAATTTTTTACTGTTACAAAACTATATGAAAGTTATAGAAAATGTATAAAAAAGTTTATTGAAAAGTTATAAGAAAAGTAAAAAGGTTTAGGTTATTTAAAAACTATATAAATGGTGTTGAGAAGTTTTATATGTGTGTGTTATTTGAAGTTATATAAAATACATGAGAAAATACATGTAATTTAAAAAGTTATATAAAAGGTACAAGTTAGGTATAAAAAAAGTTATAGGAAAGCAACAAGATAATAATTATATTATATAAAAGGTATGTAAGATGTATTTTTTGTATATAAGATGTATAATAAAGTTACATATGTTCAATCCTAATAATAAATTAATGTTTCAATAATATAATCATATATAATAATTAGTAATACTATTTTTATAAATTTTTTATAATGGTATTATACATGTTTACAGCCCCTCCAACTTGGTAAGTTTTGTCAAGTTCCGTCTTGAACTTTCACTTGTTCTTAGTACCCCCTTAAATTATAAAAAGTGTACTTGAGAGCCCCCTCATTATCATCATATAGTTAATTGATTTGACTTTTTAAATATGTTATTATCCTGATTTTTATATCTCCAACTAAAAGATGACACGTGTCACTTGTTTGCTTTGTTGTAATGGGTTTCATTTTAATTATGAAGTTTGAACTTTCAAGATGGCCTGTCATGAACTTAAATGAGATGGATTGAAATTTGTATTTGAAAGTCCCCCTCCTGTAACTTAAATTATTTGAAGGTCCCCTTATGAAATTACTATTGAATTATGTACTTCCAATTTCAATAGAATGAATGTGTTACTTGCCTACCATTTTGTTGCATGAACTCATTACCAGGCATGAATCTACGTGGTAGAATTTCTTCCAAACAATTATGATTGGATATATCTTCCAATTTTTCATATGAAAATAGTCTAGTTTTTACTATTATGATTGGGTAAAAACTTAAGCCACTTAATTCTACACATTGCAATATTTTTGTAGCGTTGCTAAAAAATTATAAAAAAGTGTATTGAATGTATAGGAATTGTATAGAAAAGTTATAGAGGTATAAGAATTTATAGGATATTTATGTAAAAGGTATATAAACGTTACAGAATATTTAAAAAGTTACAAAAAAAGTTACACGAAAGTTATTAAGTTCGATCCTACTATACTAACACAAAACAAAATAACACAAATAACACAATACAAAAAAAGCTCATTCCAGCCTTTTTTCTCTTCCACGCCGAGGTTCTATTTCTCTTTCACACCTTAGGGTTTTCAGTTTTCAATGTTTAATGGCTTCGTTTCCTGGTTTGAGGTTACTTTTTGGGGAGTTGTGGTTACTTGATTTTTAATAATTCTATTTCCACATGTGATTTGGTGACCTTTTCTTGCCATTTTCTGCCACACTTTTTTAGGATTAATTTTGTCTTTTCTCGAATCTTTTAGTGAGATTGGAAACGAGATCATTGGTAACTCCAATAGGGATTTGAAAGAATTCATCGACAATTTCCTTGGCTAATTTCATTCACTCCACAATGGACAGTGAATATGGCTCATTTTTTGACTTGGGATTCCATGTCTATAATATAGATTGCAACATTCAACAAATTCGTGAAGAGAAGAAAATAAAAATCGATGATGAAGAGTGAACAGTGAAATAGAAATTGAAAAAAGGAAAGAAGAAGGGAAGAGAAACGTAAAACTGCAAATTGGGAAATTACGGATTAATGGATTTATTATAAGTTAAAACTTGAGTGAAAGAATACAAATAAAATTAGGTTAAAAATTAAGTACTGTGTTAATTGTGTTAGTTTGCCTTGTGTTAATATAGTCGGACCCTAAAAAGTTATATCAAAGGTATAAGTTAAAAAAGTATAAGGAAGTTATAGATTATTTAAAAAGTTATATAAAATGTACAAGAAAGTTATGTGTTATTTAAAAAGTTATATAAAACGTATAGGAAAGTTATAGATTATTTAAAAAGGCACAAAAAAAAGTTAGAGGAAAGATAAATGTTATTAAAAAGTTATATAAAAGGTATAAGGTAAAAAAAAGTCTTATAGAAAATTATAGGCTATTTAAAAAGTTACAAATAAGTTATAAAAAATGTATAAAAAATGTTATAAGTTTTCTAAAAATTATATAAAAGGTATAAAAGAATTATGGATTATTTAAAAAGTTATATGAAAGGTATAAAATAGTTATAGTTTGTTTAAAAAATTATATAAAATGTGTGAGAAATGTATGAAAACTGATATATGAAAGTTATAAGTTATTTAAAAAGTTACATAAAAGTGGTGATGTTTTAGCATAGTAGTTAAGGCTGAACTTGTAATCTTATTCTAGCAATTCATTTCGTGCTGATATTACACTATCTCGTGACTACTCTCCCATTTTTTATATTATCATGCTGAGGTTGGCACGTAATGACGATGTTATAACTCTCATCTAAAACCGTTACCCTAAACTCTACACCCTAAAGCTTTAACCTTAAACCCTTACCCTAAACTCTTAACCCTGAACCCTTACCCTTCCCTGAATTCTACAACCTCAACCCTTAATTTTAGTAATTTTCATTTAATAAAATAATACTAATTATGAGTAATCATAAACAATATTAATTACTAACTATTTACAATAATGATATTTAACAATAATAAAATAATATGTTTAAAATAATAACAAAATAATTATTTATATTAATACTAAATTAATTGAAAGTAATTTTATCTATAATTGATAATCTTATTATTATTACAATGAAAAGGGTAGGGATATCACGCCTCTATTTTGGCTAATAAAAAATAAAAATTAAACCTTTCTCTATCCCTCGTACGCTTATTCTTTCTCTGTCCAACATTACATCTCTTATCTTCCCCTTCAATCCTTAGCCCCATCCTTCGAACTTCACCGCCGTCCCTCTCTACCCAATGTTCCGTTTCCACTTCCACCTGAATCTTCTCTGTTGCCGTCGATATCACTGTGGACCTTCCTTGCCGTCTCTTCTCGCCATGCGTCCCTTTCTCACATCTAAATTTTCTTAGTTATCTTTGTCCATCTCCGTTGTCGCCAGTAATCTTCTATGCCGCCATCGCAGTAACGTTCTCCGCCCCGCGTCTCCTTTTTTACTTTAGTACTGTGAAGTGGGTTAGCATTTTCTTTTCTCATTGCCATTTTATGAACTTGAAATTTAAAAAATCACTAGATCTAAAGTTCGTGTTTTATTGGGAATTTTGATCTTATTGGAGTAGTTGTGAACTCTATTTTAGTTTATTTTTGTCTCTTTTTTGGTTGAATTCGTAACTTCTGATTGGTTGATGAGAAAAATGGAATTTGGATATTGTATTTTGGCATTATAATTTGGGGGTAATTGATGTTTAATTAAGCCATTAAGTCTTCATTTTGTTGATTTTATGTGTACTTTTCATCTTGTTAAGAGTTATGTGTACTTTCATATGGACCGTCTGAGTAAAGTGCAAGTGTAGAAGGCCAACCAGGCTTCTTCAATGGGGAGCCCTTTCATCCTTCATTTGCTAAAACTTGGCTAGAGACATCAGATCATAGCTCTGGTTTGGGACATATGTTTGAACTTTTTGTTGAATTGAGTAAATGCCTTTGCATTAATCTCATTGTGTATTCTCTTCTTGTCTTCCTTTATTTCCTTGGTATGTTTAATAGGACTGTTTTAGTGTTTTAAGTTGGTTTAAATGAAATTGCTTATGGTGTTGTTGCTTTCTTCTGTATATTAGATTCGCTTTATTGGTTTGTTCTTTGGTGGTTCTGATTCTAATAGCTAGGATAATTTGATTTCGAAGATAGGATATTAGTAGAATAGGAAGAGAAATAGGTAGAAGGGAGAGACACTAGAATGAGAGGAGAGAGATTAGGTAGAATATGATATGAAGAGAAAGTAGTAAATTGTGGAGAGTAGAGAAAGTTGTAGAGAATTTAGCAAATAATATATGATATTCATCGATCAATTCAAT
Source organism: Euphorbia pulcherrima (assembly GCA_947683365.1). Classification (NCBI taxonomy): domain Eukaryota; kingdom Viridiplantae; phylum Streptophyta; class Magnoliopsida; order Malpighiales; family Euphorbiaceae; genus Euphorbia; species Euphorbia pulcherrima. The sequence goes on along the minus strand of CANTUS010000001.1, from coordinate 76,465,608 downwards.
TCTCTATAATGGTAGTCCTTATATAGAAGGGCATGAGACATCTGTCCTTGCTAACAAATAAAATAACTTCACTGTCAAAATAAGCTAACAAACAAAATAGCATTAGCACTTTTACTGAAAATATGACTGATTTTAGGAGTAATTTTGAGAATGATTATATGAATTAGGCATATTTCTATCCTATGCTATATTCAATCCAATTTATACAAATACATGTAATATTTCAATACAACACAATACAATTACTCAAAATGTAAGCCTATATTTTTGAAATCTACCTAGTATTATACTAGATAAAAATAAATATTGGCTAACTCAGCCTTAGGTAAAGATGTGATTAGTTGATTGTTTTGCTATCCATTTAATGCGTTCATCTAGCTATGGTTGATTTAACATCCTTCGCCTTTATTTGCTAGATAATGAGACATTAAGGCCTGATCCTTCATTTCAAGGGCTATTCGTGTTAAGGGAGGCGGTCATTCCTCTCAGGTATATGTCATTTGCAAGAGCATTGCTAAGCTCTAGTAGCATAATACCAGAAGTTTGTTGATGAAAAGAACATTGAATAAGATGATAAGAAGCCTAAGAGCCAGCTAAAGAAGCTGTTGTTGATATTTTTGCCAAGAACTCTGATTCTAAAAGGTTAATGATAGTTCATTTATCTTAATTTGCTATACTGTAAATTCATTTTTTATGATGCCATTGTTCATTTAGGCAGTAAAATTACATTTAGCTTTGAGATGAATGAATGCATGTTCGAGTTCTACGTGACTGAATTAACATTCAATGTATAGATACAACATTTCTTATTAAATTTATTTGATAGCGAAATAATTGTTCTGGGTTTGGGGAATTCAAGTAAAATGAATTCATAGTAATAAACAACTAAGCCTTATGTTATACAGTTGCAAGAATTGTAACGTGAACTATAATTCAAAAAAACAAGAGTAGGTTAGAAATTAGGGGGCATGTGCTTAGCTAGAGCTGGAAGTTTTAACCTTGTTGAAAATCAATTGATCTAAACTCCATAGTGGTATAGGGAAAATGGCATTTGTAATGCTGATTTTAGTATTAGCTAAGAGATTATTTCATTTTGTATCCATGGATGGACCTATTAATGGATACAAGTTTACTTCAAGCTGTGTGATTTTGACTTCTCTTGTGCAATTATTTTAGCGTCGATAATCAATTAGTTCTAATACTTGACACTTCAGTTATTGTGGATATAGTGTTGACCTAGGTTTTTTTATGAATCCCTTTCATACTGATAATAATTTAGCTAGTCCAAATGTGACCTTTTTGAACTGAAAAATCACATGTCAACAATACAGAAGTGCAACAAAAAGTATAATAATGTGGAGCACAAGGCCCCAAAAACTCAAAGTTACAAATGCGGAATAGTAACAATAAGTATCAACAAGAAACGACAAGAATCAACCAAATATGCAAAAAAAAATAAACAAGCCACACAACACCAAAGTTTTTACGTGGAAACCTCTTCGATGTGAAGAGTAAAACCATGGGACCGATAACGGAGTCCACCCCTACTTCTCTTATTGATAAGTTGAGGGAAAAGAACTCAACAATGTCTTACAAGAGTTTGCAACCCACCACCAACACCACAATACAAGAAGAAGTGAAATAAAATGAGGAAAATACACAAACCTCAAGTGAGTAAACATTCCTCCATATTCTGCCTGCAACAAAAGAAAGAGTTGGATGTCAGGAACATTGTGGCAAAATTTCACTGCGATCTGACGGTCTGATCTCTGGCGATCGGCTGCTCTCCCTCTCTTCTTTTCTCTCTCCAAAAATGGTTACACCTTCTTATGAAAAACCATTAAACCAGCAAAAAAGAAGCTTAAATATACCTACACATCTTGGGCTTTTGGGCCAAGACTTTACCTTGCACTAATTTGGGCTAGAACCCCAACAATCTCCCCCTCGAGCCCAAATCGGGGAAGATAGGGTAACATCAACATCATCAATATGACATCCCAGAGAGCTTGCAACAAAGCTCCAACTTGCTTCCGGGAACGATCTTTGTCAACATGTCTGCTCCATTCTTATCGGGGTGGACTTTCCTCAATACCAACTCTTTCTCCTCGATCACATCCTGCAACCAACGATATCTAACGTCAATATGCTTCGTTCAAGAATGATACATGGTATTCTGGCTCAGATCCATAGTACTCTGACTATCATATAATACTACATGCTTGCTTTGCTTCAAACTCAGCTCCGGAAGGAATCTCTTTATCCAAATCAGCTCTTTACATGCTTCCACAGCTGCTAAATACTCTGCTTCTGTAGTAGATAATGCTACACACTTTTGAAGTTTAGACTGCCAAGAAATAGCTCCCCCTGTAAGTGTAAACACAAAACTTGAGGTAGACTTTCTTCCATCCAAATCACCAGCCATGTCAGCACCTGTATACCCTTCAAGAATCGGTTTTCCACTTCCAAAACATAAACTAAGCTTTGAGGTACCACGCAAGTATCTGAATATCCACTTCACTGCTTCCCAGTGAACTTTACCCGGATTGGATAAAAATCGACTAACAAATCCAACAGCTTGGGCAATATCTAGCCTAGTACAAACCATAGCATACATTAAAGAACCAATAGCAGAGGAATAAGGAACAGACAACATCCTTTCTTTCTCCTCCTGCATTTTCGGACAAGTTCTTTTGCTCAACCTGAAATGAGCGGCTAATGGTTGACTAACTGGCTTCGCATCTTTCATATTGAACCTTTCAAGCACCCGTTCAATATACTTTTCTTGTGACAACCATAACTTGCCAGCCTTTCTATCACGAACTATCTCCATGCCCAAAATCTGCTTAGCTAGACCCAAATCTTTCATTGCAAATGATTCTGACAAACTTTTCTTCAAATCACAAATCATATCTGCATCCTGTCCAACAATTAACATATCATCTACATACAACAGAAGAATGATGAATTTATCATTTGGGAACTGTCTGAAATACACACAAGGATCGGCCAATGTCCTCTTATAACCATTGGTTGTCATGAAAGAATCAAACTTTTGATACCACTGCCTTGGTGCCTGCTTCAGCCCATAAAGACTCTTCTTTAGTTTGCAAACAAACTTTTCCTTTCCCTTTTCCTTAAATCCTTCTGGTTGCTCCATGTAGATACCCTCTTGCAAATCACCGTGCAAGAAAGCTGTTTTCACATCAAGCTACTCCAATTCCTAGTCAAGACTCGCAGCTAAAGCTAAAACGGTTCTGATAGAAGTCATCTTCACAACTGGGGACAAAATCTCATCAAAATCAATCCCTTTTTTCTGATTGCATCCCTTGACCACCAATCTAGCTTTCTGCTTCACACTCTGATCGACATTTTTCTTATTCTTGAAAATCCACCTATTTTTCAAGACTTTCTTATCTTTTGGACGCTTTACCAACTCATAAGTCTCATTCTTCCTCAAAGAATCCATCTCTTCTTTTATAGTATTCAACCAAGACCCTTTGTCTTCACTGGATAATGCTTCCTGAAAGCTTTCAGGTTCTCCATCTTCTGTGACAAGAATGAATTTTGAGATTGGTAATCTTGTAGATGGCCTTCTTTCTCTAGATGATCTTCGAACTTGTGCTTGTTCATCTTGTGGGGCTGATGGCTCCCTCCGCTCATGAACCTCTTCATCTTGAGCATCATAAAATTGAACATTCTAATCATAATGCGTATCAGCATCAATAAGTTCTAGTGTATCATCAACACCAATCGGTTGTTCCTTAATATTGTCAAATCTTGCTTCAACATTCTCACCTGTTGGCTGCTCAACATAAGAAGGACTAGACACAAGAAGAACATCAGTAGTATCAAAAGAAGATTCTATGGTAGAATTATACCTTTTACTCTGAAACTCAGCACCTCTCTCATGCTCAAAGAATACTACATCCCTGCTTCGCACTACTTCCTTCTTCTCTAAATCATAGACTTTATAGCCATACTCTTCATTACCATAGCCAACAAAAATGCATGGTTTAGTCTTGGAATCAAGCTTTAATCGCTCATTTTTCGGCACATGCATAAATGCCTTGCATCCAAAGACAGTCAAATGTGCATAAGTGGGATTGCTACCCCTCCATGTCCTTTCTGGAATGTCAAGACCAAGAGGAATAGATGGAGAGTGATTAATTAAATAAGTCACTGTGTTTACTGCTTTAGCCCAGAATGTATTAGGAAGATTAGACATTCTTAGCAAACACCTCACCCTCTCCATAATGGTCTATTCACCCTTTCAGCTACACCATTGTGTTGTGGAGTACCTAGAACTGTCCTCACATGTCTAATGCCATACTGTCAACAATAAACCTTAAATGTATTATAGGTATACTCACTACCATTATATGATTGGAGACATTTCAACTTTCCACCAGTCTCTCTTCCCAACATAGGATGAAACTTCTGAAAAGTCTCAAATACTTGAATTTTTTACTTCAACAAGTAGACCCAAGTCTTACGAGTTGCATCATCAATAAATGTGACAAAATACCTATTGCCACCAATAGACTCCACATCTAACGAACGACAAACATTGGAGTAAACCAACTCCAATTTACCTTCCTTCTTTGTAGATTTTCCCGCAAATGAAACCCTGTTTTGTTTTCCTGCCAAACAATGCTCACAAGGGTCAATGGAAATAGATTTATCCATAGGAATGAGGGATTTACTTGCCAGGTGCTTTATCCCTTGATTCGTCATATGTCCTAATCTTTGATGCCACAAGTTGGGAGAATTCTTCTCTTCAGCTGCATATATATCACCATAACATACTCTAAAGTATGTCTTATACAACAAGCAACACAACTTGCCTCGAGCAACTATCATTGAACCCTTAGACAACTTCCATTTGCCATCACCGAAGGTATGACTGAAACCTTAATGATCAAGAACACTTGCTGCTAATAAATTCAAGCGCACATTAGGAATATGGCGCACATTCTTCAATGTCATTGTGCACCCAACATCTATCTTTACACGGATATCACCCTCATTAATAATCCTTGCTGAGCTCTCATTTCCCATTCTAACACTAACCAAGTCACCAGCTCTGTAGTTTAAAAAATATTCCTTCCGAGGAACGCAATGATAAGAAGCTCTAGTATCAATAAGCCACTCTGAAGTTGAATCATCAACCTGACAACACTCACAAACTGCACAAAAGCAAACTGGAATCCTCAACAGTCTTCACTATGGTTGCTGCAATACCACTATCATCTCCCCCTAATTGGGATTCCGGTTTCTTCTTTTGTTCACACTTCCATTTGAAACAATTCTTCTTGATATGACCAAGCTTATCATAATAATGGCATGTTCTGGTCTCCTTTCCCTCTCTGGACTTGGACCTGCCCCTTAAGTTACCACTCCCCTTTGGACCTCTACTCTTGTCTCTTCCTCTATTCTCAACAACAAAGGCCTGTGAATTTTTAACTCCTATCTCCTTTCTTCTCAACTCTTCACTAAACATACTTTCTTTAATCACGTTCAATGAAAGAACACCATTCGGAGCCGAGTTACTAATAGTCACCACAAGAGTTTCCCAACTATCGGGCAAAGAACTCATCAACAAGAACAATCATTATAGTGGTAAGTTTGTTGATAACATCTTGAAAGTCACTCAGATGCTCAGCCACTGACTTTCCACTTTTCACCTTCAAGTTAACAAGCTTCCGAATCAACGAAGCCTTATTGTGAGCGGTCTTCCTCTCATGAAGACCTTCTAGTTTCTTCCACAACTTAAATGGGTCGGACTCTTTAGAAACATGATTGTAGATGCTTATGTCAATCCACTGTCTAATAGTCCCCAAAGTCTTCCTCTTCAACTTCTCCCATTCTTTATCTTCCATTTTCTCAGGTTTGGCCGGTTTAGAACTACCAAGCTCTTCCGTGCTTATATCTATTGGATCATATAAATCTTTGCAAAATAACATATCCTCCATCATGCGTTGCCATATGGAATAATTGGTTGACGTCAACTTCACCATGGAACCACTACTAATAGACTCCATATTAACCCCGAAACTGATCTTAACAGCTCTAGTACCAATTGTTAAGCACAAGGCCCCAAAAACTCAAAGTTGCAAATGCAGAATAGCAACAATAAATATCAACAAGAAACGACAAGAATCAACCAACTATGCAAAGAAAATAAACAAGCCACACAACACCAAAGTTTCTACGTGGAAACCTTTCCGATGTGAAGAGTAAAACCACGAGATCGATAACGGAGTCCACCCCTACTTCTCTTATTCATAAGTTGAGGAAAAAGAACTCAACAATGTATTACAAGAGTTTGCAACCCACCAACAACACCACAATACAAGAAGAAGCCAAATAAAATGAGAAAAATACACAAAACCTCAAGTGAGTGCCCACAATGAAATCTGATCCAACTGTCCGATTACAAAAACTAACGGTCAAAAGAAAGAGTTGGATGTCAGAAACATTGTGGCAAAATTTCACTACGATCTGACGGTGTGATCTCCGGATATCGGCGACGGAATACAGCTGGTCGGAATAGAAAGAAGCAGGAAATTTTGCTCTCCCTTTCTTCTTTTCTCTCTCCAAAAATGGCTGCAGCCTCTTATGAAAAACCCTTAACCAGCAAAAAAGAAGCTTAAATATGCCTCCACATCTTGGACTTTTGGATCAAGACTTTATCTTGCACTAATTTGGGCTAGAACCCACGAGTCACATTTTTATAACCAATGGAATTCAGCTTTAGAAACAAGGTACTACTCTCATTCCTCAGATTTTTTTTTTTGTTATTTCTCTATTTTTGAAATTTTAGTCGCAAAATATTCAATGACTAGGCGGGCCTTCCTAGTGATGTTACTGTGGAAGTTGAGATGTCTTTTCGTCTGCACGAAGTAATCTCTTTCTTTACAATCTTTATTTTCTATATTTCTATTTTGATATTCTCAACAAATTCAGGTGATCATATGTAAATTGTGTATTTGTGTTTGTGGGTAGCACTAGTATGTTGAAATAAACTTAATTTAATTAAAATAATAATAAAAAAAGAAAGAAGAACATGTGATATGTCAAGTTATGGAAGTGGGAAGTACACGTATCACATGTTATCTGCATGTGAAATTGTTTGCTTTCAAATGGACAAAAAAATATAAGATAAAAAAATCAATTATCGAATAGCAAGTCACATTTATGTTATCGGATATCACCTTAAGTGGCTGACATTTTAGCTTGAAATATGACATCTAATTTATGGTATAAATTGAGTGTTTAAATGGTGTGGTTTTAATCAATTAAGATGTCGGTACTGGGCTCTATAAAAGGAGCAAAATTGTGTATTGTAGAGAATAAGCAAAATGAGTGAAAATAACTAAGAGTAACCGGTAGAGTGTGAGTGAAATAAAATAAGAGTGAATTAAGTACTAATAGGCAGTGTGAGAGTGAAAAATAATTAGTAAGAGTAAGAATTATAAAATAAGAGAGCTTGAGAGGTTGCATTCTGCCTTGCAATACATTTGGTAATTTGTACGGTGCAATTTATAAATTAGTTGTGCAATTGAATTTGTATTATCCTCTTTATTATTCCAACATAGTAGCATGTGGGAAGAAATTAACCACACTGGACTTTTAGACTCCTACCTTTCTGTCTTGAAGGTAATACTAAATTATTTCTCACTTCTTTACTAAAAGATGCTTTTTCCATTATCTTATATTTCCAAGCTTATCTAGTATTAGCAATGTTAGATTGAATTACTTACAAGATGGTTGCGTCATACTATTAGCTAAGCTATAGATTTTATTAAGTTGTTTGCTATAATGTGACATTTGAGAGTCTATGTTCTTGGGATTTCATACATGTACATCAGGAATCATTACTACAAGTCCTAGTTGTTTCATTCTTTTGTGATAATTGAATTCCATCTGCCTCGAATTTCTTTGTCCCTAAACCTATTGCTACTTTATTTAGACAATAATTCACTTTTGCTTGTTTCTAACCTTAAACCTGGGCGATTTAATGTATGTTTGTATCTTAAAAATTTCAAGTGCATTTTATTGTCTTAGTATCCCTGCACTTCGGGTTGTTTACTATAACCAGACAAACTCTTCATTAACATAAAAAACACCAGTCTGACTCAATTAGGATAGCCAATTCCCTCTCTTTAGTTTCATTATCTTCTGGTTCTATTGACCTTCTGGTGGTTAGTGTTGATCCTAGTTTAAGATACACTTTTGTTTCATTTTGTTACGAGTGACATATATTGTTCATAGTTCAATTGTATTTGTTGTTTTAGTCTTACAATGCCACTTGAGAAAACTAGTACTACACAATTTGTTTTTACTTTATTCCTATTTCTTTGTTAATAATCTTGTTTATGTATCTTAGTTATACTCATAAGGTATTGTTATATTCATAATTTCGTTACTGTGTTTTCAGAATTTGTGACAACATTTCTCTAAAGTTGAGTTCCCTTCAATCCAAAGTTATTACAAATGTTTAATGTAACAAGTTAGTATCGTAACAATTGATAGATAGTGACAGAAAAAAGTTCACATTGTATGTGACAATAAAATTGCCACCAATAGTATTTGTGACAACTAATAAAAGTCGTCATGAAGTTTTAGTAAAACTTGTTGCATAATACGTGACAATTCGCTCTATTTGTGACAATCAATTTTATGTGACGATAAAATTATTGTCGCAAAAATGCAATTTTTGTGACAATTCATTGGAAATATTATATGTTATGGAGTTATTCGCGACAATATCTTGGTGACAACTTTCTTGTCACGCATAAACTTGTGTGGTAACTTTAAAACTTTTTTGTGACATCAATTATTATGACAATACCTTTTTTGTGACTACTTTTGGAAGTTGTCATGTAATTTTAGTATAATTTATTGTATAATACGTGACAATAATATTATTTGTGACAAGTAATTTACTTTTTAGTTACAACAAAAGTTGTAACTAATGAAAATAATGTGACAAGTAAATTTTTAATCGCAAAAAATGTAATATTTGTGACAACTCAGTTGTCACAAGTAAATTTTTACGTGACAACTTTTTTATGTTGTCATATACTTTTAGTTCATTTTTATGTATTATTTGTGACAAGAAGCTCATTGTGATGACAATATTTTCTTTTCAGTAACAACTAAAGTTGTCACAAAAAATTATTGTCACAAAATATTTAAATATTTGTGACGACATTTTGATGCAAAAATGGATAAATATTATCTGTTATGGAATTATTAGCGACGACCATGTGACAACTATTTATTGTCACAAAATGTTATATGTGACAACTTCTTGCTTTCTGTGACAATAAATGTTGTCACAAAAAGCTTGATTTCTTGTAGTGAATTCAGATATCTAGACTGTTCACGGGTTCGGGTACCTGTCCGGTTCGGTCTGTGCCTGCTTAAATGAGTTAAATTTGGGCTCTCATTTTTCTCTAAAGCCCGGTCCGAGTTCAAGCCTGAGCGCACTAAAGCCTGATGTTTTATGGATCCGGCTTAATTTTTATGTAGATACTTAAGCCCGGCCCGAGCCCGGCCCGATGAATAATTATTATATCTATTAAATATTTATATAGTATATTTAATAATTGTTTTGAATTTTTATATTTTAATCTATTGAATTTTTACAATAATTCTATCTATTTATTAAATTATTCAAGTAAATAATGTAATTATATGTAAGATTTGAACATATTTGTATAAATTTAATCTTTTTTTTACTCTTTTAGTATACTAAAAAATTAAAAGAAATCTATTTATGGGCTTTAGACTGGGCTTGGAAATGACCTCTAAAGCTCGGCCTGAGCCTAGCCCGAGCCCGAAATTTTAAAGCGTGGGCCGGACTAAGCTTGAATTGACCTTTTTAATCAAAAGTCCGATTAGACCTGATCCAATCCGTCCGATTAACAGTTTTACAGATATCTCAAACAGTTAGCATGCTTGAACTTTGAATTGAGTTTTTAGCTCCGCTTAAGATCTAGATATGTTTAATATATGTTTTAATTCTTTCAAGAAAATAAAAAAGAAAAATGAAATGTCACATGTTTAAAAAAATTTTAGTTTATTTTGAATGTGCAGGGCAGTAGTGTCAGGATTTGTTTAGTGGAGGGAAATATTATTGGACTGTGTTAGTTGAGAAAAACTATATATTAATAATATTTTCTGATTATTAGGGGGCAGTTGCCCCATAATGAACCGGATTTTAAATCATTTTTTTAATAATGATATGTATTTTAAAAATAATAAAATAATAAAAATAATAATATAAAATAATTTTTAAAATACGTATTTATAGAAAAAAAAGGGTTTAAATAACCTGAACTATTATATAATTTCTCATGCATGCCGCCCTTAGGATTAAGAGAATTTCATATTTAGTATATGTTTTTTTTTCTGATTGTACATTAAAGCTTTATTTTGACTATATTGAAATTTGATAAAGTCACGTACCTGATACTGTCATGATAAGTATATATGTATATGCATTCATGAGCTCTGGACGTAAGAGTACTGTATGATATTTTCTATAATTATATTTTATTAGATTGTGTTACTTATAAGATACAATATTTCTTATATACGTACCCTAGAAGCTTTTATTGCCTTATCGGATATCTTTTTACTAATGCGTTTTGAAAGTAGTAACATTAATTAATGCATAGATCACCATTAATGTTTGGAATGACAACTTACCTATAAGAGTAGTTAGCATTTATTTATCAAACATTGATTGAATTTTTTTTTTTACCAATTTTAGCATTCTATTTCCCAAACCGGAGTGACGGCCGGTCGGAGGTTTGATTAAAATTGATGACTGAATTCTTGATATAGTCAAAAATCGGTTAACGATCAGTTGAATCGGTCGGTTCGATCAGTTCAACCGATAACCAGTTTTCAGTTCTCTTAAATCATATTTTTTTTAAAAAATTATTGGTTGTGGAAATTGAACACAAAACCTCTAACATATGTTTCAATACAAGCTCTATCAACTGAGCTACCACACACACGTGGTAACATTTTCTCCTTATATATTTTTATATTATATATTATTAATTTTTAAATTATTTTAATAATATTTTATTATAAAAAAATTATAATAAATATTTTTTTATTTCATATACTACACGTTTTATTAAATTTAAAATATTTCTTTCAATAACAGCTTTGAATATTTTTATAACGAAATAACATATAAATTTTTTAAATAACGTTACTCTAAATTTTTTGATTAAATTTATATTAAATGGATAATTAATTTTTTTATTTTATATATTGTGTATAAATTTTAATTCTTTTAATGCGTAATTTTTATATATCATAAATTAAATTTATTAACTTTTTTTATCCAATCTATACAATATAGAATTCGGTTTGAATTCTTTCATTAGATTATAATAGTTATTATCCTGTGTTTTATTTTTATTTGAAATATAACTTTAAATTATAGAATATTTTATTTAATATTATTAATTTTTATATGAGTATAACTTATATTACATGTTTAATATCAAATTATATAAAATATTTATGATTTAATCATTATCAACCAAACAACATTATCTCATCAAATTTCGCAAACCCCCACACCCGACCAGATCGGCATCAATCTTTGATCATCGAAACAACAACGTTGTGAAACAATCCGGTTCCATTCTTCAAGCCATCAGCAACCTTCAGTGATAATCTAGAAAATAAAATATCAATTATGGGATTTCCAAAGTGAGTTGCTAGCATGGGTTCAGCAACTGCTCTCATGGTATCAACTACATATTTCACCCTCTCCGATTCATTGAACTCGAGTTTTCTGTTGCCATCGTCGATGTTTGCATCCCAACTTAATTCGAATTCCTTGATTCGTTTGATTCTAAATGAACATTCCCTTTCAATCACATTTCTCACTTCATCTACACTTGGAGCATACAATGGAATGTTATAATTGTCCAGTTTTGATTCTTCAATCATTCCCTGCGTAAAGTCTATAAACATTAATATAATTTTAGTCTATATCTCATTTTTAAAATAAAAGAACAAGTAATATTTACCTCGTCAACCATCTGTTTGAGTGTATCTCCTATTACTTTCCAAATTTCACTATAAGGAGTTTTATCAGTTTTAGCCATGAATGTAATCACCATTTGACCTCCATTCACCATCTCCTCCGACCTTAATCTCAAAAGACCCGTAAAATCCTTTTCGAATTGATTTGTATATGCTTTATGTACGCTTTCTGAGCTTGATTTCGCTACGCACAGATTTCCTTTGTTCAATGGAATCCCACATTCACTTAGAAGCCCTTTCGGAACCTGAGAACACCAATGGAGACTGTAAGAAGAGAAAACAAAGTGCAGAGACTTAGGAGGAAACAGCCTTTCATAGAAACTCCCAGGCATTGCAGCTATAAAGCAATGTTCTAACTTATTATTGTCCTTTTCTTTCTTCAATTTCTGCTGAAAATCGGACAATAGTGACCTGAAAACGGTGTTAAAATCATTGCCTGGAAGATCATTAAGAAAAAACTGAAGAACCGGTGATTTCTTGTTGAATCCAGCAAATGTAGAATTGATTGTTTGAATGATTTGCCAAAGGGGAAGGAGTGTATTGGGTCCTGAAGAACAGCCCAAATCTGCCATTTTCAGACACTCATCCTCCACGAATTTTTTGCATATTTGTGCAACGCTTTGTTCTAGTATCGGCTTTATTCCCAAGATCACTTTTTTCTGCACCAATTCAATTGGAGAAATAAATCAATTAATTATGTTTATTTAGCAAGAAAATTAAATAATGTTGGAAATTAAGATACATGAGCTGGAAACCTGCAACAGTGAGTTACTGTAATAGCTGGTTTTGCCTTCTCCTTCATTCATGTGTAGAAATTGTGTTACTTCCATGGCTGTGTTAATTAGGGTATCGGGGGACACTTACTATTTTTAGTTTTTATAGTAATCAAGCCTTTCAAGTGGTCGAATATTGCACCACGTGATGGATTCATAATAAATCAGCGCTGGTCCTCTGTTGTTACATTTTCTATTCACAAAATTGCCAACAATTTTTTCAATAGGTTCATGGGGTAGCTAGCTGGCCCCTACAATCTGTTCGTTTTTCTAAAATTTCCTGTGTAGATTCTGGATAACAGTGTTAAATGATTACTAGACTAAATTAATTTGAAGATCGTCACACGTTTTTCTTTCTTTTTTTATAGAACGTTTTGTCTTATGATGATTTTAGTTCTTGTTTATTTTCTTTTGTGGGAATTGGATAGAGACAATAATCATGTTGCCCACGATATAGCTTGATTTTGTACTCAATACGACTTGTTGAGGGAGTGGCTTAATCATCCTCCACCTTGTATTGTTTGTTGTATGATTTAATCATATCATCCTTTTCCCTAAATAAAAGAAAGAAGATTTTGAAGGAATCAATAATTAATTATCCTTCTATTCTCCTTAGTTGATAATTTTTTTTCCTGCCCGCCTAACCACGTTTTGGGCCCTGTGTTATAACTACTTTATCCTTTTGATTCCTCTGCTATACACGTTATTCTTTTGGTCCCCGTATTATTAATTCTGTTATCAAAGTAATCCTTTTTTTTACGGAGCTACAATTCATTTAACATAAAATCCACATGGCAAATATTTGATGATGTAGCACACCAATTTAAATTGGAAAAAATATCTAACTTAATTAATGGGGTAAAATCAGAGCAAGCAATTAATCTAATATGAGAAAATAAAATCACAACTGTCCTTCTTCTCCCTCACTCCCTCTCGATTTCGTTTTCAATTCATACATTAAAATCACTAATATAGAGAATTTTCCAAAATTCTTAGACCAAATTCAAAGTGTAGATAGTGTCTATATTCCTCACTCGATGTTGAATTAGTTTCATTTTCTGAATTGGGTTCAAACGGAAGAAGATTTTGAGAAAGTGGGAATGTATGTTTTAATTACTTAAAGATTTTGAATTTCAAATCATTGAAATTAGAGAAGTAACTTGTCAGCGTTTTAGGTGTTGGGTTAGAAAAATGGAAATTGTCAGAACCTTGAGAAGTAACTTTTTGGAGATTACGTTATAGATATTTTTATATTTACAGAAGAAAACGTTGGCAAGCCATTGATGAGAAGCAAAAGAAATCGAGTTTGCAGATTCCTTCTTATATAGTTATATTAGATTAATTACTTATCCTCATTTTAGTTCTTAATTAACTATTTTTTTTAATTTGAATTCATGTGCCACATCATCGAATGTTTCCTACGTGGTTCCTATATGGCCTAAAATTTTTAACTCTGTTAAAAAAAGGACTACTTAGGTAACGAAATTAATAGAACGGGAACCAAAAGAATAACGTGTATAGCAGAGAGATCAAAAGGGTAAAGTAATTATAGCACATGGTCCAAAAAGGTAATTAAACTCTACCTTAATGGTTGTTTACATATTATTATTTTCGACTTTTTACTTCTTTATTTCTTTTCTTTTATTTAATAAAATCGAGCGCAATTCTCCGTCTTCCATCTTTTAATTAAAAAAGTCGTTAGTTGTCTCCAAACCAAGTACAATTGGTCACGAATTCGATTCAAATAAATGAAGGTAATGAAGTCAGGAATTGGGCCTATTTGTAGAAATTGTTCACATAAAATACTAGAAATGGTGGTGGGCTATATTTAATCTAAGAGTTGAATTTGATGACACGTAGAAATAAAACGGATTAAAGAATTTTTTAAGATATTTTTTAAAATTATTTATAAATTTAAGGTAATTTTGAAACTATCAAATATATATATCCGACTTTATGAACGTCAGATAGGTAAATGAGTATAAAATCGGTACAGAATATACATAGCACACAGATTGGACTTGCAAAACCTAATAACTTTGTTAAAAAGTAAAATTTGTGCAATCCATAATTATATTTCACACTACAAGTAAAAAACTATTTCGGCCACAAATTATAGCACACATATTTTTAACTATATAATTTTGGAGTAGAGACCATATATTAATATCATAAAGATAATACAAGCCTAAGCATAATGCAAGTCTAAAGCATGAGAAAGATAAAAATTGGACTAAGTCAGAACCAAATCCATAAAAGGGTATTGAGCACAAAGCTCAAAAAACTTAAAGTTGTAAATGCAGAATAGCAACAACAAGTATTAACAAGAAACGACAAGAATCAATCAAATATGCAAAGAAAATAAATAAGTCACACAACACCAAAGTTTTTTACGTGGAAACCTCTCCGATATGAAGAGTAAAACCACGGGACCGATAACGGAGTCCACCCCTATTTCTCTTATTAATAAATTGAGGGAAAAGAACTAAACAATGTCTTACAAGAGTTTGCAACTCACCAACAACACCACAATACAAGAAGAAGCCAAATAAAATGAGGAAATTACACAAAACCTCAAGTGAGCAAGCATTCCTCCATATTCTGCCCTCAACGAAATTTGATCCAACGGTTCGATTACAAAACCCAACAGTCAAAAGAAAGAGTTGGATGTCAGGAACATTGCGGCAAAATTTCACGGCGATCAGACGGTCTGATCTCCGATGATCGGCGACGAAATATAGCTGGTCGAAATAGAAAGAGGCTGAAAATTTTGCTCCCTCTCTTCTTTTTTCTCTCCAAAAATGGGTGCACTCTCTCTCATAAAAAACACCTAAAACTAGCAAAAAAAAGAAGCTTAAATATGCATTCAAATCTTGGGCTTTTGGGCTAAGACTTTACCTTGCACCAATTTGGACTAGAACCCCAACAAAGGGAACATAAGTACCACATAGGGAACTAAAAGCTAAACCGAAAAGGGTAGAAGATGAAAAAGTAACAAAACTTATCAGCATATAGTACTCTTCCAAAACTGCTTGACATTTGAACATCCAAAGTTGTAAATCTGAACAAATAACACGATACCCCAGAAATTCTTGTCACCAAATATTAGATCTAAAAAGATCATTAGAAAATGGCGGAAATCTGAAGATTTAGGCTCAAATAACCCGCTCAGACAAAGATGTACCGCTTCTGAACTAAGAAATGTTAAAAATAACAAGTAAATATGAGTTAACTTGAGCTGATTTGCAAAGATCCGACCTTAAAAGCCTAAAACATCAAGGTTGAAGGAGAGGAGCTAAACTCCAACCAAAACACAAAAAAAAAGCCTGGCAAATAAAATAAGATGAAGGACAAAAGATGAAAGGTGGGAGGGAGAAGAAAGACCAAAGGAAAAAGCTTTGGAGTAGAGGGTTATTTTAAAGTAACAAGAAAAACACAAATAAAAAGAATAGACTAAATAATAATAGAGATAGAAAAATAAAAATAAAATTCAAATAATATAAAAAAGGTAATTTAATTTTCACTATGTTCCAATATTAAATAATTACATAATTTAGTAAAAGGACTGAACTAAATTGATTATAACTGTCTATAGAAAGGAAGATGAGCTGAGATGAACACTGAGATTTTATAAATGAAAAATAAAAAGAAATGAAAGTAAGGTCCTATTCTTTTCAACTGATAAATAGGTATACTGAACTGAACTAAACTGATTGATACTGAAGTGAACCGAATGGTACTGAACTGAACTGAACTGAACTGTACTTAAACTGAACTGAATGGTACTGAAACTGAAAATATTGAAACTGAACAATACTGAAACTGAAAATACTGAAACTGAACAATATTGAAACTGAATTATAATTAATAATATAAATAATATTTTAAAAATATTAAAATATATAATAATTAATAACACTTTAAATAATACTATACATTCTAATAAAATTTATTAATTGTTACATTTAATAATAATTAAATATACTATTATAAATTATTATTATTATTTATTATAATTATTGTTAAGAATATTACCTTATTATTTTAATTATTATCAATATTTATAAAATATTATTATTTTTATTTATTTATTTATTTTTTTTATAAAATTATTTATGGTAGAAATATTAATTAATAATTTTAAAAATATTATTATTGGTTTCTTTTTTTTATTATTTACGATTACTGATATTAATTAATAATATTTATATAATGTATAAATAGAAATAAACTAAAATTAAAATTGAAATGATATTATCATTAATATTCATTACTTTTTAATATTTATTAATGATAATATACATTAATAATATTGATATAATGTATAAACTGAAACTTAATATTGAATTCTGAATACTGAATGTTGAATGTTGGATACTGAATACTGAATACTGATACTGAATACTGAAACTGAACTGAACTGAACTGAACTGATTGGTACTGAACTGAACAGAAAATAAGTTGAAAAGAACAGGGCCGAAGAAGGAAATTTGAAATGCATGGTAGAAATGGACAGAAATTTGAAAATGAGAGTTGGTGTAAATATGTTATTGAATGTTTGAATTTAAGAGGTGAGAATCATGCATATTCCTTACCTATCCGATTTTCATAAAGTCGGATACATGTTTTCGACTTTTTGAATACCCTGTCCAACTTTTTAAAAATCGGATAGGTAAGAAAAATTTCAAATCCATATCTTTTAACTACAGACTTAACATATACGACTTTTTAAAAGTCGGATAGATAAAAAAACACTCTAAATCAAGAAATCATTTGAAAATCACCCTAAATTTATAAATAGTTTTAGAAAATGCCGTACAAAATTCTTTATCCCAAATAAAACAGTTGAATTTCATGACAACATGCGTTCATTAAATGGTGGAGTTTCATGACATATAATTAATCACAAAATCTTACACGCCAAAAATTTATTGTTATACGGATAAGTAGTTGATAAATATAGAAATAAATGATCTGTTTCTTTGCAAAAACACATGGTCGTCAGATTAGAATTGGCCATTGAATCGATAAAGGGGAGAGTTATGAATTTAAGGTTCAATCGATTAAAATATTGATTCTTGATTTTTCCTGAATCAATTAAAATCGGATCAGACTAGCCACCGATTCCGATCGAATCCGATCTGACCGGTCGATCTGTGTTTTAAAATCATGTAAAAACATATTGCGCATAAAAAACATTTTTTAGCAGTGTAAATATTGTGGCTCACTTATTTTTGTTTAGCCTTTTGTTCTTCTGAATGTTTATCGAATGCCATTGTTAAGTATGTAGTGGTGGAGCTACACTCCGACATTTAGTGGGGTACAATTTTAGGATCAGAATATGTGAGCGATAGACCGACAATAATAAAAGTATTGAATTTTTGTAAAAGAATTAAGTAATTATAATATTTAGTAATTATAGTTAGCAAAACTAGTGACGTTACTAAGATTCTGAGCTATGTGACACATTTGAACAAGAAAAATCAGCAATGACATTTCATTTAAACATTTATATTAACATATTACGTTATATAATGTATTTTATATAAACCTGAATATTTATGAGAAAAAAATCAATGTTGAATAATTGTTTCAATTTTATATATCTTAATATATAATCTTAGGATTATCAGAGTCATATCATTTTACATTTAACACTCGTAGTGTATATCTCATACTTACATATACTTTATAATTTCATTCACATTATTGTCTTTATTTGATAGCATGGTTGATCCAAAATTTTTTTTTTTTTTGTATTTCATGTTGATTGATTGATAATATATGTTACAGACTTAATTTTTATTGTGCAATTATAGCTACACCTCACCATACCACAGCTGCACTCTCCTGCCTAGTATCTTTGTCTCAACTACACCACACATTAGCTGAGCTATACCACAGCTGATTACATCACACTCATCACCACAATACCTACGTGTTTTACCCTAGGCTTATAGACTAATGAGCTGTTATTTTTTCTTTTATGAAAAGCCATTATATAAGGCTCCTTCTTCGCTATAATTCAAAGACTTTTGAATGAGCAGGATGATATAACTTATCATTTTCTCATAAGATTTCATGGTATCAGAGCTATTGTAATGGCTAGAAAGAATAATCGGTTTCAATTTCAACAAAATCAAGATGATGCAGAATCTTCTGTGAATGTGACGAAGAATGAAGACAGTCGGAGTACCTACCATACTGAAAATCCTGGTTTAGTCCTGGTCAATTCTACTTTGACGGGAGAAAACTGTCTCCCATGGAGCAAGGCCATCAAGAGAGCCCTCACAGTCAAGGAGAAGTTGCGATTTACCACTGAAGACACATTGAAACCAGTGGACAAAGATTCGGAAGAATTCAGGAAATGTGAGAAAAACGATTGCCTGGTGTCCTCTTGGATCCTCAATTCTATGAATTGAGCGAAGATTTTCTATACGCAGAATCGGCAAGAGAACTTTGGAAGGAATTGGAGCAGAGGTTTGGATAGAGTAATGGACCTCTGCTCTACCAATTGAAGAGGAGCATTAGCCTCGCACCACAAGGTGAGCTCTCTATAATGCAATTTTATACAAAAATGAAATGATTATGGAGTGAATTTAGTCTGTTGAGGCCAGATCCAGCCTGTCACTATAGATGTCACTATAATGCCTTTTAGAAAATCAAAGATTATAGAGAAGAAGATAAGCTTATTCAATTTCTTATGGGGCTTAATGAGACCTATGACAATGTTATTAACCAGATCTTACTTATGGAACCATTACCTTCTATTAATCGTGCATACTCTATGACTGTGCGAGTCGAGAAACAGAGATAGGTGTTGGTAGATAATTCCATCGAAGTAGCTAATTTCACTCGCACACAGAACAACAGAGGAAATTATGGTGTGGATTCGAGGTATAAAAAGTTTTAGAAAGGACCTTCATCTGAGGGCAGACCTTGTACTCACTGCAATAACCCTTACCACTATAGGGATTCATGCTTCCAGCTTATTGGATACCCTGAGTGGTATACGGAGCTCAAGAAGAAGAGACAAACACATGTTTCCAATGTTGCAGAGAAAATGCAAAACTCTGAGGGATCTGATGAGGAAACACAATCGGTTAAGCATCATGATGATTACAGAAAAAGGAACACAGATAGGGAAGGGTTGACCTATACAGCCAAAGGTAAAGCTATCTCAGATTCACCTCTTGATGATATGGCTGTGTTTTTAGCTTTTACAGGTTGTGCAAGCTTCACTAACTATTCTGAAATGGATAAAGTTGCTTTCAAAGGCAATTCTAATTTCGGTAAGCACTCTCCCTCCACTGAATGGATTATAGATGGTGGTGCATCCACTCATATGACTCATGTTGCTGATTTATTTGAAGGAAAATTAGCTATTAGGTCTAAGCAGGCCGTTATTTTACCTGATGGGTCTTGTAAGTATGTGAAACATTGTGGAACTATACAGTTAGCAGAAGGTCTTTTACTTGAGAATGTTTTGCACCTGCCACATTTCAAGTATAATTTACTATCTGTTAATGCTCTATTAAAGGGAGGAAAAGTGACAATTGTATTCACAAGTGATTGTTGCTATATACAGGATAAGAATACTCAGAGAGTTTTGGCTGTTGGCTGGCAGGAAGAAGGAATTTATAAGCTGGATAGGAGCTCTTTTAATTCTCAGATTACAGACACTTGTTTTTCTGTTTTGACTGGATGTATGAAAAACCAGATATTTGGCATTTAAGATTGGGCCATATTTCTTTTGACACTTTGTTACATATTCCTCAGATCAATGTGAAATGTAGTACAACTGATTGTCAAATATGTCCACAAGCTAAACAAGCCAGGTTACCATTTCATAAAAGTTCAATTACAAGTCACTTTGTTTTTGAAATGGTTCATGTAGATCTATGGGGTCCATATAAGATCCCATCTAAGGCAGGGGGTAGGTATATGCTCATTATTATTGATGATTACAATAGATTCACTTAGTTATTTTTGTTAAAGTCAAAGGATCAAACATGCCAAGCCATCACTGTTTTTCTTAATATGATTTCTACACAGTTTTAAACCGTTGTGAAAATTATTAGGTCTGATAATGGAACTGAATTTGTCAACTCATCTTGTAAGAGATTATTTCATGACAGAGGGATAGTTCATCAGAACAGTTATGTTTACACACCCCAACAAAATGGGGTGGTTGAGAGGAGGCATAGAAGCTTATTGAATATAGCAAGGGCTTTACTTTTTCAGGCTGGGTTACCTACAGATTTTTGGGGCGAGGCAGTCACAGCAGCTGCAAACATTTTGAATGCAGTTCCTTCAAAGACATTAAAGTGGAAGTCTCCATATGCTAGGCTTTACAAAAAAACCACCTGATTACTCCATCTTCCACACCTTTGGTTGCAAAGTTTATTACTCTAATAACAGTCCACATAAGCATAAGCTTGCACCTAGATCTTTTCCTGGAATTTACATGGGTACCTCCCTTGGGCAAAAGGGATACAAAATATGGAATCATTCCCTCAAACAATTTGTAGTTTTGAGGGATGTTGTTTTTCATGAGGATTCCTTTCCTTGGTTACAATAGAAATTGGATTCATTTGCTACTCAACCAGTTGAATCAACATCTGTATTTATAGATAAGGATCAATTGAGAAGATCTAGGATCAATTAAGAAGATCTGGCAGACAATCAACACATCCACACTGGTGGAAAGATTACATTGCTCACCATGCTACTTCTTTACCCACTGCAGATTCACATATGTTCGTTGCACCGATAACTCATTTGGATTTCCTTTTCAATGCTTCAACTGAGAGGGAACCCACCAAATATTATGCAGAGGCAAAGCAAGATAACAGATGGGTGTCTGCAATGCAAAAGGAACTTTCTGCTCTTGAAGAAAATCAAACTTGGCAACTGGTCCCATTGCCTAAGGGTAAGAAGGCTATTAACTCCAAGTGGGTTTTCAGAATTAAATACACACCCCAAGGCCATGTGGATAAGTTTAAGGCAAGATTGGTGGCCAAGGGGTATAACCAAACTCTTGGTATTGATTATCATGAGAATTTCAGCCCTATAGCAAGGGTTGTGATAGTGAGAATGATGTTGGCCTTAGCAGCAGCCAAGGGATGGCTAGTTCACCAGGTAGATGTGAATAATGCATACCTCCATGGCAATCTTGATGAGGAAATCTATTTAGTTCCACCTGAAGGCTACAATGCAGGATCAAATGATTTGGTTTGCAAGCTAGGCAAATCATTATATGGACTGAAGCAGGCAGGGCGTCAGTGGCACAAAGAGCTTTCAAGTGCTCTATTATCTTATGGTTTTCGGAGATCTAAACATGATAATTGTCTGTTTCTCAAAGGAAAATCATCAGATAAATCTTTTCTGGCTATTGTGGTTTATGTTGATGATATTTTAGTATGTGGATCTAAGCAGGAGGAGATAGCAGCTTTTAAAGGATATCTGCACTCTTTGTACACTATCAAGGACATGGGCAGTGCTAAATTCTTCCTAGGAGTCAAAATAATACAATCAGCAGCAGGTATTTTTCTATGCCAATCAAAATACATAATGGATATGATCTCAGATGCTGGTTTGACAAAGGCCAAGATTGCCTCTAGTCCTTTTACTTCTGATATTAGTTTGCACAACATAAGTGATTGTATCACAGATCCTAATTGCTACAGAAGGCTAGTTGGTAAGTTGTTGTATTTGGAGTTTACAAGACCAGATATTCCCCATATCACACAACAACTTAGCCAATATATGCAAGCCCCACAGACCCACCATATGCAAGCTGCTATGCATGTATTAAGATATCTTAAGGGCACTTTAAGATATGGCTTATTCTATTCAGCCAATTCCCCTTTGTCACTACAAGCCTATTGTGATTCAGATTGGGCCACTTATAAAGTCACAAGGAAATCCATCACAAGTTACTGTGTGATGCTTGGACCATCTCTTATTTCGTGGAAAACCAAGAAGCAGGGAACTGTGAGTAGGTCTACTGCTGAAGCAGAATACAGAAGTATGTGTTCTACTACATATGAGCTAAAATGGATCCGGTTTCTGCTAACCGATTTTCAGCTTCCTTCAACCCTGCCAATCAACTTGTTTTGTGACGATGAGGCAGCCCTGGCTATAGCTCGAAATCCTGTGTTTCATGAGCACACCAAGCACATCGAAATCGACTATCACATAGTTAGAAACTTGGTTTCTAAAGGTTTTTTGAATGTCAGGTCTGTTCCAGTAAGCTGCAGTTGGCTGATCTTTTTACCAAGAACTCACCCTCCTGTCAAATGCAGCCTGCCTTGTCAAACCTCAATTTTATCCAGCTCTCACACAATGATCTTCATTGTGAGGGGGGGATGTTACAGACTTAATTTTTATTGTGCAATTATAGCTACACCTCACCATACCACAGCTGCACTCTCCTGCCTAGTATCTTTGTCTCAACTACACCACACATTAGTTGAGCTATACCACAGCTGATTACATGACACTCATCACCACACTACCCACGTGTTTTAGCCTAGGCTTATAGACTAATGAGCTGTTATTTTTTCTGTTATGAAAAGCCATTATATAAGGCTCCTTCTTCACTGTAATTCAAAAACTTTTGAATGAGTAGGATGATACAACTTATCATTTTCTCATAAGATTTCAATATAATATGTTTAACATCTTGAATGGCGCTAAATGTATTATGTTTATAATTTTGTAATTATTATCTACATATTTTCAAAATTTTATCATTTATTTAATTATCATTTAAAAAGAATAGGTTTTATTATTTAATAAATACATTAAAAATAAGTAAAATGAAAGATGAAAGGAAAAACTAGTAAGGTTGGAAAACAATATTTCAAATCGAGAACTTAAAAATAGATAATAGAAGAGATGAAAGGAAAAGAGAATGATTTGAAAATATAATGAACATGATAAAGGAGAAGATGGAAGGAAAAACAAAAGTAGGGAAATCAAATATGAAAAAAAGTAAAAAATATCGAACAGAGGACCTAAAAGATCTCAATGATGTTTCACGCTGCACTAAAGCCACTAGGGCATGTTATACAATGAGTAAGTATTTCACAGATATATTATATATTAAAATTATTGAGATACTCCTTATACAGGACCAGCTATAAGGGGACATGTAAAGCGACCTCTCTGAACTACAAGTATTCGGGGTCTCAAAGTTTTATTCGGGTATAGAATGAGTATATAATTAATATATATGTATAACGATGTGTAAGTCAAATATTACTGATACTTCAGTCTGATGATAGAGGCAGGGGATTGTTATCTTATGCGTATGGCAGTGCCTTTTTTTTAATTAAACTTTTTTTCCTTTAAAAAATTGCTACTATCTTCCTAAAATTAGACAATTCTTTCATATATTACTTTAAAGTGTTTGACTATATTAACATTTAGATCTAATGTTTTTTCTATTTTAAAAAAAATATATATAGTTTTTAATTTTTTTATATTAGTATTATTTCATAAATCACTTAATTTAAATAAGAATTAATGAAGAGTTTTAGCTCTTAAATATTTATTATTTCACGATTGATTAGTAATGATTTAACGCTAACTATTTTAGTAGTTAAGTTATCTTCCAATTTGATATTAGTTTAAGCCTATATAAATTTTGATATATTTGCTAAACATACTATTTTTTTTTTCTCATAAGCAACCAATTTTGATATTCATTGTTGTTTCACTTCTTTAGTTACAATTTATAAGGGAAAAGTTAGTATAATATATTGATTATAAAAATTTGATAGATAGTATTTAAAAAAATTAGTTTAATTGGTTAAGATATATTTTTGAGGTTTTAATACTTGTATTTTAGTTGAAGTCATTATATTCTTATATCTTTTAAAATTATAAACAAGCAGTGATTTTTATAATTTTTTTCTGTAAAAAATTGATTGAAATTTGCTTAAAAAAATACTCAAAAACTAGAACTTCGAATGATGATATCATAATCTGAAAAATATATGTATATACAAAATTTTAATAATTTTTATTGCTTATTAATGAAATACAAATTTTATTCTATAAGAGCCTCTAATTTCAATTTCCGCTTAGGGCTCTAAAAATTTCTAATACGACCCTGTCCTTATACACCAATTTTCCGGTAACCGGTGGGGTGCTTGCCCCACCGTACGCCACCCTCCCTCCACCCTTGTAAGTATATATCTTTCTTATCGCATTATAATTATGACTGTTTAACACAGCCTGAATTAACAAAATATTCCAAAAAGGTGATGTTTTATGCGTCAATAGTCTTTTTCGTCATCACTAGTATCAAACCTCTTAGTCCAAGACCTACTATTACGGTCCATAGAGTCAATTTCAGCAAGAGTGTCAGGTTGAGGTACAATTGTTACAGCATGAAATGGATCCGCATGGGATTGACGAACACTCCAAGAAGCATCGGGCTAGCTAGTGAAGAACCAGCACGAATCTCCTACGAGATTGCCGAAAGACTCCCTATGAGACACCTTAGTAGCAGGGCCGGCCATTAGGGGGAGCGAGTAGAGCGATCGCTCAGGGCCCCGAGTTTGCAGGAACCCCAAATTATTATTCGGGTATAGTGTGGGTATAAAAAAATTTATATATAAATACATTTGAGAGACTAAGACGTGAGTAAGGCTCTAGCCCAATTTGGTAAAGGCGAGAAATCTCAATCATGGGTTCGATCCCCTAATTTATTACCTTGTCAATGATAACATGAAAACATGTTGATATCAATATTTAGGCCCCGTTTATTTACCGGAAAATATTGTGTAGGAAAATATTTTTCGGATTTTCCGGCATTTGTTTTGTTCGAAAAATACGTCAATGGAAAATATTTTACAAGTCAACATAAAAATGTAATGTAAATAATGAGAAATGTTTTACCCTCTAAAAAATTAAAAAACATTTTCGCTTCTTCTATCACATTCACTTTCTCCATCTCGCCTCAACCATCAACACCATCATTTCTTTCGTCTCACCATCACAACTACCACTACCACTATCACCGCTTCCACCCACCCCATCGTCATCTTCGCCGCCATCACTACCTCTACCTCCACTACCTCCTCCACCTAATTTTTTCCACCATCCCCATTATCTTTAGGGTAAACTTTAAAAAAGTACCTTGTGATTTCAATCATTTTCAAAAGAGAGTGAATTTTTTTTTAAAAGGAGATATGAGGTTCACAACGTTAGCAGTTCGGGGATTTTTTGCTCACACCGTTAATTGTGATGACATGGCAAAGTGCATTTTGGAAAATTCCAGTTTCTTCTTCTCCTTTCTTTTGTTGAAACCTAGCATCAAGTCTAAATCTCAGAGAAACACCATTAAAACAATTTCGAAAAATCAGTTTCTTCTTCTCCTTACTTATTCAATTCTAATCATCAATAGAATGGACGCATCTTATCTCTCGTTCATGAAGGAGAATGCCACATTTACTCCTTAGCTGCATCTAAAGATCTGCTCTATACGGGATCTGGCAGTAAGAACCTTCACGTTTTGAATGATTTGAAAGTTTTTTTGTTTTAAATAAGCAGTGGTAGACAATTATTATCTCTGGCGAGAAGATTTCCACCGGTCATCAAGACGGAAAATCAAAGTATGAAAATCACTTAGAATCTGAGAATTCAAAAAATATCTGGTTTTGATTTTGAAAGACCCAGTGAAAAACCAAAAATTCAAATCCTCTAAAGCTCAATTGATACTTTTTAAAAGCTAAATTGATACTTCATTTTTTTCTATTTTCTAATTGCATTTCAATTTCAAAAGCTCAAACCCAAAAACTCATAATTTCGGTCCAAAACCTGCAAACTTTTAAGCTCAAATTGTACAAAGAGAGGCAATACCAAGGGAGAGGTAGAAAAAGCGTATTTTCAAAATTACCCTTTGTCACGTGAGTAAAATTAACGGAAGAAAATTCCTTGATTGCTAACGGTGTAAAATCACAGACTCCTTTTTATAAAAAAAATTTCTCAGACCCCGTTTTACAAATGAGTGAAATCACAAGGTACTTTTTTTAAAGTTTATCCTTATCTTTACTTTCATTTTTAGCTTTGCTTTCACCACCACCATCTCTACTTTCATCTCCACCTCTAGAGCCACCACCTCCATCACCACCATTATTGCCTATGTATATTTTACCTTCACCATTAATGTTACCACATACCATTTTCAATCCACCTATACCTATATTTATTTTTATGTAAAAATATTAATTGTTCTACAAGACTTGCTTTTTATAAAATAACAATTCAATATTTCACATATTTTACTATTTTACTATAAATATCATCGAAAATGTTAATATATTTAAATAAATAATATTAAGTACTTAAATTTTATGGTTAAAAAATATTTTCCAATATTTTAAACGAACACCAAAATATATTTTCCACTGTTGGGGCTAAACACTGAAAAATATTTTATTTTTCTACAAAACATTTTTCCTTACACAATATTTTTTCCTGCACATTATTTTTCTGAAAATAAACGGGATCTTAAAGGTAATTTCTTTAATTATATATATAGTCTATAATTGTCTTTTAACTATTAGTTTTATTTCACATGCCTCTCAAAGTAAAAATAGAATTACCAAGAGTTTTCGGTACCTTTTATATTACCACTTATCAATAATGGTTAAATTAACTTTTTAAATAAGGTTTTTTTTTTCAATTTGGTTATAGTTTAAGCAACTAATTTATTGTATATACATAGATTTTTTTCACAACCAATAGATTTTTGGTATTTTTTAATGCAAAAAAAATTAGTATGACAATTGAGTATAAGAATTTGACAATTAGTTTTGAATTTCAAAAAGCGACAGATATTAATTTAATTTTTTCGATATATATTTTTGAGATTCTAATACCACACTTTAATTAAAATTATTGTATTCTTATATCTTTCAAAATTATTGATAATTAAATTCCTAGGAAAAAAATTGAATTAAATATTTCAAAAAAATGCTTGGTTTCACAATCTAAAAAATATATGTACCAAAACTTAATAATTTTTTGCTTTTTATTAGTGAAATATGAGTTTTACTAATTTTTTTGCTATTTATTGATGAAATATGAATTTTATTATTGAAATTTTTTAATATACTTTTTTAACTACAAGTCCCCTATTCCATTTTTTGCCGATGGCTCCAAAAATTTGTGAGACGGCCCTGCGTAGCAGATGTTGCCTCTTCTCGTGAATCTTGAATTTCTTTATTTAAACTTTATTATTGTTGGTTTTACCTAGACCTGTTCACGGGTACCCGCCCGGCCTGGCCCAGCCCGAGCCGGCTCAAATGGGTTGGACTTGGGCTCTCATTTTTCTCGAAAGCCCGACCCGAGCCCGAGCCCGCTAAAGCTAGATATTTTATGCGTCGGGCTTGGTTTTTATGTAAATACTCAAGTCCAGCCCGAGCCCGATGAATAATTATTATATTTCTTAAATATTTATATAGTATATATAACAGGGCCGTCTCGAAAATTTTTGGGGCCCTGAGCAAGAAAATGAAATCGGAGCCCTTGTATAATAAATATATGTTAAAAAAATTCAGCAACAAAATTTATACTTCACTACTAAATAACTAAAATTTAAACTTTGCATATGCATATATTTTTAGACTATGATATTGTCATTTAAATTTGGGTTATCCGAATATCTTTTAAAGCAAATTTCAATCTATTTTTCACATATTTTTTTATCTAAAATCACGTTATTTCTTATATTCATTAATGATATATTTGAAAGACATAAAAATACAATAACTTTAATTGAAATATAGAATCTCAAAATTATATATGGAATCAATTAAACTAGCATTTTTTATTTTTGAAATGCAAAACTATTTGTCAAATTTTTATACTCAATAGCTAATTCTAATTTTTGCATTATAAATTGTAAGTAAAGAAATGAAACAAAATTTAAATATCAAAATTAATTGTTTGTGAGATAAAATAGTATGTTTAGTAAATGGGTTGTAAAGAGTTAAGTAGAAACTTCTCTTCTTGTGTTTTTAGTCTAGTACCGAGAGATACAAATTTTATAGCTCATACATTAGCTCGATCAGTTTATTTGGATGAGGTAACAGGTGTGTGGTTATCGACACCACCTTGTTGTGTTGCCCTTCTTCTTAATGCTTAAGTCCTAATACAACCCTTATTTTCCTAAAAAAATACCAATTGAAAAAATTAATGTTGAATCTTGTTAATTATTTTTTTTACTTTGAGGGACATATGAGATAAAATTAATAAATAATAAGTAAGGACTATATCTAATTTTTTAATTAAAAAACTATTATATTTAAATTGTAAGGAAAATAGAGAGATATATAGACATACAATACAAAGGGTCCCGAGGGAACTGAACCTGTGTGCACAAGTGATCGGAGGAACGCTCCTACCACTGAACTAAATTATGTTCGTACATCTTTCATTCTCATATTTATATATATTAATAATTTTTTCTCATACTATATCCAAATTTGAGGCCCCTGAAAACTCGGGGCCCTGGACAGTCACTCCAGTCTCTCCTCGTAATGGCCGGCTTTGATATATAATAATTGTTTTGGATTTTTATATTTTAATCTATTGAATTTTTATAATAATGTTATCTAATTATTGAATTATTCAAGTAGAAAATGTAATTAGAGAGAGAGGAAGAAGATAATTGATTAGGAAATAAGATTAAAATGTCTTGCGAGTTTTAGAATTGGAAAATGAAGGGAAATCAGTATTTTTTTTATTTTTATTAAAGTGATACCCACCGTTAGATGATAATAAGATGGAGGGTGCAGATTAAAGGTGTTAAAAATTGTCAATATAGCATTACCGTTCTTATATAAAGATATCATCCTATCGATTATTTACTCAAAATATTTGAATGAGAAATGCCTATAACTCAAGAAGAATTTCTTAATGTTCCCCTTATCTATCTCATTCACTCTTTAACCGGCTCATTATCTTTGAAAAAAAGATAACTCCTGACCTTTTCTCTTGATAATGATGGACAAGTAACAGATGAAGCTGCAAATGTTGTATATAAAGAGGTTTCAATTTAATTTGCTACACGATATAAAAGATTTTTTACCTTTAATATTTTGTATTTTTAATATATATATATTACAAAATAAACTTATCATTGATATACTTATTACAAATGATCTATCCGTGCATCACACGGGCAATACACTAGTTTGATATAATAAAAGTGAAACGAAACAAAAAGGGAAAATTAAAGGAATTATATATTATTTATATTCCTTTAATTAAAAGGCATTATTTTCTTTTTTATTCAATTAAGTGCATAATTGAATATATAGTGGTAAAAGAAAACATAAAAGTAAATGGGTTTCTATTTCCTTAATTAACGAGAATAGTTTTCTTTGTTTTCAGTTATAATTGTTCTAATTCTTTAACATGAATAATGATGTAATATATTACATGATATAAGGGAAATTACATGTATAATGGAATAAATTACATGGTTAAATTATATATCCTTAAATGAATTAAAGATCAAGGATCAAGAGTTGATCATTAAGTTAATTATTCATGTTAAATGCCAATTAAGGTTTTATGATTGCCATAATAGTATAATTGAAGAGTTATGGTTATCATTTAAAGATTAAGAAATTAATTTGTAACTGTTATTTCTATTGATTTGGCAATGATGGATGTTTGTTATTTAATAATAATATATATATATGTCAAATTGAAAAGAGAAATTAATGACAATAAGAAGACAGTGAACAAATAATAAAGAAATGAGACAGAAAGAAAGAGAGAAGTTTTTCTTAATTAATATTGTTTTCTATTCTTTAATTAAAAAGAGAATGAAATAGAAAATGTAAAAGTTGGTAAATAGAAAGGTAAGAAAAACTAAAAGGAGACTCTTTATTTCTTTAATAATTGAAATCAGTTGAGATTTTGATTTATCTCATAAAAATTTTGTGTTGAATAAATTAAACATTTAATTGTATAGAAAGCATTTTAGTCACTAAAGTGATATTGTTTAATTTATTTAAATATTTATTTATGCATGTAAATGGTCATATATAAAAGACTAAAATTAAGGTTATATGACAGTAAAAGATTCAAATTATAAATATTAAATGTACGGAAGGCATGTTAGTCACCAAAGTGGCTTTACCTTATTTGATTAAACATTTTATAAGGGTTTGATATATTTAAAAATTTATTGAATAGTGAAACTTGTTAGTCACCAAAGTGGGAGAGATGTAAATAAATTATTTTAAATATGGTTGGTTCAATTGTCTTAGTGGGAGAGATGTTATAAATGGCATAAAAGGTTTACACTAGACAATTGAGATCATTAATCACAACACTAGGAGATGACCCAAAGGTAGATCATTGCTTGTGGTTAATGACATTAATGGATATTATTGATATGTTTATGGTCAACATATATATCTGCCCAAAGGTGTTATGTGTGTTAATCAGAACATATTTATAAAATCAATTAAATGGTTAAAGTTGTAGCATCAATGACAGTTTAAGGCTATGTGTTTAATTTTCTGCCCAAATGTGATGTTAAATACATAAAATGAAAGTCAAAGCATTAAAGAAAGTAATGTAAATTACAGAGGTCATCAGTATATGGACTGAAATGAACTTCCTATTAATAGTATTTAAGTTTAACAATAACATTGGGTGTTACTATTATGGATATATATGAAGGTCGGTGGGAGTTTGTTCTATATTTTTACAACATACTTCTTGTCACTTATGATATGTGATGAAAAGAATTTACCATTCAAGAAAAGATATTGGAGTGGTATAATGGAAAAGTGGGAGCTAGTCGTCATTGCTACTTCTATTACGGATGTTGAAATTGTGGCGTGCTTTGAGACCATGATTCTATGATTGTGTTTGTGGAGCTTAATCTCAAGTAAGGATTAGTTGATATTATTGTTAAATGGTTGAGGTTGTATGGTGATAGTTCTGGAACAGTCTTCTTTAGAAAGATTGAAAAGTACCGTAAGGGTGTGAAGCACATTAATATAAAGTACTTGACATAAAAGAGGAAGTGTAAAAAAATGCAAAGTATCTATTGAACATATCAAAATAAAATCGACTGTATAGACTCGCTAACGGAAGGTTTATCGCTCGAAAAGTTTATTGGCCATGTATTGAATATGGGCGTTATAGAAAGTCCTTGTTAGCATTGAAATTGTATGTATGTATAATAAAAGTTTTAGCTCAATATGACTGTAACGATACTTTGGGAATATTCGATTCAAGTTGGATTTTTGCACGTTTAATTGTTATCCACATTGTAGTTGCACATTAAAGTTTATTTGGGTGTGATAACATTATATGTTTATATTTAGTAACAATGAAATAATTGTTACATTAAAGTGAGCAATAATGTATGGTTTATTGCATACTAATATAATTGGGAGTTAAAATGATTTGTAGTACATGGAAGGGAACGGGACGACGTAAATGACATGTAACCGCTATGACTCAGTTGTTTTAAATCTTGTAAAGGTTATATACGAGCTCGTATATACATATTTGTTTCCACATGGGCCAAGTGGGGATTGTAAGATTTTTTTAATAAAATCTGAATGGCCCATGTGTATTATGGATCTTCGGTTTAACGATTATATATAGCTTTGTGTGATGGTAGCAAAGCCGTTTAGACATCAACCCGAACGAGGTTTAAATTCTCTTCTCTCTACGAATAAATTGACATAAAAGTAAAGAATTGGGCTAAATGCATAGATAAACATTAAAGTAGTTATTTATAACAAATAATTAATTGTAGCTGTTTTCTGATTAATTAACATAACAGTTTTTGTTAATTAAGTTTGATATATTTACACATTTATATGACATTAAAGAAGGAAAACAGATGAAATAAGGAGAAGTTGTAAAGAAATGGAAAACGTTATTAATTAGAAAATGACCAATTATTTAACGTTATTTACAACCATAAAAGTAAATGAAAAGTACTGGATATTTAAGGAAATAGAGGACGAAAATATTGATATAGAAAAAGTTGAAAGGAAAGTGTTTTCAATTTACTTTGCATAAAAGAAATTATTCCTTTGTTTTCTGATTCCAATTTCCAAATGTTCAATCCATTAAATCTCTTATTATCAAGAGGCCGATTGCTAAAAGTAGAAGAGAAAGAACGGTTTGATTTCTTTATTATGATTCAATACATATTAAGGTATACTTCCGTTTAATCGTTAATTTACTATATTATCAATCATTTCTAGATAAGTCGATCTTGGGGTTTATCCGATTATAGTTTATGGCATTACAGTTGGTATAGATTTCATCAACGAAATCATTACGAGATTATAAAACTGCTTACATTCTCTACTTAAGTTAGCCTGCATAGGCTAGACGTACAATAATTCTAAATTATATCCTAGCATAAAAATATTTTATTTTAAACATGTTATAACTCTAAGTTATAGTCAAGGTATAAAATAAGCTGAGCATGCAATAATTAAAAGAGAATTAGAGGACTTATCAGTTGAAGCGTGCTTTAGTAGAACCTTCTTACACAAGCCTCCAAGTATAGAATTGCCTCTATGAGTATCCACACGAACCCCACCAACCGCAACCTCCCAACGAGGAAGAACCGCAGAGCTTTGAGTAGTTGCTAGACCACTTTAAAATCCACCCGAAATAAAAAGAATTTGTTCTTGAGTTGACTTGAGAGATATCGCATTGGAATCTCAAATCAAGGCTCGAACGAGCTTGTGGTGCATTTGAGAAAGGGGAATGAGAGCTCTTTATATAGGGGGAGCCTAATAAATACGGATTTAATGTGGGATTAATGTGGGATTAAATGCGGATTAAATGCGGATTAATTGCGAATTTAATACGAGATTATATTTAATCCTCCTTTCTTTTAATTTATTTTATGACCTTAATAAAATTAGTTACCGGTCAAAATAAATTCTTGGTTTAACCGTAAAATGATTTAATCATTTTAATCAACACTTTAATTTATTTATGACCCTAATAAAGTTAGTTACTGGTCAAAATAAATTCCTGGCTTAACCATAAAATGATTAATCATTTTAATCAACACTTTAATTTACTTATGACCCTAATAAAATTAGTTATTGGTCAATAAATAAAATCTCTGGTCTAACCAGGTAATAGTTCCACCATCCCTTTAATATTTTCGTAATAGATCAAGTCTATTAATTCTTTACACAGTCCGATGAAAGTTCAATGTGTGTGACCTTATTGGATCCCGTAGTATTGAGTTGTTAAGGCTTAACCAATCCTTGTTCTATAGGAACTATTGGCTCGAGGTTCTAGACTGTGAATAGAACTCGATTACCTTAAACGACTGTAGTATACCTCTAGCAAGGGTCCACCATCCCCCATTACTCGAAACATCATTTGTGCTTATGACTTAATCCTGGTGTATACAATAGTTGTCCAATGCAATGATCTCGTTTCATTCTTTAATCTTAGTACCATCTGGTTTGTTGGGCTTGATTAAAGTGTTAACCCACCAATAGCGAGGTTGCTCCAAGCTATCCCAGTTACTTGTTTGTTACCGAAGTATATTACTTCTTACCAAAATGTGTTTGACTAGAAACTATTTATATCAATCACATACTCTAATAAGAGGTTTATAGTAATCATCACTTCATCAAGCGGCTAGGTAAAAACTCCTAAATATATCCGGAGCGATGGATTCTTTTCGACTACATAGCTTACCAACGTGTTGTCATCGTTATATCCATAATCACCCGTGGCACCCTGAATTAATGAGTGAATAGGTATGACCCAAAGTATAGCAATAGTACCCCACAAGGTAACTAATATCTCAAGTATGAGGATATTTGCAAAGCTACTGTATGAAGATAAACACTAACACATTGATATAAATACCAAGTGTTTATCTTAATGCGATCTCTAATATATCTTCCAGATATATCCATGTGTCAAACTCAAGGCACCACCTTCAGTCTTAGGAGGTTAACTACTTGGACCCTTTCCAAGAGAGTTGACCACATGCTAGTCTTACTGTTCCATCAATATCCTTTCTCGATGAAACTATTACTAGGGATAGTTTAGACATCATCATAATTGAACATGAACCAGGTCTCACTACACATAGTCCCACTATAATATCTGTCGCTTCATGCTATGTATTATGTCAAGGACCTTTGTACAAATATATCAATGAATGTATTTTAACCAGTCCCAATATATATGAACACATCGATATAAATAAAAGATTAAATGCTGTTATTATTAAATAAATCGTTCGTACCAATACATAATTAAGATATATCGCCCTAATTGCCTTAAGGGCATACATCATATCTAACAAATTCCCACTTGCACTAAGGCCAATTAGCCATATGTCTTACTCCATATGCTTTCACATGCTAGTTATGTTTGACTTGCGTCAATGACTTTGTCAGACCATCCGCGAGGTTCTGATCAGTAAGGAAATATTCTAATCTTATTACCTTAGCATCAATAATCTCCCTGATTATATGATACTTTCTAAGTACATGTCTATTTTTCTGGTAAGATCGTGGTTCCTTTGCCTGAGCTATAGCACCATTGTTACCACAATACAAAGTAATTGGATCAACAATCTCAGGCACCACACCGAGATCACCAATAAATCCCTTTAACCAGGCAGCTTCTTTTGCTGCTTCATAGGCAGCAATGTACTCATACTCCATGGTTGAATCAATAGTAGTTTCCTGCTTGGAAATTTTTCAGCATACTGACCCTCCATCAAACACATATATAAAACCTGACTGAGTCTTAAACTCATCCTTGTCAGATTGAAAACTCGCATTAGTGTAACCTCTAATTTTGAGGTCACCATCTTCGTATATCAATAACTCATCTTTAGTCCTTCTCAAGTACTTAAGAATTGCCTTGATGACCATCCAGTGCTTTTCACCTGGATTCGATTGATATCTACTCGTAAAGCTCAAGGCTCGAGAGACATCTGGCCTAGTACATATCATAGCATACATGATGGATCCTATCGCAGATGCATAGGGTATATCTTCATGCGCATTCTTTCTTGAGCTGTCTTCGGACACTCAGTCATAGATAGGTTTATTCCCTTTATCATCAGGAGATAACCTCTATTTGAATGCTCATGGTTGAACCTATTTAGTACCTTGTCTATAAATGTACTTTGAGAAAGACCTAATAGCCTCTTGGATATATCTCTATAGATTTTTATACCTAGTATAAATGCTGCTTCTCCAAGGTCTTTCATGGAGAACTTTCTTGAGAACCATATTTTAATACTTTGAAGAAGTGAAATGTCGTTTACTATGAGCAGAATGTCATCAACATATAATACTAAGAAAATGACTGCACTCTCACTAACCTTCTTGTAAACACAAGACTCATTAATGTTTATACACAAATCCAGTTCATGGATTGTTTGATCAAACCTAATATTCCAACTCCTGGATGCTTGCTTAAAACCATAAATGGACCTTTGCAGTTTGCATGCCTTCGAGCCATTCTGAGATGTAAAACCCTCAGGTTGTGTCATATACACATGCCGGTCCAAATCCTCATTTAGGAATGTTGTTTTAACATCCATCTACCATATCTCATAATCATGATGAGTAGCAATGGCATGGAGTATTTTTATGGATTTAAGCATGGCTATCGGTGAGAAAGTTTCATCATAGTCAATACCTTCACGTTGACTATAACCTTTTGCAAACAACCTTGAAATTTTAAAATGATTTTGAAACCTATAGAAACATATAATTTGAAATTTGATGTTTTTGTTTGATTCGTATTAAATGTTCATAGAAGTTCAATATCATATATTTCACTTTAAATTTTTCACTCATTAATTAAAGGGACCCGATTTTTATCTCACCCATAGGCCGTAAAGAAGGTAGGAACGAGGTTGTTTACTACCATGGCAAATAATTCCGGTAAAAGTAAATCATTTGCAAGTGCATCAAGTATTTCATGTAACACCCCCTTTACTCGGAGTGCCACAGTAACGATAACCTCCAGTATCTTATTTACTCAATTCACTAAGTTTCACATTAATACTTAAACAAATTCACTCTTAATACTTATATAATAACTCCAAAACTTTAACATACATAAATACATGCCAGAAGTTATAACTCCAAATATATACAAAATATAATTCACACTTCTCACACTATCTAGTACATGTCATTATTCTACAAATCATAATATTGCATAAAATACAAATCCACCTTGAGTCCTTTCGTATATGGTCTTCAAGCTGATCTAATTATACCACTTTGATCCAAACTATATACAGAGCTTCATAATCCTACATGTAGAAAAATAAACTTTATGCTAAGCAATACACTTAGTGGTGTACAGTAATTTTGATTTTATACAAATTTATAACTCAAAATACATTTATTTATACTAAAAAAACTTAAGAACATATTTTAAAATCAAATATACGAAATTCAAATACACACATTTTAACAAATAAATCCGTCATTCAATTTAGTTAAACAATATCACATTATTCATCATTTGCCCAAAGTAAACTAAGCAGCGATAACAGTATTGGATACGGGGGCGGCACTAAGCCCGAAGCCGAAGCTCCTAAAGTTGGCATAAAGCCCGAAGCCGAAGCTCCTAATATCAGTAATCATAGTATCAATATTAGAATCATAATATCGGTGATAAGTGAAATTTAGTAGAGTTTTGGTCTTAATTCAATGCACAAATTGTGTAAAGAAATTTAGCTTTTAACATTTGTTTGAGAAGAATTTCAAGAAGTCAACAGATTTGAGGAAAGTCTCACTAAATCCGGGAAAGGCAAAAAAAAGGCAGAAAATATGGCGGGAAAAGATGGAGTGATTAGTGGAACGAAATTATTGGTAGTTGAAAAGTGGACTAACGTGACTTCTAGCACATGGGAGAGAGGGACATAAAGTAGAAGACATTTTTCACTTTTGACATAAAGCTGATTTTTTGAGAGATTTACTTTTGCTTTTGGATAAAAATATCTTCTTACTTTTTGTAATATTTTTATTTTTAGCATCTTTTGACCAATGAGAGATTTTATATAAACTCCATATCTCTCATTAGTGGTTAGACTTGAACAAAAACCAACATATTATCACTCTTATTCTCTCTATTTTGGCGATTAATGGAGTTCATGCATTTATTCACCATGAAGTGTGAGTAGTTTTCCAGTAAGCAGAGCCGGTCCCAGCAGGCTGGCTGAGAATTCCTCCATAACAATGTAATATATTAAATGCTTGTATTTATTGGGTTGATTGTGCGGTTGAGTATTTATTGTTTGTTGAGTAAAAGATCTAACTTATATAAAATCATGTTAATGAGACCTAGGGGAGATTTATCATGGTAGAAACACAACCACGTACATATATAAGCTTGAGACTGAGAGGAGATAGCTTGTATGCTAAGGATTCAAATGTATGTTTGAATGTTTAATGAGCTTAATGCAAGGTTTGTGCTTTAATGAGACTTAGTGGAGATTTATATCATTGGCTTTAGAAACCGTGTGAGGCTGGGAGGTAAACCCGGGGACATTTGATTAAGATACCTAAGATCCATGTTCTTAACACAAGTTAAAATACAAAAAATGTTTGGGGGAAATACTTACATAGCTAAGGGATAGGTGATGCTTGTGCTTTCTTTTATTGTTAATTTACGTCTTTTAACTCATATATTCATTTCCAAGCACATTTGCTTTAATTAACAACCTTTAATTAAAGAAAATTTTAGCAACAATCTATTAGGGGAATTATAAACTAACACAGTCTGCTCCTTGTGGGAAAACGATACTTGTTCTTGCCTTATACACAACGCGACCCTAGTGCACTTGCTAGGTAGTACCATTTGGGTGCAATAACCGACCGAAGCCTCGAAGCCAAAGCTCCAATTGTTTGTATAGTAGTGTACCCCCCTTTATTGGCACCAATCTACCCAAAGTCATTTTCTACCCGTTTACTAAGGGAAATAAATCAAATTAAAATCTTAAAAATTCCAGTATAAACCAAAAAATAAATTCAACATATCTTCAATAATTATGGAACTTAAATCCTTAATTA
The DNA here is from genome assembly GCA_947683365.1 of Euphorbia pulcherrima. Lineage (NCBI taxonomy): Eukaryota > Viridiplantae > Streptophyta > Magnoliopsida > Malpighiales > Euphorbiaceae > Euphorbia > Euphorbia pulcherrima. The sequence goes on along the minus strand of CANTUS010000001.1, from coordinate 76,426,649 downwards.
TTACACAATAATTTCAATTAAATACATTAAATTTAGTATTCATATTTTTTAGAAATTTCCAGATTTCGTGATGCGACTTACCCTGCATTTTTCTCCATTAAAATATCATCAAAGTGAAAACATTTGTTTTGAACATAAATACCCACATGTCTCAGATTTATAACTCCACAAAAATCACAGAAATCAAAGTTATATAACCCAAGTTATGATCAAAATAAGAAAAAGTGTGCCAAGCTGGAACTTTCTAAAAACAGATTTCATGACTCAATTTCAAACGAAAAATCCATATAGAAAATGAAAGAATTTCAATAAAGTTTCCTCTAAATATATTTTCTCAGTTTTTCAAGATATCCACAAAATCAAGAATTGTTCAAATTGGAGTTATATAACAAGAGAAAATATCAAAACAAAACAGGGAAACAAATCTGGATTTTTTCTGAAATCGAGATATCAAAATTAGAGACACATACCTTTTTATAAGCTCTTTCTAGTTCTCTTACACCTCTTTCCCTTATGAGATTGATATAGCTTTAGTATCTTCTGTTAGCTCCATTACTTGTCTTTAAATAAGTTTGATGGCTTTGGTGTTCTTTCTTAGATTGTTGATCACAGTCCCTAAAGCTCTAGCAAGATCATTATTAGAAATGAGATTAAAGTGAGAGTTTACCTTTGTATTGACTGATTTAGACTCTGATTCATCAGTTTACTCAGTGATAATTTGAGAGTACCTCTTCCGGAATGTTCTGCCTCCGGCTCAGTTAGTGCCATGAATGCATAGTTTTCAGTCTCCTCTTCATCTGACGATGATCAACTACTACTTTCCTCATAGTTGCTCCAGGTGGCCACCATGCCTTTTTCTTGTGCTTCTTTTGCTTCTTGAGATTAGGAAATTTTGCTTTGTAATGTCCTTTCTCACCACATTCAAAGCAGGCCATCTCCTTATTTTGATCCTTCTTATCTTCCAGATCTTTTATGTGTTTATCTTTTCTAGAGTTACTTTCATTCCTTCTTCTAGAGTCATACCTTCTGGAACTTCTCCTTGATCATTTCTCTACCTTCCTTAAGAACCTCTTGAATTTTCTGGCCAGCATGGCCATTTCTTCCCTTTTTACAGAAGATTCTCTTGACTACTTTTCTATTCCGGAGGAATCTGCTTTGAGAGCAATTCCTTTCTTCCTTTCTTTAGGCTTCTTTTCTTACTGCTATATCTTTCAAGGGATATCTCTTGGGTTAGTAGGTTTTCAATGAGCTCATCATAGCCATAGAATTTCAGGTCATGAACTTCCTCAATGGCACTCTTCTTGTTATCCCATTCTTTTGTAAGACTTTGGAGAATCTTCTTTACCATCTCTTGCTCAGTGATCTCCTTTCCCTATCTCTTCATTTCATTTACTAGATTGTTATTGTAACATCCTCTTTATAAGGAGTGCCACGGTAACTATAATCACCCAATAAACAACTCTACTCCACTATATAGAGTTCAATACTTATAGATTACATACAAATATAATATTTCCAACTCTAAATTATTCTCCAATTATTTCTCAATACCACTTTACATTTCTCACATTATCTAGTACATGCCATTATTCTACAAACCATAATATTACATTAAAATACAAATCCAGCTTGAGTCTTTCCTTATTTGCTCTTCAAGCTAATCCACTTATACCACTTTAGTCCAAGCTATCTGCAAGTTCTCAACCTACGTGTAGAAAAACAACTATACGGTAAGCAATTTGCGTAGCGGTGTCCATAAAAGAAATATAACAACTTTGAACACTTTAAAAAAATAGAAACAAAGTAAATTCATAAGTCAAAAACAAATTAAACGACTTTATAAAACCAAACACAAAACTTATATTATAAACCTTTCAAAGTATAATCAAATTTATTCCCAATTTTTCTAAACACTTTAACCATATATTGCCCAATGTAAACAAGTCCAGAATAACGGTAAAATGGATACGGGAGCGGACAAGCCCGAAGCCGAAGCTTCAATATCAATGTATCGGTCAAGCCCGAAGGCGAAGCTTTAAAATCAATATATCGATCAAGCCCGAAGCCAAAGCTTCAAAATCAATATATTGGTCAAGCCCGAAGCCAAACCTTCAATTATTTGTACAATACTGTACTCCCCTTTATTGGCGCCAATCTACCCTGACCCGTATTCTACTCGTTTAATAAGGGCAATAAATCAAAGTAACATCTTAAAAATTTCAGTATAAACCATCAATCATAATTCAACATAACTTCAGTAATTAAGAAATTCAAATTCCAAATTTTAAAGCATCAAACTTCAATTAAAACTCAGTAAAATCAATATTCATACTTTCCAGAAATTTCCAGATTATGTGACCTGACATCCCTTGCATTTTTCACTATCAAAACATCACCCAATCGAAGAACTTTGTTCTAAACATAATTAGCCACATGTCTCAGCGTTCCAAAACCACCAGAATCACAGAAATCCAAATTGTGTAACCAAATTTATGATCAAAATACGAAGCAGTGTACAACACTGAGATTTTCCGAAAACAGATGTCATGACTTAACTTCAAACAAAAAATTCACATTGAAAATGAACGAAATTCAACAAGGTTTCCTCTGAACATATATTCCTTACTTTCTTTAGATATCAATAGAATCAAGAATCATTCAAAACAGATTTATATAAAAAGGGAAATCTTTAAAACAAAACAGGGAGACAAATCTGGAATTTTTTTCGAAAAACCGATAAATCGAAATTTGAGACACAAACCTTTTTCTAAGCTCTTTCTAGCTCTCTTCTACCTCTTTTGCCTTTGATTTGCTTGCACTAGCTTTCTCTACAACAGCCATATATAATTCTATCAAGATATTGTATAAATAAACTTCCTAATACCATAAATATGCTTAATCTACCACGAATTCTACTAATTAAGCTTTAATTTCATTAAAAATCACTCACCTCAAATTCGGATTACTATTCATCCAAATCTTAAAATCTGAAATTCTCCTCTTCTAGTCTTGATTCACTGAAATTGATGATAATAGAGGGCTTAAGTATCGATTTCTAACAAGAATTTGAAGTTGAATCGAAGAAATCGGAATTTTTTAGATTAGGGAAAATTTTATAAGGAAGAGAGAAATGTGTAGGAGAAGGAGAAGGATGAAGAATATGAAAGGGAGAAAGAAGAGAGGTTACGTATAGATTTTGGATTTTTTTTTAATTTTCAATAATGTCCTTTAACAATTAATTAAACGCCCAATTCATCCCTCTTACTTAATTAACTCTTATTTCCTCATGTCTTATATCCAATAACAATTATAATAACTACAAAAAATAATTTTCATAATATTATAATGCCATAGTAATTTATTACAAGTAAATTCCAAAATTTTGGTTTGTTACAATTCTCTCTTTCTTATGAATTTTCGTCCTCGAAAATTACCTGAAAATAATTGTGGATATTGAGTTTTCATTGTATCCTCCGATTTTCAAGTTACTTCTTCAACCTTATGATTCTTCTAAAGTACTTTTACCAAAGGAATAGACTTGTTTCTCAATTATTTAACCTCTCTCACCAAGATTTGTACCGGTTCCTCTTCGTACGTCAGGTCGGGGTTCAATTTCTACGACATCAGGAGATAAGATATGTGATGGATCTGATCTGTATCTCCTTAACATCGATACATGGAACATATTATGAATTTTGTCGAGTGTTGGAGGTAGTGCCAACCGATAAGCTACCGGTCCAACCTTCTCCATAACCTCATATGGGCCAATCAATCTTGGACTGAGCTTGCCTTTCTTACCAAATCACAGGACTTTCTTCCAAGGAGATACTTTGAGAAATACTTTATCCCCAACATCATAAGTAATGTCTTTTCTTTTTAGATCAGCATAAGATTTTTGTCTATCCGATGCAGCCTTCAAACTCTCTTGAATAAGTATTACCTTCTCCTTTGTCTCCTGAATCAAATCCACCCCCATAATCTTGTTTTCACTAAGTTCCATCCAATATAATGGAGTTCGACATTTTCTTCCATACAATGCTTAATATGGCGCCATATGTATACTTGACTGATAGCTGTTATTATAGGCAAACTCCATGAGGGATAAATAATTATCCCAACTTCCTTCAAATTCAATGACATAACTTCTCATCATGTCTTCTAACACCTGAATTACTCTTTCAGATTGACCATCTGTTTGAGGATGAAATGAAGTACTAAAATGAAGTTTACTACCTAAGGCTTCTTGCAACTTCTTCTAAAATCTTGAAGTAAATCTTGGATCTCGGTCAGAAATGATTGAAATAGGCACTCCGTGTAGCCTTACTATCTCATCTACATATAACTGAGCCAACCTATCAATTGAATAATCCATCCTAACTGGAAGAAAGTGGGCAAACTTTGTCAATCTATCTACAACAGCCCACACTGCATCATGTTTCTTCTGTGTAAGTAGTAAAGATGTCACAAAGTCCATTGTGATTCTTTCCCATTTCCATTCTAGAATTGTTATAGGTTGCAATAATCTAGAAGGAACTTGATGTTCTGCTTTCACCTATTGACAAGTTAGACATTGAGCAACATAGTTAGTAATGTCTTTCTTCATCCCATTCCACCAATAATGGCTCTTCAAATTTTGGTACATCTTGTTTGCTCCTGGATGCATCGCATAAGGACTACTATGCACCTCATGTAAGATGTTCTTCTTTAATTCTTCATTATTTGGCACACATAATCTATCTTTAAAATATAGACACCCATCTTCTCGAACCATATAGTTATCTATGATACCCACTTGTGTCCTTGCTCGAATAACCTTGAAGTCATCATCTTCATTTTGTGCTTGCTTAACCTGTTGTAGTAGTACAGGTTGAATCTTTAATTATGCAATTAAGGCTCCACTACTAGTAAGAGCTGACCCCATATTCATAGCCCTTAGTGCCATCATTATCTTTCTGCTGAGAGCATCTGCCACTACATTAGCCTTTCCTGGATGGTAATCAATAAGACAATTATAATCTTTAATGAATTCCATCCACCTTCTCTGCCTTAAATTCAACTCCTTCTGTGTTGGTAAATATTTCAAGCTTTTGTGATTTGTGTAAATATAACATTTTTCTCCATAAAGATAGTGTCGCCAAATTTTCAAGGCAAAATTGCAGCCATTTCCAAATCATGAGTAGGATAATTCCTTTCATGATTCTTCAATTGCCTGGAAGCATAGGCAATCACTTCAAGACCACTATGCGAAGCATCACTATAGATGACAAAATCTTTTCCAGGCTCTGGTTGGGTAAGGATGGGTGCTTTGGATACTGGTGTGGTACCCGTCAATACATCAATTGCAAATTCTACCTCTCTTTTTGGTGGCAAACCCGGTAGTTCTTCTGGAAATACATCGGGAAAATCACATACCATAGGAATATTCTGCAATTCTAACTCACCTTTCTTCAATTCTAGAGCAAAGATTAGGTAGGCCTGACATCCCTTCCTAACGAGTCTTTTAGTCTTCATAAAAGAAATTATGTTATAGAGATAATCTGATCTTTCCCCCACGATAACTATTTCTTCTCCATCAAAAACTTGAAGTGACATTCTTTTGTTTTTGCAATCCACCACAGCTCAATGTTCCGATAACCAATCCATTCCCAAGATAACGTCATAATCTTAGAAAGGTAACTCAATTAAATTTGCAAGGAAAAGTTGATGTTGAATCATAATAGGGCAATTCATGTACACTTTGTTTACTATCACACTATGTGCTAAAAGATTAGTCACTTCAATATTTTCTCCTAATTCTTCTACATGCAACCCTTTCTCTTGTGCTAATGTGGTACATATATATGAATGAGATGAACTAGGATCTATCAAAGCATAAACATCGTGATTAAAGAATGAAAATTTACTGACAATAACTTCAGTAGATTCCCGAGTCTCAGGCCCTCGCATTGCATAACTTCGCGCCATTCCTCCTGGTCTACCACTCTGCGGTGCTTGTTGAGCTACATCATGCCCACTTGAACCACTAGCATTTCCTCTTCCCCTTCCTCTTCCACCTTGTATTGTAGGAGTTAGAACTACTACAGGTGCAGATTTACTTATCTATCTTTGAGGATAATTTGCAATCAAATGCTCCCTCAAGCCACATTTAAAGCAGACTCTACCTTTTCCCCCACATTCCCCTGTATGCATCCTTCCACAATTAGAACATTGTAGAATATTTCCTCTACCACTACCTGAAGGTACACTAGCTGCTGATCCCTTACTCATGGTTTGTCTCGGTGAAAACCCTCTGAAATGAGATTATGTTTGTTCTGATGTTCCTTTCTGTTTCTCATTTAGAGATTCTGAACTAGCTGGACCCTGTGGTCGCTTTTGAAATCCAGACCTTTTGGCCATTCTTTGTTGCCTATCTGAATTGATCTTCTCAATGCCCGTAGCAGCATCAACTAAGTCAATGAACACTCTAATCCTTTGTGCAAGTAAATGCACTCTAATTTCATCATTTAGCCCATCTTCAAATCTCTTACATTGCTTTACTTCACTGTCAACGATATCACGAACATACCTATCGAGTTTGAGGAATTGAACTTCATATTCTGATACAGTCATTCATCCCTATCTCAAAGACAAGAACAATTTCCTCTACTCATCTTTAAATCGTTCACTAACGTACTTCTTATCAAATTGTTCTAAGAAAAGGCCCCAAGTGATTTCTTCGGGTCGCCTTTCTCTTGCAATATTATCCCACTACCTCCTTGCTTGTTCTTTGAGCAGACCTTGTATATAGTCTAATCTCTCTTCATCTGTAAAATGAAGCCTAGTCATACACCATTTAGTATGATCAAGCCAGTCTTCTGTAAATGCTGGATTCACTGTGTCCCCTTTGAAGTCATCAGCCGGAAGCTTCTTAATTCTTTCAAGAGGAGTTCTCTCCTCTCTTCTTTCAACATGAGGTACTAAAAGAACTTGAGGAATTGGTAAGTTTCGAAGTACTTGTGTGATTACTTCAGTAGTCATATGCTGAAGTAAAGCAGCTTGTGCTGGAGTAGGTTGTTCAGGGAAAGCCATGAACTGGTGAAAGTTCACGTCTTTGTTCGTCCCTTTGTCTAACACGGACTGTACTCTCAGCATTCTCTTCCTCATTCTGACTGTGACTACTACTAGCCATAATTTATTCCTAAAAATTAGACCAAAGTGGATCAAACAACTAACATAACATATTTATATCCTTAATGGCATGTACATCTTAGTCCTAGAATCGCCTAAACCTCAGCTCTGATACCAACAAGTGTAACACCCCCTTTATAGGGAGTGCCACGGTAACTATAATCACCCAATAAACAACTCTACTCCACTATATAGAGTTCAATACTTATAGATTACATACAAATATAATGTTTTCAACTATTAATTATTCTCCAAATATTTCTCAATGCTAATTATTCTCCAAATATTTCTCAATACCACTTTACATTTCTCGCATTATCTAGTACATGCCATTATTCTACAAACCATAATATTACATTAAAATACAAACCCACCTTGAGTCTTTCCTTATTTGCTCTTCAAGCTGATCCACTTATACCACTTTGGTCCAAGCTATCTACAAGTTCTCCACCTACGTGTAGAAAAAAAACAAATACACGCTAAGCAATTTGCTTAGTGGTGTCCACAAAAGAAATATAATAACTTTGAACACTTTAAAAAAAATAGAAACAAAGTAAATTCATAAGTCAAAAATAAATTAAACGACTTTATAAAACCAAACACAAAACTTATATTATAAACCTTTCAAAGTATAATCAAATTTATTCCCAATTTTTCCAAACACTTTAACTATATATTGCCCAAAGTAAACAATTTCTAAATAACGGTAAAATGGATATGGGAGCGGACAAGCCCGAAGCTGAAGCTTCAATATCAATGTATCGGTCAAGCCGGAAGCCATAGCTTCAAAATCAATATATCGGTCAAGCCCGAAGCCAAAGCTTCAAAATCAATTTATCGGTCAAGCCCGAAGCCAAAGCTTCAATATCAATATATATATATATATATATATATCAGAATATCGGCCAAAGCTCAAAACCAAAGCTTCAATTGTTTGTACAGTATTGTACCCCCCTTTATTGGCGCCAATCTACCCTGACCCGTATTCTACTCGTTTAATAAGGGCAATAAATCAAACTAACATCTTAAAAATTTCAGTATAAACCCTCAATCATAATTCAACATAACTTCAGTAATTAAGTAATTCAAATCCCAGATTTTAAAGCATCAAACTTCAACTAAAACTCAGTAAAATCAATATTCATACTTTCCAGAAATTTCCAGATTCTGTGACCTGACTTCCCTTGCATTGTTCAGTATCAAAACATCACCCAATCAAAGAACTTTCTTCTAAAAATAATTAGCCACATGTCTCAGCTTTCTAAAACCACTAGAATCACAGAAATCCAAATTGTATAACCAAAGTTATGATCAAAATGCTAAGCAGTGTACAAAGCTGAGACTTTCCGAAAACAGATTTCATGACTTAACTTCAAACGAAAATTTCATATTGAAAACAAACGAAATTCAACAAGGTTTCTTCTGAATATATATTCCTTACTTTCTGTAGATATCAATAGAATCAAGAATCATTCAAAACAGATTAATATAAAAAGAGAAATTATTAAAACAATACAGGGATACAAATCTGGAAATTTTTTTTCCGAAAAACCGATAAATTGAAATTTGAGACACAAACCTTTTTCTAAGCTCTTTCTAGCTCTCTTCTACCTCTTTTGCTTTTGATTTGCTTGCACTAGTTTCCTCTATAATAGCCATATATAATTCTATCAAGATATTATATAAATAAACTTCCTAATACCATAAATATGCTTAATCTACCATGAATTCTACTAATTAAGCTTTAATTTCATAAAAAATCACTCTCCTCAAATTTGGGTTACTATTCATCCAAATCTTAAAATCGAAAATCCTCCTCTTCTAGTCTTGGTTCACTGAAATTGATGATGATAGAGGGCTTAAGGATCAATTTCTAACAAGAATTTGAAGTTGAATCGAAGAAATCGGAAGTTTTTAGATTAGGGAAAGTTTGATAAGGAAGAGAGAAATGTGTAGGAGAAGGAGAAGGATGAAGAATATGAAAGGGAGAAAGTAGAGAGGTTATGTATAGATTTTAGATTTTTTTCTTTTTTTTTCAATTTTCAATAATGCCCTTTAACAATTAATTAAATGCCCAATTCATCCCTCTTACTTAATTAACTCTTATTTCCTCATGTCTTATATCCAATAACAATAATAATAACTACAAAAAATAATTTTCATAATATTTTAATACAATAGTAATTTATTATAAGTAAATTCTAAAATCTCGGTTCGTTACAACTATATCTAGTAGTAATGTTGCTGATGGACTCTTTTAGTTCAATCTTGAAGTTTTCCAGCTTTTCCTGGAGGAGATCAATTTTAGCTTCACGGACCTTGTGGCATCCTTTATAGGACACTTCAAGTATTTACCAAATTTCTTGAGTAGTTTCACAGCTGGAGATCCTGTTAAATTTTGCTGCACTCAAAGCACAATGAAGCATGTTAATAGCATTTGCATTTTCATGCAACTTTTTGTAATCATTATCATCCCATTGATTAGCGGGTTTCCTGGTGGTGATACCCTCAATTTCATAGGTAGGGACATATGGGCCATCTTTAATGGTCATCCATACTAGCATGCTTTGGGCCTGAATGAAATTCTTCATCCGATTTTTCTAGAACGGGTAGTGTTCACCGGTGAAGAGTTGGGGACGGGTAATATACATACCCTCTGAAAGGATTTATGAGTTATTATTCTGATAACTCATTTTTTATTTATGTAATAAAAAATATGGACCTTTAGCTCGAGATTGTTGATCTCTAATTATGAGCACTTACTCTGATACCACTGGTTAGTCCATGTGCTAGTATAATCAGGGTCAGAGGGGGGTGAATGACCTTTTTTGTAGAATGTTAGACTTATCGACAAGTCTTTGTGTAGCGTGTTTGAAATGATTCGGAGTTAGTTAATCCGGATGATGCAAATATAAAAAAGCGCACTTAAAGTAAAGGTAAGAAAATCAAACACATATGTTTTATACTGGTTTGGCCCTACCTACGTCTGGTCCCCGAAGTTTCCTTCTCCGAACTTAATCCACTAGCGTGATTTCTTTCACGGGCAGAAATCAATCCTTTACAGTTATCTCCAGAGATTTCCTCTACTCTGGATGTAGGATATACCACCTAGCTAATCTAAGCTTGGCCGAGTCCTTTAAACATTGTCTCCGTCGAATCGCTCTTCTTCTAGAAGTAGGATATGCCACCAAATTAACTCCAAGTTTGGCTGAGTCCTTTTCTCTTAGGGATATACCACTTAAACTCTCCCTAGTTTAAGCTAAGTCCTCAAGTTTATAGTTTCACTTAAGGATTCTTACAAATAGATTTGAGTGATTAGTTCTTGGAGGGATTATGTTCACTGACTGAATAGCAAGTTTTCTTAATGTTATAGCTTTTTCAAATCAACCAGCATCTTCTCAACCTGTAAAGCTTCCTTTTTATAGGCTTGGATCATAAATGTAGCCCTTGGTCAACTTTGAATCTTCATTGACGATCATATAAGTGTTAGCTTGTCTGGAGCTGTTGATTTATCCGTTAGACCCAATAAATGTCTAGTTTGAATTTATTAGTATTGTGGCAATAAAGTTGTCAAACGTTGTTTATTTGGCTTTTTGTGCTCTACTAACTTTTATACAACTTTTGTCCCTTTTGGACTTTACGCGCCTTGCCATTGGTCTATCTTAAAAATGATGTTACCTTTTTCTCTTTCTGTGTCAGCCTTTTTATCTTTTCCTGAAATCGTGCAAGCTATCACTTTTTCATTCTCCAAGGCAAAAAGAATGTTTGACTTCAGATCAATTGGAGGCAAATTTATATTTGAATATTTCCCTTTCTTGAGAGTTGTCTTCCAGATGTCTTCAGACTATACTTTATCGGATGTTATTCCTGTAGTGATCTTTTTTTAAATGTTGACATCTAAGTCTTTTAATGATCTGTTTTCTTTTAGCCTTTAATCGGATGCTCTCTTCAAAGACTTAGGGATTTTGTTTTCTTCAATATCTTGTCCGGATGCATTCTTCTTGGACTTAGGAATTTTGTTTACTTCAAAACTTGATCCGGATGCTTATCTTGAGTTTTCTTCTTTCGGATCATTGTCTCTGAACAAGGACTACATCTTTCTTCATTACATGGCCCCTGATGAAATAGTGTCTGATGTTGACATGCTTCATTCTTCTATGTAGCAGTAGATTCTTTGACACATCAATTGTACTCTTGTTATCACGCGTCACATCAATACATCCTACTTGTACTTTATAATCCTCTAGTTATTTTTTGATCCATAGAAGTTGAGCAACGTAGCTTCTGGCAGCCATGTATTCAACTTCTATAGTTGATAATGCACTGATATTTACTTCTTGTTGTACTATGACACTAAGAAATCTCCAAGAAAATGCAGCCTCCGGATGAGCTTTTTCTTTTAAGTATATATCTTCCATAATCAGCATCAGTGTACCCTTGCAATATAAAGTTTTCAATACTTGGATACCATAGACCAACTTCAGTTGTTCCTAGTAGATATCTGAGTACCCTCTTAACAGTTTTCAGATGTGATTCTTTGGGATTTGCTTGATATCTTACACATTAGAAAACTGCATAATGTATATATAGTATAATGGCATTTAGATATAGAAGTGATCCAATCATTCCTCTATATAGCTTCTGATCTACATCTTCTTCATTATCATCCTTTGAAAGAAATGTATCTGATCCCATGGGAGTGTACATTTGCTTGCTCTTGTCCATTTCAAACTTCTTGAGAATTTCCTTGGTGTACTTGGATTGGTTTATGAAAATCTTATCCAAACTCTACTTGATTTGAAGACCAAGGAAGAAGTTGAGTTCTGCCCCCATTGACATCTTAAATCCTTTCTTCATTTGAGTGTTGAATTCTTCACACATCCTGTCATCAGTTGCTCTAAAGATGATATCATCCATATAGATTTGCATAAGAATGACATCGTTCTTTTTCTTCTTGATGAAGAGTGTGGTGTCTGACTTTCCTCTGATATACCCCTTGGATATGAGAAATGAGTTAAGCCTCTCATACCAAGCTCTTGAAGCTTGCTTCAATCCATAGAGAGCTTTCTTCAGCTTGTAGACATGCTCTGGATGTTTTGAGTCTTCAAACCCTAGTGGCTGCTTACATAGACTTCTTCTTGAATGACCCAATTTACGAAAGCACTTTTGACATCCATTTAGAATAAAGTGAATCCCATATAGGATGTAAAAGCACATAAGATCCTGATCACTTTCAGTCTTACTACTGGATTAAAGGTTTCTTCAAAGTCTATGCCTTCTTATTGGTTGTAGCCTTGATCAACCAACCTTGCTTTGTTCCTCACCACTACTCCAGATTCATCCAGCTTTTTTTGGAACACACTGGTTCTATCTCTGTGACATTTTCTTCCTCCGACACTATATCATTTGGATCTTGATTTCTTTCTCTTTTCCTTCTTTCTTCTGGGTCAATGTGATGAAGTCTCTTTCATCACCAGTCATGTGCCTTGAGCATACACTATAAATGTACTGAGTTTGTTGATCTTTATTGGATCTAAGGCATACCTGCAAAACATATCAAATGGGTTTGGGTACCTAATCAGATTTGGGTCCTCTAGGGTTAATAACCATTTCTGGCCATGGATTACTATCATAAGAACCATTTTTTAATCTACAAATTTTAGTTATATGTTTTACCACAAAACCTGCACCCAGAGAATGGTTTGTTTTGTTCAAGCTTCTTCTCAATCTTTTAAAGATCTTTCTCTCTATAATCTCTGAAATACCTAGCTTTAGACAGTTATAAGTCTGCTTGTCTTGTTTGCATCCGGTAACTAGTTGAAGGAGCTATCACTACTTTATGATTCTTTCTTTGCTTGATTGGTTGGTCATCAAAGATTATTATAGTTTTTCTTTTTGAGCAGCTGTATATCTTTATGCCTGAGGTTGTCTGCTAATCTTCTTTCCTTTTTTATTAGAGGATTCTGGTTTCCTTCTTTGATTCGAAGGTTCTGGTTTCCTTCTTTGATTTGAAGATTTTGGATTCCATCCAGTAGCTTCCTTCATCAAGGCTAGTCCTCTCTCTAGCCCCAACAGATTGGCGCTGAGTATTTGGACTTAAGATCTTATAGAATTTTCTTCAACATTCTCATAGTGCTTTGCAGCCCTTATAAGATTGATATCTTGTCCCATTGCCTCAACATCTTCAGATAGCTCTATTACTTGTCTTCGAAGAAGGTTGATGTCTTTTGTATTGTTCTTTAGATTGTTGATCATAATCCCTAAAGCTCTAGCAAGATCATTCTTAGAATTGAAGTGAAAGTGAGATTTTACCTCTATACTAGCTGACTCAAACTCTGATTCTTTAGCTTGCTCAGTGATTTACTAAGTTATTCCTCTTTTGGGATGATATTCATCCGTCTCAGTTAATGTAATGAAACCACAGTTGGCATTATCTTCTTCATATAAGGATGATGAGCTACTGCTTACATCGTTGTTGCTCCATGTAGCCACCATTGCCTTTTTCTTGTGCTTCTTCTCCTTTTTGAGCTTAAGACATATTTCTTTGATATGTACTTTCTCACGACATTCGAAGCAGATAATCTCCTCCTCTTGATCCTTCTTGTCATCTAGATCTATTCTATGCCTGTCCTTCTTGGAGCTACTGTCTTTCCTTTTTCTATTTCAGAGGAGTCTGTTCTAGATGAGTCTGCCTTGAGAGTAATTCCTTTCTTTTTATCTTCAGGGTTCTTTTTCTGTTGACTATATCTTTCCAAGGATAGCTCTTGACTCAATAGGTTTCCAATGAGTTCATCATAACCATAGAATATTGGGTCATGAGCTTCCTCAATGGCTATTTTCTTGTTGTTCCCATTGCTTGGTGAGACTCCGGAGAATCTTCTTCACCATATCCTCTTCTGTGATCTCCTTTCCCAGTCTCTTCATTTCATTTATTAGATTAGTATATCTAGTATTAATGCTGCTGATTGACTCCTTTGGCTCTATCTTGAAATTTTCCCTTTTTTGCTGGAGGAGATCAATCTTGGCTTCTTGAACCTTGTTGGTTCCTCCATAGGTTACTACAAGTTTTTTCCATATTTCTCGAGCTATTTCATAAGCTGAGAATGTTAGATATGATGTATGCCCTTAAGGCAATAAGGGCGATGTATCTTAATTATGTATTGGCACGAATAATTTGTTTAATTAATAAAGGCATTTATTCTTTTTTATATCGATGTGTTCATATATATTGTGACTGGTTAAAAAATATTCATTGATATCTTTATACAAAAGTCCTTGACGAAAACATAGCATGAAGTAAGAGATATTATAGTAGGACTATGTTTGGTGAGACCTACTTCATGTGCAATTACGATTATATCTAAACCATCCTTAGTCATAGTTTCATCAAGAAAGGATATTGATGGAACAACAAGACTAGCATGTGGTCAACTCTCTTGGAAATGGTCCAAGCAGTCCACCTCCTAAGACTGAAGGGGGTGCCTTCAATTTCACACATGGATATATATGGAAGATATATTGGAGACCACAGTAAGATAAACACTTGGTATATATATCAATGTGTTAGTGTTTATCTTCATGCAGAAGCTTTGAGAATATCCTCATACTTGAGATATTAGTTACCTTGTATGGTACTATCGCTATACTTTAGGTCATACCTATTCACTCATTAATTTAGGTTGCCACAGGTGATTATAGGTATAGTGAGGACATCACATTAGTAAGCTATATAGTCGGAAAAAATGCATCGCTTCGGATATATTAACGGGTTGTACCTGTCCGCTTGTTGGAGTGATGATTACTATAAACCTCAGATAAGAGTATATGATTGACATAAATAGTTTCTAGTCAAACACATTATGGTAAAAAGTGATATACTTTGGTAACAAGTAAATAACTAGGATTGCATGGAGCAACCTTGCTATTGGTGGGTTAACACTTTAACCGAACCCAATAAACCAGATGGTACTAACATTAAAGGATGGAAGGAGTTCATCGCATTGGACAACTATTACAATAACCAGGATAAAGTCATAAGCACAAATGACGTTCCAAGTAATAGAGGATGGAGGACCCTTGTTAGAGGCGTACTACAGTCATTTAAGGCAATCAAGTTCTAATCACGGTCTAGAACCTGGAGCCGATAGTTCCTATAGAACACGGATTGGTTAAGCCTTAATAGCTCAATACTACGGGATCCTATAAGGTTACACACATTGGACTTTCATCGGACTGAGTAAAGAATTAATAGACTTGATCTAATACGAGAATATTAAATGCGGGATGGATAAACTATTACTTGGTTAGACTAGAGATTTTATTTATTCACCGCTAACTAATTTATTAGGATCATAAAATAAAATATTTATTTGAATTGGAGAGAACTAAAAAAAAGATTTCCAAGCGAGGGTTGGACCTTGCGCAAGTGGGCCCCACAATCCCGAAAGGACTTGTAGGGTCTGCTCTAAAATGCCATATGGGTGCATGGTGTACTCGCAGGCCGCAGGCCGCAAGCCGCGCAAGCTATGCTTGCACGGGCCTATGGGTAATGCTGAGCAAGTATTGCATAAGCAGCACTTGCACAACCTATTAGGGCCATCCGTGAGCTGGGCTCATGGGAGAGCCCGTGAGGCCCAGCTCGCCGGATAAGGCAGGCTCGCGGAGCCTGCCTTGTGCGGTAAAGACCTGACTAGTAGAGTAAGCCGGGTTAACTTGGGTAGCACACGGATCCACTAGGATCCGAGTGTTTGCTCAAGGGCGGGATGGGAAATTCCCATCCTATATCAAATTCGGGTAGCCCTTGCTCCCTTTATAAAAGGCTAGCTCCTCCTTATTGTTCAAATGCACCACTTCTTCCTATGAGCTCTGACTTGAGATTCTAATGCATTTTCTCAAGTTAACTTAGAAGAATAAAATTAAGGCGTCCTTTCATTAATATTTTTGGGTGGGTTTTGGAGTGGTCTAGCAGCTACTAAAAACTCTACGGTTCTTACTCGTGTGAGGTTTCGGTTGGTGGGGTTTGTGTGGATACTCATAGAGGCTATCCTACACTTGGAGGCTTGTGTAAGAAGGTACTGCTAAAGCATGCTTCAACTGGTAAGTCTTCTACTTCTCATTAATTATTAAGTCCTTTTCTTCAAACGTTTTTAAAGTTAATAATCATTATGCTTAGGTTGTTTCGCATGCTTAGTTTATTTTATGCTTAGATTATAACTTAGAGTTATAACATGCTTAGTATAAAATATATTTATCCTAGGATATAATTTAGAATTATGGTACGCCTAGCCTATGCAAGGTAACCTAAGTAGAGAATTAATTTAGTTAAGGCTTTAATTAATTTATACTCAACTGATAGAAGTTCCTAGGGACAAGGGACAAAATTTTAAATTTCCCCCATGCCTATTATGAATGTTTAAAATGACTGTCAGTCCCCAACAGAGATCCTATTAAATTCAGCTGAACTCAAAGCACAATAAAGCATGTTAATAACATTTGTGTTTTTAAGCAACTTCTTATAATCACTATCATCTCATTCATTAGATGGCTTTCTAGTTGTAATGCCATCAACCTCATAGGGTGGAATATATGGGCCATCCTCGATGGCCATCCATGCTAGCATGCTCTGTGCCTGAATGAATATCTTCATCTTGTTTTTCCAAAACGTGTAGTAATCACCGGTGAAGAGTGGGGGACGGGTTATAAACATATCCTCTGGGAGAAGTTGTGAGTTATTATTCTGATAACTCATTTTAATCTTGAGATCAGTTGGACCTTTAGCTCGAGATTATTAAGTCTTTAGTTGTGAGCACTTGCTGTGATATCGTTTGTGGGTCCCTTGGTGATTAATAACTAGGATTAGAGGAGGTGAATGACCCTTTTAATTGAATTTTAGACTTTAAAAAATCTAAGTGTAGCGTGCTTGAAATGAACCAAAGTAATTAGATCCGAATGAAGCAAATATTAAATAAAATGCACTAAAATGAAAGATTAAAGTAAAGGAGATCAAACACAGTTATTATATCTTGGTTCAGCCCCACCTACGTCTAGTCCCCGGAGTTCCCTCCTCCGAGCTTAAATCCACTAGTGATGATGATTTCTTTCACGGGCAGAAATCAAGCCTTTACAATTTATCTCCTGAGATTTCTTCTCCTCTGGATATAGTATATACCAGCACAGCTAACACCTAGCTTGGCTAAGTCCTTTACAAGTTGTCTCTGTAGATTCACTCTCTTCCGGATGTAGGATATACCACCACAACTAACACCTAGCTTGGCTAAGTCTTTTCTCTCGGGGATATACCACTTAAACTCTTCCTAGTTCAAGCTAAGTCCCCAATATCAATACTTACCCTAAGTATGAGATTTTACAATAATAATCTTAATAAAGATTGATTTTTTAATTCTTTAAGTTTATAACTTTACATAAGAATTCTTACAAAAAAATTTCAAGGGTTTGGTTCTTGGAGGGATTTAATCACAGATTGAAGAGCAAATTTCACAATGTGTTAGCTTTCTCAAATCAACCAACATCTTCTCAGAGGCTTGAATCCTAAATGTAGCCTTTGGGTAATCTAGAATCTTCGCCATTGATCATATAAGTGTCGGTGCAACCGGAGCCCTTGATCTTTCCGTTAGACCCAATATATGTCTCGTTTGAATTTGTTAGGATTGGAGCAGAAAATATGTCAAACATCGTTTCTTTAGCTTTTGTGCTTTATAAAGTTTGTCTCTTTTTGGAGTCCACACGCCTTGCTATTGGTCTTGGTTAAAAAGGTAGTTGCCTTTTCCTCTCTCTGTTTCAGTCCTTTTTGTCCTTTGCTGAATTTGTGCAAGTTGTAGCTTTTGCTTTATCCAAGGTAAAAAGGTGAGTTTGACTTCAGACCAATTTGGAGGGAAATTTGATATTTGAATATTTCCTTTGTCTTGTGAATTGTGTCTTCCGGCTGACTTCTGGTTTTGGCTTTGCCAGACTCTCTTCCAGATGTAATTCCTTTCGGATGTTGTCTTCTCGGACTTAGGAGTTTGATTTTCTTCAGATACTTTATCCGGATGCTATCTCCTTAGACTTAGGACTTTATTTTCTTCAAAACCTTTTCCGGATGCTTTCTTCTTGAACTTAGGATTCTTTCGGATCATTATTTTCCAACAAAACCCCACCAACCGAAACCTCCCAATAAGTAAAACCGCAAATTAGCAAGTAGTTGCTAAACCACCCCGAAACCCACCCGAAAATATAACTAGATGTGTGTGAATAAATTCAAGGTGCCCCAAAAATTTGTTCTTCTATGTTGGCTTGAGAAAAGAAGTTAGAATCTTAAGTCAGAGCTCAAAGGAAGAACCGGTGCTCTGAATAGAGGAGGGGGATCAGCCTATATATAGGCAGAGGGGGGGATCAAACTTGCTCCCCAAACAAAGTGGGATTTGTGTTTTCACCCTAATCCAGTTGGGTCAATATGCGGACTGGGCCTCACAGGACTTCCCGCGTGAACCCAACTCGCGGGTGGCCTATGGGCCACGCAAGCGCTGGCCATTGTAGTGCTTACAAGGCCTTCCGCAAGCAGGCCTTTGCACGCGCTACTTGGGCATCACTTACGTGGCCTGCAGTCCATGGTGCCAAATGGCACTCATGTGACACATGGCAATCCATATAGGCATCCAAAGCCTATGTGGCCCAATTTCGTACGGCCCCACCCTAGCAGTCTGACATTTATTAGTTCCCTCCTTTTCAGTGTAATTTTATTTATAACCCTAATCTAATTAGTTACCTGTCAAAGTAAAATCTCTATTCCAACCAGATAATGGTCTAACCATTAATGTATATTCTCGTAATATACATCATCTATTAATTCTTTACTCAGCCCAATGAAGGTCCAATGTGTGTGACCTTATAGGATCCAATAGTATTGAGTTGTCAAGGCTTAACCAATCTTAGTTTTTTAAGAACTTATTAGGTTGAGGTTCTAGACGGTAATTAGAACTCGATGGGCTGGAACGACTGTAGTACGCCTCTAACAAGGGTCTACCATACCATCCCCCATTACTTAGGACGCCATTTGTGCTTATGACTTATTCCTGGTGTATACAATAGTTAATCAATGCAATGGAGTTGGCACCTCCATATACGAGAGATAAAATTTGAGCTTCAAGATATCTCTATTTATTTATATTTTGTCATTGTTTATCCAACAATCTTAAAGGATACTTGATTTCTTGTCACAATAAAGTTTCTTTTTTGTATGACAGATTTTTTATGAGGACGATGACATTTGGACAACAATTTTACTCTAATTGATGGGTGGTGATCCCGGAGATAAAGTGAAAGTAATGCTAACTCTACTATTTTTGGATAATGAGTTAAATATTGTTTTATTTATCAAATAATTTTTAAATGTGGGGGTGTGTAGACAAATATTTTCTTTGCGGATTTGAGGAAAACAAATTTTTCTAGCTTTGTGTTAATAATTTTTAAAAGCTTTATTTTGTTAAGGTTTATTTTGTGTTGAATTAAAAATATATTTTTTTAGATAATTATAAATATTATTTTGTCACCGTATTGAATTAAAAGAGTATCTTAATTATGTTCCAGCGGGTTACATGTGGTTCATATTTTACTTTTTGTAATCGCAAATAATTTTAAGAAGATATTAATTTTATTGACTATTTTAATTACAAAGTTTTCGGTTTATGTGTTTTCATTAGATAAGTAACAAAATCAATTTAAATGGTATTTGATCTCTGTAACAATTCCGCATTCAATGGCATTTTAACGGTTTGAGCGGGTCTTATTCACCCCTTTATAAAGATTGTGTTACATAGTTGCCATAACAAGTTTGAGATACTGATTACTGATAATCAATTTCTTCTTTGTGTAATATGATTTGGAGAAGAATATATAAAATTTTTTGTTGTGAAATAATAAGGATTAATCAAAGTGTCTTTGAACACTATATTGAGAAACTTTTTAATAAGTTGCTATATGTATATCCCTTATGATTATAATATTCAATTAAAGAAATAATGTTATGAGTTACTCTAAATTATGATATTCTATATTGTAGATATCCACTGTACTAGAAGTGTACAATGATGATAATTGAATCGATGATTCAAATGAGACATGTCGTGTTAGTGATTTTGTTCACTCTTACTAGTTGATTAATATGTCCTTTCTCACTCTTTCTTGTTACAGAGATAATTGAATCGTTGTTCACTTTATCTTGTGCTTCTCCTTTTCTAGCTTAAGACATTTTTCTTTGATATGTCATTTCTATCTCTTCTTGATCCTTCTTATCATCTGAATCTATTCTATGCCTGTCCTTCCTGGAGCTACTTTCTTTCCTTTTTCTGTTTCGGAGGAGCCTATTTCAGATGAGTCTGCCTTGAGACCAATTCCTTTCTTTTTTTATCTTCAGGCTTCTTTTCTTGTTGACTGTATCTTTCCAGGGATAGCTCTTGACTCAATAGGTTTCCAATGAGTTCATCATGACCATAGAATATTAGGTCATGAGCTTCCTCAATGGCTCTTTTCTTGTTGTTCCCATTCCTTGGTGAAACTTCGGAGAATCTTCTTCAATATCTCCTCTTCTGTGATTACCAGACTAGTATATCTGGTATTCATGCTGCTGATTGTCTCCTTTGGCTCCATCTTGAAATTTTCTCGTTTTTGCGGGAGGAGATCAATCTTGGCTTCTCGAACCATGTTGGTTCCTTCATAGGTTAGTCCAAGTTTCTGCCATATTTCCTGAGCCGTTTCATAGGCCGAGATTGTTAGATACGAGGTATGCCCTTAAGGCAATAAGGGCAATGTATCTTAATTATATATTGGCACGAATAATTTGTTTAATTAATAAAGGCATTTATTCTTTTTTTATGTCGATGTGTTCATATATATGGTGACTGCTTAAAATATATTCATTGATATCTTTATACAAAAGTCCTTGACACAAAGATAGCATGAAGTAAGAGATATTATAGTAGGTCTATGTTTGGTGAGACTTGCTTCATGTGCAATTATGATTATATCTAAACCATCCTTAGTCATAGTTTTATCAAGAAATGATATTGATGGAACAACAAGACTAGCATGTGGTCAACTCTCTTGGAAAGGATTCAAGCAATCAACCTCCTAAGACTGAAGGTGGTGCCTTAAGTTTCACACATGGATAGATCTGGAAGATATATTGGAGACCGCAGTAAGATAAACACTTGGTATATATATCAATGTGTTAATGTTTATCTTCATGCAGTAGCTTTGCGAATATCCTCATACTTGAGATATTAGTTACCTTGTGCGGTACTATCGCTATACTTTGGGTCATACCTATTCACTCATTAATTTAGGATGCCACGAGTGATTACAGGTATAGTGAGGGCAACACGTTGGTAAGCTATATAGTCTGAAAAAATCCATCGCTCTGGATATATTAACGTGTTGTACCTGGCTGCTTGTTGAAGTGATGATTACCTTAAACCTTTAATCAGAGTATGCGATTAATAAAAATAGTTTCTAGTCAAACACATTATGGTAAAAAGTAATATACTTCGGTAACATGTAAATAACTGGGATAGCTTGGAGCAACCTCGCTATTGGTGGGTTAACACTTTAACCGAACCCAATAAACCAAATGGTGCTAATATTGAAGAATGAAAGGAGTTCATCGCATTCGACAACTATTGCATTAACCAGGATAAAGTCATAAGCACAAATGACATTCTGAGTAATGGAGGATGATAGACCCTTGTTAGAGGCGTACTACAGCCTTTTAAGGTAATCGAGTTCTAATCATGGTCTAGAACCTAGAGCCAATAGTTCCTATAGAACATGGATTGGTTAAGCCTTAACAGCTCAATACTACTGGATCCTATAAGATCACACACATTGGACTTTCATCGGACTGAGTAAAGAATTAGTAGACTTGATCTATTATGAGAATATTAAATGTAGGATGGATAAACTATTACTTGGTTAGACCAGAGATTTTATTTATCGACCGGTAACTAATTTATTAGGGTCATAAAATAAAATATTTATTTGAATTGGAGAGAGCTAAAAAAAGGATATCCAAGCGAGGGTTAGACCTTACGCAAGTGGGCCCCACAAGCCCTAAAGGACTTGTGGGGTTTATGCTAAAAGGCCATGCGAGTACATGGTGCACTCGCAGGCTGAAAGCCGGGCAAGCCTTGCTTTCACGGGCCTGTGGCTTGGGTTGAGCAAGTGTTGTGCAAGCAGCGCTTGCACAGTCTACTAGGGCCATCTGCGAGCTGGGCTCTCAGGAGAGCCCGTGAGGCCCAACTTGCTGGATAAGGCAGGCTCGCGGAGCCTGCCTTATGCGGCAAGGACCCAACTTACGGATTAGGCCTGGTCAACTTGGGTAGCACGCGGATCCACTAGGATCTGAGTGTTTTCTCAAGGGCGGGATGGGAAATTCCAATCCCGCATCAAATTCGGGTAGCCCTTGCTCCCCTTATAAAAGGCTAGCTCCTCCTAATTGTTCAAACGCACCACTTTTTCCTATGAGCTCTAACTTGAGATTCTAATGTGTTTTCTCAAGTCAACTTAGAAGAATAAAATTAAGGAGTCCCTTTTGTTAATATTTTCAAGTGGGTTTTGGAGTGGTCTAGAAGCTACTCAAACCTCTGCGGTTCTTCCTCGTGGGAGGTTTCGGTTGGTGGGGTTCGCGTGGATACTCTTAGAGGCTATCCTACACTTAGAGGCTTGTGTAAGAAGGTTCTGCTAAAGCACGCTTCAACTGATAAGTCTTCTACTTCTCTTTAATTATTAAGAACTTTTCTTTAAAATTTTTTAGACTTAATAATTGTTATGCTTAGGTTGCTTCGCATGCTTAGTTTATTTTATGCTTAGAGTATAACTTAGAGTTATAACATGCTTAGTATAAATTATATTTATCCTAGGATATAATTTAGAATTATGGTACGCCTAGCCTATGCATGGTAACCTAAGTAGAGAATTATTTTAGTTAAGGGTTTAATTAATTTATAAGCAACTGATAGGAGTTCCTAGGGACAAGGGACAAAATTTTGAATTTCCTCCATGCATGTTATGCATTTTCAAAGTGACTGTCAGTTCCCAATAGAGATCCTATTAAATTTAGCTGAACTCAAAGCACAATGAAGCATGTTATTAACATTTGCATTTTCACGCAACTTCTTATAATCACTATCATCTCATTCATTAGATGGCTTTCTAGTTGTTATGCCATCAACCTCATAGGTTGGAATATATGGGCCATCCTTGATCCCCGTCCATGCTAGCATGCTCTGTGCCTGAATGAATATCTTCATCCGATTTTTCCAAAACGTGTAGTGTTCACAGGTGAAGAGTGGGGGACGGGTTATAGACATATCTTATGGGAGAAGTTGTGAGTTATTATTCTGATAACTCATTTTAATCTTGAGATCAGTTGGACCTTTAGCTCGAGATTGTTAAGTCTCTAGTTATGAGCACTTGCTTTGATACCACTTGTGGGTCCCTTAGTGATTAATAACAAGGGTTAGATGGGGTGAATGGCCCTTTTAAGGGAATTTTAGACTTTAAAAAAATCTAAGTGTAGCGTGCTTGTAATGAACCAAAGTAATTGGATCCAAATGATCGAAATATTAAATAAAATGCACTAAAATGAATGATTAAAGTAAAGGAGATCAAACACAGTCGTTTTATCTTGGTTCGGCCCCGCCTACGTCTACTCCCCGAAGTTTTTTCCTCCGATCTTAAATCCACTAGTGATGCTGATTTCTTTCATGGGCAGAAATCAAGCCTTTACAGTTTGTCTCTAGAGATTTCTTCTCCTTCGGATATAGGATATACCACCATAGCTAACACCTAGCTTGGCTAAGTCCTTTACAAGTTGTCTCTGTAGATTCACTCTCTTCCGGAGTTAGGATATACCACCACAACTAACACCTAGGTTGGCTAAGTGTTTTTCTCTCGGGGACATACCACTTAAACTCTTCCTAGTTTAAGCTAAGTCCCCAATATCAATACTTACCATAAGTATGAGATTTTACAACAATAATCTTAATAAAGATTGGTTTTTGAATTCTTCAAGTTCATAAATTTACTTGAGAATTCTTATAAACAGATTTTAAGGGTTTGGTTCATTGAGGTATTTAATCACTGATCGAAGAGCAAATTTCATAATGTGTTAGCTTTCTCAAATCAACCAACATCTTCTTAGCCTGCGAAACTTCCCTTTTATAAGCTTGAATCATAAATGTAGCTGTTGGGTAATCTTAAATCTTCATTGTTGATCATATAAGTGTTGGTGCAACAGGAGCCCTTGATATTTCCGTTAGACCCAATATATGTCTTGTTTGAATTTGTAGGGATTGGAGCAGAAAAGATGTCAGACATCATTTCTTTGGCTTTTGTGTTGTATAAAGTTTTTCTCTTTTTGGGGTCAACGCACCTTGCTATTGGTCTAGGTTAAAAAGGTAGTTGCCTTTTTCTCTCTCTTTGTCCATCCTTTTTCTCCTTTGCTGAATTTGTGCATGTGCAAGTTGTTGCTTTTACTTTATCCAAGGTGAAAAGGCAAGTTTGACTTTAGACCAATTTAGAGGGAAATTTGATATTTGAATATTTCCCTTTGTCTTGTGAACTGTGTCTTCCAGCTGACTTCTGGTTTTGGCTTTGCCGGAATCTCTTCTAGATGTAACCCCTTTTGGATGTTGTCTTCTTGGACTTAGGAGTTTGATTTTCTTCAGATACTTTATCCGGATACTGTCTCCTTGGACTTAGGACTTCGTTTTCTTCAAAACCTTATCCGGATGCTTTCTTCTTGGACTTGGGATTCTTTTGGATCATTGTTTTCCAACAAAACCCTACCAACCAAAACATCCCAATGAGGAAGAAACTCAAAGCAACGAGTAGTTGCTAAACCACTCCAAAACCCACCCAAAAATATAACCAGATGTGCCCGAATAAATTCAAGGCTCCCTAAAAATTTATTCTTCTATATTGGCTTGAGAAAACAAGTTAGAATCTCAAGTCAGAGGTCAAAGGAAGAACTAGTGCACTGTATAGAGGAAGGGGGGCAGCCTATATATAGGCAGAGAGGGGGGATCAAACTTGCTCCCCAAATAAAGTGGGATTTGTATTTTCACCCTAATCCAGTTGGGTCAACATACAGACCCCATAGGTCCGCTGGTTGACTGGTGTGCAGTGTATAGAACACACTGCGCCGTAGCCGTGCAAGGTAAACCATTGCGGGCTGGGCCTTACAGGACTTCCTAAGTGAGCCCAACTCGCGGGTGGCCTATGGGCCGCGCAAGCGCTGCCCATTGTAGAGCTTACAAGGCCTTCCGTAAGTAGGCCTTTGCGCGCGCTACTTAGGCAGTGCTCGCATGGCCCGCAATAAGTGCCAAATGGCACTCATGTGACATGTAGCAGTCGGACATTTATTAGTTCCCTTATTTTCAATATAATTTTATTTATAACCCTCATCTAATTAGTTACCGGTCAAAGTAAAATCTCTATTCCAACCAGATAATGGTCTAACCATTAATGTATATTCTCATAATATACATCGTCTATTAATTCTTTACTCAGTCCGATGAAGGTCCTATGTGTGTGACCTTATTGGATCCCATAGTATTGAGTTGTCAAGGCTTAACCAATCTTAGTTTTTTAAGAACTTATTGGCTTGAGGTTCTAGACCGTAATTAGAACTCGATGACCTTGAACGATTGTAGTATGCCTCTAACAAGGGTCTACCATACCATCCCCCATTACTTAGAACGTCATTTGTGCTTATGACTTAATCCTAGTGAATACAATAGTTAACCAATGTGATGAACTCCTTCCATTCTTTAATATTTATACCATCTGGATTACTGGGTTCGGTTAAAGTGTTAACCCACTAATAGCGAGGTTGCTCCAAGCTATCCCAGTTATTGACTAGTTACCGAAGTATATTGCTTTAACATGATGTGTTGACTAGAAACTATTTCTATCAATACATACTCTGATCATAGGTTTCAAGTAATCGTCACTTCAACAAGCGGCCAAGTACAACTCCTAAATATATCGGGAGCGATGGATTCTATCTGACTACTTAGCTTACCAACGTGCTGCCATCACTATACCCGTAATCACTTGTGGTATCCTACTATAAATGAATAGGAATGACCTAAAGTATAGTGACAGTACCACACAAGGCAACTAGTATCGCAAGTCTGAGGATATGTAAAGCTATTGTATTAAGATAAACACCAACACTACGATATATTTGCCAAGTGTTTATCTTACAACGGTCTCCAATATATCTTTCAAATATATCCATGTGTCAACTCAAGGCACCACCTACAGGCTAGAAGATTAACTACTTGGATATAATCCAAGAGAGTATGACAACACATGCTAGTCTATCCGCTTCATCAATGTTCTGTGTTGATGAAACCATGACTAGGGATAGTTTAGACATGATCATAATAGCACATGAAGCAGATCTCACTAAACATAGTCCTACTATGATCTGCACTCCATGCTATGATATGTCAAGGAATTTTGTACACAGATATCAATGAATATATTTTAACCAGTCACAATATATATAAACACATTAATATAAATAAAAGTTGAATGGCTTTATTGAATAATAAATAGGTTCGTACAAATATATAATCAGGACATATCGCCCTAATTACCTTAAGGGCATACATCATATCTAACAATATATCTAATATATATTTGTTTTAAGTTTAATATAAGTTTTTTATAAGTCTAATAGAAATCTTTTTGTATTGCAATGCTCATTTTATATACAAGTCTAATGTAAGTCTGCTATAAGCTTTTGTATTTGCAATGTTCAACTATTTATATATCTATTATACATTTAATGTATGTTGTAATAAGTCTAATATAAAGTCTATTATTATAGATATATAATAAGTATTTAACATGTAAAAAAAATTTAAAAATATATATCATATTGGATGACGTTTCAAAGATAAAAATGAGACGAACAACAACCTCTAAAGTTGCATTTAAGAAAGATGAATAGTTTGAGAGATAAATACAACATAAGCAAAAAAAAACTACTAAATCGCATCATAAAAAGGTAAAAACGAAAACTTAAAAAGGATTAAAAAGCAATGATTTCCCTATTTGGTTGTTTTGATATTTGTTTCGCACATATGAGTCAAGTACGACAAGTTTCCTATTTTTAATTGCCTTACAGTTTTCTAATTTTTTGTTTTGTTTTGTTTCTCTTTTCTTGTATTTTTCTTTTTTTTGTAAATTTTTTTATTTTTCTTTAATAATATGTCATTATGGCGTATTCGGCGTCAGCTTCATTCATAATAAAGTATATTAAAAATTGAATGAAAACTTCAAACGGATAACAACATAGTTTATTCTATTTAAATTTGTTATTAAGTTCAACATGCATTTAAAACGAAGACATAAAATAAACATGTATTATGCTGGTAACTTAATTGATCAAAGTCGATTGATCACATGCATTATCTCGTCGAATTTCACAAACACCTGGGTCAATCTTTGATCATGGAAACAACGACACTGTGAAACCCTCCGGTTCCATTCTTCAAACTATCAGCAACTTTCAATGGTAATTTAGAAAATAAAGTATGAACAATGGGATCTCCAAAGTGAGTTGCTAGCACGGGTTCAACAACTGCTCTCATGTTATTCACAACATATTTCACCATCTCGGATTCATCGAACTCGAGACTTTTGTCACCATTGTCGATTTTTCCATCCCAACTTAATTCAAATTCTTCTAGTCTTTTCATTCTAAATGAACATTCCCCTTCAATCACATTTCTCACTTCTTCTAAACTTGGACTATACAACGGAATGTTGTAAGTGTCCAGTTTTGATTCTTCAATCATTCCCTGCTCCAAGTTTATCAACATTTATATAATATTAGTTTAATTATGTGTTTAAAAAAATACATATATCAAAGAAAGAAAAGAACAAGTAATAACCTCGTCAACCATCTGTTTGAGAGTATCTCCCGTTATTTGATAAATTTCACTGTAAGGTATTTGATCAGTTTTAGCCATGAATGTAATCACCATTTGACCTCCATACACCATCTCCTCCGACCTTGATCTCAAAAAAATCGTAAATTCCTTTTCGAATTGATCCTTATATGCTTTACATATGCTTTACATACGCTTTCTGGGCTGGATTTCGCAATGCACATATTATTGGATTATAAACTTGATCTATATCAATGGAAACCCAAAATCTAAATCCAATCAATTGGAGTTCAAGCCCACAAATCCAAAATATAGTAAATTTATTTAGGTATTTTAAGTATGTAGATTTTTGTGTGTGATAACTAAATTGGAGGCTATTAACTACAACTAATTTGGAGGCCATTAAATTAACTAAATAAGTTGGCTATTAATTGTATTAGTTGGAGGTGGTGGTGAGTAATTGAGTTAGTTGAGAGTTGTATAATTCACCTATAAATAGGTGAGTTGTTTAGTTATTTTTCATCAACAAAAAAATAAGAACTTCTTTAGAGAGAAAAGAAGTAAAGAGTGAGTTGTAGTTTTGTATTTTGAGTGAGAGTGTTCTTGAAATATCTTTGAGTTTAATAAAAGTTGTTCATTTGAGTGTTTTAATTCCAACAAAGTGGTACCAGAGCTAGGTTGAGAGCTCGAGTCCTCCTCCCGAAAAGATTTTTTTTCCGAGTGCGGAAAAATCGAGTTGAAACTGCCCAGGAGTTGCAGTAGCTAAAAAGCCCAGAAAGTGTCACAGTAGACTGCCAAAAGCGTTGCAATACGTCCAGTG
Source organism: Euphorbia pulcherrima (assembly GCA_947683365.1). Taxonomy (NCBI): domain Eukaryota; kingdom Viridiplantae; phylum Streptophyta; class Magnoliopsida; order Malpighiales; family Euphorbiaceae; genus Euphorbia; species Euphorbia pulcherrima. The sequence continues at coordinate 76,397,702 of CANTUS010000001.1, read as the reverse complement.
TGTTGCAAAAGATTCCAGAAAGTGTCGCAACAGCCCCTGTACGTCTAGAAAAGCTATTTGAGTGAGATGGCGAATAGCGTGGCATCGTTTCAAGTTCCAACACTCAACAACCACAACTATGACAATTGAAGTATCAAGATGAAGGCTCTTCTTGGAGCGCATGATGTCTAGGATATTATAGAGAAAGGTTTCAAGGAGCCCGAAAATGAAGCCTCTCTCACGGCAGATCAAGCTACAACTTTGAAAGATTCCCTAAAGAGAGACAAGAAAGCTCTCTTCCTCATCTATCAAGCATTAGATAACGACGGTTTTGAAAAGATTTCAAGTGCAACTTCCTCTAAGCAAGCATGGGAGAAGCTACAAACCTCTTATAGAGGAGTCAAAAAGGTGAAGAAGGTTTGTCTCCAAACACTAAGAGGTGAGTTTGAATCCTTGTACATAAAACCATCCGAGTCTATCTCTGAATACTTTTCTAGAGTAGCAGCCGTTTCTAATCAATTGAAAAGAAAAGGTGAGAAGTTAGAAGATGTAAGAATAATAGAGAAGATACTCCGCTCGTTGGATCCCAAATTTGAGCACATCGTGGTGACGATTGAAGAAACCAAAGACTTAGAGGAAATGGCAATCGAGGAACTCCAAGGATCACTACAAGCCTATGAAGAAAAGCATAAGAAGAAATAAGGTATCTCTGAGCAACTCCTCAAGCTACAACTCAAGGATACGAGTGAAGGTCAAAGCAATGGTAGAAACAACCATGGAAGGGGCAAAGGCAGAGGACGAGGCCGCGGACGAGGTGGTAGCCTTGGTCGTGGATGAAGTTAGAATTACAACAACAATTACAGCAATAACTATGAGAAAGGAGAAAGTTCCACACTAGGTCGCAGAAGGGGCAATTTGAACGCGGGGTATGACAAATCTCAAATCCGGTGCTATAATTGTCAAAAGTTTGGGCATTATGCTTCAGAATGTAGAACTCCTAACAATCAAGTCGAGGAGAAGGCGAATTTTATGGAGGAGAAGATCGAGGAAAAATAAATGCTATTACTAGTGTATAACAACAATAATGATCATCAAAACAACACATGGTATCTTGACATCGGTGCAAGCAATCACATGTGTGGCAAAAGAAGTTTATTTGTGGAACTCACTGAAGAAGTAAGTGGCGACGTCTCTTTTGGAGATGACAGCAAAATATCGGTGAAAGGAAAAGGTAACATTCTTTTTCGGGCAAAAGATGGTAGCCACTAGTTAATCTCAAATGTCTACTGTGTGTCTAATATGAAATGCAACATTCTGACTCTGGGCCAGCTCTTAGAAAAAGGCTATAATATTCACATGAAAAATTGTAGTCTTTTCATAAGAGATGGCAAAGGAGATCTAATTGCCAAAGTGCAAATGTCAAAGAATAGAATGTTTCCTTTGAACATTCAGAATGATGTTGCAAAGTGTTTGAAGGTGTGTTATAAAGAATCATCATGGATACGGCATCTTCGATTTAGTCATCTCAACTTCAGAGGATTGGAGCTACTATCAAAGAAAGGAATGGTCAAGGGCTTACCATGTATCAACAATCCTGATCAATTGTGCAAAGTATGTTTATAAGGGAAGCAATTCAGGAGAAGCTTTCCAAAGGAGTCAGATTCTAGAGCCAAGAAGCCGCTTAAGCTCATCCACACAGACATGTGCGGTCCTTTTAAGCTAAGTACTTTTAGTAATAAAAATTACTTCCTCCTCTTCATTGATGATTTTTTAAGAAAAACATGGGTGTACTTCTTACAATAAAAATCAGAAGTCTTTGAAGTATTCAAGAAGTTCAAAGTAGCTGTCGAAAAGGAGAGTGGTCATAAAATCAAAGCCATGAGATCAAATCGAGGAGGAGAATCCACGTCCAAGGCATTCAACGAGTTCTGTCAAGCACATGGAATCCGTCGCCCCCTAACAGTCCCTAGATCCCCCCAACAAAATGGTCCCTAGATCCCCCCAACAAAATGGTGTGGCAGAAAGGAAGAACAGAACACTCCTTGACATGGCACGAAGTATGCTCAAAAGCAAGAAACTACCCAATGAGTTTTAGGCAGAAGCAGTGGCATGTGCAGTCTACCTGTCAAATCGTTCTCCTACAAGAAGTGTATGGGGAAAGACACCACAAGAGGCATGGAGTGGAAGAAAGCCTAGAATCTCCCACATGCGAGTCTTTGGCAGCATAGCTCATGTTCATGTACCGGATGAGAATCAGACCAAATTCGATGATAAAAGCAAGAGTTTCATTTTCGTCGGTTATGACTCAAGCTCAAAAGACTACAAGCTATACAATCCAACTAATAAGAAGGTTGTGATAAGCCGAGATGTGATATTTGATATAGAAGGAGAATGGAATTTTAATTCTCAGACAGATGACTTCAACTTTTTCTAGTTCGATGAAGATGATCAGACAACAGTTGAGCAACAAAGAGAACTTCAACAAGGTTGCACCACTCCACCAACTTCTCCAACTCATAGAGATATGTCATCCTCATCATCCTCTCCATCTTCAAGTAAGAGTGATGATGAAAGAATTGTGCATCGTACAAGAAGCCTTCGAGAACTCTATGAGGTGACCGAACAATTAGACAATCTTACATTATTTTGTCTATTTATTGATTGTGAGCCAGTGACATTTCAAGAAGCTGCACAAGAGAAACAATGGACGAAGAAATCAAGGCTATTAAGAAGAATGGCACATAGGAACTCACTTCACTTTCCAAAGGACATAAGGCAATAGGTGTCAAATGGGTGTACAAAATAAAGCAAAATACTAAGGGAGAGATCGAAAGACATAAGGCGAGGCTTGTTGCAAAAGGCTACTGTCAAAAGGCTGAATTCGATTACGATGAGGTGTTCGGTCCAGTTGCTCGATTAGAAACTGTTAGACTAATCATATCTTTGGCGGCTCAAAATAAGTGGAGGATTCATCAAATGGATGTAAAATCAGCCTTCCTAAATTGAGTTCTTGGAGAGGAAGTCTATAGTCAACAATCACCAGGCTACGAAGCAAAAGGCCATGAAGGCAAGGTGTTGAAGTTGAAGAAGGCTCTTTATGGGCTAAAACAAGTACCAAGGGCATGGAATAGTAGAATAGATAAGTACTTCTGAGAAAATGGCTTCAATAAATGTCCCTATGAGCACGCTTTGTACATCAAGATCAAAGACGGAGATATTTTGATTGTGTGCCTCTACATGGATGACTTGATCTTCACCGAAAGCAATCAAAGAATGTTCGATGAATTCAAAAAAGTGTGATAAAGGAGTTCGAGATGACAAACATGGGGCTCATGACGTATTACCTCGGCATAGAAGTAAAGCAAGAAACAGATGGAATTTTAATTTCACAAGAAAGCTATGCGAAGGAGATCTTGAAAAAGTTTAAGATGGATAACTGCAAGCTGATAAGCACACCAGTGGAGTATGGGATCAAGATGTCCAAACATGAAGAAGGGGAAAGTGTAGATCCAACATTTTTCAAAAGTTTGGTTGGAAGTCTACGCTATCTTACATGCACGAGGCCAGATTTCCTTCATGCAGTCGGATTAGTAAGCCGCTGTATGGAGTCACCAACAACCACCCATTTAAAAGCCGCTAAGAGAATTCCTCGCTATTTGAAAGGTACAACTAAATTTAGCTTATTTCATTCAGTATCTAATGATTACAAGCTTGTTGGATATAGTGATAGCGATTGGGGTAGAGATTTAGATAACCGAAGAAGCACTAGTGGATTCATGTTTTTCATGGGAGATACTGCTTTCACATGGATGTCAAAGAAATAACCAATTATAACTTTGTCTACATGTGAAGCAGAATATATTGCAGCAATCTCGTGCATCTGTCATGCAATTTGGCTTAGAAATTTATCGAAGGAGATTGGGTTAATGCAAGAGGAGCTGGCTGAGAATTGTGTTGACAATAAGTTAGCCATTGCCTTAGCAAAGAATCCTGTATTCCATGAGCGGAGCAAACACATCGACATCCGCTACCATTACATAATAGAGTGTGTTTAAAGAAAGGAAGTACAAGTTGAATACGTGAAGACACAAGATCAAATTGCGGATATCTTCACTAAGCCGCTCACAAGCGAAAACTACATCAGATTGAGAAGCTCACTCGAAATGACAAGATCAAGTTTAAGGGGGGGGGGGTGTTGGATTATAAACTTGATCCATATCAATGGAAGCCTAAAATCCAAATCCAATAAATTGGAGTCCAAGCCCACAAATCCAAAATGCAGTAAATTTATTTAGGTATTTTAAGTATGTAGATTTTTGTGTGTGATAACCAAATTGGAGGCTATTAACTACAACCAATTTGGAGGCCATTAAATTAACTAAATAAGTTGGCTATTAATCGTATTAGTTGGAGGTGGTGGTGAGTAATTGAGTTAGTTGAGAGTTGTATAATTCACCTATATAAATAGGTGAGTTGTTTAGTTATTTTTCATCAACAAAAAAATAAGAACTTCTATAGAGAGAAAAGAAGTAAAGAGTCAGTTGTAGTTTTGTATTTTGAGTGAGAGTGTTCTTGAAATATCTTTGAGTTTAATAAAAGTTGTTCATTTAAGTGTTTTAATTCCAACACATATTTCCTTTGTTCAATGGAATCCCAGATTCACTTAAGAGCCCTTTCGGAACCTTTTTTTCACATTAATTCATATTATCCCTGAAAAAGGTTAATGGAATAAATTAATGAAGCTAAAGGAACCTGAGAACACCAATGGAGACTGTAAGAAGAGAAAATAAAGGGAAGAGACTTAGGAGGAAACAGCATTCCATAGAAACTCCCTGGCATTGCAGCTATGAAGCAATGTTCCAACTTATTATTGTCCTTTTCTTTCTTAAATGTCTGCCGAAAATTGGAAATAAGTGACCGGAAAACGGTGTTAAAATCATTCCCTGGAAGATCAATAAGGAAAAACTGAAGCATGGGCGGCTTCTTGTTGATTGCAGCAAATGTAGAATAGATAGTTTGAATGATTTGCCAAAGAGGAAGGAGTGTGTTGGGTCCATAGAACAGCCCATATCTGCCATATTTGACACTCATCACCTAAGAATTTGGCGCATACTTGTGCAATGCTTTGTTCTAGTACTGGCTTTATTCGCAAGATCACTGCTGCATAAATTAAGTAGTTAAAAAAGAAAAGAAAGAAATTACATTTATTCAGCAAGCAAATTTATTATGAAATGGTTGAAACATAGAGATATATATGAGGTGAAACCTGCCACATTGAGTTACTGTAGTAGCTGCTTTGTCCTTCTCCTTCATTCATGTGAAGAATTTGTGGAACTTTCATGGCTATGTTGGGTGTTTAAGTTTCTATTGTTGAAGATTAAACTTAATTTAGAAAAATTATAGTAAGAAGTGAAGACGAAATTGACGTGTATAATAGACCTCGCAAAACTTGTGGGTTTATTGAGTGCTGAAATTATTGACATGTGAACATGTCTAGATGTGGGGAAGCATGGTGAAACGGGACTACAAAATTGAAGTCTCGTGGTGGTGGATTAATCAAAGACTGTCTTATGCTTAAGCCATATATTTGAAGACAGGAAATCCAATTGGATAGATATGAAAAACTGATGCAGAATGAAGAAATAAAATGGAAGAGTATGAAGCTTTGTTTCGGGTCATATGTACTCTTTGCTAGATGCTTCGGTTTAGAAAATTCATGAGTGTTTTTTGGGTGGAAACATGCCATTGAGAAGAAAACATGGTTATACATTGAGTCCAATGCTCTTTTGGTCGAATTCATACTCCAAGGGCTTGAAAATCGGAATTTTTCAATAATTCTGAAAACTAATATTTGTTTGGGTAAACTTCAAAAAAGTACCTTGTGGTTTTGCTCATTTGCAAAGCGGGGTCTGAGAAATTTTTTTGCAAAGTGGGGTCTGTGGTTTCAAAAATTTGACAAAAAGAGGATTCTCAATATTATATTATGTCATGACAAAGGGTAATCTTGTTTGTTTTTATCAGAAATTTTGTGTACTAGTTAATAAAAATGCAATATACATTAGTGATAATTTTAAAATTTTTTTAATAGTGTAAATATATTTTTTTAATTAAAATATGATGATTAAAAAATCATAAAAATGGAAAAAATTTCCGAAACTTACTTAAATTGCGATATATAATGAAATTATAAGGTTAAATTATTTGAATTGATTAAAATATTTTATGTAACATCATTGTTCTGAGCATAAAAATATTTTTATCCTCTCTTTGCTTTTTTTTAAACCACGGACTCCATTTTACAAAAATAAAAATTCTCAGGCCCTATTATAAACGAGTGAAACTATAAAATATTTTTTTTAAGTTTACCCTGTATTTTATTAAAATGCTTCCTGTGATTGGGTGAAGTGGGGCAGCGGACTAGAGGGCTTACTTAATACAATCTTTGTATACTAGTTTGTTTGAGACCCAAGGCACTCACGTTGACCATGTTTTGTCACTTATAGAACTGCGTGTCTCTTCAGAACTGGCTGCTGATTTGGATCAGCCTTTTGTTGTAAAGGAGGTTAATACTACTTTGTTCCAAATGCAACCGGACAAAGCACCAGCACCGAATGATTTAAACTCGGGTTTCTATCTGCATTATTGGGAGATTGTAGGCACAGAGGTATCTTCTTTCTGTATGAATTGTTTGAATAATAAAGTTATCCCTTGTGGCCTGAATTGCACAAATATTGTATTGATCCCAAAGAAAAAAGTTCCTTGTGTGGTTTCTGACCTTAGACCCATTTCTTTATGTAACATCCTATTCAAAATTATTTCAAAAATGCTAGCTAATAGAATTCAGCCATCGATGAATTTTATTATTTCAGAGGCTCAAAGTGCTTTTATTCCTAGGCATTTAATAACAGATAATATTCTGATTGGTTTTGAGCTTGGGCATTATATTAATCGAAAGTGTTTGGGTCGTTCGGGTATATGCTATTTGAAGATTGATATGTCGAAAGCCTATGATAGAGTTGAATGGAACTTTATTCATGCAATGCTTTTGAAATTGGGTTTTCCCCTCAACTTGACCGATTTGATAATGATGTCTGTTAAAACGTTACTTACATTATTACCCATAGGAATGGCGTGTTCCAAAGATTTATCCCTCAGTGAGAACTTCATCATGGAGATCCTATTTCTCCTTATCCGTTTATTATTTGTGCTAAAGGATTATCTGCTTTGATCCAAGACCGTATTGCTAGGGGTTCACTGCATGGTTGTAAAGTAACACCCTCGGCCCCAATTATTTCTCACTTCTCTTTGCAGATGATAGCTTGTTTTTCTTTAAGGCTATAGTGGAAGAGGCGCATAATTTGAAGAACATATTTTGTCTATGTGAGATGGCCACGGGACAACAGATTAATTATAATAAGTTCTCTATTATTTTTAGTCCGAATGTTACTACTACAGATGGGTTACTCATTACTAGTTATTTGTGTGTTGAGGAAGTGGAAGGACATGGCCTGTACTAAGGTTTACCATCTCTCATTGGTAGATCTAAGAAGAGTGCTTTTGATTATATTATTGAAAGGGCTAGCAAGAAGGTACAAGGGTGGAGGAGGAAACAACTATCTCAAGGGGGGAAGGAGGTACTATTGAAATCGGTTGCTCAAGCTTTGCCGAACTAAGCGATGCAGGTTTTCATGTTACCATCCTATACTATCGCAAAGTTGGAAAAACTTTTTTTCAAATTTTGATGGGGTACATCTATTCACTGGATAAGATGGGAGAGGCTTTGTTTAGCATAGGAGAAATGTGGCCTTAACTTTCAAAATATTTGTGAATTCAATAAACCTAGCTAGCCAAGCAAGCTTGGAGGCTTATATCCTAACCGATCTTACTAGTCATTCGTGTCTAGATGCACAGGTACTATCCATATTGTTTGTTTTTTTTATGCTCCATATAAATCGAACGCTAGTATGACATGGCATAGCGTTAGTTCCACGAGACCGATTGTGAGTTATGGGATGGCATGGCGAGTGGGGGATGGCACAAAAATAAATTTATGGTCGGATAATTGGCTACCATCGAAAACAACACCTAGACTCCGATCTGAGGTCATTCCGAGTTTGAAAACGCATCGGTGAGCTGCTTAATCAATCAAAATATTAGATCTTGGGATGAAAATGTCTTACCATCCCTATTATCTAGTGATGATCAGGTCTTAGTTCAACGAATTCAGTTGCCATGGCAGGTATAACCCGACGGTGTCTATTAGAGATTAGAGAACTCTGGCGTTATTATGCATTGATTGAGCAGTCCCCGACTATCAATTTAGCATCCAATTTTACGTCCCCTGCATGGTGCTCTATTTGGAATCTAAAAGTCCCACCCCGAGATCAATTATTTCTTTGGAAAGTTGCAACAAAGTCCCTTCCCACATTAAGTAGACTTCGACAGAGGTACGTTGAGGTTGATTTATTATGCCCTCTTTGTGGTGATTAATTGGAAAATGATTTTCATGCACTTATTAGTTGCTCGTATTCATATTATATTTGGGATGAATTATTTGGGGAGGGATGGCCTAGTAATATTTTCACGGTGAATGATTGGTGGACTTGGCTTCTTGGTAAGAGTAAGGATTTGGTGGTTAAAGCCTCTTGTGTCTTATGGGCATTTTGGGCTAGGAGAAATCATTTTGTATGGAATAACAAATTCCGGGTTACCTCTCAAGTTCTCTGCCACGGGCTAGGATTTCTTGAGGAGTGGAGCTCGGCCAATAGGATTCCAACTCAACCAAATGACGCTGGTAACCTCCATGGTTGGCGTCGGCCTCCTTTGGGGTGGAGCAAGTGCAACTTTGATGCTAATGTGCTTAACTTGGGCAACAGTGCAGGTCATGGTTGTGTGATCCGTGATGCATCAGGTAGATTTCTTGCTGCCAGATCGGTCTTACTAGAAGGGGGAGGTGATCCATTGTTAACTGAGGCCATAAGCTGCAGGGAAGCTTTGAGCTGGCTTAAAGACAATAGCTTTGAAAACATTTTTCTAGAGCCGGACGCACTTAACATAGTTAGTGCGTTGAATAATAACTTCATCTATGATTCACCTGTGGGCCTGATTTTCTCGGATTGCAAACATTTTATTAGTTTATTTTCTGCAATTTGCAATGTTTTTGTTAATAGGTCTGTGAACCAGGCTTTGCATTTGTTAGCTAGAGAAGCTGGTTCTTCGACAAGTAGGGGGATGTGGTTTCAATCTTGTCCACATCTGATTAGAGCTGTAATTGCTTTTGATTAATGATATCGACCTATTCTTCAGTTAAAAAAAAGATTTTATGATGCATCGTGTTGGTGATCCTACAGCCCCTTATGTCATACTAGCATTGATTAACGAGAGTCGAGGGTTGATTGCTGTTGGTAAAGACTCATTCACGGCAACAACATTACAATCAAGTACAACATCCGTCGGTAATTTTTCATTTGCCTTTGCTTACCCAAATTTGTCAAAAAAAATACAGTAAAATCTTGATAAAGTAATATTTATAAAATAATATTTTGTTAAATAAAAATATTTTTTCTAGTCCCGAGTTGGGCCGATTATATTAAAGTAACATTCGTGTTAAATGCATTAGATAATAATTAAAATAAAGTATTAAAGACCCAAAAAAATATGTAAAGTAATAGTTACTAGAATAAATTAAGAATCTATATATATTTCTAGACCAATAATACAAGACCAATAACTGTTTGTTTTTAAAATATGATCTATACTCGATTGTTTTTTCTTCCCACAAAAATCGCAAGTAATCTCATCCTTAATTTTTGAATAGCGAACATAATTTCTGAAATATTTTTTTCATCTTGTACTAAATAGTTTGAAAATATAGTTATTGCTTGAAATGCCTCATTTGACAACATATGTGAAACAAAGTTACTATCATCTTGTTCAAGATAATTCTGTTGGAAAACAATGATCCAGAATCTCAATTAAATTAAAATATCCGGATCAAGTTTGAAAGAAACAAAAACTTAAACAAGGTATCTCCTAAATCCAAATGGAAGCATCCGGTCAAGATCTAGCTACAAGGACATCCATTGAAGACTACAAGTACCTAAGCATATACTGGAATCATTAGGTTAAAGTTTGGAAAGGAAACAAACTTTAAACCTTCAAGACTAGCATTAGGAAGAACTGATTGCACTAGCTTCGAAAGAAGATAGATCCAGATATATTAAGTCTGAAGCCATCCGAAAGACTTAATATTTCAGACCAATGGAATAATTCAAAATTCCATTCCCTCCATTCTTTTGGTCTCCAAGTCAAAATGATAGCTACCACTTTTCAAAAAAAATGAGAAAGGACTGACACCAAATAGAGAAAAAGGTAACAAACTTTTTCACCTAGACCAATAAGAAGGCGTGTGGAGCTCACACTAAAAAGCTAATGGTGTAAAAGTTGGTGTACCACTAAAATCCAAAGAAAACAGTCACTGACAACTTTTCAGCCTCAATCCCAAAGATTCAAACAGGTCAAATTTCTATCTAACGGATTGATCAACGGCTTTAGAAGCTCCATATTTTATCTTATCAATGGTGAAGATTAATTACAGCTTACCAACCCACAATGGCTATATTTATGATAGAAGCTAATAAAAGGGAAGCTTCACAGGTTGAGAAGGTGTGGGTTGAATTCACAAAAGCATATACAGGGGAACTTTCTAGAAAGCAATCAGATTTAGAAATCCCACTAAGAACCAAGTCATTCAAAATCAGTTTGTAAGGAATCCTAAGTGAGCTATAAACTTAAGGAAGCCCAAAACCAAAACCTTTGATAGAAACCAAAGTGTAAAAAGATCTAATACTTGGGTGAGTAGTGAGATTGGGATAAAGCTTGAAGTAGGTACTTTAAGTGAGATCTCCTTGTACGACTCAACTTAGATTTGGGTAGACATTTAAGTGGTATATCCTGCTAAAGACAAAAGGACTTAGCTAGGAGTTAGTACTTCTAATGGTATACCCTACATCCGGAAGGGGGTACCAACCGACGATAAACTGTAAGGCTTGAATTCTACCAGTTGGAAAGAAATCACACTATTAGAAAAGCTCAAAGGAAGGAACCTTTGGGGAATGGATGTAGGCGGGGCCGAACCAATATAAATCATCATGTTTGATTTTCTCTAACTCTTTATTTTATTTTAATTATATTTTACATTTGCATCATTCGGATCCATAACATCCAAAACACACCAAACACGCTACTCAAGACTTTTTAAAGTCTGTCAATTCCGTAAAAAAGGGTCATTCACCCCTCCTCTAACCTTATATAGACCCTCATAGGGACCAACACACTCTTATCATCATTATTAATTATAGATTGAATGATCTCTTCCTATGTAAGTGATTTCATAATTGTATCATTCTCGTTAGGGTAATTCAAAAGATGTTCAACATCCATCACATTTTTGTAGGCTAAACTGGAGATGACATCATTTAATTCTATGATACCTTCCTCTAATTCACAAACTTGCATTTTTTTCTTTCTTATGGAACATACTACAAATATTCTCTAAAATAATAAATATTTATTTATCGATAAATGAATATTTTGCGTATTTATCAATAAATTAATAATCTCGATAAATGAATATTTTTCCCGATCCCAAGTATATGCATTTATAGAGATTTTACTTGTAGCTTGACTCCAAGTTATGCAGCAACACTCATTAATAATAACAAAACAACTTGATCATTTTACATAAACTACTTAGTTATTCATTATTTCAATTTTTTTAAAGAATTATGAATTTGGAAGAGGTTAGGTATTGAACCGGTTAGAACCCAGTATGAAAAATAAAATAAATATTAGTAGTTTTTTTCTTCAATAAGAACAAGATTACAATGGAATTAACTAATATATAAAAGTGACAAAAGAACAAATAATTGAAATACTTTCAAACCTTTAGCCGTAATAAAGTTATTATAAAGGCCTGAATTTTCAGTTTCCTCAAGGCAATTATTCTTTTGCTATCGGAGAATTTATCTCCTAGGATACAACCGCAGTCGAAGGCAAACTCAAACCGTGTGCAGAGCAAATTACAAGAACCTATCACTAAGTAGCCTTCTCTTGAAAAGAAATGAAAACTTTGAAGAATATTTTTTAGTATGAAAACCAAACAATAAACCACAAAGTAAACAAGTAAACAAGAATTAGCTAGAACTTTTTAAGAGTTGAAAAATGAAGAAAGTGCGTGAGTAGAAGGCATACAAGAGTATGGTATTTATAGGGTATATGGCATTAACATGGCTTAATGAGGTTTAAAAGACAATAACTTTTGTAACCACAAATTTATGGCGAATGTTATAAAAATATTATTGATTAAGGGATTTATCACCCATTAATCCCTAGTAAAAATTTGGTGAAAAAAATATGATGAGACAATATTTTTTTAGTACCGAATCACCGATTTAGAACGTCTAAATTTGACAGATGTTCAAACTTTAAACTATAATTTCTCATTCATTGTTGATCTCTTTTAGGCATATAATATATCGCTGGAAAGCTCTCGAAGCGTAGAATACAATGACATATTTCATGTTATTCAAATCATAGCTTTTCCATATTGTAATTTAGCCTAAAGTTGATAATGCACATCATTATCTTATATGCCATATTTCCAACAATCCCCCACATGAATGAAAATTGGAAAAGAAAACGAAATAGACACTTTCAGAAATCAAAGGATGAAAATGCTCTTTGGCTAATATTTGCATAGGATAGGTAGGCTACAACCTTTGAACCTTTCCTTGTGAAAGTATATTTACTTTACTGGCTGAGTAGTAGACGCGATGTCCTTGAACTATTCTGCCGTTTGTGTAAACAATGATATACCCCACACAAATATCAACACATCACGGTTTTTTGGTTCTCATGGTTATGTTCGTTATGGACATGAACATCCCCTGGTTCAGCAAGATTTTTAGATTACTATACCTCAATACTATCCTTTGAAGCAACCCCACTTCACTCTCACATAGGTGATATCTTTTGCTCAACCATTAACGTACAAAGGATCATTAAAAGCATAGCTTAACCTTAACCCATTATTGCCACTGTTTACATCACAGGAATGGACACAAGGTTACCCATACAAGGTCTATGCAATTAGGTTGTCCCATTGAACCAAGATCTAGGGATCTCTAGTCAAACATGGTTGGGTTTTCCTTTAGATAGCGCCTTAAATATTCATGGCCTTTAGCCCCATTCCTTAAGATTTATTTTTAGCTTGATCTCAATTTAGCCCCTTGGTTAGCGGATCTGCAGTGTTATCCTTTGATCCTACAAAATCAATAGAGATAACTGACGTTAAGATCAGTTGTCTAATGGTATTATGTCGACGATGCATATGACTCAACTTACCATTATACATAACATTTTGTGCTCTTTTAATCGCTGCTTGATCATCAAAATGTACAGAAATTACGGGCACAGGCCTAGGCCATTCTACAATATCCTCTAAGAAGTTACGTAGCCCTTTAACTTCTTCTCCCATTTTATTCAAGGCTACAAACTCAGCTTCCATTATGGAACGAGTTATAATCATTTGCCTTGAGGATTTCTAAGACACTGCTCTTCCTCCTAGAGTGAACACATATCCACTTGTACCTTTAGAATTCTTGATGTCAGCTATCCAACTAGCATTAGAATATGCTTCTAGTATAGCAAGTTCTCTTGTATAATGCAGTCCATAATTACGAGTATATCGCAAATAGCTTAGTATTCTTATGATCGCGTTCTAATGGCTTTTACCTAGATTACTATAAATCTACTTAAACTACTTACAATATAAGCAATATCAGGCCTTGTAGAACTTTAAAGATACATCAAATTGCCTATAACCCTTGCATATTCCACTTGGACTACGCATTCACCTTTATTTTTTAGACAAATGTAGACTAATGTCTAACGGTGTTTCGGCTATACCAATATCACCTTTGTTAAACTTGTCAAGTATCTTTTCCACATAGTGTGACTGCGTCAATACGAGACCGTTAAGTGAACGTTGAACTTTGATGGCTAAAATTACATCAGTTAGTCATATCCTTCATTTGTAGTTTTGACATATTTACATTTGTCACACTCATTTACACGATAGCCAATTGCCATCATGGTATCATCAAATTTCTTATGCCATTGTGTTAGTGCTTGCTTTAAACCATACAAAGACTTCATCGGATTGCATACTTTTCTTTCTTGACCTAAAGTTACATAACCCTCGGGTTGTTCCATGTAAATTTCTTCTTCAAGATCTTTGTTTAGAAAAGCAGCTTTCACATCCATTTGATGTACTTCAAGATTCCGCAAAGCGGCAATTGCAAGTATCATCCTAATGGATGTTATTCTGACACTGGAGAATACGTATCAAAGTATTGAAGGCTTTCTTTTTGTCTATAACCTCTTATGACTAAACGAGCCTTGTACTTGTCAATTGTTCTATCAGCTTTTAGCTTACGTTTGAAAATCCATTTAGAACTTAGTGGCTTATTTTCGGGAGGAAGGTCCACTAATTCCCAAATATGATTTTGCAAGATGGAATCAATTTCACTCCTTATAGCTTCTTTCCATAAAGGACTTTCAATTGAGCTTATAGCTTCTTTATATGTTTGAGGTTCTGTTTTAACCATATACATTAAGAAATCCAAGCCAAATGATTTTTCAATCCTTGTCCTTTTACTTCTTCTAGGCTCCACCTCGTGATCTAATTTATTCTCTTCTTGAGAATTTTGAACATCTTCTTCAATCATTGATTGAAGGTTGTCATTTTTATCAAAAACTTGTTGATTAACTTGATCGTCACTTTCAATAAGTTCACGAGATCTTTTAGTTCCCGACCCTTCACTTTTTTCTTTACATGGAAACACATCCTCAAAAAATGAAGCGTGCTTTGACTCTATCAAAGTGTTCTTGTGTACATCTAGGTTTTTAGATTCATGCACAAGAATTTGATTTGCATTGCTATTACTTGCATAGCCAATGAAAATACAATCCACTGTTTTTAGACCTATTTCATACGTTTAGGTAATGGAGAATTACCTTTGCAAGACACTACCACACTTTCAAGTAATTATAAGAAGGTTTTCTACCTTTCCATAATTCATAAGAGGTTTTGTCTTGTTTCTTACATTATATCTTATTCAAAAGATAATTTGCTAACAAAATAGCATCACCCCACAAGTTTTGTGGTAAACCAAAACTGGTTAACATTGCATTCATCATCTCTTTAAGAGTACGATTTTTCCATTCAGCTACTCCATTTGATTGAGGAGAATATGGTGGTGTTACTTCGTGGATAATTCTATTTTGAGAACAAAACTCACCAAATGGTGCAACATATTCACCACCATGATCACTTCTTACCTTCTTAATTTTCTTATTAAGTTGGTTTTCTACTTCTTGTTTATAGAGTATAAATTTCTCTAAAGCCTCATCTTTGCTTTTTAGCAAATGCACATAAAAATATTTTGTGCTATCATCTATGAAGGTAATAAAATATTTATTTCCTCCCTTTGACTGAACTAATTTCAAGTCATAAAAATCTGTGTGTATTAAATCGAGTGGTTCTGAATTTCTTTCAATGGAATGAAATGAAGATCTTGTCAATTTTGCCTCAACACATATTTCACATTTAGGTGTTTTATCAATTTGAAACGTGGGTATATAATTCAAGTTAATCAAGCGTCATAACGTATCAAAATTAACATGTCCAAGCCTACTATGCCATAAATTAGATGACTCAATCATATAAGCAGAATTAACGTTATTCTTATTCATAATAATAGAATCATGCTTACAAGAGATACAATTTAATTTAAACATCCCATTATATTCATATCCCTTGCCCACACACATGCCCCCTTTAGACAAAATAAACTTCTGAGACTCAAAAACCATCTTAAATCCATGTGCGCTCAAGAGGCTCCCAAAAATAAGATTCTTCCTAATGTTTGGAACATACGAGATGTAGGAAAACAATGATCTGGAATCTCAATTAAATTAAATATCCGGATCAAGTTTGAAAGAAACAAAAACTTAAACAAAGTATCTCCAAAATCCAAATAGAAGCATCCGGTTAAGATTCAGCAATAAGGACATCCATTGAAGACTAAGAGTACCTAAGCATATACTGGAAGCATCCGATTAAAGTTTGGAAAGGAAACAAACTTTAAACCTCCAAAACTAGCATCCGAAAGAACTGATTGCACTAGCTCCAGAAGAAGACAAATTCGGCTATATATGTGAAGTCTGAGGCCATCCAGAAGACTTAATATTTTAGAAAAAGGGAGACTCAAAATTCCATTCCCTTCACCTTTTTGGTCGACAAAGTCAAAGATCCTTTCCCCATGAGCAATACAAAAGAGACAGCTCGCACTTTTCAAAAAAGGATAAAAGGACTGATACCGGATAGAAAAAGGAAACAACCTTTTTACCTAGACCAATAAGGAGGCGCGTGGAGCTCACACCAAAAAGCAACTGGTATAAAAGTTGGTGTGATACTAAAAAATAAGGAAAATGATCACTGACATCTTTTTAGCCTCAATCCCAAGGATTCAAATGGGTTAAATCACTGTCTAACGAATTGATCAACGACTCTAAAAGCGCCACATTCTACCTGATCAACGGTGAAGATTGAATTACAGCTCACCAACCCAGAACGGCTACATTTATGATCCAAGCCTATAAAAGGGGAGCTTCACAAGTTGAGAAGGTGCTGGTTGATTTCAAAAAGGCATATACAAGAGAACTCATGAGGAAGCAATCAGATTCACAAATCCCTCTAAGAACTAAATCATTAAAAATCAGTTTATAAGGATTCCTAAGTGAGTTATAAACTTAAGCAAGTCCAAAACCAGAACCTTTGTTAAAAACCAAAGTGCAAAAGATCTCCTACTTGGATGAGTAGTAAGATTAGGATATAGCTTGAAGTAGGTGCTTTGAGTGGGATCTCCCTGTAGGACTCAGCTTAGATTTAGGGTAGAAGTCTAAGTGGTATATCCTGCTAAAGATAAAAGGACTCAGCTAGGAGTTGGTGCTTCTAGTGGCATATCCTACATTCGAAAGGGGTTACCATCCGGAGACAATCTGTAAGGCTTGATTCATGCCAATTGGAAAGGAATTCACTAGTGTAAAAGCTGTAAGGAAGGAAACTCCAGGGACTGGATGTAGCTGAGGCTGAACCAGTATAAATTACTGAGTTTAATTCTTTAACTTTTTATTTATTGCATTGTATTGTCATACTTACATCGTCCGGATCCACCCTCCGGATCATAATCAAACACTCTACACTTAGACTTTTTAAAGTATATTAATTCTACGAAAAAGGGTCATTCACCCTACTCTGACCAAACTCAGACCCTCACAGAGACCAACAAGTGGTATTAGAGCAAGTGCTAAAACTAGAGATCTAACCATCTTGAGCTAAAGGTCCATATATTTTGATCTAAGAATCAAAATGAGTTTCCAAAACTCACAGCTCCTTCCAGAGGGCATGTCTATTACCCGTCCTCCACTCTTCACCGGTGAACACTATATGTTCTAGAAAATAGGATGAAAAGTTTCATTCAGGCTCAAAGCATGATGGCATGGATGGCCATTAAACATGGTCTATATGAGCCTACGCATGAGGTAGATGGTTTAACCACCCGCAAGCCCTCAAGCTTATGGGATGAGAATGATTATAAAAGATTGCGTGAAAATGCAAATGCTATTAACATGCTTTATTGTGCTCTTGCTGCAGCTGTATTCATCAAAATACCCAGATGTAAGATTGCACAAGAAATTTGGCAGAAACTGGAAGTGACCTACGAGGGAACAAACAAGGTTAAAGAATCCAAAATAGATCTACTTCAGTAAAAGCTCGAAACTTTCAAGATGGAGCCTAAGGAGTCCATCAGTAGCATGAACACTAGATATACAAATCTAGTGAATGAGATAAAGAGGCTGGAAAAGGAGATATCAGAAGTAGATATGGTCAAGAAAGTACTCCGAAGACTCACCAAGGAGTGGGATAATAAGAAGATTGCCATTGACGAAGCTCATGACCTAAACTTCTACAGTTATGATGAGCTCATTGGCAATCTCTTGACTCAACAGCTATCTCTGAAAAGATATAGCCAATAGGAGAAGACGCTTGAAGAAAAGAAGAAAGCTATTGCACTTAAGGCAGAATCCACCGGATCAGCTTCATCCAGAGAAGAAGAGCAAGTCACGGAATCTCAAAGTGCTAAGGAGTAACTAGCTCTATCGACTAAACAACTCAATAGGTTCCTATAAAAGAAAGAAAGGAGGATGTCCAGAAAATATAAATCCGGAACACCAAGAGAAGGCACATCCAAAAGAGATATGCCTAGATAGAATCCGAAAGAAAAGAAGGATCCGGAAGAAGAACTGCCTGTTTTGAATGTAGGGAGAAAGGCCACTTTAGAACAAAATGCCCTAAGCTTAAAAAAACCAAGAAGCACAAGAAGAAGGCAATGGTGGCCACCTGGAGCAATAATGAGAAAACTAGCTACTCATTTTCAACAGAAGAAGAAGAGGCTGCCAACTGTGCATTCATGGCATAGACTGATCCGAAAGCAGAGTAATCCAAAAAGAATGTCTCTAAGCAAGATATAATAGAAATTGAAGAATCAGAATCAGAAACAGCAAATACTGAGGTAAACTCTTATTATAATTCTACTTCTAACTTTGACCTTGCAAGAACTTTAGCAATTGTGATCAAGAGTGTGAAGAAGAACACCAAAGCGATCAAATCCTTAAGAAGACAAGTGTTGGAAATCGCTGAGGATAATGAAGCATTGGCACAAGATGTCATCTTGATAAGAACAACAAAGCACATTGATGAAGTTGAAGAAAAATTCATGAGAAATCAATTGCAGATATTAAGTGCTAACTTGATAGGGTTAGATAGGGAGCTAACCCTAATGAAGGAAGCATCCAAAAGGAGATCAAATCCCCCTCAACCAAGAAGGAATCCAAGACAGAATACACAAAGAAATCAGTACCAAGCTGTAAAAGGAAATCCAAAACCTTTAAATCAAAAATCGAAGGAGGTTAGCAGGCAACCACAAGCCCAAAAATATACTGCTACACAAACAGGAAAGGCTAAGGTAGTATACAGCAGAGTTTACTCCTCTAACTAGCTTCCGAATACACATCAGACCATCTATAAGTGTACAAGAAGCTGGAAACAAAGGGAACTATAGGAAGAAGGATCTTGAAAAGATTGAAAAGAAGCAGGAGCATAGCAGACCCATTTCAGGGTGCAGGTTTTGTGGGAAAAACAATCATATTACTAAATTATGTAGATTAAAAAATGGTTATTATGATGTTAATCCTTGGCCTGAGATGGTTATAAACCCGAGAGGACCCAAATTTGATTGGGTTCCCAAAACCACTTGATCTATTTTATAGGTATGCCTTAGATCCATAGTAGATCAACACACTTGGTACATTGATAGTGGATGCTTAAGGCACATGACAGGTGATGAGAAGGCCTTCATCACATTGACCCGAAAGAAGAGAGGCAAAGTGAGCTTTGGAGACAATTAAAAGGGACAGATCATTAGACATAGAACCATTGGATTTGAATTAAAGATAGAAGATATCTCACTGGTCGATGGACTGAAGTTCAACTTGCTAAGTGTAGCCCAACTTTGCGACAAAGGAAGAAAAGTCACCTTTAATTCCAGAGGTTGCTCAATCTATGATAGTAAGTCTAATCAACTTATTCTTTATGCACCTAGAGTAAACAATGTCTATTCTGTAAACATTAAAAATGAGAAAAAAGAATATTTGTTCGGTGCCTAAAGAAGAAGAATCATGGCTATGGCATAGGAGGTTGGGACATGTTAGCATTGACCTCCTGTCCAAACTAGACAAAAAGAAATTGGTAGTGGGTTTGCCTAAGGTTAATTTTGATAAGGATCATCTATGCACTACATGTCAATTAGGAAAATAACATGAGAAAGTTTCCCTTCCATCTCCTACATTCCTTCCAAAAGAGTACTTGAGGTCTTGCACATTGATCTCTTTGGTCCAATTAAACCATTGAGTTTAGGTAGAAGAGAATACAATACGGTCACTGCGGATGATTATTCTTGATATACTTGGGTTCTCTTGCTAGCAAGCAAAGATGAAGCCTTTGACCAATTCTCAAAAACATTCATCCATATAGAAGTAGAACAGGGCATAAGCATTGCACGCATCCGGAGTGACAATGGTGGTAAGTTCAAAAATAAGCATTTTGCTGAATTTTATGACTCCAAGGGCATAAAATATATCTTCTCTGCCTCTCACACTCCTCAACAGAGGGGAGTTGTTAAGAGAAAAAATAGAACTATAGTAGAGATTGCTAGAACAATACTAAATGAAAATTATTTGCCAAAATATTTCTTGGGAGATGCTGTAAACACTACATGCTATATCTTAAATAGAGCTCTCATCAGAAAGACCTTAGACAAGACTCCCTATAAAATCTGAAAGGGAAGAAAACCTAAAATTGGGTACTTTAAAGCATTTGGATGTAAGTGCTACATCCTAAATGACAGAGAGCAACTAGGAAAATTTGATCCTAAGTCTGATGAAGCAATTTTTCTCGGCTACTCAACACATGGCAAGGCTTACAGAGTCTTTAACAAACGAACCCAAACTGTGGTAGAGTCTATACATGTAGATTTTGATGAGACTAACCATGCAGGCAAGAAAAGCTCCACTTTGGAAGATCTATTTTTGGAAGCTGAAAACTCTGAAGAAAAGAAGGAAATTCAAGTTCCTGATTCCTTACAAATCAAGAAGTATAAAGAAGAGGATGAAGGAATATCTTTTGATCTAGAAATACAATAATTCGATCTCAATCCACATAAGATAAACTTTAATGATGACCAAGGAGAGCAAGCTAAGGCAAAAGTGGAGCAAGTCCCTATTCAACATGAAGGCATACAAAGGGAGATCCGGACTCATAGAAATCATTCGGTAAAAGCTATTTTGGATGAGATCCAAAATCCAGTCAGAACTAGAGGAAAACTCAAATAAATGATGAGCCATGCTACTTTTGTCTCTCTCATTGAGCCAAAGAACTTTCAAGATGCTGAAGGAGATGAAAACTAGATAATGGCAATGCAAGAGGAACTAGATCAATTCACCAGGAATGATGTGTGGGATTTAGTAGCACCTATAAAGGAAAAGTCAATCATTGGCACCAAATGGGTATTCTAGAACAAGCTAGATGAATTCATAGTAGTGGTGAGAAACAAGGCAAGATTGGTTGCCCAAGGCTATAATCAACAGGAATGGATTGACTCTGCAAAAACATTTGCCCCTCTAGCAAGGCTGGAGGTAATCCAGATTCTATGCACTTTTGCATCATTCATGGGATTTACACTATTCTAAATGGATGTCAAAAATGCATTTCTCAATGGAGTTATCCAGGAAGAAGTCTATATGAAGCAGCCACCTAGAATTCAAGATTCAAAGCTTTTGGATCATGTCTACAAACTAAAGAAAGCTCCAAGAGCTTGGTATGAGGGACTCACTACATTTCTCATATCCAAGGGATATATCCGGGGTAAAGCAGACACAACTCTTTTCATCAAGAAATAGAAGAATGATATGATTCTAGTCCAAATTTATGTGGATGATATCATATTTGGAGCAACTAATGAAAAGATGTGTGAAGAATTTAGCTCTCAAATGTAGAAGAAATTTGAGATGTCCATGATGGGAGAACTCAATTTTTTCCTTGGTTTACTCAAGCAAAGTCCGGATGAGATTTTTATTAACCAATAAAAGTATACCAAGGAGATCTTGAAGAATTTTGAAATGGACAAGGGCAAGCCAATGTCTACTCCAATGGGATCAGATACAGCTCTATCCAAGGATTATAAAGGAGAGGATGTTGATCAGAAGCTATATGGAGGGATGACTGGTTCACTTCTATACTTGACAGCTAGCATGCCTGACATACACTATGTAGTCTGTTACTATACAAGGTATCAAGCCAATCCTAAAGACTATCATCTCAAGGCAGTGAAGAGAATAATCAAATACCTCCTAGGAACTACTGAAGTTAGGCTATGGTATCCTAGTAATGGAGATTTCACACTCCAAGGCTTCACTGATGCAGATTATGGCATAAATACTCCTGTACATCTAGAGGTTGCCATTTTCTTGGAGATTGCTTAGTATCATGGTACAGCAAGAAGTTATCTACTACATAAGCAGAATATATGGCAGCTGGAAGTTGTGTGGCTCAACTCCTCTAGATCAAGCAATAACTAGAAGATTATGGAGTTCAATCCGGATGTGTGGATATTATGTGTGACAACAAGAATGCCATTGACGTGTCAAAAAATCCAATACTCCATAGCATAATGAAGCATGTCAACATAAGGCATTATTTCATCCGGGATCATGTCATGAAGAAGGATGTTCCATTAGTGTACATCCCAACCAATGAGCAAAGAGCAGATATCTTTACCAAACTATTGAGTAAAGATCAAATCAACAAGCTAAGGGAGTCCATTGGAATGTCAAATCCAATTTGAGGAAAATTTGAAAGAAATTCTACAGCAGATTTGATTCTTCACAAGTCAAGGAATCCGGAATAGAAGAAGAATTGAAGAAAGCTCTACTCCGAATGGAATATTGCCACATCAGCAGACAAGATAGGACACATGATAGTAAAGGCGCTAAAAAGTAACTGTTCTTTTTGAATTTCAAATGTCTATTAGGAGTTACACGAGTGGTAAATTCAATAGCTGGAATTTAAAATAAACTGTTCCTATTCTCCAATTTAACGGAATTTACCCCTTTTCTAAAATCCCGACTGCCATATCATCAATCTAGCCAAATTAACTACACCCGGATTACCATTATACCCTCACTTTGAAAATCCTATATAGTCTTCTTCATGCGAGCAACAATCATATACTGTTACTCTGTAAAAATCGAAACTCAAACTCTAAATCCTAAAACTTCCTTCAAACCTTCTCTCAAATGGCTACCATCATGACTAGCGAAGGACCAAAAATGCTCTAAACTCAAAATATCTTTATAGAGTTTTATCTGAAAGATGAAGACTTCAGACCCCTAAAATTCAAAACTAGTGATTCTGTTTTCCCCACAAATTTCTTGGGTGATAATTCCCCATTTGAGATAACCCATACTCCAAATTGATTGAGGACCAGCATCTGACAGATTTTCTCAAAATCAACTGTCCAACATATCCAGATCTGGTGAGGGAATTCTATGAAAATGTTAGACCCATTCCACTTTTGATGCTCTAAGAACCAAGGTTCAACAAAAAGTTATAACTATTACTCTAGAGTTCTTTGAGAAACATCTTAACATGAAAAACAACGACGTTCAACTATAAAGTGATGGGGATGAACAACACATCAAGTACGAATCAAAGATGTGGTTGCATCCTGACTACTTTAGAGATAAGTTCTCAACCTATTTCCCGGAAGTGCCCATATTTCTTCAACACGCACTCGCAAAGCTAGTACTGATTAGGAAGGGATCTCTCACCATAGTGTCAGCCTTTCAACACTATATACTACAACACTGGGTGGAGAGCAAGGTAGTCAACATGCCGGTGCTAACCATCCACTACCTCAAGCAACACAAGAACTCTCATAGCGCCCTAACCACGAGGATCCTACGTACCAATAAAGTGGTCTTGACTGAATTCTAGTTTGAAACTGGAAAGGAAATTCTATAAAAGAATTTCAAAAAGTTGAGTTTTAATGAGAAGTGGGATGAAGCAAAAGCAAAGAAGCAATGGGATGAGAAAAAGAGTAGAGTAAGAAAGGGGATGGATCTGGTAGAGGATCCGGTTCTAAAGAAGGCAAGAACTACCAAGCTAAAGGTAAAGATATAGCTTGCTCTAGTTCTGGTTGATGAAGTTGATGAGGATACCCAAACCCTCACTCAACTATTAAAGAAAAGCCCTGAGAAACCTAAACCAAGCAAAAGATTGATTAAAACCACTAATAAGCTAAAAAAAACTAGTATGTGAGCTGAAAGCAAGAGAAACTATTACAGTGGCTGCTGCTGAAATTCGAGAAGGGTATAAGAAGGGGCAGAAATGAAATCTATAAGATATCCTAGAAGAGGATGAGAAGGATGAAGAAATAGAGGATGTAGCTCCCATACCCAAGAGGCAATTCATCAGGAAGGGGTGCACCTTTGATGAGGCAGTTCAAGCTTAAAAACATCAGAAAAAGAAGGCTAAGAAACCTGCTGGAATTATCATTGATGAGGAAGCTGCTAAGAAAGTAGTTATGGAAGAATTGGCTAAGTCCAAGATTACTAAGGGCAAGCATGTACCTGGATCCACTGAAGAAGTAAAACCGGATGACCCCTAATATGATGTGATCAAAGAAGTAATGAGGGATAATGGCTGGATCAACAAGCAAATAATAGAAGGACCTGGAGGTTCTTCCAGTGCTCAACCAATTCTTATTGATCCAGTAGAAATGGCTACCCAAGCCACAGATCTAAAAGCAAATGAATTCCCATTCCTACCCCGATCCGGACCTCTTCTGGTAAATCTCCTACATGTTGAAGTAGAAAATACTGAGAAAGTAAGACCTGAAAAGGCAACTATAAAGGGTGTTGAGGATATTCCTAACAAGGCTAGGGAGAATATTAAAAGCCCTTAAAAGGCATATGAAGGGAAGACAGAGGACATTACTAGTCTTTCAGGGGTTGTGGCAGTGGAAGAGAGAAGAGAGGAAGCAGTTGCTCTAATTCAATCTCTAACAACTGAGGTAATCCCTACCTCAGTGTCTTTTGCTGTAAATACTAAAGCTGCTGCTACTTTTGAGATGGTAGATAAATCTGAGGACAACTTAGTTAAATAAACTTAAAGTGTATCTAAAGAATAGGAGTCTAGCTCGGAAAAGATCATTATGGAGTAGGAACACAGTCTGAGATCTAATGAGAACACTCCTAGAGTAGACTCAAAGGGCGAGGGCAGTCTAGGGGAATGAGTGGAAGAAGAGAAGGAAGATGAAAATGAGGAATCCATTGAGGCAGAAACTTTTGAATCAACTGAGATAAGCAATAGCTCCGGATCAGAGACTCCACTAGCTAGCCCAATCCGAATCCCAACTTCAAATGTTAATCCTACAAGAGCTAAGAGAATCTCCACTGCACTTAAAATCCTTTAGGAGGCTACTCATAATGAAAATGAGAAGAGCTATATTAAGAAGAGTCTACGGAACATATGTAAGCACCTAAAATCCATGGAAAAAGTAATCTTGGAAGAATTCTCGCCACTCAATTTAAAGGGAGAAATTGGGAAAATCAAAGGCAGTGTGAAAAAGTTTGAGGAGAAAGTGGAAGACTTCCCCACTGCAGACCTGGTTATAGAAGTATCCCTAGCCAAGGTCACTCCGATCCTCAATGAGCTTAAAGTAATTATTGCAGCAGTAAGTCAATCTGTAGACCAAGCTAACATATTGGCTACAAATAATTGCACAACAATAATGGACAAGATCACCTCCTCCTCATCAGAGTTATCCACTGATTTGAAAGAATATCTGGATACCAAGTTTAAAAACTTGTCAAAATTCATATCAGAGAAAGAAAAAAAGGTCGTTCTACCTAAACTCAATGAACAGCAGCAAACCATCTTGAATAAGCTGACTAAGTTCATAGAAGAGGATCTGCCCAAGCTATTTGCCAAACAACTTGCCAGCATTGTGGAAGAACTAGCTGGGCAATTCAATGGTCAGGATTCTATCATTGAAAGAATAAGGGATGATCTTCGCAAAGACTTAACCACTGTAAATTCAAGCATTCATAACATCCATAAGAATCTGGGTCAGGACCTTGAAAAGCTGCAGTCCGGTCTATCGAATCTAACCAGCTCTGGATCCTCCTCCTCTCCATCAATTCCTGAAAGCCAACTTCTTTCGGTCTTCCAAGATCTAGTTCAGCACATTTGGGATACCGAATTTTTTGGACACAAGGGAATCACTACTCTTCTCAAGGCATTATTCCTATACTTTAATGAGAAAGATAGAGATTATGTGCTACAGATGCATCCCTATATCATCGGCTCATACACCTACCTCCGGAATCTATTCCACCCTCTGCATTTACCTCCAGCAACTATAGATCATATCATGCAGTAGAGAAGGCAAGGAAATTTGGATTACTCAATTTATTTCATCGCTTATCAGGAAAAATGGGACAGTAGGAATTATATAGCGATCAACCCCCTACTGAAAAAAAAGGGGGAGAAAGATGCGAAGAAAGAAAAAGGCAAAGAAAATGAAGGAGGAGTGCCCGGTGCATCCGGGATGAAATAATTTAGCTTTGTAATAGATGGATTAGCTATTGTTCTCCTATCTAAAATCTGTAATAGCTAGTTTCACTTTTTCACTAACTGTATCTATAATCCTGCACTTCATTGATGTTAAATATTGTTAAGAGCAGAAGTATATATGTAGTGAAAATCTATTACAAAATTGCTTCTAAAGTACAATCTGTAATTGTACTATAAAAACATTAGAAGCTAGAATTCAAAAATATTGGGGGAGTTAGGATGCTAGAATTATGGGGGAGTAAAATTGTAAATGCCTAAGTATCAAGAATCATACTTAGTTCATATAACTCCTTTTACCATACACTTAGTTTTTGTTTCCATCAAATGGGGGAGATTGCTAGAAAACAATGATGTGGAATCTCAATTAAATCAAATATCTGAATCAAGTTTGAAAGAAATAAAAACTTAAATAAAGTATCTCCATAATCTAAATAGAAGCATCCGGTTAAGATTCAGCAATAAGGACATCCTTTAAAGACTACAAGTACCTAAGCATATACTGGAAGCATCCGGTTAAAGTTTGGAAAGGAAACAAACTTTAAACATCCAAAATTAGTATCCAAAAGAACTAATTGCACTAGCTTTGGAAGAAGACAGATCCAAATATATATATCAAGTCTGAGGCCATCCGGAAGACTTAATATTTCAAACAAAGGGAATAACTCAAAATTCCATTCCCTCCACCTTTTTGGTCCATAAAGTCAAAGATCCTTTCCCCATGAGTAAGACAAAAGAGACAGCTCGCACTTTTTAGAAAAAGGACAAAAGGACTGACACCGGACAGAAAAAGGAAATGACCTTTTTCACCTACACCAATAAGGAGGTGCGTGGAGCTCACACCAAAAAGCAACTGGTATAACAGTTGGTGTGACACTAAAAAATAAGGGAAACGATCACTAACATCTTTTTGGCCTCAATCCCTAGGATTCAAACGAGTCAAATTACCATCTAATGGATTGATCAACAACTCCGGAAGCACCACATTCTACCTAATCAACACTGAAGATTGAATTACAGCTCACCAACCCATAATGACTACATTTATGATCCAAGCCTATAAAAGGGGAGCTTCACAAGTTGAGAAGGTGCTGGTTGATTTCAAAAAGGCATATACAAGAGAAATCACTAGAAAGCAATCAGATTCACAAATCCCTCCAAGAACCAAATCATTAAAAATCAGTTTGTAAGTTATAAACTTAAGGAAGTCCAAAACCAAAATCCTTGTTAAAAATAAAAATGTAAAAGATCTCCTACTTGGGTGAGTAGTGAGATTGGGATATAGCTTGAAGTAGGTACTTTGAGTGGGATCTCCCTATAGGACTCAGCTTAGATTCAGGGTAGAAGTCTAAGTGGTATATCCTACTAAAGACAAAAGGACTCAACTGGGAGTTGGTGCTTCTAGTGGTATATCCTACATCCGGAAGGGGTTACCATCCGAAGACAATATGTAAGGCTTGATTCATGCCAGTTGGAAAGGAATCCACTAGTGGGAAAGCTCAGGGGATGGAAACTCCGGGGACTGGATGTAGGTGGGGCTGAACCAGTATAAATCACTATGTTTGATTCTTTAACTTTTTATTTATTACGTTGTATTCTCATACTTGCATCATCTCGATCCATCCTCAAGATCATAATCAAACACGTTACACTAAGACTTTTTAAAGTCTATTAATTCCGCGAAAAAGGGTCATTCACCCTCCTCTAGCCAAACTCAGACCCTCATAGGGACCAACACAAAACATTTTATAGTTTTACTTCTATACCAGAAGTCATTTTTTGAACCACCTTTCCATGTCCCTTGACTTTAGAAGTAGCAGAATTTCCCATATTGAGTCTCTCCCCATTTTCAAGAAGAGTCAATCTAGCAAAAGACTCTTTATCACAGCATATATGACGTGTAGCACCAGTATCTAGCCATCACTCTCTTGGGTTAGAGTCAATTAAATTGACTTCATAAATTATAGCACATAAATCAATGTCAGATACATCTCTTGCAATTTCTTTCATAACATTTGCCTCATTTTTGTTGACCCTTTTTGGCAATCTACAATCAGAGCACTTATGACCCATCTTGTTGCAATTGAAGCATTTTCCATTAAATTTTGGTTTCTTGGAAAAGCCTCCTTCTGGTCCCATTTTAGCCTTGGGTTTAACAGGTTGCTTTCCCTTCTTGGAGTCTTTAAGGACCCCTACCACGTTGGCTTTCGCTATAAATTGATTAGCAACTGAGAATTTCTTCTCTAATCATCTATTATCCTCCTCAATACAAAGGCGAACAATGAGATCGTCAATGGAAATTTCCTTCCGCTTATGCTTGAGATAGCTCTTGAAATCATTCTAAGAAGGTGGTAATTTTTCAATTATTACAGCCACTTGAAACATTTCACTAGTCTCCATACGTTTTGCTTGCATCCCATGGATCAAAAGTTGGATATCCTTCACTTGACCAATAACAGGCTTAGAATAAATCATTTGATAATTAAGGAATTGGCCTACTAAGAATTTCTTAGAACCCGCATCCTCTGTTCGGTATTTTCTGTCTAAGGAATCCCACAATTCTTTTGCAGTCCATTTGACAGTGTAGACCTCATAAAGATTAGGCACTATTCCATTTAAAATATGGTTTCTACAAAGAAAATCCAAATCATTCCAGCCATCCACTGCTAGCTGAAGAGAAGCATCAACCACTCCTTCGGGAATGACTGGAGGGCCCTCTTTTAGTAATTTGTGGTGCCCCATGCTAGTCAAGTAGAAAAGCATTTTCTATTGCATAACTTTGAAATTCAAACCATTGAATTTCTCCGGTCTTTCAAGAATTAAAACATGATATGATCCCGAAGCAACCCCATGACCATTAGGCATAACAACTGTTGAACGTCCATTTTGGTTATTCTGACCTGGAACAACATTAGAACCATTGTTCCCAGATGGTGGGATAATGTCAGCCATTTTCTCAATTTGCAAATCTGAAATACAAACAGAGTAAGTCAGAAAAATTGTAAATGAGAAAAACCAAAGAAATAGAAGAAGAGAAAAAAAATTAGCAAAATAATAAATAGTTTTTTTAATTGAACAACGATTTGTCCTAAAAAAATTGTCTTCAAGAATCCAATGTAACTTGTAATTAACTTAGAGAAAAAAAATTCTTATAATTGTCTTAAGATTGTTAGAAGCCGGTATAAAAAATAAAATAAATATTAATATTTTTTTCTTCAATAAGAACAAGATTATAATGGAATTAACAAATATGTAAAAGTGAAAAAAGAACAAATAATTGAAATACTCTCAAACCTTTAACCGTAACAAAGTAATTGCAGAGGCCTGAAACTTCAGTTTCCTTAAGACAATTATTCTTCCGCTATCGGTGAATTTGTTTCCCAGGATACAACCGCAATCAAAGGAGAACTCAAACCGTGTGAAGAGCAAATTACAAGAACTTAACACTAAGTAGCATTCTCTTGAGAAGAAATGAAAACTTTGAAGAATATTTTTTAGTATCAAAACCAAAAAATAAACAACAAAGTAACAAGTAAACAAGAATTAGCTAGAACTTTTTAAGAGTAGAAGAATGAAGAAAGTGTGTAAGTAGAAGGCATACAAGAGTAGGGTATTTATAGGGTATATGGCATTAACATGGTTTAATGAGGTTTAAAAGACATTAACTTTTGTAACCACAAATTAATGGTTAATGTTATGAAAATATTATTGATTAAGGGATTTATCACCCATTAATCCCTAATAAAAATATGGTGAAAAAAAATACGATGAGAGAATATTTTTTTGTACCGAATCACTGATTTAACGCGTCTAAATTTGACAGATGTTCAAACTCTAAACTACAATTTTTCATTCACTGTTTAACCGTTTTAGGCGTATAATATATCGTTGGAAAGCTCTCGAAGCGTAGAATACAATGACATATTTCATATTATTCAAATCATTACTTTTCCATATTGTAATTTAGCCTAAAGTAGATAATGCACAACATTATCCTATATGCCATATTTCCAACAGAACCTAGGATCTCCCACCACGACATTGAGTGGTGTACCAATTGAGCTACACCCAATTAGTCATTATTTTAATTTTTGGGCATTTTAGTTATTCATTAAACATCTCATCAATAAGATATATTTTTAAGGGCTTATTATATAAATGTACCAAAATTAAAGTTTTTTTTCACCCCAATATTTGATCAATAACTTTCTCTAACCACACAAGTTTCAAAATACCCAAACGTACGTTCCAAAGCAAACGTTTCACCTTCCGTACTCCCCACTCTCCCTGCCTTTAAATTTCTCTACACGATTTCATATCCACAATCTCACATCACAAACAGGATCTTCACTCAAGAATTCTCATCACGAAAACTGCAACGATCTCCTTCGCGATTTCTCACAATTCAGGTAAGTTTTTTTGTTGAATTATTTTGATTTTTCATTAGGTTTTTCTCTGTTTTTGAATTTGATTTGATTTTCATTTTCAATCTCTGATTTGATTCGATTATCTGGATCAAGTTATTTTGTTTTTAGATTTGTTGGATAAAAAGTTGAATCTCTGATTTGATTCGGTTATCTCTGATTTATTTTCAGATTTGAATCTCTGTTGGATATACAGAGTTTGCACATAAGGTGTGTGATGAATTGTTGTAGTGGTGGTGAGATTGTTGGATATAGAGTTCTTAGAGTTTTTCTTACAAGTTCATCAAGCTTTGATTTGATTCGCAACTTATTTGTTTGATTCGACCTTTTGAATTTCTGTTTTGAATGATAAAAATCAAAGATATTGATGTGTTTTATCAGATTTGTATTTGATTTTGCATTTTCGCTTTTTTGCATATCTGGTAGTTATCTGATTTTTACCTGATAAGAAACTGGTAGTTTTCTAAATTCGCAACTTTCATATGAGAAACTGGTATTTACCTGGTAAGAATTGATAGTTTTCTAAATTCATAATTTTCATATAAGAAACTGGTATAGTTTTCTAAATTCACAATTTTCATATAAGAAACTGGTATTTACCTGGTAAGAAACTGGTAGTTTTCTAAATTCGCAATTTTCATATAAGAAACTGGTATTTACCTAGTAAGAAACTTGTAGTTTTCTAAATTCGCAATTTTCATCAAGCTTGGGTATTACTAGTTTTCTAAATTTATTGTGTTTACTGGTTACAAGTTAGGTTTTATTAGAAAAACTTTCCTATCAAGTATCTACCACTTACATATCAGTTTCCTACCTGTTCATTACTTGATTTTTTTTATACAATGATTTTGAATTTATTGCAAATCATTTTACATTCCCTACCAGATACTTACCAGGTACCTACCAGATACATTCAAAAACTTTTTTCAACTATTGAGTTAAAAACAGATACTTACCAGATACCTACCAGATTCAGTTTAAAAACATATGAAAATACGATTCTTACCAATTACCTACCAGTTACTTACTAAATACCTATCAGATTCTGTTGAATTAAAAAATATGAAAATACAATTCTTACCAGTTAACTACCAGTTACTTACCAGATACTTACCAAATACTTACCAGATTCTATTGAATTAAAAATAGAAATTCAAACATATGAAAATACGATTCTTACCAGTTATCTACCAGTTACTTACCAGATATTGAACAACCAAAAATTTTTTCTATTGAGTTAAAAGCAGATACTTATCATATACCTATCAAATTCAGTTTAAAAACATATGAAAATATGATTCTTATCAGTTACCTACCAGATTCTGTTGAATTAAAAACTGAGATTAAAAACATATGAAAATACAATTCTTACCAGTTACCTACCTGTTACTTACCAGATACTTACCAAATACTTACCAGATTCTATTGAATTAAAAACAGAAATTCAAACATATGAAAATACGATTCTTACCGGTTACTTACCAGATATCGAACAACCAAAATTTTTTTTTGAAAAAGTATATCACAATAAATGGCGTTTCGAAGATAAAAATGAGACGAACAAAAAATCTAAAGCGACATGTTAAAAAAATGAACAGTTTGAAAGATAATGAAAAAATAAGATGAAAATTTTTTTAAAAATGAATAGTATGTGAGTCGCTTGAACAGCAGTGGAACGTATGAGAGGAGTGAAAATTTAAAATTAGTTATGGAGTACAAAGAAAACATAAAAGGTTAATTTAATAAATATAAAACTTAAACCATTTTTTTTTTTGACAATTTCCCTATTTTTAAATATTTCCCTACCAGTTTATAGCAATTTTTGTTTGTAACATGTTGTATTTGTTTGTAAATTTTATATTTAAAAACAAGGATTAAAATCATCAATAGTACATAAACTTTACCATTGCTAACATAATGATATATGAACTTCAAAACTTAACATAGTAGTACACAAACTTATCACTTTATACTAACATAACGGTCAAATTTATCACTTCTTCTCAAAAAGATCCTTAAAAATATTTTCACATATTCCAACGGATGTAAATCTCATTTCCAATGTTTTCACTTCCTTTAATACCCTTCTATTCTCTTCAACGTTTTTCTTATGTGGAGATGAACAATCTCAAGAGTCAAAGATATTTATAATCCGCAAATTAAAATGAGTCTCTATTTTTTCATATGATTGAGGTGAAAATACCCGCCACCAAGATATAAAATTGTGCAGCCATGTAATTAGACGGCATAAACTTGACATGACCTTCATCCCCTCCGAGGCCGTGCGAAGGGGAAGAATGATCAAAATGATGGAGAGGTCCTCGCTGAATTTCTATTTAAAATGAAGATGCCCGCAGCTAGATTTGAGTGAGAATGATGAGAAACATAAGGCTTTTTAGCAAGCTAGGACTTACATAGACGTCAATACTCAGGGGGATCTCTTTTTCTATGATAAGGCTAAGGTTGAAGACAAAGAAAAAAAAGTATGAACACCGTAATCTTTTCGAATAGAAGATGCAAGAGTTCAAGCAAGAGCGAATGGAAGTATGGCGAATTTAAAGAAAAGTTGCAGTTATGAAAAAGAGGAAAAGAAGATTTGGGAAGATAAGGTATCAAGAGAAGAGAAAAAAAATTAAAAAATGAGGATTTTACCCGTGTAAGATGTCAAAGTTATTTTGAGGGCAAACATGTCAATTTAACCATAATGTTAGTAAAGTAATAAGTTTGTATACCATTATATCAAGCTTTGAAGTTCATGTACCATTATGTTAGTATTGACAAAGTTTATGTACCATTGATGATTTTAAACCTTAAAAACAACCTTAAATCTCAATTTTTAATCACAATTTTACTAGTAACTAAAGAGCAACACTTAAGGCGAACTAAGAATCACATTCATTTATAGTTGTACTTCCATTCTAATAATAATAATGGATACCTATCTTGTGATCTTATATGTCATCAAAACTTCATTCAATGAAACAGCTCATTTTATCAGAGTTTGTTGCCATTCTCTTTAAATAGAAGAAAATCTAATGGTTACTCAACCACCGACATTTTCATTTACCAATCAATAATTAAAAAATACAGCAAATTATTTAAATAAAATAAGTGGACCAAAAGAATCCCAACACATTACGAGTATACACACAAAAGTAGTATCTTATAATATTCTCATAAAAAAAGGTATGACCGACACCAAGCCATGTTAAAAAAATATATTAATAATATTCTCAAACTTATTCCTAAAATTCTGCTATTTTTTTAAAGTTTAAAAGTATATCCGCATTTACGTCAATTTTTAGAAATTTTATTTCACTCTAAGTTTTTAATTAATTTAACTTTTTAAAAATATCAATTTTTAAAATTTTTTCTTTCAAATTAAAAGTTAATACGTGGTATTTAGCTAACAAAATAATTAAAATTTTAAAAATTAAGGTAGTTACGATAACACTTTTAAAATTTAAAAGCCATTAAAATTTTGAAATGAAATTGAGTATATTTTTAATGCAGTCGGAACAAAATATAAATCCAAACTGAATCACAGTGTAAAAAGGATTAAATTTAAGAGAAAATTGCCCCTAAAAATAAACTCATCGTCAATCCCATCACTAATTTCCCACCCTCCATTCTGTGTACCCCATTATCATCATCAGCGGTTGAATCCTCCGACTCTTCATCTGACGGCGCTTCAGCCTCCGGAGCATCGGCATCCGTATCCTCACCGTCATCTGACTTTTTCTTAGCCGCCTTAGGCGACGGCGCTTTCGAAGATTTAGGCGCCGGTGCCGCCTTGAACAATTCCCTCGGCATCAATACCTTATCAATCTTATACACCACCAACGGCTCCTCATCGTTAACCGTGCCGGTAATCGTCGCCGTTACAACCTTCGTTTCCAATTTCACATCCTCGCCGTCGTTTTGTACCGTGAAGTCGTACTTACTGGCGCCATCAGTCGCCAATGTGTTCATGATTCCGTTACTGGATCTCAACATCTGCAGAGACTGGTACACAGGGATCCCGTGATATAACAACAAAGACGTCTTCTTAGCGGCGGTTAGGTTTTTGTATTTTGGCATGAAACCATTAATTACAGTGTCGGTGGGGCAGAACACCGTTAATCCTCCTTCGAGATTTTCTTCAAATGTCGCCAAAGCTCCCGACGCTTTTAGCAAATCGGAGAACGCTTTGCATCCTTGCCTGGACATGATTTCGGTTAGATTGAGCGACGGCGCCGCCGTTGGTGCTTCCGCATCAGCCGAATTCAAAGCCTAATTAGAAATCAAATATTACAGATCAAAATTCAAAGACTATACTGTACAATTATGAATCTGAAATTTCAGTTAGGAAATGAGAATTTGAGAGGCAAATGCAAACCTGACTAATTTGCAGAATGGAAATGTTGTACGGAATCTCTTGAAGAGCTTTAACGAAGGTAGCGTCAAGCTTTCCATCTTCAGTTCCAAACGCTACTTTACCGCCTTTAAGATCGGTAATATTAACGTAACCGGAAGTTCCAGTAGCTGATCCGGTGGCCTGAAACATTGTAGAAGTCAAGGTAGTGCCATCGGTGATCTGATGGAGTTTCTTAGCACCATAGTAGTCAACAAGAACATGAAGGGAGAGAACGTTCCTGAGAGTATAAACAGAGAGACGCTTGGATAACAAAGAAGACATAGCGGCATTGTCAAGAGCGAGGACAGTGATGGTCTGCCGGCGGTTTATTTCAGCAGCCAGATGAGTGGCGGTGAGGTAGTGGTTGAAGGTGGAGAAAGAAGGGTGTTTGGCTAATATACGAGTGATGTTGTGAGCAGAGGTGGAGGAAGCAAGGAAGAGGAGAGAGACGGCGAGGAATAGGGCGGTGGTGAGCGGCGGAGATGTCGGCATTGCGGCGGAGGTAATGGAAAAAAAGAGATAGTTAGTGAGATGAAGAGTGGGGGTGTTGTTAAGCAGGGGTTTGTATATGACAGAGTGGAATTAGTTGGAAAAATGGAGCCCACGTAAGAGTGGGGCCTTCGATTTGACATAGAGATCCGTTCTTGGGTTTCTTCCGTCTCAAGAGCGTTATAACGGCACTTTTACTGCCACACTCGCACAACAATATTCGCATAGCAAATTCGTTGTTTTTCGCTCTTTTTCTGCATCTTTCAGTGTGGCTCTGAAATTTATGTCTATCTTACTTTACTTTTTATTCTATTTTTATCTTGTCTTTATGAATAGTCAAAATTTTACGGTCAAAGTACCAAATTTTAGTACTACCTTCAATTTTTTAATAATTGTCATTTTAGATGGGAAATTTATTTTTAAATAAGTATTATTTTTTAAATGATAATGTATTTATATTTATTTATATTTATTTTATTTTTATTTATTTTTTTATTATAAAAAGTAAAAAAATTAAAGAGTTAGTTTTAAGAGTATAATAGTAATTTTTATTACTCTATTTAATAAAATATTGATATGTAAAAAAGTTTAAAAACGATAATTATTATAAAACGGAGGAAGTATTATATTTAGGAAAAAGCACTTGTAAATTTTTATCAAATTATCAAAATACTTTCCACACTTAATTATTTTTCCTCTAACATTCATAGACCATTTGCATATCCCATGCGATTGAGGTAATTTTTTTTATTTCTTATGGCTTATTTTACATATATCTCAAAAATCATTTATTTTTTTGACATGTCACTTTAGAGTGTTTTATTCGTCTCATTTTTATCTTCAAAACATCATTCATTGTGATATATTTTTTTCTAAAAAAAATTTGACTTGTTACATATCTGTCACGAAAAAAATTAGAAAAAATATATCACAATGGATAACATTTCAAAGATAAAAATGACACAAACAAAAAACTTTAAAACGATATATTAAAAAAAATAAATCGTTTGAGAGATAAATCTAAAACAAGCCAAAATAAAATGAAACAGTCCCACGAATTCAAAAGGTGTAAAAGCGTGAACAGAAATTTAATTAAGTTTGTGAAATTTTAATTGAAAGTATTTCGATTATCTATTTCCTATTCTTCTGGTGTTTATTAGACCCAAATGAATCCAATTGGACAATTTCTCATATATTTACATTTAAATAGGCTAAAAATTGGGTTACATTGTTTGGTTAACTATGCAACCTAGTCAATGATGGGTATTACAAAACCCATTACCAGCCAAACTTCAGCAGCCCAACAGTGGCCATACATCATTTCAGATGCTTATAAACAATGTTATCAATACTGGATCGGGTATTGTATTGGTGAAATTAATAGTAGTTAGTATTATTGGTATAATCGGTATAATTAGAAGTTTACCTGTTTTTTATTTTTAAAAGAATATGTATTATTTAGGACTTCTAATTGCTATTGCAACATTTTTTAATTCTTTTGCACGCTTATTAGTGTTGTCAGAGTATATTGGAATGCTCCTGCATGTTTCCAGTGGCTATTGCAACGTTTTTTGGTCTTTTGCTATAAACTTTTTTAAAAAACTGATTATAATTGAACTTTACTATAGCCATGACCGATTCGCATTAAAACCGGTTGAATTGGCCGGTATGGTATGGTTTTTATAAGACAGCTTATAAACACATCAAAATTACATCTACAGATACAGGTACGCCTTGTTCTCCAAGTCAAAAATAAAGGTACGCTTTGATGAGTTCTTTTACACGGGACCATGTATTTAATATTCCGTCCTTTGAATGCTTGACACGTATGCAGTTTATATATTATAATAATAAAAAATGTATATGTGTCAAGCATCCAGCTGGAGGGGTACTAAATACCTGGTACTGTATAAAGTATGCCACGCCTTGATACTTCATATTTCTATTGTAGATTTCTATTATACTACTACTACACACTGATTGTGTATGGAAAGCCCCGTATTGGGAGAATTCAATTCAGATGACTTCGTTAATTTGCTCTAATTTTGTTGTTTGGAATTAAAAAACATTACAAGAAATCAAATCTTCCTACAATTGAATCTCTTGAAAATATGAGAGTTGGAAATCATGCAATTTTTGGCATAATTTTGAAAGAATTCAAATAACATTGCTTATAATATTACTTTTTACCATACTATATTTGCTTAATTCATCTTATTTTATTGATTTTATGGAATTAAAATATACTTACATGATTATTATTTATTGAATTTAATGATAATAAAAATTAGTATATTTCAATTTAAATTTTACATTGGTAGTTCTTTTTTAGACCTTGTTAATAAATTATAATAGTTGTAGTAGTTTGAAAATATCCTAGCTTTTTATTTGGATAACTAGAAATGATTATTAGAAAAAAGAAATTTTGGAAATAAATTAATTAAATGTGATAATAAACAATTGAATTCTTTTTAAGTTGAGTAAAGTTTTCAAACGAAAGAGTTGAATTGAGAAATGGATTATGTTGAATTTCATCATTTAAATTCAATTCAACTAATGAGTAATTGTTATCAAACATGGTGAAAGGTAGACATCAAAGCAATTTTAGCTAGCCCCTGTCTGTTCCCTTTTTGAAGATACTCGGAACCAATATCCACGAGAAACACTAAAGACATCACTATCATTGACTTTACATTAAAAAAATTTAAAACAATTATTAACACCTAAATCTGTAGATCAGCATGACAAAGGCACTTGGAAATATTCAGAAATCCAGTAAATTGTTGTCATTAGACATCTTCAACAATTATTGATGATTTTTATATTGTTCATTACCCAGAAAAAAATGATAATAAATAGCACATGAAATTAGAGTTGTGATCAAATTATAGCGTAAGGTGAAAATAAGAATGGAATTTTCACAAGTTCTTCCCATGAATGGAGGAGAGGGAGAAATGAGCTATTACCAGAACTCATCTTTTCAGGTACTTCTCTTTACATTAATCTTTGTTAATAGTTAAGCCTTTTGTTGTCTTTACTAAAACATGCTAATTAACCGAGATATGTTAAATGCAACACAAGTGATTGTAAAAGCCAGGCCAATATTAAAGGAAAGCATAGCACAAGTGTGTGAAAAGAGCAAGACAGAATGCTTAAAAATTGTAGAAATCAATACGCAGTTGCCGCTTTGGGAAATGATTGAAGCAATTGTTTCAATTTGTAATCTATTGCAAAAAAAACCACCTATTTTGCAGGTTTTCTTGAATGATCTTCCAGGGACTGATTTTAACACGATTTTCGGTTCATTAGTACCTGAATTTCATGTCAAATTAATGGAGAAAAACATGGATAGAACTCCTGAAACATGTTTGATAGGTGCTATGCCCGGCAGTTTCTATACAAAACTCTTTCCCAAGAATTCTCTTCACTTTGTTCATTCTTCTTGTGGCCTCCATTGGTGCTCTCAGGTTCTATAACTCAAATACCTCATTTTTTCCCGCCTTGAACCGAAAATTAACAAGTAATTGAAGATTTCTGATGGGTGTCGAATCTGTTGCGGAAGCGACTAGCAAATTCAAAACTATTACTAAAACCAAAATAGAGAGAACACCAAAATTTAACGAGGTTCGGCTAATTTTGCCTACATCTCTGGACACTACCAAATTAATATGTCACTCAATGAAATATTACAATAGAGAAGAGAAAGAAGAACAAAGCCTTAAGAACAGGAAGACATTTGATTTTGGGATGAAACTAATGGATGCACAAATGGGGTATTTACACAAAAAATTTCCATCCATATTTAGCCACCCATTAATTAAGCAACCACCTTTGATTAGCCTCCAATTTAGTTAAGTCAACTTTTTACTTTGTTCATGTTGGACTTTGTCATAATTTCTATAAATCTCCACCTTGACAAAGTCCACATCTTCAATCTCTTATCTTGTGTAGTGTCTTCCAATGCAATTTTCAGTTTTCAATAGCATTGATCAAGTCCAAATAACATTGGAACTTGACCAAGCTTACAACATTTACCAAAATATCAGCTAGATTCTCTGTGGTTCGAATTGCAACTCCACCTTCTTCGAGAACCTCTCGTATTAAGTGGTAATGAACATCGATATGCTTCGTCCTTGAATGATGATCTTGATTCTTAGCCAACACAATAGCTCTCTGACTATCACAATGCACCTTCACGTGCTTATGTCGAATCCCCAACTCATCAAGCAACCCTTGAAGCCAAATTACTTTTTTACAGCCTCTGTGCATGCTACATACTCTGCTTCTGTCGTAAACAAAGTGTCTGGTAACTGTAAAGTAGACTTGCAACACACTGGTCCTGTTGCCAAAGTGAACACATAACCAGTATTTTATCGATGTTTATCCATATCACCATCTTTGTCTTGCTGATACACCAAACCAACTTATCCCAAGCGCATTTTCCACAATCCGACTACTTCCAACACCTCGTCATTAGAAGCCAATTTAGCAGTTCCAATAACTGTAGTACCCTGATAATGATACAACCTGTTACTCTTTCAAACTCCCTCCAACACCACCAATGCACCGAGAAGTATCCTCATAACTCCACCTTCTGCTTGTACGATGAAACCTTCTTCTTCTAAGGCTTCGACAGAAATAAGATTCTTTGATAAATCTGGTACGTAGCGAACTTTCTTCAAAGTTCTGATTGATCCATCTTGATTTTTCAATTGTATGGAACCAATCCCATGTGTGGTAATAGGGATATCATTTGCTGCATATACTACTCCATCTTCTAGTTCTTCAAAATCATAAAACCATTCTCGATCACATATGATAACTGCATCCGGAATCAAGAAGCCAAACACTAGAAGATTAGGTAGAACTCGATACAACAAGTGAACAATCTGAGTCCATATCACACTCAACCACCGCAACAGTCTTCCCTTTGTCAGATTGGCCTCTCTCCTTCAACTTAGGACACTCATTTTTCCAATGCCCTTTTTCTCTACAAAAGGCGCATTCATCTTTGCTCAACTTCGACATTGCCTTTGATCGTCCCTTCTTTCCTTTCGCTTGGTTCCCGGGCGTCCTCTAACAATCAAGGCTTTAGTCCCTCCGTTTGAGCTATCCAATTTATCCTTCCTCCTCAATTCATAGCTATACAAAGCTCCACAGACTTCACTGAGAGTTACAACAACCTTCCCATGAAGTAGAGTCGTTTCAAGAAACTCAAACTCCTCCGGAAGGGATCCCAACAACATCAAGGCGAGATTCTTATCTCCAAATGTCACATCTAGGTTCAACAAATCAGCAACCAACTAATTAAAACTAGTGATGTGATCATTCATTGTGGTACCAGGAGTGAACGTAAATCGGAAGATCTTTTCTTCGTGTGAAGCTTATTCTGACTGCTCTTCTTTAGGAACTTCTCCTCCAATGCCATTATTAATCTATTAGCCGAAGTTTCTTTGCAAAATGCATACTTCTGCTCTCTATATAAGCACGACCGAATTATACCACAAGCCAACCGATTGAGGGTACTCCAATCTCCTTCTCCCAGTTCATCTGGTTTCTCTCTTTCAAGTGAAATGTCAAGACCCTGTTGAAATAAGGCGTCCTAAACCTCACTTTGCCACATGGCGAAATGACCACTACCATCAAAGATTTCCACCATCACTCTCGAATTTACTCCAGTAACTCTCTGAAAATACTTGAAGTATTTGATGTGGATGCCTTCATTGCAAATGGATTCTCCATTTCAGCCAAATCGTAAAATCACAAATAATAATATTACTCAAGTGTGCTAGAAAAAATTCCCAGGTAATTGTTCGAGTCACAAACGGTCTCAGTTACACACCAACTTCCTTAGGCTCTTATCACTTGGTGACAGAATTTTTTCCGTTTACTCGAGACAATATACTATTATTATTCTAGATTTTACCAAAAGAGTGTTTTAACAATAATTTTTAAATTGCTAAATGCCAATTATACAACAGGATCGGAAGTAGGAAAAAAACTTTCTGATGTGCCGACCGTAGTACACCTACGGTGCACAGAGCATACTAATTTCTCCTAAAACCAACGCTCCGATACCAATTGTTGCGGAAACGACTAACAAATTCAAAACTATTGCTAAAACCAAAATAGAGAGAGAGAACACCGAAATTTAACGAGGTTCGGCTAATTTTTCCTACGTCCCCGGACACTACCAAATTAATATTTCACTCAAAGAAATATTACAATAGAGAAGAGAAAGAATAATAAAGCCTTAAGAATAGGAAGGCATTTGATTCTGTGATGAAAATAATGGATGTTCAAATGGGGTATTTATACAAAAAATTCCATCTTCCAACCATATTTAGCCACCCTTTAATTAAGCAACCGCCCTTTAATTAGCCTCCAATTTAGTTAAGTCAACTTTATACTTTGTTCATATTGGACTTTATCATAATTTCTACAGAATCCACCAAAAGTAAGTATAAAAACCCTTTTGCTCTAGAGCAAATATACTTTGTAGTAGAGGTAAGCGGGATCGTCTCCACAGGGATTAAGCAATTAATTTTATTCAAATCAACAACCAAAAATAAAGCAAGAAAATAAAACAGGGGGTTTTAAGATTGTTTGTGGCTAAAATAAAATAGATTGCAAAATATAAAATAAAAATTATGAATGTAAAATTCTCTCGATTAAGGATTTTCGCAGCATAGTTACAATTGATTATGGGAAAAAAGATAATCTCTTGAAATATCAATTCATTGGCTTTAACTATGAAATAACACAGTTAATTCTTTTTCTAAAATCGGGTTGATTGTAGATAGCTAAATCAATTTCCTTGATTTTCCCATGCGCTTGTAGAAATAGCTGACTAAATTCAATCTTAAAAAAGCATTAAGATTCGAATAACCAATTTTGACTCAATAACTCATGATAGCATGAAGAATCAAATCAAACCGAATAAAACCACTTTGACACAGGAAATCGTTTGTTACAAACTTTTCATCATATTATGATAGCATGAACATAATGAAAATAACTATATGTTGAAATCTTAAAAACACCGATTGATCAGTTCGAAGTAAAAGACAACAATAATATGCAAAACCGATTTTATTTGAAAATCGAATTCAAGAAATAATTAAGAACAAACCTCACAACATGCAGCTAGCTTTGATTATTCCTAAATCGGAAGATAAAAACTAGTTAAACATAATTAAAGAAAACTAAAAATATCATATGAAAAGAGGAATAGAACACATTGGTCTGGAAAAACTAGCCAAAAAGATGTCTTCCTATTGCTGGAAATTCAGCCTTATTTAAGCTAAAAGAAATCCTAAAAAACTAGGAAAGAAATCTCCTAATTAAACACCATGACTAAAGAGTAGTAAAACTCCTTATTAACAACTGAAGAGATAAACTAAGGTAATAAGTCTGAATTTCTTCAATTTGATGAGGAAACTAAGTCTTTTAATTATCCAAAATAGCTGAAAAATACATTTTTGTCAGCTCAGTCCGTCATTGTTAGCCTGAACTCTAGGGTAACTTTCATAATAGCTCAAAAATGCACCAAAACGTCTCAAACTTCTTCAATTGTGCTCAAAACAGTCCCAACAGCTTCTTATCTCCTAAATAACCACAAATTAATCATAAATTAGTAACATCCAATCTATAAGACTAATTAGATAAGCACAAAAATGTGTATAATTCACACATTATCAAATTCCCCCACACTTGTCTTTTGCTTGTCCTCAAGCAAACATTAAAACCAGAATGAGCATAATCACAATTACACAAGCAATCCGAATAGCCACTATATCACATTTTCACCATTCTTCAACGCAAGACTTAAATTCAATAAGAGACTTAGAAAGAGTCAGGTAATAACTGAACATATTTTTTCATAAGCTTTAGAAACGTTGAAAGAGAATCTTAATGAGGATCAAGTCGGTTAAAACATTTTTAAAACAATGACAACTAAACTTGGTGGATGGAACACATTGAAACCCCGTTACACCTTTGTTGTAGGTACTTTTAAGGGCTCTTTTGAGGGTGGTTCTCCCTATGATCCGAGCTTAATACACAAACCGCTTAAGGTGAAATTGAGCCCATCCCTCAACTTCACCAGATCATGGGTATTACCAAGATGTAACGAGGTAGAACATAAAGGTCATAACAAGCTCAACAAAGCATATATCGATAGAACAATGAATCCTTTTCTTCTTTTCTTTTCATCCTTCGTTTTTTTTCTTTTCTTTTCGTATTCTTTTTGATTTTTCAATTACCCCTTTTCTACACTTCGCTTTCACAAATATAAAACTCAAAATAAGCCATAATAAGGAAGAGATTCAAGTGAACATCAATGAGTTACGTGTCTCGACCCTAAAAGCAGTGGTAACAACCCAACCATCATAAAAATCCTAGTTCAAGGCCCTCATGCATAAGAAAAACTACGGTTCAAAATTGACTTATCTACTTGCTAAGTGTACTATTGACCCTAAAAGCAGCGGTAACAACCTAACCATCATAAAAATCCTAGTTCAATGCCCTCAGGCATAAGAAAAAAATACGGTTCAAAAATGACTTATCTACTTGCTAAGTGTACTATTGAATTAAAGTGGTGTTTAGCAATGCGATTAGTAACAAGGTAGAGGTTAAAAAGTGCAAC
Organism: Euphorbia pulcherrima; assembly: GCA_947683365.1. Lineage (NCBI taxonomy): Eukaryota > Viridiplantae > Streptophyta > Magnoliopsida > Malpighiales > Euphorbiaceae > Euphorbia > Euphorbia pulcherrima. Next base: position 76,353,390 of record CANTUS010000001.1, on the reverse strand, counting down.
TAACATATGACATGCTCAAAAATTTAAAAAATTTGCTTGAAATTTTTACTTTCACTTGAAGACAACAAAGGCAATAACGTATATATCCTACACTTAAAATCATAAATGTCCTCATTTCTAAACACAAGAAGCAAATAAAGATGGAGAACAAGAAAGATATAAACTGAAGTGGGTAGGAGTAATGTGAGGTGACTTGAGGTTGTTGCTACTAGGACTGGACAGACAAGTATTAATCAATGAGCTACACAAGAAGAACCTGCAAAATAGAAAATAATATGCCCACTTGTTCCTTACTAACCAGCTCCGTATTAGCTAGGTTTTGTATCAAGAGAGTATGAAGATAACAATATGTAATTCAGAAGAGTCAAAGTCAAGAAAATTCTGCCAACTAATTAGGTGTCTTTTACATGTCCTTAAAGTGACTTATCCTCAACCAATCTCCAGAATGAATAAACTTTCTAGCACACACACCTCTCAAAAATTGAAGCTGCATCTTAGGAACCACTAATAACCTCAAAACAACTAAGTAAATAGTGCATCAGAATAGGAACCAAACCCCAATCCAATCAAACTTAATTCAGTCCAATCAAACTCCAAAAAAAAATAAATCAGAATTATTCAAATCTATATGATAATCACCAGTACAGTAAACCTCAAAAGCAGCAATGATTCAGTCACCAAACCAAAAAGAAAATTGAACTCTGAAATTCGAAGACTAAACCTTAAACACAGAGAAAATTAACCATAGAGGGAGCAACAACATCAATCAGATCAGTCCTAAAGATAAAACTCTAAAAAAATTTCTCCTCAATCAGCCTTGATAAATATAAATAATTGTTTCCAATAAAATCCTCAAAGTAATCCTCAACAATGATAACAATTTCTAATTCCTGAGGTGACTATAAATGCATGTAATTGGAGGCTAAAATTTTTCAAAACTTACCTGAGAGTGAGTGATAGTCGCTTTTCCTTTAGCTAGTCGAGCTATTGTTAGATCTTGGAAAGGCAGTCAGGAGGAATAGCTGCAACGGCTAACAGTTCAAAAGCATCTGAATCTGACGAAGATGGCAGAGAACAGTAGTTGACGACTATCTTTCGATAAAGCCATTGGTGGTGATTGGGTTGCAATGGAGTGCTATGGTGGCGGATTAAAGGGGGCTGAAGGCTGGGTCGACGAAGGAGCAGTTTTAAGCAAGATAGTTGGATGGGGTTAGCGTTTTGTGTGAGGTACTACATGGGTATGGGTATTAGGTGTTTAGATGGTTATTAGGTAATACGGGTAAGTGGGCTATTAGTATTTACATGGGTTATCGGGCTAGAAGGAAATGGGTATTTTGGTTAAAAAGATGAAAACTCCTTGAAATTCACCACCTTGGCTTTTATCAGTATATGCCTCCAACTAAATGTCATGACCCATTTAAGCTCCAAATTGAAAATTTTCCATGGAAGCCAAATCTGCACCTGCAAAATTAAAATACAGAATAAGACCAAGGTTGAAGACAACCGAAAAATTACACTTATACCCTTTGTAACATAAAAATAAAAAAAAACACTACTTAATTGAAACTAAGAAACTAAAAAGAGAAAGCAAAAAAATTTAAAAAAAAAATTTTGGGCTGCCTTCCAAAAAGCGCCTTTGTTTAACGTCGTTTAGCTCGACGCCTATTTCGTTCAACCAGGATCTCATGCTATTATTTCCGAACCAAGCTCTTTTACGCCAATGCCTTTGATAATTTCTTTCAACTCAATTGCAAACAAAAGATAAGAGAGATTAATGTCATCAACCAAAATTATCTCCAAAAGCATAAGCAATGAATCCTTTGCAAAATTATCCACATCAAAAACATCAAGGAACGGATCATTTATCTCAATAATCTTTAGTTTACCGTCTTCCTTTTTGTTCTTGGTTTTTGACGACCATTTTGGAAAAGGGAGTTGATGGACTATTAACTTTGTAAATTTTAGTTTCGATTCCTTGTTAAAATTAGAGCTTGTCTCCTTTTCTAAATTGGTCTTTAAATTCAAAATTAAATTTTCAAAACTGCTTACCCTGGACTCCAGGTTAACAGCTTCGATTTCAGATTTATAATTTACAAGATCTTTCTCATTTGGAACGGTTATAGCACATGCAATCTGTTTCAAATTAACTTCAGCTTAAGTTAGAAGCATACCTTGATTTTCCAACTTACCTTGATTGATATTGGAAAATGTCTTTGGTTGGTTGCAAAATGCATTTGGTTGAAGCTCATCACTAAAAAGTAATTGACACGCATCAAGGATGTGTCCACTAACACCGCAAAATTGATAAGAAACCATAAGTGGCGCTCTTCCTAATGCTGCTAATATATCTACGAGTGTCATGGCAGCATTGCTCTCACGATCAAACATGGTGATCAAAACAAATAAAACTAATTAGTATTAGTCCCGGCAATGGCTCCAAAATTTGATGGGTGTCGAATCTACCAAAAATAAATGTAAAAACCCTTTTACTCTATAACAAATATACTTTGTAGTGGCGATAAGCGGGATTATCTCTACAGGGACTAAACAATTAATTTTATTCAAATCAACAACTAAAAATAAAGCAAAAAAATAAAAAGGGGGTTTTAAGATTATTTGTGGCTAAAAGAAAACAAATTGCAAAATATAAAATAAAAAACATGAATGTAAAATTCTCTCGATTAAGGATTTTTTCAGCATAGTTACAATTGATCATGGGCAAAAAGATAATCTCTTGAAATATCAATTCATTGGCTTTACCTATAAAATAGCACAATTAATTCTTTTTCTAAAATCGGGTTGATTGTAGATAGCTAAATCAATTCCCTCGATTTTCCCACGCACTTGTAGAAATAGCTGACAAGATTTAATCTTCAAAAAGCATTAAGATTCGAAGAACCAATATTGACTCAATAACTCATGATAGCACGAAGAATCAAATCAAAATGAATAAAACCACGATAACATAGGAAATCATTTGTTACAAACTTTTCATCATATTATGATAGCATGAACATAATGAAATAAACTGTATGTTGAAATCTTAAAAACAACGATTGATCAATTCGAAGTAAATAGAAAAACAACAATAATATGCAAAACCGATTTTATTTGAAAATCGAATTCAAGAAATAATTAAGAACAAACCTCTCAACATGCAACTAGCTTTTTGATTATTCCTCAATCGAAAAATAAAAACTAGTTAAACATAATTAAAGAAACTAAAAATATCATATGAAAAGAGGAATAGAACACGTTGGTCTGGAAAAACCAGCCAAAAAGATGTCTCCCTATTGCTAGAAATTCGGCCTTATTTAAGCTAAAAGAAATCCTAAAAAACTAGGAAAGAAATCTCCTAATTAAACACTAGTAAGACTCCTTATTAACAACTAAAGAGATAAACTAAGAATTAAATAAAAAGGTAATAAGTCTAATATCTTCAACTTGATAAGGAAATAAAGCCTTTTAATTCTCCAGCTCAGCCCGTCATTGTTAGCCTAAATTCAAGGATAACTTCCAAAATAGCTCAAAAATGCACCAAAACGTCTCAAACTTCTTCAAATGTGCTCAAAACAGTCCCAACAGCTTCTTATCTCCTAAATAAGCACAAATTAATCTTAAATCAGTAGCATCCAATCCAAAAGACTAATTAAATAAGCAAATAAATTTGTATAATTCACACGTTATCAATTTGGTAATTTTTTACCACTAACAATTTTATTCAGGTGCCTAAAGGGCTTGTGACTGAAGACGGGATTCCATTGAACAAAGGAAATATTTGTGTGGCCAAAACAAGTCCACCAATTGTTCATGAATTATATTTGGAACAATTTCGAAAAGATTTTGCAACATTTCTAAAGTTAAGATCAGAAGTGATTTGTGGGGGTGGTATGGTACTTACATTCCAGGTTCAAAATACTAAAAATCCTTCCAATAAATTCAGTTTTGAAATTTTGCAGTTAATTGGAGAATCACTTCAGGATATGTCTGACGAGGTACTTTTCTGTATATTTTCATACATATGATTTACTTGTACTGAGATTATAATGTTAATAGTTTAAATCTTTTGCAGGGAATAATCTCACAAACTTCATTAGATTCGTATAACTTTCCAGTATATGCTCCTCCTTTAGAGGAAGTATGGAAAGTCATACGAAACGAGGGGTCGTTTAGTGTGAAAGAAGTAGAAGAAATTGGGATAAGATGGGATGGTGATTCTAATAAAGGGAAGACAGTCAAAGAAACGAGGAAAAAATGTAGCAAAAATATTACGAGCTACTTTAGAGCCGATAGTAGCGCGTCACTTTGGTGATGGCATAATCGACAATCTGTTTAATAGATTGTCATTGAAGGTTTCTTCTTGCATAGAAAGAGGGCTAGATTTTACTAACTTCTTGGTCATTTCCTTGATGAAGAAATGGCAATACTTATTAGTATATAATGCTTTATGATGCACGGACACTCCAAAGCTAGGAGTGTCCCCATGTCGGACACCTGTCCGACACAGACACGCGTTGGATATGCGTTGGACACATGTCCGACACTCCATTTTCAAAAGGGACACGGCACGAACAATCCGTGGACACTTTTCAGAGACGGCACGGATTTTTTTTATAGGGAAAAAGTTAGGTTAGGGTCACTTCTCTATCTTCTGACTCCGGCGCCGACAACCCACGTTGCTTCAAACTTCGGCACTAACAACATCTGCTGCTTCATACTGTAACACCCGGCACGGATAAACCAATTGAAGATGAAGAGATGGTGGAGAAGATAGCTCACTTCAACCATCAGAAATGAAAAAAAACAGAGAAAAAAAATAAAGAAAGAGATGAGAATGAGGAAGAAAGAAAGAAAAATAAATATTTAAGCCCAGTTTTCTCTATCAAATTTGGGAGTGTTAATCTCGTTGGAATACACATCGAGTTTTTTGGTCCTCAACTTCAACAAAAGCATAAATATAATTAGTAGAAATCATATAAAAATACAATGGAAATTATAAACAAAGTTTAAAATAAAGGAAATACCGATAAGTTGAGTCATGTCAAACGACACTGTCCTTAAAGGATACTTGTAGTTCCTTTCAGGATTCAACAGCTTCTTCAACCGGTAGGTTGGTACAGGAACAAAAACTCGAATATATATCCAGAATAATATGACAGTGGAATGAAACAGTAGAAAAGGGAATTGTTCAATCTCTGTAAAACATGAACGTAGAGCAGCCTTATGTAGGCAAAGAAAGAACAAACTGTTAAATTCTAGTTGTTAATTAACGTTATAATAATCCCATATTGCATGGGATAAAATCTCCAACTTCTTTGACAAAATCAAGCCGTTAAAAGGCTGTGAAAGAATCTGTTATTAACTTCTTTTTTTTTTTTATCAATGAACCTGTTATTAACTTAATCTCAACAAATATAAACGTGGATAAAAACAAAGGAATTGGTCAATAAAATCTTGTACCCTTAGGCTCAAATAATAATAATAATAATAATAATAATAATAATAATAATAATAATAATAATAATAATAATAAAAATATATAATGTATATAATCTCACACTTAAATAAATTTATAAACAAAAACATTAAGATATCAAGATATAAAATAATGTAAAAATTCTTTTAAAATAACTCATATTTTCGAACAATAGTGTACTAGTTATAATACATTAATATACCAAGACACAAAATAATGTAAATTTTTTTTTGAAATAACTCATATTTTCATACATGATACTCTTTTGAAAGAAGTTTTAAAATAAAGAATATTCTGGATATCTTAAGTTTGACATATAATATATGGTATTGGTGTTTTTTGGACTATGAATCAATACTTGATAGAAAAAATCTATCTTACGGAAAATTTGGTGAAACATATAGTTTCTATGAACTAAAGATTCGTCATATAAGATAGGGATTTTAACTATTACATTATACCAAGATAAGTTTTTGTTCAACGCCGTGGTGCGCCATAATAGGCCATGCGCGTGCCTGGTATCTCATAAGTGCTCTAGAGATGGTATCAATGTCCCATAGTATCGGCCCCACTTCACACTTAAGTAGGTGATTTCATCAAGTGTATATTACACTTTATACACCACTCATAAGAGCTATGAAATTCATTAAGAGTTCCTTTAACTCAACCTCTCAAAATATGCAACATAGCACTTTCTCACATCTATGATTGAGATATTATTTTTAGTGCTAGCAGAATTAACAAAGACTTGTGTTGTTCCCTATGCGTAGACTCACTGAGTCAGAGGGGGGTGAATGACTCTCTCAGAAAACTTATAAAACTTTTTCGCGACAATTATGGTGCCACTGAGTGAGGTCAGCTGGGTGAGTGAAATAACTGAAAAATGCGATTAAGTAAAGGACACAGGGATTTTTATACTAGTTGGGCAACCTGTGCTTACATCCAGTCCCGAGAGAGTGTCTCGGCTTTAATTCAGCAAAGACTAGAAATTAAAGCCGAGACACTCACTTGGGACTTGATGTAAGCACAAGTTGTTGAACTAGGATAAAATCTTAGTGTTCTTTACTTTTCTACATTTTCCAATATTTCACTCAGCCAACTGACCTCACTCGGCGGAGGTTGTTATTATCGCGAAAAAGTTTTATAAGTTCGTGAGTGAGTCATTCACCCCCCTCTAACTCATTGAGTGTACGCAGGGACCAACAAAGCCTATATAAGGGAAGCTTCACAAGTTGAGAAGATGCTGGTTGATTTCAAGAAAGCATATACAAGAGAATTTGCTAAAAGCAATCAGTTACTTAGAATCAAACAAATTCCAAATCAGTTTATAAGGATTTCTAAGTGAGTTATAAACTTAAGGAACTCCAAAACCAAAACATTTGAGAAAACCAAAGTGTATAAGATCTCCTACTTGGGTGAGTAGAGAGATTGGGATATAGCTTGAAGTTGGTGCTTTGAGTAGGATCTCCCTTTAGGACTCAGTCCAGATTTGGGGCAGAAATCTAAGTGGTATATCCTGTTAAAAACAAAAGATTTCAGCTAGGAGTTGGTGCTTCTAGTGGTATATCCTACATCCCCAAGGGGGTACCATCCGGAAACAAATTGTAAAGCTTGATTCCTACCAGTTGGAAAGGAATCCACTAGTGGAAAAGCTCAGAGGAAGGAAACTCCAGGGACTGAAGTAGGTAGGGCCGAACCAGGATAAAATACCTTGTGTTTGATTTTCTTACTCTTTACTTTTGCATTATATTTCGTATTTGCATCATTCGAAACATAATCACGCAACCTGCATTAAGACTTTTTAAAGTCTGTTAATTCTGCGCAAAATGATCATTCACCCCTGTAACCCTATTTACACTCTCACATAAAATAACAACGGTAAATTAGTGTACCCTTTTCAGAATATTCAAACTTGTAGAGGGAAGCTATCAATGAGTTTTTTTGTTTAAATATTAAGTCAACATTTATTTGCAAATATTTAAATTTAAAATTTATTTGTATATTAATACTTTAACTTCATGATAAAATATTCTCAATTTGTCACTGTCACTACTAACTTGACTTGGCCTAAAACTAATCAATAAGACCATCTAAGTAACAAGAACATTTATCCTATAAAAAAAAGAACATATATAATTCAAATTCAAAATCTATTTATGTTTTTCTTATTTGAGACTTTCTCCTCCTTTATCCTTTCTAAAAAATAAAGTTACAGATATATTAGATAAAGATCAAGAATTTAAGAAAACATATATAAGACCGAATAATTTGTCGACCGATGCTTGCATAATAAAAAGATCAAACTGATAATATATTGCATAGATAGATTATATCATGCTTTCGGAGTATTTTTACTCCTTACATAAATGACAAGTATTACTTTATGCTATTATTTTTTATTATTTTACTTATTTTTGGGATACTTATTATTTATATAAGGAGTATGAAGCAATACTCCGGAAGCATGGTATAATCTCTTGCATGATACATATATCAAAATAGTAAAATATATACTGTATAATACAAAAAAGCCTAATGAATAACATGTTAACTAAGAGTTCATAAAAAAAGGGAAAATGTACTAAATGTAGGGTTTGGGTAAAATATTTACCTCTTTGCCCTCTACTTTTTTAAATGACTGTTTGGTCAGCTTTTAAACTTTCTCTTTTCATTATGTACGTTCCTTCTTATATATGTAATTCCTTCCCTTTTTTATTTTTTTACTTTGTTTTGCATTTATCTCGCAAACGGTTGATTTTTTCGATGTGCCGCTTTAGAGTTTTTTGTTTGCCTCGATTTTATCTTCGAAACTAGATACATGATGATATACTTTTTTTGATTTTTATTTTGCAGATATGTAACAGATGATACAAGCATTATACCAGCATTTTACCAGTATTTTACCAGCTCTGAAAAACCAGCATTTTACTAGCATTATACAAGGTGTGAAAAACTAGTATTATACCAGTATTTTACCAGTATTATACAAGGTGTGAAAAATCAGCATTATAGAAGCATTTTACCAGCAATATACCAGCATTTTACCAGTAATATACTAGGTGTGATGAAAATAACCCATAAAATTGCATTTTATTAAGAAATCAAACAAAAACCACTTCATACCAGCAAAATACCAGCAAATTATTAGGTGTGATGAAAATAACCCATTAACTTGTATTTTATGAAGAAATCAAACAAAAACCACTCCATGCTAGATTTATACTAGCAAAATACCTGTAAAATACTAGGTGTGATGAAAATAACCCATAAACTTGCATTTTATGAAGAAATCAAACAAAAACCACATCATACGAGATTTATAACAGCAAAATACTAGGTGTAATGAAAATAACCCATAAACTTGCATTTTATGAAGAAATCAAACAAAAACCACTTCATACCAGATTTATACCAGCAAAATACTAGGTGTGATGAAAATAACCCATAAATTTGCATTTTATGAAGAAATCAAACAAAAACCACTTCATACCAGCATTTTACTATAGAAATTGTAACAAAGTCCAACATAGACAAAGTAAAAGGTTGACTCAACTAAATTAGTGGCTTAATTAAATAGGAGGCTACATTAATTAGGTGAGTAAATATGGTTGGAAGATGGTAAAATTTGTGTATAAATAGACCTATGATCATTGCTAATTCTTCGTCCCAACATCAAATGCCTTCCGATTCTTAAGGTTTTGTTCTTCTTTCTCTTCTCTATTGTAATATTTCTTTGAGTAAAATATTAATTTAGTAGTGTTCGGGGACGTAGGCAAAATTGGCCGAACCTCGTTAAATTGTTGGTGTTCTCTCTATTTTATTTTGGTTTTAGCAATAGTTTTAAATTTGTTAGTCATTTTCGCAATAATTGATATCAGAGTGTTGGTTTTAGGAGAAATTAATATGCTCTGTGCGCCGTAGGTGTACTACGGTCGGTACATCAGAAAGTTTTTTCCTGCTTTCGATCCTGTTGTTTAATTGACATTTAGCAAATTTAAAATTATTGTTAAAACATTTTTTGGTAAAATCTAGAATAATAATTGCATATTGTCTCAAGTGAACGGAAAAATTATGTCATCAAGCGATAAGAGCCTAAGGAAATTGGTGTGTAACTGAGACCGTTTGTGACTCGACCAATTACCTGGGAATTTTTTCTAGCACACTTGAGTAATATTATTATTTGTGATTTTACGGTTTGGCTGAAATGGAGAATCCATTTGCAACGAAGGCATCCACATCAAATACTTCAAGTATTTTTCAGAGAGTTACTAGAGTAAATTTGAGAGTGATGGTGGAAATCTTTTATGGTAGCGGTCATTTCGGCATGTGGCAAAGTGCGGTTCAGGACGCCTTATTTCAACAGGGTCTTGACATTGAACTTGAAAGAGAGAAACCAGATGAACTGGGAGAAGGAGATTGGAGTACCCTCAATCGGTTGGCTTGTGGTATAATTTGGTCATGCTTATCTAAAGAGCAGAAGTATGCATTTTGCAAAGAGACTTCGGCTAATAGATTAATGACGACATTGGAGGAGAAGTTCCTAAAGAAGAGCAGTCAAAATAAGCTTTACATGAAGAAAAGACTGTTCCAATTTATGTTCACTCCTGGTACCACAATGAACGATCACATCACTAGTTTTAATCAGTTTGTTGCTGATTTATTGAACCTGGATGTGACATTTAGAGATGAGGATCTTGCCTTGATGTTGTTGGGATCCCTTCCGGAGGAGTTTGAGTTCCTAGAAACAACTCTACTTTATGGGAAGGCTATTGTAACTCTCAGTGAAGTCTGTGGAGATTTGTATAGCTATGAATTGAGGAGGAAGGATAAATTGGATAGCTCAAGTGGAGGGACTGAAGCATTGATTATCAGAGGATACCCGGGGAACCAGGCGAAAGGAAAGAAGGGACGATCAAAGGCAATGTCGAAGTTGAGCAAAGATGAATGTGCCTTTTGTAGAGAAAAAGGGCATTGGAAAAATGAGTGTCCTAAGTTGAAGGAGAGAGGCCAATCTAACAAAGGAAAGACTGTTGCGGTGGTTGAGTATGATATGGACTCAGATTGTTCACTTGTTGTATCGAGTTCTACCAGCTCTTCTAGTGTTTGGCTTCATGATTCCAGATACAGTTATTATATGTGTCCTAATCGAGAATTTTTTTATGATTTCAAAGAACTAGAAGATGGAGTAGTATATGCAGCAAATGATATCCCTATTACCACACATGGGATTGGTTCTATACGATTGAAAAATCAAGATGGATCAATCAGAACTTTGAAGAAAGTTCGCTATGTGCCAGATTTATTAAAGAATCTCATTTCTATGGGAGCCTTAGAAGAAGAAGGTTTCATCGTACAAGCTGAAGGTGGAGTTATGAGGATAATTTCTGGTGAACTAGTGGTGTCGGAGGGAGTTCAAAAGAGTAACAGGTTGTATCATTATCAGGGTACTACGGTTATTGGAACTGCTAACTTGGCTTGTAATGACGAGGTATTGGAAGTAGTCGGATTATGGCAAATGTGCTTGGGACAAGTTGGTTTGGTGTATCAGCAAGATAAAGATGGTGATATGGATAAACATCGATCAAATACTGGTTATGTGTTCACTTTGGCAAAACGACCAGTGTGTTGCGAGTCTACTTTACAATTACCAGACGCTTTGTTTATGACAGAAGCAGAGTATATAGCATGCACAGAGGCTGTAAAAGAAGCAACTTGGCTTCAAGGGTTGCTTGATGAGTTGGGGATTCGGCATAAGCACGTGAAGGTGCATTGTGATAGTCAGAGAGCTATTGTGTTGGCGAAGAATCAAGATCATCATTCAAGGACAAAGCATATCGATGTTCATTACCACTTTATACGAGAGGTTCTTGAAGAAAGTGGAGTTTCAATTCGAACCACAGAGAATCTAACTAATATTTTGGTAAATGTTGTAAGCTTGGTCAAGCTCCAATGTTATTTGGACTTGATCAATGTTATTGAAAATTGAAGACTGCATTGGAAGACACTACACAAAATAAGAGATTGAAGATGTGGACTTTGTCAATGTGGAGATTTGTAGAAATTGTGACAAAGTCCAACATGGACAAAGTAAAAGGTTGACTCAACTAAATTGGTGGCTTAATTAAATATGATGCTACATTAATTAGGTGGCTAAATATGGTTGGAAGATGGCAAAATTTGTGTATAAATAGACCTATGATCTTTGCTAATTCTTCATCCCAAAATCAAATGTCTTCCTATTCTCAAAGCTTTGTTCTTCTTTCTCTTATCTATTGTAATATTTCTTTGCGTGAAATATTAATTTGTTAGTGTCCGGGGACATAGGCAAAATTGGCCGAACCTAGTTAAATTGCTGGTGTTCTCTCTATTTTATTTTAGTTTTAGCAATAGTTTTGAATTTGTTAGTCGTTTCCGTAACATTTACCATATGTGAAAAATTAAACTAAACATAATCATCTATTTTATGAAAGAAACCAAACAAAAGCCACTTTATATAATTATTATACAAGCATTACATAAGGTATGAAGAGCCCAAACTTAAACATCTATTTTATAAACATCTATTTTATAAAAGAAATCAAACAAAAACTACTTTATACGAGCATTTTACCAGTTGTGAAAAACTAAACTAAACATAAGCATCTATTTTATGAAAGAAACCAAACAAAAATCACTTTATATCATCATTATACAAGCATTATACAAGGTGTGAAAAAACCAAACATAAGCATCTATTTTATGAAAGAATTCAAACAAAAACCACTTTATACCAGCATTTTACCAGTTGTGAAAAATTAAACTAAACATAAGCATCTATTTTATGAAAGAAGCAAAACAAAAATCACTTTATATCATTATACCAACATTGTACAAGCATTATAAAAGGTGTGAAGAACCCAAACATAAGCATCTATTTTATGCAAGAAACCAAACACAAACCACCTCATACCAGCAAAACCAGAAAAATACCAGCATTTTACCAGCAAAATACTAGCTTTTTACTGGCAAAATACCAGCATTTTACCAGGTGACGAAAAGTTTGGAAAAAAAATGTATCACCATGAATGGCGTTTCGAAGATAAAAATGAGACCAACAAAAAAGTCTAAAGCGGCATGTCAAAAAAATAAACGGTTTGAGAGATAAATACAAAATAAGAAAATAAAATAAAAAAAAAGTCTTGTGCATGAGCCGTTGGAGAGAAACGTATTTATGTTGTTTAAGGCTTATGGAACGTATTTATGTTGTTGAAGCTTGTGGAATTGAGTACTTATATTATTGACCAAACTTTTAATAAAAATTATTATAGGACTTTGATATAGTTATGTAATTTTCCAAAAAAATACATGTTAACTAATAAACCAATTTGGCAAATGAAGTATATTACGGATCAAAAAGGCCCTTTTGCCTTTTTTATTTCATTAAAGATAAGTATTTCATTTATTGAATGCAGTCATTTCATTTTTATTAATTTTTTTTAATTATTTCATTTTTATTAATAGATCTGTTCTATCCATATATAAACTAATTAATCGAATTTAAATGATTCTAGTTATAAATTGGGCCATAAATGTGTTGTTATAAACTCTCAATGAAATGTTGTTATGGCATGTTCTTCCCTGTAGCAAGGTGGTGGTGTTCCTTTCCTAGGCGAAGCCATAAACCGCATAGAAGCCTTAAGCTAGCTTAAGAATAACTCTTTAGACAATTACTGTAATAATTACCTTATAAAAACAAAATAACTTAGCTATAACGAAAAGCAACATCTAGAAATAAAAGAGGGTACATATCTAGCTTTTTTTTATCCTTAAATTAACTCTTCGAGGAAACGACCCCAACCAAGTCAACAGGACTCGAATTTTTTACTTTGTTTTCATGGAAGAGTTAGTGGTGAGATTAGTTGAACCCATTTGGACCTTTTCTTCTCGTTCAGTTCAAATAAGAAAAATTAACATGAAAAAACCAATATTATTAATATCGTATCGGGCTATATATTTGTAAAGTTAGTGGTATATGGTATAACCGGTATTATCGGTATTATTAGTGGTTTTACTGATTTTTTATTTTTTAAAGAATATATATTATTTATAGTTTTCAGTAGTTATGGCAACGCTTTTAAGGTCTTTAGCAACGTTTTAAAGTCTTTAGCAACGCTTCTATATCTTTAGCAACGCTTTTAATTCTTTAGTAACATTTATATGTCTTTAGCAACACTTTTAAGTCTTAAGCAACATTTTTCTATATCTTTAGCAACACTTTTATATGTTGTCAAAAATATTTTTAAAAAGGGTTTAAACCGGTACCCGGTTTTCTCCGGTTTTCTATTAAAACTGGTATCTATACGTACCATACCGTAGCCGTGATCGGTTCTTGATAAAACCGATCGAACCGATCGATACGGTACGATATTAATAACATTGGAAAGAACTTAGAACTAACAATAATCGTACACCAAGCTTCAATATTTTTTTTTAGAAATAAGGAGTGTATTAAGATCATAATACATGGGCAATACAATTGGGAGGAAATGAGATCCAAATCCCATTTATTTCATCTAGAGAGGCAACTCTTGCTAAAGAATGGGCAACAATGTTATGGTCACAACTTACCAAACTAAAAAGATATGAGACAAAGAGTAATAGGGATTAGTCCATCTTTCAACATCCATCAGAGATTGAACCCTAGAATGTACATGGAACAACCTTAAATTTTAGGGACATCCTGCCCTTTGAGGCACCCCCAAATTGCAATCGGGGATTAGTTTGAATATGGTCATGGCTTAAAGGTGCAGCCCACAGTTGGGACTCATCCAAAACTACCTCGTACTGAAGATATAAAAAAAAGAGACATGAGACAAAGAGCCTAACCAAATGTTTACCATCCTCAACAATAGAAGCAATGTATGAATAGCCAAAATCAAAACTTATCAAGAGATCAAATAACATTTTATTATCCGTTTCGATAATAATATAGGTATAACTCGAATTCTTCATCCATATCAAAAGCCTCGCGCACAGATAGTGCCTTCACCTCGAGAATAGAAATGTTGGGAGAAAGAAAACTTGCTTTTGCACCGATGAAAAAATCTCCTAAATTTTGAATAATAACTCCATACGACATGTAGTTACTTTTTATTATTATAATATAAAAAGTAATTTATATATCAATCATCCAACTAAAAGAGTATAAAATAGTCAATTCCCTATTTAATTTCCCCCATTATCAGTGGCCTCTGTAACAACTATAAAATAAAAAGAAGACTACATCTTACACTAAATTATGAGACGAGAGTATGGACGAATTAATATCCCAGAAATTTGAGAGAAATTGAATATGTTATATAAATAATTAGTATTAAGACATTTTTTATTTTGAGAAAATTGCATTTACATAAAATATAAAAAAAATTCACCTCATTCTCCGGGAAGCTTGAATCCATGTCCTTCCAAGTTTAGGAAAAGTGTCGGCTACTAAGTTAAAACATTATCCACATATGAACACATTTCAAAACCAATGAAAATAAAATAATAAATATCAGTGTATTTCGGAAATTAAAAACTAGTATGAAACGTTTTGAGGCACGTCTCTTGAAATTTGTTTTTACTATTCAAGAAACCATTTCTAACAAATTAGCTCTCAATTCCCAACTGCAGTCTTCCAAAATCTATTACCTCCTTAAAATGATTTAAACCTCTTTATATTTTATTTTCATTCAACTGTTATATTTTTTCACTTTTCCATCTAAATAATATTTGTGTTAATAAATTTATCCTTAACTCTATTTCATTATTCATTTAACTTATTTTCAATCAAACTCTTTATTTTTTTTACCATTTTCCTCTCTAATTTTTATACTTTGTCCATTTATTTCTTTTAATTGACCATTCTTACATATTTTAGTGTCTAAAGTGACCCTTTATTCATTTCCATGAACTAATTAAACATGTGTAAAGTAAGTTCAAAAACGTTATTTTTATATTGTTAACATTGTTCATTGCTCTTATTTATTTAAGCGGATCAATATACGTATTATTTTAAAATAATTTTCAAAAATCAACTGTATTTTCCATCACCCCCTCCAACTCTTCTCAACAAAACTAAAAGAAAAAAAGAAGTATAGCTTTAATCTTTTCAAACATATCTAACTTCGACTAATTTTACTTATTTGCTTGAGGAGCATTTTTTTTCACTAAGCTTAGATCTAAAAAAGATATATTTGACATGCATCAATGTTAATTAACTGTTAATGCATTAATAATTGCAAGCTTAATTTTTTATTATAATTTAATAAATAAAGCAAACAAGTCAAATCTTAAAAATAAAATCAATTAAACTGCTAAAAAACTTAAGTAAAGATTTGTCGTAAGACTAATAACATTTTTACTATTTAGAATTTATAAAATATTTTGTTTGAATAAATTTCTTAATTTATGAAGAATTAGCACTAACTAACCGAATAAATTAAGTGAATTTCGTTTATCACTTTAAAGTTTTTTTTATGTCTTATACACACGGTATCTCACTTAAACAATGTATTAACACTAGGATAAACTTTATATTTGTGCAAAAATAAAAATAAAATGATTACATATATTGCATAATTGGTGTTTAAAATTACAATATCAAGGTAATTTTTAATTTGCGCTTTCTTTCAGTCTTAGGTTATTAGTGACCAAGTCGGAAAGCAAAAGAAAAGCATATGTCGCAACTCTACCTTATTTCATGTCAGCAGCCAGTCTTTTCTTTATGCCTAAAGAATCCCATTACTGGTCAGCGATTTAGTTTGTAACATTATATTTGGTGGCCTTTTTATTTATATCAGCTCTTTCAATAAATATACTAAGAGAAATATGATTTTGTAATTAGTTTTTAACATATATATTTCCTCTCTTAAATAAGGGGGGCAATTTAGTATAAAAATCTTATTTTTACATGGTTTTGTTCAGTTCATGAAAATGAATAAAGGATCATTTTGGACCCTAAAATACATCAGAAGGGTCAATTAAATGAAATAAATAAATAAATTTAGAAAATTAGAGAGGAAAAAGGTAAGAAAAGTAAAGAGTTGTATTAAAAATAATCACATGATAAATATATATTGTGAAAATGACTTAAATGCACAAAGAATGAAAATAAGGGTAAATATGTCAAAATAAATATTATTTAGATGGAAAAATGGCAAAATATAACATAGGAATGTTTTAGTTGGATAGAAATAAAATAGAGGGAGGCATAACTTATATTGAAAGCTCATAGAGATAGTAGTATAATATGACAAATCTCATAAAAGTTATAATTATTTATCTTTTTTAAATTAAACAATAATTTGTACTCTCTGGTTTCTACCTTTTTTATTTAATTTGTTAGAATTTTTATTAAAAAGAGTAAAAATTGTTATGCTAAAAAAATAAATAATTTATTCTTTATATTTTCATAAAAAAATTATTTATTCTTAATTAACTACCAACTTATATTATATTAATATATGATCTCTCATAATTAGGCTCTATTATTTTCAACTTCTAAAAGCTAAACTGAACTGAACTAAATTAAAGTCGATTAAACTGTACTGAAGTGAGCTGAACTGAACTGAACTTATTTTAATATAAATTTATAACTACGTATAATTAAACTGAATTAAATTAAATTAAATTATACTAAATTATATTAAACTAAATTAATTATATTAAATTATAATCTAAAATAACATATCTTCGGTATAAACTATAAAGGTAAATTATAAATAAATAAATAATGAGAAGTGCAACAAATGAGTGATATAAAGATAGTAAAAGATAATATGATTTCAATTTCACATCCAGACAAACTTACTCTTGCATAAAGTCAAAAGAAGATGTAAATATACATTTTTATATTCCTTTAAAAATTGGAATGGAACCTGGACGGCGGCAGACCACTATATAGTAATAAAAATATTATAAGTATTTAACCCATATTTTTTTCAATTTATAAATAAATATATTGAATTGAATTAAATTATTTAGTATTGAACTAAATTAAATGGTATTGAATTGAATTAAATTAAACTATACTAAAATTGAACTAAATGATATTAAAATTAAAAATACTGAAACTGAACAATACTGAAATTGAAAATACCAAAACTAAATTATAATTAATAATATAAATAATATTTTAAAAATATTAAAATACATAATAATTAATAATACTTTAAATAATACTATACATTCTAATAAAATTTATTATTTATTACATATAATAATGATTAAATATATCATTATAAATTAATATTATTATTATTATTATTATTTATTATAATTATTATTATAAATATTACCTTATTATTTTGATTATTATTAATATTTATAAAATATTATTACTTTTATTTATTTATTTATTTTTTTTATAAAATTATTTATATTAGAAATAATAATTAATAATTTAAAAAATATTATTATTAATTTCTTTTTCTTTATTATTATTGTGATTACTGGTATTAATTAATAATATTTATATAATATATAAATAGAAATGACCTAAAATTAAAATTAAAATATATTATCATTAATATTCATTGCTTTTTAATATATATGAATAATAATATATATTAATAATATTAATATAATGTGAAACTAAATATTAAATTTTGAATACTGAATGCTAAATGCTGGATACTGAAACTGAATACTGAATACTGAATACTGAAACTGAACGAAACTGAACTTAACTGAATGGTACTAAACTAAACTGATTAATATTGTACTAAACTGAATTAAATAGAAAATAAGTTGAAAAGAACCGGGCCTAAGTCGGATACTTTAATTTCAACTATGATGGTACTATAGGTGCAATTATTTAACACTTTTATTTACCAATAATCATTGGAGAGCATGAGAAAAACTATGTAAGTGGGTGTGAATCAAGGTTTTAAAGACCGCTATCCGCTAGTTGGGAGGTTGAGGCTTCGAATATTTAGACGAAATTTGGGAGGGACCTAGGCAGATTGATAAATTTTTTATTTTTTTATAACTATTAATAGATAAAAGTATAAATTCAACTAAAAAATAAATTATAATACAATAATATTTAAAAAAAACATAGTTTAACATATGAAAATATAAGTCTTAGTTAATTTTTACGTAAAAACACATCAACATTGAAATCAATTCCTTAAAATAAATATCCTCACTAATTTTTTTTTGTAGTTTATAACGTACAATTTCTCAGTTTGAGATTCAAAATGAAAATTGTATGGTGAGAATATTTTGTTGCACATTAGTTTTACCAACCGTGCTACCTTTTTTTAATTGAAAAAATTAAACTATAATTATTATAGGTATCAGTATCTTAAAAATTGGGGGAAAATCGGACTAGGCGGTGCCCAGGCGGAAAAAATCGGACTAGGCGGTGCCTAGGCGGCAATATGTCGGTCCAATGCCTGATAGCGCCCGAGGAATGAAAAGTCAGGCGACGAACCCCAAAATAGCATCTAGACGGGGCCTAAACG
This sequence comes from Euphorbia pulcherrima, assembly GCA_947683365.1. Lineage (NCBI taxonomy): Eukaryota > Viridiplantae > Streptophyta > Magnoliopsida > Malpighiales > Euphorbiaceae > Euphorbia > Euphorbia pulcherrima. The sequence continues at coordinate 76,334,427 of CANTUS010000001.1, read as the reverse complement.
GAGCTAAGCGGAGAGTTTTAAAATACTGTTGTGAATGGGAGACAACCAGGACAAACCAAGTGGAACAACCATCTAACCATCAAAAAATTTTTATATAACTTGTTTGGTTTCAATAGTGTTATTTTCTGTGCTTGAACTATTTGGTATTTGTTGATATTTTTTGTTTTCCTAACGGCTACAACAAATGCATAAGAGTAGTGTGCGATCCTTTAGTACTAATGTTCAAAGTTATCAATTGGGTAGCTCAATTGATATACCTCTTTAAAAAATTGAAAGTAAGGATGGGAGGTCTGAGTTCAATATCTAGCCTGTTTAAAATTTATATATTTCAAAAAAAATTGTTCAAAGTTAAAAATTAAATAAGCAACAGTTGAGGAAAGAAATGATAAAAAAAATATAGTTAATTTGGCACCCAATATGAATTTGCTAATTCTAGATACACTTGAGTGATGCAAACCCTAAATTTGTCTTATATTAGAAAGAGATTTTGAAGACCAACCACTAGTTGATTTATCGAGATGAGACACTAGATTTCTTAAGCATTTATTTTTAGTCACAAGTTTAATTTTTAGAGATGTGAATAGAGTAAATTAATTAACTAAGTTGGGAGGGTCACCCCTTTATAAGTCTCTACAGTATTCGATCAGAATTAATCGATCAATGAATCGGGAAGAAGAAACTGGTTGGAGCCTTCTTTTTTTCTCGAACTTTATGAATTTTGATTATTTTAGTTATTTTGTTCTTTTTGTTTCTTGTATTAAATAATCCACATTTATTATTTTATTGAATTTTCACTATATAACAGACTTCTTCAATAATAGAATTACGGTTACATAACTCTAGTTTGATTGTCTTATTGATGGGTGGGGCATTATATATTTCTAGTCTAAGATACATGTTGTTTTTTATTTTCTCATATATCTAGTCCTTTTCTTTAAGCAAGATCAATTCAGATTTATAAAGTTAGTAAGTATTATAGAGTACGTGACAATTCTTATGGATGTAAATCTTCAATAAACATGAGATATAGTTGTCATTTCATTTTATTGCTGTTGTGGCTGTTTTCATATCTCTGAGTACAATGAAATTATGTTATTGATTTTAATTTGAATTTGAATTTATTGCTGTTCTGCTGTTTTCGTATCTCTAAATACAATGAAATTATGCCATTGATTTTAATGGAATGTTTTTTTCTATTTACGGGATGATATACTCTTTTTATTTAATATCTATTAAATCATTTTGTTAAAAAAATCAAAGAGACTTGCTAGCTTTTTCTTTCACTATAGAACAGAACTAGTAGTAATACATTAAAAAGAAAAAGAAAAAAGAGCAGGGATGCTTTAAACAGCTATTATTGACCTTAAAATGGAAATTGCAGACGGAAGTACAATTGCTAAAATTCACGAAAGATTTGCCGAAGTTTGAGAAGTAAACTCAGGTGACAAATGGCAATCATAACGACATTAATTCTTTTTTCCTCAAAAGAGAAACATTTCTCAAAGTCCAAAAATTGACTTCCCTTCTCTCTTTTTAGCAACTGTCAGACCTCCGAACCATCTGTCAATTACCCAATCAATTTTAAACAAATCCATCCCTTGTGTTCACTTTTTAATGAACTAAATTCACTATGATCATCAATAGTTTAGACCTTAAGTAAATCGAATAGAACCCAATAAAGATAAAACAAATAACAGGGCACTACACACCCCTGTCATTTCTAATATTTCAATATTAGATGTCACAAATTCTAGCAGCAATTCTACATTTACTTGATTCATTATGCTCCTCCCCCTTCCCAAATTACAAATATCTCATCCCATTTAAACAAAAAAAATTTACTATAATTAAACAAACCACCCTTTCTTGAAAAAAAATTTATCTCCCCAACCATCGGGCCAAAGGTAGACTCGAACGACCTCAGCTTCAAGCCAGACCAAGCCTTTGCCACATTAAGCAAACCACCTTATTAACCGTGTTAATTAGCAGTCTCCTTAATCACATATGGAGTAATTAACTAATTAATTAATTAACTGCAGTAATATACTAAACAGAAAAACATCCCTGCCGAGCAGTCCAATTTCTACCTTCCATTGCCTGAGCTACCTTTCCCGATACCCAACTGTTGATGGTACCCACCTGAGCCGTACACATGTCCTTGATGATGTCCCATCATCATCATCCCTCCATACATCCCTCCTCCTCCATTAAACCCTCCTCCTCCGCCGCCACCACCTGAGCTAATACCTCCACCGGAGCTTCCGCCACCAGCAGCAGCGCCGCCGCCACCCGAACCGCCGCCGCCCTCTTTCTCTCCTTGCCTGCCCATGGTAGTCTTCTCCCCTTCCATTTCTCTGTACTTCTGCAAGTAAATCTTTAGAGGCTCCACATACTCTTCGAAGCCTAGCGTCGTCATGGCCCAGAGCAGATCGTCGCCGTTGATCGTCTTCCGCTTCTCCCGCTGGCACTTGTCCGATGCTTCTCCGGTTATGAAGCTGATGAACTCCGATACGCACTCCTGTACTGTTTCTTTAGCGTCTTTCGAGATCTTCGCGTTTGCCGGCAGAGCTTTCTTCATTATCCGGCTCACGTTTGCAATCGGGAGGAATCTGTCTTGCTCTCTCGCCGACAGTTCGCTGTTGTTGTGGCCGCCAGATTCGTTATCTGAATCCGCCATTAAAATTGAATTTCAGCACCAAAAAACCAGAAAAAGAAACAAAATTCTAATTGGATCTCTATCGTTTCTAAGGGGATCTGAAAGGCACAAGAGGAACACGGAGGCTGTGAATCCGGGAACGGTGAAAGCCGCCGGAATTTTGAGTGCGACGGCGGAGAGATAAAGAATGAGAGACGAAGAGAGAGAGGGGGATAAGGGGAAGAGAGAGGAGAAAGAGAGGAGATATTGAGGTCCGTTGGATTAGAGAACTAATATGAAATCTGGTGTGCCACGTGGCTTAGTGCTGGCCGTTTGTTTGTCGATAAGAGTAGAGAAACGTGGTTATCCATTAATGGTTGGATAGGAAGTGGGCCCGCGCAAGTTAGACGGTGAAAGAGACGGACACGTGGTAAGATGAGGATGCTGTTGTAGGCAATAGAGGGAATCCAATGGCGGCTTATGCGGCTTAGGTGTAGCCGAGTGATTCGGAGTGGTGTTGTACCGTTGGATCACGCATATCTTATTGTCGGCAGACGTGGCTAAATAGGAATCATCGATATTGGATTTTCCTTTTCTCTTTTTCTTCCTATTTTAAACTTCAATTTCTCGTACATTGTACGTTTCATTTAATTTTATCTATTTATTAAATTTTAATGATTGATATTTAATTATATTATAGACTTTATAAATTATTAAAATTAAATTTAAATTATTAAAAATTAATAAATAATTAAGATTGGAGTGAAATGTATAATTTTAAACATTTTAAACTTTAAAAATATTTTAAATCCATAATTTTTGTTGCAGTTAAAAGAAATAACGGAACAAAGTAAATTTGTACGTTGATAATAATGATTTTTCGAAGATGTTATGTATGAAATCTAGTACCAGTACTATATTAAATGGTGAACTATTAATTGAGGTAATTTATTTTGTCTTCAAAACTAAAATTGAAACTAGCTGTTTTACCTAATTTTGAGAGATATATGTTAGAAAATTAATAATTTTTAGGTTATGAAATTATTGTTATTCCCTATAACATATGATTTTATTAGCTATTTAAGTTGGTATATTTTAAATAACCTCCAAGTAATCTAAAGAAATTTATAAAAATATCATTAAAATGAAAACTTATAAGGAGATATATGCATATAGTTAAAGTCCATAATACACCAACACAAACTTTCTCCTCTACCCATCAAGAGAGACTAGTGTTTTGGTTTACTTAAGACATTAGGAGATTGAGTTGAGGAATGCCTCGAATCCATCGGTTCTTGTTCATTGGGCTATCGACTCTCAATAAATTCTACAACAACAACGAACAAAAATATGAATCCAGATATAATAATTTTCAATCTTTGTATAATCTAACCATATATAATTCTAGGATATTATATATATATATATATATATATATATATATATATATATATATATATATATATATATTGCAGTTAATGTTTTCTATAAATATATAGTGCTGCTCCAATCCTAACATCAAGGCTAGAGAGTAAGGAAAACTTGTCCAAAATTAATAACTTGACCCTAATTCCTTGTATAAACTTGTAAACATTTTTCAAGATCTCCTTCTTCAGTTTATTTGTGTTCCTATTTGCTAATTTTCTTCTACAGTCTCATGAAATTCTATATTTTTACTTTATGCAATACATTTCCCTGATCAACATTTAGTATCTTGAGTTGTATGTATGGGGAAATACATGGACAATTTGTTAGGCCTAATAATAGATTACGAGAAAAATAATAGCAGCAGAATAAAAAAACACGCAGATTTTTACGTGGAAACCCCAAATGAATTAGGGAAAAACCACGGGACCAACTCCGAATAATTCTCCACTATAAAAATAATAGTAGGTACACCAAGAGATTACAAAATAGTGGCACTCAAGTGTTTCCCAAAACCTCACTATTTTCTCTCTTGCCCAACTCTTAGGAACCCTTTTCCTAAGTTTATCTACACAGATAATATTTGTATCTGTGTTTTCTTACTCTTCTGCTATAATTTTGAGGCAGAAATCTCTCTATTTATAGGAAATACAAACGCGTATGGCCGAATTATGCACAGTAATTTTACTGTGCACATTTTGAAAAACGTTCTGCCGACCTGCCTCTTTTTGAATTTTTTTTAATTAATCAGTGGGTCCCACAATAATAGGGACAAATCTCCCCCTCCCGATTACATTGTGGGACTCTCCATCCCGGTTGCTTCAATGCACTGGTCGAGCTTTTATTTTGGTACAACCTTTGTCAGCATATCAGCAGCATTATTGTTTGTATGAATCTTCTGCAACTTGAACTCTTTTTCTTCAATAGCAAGTCTGAGCCAATGATATCTTACATCAATATGTTTCGTCCGTGCATGATACATAGTATTTTTGCTCAAGTCTAGTGCACTTTGACTATCACAATAAACTATGTAGTCTTTTTGTTGCACACCCAATTCTTCAAAGAATCGCTTTAACCAAAGCATTTCCTTTCCTGCTTCTGTTGCTGCAACGTACTCTGCTTCAGTTGTTGATAATGAAACACACTTTTGTAACCGTGACTGCCATGAAATAGCTCCCCCTGAGAATGTAAATAAGTAACCTGATGTAGATTTTCTTTCATCAAGGTCACCAGCCATATCTGCATCTGTGTAACCAACAAGTGCTGGCTTTCCACCTCCAAATGTTAAACATAACTTTGAAGTTCCTCTCAGGTATCTAAAGATCCATTTAACTGCTTCCCAATGTGTCTTCTGGGGATTTGACAGAAATCGACTCACAACTCCAACTGCATGAGCGATGTCTGGTCTCGTACACACCATTGCATATATCAAACTTCCGACCGCTGAAGAATACGGAACATTTAACATATCTTCTCTATTTTTCTCTGTTGAAGGGTAGGATTTCTTACTCAACTTGAAATGAGCGGCAAGTGGAGTGCTAACTGGTTTAGCATTTTTCATATTGAACCTTTCTAGTACCCGTTCAATATATTTTTCTTGCGATAACCACAGCCTGCTGGACCTTCGATCTCGGGTAATCTCCATTCCAATAATTCGCCTTGCCGGTCCCAAACCTTTCATGTCAAACGCCTTAGACAAATCACACTTCAACTTACTAATCATTTTGGCATCTGGCCCAACGACTAGCATATCATCAACATATAAGAGAAGAATGATAAATTTTCCATCAGGGAATTTCTGGACATATACACATGGATCAGCTTCTGTCCTCTTATATCCTTGATTCACCATGAAGGAATCAAACTTTTTATACCATTACCGCGGGGCTTGTTTTAGCCCATACAAACTTTTCTTCAGGCGACACACCATGTCCTCCTTTCCCTTGACCTTGAAACCTTCTGGTTGTTCCATATAAATTTCTTCTTCTAAATCCCCATGCAAGAACGCGGTCTTTACATCAAGCTGTTCTAACTCAAGGTTCAAGCTGGCTACAAGACCTAGCACAACTCGAATGGAACTCATTTTCACAACTGGTGAAAAAATCTCGTCAAAGTCGATACCTTTCTTTTGAGTAAAACCTTTGACAACCAATCGAGCTTTGAATCTCACTAGGTTTCCATCATCTTTCTTCAGCTTGTATACCCATTTGTTCTTGAGTGTTCTCTTCCCTTTAGGAAGTTTTACCAGCTGGTACGTGTCATTCTTCTTTAAAGAATTCATCTCCTCCTGCATGGCCTTCATCCAACAATCTTTATCTTTACAAGATTGCACATCTTGGAAGCTTTCAGGCTCCCCCTCATCAGTGATTAAAATATAATCAGAACTGGAGTATTTTGTAGATGGTTGGCGTTCTCTGACTGTCCTCCTTAATTGAGGTTCTTCTTCTGGTAGAATGGGGTTCTCTGGCTCCCCCTGCTCAGTACCCTCCTCATTCGTATCTTCATCTACAATCGCATCTTGATCCCTCACAACTGGCTCTTCTTCTCCATCTTGTTCTGATTGATGCATTCTTCTTTCTGTGGCATCATCTGATAGAATGCTCTTTGGTGTTATATCGATAACGTCGTCACTTGTAGATCTTTCACCGATGATATTATTCTCGTGAAATACAACATCTCGGCTCCGTACAATTTTCTTTTTCACTGGATCCCATAATCTGTAGCCAAACTCTTCATCGCCATAACCGATAAAAGTGCAAGGAACTGATTTATCGTCAAGCTTTAGCCTTTGCTCTTTAGGAACATGCATAAATGCCTTGCAGCCAAATACCCTCAAGTGAGAGTATGAGATATTTCTTCCTGTCCAGACCCTCTCTGGAATATCAAAATCCAAAGGTGCTGAAGGTAGTCGGTTGATAAGATAGACAACAGTATTGACAGCTTCTCCCCAAAATGACTTAGGTAAGGTAGCCATTTTGAGCATGGATATAACTCTTTCGACAATGGTACGATTCATTCGTTCAGCAACACCATTGTGTTGAGGTGTACCAGGAACTGTCTTTTCATGCCTGATACCATGTTGACTACAGTAATCCTTGAACTCCTTGGAGATATACTCACCACCATTATCTGTGCGTAAACACTTTAATGGCACTCCAGTCTCCCTTTCCACCATTGCATGGAATTGCTGAAAGTGCTTGAATACTTCATCCTTTGTGCGCAGCAAATAAATCCATGTCTTCCTTGAAAAATCATCAATGAAGGTAAGAAAGTATCTTCTTCCTCCAATGGATTCTGTATCCATGGGACCACAAACGTCAGAGTGTACCAACTCTAACTTATTATTTCTTCTTCTAGAGCTTTTCTGAAATGAAACTCGATGTTGCTTCCCAAATAAACAGTGATCACACGGGTTAATTTTTCCTTTGGCTAATGGGATGAGGGACTTCTTAGCCAGTATATTCAACCCTTTCTCACTAACATGCGCCAGTCGCCTATGCCACAAATTTGGTGAAGCATCATCTCCAACTGTATTCAGTTGACTCGCACATATTATTGCGTGCATTTTGTATAGCGAGCAACACAATCTTCCTTTCGCCACCACCAATGATCCTTTGGTGAGTTTCCAATTTCCATTGCCTGTATGATTGTGATAACCTTCCTTGTCCAATACACTAACAGACAATAGGTTCAACCGAAGATCTGGAATGTGTCGTACATTTTTAAGTGTTAATGTGCATCCGACACTTGTCTTCACGCAGATATCACCGATTCCCACCATTTGCGAGACACTATTATTTCCCATTTTAATAGTACCATAATCGCCTGCTTTGTATGTTGAGAAGTATTCCCTTTTTAGAACACAGTGGTATGAGGCACCAGAATCTACAATCCACTCGGTATCTGCGTTTTCAACATGACAACAATCTGCATCATGAGATACTAAAGCCACCTCTCCATCTTCTTTTGTGACTGTAGCAGATGTATTTTTGTCATTATTATGACTTCGGTTTGCATTTTCTTGTTTTAAGAAACGGCAGTTCCTTTTGAGATGGCCCTGCTTTCCACAGTGGTAGCATGACCTCTTCTCCCGGGACTTGGATCTATCTCTGGATTTTTCATTTCCACGTCCTCTACTCTTGCTTCGGCCCCTGTTTTTCGTGACAAGGGCTTGTGAACTGGTACTGGCAACATCTCTTCTACGAAGTTCTTCATTAAGTAGGCTATTCTTTACCATAGACATTGTTACCACACCATTTGGAGCTGAGTTACTCAGTGATACAACAAGAGTATCCCAGCTATCTGGTAGAGTTCCCATCAAAAGACATGCTTGCATCTCATCATCCAAGGACATACCAGTGACTGCTAACTCACTTATGAATCCTTCAAAGTCATTCAGGTGTTGTGTGATTGATCGTCCCTCTGTCAATTTCAAGTTCATGACTTTGCGAATCATGAACACTTTTCCTTGAGCATTTTTAGCCTCGTACATATCCTCTAGCTTCTTCCAGAGAACTTTGGGATCTGTTTCGTTCCTCACGTGGTTGTACAAGCTAGCATCTATCCATTGGCGTATTGTACCCAATGTCTGCTTCTTCATCTTTATCCACTGCTGATCTTTCATATCCTTCGGCTTTGCGTCGTCACCCTCAATTGGATCATACAAATCTTTGCAATTGAGGTAGTCCTCCATTCTGGATTTCCACATTGAATAATTTGTATTCGTCAATTTGATCATTACGCCGTCATTCGCCATATCGAAAAATTTAAGAATGGCAAAATTTTACTATTCACGAATTTTACTATTCACATAAATAGTGACTGTATATATGAATAGTGTCGTATATCTAAATAATACTTGTATATTGGAATAGTAACAGTATACCCGTATTCTTATAGAATACTATTCATAAAAGATGGCCGAATATGAATAGTTATTATATATGAATACTATTACTCAAGTTACTATTTTACTATTCACCCAAATTGCCTATGTGCGACGGTTTTTCGAACGGATTGCGCCACCGGATTCCCCGTAATTTTCTAGGCTGTGTGGAGGGATATTAAAATGAAAGAAATTATGGCACTAGATATTCTGGATAGTTCGTGCACACTAGGGTTCTATTCACTTGCTCATCTCAAATTGACTGAGCTTTTCATGCTTGTTTGGGTTCGTATCACAATTGTAATAGTAGGAGGTGGAAAGAAGTGTTGGCACCCTGATGACTTTTAGTTCCTTTTCTCTCTTTATATTTGTACTTATATTCTATATAAAATTTATTTGTCCTTTGTTGACTATGTTTTTCATGTTTGTCCTTCGTTGAATTTATATTTGCAATTCCCTGTTTTCTTGTACCTCTACTAAAGTTGGCAATGGTTGTTTGGCTTTTGAATCTGTTTGTTTAGGGACAAATCAGTGAAGGAAGACAGAACTATGTGGGTTTTTCTTTGTTGTGGGTTTTGTCTCCGGTGCTAGATTTACTGATGGTTTCATTCAGGTTGGTTGGCTGTAGGTAAATATTTGATTTGAGTCAGTCTTATAATCATTGTATGTTGCATGGTAGAATATAATGAAATGACATTTCACTGGTTGGAAAGTAAACTCGACTTTCAGACTCCTATCTTTCTGTCTTCAAGGTACTACTTCTAAATTATTCCTCACTTTTTTTATTAAAAGATGTTTTTCACTATCTTATATTTCCAGGCTTATCTAGTATTAAAAATGTTAGATTGAATTACTGACAAGTTGGCTGCATCATGCTATTAGCTAGGCTGTAGATTTTATTAAGTTGTTTACAAATGTGACATCTGAGAGTAATATGTTCTTGGGATTTCGTACAATAGGAATCAATCGGGATGCATATGGCCATAACTTCCTGATGCTATATATACATAGCCTAGGAGTTTTTGTTTAAATAGCCTGATTTCTTATTTCCCCAAATGCCAGTAATTGAGCTTCCATGAAATTTCTCTTTTTAGGATGCTATATCATAATGATATGGAATCTTATTTTAATCAAACTGAAGTGGTGAACTCATTTAGCATTTCAATTTTGTTCTTGATGATGTTCAGGTTGCTGTTGAAGTGCCTAATAGATCTGTAGTGATGGTAGAGGCGCTGTACAGGTTGAATAAGGCATACATCTTACTTGAATGTGACTTCATTTATTCCCCATGACCAACTATTTTATTGCTTACATTACATACGCATCTTTACATATTATTAGATGCTTCTTGCAGTTTGCTTCTGTTTTAGCCGGGTAGGTGGAGTCTTAGAACTCCTAAATTTTAATGGCCAACATCCTGGATTCTAGAGTAGTTTTGAATTTTTTATTAACTTCCCCAACTTGTGGCTAACTTTATCTTAAATGGTTGAGTAGCCAGGGGTTAAGTTTCTAACTTATATAGGTTGACCAATTGCTCTTGCACCAAGTCTGACATGAATCGGAGTAATTTATACTTGCCTTCTGGCCGTATGTCTATCATTTTCCCACTATGTTCGAAAATACGCAGTACCTTACTCTATATTTCTTCAGCTAATTTAATTTGCATCAATGTGTTCTTATCCTTGAGATCGTTTTCTAATTAAAGTTTATATCTATCCTTCTGAAAATCAAAGGTTTTAGCTGTTTTAGGCTCAAATTCGGCATTTGGGCTATGTATCTCATAATAGGCTGATTGGATGAATGAAGGTAGAGTATAGTAAGGCAGCACTTATTAGATTATTATCTTGATGTGTTCATATAAAATAATTCAAAGCATACCTTATTATCTTGATGCGTTCATATAAAAGAATTCAAAACATGCCTTTAAACTAAATGACTATAATTCAAAGCATGCCTTCTCCTAGGTGGTGTGAAGTTAGGTTAATCTAATTGCTATGTTCCAATCATGTAGGTGGCTTTTCTATTATGAAAGTTAAAAATACCCTTCTTGTATTGTTTGCTTGTGTTAGTCACAGATTCGCTAACCGATATATGCACTTTAACAGGCTTTAAAATTCATTACTTTGTTTATGAATAAAACTGATTACTATTACTACAAACCAGAACGATGTTGAAAAAACACCATCAGATGCTTCTCCCTTTGCTCCCCTCTCTCTGTCTCTCACACCGTCTTCGCCGCTCCGTCCACCGATGCCTCTCCTTCCGCAACTCCTGCACTGCTTGTCTCGCCGCTGCTCCTCCCGACGCCGCATTCCTCCACTGCTTGTCTCGCAGCCGAACCTCGTCAGCTCGATTTCAGGTATTCTTATTTGCCTTTTATCTTAGACCCATTAGATCTGTTTTTTGTATATATGGTTCAGCTCCTGGCTTGCTAGTACCTTAATATGGGTTTTCATTTACATTTTAACTGTTGAGGGTTGAATTTATTTGGATCTGACCTAAATATTGCAATTTCTCTTTCCCCGATTTAGATATTTAAGATTCGTCTTGGATTATTGTTTGGTGAAACTAAGACTTTGTTTCATTTTTACTTCTTGAATCTGTAAATTGCGCATCTTGTATATCTGAGTCTTTGTTCATTTATTCAATGGATTCATTTGTACTTGTTGATCTGTACATCATACGAAGCATATTTCTTTATCAATCATTGCTTCAAATCCATTCATGTCTAGTCCAAGTCATGTTTCTGAGCTTTAAAACAATTATGCACTGCTAATTTTGTTTCTGATAGAAAAAGTAACAATGATGATAATTAATGCCTTTTAGATGTTCTATGTGGGTCTCGAGTAAGTATATTTATATTGATGATAATTAATGCCTTCTAGATGTTCTCCGTGGGTTGAGTAACTTTGTTTTACTTTGATGATTATTAATGCCTTCTACATGAATAACAATTATTAATCATGATTTATGAGTGCATCAGGTATTTTACTAAAAATTGTCTGCAAAAAGGTCCACAATAGTTTGGTTGATGCATAAAGTTTTCAAATATATGCTAAAAGAAGCAATCATCCTGTCATTAGTTTAACTTTTTAAGCATTATTCGACATGTACTGTCATTGTCAATGCCCTATATTTATTGTTCCATTTGAATGGGATCATTGACAAAAGTTTGTGGTTATTGTTGTGTTTATATTCTTTTATATATGCTTTTCTTGGGTTATATTTGTGGACCGTCGTATTGATGTAGCTGTTGCTGCAGTGATGCGCGCAATGGTTTTCTGGTATTAGTTTAAGAGTTGACTTTCATTTGATTCTGTCTGTATAGGACTGTTTTGGACAACCCATATCGAGTTCTCCTGACGCTTGGATCGATGTGGTTGAACGTTTCTCCAATGACAATAATAAGACATTAAAGTGAGTCTAGTCATTTTGCTTCTAACTTGGAACTTTGTATTCACCATTTGAAAGCAATTTTCAACATGGGCAGTTTAATGTTGCAAAGAAATTTTGAGTACTATCTTGCTTATAAGTGATTTGTGGATCAATAGTTATCTTGTGTTTGTATTCACCATTAAAATTGCTTTCTGTTGTTTTGGAAAATACTAATTTTGAGTTTCTTTCAAGTGTCAAAGTGCAGCAGGGTAAAAGATTATCGGAGGTGTGTTTCTTTAACAATTACTACATAGCCTATCTGATGGTCAGAATTTTGTATATTGATAAGTAAAACATATATTTGGTGATGGAAATTTGTTTACTTTTCTTTCTTTTTTTTTTGGTTTAAACTTTTTACTTTTCTTGGCAGCACATATGAGCATATTGTTCTGGTTCATTACGGAGACGTTAGTGATGTAAGTTTTCTCAACTTCTTATATGTAGCTCTGAAATAGTTCTATCATCATCCATGATGATAACCTGCAATCTGGATTCTTTTTGGCTCTGAATAAGTTTTTGGTCACTAAAAAGCAAAAGATAGTAGACTAAAAAATTTCACTGAACCATTTCTTAAATTTTAGGATTGTTAACCAACACCTTTTCAAATTGAACTAAATATCTTATTTGGTTGCATATTGGTTAATTTGTAGGACAGTTTTGAAAATTGATATTGTTCTCCATTTGCAATACAATCTACAGAGGTTAGAATTAATGTGCATGGTCACATATATGTCTACAAGGAAAGCCCACATTCGGATCTGGTGTAAATTTATCACCAGGACCCTCTTCCGTTTTTATAATCTCTAAGATCATACAAAAAAAAGTTACTAATTTTTGAGCTTCTTTCGAGTGTCAAGTGAATCAGTGAAGGAAATCTAATATTTTCTTTGTATAATTTATTTTTATATTTGAATCTCATTGGCTTTTAATTATTGTAGGAAGTTGTGAATGGTGGATCAAAAGATCGAAAAGAGTGGCTACATTGGAGTTTGATCGCATTCGAAAGTGAATGAGTGTGATACTCAGGGAGCCTGATGGATCACTGATGGATCCAATTGACTTCTTGTTAAGGTGAACAACAACCATTTTAAGCTTTTCTGAATAGTTCTCTTAATTATTGACTGAATTGTTTTAAGATTAAACTAAATAATGAACCACAAGAGTAAATTTGGGTAGTGGAAATATGCAAGGAGCTGTTGATTTAGGAGTTTTTTCTACTAGTATATGGGTTTTGTTTCAATGATTTGCATATTTTGTTCCTTTTTTCGTATTCTACTCATCAATAGATACTCTTTTCTTCTATTTAGTATTGTGTTTCGAGCAATGTGGCACGGAAACCGAAATGGAAACGGAAATCGGGAAACGCCATTTCTAAAAAATATAGGCTTGGAAACTGTGGGGAAACGAATACGGACACGGAAACGGAAACGCCGAAACAGCATGTAACAGGAGTTTTCGTGCTTCATAGGTTTCGAGAATTGTGCATTTATTGTATAAATTTTAGTTCCCTTCAATCCAAAGTGTATGGTGTCAACGAGGAAACATATAACTGATATGCACTTGCTACAAGATAATATGTGAATATAATTATTTGTGAGTAATATTTCTTATTACAACAAAAGTCGTAACAAATTAAAATGTGACAACAAAATTATAGTTGTCACATATAAGATTATGTGAATTTTTTGTTTCTATGTGATGACTTTTATCATCACAAATAATTTTCTAGTGACGACTCACTTAAGTTGTCATGTAATTTTTGTTCAATTTACAGTATAATACGTGATAACAAGTATATTTGTGACAATTATTCTTCTATTTTGTTATAATAAAAGTTGTAACAAATGAAAATTATGTAATAATAAAACTAAAATTAAAATTTTTGTGATAACATTTTATTGTTACATCTGAAAATACCTTTTATTATGGAGTTATATATGATGATTTCTTTGTGATAACTTTTCTTGTCACATATAAGATAATGTGACAACTTTTATTATCACAATATTCTTTTAGTGACAATTTACTGAAGTTGTCACGTAGTTTTAGTTCAATTTGTTATATAATACGCGATAACAAGCATATTTGTGACAATTATTTTTCTTTTCAGTTACAATAAAAGTTGTAATAAATGAAAATTATGTGACAATAAAAATATTGTCAGAAAAACTTAAAATATTAGTGACATTTTCTTGTTACATTTGAAAATACCTTTTGTTACGAAGTTATACATGACGACTTTTTGTGACAACTTTTCTTGTCACATATAAGATTATGTGATAACTTATTATTTTTGTGACAATTTTTGTTATCACAAATATTCTTTTAGTGACTTTTTACTGAAGTTGTCACATAATTTTAGTTCAATTTGTTATATAATACATGACAATAAATATATTTGTGACAATTATTTTTCTTTTTCAGTTACAATAAAAGTTGTAACAAATGAAAAGGAAGTGACAATAAATATATTGTCACAAAAAATTATAATATTTGTGACAACGTTATATTGTTACGTTTGAAAATACTTTTTTGTTACGGAGTTATACGTGACGACCCTGTGACAACTATTTGTTGTCACCTATTGTTTTATGTGACAATTTTTTAGGTTTCTGTGACAAGTTCTATTGTCACAAATTCCTTGATTTCTTGTAGTGAACTTATGAGCATATTGAGCTAACTGAAACAAAGTCGAACTGAAATTAACTTCCAAAATACAATAATACTTTGCTGCCAATATTACCGTATAAGGAGAAGCCATGCCGTGCAATTTAACAGGTTTTGATAGGAATTATTCTTCACACTGTCCAACCCTCATTGAATTTGAATCTATCTTCCAAACTAGGAATGTGTTTAACACCCTTACTAATGTTGGAATCTGAAAAAGATACGTTTCCAAAATTTATTGCAATATATAAATATCTGATGTAGAAATTTCAGAAGAATGGCAATATAAGCAATTATTATCAAATAGTTCAAAATTGACCGAATTTTTTAACAGATAAAAGAAAAGCTCTCCGTACAATTTCTATCATGTGTACCAGCTAGGTTCAAACTGATGCATATGGTGGAATTTATTCGAATGATCATTTTTCAACATCAAAGAATCTGGTGCTTTGTATGCAGCCTACCGACCTACCCTGAACCATATGTCAGTGGATGATTGTACAACTCAAGTCATGTTTTGGAGTTGTACAATAATCCACTGACATATGATATTGAATAGGATCGCTTTCTTACCAAAGAGTTATTAAATTTGAAAAATAAATAAATTCAGATAGGTTATGTCTAACAACCACTCTTATGCACAAATGATTTTGTCTATAGCTAAAATTTCAATGATCGATTTCCTATAAATTCAGAGAAAAGCACACAAATTATAAACACAAAATAAGTTCTATGGACAATGCCATTGTAAATGAAGCATGCCAAAGTGCATTTCTCTTTGTTACTTCAGTTGTTTTCCTTATGGCACTCCACACAGCCATGGAACTTGACCTCTTCAATATCATAGCAAATTCAGGGCCGGGAGCCTATGTCTCGGCCTCTGAAATCGCCTCTCAGCTTCCAACTACAAACCCAGATGCCCCGTCTTTACTTGACCGAATGCTTCATCTCTTCACATCCCACTTTCTTCTCTTTACACCTAAGGCTGCAATTGTTAAATTACCAAATAAATATGCGCAGGCCCGATCCTGACATCTTTGAGGCCCTAGGTAAAATAGTACGTAAAACATATACATTGGGCTATTTTAATAAAAAAATGGTCCAATTATAATTTTTTTTAATAAATTGGGGAATAATTGTTTACATAATTCTGACATAGACATGATTAAGACGTTTTTTCATATGAGCAAACTTTCAACCTTTGGGTTCCAACTAGTCATTTTACCGCTATGATCAATACTTTTGGAATCTAATTATAAAATAAAAGATATAATTGAATAACAATAATGAAAGTTAATTATATCTAATTGGTTCGAGGAAAATAAAACTAAAAACCTAAATGAGTAAACCCATTTAAATTTGTAATTTATTCTATTATATCATGGTTTATCGAAAATTAATTAGAATTTTTTTATTGAAAAACAATAAAAATAATTTATTTATATTTTTTAAAATTATAAAAACTAAAAAAATTGGGTCCCTTCCGAGTATAGGCCCTAGGCAGTGGCACCCGTTGCACTACCCCCAGAGCCGGCACTGAATATGCAATGATATTATATGATCTTCTGCAACTAGTTTGCTTCAAATTTTCTAGGATTAGTGCAAAATCTTCATCAACGTAAGATTTAGAGCTAAACTTGCAAAATCCAAATGTAAATCAAATGAAATCTTGGTTGATGAACACATATGATGACCTAATATGGAAAAGTAAACCAGCACTAGACAACCTATGCAGCTGTGCTTCTGTATATCGCCTAAATAAATAAGTAATTTGGATTCCACGGCGAAGAAAGTAATCAAAGTTAAATGAAAAAGTTGCATCTTTACCATCCAAACACTAATTAAAGTCACATTACTTGTGGCACGGTTTGTTTCAACAGATAGCAATAACAGTAATAGAAAAAATAAAAAATAATAACGGCCCCTAATGAAGACATGGCCAAACCAAGGCAGAGATTGGACAAATGGTTAAGGTTTTTAAATATATCAAATATCTACTAGATATCTATCAGATGTCTATCAAATATTTACCATATATTTACCAGTTAAAAAAGTTTGAAAATGTCACAATGAATATCATTTTAAAGATAAAAATAAGACGAACAAGAAACTCTAAAGTGACATGTCGAAAAATTAAACGGTTTGAGAGATAAATAAAAAAAAATCGAAAGAAAAAAAGGGAGACATAGTATGTAAATAAAATTTAAGGGAATGAATATTTAAGATTACCTTGAGTTGATGGTGAATTTCTAAATACTATTACAACTATGACTAATTTTGATAAATAACCAAACATTAACTCAGGCCCGGCCCATGCCCATTATATAAACTTCGGACTCACGCTGAGCTTACTGGATCATTTCCAAACACGGCCCATTACCCATATATAATTTTTTCCTTTCATATTTTGTAAACTAAATTTAAAAAAATTTCACTTTCGGTGAAAAAATATTATCTAAATTTTACATACAATTACATTTTTTAATAAAATTCTTTTATATATTGTTAAAAATTTAGTCGCTTAAAATATGAAAATCTATAAAAAAAAACTATTAAATATAATATAAAAATATAAAATAAATACATATTTTCTTCGTCGGACGGGCTTCGGTATTTATATAAAAACTAAGCCCGATCCATTGAACTTCGGGGTTTTTGATGACTTAAGTTGGAATTTATAATAAAACAAATGTCCTAACCTAGCCCATTTAAACGTGCTCGAACCAAACCCCATGGATAGCCCGGTCTGCGAACACGTCTAAACTTTTGCGGTCGTAATAATTAAAATTAGGAATTCTGGCATGAAATCATTGATTTTTTTAAAAAAAAATTCGGACAAAGCCATATTTTGTTCTTGGCATTTATGGAAATCTTACAAATTTTGCAGTAGTTAAAGTTCATAAAATTATATTTGATTTTAATTAGGTTATATACTTGGTCCTTTTGTATTCTAGTTTTTAACTAATAAGCCAACCACGGAAATTGGTTCTATAAAAACTAAAAGAACTATCCGCTCATTTTATTTAGTTGTTATTATTTGTTAATAATAATTTTTTTTTGTTGGTTATAACTATTTTTTCCTCGTGTTGTCGCCAAATCCATATAATTGTTGTCTAATGTCAACATATAATTATAAAGAAAGTTATCAAACAATCGCTTTTTTATTTTGGTTCTAAGTGAATGATTTTTAGTATTTTTATTTTAGTTTCACGTAAGTGATCTTTTAGATTATTAAAGTAATATTTGATATTTTTTCTCTAATTTGCCTTTACATTAATTATGAAAGAGATTAAGTATTGTTGAAATTATAAATTGGTATTTATGAAAAAAGAGAGTCTGTAAGAAGGATAAATTAATCTTTTTAGTTAATTAATTAATATTTTATTAATTTTAATGAAAAGTTTAAAAAACGGGGGGAGAATGACGTAAGCAATAATACATAAGTGACAAATTTTCCTCTAGGCTTTTGATAAGCTAGATTACAAGTAAAACTACACTGGAGAGTTTTCAAAAGATTCTAAGTAATTACTTATATAGAGTAAAAGTAATTATAACTTCAACCCCAAGTAGGGGTGGAGCTAGTGGCTGTGCCAGGTTTTTAAGACTGTAGGGGCGGAAGTTTTGCTTAATAATTTTTCAATCGACGAAAATGATATCCGGTAGACAAAAAAAATTATAGTCAATAAACTAAAAATATAAATATAATAGATAAACAAATTAAATGTAATAATAAATACAATAAAATTAATACAAACTATAACTTCATCATTTATACAAATTACATACTAACAATTAGAAAATTATTCAAACCCTTAACTTTTGAAATACTTAAAATAATTTTTTAGTTAAATTTGAAGTCTTAAATTGTTACGCTCAGTGGCCATAAATCAACCATGTAGTTAAACTTGTTATCTTATATTATCTTATCTAGTATCAAGGCAATAAAGCATTGGAACATGTAAAATGAAGGGTAAATTTAAAAATATGCAATGTGATTTGATTATTTTGTAAAAAAATGTTTGTGAAATTTTTTTTAAAATGGTGCATGTGGTTTCAAAAGTTTTCAAAATGATGCATGTGGTTTAAAAATTATAGTGCTACACCAGTTATTTCAATAAATTCAATATTTCTATATTTTTACTATATTATTTAAGAATTATATATCAAGATTTGAATAAAATTTGAAATTTTTTTATTTTATTTTGATTTTTTAAAGTTATAATAAAATTTTAATTTAAAAATATATTAATACTTCTCGAAAAATTCTGAAATTTATCACAAAGGTGTATTATATTTTCACCAACTAAACTACAAAATTTCACTTCAAAATGGACAAGGTTACCCTTCAAAATGTGGGTTTAAAATTTTGAAAATCATCTTTTTCGATCTTTTAAAACTACATGCACATTTTTAAAAAAAAAATTTCACAAACACTTTTTTACAAAACAACCAAATCAAATAATATATACTTACTTTTTAAAAAGTTTACATTCGTTAATAAGTCAATGAGCATATATTATGTGAAATAGGATTTTGAAATGTACTCACTTTTTAAGAAATATGTTAGTAAGTTAAATGGGTGGTACAAGTGAATATAATAATTTTTTTGAGTAATATGAAAATATAAAAACAAAGAAATGCATCAAACCCAAGCCTAATAAAGAAAAGGAGTAACTTTTTTTCTTTATGTCTGTAAAGTAGTATTCCTCTTTCTTCATGACTTCATCTCCCTATCTTTCTTCCTCCCTATACATATGTACTATCATCACCTCTGGAAAAGCTCATTCCTCACTCAACTCTTCATTTACCCCTTCCTTTCATTCAACAACCTTGCAGGGGGCAACATCATGGCTGCTGGGGAGGCAAAATTCTTTGTGGATGAATTGAAAATAAGTTGACAATAATATAACTTCAATGTCTTAGCTTAATTATTAAGACTGAACTTGCACATCTCGAGGTAGTTCAAACCACACTCATATAGTGTGAGTTTGGTTTTGCTTCTTATTATTTTGTTGGTGTATGGAAGAAGAGAAATAGTTACATATTTATAGTAAAAATTAGGAGACAAATTATCACATAAAATTAAAATACTATTCGGCAACATCTAATAATAATTTTAAAATTTGTTTTATATAATAACTTTAATAAAAATATGGCAACATCTAAAATATATCGTACAAACTAATAAACTTATATTGGTTGTTTTCAAAATATAAAAACATTTATCAAATTATTATACTCATTATGTGACACTATCTTTACATTTTAAGTTATAATAAAAAAAGTGAAACAAAAATTGAATAACGTTCGAGAAAAAGTAGTATATTTACCAAGTTAGGCAAACCCTTATATATTGAATTGAAACAAACTTAGTTAAAAAACTCACTAAAATTATATTAACTAATTTTAAAATTATAAATACTTGTTAATTTTTTCATTTTGAAAGATTCGAGAATAACAATTTTAGAAGACAAATTTTTTTCAAAAATTATAGTAGTGAATCTATGTTAACCTTGATATGATAAAAACTTGGAAGAATTGACAAGAAAAGAAAAGAAAATATCTTGAAGACTTAATATTGAACTCCAACTTCAAACAAGCAAACTTAGAAGAGGACAAGTTTGTTTATATAGAATAAAGAGAGTTGAAAAAAAGGGAATTGCAAGGTTAGGAACTTAGGACCTAGCAGGACCTGAAAGGTGTGGAACCACTCGGATACCGAGTAATTTATGACAAATGCTTTCAAGTATATTAATCCAGAAACTTCGTTCCAGAAACTTGGTTCCTCTACTCGCTCCTCCTAATGGCCCGACAATCTTTGGTGTAAGAAAGGGTATGGTTACAAAGATTGGGGCATAGTTTTGAAATCCCGTGTCGAAATGCTTTTATTTTTTTTATGTAAAAAGTTTTTTTTATAATTGATTCATATGGACTTACCATAATAAAAAAAACAGTAGTATTTGAATACTCTTCAATCCATTATGAAATGTAGTAGAATTACTAACATATATTCAGAATTGAATGATCTAGATTTCACACGCTATTACTGTTTGTCTCACGAATTTTCTCTCCGTTCAGGAATAAACTACTACATAATCTAAATCCTATAATAATCTAATTAAAACTTTTCAAAGTGACTCTCTAAACTGTCTGACTTTCATTTATTATGAAGGGACGGATATATAACTATTGCAACTCCACTTCAGTGTTAATTAAAAACAATCTCTCTATAATTACAGCGTAATGCTGCATACACCCGACCCCTTACCCACTTGTGTGAGAGCTTATTAGTCATTGGCTAATGTTGTTCTTGTAAAACTTTCAAAAATAAATTAATTATTTTAACTATTGTTCTAACCAGCATCCACAGTTTGCAATTAATTAAAGCTCAATTATTTTATTCTTATTTAAACAACATCTATAACACAATATTAAGTATAATATGATGGCAATTAAAATTCAATTAATTATACATATGCTCTAATTCTTAACATTAAAATCCAGAATGGATCAAAAAACTTAACAGTTAATACATATAACTAGTCAAATCAAGTGTTTAACAAACTGAGGTGTGTAGTGTTTAACAAGTGACTTCTAGAAGTTCTAGGTTCGAGTCACATCTGGGACGGATTGGGGATTTTTCTTTCCATTTAATGTAAGTACAAATGAGGCAAATTTAAAAAAAAAACTAGTTGAATCAAATACTTAAAAATTAAGCTTGAATCTCAAACCTTGGAGTACACTTGATAGAGCCAACTGAAAGATCAATCTCAATCAAATTTTCCTCATTAAGTTCTGCTAAAAGCTCCACCAGACTGATCTGCTGCTTCCAAAACTCTAAATCATCCCCAAATTTCCTCTTCTTTTGCTCATGCTTGTATTCATCAATGTAAACTCCACTTGGAAGAGCAATTTCAATCAAGCTATCCTCATCGGAAATCGACCCGTCCTCATCGGAGTTATCCCGGAAAATATTCCCTTGATCATTGTGCCAGTAATCCACCTCTGAATCCTCACTGGTCGAAGACCGGCCCTGGCATTCACTATCTGAAACATCATCATCATCCTCCATTATCGGGTTGTTACCTCGGTCTTCGTGTTCTAGGACTAGACTTTGTTGCTGTACTAGTTTAGATGTAACATCTTGTGTGGAAATTGTTGTTTCTTGTAGTGATTTTTCACCGGTTTTTGGCACCGGTTTAAGTTTGAAAGAGTTGAAAATTAGGGTTGATAGAGTTAAAATTGAAGTGAGAATGATGGATGAGAATCCATAGCCACTAGCAATAACAAGACCAACAAGAGACATCAATGGCAATGGCTTTTTCAAGAAACAAGAACTGCAGGGCATTATAATTCAAACAGAAACAAAAATACTATTCTAGTACTTTTCCAGCTTTTAGCTACAATTGAAGAACTGGAAAATGGAATATAGGCAGCTGAAATAAACCAGTTGGATGCAAGAAAAACCTTGTGCCCTAATCCTATTATGAATGAATGGATGAAATTACCTAGTAATTTCACAGACCCAGTTTCCAACTTATTATAAAACAACTGGGTTTTCTCTTTTCTTTAATTAATATGGATTCTCTTGAAAAACCCAAAACCCCAGGTTTTCCCCTATGGGTTTACTGGATATCTGAGAAGCCATGTGCTAGCATCTGAGCTCACCACATGGCACTTATGCCTCCCAACTTCAACCCATGAAACTAATCTTATTAATTAAATCCATAACGATGTAATATAATTTTTTTTCAAAAACACGAACTTACTAAGGTCATGTACCTACTCTCACTAAGTACATTTGTAGGCAAGAAAGAAGAGGTTTAATTGTAACTAAGCTTCGACCAAGATTATATCTATAAAAAGTAGCAGTTGTTTAAACCTATGAGAGCAGCGGTATCAATTATGTTCCTTGCCCTTGTAATGGATATGTTTGAACCAAAAGCTTAAGTTGATAGGTTTGACCCAATCATAGTATTTATATTATTCATGACAGTCCTCCTCACGCGAAGGCCTCCTGTGTTTGAAGCGGGTACAACACATACTCATTCCGCTATGTGTAGCAATTTAATTCAAACAAATTGAGCTGTCAGGACATCTTTGAACTTTAGGTTTAAGATGCTCTGATATCATAACCATGTGACCCAAAAGTTTAAGTTGATAGATAAGGCTCAATCATAATACTTATATTACTTCTAACAGCCCTGCCGTACGTGATAAGAACTTTTTTCCAGCAAACACAGCTGAGATTGCCTATGAAACCAGAGCTTTTCAATTTCTTTTGAAGATAACTACCGAGACTAAATGAATCCAATCTTGTCAAAGTTATTTTCCATCTCTTTATTAGCTAATTAGTGTTTGTAGAAATTATGACAAAATCCAATATGAACAGAGTAAAAAGTTGACTTAACTAAATTAGAGGTTAATTAAAGGGTGGTTGCTTAATTAAAGGGTGGCTAAATATGGTTGGAAGATGGAAATTTTTTGTATAAATACCCCATTTGTGCATCCATTAGTTTCATCTCAAAATCAAATGCCTTCCTATTTTTAAGGCTTTGTTCTTCTTTCTCTTCTCTATTGTAATATTTCTTTGAGTGAAATATTAGTTTGGTAGTGTCCGGGGACGTAGGCAAAATTGGCCGAACCTCGTTAAATTGTTGGTGTTCTCTCTATTTTGTTGTGGTTTTAGCAATAGTTTTAAACTTGCTAGTCGCTTCCGCAACAATTGGTACCAGAGTGTTGGTTATAGGAGAAATTAGTATGCTCTGTGCGTCGTAGGTGTACTACGGTAGGTACATCGGAATTTTTTTTACTTCCGATCCTGTTGTCTAATTGGCATTTAGTAAAAAATTATTGTTAAAACACTCTTTTGGTAAAATCTAGAATAATAATAGTATATTGTCTCGAGTAAACGGAAAAAATTCTGTCACCAAGCGATAAGAGCCTAAGGAAATTGTGTGTAACTGAGACCGTTTGTGACTCGACCAATTACCTGGGAATTTTTTCTAGCACACTTGAGTAATGTTATTATTTGTGATTTTATGATTTGACTGAAATGGAGAATCCATTTGCAACGAAGGCATCCACATCAAATACTTCAAGTATTTTTCAGAGAGTTGCTGGAGTAAATTCTAGAGTGATGGTGGAAATCTTTGGTGGTAGCGGTCATTTCGGCATGTGGTAAAGTGAGGTTCAGTACGCCTTATTTCAACAGGGTCTTGACATTGCACTTGAAAGAGAGAAACCAGATGAATTGGGAGAAGGAGATTGGAGTACCCTCAATCGGTTGGCTTGTGGTATAATTAGGTCGTGCTTATCTAGAGAGCAGAAGTATGCATTTTGCAAAGAGACTCTGGCTAATAGATTAATGACGACATTGGAGGAGAAGTTCCTAAAGAAGAGCAGTTAGAATAAGCTTTACATGAAGAAAAGACTATTCCGATTTATGTTCACTCCTGGTACCATAATGAATGATCACATCACTAGTTTTAATCAGTTGGTTTCGGATTTGTTGAACCTAGATGTGACATTTAGAGATGAGGATCTCGCCTTGATGTTGTTGGGATCCCTTCCGGAGGAGTTTGAGTTTCTTGAAACTACTCTACTTCATGGGAAGGCTGTTGTAACTATCAGTGAAGTCTGTGGATCTTTGTATAGTTATGAATTGAGGAGGAAGGATAAATTGGATAGCTCAAGCGGAGGGACTGAAGCCTTAATTGTCAGAGGACGCCAGGGGAACTACGCGAAAGGAAAGAAGGGACGATCAAAGGCAATGTCGAAGTTGAGCAAAGATGAATGTGCCTTTTGTAGAGAAAAAGGGCATTGGAAAAATGAGTGTCCTAAGTTGAAGGAGAGAGGCCAATCTGACAAAGGAAAGATTGTTGCGGTGGCTAAGTATGATATGGGTTCAGATTGTTCACTTGTTGTATTGAGTTCACCAGCTCTTCTAGCGTTTGGCTTCTTGATTCCGGATGCAGTTATCATATGTGTCTTAATCGAGAATGGTTTTATGATTTCGAAGAACTAGAAGATGGAGTAGTATATGCAGCAAATGATATCCCTATTACCACACATGGGATTGGTTCCATATTATTGAAAAATCAAGATGGATCAATCAGAACTTTGAAGAAATTTCGCTACATACCAGATTTATCAAAGAATCTCATTTCTGTGGGAGCCTTAAAAGAAGAAGAATGTTTCATCGTACAAGCAGAAGGTGGAGTTATGAGGATAATTTCTGGTGAACTGGTGGTGTTGGAGGGGGTTCGAAAGAGTAACATGTTGTATCATTATCAGGGTACTACAGTTATTGGAATTGCTAAATTGGCTTCTAATGATGAGGTGTTGGAAGCAATCGGATTATGGCAAATGCGCTTAGGATAAGTTGGTTTGGTGTATCAGCAAGATAAAGATGGTGATATGGATAAACATTGATCAAATACTGGTTATGTGTTCACTTTGGCAAAAGGACCAGTGTGTTGCAAGTCTACTTTACAGTTACCAGACGCTTTGTTTACGACAGCAGCAGAGTATATGGCATGCACAGAGGCTGTAAAAGAAGCAATTTGGCTTCAAGGGTTTCTTGATGAGTTGGGGATTCGACATAAGCACGTGAAGTTGAATTGTGATAGTTAGAGAGCTATTGTGTTGGTCAAGAATCAAGATCATCATTCAAGGATGAAGCATATCAATGTTCGCTACCACTTTATACTAGAGGTTCTCGAAGAAGGTGGAGTTGCAATTCGGACCAAGGAGAATCTAGCTGATATTTTGGCAAATGTTGTAAGCCTAATCAAGTTCCAATGTTATTTGGACTTGATCAATGCTATTGAAAATTGAAGATTGCATTGGAAGACACTACACAAGATAAGAGATTGAAGATGTGGACTTTGTAAAGGTGGATTTTTGTAGAAATTATGACAAACTCCAATATGGATAGAGTAAAAAGTTGACTTAACTAAAGTAGAGGCTAATTAAAGAGTAGTTGCTTAATTAAAGGGTGGCTAAATATGGTTGAAAGATGGAAATTTTTTGTATAAATACCCCATTTGTGCATCCATTAGTTTCATCCCAAAATCAAATGTCTTTCTATTCTTAAAGGTTTGTTCTTCTTTCTCTTCTCTATTGTAATATTTCTTTGAGTGAAATATTAATTTAGTAGTATCCGAAGACGTAAGCAAAATTAACCGAACCTCATTAAATTATTGATATTCTCTTTATCGTGTTTTAGTTTTACCAATAATTTTAAATTTAGGACTCCTTCACATGTCAACTTTATCTGAACTCTGTGCATCATCCACCTATTGTAATTGCCAATTTTGACCTTAAAAGAATAATTAGTAAAAGCAACCAACAAGAAACTAGAATATTCATACTTGTCAGTCTAAAATCAGAGTATCCAAAGGCATTACTTGTTTGACTTCATATATAATAATAATTGTAGTTATTCAAGCTTTTGTAAACATTATATAATGTATTAATTAAGCTGGTTTAACTTGAGTTCATCAACAATTAAATTAACATCAGATTGTGTATTGCTTTAATTTCCTGAACCTTTTGATGGGTGAAGGTGGGGATGGTTGTTTTTTAAAAAGTTTATTGAGCTTGATGGTTTGAACCCATTTAACCAAGTAACCAATAGGCTTGTGCTATATTATTTCAATCTATTTATTTCCTACATGTGATTTTTAATATCTCCAACATTCTCTTTCAGTTGCAACAATTGTCGCTTGTCAAACTTTTCAGGCCTTATGGACCCAAAATCTTCTGACATTCTCCGTGCTTTGATATCATTATGCCATGTAGAAAATCCAAGTGAGCACATAAGTGTAGTTGTGCCTAATATACATGGCTTGTTATATACTATTCTTCAAGAATATTTATTTCAAAACGAGAATACTAACATTTCCAACAGTACTAGAATATTCTTGACACTCTTCTGCATAAAAATGTCTCTCGAGATTGAAGCGAATAGAACACAACACAGGTCCACCCCACCATATGTTGAAATTTAATTCAAAAAATAGAATTGTCAAGATTTGAATACTCCGCTTTTTTTTTTGGTTAAACCAAGGGTATCCACCGGCAGATCCAATGACTAATCCCCTCGCTGATTTGTAGCCACCTCATAGAGAGGGACAGGTGAACCAAAGATTTAAGGTTGCTTCATATCCAAAGTCAGTGGTCGATTTTAGGACCTTTACCTTTGTTTAAGGATAAATGAGTCTCTTCCAGTCAACCATACATTGGGTTTTGAACACTCAATTACCTTTAAATCTAAGATGCTATGATATATTGTCATGAAATCATTTAACTCAAAAAATTAAGCTAATTAATATATAAGGCCCAACCTTAACTTTTATATTATTAAGAGAGTTGAAGGCAAATTTATATTAATTTTTTTGTTACGCAAACTTCTTGACCTATTATGATGAGTCATACATGGATATAAAAAAGATTTGGACATCGGTTAGCTCCAAAGTTAAAAAAAGAAAAAGATAGTAGTAATATGTTTCAATATATGTTGTTCAAATTGAAGAAAATAAGAAAAAAAGGAGAAAGATGGAGACAGTTGTCGGGCAGATGGAAGTGAAAGTAGCAGAAAAAGAGGAAGAAGCACAAAAAAACTAGTGTTTGAAGAGGAAAAGGCAAAGGGAAAGGAGTCTCGAGAGGAGAACTGAGATGAAGAAATCCGTGAGGTGGTGGGGAGTGAAGCATACGGAATGTTTTTGCTGTCAAAATCGATATGTTCATCATACATACTAGGGACCATTTCAGCTACTGTTTTTGCTTTCATCTATTTGTTTCTTAGTATTTGGCGATTTTTGAGCTTATTTAATTATTTTCATTATCATCTCTCCCATTTATATCTATTTTTTCAAATTATTTCCCAGGTATATGTTTTTATTATTGTTTTATTCCTTTTCAATTTATCTCTCCTATGCTATATGTCAAATGATAAATAGAAGGATACGAGAACAGACACTAATTTTAGCGCAACAGATTTGAAATACATTATTCTAATAACTCAATTAAAGGCCCATCAAACCAAGTTATCATGTTACATAGTGGCAGTTATTCAGACACATGGCATTGCCAATTATGCCGCCTCATCATCTATCCTAGGTATATAAACCACACACCCAAATAACATGAGGTAACAATTCTTTTCTTTAGCCGGAATACATCACGACCCCCTGAACTTTTTTCTAAACACCCATTTACTTTTTAAATTTTTAAAAGTTTTAAATAGCCCCTTCAACTTGCAAAAACGTTTCAAATAACCTCATGAACTTGTAAAAAGTGAACGCATATGTCCCATAAATTCCATATGTCAGATTTTAGTTGGTTTGATTTTTCGAAGATGCCATTTTCTCTCTTCAATCAGAAACCGACACGTGGCATTGAGGGGGCAAATTGGTTCACTTTTACAAGTTCAAGGAGTTATTTAGAATTTTTTTACAAGTTCATGAGACAAATAGATGTTTAGTGACAAATTCAAGGAGTTCTTGATGTATTAGGCATTTTCTTTATCATTCCTTACCCATTTTCCTCAAAGATTCCAACTAACATAGGGATCGAAAAAGCTTCAACGGTAATCCGGCCAAGCCACTCCAGCCTTCTTATATTGAGGATCTGCCATGCTTGGATATTACATCATAGTTAGACCTGGGCATGGGTCGGGCTGAACTAAGTTCGGGTCGGGCTCAATCGGGCCTAGCTAAAAAATTAGTAGCCCAAGTCCGGTCCAACCCATAGAAAATAAAAGTTGGGCTCGACCGGGCCACCCCTTTATAAAATAATCAAAAACCCAAGTCCGACCCACGGGCTTACTAATTAATATATATAATTAAAAAATATTTTTTTAATAAAAAAATATTATAATAAAATAATTGTAACTGAATTTTTAATATAAATTACAAAATTGAGTTTAGATGATAAACTTTAAAAGAAAATTTAAATTTTTCAATAATTATTAGTGTTAGAAATAATAAAAATATATATTTATTTAATATATTTTTTTATAATTCTGACTGGGCGGGCCGGGCTTAGATTTTAGGACTAAACCAAGTCCATCTCATTTTTTATTCAGACCTCTTTAGATTCGGATCGGACCGATTATCTAATTAGTTTGTTCAAACCTAGCCCATAAAAGACGGACATGAGCGGGCATGAACGGACCTCATGGGCCGACGGGTTAGCGCCCAGATCTAATCATAATCTAATCACCCCTGAATTTCTAGAAGCTTTATTAAAGTTGATGTAACGACTTTATTTATATCATTTATCATATAGTTTAGTGGGCTAATACGATAAGTTTGAAAAAAAAAAAGTAGTCATCTGTTAAGATTGAATAATGAATAGACAATTTGAAACTTCAATGAATCACTAAGCTGTAGCGTAAAGGTAACGTTGCATTAGCGTAACAAGATAATTTAACCCCATCTGCTTTGGGCCTTGTCCAGCTTTAGATGGGCTATCTTTTGGGTCTTGGCATTGTCACTAAAAACAGCAGAGGAAATGGATTTTTGTGCACCTACGCAGGCCAGTTACAATTGAGTCAGAGCCGTGCTTTACTCTCCTCCCCCAAGTTCTAGGGAATTCTCTCTTCTATTTGCTCCACAGGTACTCTCCCTGTCAAGCTGTGATTCTTGAGGATTGTTTTCGGATTGGTTATTCTGAGAATCTGATTGATGCAATGTTCTTTGTGGAAATCTCTGGTCTTAAGTTTTTGAGATAAATCACATATGAAAGGCTTGAAGAGATAAGACACTAGTTTTGACAGACTGGTGGTCAGTTTTACCGTTTTTCTGAAAAGCTCCATCCATTTTCAAGCTTTTCCTATCATCATCAGATTTAATTTAAAAAAAAATAAATTAGATAGTTCCTAATTAATTAGTATCCATGATCAAAATGCGTTATTAAAAGTTTAAATATTTAATTCTATTAAAATTTTGTGAGAAACAATAGCTTGAAAAGCAAAACATGCACTACATGTATCTTGTTGACATGATATGGGTGAATATTTTTTGTGGTGGCCCATCCGGTTCATCGGAGCTTTAATCTGACTACATTCAGATTTGACTCGAGTCGTGCACCTGATTATGGTGGGTGAGTCTCCCAATAGGGATTTTCTACATTCGCAAGATTCGAACCTGAGACCTTACTTAAGTAATATCAAGCCGCTTACCAGGGCGAATTTATTTGCCAATTGAAAGATTAATCCTAAATAGAGCTTAGAAAGGAAAGCAATTATATAGTGGACTTCATTAGACGATATTTAACAAGTTGAAGCATTGGGAATGGAGAAGTCACAAATATCAACTGGGTAAAGTTCGGTGCTCTTATAGTCCGGCCTAGCTCTTCAAATTTCAGATTTAGATTGTATATTCTATTGAAATACTAAGCTTAATTGAAACCATTACATTGCAGGCTCTTGTTCTGCATAACTTGGACTAGGAGGTAGATTTATTTATTCAACACAAAAGCAAATGAAGTAAAAAAATTAGCATTAGGAGAGTTGGATTGTATTGCTATCTACTCTTAACATACTTTTTTTACTCTTTCTTGCATATGTAATCTCATCTTGCCTCAAATTTAGAGAAAACATTGCGAACAAAAAGCCGATGATTCGGACTTGAATCAGCACAGGAATACTAAGGAAAATTCATTATCAGTGTAGAGAGTGACTGATAAAATTAGATACATACTAGCTAATTATAAACATATAAAGCTGAGGCAAATCTAGAGGAGAGGTGTATTGTTGTAGAGCTTTCTGCAACTGAAACCGAAATCATCGGACAGGTACCTTAATCCAGCCATTAGCAAAAGCAATGGCTAAGATGACAAAAGGAGTAGACATGCCGAATATGATAATATAAGGAAGAGGTGTTTTCATGGGGTTTTCTCCTTCCCTTTCACCTGCAGTTTGCCAATACCTGCATTTATTTTATATTATAATCAAACTTTTTGATTTTGCAGAAATGCAAATAAATCAAATAAAATGTAAACTGACTGTTCTGGTTCTTCCTCTTTAGTTATAAATTTCTTCTTCCCTTTAGGCTTGAGTTCTGCATCTCCTTCACCTGTAAAATATAATATTTATCAATCTCAGATCCAAATCAGTCATATTAAGAGATTTAATTAAGAAGGAAAAGAACTGACCAACTGCTTTGATTTTGAAATGATTTTGAAGCCTTTTCTTCGATGAAAAGAGTACATTAGGCGAGACAGGTAACTGGGTAGTAGTAGTGGTGAAAGGAGAAGAATAAGTGAGGGGCAGTTGAGCTGCCATTGTTATGTTCATTGCCAAAGTGATTATTGGAAAGGTTTAAAATTTGAGTTCGCCATTGATTTATGCAAATGAAATTGGGGAAGAAGGGGGATTCGGAGCCAATCATATTTTCACTTACAGACATAACCCTTATCCAAACCAGATATCACCCAATTGCCCAATCCCACTCCCTTGTATGTTGTTTGTGGTGTTTATCTCACCAATTGATTGAACCAAAAACCAATCGGTTCAACCATTCTAGGATTTTAAGAAAGAGTTTTTTCAATTAATGTTTTGGAATTATGATTTTGACCCTTCTCCTTACAATTGTTCCCATCTACCTATTTTAAACTTTAACCCACAAAACGGTAGTGTTCTACTCTGACAAGAGGTCGTGGCTCTTCATATCTACATTTTTTTTCAAAAGAATCCCTTTAAATTTATGTGTTGGAACGATTTTTTTTTGAAAATTTTGTTATTGAGTTGATGTAGATCTTTTGCTATGGAAAACTTATTTCTATATATGTAGTTTCCGTTTGAGATATATAGTTTAATTTTTCTGTTTGTTTTAATTTATGGAACCTTTAGGCTAGACAGTTTTATTCTCTATCTTCTTTTTAGTCTCGTTTTATGTATGTACGAGAGTTATTTAGTTCATATCTTGTTTTAGGGATGTATAAGTGACATTAGTCTAATGAATATAGTTTATAAAAAAAAATTTCTTTTACAATCTTATACTTAGTTTTCACATAATTTTTAAAAGGTGAGCATTTATTTTAATATCACCTTTTTGAATTACCAACAACAATGTTTTATTTCATTGAATGGATTCCAAACATTCATAATATAACTGTGAAGTCTAATCACTTGTGGCTTCTCAAATGATTAGTTGTGTTATTTGTTAGGCTTTATCGAAGGAAAGAAAAAATAATATGTTCAACTTGAGCTCATATATTTTCTATGAATTAAAAAGAGGTAGAATGAAAGCGGGTTGAGATATTTGATCCCTTAAGCATCTTCATGTGGTTGCAAGTTAGATTCTTGGAGATGTGAATGGAGCAAACTAGGTTAGGAGAGTCGCCCCCTATATGCAATATCCGATCTGGATTAGTCGACCACTTATCCGAAAACCAGATGGTGGAAAAAAAGGTAAAATTGTAGAAATTGTGACAAAGTCCAATATGGATATAGTAAAAAGTTTGACTCAACTAAATTGGTGGCTTAATTAAATTGGAGGCTACATTAATTAGGTGGCTAAATATGGTTAGAAGATGGCAAAATTTGTGTATAAATAGACCTATGATATTTGCTAATTGTTCATCCCAAAATCAAATGTCTTTCTATTTTTAAGACTTTGAAATTCTTTCTCTTCTCTATTTGTAATATTTCTTTGAGTGAAATATTAATTTGGTAGTGTTCGGGGACGTAGGCAAAATTGGCCAAACTTCGTTAAATTGTTGGTGTTCTCTCTATTTTATTTTGATTTTAGCAGTAGTTTTGAATTTGCTAGTCGCTTCCGCAATAATTTGTATCAGAGCGTTGGTTTTAGGAGAAATTAGTATGCCCTGTGCGCTGTAGGTGTACTACAGTCGGCACATCAGAAAGTTTTTCCTATTTCCGATCCTGTTGTCTAATTGGCATTTAACGAATCTAAAATTATTGTTAAAACACTCTTTTGGTAAAATCTAGAATAATAATAGTATATTATCTCGAGTAAACGGAAAAAATTCTGTCAACAAGCGACAAGAGCCTAAGGAAATTGGTGTGTAACTGAGACCGTTTGTGACTCGACCAATTACCTGAGAATTTTTTCTAGCACACTTGAGTAATATTATTATTTGTGATTTTACGGTTTGGCTGAAATGGAGAATCCATTTCCAAAGAAGGCATCCACATCAAATACTTCAAGTATTTTTCAGAGAGTTACTGGAGTAAATTCGAGAGTGATGGTGGAAATCTTTGATGGTAGCGGTCATTTCGGCATGTGGCAAAGTGAGGTTCAGGACGCCTTATTTCAACACGGTCTTGACATTGCACTTGAAAGAGAGAAACCAGATGAACTGGGAGAAGGAGATTGGAGTACCCTCAATCGGTTGGCTAGTGGTATAATTTGATCGTGCTTATTTAGAGAGCAGAAGTATGTATTTTGCAAAGAGACTTCGGCTAATAGATTAAGGACGACATTGGAGGAGAAGTTCCTAAAGAAGAGCAGTCAGAATAAGCTTTACATGAAGAAAAAATTGTTCCGATTTACGTTCACTCCTGGTACCACAATGAATGATCACATCACTAGTTTTAATCAGTTGGTTGCTGATTTGTTGAACCTGGATGTGACATTTGGAGATGAGGATCTCGCCTTGATGTTGTAGGGATCTCTTCCGGAGGAGTTTGAGTTTCTTGAAACGACTCTACTTCATGGGAAGGCTGTTGTAACTCTCAGTGAAGTCTGTGGAGCTTTGTATAACTATGAATTGAGGAGGAAGGATAAATTGGATAGCTCAAGCAGCGGGACTAAAGCCTTGATTGTCATAGGACGCTCGGGGAACCAAGCGAAAGGAAAGAAGGGACGATCAAAGGCAATGTTGAAGTTGAGCAAAGATGAATGCGCCTTTTGTAGAGAAAAAAGGCATTGGAAAAATGAGTGTTCTAAGTTGAAGAAAGGCCAATCTGACAAAAGAAAGACTGTTGCTGTGGCTGAGTATGATATGGACTCAGATTGTTCACTTGTTGTATCGAGTTCTACCAGCTCTTCTAGTGTTTGGCTTCTTGATTCCAGATGCAGTTATCATATGTGTCCTAATCGAGAATGGTTTTATGATTTCAAAGAACTAGAAGAGGGAGTAGTATATGCAACAAATGATATCCCTATTAGCACACACGGAATTGGTTCCATACGATTGAAAATCAAGATGGATCAATGAGAACTTTGAAGAAAGTTCGCTACGTACTAGATTTATCAAAGAATCTCATTTCTGTAGGAGCCTTAGAAGAAGAAGGTTTCATCGTACAAGCAGAAGATGGAGTTATGAGGATAATTTCTGGTGAACTGGTGATGTTGGAGGGAGTTCAAAAGAGTAACAGGTTGTGTATCATTATCAGGGTACTACTGTTATTAAAACTGCTAAATTGGCTTCTAATGACAAGGTGTTGGAAGCAGTCGGATTGTGGCAATTGCGCTTGGGACAAGTTGGTTTGGTGTATCAGCAAGATAAAGATGGTGATATGGATAAACATCGATCAAATACTGGTTATGTGTTCACTTTGGCAAAAGGACCAGTGTGTTGCAAGTCTACTTTACAGTTACCAGAGGCTTTGTTTACGATAGAAGCAGAGTATATGGCATGCACAGAGGCTGTAGAAGAAGCAATTTGGCTTCAAGGGTTGCTTGATGAGTTGGGGATTCAACATAAGCACGTGAAGGTGCATTGTGATAGTCAGAGAGCTATTGTGTTGGCTAAGAATCAAGATCATCATTCAAGAACGAAGCATATCGATGTTCATCACCACTTTATACGAGAGGTTCTCAAAGAAGGTGAAATTGCAATTCGAACCATAGAGAATCTAGTTGATATTTTGGTAAATGTTGTAAGTTTGGTCAAGTTCCAATGTTTATTGGACTTGATCAATGCTATTGAAAATTGAAGACTGCATTGGAAGACACTACACAAGATAGGAGATTGAAGATGTGGAATTTGTCAAGGTGGAGATTTGTAGAAATTATGACAAAGTTCAACATGGACAAAGTAAAAAGTTGACTCAACTAAATTGGTAGCTTAATTAAATTGGAGGCTACATTAATTAGGTGGCTAAATATGGTTGGAAGATGGCAAAATTTGTGTATAAATAGACCTATGATCTTTACTAATTCTTCATCCTAAAATCAAAATGCCTTCCTATTCTAAAGGTTTTGAAATTCTGTCTCTTCTCTATTTATAATATTTCTTTAAGTGAAATATTAATTTGGTAGTGTCCGGGAACTTAGGCAAAATTGGCCGAATCTCGATAAATTTCGGTGTTCTCTCTATTTTATTTTGATTTTAGCCAGTAATTTTAAATTTGCTAGTCGCTTTTGCAACAAGAATGACCAACAATAATAGATGTATTTATTATAAAAAAAACAATCTCACAAACTGGTGTATTACATAGTGAAAGATTTGTTACACAATCAGTTTGCAGTAAAGCAGAGAACTAATAACAAAGGTGTACAGAATTAACAAGAGAAAGAGAAGATGAATAGGCCAGCATTAGGAACGCCATCAACAAAAACAAGGACGAAATCGCCACAGAAAACCTCGTAATCTCCGGCTTCACCTGGTACCGTCCATGAAAAGCAGCAACATATGCTAATATTATGAACACTCCAAATGATCGAAAAGCTGTCGAATTTTCACTTGGAAGTAGAAATGTCACAACAATTGACGTTGTCGTAGAACATACAAGAAGCAGCCCTTGAAGAACAAGTTCACAGTAATTATCAATTACCCAATCCATTCTTATGTGGTCTTAAAATGGTTTCAATTTTGCCTATTCTCTAACTTATATACTCGAGCATGAATGACGTATTCAGCCTACAATATAAATAATTTCTCGGAAATTGGCTTTTTCATAGAGGAAATATATACAATACATTGGACTCAAAATTAATTTCTTTGTGCTTTCCGGGCAATTACTAGTAGAAAACTCGAAAGAAAATTAAAAAAAAAAAAACGCGTTTGCGTGTAAGGAAAAATCAAAGTGTTAATTTGTTTGTAAATTTCTCTGATTTGAGAAGGAACTGAGCTCTTGGACTCAATGAGTAGCAATAAATTGACCATGATCAGTGTCCAAAAAAAGTAAAATTGAATAATTCAATATGAGAATTGAAGAAGACAGCGCTGTATTTGAGGGGAATCGATATTCAGATGTAACAATTGAGGTTGTGGAAGAAAAACCGAATGCTAGTTTTGGGGAAGGAAATGAAAAATCGTTTGAATTGGAGGATCGAAAAAGACAGAGTTTTCAACTGGGTTCTTCAGATTCAGATGAAGAAACGGGTTTTCGCAGGGTGCTGATTAAAGCTCAAGAAGATGGGGAAAATCATCAAATGATTTTGTTGTTTTGTGGTGAGCTAGGCCCCGTAAAATCACCGACTAAGAAGTTGACTTCCTGGAAACTGAAATCGAGTACATTTCTTACAGTCACTTCTCAATTGGTGGGCTCACTGTTAGCGGTTTCTAAACAGGGTTCGGGTCCGTCAGCTAAGGCTCAGACCTTGTTGATTACTTCTGTACTTGGTACTACCTGTGCTTTCTTGCTCTTTTTGTTTGCCCATTGGCTTAAATATAAGAGTGCAGTTGGTGCTAAAAGATTGGAGATGGTTGGTTGTGCGTTGACTGTGGTTGGTTTCATTGGAATGGCTGCTATAGTTTTCTTCTAATTTTGTAGATTTAATTGCATTGAGTATATAGCAATGTTATTAATACAACATCGAGTCACATATCGGCGAAGTTAGTGGTATGCGGTATAACCGGTATTATTGGTATTATTAATAGTTTTACTGGTTTTTTATTTTTTAAAGAATATATATTATTTATGGTTTTCAGTGGTTATGACAACGTTGTCTATATCTTTAGCAACGCTTGTCTATGTCTTTAGCAACGCTTTTAAGTCTTTAGTAACATTTTTTTTATGTTTTTAGCAACACTTTTAAGTCTTTAGCAACACGTTTTTATATCTTTAGCCACACTTTTATGTGTTGCAAAAAATATTTTAAGAAAACCTGATTGAAACGGTACGCCAGTTTACCGGTTTTTTTACCGATTCAACCCGATTTTCTCCTTTTTTTTATATAAATCGGTATCTACACATACCATACCATAGCCGTGATTGATTCACGGTAAAACTGATCGAATCGATCGATACGGTACGGTATTCATAACATTGGTATATAGCATTGCAAAGGTTTATTGATTGTCATTGTTTATAGTGAAATTACTTCGTTTTTAGCATATAATTCTGCAACTGGAAGTGGTAATATTTTTTTCTATCATTCCTTCTACGCGCAACGCTAAAGTATATTTTGAATATCTTATATTTTGGGTGCTTTTTTTAGCTTATTGATTATAAACACTTTGAACTTATAAGAAGAATCATTAGTCTTTGATCTGTTGGCCACCATCTCTTGGAGAATTCAAGTTTTACGGGATTGTCGGATCAAACCCCACAATCAACATAATTGGTAAAAATGCCCCCTTATTACTAAAATAAACTTAAAAGAAGATTAAAAATAAAAAGTTGGAAGGGTTTCTTTGAACTAATTTGTAAGCAATTAAAGTGATTCTTTAGGTACTTATAAGCAGCTTGTAAGTACTAATTTGGATCCCACTCAAGGCCAGTTTGAGATTGTTTTTCCAAGCTGCTTTATTTTTAAGTTTTTCCAAGTTGTTGTTCCGAAAACTTCAGGAAATCAATAGCAAACAGTTCCTAATTAATTAGTATTAACATGTTCCGTTAAAAGTTTGTGAGTAGAACTTTTCGTGACAACAGCTGTACAACAATCCCAAATAGACTATCAATGTAGTTTCGGCAGATCTTAAAATAAGCGGCTTATAAGTTGTAAAAACTATTAAATGACTAAAAGAATTGTGAGCACTGGATTTTAATGGTCCTTCTCACGAAACGATGATGAGAGCTAAACAATGCATTCTTCTACAGGTGTTATCCACAAGAGGTGTTCCTATTACAGCAGCTATGAGTTTAGCCAGAGCTTGGAGACCTATACTGCCTTTAGGAACCCGTACGGGTCACACCAGGGGGTACAGGTCCATAGTGTTGAACCAAGCACAAGTTTGGACTGACTGAGTGGTGCTTAAGTTTTGATAATAATAATTAAGTTCAGTTTGAGTTAATTAAATTAATAATGATGTTAAAATAAATAATCTATGGTTGTATGTGAGTTATTGAATTCGAGGGTAGAATGTCAATTCTCCGCTGTCCTAGTTATTTAGTTTAACTCTGAGTGTTCTGGGCTGAGTATCTACTTTAGTCGCTGACTAAATAATATTCACTCAGCTTTTGATATTAGATTTTGCTTTAGCTATGCTTAACGATACATTATTTTGCTGAGTTACTTTATATCTATCAAAGGTACTGATTTTACCATTTAAGGAAAATGGGATCTTTGTTTTTAGTGTTGACTTTTACAGAGCCTTAATGAGATAAAGACAAAAAGAATTAATGCCTTGACAAGACTTAAATTAATGAAGAAAAAGACAAAGTCTTCTAGATTCAAGCTGCAAAAAGTCATTTGCCAATTTGGGCAATTCTGTGGGAGCCTTAGAAGAAGAAGGTTTCATCGTACAAGCTGAAGGTGGAGTTATGAGGATAATTTCTGGTGAACTAGTGGTGTCGGAGGGAGTTCAAAAGAGTAACAGGTTGTATCATTATCAGGGTACTACGGTTATTGGAACTGCTAACTTGGCTTGTAATGACGAGGTATTGGAAGTAGTCGGATTATGGCAAATGTGCTTGGGACAAGTTGGTTTGGTGTATCAGCAAGATAAAGATGGTGATATGGATAAACATCGATCAAATACTGGTTATGTGTTCACTTTGGCAAAACGACCAGTGTGTTGCGAGTCTACTTTACAATTACCAGACGCTTTGTTTATGACAGAAGCAGAGTATATAGCATGCACAGAGGCTGTAAAAGAAGCAATTTGGCTTCAAGGGTTGCTTGATGAGTTGGGGATTCGGCATAAGCACGTGAAGGTGCATTGTGATAGTCAGAGAGCTATTGTGTTGGCGAAGAATCAAGATCATCATTCAAGGACAAAGCATATCGATGTTCATTACCACTTTATACGAGAGGTTCTTGAAGAAAGTGGAGTTTCAATTCGAACCACAGAGAATCTAACTAATATTTTGGTAAATGTTGTAAGCTTGGTCAAGCTCCAATGTTATTTGGACTTGATCAATGCTATTGAAAATTGAAGACTGCATTGGAAGACACTACACAAAATAAGAGATTGAAGATGTGGACTTTGTCAATGTGGAGATTTGTAGAAATTGTGACAAAGTCCAACATGGACAAAGTAAAAGGTTGACTCAACTAAATTGGTGGCTTAATTAAATATGATGCTACATTAATTAGGTGGCTAAATATGGTTGGAAGATGGCAAAATTTGTGTATAAATAGACCTATGATCTTTGCTAATTCTTCATCCCAAAATCAAATGTCTTCCTATTCTCAAAGCTTTGTTCTTCTTTCTCTTATCTATTATAATATTTCTTTGCGTGAAATATTAATTTGTTAGTGTCTGGGGACATAGGCAAAATTGGCCGAACCTAGTTAAATTGCTGGTGTTCTCTCTATTTTATTTTAGTTTTAGCAATAGTTTTGAATTTGTTAGTCGTTTCCGCAACATTTACCATGTGTGAAAAATTAAACTAAACATAATCATCTATTTTATGAAAGAAACCAAACAAAAGCCACTTTATATAATTATTATACAAGCATTACATAAGGTATGAAGAGCCCAAACTTAAACATCTATTTTATAAAAGAAATCAAACAAAAACTACTTTATACGAGCATTTTACCAGTTGTGAAAAACTAAACTAAACATAAGCATCTATTTTATGAAAGAAACCAAACAAAAATCACTTTATATCATCATTATACAAGCATTATACAAGGTGTGAAAAAATCAAACATAAGCATCTATTTTATGAAAGAATTCAAACAAAAACCACTTTATACCAGCATTTTACCAGTTGTGAAAAATTAAACTAAACATAATCATCTATTTTATGAAAGAAGCAAAACAAAAATCACTTTATATCATTATACCAACATTGTACAAGCATTATAAAAGTTGTGAAGAAACCAAACATAAGCATCTATTTTATGCAAGAAACCAAACACAAACCACCTCATACCAGCAAAACCAGAAAAATACCAGCATTTTACCAGCAAAATACTAGCTTTTTACTGGCAAAATACCAGCATTTTACCAGGTGACGAAAAGTTTGGAAAAAAAATGTATCACCATGAATGGCGTTTCGAAGATAAAAATTAGACCAACAAAAAAGTCTAAAGCGGCATGTCAAAAAAAATAAACGGTTTGAGAGATAAATACAAAATAAGAAAAGAAAATAAAAAAAAAGTCTTGTGCATGAGGCGTTGGAGAGGAACGTATTTATATTGTTTAAGGCTTATGGAACGTATTTATGTTGTTGAACCTTGTGGAATTGAGTACTTATGTTATTGACCAAACTTTTAATAAAAATTATTATAGGGCTTTGATATAGTTATGTAATTTTCCAAAAAAATACATGTTAACTAATAAACCAATTTGGCAAATGAAGTATGCCTTTTTTATTTCATTAAAGATAAGTATTTCATTTATTGAATGCAGTCATTTCATTTTTATTAATTTTTTTTAATTATTTCATTTTTATTAATAGATCTGTTCTATCCATATATAAACTAATTAATCGAATTTAAATGATTCTAGTTATAAATTGGGCCATAAATGTGTTGTTATAAACTCTCAATGAAATGTTGTTATGGCATGTTCTTCCCTGTAGCAAGGTGGTGGTGTTCCTTTCCTAGGCGAAGCCATAAACCGCATAGAAGCCTTAAGCTAGCTTAAGAAT
Organism: Euphorbia pulcherrima; assembly: GCA_947683365.1. Classification (NCBI taxonomy): domain Eukaryota; kingdom Viridiplantae; phylum Streptophyta; class Magnoliopsida; order Malpighiales; family Euphorbiaceae; genus Euphorbia; species Euphorbia pulcherrima. The sequence goes on along the minus strand of CANTUS010000001.1, from coordinate 76,293,468 downwards.
AACTCTTTAGACAATTACTGTAATAATTACCTTATAAAAACAAAATAACTTAGCTATAACGAAAAGCAACATCTAGAAATAAAAGAGGGTACATATCTAGCTTTTTTTTATCCTTAAATTAACTCTTCGAGGAAACGACCCCAACCAAGTCAACAGGACTCGAATTTTTTACTTTGTTTTCATGGAAGAGTTAGTGGTGAGATTGGTTGAACCCATTTGGACCTTTCCTTCTCGTTCAGTTCAAACAAAAAAAATTAACATGAAAAAACCAATATTATCAATATCGTACCGGGCTATATATTTGTAAAGTTAGTGGTATATGGTATAACCGGTATTATCGGTATTATTAGTGGTTTTACTGATTTTTTATTTTTTAAAGAATATATATTATTTATAGTTTTCAGTAGTTATGGCAACGCTTTTAAGGTCTTTAGCAACGTTTTAAAGTCTTTAGCAACGCTTCTATATATTTAGCAACGCTTTTAATTCTTTAGTAACATTTATATGTCTTTAGCAACACTTTTAAGTCTTAAGCAACATTTTTCTATATCTTTAGCAACACTTTTATATGTTGCCAAAAATATTTTTAAAAAGGGTTTAAACCGGTACCCGATTTTCTCCGGTTTTCTATTAAAACTGGTATCTATACATACCATACCGTAGCCGTGATCGGTTCTTGATAAAACCGATCGAACCGATCGATACGGTACGGTATTGATAACATTAGAAAGAACTTAGAACTAATAATAATCGTACACCAAGCTTCAATATTTTTTTTTAGAAATAAGGAGTGTATTAAGATCATAATACATGGGCAATACAATTGGGAGGAAATGAGATCCAAATCCCATTTATTTCATCTAGAGAGGCAACTCTTGCTAAAGAATGGGCAACAATGTTATGGTCACAACTTACCAAACTAAAAAGATATGAGACAAAGAGTAATAGGGATTAGTCCATCTTTCAACATCCATCAGGGATCGAACCCTGGAATGTACATGGAGCAACCTTAAATTTTAGGGACATCCTGCCCTTTGAGGCACCCCCAAATTGCAATCGGGGATTAGTTTGAATATGGTCATGGCTTAAAGGTGCAGCCCACAGTTGGGACTCATCCAAAACCACCTCGTACTGAAGATATAAAAAAAAGAGACATGAGACAAAGAGCCTAACCAAATGTTTACCATCCTCAACAATAGAAGCAATGTATGAATAGCCAAAATCAAAACTTATCAAGAGATCAAATAACATTTTATTATCCGTTTCGATAATAATATAGGTATAACTCGAATTCTTCATCCATATCAAAAGCCTCGCGCACAGATAGTGCCTCCACCTCGAGAATAGAAATGTTGGGAGAAAGAAAACTTGCTTTTGCACCGATGAAAAAATCTCCTAAATTTTGAATAATAACTCCATACGACATGTAGTTACTTTTTATTATTATAATATAAAAAGTGATTTATATATCAATCATCCAACTAAAAGAGTATAAAATAGTCAATTCCCTATTTAATTTCCCCCATTATCAGTGGCCTCTGTAACAACTATAAAATAAAAAGAAGACTACATCTTACGCTAAATTATGAGACGAGAGTATGGACGAATTAATATCCCAGAAATTTGAGAGAAATTGAATATGTTATATAAATAATTAGTATTAAGACGTTTTTTATTTTGAGAAAATTGCATTTACATAAAATATAAAAAAAATTCACCTCATTCTCCGGGAAGCTTGAATCCATGTCCTTCCAAGTTTAGGAAAAGTGTCGGCTACTAAGTTAAGACATTATCCACATATGAACACATTTCAAAAGCAATGAAAATAAAATAATAAATATCAGTGTATTTCGGAAATTAAAAACTAGTATGAAACGTTTTGAGGCACGTCTCTTGAAATTTGTTTTTACTATTCAAGAAACCATTTCTAACAAATTAGCTCTCAATTCCCAACTGCAGTCTTCCAAAATCTATTACCTCCTTAAAATGATTTAAATCTCTTTATATTTTATTTTCATTCAACTGTTATATTTTTTCACTTTTCCATTTAAATAATGTTTGTGTTAATAAATTTATCCTTAACTCTATTTCATTATTTATTTAACTTATTTTTAATCAAACTCTTTATTTTTTTTACCATTTTCCTCTCTAATTTTTATACTTTGTTCATTTATTTCTTTTAATTGACCATTCTTACATATTTTAGTGTCTAAAGTGACCCTTTATTCATTTCCATGAACTAATTAAACATGTGTAAAGTAAGTTCAAAAACGTTATTTTTATATTGTTAACATTGTTCATTGCTCTTATTTATTTAAGCGGATCAATATACGTATTATTTTAAAATAATTTTCAAAAATCAACTGTATTTTCCATCACCCCCTCCAACTCTTCTCAACAAAACTAAAAGAAAAAAAGAAGTATAGCATTAATCTTTTCAAACATATCTAACTTCGACTAATTTTACTTATTTGCTTGAGGAGCATTTTTTTTCACTAAGCTTAGATCTAAAAAAGATATATTTGACATGCATCAATGTTAATTAACTGTTAATGCATTAATAATTGCAAGCTTAATTTTTTATTATAATTTAATAAATAAAGCAAACAAGTCAAATCTTAAAAATAAAATCAATTAAACTGCTAAAAAACTTAAGTAAAGATTTGTCGTAAGACTAATAACATTTTTACTATTTAGAATTTATAAAATATTTTGTTTGAATAAATTTCTTAATTTATGAAGAATTAGCACTAACTAACCGAATAAATTAAGTGAATTTCGTTTATCACTTTAAAGTTTTTTTATGTCTTATACACACGGTATCTCACTTAAACAATGTATTAACACTAGGATAAACTATATATTTGTGCAAAAATAAAAATAAAATGATTACATATATTGCATAATTGGTGTTTAAAATTACAATATCAAGGTAATTTTTAATTTGCGCTTTCTTTCAGTCTTAGGTTATTAGTGACCAAGTCGGAAAGCAAAAGAAAAGCATATGTCGCAACTCTACCTTATTTCATGTCAGCAGCCAGTCTTTTCTTTATGCCCAAAGAATCCCATTACTGGTCAGCCATTACTGGTCAGCGATTTAGTTTGTTACATTATATTTGGTGGCCTTTTTATTTATATCAGCTCTTTCAATAAATATACTAAGAGAAATATGATTTTGTAATTAGTTTTTAACATATACATTTCCTCTCTTAAATAAGGGGGCAATTTAGTATAAAAATCTTATTTTTACATGGTTTTGTTCAGTTCATGAAAATGAATAAAGGATCATTTTGGACCCTAAAATACATCAGAAGGGTCAATTAAATGAAATAAATAAATAAATTTAGAAAATTAGAGAGGAAAAAGGTAAGAAAAGTAAAGAGTTGTATTAAAACCAGATGAACTGGGAGAAGGAGATTGGAGTACCCTCAATCGGTTGGCTAGTGGTATAATTTGATCGTGCTTATTTAGAGAGCAGAAGTATGTATTTTGCAAAGAGACTTCGGCTAATAGATTAAGGACGACATTGGAGGAGAAGTTCCTAAAGAAGAGCAGTCAGAATAAGCTTTACATGAAGAAAAAATTGTTCCGATTTACGTTCACTCCTGGTACCACAATGAATGATCACATCACTAGTTTTAATCAGTTGGTTGCTGATTTGTTGAACCTGGATGTGACATTTGGAGATGAGGATCTCGCCTTGATGTTGTAGGGATCTCTTCCGGAGGAGTTTGAGTTTCTTGAAACGACTCTACTTCATGGGAAGGCTGTTGTAACTCTCAGTGAAGTCTGTGGAGCTTTGTATAACTATGAATTGAGGAGGAAGGATAAATTGGATAGCTCAAGCAGCGGGACTAAAGCCTTGATTGTCATAGGACGCTCGGGGAACCAAGCGAAAGGAAAGAAGGGACGATCAAAGGCAATGTTGAAGTTGAGCAAAGATGAATGCGCCTTTTGTAGAGAAAAAAGGCATTGGAAAAATGAGTGTTCTAAGTTGAAGAAAGGCCAATCTGACAAAAGAAAGACTGTTGCTGTGGCTGAGTATGATATGGACTCAGATTGTTCACTTGTTGTATCGAGTTCTACCAGCTCTTCTAGTGTTTGGCTTCTTGATTCCAGATGCAGTTATCATATGTGTCCTAATCGAGAATGGTTTTATGATTTCAAAGAACTAGAAGAGGGAGTAGTATATGCAACAAATGATATCCCTATTAGCACACACGGAATTGGTTCCATACGATTGAAAATCAAGATGGATCAATGAGAACTTTGAAGAAAGTTCGCTACGTACTAGATTTATCAAAGAATCTCATTTCTGTAGGAGCCTTAGAAGAAGAAGGTTTCATCGTACAAGCAGAAGATGGAGTTATGAGGATAATTTCTGGTGAACTGGTGGTGTTGGAGGGAGTTCAAAAGAGTAACAGGTTGTGTATCATTATCAGGGTACTACTGTTATTAAAACTGCTAAATTGGCTTCTAATGACAAGGTGTTGGAAGCAGTCGGATTGTGGCAATTGCGCTTGGGACAAGTTGGTTTGGTGTATCAGCAAGATAAAGATGGTGATATGGATAAACATCGATCAAATACTGGTTATGTGTTCACTTTGGCAAAAGGACCAGTGTGTTGCAAGTCTACTTTACAGTTACCAGAGACTTTGTTTACGATAGAAGCAGAGTATATGGCATGCACAGAGGCTGTAGAAGAAGCAATTTGGCTTCAAGGGTTGCTTGATGAGTTGGGGATTCAACATAAGCACGTGAAGGTGCATTGTGATAGTCAGAGAGCTATTGTGTTGGCTAAGAATCAAGATCATCATTCAAGAACGAAGCATATCGATGTTCATCACCACTTTATACGAGAGGTTCTCAAAGAAGGTGGAATTGCAATTCGAACCACAGAGAATCTAGTTGATATTTTGGTAAATGTTGTAAGTTTGGTCAAGTTCCAATGTTTATTGGACTTGATCAATGCTATTGAAAATTGAAGACTGCATTGGAAGACACTACACAAGATAGGAGATTGAAGATGTGGAATTTATCAAGGTGGAGATTTGTAGAAATTATGACAAAGTTCAACATGGACAAAGTAAAAAGTTGACTCAACTAAATTGGTAGCTTAATTAAATTGGAGGCTACATTAATTAGGTGGCTAAATATGGTTGGAAGATGGCAAAATTTGTCTATAAATAGACCTATGATCTTTACTAATTCTTCATCCTAAAATCAAAATGCCTTCCTATTCTAAAGGTTTTGAAATTCTGTCTCTTCTCTATTTATAATATTTCTTTAAGTGAAATATTAATTTGGTAGTGTCCGGGAACTTAGGCAAAATTGGCCGAATCTCGATAAATTTCGGTGTTCTCTCTATTTTATTTTGATTTTAGCCAGTAATTTTAAATTTGCTAGTCGCTTTTGCAACAAGAATGACCAACAATAATAGATGTATTTATTATAAAAAAAACAATCTCACAAACTGGTGTATTACATAGTGAAAGATTTGTTACACAATCAGTTTGCAGTAAAGCAGAGAACTAATAACAAAGGTGTACAGAATTAACAAGAGAAAGAGAAGATGAATAGGCCAGCATTAGGAACGCCATCAACAAAAACAAGGACGAAATCGCCACAGAAAACCTCGTAATCTCCGGCTTCACCTGGTACCGTCCATGAAAAGCAGCAACATATGCTAATATTATGAACACTCCAAATGATCGAAAAGCTGTCGAATTTTCACTTGGAAGTAGAAATGTCACAACAATTGACGTTGTCGTAGAACATACAAGAAGCAGCCCTTGAAGAACAAGTTCACAGTAATTATCAATTACCCAATCCATTCTTATGTGGTCTTAAAATGGTTTCAATTTTGCCTATTCTCTAACTTATATACTCAAGCATGAATGACGTATTCAGCCTACAATATAAATAATTTCTCGGAAATTGGCTTTTTCATAGAGGAAATATATACAATACATTGGACTCAAAATTAATTTCTTTGTGCTTTCCGGGCAATTACTAGTAGAAAACTCGAAAGAAAATTAAAAAAAAAAAACGCGTTTGCGTGTAAGGAAAAATCAAAGTGTTAATTTGTTTGTAAATTTCTCTGATTTGAGAAGGAACTGAGCTCTTGGACTCAATGAGTAGCAATAAATTGACCATGATCAGTGTCCAAAAAAAGTAAAATTGAATAATTCAATATGAGAATTGAAGAAGACAGCGCTGTATTTGAGGGGAATCGATATTCAGATGTAACAATTGAGGTTGTGGAAGAAAAACCGAATGCTAGTTTTGGGGAAGGAAATGAAAAATCGTTTGAATTGGAGGATCGAAAAAGACAGAGTTTTCAACTGGGTTCTTCAGATTCAGATGAAGAAACGGGTTTTCGCAGGGTGCTGATTAAAGCTCAAGAAGATGGGGAAAATCATCAAATGATTTTGTTGTTTTGTGGTGAGCTAGGCCCCGTAAAATCACCGACTAAGAAGTTGACTTCCTGGAAACTGAAATCGAGTACATTTCTTACAGTCACTTCTCAATTGGTGGGCTCACTGTTAGCGGTTTCTAAACAGGGTTCGGGTCCGTCAGCTAAGGCTCAGACCTTGTTGATTACTTCTGTACTTGGTACTACCTGTGCTTTCTTGCTCTTTTTGTTTGCCCATTGGCTTAAATATAAGAGTGCAGTTGGTGCTAAAAGATTGGAGATGGTTGGTTGTGCGTTGACTGTGGTTGGTTTCATTGGAATGGCTGCTATAGTTTTCTTCTAATTTTGTAGATTTAATTGCATTGAGTATATACCAATGTTATTAATACAACATCGAGTCACATATCGGCGAAGTTAGTGGTATGCGGTATAACCGGTATTATTGGTATTATTAATAGTTTTACTGGTTTTTTATTTTTTAAAGAATATATATTATTTATGGTTTTCAGTGGTTATGACAACGTTGTCTATATCTTTAGCAACGCTTGTCTATGTCTTTAGCAACGCTTTTAAGTCTTTAGTAACATTTTTTTTATGTTTTTAGCAACACTTTTAAGTCTTTAGCAACACGTTTTTATATCTTTAGCCACACTTTTATGTGTTGCAAAAAATATTTTAAGAAAACCTGATTGAAACGGTACGCCAGTTTACCGGTTTTTTTACCGATTCAACCCGATTTTCTCCTTTTTTTTATATAAATCGGTATCTACACATACCATACCATAGCCGTGATTGATTCACGGTAAAACTGATCGAATCGATCGATACGGTACGGTATTCATAACATTGGTATATAGCATTGCAAAGGTTTATTGATTGTCATTGTTTATAGTGAAATTACTTCGTTTTTAGCATATAATTCTGCAACTGGAAGTGGTAATATTTTTTTCTATCATTCCTTCTACGCGCAACGCTAAAGTATATTTTGAATATCTTATATTTTGGGTGCTTTTTTTAGCTTATTGATTATAAACACTTTGAACTTATAAGAAGAATCATTAGTCTTTGATCTGTTGGCCACCATCTCTTGGAGAATTCAAGTTTTACGGGATTGTCGGATCAAACCCCACAATCAACATAATTGGTAAAAATGCCCCCTTATTACTAAAATAAACTTAAAAGAAGATTAAAAATAAAAAGTTGGAAGGGTTTCTTTGAACTAATTTGTAAGCAATTAAAGTGATTCTTTAGGTACTTATAAGCAGCTTGTAAGTACTAATTTGGATCCCACTCAAGGCCAGTTTGAGATTGTTTTTCCAAGCTACTTTATTTTTAAGTTTTTCCAAGTTGTTGTTCCGAAAACTTCAGGAAATCAATAGCAAACAGTTCCTAATTAATTAGTATTAACATGTTCCGTTAAAAGTTTGTGAGTAGAACTTTTCGTGACAACAGCTGTACAACAATCCCAAATAGACTATCAATGTAGTTTCGGCAGATCTTAAAATAAGCGGCTTATAAGTTGTAAAAACTATTAAATGACTAAAAGAATTGTGAGCACTGGATTTTAATGGTCCTTCTCACGAAACGATGATGAGAGCTAAACAATGCATTCTTCTACAGGTGTTATCCACAAGAGGTGTTCCTATTACAGCAGCTATGAGTTTAGCCAGAGCTTGGAGACCTATACTGCCTTTAGGAACCCGTACGGGTCACACCAGGGGGTACAGGTCCATAGTGTTGAACCAAGCACAAGTTTGGACTGACTGAGTGGTGCTTAAGTTTTGATAATAATAATTAAGTTCAGTTTGAGTTAATTAAATTAATAATGATGTTAAAATAAATAATCTATGGTTGTATGTGAGTTATTGAATTCGAGGGTAGAATGTCAATTCTCCGCTGTCCTAGTTATTTAGTTTAACTCTGAGTGTTCTGGGCTGAGTATCTACTTTAGTCACTGACTAAATAATATTCACTCAGCTTTTGATATTAGATTTTGCTTTAGCTATGCTTAACGATACATTATTTTGCTGAGTTACTTTATATCTATCAAAGGTACTGATTTTACCATTTAAGGAAAAATGGGATCTTTGTTTTTAGTGTTGACTTTTACAGAGCCTTAATGAGATAAAGACAAAAAGAATTAATGCCTTGACAAGACTCAAATTAATGAAGAAAAAGACAAAGTCTTCTAGATTCAAGCTGCAAAAAGTCATTTGCCAATTTGGGCAATTCTGCATATCAACAACATAGTATCGCTCGCTCTGCAACATGTCAGATTTTCAGAAGGTATGGGAAGAAGACACGTGGAAAGTCAGCGTGAGTTCTCTCTAACGGAAGACTAGCATTAAACGATAAAGGATTCAAATTGAAGCTCAAATTTTAATATGTCTCTAACGGATTGATTTTCTATCTCACAACGGTGTGATTCTATCTCTTAGCAGATTGATTTGAAGAAACAATGGGTGAATAGATGAGCTGTCAATTTCAAAAGATGTCAAAGCAAGTTCAACGGCTACTTTCTTAATCCCCACTATAAAAGGAGCAAGAAGGCAAGCGTTAGAACTTGGTGATTACACATGAATTTCTCAGAAGTTAAAACTCTACCAATTTGCAAGCTTTAAAGAAGTTCAAACAAGAATGCACTACTCAGCGAGAATCTGCTTTGCAACAAGAGAGAATAGATTAGATCAATCGAATTATAATATCAGATCATTTGTAATTGGATCAACTTTTCTATAAGTTGATTCCAGGTCTTATTTAGAAATAGTTGAGTTGCTAGTAGAAGAGGGTATTCTACTCAGCGGGTGAGCGATTACAATTTGGAGGGTACTTTCTATAATTAGGATATTTGTGAAAGGCTTCTCCGCCTAAGATAAAGGAGTTGAGATTAGTGGATTAAAGCCAAGACACTCTAATGGGACTGGATGTAAGCACTGGTTGTCGAACCAGTATAAAAATCTCTATGTCCTTTATTTTGAAGTTTTTCCAGTTTTCACTCAGCCAGCTAACCTACTCAGCGAAGCTCATTCAATTGAGAAAAAGTTTACTAAGTTAATTGAGTGAGTCATTCACCCCCCTCTGACTCATTGAGTGTACGCATAGGGAAGTGGTATCAGAGCAGTTCTTATTTCAAAGATTTTACAATCTTGAGATAAAGAACATGGCCTATAAAGGAGGAGAATCTAGTGGAAGGGCCCAAGCTTATATTTTACTAGAAGGCATATCTGTCACCAGGCCTCTAATGTTCAATGACGAGCATTATACTTATAGGAAGAACTGGATGAAGAATTTCATCTAGTCACAAAGCATGCACGCTTAGATGGCTATTGTTGAAGGGTCATTTGTCCCTACTATTGTGAAGAATGGAGTGCGAGTAGACAAGTACTCTGATGAGTGGGACAGTCAGTGTTGGAAATAATGATTCAGAACAACAAATAATCCGGATCATGTTTGAAGTAAACAAAACACCTAAGTATAAAAAGACCTAAGTCACTTTGTCCGGAGATATAACCAAAACATCCAAAGTCCAAGTCAATTATTAAAGTGAAGACAATTGCCTAAGCATGAAAGGAAAGAATCAGATTAAAATTTAGAAAGGAAATAAACTTTGAACCGCCCAAAATAGCATCCGGAAGAACTGATTGAATAACATCCGTATATCAAGAGAAAAAGTCATCTGGAAGACACAGTTATAAAGACAAAGGGAAAAGTTTCGAAAATAACTTTTCCCTCCATCTTTTTGGTCTACATGTCAAAGATCCTTTCCCCATATGCAAGAAAAAAGACAGCTACCTTGCTTTCAGAAAAGCATAGAAGGACTGACATAGGAAAGAGAAAAAGGTAACAACCTTTTTCATATAGACCAATAAGAAAGACGCGTGATACACACATTCGGGACTACCGTATAAAAGTTGGTGAATCACTAAAATACAAGGAAAATGATCACTGACAACTTTTTAGCCTCAATCCCAAGGATTCAAACGGGTCAAAATCTCTGTCTAACGGATTGATCAACGGTTTCAAAAGTGCCACATATTACCTTATCAACGGTGAAGATTTAATTCAAGTTCAACAACCCACAATGGCTATATTTATGATGAAAGCCTATAAAAGGGAAGCTTCATAAGTTGAGAAGGTGCTGGTTGATTTTGAGAAAGCATTCACAAGAACATTTGCTATAAACAATCAGTAATACAATCCCTCCAAGAACCAAACCATTCTAAATTTATTTGTAAGGATTCCCAAGTAAAGTTATAAACTTGAGGAAGTCCAAAACCAAAACCTTTGAAAAAACAAAGTGTAAAGATCTCACACTTGGGTGAGCGGTGAGATTGAGATATAGCTTAAAGTTAGTGCTTTGAGTGGGATCTCCCTGTAGGACTCAGCTTAGGTTTGGGTAGAAATCTAAGTGGTATATCCTGCTAAAGATAAAAGGACTCAGCTAAGAGTTGGTGCTTCTAGTGGTATATCCTACATCCAGAAGGGGTTACTATCCGGAGATAAATTGTAAGGCTTGATTCCTGTCAGTTGGAAAGGAATCCACTAGTGGAAAAGCTCAGAGGAAGGAAACTCCAGGGACTAGAGTAGGCAGGGCCGTACCAGGATAAAATCTTGTGTTTGTTTTTCTAACTCTTTACTTGCATTATATTTTATATCTGCATCATCGAGATCCATTACATTCGAAACATAATCAAACACACTACACAAAGACTTTTTAAAGTCTATTAATTCTGCAAAAAAGGGTCATTCACCCCCCTCTAACCTTATTTAGACCCTCACAGGGACTAACAAATAGTATCAGAGCAAGTGCTCAAACTAGAGATCTAACAATCCCGAGCTAAAGGTCCATATTTTGATTCAAGAATCAAAATGAGTTTCTAAAACTCAAAGCTCCTTCCGGAGGGTATGTCTATTACCCGTCCTCCACTCTTAACTGGTGAACACTACACGTTTTGGAAGAACCAAATGAAGAACTTCATTTAAGCATAAAAGCGTGTTAGTATGGATGGTCATTAAAGATGGCCCATATGAGCCTACTCACGAAGTAGAGGGTATTACTACCTGGATGCCATCTAGTTTATGAGATCAAAATGATTATAAAAAATTGCGTGAAAATGCAAATGATATCAATATGCTTCATTATGCTCTTAGTGCAGTAGAATTTAATAGGATATCTGGATGTGAGACTGCACAGGAGATTTAGCAGAAGCTAGAAGTGACCTATAAAGGAACCAACAAGGTCAGAGAAGCCAAACTCGATCTACTCCAACAAAAGTTTGAGACTTTCAAGATGGAGCCTAAAGAATCCATCAGCAGCATGGACACTCTAAACACTAATCTAGTGAATGAGATGAAAAGGCTTGGAAAGGAAATCTCTGAAGTAGATATGGTCAAAAAGATACTCCGGAGTCTCACCAAGGAGTGGGATAACAAGAAGACTGCCATTGAAGAAGCTCATGACTTAAACTTCTACAGTTATGATGAGCTCATTGGCAATCTCCTAACTCAAAAATTATCCCTAGAGAGATATAGCCAATAGGAGAAACAGTCTGAAGAAAAGAAAAAGGCTATTGCACTAAAGGCATAGTCCTCTAGATCAGTTTCCTCTAGAGAAGAAAAATAACTCAAGGAATCTCAATGCAATAAGGAACAAATGGCCATGTTGGCCAGACAGTTCAACAGATTCCTAAAGAATAAAAATAGAAGGAATTCTAGAAAATATGATTCTAGAAGGATGAAGGAAAGCTCCTCTAAAAGGGATAAGATGAGAAAGAATCGAGAAGAAAAGAAGGATCAGGAGAAAGAAGCTGCCTGCTTCAAATGTGGAGAAAAGATCCATTTCAGAACCAAATGCCCCAAGCTTAACAGAGATAGGAAAAATAAGAAGAAGGCAATGGTGGCCACCTGGAGCAATAGTGAAGAAAGCAGTTGTTCATCTTCAATAAAAGAAGAAGAGACTGCCAACTGTGCATTCATGGCACTGACTGATCCGAAAGCAGAACAATTCAGAAGAAATCCATCCAAGCAAGATACTGTGAAAATTGAAGAATCAGAATAAGAAACATCTAGTACTGAGGTAAACTCTCACTCTAATTTTATTTTTAACTTTGAACTTGCTAGAGCTTTAGGGATTGTGATCAAGAATGTGAGGAAGAACACAAAAGCTATCAAATCCCTAAGAATACAAGTGATGGAACTTGCTGAAGATGGTAAAGCATTGGCACAAGATGTTAATTTGATAAGAGCCACTAAACACATTGATGTGGTAGAAGAAAATTTCATGAGAAATCAAGTGCAGATCTTAAGTGCTAACTTGATAGGGTTATATAGGGAGCTAACTCTAATGAAGGAAGTATCCGGAAGCAAACCAAGTCCTTTATAACCAAGAAGGAATCCAAGGTAGGAAATATAAAGGAATAAAAACTTTGGTGCTAAAAGGAATCCGGGATCCTCAAATCAGAATGAGAAGAAACCTCAGAGGCAACCTCAAGCACAGAGATACACAGCTGCTCAAAGAGGAAAAGCCAAAGTAGTCCATAACAAGCAACCTGCCAAATAAAGAAGGAATTATGGAGCAGAAGCTGCACCCCTAACTAGCTTCCGGATACATATCGGACAAACAAGCACACAAGAAGCTGGATATATGGGAACCTATGGAAAGGAAGATCTTGAAAAGATCTAGAAGAAGTAAGAGCAGAATAGACCCATCTCAGGGTGCAGGTTTTATGGGAAAAACAACTATATTACTAAAATATGTGATTAAAAAATGGTTATTATGATATTTATCCTTGTCTTGAAATAGTTGATAACCCAAGAGGACCCAAATCTGATTGGGTACCCAAATTGACTTGATCTATTTTGCAGGTATGCCTTAGATCCACAGTAGATCAACACACTTGGTACATTGATAGTGGATGCTCAAGGCACATGACTGGTGATGAGAAAGCCTTCATCACTCTACTTTGGAAGAAAGGTGAAAAAGTAAGCTTTGGAGACAATAAAAAAGGACATATCATTGGGCATGAAACCATTGCATCTGAAATAAGGATAGAAGATGTCACATTAGTTGTTGGATTGAAGTTCAACTTGCTAAGTGTAGCACAACTCTGTGACAAAGGAAGAGTCATCTTTGACTTCGGAGGATGCTCAATCAATGATAGTAAGTCTAATCAACTTATTCTTTATGCACATAGAGTAAATAATGTTTATTGTGTTAACATTAAAAATAATAAAAATAATATATGCTTGGTGTCTAAAGAAGAAGAATCATGGCTATGACACCAAAGGTTGGTACATTTTAACATGAACCTCCTGTCCAAAATTAGCCAATAAGGAATTGGTTGTGGGTTTTCCTAAGGTTGCTTTTGATAAGGATCATATATACACTACATGTCTATTAGGTAAATAATATAGAAAAAGCTTCCCTTCCATCTCATACATACCTTCCAAGAGAGTTCTTGAACTCTTGCATATTGATCTCTTTGGTTCAATCAAACCATTGAGTTTAGGTGGAAAAGAATACACCATGGTCATTATGGATAATTATTCTCGCTATACCTAGGTGGCTTTGCTACCTAGCAAAGATGAAGCCTTTGACTAATTCTAAAAAATATTCATTCTGATAAAAGTATAACAGAGCATAAGCATTGCACCCACCCGGAGTGATAATAGAGGAGAATTAAAAACAGGCACTTTTCTGAATTCTGCGAATCCAAGGGGATTAAACATAACTTCTTTTCCCCTCATAGTCCTCAATAAAATGGAGTTATTGAGAGGAAAAATAGAACCATAGTTGAGATGGCTAGAACAATGCTAAGTGAGAATTATTTGCCAAAATATTTCTAAGGTGAGGCCGTAAACACAACATACTATATTTTGAATAGAGATCTTATTAGAAAGACCTTAGAAAAGACCCCATATGAAATCTGGAAGGGAAGGAAACCCAAAATTGGGTACTTCAAAGCCTTTAGATGTAAGTGCTATATCCTGAATGATGGAGAGCAATTAGGAAAATTTAATCCTAAATCCGATGAAGCAAATTTCCTTGGCTACTCAACACATAGCAAAGCTTACAAAGTCTATAACAAACAAACCCAAACTGTGGTAGAGTTAACACATGTAGATTTCGATGAGACTAACCATGCAGGAAGAAGAAGTTCAAATCCGGAAGATGTAACTTCGGAAGTTAAAAATAATGGAGAATAAGAAGAAGTACAGATTTTAGATTCCTTCCAGATCAAGAAGTACAAGGAAGAAGATGAAGGGATTAATCTCAACTCAGAAATTCCACAAGGTTATCTTAATTACCATGAGATAAAATTTATGGATAATCAAGAAGAATTGAAGCAGTTGAGGAACAAGCTCTAGACCAATATGTATATCTTGAAAGAGAAATCCGAACTCATAAAAATCATTCGGTAGAAGCCATTTTGGATGATGTCCCAAATCCAGTCAGAACTTGAGGATAACTAAACAGGATGATGAGCCACGCTACTTTTATCTCTCTCATTAAGCCAAAGAAATTTCAAGATGCTGAAGGAGATGAAAGTTGGATAATGGCAATGGAAGAAGAACTAGATCAATTCACCAGAAATGATGTTTGGGATCTAGAGTCACCACCAAAAGGAAAGTCAATCATAGGCACCAAATGGGTATTTTGTAACTAGCTAGATGAATCTGGTGTAGCGGTGAGAAACAAGGCAAGATTGGTTGCCCAAGGATACAATCAACAGGAAGGGATTGACTTTGAAGAAACATTTGCCGTTATAGAATGATTGAAGGCGATCCAGATTCTATATGCTTTTGCATCATTCATGGGATTCACACTGTTCCAAGTGGATGTCAAAAGTGCATTCCTCAATAGAGTTATCCGGGAAGAAGTTTATATGGAGCAACCACCTAGATTTAAAGACTCAAAGCATCCGGATCATGTTTACAAACTGAAGAAAGCTCTATATAGATTAAAGCAAGCACCAAGAGCTTGGTATGAGAGACTTACTACATTTTTCATATCCAAGGGACATGTTCGGGGCAAAGCAGATACAGCTCTTTTCATTAAAAAGAAGAAGGGTGATGTTATTCTAGTCCGGATCTATATGGATGACATAATCTTTGGAGCAACAGATAAAAAGATGTGTGAAGAATTTAGCACTCAAATGTAGAAAGAGTTTGACATGTCCATGATGGGAGAACTGAATTTCCTTAGTTTATAAATCAAGCAAAGTCGGGATGGGATTTTCATAAACCAATCCAAGTACACTAAGGAGATCTTGAAGAAGTTTGAAATGGACAAAAGCAAGCGTATGTCCACTCCAATGAGTTTAGATACAGTCTTATCCAAGGATTGTGAAGGAGAAGATGTTGTTTAGAAGCTATATAGAGGAATGATTGGATCACTGTGGGCACGGGATTTTATAGTCCCTCTCGCGAGATGATGATGACGTATACCCGATTTCATTCCTCATGAAAAAAATTCTTTTTTGGAATTTTTATTATCGATAAAAAAATTCTCTACAAATTTTAGTTTTGGAAAAATTCAGTTCGACGTGTCCAATAACACATCCGGTGGTAGCTCAAACCAATGATTTGCACCCAAAAAATAATTTAGTCCTAAATAAAAAGTCAAACAAAACTCTAAACATTCAAAATATCTCGCTGAAATCGCTTTTGGCAGGATTTCCTTTTTCCAGCTTATTAGGCTAGGCCATGCTTACTTTTCAGACCTGGCAGAAGCTGATGCCGCCGGTGGTAACATCCATATCGGCAGCGGCATAGATTCTGCAATAGTCAACTTTTTTGCTCGATATCCGTCGGACAATTGATCAAAGTCAAATTTCACCTGATTTTAGCCTATATTACAGCCATTTTCAGCAGAATTAAGGTTTCAACACATCTTATACTTGAAATCTTCTAGAGATTTTCTTAAGTTTTAGTTAGATTTAGTGGGATAAAGTTTAGAAAAGGCAAGAAAAGGGATTTGCTTCATCTTTTCTTGGTTTTTTTTACTGAACTCTCTGATATTTAGAAGGATTTTAAGTTTAGAATCACTAAAATAGGATTTAGAGACTTAAATCACCCCTTTACTTCCCAAATCATCATTTGAGCTCCCCGAAGGTGTCATTTGGATCACGAAGAGGAGGATTCAAGGCCTCGAGGTAGAAATTTTGAGTCTCATAGCTCTTTGGCTTTCATTTTGCTTGTTTGTTGTGTTTAGTTGCTATTTTATGCTTTGATTTGGGTTTTCGTCGCTTTTTGGCCGTTAACTATTGCTATTACAAGAAAGTAAAGCCGCAGCAGACGCTTGAAGCCGCCGGCGGTATCATTCATGTCACCAGAGACATCACTGATACCGCCAAGGGCTTCATTTATCCCCAACAGCTCAATTTTCTTGTAGGATCCTTTCTTTATGGTATCCAGAATGTCATACAACATGCCTGTATAAATGAAATCACCAGCGGCATCAGTGTTGCCGCCAGCAGCCTCATTCACACCCCCGGCAGTATGAGGTTCTGGACAGTAGATTAGTTTTTGTTTTATTTTCAACCTATTTTAATTTCCAAAGCTAGGATGTACAGTGCAACTACGAGGTTCTAGAACCACCTGAAAACAGACCTCATCCCATAACATGTGACATTTTCACCAATAATCCTGTTAAAATAACAATCGAGTCTAAAATACGGATATAACGGAATTTTCCCACAAGCGCCGTTCAAATACCATTTTTAGCCATCTAACCGGGGCTCCATAAATTATAAAATAAATACTCCATGTTCACGCTAACTTGGGTCTTGTTTGGTCTACTAACTATGCATGTAACGTGATATACCCCATAAAATGTGCCGTATTTGTGCTAACCGTTTCATGCAGGTAGATTTAGGTTAGATGTATGTTAGGCCTTCGGGTATTTTATTTACTGTATAGATAAATGTATAGGATTTGAAAAGTATTGTAATTATTATTTTAATTTCCACACTTATTTGGGATGACTGTAATAATTTATTTATATACTGCTTTGAATGCTTGATAATGCGATAATAATATATAAACCGAAAACACAATAAATAGGGTGGATTAAAATCGATTAAGAAAGAATGAAATCTTTTAACTTGGCCGATGTAAAATAGATAGCATCATCCGAACTCGAAATCTCTAGTTAAGGTATGGTCTACCACCCGGTGGGAAAATCGTACCAAAATTTCCCGGTTTAGCTGAATCGGGTGGCGACTCTATTTCAAGTACAAAATTTCGATCTCGTATGTTTTGAACATTAAAATATGAAAAACCATTTTCTCAATCACCATCACACTTATAAATTTTTGAGGGATCGATCCTCCAGCCCGGCTTCACAGCCAGTGGTGAATCTGCTGGGGATGGATTTCTTTAAACTTGAAACTTAAAATTTTCAATAAGTTTAAAAGATTTAGATGATGTATTGAAATCATTGGCCAAGTTAAAACTTCATTCTTTTTTATAACGTTTTATCCTTACATGTATAGATAGTTTAATAATATTAGGATGCCCCATTTTACCCGAGAACCTCATGAAAGTATCACTCATGCCCTGTTTGTAATTGAGGATACCTAGTGGGTGGATCACTCATTCAATCAACATGTAAACTCTTGCAATCACACCTATTTGGGGAGTGCTTAAGTAACGTGGAATCAAGGTAAACGAGAACCTTCTACATCGACAACCCTATACCAAGCCACGCTAGGAAAGCCTTAGCACTTCATTCCTATAGGATTACTAAAGAAATAAAAAATAATTGGGACAAACTTCTTCACCATTTTCAGCAAAGAAGTTAACCTCCATCCTTTTCAAAGAGGCGTTACGTGGGAGTCATAAGGTTGGAAGAGGGATGTATTATGTATTATGTGCTATGTACTACATACTCATGCATTACCCATACATCGGTTTTAAGAGCCAAAACAAAATCAACTTACCCTTACCGATCTCCATTTATGCAAGAGGTTTAGCAACATACATAGGACTTCTTTTGTAACTCCATTGCATCATGACATATCACTATGTGTGACACGAGATACAAACGTTTCACGTATTTTGGAGGGGTAGGAAGTCGCATCATGACATTACCCTATATCGCAACTATCCTTATGAGCATATCATACATCGCTTCCCAAAAACCAAAAAGCATGCATACCATCCATACTATTTATAACCCACTCATGGTCTGACCTTCGATTCATGATTCGATCAGCCTTCCTTTCAATCTGAACCTTCGCAACCAGCCATGTCTCTTCCTCACAATAATGACAACGTTCCCCTACCAAAAGAAAAGACCAGTCCTACCCCTACTTCGAGAGTGATCTATCCTCCGCCTCTCAGCTCTGAAATTGCCATCGCCATGGTCTATTTTATCAATTCGAACCTTTTTTGAAACACTATTCAAGAACAAATTTAGGCAATTATGTAAACATTTTTTAAATAAACCTTAGAAAACATGAACTCCAACCAGGTCACGTAACCTCTAAGTGTGACACCGCGACTGTGGCCGCCTTGCGGCAGTCGTCTATCCCCTAAACAAGCGACTAGGTCATGCAATCTTCAGGCATGACTCCCAATGATGAAACACTCTTGCAATCATCATTATGTGCTTACCACAGGGAAAGGGATGGAGTCCAGGGTTCAGTACCTTCATCACTCTCTGGCATCTTACCTCCAATGTTGGTCACTCCATTATAATTTATGCTACCCATAGCCCCGATGCATCCTTATAATGATCAGGTCATGCAACCTCCGGGTGTGACACTCGAAGTGGAAGCCTTCTTACGTCATCTAGTGGTAGCTAATTATGAATAGATAGAAGAGGAAGTCCAAACAAAGGAAGATTGGGTTTTTAAGAACCCCAACACACGTCCATCAAGCACGTCCCCATCTGAAGCCAAAATGAGCCAAAAGGCCTTTAAAAAATCGGCTTCGGCTACCATTACTGAACCAGGTTTTGTCTTCACAAGTAGTACAAACCCATGGAAGCTATCGCTTAATGTAATCTTCATAGGATTAAGAGAGTCTGGCCTTCTCAAATCCTTTTGTAAGTATAGACCCCTCACAAAAGGTGAAATAAAAAGTTTTTGCGAATATCATGCCCTACCGAGTCACCGCACCAATTAATGTAAGAATTTGGTTCACGCCATACACCGTTTGGTGAGGGAAGGAAAGATGGTTGAGCCAGAAAGGGTACCTAGCAATACGAATTCCCACCTGCTAAAGTTCGATAACCAGACGGGAATGACCAATTCTGGGTTACCTATACAAGGGAATGGGCCACAAGAACTCATCAAGGTCATCTACTCCCAAGGTAAGGAAAAGTTGTGCTAATGAGGAGGCTATAGCCACCATGATCAAGGCCATGATAGTTTTTACAAAGAAACACGGTCAAAGCGAAGCGAAGAACCCAATGATCAAGGCCATGCGGCAGTTCACCAAGGTCCTCACCGGGGAGTCGAGTTAAGTGAAGGATGTCTCACCAAGTACCAAACAGAATAAGGCTCCACTCGCCATCGGTATTAACAACGAAGACCCTTCGCCTGTGGAGGATGACAATCCTGATGTGTAATCTTTTGATTTCTTTATGCTTTCAATTAGAACAATTTTCATGTTTATAACTTTCAGCTCTATGAGCAACCTTCTGTTTTGTTACTTATTTCATGTTTTGCCCATTTGATCCATGCATTCATATGAATATACACATGATGCTTTCGGTATTCAAGATACTTTATTGCATGAAGTTAATTTGAGTACAAATGGAATCTCCCAAGTGGTAATCATTTCCAATAATTTAACTCCTGTTAAAACACATGAGAGATAATAAAAGTGCTTAAATACCGCGATAATGCTTTCGCCTGATCGTGCTCATAAGATATGCCCAAGATCGATAGTTAGATTGCCAAACATCACAAAAGAAGGGAGTTTGGTATCTTCTAGAATTAACTCAACACACCTCACAACTATGCATGAACCTACCTTCAAGCTATTAAAGAAGTGCTGACTTATTTCAAGGCATACATTTTCGCCCACCCACCCCCACTCCCTTATCGATCCTTACCCAAAACCTTCCCTACTCCTTGGCCATTCTTGGCGTGGGGGCATATACGATTGTAAACTCCAGCCTTCATCAAATAAAGACCATACTATAAAAGAAGCCAAACCTTACACCAATGTTACCACCAAGAAATGACCAAACTTGCATAGAGATACACCTTCACCCGGCATGACTTAACCCATCACAAGGGGGGAAACCGCCACCAGGAGAATAAAGTATGGGATTGAGCATCA
Source organism: Euphorbia pulcherrima (assembly GCA_947683365.1). Lineage (NCBI taxonomy): Eukaryota > Viridiplantae > Streptophyta > Magnoliopsida > Malpighiales > Euphorbiaceae > Euphorbia > Euphorbia pulcherrima. The sequence goes on along the minus strand of CANTUS010000001.1, from coordinate 76,272,758 downwards.
CAGATCTTCTTAGTACAGACCGCAAGCCAATAGTGCTATTGAAGTAGCCACTAAATTGGTTAAGAAAACCCTCTCCAAGATGATAGTCGATTATAGGGATTGGGCTGACAAGCTACCTTTTTCCATTTGGAGATATCGTATGAGTGTTCACACCCCCAATCGGTCAAATTCCATTCTCCCTAGTCTATGGAATAGAAGCGGTTTTACTAATTAAAACTTAAGTAAGCTCTCTGAGGGTTGCATTAGAAGCCAAACTGAAACAATTTGAATGGACTTAGGCAAGATTTCAGTAGCTGAATAGGATGGTTGAACAGAGATTAAGGGCTTTAAATAATCTCTAAATGTACCAACAGCACATGGCTTGAGCCTACAATAGCCGGATGAGACACTAGAAGTTTCCCCCAAGATCTAGTCCTTAAACAGCTGAAACCTTCCCCCACCGATGCAAGGGCTAAATTCAGGCCTAACTGGGAAGGACCGTACATGATTAAGAAGATGCTCAGTAAGGGGGTGGTTAAGCTTATAGATATGGACAGGAACGAGTTCATAAACCCCATAAACCAGGATAGGCTTAAGCGTATCACATCCAATCCAAAAGAAATAAATTAGAAAAAGTGGCACACAAAAAATAAATGTAATGATCACCCACCTTTTGGTATTTCACTGATTGGGCAAAAATTACGGTGACACCCGACAGTTGGTATTCTGCAAACCAGTCAGGTGAAAGTTAGGGCACCTCTTCACAAAATCACCCGCTGAACTGAAAATTCGAAAAGGGCGGTTTAAGAAAAAATTAGGGCATGAGAGAAAAATAGTAAGATGTTGACTCAAAAATCTGTAAAGACTGGTTAACGCCAGGAGTTTGATTAATGGAAATGGTTACCAACATCTTGTACTCCAGTAAAATTTATCTAATGAAAGTATCTTTCGTACTAAAATCTTTATGCTTATGACTGTATGAATGTCTGGCAGCCAAATGGAGGAAACATTGCAAGTTAACTTAATAGAGAGTACTCAGAGCTGGTCTTTATAGTGCACAACAATTCAAAAAAGATAATAAATTCGGATAGACTAAAAAATCCAGGTCTATACAAAAGTCAGAATAAGTCTGCTGGATTGAAAACCCAAAAAGGGCGGTTCAGGCAAAAGTTAAGATAAGGCTCGATAGATTGAAAACCCCTAGATGCATTCTAAGAAAAGTTAGAGTTAAAAAGACAAAAAGAAAAAAATAAAAAAAGAAGAAAAAAAAGAAAAAAAAGAAATTGTAAATTTGGAGGACGAAGCTGCCGACGACTTGAATTATACCACCGGCGGTATGGGCATAACTGACAGCGACATTAGTGAAATCGCCGGCGGTATGGCATTGTTTTCTGCAAATTTCAGACTTATTTTAGCTACTTTAGACCTATTGTGAAAGGATGACATTTTATGCAACGGTTGCGAAGCTGGGCCGGAGGACCGATCTCTCAAAAATAATGAGCGAGCTGTGATGTTGGAAAATGGTTTGCATATTTTAATGTCCAAAAGATACGAGATCAAAATCTCGTACTTAAAATAGAGTCACCACTCGATTCAGCTCAACTAAAAAATTTTGGTACGATTTTCCCACCGGGTGGTAGACCATACCTTAAGTAGAGATTCCGAGTTCGGATGACGTTATCTATTTTTGATTAGGCCAAGTTAAAAGATTCATTCTTTCTTAATCGGTTTAATCCACCCTATTTATTGTGTTTTCGATTTATATGTTGTTATTGCATCATCAAGCATTCAAGAGCAATAAAATTATTACAGTCATCCAAAAATAAATGCGAAAATTAAAGAATAGTTACATAGCTTTTCAAATCCTATACATTTGTTCTATATAAGCAATAAAATACCTGAAGGCCTAACATACATCTAACCTAAGTCTAACTGCATAAAACGGTAAGCACAAATACGACACCCTGTATGAGGTATATCACGTAGCATGCATAACTAGTGGACAAAACAAGACCCGAGTTAGCATGAACGTGGCAAATTTATTTTATAAATTATTGAGCCCGGATGGATGGCTAAAATGGGTTTAAACTGCATATGCGGGAAAATTCCATTATTTCCATATTTTAGACTCGATAATTATTTTAACCCAATTATTAGTGAAAATGCCACATGTTATGGGGTGAGGTATGTTTTCAGAAGGTTCTGGACCTTCATCGTTGCACTATACACCCTAACTTCGGAAATTAAAATAGGTCGGAAATGAAAATGAAAATAAAACTGTTGTCCAGAATTCCATACCGCCAGTATGACATCCTGGATACCATAAACAAAAGGTCCTGCAAGAAAATAAGGCCATTGGGGGCAAATGAGGCCACTGGCGGTATCAACGATGCTCCTGGAGACATGGTTAATACTGTTGGCGGCTTCAAATGCCTCCGGCAGCTAAAGTTTCTTACAGCAGCTATTTCTGGCCAAAAAGCTACCAAAAACCCAAAACTAATCACAAAACAATAAATAAACCCAACAAATAAGTAAAATGAGAGCCAAAGATCTATAAGACTCAGAATTTTTACCTTGAGGCCGTGAATCCACCTCTTTGTGATTCAAATGACACCTCCGAGGAGCTCAAATGATGATTTGGGAAGTAAAGGGGTGATTTAAGTCTCTAAACCCTATTTTAGTGATTTCTAAACTTAAATTCACCTAAATATCAGAGAGTTCAGTAGATAAAAACCAAGAAAATATGGATTGAATCCTCTTTTCTTACCTTTTCTAAACCTTATCCCACTAGAACTAGCTAAAATACTCAAAATCTCCTTAAGACTTTGAGTGGTGGAAGTGTTGAACCCTTTCGTCAGCTGTAAACAGCTCTTTATATAGGCTAAAACCTGGTGGAAATTGCCTTTGATCAATTATCCGACGGATATCAAGCAAACAGGCATACAGTTATTCTGCAGCAGAAAATGATACCGGCGGCGGCATGGATGATACCACCTATGGTATCGATGATACTGCCAGTGGTATCAATGAGGCCACAGATAGTATTGATGAGGCCACCGGCGGTCTCACTCTCCTGACTGGTTTGAAAAGCAAGCATGATTCAAGCCTGAAATCAGGGAAAAAGGGAGAAAATCTGGCTAAAAGGGATTCCAGTGAGAAAATCTGAATTATTGGGCTCTTTTTTGACTTTTTATGGGTATTTTGGACTAAATTATTTTTTTAGTGCAAATCATCGGTCTGAGCTACCACCGCACGCGTTATCGGACACGTCGAACTGAATTTTTTCGAAAATAAAATTCATAGAGAATTTTATGTCGGTAATAAAAATTCTAAAATTTTTTTTTATCATGAGGAATAAAATTGGGTATATGTCATCATCATCTCGCGAGAGGGACTGTAAAATCCCATGCTCACACCTGTCCATGACCTATAAAAATCTTGTGATCTGTCCCTAAAAACAGTTCAAAGCTAAACATCCATTTTATTCAAAAGCCAAAAGCCTGAAGGCGCAAATGTACAAAACACCCCAAATCCAAATCCAAAACAAACTGAAAAGACAAATATCCCAAACCTAATGTATCAAGGGCACACAAATCAAATCCAAAATAAATGAAAAGATACTATCTAAGGTCGCCTGCCACCATCGGTCGGGCGAGAAGAAAACTCTATGTCGTCCACGAGATAGCATTTGACAACTTCCTCATCCTTCTCTTCCATCCTCCCCTCGATCAACGAAAGATTCTATGAACCCATGGGCTCGGTAGTAGGGCATCGATCGGCTGTCTTCTTCCCCCTGCGGCTGGCCTCAGGTTGAAGAGTGCGGTCCATATTAAATTTGCTCCTCCTCTCTTGTACGGTAGTATCCAATAGCTACTCCAACTCACCAATATGGCGCCTGAGTTCTTGGTTCGTAGCCACCTCATTTCGATACATTTCCTAAGCCTGGTCAACATCAGAAAGAGACATCGCCATAAATTTCTAAAAATAAAACTACAATAACCCACATCATCCATAACATTCATGCATGCATTATTTATTATCAAGACATCATTCAACATATGGGTACCTTGGAAAATAAGGTCTGGGAAACCAGAGTGTCCCTGAGTGCAAGGGCATTCCTCGCTATCCACTCCACTTCTTTCTGAGTGACCTGAAAAACCCAAAGACGGGACAATCAAGTGGGAAATTACAAAAAAGGAGAATCGCAAGTTTGTATTTTGGAAAAGCTTACATGAGTAGTATCTGGAGGTATAAAATCCACGGAATGGGCAACGGGAGTCACGTTCCTTATGCCGAAGTTGCCCCGCGGGCCCAGAAGTAAGAAGGACTCCTCTAAGGAAGATGAAAGGCACCCCTCCACCATGCCAATGTCCTCAGGCCTACCTCGACTGTGCACCCCATTCGACTCAGGTCAACTCCTCTTGGCATTGTTGGGAACTGACAGTCAGATTGAACATGCATAAGAGGCATGGCAGAAATTCAAAATTTTATCCCTGTCCCTAGGAACTCCTATTAGTTGCATATTTATTAAATAAAGCCTTAACTAAATAATTCTCTACCTATGTTAGCATGCTAAAGGACTAGACATACCATAATTCCAAATTATATCCTAGCATATTTATTTTATACTAAGCATGTTGTAACTCTAAGTTATAACCTAAGCGTAAAATAAACTAAACATGCAAAAATAACCTAAGCATAATTATTAAGTCTAAAAACACTTAAAGAAAAAGACTTAATAATTAAAAGAGAAAGAAAAAGAACTTACCAGTTGAAGCGTGCTTTTCCAGAACCTTTTTGTACAAGCCTCCAATTGTAGGATAGCCTCTATCAGTATCCACATGAACCCCACCAACCAAAACCTCCCTAGGAGGAAGAACTAAGAAGCCTCGAGTAGTTGCTAGACCACTCCAGAAGCCTCACCCAAAAAATATAAACTAACGGTGCCTGAATAAATTCAGGCTCAATAAAAATAACTTGCTCAATTACCCGAGAGATTAATTATCTCGCTTAGGATTTATGCTTTAAGCTTGGTACAATTTGAAAGGAAAGGGAATAGCCTATATATAGGCTTAGGGGGAGCAAAATTGCTCCCCCTTAGGCGATCCCATGTGCACACGGCGTGTACACGGTGTGTGCCACAAGTCAACATGGGTTGCGCATGTGCAGCCCATTTTCATGGGCTGCCGCGAGCAATGCCCAACATTGCTCGCACACCTTTTGGTGCACTCCTATGCACTCGAGGCTGTACAAAATACTTTTATACTCTCGGTCCAATTAAACTCGCCAATACAAAATTGCCCTTTTAATTCTTTTTCAGATATTTATTTTCTGACCCTAATAAATTAGTCACCAGTCAAAATAAATTTCTTGGTCTAACCAAAATTGATCTAATCAATTATAATTTATTGATGACTCTAATTAATTAGTTACCGGTCAAAATAAATACTTTGGTTTATCCAAAATTGATCTAATCAATTTTAACCAATCAAATAATAATCCAATTATTATTTAAGTTATATATTTTGTAATAGAATAAATCTATTAGTTCTTTACTTAGTCCGATGAAGGTCCAATGTGTGTGACATTATAGGGTCCCAAAGTATTGAGCAACCATTGGCTCGATGCTCTAGACTGTGAATAGAACTCGATTACCTTAAACGACTGTAGTACGCCTCTAGCAAGGGTCTACCATCCCCCATTACTCGGAACGCCATTTATGTTTATGACTTAATCTCGATTAATGCAATAGTTATCCAGTGCGATAAATTCTTTCCATTCTTTAATATTAGTACCATCTAGTTTATTGGGTTCGGTTAAAGTGTTAACCCATTAATAGCAAGGTTGCTCCAAGCTATCCCAGTTATTTACTTGCTACCGAAGTATATTGCCTTTTACCGTAGTGTATTTGACTAGAAACCATTTCTATCAAACACGTACTCTGATTAGAGGTTTATGGCAATCATCACTTTAACAAGTGGCTAGGTACAACTCCTTAATATATCTGGAGCGATGGATTCTTTCCAACTACTCAGCCTACCAACGTGCTATCATCTATATACCCATAATCACCCGTAGCACCCTAAATTAATGAGTGCATAGTAATGACCCAAAGTATAGCAAAAGTACCACAAAAGGCAACTAGCATCTCAAGTATAAGGACATTCGCAAAGCTTATTGCGTGAAGATAAACACTAACACATTGATATTTATACCGAGTGTTTATCTTGCTGCGGTCTCCAATATATTTCCCAGATATATCCATCTGTCAAGCTTAAGGCACCACCTTCAGTCTTTAGGAGATTAACTGCTTGAACCCTTTTCAAGAAAGTTGACCACATGCTAGTCTTTCCATTTCATCAATATCCTTTCTTGATGAAACTATGACTGGGGATAGTTTAGATATAATCATAATTGCATATGAAGCAGGTTCCACTAAATATAGTCCAACTATAATTTCTCTGACTTTATGCTATGATATGTCAAGGCGTTTTGCATACATCAATGAATATATATTTAACCAGCTTTAATATATATATATATATATATATATATATATATATATATATATATATACAAGCATATTGATATAAATAAAAGATTAAATGCCTTTATTGATTAAACAAATTATTCGTACTATTACATAACTAAGATATATTGCCCTAATTGCCCTAAGGGCATACATCATATCCAACAAACTCCCACTTGCACTAAGGCCACTTAGCCATATGTTTTAATCCATATGCTTTAACATGCTGGTCATGTTTGACTTGAGTCAATGGCTTCGTCAGACCATCCGTGAGGTTCTGATCAGTGGGTACATATTCTAATCTTATTATCTTAGCATCAACAATCTCCCTGATTTTATGATACTTACTGGATACATGTCTATTTTTCTGATGAGACCGTGGTTCTTTTGCCTGAGCTATGGCACCATTGTTGTCACAATATAAAGTAATTGGATCAACAGCCTCAGGCACCACACCGAGATCACCAATAAATCCCTTTAACCAGATAGCTTCTTTTGCTGCTTTGTATGTAGCAATGTATTCAAATTCCATGGTTGAATCAGCAGTAGTTTCTTGCTTGGAACTCTTCCAGCATAGTGCCCCTTCATTTAACATATACATAAAACCTGACTGAGACTTAAAGTCATCCTTATCAGATTGAAAGCTCACATCAGTGTAACCTTTGATAGTGAGGTCACCTTCTCCATAAATCAAGAACTCATCCTTCGTCCTTCTCAAGTACTTAAGGATTGCCTTGACGGCCATCTAGTGCTTTTCACCTGGATCTGACTGATATCTGCTCGTAAAGCTCAAAGCCTGAGAGACATCCGGCCTAGTACATATCATAGGATACATAATGGATCCTATAGATGCATACGGTATATCCTTCATGCGCATTCTCTCCTGAGCTATCTTCGGACACTCAGCCTTAGATAGGTTAATCCCCTTTGTCATTGAGAGATAGCCTTTCTTAGAATGCTCAAGGTTGAACCTATTCAACACCTTGTCTATGTATGTACTTTGAGAAAGACCTAATAGCCTCTTAGATCTATCCCTGTAGATCTTTATACCTAGTATAAATGCTGCTTCACCAAGGTCTTTCATGGAGAACTTTCTTGACAACCATACTTTAACATTTTGAAGAAGAGAAATGTTGTTTTCTACTAGAAGAATGTCATCAATATACAATACTAGAAAAACGACTGCACTCCTACTAACCTTCTTGTAAACACAAGGCTCATTTGCATTTGGGCAGAAATCCAGTTCTCGGATTGTCTGATCAAACCTTATATTCCAACTCCTAGATGCCTACTTAAGTCCATAAATGGATCTTTGTAGATTGCATACCTTCGAGCCATTCTGAGATGTAAAACCCTCAGGTTGTGTCATATACACATCCCGGTCTAAATCCCCATTCAGGAATGCTATTTTTACATCCATCTACCAGATCTCATAATCATAATAAGCAGCAATGGCGAGAAGTATCCTTATAGATTTGATCATGGCTACTGGTGAGAAGGTTTTGTCATAGTCAATACCTTCCCGTTGACTATAAACTTTCGCAACCAACCTTGCTTTATAGGTAATTACATTACCGTCCATGTCTGTCTTCTTCTTAAAGACCCATTTGCACCTAATTAGTCTAACCTCTTGCGGTGCATCAACCAAATTCCAAACTTGGTTCTCGTACATGGAATCCATTTCTGATTTCATGGCCTTTTGCCATTTATCAGAATCTGAGCTTTTCATTGCCTCATCATATGTCCTTGGTTCATCATCCTCCATAAGATATAGTTCCTTATCATTAGTGATGATAAACCCATATCTATCGGGACCCTTATGAACACGACCTGATCTTTACAATGATTGTGTTTCGATAGGTTATTCTTGGATCACACTCTCTTATGTATCTAAAACGGGGTCAATCGGTTGATTGTCTGTCTCTTTCTCTTGAACTTCCAGTTCAATATTGCTTCCACTAACTTTTGTAAGTAAGTGTTCCTTTTCTAAAAAGTGAGCATTCCAAGACATAAATACCTTTTGTGCTTCAGGTTGGTAAAACAGATATCCAATTATTTACTTTGGATATCCAATGAACAGACATTTGTCAGCCTTGGCATTTAGCTTATCTGACGCTATCCTCTTTACCACAGCAGGACAGCCCCATACTCCTAAGTGACTTAGAGATGGCTTTTTGTTACACCATCTTTCATAAGGTGTAAAATTAACTGATTTAGAGGGCACTCTATTTAAGAGATAAACTATGCTCTCCAGTTCATATCCCTAAAAGGATTTACTAAGAACTGCATGGCTCATCATGGACCTGACCATATCTAATAAAGTCTGATTCCTCCTTTTTGACACTCCATTGTGTTGGGGTATATAAGGAGGGGTCCACTGGGGAACTATCCCATTTTCCTTTAGATAATCCTAAAACTCCTGACTTAAGTATTCTCCACCTCGATCTGATCGAAGTGTTTTAATACTTTTCTCAAGCTGTTTCTCTACTTCAGCTCTGAATAGTTTGAATTTTTCGAAACTTTCAGACTTGTGCTTCATCAAGTACAAATAACCGTATCATGAGTAATCATCAATAAAGGTTATGAAGTAGGAGTATCCTCCTAGTGCCTGAACACTCATTGGACCACATACATCGGTATGTATAAGTTCCAATGTACTTATGGCCCGCTCACCCTTTCCTTAAAAGGGTAACTTTGTCATTTTTCCTTTTAAACAAGGTTCGCATTCACCATAAGACTATAAGTCTATTGGGCCCAAGTCTCCATGCTTATGCAACTTGGTTAAGCGATCTTTATTTATGTGGCCTAAACGGCAATGCCATAAGTAGAAGGAATTCTCATTATCTAATTTAACTTTCTTCACATTGTTTATATTGAAAACTTCTGTTTTAGTATCAAGAACATAAATGCCACTTTTCAACATTCCATAACCATAAAGAATATTATTCAAACGAATCTGACAATTATTATTCGAAAATAAAATTTCAAATTCTTCTGCTGCTAAACATGCAACAGATACAATATTCTTAGTAACACTTGGAATGTAGTAATAATTATTCAAAACTAAAACAAGTCCACCTGGCAAAACAAGACTAAAGCTCCCTACGGCTAATGCAACAACTCTGGTTCCATTTCCCACGCGTAGGTCCATCTCCCCTTTTACAAGTTTTCTACAGTTCCTTAGTCTCTACACAGAAGTACAGATATGAGAACCACAACAAGTATCATATACCCAAGTGGATTCTCGCGAAAAAGTAGAAAAGTTGTCAATTAAAAACATACCTGAAGTAGATGCCTCTGTAGGCTTCTTCTTCAAATGCTCAGAAGCAGGAGCTTTGGAATCCCTCTTCCAATGTCCCGGTTTCCTATATTGGAAGCAAACATACTTAGATGCCTTCTTTTCATTCTTCTTCTTATTGATTCTTTTCTTGGCACCCAGTGCCTGCTTCTTCTTCTTAGAAGCCTTGCCTTTTTCAACTAACAGTCAAGGTTTCTGATTCTTCTTGATCTGAGGTTCTACTGTTTTCAGCATGTTGATTGATTTAGGGATAATTGAATTAATCCTGTTTATGTAATAGTTAGTCACAAAGCTTGAGTAACTTTCTATCAAGGACATCAACACAAGGTCAATGCTCAAGTCATGATTCATCTCGAATCCTAATCGATTCAGCTTCTCAAGGTATCCCAAGAGTATCAGTACATGTTGAGATGCAGAGGTGCCAGCCTGTATCTTGGTCCCGAAAAGGAGCTTGGAGGTCTCATACCTCTCTGTGCTCTCCCTCTCCGAAAAGAGTTCTTCAAGATGGAGAACCATATCCTCCAAGGGCATGTTCTCATGTTGTTTCTGAAGCTCAGGATTCATGGACCCCAACATAATACACATGGCAGTATCATGATCTTTCCTATGCTTTAACCAGGCATCATGTTCTACATGATCCTCAACATTAGGTTCTATAGGGAAAATTTCACTTAGGACATAGGCAATTCCCTCAGATCTGAGAACTATTCTCACTACTCGGAACCAATCAGAAAAGTTCGAGCCATTCAATTTGGTGTCAAATAACATACGGAGATTAAAATTAGAAGCCATTTTCAACCTAAAATATAAGAAAAGAAAAGTGTTTAGATATTAGTCTAAGTACATGTATTTAATATGAGGACTTTTAATTAAATACATTTTCCTACTATTTTCTTCGAAATTTACAATAGCCCATTCTATTGAATTCGTGAATTTTAGCCCAGCTAAATTTCCTAGTAGGTAGCATCTATAACTAGTCTATTATAACCCCCAATTTTATGAGTCAAGTCATAATAGTAAGTCATAGTTGGAATCCCATTTCATTTGCATCACATGCAATTGCTAATTCATTCAAGTTCCCTAATTCCAAGGGATGTGTGCTCTTATATTAGCATCTCCTTGAATATGTCTCAGATCTGGGCCTAGCCCCCAATTTTTTGGTGGACTACCCCAACTCTGTTAAGGCAGACCCTATCTCAAACTTTACAACCAATCAATGTGGACTAGAAGGAATGCTTTGCATAGCACTTTGATAGCCCAAAGAGACCGTATTATAAATTTGAGTAAGGAAGACTATAACTTGCCTTAATATATTTACTTTGGGATTTTATTGGTGTTACACGGCTCACCCAATCTAGGATTTTATCAGATGGATAAAATCATAATAACTTGTATTAATTCAGAGAATTTTAGAATTAATTTATAAGGTCTAACCTTAGGTGGGTTCAGCTCTTTATTATAATTATTCCATCAACCTAGATTATATGCAAAATAATTAACACTTTTATTTGTTATATTTATATTGCATTCCCTTTAAGCTTTTATTCAATAATTTTAATTTTTTTACTTTGGTATAGAAACATATATAAGCGCTATCTTATATACTAGAAATAAATTAGTTCATATTAATCCCCCGGTTGGTCAATTCAAATTGCACCGATATAGGTTCCCAGGTAGGAGAGGTGCCCTATAAGGAGTAGACACCAAGTCCAATCCTTAGCCAGAACAAATACGGGCACAAACTTGAAGACCAATGGATTCTCTTGAACTATTAAATTTCGTTCTTCCAATTCATGTAAATTGGGAGCATCTATAACCCATGTAATTTAAATAAATTATTGACACTTGTATAATTTGAATAAGTTGAGCAGACTTATTAAAAATTATTTATAACCATTTTCTAACCTTGAAATGAAAAACACAAGTTTATATATATTGTTTCAAATAATTAAATAAACAAATCATTTAATTTAGAAAATAATATTTAGTTTGCTTCTAACTTAATTATGCACTAAATAGGCAGGCTCTGATACCACTGTTGGGAACTGACAGTCAGATTGAACATGCATAAGAGGCATGGCGGAAATTCAAAATTTTGTCCCTGTCCCCAGGAACTCCTATTAGTTGAAATTAAATAAAGCCTTAACTAAATAATTCTCTACCTAGGTTAGCATGCTAAAGGACTAGACATACCATAATTCCAAATTATATCCTAGCATATTTATTTTATACTAAGCATGTTATAACTCTAAGTTATAACCTAAGCATAAAATAAACTAAGCATGCAAAAATAACCTAAGCATAATTATTAAGTTTAAAAACACTTAAAGAAAAAGACTTAATAATTAAAAGAGAAAGAAAAAGAACTTACCAGTTGAAGTGTGCTTTTGTAGAACCTTTTTGCATAAGCCTTCAATCGTAGGATAGCCTCTATCAGTATCCACATGAACCCCACCAACCAAAACCTCCCCAGGAGGAAGAACTAAGAAATCTCGAGTAGTTGCTAGACCACTCCAGAAGCCTCACCCAAAAAATATAAACTAGCGGTGCCCGAATGAATTCAGGCTTCACAAAAATAGCTTGCTCAATTACCCGAGAGATTAATTATCTCGCTTAGGATTTATGCTTTGAGCTTGGTACAATTTGAAAGGAAAGGGAATAGCCTATATATAGGCTTGGGGGGGGGAGCAAAATTGCTCCCCCTTAGGCGATGTGGGATGGGAGTAATTAATTACTCCCATCCCATGTGAACATACACAAGTCAACATGGGCTGCGCATGTGCAACCCATTTTCATGGGCTGCCGCGAGCAATGCCCAGTATTGCTCGCACACCTTTCGGTGTACTCCCGTGCACTCGAGCCTGTACAAAATACTTTTATACTCTCGGCCCAATTAAACTCGCCAATGCAAAATTCCCCTTTTAATCCATTTTCAAATATTTATTTTCTGACCCTAATAAATTAGTCACCAGTAAAAATAAATTTCTTGGTCCAACCAAAATTGATCTAATCAATTATAATTTATTTATGACTCCAATTAATTAGTTACCCGTCAAAATAAATACTTTGGTTTATCCAAAATTGATCTAATCAAATTTAACCTATCAAATAATAATCCAATTATTATTTAAGTTATATATTTTGTAATAGCATAAATCTATTAGTTCTTTACTTAGTCCGATGAAGGTCCAATGTTTGTGACCTTATAGGATCCCGAAGTATTGAGCTGTTAAGGCTTAACCAACCCTTGTTCTAATGGAACCATTGGCTCGATGCTCTAGACCGTGAATAGAACTCGATTACCTTAAACGACTGTAGTACGCCTCTAGCAAGGGTCTACCATCCCCATTACTCGGAACGTCATTTATGCTTATGACTTAATTCCGATTAATGCAATAGTTATACAGTGCGATAAATTCCTACCATTCTTTAATATTAGTACCATCTGGTTTATTGGGTTCGGTTAAAGTGTTAACCCACTAATAGCAAGGTTGCTCCAAGCTATCCCAGTTATTTACTTGTTTTCGAAGTATATTGCCTTTTACCATAGTGTGTTTGACTAGAAACCATTTCTATCAAACACATACTCTGATAAGAGGTTTATGCCAATCGTCACTTCAACAAGTGGCCAGGTACAACTCCTTAATATATCCGGAGCGATGGATTCTTTCCGACTACTCAGCTTACCAATGTGCTGTCATCACTATACCCGTAATCACCCGTAGCACCCTAAATTAATGAGTGTATAGTAATGACCCAAAGTATAGCAAAAGTACCACATAAAGCAACTAGCATCTCAAGTATGAGGACATTCACAAAGCTTATTGCATGAAGATAAACATTAACACATCGATATTAATACCAAGTGTTTATCTTGTTGCGGTCTCCAATATATCTCCCAGATATATCCATGTGTCAAGCTTAAGGCACCACCTTCAGTCTTTAGGAGATTAACTGCTTGGACCCTTTCCAAGAAAGTTGACCACATGCTAGTCTGTCCGTTTCATCAATATCCTTTCTTGATGAAACTATGACTAGGGATAGTTTAGAAATAATCATAATTGCACATGAAGTAGGTTCCACTAAATATAGTCCAACTATAATTTCTTTGACTTCATGCTATATATGTCAAGGACTTTTGCATACACCAATGAATATATATTTAACCAGCTTTAATATATATATATATATATATATATATATATATATATATATATATATATATATATATATATATATATATATATATATATATATATACAAGCATATTGATATAAACAAAACATTAAATGCCTTTATTGATTCAAATTATTCATACTATTACATAATTAAGATATATTGCCCTAATTGCCTTAAGGGCATACATCATATCCAACAGGCAGGTTCCTAGACATATCGCTCAATAAGAGAAAAGGAAAATGTACGAGTCAGTCTCCGACCATATAAAGAAGCATATGGAAAGTGCGATATTTGCCTCTGAAGAATGATATCCCTTATGAACCGGTACCTCACCGATGCCATTGCCGCCATTGTCATCATCCTTATTATCATCGTCATCATCATCCTCCTCCTCCCCTTTACTGCTCTCACCTTCACTAACCTCGCCGGGGGCTCTCGGTTCCCTCTTCTTATTGTGAAAGGTGATAGTATCATCAGCACGGATGCGAGGATAAAGGGTGAGCAACTGCCCCGTAAAGTCATCATAAGCACTGGCCACGCTCTCGACTACTTGATTGTTCCCTCTATATAATAAGCCTTGTCGAACTTAGCGGTAATGGTCAAATGAGGCCACCGTAAACCTATCAGGGGAACCGAAGGCACATGCCTAGCAGGGGGTAATACATCCCTCCATCCGCTCACTCTCTAGCCTAAATACCACTTCAGGGACAAAGGGAACTCCATCACGAACCGCCTGTAATCCACCTCTCTCCTCACCATAAGAACGGCTACCAAATTGGACACCTCCTTAAAAGGGTCCAGTTTCACCTACACATAATAGTTTGCTTAAATTGTAGACAGGAACAAAAATAAGGTCAAAAAGTAGTTTACCGCTCCTATCTTCAAGTGCTGCAACACCTCCCTGTAGTCGATCTTCCACCTGCAGAAGCCCCCGACACTCCCACACTAGCGGGCGAGGAAGTGAGCATCATTCGGAACCTCTGTCAAGAAAGCCACTGTGGGAAGGATCTCGTGCTTAAAAGCCTAAGCCTATACAACCAAAAAACTAATCAGTTCAAAAGTTGACAAAGAGAGAGTAATCAAATGAAATGTGAAATATGAAAGAGCAAAAATAACAGGATATCACCATACCTGCACTAGTAAATGGCTCAATCTAAGAACCTTATCCTGCTTCCTAACCCCGGTGTCCAAACCGTGATATATCTGGGCGAGGATGACCCTCGACTAATTTTTCTCTTAAATAATCGCCACATCCTCAATGGTAGAAATTAACCCGTAATTCACCTTACTGCTCAAAATTAGGAAGAATAGCACTTTCAGTAGGGAAATGACGAAGGAATGGACACATGCCTCCCTCTGCGCCTCAGGGACCACCTTTTTCTTATTCTTCCAGAACTTGCATAGTTCCCCGTATGACAAATGCTCTGACTTAGGGTTCTTCCTAAATAGCTCGATCACTCGCTTTACCATGGGTCCCTGATTATGGTGTTTCACTATATAAACATCGAAATGAATAACCTTGTTGGTCCAAGGGAGTCCAGTCATAGCCACAATATCCGAAGGGGTGATGGTAAGTAAGCTCAACGATCGGGAGATGAAAAGTATGGGTGGTTTCTGACCATCTCTCAGTCAATGCTGTGAGGGCAGAGTGAGAAAGCTGAGGCACTAACATTGGAATAATCCGAGCTAGGCCCCCGAAATCTGTCTCATCAATAGTGGCTCAAAGTGCGAGGTCATGCTTGTTTATTACTTTCCATCGCTTATCGATTGTTCCCATTCCCCTAGTGCAAGTGGCAGAATAGGGCTGCAAAAGAACAGGAAAAATAAAAAATTAGATCCGATAAGCAAACTGCGTTGTATTCTATCACTCTCTAAACCTGCCGAAATCTGCCGATGTCACTGATGAAGCGGTGATGTCACAGGCGACCTCAACCATACCGCAAGCGGCATGGTTAAAGTTGCCGGTAATATCGCCAATATTGCCAGTGGCTTAGTAAAATTCCCTGGCCTTTTTGAAGGCCTGAAATCACTGGCGATATGACCATATTGCCGGTGGCTTCATTTTGTAGTAGCAGAATTGTAGAAAACCTAAAATTATGCCAAAATTAATCAAATCATCATCAATCAAAGTCGGGGCATAAAATCAGATAAAATTGACTCTATAAGATGCATTCTTAGGTTTATGTACTCCTAATTTCGCATTAACATAGCAGAAATTTGCGTTTTAAGCTGAGGTCACAAAAATAACAAAAATCAAAATGAAATTGCTGAGTTTTTGCAGGATTACCTGTGTGTGGGAGAGATGATTTTCCTTTTTTAGGAAAAATTGGTGATGGGTGTGGTTATTTTATAACCATACATGCTTTTAGACTCCTTTATGCCATACCCAACCGAGATTGGACAAAGCTTCAATCCCGGGATAGAAGAATCAGGCATGCCATCAATGGCTTTGGTGGCCGATTTACCTTTGAGAGCCTTGGAAATACTTTTCATGATGAATTAGAAAAGAAGAGGAGAAAAATCTATTTTTGTGAGAAGTAGAAAGGGACTATCGGCCTTACTATTTCTGTGAGGGAGAAAGAAGAGTTTAAACTCATATTAAAGACCCGTGCAGAATTTAAGGAGTTAAATTAAATCTGAAACTATCATTCCATACCACCGATGGCATCAACCAAATCGCTAACGGCATCATCCAGGCCGCCAGCGACATCATTCTCACTAGGGGCAATTTTGAATTTCTTTGACCAGTCAAAGATGCCATGTGGCACTTCATGCTGCTAGCGGCATCAATCAAACTGCCAGCGGTATTAAATTTTGCAGGGATGTTTTCAGATGACTTTCCAATAGTTCAACGGGATCTCGGCTCAAACCCTCAACATTCCAGGAATTCTGAAACCCTTATGCTTTTAATTATCATGTTTTTACTATTGATCGAAGGGGAAAAATATTTTATTTCACAAAATCGATCAAGCAGTAAAAATGTTAGTTAAAAGTCTATCTAATCTTATCACTCTTTGCAAATGTAACCTGAAAGCCTAAGCCCGCGCTTGCCAAACCTAAAAGCCTAAGCCCGCGCTTAGCAAACCTGAAAGACCAATCCCCTGCTTGGTGAACTTGAAAGCCCAAGCCCTTACTTGGCAAACCTAAAAGCCCAAGCCCCCGCTTGGGGATTCTAAAAGCCTAAGCCTTGCTTGGCAAACTTGAAAGTCCAAACCCGTGCTTGGCAAACCTGAAATCCCAAGCCCGTGCTTGGCAAACCCAAATTCCCCAAGCCCGATCTTGGCAAACCTGAAAGCCCAAGCCCCTGCTTGACAAACCTGAAAGTCTAAGCCCCTGCTTGACAATCTTAAAAGCCCAAGCCCGCGCTTGGCAAACCTGAAAGCCCAAGCCCGTGCTTGGCAAACCTGAAAGCACAAGCCCCCACTTGGCAAACCTCAAAGCTCAAGAATGGTCAAGGGGCAAGGCAGTGACCGAATGAAGGTCCTAATAGAGCTAGATGCCAGTCATCCTTTGGGTCCAGCTCGATCAAGGGGCAAACCAATCGTCAAATGGAGGCATTGACGGAATCAGAATCTTATCATCCTTCGGGTCCAACCCACCATCCATCAGGTACAATTTCTAACCCCTTGCTCTTTTCATACAATCATACTGACCTGTGTTAGCAGTGATTCCCCGAGGGGCAGCATGTAAGTATGGGATTTTATAGTCCCTCTCGCAAGACGATGATGATGTATATCCGATTTTATTCCTCATGATAAAAATTCTTTTTTAGAATTTTTATTACCGATAAAAAATTCTCTACGAATTTTATTTTTGAAAAAATTCAATTCAACGTGTCCAATAATGCATACAGTTGTAGCTCGAACCGATGATTTGCACCCAAAAAATAATATAGTCCTAAATACGTTTAAAAGTCAAACAAAACCCTAAAAATTCAAAATATCCCACTAAAATCACTTTTGACTGGATTTCCTTGCTTTTTCTAGCTTTTTACGCTAGGCCATGTTTACTTTTTAGACCTACCAGAAGCTGATGTCGCCAGCCACATCAGCAATACCGTCGGTGGTATCATCTATGCCACTGGCGGCATGGATTCTACAACAGTCACTTTTTTGCTTGATATCTGCCGGATAATTGATCAAAGTCAATTTTTCACCAGATTTTAGCCTATATAACAACCATTTTTAGCAGAATTAAGGTTTGAACACATCTTATACTTTAAATTTTCTAAAATTTTTCTCAAGTTTTAGAATGATGTAGTGGGATAAAATTTATAAAAGGCTAGAAAAGGGATTTAATTCATCTTTTCTTGGTTTTTCTTTACTGAACTCTCTAATATTTAGAAGGATTTTAAGTTTAGGATCACTAAAATAGGATTTAGAGACTTGAATCACCCCTTTACTTCCCAAATCATCATTTGAGCTCCCCGGAGGTGTCATTTGGATCACGAAGAGGTGGATTCATGGCCCCGAGATAAAAATTGTGAGTCTCATAGCTCTTTGGCTTTCATTGTGCTTGTTTGTTGTGTTTAGTTGCTGTTTTGTGCTTTGTTTTGGGTTTTCAGCAGCTTTTCGGCCGTTAAATGCTGCTTTTGCAAGAAAGTGATGCCGCTGGAGATGCTTGAAGGTGCCGGCGGTATAATTCATGTCGCCAGCGACATCACTGATACCACCAGAGGATTCATTTATCCCCAATAACTCTAATTTCTTGCAGGACACTTTCTTTATGGTATCCAAAATGTCATACAGTCTGCTTATATAAAAGAAATTGCCAGCAGCATCAGTGTTACCGTCGGCAGCCTCATTCATACCACCGGCGGTATGGGGTTCTAGATAGTAGATTAGTTTTTGTTTTATTTTTGACTTAGTTTAATTTTCAAAGCTAGGATGTACAGTGCAACAACGAGGTTCTAGAACCTCCTGAAAACAGACCTCACCCCATAACATGTGGCATTTTCACTAATAATCCGGTTATAATAACAATCGAGTCTAAAATATAGATATAACGGAATTTTCCTGCAAATGCTGTTCAAATACCATTTTTAACCATCCAACCGGGCTCTATAAATTGTAAAATAAATATGACATGTTCACACTTACTCGGGTCTTGTTTGGTCTACTAACTATACATGTAACGTGATTGTGAGCACAAGATTTTGCAGTCACTCTTACGAGATGATGATGATGTATGTTCGAATTTTAATCCTCATTAAAAATTCATCTTGAATTTTTATTAACATTTAAATTCAGTTCATCTTGTCCGACTATGCGTCCGGTGGAAGCTCGAACTGATGATTCTCACCCAAAATATCTTAAAATATCCTAAAATATATTAAAATATCTTTCAAAATTCAAAATCTGACTTTTTGACCCGATTTTCCCTTTTTTGCACTTTTTCAGGCTATGGGCCCCGGTTGGCAGTCTGCCAGCGGGGTCTGAAGCCGCTGGCGGCATTAACCATGCCGCCGGTGACTTCACTCAGGCCACCGGTAGCCTGAGCCATGCCGCTAGGGCTATTAGCCCCCTGCGGGCAGTCTGCAGTTTTTTTGCTTTTTCGATATCCACCAGATAATCGCCTAAAAGTCAGATTTTTCTCATTTATGGCCCTTAAAAACATTGAAAGAAGGGGAGAATAAGGGGAGGGAGATCAATATACATTTGAGAGCAGGTAAGAAGGGTTTCTAATTCATCTTTTCTTGGTTTTTCTTTGCCAAATCGCTTAGATTAAACTTAAAATCAGTAGAAATCCTAGGTTAAAATCAATCTAATAGGGTTTTTAAAGACAAACATTATTCAATCTTTAAATCACTACCTAAATCATCATTCTAATTCATCTCTTTAGCATTATTTCTTGCTGTTTGTTGTGCTATTTAGTGTTTCGGGTTCGTTTTTAGAGTTTTCAGTCATTTTCGACCATCTAAATCTATTTTTGCAGATTTCAAAACCGCCGGCAGTATCACCCATACAGCCGGTGGCTCCACTATAACCGCTAGCAATGTGAACCTGCCGGCAGCCTCATTCAGGATGCCAGCGACATCACCCATGCCGCTAGTGGTATGAGTTTCTGGGCAGCTGCCCCATTGTTGCCCTTTCAACCTAGTTTCTCATTATTCATATTTTGCATGTACAGTACCACGACGGGAATCCAGAATTCCCCGAAAATGGTCCAAACCCCATAACATGTGGTATCTTCACTAAAAATTTGATTAAAATAATAATTATGTCCAAAATGGACTTTTCCCTAAAATTCATTCGAAAAATGAATTTTTGAAAGGGAACTTATATTCAAAAATAAAATTTTTTTGACCTAACCTGGTCGCTCGACCCCAGTCCGGGGCTCTGCCCCTGGACCCCGTGAGGGGCTCTACCCCTGGATCCTACGAAGGGCTACCACCTCTTGACCCCGCAAGGAGTGCTGAGCGCTACCCCTCGGAACCTCAAGAGGGACTGACGTCCCTCAACCCCGTCGCCAAAGACACCGCTTTGTCTGATATACCCTGTATACATGCCGTATCTGTGCTAACCTTTTCGTGTAGGTAGATTTAGGTTAGACGTATGCTAGGCCTTTGGGTATTATATTTTCCGCTTTAGAAAAATGTATAGGATTTGAAAGCCTTGTAATTATTTTAATTTCTGTATTTTTATTTGCTGGATGACTGTAAAAATTTATTTATCGCTTTTGAATGCTTGATAACGCGTGAACAAAACATAATCGAAAATAAAATAACTAGGGTGGATTAAAACTGAATAAGAAAAGAATGAAACTTTTAACTTGGCCTAATGAAAAATAGATAACATCATCCGAACTCGGAATCTCTACTTAAGGTATAGTCTACCACCCAGCGGGAAAATCGTTCCAAAATTTCCCGGTTGAGCTGAATCAGGTGGTGACTCTATTTTAAGTACGGATTTTGATCTCGTATCTTTTGGACATTGAAATATGCAAAACCTTTTTTTCCATCAATCACCATCATACATTATTTTCATCGATCGGTCTGCCCAGCCGAAATGTCGTCTGCTCATAATGGCGACTCTGCTGGGGACTTGTCTCTTTATACTTGAACTTAACAATCATAATAAGTTTAAAGGATTTTGATGATGTATTGAAATCATTGGCCAAATTAAAAATTCATTCTTTTTTATGACATTTTATCCTTATATGTGTAGATATTTGGGTAGTATTAGGTGCCCTATTTTACCCGAGAAGCTTGCGAAAGTATCACTCATGCCCTGTTTTGAATTGAAGATGCCTAATGGGTGGATCACTCATTTTAACCAACATGTAAACTCCTACGATTGCACCTATTAAGGGAGTGGTTGAGTAACTTAGAATCAAGGTAAACGAGAACCTTCTACATCAACAATCCTATACCAAATACACGTTAGAAAAAGCCTTAGCACTTTATTCCCTTAGGATTACTAAAACAATTAAAATAATTAGGACGTACTTCTTTCGACATTCCCAGTGAAGAAGCTAAAATCCATCCTTTCTAAAGAGGCGTTACGCAGGAGTCATAAGGTTGGAAGATGGATGCTTTATGTGCTATGTGCTACATGCTCATGCATCACTCATGCATCGACTTTAGGAGCTAAAAACTTAATCAACTTACCTTTACCAATCTCTACTCGTGGAAGAGGTTTAGCAACATTCGTGGGACTTCTTTTGTACCCCCGTTGAGTCACAACATATCACTATATGTAACGAGAGGTACGAACGTCCCACGTATATTGGAGGGATAAGATGTCGCATCATGATATTACCCCTACATCGCGACCATCCTCGCGAGCATATATTCCATCGCTTCCCAAAAAAGGCATGCATACCATCCACACCATTTACAACCCACTCTTGGTCTAACCTACAATTCATGATTCCGAGCAGTCTACTTTCTGATTTGATTCTTCACATCAAGCCATATCTCTTCCTCACAACGATGATGATACTGCCTTGCCCAAGGAACAAACTAGTCCTACCTCTACCTCTGGACTCATCCACCATCTCTTGACTCTCAAATCGCCACTACTATAGCCTGATTTATCAGTTCAGATCTCTTTTAAAACACTATTTAGGAACAGATTTGAGCAACTATCCAAGAAGTTGTTAGACAAGCCCTGAA
The DNA here is from genome assembly GCA_947683365.1 of Euphorbia pulcherrima. Classification (NCBI taxonomy): domain Eukaryota; kingdom Viridiplantae; phylum Streptophyta; class Magnoliopsida; order Malpighiales; family Euphorbiaceae; genus Euphorbia; species Euphorbia pulcherrima. The sequence goes on along the minus strand of CANTUS010000001.1, from coordinate 76,250,657 downwards.
ATGCAAGAATTCCGACCGAGTTCTAGAATCAAGTATTCAAGCTCAGAATCAGAATGGGTTTATTCAGAATGGTTTAGCTCAAGTTCAATCCGGCCCGATAGGGGCACGACCACTTTAATTTGCTCAGCTTCCAGTTCAGTCGACATCGACACAATCTTAGCCAAGCATATTCCAATTCGGTCAAACCTCAAGCCATCTTCAAACTTTAGCAACCCTACTAGTTTTCTCTTTTTCAACCTAAAATCCGAAGCCTCTAGCCAAAAGGTCAATTCTCCGCCCATCTTTAATCGGTTTTACTTACCAATTCTGGGCTTCTTCTAGTGGTTTAGCTTATGCTACAGTGCCTCCCCCGCTTTTCACTCCCAGTCCTCCTTGATTTATCCTAACACCTTGAGGAATAACTTACCCTTAAAATCCTTTCAATACCCAACTAGTGCCCCATCCTCATCTTGAGTTACCTCCACCTCCTCCATATGGCTAGTTTGGAGTTTGCGACCGGGTCATGCAATCTCCAAGCATCACATCTGTAGTTTAAGCACTTACCTGCTAGTCGACAGTCCCCTGATCTAGCGATCAGGTCATGCAATCTTCGGGCATGACACCTAAAGTTGAAGCTCTCTTGGAATTGCCTTTATTTACTAACTCCGAACAGAGGAATGAAGCCTAAGATTCAGTTCTTCCCTTATTTTCCTATGGCTTATCCTATACATTAGTCACTCCCTCATAACTTATGCTACCTACATCCATGATGCCTACTCATTTTGGTGTCACATCCAAAGGGGCTATCTAACCCCAAGACCTATTCACTTCCCAACTGAACCTTTGGGAGAGAGCTAAACAATCTCAGCCACTTATAGAGCAAGGAAACATTCCCCCCCTCATATGACTAGGTCATGCAACCTCTAGGTATGACACCCAAAGTTGAATCCTTCTTACATTAATCGGTGGCAGCTAATCATGATCAGAAAGAGGGGGAACTCCAAAGAAATGAAGGTCAGGTATCCCAAAACTCTAGCATGCATCGGTCTGTAAGCTATGATAGATCAAGAACATCCCCATCTTGGGTCAGGATGAATAAAGGGGCCTCTCAAATATTGGCACCCTCTACCACTACTGAGCCATGCAGTGTCCTGGCAAGAAATACAAACCCATTGAAGCTACTGCTTAATATAATTTTCACTAGATTAAGAGAGGTTGGCCTTCTTAAATCTCTTCATGAGTACAGGATCCCCAAGCCTGAAGACAAGAGAAACTTCTGCTCATATTATGTCCTGCTAGGTCACCGTACAAATGAATATTAGACTTTGGTTCACGCCATCCGCCATTTGGTAAAGGAAAGGAAAATTGTTAAACCTGAAAGAGTACCTAGCGCTATGAATTTCCCCTTACCGGAGTTCTACAACCAGAAAGAAATGACCAATTCTAGCTTACCTAAATAAGGAAATAGGCTGAAGGAACTCATCAAGGACATCTGCTCCAAAGGCAAGGTCAAAGGAAAGGGAAATTTGTACTCCGACAATGAAGACGAGAAAACGAATGATGAAGAGGTCAAAGTGGCTATTGCCATAATTTCTAAGGCCATGATAGTCCTAACAAAGAAAGGGTGGTAGTAAGGAAAAGGTGAAGCAGAAAGCCTATTGGCTGAAACTATAAAATAGATCACTGGGGTTCTTATCAAGGGGGTAAGTCAAGTAAAAGACATCTCAACATCCACCAAGCAATATGAGACTCTAGCTTTTGATCGGGATGACACATTGATGGAACCTACCAAGGATGGTCTCACCGCCGATATCAACAACGAAGACTCTCTAGCTGTGGAGGATGATAAGCTTTAATGTGTAATCTTTAGATTTCTTTATGCTTTCATTATAAACAATCCTACCTTAGAACTTTTAGCTCCATAAGCAACCTTCATTTTGTTTACTTGTTTCATGTTTTGCCCAATTAATCCATGCATTCATATGAGTATACGTATGATGTTTTCAGTATTCGAGATACTTTATTGCATGAAATTAATTCGAGTACAAATGGAATCTCTTAAGTGGTAACCATTTCCAATAATTTAACTCTAGTTAAAAACAAATGTGAGATAACAAAAGTGCTTAAAGATCATGATAATGCTTATGCATGGTCAAATAAATATATTCTTAGAATAGGCCACCGAATTTCCAAGCATCCTATTACCAAAGGTACCAAGTGCAATTAAACAAAAGCTTTACCATTTACGACCACTGCTTAGAAAACCTCAGGATTGGGCAAGTGGTATGTTTGTCATCAAAATCAAATTGGCAAAAGCATTGCCAAGGCGAAAAGGCGCCATCAATATCAGATTCACAGGGATGTGTGGCAACTTCCTTTCATTGGGCTTGACAGTTTCGCTCCCATCCTTATTATAAAGGATCAGTAGGATCGAAAAGATTCAACCATCATCGAATCATGGATACAAGTTTATTGAAGTGGATGTGAGATACTTTTCAAAATAGTTAAGAGTTGAATCTAACACCAATCGATAGCCGAATTCACAAGGGAGCATCTCCTAGGCTCGGTATGACCCATTTCGTCATATTGCCTTAGACAACGAAATTCTACTTTAAGGGGAAGTTTTTAAATTTATCAAAGGATATGTAATTAAGTGCTAAATCCTCTCCGCACGAACCACGGGCTAAAGGAGCATCAAAACGGCTAATAAACCAATTGAAGAGACGCTTCTTGAGATTCTAACACCCTATAGAGGTTGGGTTGAAACACTGACATTCACCCTTATAACCCTACATAAACATCAAAGCTCCTTCATGGCCAACTCCTTGTAATGTGGCCAACTGAAATCAAAGTAAGGTTACCCGATGTCTCTTCGAAGGTCAGAATGGATCGAGCAATTTAGTGTGATAGTCGAAAGGACACTAAGTGCCGTAGATAATCTGCAAAGGCGCGACCAAGCGTGTGACATCAAGGGAGATGTCGAATGTTCTCACCAAGAGTCGGAGACCCATTGCTGAGGCATTTGGAACTTTCCAACACCAACACCGAGGAGGAGTTCAGATCAAATTGGGATAACCATCTTGTGTTCAAAGAAGGTACTAAATGAACAAGGCAATCAAGATCATAAGCATGGACAAGAGCAAGTTCATCGACCTAGTCAATCAAGACAGGCTTTAGCGTGATCAGATCTAAATGAAAAGAAATAAATCAGAAAAGTGGCACAAAAAATATATATATGATAAAGCACCCGTCATTTGGTCTTCTACCTATCGGGCAAAAAATAGGGTGACTCCCGATGGTTGGTATTCTGTAAACCAGTTGGGCAAAATTAGGGTATCTCCTCATGAAATTGCCCACTAAATCGAAAACCCAAAAAGGGTGGTCTATGCAAAAATTAGGGCATGAGAGAAAAATAGTAAGATGTTAACTTGAAAATCTGTAAAGGTTGGTTAACACTAAGAGTTTGATTAACGAAAATGGTTACTAACATCTTATACTCTAGTTAAATTCATTCACTGAAAGTGTTTTTCGCACTGAAATCTTTATACTTGTGATTGTATGAATGCCGGGTAGCTAAATGGTTGAAACATTGCAAGTAAACTTAATGGAGGGTATCCAAAGCTCATCCATATAAGCGCACAATAATTCAACATCTAAAAGAGAAATAAATCCGGATAGACTGAAAACATCCAGGTCTATGCAAAAGTAAAAAATAAGTCTACTGGATTGAAAACCCAAAAAGGGCAATCCAGGCAAAAATAAAGATAAAAAATAATAATAATAAATATTAAAAATACAAAAAAAGGAGAAGATAGGCTGAAAATCCGAAAAGGATGGTCTATGCAAGAAACATGTATGCTGGATTGAAAAAGGGCGGTCCAGGCAAAAGTTAAGATAAGGTTCGATAGCCCATCACACTGATCGTGTCTATTATGAGGTGTCGATGACATGTGGGTCTCCCTTGGAGCCTATATGAGAGGCGGGGTCCACTGGTGGTTCGGTTAGATTTAGGCGTGACAAAACATTTTTAGTTAAAGTTTGCATAATAAGCCAATTTTAATGAATGAAAGAATTGAGACCCAAATCTTGATATAATTGATAGAGTCGCCACCTAAGTAGACTACTTGGGAAAGTTTTTTGGTATGGTTCCCTCTGGGTAGGAGACTCATACCTATTGGATCAGAGATTCGAGTATCGGATGAATCACTTATTTCTCATTTAGTTGATTCAAAATTACATTCACCGCGTAAAACCTTTTTAGTTTTGATAATTTGGGGAATTATCCTAGAAATCATATTTCTACACTTTTTCACACTCGTTACATGCGTTTACATATTACAATAAAGTACAAGAAATAAATAGGGGGATCAAATTTACAACCGGGGGAAAAATGGGGGAAAATACAAAGAGAACCTATACATTTATTCTAAGTTATAAAATAAAATGAAAAATAAATTCCCCTTTACGGCGTGAATCCACTTTGAGATGATCCCTTTACTATTGAGAGAGTCCGGCCAAAGTAGACGGTGAAATATGACTATTTAGGTGAGTATTTATGTGCAGAGAACCTCCCATAAATCCTAATGAATGAAGTTAGGAAGGAATAAAATATGGACAAAACCTCAAAGAATGGGATTTCTCCCTATTTTATACCTCTTATACTCCTACTATACCTTTTGTATACCTATAGAAATTGCTAGAATTTTAGTATAATTTTTGTATGAAATGTGTGTGTTGAAACTGTGAAGAGAAGGGCCCTATTTATAGGGGAGAGGAGGTTTGAACGCAATAAATCACGTTCATGACCTGCCTTTTCCTAAAATAGGAAAGAATCCCTTCTAAAAGAGCTTGTTTAGGCAACAAGAGTACTCGTATGGGTGGGACCCCACCCGTACGGGTACTAGGGGACCCGTATAGGTCCCTCCCCAGGCATATGAAAGGGATGACCCGTATGAGTATGCCGGTGGATCCGTACCACCAAGCAGCACTCGTACGGGTCCCTAAGGGCAGACTAGGTCTCTAAACTTTTACCAAACTCAACTTTGCAATAGTAGGAACACCTTTGATGGACAACACCTAAAAGGCATTGCATCATATAGCTCTCATCATCGTTTCGTGAGAAGGATCGTTAAAATCCAGTGCTCATAGACCGCCCCTTATGGGATCACTGCAGATACGGATCTGTATAATCTCATAATGTAAGTGAGGGTTTAGAAATTATAGCTGAGGTGATGGCATCGGCGAGTCCCTTTCTTGAGGTGAACTTCTTTCTCGTGGGTCCCTTTCCTGAGGCAGACAACTTTTCGTTGCAGATCTGTATCCCTTTCTTGAGGCGGATGACTTTTCTGACTGGTGTATCCCTTTCCTAAGGTAGATCGACTTTCCTTACAAACACGTATCCCTTTCTTAAGGCAGATGACTTTCCTTTGCTCATGCGTATCCCTTTCCTAAGGTAGGTGACTTTCCTTTGCCAATGTGTATCCCTTTCTTGAGGTAGATGACTTTCCTGACTGGTGTATCCCTTTCCTAAAGCGGATCAACTTTACTTACCAACGTGTATCCCTTTCTTGAGGCGAATGACTTTCCATTTACTTTTATGTATATCCCTAGTGACTCTACTAGGGAAGGTGTGTGTATCCCTTTCTTAAGGCGGATCGACTTTCCTAGCTGATGGTGTACCCTTTTCCAAAGGTGGATGACTCTCCTGGTTGATGTATCCCTTCTTAAGGCGGATTGACTTCCCTGACTGATGTATCCCTTTCCTAAGGCAGATGACTTTCCTGTTGGGGAATTTGAATAACCTGAAAAGAGACAACAATCAAACACCAAGTTGGTCATTATCTAAGCAGACACATCTTTATTCTTGATTGACTTTTGTGAAAATAAAAAATATTTTTGCCCCTACAATTAAGAATAAAGATATGTGGATAGAGGGTTAGCCCCTGAAATAAACTAAAAACTAAGTGCGAGAAATGTTGGGTTCGGTCTGATTGCTTTAGGGATGGAATGCCCCTTGGAAGGTCACCTCTTAAAGAATGCCCCTAAGAGGGCACGACGATGGGGGGATACCCCTAGATTGACTGGCTCCGCTACTAGGAGATAGGGGGATGCCCCTTGAATGAATGATTCCGCTATTGGGAAATGGGGGGATGCCCCTGGGATCTGATTCCACTATTGGAAAATGGGGGGATGTCCTAGATTGAATTATTCTGCTACTGAGAAATGAGGGGATGCCCCTGGGATTTGATTCCGCTACTAGGAAATAGGGGGATGCCCCTAGATTGACTCTGCGGCTTGGGAGTATAGTAATGCTCTTTTTGGTGAATTCTTTTCTACTAGGGAAATCTCTTCTTGTAAGATTTGTTTGCTAGGGAAAATTTCCTATGCTGGTTATGGACTTGTACTCAAAAATCATCCTCGTTAGTGATCAATTCAAAAATGGCTTACCTTAATTCTTGATTGACTATTATGAAAACAAAAATATTTTTGCCCCTTCAATCAAGGATCAAGGTAAGCTAGGGGTCTTGCCCCAAATATAACTGTAAGGATTGAGTTTAGGAGAAGTGGGGTTAGCCATGATTCAGGACTGGATGTGCCCTTGTAAAGGTTCTTATAATGTTATGATACGGGTGGGTTCCTTTCTTGAGGCGAGCTCCTTTCCTTAGTGTTCTTTTCTTAAGGCGAACATCTCTCCTTTGCTGTGCGTATCCCTTTCTTAAGGCGGTTGACTTTCCTTTAACTGATACTGGTGTATCCCTTTCCTAAGGTGGATGACTTCTCCTTGTATCCTTTTCTTAAGGTGGATCAACTTTCCTGCTGATGGTGTATCCCTTTCTTAAGGCGGATGACTCTCCTGCTGATGGTGTATCCCTTTCCTAAGGTGGATGAATCTCTTGGTTTATATTGCATCCCTTTCTTAAGGCGGATGATTCTCCTGCTAATGGTGTATCCTTTTCCTAAGGCGGATGACTCTCCTGTTGTTGGTGTATCCCTTTCCTAAGGCGGATGATGTGAGCGGATGACATTTTGCGCTGCAACTGCGAGGCCGGCCCATATGATTGAAAAATGGTTTTACACAGTTTGTTGCTCAAAAGATACGAGACTAAAATACCGTACTTAAAATAGAGTCGCCACCCTGTTCAGCTCAGCCGGGAAATTTTTGGTACAATTTTCCCACCGGGTGGTTGGACCATACCTTAAGTAGAGATTCCGAGTTTGGATGATGTTATCTATTTTTCATTAGGCCAAGTTAAGATACTTCATTCTTTCTTAATTAGTTTAATCCACCCTATTTATTTGTGTTTTCAGTTATTTTGTTATTTTCCCGTTTATCAAGCATTTAAAGCGATGAATAAAATATTTACAGCCATTCAAAACTAAGTGCGGAAAATAAAATTATTACAATATTATGGCACGTTTCCTGTACATTTTTCTATGCAATAAATAAACACCTGAATGTCTGATACACATCTACCTGCAGAAGATGGTTAGCACGGATATGGCATGTTTTATTTATAATATTATAGAGCCTGGTTGGATGGTTAAAATGGGATTTAATCGGCGTTTTCAGGGAAATTCCATTTTTAACCAAATTTTAGATTCGGTCGTTGTTTTAACCAGATTATTAGTGAAAATACCGTACATTATAGGGTAGGGTCTATTTTTAGGAGGTTTTGAACATCCATCATTGCACTATATGTCCTAGCTTCAGAAAATAAGCTAGTCCGGGAACAAATAAAAAACAAAACTGCTATCCAGAAAGTCATACCACCGATGATACTACTGATGTCACCGGTGACATCATTGATGTCGCTGGCTACTTGGCTGATGTCGCCGACGACATCATTAGCTGATGCCGCTGACGACATCATTAGCTGATGCCGCTGGTGACATCAATATGTAGGCAGGATACATGGCTTTTTGGGTATCATAAAGAAAGGGTCTTACAAGAAAGTGAGGTCTCTGGGAAATGTGATGCCACCAACGGCATCAATGATGTCTTTGACGATATGGGTGATACTGCCGGCGACATCACATGTCTCTAGAGACCTCGATTTCTTACAGCAGTAGCGGGCAATAGTTAAAAATGACCGAAAACTCAAAAATGAATACAAATCAATAAGAATCAATACAAATCAGTAATATTAATGCCAAAGAGCTTTGAGACTCAGAATTTTCACCTCGGGGTCGTGAATCCAACTCTTTGTGAACTGAAAAGAAACACCTCTGAGGAGCTTGTAACGATGATTTAGTAGTCAATTTAAGAGTTTTAGGTCTCTAAATCCTATCAAGTTGATTTTAACTTAAAGATCCACCGATTTTAGGCTCACAATCAGAGAATTTAAAGAAGAAAAACCAGGAAAATGGGATTAGAATCCTTTTTGCTACCTTTTCTAATTCTTATCTCACTAAAATCTATCTCTCTCAATTTCAGCCTTCTTTCTTCTATTTGCAGCCTCCCAATTTCCCAATTTCAGCTCCCCTTTTAATTTCAGCCTAAGGTATGTTTTTATAGGCGAATTGGGGTGGTTTTTGAGACCTTTTTGACTAATTTCGCTAAAAGTGGCCGAAAGGCTGTCTGTGCAGGGGCCCCATTTTAGGCCATGCCGCCAGCGATATGGTGATGCCACCGGGGGCATGGCCGATGCCGCTGGTGGCATCAGCCTTCAGCAAACTAACAGCCAGCGGGCCCAGGAGCCTAAAAAGTCATAAAATATGGTCAAAAGTGGGTCAAAAGGCATCTTTTTGAATTTTAATTATATTTTAATGGGTATATTTTAATTTGGGTGTAAATTATCAATTTAAGCTCCTACCGAACGCGTTATTTGGCCACATCGAACTGGATTCTACCAAGTATAAAATTTGTGAGGAATATTATTCTGGTAATAAAAATTCTAAAGAGAACTTTTATTTTGAGGCATTAAAATTGAGTACACGTCATCATCGTCTCATGAGAGGGACTGCAAAATTCCGTTCTCACAGGCTACCCCTCGGGGGATCACTGCTGCCACAAGTCAGTATGATCGCACGAAAGAGCAAAGGATAGGAATGAAACCTGATGGGTGACTGGTTTGCCCCTTGGTCAGACTTGTGCTTTATGGAAAGGATGCCCCTTGGCCAAATTTGATCCTTGCAGAGAGATTGCCCCTTGGTCAGACTTATGCTTTGTAGATTGGTTGCCCTTTGGTCAGACTTCTGCTTGGTAGATTGGTTATCCCTTGGTCGGGCTTATGCTTTATGGAGTGGTTGTCCCTTGGTCGGACTTGAGCTTTGTGGAGAGTTTGTCCTTTAGTCGGACTTGTGGTTTGTGGAGAGTTTATCCTTTGGTCGGACTTATGCTTTGTGGATTGGTTATCCCTTGGTTGGACTTACGCTTTATGGAGAGGTTGTCCTTTGGTCTGACTTATGCTTTGTAGAGTGATTGCCCCTTGGTCGAGTTTATGCTTTGTGGAGAGATAGCCCCTTGGTCGGGCTTGTGTTTTGAGGAGTGATTGTCTTTTGGTCGGACTTGTGCTTTATAGAGAGATTGTCCTTTGGTCGGACTTGAGCTTTGAGGAGAGTTTGTCCTTTTGCCGGACTTGTGCTTTGTAGAGAGGTCTATCCCTTGGTCGGGCTTATGCTTTGTGGAGAATTTGCCCCTTGGCCAGGCTTGAGCTTTGTGGAGAAATTGCCCCTTAGTCGGGCTTGAGATTTGTAGAGAGGTTTGCCCCTTGGTCAGGCTTATGCTTCATGGAGAAATTGCCCCTTGGTCGGGCTTGAGCTTTATGGAGAAATTGCCCCTTGGTCGGGCTTGAGCTTTATAGAGAGGTTTGCCCCTTGGTAGGGCTTATGCTTTACGGAGAAATTGCCCCTTTGTCGGGCTTAAGCTTTATGGAGAAATTACCCTTTGGTCGGGCTTAAGCTTTATGGAGAAATTGCCCCTTGGTCATGCTTGAGCTTTGTGGAGAAATTGCCCTTTGGTCGGGCTTGAGCTTTATGAAGAAATTGCCCCTTGGTCGGGCTTGAGCTTTATAGAGAGGTTCGCCCTTGGTCAGGCTTATGCTTTGCGAGAAATTTGCCTCTTGGTCGGACTTGTACTTTGTGGAGTAGTTGCCCCTTGGCCGGGCTTGTGCTTTATGAAGAGGTTACCCCTTGGTCGGGCTTGTGCTTTATGGAGAAATTGCCCCTTAGTCAGGCTTGAGCTTTGTGGAGAAATTGCCCCTTGGTCGGGCTTGAGCTTTGTAGAGAGGTTTGCCCATTGGTCGGGCTTATGCTTCATGGAGAAATTGCCCCTTGGTCGGGCTTGAGCTTTGTGGAGAAATTGCCCCTTGGTCGGGCTTGAACTTTATGAAGAAATTGCCTCTTGGTCGGGCTTGAGCTTTGTAGAGAGGTTTGCCCCTTGGTCGGGCATATGCTTCTCAAAGAAATTTGCCCCTTGGTCAGACTCGTGCTTTATGGAGTAGTTGCCCCTTGGTCGGGCTTGTGCTTTGTGAAGAGGTTGCCCCTTGGTCGGGCTTGTGCTTTATGGATAGGTTTGTCCCTTGGTCGGGCTTATGCTTCGTGAAGAAATTGCCCCTTGGTCGGGCTTGCATTTTATGGAGAGGTTGCCCCCTTGGTCGGGCTTATGCCTTATGGAGAGATTGTCCCTTGGTCGGACTTATGCTTTGTGGGGTGGTTTGTCCCTTGGTCGGACTTTTTGCTTTGTGGATTGGTTACCCCTTGGTCGGGCTTATGCTTTGTTAAGAGATTACCCCTTGGTTGGGCTTATGCTTCACGGAGAGATTGTCCCTTGGTCGGGCTTGAGTTTTGTGGGTAGTGGAGTGTAGTTCTGGGATGTTAGGGCTAGAACTAGGATTTCACCGAGGATGGCTGAAAAAAGTCATGGAGGTAATTGATATCGCTGGCGACCTCGATGATGTCGCTGGCGATATGGAATTATGCCGTCGGAGGCATGAGTGCCACATGGCAGGTTTGACTGGTCAGGCAAGTTTAAAATTTTGAATTGGAGGGGGCGATGTCGCCGGTGGCATTAGTGATGTCGCTGGCGGTATGGAGTGATGCCGCCGGTGGCATGAGTGGGCAGTTTTAGATAAATTAAAACTCCTCGAATTCCGTGCGGCAGTTTAAAAGGAAGTAAAAACTCCTTTCTCTTCCTCATTCTGCACATACAGAAACTGTACCCCCTTCATCCCATTCTCCAAATCTTTCTATTCTCTCCGTTATTCCAACCATGAAGAGAATTACGAAGGCTTTCAGGGGAAAATCTGCCAAGGCTAGGGAGAATCTGCCTGATTCCTCCATCGAGGGGCTGAAAATTCTCTCCATTCCTGTTGCTTATGGCCTGAAGGAGACGGCCAAGATGTATGGGTATGGGATCAGTTCCCCCATCACCAATCTGACTCCTGAGAAGGAAAAACATCTTTCCTACGTCCAGGTAATCCCATAAAACCCGAATTTCTTCTTTTTGGGTTGAGTTTTGATTTGGCCTTAGGCTTGAAATCAGGCCATGATAGGAGTTATTAGTGTGAAATAGATTAATTATAAACCGATATTACATGCTTTAGGTTCGATTTTCACTATTTTTTTGTCTGATTGATTGTGATTTTTGTGGTTTTGGCATGATGGGTGTGATTTTTGGGGAAAACAGGTTTTACCCGCAGTTAGTGATGTCTCTACTAGCATCAGGCCTTGCAAAAGGGCTTAGCTAGGCCTGATGTTGCTTCTGTTTAAGGTGATGTCGCTGGCGATATCATCCATGCCGCCAGCGGTATGAAAGATATCACTGGCGACATCGCTTCTAGCAGAAGCGACATCAGTAACCTTCCAGTAGGTATTAACGATGAGAAAATGAATAGGGACTTATCTGTTTTGCTTCTAATTTTTTCAGCCGCATGAACTGACTAATACCGGGGGGATGGGCACCATCAGCGAGTGGTGGCACCATATTTCTCAAAAGAACCTTGAGCTTGTGCTTGCCATTAATGAGACGGGATTCAGGGACTTGGCTTGAATTATGCCAATGCTAATGCCCAAGCTCTCTCATTCAGCCGTGACTGCCCTTACCGAGAGGTGGTCTAAAACCACCCACACTTTTCACTTCTCATTTAGGGAAGCGATAATTACACCCTTCGATGTCGTAGCTATAACCGGGCTTCCTTGGACGAACGAGGTCATTCATTTCGATGCTTATATGGATAAATACCATATCGAGAGGCCCGTGGTGAGGCGTGTGAAGGAGCTATTTTGTTTTAAGCCTGTCTTAGGGTGGCTGTCTTATGGTGAGTTGCACCAGCACTAGACTAGGGCAGATGTGGTGCTCGAGGATGAGAGAGACGCTTGTGTCCGCTCTTTTGTGATTTCCTTGCTCACCGTGCTATTCTTCCCAATCTCGGGGAGCAAGATCAATTACATGCTGATACCCACCGTGGAGGACATGGCGGGCATTAAGAAGAAGAATTGGTCGAGGGCCATCTTGGCATAGTTATACCACGGGCTGGATGTGGGAGCTCGGAAGAAGGTGAAGGCTCTCCGACTCTGCCATCTGTAACTCCAGGTATATCTTCTCGCAAGCATTTTTCTTGATTGTACGTGTCTTATTTATTGTGGATGCTTTTTTGAACTGATTTAATTGTTACTTGTACAGGCTTGGGCTTTTGAGCATTAGATCCTCCCGTCGGTCGAGTTTAAGAAGCCCGTGCCCCTGGGCTCCCATTTTCTCAACCGCTGGTGTGGGGGTATTGGCGGGAAGGCCAAGTATCCTACCAAGTACAGGGAGGTCCTGAGGAGTGTGCGGTTGAGCTCGGTATGCGATCTTTGATTTAGTCCTTTATCTTTACACTTAGAACTAAGCGTTTATAAACTTATATCGGTTGTTTCGACTGATTGTTGGTGCAGCTCGTCCTGGAGCCATTTGATAGGGTGGAAAATCTACCAGAAGTTGCAAGGGAGGGAGGTGGACGACCGTCGGTTTGTCGTAGAGTGACCCTTATCTCAATAGTGGTATTTGGGTGAGCACATCCAGGACTGGAGGTTTATCCCAGTCATCGATAGACCCGTGCCCGTAGATCCTTCCAAGGGCTTATGGTGGCCCCATCTGATGATTACATCTGCTGCTGACCAAGCCGAATATGTCAAGGGGGATGGCCGGGTTATTCCTAGCGTCCCTGGCCTCTACGAGCAGCTCTAGCAGCGCCTACTCCCCTTGTGCCCCTGTATCCATAGGAATGATACGACTGAGTATCATAATGAGCAAAGGTTGGAGGAGGAGAAAAGGCACCTGAAAGGTATTATGGATATCGAGAAGGAAGAAGACTAGGAGGAAGAGGAGGAGATTGAAGGTGATGTTGGGATCGAGCCCGAGGGGGAGGATGAGGCAGGCGCGGATGCCGCTGGCGGGAGTGCGCTAATGTCCCAAGAGGGGCAGCGCTCTTTTGAGGTATGATTGCATTCATGTGCATGATTTGCAATCGTTTGAGTTTAGGAATGTCGCTTATGTGTTTCTTTTGTATTTTCCAAGAACCTGCGAGGAAGAGAGGACGGGACAACTAAAGTGGGACGCGGTATTATGGTGTACCAAAGAGTGTAAATTTTATGCAGGGGCATCTGGTCAACCCATTGGAGTCCCAATTCTTGCTGATGAATTCTCAGGGCGAGTTCCTCCCTAGGAATATAGGCTCAAGTCGGCATTCTCCGATCTTTATGCCAGAAAACACCACTTACGTAAGGCCTGATAATTGTATTTTTATCTTCCCTTGGGTGCGGGTGATTAATGATTCGCCTTTTGGATTCTTTAGGTGGCGCGAAGCCACATGGAGTAGCTTGCAGAGAATAATTTTGCTCTCCGGGATACACTTATCGGGCAATCGCTCCTTGTTCAGGTACATTCCTTGTTTATTCCTATGCTAAAATAAGATAAGATGCATGTATAGATGCTATGAATGTTATGTATTATTGATGTTTTTTCCTTGGCTTGCAGGATTTCTTGGCCCTTTCTTTATCAGATGCCGATGCAGCCCAGCGGAGATACGAGGAGGAGACTGCAAACCTCCAGTGTCGTGTGAGTGACCTTAAGGGTCAGCTGGAGGCTATTGCTCAGGAGCAGAGGAGTAAGAAAAATCTGGATTGCGCACACCCTAGTAGCACCAGTCACAGGGGAGTAAAGATGTCGGCCAACCGATGCTCGTATGTTGTAGCCGAGGAGTGCAGCAGTGTCTTGATGACTGAGGAAAGAGAGGAAGATAAGGATGAGGTTGGTGATTGGCTTGTAAGCCCCGAGGACATTTCATCCTGCCCGGCCGGCAGTGGCAGTCATGCCTAGCTTTATTTTTTCATTTTGCTTTTTATCTCGAATTTTGGCTTGTACCCTTAATACATTTGGGTTGGAATAATTTGGATTTGTTGTTTGATTTTGCTTTGATAGGTTAGATGCCTAGAATATTTAAATGGTTTGTGCGCTCGGGCTTTTTTTTACTTCAAATAAAATGGATTGCAGTTGAACAGGATTGGAAATGGATTACAGGATTGTTTATAGGTTTTGTACAGGTCCAAAATGATGATATTGCTTCTGATGCTGCCTAAAAAATTAACTTCATGCTGCTGGCGGCATGATTCATATCGCCAGGTGCATCACCTCAAAACTGCCTATACCCATGTCACTAGCGGCATCAACTGATATCGCCCAAAGCAATCCATATCGGCGGCGGCATCACCTATATTGCCAGCTACATTAACTTCCCAGAAACACAAATTCGGCCATTTTTTCAAATTCTGCTACGGCGAGCCACACTTAATAGTTATGGGGTTTCCTGCAGAGCCTGGGGAACTCAGATTGGAGGGAACTGGAGAAATTCAGGCTCCATCATGTCTCTAACGTTTGCATAGACTGCCCTTTTGGGTTTTCAACCTAGCAGACTTATTCTAACTTTTGCATAGTCTTAGATGTTTTCAGTCTATCTGAATTTTTTTTCTTTTTTTTTACCAATGAGCTCAGAGCATCTTCGATTAAGCTTACTTGCGATGTTTCTATCGCTCGATCGCCAGACATTCTTACAATCACAAACACAGAGGTTTTAGTATAAAAGACACTTTTATCGAGTGAATCTAATTTGAGTACAAGATGTTGGCAATCATTTCCATTAGCGGAATGCCTGCTGTTAACCAGCCTTTATAGGTTTTCAAGTTAACATCTAACTGGTTTTCTCTCGTGCCCTAATTTTTGCCTGAACTGCCTTTTTTGGGTTTTCAGTTCAGCGGGCGATATTGACTTATCCCCTAATTTTGGCATGGTTGGTTTGCAGGATACTGTCCGTCGTGTGTCACCCTAATTTTTGTCCGATCAGTAAAAGACCAAAAGGCAAGTGATTATTGTATATATATATATATTTTTTGGTGTGCCGTTTTTCTGATTTATTTCTTTTGTTTAGACCTGATAAGCCTGTCCTGGCCGACTAGATCGATGAATTCGCTCTTGCCTATGCTTATAACTTTAATAGCCCTGCTTATTTGGTACCATCTTCAGTCACATGATAGCCTTCTCAACTTGATCTGAACTTCTTATTATCATCGATATCGAAAGGTCTCAAACACTTCAGTGTTGGGTCTATGGCTCCTAGCGAGGGCGTTGGGTATCTGATTTGTTATTGTGTGCTTGGTTGTGCCTTTGCAGATTCTCCAAGGTCCTTAGTGTCCGTTCGATTTTTGCCTCGATCACCTGATTCATTCTAACCTTATTTTGATTCTGATTGCAAGGTGTTTAGTCTGTGGGAGTTTTGGCGCTTACACAGAGTTTCCTTGATTGGCTCTATTGTTGTTCTGATTGCTATTCAGTCTGCAGCTTGTACGGCCCTTCCTGTTTAGGCTTGAATTTGCCCCTTGCACCGGTGATGGAGGATTTTGACTAAGTGATATTTGGTTTGAGGGCCTTTTATTTGGTGCCTTTAAGAGGTGAAGTGGTAGTTTGTTTTGTTGGCTTATTTGGCAAGCTGATCGCGATGACGGTTGTGCTCTCATCTTTGTGGCTTATGGGATGAAGGTGCTTGCCCTCATACTTCATGCTCTAAGGGGTGGTTTCCCCTAAATCTTTATTAGTCCAGGGGTTTGATGTGGATTAATTTATGCTGGGTGAAGGTGCGAATTTGGTCATTTCCTTAGTGGTGACATTGGTCTGAGATTCGGCTACGGTGTTTATTTGATGGAAGTTAAGCTTCGTCAGTTGTTGGTGGGTGTATACCGTGATTTTCCATTTCAAGGGATTAGTTAATACTTCTTTGGTAGCTTGAAGGTGTACCATTGCGATGTTGCTAAGTTAATTCTGAAAGAGACCTGTGGTGTTCAACAATCTAACTATTAAACTGGGGACCAAGTAAAAGGATTATCGTGGTCTTTAAGCACTTTATTATCTCGAATGTGTTTGACATGAGTTAAATTATTGGATTTGATTACCACATAAGAGCCTACATCTGTACTCAGCTTAATTTCATTCAGTAAAATATCTTGAATACTGGAAGCATCGTGTGTATGCTCATATGAATGCGTGGATCAAATGATAGAGACATGACATAAGTAAGAAAAATGGAAGTTGCTTATGGAGCTCAAAGTTTGGTACCTAAAAAGTCTAAACTCTAAGGATTGCAAATCAAGATTCTTCGTCCTTGTTGTCGGAGCGAGACTTTCCCTTACCATTAGAGTAGATGGCCTTGATGACAACTTGTGGTCATTCCCTTATTTAGGAAAGTCGGGATTAATCATCCGTGTCTGGTCGCCAAACTCTAGTAAGGGGCTGGATTCTCTTTTAGGGTCGATAATCCTCTTATCCTTCACCAGACATCGGATGGTGCGATCCAAAGCTTTGCATTGATTGGTGTGGTGACCTGACAGCATATGATATCTATAAAAGCCTTTTCCTTCTTCTCTCACAGGAGGATTGTATTCGTGAAGGGGTTTGAGAAGGCCAACTTCCCTCAATCCGGCAAAGATTACATTAAGCGACAGTTTCCACAGATTTATGCTACACTTAAGACCATTGTTTGGCTGAATAGTAGCAGCTAGTGCCAATTTCTGAGAGATCTCTTTGTCCACCATGATTTGAGGTGAGGGTATGAGTGAGTAAGTGTTTTGAAAGACCTGGTTCCCCTCTGGTTGGACCCTTCCCTCTTTCTGATTGTAGCCTACTATCACCAATTGATGCGAGAAGGTTTCAACTTTATATTGGATGACCTGGTCGTACTGAGGAGGTGTTGGGGTAGCAAGGATCTTAAATTATGATGGAGTGACCAACATCGGAGGCAAGGTGTTAAAGAATGATGGAAGAATTAGACTCTGGGCTCTTTCCCTTTGTCCGGGGTAAGCGATTGGCAGTGATTGCCAGAGTGCATTACTATCGGGTGTCATGCCCAGAGATTGCATGACCTGGTCGAAGGTCTAACTTCCTAGGGCTTTCTTAACGGATACATGTACTAGTTCCTGAATGATGTTTTGGAACTAATCCGAGTTCAGAAACTAAATGATAGCGGTGGGGATCTCTGACCCAAGAGACGAAGGGTGAACTATTGCTCCCGAGGTGGGGGGGAGATTACCTGTTCTCTGGGTGAGGCAGAGTTATCATTGCGAGGAAGAGACATGGATGGTTGTGAAGGTCTCGATTCAGAAGGAACACTGTTTAGGATCATGAACCGTGGGTTAGACTATGGATGGGTTGTAAATGGTATGGATGGTATGTATATTTTTTTTCTTTGAAGCGGTGCGTGATATGTATGGCTGCACGTAAGTGTGGTTAGAGATGACGCGATGGCTTATCCCTCCAACATAAGTAGGACATTTGTATCTCACACCACTATAGTGATATGTGGTGGCGCAATAGAGGCACAAGAGAAGTCCTACGTATGTTGCTAAACTTCTTCCGTGGGGCGGAAGTAGTAAGGGTAAGTTGATTCATTTTTGGCTCTTGAAGCCGATGCATGGATGTGCATGATTACAGAGTATATAGCACTCGAATCACCCCTCTTCCAACCTTATGACTCCCACGTAATGCCTCTTTGGAAGGATAGAGTTTGGCTCCTTCGCCGGTAATGGCGAAAGAAGCACGTCCCAATTATTATTATTTTTATTATTTTGGGTAATCCTAAAGGAATGATGTGCTAAGGCTTTTTGTAGTGCGGCTTTGGTATAGGGTTGTTGATGTAGAAGGTTCTCATTTACCTTGATTTCACGTTACTCAACCACTTCCAAATAGATGTGATCACAGGAGTTTACGTGTTGGTTAAAATGAGGGATCCATCCACTAGACATCCTCAATTCCCATAGGGCAAGAGTGATACTTTTGTGAGCTTCTCAGGTAAAATGGGGCACCTAAAAATTACCGAACTATCTATATGCATGAGGATAAAACATTATAAAAAAGAATGAAGTTTTAATTTGGCCAATCATTTCAATACATCATCAAAATATTTTAAACTTTATGAAAAGAAAGCTCAAGTTTAAAGAAATCTCCCCAGCAGAGTCGCCACTGTGAGCGGATGACGTTTTGCACGGCGACTGCGAGGCCGGCCGATGTGATTGAAAAATGGTTTTGCACATTTTAATGCTTAAAAAATACGAGATCAAAATCTCGTACTTTAAATAGAGTCGCCACCCGGTTTAGCTCAATCGGGAAATTTTTGGTACGATTTTCCCACCGGGTGGTTGGACCATACCTTAAGTAGAGATTCCGAGTTCGGATGATGTTATCCATTTTTCATTAGGCCAAGTTAAGATACTTCATTCTTTCTTAATCGGTTTAATCCACCCTATTTATTTGTGTTTTCAGTTATTTTGTTCTTTTCGCATTTATCAAGCAATTGAAGCGATGAATAAAATATTTACATCCGTTCAAAAATAAGTGCGGAAAATAAAATTATTACAATATTATGGCACGTTTCGTGTACATTTTTCTATGCAATAAATAAATACCCTAATGTCTGATATACATCTACCTGCAGAAGATGGTTAGCATGGATATAGCATGTTTTATTTATAATATTATAGAGCCCGGTTGGATGGCTAAAATGGGATTTGAACGGCATTTTCAGGGAAATTCCATTTTTAACCAAATTTTAAATTTGGTCGTTGTTTTAACCGGATTATTAGTGAAAATGCCATACGTTGTGGGGTGGGGTCTATTTTCAGGAGGTTTTGAACCTCTACCGTTGCACTATATGTCCTAACTTTAGAAAATAAGCTAGTCCGAGAACAAACGAAAAATAAAACTGCTATCCAGAAAGTCATGCCACCGACGATACTACTGATGTCGCAGTTGAAATCATTGATATCGTTGGCTACATGGCTGATGCTGCCGGCTACATCATTGGCTAATGCCACCGGAGACATCATTGATGTTGCTAGTGACATCATTGATATCGCTGGTGGCATCATTGATGTCGCTGGTGACATCAATATGTAGGCAGGCTACATGGTTTTCTGGGTATCATAAAGAAAGGGTCTTACAAGAAAGTGAGGTCTTTCGGGAATGTGATGCCACCGGCGGCATCAACGATGTCTCTAACAACATGGGTGATACCGTCAGTGACATTACATGTCTCCGGCAACCTTTATTTCTTGCAGCAGCAGCGGGTAGCAGTAAAAAATGATTGAAAACCCAAAAATGAATACAAATCAACAAGAATCAATACAAATCAGCAACATTAATGCCAAAGAGCTAGCTATGTGACTCAGAATTTTCACCTCGAGATCGTGAATCCAACTCTTTGTGAACTAAAAAGAAACACCTCCGGGGAGCTTGTAATGATGATTTAGTAGTCAATTTAAGAGTTTTCGATCTCTAAATCCTATCAAGTTGATTTTAACTTAACGACCCACTGATTTTAGGCTCACAATCAGAGAGTTCAAAGAAGAAAAACCAGGAAAAATGGATTAGAATCCTTTTTCCTACCTTTTCTAATTCTTATCTCACTAAAATCTATTCTCTCTCAATTTCAGCCTTCTTACTTCTAATTGTAGCCTCCCAATTTCCCAATTTCAGCTCCCCTTTTAATTTCAACCTAAGGTATGTTTTTATAGTCGAATTGAGGTGGTTTTCGAGACCTTTTTGACTAATTCCGTCCAAAGTGGCCGAAATGCTGTCTGTGTAAGGGCCCGTTTTAGGCCATACCGCCGGTAATATAGTAATGCAGCCGGCGGTATGGCTGATGCCGCCGGTGACATGGTGATGCTGCCAGTGGCATGGCTGATGCCGCTGGTAGCATCAGCCTCCATCAAACCGATAGCCAGCAGGCCCAGGAGCCTAAAAAGTCGTAAAAGGTGGTAAAAAGTGGATCAAAAGGCATCTATTTGAATTTTAATTATATTTTAATAGGTATATTTTAATTTGGGTGTAAATCATCGGTTTAAGCTCCTACTGAACGCGTTATTTAGCCACACCGAACTGGATTCTACTAAGTATAAAATTCGTGAGGAATATTATTTTGGTAATAAAAATTCTAAAGAGAACTTTTATTTTAAGGCATTAAAATTGGGAACACATCATCATCATCTCTTGAGAGGGACTGCAAAATCCCGAGCTCACAGATGACTCTCCCGATGCTGATGTATCCCTTTCCTAAGGCGGATGACTCTCCTGTTGCTGATGTATCCCTTTCCTAAGGTAGATGACTCTCCTACTACTGGTGTATCCCTTTCCTAAGGCGGATGACTCTCCTAATGTTGATGTTGAGCTACCTGCCAAAAAGAAAATAAAATTATTGCGTTAGTTACTGTCTGAAATGATACATCTTAATTTTTAATTGACTTTGTGTTAAACAAAAATTGTTTGCCCCTTCAACGAAGAATGAAGATGTGTGGATCGGGATTGGTCCCTAATGAAATGTAAACTGAGTTTACATATATTGGGTTTGGCCTAACTGTTTTGAGCTAGAGTGCTCCTCGGGGGGTGCCTCTGGGGGAGCTGACTACTGAGGAGATAGCCTTTGAATGGCTAGTCCATTTAGATCGCTAGGGAGAAACTGCTCGGGGGCAATTTCACTTGTTTAGAGGAAGGTGTTCCTGGGACATCCTAGTTGCTGGGGAGTATCTTTAGAAATCATCTCAAGAAAGCTTGACTAGTTAGGGTGGTGCCGCTAGAACTTTGCCCTTGGGAGGCTTTGGGGTCAATGCCCCTCGGGTATTCTTCTGACTAAGGGAATGGTTTCTCTAACTACCTAGCCATCAGAGACAAGGATTGACTCTGTAGGGATAGGAGGAATGCCCCTTGAATGTTCCATCTGTTGGGGAATGAGTTATCCTAATATGGATGCTCTGTTGGAGGAAAGGTGCCCCTATGGTTGGCATTAGTTGCTGGGAATGCTTCTTGGGAAGATGCCCCTTAGCTGGTGCCCCTCGGACTACACCTTTATTGGATATATCCTTTGAATGATGCCCCTTAGGTGGCAGTGTGGCTGGGGGAATTCCTTATTTTCCTACAAATACCTCTCCTTGGGTTCCTGCACATGATAATGGAATTGGTCATTAAAACTTTGAGATATGCGGGTCGAGATTTCCCCCAATTAAAAGAAAAGACTGAGATTAGTGATGTTGGGTTGGTCCCAACTTGAACTGGGGTGTCCCTAGTATGCCACTTCCACTGGCTGGCACTATTGGAAAGTGCCCCTAGGGTGTTTTATGATGGGGGATTCCCCTCGATTGTGTCACTTTGGGGAGTGCCTCTAGGGTGGGTGCCCCTAGGGTGTTAGATGATGGGGGATGCTCCTCGACTGACTTCTTTACTGGGGAGGTATCTTCCTAGATGATTTTTCTACTAAGGATTTCTTCTAGGTTAACACTTCCTAGGTTCGGGCCAGAATCTCTTGTCTTATAGGGATCGTTGCCCCTTAATGTTTTGATAGCTTGGTGATCCTCCCCTCGAATGAACCTACACATAAAAAGGTATTCACGTTAGCAATTGCTTTGACATGGCTTACCTTGATTCTTGATTGACTTTGTATGTATAGAAAGGTTTGCCCTTTCAATCAAGGGTCAAGGTGAGCCAGGGGTTTAGCCCCTAATTAGCTGAAAGACTGGGGTTTGAGAAGTGTGGTTTGCCCCAATTAGGATCTGATGTGCCCTTACCGCTGAGAAGTTTTGGTTTTACTTAGAAAACTATTCTGAAATAGGAGGGAGGACCCGTATGGCTAGGTAGGAGCCATACGCCTGATACTGACCCGTATGGCTGAATATGCTGTTTGAGGAATCCTACTCCCATTTGAAAAATTGCCCCGAGAGGACCTATACGGGTGGGGTGGGATCCCGTATGGGTGGTGTTTTGCCAAGGTGGGACCTGAATGGGTAGGACGGATCCATAAGGGTCCGTTCTTCAGGGACAGAATATCTAAAACTAGGTTTTCTGTGACTTTTTTCTGATTTCTGACTTATCTATTGTATCCTAACCCTGTTAAACTATTGTTTTGCCTTTGCAGTTCCTGTATAAGATTATGGAGCCTTAAGCTTTTGTAGAAAGTGGCATGAGGATATTCGAGTTGCCGAGGATGCTGAGTTATTGGCCCGTATTAGCCCATTCGGGTTTACTGATATCGTCAGAGCCATTCCCCAGGCTAGGTTTGCCCAGGCAATTAGAGATACCTCACTCCATTTCCAGGCGGATGGGGACTTGCTAGGGTCAGGCCTTGGAAATAGTGCAGTGTAGGTAGTTCATTCGCCAGCTGCGCTCAGATCAGGTAAACTTCTTTTATACTAAACCTGTAACTTTCATTTCAATAAACCATTAGTAGAAACTGTATTCACAAGGTTGTCACACTTATAGTGCATTTTCTTTGTACAGGTCATTCGAGACCCGTGGGAGAGGTTGGATACATATGGGGGTATTGAGTGAATGCGGGGTGGCGTAGATGGCCACCAATTTGTCCTAGAATCACCACTCTCCTTTGAGTAATATTTTAGAGAACGGGTCCGTGGATGGAGGACCAGTGCTATGGTAGAGAGACCGATCCCTCCCCTGATCCTAGTGGGAGTCTTCTGACCGCATCTGATGCCTAAGATGCATCAGGGGCTATACTTGTCTAGGACTTGCTGTTAGCTCAGGATGCACTAGCTTCGATAAGTTTCTTTTACTTGCAAAATTTAACAAACTATGCATGCCATGACATTTATATATGTGTTCTGATCTTATGATTTTCACTACAGACTCTGTTGGCTATGGAGTGAGGTAAGTCTACTTACGATTTGGATGTCTCTGAGGAGTGAGCTAGGTTCCTGGAGGAGTAGTTGCAAGTAGCCACTGCTGAGGCCAACCGGGTTAGGCCACTAGAGAAGGAGTTAGAAAGGACTAGAGTGGAGACTGTTCAAGCAAGGGCCGAGTTCAAGGTGTTGTAGGGTCAACTGGAATAGATGATTGAGGGCAAGTAGATACCTGAGCCATTTAATTATTATCCGGAGGAGGATAGTTTGGCTTATCGGGTGGCATCGGTGGCCACTCAGGTGGTGGGAGCAGAGCAGGAGGTAGAGGAGATCAGTAATTCTGCTTGTATTACTACTTGGTATAGCTAACAATGAAACCAAGTCTGACTGGTTTAAAATTAACACTCATGGGGATACGTGCCATTAAGTGATTTCATAGTGAGGGTACTAATTGATGTTCTAACTTTTTCATAGCCCATTTGATGTGAGATGACCTATCGAACATTTATTTTCATTTCTTTTTGTCCTAATTTTTGCCTAAACTATCCTTGACAGCTCAGTTCAGCGGACCTTTTCTTTTTTTCTTTGCTTTAACTTTTGCCTGGATCGCCCTTTCGGGTTTTCAATCCAGCACGCTTTTTCTTTTATGTTTCTTTTCCTTAATTTTTTCTGGGACCGCCCTTTTGGGTTTTTGATCTAGTAGACTCTTTTTTCTATGGAGGAGGTAGTTCAGCTTGTCGGGTGGTGCTGGTGGCCACTTAGGTGGTGTGAACTGAGCAAGAGGTAGAGCAACGAGTAAAGGAGACTAGTATTGTCATTGGAGTATAGTAGGAGCTTCAGAGGCTAGGGTTCCTGATCTTCCTGCTGTGGATGTTGGTGGGGCAGAGGATCATGTGATGATAGATAGGGATGACCTACTGGCGGATACACAGGACCAAACTTAGGATGAGTACTAGGGACATGACCCCCCCAGTAGCTTAGATTAGGCTGTGCTTTTCTTACTTTTCTGGGTCCTTGATTGATCCTTTGCCTTGAGGATATTGTTGTCTTGTCCTTCTTTGATAAAGGCTTAAATTGGTTGTGAATTGACTAGTAACCAAACTTTTGAAGCTCTAGATTACCAAAAGACTGGCCCGACGCAGACCGACGAGCACTACTAAGATTCATTAGCTGAGATTCACACTTTACAAAATAGGGGAGTGTGTTTCTGAGGTGTCCAAACTGTAACATGGTGCAAGCTGCATGATGCTAGTGGAAGCACTTGGCGCTTCGGATGATGAGTGCTATTGAGTAGCCTCACAGTGGGAAAACTAAACCTGAGGGATCCCAACTGTGAAACGTTGCTATTACAAATGGTGCTTGAAGAATAAAAGTAAGTGCAAAATACTAGCATTTTTTAATTGAGTTCTAACTTTTGCATAGACCACTTGATGTGATGCGATCTATCGAACTGATTTTGTATTTTTCTTGTCCTAATTTTTGCCTGAATTGTCCTTGGTGGCTCAACCCAGGGAACTTTCTCTTTCTTTTCTTTCATCTTAACTTTTGCCTGAACTGTCCTTGGCGGCTTAGTTCAGTAGACTTTTTCCAACTTTTCGTAGGCCTTATATTTTTTTTGTGACCTATCGGTATTTTTATCTTTTGTTGAATGATACATGCAGTATAGATAATTACAAAAAGCACAAAATGTAGAGAAGAAACTGATGTTCACATACTTGCGATTATTTCACCTAAAAACATGCATGCATTCATAAGACCAGGATTCTTAGCAAATCATAACATGTTTATCAATGAAATTAAATTTGAGTGCATAAAGGTAATTGTTTCTAATGGTTAACCCTTACCCGCTTTTTGGTCCTTTTACATATTCTCCAAAAAGCAACTAACATTTTTCTCTCGATGTCCTAACTTTTGCCTAAGCCACCCTTTTTGGGTTTTCAACTTAGCGGGCTTTATTTTTGATGGGGTACCCTAACTTTTGCCTGACCGATTTATGGAATACTGATCAGCGGGTTGCACCCTAATTTTTGCCCGAGTAGTGGAGGACCGCTCGCCGGGTGATTTATTCTTTATTTCTTTTTTTTATTGTGCTGCTTTTTTATGATTTAGTTATTTTAAGCTAGACATGATATCGCTTAAGCCTATCTTGATTCACTGGATTCACCATCTATATCCCTGAGCTTAATTCCATCCTTACCTAGGATTTTCTCAACCACGAACGGCTCTTCCCAATTAGGCCTGAACTTGCCCCTAGCATCAGTGTTAACTTGGTGTAGCTGTTTGAGAATTAGATCACCCATCCTGAGGGGTTGCTTTGGGTAAGCTTGAGCCATTTAGTGTTGGAATGAACAGGCTCCTCTCTTTTGTAAAAGAAAGAGGTCAAGTTATTGTGGGGAAGGTTTGGAGTCATTATGTAAGGTGAGGGGTCTTCTTTCTTTTTAAACAAATGAAGAAAGCATTTCCTTTTATGAGGGGTATTTTAATGGGAATATAGATCCAAGAGAGGTACTTACATTGATAAGAAATTCCCATTTGTTGGGTGTGATGGTTTACCCTTTTGAAGGCTTTAAAAGAGCATTGAATTTAAGCTTGCCTTGATTTTGGATTTGTGTTGTAAGATCTTTTCCTTCAATGGTGCTTTTGATGTGGAGTATATCCTCCTCTATTTTTTTTACCCTTTTTGTTTTTTGGCTTTATTTCTTAGTGATGTGTATCTTCCTCCCCCCTTATGGAAAAAGATGAGCTAAGACCCAAGGCTATCATGTTTTCTAAGCACTTTTCATCTCTCTTTTTTATGATAAGTTTTAACCATTGGAACCTTATGCCATTGCGATCTACTCAAATTCAAGTTATTTAATAAACATGATGAAATTATTAAGAATATTGATTTTATGAGTGCACGATATCTTTAAGAATGAAATGCTCAAGCATAATATGAATGCATTAATTTATTTGTGATATGCTTTATAAGTGGTGTTGTTTGCATCAAAATACCAACAACGTTAAAAGGTTACTTCATCCTTGAAATCATCCTCCTGATGTGGAGGTTTTTCATCTTTAATCTCGGTAGGATCCATCAGTGAATTGGTAGTCTCCCAATACTGAGCTTCTACTTGTATTGGCACTAGTCCTCTTTCTACTTCATCAATGTACTCCAATTCCTCAAATATTTCCCCTTTTTCAGCCTTTTTGGGGATCCAATCTTCCCCTATTATGGCTTAGACCACAGGTGAAGGTTGTTGAGCATTTGTAGTCACACCAAAGGGGAAACCTGTTGGATGGTGGAAGGATGTCCCCTTAGGTGTGGCTACATAGTTGGGACCTTGGCTAGATCCTCCAAACTGAAACACTAGCGGCACAAATTCTTGGCTAGGCTGAATAGACTGACTGACGACTGGAGGGACTGCTGTGCCCACCTAAAGTATACGGACTAACTGAACCCGACTATCCGAACTGACTGGATGATGGATTACTAGGAGATGGAGGCGAAGATTCATCCCTTTACTGAACTAAATTTGGTTGAGTAGAAACTCGAATGCAGACCAAATAAACTTGAGACGGTTGCCAAACTTTGATTCTTTCTCAGCTAAGAACCAAAAGATCAATACATGCATGGGTTCGATTATGCATGAGGCATGCATAATGATGTATGGTGAGGTTAATTACAAGGGAACGTAACACAACACATGTGAATAGATCCATTCCGTCCTTATTTCTCCCATCGGTTCTGAGGGTATTCTTCCTTAGTCTAATCTCACATAGAAATGGGTACCTAGAAGGTAAAATTCTAAGGCTTTCAATAAGAATGGCATAGGGACATATTGGAAGTTTGATGTAGAAGGTTCCCATTGCATCAGGCCTTTTTTGGAGGGAGATGGCAATGAGTGCTCCACCCACTATGGTATCCCCAATATCCCTGGCGGTCATGGTATCACGGTTGTGAGTGTCGCAGATATAATAGGGCACCCTATCCTAGAACTAGAAGAAGAGCGCATCTAACTAAAGAGAGAAGGAGATGAGAAGATAGTGTGATAATTTTCCCAAATGATGAAAAAAAGAAAACGGGTTGAATCAAGTAAATGATTTTCGGTGCTCATCTTAATCTTTTAAGCTTTTAAAATAAACCAACATTTTGCAAGTTAAAAGATTATATCCTTAGTAGAGTTGCCACTGTGAGGTGTTGATGATTTGTGGGTCTTCCTTGGCGCCTGTGTGAGAGGCAGGGCTCGCTGAGGGCTTGGTTAGATTTAGGCGTAACAAAACATTTTTAGTTAAAGTTTGCACAATAAGCCAATTTTAATGAATACAACAATCGAGACCTAAATCTCGATACAATTGATAGAGTCACCACCCAAGTTGTCTACTTGGGAAAGAGTTTTGGTATGGTTCCCTCTAGGCGGGAGACTCATACCTATTGAATCAGAGATTTCAAGCATTGGATGAGTCACTTATTTCTCATTTAGTTGATTCAAAATTACATTCACCGTGTAAAACCATTTTAGTTTTCATCATTTAGGGGATTATCATAGAAATCCTATTTCTACACTCTTTCACACTCTTTACATGTGTTGACATATTACAATAAAGCACAAGCAATAAATAGGGGGATAAAATTTACAACTGGGGGAAAAATGGGGGAAATTACAAAGAGAACCTATACATTTGTTCTAGTTATAAAACAAAATGAAAATAAATTCCCCTTTGCGGTGTGAATCCACTTTGAGATAATCCCTTCAGTGTTGAGAGAGTCCGACCAAAGTAGATGGTGAAATAGGACTATTTAGATGAGTATTTGTGTGGACAGACCCTCCCCTAATTCGTAATGAATGAAGTTAGGAATGAATAAAATATGGATAAAACCTCAAAGAATGTGTTTTCTCCCTATTTTATATCTCCTATACTCCTACTATACCTTTTCTATACCTATAGAAACTGCTAGAATTTTAGTATAATTTTTGTATGAAATGTGTGTGTTGAAAATGTGAAGAGAAGGGCCCTACTTATAAGGTTGAGGAGGTCTGAACGCAATAAATCACGTTCATGACCTGCCTTTTCCGGAAATAGGAAAGGATTCCCTTTTAAAAGAGCTTGTTTAAGCAATAAGAGTACCCGTATGGGTAAGGCCGCACCCGTACAAGTACTAGGCGACCAGTATGGGTCCCCCTCAGGCGTATGGAAGGGATGACCCGTACGGGTCTGACATGGATCTGTACCACCAAGCAGCACCCGTCCGGGTCCCTAAGGGCAAACTAGGTCTCCAAACTTTGACCAGACTCAACTCTGTAGTAGTAGGAACACCTCTGATGGATAACACCTGAAAGACATTGCATCATATAGCTCTCATCATCATTTCATGAGAAGGATCGTTAAAATCCAGTGCTCACATCTATGCAAAAATTAGAACCAGTAAATATAAGAAGGAAAAATGCACACGTCATACTGAATTCTTTCACCACCATGCAAACGCCCATCAAGAAAATTTTGAGACTATCCTCATCAGATTCCCACTCTAGCCTCGCCTATTAATGCTTCTCACAAGCAGACGAAGGCCCAACTTCTACCAATCATCCTTGGTAGGATCCATCAGTGGTGATAGCGTCCTCTATGTCGTAATCTAGGGTCGCCAACAAAATACCCTATCGTCATCTCTCTTTGACTTGGTTTGGCTAGCAAATGTTGAGCATTAAAAGTCAATGACTCAATCCACTCAAAGCCGGATACCTACCGTGAGCTGTATCTTGATTGAAATCCAAATTTAAACTCAGACTCGGACTTAAGTCCTTCATAGCAGTCGTTGTTGAGGAGTTCTGCCTCCATCACACTAGCCTACTTGTTTACTATAGAACCATCATTTTCCCATCTAACATGGTTCAACCAAATACCATATAATCATACATCATTAACACATCCACTTCATGCATACACTCTTCTAAGTTCTATTCCCCAGAATATCTAAAGGAAAATTATCGAGGCATGAATGCTTGGGGCATAACCCCAAGCATGTCAATCAAGCTCAACCTCCCAACAATCCAAACACCCACCAACCGACAAGAGGTACTTAGAAGGGGCGCAGTTCTCTATAACCCCTTAGGGTCACCTGTAGATCAACAAGAGGCACTTGGAAGGGGCACGGTTCTCCCCAACCACTTTGAGTCACCTATCAATCAAAAATGAACCTCAAAAAGCACGCTCAAGATGGTTCAAACGACTCGCCAAACCTCTGCAATAACTCCTCTGGACCCCCCCTGGAAATTCTGACTCAATTTACGATTCATACTTCCGTTTTTATTATTAATTGAAGGGGAAAATTTTTTTGCTCTCGACATACTCAATTAAATAATAAAAACGCAATTCACACTTTGGTCTAACTTCTCTACTTCATCTTAATGTAGGTTGAGGACGGTTACAGGCTCTTCCCCGATCGTGTCTCAATTCTAATGGTATCATTTATCAATCAAAAGATGGCTAAGGGCAAATACCCAAACACAAGTATTGACCAGCCGACCAAACGTCGATCAAGTTAGGTCAACCAGTTATCTAACAATTACCGACAATAGTCACCCTTACTTAATGCAAAACGCAGTGAGATTTTGCTCCTATCATTGCTAGGGGCACCGTTCCTATCATCGCTCGAGAAATCACTCCCATCATCGCTCGGGAAATCATTCCCATCTTCCCTCGGGATATCACTCCCTTCATTGCTCGGGATATCACTCCCATCATCACTAGGGAAACCACTCCCATCTTCCTTCGGGGTATCGCTCCTATCATTGGTTGAGAAATAGCTCCCTTAGGATATCGCTTTGGAAACCGCTCCCATCTTCCCTCGGGATATCGCTCCCATTATCAGTCAGGAAACCGCTCCATCTTCCCTTAGGATATCGCTCCCATCATCAATCAGGAAGTCGCTCCCATCCTCTGTTGGGATCTCGCTCCTGCCATCGCCTGGGATATCACTCCCATCATTGCTAGGGGCATTGATCCCACCTTCGCTCGGGACATCATTCCCTCATGCTCTTGGGATATCGCTTCCCACCTTCACTCAAGACATCACTCCCATCTTCGCTCGAGATATTCATTCCCACCTTCACTTGGGATAATGCTTCCCACCTTTACTGGGGATATCGCTCCCCACCTTCGATCAGGACATCATTCCCATATTTGCCTGGGATAACACTTCCCACTTTTTCTCGGGACATCGTTCCCTCATGGTCTTGGGATATCGATTCCCACCTTTGCTAGGGGTATTACTCCCACCTTGGCTCAAGATATCACTCCCACCTTCGCTCGGGATATCACTCCCATCTTTGCTCGGGATATCAATTCCCACCTTTACTTGGGATAACACTTCCCACCTTCTCTCGAGATACTATTCCCACCTTCGCTCGGGGCATTGCTCCCAACCTTGCAAGGGGCATCGATCCTACCTTCGCTAGGGGCATTGATCCCCCATTCGGTCATATCACCAACAGCCTCAGCTCTACAAGACACATCTATCTGGACTCGATCAACTAGTGAAGCGGACCACATGGCATCCCTTTCCTGTGATGGCATGGCCATATCATCAGAAACATTAAACTACCAACAACGACTTTAAATTTTTTCTGTATTTCAAAGATTCAATGAATTGTTGCAATGATTCCTCGATAACCCGACATTCCTAAAACTTTCTCATTTTTAAACCTTAGAAGACCAATTCGGCTTTTTGGACCCTTCTTGATAAAGGACCAATCCGGCTCTTCAAGCCCTCAATACTCTAAGACTTTTAGAACCCTTGTATTTTTAATTATCATGTTTTTACTATTGATCGAAGGGGCAAAAATATTTTTATTTCACAAAATTGATCAAAAAATAAAAATATCATCTAAAAGCCTATCTAATCTTGTTTTACTCGTCTCTTATTGTAGGTACAACCACAAGGGGCAAGCTAAAAATCCTCATTCTTTTGGCCACCAGCCACTCCAAATGCCAACTGAAGATCCCGGTATAGTCCCTGTACATGCCGTCCTTTGGGTTCAACTGTCGAACACTAACTGAAGATCCTGGTATAGTCCCTATATATGATGTCCTTCAGGTTCAACCACCGAACGCCAACTGAAGATCCTGATATAGTCCCTGTATATACCATCCTTTGGGTTCAACCACCGAACGATAATTAAAGATCCTGGTATAGTCCCCGCATGTACCATCCTTTGGGTTCTCCCCTAGAACTTCATCTAAAGATCACGGTATAGACCCTGTACATACCATCCTTTGGGTTCAACCACCGAATGCTAACTGAAGATCATAGTATAAACCCTGTACATATAGTCCTTTGGGTTCTCCCCTAGAACATCAACTGAAGATCACGGTATAGACCCTGTACATACCATCCTTTGGGTTCTCCCCTAGAACATCAACTGAAGATTATGGTATAGACCTTTACATACCGTCCTTTGGGTTCAACCACCGAACGCCTACTAAAGATCATGGTATAAACCCTGTATATACTATCCTATGGGTTCTCCCCTGGAATGTCGACTGAAGATCATGGTATAAACCCTGTACATACCGTCGTTTGGGTTCTCCCCTAGAACGTCAACCAAAGATCATGGTATAGACCCTATACATACCGTCCTTCGGGTTCAACCATCGAACACCAACTGAAGGACACAACGTAATCCTGTACATACCGTTCTTTGGGTTCTTTCCTGGAACATAAACTGAAGATTACGGCATGACCCTATACATACTGCTCTTTAGGTTTACCCCTTGGAATGCCAACTGAAGATTACGGCATGACCCTGTACATGTCGCCTTAGAGTTCTCTGTTGAAGATCATAGTGTAACCCTGTACGTGGCATCCTTCGGGTTCAACTGTCAATCCTCAAAGCCCAAGCCCGACCAAGGGGCAAACCACCATTAAAGCCCAAGCCCGACCAAGGGGCAAACCACCATCAAAGCCCAAGCCCGACTAAGGGGCAAATCAGTCACCAAATGGAGACATTGATGGAATCAGAAACTTATCGTCCTTCAAGTCCAGCCCACCATCTATCAGGTATAATCTCTAAACCCTTGCTCTTTTATGAGATCATACTGACCTATGGTAGTAGTGATCTCCCAAGGGGCAGCTTGTGAGCACTGGATTTTGTAGTCCCTATCACGAGATGATGATGATGATGTATGTTCGAATTTTAATCCTCATCAAAAATTCATTTTGTATTTTTATTAATTTTTATTAACTACGCATTCGGTGGAAGCTCGAACCGATGATTCTCACCTAAAATATGTTAAAATATCCCAAAATATATTAAAATATCTTTCAAATTTGAAATCTGACTTTTTGACCCGCTTTCCCCTTTTTTGCACCTTTTCAAGCTATGGGCCCCAGCTGACAGTCTCCTAGCGGGGGTCTGAAGCAGGCGGCATCATCAACCATGCTGCCAGTAACTTCACTCAGGTCGCCGGCGGCATGGCCCCCTATGGGCAGTCTGCAGTTTTTCCGCTTTTTCGATATCCGCAAGATAATTGCCTAAAAGTCAGATTTTTCTCATTTTTGGCCCTTAAAAACATCAAAAGAAGGGATGAATAAGGGGAGGAAGATCAGTAAACATTTGAGAGGCTTTAGAGTGATAAAGAGGGAGATTTTAGAGAGAGGAAGTGGAGAAAAGGTAAGAAAGGGGATTCTAATTCATCTTTTCTTGGTTTTTCTTTGCCAAATCTCTTAGATTAAACTTAAAATCAGTAGAAATCCTAAGTTAAAATCAATCTAATAGTGTTTTTAGAGACAAACATTGTTCAATCTTTAAATTACTACCCAAATCATCATTCGAGCTTCCCGGAGGTGTCATTTGGATCACAAAAAGGTGGATTCACGACCCCAAGGTAAATTCCTGAGTCTATTGAGTTCTTTGGCATTATTTCTTGCTATTTGTTATGCTATTTAGTGTTTTAGGTTCATTTTCGGTCATTTCCGACCTTCTGAATCTATTTCTACATATTTCAAAATTGCCAACAGTATCACCCATTCCACCGGCGGCTCCACTTTAACCGCCGGCAAGTGAATCTGCTGATAGCCTCATTTTGGCCATCGATGACATCACCCATGCCACCGGCTGCAAGATTTTCTAGGCAGCAGCCCCGTTATTGCCCTTTTGACCTAGTTTTCTCGTTATTTGTATTTTGCATATACAATACCACAACAGGAATCCAGAATTCCCCAAAAATGGTTCAAACCCCCATAATATGTGGTATTTTCACTAGTAATATGTTTAAAATAATAATCGTGTCCAAAATGGACTTTTCCCTGAAATTCGTTCGAAAAATGAATTATTGAAAGGGAACTTATGTTCAAAACTCAAAAAATTTTGAGCTAACTAGTTAGCTCGACCCCAGTCCAAGGCTCTTCCCCCAAACCCCGCTAGGGGCGCTGCCCCTGGACCCCGCGAGGGGCTACCACTCCTCGACCCTGCAAGGGGCGCTGCCCTTTGGATGCCACTTTGTGTGATATACCCTGTATACATGCCATATTTGTGCTAACCTTTTCGTGCAGGTAGATTTAGGTTAGACATATGCTAGGCCTTCGGGTATTTTATTTTTTGCTTTAGAAAAATGTATAGGATTTGAAAGCCTTATAATTATTTTAATTTCCGCATTTTTATTTGCTGGATGACTGTAAAAATTTATTTACCGCTTTTGAATGCTTGATAACGCGCGAACACAACATAATCAAAAAATACAATAAATAAGGTGGATTAAAACTGAATAAGAAAAGAATGAAACTTTTAACTTGGCCTAATGAGAAATAGATAACATCATCCGAACTCGGAATCTCTACTTAAGGTATGGCCTAACACCTGGTGGGAAAATCATAGCAAAATTTCCCGATTGAGCTTACCCGGGTGGTGACTCTATTTTAAGTACGGGATTTCTATCTCATATCTTTTGGACATTAAAATATGCAAAGCCTTTTTTTGCATCAATCACCATCACACATTATTTTCATCGATCGGTTCGCCAGTTGGCTTCGCTGCCCATCTAAAATGTCGTCCACTCACAGTGATATACCCCATACAACGTACCATATTTATCCTAATCGTTTCGTGCAGGTAGATTTAGGTTAGATGTATGTTAGGCCGTCGGATATTTTATTTATTGTATAGACAAATGTATAAGATTTGGGAAGCCTTAAAATTGTTATTTTAATTTCCGCATTTTATTTGGGATGACTGTAATAATTTATCTATTTACCGCTTTGAATACTTGATAATGTGATAACAAAATATAAACCGAAAACACAATAAATAGGGTGGGTTAAAACCTATTAAGAAAGAATGAAATCTTTTAACTTGGCCGATGTAAAATAGATAGCATCAACCGAACTCGGAATCTCTACTTAAGGTACGGTCTACCACCCGATGGGAAAATCGTACCCAAATTTCCCGGTTTAGCTGAACTAGGTGGTGACTCTATTTCAAGTACGGGATTTTAATCTCATATCTTTTGAATATTAAAATATGCAAAACAATTTTCTCAATCACCACCATGCTTATATATTTTTGAGAGATCAGTCCTCCGACCCGGCTTCACAGCCGTCACATGAAATGTCATCCACTCATAATTACTTCTATACTTGATAGCTAGCAAAACCTGACATACACTATGCAGTTTGCTACTATGCAATATATCAAGCCAATCCTAAGGATTCACACTAAAGGCAGTAAAAAGGATCTTTAGATACCTCCTAGGAACCACTGAAGTTGGGTTATGGTATCCTAGTAATGGGGAATTTACACTCAGAGGCTTCACTGATGCAGATTATGGAAGAGACACTCTTGAGAGAAAGAGTATATCCAGAGGCTGTCACTTCTTGGGAGATTGCTTAGTATCCTTGTATCGCAAGAAGCAGACTTTAGTTGCCTTATCCACTACAGAAGCAGAATATATATTGTGTGGCTCAACTCCTTTGGATCAAGCAACGACTAGAAGATTATGGAGTCTAATTCGGATGTGTTAATGTAATGTGTGACAACAAAAGTGCCATTGATGTGTCAAAGAATCCAATACTCCATAACAGGATGAGACATGTTAACATCAGGCATCATTTCATCCGGGATCATGTGATGAAGAAGGATGTTACATTGGTTTACATACCAACCAATGTTCAAAGGGCAGATATCTTTACTAAGCCATTAAGTAAAGATCAATTCAACAAGCTAAGAGAGTCAATTGGTATGTCAAATCCAATTTGAAGAAAGATCCGAAAGATAAGCATCAATTACCTTGATCCCCTTGAGTCAAGGAATCCAACAAATTAAGGAAAATGTGTAAACTCTGGATCCGGAAGAAGAATTGCCTGCTCAGCAGATAAGAATGAAAAATGGCAGAAAAGTGTTGTAAAGTAACTGTACACATTTTGAATTTCAAACGTTTATTGAGGAGTCCAAGAGTGGTAAAATTAATAGTTGTTGTTAAGAATAAACCATTCTCATTCTCCGGTTTTAACGCCATTTACCTCTCTTATAAATTCCATCTACCATGTCATCAATCAGTTAAATTTAACTACGTCCAGATTACCATTATACCCCCACTTTGGAAATACTATAAAAACCCACCAAAAATCTCCCTTCTACCTTACGCAGGCAACCTACTACTGTTGCTTTGCAAAATTCAATTTCCAAACCCTAATTCCTTCAAACATTCTCAAATGGCAGCCATAATCACAAACAAACAAATCCATACCCTTCCTCTATAAAACATCTTTGTAGAGCATGATCTCAAAGATAAAGATTTTATACCCATATACCTCAAAACCAATGACTCAGTAGTTCTCACTGACTACTTGGGAGATAATTTCCTCTTTCAAACAGACCCATTTTCCAAACTCATCGAGGATCAACACTTAGGGGATTTCTTGAAGGTCAATTGCCCAACCTATCTGGAATTGGTGCATGATTTCTACACCAATCTGAGAGCTCACTCCTACTATAATGCTCTCAAAACCAAAGTTCAGGGAAAGGAGATAACAATTACACCGAATTTCTTTGAGAAACATCTAGATATGAAGAATGATAGAGTTTAGATGAGAATTAATGGAGATGAATCAAAGGTGAAATATCATCCTCGGATATGGCTCCCTGCCTGGTACTTTAGAGACAAGTTCTCCACCTATTGGCCATAAGCTCCAAGGATATTACAATATGTTCTTGCCAAATTAGTCCTCATCTGGAAGGGATCCTTAACTACAGTTTCTTCCTTTCAACACTGTGTGTTACAGTACTGGGCAGAGTGCAGAGAGGTGAACATGTCAGTGTTGATCATCCACTTCCTCAGATAGCACAGGAACTCCCATAGTGCCCTAATCACCAGAATCCTATTGGTAAATGGAGTAAATTTCTCTGAATTCCAGTCAGTCCAATGGAAGGAAATTCTTGAGAAAAATTTCAAGAAACTGACATATGAAGAAACCTGGAATGAGGCAAAGGCTATTAAACAGAGGGATGAGAAAAAGAGCAAGGCTAGGAAGGCAGCGGATCCGGTTGAAGATGATCCTGTTCCTAAGAAGGCCAGAATCACTAAACCTAAAGCACAATAGCATCTAGCTTTGGTTTCGGTGGATGAGGTTGATGAGGATACTCAAACCCTCACTCAACTCATGAACAAAAGTCCTGAGAAGCCTAAGACCAGAGGGAGACTGATTAAGGCAGCTGCTAAGAAAGGAAGGAAGGTGGAAACTCTAGAAGTTATGGTTGAGGATCAGACTTCGGTAGTAGCTGAGGCAATTATAGCCAGAAGAAGGAAATGAGGAAAGACTCTAGATGAGATCTTAGCCAATGATGAAAATGAGAAGACTGAGGATGAAGCTCCTGAACCAAAGAGGAGACAACTCACAAAGAAGGGTTGTACATTTGATAAGGTTGTGGCAGCCCAGAAGAGCAAAGCAAAGAAGCCAACCGGTATTGTGATTAATGAGGGGGCTAGGAAAAAGGCTAAAGAAGAAGAGTTAGCAAGGGAAAAAAGAAGCAAGGGCAAGCATGTGCCCGGATCAATTGAGGATGTAACTCTAGATGATCCTCAGTATGAAGTCATAAAGGAAGCAATGAAAGATAAATCACCAGATAAGTAAGCTTACAATGGAAGGACCTAGAGGCTCTTTCGGTGCCCAGGCTATCAGTGCTCCAACAGACTTGGAAACTCTTGTCCAGAATCCTATAGCAGACCTATTTGTCTGCAAGCCCGGAACTGGACCACTTCCGGAAAACTTGCTCAATCCGAAAGTGAGATCATCAATGTAGAGAGTCCTGAAAAGGCATGTGAAGAGGGTGTTGAGGACACTACCAACACACTTAGGGAAGTGGTTAAAAGTCCTGAAAAGGAATCTAAAGGGAAGACTGAGGACATTTCCAGTCTTTCGAGGCTTATAGAGGTGGATGAAGGAGAAGAAGCAGAAATCCCAGACATACCAGCCATTGAGGTACTTCCTACTCATAATGTTGAACATATTAATGTTGTGTTATCTAAGGAAACAGTTATGCCTAAGGACAACTTGGATACACATGCTCAAGATGTATCCAAGGAACTAGAGTCCAACCCGGAATGAATCATTCTAGAGGAGGGACTAGGTTTGGTATCCGATGAAAATGCTTCTAAAGCAGATTCAAAGGGCAAGTAAGAGGAAGAGGAAGTAGAAGTGGAGGAAAATGAATCATCTGGTACTGAAAGCTCATCCGAATCTGAGGAAAGTTCATCTTTCAAAGAAGCTCATCTAAAGAAACTTGCAGCTCCCAGTCAGTGTAGAACTGATAAACTAACTATAGCATTGGAGCTGATCCAAGAGGTTTCCCTTGAAAGACAGGAGGAGAGCCATGTGAAAAAAATTCTTCAGAGTGTTAGTGCTTAGTTAAAATCTGTGGAGAGCATGATTAAAGACAAGCCTTTAGCTTCGGATCTGAAATAAGAACTGGGAGAAATAAAAGGATTAGTCAAGGCTATAGAAGAGAAAGTGCAGGATTTCCCTTCAGTATAACTCATTGTAGAAGTCTCTCTATCCAAGATTTCTCTGGTTCTTAATGAGCTAAAAACTAGTGTTGCAACAACGAACCGTTCTGTCAATCAAGCCAACATTGGGGCTACCAATAATTGCGCAACCATAATGGATAAAATCACCTCCTCCTCCTTTGACTTAACAATATAAATCAAGGAGCATCTGGATTCCTAGTTTGAAAACTTGTCAAAATTCATGGCTAAGGAGAATGTAAATTCCAATATCACAAGCCTCAATGAAAAGCAACAAGCTATATTGGACAAGCTAACCAAATTCATTGATGAAGGAATGGCCAAAATCCATTCCAAACAGATCAAAAACATTGGAATGGAGTTTACAGGCCAACTGAATGGACAGGATACAGTCATTAATAATCTAAAGAATGCATTTCACAAATATCTCACAACTGTCAACACAAGCATTTATAACTGCCGCAGAGATATGGGCAAAGAATTTGAGAAAGTGCAATCTAGCTTGTCCAACTTATCCATCTCCGGATCTTCATCCTCACTGTTAATTTTGGAAAGCCAACTACTCCCAATACTTCAGGATCTTGTCCAACACATTAGGGACACATGCTTCTTTGGACATAAAGGGATAGCTACACTCCTGAAGGCACTTTTCCCCTACTTTGATGAGAAGGATCGCGAACACATTCTAACTATGCATCCATACATTACAAAGTCATATACCCAAGTCTAGAAAGTCTTCCGGCCCCTACATCTAACTCCAGCCATAGTTGACACTATCATCGAGCGCAGAAGACATGGAAATCTGGATTATTCCATATACTCAAAGGTATGGCAGGAGAGCTGGGATGGCAAGACTTATATGGTTATAGACCCCTAAGATGATGCAAACAAAAAGGGGGAGAATAAAAAGGGGGGAGAACAAAGTTGAATTTGAAAAGAGGGAGAGGAGTAAAGGCAAGGAGAAGAAAACAGAAGCATCCGGAAAGAAATAAATTGTAATAGAAATAGCTATGTAATAATTGTAATAGCTAGAGTTATTTTTCAGCTATGTATTTCTATAACATATAATCCAAAACTTCATTGATGTTAACTATTGTTAACAGCAGAAGTATATATCATGAAAAAGTATTATAAAAAATTGCTTCTAAAGTACAATCTGTAATTATACTACAAAAACCTTAGAAGCTAGAATTGAAAAATGTTGGGGAAGTTAGGGATGCTAAAATTATGGGGGAGTAAAAATTGTAAATGACTAAGTATTAAGAATCATACTTAGATCATTAAACCCCTTTCCTTATGCTTAGATGACTTAAGTTTTTGTTTCCATCAAATGGGGGAGATTATTGGAAATAATGATTTGGAACAACAAATAATCCGGAATAGGTTTGAAGTAAACAGAACTCCTAAGTACAAAAAGACCTAAGTCACTTTATCTGGACATATAACCAAAACATCCAAATTCCAAGTCAATTATTAAAGTGAAGACAAATACCTAAGCACGAAAGGAAAGAATCCGATTAAAGTTTAGAAAGGAAATAAACTTTGAACTGCGCAAACTAGCATCCGGAAGAACTGATTGAATAGCATCTGGATATCAAGAGAAAAAGTCATCCGAAAGACATAGTTATAAAGACAAAGGGAAAAGTTTTGAAAATAACTTTTCCCTCCATCTTTTTGGTCTATATGTCAAAGATCCTTTCCCCATATGCAAGATAAAAGACAGCTAGCATACTTTTCAGAAAAGGACAGAAGGACTAACACAGGAAAGAGAAAAAGGTAACAACCTTTTTCACATAGACCAATAAGAAAGGCACGTGATACGCACATTCTGGACTACTGGCATAGAAGTTGGTGAATCACTAAAATATAAGGAAAACGATCACTGATAACTTTTTAGCCTCAATCCGAAGGATTCAAACTAGTCAAAATCTCTGTCTAATGGATTGATCAATGGTTTCGGAAGCACCACATATTATCTTATCAATGGTGAAGATTTAATTCAAGTTCAACAACACACAATGGCTACATTTATGATGGAAGTCTATAAAAGGGAAGCTTCATAAGTTGAGAAGGTGCTGGTTGATTATGAGAAAGCATTCATAAGAACATTTGCTATAAACAATCAGTAATACAATCCCTCTAAGAACCAAACCATTCCAAATCTATTTGTAAGGATTCCCAAGTGAAGTTATAAACTTGAGGAAGTCTAAAACCAAAACCTTTGAGAAAACAAAGTGTAAAGATCTTACACTTGGGTGAGCGGTGAGATTGGGATATAGCTTAAGGCCGGTGCTTTGAGTGAGATCTCCCTATAGGACTCAGCTTAGGTTTGGGTAGAAATCTAAGTGGTATATCCTACTAAAGACAAGTGGAGCTAGGAGTCGGTGCTTCTAGTGGTATATCCTACATCCGGAAGGGGTTACCATCCGGAGATAAAATGTAAGGCTTGATTCCTTCCAATTGTTAAGGAATCCACTAGTGGAAAAGCTCGGAGGAATGAAACTCTAGGGACTAGAGTAAGCGGGGTCGAACCTGGATAAAATCCTTATGTTTGATTTTCTAACTCTTTACTTACTTGCATTATATTTTTTATCTGCATCATCCAGATCCATTACGTCTAGAACATAATCAAACACGCTATATAAAGACTTTTTAAAGTCTGTTAATTCCATGAAAAAAGGGTCATTCACCCCCCTCAAACCTTATTTAGACCCTCACAGCGACCA
Organism: Euphorbia pulcherrima; assembly: GCA_947683365.1. Lineage (NCBI taxonomy): Eukaryota > Viridiplantae > Streptophyta > Magnoliopsida > Malpighiales > Euphorbiaceae > Euphorbia > Euphorbia pulcherrima. The sequence continues at coordinate 76,209,819 of CANTUS010000001.1, read as the reverse complement.
ATAGTCAAGACCTGGTTAGACTGAAGGAAAATGCAACTGCTATCAAATATCTCTATTGTGCTCTTAATGCTACTGAGTTTAATCGTATTTCAGGATGTAAAACTGATAAAGAGTTATGGAATAAGTTGGAAGTAACTTACGAAGGTATTGATAAGGTGAAAGTGTCTAAGATCAACATTCTCGTGAAATATTATGAGATGTTTCAGATGTAACCCAAGGAGGAAATTTTCAACATGAATACCAGATTCATGAATATTGTCAATGACCTAAAAAGACTTGGGAAAAGCTTCATTGAGGAATAAACTGTCAAAAAGATCCTCAGAAGCTTGACTCAGGAATGGGAAGCAAAGAAGAGTGCTATTGAAGAAGCCCATGATTTAAAGACTCATAAATTTAATGAGCTGATGGGAAATTCACTGACTCATGAGATGTCTTTGAGGTAGTATGAAGATGAGTCTAAGAAGCACAAGCATAAGGAAAGAGAGAGCTCTAACAGAGCTATTGTTCTAAGGGCTGATGATTAAGAAGATTCCTCTAAGGAAGAATATCCAGAGGACAGAAAGGAAGAAATAACACTGATGACTAAGAATTTTAGAAGGTTCTTGGGAAATACACGAAGTTCTAGAAGTTCAGAAAGACAGGCAAGAACAAGAAGGGAGCAGATGAAAGACCACAAAAGGATTTCAATAAAGAGCATAACAAAGATATTAAATGCTTTAAATGTGGTGAGAAAGGGCATATCCAGTCTAGCTGTCCCAAAGCTAAGAAAAATAGATTTAAAAAGAAAAAGGATAAGAAGGCCCTCACTGCCACCTAGAGGGACTCTACACAAGAGTTATCATCTTCAAATGAAGAGGCACAAGATTCTGCAAATGTGTGTCTTATGGCTAAGGATGATTAAGTCAACTCAGAGTTAGTTGAGTAGCCATCTACTTCTGCAGCCAATCAATCAGCTGACCAAAGCAGAGATAAAGGAAATCACACTGAGGTAAATTCTAAACCCCCTTTGTCTTTGAATGAGCTTGCTGCAATACTTTATGATGTTATTAATGTGACTAAGAAGTCAACCAAATACATCAAAGTACTCCAAAGGAGATGTGATGATCTAGAAGATGTCAACTCTTCTACCTCACTTGACATCTTATACCTTATGGAAAAAGCTGAGTACCATGATAGATATAACAGCAAACTCACTAAGAAATTAGATGAGCTAGCTACTGAATTAACAGCTTTGAAAAAGGCACGGTTCGCTCCTCAACCTAGCAGGAATACTCAAACGAGTAAAGTGATCAGACCCAATCCTAAAGCCATTTGTAATTTCTGTGGAAAGCCAAGACATGCAACAATCAAGTGTAGGCACAAAAATGGTTACTATGATAAGTATGATTGGTCAAGGATGACCACCACTAACAAGGGAGGATCCAATCAGAAAAAGGCATGGGTACCTAAGAAAACTTAATTATTTTGCAGGTGAGCCTAAGATCCACTAATGATAGAAGAATGTGGTATTTGGATAGTGGATACTAGAGGTATATGATAGGTGAAGAAAAGCAATTCATCACATTAGACCGAAGAAGGAATGGAAGTGTCAGTTTTGAAGACAATAAAAAAGGAAAGATTGTTGGCAATGGCATAATGGGAGTCAAGCCTTCAATTAATAATGTGTCTCTTATGAAAGGCCTGATGTTAAACTTACTAAGCGTTGCTCAGCTATTTGATAAAGGCAGGAAAGTGAAATTTGACTCAGCGAGCTGCTCAGTCATTGATGGTAACTCTGACCAAACTATTCTTTATGCTCTTAGAATCAATAATGTTTATATGTTTGATTTATCCCTTGGCTCCAATGCTATATGCTTAATTTCTAAGGAGGAAAACTCATGGCTATGGCACAGAAGGTTAGGGCATATCAATATGACCAATTTGTCCAAATTAGCCAGAAATGAACTTGTTGAGGGTTTAGCCAATCTAGCCTTTGAAAAAGATAGACTCTGCTCAGCATGCCAACTTGGGAAACAATTTAGGAAGACCTTTAAATCTTTAGCTGATATATCTTCTTCTCGTCTTCTTAATCTTCTACATACGGATTTGTTTGGGCCTATTGTGCTAACAAGTTTAGGTGGAATGAAATACACCCTTGTGGTTGTAGATGATCTGACTAGGTTCACTTGGATTCTGTTGCTTGCAAGAAAAGATGAAACATTTGAATCATTCTCTAGGTTGGCTACCCGGATCATGAATGAAAAAGACCTTAAAATTAATAGAATCTATAGTGACCATGGAAGAGAGTTTAAAAATAGGCAGTTTAAGGAATTCTGTTCTAAGCATAGTATTGACCATAATTTTTTTGCCCTGCACACACCTCAGCAGAATGGGTTGTTGAGGGAAAGAATTGCACTATTATGGAGATGGGTCATTCTATGCTGAGTGATAACAATCTGCCAAAGTATTTCTAGGGAGAAGCTGTTAACACAGCTTGTTACATTCTAAATAGGGTTTTAATTCACCCAGTTTTGAATAAAACTCCTAATGAAATTTGGAAGGCGAGCAAGCACAAGGTTGGTCATCTCAAGGCCTTTGGTTATAAATGCTTCATATTAAACATAAAAGACCAATTGGCTAAATTTGAACCCAAGGCCGATGAAGGAATCTTTCTGGGTTACTCAACATATAGTAGGGCTTTACAGAGTGTATTTCAAGAGGACTAGCATCTTAGAGGAGTCCATGCATGTAGATTTTTATAAAACTAACAAGGCATGTAAAGAAGCCAGTGATGATGAAATAGAAAAGGAATAAGTCAATGGATCAGTCAGTCAGCCCATTATTATTCCTGATCAATTACCTGAAAAAGAAGATTATGAAGTTGACTTGGACTAATTCATTAACTTTGGTGATGATGTAGATGCTTAACCAATGCCAGTAGCTCAGCGAGCTAATCTTGATCTACTAAAAGAAGTCAGAGCAAAGAGAGATCACCCAATTGAGAAGATTCTTGATAGTGTGCAAAATCTAGTACTGACTAGAGGTCAGCTGAATAGAATGATGAGTCATTGAGAATTTGTCTCATTGATTGAACTAAAGAAGTTTGAAGATGTTGAATTTGATGACAACTGGATGATTGCAATGCAAGAAGAGCTAGACCAATTCAGAAGAAATGAAGTTCGGGATTTGGTGGAGAAACCCAGAGGCAAGTCAATCATTGGCACCAAATGGGTTTTCAAGAATAACCTAGATGAAGCCGGTAATGTTGTCAGAAACAAGGCTAGACTAGTTTCTCAAGGCTACAATCAGCAAGAAGGCATTGAATATAGAGAAACCTTTGCACCAGTAGCAAGACTTGAAGCCATAAGAATTATCTATGCTTTTGCATCTCAAATGAACTTCAAGCTATTTCAGATGGATGTTAAGAGTGCATTTCTTAATAGTTATATTCAAGAGGAAGTCTATGTCAGATAGCCCCCAGGCTTTGAAGATCCAAAGTATCCAGATCATGTCTTCAAGCTGAAGAAGGCTCTGTATGGAATGAAATAGCTCCAAGAGCTTGGTATGAGAGACTGAATAACTTTTCACTTAGCAAAGGTTATGTTAGAGGCAAAGTAGATACAACTCTGTTTATCAAGAAGAAGCATCAAGATGTGTAGATAGTCCAAATCTATGTTGATGATATCATTTTTAGAGCAACTAATGAAAAGCTATGCAAGGAGTTTAGCCAGTAGATAAAGAAAGAGTTTGAAATGTCAATGATGGGAGAGCTTAATTTCTTTCTTAGTTTGCAAATCAAGCAAGGTGATGATGGTATCTTCATCAGCCAAGCTAAGTATGCCAAGTAAGTACTCAAGAAGTTTGACATGGATAAAGCCAAGCCAATGTTAACACCCATGGTCACTGATACAATTTTGAGTAAAGATGAGGAAGGTAAACCTGTAGAGAGTAAGCTCTATAGAGGTATTATTGGTTCTCTACTTTACTTAACTTCTAGTAGGCCTGACATTCAATATGTTGAATGTTATTGTGCAAGATATCAAGCTGACCCTAGAGAATCTCACTTAGTTGCTATTAAGAGAATTCTCAGGTATTTACTAGGCTCTGTTGATGTAGGATTATGGTATCCAAATAGTGCAGATTTCACTCTGAGAGGATACACAGATGCTGACTATGGAAGGGACAAACTTGAAAGGAAAATCACCACAGGAGGATGTCATTTCCTTGGTGATTGTCTAGTAACCTAGTATAGCAAGAAGCAGACTTTTGTGCCTCTGAGTACAGCTAAGGCTAAGTATATGGCTGCAGGAAGTTGTGTAGCACAACTGCTATAGATCAAGCAGCAATTGGAGAATTATGGTATAAAGTCTAAGTGTCTTGAAGTCATGTGTGACAACAAGAGCGTAATTGACCCATCCAAGAATCCAATTCAACATAGCAAGATGAAGCATATCAATATTAGACATCACTTCATAAGGGATCATTTACTAAAAGGGTAAGTCAAGCTCACCTACATTACTAGTAAAAGAACAGCGAGCTGATATATTCACAAAGCCCATTGGAAAGGATCAATTCAAAACTCTGAGAGAGTTAATCGGAATGTCCAATCCAATATGAAGAAATTCACTTCTCATTGACAAATTCTAGAGCTGACCTAGGGCACACTTTAAGCTTCTACGAATTAGGTTAAGTGTTTCTTCTTTGTGCTTGAATTTTGGATACATCATTAAATTATCACCGGTTTCTTTTTAAATTCAAACCTGATAGAAATAGTAGCATGTTATGAAACAATCCATATTCAGTTGCAGTTATGTCATGTTTCTCGCTATCATTAATCCTATAGTAAACTCTGCTTAATCTCGCCGTTAAATTTATGAACATGGATTGTGAGTTAGACACGTAAGCTTTGCAGGCCTTAGGGAAGAATTTTTTACTATTTAAAGAGGAATTTAGAAAGAGGAAAGGTTACTTTACCAAATTTCTTCTTCTACAATTCTGTTCTCAAAATCCCCAAATTTTTTTATCTTCTTCAAAGCTATTCAAATGGCAAGTTCTTCAGGGAGATCATTATAACCCAGCATTGAGGAATCCTTGTTTGTGAGGGATCAAAAGGATACATGTTGGACTACTACAAGAGATCATACTACTCATTTGGCTGTTGGAATTAACAAAAGGGAGGATTTTTCTATACCAGTTGGAACCAGATATATTCCAACTGAATGGTATTTCATAGAAGGATCAGTAGTTGAGGAGCCCAATGACTGTAGATATGCTCAGTTTTTCTAGTGATGAGCACTTTGGGAGATGGTTGCACCAACATCACTTGATGGTTTTTTGAACTTCCTAGTGGGTGCTATGAGCAGATAATAAGAAGATTTTTCCATGGAATCCACTTAGTTAAAGGTCAAAAGGACTTATTTATGACAACAATGAGGGGAAGAAAAGTATATGTAACCCCCAAGCTAATTGCTGGTTTACTGGGTATGCGTGAGAGAGGACTGAGGATGTGAGTCATTAAGGATAAAGAGTATGTGGACATACCCATTGATTATAAAGTCCCTAAAGACTATAAGGCAAGAGAGCTCATAGCCTCAATGTTCATTAAAGAAGGAAAGCAAGCGTATGAACTTGTAACTAAGGTGCTCTTGCCTAAAACAGCTTTAACATGGAGCTGCTCTAAGTTTGAGAGAGTTTTTTTGTCTATGCTCTAACTCATGGGATGTGTATTAATTGGTCGCTGGCTATTGTGCACAGATTTTTAAAGGTGTCTAAACACATGGTGTATAGGCATCTTATGATGGAGATATGCAGGGCATATGAGCTAGATTTGGAAGGATGGGCGCTGAAGAACAGAACCACCTTAAAGGTGATTGAATCCTGGATTCTGAGTAATGCTCATTTCTATAGCTTAAAGTGTGATGAAAAGCCTACCAACATAAAGTACATCAAGCTGAAGAGAGGAGAAGTAACAGTGAAGGATCCCAATGCCATTATGCTTATGAGACCTATTAGGCCTAATGAGGAAGATCAGACTCTGAAAGACTTTGTTGTTAGAGAGCTCGAGAGGATTACCAAGCTCAGAGCTGAGAGAGGAGAAGATGTAACTGAGAAGAAGGGTAGGAAGAAGGAGGTCAGGAGAGACTCCAAAAAGATGTAAAGAAAGGGAGCTCAGAGGGTTCAGTTGCTATTGTTGTCTATGTCCCTAAAAAGATCGGATCTTCTAAGGGAACTAAGGAAGAAATGGCTTGAGAGCTGACTCTAAAGGAGATTGAGGAAGAAAAGAAAACTGAGGAGGAATTGAGAGAGGAGAAGCCTCTGAAGAGACTAAAAAATAGGAAGAGTGAAGAAGCTTAGCTAGATACGGTGACTGCTAAAGGACAGGAAGATATATCAGTTCTTGTGCCTCAAGTTGGACAACCCAAGAAGAAGCTAATGGTGAAAAAGAAAACTAGTGTAGTCCAGAATGAAGAATAGGCTAAGAAGTTGAAAGTAGCTGAAAAGGAGAGAATGGGGAAGAGGCAAGAGGACTTAGAAGCTGAAATAAGAAGGAGAGCTGAGGAAGATGGAGCTAAGGCTAAGGCTGATACTAAGAAATCCATAAAATCTGCAGTAGTCAATCTTGCTGAAAAAGAAGTTCCTGAAGTTATGGAAGAAATCATAGAAGCCCTTGAAGGGATTGAGGATTAGGAGGAGTAGGAAGAAGATAAAGTAGTGGAAGTGCATGTAGTTGAATTTAATATTCTTGAATCAGACCAGCAGGTCAGTTTGACTACTGAGGAAGCTAAGGAAGAAAGGAGGGAGAGAAAGAGAGGGTTACTAAAGAGGATTAAAATTGTCATCGATGAGGATGATGGAGATTTAGAAGACAAGGATGAGCAGGAAGTAGTTGAGCAGGAAGCTCAGCTGACTGAGCAATCTCAAGCTTAGGTCAGTGAGTCCACTATTGAAGGTGTTAAAGAGAAGGAAGAGGAGAACCTTGAAGAGCCATTCATATTCCCCAATCTTTCTACAAAACCACCTTTATCACCTACACCCATCTTTGCCCTTCCTTTACTTGAAACTCAAATACCATCCACATCCTCCGCTGACTAATTAAACACCTTACATTCTGACCAAACAACCATCATTCCCTTACTTTCACCTGTAGGATCTCCTGTGCGCGACCAACTACTTTTGGAAGGACCAGTTATCAGAGGTCCTCTAGTCATAGAAGAGATTCCTGAACAACAACAACCACCTCAACAACCACAACCTCCACTATAGTTTAACCCCCAAGCTGAACTCTTGGGAGACATAAGGAGGATGGGAAGAGCTAGATTTCCATGAGTTAGGATAGATACTAAAGTAGATGCTGAAATAGCTAAATCTTCACTATCTAAGGAGGTCCTGAGGCGACTTGCAAATGCTATTGAGCTAGTGCAAGGGTTTTTAGAAGCTGTTGAGGAGATGAAGGCCCATTTCAGATCAGTCCCTACCCAGTTCTCACTAGTCAAGGTTATTGTATCCCATATATTGCCTTTGTTAAATGTTGTAGGTAGGAAGGCTGACTATCTGGAGATGGAAGTTGCTGAACTTAAAAAGATGGAGAAAATTTATGAAAGCAACTGTAGAGTTCTGAATGAGGAAAGGGATTTCAGGAACTCAATGATTGACAAATTCAACCCTTTAATTCAAGGAATGCAGGTTATACTGAATGGATATAGCATTTTGAGCAAGGAGAATAATGCAAATACTTCCAAATTAGAAGCAGTTACTGATGCTATCAATGCTATGATTATACTAGTCTCAAAGCAAAGAAACTCAAAAATGCTGAGATATTTTGAAGGGAGTCAAGGAATCAGATGGAGAAGTTCTAAGAGCTTTGAAGAGGCTGAACACATTTGATGCTCTGAATAGTGATATTGTAATGGCAGATGTTGAACAAGAACCATTGCTTCATCAGAAACTTGGTCACATTCATGATCAAATCAAGAATTTTCATTCAGATATCATCAATGATGGTCAAGCCATTGATCGAATTCATGAAGAAGTCACTACTCACATCAGAAGCACTCTCATGCTAGAGTTGATCCTCAGAGAAAATAATCAAGCTAAGGCTCGGGCCAGTCTCACCCAGATATCCAAGGAAGGACTTAATGCTCCATACTAGGTCAATCAATTGCAATCTCATGCTCTGGTGGGTCTCGTCGCTTTTCTCAAACAATAGGACACAATTTCTCAAGAAATCTATAAGCTGTTAGTGCAGAACTTTTCAACCAAAATCTATGGTCAACTCAAGACTTTTGAAGATTCTTTGAGCTCGTTTGATCGTCAAAACCAAGTCATTTTGGATGCAATGGCAATGGGGGAGAAAGATTACGAGAAACGTGAGCAAGAGAGGAGAGAGAGAGAGAGATCAGAGGGTAGCTAATTTTTCATACAATTTGTCCAAGGATCTAGAGCGCATTCAAAGAGAATATTCTAAGATGCGAAAAAGGAAAGTAAAGGAGATCGCGCTGCCCAAGGAAAAGAAATCAAGATGGGATCAGCAAGTTTAAGAAGAGAGGCGACCAAATCTTGGAGGACCACCTATGCCTAAGTAGAATAGAATTTTGTAATTAGTAGCGGATATTGTAAAATTTAGTATAGATTAACTCTTTGTTATCTATACTCAAGTTATTCATTTATAAAAAGATTACTTATTCTATTCCAAGTTAAGATCTTCTTAACTTCTTATATTTTCTGCTATATATATATGTGTTGACTTTTTTGGAGAAATATATGAAAAGTGTTGAGGAATGCTGAACTCAGAAGAGTCAAGGATTATGAGGGAGTTAGCATTCACTCTGAGAAAAATGAAGATGCTGAACAAAGTCATATCAAGCATAAGTATAAGGTAACTCTGATCTAGATATCTTATTGATTTCATTCTCCTCGGTTAATTGTCATTTATCAAAATGGGGGAGATTGTTGAACCAAGGAAAAGTTTGGATTGACTCAGTGGTGCTTAAGTTTTGATCATAACAATTAAGTTTAGTTTGAATAATTAAATCAATAATGATGTTAAAATAAATAATCTATGGTTGTATGTGAGTTATTGAATTCGAGGGTAGAATGTCAATTCTCCGCTGACCTAGTTATTTAATTTAACTCTGAGTGTTATGGGTTGAGTATCTACTTTAGTCGCTGACTAAATAATATTCACTCATCGCTTGATATTTAGATTTTGCTTCAGCTATGCTTAACGATACATTATTTTGTTGAGTTAATTTATGTCTGTCAAAGGTACTGACTTTACCATTTAAGGAAAAAATGGGATCTTTGCTTTTAGTGTTGCTTTTTGCAGAACATTAATGAGACAAAGACAAAAAGAATTAATGCCTTGACAAGACTTATATTAATAAAGAAAAAGACAAAGTCTTCTAGATTCAAGCAGCAAAAAGGCATTTTCCAATTTGAACAATTTTGCATATCAATAATATAGTATCACGCGCTCTGCAACATATCAGATTACCAGAAGGTATGGGAAGAAGACACGTCACAAGTTAGTGCGAGTTCTCTCTAATGGGAGACTAGCATCAAATGATAAAGGATTCAAATTGAAGCTCAAATTTTAATATATCTCTAACGGATGGATTTTCTATCTCACAACGGTGTGATTCTATCTCTTAATGGATTGATTTGAAGAAATAATGGGTGAATAGATGAGCTGTCAATTTAAGGAGATGCCAAAGCAAGTTCAACGGCTACTTTCTTAATCCCAACTATAAAAGGAGAAAGAAGGCAAGCGTAAGAACTTGGTGATTACACTTGAATTTCTTAGAAGCTAAAACTTTACCAATTTGCAAGCTTCAAAGAAGTTAAACAAGAAAGCACTACTCAGCGAGAATCTGCTTTGCAACAAGAGAAAATAGATTAGATCAATCAAATTGTAATATCAGATCATTCGTAACTGGATCAATGTGTCTATAAGTTGATTCCAGCTCTTGTTTAGAAATAGTTAAGTTGCTAGTAGAAGACGGTATTCTACTCAGCGGGTGAGTGATTATAATTTAGAGGGTACTTTCTATAATTGAGATATTTGTGAAAGGCTTCTCCGCCTAGGGTAAGAAGTTGAGATTAGTGGATTAAAGCCAAGAAACTCTCTTGGGACTGGATGTAACCATAGGTTGCCGAACCAGGTATAAAAATCTCTATGTCCTTTACTTTAAAGTTTTTCCAGTTTTCACTCAGCCAACTGACCTACTCAGCGAAGCTCATTTAATCGAGAAAAAGTTTACTAAGTTAATTGAGTGAGTCATTCACCCCCCCCCCTCTGACTCATTGAATGTAAGTATAGTGACCAACATATAGGTTGACCCATACGACCCCACCCCCGTCGTACGCCACAAGGGACCCATACGGGTAGTAATCATAGCCAATCAGGCCTGATTGATTGCAATCATACCTTATTCGGTATCAATCACCCATAGATTGCTTTTAAAGCGTTTAGACCTAATTTTTACCTATAAAAAGGGGTCTTTGCCTCACTTTTCAAGAAAAGAACATTTTCATATGATAAACTACACTATAGCATTCTCATTTCCAGCTGTTTTTAGAAGTAATGGGTAGGGTATAGAAGGGGTATAGAAGTGATAAAATAGGAAGAAAACCTTTCTACATAGGTTTTTTTCACATTTTATCTCATTCTAGAATCATATTAGGATTAGGGGGTTCTATCCACACAAACACTCACCAAACAATCCTTAATTCACCTTCATCCTAATCTATCACTTTGGCTAGGCTCTCTCTCAGCATTGGGATCATTTCAAGGTGGACTCACGGCGTAGAGATATGCTCCTGAGTTTCAAAGAGACTAACTTTTTATTTATTATTTTATCATTATAATATATTTGTTTAATCTATCTATTAAACTATTTTTGGGTCGGGTCCTAACCCATACGGGCCTTACTGGCACCCATACGCCCCTATGGTGGCCCTATAGGTGTGCCATACCATTGTGGAAGGAAATCCCACTTCTTTTTACATGTTTTCCATAGATCTGATTTAATTGGGTGAAAGGAGGTTCTATTTGAGTCCAAACAGGATCCATACAGGTCCCCTATACCCGTGTGGGCCTTATTTTCCCAAACAGAATGTTTCTGTCATTTTCATGTAAATATGTAAAATGAACCTAACTCCACCCATTTTCCATGTAATCAGTTTCACTAATAATCTGGTAAATTAATCCACAAAAAATTAAAATGTATTTTCGTACAAAATACGTTTGAAGACTCGATATTTCTATTCAATCCTAGAAGTTGCCCCGGCACTATCAATCGCAAAACCGCCAAGCTAACATAAATCATGTTTTCCCAACCGAAATGCTGACTTTACAAAGTGTCATAACTGTGTTAACCTTTTTGGGTGCATGCAAATTTATTTATTATTTTTATAACTTAGAACAAATGTATAGGTTTCCTCGCAAATCCCATTTTATCGGTTGTAATTTTAATTATCTCCTTGCTTGATATATATTGTTGAACCACATGAAATGAGTGTGAAAGAGTGTAGAATAATAGGATTTCTGTAATAATTCCTCAAACAATGAAAGGAAATGGTTTTACGCAGCGAATGTAATTTTGAATTAACTAAATGAGAAATAAGTAGCTCATCTGATACCCGAATCTCTGATCTAAAAGGTATGAGTCTCCCACCCAATGGGAACCGTACCAAACTCTTTTCCAAGTAGACAACTTAGGTGGTGACTCTGTCTTTTGTATTAGGATTTAGGTCTCGATTCTTTTATTTATAAAATTGGATAAAGGTTAAACTAAATTTGGTTAACATCACATTTAAACAAGAGACAATCTCGAGTGGACCCCGCTGCAAGGTGTGGGATTTAACTTTCACCATCCATTCACATGAGTTGGACTGGCTCAATAGAGCTGACTCAGTAGTGTTAGAAAGTTTTGATCATGTAAAATTTACTCAGTTGAGCTAGATAAATCAATAATGACGTCAAGTTATTTTGATTGAGTTTATCAACATGTTTAAATGAACTTAAGGGTAGGGTGGTTATTTAAATATGGTCAACTTATATCTATGACTTAACTTAATGTGTTGCTATTGGATTTTACTTTGACTCTTCTCCGAGTAATATTCACTCGTAAATGTTATTTAGTTGATATTCCAACTATCCTGGTCAAGATAAATGAGAAGGAGCCCTCTCAAGTAAAGGCCATAACCGACCTCTTTATTTATTTATGTACATATACCTTTGTATGTATATCATATGCGTGATGACTTGTCCACTGGACAAAAAGGGATATTCTTGTTTGTCCTACTTTTACAGAAATTAATGTTTACACATCAGCAATAGACAAAAAGAATTAATACGCGACAAGGTTCAAAAAGCTGCTCTACCAAACAAAAGTTGTCTGGCTCCAATAAGACAAAGTCAAAATGGATCAAATGTTGCTCGTATCTCATGTCACCATGCACTACTGCAAATTGCATTAGAGTACCAGAGGAATAGGAAGTTGACACGTAGTAATTGGTGCACTCTATCTCTCAAATGGATTCCGGCAGCAAGAAGACAAACTGTACCAATGTTCCAGCAAATTTCAATCCCTCTCACATCGGATTTATTTCTGTTTCACAACGACGCGATTCTATCTCTTATCGGATTGATTGAATCTGCAATGGGCTAAATCTAAGCTAGAAGTATATGAAGAAGATACCAAACAATTTCAAAGGCTAATTCAAGCTTCTCACCTATAAAAGGAGCACGAAGGCAAGCGTTAGAACTTGGTGATTACACCTGGAATTTCTTAAAAGCTAAAATCTGCTAAATACATAGCCTAAGAGAAATTCAAATAAAACAACTACTCAACCTACATCTTACTTACATTGAGAGATTAGTATAGAACGATCAATTGTAATATCAGTTTCTATAAAAGGATCAACATTTCTATAAGTTAAATCCTTCTCTTGTTAGAAAATCTGAGTTGCTGATAAAAGAGGGTATTCTACTCAGCGGTGAGCAATTACAGTCAGGATGGTACTTACTTATAATTAGGGAAATATGTGAAAGGCTTCTCCACCTAGGGTAAGGGAGTTAAGATTAGTGGATTAAAGCGAAAACGCGCTAATGGGACTAGAGTAGGCACAAGTTGTCGAACCAGTATAAAATCGTAGTCTTGTTTCCTTAAGTTTTTCTGCTTTCACTGTTTTTAGTCAACCTTGTTTCATCTCTCGCGAAAAAGTATCATGTTTTAAGGTAGTGAGTCATTCACCCCCCTAACATTGAGTTATATGCACCGGGACCAACAAGTGGTATAAAGGCAGTACTCAGTTATAGATTTAACAATCTTGAGTTAAAGACCAATGGCGTATAAAGGAGGAAGTGATTCTAGTGGGAGAGCTTAACTTCATCTTCTCCCTGAAGGACTGTATGTCCCAAGCGCCCCCCATGTTCAATGGAGAGCATTGTACTTACTATAAGAATCGAATGAAGAATTCCATTCAATCCTAGAGTATGACAGCCTGGCTGACCATTGTGAATGGTCCTTATGTCCCTACCATTATGACGAATGGAGTCATAGTTGAGAAATATGAAAATGAATGGGGTAGTAATGATCTTGCCAGATTGAAGGAGAATGCAGCTGCTATCAACTATTTTCACTGTGCACTAGATGCAACTAAGTTCAACAAAATCTTAGGGTGTGAAACAACGTAGGAGATCTAAAAGAAGTTGGAGATTTCTTATGAAGGGACAGATAAGGTAAAGGAATCAAAGATCAACATCTTGATGAGAGAATATGAGATTTCTAGATACAATCCAAAGAAGATATCTTTAAAAAAATTGTCTATTATCGATTACGGTATCAAGATACCAATTTGAGGCATCAAATCTTCAAATCACAGCAATCTCAATTTATAACATTTTGGCAGAGTGCCGCCTAGAACCACTGTTCGCTCATTTAGATGAACCGAAGAATAGTACAAATCGGATTGGTTAGCTCACACCCTGATGTTTATGAGCCATGTAACGATTCATTCGCACTAGTAGATGCACTTGTAGCCACTCAAAACAACCTATTTGAGCACAATCCTAAAGTATGTATGGAAATTGGTTGCGGCAGTGGTTATGTGATCATTTCTTTAGCTCTAATCCTCGGCCAGCAAAATCAAAATCTAGGTGCGTATTTGATTGCCACATATCTGAATCCTCACACAGTGAATGTAACTTGTGTGACACTAGAATCACACGGCGTTGATGTAGAGTTGATTGTCACTGATATTGCGTCTGGTCTGGAAAATCGGCTTGAAGGATTGGTTGATGTTATGGCAGTGAATCCGCCTTATGTGCCGACGCCTGATGATGAGGTTGGGCGTGAAGACACCTTCATTAATACATTTTCATTTCATTGTATTAATGTTTTAGTATATTTTTAAAAAAAAATTGTCTCGTTCGGCTTACAATAACAACAAAAAAAAAACTTCATCTTGCTTCACCCGAATGTGGACTCGAACATGTAACTTTTAGGATCACAGCTTCAGATTCAACCATTAGACCAAATGTCTGCCACAAATAGTTAATATGCTAGCTACTAGTCCGCCCATTGATGTTTTAGTAATTTATATCATTATAATTGGCCAAAAATAGTTATTAGCTACTAGCTATTTATTTTATACTCTACTATTTATGTTTTAATTTCATGAAGTTAAATTGTAAATGTTACATTTTTTTTGTTATTGGACTGATTTTATCTATCGACCGGATTCAGGGTCGGCTTTACAAATTATGAGGCCCTAGGCGAAAATATAGATTTTAACAATTTTATAGTCAATTAAAATAAATATGTTAAATACTAGTAAGAAAAAATAATTTTTCGAATGTGTAGTGATATATCTTGAGAATATAAAAAGTTTGGTATTAAATTCGTAAATACAAAAATATACAGGTGCCCTCATGAAAATGAGGCCCTAAGTGAGTCTAAGCGGCTGCTTTAGTGGCTTCTACTGTGGGGTCGGCCCTGATTGAATTTTATGGTCGGCAATCGCCAACGGACAGCCACACTCCCTAGTCAGGGGTCTGGCACCGCCACGGGATAGAATGAACAACAATAATAGATGTGTTTATTATAAAAAAAACTAATGTTACAAACTGGTGTATTTCATAGCGAAGATTAGTTACACAATCAGTTTGCAGTAAAGCAGAGAACTAATAACAAAGGTCGACAGAATTAGCAAGAGAAAGAGAAGTCGAATAGGCCAGCATTAGGAACGCCATCAACAAAAACAAGGACGAAATAGCCACACAAAACCTCGTAAACACAGGCTTCACCTGATACTGTCCATTAAATGCAACAACATATGCTAATATTATAAACACTCCAAAGGATCGAAAAGTTGTCGAATTTTTACTTGGAAGCAGAAATGTTACAAAAATTGACGCTGTCGTTGAACATACAAGAAGCAGCCCTTGAAGAATAAGTTCACAGTATTTATCAATAACCCCCTCCATTCTTATATCTTCTTTTTTTCATTTCAAACCCGTTGTTTCTCTTATTTATATTCATGCTTGTATTGGCATAAATGTCGTTTTCAGCCCACAATGTATTCATTGATATAGAATTTCAGTTTGGTGGGCTCACTGTTAGCGGTTTCTAAACAGGGTTCGGGTTCCGGTCCGCCAGTTAAGGTTCAAACTTTATTGGCTACTTCTGTAGTTAGTAGTACCTGTGCTTTCTTGCTCTTTTTGTTTGCCCTTTGGCTTAAATCCAAGAGTGCAGTTGGTGCTAAGAGATTGGAGATGGTTGGTTGTGTTTTTATTGTTGTTGGTTTCATTGGAATGACCACTATACTTTTCTTCTAATTTTGTAGATTTTATTGTATTGACAGGGTTTTTAGTATTACTACGTGGATCGATAGTCATTTTTTCATGTGAAATAACTTCGTTCTTTATATAATTCTTGAAGTAGGAGTACGTTTTTTCTATTCCTCCTACACACGCGATGTTAAAGTATATTTATTTGCATGATCAGCTTTTTATTTTGAGTAGTGTTTTATAAACTATGAATTACCAATATTTTATTTTATGGGTGCTTTTCAGCTTATTGATTACGGACACTTTTAACTGATAAGAAGATTAAAATAAAGAGTTGAAATGATTCTTTAAGCTAATTTATAAGCAGATGAAGTGATTTTTAAGTTAACTTATAAGTTAAAAAATAATTAAACGACTAAAAGGCGCATGTATTATTACTTATAAAATTTGGTTTTTATACATAGATTAAATAGTTTTCAATAGATATAGCAATTTTAGTAATATTAATTTATTTATAAAAAAATGGCTTTTAATGCAATACGGATGCCGCTAATTTTAATAATAACGATTATTTTTTTTTATCAAATAATAACGATTATTGTGCTATGGAGTTTTAGTGAGAAATGGGGATGGAAATTTCAATGATTTTAAATTTGGTACATTAATATCTCATATTTCAGTTTTAGAAGTTAAAGCCCTCTCATTTCAAGAAGCTCTTTTGTGGCTAAAGCTTCATAATTATTCATATATAGTGATAAAAGTTGATAATAGTATTCTTCTTAGCTCCCTCATAAATTATGACAATGGCTATTTTATATTTTTCCTCCTATTATGAATCGTAAGAACTTAATTCAGTAGCTTTTAGTCTCGTGTTTCGACATGCAAATGAGTTAGCACATTTCATTGCTAGAACCATTATTCATTTGAATGATATAACAAAATTTATTATCTTGTTATTATCTTCTTTTAAAATAATACAATCCATTTTTAAAAAAAAAAGTTATATATGACTTTATCAAAAAAACCAAAATCATTGCAGAGCATATTGACAAAAAGAAGGACCAAAGACATGCTTATAAAGTAAGGGTAATGATGATAAAGGGTCTTCAAGAACCAATATCATTGTAGACCATGAAAACTATTTATTGTAAAATATAATTTTTTTTTTCTAATTTTAGAATGCCAATTATCTCATGAATGATTACATTATGAAATATTTTTGCACCATATTATTAATTATTTTCAATAAATAAAAGCTACTAATAGTTGACAAAGATCTACTAACTATCAAACCATCATATATCCTATGATATGATATAATGCCGATCAAAATAAGTAATAAAGACAAGAAATCAATACTTTGACAAAAACTCAAACCAAAAAACAAATTCTAATATTCAATTCGAAATTATAACTGATTATATTCAATTCAGTTTAGCTATCTAATTAGACAAAGTTCGAAACAATCAAAGTTCCTAAATATTCTAAGATTCCTATATATTTTAATTAAATAATAACTGTTGGTTGCCTAAATGATCTAGCAAGTACACTAGGTCGTGGTTTGTAGTATGGGGTAAGCACAAGGTCTTATTCCTCATGGAGCAAGGGAGATAATTCAAATTAAGATGTAAACTAGTGAGTTTCCATATTAAACAAGTTAATTTGAGTGAAGTGCTGAAAAGTAAACTGATTACAGAAAGTAAAATGATTGCACTGAATGATTGCTCCTAGCAATATTATAATGGGGCAAGTATAGCCAACAAGCATTCAAGCATGGTTATCTTAACATATTTTTAGCATTATCTAGGTTTCTTATTCCACATGTACCAAACGTGGCTCTCGCCTCATGTTTAGTTTCTTTAAAGGTTAACTTATAGGTTTCCCTACGCAAGCGTCCCCTTTAAGCATTAAGAATAGACAAGTATTCTAATTGAATAGAAACCCCTAGTACTATCCAACTACCTCTCGGCTCATTAGGATAAGTGTGTCTTATATTTTAGTCCGTGTTATAATTCTCCATCTCGGTTCTTCTTGTTACACTAGGCATAAGTTGATCAGACTTATGAATCATTGAGCACAAATATAAGACAATCAACTATGATCAAAGTTAAGAATAAAAGAATAGGAGCGATCATACCATGTTAGCCTTTCATGCTTGTTGGCCGTGCTTGCATCGGCTTTAGTTGCTCATAATGATATAGATAGAACTCAATGAAATTCTGGAAATGATTATATATATATATATATATATATATATATATATATATATATATATATATATATATATATATATATATATATATATATATATATATATATATATATATATATATATTTCAAAGAGTTTTTACAAAAAAAGTTTCCAAAAGTGGCCAATCAAGAGCATCTCTCGCATAGGAGACTTAGTCCAAATATATAGTGGCAAGTGGATCTTTCTAGAGATGCCACTTGCCCAAAATGATAATAAAGTCAGTAAATTAACTAATCAAAATAGATGTGGCAGTTTTAACTTGCAAGGGATGTACACCACTTGCTTAGACAATAAGCACAAAAAGACAAAATGCATCGCCTATCAACTTGGAGGTCTTCCATGGGTTCAAGCAAGGCATCTTTCTAGAAGCTTTCATCCTTCTAGCTTCTCTTCCTCTTTGCTTTGGTTTGGGCTTCTTTCTCAATGTTCGATCCATCTTGACGCTCGCTCTGCTCAGTCTCGTGCTTGCTCTAGTCAGCTTCGTACTCTCCCTGCTTCGCGTGCTTGCTCTACTCCTCTTCATGCTTTCCCTGCTCGGTTTCTAGCTCATATGATGCAAGTGCAAGTGTTTCTAAATGATTCCTGAAATTATGCAAAAACACTAATAAATCACATGGTTTCCCCACACAAAAGGCAATTTTAGTGCTAAGTTACTAGTGTTTTGTGGTATAAATTACTCTTATCAAATTCCCCCACACTTAGATCGTTGCTTGTCCTCAAGTAAAACACTTTAAAACATAGAAAAGGAGAAGAAAATAGAACATAGAAAGAGAAAAATAAGCATACACAAAAAGAGAAGAAAAGAGAGCAAGAAAACACGAAAATAAGAATGGCAATCAGCAATTGATCCTTAGCTTTAGGAAGCATATTAGTTTATTTAAAATACAAAGTTGAAGATTAGGGATGAATACCCCCCACACTTAGCATGCAACTAAATCTCAAAAACATATCAAGACAACAATTTAGAACTAGTTTGCTCATAACTATTTTAAAGATGAAACCAACTCCCTTACCAAGGATGTCACTCAATTCACTCAAAGTGTTTTTAGGGTAAGATTTTGTGAAATCACTCCTCAGCTATACACAGTAATCATAAGCCCATATGCTTGATTAAGAATCCTATCTCCACCACTTTAAACATTGATCATTACACAATCAAAATGTCTTTTTATGAGTTGTAATGTTGGCTTGGGGTTAGGTAGGTCAAAAGAAAGGCTTTTGTGTGTAAATTGATCTTACTAAGTAGCAATGATGTAATCACAGCTGAAAATATGGTTATTAACTTGCGTAGACAGAAATTGAAGTACAATCTCAAGGAGTAATAGTTATCAGTAGAAGCAATCTTACAACAGTAGGGGTGAACATTTTAACAAGAAGATTTCAATCAACTACTCATAGCAAGCTTTTAAGAATTCAAAAGAGTTTTGGCTTGGTTTTTTAGCATTCAAGAGATTGGTATTTTATTGTAGAAGCTGATTAGATGTCTCTTTTTCTTTCTTTTTTCTTTTGTTCTTTATCATATCTCTTTTTGTTTTTATACAAAGACTATAATTCTTTTTTAAAGAAAGCTCAATGAGATTTTCCTTGAGAGAACAAGTCAGTAACCAAATAAAAACTCAGTTTTTGCTATTTAAGAAGTTCTTGGTAAAATCAAGGGTCGAAAGGAGTAAAAATGAAAAAGGTTATTGGCTTAAATTGCTGTGTTTATGAAAGAAATGGGTTAAGGCTTAAAGGGGCTAACTAGGGGATGCTTATGTACGGGTGGATTTTTTGGTTAAAGAAGTGTAATCCTAGTGCCTTAATCATTTCATGTAGTGATCAATGATGTGGTCTCAATAAGTATATCCTAATCAAGTTCTAGCCTTAAGTTACTGTGCAAGCCCTCTCTCAAAGAATCGTTAATTTGTTTTAAGACTGAGTTCAGAATTAATTCTAGTAAGAATTGTCCGGACATTTAAACAATTTCAAGTATCAAGGAAAATTTTAAAATTTGAAGTTCAGATACTTGGATGTGATTTAAGTGAATATTGAAAAACAATTTTCAGGCTCAATTCTCATTAAAAATTAGGTTCGATTTTAGTTGGTTAATCTAGCCTTAGTTATAACAAAAATAGTTCTAAATAGTGGTCTATCATGCTTTATTAATTTTTGTTAACATGCTAATGTAGTGTTATCATAACTAATCAGACACTAAGTATTTTAGGTAGACTAATTTGTTCAAAAAGATTAGTCTCTTTTGCCAATTGCCAACATACAGAACATACTTGAAAAACTTAACTTATTTACAAAATTTAAAAGAGAAGTGAGGCAATATAAAACAGAGAGGTTAAAGAAAGAACACAAAGGAGCAAACCAACTTTCACTTGAATTCCAGGTAATCAATCAAAGCAAGGGAAATCATAAGAGATCATCTAACCAGGGCAAACACAGCAACATGGAAAAAGCATGCAAAATTTTAAGTTACCCTCCCCCACACTTATTTTTATCCCCAAAGCAACAATAAAAGCAATAGCAGGGCAAGAATATATGGGATATACCTCTCAAAGGATAAACATAAATTGAAATGAGGAAAGTTTAGGAAGTTTACTCAATGGGTTTGGGAGCAATTGGTTGTTTCACCTCATCTAGAACTTCCTCACTGTCACTGGAGCTTTGTTTGTTTATTGAGGCAGAGATTACAGGGTCATTAAGCCTTGCTTGGAATTCCTCAGTAGGGGTGCTATTGACAAACTTAGAGCATATAGCATCATCTTCAAGCCTTCTTACTCTTTTCTCCATTTGTTCCTTCCAATTATAGAAGGCATTTCTTTCCTCCAATAATCCCTCAATGGCTTCTATACCTCCTTCATAGATGATCCAACACACTTTTCTAAGAAGGCCCTTTGGTCCTATTCAGCTAGTCCCTTTTCTAAATTAAAGACTAAAATTTTAGTTGTCAGCTTCCTCTTCTTGGAAGCACCAATGCTTGTCCCTTCTTCATTCATCTTCCTCTTGTTCTTCTTTGCTTCTAATTCCAGTGCAATATGCTATAGATACCACTGATTTCCCACTTTCTTGCAATTGTCTAACTTATTCATGTTGTTGAATTCCATAGGTTCATGATAGCAGACCAAGGTCAAGCCATAATGGGAAAATGGTGTGACCATGCTCCTTAGAATCTTGGTGACATAAGAACCTACCATGATATACTTATTGGTCTTCTTTGATAAGCCTAGAATGAATCTCGCTAGAAAAGTCCCTACATTTAGCTTCTCCTTCCCTTCCATGCAATAGAGAGCAAACAAATCATCTTCCGAAACATTAGATTGGTTTGATCTTCCAAAAATGGTACTTGCTAGGAATTTATGAATGATTTTGTGCTTGTATTCATGAAGGTGAGTTGTACTATTATCTCTGAAGTTTGATTTTCCAGTGAGCTCCTTCCAAAAGGCATCCTTATCAAAATCCTCCGGAAATGATCTATGAGCATCCTTATATTCCTGGTTTAACAACTCAACCTCTGGAATTCCCAGGTGCTTGTTCATATCATCAATTGACAAACCCCTTTTTCGCCCAAAGAGCCTGAATACATACCTCCCTTGATCATCAGATTTAACCACAGAAGTGTTTTTAGAGAAGGAGACTAAGAACTCTATGGTCAATTCCTTGTACGTAAGATCTTCATTCACTGTAAACTCCTCAAAACCGCCTCCCTTGAGAAGTTCAGAGATTGATTTATCCAGCCCTAGGGTATTAAGAGAGTCCTAGTTAAAGGCCCGAGAAGGGATGATTTCTCTATCCTTGAAGTCTAGGTAGCACTCATTTTCATAGTCGTCTTCCACTTCCCCCATTTTTTGAAGAATCTGGTATGGAATCAGCTTGATAGGTTCATCAGAAATTGATATGGAAATAGGGGTACTGGATCCTGCCCTTTTTGAGGCTTAAGCTTTTTGTTTGCATGTGGAAACCATGGTTGAAGGAGAGGGGTTTTTCAGCGAGAGAGATATGGAAGAATATGAATAGTGTTGGAGAATTAAGAGAGTGAAAATCGGGAAGGGAGAGAAGGTGTGGAGTTGGACTGTTGAAATTTTACTAAAAAACTGTCACTTTTAGAGGGGATTAATTTGGACAAGTTTAATTAAAATTAAATTGATGGACCAATAGAAATCCATGAATGCAAAAGGTAGGGAAGTGATGAGTAGGTTTTATCTTTTCAATGCAAAATCCTTCCCACTTGACACTCCACCTAGGTGCATGTTGAGATAAAAATTGAAAAACAATTTTTTAAAACAGTTAATTGAATGAATTTTGGAGAGAAAAAAATAATTTGGAGGGCTGGAGAGAGAGTGGGGCAAGCATTCTGGGGCAAGCATTCTAAAAATATTACCTTCATTAAACTAATAGCTTACCCTTAGAGATCGAAGGAATTAATTTGAAAGAGGAGGGGGGTGCAAAAAGAATACTCAAAGTATGAGGAACAACAAAAAGGAACTAGATGAGTTACTTGATTGTTGCATCTTCATACTTTGTTGATTGAATCCTGCCAAGAATACAAAAAGAAAAGATTAAAATGGACATAAATAGAAAAAGAACTAATATGTACAGAGGTTCAAAAATTGAGCTTTTGGCTCAATGTTTTGCTACAATTGGTGTTTGGAGCGGACACCAATACTTGTTTGGTTGGTCCAGGATGGTTGCAGCTGCTGAATCTCAGCAACTACTGCTTGGTCATTAGATAGATAAGGCTTTAGTCTTTGACCATTGACCTTAAATGGTTGCCCCTTATGACTGAATAGTACCATAGCTCCATGGGGGAAAACCTTGTGAATTGTGTAAGGGCCAGTCCACCTTAATTTCAATTTCCTAGGAAATAATCTCAACTTAGATTCATAAAGTAGTACTTATTGTCCAGGTTAAAAGTCTCTCCTTAGGATCCTTTTATCATGTCATTTCTTAGTTTTCTATTTATAATTCAGGGCATTCTCATAGCTAAACAGCCTAAATTCTTCTAACTCATTAAGTTGCAGCCTCCTTTGTTCACCCATTGCATTCCTGTCAAAATTAAGTAGTGTGAGTGCCCATAATGCCTTGAATTCTAGCTCAATGGGTAAATGACAAGCCTTTCCATATAATAATTTAATGGGGACATTCCTATGGGTGTCTTATATGCAGTTCTATAAGCCCATAAAGCATTGTCAAGTTTGTGTGCCCAATCCTTCATAGAGCTGTTAACAATTTTCTCAAGGATTGTTTTGGTTTCCCTATTTGAAATTTCAGCTTGCCCATTTATTTGTGGGTGATAGGGAGTGGAGATTCTATGTGTGATCCCGTATTTGCTAAGTAACTTTTTGAATTAACTATTGCAAAAGTGTGTGCCTCGGTCACTTATGATTGCTCTAGGTACTCCAAAACGAGTAAAAAGCTTTTTAAGAAATTTTACAACTACCTTAGCATCATTAGTGGGGCTAGCAATTTCTTCTACCCATTTACTGATATAATTAATAGCTAAGAGTATGTATTTGTTACCATGCAAGCTTGGGAAGGGTCCCATGAAGTCAATGCCCCAAACATTAAAGATTTCACATACTATTATGTTGTTTAGAGGTATGGCATTGTTAGCAAAGATGTTACCTGTCCTTTGGCATTCATTGCACTCAATAACAAACCTTTGGCAATCCTTAAAGATTGTTGGCCAATAAAGGCCACTTTTTAGAACTTTTGCCGCGTTATGCTTGCTCTAAAATGTCTACTAGCTTCCTTGCTATGACACATTATTATGATTTTTTGAGTTTCTTCCTTAGGAACACATCTCCTTATGATTTGATCTGCACAAAGTTTAAAGAGAAATGGTTCTTCCCAAAAATAGTATTTAAATTCAGTAAAGAATTTTTTCTTTTATGGATAAGATAAGCGAACATGTTTAACACCACATGTAAGGTAATTATAAAAATCAGCAAACCAAGGGAAAGATCTCACTGAGAAAAGTTGTTCATTAGGAAATGATTTAGTGATGTCTGGTTGCTCCACATGGTTGCCCTCAAGAATTCTTGACATTCTTTGAACCTTTCTTGTCTTGGATTTCCAGATCAAACTCTTGTAAGAGGAGTAACCATCTGATTAGCCTTAGTTTGGCATCTTTCTTTATTAACAAGTACTTCAATGCTGCATGATCCGTAAAGACCATAACTTTTGACAAAACCAAGTAGGATCTAAATTTATCAAATGCATATACCATAGCAAGCAACTCCTTTTCAATGACAGTGTAATTTTGCTGAGTTTCAGTTAGGGTTTTAATTGCATAATATATAGGATGAAAGTGCTTGCCAATCCTTTGGCCTAAGACTGCTCCAATGCAAGCATCACTGGCATCACAAATCAACTCGAATGGTTTCTCCCAATTTGGGGCAGCCAAAATAGGTGAATTGATAAGCTTGCTTTTAAGCTCATTAAAAGCTTTTAAGCAATTTTCATCAAATTTGAACTCAGTGTCCTTATGGAGAAGTGCAGTCAAAGGTTGTGCCATCTTTGAGAAATCCTTGATGAATCTTCTATATGATCCAGTATGCCCAAGAAAGCTTCTGACTTCCTTGACTGATTTTGGGGGAGTGAACTTTTCAATTATCTCAACTTTGGCTTGATTAACTTCAATGCCCTTTTCTGAAATCTTATGGCCAATAAAGTGGCATTTTTCCTAATTCAAGACCAAGTTGGTCTCCTTGCATCAAAGTAAAATAGCTTCAAGGTTGCTTAAACAAGGCTGAAAGGTTGCCCCATAGACTGAAAAGTCATCCATGAAAATTTCAATAGTTTTCTCCACCATGTCATGGAATATAGACATCATGCACCTTTAAAAAGTGGTTGGTGCATTGCAAAGTCCAAATGGCATTCTCTTGTAGGCAAAAACACCATAGGAGCAAGTAAAGGCTATCTTTTCTTGATCCAATGGATGGATTACAATTTGATTATACCTAGAATATCATCAAGAAAATAATAGAACTTGTAGCCAGCTAATCTTTCCAACATTTGATGAATGAAAGGAAGTGGAAAATGATCCTTTCTGGTTGCATCATTAAGTTTGTGATAGTCAATGCAAACCCTCTACCCAGTTACTGTTCTTATTGGAATGAGCTCATTCTTTTCATTTTGCACCATTATCATCCCTCCTTTCTTGGGAACCACTTGGATTGGACTGGTCTAAACACTATCTGAGATAGGATAAATGGTTCCTGTATCAAGTAGCTTGATCACCTCTTTCCTGACCACCTCCTTCATGTTAGGATTAAGTCTCCTCTGTGGTTGCACCACAGGCTTATGATTGTCCTCCATCAAAATCCTGTGAACAAAAATGGATGCACTTATTCCCTTAATGTCTACAATTGTCCATGCCAATGCCTCTTTGTTCTCCTTCAACATCTCAATTAATTGAGCTTTTTAGCTTTGGGTCAGCTTGGAGGAGATTATCACGGATAGTTTATTTGGGGGCTCAAGAAATGCATATTCTAGGTTAGGTAAGGGTCTCAATTCAAGCTCTGGTGGTTCTTCAAGGGATGTTTTAGGGGACAAACTCGGTGTGTGGTTTAAAGGCTCAATAGGAGTTTTTCTATATTGATATGGAAAATAGGGTGTTTGCTCCACTGACTGGTATGGTTGCTCTTCTGCTGAATGTGGTTGTTCTTGCATAATTTCTTCAGGGGCGATCTCTTCTAGTTGCTCTAGTATGCTTTCCTCTTCTTCTTCTTGACCAATCATCTCAAGCTCCTACAAAATGAAGGGATTTAAATGCAAATCTATGGTGTCCAAGAAATAATAATGATCATCAAGAGAAGAAGGTTGTCTCATTGCTTCATTCATTTTAAATGTCACTTCTTCATCATGCACTTTCAGAATTAATTTGCCATTATGCACATCAATTAAAGCTCTTCCAATAGCAAGGAATGGTCTACCTAGAATGATAGGAACATGAAAATCTTCATCCATATCCATGATAATGAAATCAACGGGCAAAATAAACTTTCCAAGCTTCACTAAAACATCTTCTACAACACCTCTAGGGTACCTAACAGTTCTATCAGCAAGTTGTACAGACTTTGGTTGGTTGTAGTTCTCCTAAGCCTACTTGCTTATATATGTAATATGGCATCAGATTTATGCTTGCTCCTTGGTCACAGAGTGCATTATCAATATTTAAGTTGCCAATAGAGCAAGGAATAGAAAAACTCCCTAGATCTTTTAATTTCTTAGCCAAAGGTTGCCTACCTTGAAGAATGGAGGAGCAATCTCTATTTAGTTTCACCATAGCCACATTTTCCAATTTCTTCTTATTTGCTAGCAAGTCCTTTAAGAATTTCACATACATAGGCATATGTGCAAGTGCTTTTGTAAATAGAATATTAATGTGTAGTTTCTTGAAGACTTCTAAAAATTTATCAAATTGCTTAGCCATTTCGTGTTGTTTTTCTCTTTGAGGGTAGGGAATCCTGGGTTGGTAAGCTGGTACTGGGTGTTTTTCAGGAATGGATTCCTTTGGAGTGGTCATAGGTGGATCTTGTTGTGGTTGCTCTGAATTTGCCTGTGGTTGCTCCTTGTTGGGTTGTGCTTGCTCCTCAACACTGGTACAGTCATTAGTCTCCATTTGTTCCTCTTGGGGTTGAATCATATTCTTCTTCTCACCTGTACGTTTATTAACAACAACCATTGGCTTAGAAACTTCACAATTCTTACCATTCCTCAGGGTGACAGCCTTGCATTCCTCTCTTGGGTTAGGTTCTATATTGTTAGGCATTACTCCTTTATTTTTAGGAGTGACAATGGTGGTAAGCTATTAGAATTGTGTTTCCAAGCTCTTCATGGAGGCTTGTATTTGCTTTATGAATTGCATCATCATCTCCTCCATTTCTAATTTCTTTGGTTGTTGAGATGGTCCTGCTTGCTGCATATTCTATTATGGTTGCTGAGGAAAACTATTTTGTGGTTATTGGGAAGGAACCTGCTTGTTTTGGTTGCTCTAGGAGAAATTTGAATGGTTGCGCCAACCTGGATTGTAAGTATTGGAAAAGGGGTTGTTCCTCTAGTTGTTTCCAACATAATCATATTTTTCTTGAGTGAGAGGAGTATCATAATCAATGTTTCTATGGTTGCCACCATAGAAATCACAAAACTACTTGCGTATTTGAGATTGCTAAGACATTTTGCTTGGCAAGCTGCTTCAAAATCAGATCCATCTTCTCGGGGAGCTTTAAGACAGATTCTGACTCCTTTTGCTTGGTTATTTCTTCCCTGACTGAGTGCCATTTGTAACTGGTGTTAACCAACCTTTCAATGAGTTCATAAAGTTCTTCAGGGGCAAGCTCTTCAGGGTCACCATTTGCTACTGATTCAATCTAGATTTTGTGTTGATCCTGCAATCCATTATAAAAATTTTGCATTTGCATCCAGAGTGGAATTTGATGATTCGACACTTTTCTTAGCAGCTCCATATATCTTTCCCGTTCTTCGGCAAGAGATTCATCTAGTTGTTGTAGGAAATGAGTTACCTCATTTTTTAGTTTGATTGCTTGCCTCGTGTAACGAACCGAAATTTTAAAATTTAAATATAGTGAATTATGATAGAATAAGTTAGCATAAAAGTTATAATTAGTATAAATATTAGATTGAAGGATTAATACGGTAATAAGGGAATATGAATTATTAGTTAATTAGCCTTTTTCTTTTATGATAGTAAATAGGACATAAAATGAGTTAGTTAATTAAAGAAAGGAGGTTATCGTCATCAAATTTTTATGATAAGGGTATATAAGTAATTTGCACAATTATATAGAGATAATTATAACAATAATTATATATGAGTGTAATCTCATTGTAGCAAGTTCCTACACGTACTCCATCTCCTGCTCTTCGTTTCAACCCTTTGTTCCTATTTCAGATTTCACAAACCATAAAACTCACGATTTCTTCCATTCAACTTTGAATTCATGTTAGAAATCGATTCTTAAGTCCTCTATCATCATCAATTTCAGTGAATCAAGGTTAGAAGAAGAGGATTTCATTTTTTAAGGTTCGAATGAATAGTAACCCGAATTTGAGGTGAGTGATTTTTGATGAAATTAAAGCTGAATTAGTGGAATTCATGGTAGATTAAGCATATTTATGGTATTAGGAAGTTTATATATACAATATCTTGATAGAATTATATATGGCTATTGTAGAGGAAGATAGTGCAAGCAAATCAAAGGCAAAAGAGGTAGAAGAGAACTAGAACGAGTTTAGAAAAAGGTTTGTGTCTCTAATTTCGATTTCTCGGTTTTTCTGAAAATTTCCAGATTTGTATCCCTGTTTTGTTTTGATATTTTCTCTTGGTATGTAAATCCGATTTGAATGATTCTTGATTCTATTGATATCTACAGAAACTAAAGAATATATGTTCAGAAGAAACCTTATTGAATTTCATTCGTTTTCAATGCGAAAGTTTCATTTGAAGTTAGCCATGAAATCTGTTTTCGGAAAATCTCAGCTTTGTACATTGTTTAGTATTTTGATCATAACTTTGGTTATACAATTTGGATTTCTGTGATTCTGGTAGATTTGGAAAGATGCGACATGTGGCTAATTATGTTTATAAGAAACTTCTTCGATTGGATGATGTTTTAATAGTAAAAAATGCAGGGGAAATCAGGTCACGAAATGTAGAAAGTTCTGAAAAATATGAATGTTTATTTTATTGTGTTTTAATTGAAGTTTGATGCTTTAAAATTTAGGATTTGAATTTCTTAATTATTGAAGTTATGTTGAACTATGTTTGATGGTTTATACTAGAATTTTTAAGATGTTACTTTGATTTATTGCCCTTATTAAACGAGTAGAATACAAGGTCAGGGTAGATTGGCGCCAATAAAGGGGGGTACAGTACTGTACAAATAATTGAAGCTTTGGCTTCGGGCTTCGGCCGGTATTCTGATAAAAATATATTGATATTGAAGCTTCAGCTTTGGGCTTGACCGATATATTGATATTGAAGCTTCGGCTTCGGGCTTGTCCGCTCTCGTATCCATTACCGTTATTCATGACTTGTTTACTTTGGGCAACATATGGTTAATGTGTTTGGAAAATTGGATATAAATTTGATTGTACTTTGAAAGGTTTATAATATAAGTTTTGTGTTTTGGTTTTATAAAGTTGTTTAACTTATTTTTTTTGGCTTATAAACATACTTTGTTTCTATTTTAAAGTGTTAAAATGTTAAAAATTGTTGTATTTATTTTATGTACACCACTAAGCAAATTGCTTAGCGTGTAGTTGTTTTTCTACACGTAGGTTTGGTGGAGATTTGTAGATCATTTGGATCAAAGTGGTATAAGTGGATCAGCTTAAAGAGCATATAGGGAAAGACTCGAGGCTAATTTGTATTTTAATGTAATATTAAGATTTGTAGAATAATGGCATGTACTAGATAGTGTGAGAAGTGTGAATTATATATTGTTGATATTTGGAGTTATAACTTCTAGCGTGTATTTATGAATGTTAAAGTTTTGGAATTAACATACATAAGTATTGAGAGTGAATTTGTTTAAGTATTAATGTGAAACTTACTGAATTAGTAAATAAGATATCGAAGGTTATCGTTACTGTGGCACTCCTAATAAAGGGGGTGTTACACCTCGAGGGAAAGTATTTTGTGAGAAATGCTTGTGCCATCTGATCCCAAGTTCTTATGGATTCTGGCTGAAGATTTTTTAGCCAATTTTTAGCTTTATCCCTCAAAGAGAAAGGGAAAAGCTTGAGTCTGATGACATCATCTGAGATTGCTCTATTTGTGCGAAAGGTATCATACATAGTGACAAATTCTTGGATGTGAGAATTATGATCTTCTCCTGGCA
Source organism: Euphorbia pulcherrima (assembly GCA_947683365.1). Classification (NCBI taxonomy): domain Eukaryota; kingdom Viridiplantae; phylum Streptophyta; class Magnoliopsida; order Malpighiales; family Euphorbiaceae; genus Euphorbia; species Euphorbia pulcherrima. Next base: position 76,179,944 of record CANTUS010000001.1, on the reverse strand, counting down.
GTCCTCCGAATTGAACAGCTGCCTGGAGCATTTGGATCATGAAGGCTTTGATCTCAAAGAGGTTGTTCCCCTTATTAGGTATCATAATAGAAGATGAGTGTCTCTCTATTGAAGGTCTATTGTGCTCTCTGAGTGTTTACCTTGGTGGGGGCAAGTTGACCTCGCCAACTCCTTCTGAAGTTCCGTTGCCATTTTGGGGATTGGTTGCATCAGCCATTCTTTGTTGCCTGCGCCTTCTTCTAGCTGCTCCACTTAATATTCGGTAAGTCCTTTCAATTTCTGGATCTACTGGGACAAGGGGGCGACCAGCTCTACGCATACAACAATGATTGCACCGAAATAACTAATTCCTTCACAAATGGCAACAAACAAATTAAACGCACCAATTTACAAACAAAATCTAAATATTTCACAAGTTACTCCCCGGTAACGACACCAAAAACTTGTTGGTTGCCTAAATGATCTAGCAAGTGCACTAAGTCGTGGTTTGTAGTACGAGGTAAGCACAAGGTTGTATTCCTCAGGGAGCAAGGGAGATAATTCAAATTAAGATGTAAACTAGTGAGTTTCTATATTAAATAAGTTAATTTGAGTGAAGTGCTGAAAAGTAAACTGATTGCAGAAAGTGAAATGATTGCACTGAATGGTTGCTCCTAGCAATATTATAATGGGGCAAGCATAGCCAACAAGCCTTCAAGCATGATTATCTTAACATATTTTTAGCATTATCTAGGTTTCTTATTCCACATGTACCAAACGTGGCTCTCGCCTCGTGTTTAGTTTCTTTAAAGGTTAACTTATAGGTTTCCCTTCGCAAGTGTCCCCTTTAAGCATTAAGAATAGACAAGCATTCCAATTGAATAGAAACCCCTAGCACTATCTAGCTACCTCTCGGCTCGTTAGGATAAGTGTGTCTTATATTTTAGTCTGTGTTACAATTTTCCATCTCTGTTCTTCTTGTTACACTAGGCATAAGTTGATCAGACTTATGAATCATTAAGCACAAATATAAGACAATCAACTATGATGAAAGTTAAGAATAAAAGAATAGGAGCGATCATACCATGTTTGCCTCTCATGCTTGCTGGTCGTGTTTCTAACGGATTCCTGATATATATATATATATATATATATATATATATATATATATATATATATATATATATTCAAAGAGTTTTTTAAAAAAAGTTGCCAAAAGTGGCCAATCAATAGAATCTTTCGCATAGGAGATTTAGTCTAAATATATAGTGGTAAGTGGATCTTTTTAGAGATGCCACTTGCCCAAAATGATAATAAAGTCAGTAAATTAACTAATCAAAACGGATGTGGTACTTTTATCTTGCAAGCGATGTACACCACTTACTTAGACAATAGGCACAAAAAGACAAAATGCACCGCCTAGCAACTTGGAGGTCTTCCACCGGTTCAAGCAAGGCATCTTTCTAGAAGCTTTCATGCTTCTGGCTTCTCTTCCTCTTTGCTTTGGGTTTGGGCTTCTTTCTCAAGGTCTGATCCATCTTGATGCTCGCTCTGCTCAGTCTCGTGCTTGCTTTGCTCAGCTTCGTGCTCTCCCTGCTCCACGTGCTTGCTCTGCTCCTCTTCATACTTTCCCTACTTGATTTCCAGCTCATGTGATGCAAGTGCATGTGTTTATAACGGATTCCTGAAATTATGCAAAAACACTAATAAATCACATGGTTTCCCCACACAAAAAGACATTTTTAATACCAAGTTATTAGTGTGGTATAAATTACTCTTATCAATGGCATAGATACTTAATTAAATTAGAGTATAAATAAAAACAAGAATTGAATCAATTTAAAACTTTTCGAATAAAATTCTATAGTTGAAAAATATTTCCAATTAAAGTAAAACTGTCATCTGAATTAAATATTTCCAAATCAAATTGTGAATCATAAACCATATAATATCACACCACTTAACAAGTATATGCACTCACTTTCACTTCTTTGATGATATAACACTTGCTGATCTGCATAAATTTAATCATAGCTAAGGTGTTGATATTTTCAACTTTTGAAAGTTGAATTGAACTGAAATTACTTGAACTGAACTGAATTAAAGTGAGATGAACTGAACTGAATTTATTTCAGTATAAATTTATAATTACACATAACTTAACTGAATTAAACTACATAAAATTATAATCCAAGAGAATATGGTCAAGATATAATATGAGATTGCTACTAAATATTAGCATAATTCAATTATTGAAAGATGTATTAATTTATTTGTGACGAATGTGTCTGCCTAGATGTTTTATTTTTCCAATATTGTTCTTAAATGTACCGGACATTAAATTTATAAAACTACTTGTACTTGATACAACTAATTTAATATGGTTTAACAAGTGGTTTCATTGGATTCTTAATTTTTTAAAAATAATTTAAATATGAAAATTATGGAAAATTACACAAATATAATAAAGTTAGTAATAATTTTAATTAAAAGTTTGATCAATAACATAAGAGTTCAAATTTGATAATACTATTAACATTTATATGTTTCACTGCATTCCCCACAACAGTATATATGTTTCACACGTTCTTTTCAATTTTCTTTACTTATTTTACATTTATCTCTCAAACCGTTTATTTTTTTGACATGCCGCTGTAGACTTTTTTGTTCGTCTTATTTTTATCTTCGAAACGCCATATATTGTGATATATTTTTTTCAATTTTTTTTCCAAACTTTTGGTCACCTCGTAAAATGCTGGTATTTTATAGTTTTTGTTTGATTTCTTTTATAAAAACATGTTTATGTTTGGTTCTTCACACCTAGTAAAATGCTGGTATAAGGTGGTTTTTGTTTGATTTCTTTATGCTTATGTTTAGTTTTATTTTTTCATACCTGGTACAATGCTGGTATAAAGTGGTTTTTGTCTGATTTCTTTCATAAAATAAATTTTTATATTTTTGGTTCTTCACACCTGTTATAATGTCGGTATAATGCTAGTATAAATGATGTTTTTATTTGATTTCTTTCATAAAAATAAATGCTTATATTTTTTGTTTTTCACACCTGGTATAATGCCGGTATAATGCTGGTATAAAGTGGTTTTTGTTTGATTTCTTTCATAAAATAGATTCTTATGGTTTTAGTTCTTCACATATGTTATAATGGTGGTATAATGTTGGTATAAATGTGCTTTTTATTACTGCTTTCATAAAAATGGATGCATATGTTTGATTTTGTTTTCACACCTGGTATATTGCTGGTGTAAAGAGATTTCAGTTTGATTTCTTTCATAAAATAGATTTTTATAGTTTTGGTTCTTCACACCTGGTATAATGCTGATAAAATGCTGGTTTTTCACACTTAATATAATGTTGGTATAATGTTTGTATCATCAGTTACATATCTTCGAAAACAGAAACTCGAAAAAAGTATATCATCATGATCTACTTTCGAAGATAAAAACGAGACGAACAAAAAACTCTAAAGCGGCATATTGAAAAAATTAACGATTTGCGAGATAAATAAAAAATAAAGTAAAAAGAAAAAAAAAGGAGGAATCAGAAATCTCGATAGGAGGATGAGGAACGTATAAAATGGGAAAAACAAATTTAAAAACACACATAAATATCAATTGTAAAAGTAGAGGGTAAGTGTATAAATATTTTACCCAACCGCTATAATCCTTACAATTTTCCTAAAAATATATTAATATGAATATATTTACAACTTAAGTATAAAAACATATTCCCTCATTTTATTTGGACACAATTATGTTACATAAATATTTTTTAAATTGTTATTTAACAAAATTTTAATCTGAACCCTCTACATTTTCTTTTTTCATACCACTATTTCACTCATTTTTTTTCCGTTGAAATTTATGTTAATTAATACGAATAATAATAAAAAAATCTAAATTAGAGAACACTTTTCCCCTTTTCTTGGCGTCAACTACAGCTTTGAAGACTCCAAATTCCCACTTGAGGAAAGTAGTCTCTTTGATAACCGATTGAATTTTGAACCAACCTGCAACTCCAACAAACTTTCAAATCCCTTCATTAGGATCTCCTCTCTGTATTTATGCCATTCAAGTTCCTTTTTTTTATCCCTTCACATCCCCTCTTTTTAAACTCTGGATTCACTACTCGCTTTGTCCATATCAAATCTAATCGATGTTTTGACACTATACCTCTACCGCCGGCAATTAGGTAAGCCTGCTTTCTCACTCTTTTCGGGGTTTAATTTTGTTTCCGAGCTCCAATTTGTTTAATTTTCACTTTAGATCATTGTATGATTTTAATTTGTACAACCATCGATTAATCTGTACTCTTAATATGCAGTTCCCAGCTGACGAGAGATTAATTCCCTTTAATGGGTCTGGATTATAAAGAGCTTTCTGTTCTTCAGTTGCGATATTAAGGTTTTTTAGCCTCTACCCTTTAGCTTATTGTATACTTGCTTGATTTATGTAGTTATAATGGCTATAACTGGTAAAAGACACCGCCTTAAAGCTGGGGCTTTTCGCCAGATCCTATCTGTGTTTCTAATCACTGTATTGGGGGTTTTGCTACTGGTTCTTTTAACAAATTCAGTTCCAATTCTCTTGGCTCGGTCATTTAGTGAACCCCACAATAACCTCAGATCAAATGTTAACTTTACACATTATGGTTCACTACTCAATCTTCCCAAACAGACTGAATTGTCAATTCACTTTGAGAAGCTTAACCAGTTGCCACCGAGGAATAGAAACCTATATCCCACATTAGCCAATAACCACATTACCATTGTTCTATATGTTCATAATAGGCCCAAGTATGTACGAGTAGTTGTTGACAGTTTGTCAAGAGTAGCAGGAATAAGCGAGACTTTACTCGTTGTTAGCCACGATGGGTATTTCGAAGAGATGAACAAGATCATTAAAACCATCAAATTTTGCCAAGTGAAACAGATTTTCGCCCCGTTTTCCCCCCATATCTTTCCCGATAGTTTCCCCGGCGTTTCACCTAATGATTGCAAGGATAAGGATGACTCATCAAAAAAGCATTGTTCAGGAAATCCCGATCAGTATGGAAACCACCGATCGCCAAACATAGTGTCATTAAAGCACCATTGGTGGTGGATGATGAACACAGTATGGGACGGATTAGAGGAGACAAAAGATCTCTCTGGTCATATTCTTTTCATCGAAGAGGATCACTTTATTTTCCCTAACGCCTACCGAAATCTACAGATTCTCACTGCATTACAGCCATTGAAATGTCCAGATTGCTATGCGGCGAATCTAGCACCCTCTGATGTAAACTCAAGGGGGGAAAATTTTGCGAGCTTAGTTGCAGAGAGAATGGGGAATGTCGGGTATTCATTTAATCGATCGGTTTGGAGAAAAATCCACACAAAGGCTAGAGAATTCTGTTTTTTCGATGATTACAATTGGGATATAACAATGTGGGCCACAGTTTATCCATCATTTGGTCGACCTGTTTATACAATACGAGGACCGAGAACTAGTGCTGTTCATTTTGGAAAATGCGGTTTGCATCAGGGTCACGGAGAGAAAGGCGCTTGCATTGACAATGGTGTAGTGAACATTGAAGTGGAAGATGTTGACAAGAAGGCTAACATTGATTCAATGTGGGATGTTCATTTTTACGAGCATCAACCTGGTTATAAAGCTGGGTTTAAAGGATGGGGAGGCTGGGGGGATGAGAGAGATCGCCAGCTGTGCTTGAAATTCGCTGAGATGTATCACTCGGTTGTCACTGGTTCGATCGTCTAAGGATTGTGATTTTTTTGTCTTTGTAAGTGGTTCCACTGTTATTTATTACTAGTCAGGCATATTTTTTACTGGATTGATTATCTAAGGAATATACGAGTTTTTTTCTTTTTTGTCGGTTTCACGAAACTAGATTGTCAATTATTATTCTTTCATACCCGTTTCACTGTGTTCAATAATTGTTAGCTCTTTAGAGAAAGGAATCAGCCTTTGGAAGCTCAGCCATTTTATCTATCTAACTTGTACAAAATTTATTGTATTTAGTTTGCGGACAAAACTAGCATTTTTTAGTTTCCTAGATATCAGCATATGTGTTTGATCCAAAGTAGGATTTAGTTGTTGCCTTGTTGGACTGAGATTTTCAAAATGGATTAAATGCTATATAGGTGTGTTACATAGCAGTCAAAAGAGGATTAAGTGGGTATGATATTCTTTAAAATTATGGTTTAAATTTCATTTTCCTGCCTGTCTTTCTCGTATATTATTCTCCTCATTTATATTTACTGCATCAAAATAAGAATGGTCGTTCTTTATATGGCAAGAAACATCATAGGCAACTCTATTCACAGAAGTACAGTGGAATATAAATTATCTAGAAAAAAGCCGGAGTTGCAGAGATGATCTTCGAATATGGTTGCTAAAAAAAGAAACAGATTTTTTTTCTTCAGCTCCAGATTTCCTTGGTTGTAATTCTTTAAATTCTATAACTACTACTTCATTTTCTGCAACTCCAAGATTCTGGGAAATTGCTTCACTACTCTTTATGATAGTTCCTTCATTGGAATAACCCAAATTCTAGACTATGAAAACTAGAATTCTGCTGCAAATAAGGAAAAATGTGGCTCTTGTTTAAGTTGGGAAAACATAACTGGATGAATCTTAATATGAAACAAAATAGTGAAGTAGAGAACAATAGTAATACCAGAGAGAAGAAAAACAGAGACCCCAGTACCGCCTCCATTACTTCCATTTTTACTCAATGTTTTAAAAAGCGCTAGGCCGGAACTTGAAAACGCTTGGGCGGGGTCTAGGCAAAACATAGGCGAAATTATTTTTTTTTATTTTTAAATATTTATTATATATATATAATAATATAAATTCAACTAAGAAGTAAATTATAATAATATAAAGCATCAAAAAACCATAATTTAGACCATGTTTTAAAAATCATAAGTGATATGGAGCATATTGTTTCTCGCTTTGAAACTAAAAAGGATAATTTTATTGTGAGAACACTTTAATGTACTTTAGTTTTATCAACTAAACTACTTTTTGCTGGTAATCTATGATTATTATAAATAAGTGTACCATAAAAAATTTAAATTAGGCGCTGTCTAAGCGAAAAAAATCATACTAGGCGGCAATAAATTGACCGAGTGCCTAATAATACCCTAAGAATAAAAAGTCGGATAACAACCCCAAAATAGTGTCTAGACAGAGATTTTTAAAAGAGCGATAAGAAGAATACAATTCAAAAGGTGGGTTTTGAGGAGGATAACGATTCAAGAATTTGGTAATGAGTACTGATAAACCGGTGCTTCTATTATACATTTGTAGCTCACGTCTCTTTAATTATTTTAATTCCCCCAATCCTTTTTAATGGAGATGGCACATGGAAAATCCTTTTCAACATGAAAAATTCCAGAATTCGGTAAGTTCGAACTTGGCTATCTAACTTTGCAGAAAAGTATCAAACAAAAAACAAATAATTTACAATGAAATATAAGAATACTCTTTCGGTTTTTGATTTTTATATCACATTCCAACGGATGTCTCAGCGGTAGCTTATAATTATTATTTATAATTTGAAATTGGACAGTACTAATTATAAACTATTGGTATTAGTTTATTTAGTTTACTGATTACATATTTAGTATACTTTGTTCTAATATTTTTCATAATGTGAAATAATTTTATTTAACAAAAAAAATTTACATGTTATTTATTTTTTATGAGGAATGTTGAGCCGAAAAAATATTTTTCTCTCTTAACACAGCTGAATTGGGCCTCCAATTTGATTCCGCCCGCAATTGTAACTTAGAGGAATGCCCGTATAGGAGATAGAGATTTAAAGAATAGAAATACATAATTAATAAAAAGCACTTTCAAAATACTTATTTATAAAATATCCGATTATAATATATTAGTGATATCTTTCAAATCTTTATTTTATCACTACCTCAAAACTGCAAACCCCTCGTTCTAAAATTGAAAATAACAAAACACACCATCTCACACGGACATACAACCATCAATGTTGATTTCGATTCCCTTTAAACTAGGAAAAATGACAGGCAAAGGAATGAAGAGTGAAGGCGGTGTTTTGTATAGTCGAGGAGAGGAACAATAACAGGCGCGTGCCAAAGCGTATAAATGGTTGCCTTGTGGTGTTCTTCAAGCAACTAACGTGGATTTTAATGACCATTTTTTGGAATTTTTTTCTTTTTTTCTCTCTCATATTTTCAATTATTATTATTTATTTTTATAAAATTATTATTTATTTTAATATCATCTTTTTCTCCCAACCTTTCCTTCGTGTTTTTTTTTTCAATTCTAACTGGTCTTTTTTATATAAATATTAATGTAAAAGTATTAAGTGTAGTTATGTAATAAATTTTATTTTTTAATGTACGTCCGTGTATACAGAGTCTCAAAAGAGGGTGAATAGTTATACTTAGTAAACTATTTATAAATTCACCACTAAGTTAAACTATTTATAAATACACATTCTCTTCATTTCTATTTACATACCATGTCATCCACTTGCTTCTCCCATTTTTCTTTTGATTTTTTTCTTATTTTTCATTTATCTCTCAAACCGTTTATTTTTTCGACATGCCGCTTTAGAGTTTTTTATTCGTCTTATTTTTATCTTCGAAATGATATCCACCGGACATTTTCCAATTTTTTGAATCAGTAGACATCTAATAGATGTCCAATAGACATGTGATAGAAGTCTGATAGACATCTGGTAGATGTTATCTTTTGATCATTTTTTTATACAATCATTATGTTAGTTTGTGCAAACCTCAAAATCAAACCACCAGCTAAACAATGATAAACTAGTGGCGAAAATAAAACAAAGAACAAGAAAAGAAGAGAATCGAGATACGATTTTCAGATCGAGAAAAGAACGCAAGAACATATCCAACAGAGAGAAAGTGCAGTATACAGATCAAAAGAGAAAAAAAGGCTAATGAAAAAAAAATAGATTCCACACATTTACCAGACTTCATCCCATGTCTCTCAGACTTCTGTAACATTTCTACCAGACATCTACCACATGTCTATCAGTTGAAAAAGTTCGAAAAAGTCACAGTGGATGTAGTTTAAAAGATAAAAAAAGACGAACAAAAAACTCTAAAGCGGTATGTCAAAAAAATGAAGGATTTGAAAGATAAATGCAAAAGAAAGTAAATAAAATATAAAAAAATCATACTCAATGACGCATGTGAAGAAAGGGCCGTATAAATGGAATTATTTTGACATTTTTTCCCAATTAATTCAGAGTTTTTTTTTGCGAGAACCCTAAAATTTTACAGTAAACTCTTCGTTCTCTTTTTGTGGCTTTCACTGAAATTATCTTAAATTTATATTGTAAAATAATAATAAATTTATCATTAATAAACATTAGATAATTCTTTTAATTCTTACAAGAATATAGGCCGAATTACGATAAAAACAAAGGTAACTTAGGAAAATGCCCCTATAGGAGATAGGGATGTAAAGAATAGAAATACCTAATTAATAAAAATCACTTTCGAAAATATTTATTTATAAAATATCTGATTATAATAGATTAGTGATATCTTTCAAATCCCTAATTTGTCGCTATCCTTACAAATTTTAAAACTCAAAATCGCAAACCCCTCCTTCTGAAACTGGAAATAACAAAACCCACCATCTCACACCGTCGCCGGCATCCAACCATCAAAACCGTCGTCGCGAGCTCCGACCACCAACGTTGATTTCGATTCCCTTTAAACTACTGGCCGCGATTTCAAAACTCAAAACCCCTCCTTCTAAAACAGGAAAAATTCTTGACCACTCACATCGTCGAAACCGTCGTCGGCATCCAACCATCGAAACCATACCGTCGCCATAATTTCTGACCACCGACTGTGATTCCAATTCCCTTTTGAACTGTCATCGCGATTTCTATTGGTTATCTTGGCAGTCGTCATCCTTTTTATTATCCAGCTTTAATGGAAACCAGAGTGTCGAAGAGCAATGGAAAAGCGCTGGTAATGGACAAAGGAAAGAGGAAATTAGGAGAGACAAAACCTAAAGCCACTGATAAGGTAAGTAATTAGTATATTGTGAATTCATATATTATAAGCAACCTCTATCGTACATTGGATATTCAAACTGATATCGTATTTTAATTTTGCAGAACAAGGGAAAGGGGAAAGCAACTGATATCGTAGAGGAAGCCCCACTTTGGGTAAGTCAGTTTGTGTTACAAATTGTATACTGATTGTCCTATTATTTTTGTATATCCGTATACGGCCATATAAAAGCATATATCCTATTATTGAGAATTTGCTAATAAAGTAAAGATTAGTAACTGTGTGTGTTGGCCTAGTTTCAAGAAAAACAAGTTGTATATGCTGTATATGCTATTTTTTTTATGTATATTCAATGTTTACTATATATCCATATACACTCTGTTTCTATACGTATATACATATTTACATAATATTGATATTTGTTTAGTGTTGTGATGTAATTATTTGAAATGCATGTAAATGTGTTTATTGGCCTAATTTCAAGAAAAACAAATTATATATTGTGCGCACTGTGTTTGTCATATAGTCAATCAATAATTGTGTTTATGTTTTATTAATAAATCATTGAGGTTTTGAAGGCCTCATGAACCTGTGTACCCATTTAGAGGTTTCTACTTCTGTTTTCTTTATTGGATTTAAAATAGATAAATCATTTATAGAACATAATATATGTATATCCATGTACACACGGAGTGTATATGGATATATAGTAATTGAGGTTTTGATTGCTTTGAAATAAAAAAATGTATATCCATATGTTTATTTAGTGTTTTAAAAATCGGACTAGGCGGAATTTTTTATAACACCGCCGCGATTATAAGTAGTAGGGTAGTCCTTGGCGGTTGACCGATTTAGGCGGTCCTAGGCGGAGCTAGGCGGGTCTGGGCGAGGTTTTGTGTTTTAAAAATCGACCTAGGCGGCACCTAGGCGAGGTTTTTCATAACACTATTTTAAAACATGGTTTAAATTATTTTTTTATATTTTATATTATTATAATTTATTTCTTAACTAAATTTATATTTTTATATATTAAAAAATATTTAAAAAATAAAAAATACTAATCCGCCTAGATCCCGCCTAGGCCCTGTCTAAGCGTTTTGAAGCCCTGACCGTCCGACTAGCGCCTAGAGCTTTTTAAAACATTGGTGTTTTAATGTAAAACAAGACTAACATATTACCAATTGCAGATAATATCACTGGTGCACAACCAACCGCACCTATAAGAATGGAATACACGGATAATGGTGGAATCGGATTATGACGTCATTCATGTCATTGACCAGCTACCTGAAAATACCTGAAAAGACTTCACAACCACAATATTTGGATACTGGGCAGACCTCCCCCGATTTAGAATTCATAAGAAGCTATTGCAAGCACTCATATTTCGTGAAGTCCATCTTCCTAAACACAACCACAATATGTATAATGATACACACTTTATATTGTATATGGAATAAAGCCATATGAAAGCATTTATGTAATTGTGTATAATCTTGTTCTCATTAAATTGGAATAATCTTGTTTCAAACTAATTTTGTTTCCGGAATTTTTCAGGGAAATGGGAAGAAGAAAGCAACGTTTTCTTTAGACGAAACATTAAATGAGGTAAGAAATTGAGTAGTGCAATTTGTATGCTGGTTTTACTTATATTTAGTATATGAAAACCAACTAATATATAACCATTGTAGTGTTATGATTTGTGTTGTATACTGATGATATACAGTTGCATTGCTGATATATAGTCTAGATAAATAATGCTTGTTAGCAATATACAACAGAAACTATATTTTGTTAATAACTCAATCTGTATGTTGTCATCACTATCTACAATTTGTATGCTGGTTTTACTTGCATTTAGTGCATGGAAACCAACTAATATACAACCATTATAGTGTTATGATTTGTGTTGTTTACTGCTGATATACAGTTGTATTGCTGATATACAGTTTGGATAAATAATGCCTATTAGCAATAAACAGCAGAAACTATATTTTGTTAATAACTCAATTTGTATGCTGTTAGCACTGTCTGTAAATTATATACTGGTTTTACTTATATTTAGTACATGAAAACTAACTAATATACAACCATTGTAGTGTTATGATTTGTGATGTATACTACTGATATACAGTTGTATTGTTGATATACAATATGGATAAAAATACCTATTAGCAATAAACAACAGAAACTATATTTTGTTAATAAATCAATTTGTGTGCCGTCATCATTGTCTGCAATTTGTATGGTGATTTTACTTATATTTTGTACATGAAAACCAACTAATATACAACCATTGTAGTGAGTTGATTTGTGTTGTATACTGCTGATATACAGTTATATTACTGATATACAGTCTGGATAAAAAATGCCTATTATCAATAAAGAGCAGAAACTATATGATTGAAAATAGGCCGAATGCTGCGCACTTTTACCTTAGACATACCCAAACTTTAAAGTGGACATCCGAGGTATCTAAACTTGTAAAAAGTGGACCTTCGTGCTACCTCAATACCACTCGCCCAGTCGCAGCCTGGAGAGTGTATTACACTCGCTACCAATGTGCAAAATTTGAAAAAGTCAAACCAATGAGTAAATGACACGCAACATTGACTAAAAAATTTCAAAAAAAATCCTGGAAAAACTTCTTTTAAGTTCCTATAATTTTAATTCAACCAAAAAACACCAAAAATTTGAAAAAGTCAAACTAATGGCATAACGACATATGGGATAAACTAACAAAATTTCAAAAAAAATGACAAAACTTCTTTTAAGTGTCTGTAATTTTAATTCAACCAAAAACACCATCTTCTGCAATTGATTTCAAAAAACCTTGATAAAATTTATTTAAATCCCTATAAATTTTATTATATAAAGAAAATAAATTTGGTGCATAAAATTTTTAGAAAATGTCTATGGAATGGCCTGAAAATGTGAAAATAGGTTTCGGGGCCCGGTTTCGTAAAAAATCGAAAAACCCCAAAAAATTATGAAATGTCCAGAAAATAAAGAAAATAAATTTGGTGCAAGAATTTTTTAGAAAATGTTTCCAGAAGGGCCCGTAAATATGAAAATACGTTTCGGGACCCGATTTCGTAAAAAACAAAAAATTCCCAAAAAATAATGAAATATCCGGAAAATAAAGAAAATAAAATTGGTGCAAGAATCTTTCAGAAAATGTTTCCTGAAGGTCTCGAAAATATGAAAATACGTTTCGGGGCTCGGTTTTGTAAAAAATCGAAAAATCCTAAAAAATTATGAAATATCTGGAAAATAAAGAAAATAAATTTGGTCCAAGAATTTTTCAGAAAATGTTTCCGGAAGGGCCCGAAAATGTGAAAATACGTTTCAGGGCCCGGTTTCTAAAAAATCAAAAAATTCCAAAAAATTATGAAATATCCGAAAAATCAAAGAAAATAAATTTGGTGCAAGAATTTTTTAGAAAATGTTTCCGGAAGGGCTCGAAAATGTGGAAATACGTTTCGAGGCCTGGTTTAAGAAGAAATTAAAAAATCCCAAAAAATTATAAAATATCTGAAAAACAAAGAAAACAAATTTGGTGCAGAAAATTTTCAGAAAATGTTTACGGAAGGGCCCGAAAATGTGAAAATACGTTTCGGGGTCCGGTTTCGTAAAATATCGAAAACTTCAAAAAAATTATGAAATATCCGGAAAAGAAAGAAAATAAATTTAGTGCAAGAATTTTTCAGAAAATGTGAACTTTTCAAACACACCCGAAAGGAGGAAGAGGGTCATTTTGTAATTAGAAAAGTATTTAGGGATTTTTAATGATTTTTTTAATAATTATTGAATGTATAATGATTTTTACTCATTTTTTTAGGTCAACACGTGCCCCCTTGGTCAAAGGGTGACACTTCACCTTCCACGTCAGCAACAGGTAGCACGGAGGTCCACTTTTTACAAGTTTAGGTACCTCGGAGGTCCACTTTAAAGTTTGGGTATGTCTAAGGCAAAAGTGCGCAAGTTGAGGGGTATTAGAGAGCATTCGGCCTTGAAAATAACACAACTGTAAATTGCTGATATATAGTTTCCAAAGAACTGTATATTACTGTAAACTGTATAACTCATCACAAATAAAATTAGATTGAAATTTGCAACATGTTTAATTAAGAATAATATTGATATACATTAGTTGCAGTTTTAGTATCGTCATGTATCAATACTGTTCATGCGTGAACAATATCTTTTAGAGGTAGGTATCTATACTCTACACCGTTAGCAAAAGGGTTCATTTTGCCCAACCTAGGGTTTTAGTATCATCATGAATAAACATGAACCATTTTGCTAACGATGTACAGTTAGACGCCTACCCCTAAAAAATATTGTGCACACATAGACAGTATTGATGCATGACAATACTAAAACCCTAGGGTGGGCAAAATGAACCCTTTATTAACGGTGTACAGTATAGGTGCATAGCCCTAAAAGATACTATGCATGTCTGGCGATACTAAAACCCCAGGTTGAGCAACCATGAACCCTTTTTGCTAAAAGTGTAGAACATAGATGCCTACCCCTAAGGCACTTATTATGTAGATGAAATATACCTCATTCCAAATAAAATTAGAATGGAATTTGCGACATGTTGAATTCTATATATTATTATGTAAACAATGTGTATATTGTTATACACTATTTGCATACTGATATCCCTTTTATTTGGAATATGAAAACCAACTAATGTACATGACTCATAAATCAAACTGTATACTGACAATCATATATTGATATCCATCTAATATAATATTAGTGATATTAGATATTTAAAACTGTCTGTTTATATTAAAAATGTATAATAACTTATTTATGAATTGCAGCTATCATCACTCATTTATAACACCAGAGTTTTATAAACGTGGTGTGAGTTGATGACCTTTTCCGCCCCGACCCCCGTGAGATGCGGGGACCCGGAATAATGAGCGCTGTGAAGCAAGTCGAAGGATTGATCCTCATTTTAATGTGATGAAAAGATAGATTGATAAAATCGGTGTTGATGCTGAATTTTAAGTCTAATTTACATGTTAAGAGATACGAGACTTGAAATCTCGTATTTTAAGATAGAGTCGCCACCCGGTTTACCTCCACCGGAAATTTGGGTATGATATTCCCACCGGGTGGTTGGGCTGTACCTTAAAACAGAGATTCCAAGTTCGGATGGTGTTGCTTACTTTTCATTTATTAAATAAAAAATGCTTACATTTTAATAAGCCCGACTTTAATGCTTATGCGATTTAAATCCGGTTAATGTTTGGAGTTTTCGGTTTATATAGCCATACATCACACAAAAGCAGTAAATAAAGCAAGAAAAGTAATTATTACATGGCTTTACAAATATCTATACATTTTTTCTAATGCAGAAAAGGGAATAAAGTGGATAAATAAATAAAAGGGCGAAACTCGATCTTAACCGAGCTTACCAAATCGGTCCAGCTCCAAGGAACGATAAATCACACATGAATAATCATAAATAATGCATAAACCATAAAAAGGGCAGAAAATAAATCAATTAATGGAGAAAACATATTTTTGGAACTTTTGGGACTAAAAACATAATTTTCGGGCATTTAAATAAGCATCTAAACAACCTAATAGTCAATAAACGGCCGAATGCTCTCTAATACCCCCAACTTGCACACTTTTGCCTTAGACATTCCCAAACTTTGAAGTGGACATCCGAGGTACCTGAACTTGTCAAAAGTAGACCTCCGTGATACCTAAACTTATTAAAAGTAGACCTCCGTGCTACCTTTGATCAAGGGGGCGCGTGTTGACCTAAAAATGGGTAAAAAATTATATAAATTCAATAATTAGCAAAAAAAATCATTAAAAAATCCCTAAATACTTTTTCAATTGCAAAATGACTCACTTTCTCCTTTAGGGTGTGTTTGAAAAGCTCACATTTTCTTAAAAATTCTCGCACCAAATTTATTTTCTTTCTTTTCCGGATATTTCATAATTAATTTTTGGAGTTCTCGATTTTTTACAAAACCGGGCCACGAAACATATTTTCACATTTCCAGGCCCTTCCAAAAAAATTTCTAAAAAATTCTTGCACCAAATTTATTTTCTTTATTTTTCGAATTATATTTAATATTTTTTTAGGATTTTTCGATTACTTACAAAACCGGGCCCCGAAACGTATTTTCACATTTTCATGCCCTTTCGAAAACAATTTTTGAAAAATTCTTGCACCAAATTTATTTTCTTTATTTTCCAGATATTTCATAATTTTTTTGGGTTTTTCAATTTTTTACAAAACCGACCGAAACATATATTCACATTTTTGGGCCCTTTTGGAAACATTTTCTGAAAAATTATTGCGCCATATTTATTTTCTATATTTTCCGGATATTTCATAATTTTTGGGGATTTTTTGATTTTTTACGAAACTAGGCCTCGAAACGTATTTTCACATTTTCGTGCCCTTCTGGAAACATTTTTTAAAAAATTCTTGCACAAATTTATTTTATTTATTTTCTGAATATTTCATAATTTTTTGGGATTATTCAATTTCTATGAAATCGGGCCTCGAAACGTATATTTACATTTTCGGGCCCTTCGGGATATATTTTCTGAAAAATTCTTGCACCAAATTTATTTTCTTCATTTTCAGATTTCCCATAATTTTTTCAAATTTTTTTATTTTTTATTTTCCTATAAAATTCTTTATTTTCTTGATATTTCCAAATTTTTGGTGTTTTTTGGTTGAATTAAAATTACAGGGACTTAAAAAAAGTTTTATCAAGAGTTTTTTTTAAATTTGGCAGCGAGTATAATACACTCTCCAGGCTATGACTGGGCGAGTGAAAATAGGTAGCACGTAGGTCCACTTTTGACAAGTTAAGGTACCTCAGAGGTCCACTTCAAAGTTTGGGTATGTCTAAGGCAAAAGTACGCAAGTTGGAGGGTATTAGAGAGTATCCAGACTCAATAAAATAAACTAACAACCTAAAAATAATTAAAGGAAATTAGAGAAAATGTTTTGGGGATTTTTAATTATTATAAAAAGATTTATTTAGATTCATTTAGTAAAAACACACTTTTAAGCCATTAATATAAATATTAAGCCAAATAAATAATTAATAAAATCTAAAAATAGATTAAAAATTAATTAAAATATAATTACAGATTATATAAAAAATTTGGAAATTTTTTGGGTGAAAATCGGGGTCAAAAACTTAAGAAAATGATAAAAAAAAGGGGCCAAAAACATAAAACATAGACTTTTCGGCATTTTTTCCATTCCAGATGCTAGAGTGGCACCTGAGATGCTATAGTGGCAGCCCTAGACGCTGCCGTTGCAGTGTCTCAGGCTACGCCGTAGCATCTCAAGGCTCACCGGAACATCTGGCCCGGAAAAATGTCAAAAAGTCAAAAATCGGTATTTTTACACCTTAAAATCCAAAGTTACTGAAATTTTAAGCCGATTCCCAAAATTTTCTAGTAGATCTTGACTTAAAATGATAAAATAAATTTGATTTTGCAACTTTCGGATAATAGATAGACCCAAAAATATCGGTGAAGATATTTGTAAAAATACCAAACAAAGGGGAAAATAACAAGTCATAACTAAAGGGAGCCAAATAATAAACTAAAATTAATTAAAGTAGATTGAAACTCAGTTTTGTTACGTATATACCGTGAATCCACATTTTGGGACTCGAACCGGTCATTTGGCAAGCTTTGTGATGAATTTGTGACGAAATCCGACGAAACAGCGACGAAAATAGCGACGAACTTAGTGACAGAATTTAGTGATTTTTGTGAGAAAAAAAATCTCTAGATCTTATTTAAGCTCGTTTTAACCTAAGATTTCTTCTTATTTTTAATGATTAAGCTAAAAGATTAAGCTAAATAACCCTTAAGAACTTAAATTAATCAGATTTCTCAAGTTTTAAATAGCTTTCTCTCTCTAAAACATAAAAATTTTTAAATGAGAATTTAAGTGTTAAATTGGCAAAAAGACCAGAAATTAATGATTTAATGGGTTTATATAGACCTTGCTCACTCTAAATAACTCAATTACTCCCTAGAAATCCAAAGATTCCCAAAAAAATTGAGTTTATTCAAAATTAGAGAGAGAAAGATGAACTGGATACGGATCGGAGACGCTGCACTAGCAGCGTCTCACCTCCCAAGAGCATGGTGAGACACCGCGCAGGGCCGCGGGCACGTTCCCATGTCTCGATGACATGGCCACATTGTGGCCATACCTGGCCGAGACGCGATAGGGCACTGCGAGACGCCCGCAGGGGTGCGTCATGCCACGCCCCTCGGCTACTCGAGACGCCGCCGCAGACAGGGGCACCGGCGAGGGGGAGGAGGAATTTTTTTTATTTTATTATTTAATATATATTTTTTATTTTTTTAATAATTTAATGCACCTATTTTAATTAATTGATTGAGGGAAACGACGAGATTAAAGTCCTAATTTCGTCATGAGAATACTTGCCAAATGCAATTCGACTCCGAAATAATAGAACAACAGGCCAAATATTAGGTCAGAGCAAAATGTCATCATCGTTCAGCGAGTCACCAAAAAGCCCGTGCTCACAGGCTGCCCCTCGTGAAATTATCATTTGATGGGTCAAAGTTGATTTCACGAAAGAGCGAGGGATAGGAGGTTATACCGGATATAAAGGGACCACAAGCCGGTTGTCTATATATGTGAGGACACATCATCAACGAAACTTGACTAAGAGATTGGGATTCGGTATTGCCTTTAACTCGTATGGATTTAAGACTTTTGGGGTTGCCTTAACACATGTTAAGAGATTCAAAGAAAAGGTGTCGAGAACGTCTAACGAGATCATCGAACTGGGAAGACTTGCTTGGATTGAGATGCATGCCGAGAATGTCTAACAAGATCCTTAGACTGAAACACATACAAAAATGTCACTAAAAGATGGAGAGAACGTCTAACGAGATCATGGGGCTGGGAAGAGTTGCTTAGATTGAAATGCATGCCGAGGATGACTAATGGATCCCTGGACTGGAACGCATATAAGAATGTTACTAAAAGATGCCGAAAATGTCTAACGAGACCATCGGACTGGGAGATCTGTAGAGAGCGCCTGGGGAGACCATCGAATTGGGAGATTTGTCGAGACTGCTTAAGGAGACCATCGGACTGGGAGGTTTGCTAAGACTGCTTAGGGAGACCATCGGACTGAGAGGTTTGCCGAGACTACTTAGGGAGACCATCAGAATGGAAGATTTTACCGAGACTACTTAGGGAGACCATTGGACTATAAGATTTTACCGAGACTGCCTAGGGAGACCATAGAACTGGAAGATTTTGTAAATTGAGATAAGATTTTAAAGGAGTTCGGAGAAGTTACGGAGGTGTCCATCGAGCCTAGCTGATATGCCCCTTGAATGCAACTTAGAATATACATTAGGATGCCTTTGATCATTATATCGAGGTGCCCCTGGGATATTTTTGGATCAGTTGTCCATTCGGATTGTCGTGTGGTGAACCTGTCAAGGAAATTTCATGATATTAGAAAGTGACATGAGTTGCATTTTTATTGCTTAATTGATTTTGTTAGAACAAAAATTTTTGCCCCTTCAATTAAGTAATGAAAACGAAAGTATGAGATATAAATTGAGTATGAGATTTTCGGGGGTCCGGAGAAGCTGCCAAGGAGTCCATCGGGTCCAGCTGGCATGCCCCTCGAATCGAGTGCTTGCTTAGAGGTCGAGCGTATAGCTCAAGGATATTTTTCTTTGCTTTGTTTCCTATAGAATTCAGCATAAAATAATAGACATAACATTTATGAATATTATGCATGAATGCATGAATGCATGAGCTGCTTGGATTGATCATCCTCCACATCCGAGCTACATGTCTGCTTACCAAATTGATTTTGCTTAATTTGGCTACTTACTAGGAGATAGAATATATGGGATTGCATCGTAGTATGGATAAGACAAGAATGCCCCTGACAAGGATTAGGGATGTCGTACAGACTAAGTGGGAATGCCCCTGGTGGAGAACCATGGAAGTTGCGGCGTACACGCGAGGCTCATGTGGCGAGATATTGAGGTTGAGTATTGTCGCACACTATCGCTTGCTATCCAAGGAGGCAAGCCAGCTGCATAAACGATTGTTGAATTGAGCGTACCAAAGACAAGTGGGAGCATGAAGTGAAGTTCAAGATTCTAGATGACGAACGGCTGGATGCTATCACAACCAATGAATTCTACCAAGGACGACTTCAGAAGATTCAGACTTTGTGGACTCGAGAGCTCAGTCATGGTCGAGAATGGAGTGGACACATGCAGAGGACAAATTTGAGCCCTTCAAATCCACTAGACCGGAGAATGTATTCAGGAACTATGATGATGATGACTATAATGAAAATATCTCGATGTGATCTATGGTAGTTATTTATCTTTGCTTTTATTTGTCTTAATGTTTGCATAGACCCAAACATTGTGATGGGTCTATCAGACTTTGTTTACCATTTTGTTTTTATGTCCTAATTTTTGCCTGGACGACCCTTTTCGAGTTTTCAATCCAGCGGACTTTCTGGCTTTTGCATAAACCTGGATGTTTTTAGTCTATCAAGATTTTTGCCTTTTATTGTCTTCCTTTCTTTTGATTTAAGGAATTGGGTTCACCGTATAAAACCCTATGTTTGACTCATCTGTTGCATTTCGCCTTTAGGACCCAATATATTCATTCAAGCACAAACATAAAGAATTCAGTAAAATGACATTTCCATTAAATGAATTAAGTTCGAGTACATGATGATGATAACCATTTCTATTGACCCAAACTCAGTCTAGCGAGTTATTTTGGAGCCTAACTTTTGTTTGACCAGTTTGTAGAATACCAATCAGCGGGATACACCCTAATTTTTGCCCGAGCAGTAGAGGACCACTCGCTGGGTGATTTATTTCATTTATTTTTTTATGCCGCTTTTCTAGATTTGATTCTTGTGGGTTAGATATGATAACGCTTCAACCTGCTTTAATTGATAGGGGTTACAAATTCGTTGCCATCCATGATCATGCCCCTTGGATTGAGCATCTTTCTGTATACGTGAAGTCTTTTCCAACCTGGTTGGAACTCCCCCATTGGGTCAGTGTTGGTAGGCTTTACTCATTTTAAAATTAGATCATCAGCCTTTGACGGAAACCTCTGATGCTTGACTCGATTGTTTATGCTCTTGCTATGTGCTGCTGGTACATCTGAAGATCATTCAAGTTGTTCGGACTATGCCTTGGTCCCTGTGGGTCCCTTTGGCCTATATACAGTGCGACTCTCAAGGACTCCATCTTGGTTTTGCCTGGGATCATGGTTTCCATAGAATAAATCAATGAGAAAAGGCGCTTGGTTTGCGAGAATTCTGACACTTGCTTGACATCTTTGAAGGGTGAATGGTAGCTTATCGACCCAATCTTTGTATCTTGCAGTAGGCTTGGGGAGAAATTTCTTGATAAGCCGATTTGTGGCTTCAATCGCCCCATTGGCTTATAGTCAGCGAGGACCTGTGGTGCTTAATCCTATATTTCTTGATCAAATTAGTGGTTGCCCCTTGGGACTAAACCTCAATTTCTGAGACTAAGTGGTGAGGTACACCGTACCGAGCAAAGACATGCTTCTCGATGAACTTGGCCATCCTCTTATCGGTAATGTTGGTGAAAGACTTGGCTTCCCCCTACTTTGAGAAGTAACCTGCCTTTATAATGATGAAGCAGTGCTCATTTATTAATGAGGGTAGAATCTCGTCGATCATATGTTTCCCCCTCGCCGAGAGTGGCCAATGAGGAAAGAAACTGTGAAGGGTTATGGATTTGGAATGTATTGGGGGTGGTAATTTGAGAATGGGTGGGTGAAGAAAAGGTAAACCTTAGTTCTGTTGAAGGTTGTCTGGCAATGTTCCTTCTCCATAATCGGCTAATGCCTCTTTAGTAGTTTGATAATAGGTTGGCACATAGTGGCATGCAATGAACTGATTGATGTTTTGGACCTATCCAAGGAAGACTTGAGCTTCTTCTTCTGCTTTAGGCGTGAAGATACGATGCTCAATTTTCTGGCAAAGAACCCTACGTATGATTGTGTATGCCCAGGCGAAAGAGTTATCACGATCTTTAAGCACTTGTTATCTCTCATTTTCTTTCAAAGGTTAGGTCATCAGAAATGGTTACCATTTTAGGTTATCACATGTACTCAAATTTATTTCAGTTAAAGAAATGTCATGAATACTGAATACATTATGCTTATGATAAAATGAATGCATAGACCCATTGGGCGAAACATCTAGCAGATAAGCAAAATAAAAGTCTTTAATTGAATTTAAAGGCAAAATTTTTCACATCAAAATACTAGAAAAGAAAATTACATCACAGATATTCATCCTCCACATGCAGAGGGTCTTGAGCGGTGGTGCTGGTAGATTAAGCATCCTTGGTAGCTTTCATTGGTGCGTCGTCCATGACAAGATCCAGAGCTTTCACTTGTTCGGCTGATGACTTGTCTCCTTCATTTGCTAGAGACCTCACGACATTCTTCTCAGTTTTGGTATCGGCTGAACTGGAGAAGACCATGGCTAACACAATTTCCTCGGGGAAGCCAAAACTGATCGTACCAACATCACTATCAGAGCTTGGTGATGGTTTCTCCTTAGTATCAATTTTCCTAGCTGGCTGATCCATTTTTCCTTCTCTTACCAAGTGCTCAATGGCCCTACCCAGAGGCTTGTATTGATCGGTCTTATGCCCTACCTGAACATGATAGGGCAAAAATTCCCTTTTTCTTTGGGCATAGGAGAGCGATACTCACGAAGAGAGTTAAGTATGCCTTTCTCTCACAACTTGGTAAAAATGACACTAAGAGGGAGCTTCCACGGAGAGACGAATGCTTTCTGAGCAGGTATTTGAACTGGTGCAGCTTGAACTACAGAGACGTTCTCTTGAGCTATGGTTTGAACTATGGGGGTTTTTTCCTCAGCTAGGATAGGGGTAACCTTGAAAGATCTGAAATTACTGCTCTTGTTAAACCAGGGTTTGCCGCCACTTAGCTTGCTAGCTTTTTCTTTCTCCTCATAAAGCTCGATTTTCTCAGCTTTCTCAAAAACTTTCTAATAAGATTCAAAAGAGTTGGTTTCCATTTCTTTACGAAGAACTGGGAGAGCCCCATCGAGCAGCTTTGGGATCATTTCTTTCAAACAAATATTTTGCTTCAATAGAACTTAGGTGGCCATCCACCTATTAAAGTAGGACTTAAAGGGTTCGCCTTGCTTTTGCTTAACAGCTTTGAGGTGTTGGATAGTCGTTTCCATGGTGGAATTGAATCCATAATGACCAACTAAGGCTTCCGAAAGGAGATTCCAATCTAGGATTGTTGACTTAGGGAGAGTATTATACCACTCTAGGGCTGGCCCCGATAGAGTACACAGAAATAACTTAGCAAGAGCTTTATCCCTAATTTTCTGAACATGCATGATCCGCTCGTACATCACTAAGTGGGATTTGGGAGGTCCTTCACCGGAGTAGGCTTCCATTCGAGGCATCGAAAAGTTCTTGGAGACTCAATCTTTGTCCCTCACTTCTTCTTTTTCTTCATTCTTACTCAGAAGCTGCTTACAGAATGCCGCAATTTCTGGTGTCACCCCCGGAGGTTGCGTGATCTGGTCGATTGGTGTCACACTAGGAGGATATGTGACCTAGTCATTATGCACTAAGGAGGCTCCAAATCGAAATAGCGGAGGAGATGGGATCTTAATCTGAGGGCGAGCAAAGGGATTCTGAGGATAAGCAGTTCCGCACGGAGTAACCATAAAATGAGGAGGAGAAGAAACAGGAGGAGGAGAAACATTGAATGGAACCCCACTGACTAACGAAATATCAGACATGATAGAAAGAACAGATTCTGACATCGAACTCACTAGCCGGTGAACCAAACGGCGATCAAGTCAGAGCCAAAAAGGATTACGGCGACGAGGACGCCTCGACCTAATTAGAGAAACTGGAAGATGATCAACTAGAATCAAACCCTAAATGAAATGGCTGATTACATAATAATCGAGTGATGAATGTCATATATACAGGGGTGGTTTAGAGAGGTAGAGAGCAGAAAGGCTTATGATGCGAAGCTTAACCCCAAAATATGTGAGACGTGCCATGCCTAGCAAACTAGATACGGGTCGTCGGGACTCAAACTATCTCAGGCATTTTGTTAAATTCCCTCTTCAAGTGAGGGGAGCGTAGAGGTAAGTGAAAACTGAAAAGAAAGATTGGCCACATGCGACCTATGCATGAAATTCGTATGCATGAGCACAACACAAGTAGCATACAAAAAGTGAATAAGCCTTTTCCAACCTTATGACTCCTGCGCAACTCCATTCAAAAGATCTGGGGATAACTCTAGCGCCAACGAACAACAAGAAAGTATGCGACCTAAATCTAAATTATTTTGGTGAACCTAAGGGGAAGTTGCTATGGCTAGATTTAGCGCGTTTCATAGTCTTAAACTACTGGTGTCGTGGAATGAGATTGTAGAAGGGTCTCGTTTACCTTGATTCTATATAACTCAACCACTCCTGAAATGAGTGCGATCGCGGGAATTACACGTTGGTTGAAACGAGTGTTCCACCCACAAATATCCCCAATTCCTGGCGAGCATGCGGTATAAAAGTGAACTTCACGAGGTGAAATAATGGCACCTTAAACTTAGTATCTAACTAAAGCGATGGATTCAAAAGGCATAAGAAATAAAGCTTTGATTTAAAAAATGATTTAGGCACATCATCAAAATCCTTTAACCAAATTTTGAAAATGAATGCGATTGTCAAGTTTTAAGTTAAAAGGAAATCCCCAGCCGAGTTGCCACCATGAGCTGACGACCTTTTCCGCTCCAACCCGCCTCAGATGCGGGGACACGGGATAACAAGCGTTGTGAAGCAAGCCAAAGGATTGATCCTCATTTTAGCGTGATGAAAAGATAAATTGATAAAATCGTTGTTGATATTGAATTTTAAGTCCAATTTACATGTTAAGAGATACGAGACTTGAAATTCTGCATTTTAAGATAGAGTCACCACCCGGTTTAGCTCCATCGGGAATTCAGGTACGATATTCCCATCGGCTGATTGGGCTATACCTTAAAATAGAGATTCCAAGTTCGGATGATGTTGCTTACTATTCATTTATTAAATAAAAAATGTTTACATTTTAATAAGCGCAACTTTAGTACTTATGCGATTTAAATCCGGTTAATGTTTGGAGTTTTTGGTTGGTATAGCCATACATCACACAAAAGTAATAAATAAAGCAAGAAAATTAATTATTACAAGGTTTTACAAATACTTATACATTTTTCTAATGCAGAAAATGGAATAAAGCGGATAAATAAATAAAAGGGCAAAACCGGGTGTTAAACAAGCTTACCAAATTGGACCCGGCTCCAAGGAACGATAAATCACACACGAATAATCATAAATAATGCATAAACCATAAAAAGGGCAGAAAATAAATCAATTAATGGAGAAAACATATTTTTGGATTTTTCGGGAATTAAAAACATAATTTTCGGGCATTTAAATAAGCATCTAAACAACCTAATAGTCAATAAAATAAACTAACAACCTAAAAATAATTAAAGGAAATTACAGAAAATATTTTGGGGATTTTTAATTATTATAAAAAGATTTATTTAGATTCATTTAGTAACACTTTTAAGCCATTAAAATGAATATTAAGCTAAATAAATAATTAATAAAATCCAAAAATAGATTAAAAATTACTTAAAATATAATTACAGATTATATAAAAAAAATTTAGAAATTTTTCGGGTCAAAATCGTAAGAAAATGATAAAAAAAAAAGGGCCAAAAACATAAAACAAGGACTTTTTGGCATTTTTGCCACTCCAAATGCTAGTGTGTGGCCTCAGATGCTACAGTGGCAGCCCTAGACGCTGCCGTGGTAGCATCTCAGGCTGCACCGCGGCATCTCAAGGCTCACCGGAGCATCTAGCCCAAAAAAATGTCAAAAAGTCTAAAATCGGTATCTTTACACCCGAAAATTCAGAGTTATTGAAATTTCAAGCCGATTCCCACAAATATCGACGAAGATATTTGTAAAAATACTGAATAAAGGGGAAAATAATAACAAATCAAAACCAAAGGCAACCAAATAATAAACTAAAATGAATTAAAGTAGATTGGAACTTGGCTTTGTTACCTATATGCCGTGAATCCACGTTTTGAAACTCAAACCGGTCGTTTGGCAAGCTTTGTGACGAAATCCGACGAAACAGCGACGAAAATAGCGACGAACTTAGTGACAAAATTTAGTGAATTTTGTGAGAAAAAGTCTCTAAATCCTATTTAAGCTCGTTTTAACCTAAAATTTCTAGTTGTTTTTAATGATTAAGCTAAAAGATTAAGCTAAATAACCCTTAAGAACCCAGATTAATCAGATATCTCAAGTTTTAAATAGCTTTCTCTCTCAAAAACCTAAAAATTTCTAAGTAAGAATTTACGTGTTAAATTAGCAAAAAGTTCAGAAATTAATGATTTAATGGGTTTATATAGACCTTACTCACTCCAAATAACTCAATTAGTCCCTAGAAATCCAAAGATTCTTGAAAAAATCGAGTTAATTCGAAATTAGAGAGAAAAAGTCGAACTAGTGACGGATCCTGGAAGCCCACACAGAGTCTCGGAGTGAGATGCTGCGACGGCAGTATCTCACCGCATAGAGCTGCAAGACGCTGCGGCGGCAGTGTCTCTCGGCACGCTGCCGCATCTCGGCGATGTGGCCACGCCTCGCCGAGACGAGATAGAGCGCGTCTCACCGCGCCCCACGACGTTTCGAGACGCCGACGCTCCGGCGGCGCCGGCGTGGGGAAGGAGGAATTTTTTTTTTTAATATATTTTATTAATATTTTTTAATAATTTAATGCACCTACTTTAATTAACCGATTGAGGGAAACAACATGATTAAAGTCTCAATTTTATCACGAGAATACTTTCCAAATGCAATTCAACTCCGAAATAATTGAACAACGGGCCAAATATTAGGTCAGAGCAAAATGACATCATTGTTCCGCGGGTCACCGAAAAGTCCGCGCTCGCACGTGGAATGCCAGATTAATGATAGAATCAGACAATGACATTATTTGTGTCATTGCCAATCTGTCCAAGAATATTTGTAAAAATTCAGAATCATAATATTCGGATATTGGGTGGACCACCTCGGGTTTAAGATTCACACGAAGCTATTGCAGTTTATTGATATTAGTTTGAAACATAGAACAGTGTAACCTTATTTTTTTGTGGAATGAAAAGTTGCAATTATTATTTAAGTCATGAATCGTTACAGATAAAGGTAAATTGTATACTGATGTATATTGTTTCAACAAAAATGTGTATATTGATTATATACGAGTTAAATAAACTATATACTATGATTGTACAAGGAACAAGTCAAGGTGTAATCTCAGGCGAAATTGATGATATATGAATTGAATAAAGTGTATACTATGATTGTACAAGTCACAAGGCACAAGGTGTTGGGAAACAATGATCCGGAAGAATTAATTCAAGAACAATCAAGATTAAATTTGAAGAAAACAAAAACTATAGAAACAAAGTATTAAGGAACAAAACATGCAATCTCCTTAATGCAAAATGGAAGCATCAGGTCCAAAGCAAGTCATCAGGACATAAATTAAAGACCATAAATACCTAAGCACATAATGGAAGCATCCGGTTAAAGTTTGGAAAGGAAACAAACTTTAAACCGCACAAGATCAGGATCCGGAAGAAGAACTGGTTGAAATAGCATTCGGATACAACAAGATAAAATTCATCCGGAAGATATAGTTATCGAGACAAAGGGAAAAGTTTCAAAAATAACTTTTCCCTCCACCTTTTGGTTTGAAAGTCAAAGATCCCTTTCCCTTAAGCAAGAAAAAAATGATAGCTTGCACTCTTCAGGAAATGACAAAAGGACTGACGCAGGAAAGAGAAAAGGTAACAACCTTTTCTACCTAGACCAATAGGAAAGGCACGTGAAGCACACACTCCGGACTTCTGGCATAAAAGTTGGGGGATCATAAAAATTCAAGAAAATGATCACTAACATCTTTTAGGCCTCAATCCTAAGGATTCAACAGGACATCAAATTAGTTTAACCGATTGATCAACGGATCTGAAAGAGCCACATATTACTTGATCAATGGTGAAGATTTAATTCAAGTCCAACAACTCACAACGACTACATTTATGACAGAAGCCTATAAAAGAAAATCTTCATAAGTTAAGAAGGTGTTGGTTGTTTTGAGAAAGCACACACTAGAGAATTTGCTATTACAATCAGTTACATAATCCTTCCAAGAATCAAACAATCGGTTTGTATGGATTCCCAAGTGAGTTATAAACTTGAGGAGATCCAAAACCAAAATCTTTGAGAAAACAGTGTAAAATCTCATACTTGGGTGAGTAGTGAGATTGGGATCTAGCTTAGAGTTGGTGCTTTAAGTGGAACTCCCTATAGGATCAGCTTAGGTTTGGGTAGTAATCTAAGTGGTACATCCTGCTAAAGATAAGAGGACTCAGCTACAAGTTGGTGCTTCTAGTGGTATATCATACATCCGAAAAGGGTTACCATTCGGAGACAAATTATAAGGCTTAATTCCTGTCAGTTAGAAAGAAATTCACTAGTGGAAAAGCTCAGAGGAAGGAAACTCCAGGGACTGGAGTAGGCGTGGCCAAACCAGGATAAAATTACTGTGTTTGATTTTCTTACTCTTTATATTATTGCATAATATTTCATATTTGCATCATCCAGATCCATTTTATCCGAAACATAATCAAACACGCTATACAAGATTTTTTAAAGTCTTCTTATTTCTGCGAAAAAGGTCATTCACCCCCCTCCCTCTGACCTTATTTCGACCCTCATAGGGACCAACAAGTGATATCAGAGCAAGTGCTTAAAACTAGAGATCTAACAATCTCAAGCTAAAGGTCCAAATTTTGATCCCAGAATCAAAATGAGTTTTCAAAAATCGCAACTCCTTCCTGAGGGTATGTCTATTACCCATCCTCCACTCTTCACTAGTGAACATCACACGTTCTAGAAGAAACGGATGAAGAACTTCATTCAAGCATAAAGCATGATGGCATGGATGGCCATTGAACATATGAACCTATTCACGAAGTAAAGTGTATGACTACCCAAAAGCCCTCAGGTACTTGGGATGATAATGATTATAAATGATTGCATGAAAACGTAAATGCTATTAATATGCTTCATTGTTCTCTTAGTGTAGCTGAATTCAATAGAATATCCGGATACGAGGCTGCACAAGAAATTTAGCAGAAGCTAGAAGTGACCTATGAAGGAATAAATAAGGTCAAAGAAGCCAAAATCGACCTGCTACAGCAAAAGCTAAAATCCTTCAAGATGGAGCCTAAAGAATCCATTACCAGCATGAATACTAGATACATCAATCTAGAAAATGAGATGAAGAGGCTTGGAAAGGAGATCTAAGAAGTAGATATGGTCAAGAAAATGCTCCGGAGTCTCACCAGGAAATGGGACAATAAAAAGTCTGCCATTGAGGAAGCTCATGACTTAAACTTCTATAGTTATGATGAACTCATTGGTAATCTCCTAACTTAAGAGTTATCCTTAGAGAGACACAGCCAACAAGAGAAAAAGCCTGAAAAAAGGAAGAAGGCCATTGCGCTCAAGGCAGATTCTGCCGGATCAGCCTTCTCCGGATCAGATAAGCTACCAAAGGAATCTAATTACAGCAAAGAAGATATGGCTATGCTGGCTAAATATTTTGATAGATTCCTAAAGAAAAAAGATAGGAGGAGATCCAGAATGTATAAATCAAAAAGATCAAAAGAAGGCACTTCAAGAAGGGATAAGCCAGCTCCGGAAGAAAAGGAAGATCCGGAGAAAGATGTTGCCTGCTTTGAATGTGAAGAAAAAGGGCACTTCAGAACCAAATGCCCCAAGCTTAAAAGAGACAAGAAATATAAGAAGAAAGCTATGATGGCCACATGAAGAAACAGTGAAGAAAGTAGTTGTTCATCTTCCACAGAGGAAGAAGAAATAGCTAACTATGCATTCATGGCACTGACAGATCCAGAAGAAGATCAATCCGAAAGAAATCCATCTAAGCAAGATACTGAGAAAATTAAAGATTTAGAATTAGAGACAACCAACACTGAGGTAAACTTTCGCTCTAATTCTGTTTCTAACCTTGATCTTGCTAGAGCTTTAGGGGTGGTGATCCACAATGTGAGGAAGAACACCAAAGCCACAAAATCCCTAGAAAGAAGAGTTATGGAGCTGAAGATGCTGAAGTAATGTCACAAGACATCAATCTGATAAGAACCACAAAGCATACGGATGTGGTTGAGGGGAATTTCCTAAGGAGTCAAGTGCAGATCTTAAGTGCTAACTTGACAGGGCTAGATAGGGAGCTAACCCTGATGAAGGAGGCATCCGTAAGAAAATTAGATCTTTCACAAAGAAGGAGAAATCAAGGGTAAGCAGCACCAAGAAATCTAAATTAAAAGAATCTGGTGCCCCAAATCTAAAGGAAAGGAAAGTTAGCAGGCAACCTCAAGCACAGAGATTCATAACTGCTGAAAAGGGAAAAGCTAAGGTTGTATCAAATAAGTAACCTGCCAAGCAAAGAAAGAATCATAGAGCAGAAATTGCACCTTCAACCAGCTTCCGGATACACACAGGATAGATAAGTATATAAGAAGTTGGATATGTTGGAAACTATAGGAAGGAGGATCTCAAGAAGATCCAGAAGAAGCATGAGCAGAGCAGACCCATCTCAGGGTGCAAGTTTTATGGGAAAAATAATCAAATTAATAAATTATGTAGATTAAAAAAGGGTTATTATGATGTTTATCCTTGGCCTGAAATGGTTGATAACCCGAGAGGACCCATACCTGATTGGGTACCCAAACCCACTTGATCTGTATTACAGGTGTGCCTTAGGTCCACAGTAGATCAACATAAATAGTACATTAATAGTGGATGCTCAAGGAACATGACTGGTGATGAGAAAGCCTTCATCACTTTAATCCGGAAGAAAGGCGAAAAAGTAAGCTTTGTAGACAACCAAAAGGGACAGATCATTGGACATGGAACCATTGGATCTAAAATAAAGATAGAAGATATCTCACTAGTTGATGGACTGAAGTTCAACTGACTAAGTGTAGCACAACTCTATGATAAAGGAAGAAAAGTCACCTTTGATTCCTGAGGCTGCTCAATCTTTGATAGTAAGTCAAGTCAACTCATTCTTTATGCACCTAGAGTAAACAATGTCTATTCTGTTAACATTAAAAATGAGAAATAAGAATATATGCTTAGTGTCTAAAGAAGAAGAATCATGGCTTTAGCACCGGAGGTTGGGACATGTAAGCACAAACCTCCTGTCCAAATTGGCCAAAAAGGAATTGGTTGTGGGTTTACCTAAGGTAGCTTTTGACAAGGATCACATATGCACTGCATGCCAATTAGGTAAACAACATAAAAAGAGCTTCCCTTCTATCTCATACATGCCTTCCAAAAGAGTTCTTGAACTCTTTCATATTGATCTCTTTAGTCCAATCAAGCTAATGAGTTGAGGTAGAAGAGAATACACCATGGTCATAGTGGATGATTATTCTCGCTATACCTGGGTTGCTTTGTTAGCTAGCAAAGATGAAGCCTTTGACCAATTCTTAAAAATATTCATCTAGATAGAAGCAGAATAGGGCATAAGCATTGCACGCATCCGGAGTGATAATGGAGGAGAGTTAAAAAATAAGCACTTTGCTGAATTTTGTGACACGGGCATCGAGAACAGCTTTTTTGCTCCTCATACACCTCAACAAAATGGGGTTGTTGAAAGGAAAAATAGAACCTTAGTTGAGATGGCCCGGACAATGTTGAGTGAGAACAATTTGCCTAAGTATTTTTAGGTGAGGCTGTAAACACAGCATGCTACATCATAAATAGAGCTCTCATTAGAAAGACCATAGAAAAGACCCCATATGAAATTTAGAAGGGAAGGAAACCCAAAATTGGGTATTTCAAAGCCTTCGTGTAGCACCCATTTATTGAGAAATTAAGGAAGTGCCACAGTAACTATAATCACCCAATAAACAACTCTACAAACTTAACTTAAACCTTAATATATATAAATTCAATATAATATCTACAAAATCCAAAGTATATACTCAAAATTTCCCGTAATACATTTCACTTTTCCTATACTATTATGTACATGTCATTATATACTAATCCACAAAAACATATCAAAGCTTCAACCACATCAAAATGTTCTCTTAACTTGCAATTCTTTATGCAACGCCTCTACTTTGGTCTAAGCTATCTACAAAGCTCCAAAAACCTACGTGTAGAAAAATAACTACACGCTAAGCAATTTGCTAAACAATTTGCTTAGTTGTGTACAAAAAATAAATAAAACAATTTTGAACATTTATAACACTTTAAAACAGAAACAAAGTATGTTCATAAGCCAAAAACAAATTAAACAACTTTATGAAACCAAAACACAAAACTTATACTATAAACCTTTCAAAGAACAATCAAATTTATATCCAATTTTCCAAACACATTAACCATATGTTGCCCAGAGTAAACAAGTCATGAATGACGTAAAATGGATACGGGAGCGGACAAGTCCGAAGCCGAAGCTTCAATATCATTATATTTTCATTTATTGGTCAACCCCGAAGCCGAAGCTGTAATATCATATCACAGAATACCGGTCAAAGCCTAAAGCCGAAGCTCCTATATTTTTAACAGAATATATTTCAAAATCATAATACCGGCCGAAGCCCTGAAGCCAAAGCTCTTATTGTTTGTATAGTACTGTACCCCTTTTATTGGCGCCAATCTACCCTGACCCGTATTCTACTCATTTACTAAGGGCAAGACACATATTGAATTCATTTAAAACAATAACTAATAATATGATCAGAACCATACTTCAAGTACAATAAACAAATTCTAGAAAATCAGATTTGTATCACTTTAACTGAATTTTTGAAACTGAAAACAGAGGAATATATATAAACTTTCTTCTAATCATAACTAGATATTTGTTTCATATTTCCAACGCCACAAAAATCATATAAATCCAATATATATAACTCAAGTTATGACAAAAAATACTTAGATATGCGCAGACTGTGAATTCACAGAAAATAGTTTTCTTTGCACAACTTCAATCAAATTTTCGAACTCTGAAACAAAAAAATTTAACAAAACTTTCTTCTAATAAAACTATCATCTATGTCTTTTCAAAGCACAAAAATAAGATTTACTCAATTCCAGTTTATAAATTAAGAGAAAACACCCAAATACTAAAGAGTGTACAATTGGGAAATTTCAGCAAAACAGAACACTTTACCCATCTTCAAACGAAAAATTCACATAGAAAACGAACAAATATTAATAAGGTTGCTTCTAAACATATATATAGATATCCATACAATCAATAATTATTCAAATTGAAGTTATATACCAAGAGAAAACATCAAAACAAAACAGGGACACAAATCTGGAAATTTTTCAAAAAATCGAAAAATTGAAATTAGAGACACAAACCTTTTTCTAAGCTCTTTACTGATTCTCTTCCACCTCGTTCCCTTTTCCTTTACTAGTATTAGCTTCCTCTCAACTTCGGGTTACTATTCATCTGAACCCTAGAAACTAAAATCCTTTTCTTCTAGCCTTAATTCAGTGAAATTGATGATTATAGAGGGTTTAATGATTGATTTCTAACAAGAATTCGAAGTCGAATCGAAGAAATAGGAAGTATTTAGTTAGGGAAATTTTGAATATGGTAGACATGAAGATGGGAATGAAGAAGAAGAATAAGGTAATAAGGAAGAATGGCTGATACGGTATCATGAGGTGTTATTTTTTATATTTTTTTAAAAAGAATATCCACAATGCAAAATTACCATTAAACCTTTAGTTATTTCCTGTAATAACCATAACACCACTTCTCGATTAAACTTTCTTACTTTCTCGTATTTTAATTGCAAAAAATAATAATATTTACTATTAATTATAAGCTTCCATAATAGCTTATAAAGTCCTGCTTTCATGTAAGCTAAATTTAGAATTTTCTCTGTTTCAAACAATGTAATTTCAGGTCAAAGTTTGACCGATAGTCAAACATCAGTTCTTTTGATTATTACCGAATTTTAAATTTTATTCTTATCATTCTATTAGTATTGTAATAGCCCAAAAATCATTTAACCTATATTTTAAATTTTGAAATTTCTGGTCGTTACGCTCTGGATGTAAATGCTACATCCTGAATAATAGAGAGCAATTACGAAAATTTGATCCTAAATCTGATGAAGCAATTTTCCTTGGCTCCTCAATACATAGCAAAGCTTACATAGTCTATAACAAATGAAATCATACAGTAATAGAGTCAATACATGTAAATTTTGACTAATAATGCAGGGAAAAGAAGTTCAAACCTGAAAGATTTAACTCCGAAAACTGAAAATACTGGAGAAAAAGAAGAAGTACAGATTCCGAATTCCTTCCGGATCAAGAAGTACAAGTAAGAAGATGAAGGAACCCCTCTCATCTCAGAAGTTCCACAAGATTATCCTACCAATCATGAGATAAATTTTATAGTTAATCAAGAAGAAGAAGGAGGTGAGGCAGTTGAGGAACAAGTTCCAAATCAGCATGTAGACCTCTGAAGAGAGATCCGGACTCGCAGAAATCATCCAGTTGAAGCCATTTTAGATAATGTCTAAGATCCAGTCACATCCAGAGGGCAACTTAATAGAATGATAAGCCATGCGGCCTTTGTCGCTCTCATTGAGCTAAAGAAATTTCAAGATGCTGAAGGACATGAAAGCTGGATGATGGCAATGCAAGAAGAACTAGATTAATTTACTATGAATGATGTTTGGGTTCTAGTGTCACCACCAAAGGGGAAGTCAATCATTGGCACCAAATGGGTATTCCGGAACAAACTAGATGAATCCAGAATTATGGTGAGAAACAAGGCAAGATTAGTTTCCCAAGGGTGCAATCGGCATGAAGGTATTGACTTTGAAGAAACCTTTGCTCCAGTAGCAAGATTAGAGGTAATCCGGATTTTATGTGCTTTTGCATCATTCATGGGATTCACATTATTCCAAATGGATGTCAAAAGTGCATTTCTCAATGGAGTCATTCAGGAAGAGATCTATGTCAAGCAGCCACCTAGATTTGAAGATTCAAAACATCCGGATCATGTGTACAAGCTGCAGAAATCCCTCTATGGATTGAAGCAATCACCAAGAGCTTGGTATGAGAGACTCACTACATTCTTTATATCCAAGGGATACATCCGAGGCAAGGCAGATACAAATCTTTTCATCAAGAAGAAAAAGGATGATGTTATTCTAGTTTAGTTCTATGTAGATGACATCATCTTTGGAGCAACAAATGAAAAGATATGTGAGGAATTCAACACTCAAATGTAGAAGGAATTTAAAATGTCAATTATGGGAGAACTTAATTTCTTCTTTGGTCTACAAATGAAGCAGAGTTCGGATGGAATTTTCATCAATCAATCCGAGTACACCAAGGAGATTCTAAAGAAATTTGAAATGGACAAAAGCAAGCCAATGTCAAGTCCTATGGGATCAGATACTGTCCTATCAAAGGATTGTGAAGGAGAAGTAGATCAGAAGCTCTATAGAGGAATGATTGGATCACTATTATACTTGACAGCTAGCAGACCTGACATACATTATGCAGTTTGCTACTGTGCAAGATATCAATCCAATCCTAAGGATTTACATCTCAAGGCAGTAGAGAGAATCCTTAGATATCTCCTAGGAACCACTGAAGTTGGGTTATGGTATCCTAGTAATGGGAATTTCACACTCTAAGGCTTCATAGATGCAGATCACTTTCTTGGAGAGACACTCTTGAAAGAAAGAGTACATTCAGAGGCTATCACTTTCTTGGAGATTGCTTGGTATCATGGTATAGAAAGAAGCAAACTTCAGTTGCCTTATCAACTACAGAAGTAGAATATATGGTAGCTGGAAGTTGTGTGGCTCAACTCCTATGGATCAAGCAATAGTTAGAAGATTATGGAGTTCAATCCAAATGTGTTAAAGTAATGTGTGACAATAAAAGTACCATTAATGTGTCAAAGAATCCAGTGTTACATAGCAGGATGAAGCATGTTAACATAAGACATCACTTCATCTGGGATCATGTAATAAAGAAGGATTTTGCACTTATCTACATTCCAACAAATGAACAAAGGGCAGATATCTTTACTAAGCCACTAAGTAAAGATCAATTCAATAGGCTAAGGGAGTCAATTGCAATGACTAATCCAATTTGAAGAACAATCCAGAAGACAATCAGGGTTTAGTTTGGACTTTTATAAGTCAAGAAGTCAAGAAGAAAAGAAGAAGTAAAGTTGATTGTGGATCCGGAGAAAAGACTTCCAGCTCAGCAGATAGAAAAGAAAATGGCAGTAAAAGTGCAAGAAAAGTAATTGTACATGTTTTAAATTTCAAGCGTTTATTAGGCATCACATGCGCGGCAAAAACAACAGATATTTTAGAAAATAAACTGTTCTAATTCTCCGGTTAAACGCCATTTACCTCTTTCTTGAAATTTAACTACCACCTCATCAAGCCAGTTAAATTTAACTGTATTCGGATTACCATTATACCCTCACTCTGGGAATTATATAAAAAGCCCCCAAAATCCACCTCCTTCTTCACGCAAATAATTCTCTACTGCTACTCTGCAAATTTCTCTTCAAAAACCCTAAGCATTTCAAATCCTTTCAAACTCACAAATTGCATCTACTCACCTCACTCCTCCTCCTCCCAGATACATCTTTAATAAATCAGATCTTAAAGATGAAGATTTCATCCCTTTAAAATTAAATAATCCTAACTCTGTAGTGCCAACAGACTATTTGGGAGATATTTTTCTCTTTCACACAGAACCCTACTCACAGCTTTTGAAGGATCAACACCTTATGGACTTCTTAAAGATCAATTGTCCCACCTATCTGGAATTTGTCAAAGAGTTTTATGATAACTTGAGAGTACTACTATGATGCTCTCAGAACCACTGTTCAGGGAAAAATCATTATTATAACGCCACAATTCTTTGTGGACAATCTAAACATGAAGAATGACAGAGTTCGGCTAGGGAATGATGGGGATGAACTCTGGGTCATGTCCTATCTAAAGAAATGGCTTCCTCTTTGCTACTTTGGAGATAAATTCTCCAAATACTGGCAGCAAACACCCAAGATACTCTAGCATGTCTTGGCAAAATTAGTCCTATCTGGAAAGGATCAATTACAACCACTTCCTCCTTTTAACACTGTATCCTGCAGCACTGGGTAGATAGCAGGGTTATAAATATGCCAGTCCTAATCATCCACTTTCTAAGGCAGCATAGAAACTCCCATTGTGCTCTTATTACTAGGATTCTCCTAGTAAATAGAGTTGATTTATCTGGAGCCCAGTCTGTCCAGGGGAAGGAGATTCTTGAGAAGAATTTCAAGAAATTAAGCTTTGGAGAAACGTGGGATGTAGCAAAGGCAATCCAGCTGAGGGAAGAGAGAAAGGAGAAGAGCAAAGGCTAGAAAATCGGAGTTAAAATTGCTCCAGAAGCTAAGAGAGCAAGAACCACCAAGCCCCAGGCTCAAAGGAAGATAAATACCAAGCCAGTTGTTGATGAAGATGATGAGGATGGAATACCCCTTACATAATTGATGCAAACCACTCCTGAAAAGTCTAAGAGAAGGGGAAGTCTCATTAAAGCAGCAGACAAAAAGAAGAAACCAGTTTGTAAACTAGAGGTAAGTGAAAACATTGTAGTAGCTGCTCTATAATTAGAGAAGGATATAAGAAAGGGAGGAAAAGAAGTATTAAAAATTTCCTAGCAGAGGATAATGGGCCAGATAGCGAAGAAATCGGAGATGGGGAGCCTATCGGAAGAAGCAGTTTATCAAGAAGGGACCTTCCTTTGCAAAAGCTCTAAACGCCCAAAAGCTAAAATTGGCTGCCAAAAAGCCAGCTGTTGGGATAACATTACAGAATAACCTCCCAATGCCTCTACACTAGCAGATATGAGCAAGGGCAAGGAACTGGTGGTTTTCACTAAGAAACCAGTCCTTCCTGACAATATGTTTTTGGAGGATCCTTAGTTTGATGAGATGATGTCAGTAGTCTAGGACAATCAAAAGCAAAGTATACTAACAAAAGAAGGACCTGGAGCCTCATTCGGAGCAGCAGCCATAGTTAGCCCACCCGTTCTAATAGCTTCAAATGATTCGGTGCTTCTAAAAGCGGCCAAGTATCCGGATGAGGACTTATTCCAATTCCAAGCACGATCAGGGCCTCTTTCGGATAACTTACTGAATATGGAAGTAAAAGTGGTTGAGCTAGAAAGTCCTAAAAAGGCATTGGAGATGGTAGTAGTTGCAAGTCCTCTACAGGCAATTGGAGGGGAGATTAAGGATTGTTCTAGTCTTCTGGATGTTGGGTTAATAGAGCAGAATGAAGAAGAACATACAAAGCCTCAACAAACCGATCGGGTAATCATCCTTCTAAACATCTCAACTATTGATGAAATTTCGACTGTTGATGCCATTTTAATACAGGATAACTTAGGTGTAAATTCCCAAACTGCATCTAAGGACAACCAGTCCATCCCGGAAAATAATGTTCCGGAGGAAGGAAATGGTTTGGGATCCAATCAGCATGCTTCTGAAGAAG
Source organism: Euphorbia pulcherrima (assembly GCA_947683365.1). NCBI lineage: Eukaryota > Viridiplantae > Streptophyta > Magnoliopsida > Malpighiales > Euphorbiaceae > Euphorbia > Euphorbia pulcherrima. The sequence continues at coordinate 76,141,089 of CANTUS010000001.1, read as the reverse complement.
ACTCAAAAGGCGAGGCCATTCCAGAGGTTAGGTTGGAAGAGTAAGAAAAAGAAAAATCTATTGATAAAGAATCAAGTGATAAGAATTCATCCGGCTCTGAGGAATCAGAAAGTTCTAGATCAAAGGAAACATCCCCCTCTAAAGATACACCCAAATCGTTAATTCCTAAGAATAATCCAGAGAGAGTTGATAAGCTGACAACTGTACTAAAAATGATCCAAGAAGTTACAGTAGAGTGGTATGAAGAAAGCCACATTAAGAGAACCCTCCAAAGCATATGTTCTCAGCTTAAATCCATGGAGAGTATTATCAATGACAAATCCTTAGCTCCGGATTTGAAGTCTAAGTTAGGAGAAATCAATGAATTAATCTAAAGCATTGAAAGAAGAGTACAAGGATTTCCCTCAACTAAAAAAATTACAGAAGCCTTCTTATCAAAAATCACTCCGGTGCTGAATCAAATAAACTCCAATATTGCAGGGGCAAATCGCTCCATAGACCAAGCTCACACCGGAGCTGACAACAACTATGCTACATTGATGGATAAAATCACCTCCTTTGCCACAGATATCACCACTAAGCTTAAAGAATATATGGATAGCAAGTTTAAAAACTTGGAAAAATTCATACCGGGAATAATTGTAGTAGGGGGAAAGGGCATTACATCTGAGCTTACAAAATTAAATAAAGAACATCAAGCTGCCCAAGAGATGTTAACTAATTTTCTTGATGAAGGCCTCCCAAAACTGTTGAAGAAGTAAATGGATAATTTCAGTGATGAGGTTTGGAGTCATGTCTCCGGAATAAAGCGGATTATTAACAACTTAAGAGAAGCTTTTCACAAAGATCTGACAACTCTTAACATAAGTGTTTATAACATCCAGAGAGACATCATTAAAGATATTGATCTATTAAAGTCAGGTATGGCTAATCTATCCATCTCTCCTTCTGAATCTTTATCTACTACCAATTCGGACAGCCTTCTACTCCGAATCTACCAAGACCTTATCCAATTAATTGGGGATACAGGTTTCTTTGGCCACAAATGCAGCCTAACTCTACTAAAAGCTCTCTTTCCATTCTTTGAGGAAGTAGACCAGAAGCATACTCTGAAAATGATTCTAGACATGGTTAAATCATATAAGCATCTCAGAGGGTGAGCCAAACCACTCCATCTACTCCCATCCACAGTTGAGACCATTCTGGAAAAGCGCCTGCTAGGGAATGTAGATTACTCAGTTTACTCAGAGGCATGGAAAAAGAGTTGGGATGGCAGATCTTACATGGTCATAGACCCCCAAGCTGATGAAAACCAAAAGGGAGAGAAAAGAAAAGGCAAAGGAAAAGAGGGTGAATCATCAAGAGGAGGTAGATGAAGAGCTGAACAAGCATAGAAAAGCTATTTTTTCCAACTGTAAAAATATGTAATAGCTAGTTCTACTTTACTTATATATTTCTGTAATTGTAATCTAGAACTTTATGAGGTTAACCATTGTTAACAATAAAAGTATATATAGTGAAAAATTGATACTCAAAATTGCTTCTAAGTACAATCTATAATTGTACTTCAAAAACTTAGAAGGTAGAAAATAAAAATATTGGGGGAGTCAGGATGCTTAGATTATGGGGGAGTAAAACTTGTAAATGACTGAGTATTAAGAATCACACTTAGCTTATGAATCCCCTTTTCCATATGCTCAGTTTTTGTTTCCATCAAATGGGGGAGATTGTAGGGAAATAATGATCCAGAAGAATTAATTCAAGAACAATTCAGATCAAGTTTGAAGAAAACAAAAACTATAGAAACAAAGTGTTAAGGAACAAAACATGTAATCTCCTTAATCCAAAATGGAAGCATCAGGTCCAAAGCAAGTCATTGGGACATAAATTGAAGACCACAAATACTTAAGCACATAATGGAAGCATCCGTTGAAGTTTGGAAAGGAAATAAAATTTAAATCACACAAGATCAACATCCGGAAGAAGAACTGGTTGAAATAGCATTCGGATACAACAAGACAAAATTCATCCGAAAGATACAGTTATCGAGACAAAGGCAAAAGTTTCAAAAATAACTTTTTCCTCCACCTTTTAGTCTGAAAGTCAAAGATCCCTTTCCCTTGAGCAAGATAAAAATGACATCTTGCACACTTTTTAGGAAAGGACAAAAGGAGTGACACAGGAAAGAGAAAAGGTAACAACCTTTTCTACCTAGACCAATAGGAAATGCGCGTGAAGCACACACTCCGGACTTCTAGCATAAAAGTTGATGCATCACAAAAATACAAGAAAATGATCACTAACATCTTTTAGGACTCAATCCTAAGGATTTAATAGGACATTAAATGAGTCTAATGGATTGATCAATAGATCCGAAAGTGCCACATATTACCTGATCAATGGTGAAGATTTAATTCAAGTTCAACAACTACATTTATGACAGAAGCCTATAAAACAAAATCTTCATAAGTTAAGAAGGTGCTGGTTGTTTTGAGAAAGCACACACCAGAGAATTCGCTATTACAATCAGTTACAAAATCCCTCCAAGAATCAAACAATCGGTTTGTAACGACTCCCAAGTGAGTTATAAACTTGAGGAGATCCAAAACCAAAATCTTTGAGAAAAACAAAGTGTAAAATCTCATACTTGGGTGAGTAGTGAGATTGGGATCTAGCTTAGAGTTGGTGCTTTGAGTAGAACTTCCTGTGGTACTCAGCTTAGGTTTGGGTAGTAATACAAGTGGTACATCCTGCTAAAGACAAGAGGACTCAGCTAGGAGTTAGTGCTTCTAGTGGTATATCCTACATTCAGAAAGGGTTACCATCTGGAGATAAATTGTCAGGCTTAATTCCTGCTAGGTGGAAAGGAATTCACTAGTGGAAAAGCTCGGAGGAAGGAAACTCCGGGGACTGGAGTAGGCGGGGCTGAACCAGGATAAAATTATTGTGTTTGATTTTCTAATTCTTTATACTATTGCATAACATTTCATATTTGCATCATCCGGATCCATATATCCAGAACATAATCAAACACGCTACACAAGATTTTTTAAAGTTTGCTTTTTTCCATGAAAAGGGTCATTCACCCCCCTGACCTTATTTAGACCCTCACATGGACCAAAAAAAGGCACATTCAGGAATTATAATTCATAAATGAGCTATGATGATATTACGAATTGAATAAAATGTATAATATGATTGTACAAGGCACAAGGCACGGGTCAAGGCGCAGTATCAGGCCTCATTTCAGGCGTAATTTCAAATACGTGTAAAACTCATTAATATCACATCTCAAATAGAAATGCAATGACATCATGTATAGTTCCCGACATATAACACAAAAGTTGTATACAAGTTACCAAAGATGAAAACATATAGTAAAGGATGAAACAAAAGACAAAAAAATGTATGTGCTTATCATAATTAACACATTTCAAGTAGTTTTTGCTGTGATACTAAAAGCACGAAAACTGTACATTGCTAATATACAAGAAAAATATAATGTATTTCAGACCGTAAAATTGCAATTTAAAATCAGTATAAAATGTAACCATAAGGCAAGCTTAAGCAAATTAATATCTTCGAACTAAGCTTAACCAAATTAGAATCTTCGAACTAAGCACATGGACAAGTTCTCTTATTGTAGCAGATTGGGTTATGTCAGTCACACTAGTGCCACCTTGCTCATAAACAGTGTGAATAAGCTTATTCATCCCATTCCTTGTGGAAGATGTAAAGAAGTCTATGAACTGAGTCTCGTAATCAATTGCATCAGAATTACCAACTAATATGAATGATGTGTTGGTTGGTTGTAAGTATCATCAGAAAATCCATTGCATTGGTCAACTATTATCAGAAAATAAAAGGTCAAATGCTCTCTAATACCCCTCCACTTGTGCACTTTTGCCGTAGACATACCCAAACTTTAAAGTGGACCTCCGAGGTACCTAAACTTGTAAAAAGTGGACCTCCGTGCTACCTTTACTCACGTGGCAGGTGAGGTGTACCGCTTTGACTAAGGGGGCACGTGTTGACCTAAAAAATGAGTAAAAAATTATTATAAATTCAATAATTAATAAAAAAATCATTAAAAAACCCTATATACTTTTCTAATTGCAAAATGACCCTCTTCTTCCTATAGGGTGTGTTTGGAAAGCTCACATTTTCTGAAAAATTCTTTCACTAATTTTTTTTTTCTTCTTTTCCGGATATTTCATAATTTTTTTGGAGTTTTTGATTTTTTATGAAATCGGACACTAACACGTATTTCCACATTTTCGGCCCTTTCCATAAACATTTTCTGAAAATTTTTTGGACCAAATTTATTTTCTTTATTTTCCGGATATTTCATAATTTTTTGGGATTTTTCGATTTCTTACGAAACTGGGCCCTGAAACATATTTTTACATTTTCGGGCCATTTCGGAAATATTTTCTAAAAAATTCTTGCACCAAATTTATTTTCTTTATTTTCCGGATATTTCATAACTTTTTTGGATTTTTTGATTTTTTACGAAATTGGGCCCCGAAATGTATTTTCACATTTTCAAGCCCTTGGCCCTTCCGGAAATATTTTCTGAAAAATTCTTGCACCAAATTTATTTTCTTTATTTTTTGGACATTTCATAATTTTTTTGAGATTTTTCAATTTTTTACAAAACCGGGCCCCGAAACGTATTTTCATATTTTCAGGTCATTCCATAAACATTTTCTAAAAATTTTATGCACCAAATTTATTTTCTTTATATAATAAAAGTTATAGGGACTTAAATAAATTTTATTAGTTTTTTTGAAATCAATTGTAGAAGATGGCGTTTTTGGTTAAATTAAAATTACAGGGACTTAAAAGAAATTTTGTCATTTTTTTTTTAAATTTTGTTAGTTTATGCCACATGTCGTTATGCCATTGGTTTGACTTTTCCAAATTTTTAGTGTTTTTTGGTTAAATTAAAATTACAGGGACTTAAAAGAAAGTTTTATCATGAGTTTTTTTAAAATTTTTTAGTCAATGCCATGTGTCATTCACTTATTGGTTAGACTTTTCCAAATATTACACATTGGTAGCAAGTGTAATACACTCTCCAGGCTGCGACTGGGAGAGTGGGATTGAGGTAGCACGGAGGTCCATTTTTTAAAAGTTTAGGTACCTCGAAGGTCCACTTTAAAATTTGGGTATGTCTAAGGTAAAAGTACGCAAGTTGAAGGGTATCAGAGAGTATTGAGCCAAAATAACAACATAAATGTGGACAGTATACAGTATACGTATTAAAGTATACAAAATGGATAAGAAAGAATTACTAATGATAAAAGTGATTGTATGTAGTACAATACAAAATAGGAAACTAATGATAGAAATATATATTTACACATTATTTATTAAAAGTGATTAATGATAGAAACATATATTTACACATTATTAATGGATGACGCTACTAAAACTTTAGGTTGGGTAAAATGAACCCTTTTGCTAACGGTATACAGTATAGATGCATATCCCTAAAAGATATTGTACACGCATGAACAGTATTGATGCATGACGATACTGAAACTCTAAATTGGAAAAAATGAATCCTTTTGGTAGTGGTGTGTAGTACATTTCGCAACGAATTGAAATAATAGCTGCAATTCATAAATAAGTTAGTATACAGTTTTAATACACAGACAGTTTTAAACATTTAATATCATTAATATTATAAAAATTGTTTATCAATATACGATTGTCAGTATACAGTTTGATTTATGAGTCATGCATATTAGTTGGTTTCCACATTCCAAATAAAAGGGATATCAATATGCAAATAATGTATATCAATATACACACTGCTTACATGACAATATACATAATTAAATATGTCGTGAATTCCAGTATAGTTTACATTAATATACAGTTTATTGGAAACTGTATATTAGCAATATACAGATGAGTTATTTTCAGTGGTATGTTTTCTGTTGTATATTGCTAATATTGATATACATGTATTCGTTGACATTAATAATGCTAATGAACTAGGCAAATATGTCAATCAGAAGCACAACAAAACGGAACGACAAAATAAAATATATATGCAAAGTACAAAAAATGGTATACAGTATACAGTTGCAAAATATACCGTAACACCCCGGGTTTGATCGACTGCCCCCACAAACCAACACAAGTCTTTCTAGTGAGCTTTGTCCTCATTCGCTCACTTCCTGGAAATTACTTCTCAAAAGGTCACCCATCTCGAGATTGCTCCAAGTCAAACACACTCAACTACTTTCCCGAAAAGAAGGTGCACTTTATTGGTATAGGTAGTACCAATCAAATCTCCTAAGCCTCTCTTAAGTGTAATGTCCCATACCATTATAATCTCGAAATCCTTAACCGTTCTCAATTATGCTGTCCTATACCAGCACAATCTCGAAACCCTCTCTTTTGGGTGTGGATTCGGTTCATCCCTGTCCCCATCGACATCCTTCATGGCCACTCTTTGCTCAGGTCTTCTACCCTAGTGGCACCCCTCTTAGGATCGAGTCGTTATAGGCCCACCAGCTTCCGCCTGGTTCATCCCCGAACCACACCGTAGTAGGAGAGGACTGGCTCTGATACCAAACTATAACACCCCGGGTTTGATCGACTACCCCCATAAACCAACACAAGTCTTTCCAGTGAGCTTTGTCCTCACTCGCTCACTTCCTGAAAATTACTTCCCAAAGGATCACCCATTCCGAGATTGCTCCAAGTCAAGCACTCTCAACTATAGAGTTTTCTCGGATAGGCTCCCAAAAAGAAGGTGCACCTTGTTAGTATAGGTAGTACCAATCAAATCTCTTAAGCCTCTATCAATTATAATGTCCCATACCATTGCAATCTCGAAATCCTTAACCGTTCTCAATTCTGTTGTCCCATACCAGCACAATCTCGAAACCGTCTCTTTCGGGGTATGGATTCGGCTCATTCCTGTCCCCATCGACATCCTTCGTAGCCGCTCTTTGCTTAGGTCTTCTACCCCGGCGTCACCCCTCTTAGGACCGGGTCGTTACATATACAGTAAGGATTTGCAACAATATTCAAAATTCCAGAACTACTACATTAAGGATGGAATACCTGACGATTCTTTTTTATAATAGCACGAAACTAACATCGAATACAGAAAATAAAATGCAACAGAATCGGGATAAAAAATCCGAGATCATACATACACTAGCTTTGGAAGAAATCCGAGATCGAGATTGAAAAGAGATTCCCAAATTGAAACTAAGATGAAATCAAACAAATACGATTCTATGTTCAAAACTGAAATAAGAGAAATCAAAACTGAATTTGAATATGAAAATTGATGTTTAGAAGAAACGAAAGATGAAATTAGGATTTGAATTCGAAATTGATAAGAAAGAAATCAGAATTTAAATTCTGTAGATAATCTAATCAAAATTAAGATAAAAAAGAAAGAACTCAAATAAAAATTAAATATTAAAACTGAAATAAAAAAGATTAAAATTTTAAATATTGAAGATAAGCATACGGGTAAATTCCTATTAAAGTGGGATCTCTTAAATAACTAATTAATGAGTAAGTTTATTGAAACAAAGAAGTACATAATAAATAGGTTTGAATTGGGGGAATTGTTTGCCTTGTTCATTTTTGTCGCCGATACACCGGCGTTACTGAGAAACCCAACTACTCAATACCAAAAAGACAGAACAGAAGAAGATGTAAGCTCCGATTAAGACAAGTTCACTGCTTTCACGGGGGCTTTCTCTCTCTGCTCCCCCTTTCCTATTCACTGGTACGTAATTTCGCTCTATCACCTTCTTTCCCCTACTTAATTCCTTATGAATCACTGTTAATTATGCGTCTTCAATCTTTATACTGCCAATTACCAATTATCTCCTTCCCTGCTGTCTTACATTGGAAACCCATTTATTTGCTGGTTTATTTTTCCATTACCACATTAAGCTAGATTCTCTCTTGAGGGTTCATTTGCTTTGCCTATGCGTTGTCTTCGAATTCTATATCCCTTCTTCTTGTTGTTCTTCAAATTGAGCTGGATTTGGATCTTTTTTCTTTAAGCGTGAGTGTGACTATTGTTGTGCTTAGGGTTCTAGCGTTCATCTAATTGCTACTCTAGTTTGATGCGTTTCAATCTAAGGTTATATCATACTGATTGCATTTTGTCTATTCAATATCTTAGTTTGTTATGCCTGGTTCGGCTCTTTGATTGAGATATTAAAATGTTGGTATTGCTGTAATGAAGTCTGAATGTTTTCTTTTTTCTATCCTTTATCATAATCCAATAAATAATTTTGAGATCTGTTGAACTTTTTGGCCTGTAAAATCTGGGTTTCTTGATGTTGTGGCCTTTATTTGCTTCTCTCTGGAGCTGTGCTATCTCAGTTTACTTTCATTCACTTAGAAGCCTGTTTATGTACAAAATTAATTTTTTTACTTAGAAATAGAATTTGAATCTCACAAATCGTTTCTCTTGCAGTGTATTTTGGCAGAACCATAAAGTGAGTAAAGGATTAGAATATATCTTTTGTAACCAATGGCTATGAAGCCATCAAATAACATATGGATTCAGCGGCAGCAATGCCCATGTGGGGATTGGAAATGCTATATTAGGCATGAAGGAGACGATCAAACACCATTGACCAATCATCTCATAAAGCTCAAAACACCATCAACATCATCATCAGCCGAGGTTTTCTTCACACCCTATGTGGGACAAATTTTCAAAAGCGATGAGGATGCTTTTGAGTACTACAGCAACTTTGCTCGGAAAAACGGATTTTCAATCAGGAAAGCACGTTCAACTGAAAGCCAAAATCTAGGGATTTATCGACGAGATTTTGTATGTTATCGATCTGGATTTAATCAACCAAGAAAAAAGGCCAATGTGGAGCATCCCAGGGACCGAAAATCAGTTCGATGTGGGTGTGATTCAAAATTATACCTCACAAAGGAAATCATTGATGGTGTCACTCAGTGGTACGTTTCACAGTTCAGTAATGTTCATAATCACGAATTATTGGAAGATGATCAAGTTCGTTTGCTACCAGCATATCGGAAAATACAGGAGGCAGATCAAGAACGAATTCTTTTGCTTTCAAAAGCTGGATTTCCTGTGAATCGGATAGTCAAACTGTTGGAGTTAGAAAAAGGTGTTCAGCCTGGACAGTTGCCCTTTATCGAAAAGGATGTTAGAAACTTTGTTCGAACTTGCAAGAAAACTGTGCAAGAAAATGATGCTTTGCTTACTGAAAAGAGGGAAAACGATACATTTGAACTCCTCGAAGCCTGCAAGGGTACAATCGAGAGAGACTCGGATTTCGCTTATGATTATACTACTGATGACTATGGAAAAGTTGAGAATATTGCCTGGTCATTTGGGGACTCAGTTCGTGCATACCTCTTATATGGCGATGTAGTTATTTTTGACACAACTTATCGGTCCATTACATATGGATTGCTCCTAGGAATGTGGTTTGGGATGGATAATAACGGGAAAGTAGTTTTATTTGGCTGTGTTTTGTTGCAAGACGAAACTTGTCAATCGTTCTCATGGGCATTACAGAGTTTTATTCGGTTTATGAGAGGGAGACATCCACAGACCGTTATAACCGATATAGATTCAGGTCTTAGGGATGCTATTTCAAGGGAGTTGCCGAACAGTAAACACATTATATCCATATGGCACATTGTTTCGAAATTTTCCAGCTGGTTTTCGTCGGCTCTAGGATCACAATACGAAGAATTCAAAGCTGAGTTTGATTTGTTATGCCACCTAGAAAGTTTAGAAGATTTTGAGCATCAATGGAGTCTTTTGTTTTCGAGGTTTGGACTATCGGGAGATAAACATGTGACGCTACTTTATTCTTATAGAATTTCCTGGGCAGGTTGCTGCATCAGAGGTTACTTTCTGGCTCGTAGCATGACACTTGAGTTTTCACAAGCTCTCGACACGTTCTTGAAAAGAATCGTGAGTGGTCAATCGTGTTTGCAAGTATTCTTTGAGCAGGTATACGTATACCGATATTTTGTCATAGGCCAAATACATCAACAGGTCGAAAGTGTCCTGTAGCTCCCTCAACTTGGCAAAAATGCACCAGTTTGCCCCTTTAATGCCATGTATCAGCTTCTGAGTGGAGAGAGAAAAATGGCATCTTTCAAAGTCAAACCTACAAGAAGCTGACACGTGGCGTTAAGGGGGTAAACTTGTGAACTTTTTTGAAAGTTGAGGGCGCTATGGGGATCTTTTCAAAGCTCAGGGAGCAGGTGTAACGTGCCAACTTGGAGGACCTCCTGATGTACTTGGCCTTTGCTATATGATCAACTGCCTCTTTCCTTTGTATGCTGAACTTTTTTTTGGTCGATCGTTTAGGTTGGTTTTGCTGCAAGCCTTGAAAATCGAGGAAGAGATTTAATCCAGTACATGCCAATCAAGACATGTATGCCCATCGAAGAACACGCTCGAGGCATTCTTACTCCTTATGCTTTTAACATATTACAGCACGAAATTGTTCTTTCAATGCAATATGCAACACAAGAAATGACGGATGGATCTTACCTTGTGCGGCATTACAAGAAAATGGATGGGGAGTGTCTTGTAATTTGGATCCCCGGAGAAGAGCAAATCCATTGCTCGTGCAAGGAATTCGAACATTCCGGAATATTATGTAGGCACTCTCTTCGAGTATTTGCAGTCAAAAATTACTATCAGCTCCCCGAAAAATACTTCCCCCTTCGTTGGCAAAAGGAGCAATCTTTAGTGCCAATGGATGATCAGAGTGCTCAATTTGACAGCGATGAGTGTGCTCAAGCCTTTCATTCTCTTGCTTCAACTATATTAACTGAATCATTGGTAACCAAAGAACGGTTTGCTTATGTTCATAGAGAGCTAACAGGGCTTCTTGATAATGTTAGAAGTATGCCAGTAACAGAAGATTTTTCATTGAATATGGGCAATAGCAGTAAAAATGATACTTAGCTTGAGTAGATCAATGGAGGTTAGTGTATATTTTCCCGTCGAATCATAAAATATAGGGAAATTTGGAAAAATGGGGGTGGTGAAATACAATTTTTTGGTTTTTCTCCACTGACCATTCTAGAATTCGTTAGCGATAATTAATTTTCTGTTTCTCAGCACAAAAGCTGCATCTTTCATTAAGCTTACGAAGATCTGGGAAATCGTTGTGACTAGAGATGCATATTTTTATAGAGTTTTTTCGTTTTGATTGATTCATAAATGATGACTCTGGTTCTAATAATACTTAATTGTAATTATACTCGGTCCTGTTATATACTTCATGTTTTTGCTCTTTTTCTTTTCTGTTCTTGCTCAAACAGTTCATCGATTATCAGTCATTTTCCACATTAGATACTGTTGTAAATCCTGTAAGAGCATGTAGATAATGGATTCAATGTTTTTGTCAGAAGTTCTTGAATTGAAGAAAAGATCTTTTTGAAAGCATCAATGGAGTTGATTATATATGATCTTATATTTGGACTGACCTTTGCAGAATAGTACACTTACTATTGATAAGATGCATGTTGGACTAGCTTTGATTCTGAAATTTCATTTTGAACTGAAATGATCATATTAAAGATTATGGGCTATTTTTTATTGCGGAATTTCTTGATATATGTGATTTGTGTATAATGCGATAATAAGATGGATAGAACAGAAATAAAAAGAAGAGTTGGCAGTCCCATTGATGAGCTGGTTCAGATACCAAATCAAATAGTGGGTAGAAATTGAAATTGACCCTTCTTTTATTTTAATCAATGGTAGGTTTCAGCATCAATTTGACACCTTTTTCTTTGCTTATAATTTTAACGTATTTTATTTTTGTAGTGATTCAAAATAAATAATTGTAGGAAAAAACCTGCTTTCATACATTAACAAGATAAACGGTGTTTGTATTATGCCGACATGGCATATATTTGTTAGTCGAGACTCGAGACGATACTAGTCGTAGTGTATGCGAGGTTGGCGATCCGAGATATGAGTGAATCGAATTTCATAAAGTTTTTGGATATCTTTTGGTTTCTAGCAATGCATGCTTTATGGGAAAATTGCAACATGCCGAGTATAATCTTTATATAATTTTGGGATCTTTACAAATAAAAAGTTCCAAGATTTTGGAATCCCATATCTATTCACTTTGGAAGACAAATATCCTTAACAGAGCTGGAATCTTGATTTTTTATTGGGAAATTGTCAAAAATATACGTGTCTCACTAAATTATTTATAAAATTGACTATTAACTTAAACTATTTACATATCTACTGTTCAACCACAAATAATTTACAAATTAACAAAAACAAGAGAAAATAATTACATGAATACGGTCTGACCAGATAACTACTAAACGATTACTAGACGATTATCAGATATTTACCAGATAAAAATCAGACCGTATTTTGTAATTATTTACCCTTATTTTTGTAAACTAGTAAATTATTTATGGTATCATCGTATGGGATTTTTTTTTAACAACCCCTTTTTTTATTCAAGTGGATTTCAGATGTTAATGTTGATGTTTGTGTTTGTTTTGATTTTTCTTGACAATTTTCAAATTGTAAATTCAAATGGAACAATATAAATTTTAAAAAAGAGAGAGAAATACGGAATAGGAAGGTGCAATGTGAAAGAGGAGATCATCACTGTGTGTTATCTAAAGACTGGCAAGTCAAGTGAATAATTGCTTGGAACCTTCTTCGTTGTTTTCAAACATTTTCTTTGTGGGTTTATTAATGTCCACTGGTTTATCTTTCATTATAAATGTCAATTCAGTATATAATTAAATAATAAACAATTAAATGCAAATCTATTTTATATTTCCTGTAATTATTATCATGCATTTTCTTTCTAACTATATTGCATTTGTTTTTTTGTAACATTAGCTTTACATTTCATCACAATCATTAACTTTGCAAAGCTTTCAGTGTTTTTTTTTAATTTACTATTGGACATTTATCTTACATTATTGTCTTAATGTTGCACCCAAAAAGAGCTTGAAATGGTAAAGTTAAGAGAGAATCAAATATAAAGTGATTACAAGTAAGAATGGATACCATGCTAAAGATTGTATAATACATAGAGAGATACAACATTGTAATAAAGCAAAACACACTAACATAGAGAAATATTGATTTTTAAATAAATCTAAAAAGCTAGACCATTAAAATAATTAAATTCTTAATTCAGTTTCAACTTTCAACTTTTTCTCTTTTAGCACATAATAATTATCCAGAATGATGATTTTGTATACCAAATTAATTAAGGAGTTTGATATTAACAAAAAATACTCAGAGTTTGATAAGTAAAAAGATCAATAAGGATTAGGGGCTGCATGATTACCGTAGGACTTCTCCAATATCACATGGAAACTGAGACATCAATTTGATGGATTTATTATCCTAATTAATAGCATAAGTCCTACAACTACAAACACACATTCAAAATTAGTCCTACTAATACGACCCCAAGAAGATTGGATCCTCGGGTTCATAAAAAAAACCTATATATATATATATATATATATATATATATATATAGCTAGTAGTAAGTAATTTGATTAGTAAATTCAAATGTAATGCCTTGTTTAAACTTTCTAATGAATTCATCACATATTTTATTAAATTCTTTCGTACTTTTTTCCTCTTCCTCTTCATCTTCATCTTCTTTCATCAAAACTAAATTTCTTTCTTCTTCTGCCTCTTTGGTTTCTATACTTCCGTTATCATCTTTTATTTTCCGATCAACATCTTCATGTGTTGTTTCCACCATTATCAAACAATTCCCTTTTTCTTCATCTTCTTCTGCTTGTTGTTTAATTTTGATCTGCGTTTTCGTTTGTGCGATCTTTGTTGGATGATGATGATGATTACGCGTTCGACCCGAATTCTTGACGATCAAAATCAGAATTCCGTTGCAAACAAGAAACATGTAATTCTTCCCCATCTTGCCGCTAAATAACTGAACCCATTTCAGCATCAATGGCAATAACGAAGAACACAGTAACATCATTAACAACACCAATAATGATTTGGCAAATAGAAGCTTCTTTGATTCCATTTTACTAATACAAGAAAGAATCAAAGACTGTTTCAGTTTTAGGATACTGCTCTAAAGGAGATATGGTTGGTATTTATGCTAATTCTGTTCATTGCAGATGCTAATTTATTGCCGAAAATGCCCTTTACTTTGAAAGCAAAGGATCTGTGTAATCACGGGTAGTTTAGGTATTGAGCAACTGCTCTATCCTTGACTGAAATTGACCAGCCTTGTTTTACTCTTTCCTCTTTAGAGGTTACGGTAATTTTTATTTTTAAATATTAAAAATAAAAACAGAAATTTAACAGAAATAACCTAAAAACACAGAATTTCTGTCCACATGCTTCAGATTTTCATGGAAGTTTCTTGGTCTCGATACAAAATTAAAGAAGAGGTTCAATAAATTCACAACTTCACCGATCATATGGTACATATTTCAGTTTGCCCTTTAAATTTAGCTTTCACAATCCATTCCATTTAAAATGAATTATCGCTATAATTTACTTTGTAACTTTTTTCGTTAAATTAGTCTGAGAATAATAATCACTACACCAAATCAATTAATATGTGACAATAATTTACTTATCACAATATTATTATCAAGAAAGGGCAATTATCTGTTACAATCAAATTTAAACCATCACAAAAATAAGTTTTTTGAAATTTTGTTGTAAAATTGTCACAGATGTTTTGTGACAATTATTTTAGATTGTAACTAATATTTTTCTGTTACAACTTATGTTGTAACCTATAATTTATATTTTGTTACAATAAAAAATTATTGTCACAAAAACTATTTGAGTAACAACATAAAAATCTTATTACGAATAATTTATTAGTTTTGTGACAATAAGTTTAACTTGAAACAAAAAATACATTAGTTACAAGTAAATGTTGTAACCAAATTATTCAATATGTGACAATAAATTTTTTTTGTCACAAAAACTAAAGTCGGGCCGAGCTTTTATAAAATAATCAAAACCCAAGCCCGACCCATAGGCTTACTAATTAATATATATAATTAAAAAAATAATTTTTTTAATAAAAAATCATTATAATAAAATAATTGTAAGTAAATTCGTAATATAAATCACAAAAAGAGAATTTGAATTTTCAACGATTATTAGTATTATAAATAATAAATATATATTTATATAATATGTTTATTATTAGTTTAGGATGAGACCAAAACCAAACTCATCTCATACTTTATTCGGCCATCTTTGGATTCCGGCCGATTCTCAATTAGTTTGTCTAAACCCGACCCATAAAAGACGGGCGGGCCTCTTGGGCTGGCAGGTTAGTGCTCGGGTCTAACCCTAACCATAAACCCCAAACCCCAAATCCTAAACCCTAAACTCAAAACCCCAAGCATTAAATCCTAATAATAAGTATTTTTTATAATAAGATATATAATAAATATTTAATATTTAAATAATTTATTAAAATAATATTTTTTTATAAATAATAATAATAAATAACAATAATAAAATTTAAAATTTACAATAGTAATATTTAATAACATTAATAATAATCATAATTATTTGTAGTTATTATTGAAATTAATAATTAATAATATTAATAATAATATTTTTTATAGAATCATTAATGGGTGATATCCTTCCATTGTAATGAAATAACGTTATGATGTTAATTATTATTGTTATAAAAATGTAGTGATATACTTTAATTAAAATTGAAAAGTACTTTACTTAAAAATAGGTTGATTTTTTAATTTCTATTTCTCCTCCCCTTTTGTCTCTCTCCATCGATTTGCATCTGCTCTTCCCCTTCTATTTCTCTAATCCGTCCTTCACTTCTCCGCCTTCGCTGGTGCCTTCGGCGTGGACTCAACCGCCTCTTTCGTTCTCTACTGCCATCGACTTCTCTCTGTGTCTCCATAGGGTTTTTGGAGCCATCCTTGAGAGCCCCTTTTGCCGTCGCGATCCAAGGTTTCTACTTACATCTATTCTCTTTTCTTTCGAGAAATTGGTTCTTTTTTATTCTCCAGCGTCTCTCTTTTTCTCTCTATGATGAGATCAATTTCATCGACAGCGTCTCTCAGGGCCAGATTCGCTTTCTAGGGTATACCTAATTTCTTTTTTTAATGCTTTTATGAATTGTGAAATCTTAATTAGGTTTTGTGTTGAATTTGTGTGCAATCAGGTATACTGACGCAAGATTTAAAGTGAATAGAGTTGATTACGAAGGTAGCTTGCTTTGCGTTGACAATTTTATTTTATCTTGGGCTCCCAAGAATTTCTCTCATATTACTCCTCAAACGTTTGCTCTTTTTTCTTTTTATTACTTGGGGGTTGGATAAACTTCTTCCTCAACTCCACAACTTAATTGGTGTTATACTCTATTTTGTGGTAAATGATTATTCCCTATATTTTTCCTGCAATAATGCCTGCTAAGTCTCTTCCAATTTCTGCTATAATGCCTGCTTCTATTTTGGCCTTGGACATTGATGACCATATGGCCGTCCGTATAACCAACCCCACCTAAGTGGGATTAAGACTTGTTTGTTTTTATTACTATAAGAATAATTATAATAGCATAACAAGACTCTGTAACTCAACAATTTTACCATTTAAGAAACTTGTGAAGTGATTTTGGTGCACCTGTTTGTGTGTGAATTGTGTTGGCCGTCTATAATATGTTCCAATACAAATTATTATACATTTATAAGTACTATACATTTTTTTGCAGCTCAAGACTTGACATCTAGTTTATGCTTTTTACAAGACAGAACATCTACGGGTGATTTATTATGCATGGCTCAAACATTGGACTGTGCGGCTAACTCATTCCAAAGCCACTTTGAAAGGGGAGTATTGTCACACTTCAAAATGTGTCATGTGCTTTATAACTATCCAGGTATGAGTGCAAACCTGTTGTTGGCTAGCAACGTTTTTTGGCTGTTGAAAAGTTAATACAAGTACTATCATACAATTTAAAACAAAAAGGAGTATAAATTAATACAAGGGTACAAATTGGAGCCATGAGATAGTTAGTGCATCTTTAAGACAAGTCTACTCAAAGCATAATATTCTTAAAATTGTCATTTTTCATGCACATTTATGGTTCTCTTATGTCATTCAAAGCTCGCATTAATAAAATATTTGAATATCTCCACTTAATTTTATGACTTTTACAAATTAACAACCTAATTTAATTAGTATTGTCATTTATCCCCTACAATACTTGAGTTCCAAATATGTCTAAATCATCCATCAATTTGGTAGGTAAGTATCAATTTGATCATTTATAGGCCAAATTTGTTTCAAGAAAAAGAATTTCCCAATAAATATTGTCATTGTGGGATGAAAGGTTGCTGCTTTTTCTTTGGTTTCATCTGTTTTTGGTGTCTTTGATTGATTGGTTGTGAGGTGGGATTACAGGTTACTACACCTCTTGATGCTCACTAGATTATAAATGGCTTGAGGCTGGAGTATGTGGTAGCTGTAGAAGGTGTTGTTAGGTCACGGCCTAGTGACTCTGTTGATAGGAAAATGAAAACTGGTTTAGTGGAGGTAATATAGCATTCTCTTTTACAAAATTTTTAATTATTGTAAGGAAGATATATGTGCTTGATGCAGCAAAAACATTTTTTCTGAAGGAAGATTTGTACTTATTTGCTGAATTAGAACTTTAGATTCTTGACTAATGGGTTATATTTGTGGGTCGTGATTAAGTTAAATGTCAATTCATGCGTGATTCATTATTTAACTTAAACTTTAAAATTTATATCGAACAATCTAATTCTCGAGTCTTCACTAACAGATAATATTCTTAGTCCAAATGTTAGTGGAATTATTGCGAGTATTTAGGTGGAAGGTTTGTCATTACAGTGAGTATAGTCAACTTTTTATTTTCGTAATTCTTTTTTTGAACAAATAAGTGAGAATGTTAATCAAATGAATGTGAAATTTGAACTTTCTCAAAACTTTGTTCATAAAAAAGTAAATGAAATACAGTTGCAAGTTGATCTTTAATACTAGGCCAAATACATGTAATTATATACTTTCAACTTGACACTATGCATCGTGGGTTAACCCTAACTTTTGAGTGTCATACTTTCAGCCACTAGCTATCTTCCCTGGCCATACTGCTAAGGATAAGAATTCTCAAACTGCCAACATTATAGATCAAGTGCAAAGAAAGCAGATTTTGCTGCAATAACCTTTAGCCCTTGGAGCTCCTAATTATAATATGCCGGTAAGTTTCTTGACCCATATTTGGTTTTCTCTTTCTTTTAAGGGTGGCTTTATTTTGGAGTTCGAATGTTTGATTGAAGTTATGGAATGAAATCTGTATTCTGTCAGTTTTCAGTTTGGATACAATTCAATATTTTTTATGTAACTTAAGATATAGCTATCGTAATTGTATGATTTTTGTTGTGTTGGAAAGTCAAGACACATGCCTATTTACGATAAGAACTCTTTTTTATTATCAAATTCTTCAGTTTCTGGGTTCATTTATGTAGTTTAACTTGAGTATCAAATCTGAAATTCTGGAAATAATTTTGTTGAGTTCAATGTATTCTTTTTGGAACTTTGTTAACTTTGCGGTTTACACCTATATTTCCATTATTTACATCTGTACTTCCATTTTTCTAGTGATTGCTATTTCTGTTGATTGAGAAGGAGAATTTGAACTTTGTTAACTTTGCGGTTTGATTGGAGTGGTTGTATTGTACGGACAGAAGTTGTTGATTCTTTGATGAATTTATAGGTTAGGTTTATGCGATAATATCATTCTCTGAGCTACCTCTGGATTGTGAACTCTGACCAATTGTTAAGTGAGATTACTATTTGATAATTGTCTATTTGGAGCTTAGAATTCATTGTCATGACATTTAAACTCTAATTCAGGTCATTTTCAGCGAGGCAAGCTTCAGCTACTACATGTTTTCTTTAATATTTTTAAAACCACAAGTCATGTTTTTGTACTTTACCTTATAAATATTTCAACCATTTTCTGTATTCACATGAGGGTGTCTTTTAAAATTTTATAGAAAATACGATATTCGATTATTTATAAATTTGGCTTCTGCAAGTTCACAGTGGTAATCATGGCACAAGATAGCAAAACGAGGAACAAGCCAAATATACTAATAACAGGAACACCTAGAACTGGAAAAACGACAACTTCATCAACTCTAGCTGAGGCAACCCAGCTGCGGCACATCAATATTGGAAATATTGTTAAGAGAGAAGAATTTGCACGATGGTTGGTATGAGAAATTTGAATGCCACATCATCAATGAGGACTTGGTATCCCACGTTTCCCTCATTCCTTGTTCTTTGTTTTTGTTTATCTTACCCATCTTTTGGAACGGTTATCCACTTGTTCATATATAGATAGCACAACTACTTTGAGTTTCATTGTATTTTTTTTATATTAAATTGGTTGAAATTGAGTGTTATTTCAAAAGCTTGTGACTTTGGAAGGTATACGATGAGCTTGAAGATATTATGGTAGAAGAGGGAAACATAATTGATTACCATGGGATTTTTTTTCATAGCGATGGTTTGATCGAGTTGTGGTTCTTCAAACTGATAATTCTATCCTCTATGATCAACTGAGTAGAAGGTAACTGATTGTCTTTTTCTTTTACATATTTATGCTTTAAAGATACATTGATTCTTTATATGGTTGTATGACGAATTCTGGTTCTGGTTGTTGTAGACATTGACTGCTGGAGTTCTTTGATTGGTCGTTCTGGAAAGGTAATTTGGGTTTAAAATATGTTGTTTGATCTCTCAAACCCTTCAGTTATATTTACAAATGATCAATCTCATAAAATCCATAATGGAAACATTTTGGTATAATATGCAAATTTCGTTTTTATTATTTTTTCAGGTTTGTCAAAATTAATATTATAAATTTGAGTTCCCTTCAATCAAAAGTTGTCACAAATATTTAATGTAACAAGTTAATGTTGTAACTACAGACAGATAGTAACTGAAAAAAGTTGTAACTGATGTAAAATGTTGTCATCATATATTATGTGACAATAAAAAGTTGCCACAAGCAGTATTTGTGACGACTAGTAAAAGTTGTCAAGCATTTTGAGTAAATTTTGTAGTATAATAGGTGACAATTTACTCTATTTGTGACAATTAATTTTATGTAACATGAAAATATTGTCACTAAAATTGCAATTTTTGTGACAACACATTTGTAGATATTATCTGTAATGGAGTTATTAGCGACGATATCTTTGTGACAATTATTCTTGTAACATATAAACTTGTGTGACAACTTAAAAACTTTTTGTGACATCAATTATTATCACAAATGTTATAATATGTGACAACAGTATTTCTGACAAGGGGATTTCTTTTCGGTGACAACAAAAGTTGTAACTAATAAAATACTGTGACAAGTAAATTGTTAGTCACAAAAAAATATAATATATGTGACAACTTTGTTATCACAAATAATTTCTTGCGTGACAACTTTTTTATGTTGTCTCGTAGTTTTAGTTTATTTTGATGTATTATATGTGACAATTAGTTTATTTGTGACGACAATTTTTTCTTTTTAGTTACACCAAATGTTGTCACAAAAACACCTCACTATTTGTGACAACATTGTGATGAAGTATTATCTGCAACGGATTTATTAGCGACGATACTGTGATAACTTATTATTGTCACATAATGTTATAGGTGACAATTTCTTACTTTTCATGACAACATTTATTGTCACAAAAAGTTTGATTTCTTGTAGTGAATGTGAAAATAATTTTTCAATTTATACAAACATTTTACACAAAAAAAACACATTACAAGCTAAATTTAATAGTATATCATGGCCTAAAAGCGAAATTTGTGAACATGTGACATACAGGAGTGAACTCGCACCCGCACTAACTCCCTAGCATGCGGCAAATATATAGTGATAAAATTACTTTTGTGCAATGTTTTCACTTGATAGAAAAACGTACAAATATATGTTTGCTACTTAGAATATTGGACCCACATTAAAAAAAATACTACCGTAATATAGTTAATTTTGTAAGTCTCGTGTCGGAGGATTAATTTGGAATTGCTTTTTTAAGGTGCTGTTAAAATAAGTTGCTCTTATAAACTTTTAATAGAATTATATATTTTAACTTTGAACAATACATTTTAATCTTTTATACTAATGAATTAAAAACTATCTGATTTATTTTTATCCAAAATAAAATCTAAAAAAATGCATGTAGTTTATAATTAATCCCAGCAACAATGATAAGTAGTGGAAAAATAGTAACTTTTTTATTGCAACTATATATTATATTGGGAAGAAAAACAAATATAGATAAGGTGTTGGTTAATTATTTAATTGAATGGGTTACCGTCAATTAACATCATTAAAACAAGAAAGATTGACCATTTCAATGTCGATAAGTTATGAGTCGTACTTGATTTGAAAGGTGAGTTGTTGAATGGTTGCTTGCTTTTACTATTCTAATTTCAAACAGTTTTTTTGTTTACTAGTTCGCAACTGTTGTACTATTACTGGAATATTGACTTGCTTTATTTACAATTACCAAATATTACTCAAACTAACAAATGTTTAAGTGCCAAAAAAAAAATCTATTTAAATCAAGGAGTAATACATCCAGATTCTCTAAATTTAGGTCTAATTATTTATAGTCTCTTCAATTTTTAAAAGTTTTTCTCTCCCTCTTAAACTTGACTAAAACGTATGTTATGACCTCTAAAGTAAACTACACCAGTCTCATCATGAAGAGTATGTTGCACGCGCCTTCACATGGAAAAGGTAGAAAAATCAAACCAACGAAAAAAAAAGACCATGTAAAAATTTCATTAAGTCTATATTACTTTATTTTATTTCTTAAACACCATCTTCTACCTACGGTTTCTAATCTAACATGAAAATTAACATCACCCCCGAATTAATGATGATCAACTCAAAATGAAACTAAATTAAACGTTTCAATTTCCAGAGATTTGCATCCATCCAATCACACCCCCCAAATCAAGAAACAGCCTAAACAGAAATGCAGAAATTGAACAAAGAAGAAACCATTTCTTGCCTAAAATCTTCCATGTACACACTCTTGCTTCATGTTTAACATTAATCTTTCCTTGTGTACCTTGTCAAGAATGCTCCAAATCATTCTTTCGCATTTCTCCAACGATTTTGTGCGCCTCCTTAAGCAAACCTTCGTAATAATAACAAGATCTAATTCTTATTTTTAATTTTCCTAAACTTTCAAATCTCAATTAAACCAAAGTAAATCATAATATGAGCAGAAATTCACAACTCAACCTCGATTTCAGAGGTTTTAGATGCATAATTCATCTCCTTCTTTGAAGAATTCAGTTCATCGTCCTGGTAAATGAGTAACTAGAGAGTGCTATGAGCCCTAATGTCGTCGGATTTCCCCTGTGGCTCAAAAACACCAGAGAATTCATTTTAGGAAGCAGAGAACGATTTGATTCGAACTAGGGATGTCAATGGGGCAGGGCGGGGGTGGGGGGCGGGTGATATATCCCCCACTTCGCACCCTATAGTTTTCGGGGACGGGTTCGAGGAATCCCCATTTAATGTTTCGGAGATTTTATCACACCCATTCCGCATCAATGTAGGTTTTCATGGGTTTCGGGGAATCCCCATCAACAATGAAGTTTGAAATAATTCCTCCTTCCCAATTTAATTGACGTTATGCACAATAATGAATAAATAAGTGATTAAAGATGTACATATTAACCTTTATATTAGTTTTTCAAAAAAAATATTAACCTTTATATTATCCCAAACTTTAATTATTGTAACATATCAAAGATGTAATGTATACTTACTGCTGTTTCTTTTGATTAGGCATCATCTAGGAATAGTATACTAAATATTCATTTGGATGAGCAAAATCAAAGAGTGCTTTTGCGAGGAAATGTTGTTAATGTGATGAAAGGCTCTCTTTTAGTTTAGACTTTAGAGTAATGCCAACTGTTTATATTTAAGATGCATGCTAAATTCATCTTCTTTTTTTATTTTGGCATCTTAAAATGCTATGATCAAATAAATTGCTTGAATAACATCACAGTTTTGTTCCATCAAAACATGACCTCTTTTTGTTTTTGATGAAGACCTTCTCTTTTTAAGTATGATCATTATTCAAAATGAATTAAACATTCAGTTTTGTGAGGATTATCGTGGTTTTTTCTACTTTGAATGTCAATAAATATGAAGCCCAGTGGCTTTACAATTTGCAAAAAAAAAGAAACACTGCATTTGCAAAGTATTTTCATATTTGCACTTTTCCGTTATATATCTATCTATATAATTATATATATAACGGGGATTGTTCGGGGATTTTTACGGGAGCGGGTGTCAATCTCCAAGGGGCGGATATAACTTCACCCACCCCCCATATTTTCAATCGGGAGTAAAATTTTCCCTACCCCCACTCTTTGGGTGAAAATTTTCTGGTTTTCCCCGACACCCAATGGTTCGGATGATACGGGCTTCGGATTATCTCCGCCCTATTGACATCCCTAGGTCCGACGAAGGTAGTTTGCGGGAAGAAGAGTAAGAGGCGGAAGCGGAGTGATCGAGCACGGCGAGGTGCTTGGTAGAGGCATGAGGAACAAAAACCCGGTGAAATTTCATCAGGATGATGAGGGACGGTGAGGTTGCAGTGGCTGCGACTGTGATTTATGTCGGTGTTGATTTCATAGAGATGGTAGAGATATTTTGATTTTTTTGCAATTTTACCCTAAAAATATGATTAATCCCCAACGTATCCTTTTTTCCATATTTAAGTCAAATAACTTGCCAGATTTTCAAATTTTAGCTACACCAGCTGTCACATAGAATTTAGGGGGTTACGAGATACGTTTAGACAAGTTTGAAAGAGCAAGAAGAATTTTTAAAAGTTGAAGGGGCGATTAGAGTCAAATTCAATGGGGTTCGGATGCATTAGGCCTTAAATCAACTCATATCTGTAAATTATGTGCAACACGCATAAAAATATTTTGTCCCGGTTAAAGAACAAAAAAGGTTGGAAGATAAAAGAACAAAATAATGTGAGATTTATTTCATTACGATTTTCCTTTGTGATTTTTTGGAGAGAAACTTCCAATAAATTAGGGAAGGCCTTAATAGGAACGGTAAGAAGTAGCAACCACTTCCAGCTGCTACAAACTCTTTTAATATAGTACTTTTTACATTTAACCATGGTAGTAGTTCAACACCGCCCCGTCACTTTAATTTTTATTTTCCATGGAACAAATCCTAATATCACCTTGATGCAGGGGAGGCCTTATATTTTAATTATATGATAGTTCATTATAAAATAAAAATAAAAATTTATGATATTTTTATTTTCAGTCTAATGTTTTTTCTCTCTTTAATATTATTAATCAATTTAATTTACTAAGATAAAGCGATTAATTATTCTTAATATGAAAAAAATAGTTTTTTGAAAAAATAAAAAAATTATTATAATAAATTTATATAAGTATGCTCTAGTGGTTGAGCCTTGAAACTGTGATCCTGGAGATCGCAGGTCTGAGTCCACACTCGGACAGAGTGGGATAATGTTTTCCTTTATTATTATTGTAAGTCTATATGAGGTAAATTTAAATTAAAAAAATTATATAAATTAACATTTAATGAGAGCCTTATTATTTTGAGGTCCTAAGCGGCGGCTTTAATGGCTTCTACTTTAAGACTACTCACGCTTTGATGCAATGCCTAAACTAGTTTCTCATATAATTTTCTATTGACATTAATCGGAAATTAAAGTTTTTAAATTTATTCTTAATATATCATTCTCGAAATCATTTATCCTATATAAGGTTTTATTATTTGGTATTTGTACAATATAATAATTATATAAAGTTCATATTTTTCAAACTTAATTTTATTTCAGTTAAGTTCAATTCAGTTTTAGTTGTTATAAATTACATTAACTTTATGATGAAGTCTTAGTTTAGTGATTAAGATTGAATTTGTAATTTTTAAAGTTTTCATGTTTGAACCATCCGAGACGGATGATAATTTTTCTTTCTATTTAATGTAAGCGTGATTCTACAATTTTGTTCAAAAAAATTGCACTAAATTCAATTTAATTAAGTTTGAATAATTGTAAAATGAGGTATATTAAGTAGAATTTATGGTTTATTATTGAGGAGGTAATTTTAGATTTTCAATCTATGCTCAAAATATCATTTTAGTAGCATATAATTGGCATACTGCAGGGAGCATTTAATGAAATTAAATTGATTGTTCCTAAATACATTAAGTAATTAAAAGTTTAAATAGATCGAAGACTCGAAGTGACTAACACAAAATCTAAAAATAAATTGCAAGTCAGGTAAAGTCAATATCCTATTTTTTTCATCTATTATTGAAGTTTTTTTTGCAATTACTTTTTTTTGTCGTTTTAATAAAATTTAGTTTTAAAAAAATCATTATATCTTCCTTAACGTTTAATTCTGCATCATGCATTTGCTTTCAATTTTTGTGAAACTCAAATTTATAATTTGAGTAAACTTTTAAAATTACATTAATGATATAGTAATAAGATGGGAGACCCACCCACCACAGTCAGGTGCGCGATCCGGATCGAATTTAAACGTAGTCGGGGCAAAGCTTCGTTTAACAAGATGAGAAAAAAAAAAGATATAGTAATAAGAAAATCCCCTTCATGTCTTCTACCTTATTACAATTTACAGTTTGGTTTTACTGCATCTAATCAGTGACAAGTTAACTCTTACTGAGTTACTGGTGTGGAGAACCGTATTTTACATTAATCATTAAGTAGTAGGGGGCTCGCAATAACCCACATGAACTTCCCCTGGTATTTTTAGTGTGAAACATGTCTTGTTGTATATGCATGTTCCCATTACGTTGGGAAACAACTAGTCATGGTCTTTCCATTCGGCTTTCTCAAGTTTCTCTTGGGATTTAATTAAGCCCATTGTTTTGATTGTATAAAATCTAGTTCTTGCTTTTTTTTTTTTTCTGCATATGATTTCCTTTTTTTCACCACGAGTCACTTTTTAGCCGTGTCCACATATAGCCTAATCCTCGATCGTCAATTTACGGGTGCCTCGAAAGCAGGATGACTGGCCATAAGAGTTAAGGTTGTTCCCATCCTAGGGTATATTATCTCTTTGTCCCACAGAAAGCAACATTTGGTTCCACGCATTTCCACCATGGTTTTGCTTTTGGGCTTTATCCCCAAAAAGCCTCATACCATTGGCTTGAACAAAGTACTATCGAGCCTCGACTCGACCAATCAACCATCCGTCTACAACACAATCTTTTTTCCGCTCTAATGCGATGGCGGATACGCGCCTTACATAGAGCACAAGTAATTTCACGGACATCCAGTGATTAAACTGGCGCTGTCACTTTTTGTTCGATTCTCGGGGGATCCATCCACACGGCTAACGTCGGAGCATGACTCGGATACCAATTGTAGCGGCTCACGGAAGCACTATGGATACTACATATCCCCACACATGATATGATATTGTCTACTTTGTACTTTTAGACTTTATCCCCAAAAGGCCTCATACCATTGAGAATATTGTTTATCGATTTAACTCATTCAATCTCCTTCTTATTAACCAATATTTATTCGCATCCCAACAATTTTCACCAAAACAAAGTATATGGTGCCTTGGCCTATATCACTTTTGAAATTCATTAGCTCCAAATTTTTTTTCACCAAAAAATCTGTTTTATTTTGTGACAATGAGTATCACATATCTTTTATAAAAATTTGCGGAATTGCCATCACATTATATACAAAGTAAATTCTTATTCCACCTAAGTTTGTTAACTAGTGGTTCATTTGATTGTGTGACAAGTAGATTGTTCAATAAAACTTAAAAATGTATAAAAGATACATGTTGGATTAGGATTCTTTAGAGAAAATTTGAGCATATCATAGCTCTCCATTCCATTTTAGAGGGCCAGGGTTTAACACATACTTTCACAAAAAAATTTCTCTCACTTCCTCGCACTCTATATCTTTCTAATTTTATTCTAAAGTTACTTTAGAAAATCCTAATCCTATGTTTATATATGTAGGGCCCGTTTGATATTGCTTTTTAAGCTATTGTCAGAATAAGTGTTGGGAAACAATGATCCAGAATCTTATTAAATCAAATATCCGGATAAGGTTTGAAAGAAACAAAAACTTAAAATAATAAATCTCCTAAATCCAAATGGAAACATCCAGACAAAGATCCATTGAAGGCATCAAGTACCTAAGCTCACTGGAATCATCAGGATAAAGCTTGAAAAGGAAACAAGCTTTAATCCCTCAAGAACAGCATCCGGAAAAACTGATTGCCCTATCTCTGGAAGAAGATAGATCTGGAGAATATGAGTCTAAAGGCATCCGGAAGACTCATATTCAAAAACAATGGAAAAAGTTTCAAGGATAGCTTTTCCCTCCACCTTTTGGTCTATGAAGGGAAAGATCATTTCCCCATAAACAAGACAAAATTGACAGCTTGCACTTTTCAGTAAAAGGATAAAAAGACTGACACCGGACTGAAAAAGCTAAATAAACTTTTTCACCTAGACCAATAAGGGGGCACGTGGAGCTCACACCAAAAAGCTAATGGTGTAAAAATTGGTGCATCACAAAAAGCCAAGTAAAACGATCACTGACAACTTTTCAGCATCAATCCCTAGGATTCAAACGGGTCAAATTACAGTCTAACGGATTGATCAACGGCTCTGGAAGCGCCACCTATAACCCCGATCAAGGGTGAAGATTTATTACAAGTTCAATAACCCACAACGGCTACATTTATGATGGAAGCCTATAAAAGGGAAGCTTCACTAAATGAGAAGGCTGGTTGTTTGATTGATAAAAGCAAGTAACAAAGCACAAGCATTCAATCAGTTTACAATCCCTCTAAGAATCCATTAATTCCAAATCTGTTGTAAGGATTCTTAGGTGAGTCATAAACTTGAGGAAATCCAAAACCAAAACCTTTGTGAAAATAAGAGTGTAAGGATCTCCAACTTGGGTGAGTTGTGAGATCGGGATACAATTTAAAGTTGGTACTTTGAATGGGAACTCCCTGTAAGACTCAGCTTAGATTCGGGGTAGAAGTCTAAGTAGTATATCCTACTAAAGACTAAAGGACTCAGTTAGGAGTTGGTGCTTCTAGTGATATATCCTACATCCGGAAGGGGTTACCATTCGGAGACAAATTGTAAGGCTTGATTCCTGCCAGTTGGAAAGGAATCCACTAGTGGAAAAGCTCGGAGGAAGGAAACTCCGGGGGCTGGAGTAAGCGGGGCCGAACCAGAATAAAATCCTTTGTGTTTGATTTCCTTAACGCTTTATTTATTGCATTATATTGTCATATCTGCATCATCCGGATCCATCATCCGGATCATAATCAAACACACTACGCTAAGACTTTTTAAAGTCTGTATATTCCTCAAAAAAGGGTCATTGGCCCCTCTAACCTTATAAAGACCCTCATAGATTTTTTTTTTGCATTGGCCTCTATTAGTTTTGATATTCATCGGCTCCAACAATTTTTTTGTTTTTTCAGCAAAATATCATTCTGGTATTTTATTTTGTGACAATAAAGTATCACATATCCTTTATTAATAATTTGTGCAGTTGCGATTCTTATTCCACATAAACTTGCTAACGAGTCATTTAGTTGGTTGTGACAAGTAGATTGTCCTATAAAACTTATAAAGCTTATAAAAGTTGCAAGTTTATATATGTAATTGTAGTTATCCAAT
The DNA here is from genome assembly GCA_947683365.1 of Euphorbia pulcherrima. NCBI lineage: Eukaryota > Viridiplantae > Streptophyta > Magnoliopsida > Malpighiales > Euphorbiaceae > Euphorbia > Euphorbia pulcherrima. The sequence continues at coordinate 76,112,290 of CANTUS010000001.1, read as the reverse complement.
TTTTAACTAAACCATCTTCCAGGCTTTGTAAATGTATCCGCTCTTTGTAAATATATCCGCTGTTTTAAAAATCTCCGTCTATACCTATTTTATAAATCCAACTGCCAACTTTTTCGAAACATTGATTGTATCAGTTTGAATACTTGAAATTGGAAAAATTTGTAGGTGGGTGAGGCTTTCAGAGCCATTTTGGGATTGATTAAATTAAATAAAAATAATTCTGGACCTCACATACAAAATCCCTTGAATATTTGAAAAGCAGTTGTTAACAGTAGCCTTTTCAAAAACTCAAAAGGCCATTGAATTCAACTCTTTCTCTGATTTTCTTCTTCCTAATCTAATCCATATACTCACTCGTTCATGTATACTTCACATTGATTGATTTGCTTATAATCTAAGGTTTCCGTTTGATAATGGCGACGCGGTTCAATCCATGCTCATCTTCTTCAACTAACTTGTTTCCCTCCTCTTCTTTCAACAATGGCACTAAATTCGTTTCCTTAACAAGAAAATCGGGTTTCTCCACTTGCCTATCTCCTTTTCATTCAACTATACATTTCCGCCTCAATTCCTCTAATGGCCATCCTTTAAATGCAGTCTCTCTGCAAGATGGTATCACTCTTCATCCTTCGCTGATTTTCCGTTCCTCTTTTGTGTGATTAGTTCATGTTTAGAATTTTACGGTTAGGGATTGGATTTAATTGATGATACATTGCTTGTTTGTTTGTAATTCATTAGTAAATTTTAGTTTAGAATCGCATATTTTGTATGTTAGTAATGGCTCACTGAAGATCGAAAAACCTGAGTTTACTATTCAAATTGAGGAATTTCATAATTAGAGCTCAGTCTGATCAACCTATGGTTGTTGGTATATCAACATTTTTTTGCCTTTATGATGTTTCTTTGCTTAACATTAAATGCTAGTCACCTAATCTGGTTTAAAGCAGAAAAAGAAACTAGAGCTAATTACGTGTGATTTCGAATTAGGTTTAGCTGGTAGTCCTCTATCCATTCCCATCTCTGGAGATGATAAACTAGAATCTACTCTCAGCATTACTGTTGTTGGAGCTTCTGGAGACCTTGCTAAGAAGAAGATTTTTCCTGCTCTTTTTGCTCTCTTCTATGAGGATTGGCTGCCTGAGGTTCCTCAAATTTTGTCATTTTCAGTTGCAATTACATTAACTTCTTTCATATATATTTGTGATCAACTTATAGATGCTTGTTGACTGTTTTGCATCTTATTTCCGATTTTGCTGGTGAAGGACTTCACTGTTTTTGGTTACGCTCGAACTAAATTAACTGATGAGGAGCTAAGGAACGTGATCAGCAAAACATTGACTTGCAGAATTGACAGCAGGTTTACTAGTTTTTGTATGTGTTTATTTGAACTAGTTTTTCAATCGAGATTTGACACAGAAAAGGAATTACAGGGAAAATTGTCGAGACAAAATGGATCAGTTCTTGAAAAGATGCTTTTACCAATCTGGTCTGTATGATTCTGAGGAGCATTTCATGGAATTGGACAAAAAACTGAGCGAGAAAGAGGTGACGTGTTCCTTTTGATTCTTGAAAGTAAGAGCTTGAGAACTATCAATTTTTGTGTTCTTTTGGACGAAATACGATTATACGTTTCTGCTGTTGGTCAGCTACATAGAATGGTCTGAAATTTACCGAAAGAAACTGAGTTGGTCCTTAAAGTGTAGTCTTTGATGGACATATTCTATTCCTCTTAAGTGCATCATTGTGATATTACTATCTACTTGCTTTCGTCAGTGAGTTGCATTTAATGAAAATTTGAAATAATATTGTTGTCATGGACTCATCTGCAAACAGCTTCTTAACAATTCCAAATTCTTCATTGTTGGCTCATAATAGAAATTCCATGTTGAAAGATAAGCTGTGTCTTCTTATAATAGATAAAACCACCAAAAACGTTATTTTCCCATTTCCAATATGAGTTCTTTGAGAAAATTACATTAACAATTTAAAATGATTGCTGCCATGGAAAAATAAACCATCTACGGGGAAAAAGAGTTTGACATTAAATTAAATGCTTTTGTTCAGGCTGGAAAATTGTCAAATAGGTTGTTTTACTTATCAATCCCTCCAAATATATTTGTGGACGTGGTGAGATGTGCGAGCATCAAAGCCTCTTCAAAGAATGGATGGACAAGGGTAATAGTTGAGAAGCCATTTGGCCGTGATTCAGAATCATCGGGTGAGCTAACCAGACATTTGAAGCAGTATCTTAATGAAGATCAAATTTTCAGGTTTGTTTTTCTTTCAATCAATCCAGACTACTGAAGGTATTGGAGGGATAATTCTACTTATGCTTGAAACTTTTTAGGATTGATCATTACTTGGGCAAGGAGCTTGTTGAAAATCTATCTGTTCTTCGGTTCTCAAACCTTGTTTTTGAGCCCTTATGGTCAAGAAATTACATTCGTAATGTGCAACTGATATTTTCTGAAGATTTTGGTACAGAGGGACGTGGAGGGTGAGTAGTACATGACTTATTTCTCATTGTATGACAACATTATCATAGTTTATGATGAACCGAAAATTGGCTGATGATGTTAGTTTGTTCTGGCAGTTATTTCGACAACTATGGAATCATACGAGACATAATGCAAAATCATCTGCTGCAAATATTAGCCTTGTTTGCTATGGAGACACCGGTGAGCTTAGATGCCGAGGACATCAGGAATGAGAAAGTAAGCATAATCTGAAGTTCGTTTTTGAGCAATTTTTTACACAGTTGTTATAGGTGCACGCCTGAGGTACGTTAGGCGCAAAGAAGTTACAAAAAATATTTTGCTTGAGAAGTGAAGTTAAATGCAATAACGATACTAGAAAGAGAACTAAGAGAACTGTTAAATGTACATACATATGTAAAATTTATATATTGCATTAGGAATATCTACCCTTGAATTATTATTAAAACTCTTAAGAATAGATGAACAACGCATATTAAAGTAAGTTAATACCCTGACAAAAAGTGTCTCAGAGGTGCACCAAGGCGCCCGAGGTACGCTACCTTTCCTGAGATATGGTGAGGCACGGGATCATGCGCCCTGCGTGAGGCGCGCCTTTAACAACACTGTTTTTACGGGTCGATTTATTATGATAACCTAAATAATGGCTGATTCAGGTAAAAGTTCTGAGATCAATGAAACCATTACAACTTGAAGATGTAATAGTTGGGCAATACAAGGGGCATAACAAAGGCGGCAAATCTTATCCTGCCTATACAGACGATCCAACCGTTCCTAAAGATAGCCTAACGCCGACATTCGCAGCAGCAGCCCTCTTTATTAACAACGCCAGGTGGGATGGAGTTCCTTTTCTCATGAAAGCCGGAAAAGCTCTTCATACTAAAAGGTGTGTCCAATTTACTTATTTTTATACAAAGCATTGATTCCAATGCCTTAAAGATGTTCTGATGGAAATCCAGAGCAGAGATAAGAGTACAATTCAGACATGTGCCGGGTAACCTGTACAGAAGGAGCTTCGGTATGGATCTAGATAAGGTGTCAAACGAGCTTGTGCTTCGTGTACAACCAGATGAAGCTATATATTTGAAGATCAACAACAAAGTTCCTGGTCTTGAAATGAGATTAGACCGAAGTGACCTGAATTTGCTGTACCGAGCTAGGTAAGTTTGAGTTAAACACAATGACATGGTCACATAGAGATTGATTAGTGTGCTTAATTGACTTTGTTTTTGAACTATGAAGGTATATGAAAGAAATTCCAGATGCATATGAGAGGTTACTGTTAGATGCGATAGAAGGAGAACGAAGGTTGTTTATTAGAAGCGATGAGCTGGATGCGGCTTGGGGATTATTTACACCATTGTTGAAGGAACTAGAGGAAAAGAAGATGATACCAGAGCTATATCCGTATGGTAGCCGAGGGCCGGTGGGGGCTCATTATCTTGCTGCAAAACACAATGTTCGCTGGGGAGATCTGCCTTAAATTTGTGATCAAATGCTTATATAAACAAGTCACTGAAACTGGTAAAAATGTGACTGATGATAGTTTTCTGGTGTTATATGATACTATATTGTCGAAAAGTGTGGATGTTTCATTTGGTTTAGACACAGTACTACTAGTTAGTGATAGACTAATAGTATCGTTAGTGTAGTACACTTATGTAGGAGATGCCACATTGTATCACTTTATTGCTGCATTGTATATATTATATACATCAATTGTGAAATTTATTATGCTTAACATATTAAATTTCTTTTTGTTTTGTTATCTATATGAAATATGCTTGCTAACCCATTTCATCTCCATCTCATCCTCAAACTTCATTTTTTTTGGAGTAAAAATGCCCCAACTCCAATTCAAACTCCACTTTAAATTTTGAAGTGGTCAAAAGTGCCACTTCAAATTTGGAGTGGCACTATTCATCACTTTACTTTTTTTTTTTTGCTTTTTTTTTTATTTTTTTTGAATTTATCTTACTTCAAATATTTATTTTAGATTGTATAATTATTTATTTAAATAATGAATTTTTAAAATTTTATTTTTTATGAATTATTATGATTTTTTATAATTATAATTTTAAAGTTTGAAGTAAATTTAAGAGTGAATTTGAAGTGACGTTGAAGAATTTGACACTGTAGCAACTGCAAATTATAAAGTAAAGTAGAATTTGAAGTAAAAAATGAGGTATAGGATTGGAGATGGCCTAAGTGGTTAAATTTGCCTCTACATAAATGGAAAAAATTTTCAGACGCCAAATAAGCACGCAATTTATCTATTAATGTGTAAGCCTGTATGTCTCTAACAGAGTGATGAATGTTTTTGCTTAGTGGTTAAGTGATTCTAGAGGTATTAAATTCGAATTACATCTGAGATGAGTGGAATTTTTTCTTTCTGTTTAATGTAAATGCAATTACACAGAGTTAAAAAAAATATTGCAACTTTTATTATTACTTTATTTTTTCAAATTAATTATTGAAATGCATTTTTTCTTTAGTAGTGTTTTTCATGGTTAATACTTTTTAGGGAAATTATCTCACACCTTATTACAATATTTACAAATATATCATCAAGTCAAACTATTATTAAATATATAGTCTTTCAATTCTATTTATATACCATGTCATCCACTTATTTCTTCCCTTTTTCTTTTAATTTTCTTTCTTATTTTTCATTTATCTCTCAATCCATTAATTTTTTCGACATTCAGCTTTAAAATTTTTTGTTCGTCTTATTTTTATCTTTGAAATGATATCCACTGTGACATTTTTGAACTTTTTCAACTGATAAACATCTAACAGATGTCTAGCAGACATCTGGTAGATATCTAGTAAATCTTTGATATATCTAAGTTTTACAGTTTTTTTATGGAATCATTATGTTAGTTTGTGTTGTTGTTTATTTGACTGTAACTAGTGCTGCTTTGGGCTTCTTATTAGGTTTTGCTCTATTTGTTGCTCAAATTGCAAATTTAGCAGTTATAGCCTTATGAATGGACATCTATCAGACGTCTACGAGATGTCTATCGGTTGAAAATTTCCGAAAATGTCACAGTGGATGTCGTTTCGAAGATAAAAAAGAAACGAAAAAAATATACTGAAGCGGCATGTCAAAAAAATGAACGGTTTATAAGATAAATGCAAAACAAAATAAAACAATTAAATAGAAACGTGAAGAGTAACTCTGAAGATAAAGAAAAAGGTTTCATGTTAATTATTTGGATAGGGCCATAATTAATTTAAAATTTACGGGCATTTATTTAAGATTCCCTACTTTTCAACGTATTACTTGTAAGTTATAAACTGGTTTTGACACTTGTAAGTTATAAACTGATTTTGACATTTAACAAACTTTAAAAATAAGATGATACCCAAAACTAGCCCTACTTCGTAGGCTATTAAGACTTGTGCTTAAGGCTTCAAAAAAAATTAAGGCCGGTTAATTATTAGTCTTCTTAAATACATTTATTCTATCTCAAGGTAGTGTCGGGAGAACAAAAAATTTGAATTTTTAGAAGAGTTCTGTCGCACCTGTAAATTTAAAATTAGAGTTTTGTTTCGTAATTTAAATGCTCTTTAATGTGTAACCTATCGAAATTATCCATCTGATGTCTTTGTTTGACATATCTATTTTAGTTCAACTTAAGGGGATATATTCATACTCAACAAAACATGTTAATGCTCAAAATAAATATCACGTTTTTACATTGAAAACTGGTTTAAAATAGGATGCAAAACGGCGCCGTTTTGGTCCTTAATTGAAAAGAGCTAACGGCATCGTATTATTATTCGGTGAAAATTAAATACCAAAATCATATATTTGGTGGTGGGATTAGGGAACATGAGAACGATAACCTTGGTACCTGCTTTTCAACCCGATATTTAGCCGCCGCTCACGGATTCCCGACGAGGTTCTGCCTTCCTCTTCGCCGCTTTCACGTCGCCGGCTTGCCGAGTAGCCGTCCCGGAAGGCTGAAATTGCATCACAGCATCAGAAACTATAGAGGTGAGTTTTCAATTGTAAAGTTCAAATCTGTAATTTGAATGAAAACTTGAGTTTATTCTCGTTATATGCTCGATTTTTTTTTATGCTTTTAATATGTTTCATGAAGGAAGACACTTCTGAGCACCGTTTCTCTTCCACCGTATTTTGGAGTGATCGCCACCTGTTTGTGAAATTGATGCAGTGAGTTTTGAGTTATTCTTTCTTCGCTATTCCCATGGCTCATCCACCTCTTTTTTTATGTTTATCCTTGGAATCTACCCGCCTGGAACAATCCCTCAATATGGATTTTAGCGGGCTCTGTTTCTCACTCTGTACCTCGTTTATACCTTTCTATGATTTAGCTCTTTATATGGGTTAGGCATTCATAAGTTTTCATATCATTTTTTAATGTAGGCCAACTCACTGACTCGCCTTCGTTTCAGTTTAAGAAATTTTTTCTATGTTACAAGTTTGTATCTCAATATTTAACCTTATTGAAGTTAGGAATGTAATTGACATTAGCTGAAAATTTCTTCAAGTTATGTTGTTAGATTGTTTTGATATTCAAATTGACAAGTGGATTTCAGAATAGGTATCTTACTCAAACCATTGATTTAAAAATTGCTCTGTTGCATTGCTTTAATTGATTTTTATGTCATAGGTTGTGGTATGAACTGCCAAGGGTGAACCATATTGTTCATGCTAAGAAATGGTGGGGCTTTCGGTTGGAGAAAAGCATTTTATAAATGGTGGCATTAGTCAAAATCTCCGCTCTGATGGTCGGAAAAGAGATACGTATCGACCCGTTTTTGTTGAAACCGGAGTCATACCTCAGGTAGCCAAGTTTTCTTTTGCTTTCTTTTTGAACTTGGCATGGTAGAGTGATTAAAGTCATTCACCATTGTCTCTTCGTACATACATTGTGCTTGGCTTTTTTTATTGATTTGATGAACATAGGCAAATGGCTCAGCACGAGTTCGAATAGGTGCAACAGAGGTTATTGCCAGTGTGAAGGTATTTTGTCAAACTTGTTAGTGATATACATTTTATGTCTTCTCTTTTTATTCTTTTATTCAAGTGAAATTCTAATTATTCAATTGGCTCAAGTGCAGGCGGAACTTGGAAAACCAAGTCCATTCCAGCCCAACAAGGGAAAGATTTTTATATTTGTTGATTGTAGTCCAGTAGCAGAGCCAACGTTTGAGGTTTTATATTGTCTCTCCCTTTCATATTACTGCATTCTTAATAGAGGGTTTATTAGCATCCCCCATTATAGAATCAGGATTTTCACCATTGTATTTTTCTTCATACTCTTTTTAAAAGAATCTGTATACAGTAGTTAAGTTCTTATAAAAACTATTCGTCCATATGGACAAGTTTCTGTTTCCTAACATTCTTCTCAAATAGCATATGAAAAATTAAAAATTTCATCGTTTTCATTTGACTTCGTAGATGCTTTCTCTCGCTTTTTGTATCGTATGTTATATTCTTATTTTAGCCTGAACATTATCCCATTACTGAGAACCATCTAGAGATGGCATGTATGATGCATCTGGTATTGCCAGTTTTATGTATATACTTTCACAAGTTAAACCCATATCATATCCGCGTCTTACTTAGGCTAGGGGAGGTGAGGAGCTTTCAGCAGAACTCGCAACTGCTCTGCAATGTTGTCTTTTGGGTGGTAAAAGTGGAGCAGGTGAATATTAGTATCCTTAAACCTTTTGCTTTGCATAAACAATTCTTTTATAGAGTGTATTATATTATTACGAGATCATTGCAGCCCTTAATAAAATAGTTTTTGAAATTTTCTCAGGGGCTGGTATTGATCCATCATCTTTAGTTGTAGCGGAAGGGAAAATCTGTTGGGATCTTTACATTGATGGCCTTGTTATCTATTCTGATGGAAATCTTCTAGATGCTCTTGGTGCTGCAATTAAGGTACATTTCTCATAATGTCTCATAAACTAGGCATTATATTTGCCAAGGTGTATTACAATCATTTGTAAAAATATTATATGGTGCGTGGAAAAAAAATTGTTTCTTAATTTTTTAGTGGCATAAGGGTACTTGAAGCTTTACATTCTTACAAATGTCTCTAGAGAGGAAGGAATAAAGTGAAGACAGATCACAGTTAGATAAGGAATTCCCTCTTTTTGTCCCTTGCAATTTTTTACTAGAAATTTGATCTCTGAATTTTCCCCTTTATGTTTATTAAGTGTATGTGTAATTCTGCAATTCTAGAATTAATGATTAGTTGGTTGAGTATGTATGAACACAGTATAACATGCTGTTTTGGGGTTCGTAGTTTTTTTGGCAGTTGATAACCAATGCACTGTCTGTCTTTTTCTTGAACAAAATTTCTACAACTTCTATTTCTTTTCAGTTTTATCCTTTCCAATATTCTACTGTTGCAAACAAAGTGATCATATTTTTTACTAGAAATCTGTCATAATTTGAAGGGCAATTTATCTGGGTTAGGCTGATTAGTACTGTACTTATTCCTGTTTTTAAAGGCTGCTCTGAGCAATACAGGCATACCAAAGGTACACGTTGCTGCAGGTGCATCAGGCGATGAGCAACCTGATGTGGATATTAGCGACGAAGAATTTCTACAATTTGACACATCTGGTATTCCAGTTATAGTTACCTTAATAAAGGTAATGCAGATAACTGCTTCTCTTTATGCTTTCAATCCCAGTTCATAGCAGCACTATTTTCATCACAATTTTTGCTATATTGTATAGGTCGGGAGGCACTACATAGTAGATGCCACTTCAGAAGAGGAATCCCAGATGAGCTCTGCCGTTTCGATTTCGGTGAACAGGAAAGGGCATGTTTGTGGTTTGACCAAGCGAGGAGGAGCTGGTATTGATCCGAGTGTTATATCTGACATGATATCTGTGGCACAACATATAGGTGAGAAATTAATGAATAAGCTTGACTCTGAAATATCGGCTGCTGAGGTTGATGAAGATGAAGCTTGAAAATCTCTCGGCCTCCAAATTTGTATACTCAAGAAGTGAGCCTGAATGAATATGCCTTCACTTATTTTTTTGTCAATGGGAAAAGAAAAATAGAAGAGGTTTCGGTAGCTAGTGAAATTGCCTAGAGATGTTAGAAATTTTAACTAGTTAGTTCTTGTATCTTAGTTACAGCTGAGAGTTGCTGCACATTTTATCATAGGAATCAACAAGGCGTAGAGATTGTGCAGCGTCTTTTTTGGGAAGCATTTGGTTACATTGTTGAATGTTTCTTGGAGATTTTTTTTTCTTAATTATTGCGTTTGGAACAATTTTTTGTTTGAGAAATTATTCAGTATAAACAGAAAATGACTTGAGAATGGAATTCATGCAAAAATTAGCCTGGATTTTGGGGATTTAATTCAACTCGAGTTATACAATTCATATATTTGCAAATGAATGTTGTTAGTTACTAGTTCCTTTGTGCAAGGATATGAATGATAGATTTGTTCAAAAATGATTTTGACTTGGAACTCTAGCTTTTGGTGTTTTATGATTTTCGTATCTTCTATCCCACTGCTGTCATCCGTAGACTCAGCTTAACTTCATTTTCAGAACGTGAAAAATGACAAACACAATGTGAGATAATATGCAACTGGGGTGTAAGCTCAGTCGGTCTCAGTTGTCAGCATATAAACTTAAAAGGGAAATCCACATACTGCAATTTAGAATGAAAATATCACAGATGAACAGATATTACAAGAAAAAAGGAACCATAGGTACCAGAATTATATTATATCAAATAGGAGCTCAGCTCTGGTATAAACTAAAGGCTAATAATTGACAAATTTATCAAAAGAACATTAGTATATTTCGATTTCGAATTCTGTGACAGGAGGGTTGGCCTAAAACCTCTTCGATTTCGAATTCTGAGTGTAGGCCTAAAACCTCTAGAGGCCCAGAATTCTGTGACTGACTGGAGTGTTGGCCTATAACCTCTAGAGGATTTTTCTGTAAGCCCCAAACGAGGCTGATGAGAGCAATTCTAACCTATTTAAAATCCAAAAGACTTACTGGGATTTCTAATTAGGAAATTTAACTAAAAGATCAAAAAAGTGAAGCAGAGAATGATAAATTCTTCTTCGAGACCAAATTAGTTAAAGAAAAAACAAATAATATTGTACTAAGAAATGGTGGGTGCGCCTAGCAGTAGTGCGGGCGACGTGCAGAGACCCAGCAGCAAGCTGCTGTGATGGGCTCTCCCATTAAAAAATTAATTTAATATCGTGTGGACCTATCGCCCACATATCAGATATTAAAGTAATAAGAACAAATAGTACACTTGATCTTAGCCAAAAGGCCGAGAAAGGTATGCTTTCCAATGTTTCTTCCGTTTGTTTTTATACTTGTCTAGTCCACTGACCTTGCTGTTCCCAACCAATGGGGATGGTAAAATAGCTTACTCATTACACTGCACTTGTCTCTTCAACTCAGCCGACCCCATTCTCTCTTTCTTTACATACAAGTCCAATCTGAATCCAAAATCATAATGATTTGTATTATGATCATAGAAACAAAAGATATTTACTCAGCTGCAATTTATCACTTTGAAAATACTATTAAGTAATGGCAAACAATAAATATGAACTGCAGCATATTTGCATCAAAGCTATATCAAATACTAACAGAGAAATTTAGAGAATGACTATGACTGAGCAATACCCTTATGTATATCCAATATGTACACAGAAAAGAGATTACAAGTGTGGAAACATAACTGGAAAGACAAGCATAGCCTGATAGTTTAATTCGGTTGTACAATTTGAGACATGATTTTACTCTTCCATGATTTTAAAGAACTTGAAAGGAACATGCACCAACTAGTGACAGATTGGCAGGTACTGGGACAGCCAGCCCAATTTGCATAGCTGAAGCCAATTAATATCATATATGCTGTAGCACTAGCAGCAAAGCGTAAACCAAGACCAAGAGTACCTTTAAGATAACAACTGCTATATGAAAACGCCTTGGAGAGTGCATAAATGGACTAACTTGTTGGACAGCAAAGGAGATATTAGGCCTAGTAAATGTAAGACAGTTAAAGCTTCCTTGACCAATTGTCGATGCAATAAATGATCGAACATTTACCTTTAGAGGAGTTTCAATAGATGAAGAGTCTTGAAGTCCCAGCTAAAGTGATAAAATTTTGAGCATATTTTAGAAGTAGGTAAGATAACCAAGATCCTACATGTGAATTGAAGCTTTTAATGTGTTGCTCGAGCTGTGTAATCAATAAAGAATCTGTTCCTATATATTATAAGTTATAACAATATCATCGATATTAGACTCATAGAGAAAAAGTGATGAGTCATATATATCAACTTTGTACAAAATGAAATTAAAGTGGGAAGTGTAGAATCTGACAGCCCATGCTCGAGGAGCTGGTTTTAGGCCATATAAATAATATTCGTGTATTAACCTTCTTAATTAAGACCGCCATGAAGGAGGATATGTAATGTAATGCAAAAATTAACCCGAATTTCAGGGAATTTAATTTAACTTGAGTTATACAATCCATATATATTGCAAAATGATTGTTGCTACTAGTTCCTCTTTGGTTTCCTCTGATTTTCATATTTTCTATCGCGCTGCAGTCATCCTTAGACCAGTTTGCAGTTTGTTAAGCAGAATGAGATGACTTCATTGTCAACAACTTGAGAATTTTAAAGTTGAGCCACGAGTTAATGAAAAATGACACGAACACAATGTGAGATAATAAGCAGATCGTAAGCTCGGTCGGTCTCAGTTCTCACAGCATAAAAACTACAAAGAGAAATCCAGAGACATCAGTTTACGAAGAAAATATCACAGATGATCAAATATTACAAGAAAAAAAGAGCATATTTGCCAGACAAATATTATAAGAAATAAGTGAACATAAAATCTAGCCGGAATACAAGCTATGCAATCTAACCACTTCGCATCTGAGACTCGAATTTCGCTCTGCTAATTTATTAGAAGTACAGAATCTCTCACTGACCAATATATACATGATATTCAAACATTTTAGTATTTCTTGCTGACGAGAGCTATTCTAACCTAAGCACTGTTCCTGAGTTCATAACTTCATCTCTGTCAAAACCTTCTGCAACGATACCCCTAGCTTGAACCTCACTGTATAACTTTTTTACCAAATGATCTTTTCCGCATTTACCAAGTCCATGGTAGACTTCTGATAAAACATCTGGACCAGGATTGATACACCTACCAAGCATTTCCATCAACACCGAAAATGCTCCTTCGAAATCCCAATTCCTGCAGAAGGTAGACAGCAATATGCTAAAAGTCCGTTCGTTCGGGTGACAACCACTTCTCACCATACACTTGTACAACTGAAATCCACGGTCAGGATTGTTTCTCGTACATTGTCCAAGAATAAGGGCAAAAAAGGTAGAAGCATTTGGTGCTAAGTTCTGTTTTTCAAGTTCTTTAACCATATATGCAGCTTTCTTGGTCTTTCCCTCCTTGCACAAGCCTAAAATCAGCGCATTGTATGTCAAGATGTCGGCTTTTATCCCATTCCTTGACATTTCCTCGTAAAGCCTCCTACCCATCTCACTATTTCCCTTTTGGCTACACCCATCTATCAAAGTATTGTACGTTACGGTATTAGGAGCTATGTTCGACATTTTCATTTCGCTAAAAACCTTACTAGCTTCTTGTATTTTCCCTTCTTTGCAAAATCCGTAAATTAGGGTGTTATAAGTAATCACGTTCGCCTCTACCCCTTTCTCTCTCATCTGGTTTTTTAACTTAACTGCCATATTTAAGAGACCCTTGTGACAACATCCAGCAATCAAAGTATTGTGAGACGAATCAAGGGGGTTGATTCCCATGTTAGCCATTTCGTTTAACACCTCAATTGCTTTTTCGAGGTTTCCTAACTTGCAAAAGGCACTCATAACCATGTTTAGAGTGTACACATTTGGCGATATCCTGTTTCGTCGCATTTCTTTGTAAAATCCCAAAGCAATATCCATCCTATTTAACTCAAGCAACGAACTCAAATAAGCGTTACAAGATCTGACCGTGGGCAGAAATCCATAATCTTTCATTTGAGAAAATATATCGGTAGCATTTCTGAACTTTCTCAAGTCCGCATAGGTCTTAAACAACAAATCAAAGACACGAGGCGAGGAATCACACATTCGATATGAATAAATTATTGCTTCAAACAACTTACTTGGCAAATCCATTGCTCTTAGCCCAATAAGACTCCTCAGAATAAAGACAGCAGATTTAAATTTTTGGTATTTGGTGAGAATATGGAGGATAATAGAATGGGTTTCAAGTGTAAGTGAATTGGGGTTTCGGGTCTGAACAAAGTTGAAGAATTCCAAGGAAAGAACATGATCCTTTTGAATCTTTAGCAAAATGTGCTTAACTCTAAAAGGAGTGAAATGGGTTGATAATGAATTAAGCTTATCCCAATCAGAATGAATAAGGTGGCTATGTGCAACATTAACAAAATCAAGGTCTTGGCCTTTGCGTTCAGAGATTGTTCTGTTAGGTATAGGAATTGGATTCGACTTCCTCCTCCCAAAATTTACAGGAATTATAGGTTCAGCAGATGCAAGGTTACTTACTACAGTTGAAAATCGACGATACACAAAGCTTCTCATGTTTAAAAGAGTAATCCAGAGCAATAACCTCTTATCATATTCAGAATAATCTCGTCATATGCAAGCATGCTGGATATGCTTAGCCCAAAGATCCTGAATTTTTCAAATGAACCACAGTTAGAAACTATAATAAAAATTCACAAAACAAATAACATTAGAAAAGGTCAGAATGTAAAATTACTTCTTTTGTCCTGCACAAACCTATCAGTAACAAAGTTGAAATGTTTTCACTTTTTATATCCATTAAAAGAGATTATACAATATAAACAACTATTTATGGGATTTATTTAACCAACTTTTTTCATTATACATCTTCAATTCTTTTTTTAACCATCTTTGCAATGAAGAGCTAATTTCTCTTACATGATATCAGCAGAGCTTGTTGTTAGAGAATAGCAGCAGTTGCTATAGTGAGCAGCAATAGGAATAGTACAGTATGGGTTTAAGTATGGGTTCATGTATGTGAAAGGTATGGGTCAAGCGTCTCCTTGTATGTATATATATGTGTATTAGTTATTGATAGATAAGTAAAGTGAATAAGAAGTAGTCTTCAAGTTTATTACATGGTATCAGAGCTGCCCTTGTGAGCATTCTGGGCTGTCTTTATGTTTTCAGTTTCTGTTCTTTCTCTGTGAAATTTTCTGTTCTTTCCGGCAAGTTTCTGTTTTGTCCCGGCAAAATTTTGGTCATCATTTTATCACACCTCCACCATAGGGAAGATCTCAAGGTTCAAAACGGCGTTTCAGCAGAAAATGGCACCAGAAGCATGGCGCGTGAGTCTCACTCGCCACAGAAGTTTTGATGATCCGGCCATGCGCTGGAGCGTGGTGGCGCATGGAAACTCCTCCGGCGACCGGACTATGACACCAGCTTCCTCTTCTTTGTTCCGGCCATCCTGTGCAATTTGTTTATGGTTTCAGGAACTTTTATTTTCAGGGTCTTTGTGTTCTTTGGCACTGGAACATGTTTTTCTTATGTAGTCTGTGATGGTGTTTGCTTCTTTTATGTTGGGTTTTGGGTTTGTTTCCTATAGGTTATTTAGGAATTATTTGAGTTGTTGTGGTAGTGAGGTTGAGCTGATGTAACTTTGGATACTCCCAAGAAACACGCTTATGTGCAGTGTTATTTGTGGCATTTTGGTCTCTGCCCCGGTGTGCAGTATTGCTGGGATTTCAAGTTTCCGTTTGGATTGCCGTTTGAAGTCTGCCTAGGAGTGCAGCGTTTGGGGATCCCGGTTATGGATCCAATTTCTGCAATAAGATTGGTAGTTTTCGGATGGTTTATTCGCTTCAGAAAGCCTTACCTCCTTTGTTCTCGGTGTTACCTGTTTAAGTTTATGTATTTGTTTATTTGTTGTATTTGAATTTGTTGTAATTTGAATTTGTAGTGTTTGTTTCAAGCTTGAGCATGTATGCTCCAGCATGAGGGGGAGTGTTAGAGAATAGCAGCAGTATCTATAGTGAGCAGCAATAGGAATAGTACAGTATGGGTTCATGTATGTGAAAGGTATGGGTCAAGTGTCTCCTTGTATGTATATATATGTGTATTAGTTATTGATAGAGATAAGATTATAATAACAACGTAGTATTTTTAGTGAATTACACTTGTAAAGATGGTTGATTATACCTTACCTCCAGAATCTTGTAGTATGATTATAAAACCTAGAGGCCAATGTAAGAACAATCTCATATATCAACGAGGATAGTTATACTATACTTTCATTGATACAAGAATCAGATGATGGCAGCAAAAAGTAAGCGTTACCAGGAGCTCAAGCATTGCTCTCCATTAATCAACTATTTTATGTTTCACTTCTGTTACCTTTATCACAACTAATCTCAGTTTGATTACTTGAAGACTATGTGCAGATCCAAAGGCACATGGTGTAATAATGCAGCTACATATGATTCGCGTGCACTGAAAAAATGTAAAAAAGCATAATTAAACATTGCAAATTGGCATTTGGCTATGAAAATTGGAGTAAATAACATATGAGAAGCGATAAACATGTCAATCTGACCGAATTAAACATTGCAAATTGGCATAAAGGTGCGATAAAGATGCCAATTTGACATAATTAAACTTTGCAAATGGGCATTTGGCTATGGGTATAGTGGAGAATGGAGCGTAAATAACACCTTAAAGGTGTCAAATGAGCATAACAAGCTTATCCCTTAACTTTTACTCTACAAATAAAGAGAACCAAATGAACAAGTGCATTTAGCTCGGTCATTATTCCACGATTGAACAGAAGATGAGAAGTATACAAATCACATACTTTTTTTTTAAATTAGCCTAATTGGGCTTACAAAATAATAACAAAGAAAAACCTCATCCCATCCCACCCCACCCGTTTTTGGACTCAAACCTGTGACCTCTAGGATCACAGCTTCAAGACTCGACCACTAGGCTAAGATCTTTGCCACATGTACAAATCACATACTCAATCTGTAATTGTAAAAAAAAAAAAAGAATCGCACTCATGAAACTAAAACTTTTTGAGTTATTGATAGCATAAACTTTCTCTCACGTCAGACTAAATATCATAAACGTCTATAGCTAAATAAACATTGACAACACTGATTTGTAAGCCACACTTCGGAATAGCTTGTCTCCTTCGATATTTCTGTCACCAGAAGTTGTAAGCAACTTTGCTCTTTGGCTCTAAAACACCTTTGGAAATGTATAGATTTAGGAGAAGAGAGAGTAAGACCATGGAAGGCAAAGGAAGAAAAGAACTACATGTATAACATGCCTGAAGACAGACTTAACACTATGTATTAAAGCATTTTTTCAGAATATCATTGTCAAAACATCAAACAACTCCTCCACCATTTGTCTAGAAGTATATCTAACCACTTAAATGAAATGGATTAGCAGCGATTCTCAGTGGGTTACTCAGAGTTGTTTTGCAAGATCAATTGGGCGGTCTTATCCCTGCTTTTATAGTCTTCCATGTTTGATTACAATTCTTGTTTGAATCAGTTGGACTGGAACCTCAACAATTTTATCCAACCTTATATCAGTCTAATTGAGTTCTTTCTTTTTCTAATCATGATAGTTGTCACTGTTTTTCTTATTATGCTAATTATATATTGATCATCATCATGAATTTATCAAATTCTGTTTTGAGAATAAGAATATTGTTAAAGGTATATATGTGAAGTAATCAAGAAAACTAGTTTTTAAGAAGTGGTACTAGTTCTGCTTAATTCCAAGTCATATGCAAATGCAAAATTAAAAAGATTGCAAAAATAGATATATAGCATTTCACACGAAAAATTGACATTTAATTTATGCTACTAGATCTAAAGAGAAACAATAAACAGAAACATATATTATAAAACAAGCAGAATGTCAAGCCAACTTCCTTTTCTAACTTTCAGCTTCATAGCAGTGTTACTCAACAATTCACTACTTGTAATTAACAACCATAGTTGTTAAAGGTGCGCCTAACGCAAGGCTCAGGGTCCTGCGCCTCGCCATACCTTAGGCGAGGTAGCATTCCTTAGGCGCGCGCCTTGTGCGCCTAGCTGCACCTTTTGGTGTGCGCCTTGGTGCGCCTCATGCACGCCTCAGGTACACTTTTATTTTTCAAGGTTTTAGCTTACTTTAATATGTTTTGTCCATCTATTTTAAGAGATTTAATAATAATTTAAGGCTAGATATTCCTAATTCAAACTCAAGGCTAGATATTCTTAATGCAATAAGTAAATTTTACATACATATGTATGTCTAACAATTCTCTTAGTTCTTTTTCTGGTATTATTATTGCATTTAACTTCACTTTTTAAGAAATTTTATTTGCAAATTTTGTGCGCCTAACGTACCTCAGTCGCGCCCCTTTTTGTGCCTCACCTTGAGGTTGTGCCTAGTGCCTTGACAACTATGTTAACAACATATTCACTAAGGGCTAGTTTAGCTGTGCTTTCCTAAGCTGCGATTTTAAAAGCTCCATTTTCAAGCTTTTACTACAAGCAACAAACTTGATTTTGGAAAAAACCAATCATCCTACATTGGTCAAAGCTACAATACGTGGTCAAAGCTACAATGCGTAGCTTGAAAAGCAATACCAAACAGACCCTAAAACCTCATACAATTGACATCGAAATCACAAATACAGAAAGTACAAACTTACCTATTTCAAAGTTGAACTAGATACTCGGAACCAAAAGGAGAGCAGGACAGGCTTAAGCTATCTGCAGAAGCTGGAAAACGGCAGGTTAGACGAATCTTGGACGTAGAGAAATCAATTTGAAGCTAGGGGTTTGGATTGCAAGGAGCGTGCGGTGTAATGGAGCTTTGATTAAGGGCTAAGAAATTAGGGAAATTAGGTACCGAATTTGAGGAAGTTTAGTTTACGGAATAGCTGAATACCATTGATATCGTCCTCTGTTCCCGGTAGCTATGGATGCCGCCGCCTGTTGCAAACCCATGTCTGTTCTGGCTGTTCCGTTCTTCCTAATTTGGCCCAAGTACATGCGAAATGACGCTGTTTTGTTTTGAAATGTTGTAAACACTAAACGACGTGGTTTTGTGTCTAAAATTAGGTTAATTTAAATGGCATCTCATACTACAGCTTTGCCCAGGTTACGATTTCAATTTCTATGCTCTACTATCATCTCCTCTGCATATTTTACCACAACTATCGGACTCCGGCAACACTACGGCAGCTGACAGGTTAGTGGTTTGCTTGCTCTCTACTTGTTCTTCTGCTACTTGCGATGAGTTGAGCCTCAGATACTTCCCTCTATGTTTTAATGAATATGCAAAATTCACTGTGTCTTTGTTGTGTTGGAAACAAATTGATTAGTTTATTGTGAGAAAATATCAAATTAATAGCATGAACTTGGATAAATTGCACCTATGAACAGGGTATACCAAACAGATTGTGCATTCACATCTTCTGATACTGAAAATGACCTCTCAATTTTTTCAATTCTGAGACTTTTAATGTAAAAGGATTGGTAGAGTGTTCGATTGTTTGAAATTGGAATGTTAAGGTACAACCTTTTTTTGAAAGTGGAAGTGGAAACCTTCTCACCGGAAATTTTTCATGAAAGTGGCTCCTCCTTTATCAGGTATCTGGCTCCGACATTGCTCGCCACCTGTTTGTAAAATTGATGTGAGTTTTGAGTTATCCTTTCATCGCACAGCTGCCTCTTTTTTGTTGTTTCTCGTCAATTTTGTGTGAATCAGCTTGCTCACCCTGTAATCTCCTTGCTTGGAACAATCCCTTAAGGTGGTTTTGGCGGACTCTGTTTCTCACACTCCTCCAACTCTATGCCTTTCTATGATTAATCATCTTTCCATGGGTTAGTATCTTTAGTTTTCATTCTTCTTTTATCAAATTCAAGAGTAGGCCAACTCACCTACTCACCGGCGTTTCAGTTTAAGAAAATTTTTTGTGTTATCAGTTTGTGTCTCAATATATTAACTTCTCATTGTTATGTGCTGAAAATTTCTTCATATCATGTTAATGGATTATTTTAATATTCAAATTGGCAAACGGATTTGAGAATAAGTATTTTACTTAAACCATAGATTTACAAATCTCTTTTGCATTGCTTTAAGTGATTTGTATGTCATAGGTTGTGGTATATACTGCTCTGGGTGAAGCATTGGGCCTATAGCTTAATTGATGCATATATTTGCCTTTTGCTTTTTACAGATTCTTTAAATTCCATTATTTATTTGTTTTGTATTGTTCATGCTAAGAAAAGGTGGGACCCTCGGTTGGTGAAAAGCATTTTATAGAAGGTGGCATTAGTCAAAATCTTCGTTCTGATGGTCGGAAAAGAGATACGTATCGACCCATTTTTGTTGAAACCGGAGTTATACCTCAGGTAGCCAAGTTTTCTTCTGTTTTCATTTTGAACTTGGCATGGTAGAGCTATGAAGCATGGACACTCCAAAATCGGACACCGACACTCTTTGGACACTCGTCGGACACTCCAAATTTTAAATGGACACTCCACGTAGGATGGACACTTCTCGGACACTCCGCGGACACACCTCGAACGCTCCACCTAGAAGTTACTGAATCTCATTTGTGGGAAATATGTGATAAAAATAGAAAAACTTGGTGGGGGTGGGTGATATGGCATTTAAATGCAACAATGTGGGCAAGAAAGTAAGGGTCATACACTAGAGTTAAAGCACATAACTGGTAAAGGTATTGACATGTGCAATAAAGTCATACGACATGACATAGTAACTATTTTTTATTTGTTTTTTGGTTGTTTTCTACTTGATGAATTGACTATGGGTGATATGGGTTTTATTATATATGAATATTTATGTTTGAAAATTTATTTTAGTTGTCGTGTCTCAACCGTGTCCAAATGCATATTTTTTTCAAATTGTCGTGTTCGCGTGTCCGTGTCTGTGTCGTATCAGACACTCGAGGACAACTTGAGGAGTGTCCGTGCAACCTAGTGGTAGAGTGACTAAAGTCATTCATCGTTGTCTCTTCGTAATTACATTGTGTTTGGTTAATTTAAGGGTTAACTTAAAAATTGTACCTTGTGGTTTTACTCATTTGCAAAAAAGGGTGTGAGGAATTTTTTTTTGCAAAACGGGGTCTGTGGTTTCAAAAAATATGCAAATAAAGGATCTTCAATATTAAATTATGTCACAAAAATGGGTAATCTAGTTCGGTTTTATCTGAAGTTTTGTAGGATGGTTATTAAATATACAATACACATCGGTGAAATTTTTTTATGTTGGGCTATTAAGACGCAACATATTCAAAGGATGAATGTGGCGGAAATGAGTATGCTTAGGTGGATGAGTGGGCATACAAGGATGGATCGAATTAGAAATGAGTGCATCCGCCAAAAGACCGGTGTGGCACATATTGAGGATGAACTGAGAGAATGATGACTAACGTGGTATGGACATGTGCTACGTAGACCAATAGATGCTCCAGTTAGAAAATGTGAGAACTTATGGACAGAGAGTAAGGGTAGAGGGAGAGGTAGACCTAAGATTACTTGGAGGGAAACTATTTCTAAGGATATGCGTTTGCTCGGTATGGACGAAAATTTGGCTTTTGATAGAGCTTCATGGCGTCGGAAGATCCATATAGCCAACCCACCTAGCGTGGGATTTAAGGCTTAGTTGGTTGGTTGGTATGATAACAAACTTTAAAAAATCATAAAATAAAAAATCTTCGAAAATTACTCAAATCATGACGTATATTTTTTAAATAATAAGGTTAAATTATTAGAATGTTGAATTGTTAAAAATATTCAATGTAACACCACTATTCCGAACCCGGTGGCCCCTTTTTGCAAATTTTTTGAAACCACAGACCCCATTTTGCAAAAAAAATTCCTCAGGCCCCCTTTTGGAAATGAGTGAAACCACAAGGTACCTTTTTGAAGTTAACCCTTAATTTAATTGATCTAATGAACATAGGCAAATGGCTCAGCACAAGTTCGGATAGGTGCAACAGAGGTTATTGCCAGTGTGAAGTTATTTTGTCTTCAAACTGGTTAGTGTTAACCGATATACATTTAGGTCTTCTCTTTTATCCAAGTGCAATATAAATTATTCAATTGGCTCGAGTGCAGGCAGAACTTGGAAAACCAAGTCCATTGCAGCCTAACAAGGGAAAGATTGCTATTTTTGTTGATTGTAGTCCAGTAGCAGAGCCAGCTTTTGGGGTTGCCTATTGTCTCTCCCTTTTAAAATTACTGCATTCTCAATAGAGGATTTAAATAGCATTGCTCATTTTAGAATCGGGATTTTCACGTTTGTTAAAAGAATCTGTGTACAGTAGTTAAGTTCTTATATAAACTATCCGTCCATATGGACAAGTTTCTGTTTCCTAACATTCTTCTCATATAGCATATGAAAAATTTTCATCATTTTTGTTTGACTTCACAGATGCTTTCTCTCGCTTTATGTATATTTTCATTCGTTTTTGGTATGAACATTGTCCATTACAAAGAACTGTCTAGAGATGGCATGCATCTGTTATAGCCAGTTGTATATTTAGATTTTCACAAGTTAAACCCATATTGACGTCTTACTTAGGCTAGGGGAGTAGAGGAGCTGTCAGCAGAACTCGTAACTGCTCTGCAATGTTGTCTTTTTGGTGGTAAAAGTGGAGCAGGTTTGTATTATTGATTGATGAATATTGGTAACCTTAAACCTTATGCTTTGCATATATGTTTTTTATATAGTATAATATAGTATGGTGAGATCATTGCAGCCATCAATAGTGAAGTTATTGAAATTTTCTCAGGGGCTGGTATTGATCCATCAACATTAGTTGTAGCGGAAGGAAAAATCTGTTGGGATCTGGCCTTGTCATCTGTTCTGATGGAAATCTTCTAGATGCTCTTGGAGCTGCAATTAAGGTACATTTCTCATAATGTCTCATAATTCTAGGTATTGTATTTGTCAAGGCAAATTACATCACTGATAACAATATTATATGGTCCATGGAAAAAAAAATCGTTTCTTAATTATTCAGTGGCGTAAGGGTACTTGAAGCTTTACATTCTTACGAATGTCTCTGAAGAGAGGAATAAAGTGATAACAGATAACAGTTAGTAAAGGATTTCCTCTTAATTCCCTCTTTCTGTCCCTTGCTTTTTCTTAACTAGGAATTTGGACTCTGAAGTTTTCTCCTTTATGTTATCAAGTGTATCTGTACTTGTACAATTCTAGAATTTATGATGAGTTGGTTGAGTGAGGCTGATGAATGTGGTGTTTGAACTAGAGGTGTTCAAAAACCAAACCTAACCAAAATAACCAACCAAATCGATTGAATTCAGTGTTGCAATTAATTAAGAAACTAAATTTCTTTATTAATACAAACTAGACTTAAACTCTTGATGATAGACACGTACACCCACAACACCTCTTCATTTGTGGGACTCTTTTTGCTTGTCACTCTTGATTACTTTCACTCCTATACACTGACCCTCACTCCCTCTCACTTCACATTGCTTATTTCCCACTCACACTAATTAGCCTGACTACTAATCCTATTAATAGAATGTAAGGTCGGTGATCCAACAAGTTTGGACCACAATTTATGTCAGTTATGTAGAAGCTTCGAAGATGATGAACAGTAGCCATACACTAGCAACATCTAGAATTAGTTCGCATCTACATCTTTCTTTTAATTTCTAGAATATTATTCAGTTTATTTGGTTTGGTTTTCGGTCTAAACGGTTTGGTTTCGGTTGTGAATTATATTTTTTTTTTAATTCAATTGGTTTGGTTTTCATTGAGAAAAACCGAAATAACCAAACCCAACTGATGAACACCCCTATGTTGAACAGTATTATAAGATGTTTTGGGGTTCATAGTTTGTGGCAGTTGATATTCAACAGTCTTTTTCATAAACAAAATTTTGACAACTTGTAATTCTTTTATCCCTTCCTATATTCTAATGCTGCAAACAAAGTGATATCATTTTTACTCAAAATCAGTTGTAGTTTGTCTGGGTTAATCTGATTGGTACTGTACTTATTTCTGTTTTTAAAAGGCTGCTCTGAGCAATACAAGCATACCAAAGGTACACGTTGCCGCTGGTGCATCAGGCGATGAACAACCTGATGTGGACATTAGCGATGAAGAATTTCTACAATTTGACACATCTGGTATTCCAGTTATAGTTACCTTAACAAAGGTAATGCAAATAACTGCTGCTCATTATGCTTTCAAATTTCAATCCCGGTTCGTAGCACTACTAACTTGTGATATATATTGTATAGGTCGGGAGGCACTACATTGTAGATGCCACTTCAGAAGAGGAATCCCAGATGAGTTCTGCCGTATCAATTTCAGTCAGCAGGAAAGGGCATGTTTGTGGTTTGACCAAACGAGGAGGAGCTGTTATTGATCCAAGCGTTATATCCGACATGATATCTGTGGCTCAACATATAGGCGACAAGTTAATGAATAAGCTCGACTCTGGAATATCGGCTGCTGAGGTTGATGAAGATGAAGCTTGAAAATGTCTCAGCCTCATAATTTATATACGCAAGAAGTGAACCTGAATGAACCTGTCTTGTACGCTTATTTTTAATGTCAATGGGAAATTTTTAAGAAAAAAGAAGACGAGGTCTTGGTAGCTGGTGAAATTGCTTAGAGATGTTAGAAATTTGATCTAGTTAGTTCTTGTATCTTGGTTACAGCTGGGAGTTATAGTACTTTTTATAATAGGAACCCGTAGAGGTTGCACAGAGAGTCGATTTTGGGAAGAATTTGATTACATTGAATGTTTCTCTAAGATTTTTTTTTTCTTAGTTATGGTGTTCCAAACGATTTTCTGCTTAAAATCATTCATATGTTAACAGAAAATAACTGAGAATGGAATTCATGCAAAAATTAACCGAAATTACGGGGAATTTAATTGAGCATGAGTCATACAATTCATATATATTGCAAAATGAGTGTCGATAGTTGATAGTTCTTTCGTTTTAGAGTTAAAAAGGGAATTCCAAGGAAGTGAATGACAGTTTTGTTAAAAATGATTTTGAATTGGAACTCTTGCTTTTTGGTTTGCCCTGATTTTCTTATTCTCTATTACACTGCTGTCATCCTTACACTAGTTTGCAGTTTATTAAGCAAATTGAGAAAACTCCATATTCAGCGAATTAGTGAAAAATGACAAACACAATGTGAGATAATGCACAACTGGTAAGCTCGGTCGGTCTCGGTTGTCAGCATAAAAACTATAAAGGGATTCCACATACTGCAATTTAGAAAGAAAATATCACAGATCAAACAAATATTACAAGAAAAATAGAATATAGCCACCAGAATATATTATGTCATAAATTTGGAATTCAAGTTTATGCTGCAATCTCACCACTTCGCATCGACCCAGACTCGAATTTCGCTCTGGTATAAATTAAAGGCTTACTATCAAAAGAACAGAAAATCTCACAGAACAAGAAATACATTCAGGATTCAAAGATTTTAGTATATCTTGCTGATGAGAGCAATTCTAACCTAAGTTCAGAAATTACTATAATTTAAACCGATAACATTAAGAAATAAAAGACGGACTATGAACTTCCCATTTGGTAGTGAGTTCATTAAATTTCAAAACCAGTAGAGAATAAGAACGTTCTACAACAACCAAGAAGGCCCAAGACAGAAGAGAACAGTATCGTACTGAGAATTGGTTGGTGCGCCAGGCCCTGGCAGTAGTGCAACTCATAGGCTACGCTCAGAAACCCCAGCAGCAACATACTGTATTGGGCCTCTCCCATTAAAATATAAACTAGATATGCTATCGCCCTACAACCCACACAATAGATGTTGTACTAATCACAACAGTTACTGCAAGATCTTAGCAAAAAGGCCGAGAGATGTATGCCTCCTCGGTCATCTTTCATTGCTCTTTATACTATTCTAGCCCAATGAACCTTGTTGTTTCAACCGGTGTGGGATAATTAAATAGCTTACTCATTACACTGCACTGCACTGCACTTCTCTCTTCAACTCAGCTGATCCCATTCTCTCTTTCTTTACATACAAGTTCGATCTGAATACAAAATCATAATGATTTGTATATTTACTCAGCTGAAATATATAAATATTATTAAGTAATTGCAAACAATAAATATGAATTGCAGCATATTAGCAGCAAAGCTATATCAAATAATACTAACAGAGAATGACTATGACTGAACAATATCCAATATATACACAGAAAAGAGATTACAAGTGTGGAAACTTAACTGGAAAGACAAGCATAGCCTGATAGTTTAATTCGGTTGAAAATTTTGAGACATGATTTTACTCTTCCATGATTTTAAAGAAGTTAAAAGGAACATGCACCAACTAGTGACAGATTGGCAGGTACTGGGACAGCCAGCCCAATTTGCATAACTGAAGCCAATTAATTTCATATATGCTCTAGCACTAGCAGCAAAGCATAAACCAAGACCAAGAGTACCTTTAAGATAACAACTGCTATATGAAAACGCCTTGGAGAGTGCACAAATGGACTAACTTGTTGGACAGGACAGGAGATATTAGGCCTAGTAAATGTAAGACAGTTAAAGCTTCCTTGACCAATTGTCAATACAATAAAAGATCGAACATTTACCTTTAGAGGAGTTTCAATAGATGAAGAGTCTTGAAGTCCCAGCTAAAGTGATAAAATTTTGAGCATATTTTAGAAGTAGGTAAGATAACCAAGATCCTTCATGTGAATTGAAGCTTTAATATGTTGCTTGAGCTGTGTAACCAATAAAAAATCTGTTCCTATAACATCATTGACATAGACTATAAAACGCGGACAACACCCGCGGAAGTCTAATGGGTGATGAGTCATATTGACTTTGTACAAACTGAAATTGAAGCGGGAAGGGCAGAACTTGTCAAACCATGCCCGTTCAAGGCCATATAAATAATGTTCATGTGTTATCCTTCTTAAGTAAGACCGCCATGAAAGAAGATGTGTAATGTAATGCAAAAATTAGCCTGAGTTTCGGGGAATTTAATTTAACTTCATATATATTGCAAAATGAATGTATGTTGTTAGTTACTAGTTCATTTGTTTTAAAGCTAAAATTGGTATTTCAAGGAAATCAATGACAGTTTTGTTTAAAATGATTTTTAATTGGAACTCTAGTGTTTTGGTTTGCTCTTATTCTCATATTTTCCATCCCACTGAGAAAACTTCGCATCGAGGATTCTTCATTACCAACAACATGAGAACTTTAACTCGAGCCATGAGTTAATGAAAAATGACACGAACACAATGTGGGATAATAAGCAACTCATAAGTTCAATCGGTCTCAGTTGTCACAGCATAAAAACTATAAAGAGAAATCCAGAGACAGCAGTTTAGGAAGAAAATATAACAGATGATCAAATATTACAAGAAAAAAAAAGCACTTGTACCAGAAATATATTATATGAAACAAGTGAACATAAAATCTAGTCGGAATTACAAGCTATGCAATCTAACCACTTCGCAACTGAGACTCTTCTGGTATAAGGCTTATAAATTTCCTCATTTATTACATGTACAAAATATCTCACTGACCAAGGATATTCAAACATTTTAGTATTTCTTGCTGCAGAGAGCTATTCTAACCTAAGCTCTGTTCCTGAGTTCATAACTCCATCTTTGCCAAAACCTTCTGCAACGATACCCCTAGCTTGAACCTCACTGTATAACTTCTTTACCAAATGATCTTTTCCACATTTACCAAGTCCATGGTAAACTTCTGCTAAAACATCTGAACCAGGAGTTATACACCTTCCAAACATTTCCATCAACACCGAAAATGCTCCTTCGAAATCCCGATTCCTGCAAAATGTAGACAGTAATACATTAAAAGTCTGTTCATTCGGGTGACAACCACTTCTCACCATGCACTTGTACAACTGAAATTCTCGGTCAGGATTGTTTCTCGTACACTGTCCAAGAACAAGGGCCAAAAAGGTTGAAGCATTTGGTGCTAAGTTCTGTTTTTCAAGTTCTTTAACCATATATGCAGCTTTCTTGGTCTTGCCCTCCTTGCACAAGCCTAAAATCAGCGCATTGTAAGTCAAGATATCGGCTTTTCCCATTTCTTGACCTTTCCTCGTAAAGCCTCCTACCCATTTCACTATTTCCCTTTTGGCTACACCCATCTATCAAAGTATCGTACGTTACGGTAGAGCTATGTTCGACATTTTCATTTCGCTAAAAACCTTACTAGCTTCGTGTATTTTCCCTTCTTTGCAAAATCCGTAAATTAGGGTGTTGAAGGTAATCACGTTCGCCTCTACCCCTTTCTCTCTCATCTGGTTTTTTAACTTCACAGCCAAGTTTAAGAGACCTTTGCGACAACATCCAGCAACTAAAGTATTGTAAGACAAATCAAGGGGGTTGATTCCCATGTTATCCATTTCGTTTAACATCTCAACTGCTTTTTCGAGATTTCCTAACTTGCAAAAGGCGCTCATAAACATGTTTAGAGTGTACGCATTTGGTGAAATCCTGTTTCGTCGCATTTCTTTGTAAAACTCTAAAGCAATATCCATCCTATTTAAATCAATCAACGAACTCAAACAAGCATTACAAGATCTGGCCATGGGTAAAAATCCATAATCCTTCATTCGAAAGAATATATCAGTAGCATTTCTGAACTTTCTCAAGTCCGCATAGGTCTAAAACAACAAATCAAAGACACGAGGCGAGGAATCACACATTCGATATGAATAAAGTATTGCTTCAAACAACTTACTTGGCAAATCCATTGCACCTGGCCCGATAAGACTCTTCAGCACAGTTGTCAAATTAGGATTCGAATCGAGAATTGAAATCCAAATTTAATGAATCGGGAATCGTGAATCAAACTGAATCGTAAGATTTGGTTCAACTTCATATAACTATAAAAATAAAATATTTACCATGTTCAATTTAATATATTGTTATTACTTTTAGTAAAATTAAACCTAACATAAAAAAACTTGACTAATAAAATAAAATTTATAAAACTCACGTTTAATATTCCACAAATCAATTAGTTATTATACTATATATATAAAATCATGTTGAAATTAATGTTTAACAATATAAGTTAAAAAGAATTAAATTTGAGTTGTTCAAGAATATTAAAGCATTTGAAAAACCGTTCAAATTCAATTCATGTAGGTGGATGGGTATTTTTTGTTAGTATATTAAATTTATTATTGTTATTAGTTTCAATAAAGAACTAGAAAACAGTGCACTTCATTAATAAAAATTAAATAAGAAATGAAAAACATGAAGTGTACGGGTAAGGGGTATAAGGATAGTCTTTTACTCTCCTTCAACCTTCAACATTCTCCATTGCAGAAAAAATCAAGTATTTAGATCTTTTGAACAAGAAGATGCCGTTTCAACAGAAATTTATGGTGGCTGCATAGGTCAGAACCTCATATTGTCTTAACGAATACTACTTTTCTTCAATCTCATCTTTTCTATTTTTTTTCTCGAGCTGTGTTCATGAATCGGAGGAATCGGAGGAATCGGCGGATTCGGGCTATTCAGACGATTCATGATACAGAACAAGGTAAGATTTTAGATTTCACCAGCAAAGGCCAACGAATTTGGCAAGTCTATTCTAGAAGAGACAAAGAAAATGCTGCTGCAATGGGCGGCAAATCAGGGGTACGGGATCCATGAATTATTAAGAATCATTAAGTATGGGCTCTAGAAATTATTAAGCTGGCTGTATGGGAATAAGTATGGGGTCTAGATATAATTAAGTTGGCTGTATGGGTGTTGCAACTATTTGTCAGTATTATTGTGTTCTAGTATTATTTAAGTTGTGAGTTTATATTGTTTTAGGCAGACTTTGAGATAGTTATTTTGGCTCTTTCCTTTTGGAAGAGAGGGGGATTGAAAAGTGTGCTTTTCAATTCAGTTTCTATTATCAATTCTGTTCTTCTCTATTGTATTGTTACCTTTATTTTTTTCAATCAAATAAAGCTCCAGCAGATTCCTATTTTCTATTAAAGCTTCAGTTTCTATTTTCCTTTGTCTTTTAAGTGTTTTCATTCTCTTTGGTTGCTAACAATTCACCACCGATTCATGATTGATTTCGATTCACCCCATAAATTTGAATCTATTTAGAGGTTAATCGAATCGTATCGTACAATTTATATCACGAATTGTACGATTTTGATAACTATGCTCCTTCGACCAAAGTCAAAAGATTTAAATTTTTGGTTTTTGGTGAGAATATGGAGGATAATAGAATGGGTTTCAAGTGTAAGTGAATTAGGGTTTTGGGTTGGAACAAAGTTGAAGAATTCCAAGGAAAGAACATGATCCTTCTGACTCTTTAGCAAAATGTGCTTAACTCTAAAAGGAGTGAA
This sequence comes from Euphorbia pulcherrima, assembly GCA_947683365.1. Lineage (NCBI taxonomy): Eukaryota > Viridiplantae > Streptophyta > Magnoliopsida > Malpighiales > Euphorbiaceae > Euphorbia > Euphorbia pulcherrima. The sequence goes on along the minus strand of CANTUS010000001.1, from coordinate 76,082,331 downwards.
ATGGGTTGATAATGAATTAAGCTTATCCCAATCAGAATAAGCTAAGGCTGTCGGTGGTGGTATGGACGCTACACCAATAAGATAAAGTAAAGCTAGCCGACTAAGACAGTATGCTACAGCAAACGAAAAGTAAAGAAGTTGATCACAGGCAGCCACAGAGCTTTAGGAAGCAAGTCTAGAGAGTCGGGCTATGTGCAACATTAACAAAATCAAGGTCTTGGCCTTTGGGTTCAGAGATTGTTCTGTTAGGTATAGGAATTTGGATTCGACTTCCTCCTCCCAAAGTTTACAGGAACTATAGGTTCAGTAGATGTAAGGTTACTTATTACAGTTGAAAATCGACGATACACAAAGCTTCTCATGATTAAATGGGTGATCCGATCCAGAGCGATAACCCTTATCATACTCGGAATAAAATCTTGTCATACGCAAATATGCTTTAGCCCCATGATCCTGAAGTTTTGAAAAGAACCACAGTTAAAATATTACAAAACAGGAATTCACCAAACAATAACATAAAAAAAGGTCAGAATGTAACATTAGTTCTTTTGTCCTGCACAAACCTATTAGAAACAAAGTTGAAAACGTTTTTACTTGAAGAGATTATACAACATAAACAACTATACATGGGTTTTTTTAACCTTTTTCATCATATATACATCTTCATAATTTTTTAACCATCTTTGAACACAGGCATGTCCAACCAACAACAACAACATTACTCCAATGCCTTCAAGGCTCCTGCACAAGTGGGGTAAGGGGGGTCGGGTGTACACAACCTTACCTCTGTAATTACAAAGAGGTTGTTTCCAATACAAGCATGTCCAACCCATCACTAAAAAACAATCACTCCATATTCTGTACTCTAAACTCTATTTTTACAGTATTTACTTTATTTATACTGCTGCTACAGTAGATTCACTCCAACCCATTACTCCATTTTTCTACTCTAAAAAAGAATATTTTCATCCAACAATATTTTATTATTATATGAACTTTTTAAACATTTAATCAAATAAATCATTATAATTAAATAACAAAAATTAAAAAATAATATTAAAATAATCATATCTAAATATAGAGTAAGGTATGAGTTAATCTAAATTTGGAGTAACCCATGCCTTACTCTATATTTGAAGTACTCCAAATATAGAGTACCATTGGACTTGCCAGCGTAATTGGTTAAACATGGCCTAAAGAGCTAATTTTCTTATATGATATCAGCAAAGCTTGTAAAGGTCGTTGATTATACCTTTCCTCCGGAAACTTGTAGTATGATTATAAAACCTAGGGGCCAATGTAAGAACAATCTAATATATCAACGAGGATAAGTATACTATTCTTTCATTGATACAAGAATTAGATGATGGCTGAAAACAGTAAGCATTACAAGCATTGCACTCCGGTAATTAAATGTTCCATGTTTCACTTCTGTCTCCTTTATCACAACAAATCTAACAGAGAAGATTCAGTTTGATTATATGAAGACTCAGTGTCAGATCCTAAGTCACAATTGATATCATCACTAAATCATTACAAAAACACTAAATCACTAATGAAAATAATCGAAACCGACCTGTATATCGATGGTACATCAATCGATATCGTCCTTCGTTCCCGGTAGCTATGGATGGCGCCGCCGCCGCCGCCCTCTGCAAATATTTTGCTCTCCCATGTCTCTTCTGTTCTTTCGAAGTTTGCCCAACTACATGAGAACGGCGCTGCTTTGCTTTTAAAATTTTCGAAAGACCAAATGACGTCGTTTTGTTTGTAAAATTTTAGGCTCACGATTTTATGCTCAACTAATTAGTTCCCACGCCCATCTCCGCTGCAAATTTTACCGCCGGCCAATCCACACCGACTATCGGACTCCGGCAGCACTGCGATAGCTGACAGGTTAGAGGTTTGCTTGTTATTCTGCCTAATTGTGATTTTACGTTTTAGAGTAATGTTGTTAGATTTGTTGAATATGAAATAAATTAAATTTGGAATTCTTCCAGCCTAAACGTCCAGTTCAGATCTTGAAATTCTTCTTATAACCGAAATATGTTATGATCAGAAGTCTATTAAAAGTTCGCACAAATTTGTGGATTCATAGGTGATAAATTGTAGTTGCAAAACAAAATTTGGAAATGCATTTGAAAATACTAGACACAAGGGATTAACATCTGTTAAAACAAGCGATGTCGACTCAACTAAGTAAACATTGTATGTTCCTGATAGTGCCACATGAGCTGATTTTTTATTCTTGCAAGTTCTTTTGTCACAATAGAATTGGTCAAACATATTAGGGAGTTGGTCAAACATATTAGGGAGTTGAACCTCAGATGCTTCCCTCATTGTTTAAAAGAGTATGCAAAACTATGTTGGAAACAATTTGATTAGTTTATTGCAAAATGAATGTTGTTGGTTACTAGTTCCTTTGTTTTAAAGCCAAAATTGGTTATAAGAAAAGAAAAAGTATATTGCTACCAGAAATATTATATGAAATAAGTGAACACAAAACCTTGTCGGAATACAAGTTATACAATCTCACCACTAAGCATCTGACTCGAATTTCGCTCTGGTATAAATTAAAGGCTAATAATTGCCTAATTTATCAAAAGAACAGAAAATCTCACTGACAGAGAAATACATTCAGGATATTCAAATATTATAGTATTTCATGCTGATGAGAGCTATTCTAACCTAAGCTCTGTTCCTGAGTTCATAACTTCGTCTTTGTCCAAACCTACTGCAGCAAAATGCCTAGCTTGAACCTCACTGCATAACTTCTTTACCAAATGATCTTTTCCACATTTACCAGGTCCATGGTAAACTTCTGCTAAAACATCTGAACCAGGAGTTACACACCTTCCAAACATTTCCATTAATACCGAAAATGCTCCTTCAAAATCTCAATTCCTGCAAAATGTAGACAGTAATATGCTAAAAGTCTGTTCATTCGGGAGACAACCACTTCTCACCGTACACTTGTACAACTGAAATGCACGGTCAGGATTGTTTCTAGTACACTGTCCAAGAATAAGGGCAAAAAAGGTAGAAGCATTTGGTGCTAAGTTCTGTTTTTCAAGATCTTTAACCATGTATGCAGCTTTCTTGGTCTTACCCTCCTTGCACAAGCCTAAAATCAGCGCATTGTATGTCAAGATATCGGCTTTTATCCCATTCCGTGGCATTTCCTCGAAAAGCCTCCTACCCATCTCGCTATTTCCCTTTTGGCTACACCCGTCTGTCAAAGTATTGTAAGTTAAGGTATTAGGAGCTATGTTCGACATTGTCATTTCGCTAAAAAGCTTACTAGCTTCGTGTATTTTCCCTTCTTCACAAAATCCGTAAATTAGGGTGTTGAAGGTAATCACGTTCGGCTCTACCCCTTTCTCTCTCATCTGGTTTTTAAACTTCACAGCCAAGTTTAAGAGACCTTTGCGACAACATCCAGCAATTAAAGTATTGTAAGACGAATCAAGGGGGTTGATTCCCATGTTATCCATTTCGTTTAACATCTCAACTGCTTTTTTGAGATTTCCTAACTTGCAAGAGGCGCTCATAACCATGTTTAGACTGTACACATTTGGTGATATCCTGTTTCGTCGCATTTCTTTGTAAAATCCCAAAGCATTATCCATCCTATTTAAATCAATCAACGAACTCAAATAAGCATTACAAGATCTGACCGTGGGTAAAAATCCATAATCCTTCATTTGAGAAAATATATCAGTAGCATTTCTGAACTTTCTCAAGTCCGCATAGGTCTAAAACAACAGATCAAAGACACGAGGCGAGGAATCACACATTCGATATGAATAAAGTATTGCTTCAAACAATTTACTTGGCAAATCCATTGCACCTGGCCCGATAAGACTCCTCAGAATAAAGTCAGCAGATTTAAATTTTTGGTTTTTGGTGAGAATATGGAGGGTAATAGAATGGGTTTCAAGTGTAAGTGAATTGGGGTTTTGGGTTTGAACAAAGTTGAAGAATTCCAAGGAAAGAACATGATCCTTTTGAATCTTTAGCAAAATGTGCTCAACTCTAAAAGGAGTGAAATGGGTTGATAATGAATTAAGCTTATCCCAATCGGAATGAATAAGGTGGCTATGTGCAACATTAACAAAATCAAGGTCTTGGCCTTTGGGTTCAGAGATTGTTCTGTTAGGTATAGGAACTGGATTCCACTTCCTCCTCCCAAAATTTACAGGAATTATAGGTTCAGCAGATGCAAGGTTACTTATTACAGTTGAAAATCGACGAAACACAAAGCTTCTCATGATTAAATGGGTGATCCAGAGCGATAACCTCTTATCATATTCAGAATAAAATCTTGTCATACACAAATATGCTTAGCCCATGATCCTGAAGTTTTGAAATGAACCACAGTCAGAAACTACAAAACAGAAACACACCAAACAAACAACATTAAAAAAGGTCAGAATGGAACATTAGTTCTTTTTTCCAGCAAAAACCTATCAGTAAAAAAGTTGAAAACGTTTTTACTTTTTATATCTATTCAAAGAGATTATACAATATAAACCACTATATATTCATTATGCATCTTCATAAATTTAACCAACTTTGTAATAAAGAGCTAACTTTTCTTGTATGATATCAGCAGAGCTTGTAAAGGTGGTTGATTATACCTTTTCTCCAGAAACTTGCAGTACGATTGTAAAGCCTAGAGGCCAATGTAAGAACCATCTTATATATCAATGAGGATAATTATACTATTCTTTCATTGAATTAGATGATAGCTGCAAAAGTAAGCATTACCAGGAGCCCAAGCATTGCTCTCCAGTGATTAATTGTTCTATGTTTCACTTCTGTCTAATAGAGATGATCCAGTTTGATTATTTGAAGACCAAGTGTCGGATCCTAAGGCACATGGTGTGATAACGCTACATGTGATTCGCGTGCACTGGAAAAATGTAGAAAGCATAAGTATAAATTGCAAAATGGCATTTGGCTATGAAATAGAGGGTAAAGTGGAGAGTAAATAGCACCTTAAAGATGTCAAATGACCATAACAAGCTGATTCCCTAACTTTTACTCTATTTATCAAGAGAACCAAATGAACAAGTCCGTTTAGCTCGGTTATTATTCCACGATTGGACAGAGGATGAGAAGTACAAATCACATAATCTGTTAGTGTAGAAAAAGAATCGCATTCATGAAACTAAAATTTTTTGAGTCATTGCAAACTTCCTCTCACATTTGTTTTGCAGGATCAATTGGGCAGCCTTATCCCTGCTTTCCATGTTTGATTACAATTCTTGTTTGAATTAGAAAACATTTTCTTGGACTTGAACCTGTCCGAGCTTCTTTTTATTGTGATGTCACGGATAGCTGTTTGCAACTCCACTTCAGGGTCAATTGGAAACAACCTCTCTGTAATTACAGGGGTAAGATTGCGTACACCCGACCCCCCTTACCCCGTTTGTGCGGGAGCCATTGGGATAATGTTGTTGTTGTTGTTGTTGTATATTGGTCTAACTGTGTTCTTTCTTTTTCTAATCATGACGATTGTCGCTCGTTTTCTACTTTTCTTATTATGCTAATTATAAATTAACCATCATCATGAACTTATCAAGTTCTGTTATAAGAATAAGAATACGGTTAAAGGTACATATGCGAAGTAGTCAACAAAACTAATTTTTACGAAGTGGTGATTACGATAATTATCCAAAATAGTTCTGCTTAATTCCAAACAGATAGCAACCCATTCAAAGTCATGTGCAAATCCAAACATTGCAAAAATAGATATATATCATTTCACATATTAATTTTTGAAGGAAAACTTGACTTCTAACTTATGCTACTAGAACTAAATAGAAACAATTAACAGAAACATATATTATAAAACAAGCAAAATGATACAGACATACAGAATCAACTACACTTCTAATTTGTAGTGTATACTTAACAATTACTAGTAATTAACAACAGACTGAATCACTAAAACACACATCAAGCAATCGCAAATACGAAAAAGTAAAAGCTTACCTATTTCAAAGTTGAACTGGATACTTTGAACCAGAAGCAGAGTAGGAGAGGTCTACGCTACCTGCAGAAGCCAGAAATTGGCAGGTTAGACGAATCGTGGAGGTAGAGAACTCAATTTGAGATTAGGGGATTGCAAGGAGCATGAGGTGTAATGAAGCTTTTATTAAGGGATGAGAAATTGGGATATTAGTTGCAGAATTTGAGTTTAATCTTTCACTCAAATAAGCTCTATTATTTATTAGTAATCTGCAGCAATTTGTTGCCAAATACATATTCGATTGTTAAGAGATGGATATTTCTTGTCCTTAATAATACCTAATAAAACGAACTCTACTCTAATTGAAATTACGATTTTCAATTTCGTTCGTTTTCAATTTGTTACTATTTTGAATTTCTATTTGTGGCCCCAAATTTATTTTCACTGCCCTTGGAAAATACGATTTCACAATTCCATCCAAGCAATAAAATCTAGACAAATTTCTTTGAGAAGCTGGAATCATATCCCCAACGTACATTTCGCAATATTCCCTCCGACCCAGAATAATTGCTATCTCATTTGAAAACGATAAACTGTACAACTGTCCCACTGAAGATAGTAATGCCCAAATAGCAACAACTAAGGGTAAAAATTTACGTTAAATTGGCCTGTGCGCCAGGCCCTAGCAGTAGTGCAACGCTTGAGCGACGCGCAGAGACCGCAGCTGCAAGCTACTGTAGTAGGCCTCACCCATTAGAAACTAGATTTAATATCATGTGCACGTATAGCCCACATATCAAATATTAAATTGGTATGAACAAACACTACACATAATCTTAACCAAAATACCGGTAATTGTCTGCCTTGATTTCTATCTTCCATTTGTTTTTATACTCGTTTTGTCCAACGACCTTGCTGTTTCAACCGGTGTGGGATAATAAAATAGCTCACTCGTTATTTACACTGCACTTCTCTTTTCAACTCAGCTGATCCCATTCTATTTTTCTTTACATACAAGTCCAATTTGAATACAAAATCATAATGATTTGTATTGCGATTATATAAACAAAGAATATTTACTCAGCTGCACTCTACCAATTTAAAAATATTATTAGTTAACTGGAAACAACAATTATGAATTACAGCAGATTAGCAGCAAAGCTATTTCAAATACTACTAACAGAGAAATTCAAAGAATGACTGACTGAACAACACCCAACATATATATATGTACGTAACTGTAGACAAACATAGCTTGATTCTTAAATTTGGTGGAAGTTTTTGAGACATGACTTTACCGTTCCATGATATTAAAGAACTTTGTAGGAACATGCACCGACAAGTAACAGATGGTTGGGTGAGTGCATAAATTTTCTAACTTGTTGGACTGCACAGGAGACATCAGGCCTGGTAATTGTAAGACAGTTTAAGCTTCCTACCAATTTTCGATAAAAGCAAGTCTTCTTCGTTAGTACTTAACATATACTTTTGGAGGAGTTTCAACAGATGAAGAGTCTTGAAGTCCAGCTGAAGCGCTCAAACCTTAAGATGTAAGAATATACCCAGAAGAGTCTGTATGGACTTTTAATCCCAATTTGTGTGTAAGATAATCAAGATTCTTCTTGTGAAATTAATGAAGCTTCAGCTAAGTAATCAATAAAAAATTCTGTTCCTATCATAACAATATCATCAACATAGACTAAATGCCAACAACACCCGTGGAAGTTGGAAGTCCTACATAGGGAGAAACAATGATCAGTCATATATATTGACTTTGTACAAACTGAAATTGAAGCGGGAAGTGCAGAACTTCTGGAACCATGCTCGATGAGCTTGTTTAAGGCCATATAAATAATGTTCATGTATTATTCCTCTATGAAAATCCGCGACTTCAACATCCTTTACAATTCAATACACTACAAGAACATCCTTAGACTTGAATATAATTTGTAAAGTTTTTGTCAAAGATGTTAACTTAGGAATAACCTATACTAGAGAGTGATGTATTAGCGTTGTACCTACTGACCTTAAGTTGAGCATACACTAAATCAAATATGTTTTTTTCTTAAATAAAAAAATTGAGGTATGAAAACCAGATGAATGTATGATTAATAAAATCCCTAGCTAGTGCAGGGGCGATGCCAAAGGGGTGACCAGTGGAGTCAATTGCCTGATCACAGTCGTTAGTATGCTATTGAGATTTTACCCAATTTTATCACTCCTCCATTATTTTGGTCCCGCTAAAACTTATTAGAGTTAGCTTCACCCCAATTATATCTTTGTCATTGCCATTGAGTTAGTATGAGCTGAAAATATGAAGGCTGGTGATATTAAGGAAAGCAGTGATAGGTGAAAAAGATGAGAAGACAAAGAAGATGAGTCCAAAGAGAAGACAAAGCAGTAAAATGGTCCATCCAACCATGTATGATGGTGTGTGCATCGGTAGACTATACTGTTATTATACTAATAGTAGTATTGTACAAAACGAATTATTGATTTTGAACATAATAGACACTGCTCACTTGGTTTCAGAAGTTCTCATGTTGTGTTATGATGAAGTTGATAAGCAAAAATTAATTTATCTCTCAAACATCTATACATCGAATTGTCCCTTGAGTTTAAAGTTTGAACAATAAATGTCAACAGAAACTCCTTTGACGAATGAATTCATTTCGATTTGAATCACCGACTACTTGTTAATATATCATTTCAAAAGAATCAAATGATTTAAATCTAATCATGTAAAGTTTTATTTATTGTCTTTTAATTTGTTAATCAACCAGGAATACAATATATGATTAGTTAACTTCAAAGTTTATGGATTTAATATATAAAAACAAGAAAGCTCAAGGACTCAATAAGGTTCTCTCTACAAATATAAATAATATCAAATAATATGGTAGAGTAAATAATGAGTATGTGAATTAGTTGGCCAATTACTGTGTGGCACATATTTTACAAAGAAGAAACTACAAAAGATAGCAGTTGAGGGAAAGACTGTAAAATGTGAAAATCTTATGAAGGAGCTATCTTGTTGTAATTTTGCAATGATGGAATAGTGATATTTTACCCCAAAAGAGTCCAAACAAGTGAGTATATATATATGAAATGGTGGGGGGCAGTGACATCTACAATTACGACTTTACAAATCTAATGTCAATTTCACCTCTTTTATCTATGTCATGTAATAATTATATTAATAATATGTGCTTTCTGTCTTGGGAGGTTTCCTTTCTAGGCCAAATTCCAATACAATAAGACAACACAATCCCTCATCATAATGGTTGTTTTAGTTTTTGCCTAACATGCTTTTTGAAAAAGCAGTTTTAGACCTGCGAAAAGCGACACCAAAGCCGTTTCATCTCTCACCTATATTTCACTAATTGCCTATTATCACCTTGTTCTTACTAATCTTTTGAACTTAATAAAAGTACATTAGTTACTCCTTCATACTAATGTAGTGTAGAGATAAAAAAAAATGATAGGCTGAGACTAGTTTTATATCACGTATCAGATTATAATCAGTTGGACTTTTCAAAACTTGATATGCTGCTACATATTTTTTACGGTATATGTCACGTGTCAACGCATTATTTGTTTGACTTTTCAATATATGACATCTTTCTACATGTATGCCACACCCTCTAACAAGTGTCTGATTTAGTCAGACTCGTGAGCAAACTGATGCACTTTCATCAAGTTCACTGAGTTGATAGGAACATTTTTAAGTTCTGGGCGTCACTGTAAACATATTGTGCACAGTGAAGGTGGCAACAAGGATGTATTTAGCCAATGTGTTAGCACAACTCACATATGTGCTCTTTTATTCCATATTCGGATTTGTATTCATTCACCAAGGCTATTCTTTAAACCACTTTTACCAAGTATTTAAATCAACAAATGTAGATTTGATAATACAAATCTATTACACCGCTTCTCTCGTTGATACAAGATTTAGATCATTTGTCACTTGACAGAAAATTGATTTATTTATTTTAAGGATCAAATTCATGAATGAGTATTGTCGTTTCAACATAACTATAATCTTTCCGTTGATGTTTTCATCAACATAACAAAACCCTCCGCACCTATATTTGTTCTAGGCAAGACAGTCTAATATTAGTTAACATATAGCAATATAAATATATATTATTGGTAAACAATAATTAGCGAAAATTACTAGAGTGTTTGACAACTTATTCGGTCACTTTTTTTACTTATTTTGTCTCTAGAAAACAATTTTGAGTGTTTGATACTAATTATTTCATATTTTTTTACTTGTCTTCCTATAAGTTTCACACTTTTTAATAAATTCATTTATTAATGATATGAAAATACTAATTTACCCATGTATTTCCAATTAATGCTTTAATTTTTCAACCCAAATGCAATTAATGCTAAGGATATAGTTGGAAGAATAATGGAAAAAATACCTAGAAAAGAGTAAATGACAAGTATTTTGATAATCTAATTTTAGGCTAAAATGTCTATTTTAAAAAGATGGAGGGAGGATAAAACGTTTCCAAAACAAGAAATTACCAAAAAAAAACTGAAACTATCAGCAAACTATGATAACATGAACAATCCCTGCACCATATGTCTTTTTTTTATATATAATTAAGGATTTATGTATTTAACTTAGGCCCTGCCATAATTATATTAAAATTATGTACCAATCCACCTAAATCAAATGTCATTTTAATATAAAGGATGTGTATTATTATAGTATTATATCAAAGAATTGTGAGGTAAATAAGGAAGTCAAATAAGTGTTCTCAACGGCACTGAACGAAGTATTGGAAATAAGCAAACAACAAGAAAAACAAAAGCAACAAACAACAAAACCTATTTAACTCCAAAACACTGTCCAAAAGTAATTAAAAGAGCATCGTTTTTTGTAGTTGTTTTCCTTGTTCTTTTTCGTTTGGCCCTTTTCTTTCTTCCCTCGATGCTTTCTCTATTTTCAGCTCTATTATTTTTTTAATATTGCTCTGCTCTTCTCGCCTTCTAGCCAAATCTTACACTAAATTTTTCTTTTCTCTCATATCCTTGACTTTTCATTAGCTATATCTATATGTGTGTATGCAAGTTTCCATGTTATTACATTTTGGAAATTAGGAACTAACTCACCGGCCAAATTATACTTTTCATTATTATATTAACTATTGAACTAGTTAGTATCAATGCGTTACCTATTGTGTACATGTTTATCAAAACTACTAGTTAGTTGTTCACATATATACAAACTAAATCTTAAGCACCGTGTTTGCCGTTGAGATTTTGGATATTTTATTTTCTTTTTGCTTCTTTGGAAGTGAATGGACTATTGTACTTTCTTGATCACTATTGGATGAGTCTAGTGAAATTTGATTCAATGGTGATGAAGAAAAAATTAATAGCTAAATGTAACCATTAAATAAACTATAGATGAGACATGAGCTAATTAAACGTTTTGATACAGCTTTATCTCGTGTACACATGGTGAAATTCGAGTAACGAGTGCAAATTGTACCTAATAGCATATATATTTTTTTTACCATCTGGTATCCGACCCACAGATTAACTAACTCAAATTAAGTACTGCATAGACTCATATAGAGGGCGACCCTTCCAACTCAATTTACCCATTCACTTCTCCATAGATTGAACTTACAAACATAAGGGGATGTTTAAGGGACTTAAGGCCTCATCCGGCTACACCAAGCAACCGGTGGTCGGTACCTAGTAGCATATATTAATATAAAGAGTGACATAATACATGGTAGAGGGAGTTAGTATATACTTTATATCTCAACAACCTGAGTGGGTAATATTAGTCAGTATCATAGGAAAGGAGAGCATGCAACATCCGCCGCTTTCATCGGTCAACGACCACATCGACATTCTCATAGAAATCCTCAAACGACTCGACGGCCGCTCACTCGGAGCCGCCGCCTGCGTCTGCCGTCTGTGGTGCACTCTTGCCGGCAATGATTCTCTCTGGGAGGACCTCTGTTTCCGCCACGTCATCTCTCCGCCTCCCTCCTCCGTGCGCTCCGTCGTCGTTGCCCTTGGCGGTTACAAGCGCCTCTACAGGGTTTGTCTCCGCCCTGTTATGAGTCGACTCAGTGGCTCCGGCAAGGTCGTCTGGACTCGAAACGAGGTTCAGCTCTCCCTTTCATTGTTTTGTGTTGATTATTACGAAAGGCTTGGCCGACTCGGTGCCGGCGACGCCTCCCCATCGTCGCTCATGTTCCTCTGCAAACCTGTCAACGTTTGATTCTTTTATTTTTTTTCATCAGTCCTAAGATACTAACTATTGTGTTTATTTTTTTTTGAAGAAACTAATGTGTTTATAAATCCATTTTTTATAAAGTATTATATTTTATTTATTTATTTATGCAAATCTTATGAATGAAGTGTAAACTTCCTAAGCCTTCAACTTAATTCAAATGAATGGTTATATTAAATATAATTTTATATAAGAAAAATAACCATGTATTGTTATTTTTCTATTACGTAGATTAAATGTATTTTTTTCAATTATATGATACATTAAAACTTTTATTTATCAACAATGGCGGAGCCAAAGGATAGCAAACGTCTGCGGCCGCCTCATATGACTCCTGATATATTGTCTATGTTGGGGTTCTAGCCCAAATTAGTACAAGGTAAAGTCTTGGCCCAAAAGTCTAAGATGTGGAGACATATTTAAGCTTTTTTTTTTGCTGGTGCAAGGGTTTTTTCATGAGAGGGTGCAGTCATTTTTGGAGAGAGAAAAGAAGAGAGGGAGAGCAAAATTTTCAGCTTCTTTCTATTCCCACCAGCTGTATTTCGTTGCCGATCGCCGGAGATCAGACCGTCAGATCGCCGTGAAATTTTGCCACAATATTCCTGACATCCAACTCTTTCTTTTGACCGTTGGGTTTTGTAATCAGACCGTTGGATCAGATTTCGTTGCGGGCAGAATATGGAGGAATGTTTGTTCACTTGAGGTTTTGTGTAATTTCCTCATTTTATTTGGCTTCTTCTTGTATTGTGGTGTTGTTGGTGAGTTGCAAACTCTTGTAAGACATTGTTGAGTTCTTTTCCCTCAACTTATCAATAAGAGAAGTAGGGGTGGACTCCGTTATCGGTCCCGTGGTTTTACTCTTCACATCGGAGAGGTTTCCACGTAAAAACTTTGGTGTTGTGTGGCTTGTTTATTTTCTTTGCATATTTGGTTGATTCTTGTAGTTTCTTGTTGATACTTATTGTTGCTATTCCGCATTTACAACTTTGAGTTTTTGGGGCCTTGTGCTCAACAAGTGGTACCAGAGCTGTTAAGATCAGTTTCGGGGTTAATATGGAGTCTGTTAGTAGTGGTTCCATGGTGAAGCTGACGTCAACCAATTATTCCATATGACGACCCATGATGGAGGATATGTTATTTTGCAAAGATTTATATGATCCAATAGATATAAGCATGGCAGAGCTTGGTAGTTCTAAACCGGCCAAACCTGAGAAAATGGAAGATAAAGAATGGGAGAAGTTAAAGAGGAAGACTTTGGGGACTATTAGACAGTGGATTGATATAAGCATCTACAATCATGTTTCTAAAGAGTCCGACCCGTTTGAGTTGTGGAAGAAACTAGAAGGTCTTTATGAGAGGAAGACCGCTCACAACAAGGCTTCGTTGATTCGGAAGCTTGTTAACTTGAAGTTGAAAAGTGGAAAGTCAGTGGCTGAGCATCTGAGTGACTTTCAAGATGTTATCAACAAACTTACCACTATGAAGATTGTTCTTGATGATGAGTTGCAGGCTTTGTTCTTGTTGAGTTCTTTGCCCGATAGTTGGGAAACTCTTGTGGTGACTATTAGTAACTCGGCTCCGGATGATGTTCTTTCATTGAACGTGATTAAAGAAAGTATGTTTAATGAAGAGTTGAGAAGAAAGGAGATGGGAGTTGAAAATTCACAGGCCTTTGTTGTTGAGAATAGAGGAAGAGACAAGAGTAGAGGTCCAAAGGGGCGTGGTAACTCAAGGGGCAGGTCCAAGTCTAGAGAGGGAAAGGAGACCAGAACATGCCATTATTGTGATAAGCCTGGTCATATCAAGAAGAATTGTTTTAAATGGAAGCGTGAATAAAAGAAGAAACCGGATTCCCAATTAGGAGGAGATGACAGTGGTACTGCAGCAACTATAGTGAAGACTGTTGAGGATACCAGTTTGCTTTGTGCAGTTTGTGAGTGTCGTCAGGTTGATGATTCAGCTTCAGAGTGGCTTGTTGATACTGGAGCTTCTTATCATTGTGTTCCTCGGAAGGAATATTTTTTAAACTACAGAGCTGGCGACTTTGGTTGTGTCAGAATGGGAAATGAGAGCTCAGCAAGGATTATTGGTATGGGTGATATCCGTGTGAAGACTGATGTTGGGTGCACGATGACATTGAAGAATGTGCGCCATATTCCTGATTTGCGCTTGAATTTATTAGCAGCAAGTGTTCTTGATCATGAAGGTTTCAGTCATACCTTCGGTGATGGCAAATGGAAGTTGTCCAAGGGTTCAATGACAGTTGCTCCAGGCAAGTTGTGTTGCTCGTTATATAAGACATACTTTAGAGTATGTTATGGTGATATATATGCAGCTAAAGAGAAGAATTTTCCCAACTTGTGGCATCAAAGATTGGGACATATGACGGATAAAGGGATAAAGCACCTGGCAAGTAAATCCCTCATTCCTGTTGATAAATCTATTTCCATTGACCCTTGTGAGCATTGTTTGGCAGGAAAACAAAATAGGGCTTCATTTGCGGGAAAATCTACAAAGAAGGAAGGTAAATTGGAGTTGGTTCACTCCGATGTTTGTGGTCCGTTAGATGTGGAGTCTATTGGTGGCAATAGGTGTTTTGTCACATTTATTGATGATGCAACTCGTAAGACTTGGGTCTACTTGTTGAAGCAGAAAAATCAAGTGTTTGAGACTTTTCAGAAGTTTCATGCCATGGTGGAAAGAGAGACTGGTGGAAAGTTAAAATGTCTCCGATCAGACAATGGTGGTGAGTATACCTCTAATGCATTTAAGGTTTATTGCTCACAGCATGGCATTAGACATGTGAGGACAGTTCCAGGTACTCCACAACACAATGGTTTAGCTGAAAGGATGAATAGAACCATTATGGAGAGGGTGAGGTGTTTGCTAAGAATGTCTAATCTTCCTAATACATTCTGGGCTGAAGTAGTAAACATAGTGACCTATTTAATTAATCGCTCTCCATCTGTTCCTCTTGGTCTTGACATTCCAGATAGGGCATGGAGGGGTAGCAATCCCACTTATGCACATTTGAGAGTCTTTGGATGCAAGGCATTTATGCATGTGCAGAAAGTTGAGCGATCAAAGCTTGATTCCAAGACTAAACCATGCATTTTTGTTGGCTATGGTAATGAAGAGTATGGCTATAGAGTCTATGATTTAGAGAAGAAGGAAGTAGTGAGAAGCAGGGATGTAGTATTCTTTGAGCACGAGAGAGGTGCTGAGTTTCTAAGTAAAAGGTATAATTCTACCACAGAATCTTCTTTTGATACTACTGATGTTCCTCTTGTGTCTAGTCCTTCTTGTGTTGAGCAGCCAACAGGTGAGAATGTTGAAGCAAGATCTGATAATGTTAAGGAACAACCGATTGGTGTTGATGATACACCAGAACTTGTTGATGCTGATACGCATGATGATGAGAATGTTCAGTTTTATGATGCTCGAGATGAAGAGGTTCATGAGCGGGGGGAGCCGTCAGCCCCACAGGATGAACAAGCACAAATTCGAAGATCATCTAGAGAAAGAAGGCCATCTACAAGATATCCAAGCTCAGAATTCATTCTTGTCACAGAAGATGGAGAACCTGAAAGCTTTCAGGAAGCATTATCCAGTGAAGACAAAGGGTCTTGGTTGAATGCTATGAAAGAAGAGATGGATTCTTTGAGGAAGAATGAGACTTATGAGTTGGTGAAGCGTCCAAAAGAAAAGAAAGTCTTGAAAAACAGGTGGATTTTCAAGAACAAGAAAAATGCCGATCAGAGTGTGAAGCGGAAAGCTAGATTGGTGGTCAAGGGATGCAATCAGAAAAAGGGGATTGATTTTGATGAGATTCTGCGAGTCTTGACTTGGAGTTGGAGCAGCTTGATGTGAAAATAGCTTTCTTGCATGGTGATTTGCAAGAGGATATCTACATGGAGCAACTAGAAGGATTTGAGGAAAAGGGAAAGGAAAAGTTTGTTTGCAAACTGAAGAAGCAGGCACCAAGGCAGTGGTATCGAAAGTTTGATTCTTTCATGACAACCAATGGTATAAGAGGACATTGGCCGATCCTTGTGTGTATTTCAGACAGTTCCTAAATGATAAATTCATCATTCTTCTGTTGTATGTAGATGATATGTTAATTGTTGGACAGGATGCAGATATGATTTGTGATTTGAAGAAGAATTTGTCAGAATCATTTGCAATGAAAGATTTGGGTCTAGCTAAGCAGATTTTGGGCATGGAGATAGTTCGTGATAGAAAGGCTGGCAAGTTGTGGTTGTCACAAGAAAAGTATATTGAACGGGTGCTTGAAAGGTTCAATATGAAAGATGCCAAGCCAGTTAGTCAACCATTAGCCGCTCATTTCAGGTTGAGCAAAAGAACTTGTCTGAAAACGCAGGAGGAGAAAGAAAGGATGTTGTATGTTCCTTATTCCTCTGCTGTTGGTTCTTTGATGTATGCTATGGTTTGTACTAGGCCAGATATTGCCCAAGCTATTGGATTTGTCAGTCGATATTTGTCCAATCCGGGTAAAGTTCACTGGGAAGCAGTGAAGTGGATATTCAGATACTTGCGTGGTACCTCAAAGCTTAGTTTGTGTTTTGGAGGTGGAAAATCGATTCTTGAAGGGTATACAGATGCTGACATGGCTGGTGATTTGGATGGAAGAAAGTCTACCTCAGGTTTTGTGTTTACATTTGCAGGGGGAGCTATTTCCTAGCAGTCTAAACTTCAAAAGTGTGTAGCATTATCTACTACAGAAGCAGAGTATGTAGCAGCTGTGGAAGCATGTAAAGAGCTGATTTGGCTAAAGAGATTCCTTCAGGAGCTGAGTTTGAAGCAAAGCGAGTATGTAGTATTATGTGATAGTCAGAGTGCTATGGATCTGAGCAAGAATACCATGTATCATTCTCGAACGAAGCACATTGACGTTAGATATCATTGGTTGCGGGATGTGATCGAGGAGAAAGAGTTGGTATTGAGGAAAGTCCACACCGATAAAAATGGAGCGGACATGTTGACAAAGATTGTTCCGGGAAGCAAGTTGGAGCTTTGTTGCAAGCTCTCCGGGATGTCATTTCGATGATGTTAATGTTGCACTATCTTCCCCGATTTGGGCTCGAGGGGGAGATTATTGGGGTTCTAGCCCAAATTAGTGTAAGGCAAAGTCTTGGCCCAAAAGTTCAAGATGTGGAGGCATATTTAAGCTTCTTTTTGCTGGTGCAAGGGTTTTTTCATGAGAGGGTGCAGCCATTTTTGGAGAGAGAAAAGAAGAGAGGGAGAGTAAAATTTTCAGCTTCTTTCTATTCCCACCAGCTGTATTCCGTTGCCGATCGCCGGAGATCAGACCGTCAGATCGCCGTGAAATTTTGCCACAATGTTCCTGACATCCAACTCTTTCTTTTGACCGTTGGATTTTGTAATCAGACCGTTGGATCAGATTTCGTTGCCGGCAGAATATGGAGGAATGTTTGTTCACTTGAAGTTTTGTGTAATTTCCTCATTTTATTTGGCTTCTTCTTGTATCGTGGTGTTGTTGGTGGGTTGCAAACTCTTGTAAGACATTGTTGAGTTCTTTTTCCTCAACTTATCAATAAGAGAAGTAGGGGTGGACTCCGTTATCGGTCCCGTGGTTTTACTCTTCACATCGGAGAGGTTTCCATGTAAAAACTTTAATGTTGTGTGGCTTATTTATTTTCTTTACATATTTAATTGATTCTTATAGTTTCTTGTTAATACTTATTATTGCTATTCCGTATTTACAACTTTAAATTTTTGGGACCTTGTGCTCAAGAGACTATACCTCAATATTACACCACCCCTAATTATAATAATTGAGTAGAACCGCCCCCTGTAACATTTTTTTTTGAGACAAAAGAGAAAGACCAAGGAAACTTTTTTTTGTATGTCAGAGGTTGAGTTTAACTTTAAATCTTTAATTACTAAATTAAACATTTTTTTATTCTTTTTATTACCTTTTGGTAATACAAGCACCCCACTTTTATAGTTTCTATGATGGCCATGTAATTAATTTTTAACTCATAATTTGATTGTGTTATATTCCTCCGTTTTTTAATAATTATTTTTTTTTACAACTTTCTCACATATATTAAATAAGGTAATAAAAATATTATTATAATATTAAAGTTAATTATTTATTTCTTTTATTTTTAATAATAAATAAGTAAATAGGAGTAAAAGAAAAAAAAGATGGATAAAAATACATTCTGATTCGTAAAGTGATACTTATTTAAAAATAAAATTCTCTTCCAAAAGTGACCATTATTAAAAAAATGGACAGAACAGCATATTTTAGTTAATTTAAATATTAAATTTTTTTGTAAAACACTGAATAAAAGTAAATAAAACAATAAGATTTGAATATAATTTCTAAATAATAATTAGAATATGTAATTATATTACATGAATTTTTTAGGTATACTGAAAATGAGTAAATGGAAAAATGGAGTATTGAGCTTATGAAATGAAGTGTTATTGAATTTGAATTTAGGAAGAATAAAAGTCAATAGATATTATTATAGAGATAAAAGAGAGGTATTCTTATTTACTCTTTCTTTAGTATTACATTTAATTATTCTCTTGTTAACAATTTTATTTTATCTTGTGATAAATAGAGGAAGACAACAATTGTTATTTGTGTTTGCATCTCATTTAATTAGAGCGGAAGAATATTGCATAATGTTGTACGTAAAAGATTTGTATTTATTGTGATTGAAGTATCTTCTTTTTATTATAAAATTTAAATAAGACCTAAAAAGTGTTTTAACGTGTGGGTTAATTTATTATAATTTTTGTTGAAATCAAGATGAGAAGAGAACAAAAATTGTCCCCGAAATTTTTGTAATAAAAGTTCGCTCCCTCTCTTTCAGGTTTCTAGCTCCGCCACTGCTTATGAAAGAGTAGATTAGTAATGTTAAGCTATCCAACCAGTTAAGTCAATTGCTAGAACCATTGTGTATTAAGGTATTAGCTCAATTGCTAGAATCATTGTGTATTAAGGCCCTGTTATTTTTAACTTAGATTCAGTTCAGTACTGCTACTTATAAGTTGAAAAGAAAATATTAAGAGAAAATTCAGCAACGAATCTCAAATACAACATGTAGTGCTCTTGAATTACTGGTCGAAAATTTATTTGAGTACAAAAAAAGGGATCCGCAATACTCTAAATTAAAGGTAAAGTATTTATATGAAACTATGGACTTTAAGTTGGGCTAGAAAAGTGATATTTTTATATGCATCCAGACGTGATAATAAAATGCTCACAAAATTTATATAAATGAAATTCATATAACTTTTTTTGACGATTCATGAAATTTGTACAAATATCCTATAAGCATTCCAAACATTATAAATTCTTATATAGCATATATAAAAGTGAAATCACTCTTTTGATCATCTATTACATTGGCTGTGAAACTTTATACACATAATTATAGTTACTCAAAGTCTGATGGGTGTATTGAATATGTGCAAATGTTGGACCTAATTGACTCTACTCTAGCATGAATTTGTAGGCTTACCATATAATTTAGTTGCTAAACCTCAGCCCGACTTAATTAAAAATGAAAAGTTCAAAAACTAAGTAGACATAAATTCAGCCCAACTATATAATTTATATATTATCTATAAAAGAAATAAGTCTTAAATTACCTTTTTACTTTTATATATTTTTTAAAAAATAGTAACATTTTATTATTAAATTTATTTTATTTTATTACTATATTATTCAAATTTATATTACTCTTAATGGTAATATAATATGATTATTATAAAATTTGGTTAATTTCTCTATAATAATGGTAATTAAAATTGGTTAATATTCGTATTAATCATAACAATACCAAAATATAAAATTAAAATAAAACTAAAATAAAATTAAAATAATAACAACGACAATAGTAATAAAATAATTTGATGAGTACTTAAAATTGGCTAATATTCTTACTATTCATAACAATACAAAAAATATAACACATGTTGATTACAAAATTAAAATAATAAATATATATATATATATACACACACACATATATATATATATATAATGCTATTATTATAGAAATTGGTTAATTTCTCTATAATAATGGTATATTCATACTAATCATAACAATACCAAATTTTAAATTGAAATAAAATTAAATAATAATAATAACAACAACAATAGTACTAATAAAATATTTGATGAGTATTTAAAATTGGTTAATATTCTTACTATTCATAACAATAATAAAAATATAACACATGTTGATTACAAAATTAAAATAATAATAATAAAATATTTGATAAGTAAAAAGTAGTCAATTAATTTTTATAGAGTCACATTAATAATACTATATTAATGGTCTCATAATAATGGTTTATAGTATTTGAAAATATTACTATAATAATCGTATTTTGAACGCATCTGACTTAAATTACCTTTCAGTTGTGCGGTTAGCGTAGACACATCTTATAAAGTCACATTAATATTACTATAATAATGGTATTTTTTAATAAATAAAATCAAAATAATAAATCTATATATTAAAACAATAAAATTATATTTCAGTTATATTCATAATAATAATCATAACAATACAAAAATATAAAATTGAAATAATAATAACAACAACAATAATAATAATAATAATAAAATATTTGATGAGGAAAAAAGAGTCTTATTAATTCCTAAATAGGATTATAATCAATAGAGTCATATTTTATGAATTTTAATTTGTTGTTCATATTATTCAATTGTTATGGATTTTTTTTTATAAGTTGATTCTTATTTTTTTTACCAATGTGAATATTTGATATTGTTAAAATATAATAACAATATATTATATATAGAGTAAACGACAGTTAAATACCTTTTTAGTACAAAAAAGTCTTCAGAAAATGCAGCGAAAAGAATATGACCGAGAGCTACGTATTACTAGTCAGGTAACGAACTACATCCTATGAGAGAACGTTACACGAACCACAAACTAAAGCAAAATAGAGATAAATCAAAATATATATAAAATGAGATATAGGATCAAAATGAAAACTCTTTTTTCTTTATTTCTCCCATATCCAGCATACGAACATGTATGCTATATATACAAGTCCATCCCTATGGACATCCAGTCATTAATTGTCTGGCGTATAAGGCAGACAATTGAACAATTGCCTGCCGTATAGGGTAGGTAATTGATTTAAACAATTGTCTGCCGTATAGGATAGGTAATTGATTTAAACCCCTTATCTTTCATTCGGTTAACATGTACTTATACATACAAATCACTTTAGATTACATCAATATAAATAGGGGTGTAATGGGTCTAAAGCTAATATCGAATAAATCGCACCTGTACTAGTACGGGAGGATCGGGAAAAAAATCCAACATCTCCCACTCGCACGTAACAGAACAGATCTATTACTTTTGTCTCTTTCATACTCGCAAATAGTTCATGCGGCCAGCATACCTTGAGAGCTCTAATACTATATACTCGTTGGAGATATGCAGCAGCTCGTTAAAAAATACTGAAGCGTTGTATGCATTATCCTAGATTTCATATCACATCCACTGCAATCCTTTGATCTCTACAGTTTTCTATCATCACAGCTATGCACACATGCACAGCTACCCGGGTTGTGAAGCATAGAAACTTAAGATGTGAACACATGGTAATCTTCCCCTTTTACTATATTCCTTCCATCATAATCTAACTCGCTTGTCCAGTCGGGCTCATTCAAGGTTGAATCATACTTAACCTCTTCAGAGTCTCCTTCCAAAACAGCTACATTAAACTATACTTTTAGAATAAGTTAGGGTCCTAAGGATAACAAGCTAATAAAATCATAGTTGCGCTGCGTGAGTCTCACACTAGGAAAAGCTGAGATCATTTCTTTTCCATCTCATGGTCGATTAACACACATGGTATGAAATCATGTGTTATGGTGTTCTTTTCTTTCCATTTGAAAGAAGCGCATGTCTCATTACCACCATACAAAAGCATCAGTTAGATGTGCCAAAACATCTAACTTTAGTTTGCTTACTTTATGAACTACTTTTGCCTACAAAGACAGAATAGGAACATGTTACTTGTAACAAGTCCATTTGTAGATTACATATAATCTCTTACATACTAATGTGACTCTTGCACTTTTATGAAAATGTTTTTCATATTTCAAGCAAGACGGCTTCCATTATTGAACAAGCTCTCATTTATTCAAAAATAGCCTCATCCTTCACATCTGTTATCTAATAACAGAACAAGGGTAAACGCTCATGTGAGTGAGCTATTTCTCTGTCTTACATGCATCTCAAATAATAATAAATATTAATAAATAATATTCACACTCGTGTATTGCAAAATTCAAACTCTATTGAATAATATGTTCTTAAACATGTGACCAAGATTCAGTAGAATTAGCATATTCAACATAAACATCTTTCATGTTGAACCTTTTACGTGCTATATAGAAAAATGATACTTAATCTTTATATGTTTTTCTTTGATATAGAACCTCAATTCCATAGCAAAAGCTATATTAGATTGACTGTCATTTTCCTTTTTAATTATAATTTGAGCATTTGTAGAAGTAATATAAAGATGGTTTATTAACCTTCTTAATCAATTAGCTTCTAAATAAGAGTATCACATACACTCTACTTTATAATGCATAGGGCGCTATAAGTTTATTTCTTATTGCTTCATAATATGACACTATTGTCAATTAACAAGATAAAACTAAAATATGGATATTATTTTGTCCATGTTTCTAACCCAATCGACTTTTGCGCATCCTTTTAATTGCATATTATTGCAAACTAACAATACAAAAAATAGCCTACAACGCCTTTAAGATACCTAAGTATCCTTTTCACAGTTTTTAATTTGCTTTTCTTGGATTTGGGTGATATATGCTTATAATGTCAACTGCATTATAAATATCAGATTGTATACACACTATAGTGTATATACGAGGCTTCACAAAGTTCTCATATAAGGAAAATTAATCGTTCGTTCATTTTCTCATTTGTGTTGCGGGACGCATGCAAGTGTTTTCCACTTTGACATTTAGTCATCTGGTTATATATATAGGCTTAAGATTGCTTATGTTGAAAACTCAAGAACATTGTCGGTTTATATCTCTTAAGACAAGGTTAACAACTTCACGAATATTCTCTTCGAATCTTAATTCTAAGAGTATAAGCAATTTTACTTAGAACTACCATTTCAAAATTTGATATTAATCAAACTTTGATCTAATTCACACATTCCATGTCATTTCCAGCTATCAGAATGTAATTGACATGCAATGACATACTAACAAATCTATTCGATCTGACTGTAAAATCGAATATTTCTTGATCTTACAAGACTATTTGAGGCAATAAATTGATCATTTCAACGTACAAACCTTTTGTTTGTGCCTTAGTTATAAATCTACAGGTCTTTTCTTATAGATTTATTTATCTTCTCACAATAGAGAAAAAAATAGTCTTAACATCCACTTGATGTAATTCTAGATCTTAACTTGTTATAATAGCATGGATCGTCTGATGGATTGTGTATAGTACTTTTGCAATTAGGCGAACTAATATCCATTGATATTGTCATCAACCTAATGCTCGAGAACTCACTTGTTCTTCATAGCCTTTCTTCCATATGACTAACCAACGAGTTCATAAACTCCGTTGGATTTCACGAAAGCTATTTTTTTTCATAGTTTTAATCCATTATTCTTGTGTGGGAATGGGAGAGTCTCTTTCTCTCATCATCATTTTATGAATTGAATAATTGAACCAAAATAGCCATGTCATCAATACATCAATTGATGATATTCAACTATTTTTTCGCAGTTCCAAATTTTGATAAATATCTCATATATTTTTCAAAATTCTGTATGCTCCCACTTGAACCATATTCCATACTCCCACTGAAGTTTGGATCTATCTAGTTACCAAAAACATAGAAAATTGGTTAAGACCTTGATCTCGATCATTCGTAATGTTTTGAGGTTTTTGAACATATTCATGGACCTCAAAATTTCTCCCACTCGAATGGAGAGATACGTTCATCAATTTTAAGGAAAATGGTATACTAAATAATGGTTCAACTCATCTAACCTAGTGAACTTATTCTCTAAGAAGACACCAATACTTGATCTGAATTTTGTCACTTTGTGTTTCTCCCATTATGACATGTCCTTTTGACACAATATGATACTTTAGAAAAAGATGCATTTTTGCATCTTGAGTATAATAACTAATACTTGCTTAATGTATCCTGGGTGAAAAATTTTGTAACCTCCTTGGTTATGGTTACAAAAATCAGGTTTTGACATGTCCACAACTCATAAGTAGTGGAAGTGACAAATTTATAAGGCACTTGGTTAAGTTTTTATGTGGTTGTTAATTAGGATATCTCCTCGGTAGGAGATAAATAAATCTGTTACAACCACCATTGATTAACCACATTGAGAAGAGTCATAGTCTTCTCTTAACAACACCGTTGTGTTGAGTAAAAGAAATTGAATACTCATGTTCAATTTTCTTTTCATCACATAAAGCTCATAATAAAATATACATGATCACGGTCAATTTTCAAAGCTTTAATTTTAAACTAGTTGATTATACACAAAATTCATAAACCTTTTGAAGCAATACAAAGCTCCAATCTTGTGAGATATCAATTAATCAAGACCATACATTATATACAATATTTAATGAGAGTGATGAAATATAATAAACCACATGCCTTTTTGCTCTCACTTCGAGTCAGATCACTAATGTATTAATTATAAAAGGAAATAATTTGCCTTCTGAATAATATTTACATATTTTCCTATAAATGACAAAAATAAGTAATTCAAACTTATTTGAATTTACGATTAAATATTCTTTGACTTATTCGACTCATTCAAATTAAGTCAACACAGTTTAATGTAATATGCCATTAAATTGTGTTACTAGTTCACTCACATATAGAAGTAGAAACAATTGAAAATATGTCTTTATTATTTCTTTTTGGATCAATATCCAAAAGAAAAAATTATTCAATCATTCAAAATATATCACAACACAACTTTGAACTGTTATTTTCAAAGTACAAGTTGAATCTTATATTCAACACAATTGTAACAAAAATGAGATTCCTTAAAATCTAGAAAGAAATAGGATATCATATATAATTATTGTACATCTAACTTTATAGACATAACAATACATCAATTCTCGTGATCTCAACTCTTAAGTTGATTTCTTCATAGATACTTTATCTATACATGATTACTTGAAATAATATAAAGGATCCTCGGTCCCCACTACATGATGACACTTGAATCAACAATTCACAAATGAATTGTATTTTGTATGATATATGGAAGATACAAATTTACTCACACTTGAGTTAATTATATATATCTTTGACATTAAATTCACAATCTTAATTAGAATTTAAAATATTTCACTCTTGAAATATGCATCTATTTCTTTCATTTCAAATGTCATTAGGCTCATAAGCCACCTCCTTGCTTTTTTTTTATTAATAAAAGCGCTTATGCTTTTATTCATGTTTATTGAAACTATTTTCAATAAATATATAAAATGTCTCGTTATTGACTATAATCAATATTAGACTCTTATCCTCCAACTTATTTGGGTGGATTTTATTATCAAAATACTAATACTTTGATATTATTTATGAGCATCTTATATGCTTTTATGATATTAGCAAAGAGTAAATAATATCATCAATTTTCCTTTTATAAGCCCACATGGACATCTGTCCAATTGATGCTAAATGTTTGTTCCCTCCTTGAACTTTAGTTATAACTATGGTTCAATATTCTAGAACATATTATTCTCAATATGATAATTTAATGCTCTTTCTCACAGTTGTTCACTTGCAACTTGAGTCCCATTTATTTTGTTAATTCAACCACAGTTGATATTAACTATAATTATATTGTATGAACTTATTCTTATAATTTTCGTTTATAAGCATGATTTAATACGAATTTGATAATACACGAATATTTAATATACAACCAATAAATTAGAGCAAAAAATTTTCATTAGAATTCAATTCAAAAAAGAAACCTTAAAGGCTCTAATTACCCTCTCTTTTCTAATAAAAAAGTTTGCTAAATTTATGTATATGCATATTAAATATCAATATTTTAATAACTTATTACAAGAATAAAAATTCATCAATACTGTCACTTACAGTATTTATAATATATTAAGCTCATATAATAAATTGTACGATGATAAATTTTATTAATAAATATTAACAAATATTTATTACATGGTATTCAAAATTTTCATATGGTACTTCTTCTTTAAGTACCTACAATAAATTATACACATATAATAAATTGGCCAAACATTAATAAATCTTCTCAAATATTTATTTTTAAATTAAGAACTTGTTCTTAATAATTTAACAAATAGAGATATCAATTTCATATATATTAGTACTTACATCTTAAGTACTTAAGATTTATTATACTCATATAATAAATTAAAAAATTAAAAAATAATAAATATCATCAAATATTTATTTTTAAGTAAAAACTTATTCTTAACTTTTTAACAGAGAAACTTATTCTCATGGTATTATTAACTTGACCAAAATATGTTTATTTTAATTAAGAACTCATTCTTTATATTAACATAACACTCATATTTATGTTATAAATTTAATTGTTCCATAAAATTTGGTTATACACAGTTTATTAGTAAATATCATTACTAAGCATTATTTATTTCAATCTTAAATAAAATAAATATTCCATAAATTTAACTTTCAAATATGAGTGTCTCTAATTTTTGGTCTACAACAAACCATAAGAAAAATCTTATAATTTATTAGGGTGCATACTAATAAGGACCCAACAATATTTGAAAGGTTTCAGTAATAATATGTTCATTTATTAATAATCAAATTCATAAGAACTTTAATAGACCAGACAAATTTACTCCATTTTCTTTGATATTCAATGAATGTCCAAATAATCATAATTATTTCTTTACCACAATAAAGAATAATATTTTGGTCCAATTTTTATTTTCGTAACTCATTTACAAAAATAAACTTATTTAACGTACTTATACGTATTATTAATGATCAAAACATATTCCGATCAATCCGAAAATTGGAATAGCACTCGTCCAACGAATTCAAATATTCTAAAAATATTTATAATTTTTAGGGAATTTTTTTTATTGAACATAAATTAATTTTTAGTTAATCAAAATATTAAGAGTTAATTTTCTGTCCATCAAAAAATTAAATAAAATTCACCGAAAAATCTGAAACATTTGAAAACTTAAAACTGTGAAAAATTGGTGACTGGACATCGCCGGAAAATGACTCCACTCTCCGCCTCATTAGAGAGTGGGGTCTACTCGCCGGCCTCTGGATGTTTTCTGGTGGCCGGGTTCTGGCTACCCCTAAGTTTGTGGGTACTACAAATTTGTTGGTGGTGTCCGTTTGTCCATTTGACAACCGAAAAATGGAGTTTGACATATGAACTCCTAAACCTGAGAGTAGAATAAAAATAAAAAAGTTATATATATAAATATATATAGTAAAAAACTCTTCAGGTTTATTTATACTGATTTTTACATAAAATTAGTCCAAAATTTATCTCTCTAAAATCATTTTTTCTCAAAAATATGATTTTACACAAAATATAAAATATGTGGTTTGAAACAGATTTTTGAAAAATGTCCGAATACATAGTATATAGCTCTAGTACTAATGTTGGAATATAATAACAATATATTAAATATAGAGTAAAAGACAATTAAATACCTTTTTAAGTACAGAAAACATCTTCAGAAAATATAGCGGAAATAATATGGTCGAGAGCTACGTATTACTAGTCAGGTAACGAACTACATCCTATGTGAGAATGTTACACGAACCACAAACTAAAGCAAAATAGAGACAAATCAAAATATATATAAAATGAGAGATAGGATCAAAATGAAAACTCTTTTTTATTTATTTCTCCTATGTCCACCATACGAATATGTATGCTATATATACAAGTCGATCCCTATGGACATCTAGTCATTAATTGCCTAGCGTATAAGGCAGGC
This sequence comes from Euphorbia pulcherrima, assembly GCA_947683365.1. NCBI lineage: Eukaryota > Viridiplantae > Streptophyta > Magnoliopsida > Malpighiales > Euphorbiaceae > Euphorbia > Euphorbia pulcherrima. Next base: position 76,053,998 of record CANTUS010000001.1, on the reverse strand, counting down.
AATTGAACAATTGCCTGTCGTATAGGGTAGGTAATTGATTTAAACCTCTTATCTTTCATTCGGTTAACATCTACTTATACATACAGGTCACTTTAGATTACACCAATACAAATACGCGTGTAATGGGTCTAAAGCTAATACCGAATAAATCGCACCTATACTGGTATGGGCGGATCGGGTAAAAAATCCAACAGATATGTTATTTACCAAGTAAGTACACTATTTTCTGCAAGCAAATTTGTTTAAATTAATTAAATATTCTCAATTAAAATAAAATATTTGATAAGTAAAAAGTAGTCAATTAATTTTTATAGAACCACATTAAGGAGTCACATTAATTCTTATAGAGTCACATTAATAATACTATATTAATGGTCTCGTAATAATGGTTTATATTAGTTGAAAATATTACTATAATAATCTTATTTTGAACGCATCTGACTTAGATTACCTTTCAGTTGTGAGGTTAGCATAGACACATCTTATAGAGTCATATTAATATTATTATAATAATGGAATTTTTTAATGAATAAAATCAAAATAAAAAATCTATATATTAAAATAATAAAATTATATTTCAGTTATATTCATAATAATAATCATAACAATATAAAATATAAAATTGAAATAATAATAACAATAGCAACGACAATTACAATAACAACAACAACAACAACAACAACAACAATAATAATAATAATAATAATAATAATAATAATAATAATAATAATAAAATATTTGATGAGGAAAAAGAGTCCCATTAATTCTTAAATAGGTTTATAATCAATAGAGTCATATTTTATGAATTTTAATTTGTTGTTCATATTTTTCAATTGTTATGAAATTTTTTTACAAGTTGATTCTTATTTTTTTTACCAATGTGAATATTTGAGATGTTATTTACCAAGTAAGTACACTATTTTTGGCAAGCAAATTTGTTTAAATTAATTAAATATTCACAATTAAAATGTGGTAAATTATTTCTCTTTTTTTTCTCAAATCATGCATAAATAAATAATGCATCACAATTATTTTTATGATGATTTTTACAATCATTCATGAATGAGTTTTTTGGATTGTGGTAAAAATTGTTGATTTAGAGTGCCAAAATGGTTGGTCATATCCGGGGTGTAGAAATAGCAAATGTTTCAAAAAGGTAGAAGTAAATGGCAACAAGTTCTTTTACCAAAAGTGTAATCGTTTGATTACTCGACTTTCCACAAGTAAACATTGTGCATCTAAAATTTGGCTTTCAATTATTCAATTAATATAGTTAAAGTATTTCGATATTAAAATTGTAATGAATTAAACATTCAAATTGGTTTCACAGATATAAGCTTCAAGTTCGTGTAATGGATGACAATGGGTTTATTTCTTTACTAATTTGAGACCGTGAAACGCAACAATTGATTGGAAAAGCTGCAAATGAATTGAGGGATAAAGTAATTGAGGTACATACTTTTGACACATCAATAATATATCTCTTTTGAATTCCAATTAATTTTAGTTTTTCTTCATTAATAATGTTTTAAACATCTTTTATTATTTTTTGTCTTTTAAAATTATATTAGATGACAGATGCACTTGGTGAAACACCTATACCAACAGAATTGGAGAACATTATAGGAAAAAAAATTATGTTCATACTTTCAATTAAGAGCAAAAATATTATTGCATATTATGAAGTATATTCAGTGGTTAAACTTACGCAAGATGAATAACTTCTGAAACAATATAATCTTTCTCTCTCTTAAAATTCATTGATTGTAAGTTTAATTTTAGTTTATAGGAGTCTTCGAATTAGTATGTTGTATTATTTGCATTTTAGGTCATATATATTTTAACTTTAAATTTATTTTATTTTATTACCATATTATTTTAATTTATATTAGTATTTTAATTAGTTAGTATTTATATTAAAATTGAAATATTAATTATTTTGATGAGTTTTCCTTATATATGTCTGTTTGATTATTATTTTAAAGGGCAAATAACTATCAATTAGTATAACAGTTTTGCAATATAACTTTTATCAGCATTTATAGATTTTATTTTTTTCAAGTCCAGCTTCCCGGTTTGTCATTTATACCTCTCTCTCTCTCTCTCTCTCTCTCTCTCTCTCTCTCTCTCTCTCTCTCTCTCTCTCTCTCTCTCTCTCTCTCTCTCTCTCTCTCTCTCTCTCACATATATATATATATATATATATACATATATATATATATACATATATATATATATACATATATATATATATATATATATATATACATATATATATATATGTATATATAATTAAGTTCAAAATAACTTATTTGCCCTTATACTTTTAAAAGAAATATTACAATTTTATTATTTAATTTAATTTATTTTATTACCATATTATTCTAATTTATAATATTATTTTAATAGTTATCATTTATATTATAATTTATTATATTTATGAGTTTTTCTTATAAGAATTTATTATATTAATGTGAAATGTTAACTATTTTAATGAGTTTTTCTTATATATGTCCATTTGGATATTATTTTAAAGGTCAAATAATTATTAATTACTATAACAATTTTGTGATATAATTCTTATCAGCAATTATGAATTATTTTCATGTGTAATTATTATTTTAAATCGTTGTACGTTTACTTTGATTTGCTTCCATAATAATGATATTTAAAATTGGTTACTATTAAAACTTTTCAAACTTAATTTTCATATATAAATGGTTATTATTAAAACATTTCAAAAGAAGTATTACAATTTTAATATTAAATTTATTTTATTTTATTACCATATTATTCCAATTTAAATTATTATTTAAATTAATTAGTATTTATATTAAAGGTTTTGATGTGTAATTATTAAAACCTTTCAAATCTTTTAAAAAAATATTACAATTTTATTATTAAATTTGTCTCATTTTATTACAATATTATTCTAATTTATAATACTATTTTAATTAGTTATTATTTATATTAAAAGTAAAATATTAATTATTTTGATGAGTTTTCCTTATATATGTCCGTTTAAATATTATTGAAAGTGAAATGTTATTTTTTCTTATATTTATCTTTTCAAATGCTTTTGGTAAATTTTGCAATTTTTATATTATTTTTTCCAATTTGGAAAAAATTGTTGTTGATCAATGAATTTGTCAAGAAGAAATAAATGAATTTTGTGAATCTTTTAGTGATTTATAAATTGAAGTGTGATTCATTGGTGATTAAGATGAGATTTGAAAAAAAAAGATAAGATGATGACGAATCATGGATTAAGAGTTTAGAATGTAGAGAAGAATATTTGAAAACATAAATTTTAATTTTATATTTACAAAGATAAAGAACGCAATATAGTTGTATTAATTTGAAAAAATAGTTAATAATTAAGAAGAAAGAGTTTGTAACCAATATAACAATGCAAAAAAAATGATAAATTTAATATGATATTCTTTGTATATAAAGATGTTTTCTGTAATTCAATTTGATAAACAATATAATATATTTCTTTAGCTTTAATATTTTTTTATTATATATACATATATATTATGAAATAAATTTATCTTTGATATGCAGATTACAAATGACTTATGCGTGCATAGTACGAGTACTTCACTAGTTATATGAATGAGCTAGAGATGCAATTCTATCACCGTTTCCATTAAGGGGGCAGGGAAAGGGAATAAAAACAGTTTATTACTCCATGTGGTTCTAAAAATTAGTCGCTTTAGGAATTTTACCTTGATTTCTTTTACTTGTTATTTTAGAATATTAATGCAACTTTTAAATTTTTTTCTTTAATTTACCCTTATATTAATTAGGAAAGAGTATATGTATTGATGAAATTATAAAGTGGTAATTAAAAAGAAAGATAATTTCATTAAGGATACATTAGTCATTATAGTGGAGCATTAAATTTTTATTGATTTTGATGAAAAGTCCGAAAGTGACTAGTTTTTAAAATCGGAGGGAGTATTCCCTTTGTTGTTGTTTGGTTAGCTATTTATTAATTTTTCATTACCCCAAACTCTTGTATCTCATTCCCCTCATTCACCTAGGTAATATTATTCTTTTCCTTATTCATGTATTATTTTTAATAACTATTATAATTAATAATATTAATAATATTTATTATTAATAATAACAATAATAAAAAAATTAATATTTAAATATAATGATATTTGATTATTAATAAAAATTATTAATTAAAATAATAATATTAATTATTAATAAAAATATTAATTATTTTTATAAATTAAAAATATAAATAATAATTTATTAATATTATCTAATCTAAGTATAATAATAGAGATAAATAAAAATAGTAAAATATAATAATATTTAGCATTAAAAATATATATTCAAAATATTATTATATATATAATAAATAAAAATATAAATAATTAAAAATATAATTATAATTTTGTTAATAATTAATAATTAATTATTATTATATTAAAAATTCAATCTTCTTTAATTTAAATAGTAATAAAATAATTTTTTGATTCCTTTACTTTTAGTCTATCCAAACGTATAAGATAATTAAAGGGAATTTTATTCATTTCTTTACCTTTTTCTCGGTTGATTCTCTTTCCTTTTTCCATGTGTGAATCAAATGCCCCATAAGGCTTTATTTAGGAGCAAAGTACTACAAAATTTAAAGGCCTAATACATCAAGAACTCCTTGAATTTATCCCTAAACACCTATTTGCCCCCTGAACTTTCAAACGTTCCCAATGACCCCCTGAACTTGTAAAAAGTTCCAAATAATCTATTGAACTTGCAAAAAGTGAACCAATTTGCCCCCTCAATGCCACGTGTCGGCTTTTGATTGAAGATAAAAAATGACATCTTTGAAAAGTTAAACCAACCAAAATCTGACACGTGGCATTTAAGGGGCAATACGGTTCACTTTTTGCAAGTTTAGGGGGTTATTTGAAACTATTTTGCAAGTTTAAAGGGTTATTTGAAACTTTTAAAAGTTCAATGGGTAAATGGGTGTTTAGGGACAAGTTCAATGGAGTCTTGATGTATTCATCCTCCAAGTTTTACAGGAATGGAATGGAAAGGAAAGGAAAAGAAAGGATAGAATTTGAAGGGAATGGAAAAATCTTAAAATTATTGTGTTTAGGAAGAAGGGATGAGTTTTTAAAGGAAAATATAGGGTAATTACTTATTTACCCTTGAATGATTGGAGATAAAAATATGTGTTAGAGTTGGTAAAATATAAAAAAGAATGAGGTGTGAAAAATTGATTAAAGTTGAGAAAAAATCCTTTATTTTTCCCATTCCGTAGTAAACATTTTGCAAAATAAAAATCTCTTCAAATTAAAACATGATTATATTAATTAAGCAGTTGGCGAGTAGATAGTATAATTAGATATAAGTATGAAACAATGTGAAGTAGATCAAAGTAAATTTAGACTATCAAACATATTTTCTTTATGAAAATGATGGCGGGTAGCCGAAGAATAACAAAATATCGTAACGATTCCCGAAACTACAAACTCAGAAACAAGTGGGGGGTTTTTTAATATTACCATAAATATATAACTGAAGTTTCGGAAATTATACTACTTATTATTATATATGAATTTTTTTTGATAAGTAGCAGTTTATCTCCGACTTTATATTGTCCATAGAATAATGTCCTACATCTTCTCAAATTATCTCACAAACATGCACACCATTAGCATGGTGATAAGCGGAAGCAGTAAACAACAATATTGCAAAACACATGTTGCTTAAAACTTTTATTCCAATGGGAAACTAAGGTGGTTGAAATTTCTATAGCATATTATATTTATTTATAGCTTTGAGTTTAATTGGTACACCACTACTCAATGTAGTGGTAAGAGGTCCTAAGTTCAATACCTACCCTCTTCAAAATTCATAATTATTTAAAAAAAAAATGTTGCACTATTTACTTTATTTTGTACAAAATAATTATTTATCTTTTAATCAAAATTCATGCTATTTATCTAATAGGTATGAAGGATAATATAATGTTTGCATTGAAAAAAAAGTAACCAACTAACCATTGAAAATTATAGTATTACTAATAGTAACAATAAAAAATAATGGTAATAAACCATATTCTATTACTTTTCCCAACTTTACTTCTAACCTCTACCTAACTCTTGTCTGAATAATAAATAAAAAAATAATATTAGTAAATATCAATTGCAATTACAATTTAGAATAATTCTAAAAGCCATAAATAATTATTAAAAAAAGTAGTGAAATACGCACCGGTGCTCACCGTAGCAAACCCTTCACCATTAAATACATATTTAAGTATTAAAAATCGTTTACTTCAACTGAAAATAGAAATTATCAGTTTTTTTATTTAGTAAAAATTGCCCCATTTCTGATCGGCGATCTGCGGGAATCTCCCAAATCTCGCCGCCGATTCACCGATATCTCTATCCCAACTGTGACCCACAAAGCCAACCCAAGATCCAATTTACTAATCATCCTCACCAATAAAAACCCTAAATTTTTTGTACTGTCTCTAATTTTGTTGTCGTCTATAAAATAAGAAGCTAACAGTACTTTGTGTTTGTTTTTGTGTGTGTGTGTGTGTGAGTGAGTGAAAGAGAGTTTATCAGTACACTGAGATTCACGAAATCAGGTCACTATCTTGATTTTCTCGACCTCCTGGGATACACGTGGCGATCTGGGTTCACTTCACTTCCCATTTTACTGTTCAAATCTCAGTGAGTTCGTTTTTTCTCTAGTTCTTCTTTTTAATTCTTCACCTCGATGCTGTAATTATGTGTTACTAGCTGTTATTGTGCAGGATTGCGCCTTGATTCCGTGTTTGTTGTTTTTAATTTTCTTAGTGGAGGATTTTGAATTGATAATTGGTAATATAGGGTTCGTTGAGCTTCGATCTATGTGCATTTGTTTGACATGCTTATTTACTTAATTTGCGGTATGATTTGGGTGAAGTTCTCTCTCGAGTGTTTTTAGTGATCTGAAATTTTGATTTATAGTATTCATCTCATCATTCTATATGACTATTGATATGGAGTTTTGACTTGTTTTGTTGATGACACAATTGAATGGGGAAAATGGCATAGCCAGCTTGTTATTTTGCTGCCAATTAACTTGAGAAATTTTGAGCTTGTTTTAGCTTTTTTGTAATTATTTAGTTCATTTGTAAAGTATAAGCTATGTCACATGGACTCGTCTACAAGTGTCGGACACGGGTACAAATCCGCTTGTCTAGTACGGTAAGTTCAAAAATTTAGGACACACGGACACTGTCCTAAATTTGGACACGGGTGCGAGGACAAGGCAATTTATATACGGTTTTGCAATATATCTTTTGAATATATATATATATATATATATCCAACTGTATTATAGCGCAAAATAGCGCAAAATAGAGAACTAACGCAAAATAGAGAACTGAATACTGTTAGAGAAGGAGATGAAAAGACGAAAGAGCAAAATAGAGTTATAGAAGATGACAGATATTGATGAGTTGATAATTTGATTGATAAACTATATACTATTTAGTAAATAGTGATTAATTAGTAGTAATTCATGGATATAAGACGCTTCAAAAAAGTCTTTTTCAATAATTTCTAATTCAGAAAAAGAGAATTAATTAATAAAATAGGAAAATTGGAAAAATCGCTCACGTAAAATATGCCTTTATTATAGGAAATTAGATGAATACTTAATTAATTTAGAATCAATCAATCAAGATAATTTAATATTTTGATTATATCTTATTAATTAGATAAATACTTAGTTAGGAAGATTATTTAAAAGAGATTGATTCCTATTTGAAAGCTCTAAATTTGATTTTATTATTAATTAAAGTCTATTGAAAATTTTAATTTAAAAATAAATCTTGTACATGATATTGATGTGTCCGAGAGCCAATTGCCGGATCGGACACGGATTATGTGTCCGTGTCCGTGTGTCTGTGTATCGAACACGGGTGCGGCTACTCTTTTGGAGAGTCCATGTGACATAGAGTATAAGTTTTAATCTTAGGAAGCACAAATGAGGGGAGAAAATTTGGGCTCTGTTTTTTTTAAAAAAAAAGTTGCCTCATTTGGGCTTACATTAAATGGAAAGCAAAATCCCCAATCAGCCCCGGATGTGATTCGAACCTGGGACCTCTAGAGGCCACAGCTTCAGTGTTAACCACTAGGCCAACACCTCAATCACATTTGGGCTCTGTTTTTTAGGCTAGTTTTTACCTTCTTTCCCCATTGTCCTGTCAATGGGAGCTCGAAAGCTCGAGGAATGTTTTCTGCATTTGTAGTCAGTTGCTTCTTTTATATACTTAGCATTTGGTCAACTGATTTCAATATTCTTCAAGCTTGCTATGAAAGGACCTTAACAATATGATGAACTGTTTGCAGAAGTATATTGTGGTTATGCATGAGAATTGGGTGTCTTATGCTCTTATGCATGCCGAGCCAATTTTAGCTTTTGGATCAACAATTTGGCTTTCTTGGTGACTTTTTTTCTTGACATGGAAACCAACATAGAAGAGGCCCTTAGGGCAAAAGAAATTGCTGAGAAGCGATTTGCCGAGAAAGACTTTACTGGTGCTAAGAATTGTGCTCTAAAAGCAAAGACCCTGTGTCCTGGATTGGAGGGTATATCTCAGATGGTGGCCACTTTCGAAGTTTATATTGCTTCTGAAGGAAAATTTAACGGTTCAATCAATTATTATTCAGTTCTTGGTTTGAAGCCATCAGCAGACAGAGATGCTGTGAAAAAACAGTATAGGAAGTTGGCCGTTTTGCTTCACCCTGATAAGAATAAAACCGTGGGAGCCGATGGGGCTTTTAAACTCGTATCTGAAGCCTGGACCGTACTGTCAGACAGTCTCAAGAGTGTCAAGAAGAGAAATAAACAGATGTCATCATCTCATGTACAGACAAACTTATCTTCAGTTCATGCTGCTGGAGTCTCAGGATATAATAATGGTCTTGATACCTTTTGGACTATTTGTACCTCCTGTAAAGTCCAGTACGAGTATCTGCGGAAGTATGTGAATAAGAGGCTTTCGTGTAAGAACTGTCGAGGTACTTTTGTTGCTGTCGAAACTGGGACAGCTCCTGTGAACGGTTCTTTTCCTTACAGCCCCTGGTCATATGGATATAGTACTCATGGTTATGATGGAGCTACTTATGTGCCAACTACTTCTACTGTATTTTCGGGAAACGGTTTACACACTGGACATGGGTATGAGTATGTTTCGAATGTGTCGTTTCAGTGGAGCTCTTACTCTAGTACTACTCCTGGAGTTGTGGGGCCCAATGGATCATCTGCTATAACCACAGACACAGTTTATCAGGTTAACGGTAATGTTACTGGTGGTAGAGTTAATGCTAAATCTGCAGCCAATGGAAAGCGAGCAACAAAGACTACATCGGCTAGCGTGTGTTCAAATGTGGTTACTGGCTACAATGATGTGTCGGTTTCCAAGGCTTCAAGACCTGATAAAAGAAGGAAAGTTGTTGGTGCTGGTTATCATAACGGACATGAAGAAAACGGTTTGAAGCCTGCTTCAGAAATAAGATTTTCCTATGGAAATTCCAATTCTGACCCTGAACCCAAGCTTCCCATTGCAAATGAACTTCCACCAAAACGTATATCAGTTGCCCCCGCCCCTACTTTTGATGCTAGGAAGTTGTTGATTGATAAGGCAAGGACTGATATTCAGAAAAAGTTACTAGAGATGACCTCTGCGAAGAAAAAGTTCAAAGAAATCGATCCAGTTCCTAAGTTCGATTGTTCAAAAGCTTCCGCTAATCAGACAAAGCCAATCAAAGCTAAGTCGATGTCAATAACAGTCCCAGATCCCGATTTCCACGATTTCGACAGAGATAGAACAGAGGAATGCTTCAATCCAAAGCAAATATGGGCTTTATACGATGAAGACGATGGTATGCCTCGTTTATACTGTTTAATACGACAGGTCGTCTCGGTTAACCCCTTTAAGATTCTCATCACTTACTTGAATTCAAAAACCGATACTGAATTCGGGTATGTGAATTGGATAGATTCCGGGTTCACTAAATCATGTGGGCATTTCAGAGCATGGAGTACTGACCTAGTAGATCAAGTAAACATTTTCTCCCATCTCTTAAAAGGGGAAAAAGCTGGCCGAGGGGGTTGTGTGAGGATATACCCGAAAAGCGGCGACATTTGGGCTGTTTATCGAAACTGGTCAGCCGAATGGGACAGGTCAACACCAGATGAGGTAAGACATCAGTACGAGATGGTAGAAATTCTCGATAATTACTCCAAAGATCTTGGGATTTGGGTTGTTCCTCTTATAAAATTGACAGGTTTTAAGACAGTATACCAAAGGAACACGAACCAAGATGCTGTTAGATGGATTCCAAGGAGAGAGATGGTATGTTTTTCGCACCAGGTGCCATCTTGGTCACTGGAAGGGCGAAGCAATTTGCCGGAAAATTGTTGGGATTTAGACCCAGCTGCAACTCCTGATGAGCTGCTTCATGCCGAAGCTAAGGCTTAAGGCTTTGGGGAGTTGTGTTTATGATTGTTATAGAAAATTTTTAGGTAGAGTGTACAATATTTCACATTTTAACTCGAAATGGTTTTAGATTAATTCGACGTTGTGACGTTAATTGGAAGTCCATTGGCTGCTGCTTGGCAGAATTGTACTTCTGTTACTTTAGTGAGGCTGTTGTTGTACCTTTTATTGATTAGTTACAACTCATAGTTACAAGGCTCGTAATCTGAACTGTCTAGTGTCAAGTCCTTGATGTTATATTGTTGGTCTCATTTGGCTTAGGCAGCCTGTGTTTCAGTTGTTTCGAAGCTTGTTAGTTGTTTCTGCTAGTATTACTTGATCTTGCGGGCTGCATTTTCAACTATTTTAAATATTATCTCCATGGTGTTAATAACTACCATGACTAACTGGAATTGTGTGTGGGATTCGATGAAGTTTTTGGAGAATGGGTGTCGTTCTAGTCACGGTTGTAGTGAATAAAGAATATCTGGCTCTAGGTACGGACCGGGAGGGTGATGGTCTGTTATGGGTTTTCGATCCAGCTAATGCGAGTTAAATACTTCCGAGTGACCTATGGGTTTGGATATTAAGTAGAGGCATGGACCTAATAAAGATAAGAGAGCTCCAGGTTTTGGATACTCCCACCTAGACTTTCAATGGACGGGTTGGGATGGACTCAGACCGGACTTGGTCAGGCCAATAGAAAAATTGCGTTGTCCAGGCCCAACCCAGCCTGCCTCTATAGTACATGGGCCGGGCCTGGCTTGAGCTTAAACTTTGTTTCCAAGTCCGACCTAGCCCGCCCGTAAAATGGATATTAATTTTAAATTTTAAAATTTTTTGAACAAATATTTTATTAAAATAAAAATTAAACCATAATATCGTTTTGAAAAGAAACATGAGCAGAACTTCAACTTGTTATGGATTTGATACAATTTGATGTCCATTGATAAGAGAATAATAAGACATTTCAAAATTCATACAAAAAAAGGAATATGTGAGTAATACAAGCTCAATCCATAATATTTTCAGACCTATATTGTAATATATATGTCCACACCTAATCCAGCCTAGGCGGGATAAGCTACTTGAGCCGGTCTACTCCCACCATTGTTATTATCAAAAAAAAAAATTAGAACCATTGCTATTATCAATAAAATAAATTTGTTGAAAATATAATAAACCACAACGACAAAGTTCATGAATTTTTTCGATACCAGTTCCCATCCCAATCATTTTTACACATTATTGATAAGTTTCTATCAAGATTTGAATATTTGGAAATTTTCCAACCATTAATCTGTTTTGTTTCATCGATTTTCAATTTTTTTTGGAATTCGAGTATCGCCTTGAGCTTCCATCACAGTTCATCTGCCAATCAATTTATAATTTTATACTATTAATTGATACTAAACACTGTTTTAAAAATTCCCGCCTAGGCGTTATTTTGGAGCTTGCCGCTCGGCTTTTCAATCCGAGGGAGCTATCAAGCGCTCGGTCGATTTATTGCCGCCTAGTCCAATTTTTTCCGTCTAGACGGCGCCTAATTTAGATTTTTTATGGTACAATTATTTATAATAATCATAGTTTACCAAAAAAAGGTAGTTTAGTTAGTAAAACTAAAGTACATTAAAGTGTTCTCACAATAAAATTGTCATTTTGAGTCTCAAAGCGAACAATATGTTCTACGACACTTAGTGATTTTTAAAACATAGTCTAAACTATATTTTTTGATACTTTATATTATTATAATTTATTTTTTAGTTGAATTTATATTATTATATATATAATAAATATTTAAAAATAAAAAATACAAATTCGCGTAGATTTTGCCTAGGCCCCGCCCAGACCGAGGTCGAACGTTTTCAAGCTCCGATCACCCCACTAGAACCTAGCGCTTTTCAAAATATTAATATAAACACTTTTTAAATATATGGTGTCATAATTGGATTAGTATATGAATGCTTCTCCTTATAAAACAAGGAGTCTAATTTTAAAAAGCCATGTCTCCATATTTATACCTCCATGTTTGTTTAGCCCACTGAAGTTAGTCTTGGAAGTTTTGATTTGGTAATTCGCAAATAAATTAATCTTTTGTAGTAATGTTTTGCTAAAAAGAACCCTAAAATCATCTATTATAATAATGATAAGTTAATAGACTTGAGGGGAACAGTTCCTGACAAATGCAAAATGGTAAAAAAAAAACAACAAATAGGCCCCAGATCTCTTTATTATGCTCAGAATTATAAAATATGACATCAACAAATAAGAACATGGCAATATATTTTATTTTTTTCCATGAAAGAAATCTAAGAACATGGTGTGGTTTCATTTCACTAAAAAAAAAGTCAATAATCTCATTGGCAGCAATTATTTAGTATAGTTTGATATAACTTACTTGGGAAGGCATAATAATTTCTTCAAACACAATTGAAGAGGAACACAATTATGTAACAAACAAACCATAAAGGCATAAACTATATTAATCATTCATACATATTTGATTCAGCCATTTATGGGTCTCTGGTTTTCCTATTCTCTTAAACCCTCATCTTTGTACTTAACGCTAGATGTTTGACGATATATTAGTAAACTACAATTTACATTTTTTTTCGCATCAAATAACGTATTAAACTTAGTTGCTTTTAGTTATTTTAGAGAAAAAAAAATCAATCACAGAAAAAAAAATATAAGAAATAATAACAAGTTAACTCATTAATATTTAAAGATATTTTTTAAGATACATTTTTATATATATATAGTTGGACTAGACGGAGAATGCAGAAATAAAAGAAAATAAAATAATACTTATTTACATATTAAAAAGGAATATTTTGAAATGGGGCACCATGAACTTGCATGTTGTGCATAATTGAATGTTTCCCACGTGTATTTGTAAACAAGAAAATTATAAATTAAGATTAAAGACAGTAGAAGACCAGAAGATATATAATAACACAAGTATAAAATTAGATTTATTAGCAATAGTAATTAATTACTAACTAGTGTTGGCTTTAAGCACTACACTTTTCTTTCTTTCCCCCTCCAATCTCTTACTTAATCAACTAAAAACATGTATATAATCATATTATTTTTGTTCTAAAGATCTCTGCTGTGATTACTTTAAAGTTAACTTGATTTGGGTTGCTGTATCTGTTGTTATCTTGTTTGCAAATCTGGCTCCACCAATTGAGGATAAAGATGGAGAAATAGTCATCTAATATGTGTTTGACTTTGCTTCAGTTGTATAACTACCAAACTAATCATGAACCTTTTTCTTCTACCTCTTAATTTCTTCTGTATGTCATCTACTTTCCTCTACATGATCCTCCAAATCTCGTTCCCTATTGCTGATGCAAACGGGCTTTCAGGAAGGTTTAGTCCTTGGCTGGAGTAAAATTCAATCAAAATTAGTATCCTATACATATGATATAACCATAGTATTCTGTGGACTAAATGCAATAACTTTTTAATTGCGACCAGACGGGCCGGGCCAGGTCTAATTGCTACTACTACCTTCTCGTGATCATGCAGCGACTTTCGTTACCTATCATGGTCAGTGTAATTGGTGGTTATGTGCCCTAGTTTATCCTCGTTGTTCAAAACATCCAGCAAATAGTTAAAACGTTCGGCATATGGAAAATCTGCTTGTTCTGCCGTACCTGAATTATCAAAAACTAACAAAACTATATAATAACCAACTCCAATCATGATTAATGGTAAGTAGTGATGATTATTTAACTATTATACCATTTCCAAACTTCATTCCATCCACTGAGTACCCAAAACAAGAGTGATTATTAAGAGATTTGGATGTTAATTGGAACTCCAATAGACGCCTTCGATCAAGTTCAAGTTGATACTCGTGTTCTTCCATTTGCAGCTTCCTTATTAAGCTTGAATTATCATAAATACTTGGCACTGGCACAAACCAATAATACCAATCAATCAATTTACTCGAAAAAATTATATCTCGAGGTTTTTAACTCACCGTGAAGCTCGGAATCTCCATCCGTGAAGTGTGGGCTGTAAAAGGATTGATGGTGTATTTTCTCAGGATACTTTCTGCAACAAAATGACTTAAACATTCAATAAATTCCTTTTCACTTATGAGATTCTGCAAATGGATAATTACTTCACCAAGAAGATTCCACAAGAACAGTGCAGCAAGAAACATACAATTTTATTAAAGAATCAAAATTATTAACAAATTTTAAAAGCAAAATGAGTATGAAAAAGCTAGCACTAGACTTTGTCAATACAAGCAAAGGGCCACACACCAGCTGGAAGTCTCTATTTATAATTTTGATGGTGGTAATTGCAAGAAAGAATATATAATTAACCACCTTATCAAATATTTTCCCTATCAAATTTCAGGAAAAAAATTTCGGTAAGGTTTTTTCTGGGTGACCAATAGGTCATCTATGAGCCGTATGGTACGGGTCCGCCATTTTTTTTATTTAGGGACTCATAAAATTATTATGATTTGAAAATCAAAATGACCAAACAACAAATTCAAATGGGGAATCCAGAATAGCTACACCACATTTCAAAACATAATTCAAGAACTCACTAAAAGTGGATTATGACATGAGAATTAAAGATAAGGTTCTTAAAGATTATATATAGTCCACAATGATTTTTTGTTCAGAATCTTTCTTTTTCCTATTGCAGCTCACCAAACAATGGAAGTGATCAATATGAATCAATAAAGCAAGCTACCAAAATATATTCTAACCAAAATAAAATGTACTTTACTTACCTATCAAAGAGTCTTGACTTTTCCCTGTAAGGTTTAACCAGAACACGAGCCCCACACACGAAATGGGGATTCCCCATTGCTAGTATTTGCTTCGCAGTCTCGACGAAAACGAATGTCACAAACCCGTACATCCTGTTATCTTGGCATGGAAGCCTGACATCTTGAACTTGTCCAAATTTGCTGTAAAATAGATTGTTATATTAACTCTTTAGGCTATAAAACCAAACAATATATACTACTCACCTGAAGTACTTGGAGACATCTTGCTCCGAAAAGGTACTATCAGCCGGAAAAGTAAGATATATCTGCCTAGAATTAGCAACTATACCGCCCAAATCGTTTCTCTCCCCAAAATACTCCAAGTATTTCGGAGCATCTTCGGCCAAGATAACCGAATGCTGCCCGTGAGGCCTGTAAAAACAAAATTTTATCCAAATTAAGGTATAGTTAAGGTATAGGTTCATTTAATTGACCACAAAATTTGATAATTAAGGTATAGCTAAGGTATAAGTTATAGTTATAGTTAAAATATAGGTTATGGATAAGGTTTGACTCATAGTTTTACCTGTCAATGACTCGAATACTGGGTTTCAACCGAGCTAAAAGCTTTGTGAGGCTATAACCAGCTTTACCATGTCTTTGGCTTTCGGTAAGATACCCCTCAGCCTGAAGACTTCTCCCATACTTCTCATAGTACAACATAGGCAAAGAGGCAATCGAAACAGGCCCTCGACGAGATTTCAAGAGCCCTGTAAGCTCCCTTTCGAGCTTTTCTAAAGACCCGGGTGAAACAACATGTTCTTCATTTGAATTCTCGAGAGAAAAGTTATCTATATGCAGGTACCTACAGTTAGTTCCATGCTTACAAAACCCCTTGTTGAAGTAATGGCAAACCTTGAGAGGAAATTCCGGTAAGCTTGGAGATATTCTACTAGTTCTAGGGCCTAATGTAGGTTTAGGGTAAAAGTAATTATTGCTCGAAAAATCAGAAACCTCGGAATTCGCAAACTCTAACTGATCATCTGAAGACAGTAACTGCATCTGGTTCTGAAGCAGGTTATCCTCAAAATTTTGAACATCCCAGTAGGAACTTGCAGCCCTTCGGGCAGAATACGGGAATTGCAGGGATATGTCCGGAACAAGTGAAGAACTCATCAGAGATTGCGAGATTATTGGAGCAGAAAGTGTTGGTTTGTTGAGGCCAAGGTGAGATTTGGCTTTGGTGATTAAAGAACATATGGAATGATCAGGGCTGTAGGCCAACCGGATCATTTCTTTTTCGCCATGGTCTTGTAAGAGAAGATATCCAATGATTTTCGAGACATTATCAGGTTCGAGCTTTTGAATTCTGTTGTAGACAATCTTTGTTGATTCTGGTAAATCCATGTCAATATCTCAATCCTGAAACAACCCAGCACTGGATTAGAATAACTTGTGATAAATTCAGATCTTGTACACAATGAAATTTGTTCATGTAAATGTATTGAAACTAAATTCGAAAACCGTTTTAGTTTTCTTACAACACATAAACAGACAGCTAATTGTGCCAAAAAATCAGTGTAGCCATGAAAGGAAGATAATCCAAATTATTCAAATTGAAACGAAATGACAGCTAGAGAAAAGCTGTAAAATCATAAAAATAGAAACAAAAATTTAAGATACTGTTTCTATTCTTTAGTATAGCAGATAATTAAAGTTAAGAGTTCATAAGATATTCATCTGAATTTGAAAACCCATCGATAATTTATGCCAATGGAGTCAACAAGGAAATCAAAAACTCCACTTGATAACAAAAGTGATTGAGAAATAACGATTTTGAAAAACACATGTACTGACCATTTAAATGAAAAGAGTTATAATTTTTGCTTTCAAGAAAGGAAAAAAATCAAAATCTCAGCATTCCATTGTTTTGAGAATCTGGTATCCAACTTCATAAAATTGATACAGCTGACTTAAAATTATAAATGAAAAATGAAAGAAAAAGAATTAGAACACATACCAAAAGAAAAAAAATATTCTGTGTGTGGAATAGCTTCAGAAAACTTGAACAACCATGGCTGCTTTCATCATCTCTGTGTGTCTGTCTGTGTTTTAGTTTCTGTCTCTGTTAGATACTTTTATCTTCTTATGTTCTTCGGTTTTTGCACAAACGACACCATTATTAAAACAATTTGTTGTTTAATAAAAATAAAATGTGACAGAAGGGATAGATTTAAAGGGCGCCTTGTCTTTATTTCAAATCAAATTTACTCTCCAATTCACTACCCAATTATTATAAAAAGAGCTTCAAACTTTATGCAATTTTATTATATAACTTTATTTCAATATCCTCATTTTAAATTTTGAAATGTTTTTTTTTTTCGTTATAACTGTATTAAGTTTTTTAAAGCGGAGAAAATTCAGGCATTTTGTTTGGGTTTTCCTAAACTGCATACTGACACTTTCTCTTCTCAACCTAATTTGACGATTTCGTTCGCTCTTTCTGTAACTGATGTACTTTTAGTTTTTTTTATTATTACTATTATACAATAGATTAAATCAACATTACTATTATACAATAGATTAAATCAACTGCATGTTTGCCATAGTCTGTTTTGTGGGAATTTAAGGAGTCTAACGAAAAATTATACAAAGGATCGAATCATTTAATCTCTTCTTCCTACATAAATAATATTTATTTCAAACTTAAAAAAATAATAATAATATAGAGTACTTTTTAAAACATAAATTATTCATCCAGTAAAAAGATCAAACGATTTAATTCATTATATAATTTCTCCCATTCAAACTCCGCTAGTTTTAACTTTGTGTTTCATATTTTAACAGTCTGTATATGATATATGAGTGGGCTCCATGCCATCCGTGGCCATGTCCTATCTGGCATAGTACTGGTTGTTCCAGTTCAGTTTTCTCCCGTGATTGGTGCTGTTTTTTTAAGAAGTCTGACTCTGACTGGTGAATTAGTAATTATTTACGAATTCAGGGATAATATCATAAAACGAAAGAACGGATAATATAGTTTCTGCCGGCAAGAAACGAGGGATTTACCGTTTCTTTATGTCAATAGCACGAGAAAATTATACAGAGAATCTTGATATTTTATATTTTTTTCAAAATTAATTATGTGTCAGTTATTTAATGAAATGATATAAAAAATATTAGTGTCATGTATAAAAGTCTCAAAGTAAGATCTGGTTGGATGAATTAAAATGTGCTATTTTGGTATATTCTTTATTGATTAATACTATGATGACTTTGTATTCATAAAGTTAAAGTTATTTTATTTTTCATTATCATTAAGTTAGTGAGGTATAATTTAATTTAATGATGACTGTGACGAATAAGTAAAAACAAAGTTACCATGGAATTTCCTTTCTTTCATATCATTAATTAGAAATTTGACATTGAACAATTTTTTGAGAGGGTATGCACAAGTTTAGACTGACTCAATGACTGACTGACAGTGTTTAAAGTTTTAATCATGTCAATTGACCTCAGTTTAAGTTAATTTTTTTAGAATATGAATATTTTAATTTTTTAAAGAACCTAAGGCTCGAACTTAAGAACCTTAATTTAAATTAATTAAATCAATAATGATATCATGACTAGTTAGATTAAGTTTTGGGTTGAGTATATAATAAGATATAATAGTATAATGGTATTAGTAGTTATTTGATGAGGAATATTTTAATTTATTGGCAAAATTTGAATTTGCACCGATTTCGAAAGTTTCAAGATTTAGAAAGTTTCAAGTTTAAGTTACATTGAATGGTGAGGAATTTTTTTTATTTAATGTAAGTATATTTAAAAAAATATATAAAAAAACTCATATTAACAATGTTTTATTCTTATACATGTAATTTGTTAATGATAATTATAAGTAGAAATTGTAATATTTTTTTTAATTTGTCTGATTGAACTTACAATAATAACAAATAAAAACTTTATTTCATCTTACTCGTATGTGAACTCAAACTTGTAACATTTAGGATCACAACTTTAAAACTTAACCAGAAGGCTAAGCCATTTGCCTTTTCATATTTTTGTATAAAAACTAAATATATTTAATTATATCATATGTAGGGCTATAAACGAACTGAGCCGAGCTCGAACATTGACTGTTCAAGCTCTGTTCATTTAAATTTTAACGTACACGAACCAAGCTCGAGCCGAGCTTCGAGCCTATCTCGAGCTTTGTTTAAATCGAGAGCTCGACTCATAAAAAAGATAGAATCCGTAAGATGAAGAATCAGAGATGAAGGATCTAAACACCACAAATGATTTTCATTGTACTAAGAAGAGGAAGAGGAGGAGAGCTGTATTGGCAGCTGCGTCTTTTCAGAGGAAAATGAGATTAGAGTTTTACTGAGCATATAGAGATTGATGAATATATATAGTAGGGATTGGATTGGATCCGAATTGACTTTGTTAGTGTAACACCCCCCTATGGGGAGTGCCACGGTAACTATAAACACCCAATAAACAACTCTACTCCATAATATAAAGTTCAATACTTATAGATTACAATATGTACAAATACCAATATAATGTTTGAGACTCCAAATTATTTCTCAATGTTAATTATTCTCCAAATATTTCTCAATACCACTTTATATTTCTCACACTATCTAGTACATGCCATTATTCTACAAACCATAATATTACATTAAATTACAAATCCACCTCGAGTTTTTCTTTATTTGCTCAAGTAGATCCACTTATTCCACTTTGGTCCAAGCTATCTACAAGTTCTCCACCTACGTGTAGAAAAAAAACTACACGCTAAGCAATTTGCTTAGTGGTGTCCATAAGAAAAAATATAACAACTTTGAATATTTTTAAAATAGAAACAAAGTATATTTATAAGTTAAAAACAAATTAACCAACTTTATGGAACCAAATCACAAAACTTATATAGTAATCCTTTCAAAGTATAATCAAATTTGTATCCAATTTTCCCAAACACTTTAACCACATATTGCCCAAAGTAAACAAGTCATGAATAACGGTAAAATGGATACGGGAGCGGACAAGCCCGAAGCCGAAGCTTCAAAATCAATATATCGGTCAAGCCCGAAGCCGAAGCTTCAAAATCAATATATCGGTCAAGCCCGAAGCCGAAGCTTCAAAATTAATATATCGGTCAAGCCCGAAGCCGAAGCTTCAATATCAATATATATATATATATATATATCATAATATCGGCCAAAGCCCGAAGCCAAAGCTTCAATTGTTTGTACAGTACTGTACCCCCCTTTATTGGCGCCAATCTACCCTGACCCATATTCTACTCGTTTAATAAGGGCAATAAATCAAAGTAACATCTTAAAAATTTCAGTATAAAACATCAATCATAATTCAACATAACTTCAGTAATTAAGAAATCCAAATCCCAAATTTTTAAGCATCAAACTTCAATTAAAACTCAATAAAATCAATATTCATACTTTCCAGAATTTTTCCAGGTTTCGTAACCTGACTTCGCCTGCAGTTTTCACTATTAAAACATCATCCAATCGAAGAACTTTCTTCTGAACATAATTAGCCACATGTTTCAGCTTTCCAAAACCACCAGAATCACAGAAATCCAAATTGTATAACCAAAGGTACGATCAAAATACTAAACAGTGTACAGAGCTGAGATTTTCCGAAAACAGATTTCAAGACCCAACTTCAAAAGAAAATTTCACATTGAAAACGAACGAAATTCAATAAGGTTTCTTCTGAACATATGTTCCTTACTTTCTTTAGATATCAATAGAATCAAGAATCGTTCAAATCGGATTTATATAACGAGAGAAAACATTAAAATAAAACAGGTATACAATCTGGAAAATTTTCCGGAAAACTGAGTAATCGAAATTCGAGACACAAACCTTTTTCTATGCTCTTTCTAGCTCTCTTCTACCCCTTTTGCCTTTGATTTGCTTGCAATTGCTTCCTCTACAATAACCATATATAATTCTATCAAGATATTGTATAAATAAACTTCCTAATACCATAAATATGCTTAATCTACCATGAATTCTACTAATTAAGCTTTAATTTCACCAAAAATCACTCACCTCAAACTCGGGTTACTATTCATCCGAACCTTAAAATCTGAAATCCTCCTCTTCTAGTCTTGATTGACTGAAATTGATGTTGATAGAGGGCTTAAGGATCGATTTCTAACAAGAATTCGAGGTTGAATCGAAGAAATCGGAAGTTTTTGGATTAGGGAAAATTTTGGTTAAAGGAAGAGAGGAAGAATGGAGAAGGAGAAGGAAATGAAATTGAATGGGTTGAAGGGGATAAGGTATATGTATAGGATTTGATTTTTTTTTTAATTTCCAATAATGCCCTTGAACAATTAATTAAATGCCCAATTCACCCTCTTACTTAATTAACTCTTATTTCCTCATGTCTTATATCCAATAACAATAATAATAACTACAAAAATAATTTCTATGATATTTTAATACCATAGTAATTTATTATAAGCAAATTTTGAAAATTTTAGTTCGTTACAATTCTCCCCCTCTTATGAATTTTCGTCCCAAAAATTTCCTGAAAACAATTGCGGATATTGAGTTTTCATTGTATCCTCCGGTTCCCAAGTTGCTTCTTCAACCTTATGATTCTTTCAAAGTACTTTTACCAGTGGAATAGACTTGTTTCTCAATTGTTTAACTTCTCTCGCCAAGATTTGTACCGGTTCCTCTTCATACATCAGGTCGGGTTCGATTTCTACGACATCAGGAGATAAGATATGTAATGGATTTGATCTGTATCTCCTTAACATCGACACATGGAACACATTATGAATTTTGTCGAGTGTAGGGGGTAGTGCCAATCGATAAGCTACCGGTCCAACCTTCTCTATAACCTCATAGGGGCCAATAAATCTCAGACTGAGCTTGCCTTTCTTGCCAAATCGCAGGAGTTTCTTCCAAGGAGATACTTTGAGAAATACTTTATCCCCAACTTCATAAGTAATGTCTTTTCTTTTTAGATCAGCATAAGATTTTTGTCTATCTGATGCAGCCTTCAATCTCTCTTGAATAAGTTTTACCTTCTCCTTTGTCTCTTGAATCAAATCCACCCCCCAATCTTGTTTTCACTAAGTTCGGTCCAATATAATGAAGTTTGACATTTTCTTCCATACAATGCTTCATATGGCGCCATTTGTATGCTTGACTGATAGCTGTTATTATAGGAAAACTCCATGAGGGATAAATACTTATCCCAACTTCCCTCAAATTCAATGATAAACTTCTCATCATGTCTTCCAACACTTGAATTACTCTTTCAGATTGACCATCTGTTTGAGGATAAAATGCAGTACTAAAACGAAGTTTACTACCTAAGGCTTCTTGCAACCTCTTCCAAAATCTCGAAGTAAATCTTGGATCTCAGTCAGAAATGATTGAAACAGGCACTCCGTGTAGCCGCACTATCTCATCTACATATAACTGAGCCAACTTATCAAGTGAATAATCCATCCTAACTGGAAGAAAGTGGGCAGACTTTGTCAATCTATCTACAACAACCCACACTGCATCATGTTTCTTCTGTGAAAGTGGTAAAGACGTCACGAAGTACATTGTGATTCTTTCCTATTTCCATTCTGGAATTATTATAGGTTGCAACAATCCAGAAGGAACTTGATGTTCTGCTTTCACCTGTTGACAAGTTAGACATTGAGCAACATAATTAGTAATGTCTTCATTCCATTCCACCAATAATGGCTCTTCAAATTTTAGTACATCTTGTTTGATCCTGGATGCATTGCATTAGGACTACTATACGCCTCATGTAAAATATTCTTCTTTAATTCTTCATTGTTTGGCACACATAGTCTATCTTTAAAATATAGACATCCATCTTCTTGAACCATATAGTTGTCTATGATACCCACTTGTGTCCGTGCTCGAATAACCTTCAAGTCATCATCTTCATTTTGTGCTTACTTAACCTGTTGTAGTAGTACATGTTGAATCTTTAATTATGCAATTAAGGCTCCATTACTGGTAAGAGCTAACCCCGTATTCATAGCCCTTAGTGCCATCATTGTCTTTCTGCTGAGAGCATCCACCACTACATTAGCCTTTCCTGGATGGTAGTCAATAAGACAATCGTAATCTTTAGTGAACTCCATCCACCTTCTCTGCCTTACATTCAACTCCTCCTGTGTTGCTAAGTATTTCAAGCTTTTATGATCTGTGTAAATATAACATTTTTCTCCATAAAGATAGTGTCGCCAAATCTTCAAGGCAAAGACTATTGCAGCCATTTCCAAATCATGAGTAGGATAATTCCTTTCATGATTCTTCAATTGCCTGGAAGCATAGGCAATCACTTTCCCTTCTTGCATCAAAACACACCCAAGACCACTATGTGAAACATCACTATAGATTACAAAGTCTTTTCCAGGCTCTGGTTGGGTAAGGATGGGTGCTTTAGTCAACATCGCCTTCAACTTCTCAAAACTTTCTTGGAACTTGTCATTCCACTCAAATTTTGCATTCTTTTGAAGTAGTTTCGTTAGTGGGGCAGCAATGATTGAAAATCCCTTCACAAATCTTCTATAATACCCTGCTAGGCCAAGGAAACTTCTGACTTCTGTAGGGTTCTTTGGTGGTTTCCATTCAACAACTGCTTCTATCTTTTTAAGATCAACTTTAATTCCTTCTGAAGAAACAACATGGCCTAAGAAAGAAACTTCTTCAAGCCAAAACTCACATTTGCTAAGTTTGGCATACAATTTATTTTCCCTTAAAGTTTGGAAGACTATTCACAAATGTTGATCATGCTCTTCCCCTGACTTAGAATACACCAAAATATCATCAATGAAAACTACTGCAAACCTGTCTAAATATAAATAAAAGACACGGTTCATAAGGTCCATAAATGCTGCTGGTGCATTAGTAAGACCAAATGGCATCACCAAAAATTCATAGTGCCCATATCTGGTTCGGAAAGCCGTCTTTGCAATATCATCATCTTTCACTCTCATCTGATAGTAGCCCGATCTCAAATCAATCTTGGAGAAGTATTTGGCACCCTTGAGTTGATCAAATAAGTCTTCAATCCTTGGCAATGGATACTTGTTCGTGACTGTCAATTTATTCAACTCCCGGTAATCAATACATAATCGAAGCGACCCATCTTTCTTCTTAACAAATAACATTGGTGCACCCCACGGGGATATACTCGAGCGTATGAATCCTTTGTCTAACAATTCTTGCAACTGAATCTTTAACTCTTTTAGTTCAGCAGGGGCCATTCTATATGGTGCTTTGGATACTGGTGCGGTACCCGGCAATACATCAATTGCGAATTCTACCTCTCTTTTTAGTGGTAACCCCGGTAGTTCTTCTAGAAATACATCAGGAAAATCACACACCGTAGGAATATTCTACAATTCTAACTCACCTTTCTTCGATTCTAGAGCAAAGATTAGGTAGGCCTGACATCCCTTCCTAACCAGCCTTTTAGTCTTCATAAAAGAAATTATGTTACAGAGATAATCTGATCTTTCCCCCACGATAACTATTTCTTCTCCATCAGAAACTTGAAGTGACATTCTCTTGTTTTTGCAATCCACCACAGCCCGATGTTCCGATAACCAATCCATTCCCAAGATAACATCGAAATCTCGAAAAGGTAACTCAATTAAATTTGCAAGGAAAAGTTGATGTTGAATCATAATAGGGCAATTCATATACACTTTGTTTACTATCACACTGTGTCCCAAAGGATTAGTCACTTCAATATTTTCTCCTAACTCTTCTACATGTAACCCTTTCTCTTGTGCTAATGCAGTACATATATATGAATGAGATGAACCAGGATCTATCAAAGTATAAACATCATGATTAAAGAATGAAAATTTACCGACAATAACTTCAGTAGATTCCTGAGTCTCGGGCCCTCGAATTGCATAACTTCGCGCCATTCCTCCTGGTCTATCACCATGCGGTGCTTGTTGAGCCACATTATGTCCACTTGTCTCACTAGCATTTCCTATTCCCCTTCCTCTTCCACCTTGCATTGTAGGAGTAGGAACTACTGTAGGTGCAGATGTACTTATCTGTCTTTGAGGATAATTTGCAATCAAATGTTCCCTCGAGCCACATTTAAAGCAGACTCTACCTTTTCCCCAACATTCCCCTTTATGCATCCTTCCATAATTAGAACATTATGGAATATTTCCTCTACCTCGACCTGAAGATACACTAGCCACTGATCCTGTACTTATGGTTTGTCTCGGTGAAAACCCTCTGAAATGAGATTGTGTTTGCTCTAATGTTCCCTTCTGTTTTGTTACTTGGAGATTCTAAACTAGTTGGACCCTGCGATCCCTTTTGAAATCCAGACCTTTTTGCCATTCTTGTTGTCTATCTGAATTGATCTTCTCAATGCCCGTAGCAGCATCAACCAAGTCATTGAACACCCTAATCCTTTGTGCAAGTAAATGCACTCTAATTTCATCATTCAGCCCATCCTCGAATCTCTTACATCGTCTTACTTTACTGTCAATGATATCACGAGCATACCTCTAGAGTTTGAGGAATTGAACTTCATATTCTGATACAGTCATTTGTCCCTGTCTCAAAGACAAGAATAATTTCCTCTGCTCATCTTTGAATCGTTCACTAATGTACTTCTTGTCAAATTGTTCCAAGAAAAGACCCCAGGTGATTTCTCCGGGTCGCCTTTCTCTCACAATATTATCCCACCACCTCTTAGCTTGTTCTTTGAGTAGACCCTGCACACAGTCTAATCTCTCTTTATCTATAAAATAAAGCCTAGTCATACACCATTTAGTATGATCAAGCCAATCTTCTACAATTGCAGGATTCACTGTGTCCCTTTTGAAATCATCAGCCGGAAGCTTCTTGATTCTTTCAAGAGGAGTTCTCTCCTCTCTTCTTTAAACATGAGGTACTACAAGAACTTGAGGGATTTGTATGTTTCGAAGTACTTGTGTGATTACTTCAGTAGTCATATGCTGAAGTAAAATAGCTTGTGCTGGAGTAGGTTGTTCAGGAAAGCCATGAACTGGTGGAGGTTCACGTCTTTATTCATCTCCTTGTCCAATATGGACCGTACTCTCAGCATCCTCTTCCTCACTCTGGTTGTGACTACTACTAGCCATAACTTATTCCTGAAAATTGGACTAAAGTGGATCAAACAACTAACATAACATATTTATATCCTTAATGGCATGTACATACTAGTCCTAGAATCGCCTAAACCTTAGCTCTGATACCAATAAGTGTAACACCCCCCTATAGGGAGTGCCACGGTAACTATAAACATACAATAAATAACTCTACTCCACAATATAAAGTTCAATACTTATAGATTACAATATGTACAAATACCTATATAATGTTTGAGACTCCAAATTATTTCTCAATGTTAATTATTCTCCAAATATTTCTTAATACCACTTTATATTTCTCACACTATCTAGTATATGCCATTATTCTACAAACCATAATATTACATTAAATTACAAATCCACCTCGAGTTTTTCTTTATTTGCTCTTCAAGTAGATCCACTTATTCCACTTTGGTCCAAGCTATCTACAAGTTCTCCACCTACGTGTAGAAAAAAAACTACACGCTAATCAATTTGCTTAGTGGTGTCCATAAAAAAAAATATAACAACTTTGAATATTTTTAAAATAGAAACAAAGTATATTAATAAGTTAAAAACAAATTAACCAACTTTATGGAACCAAATCACAAAACTTAGATGGTAATCCTTTCAAAGTACAATCAAATTTGTATCCAATTTTTCCAAACACTTTAACCACATATTGCCCAAAGTAAACAAGTCCTGAATAACGGTAAAATGGATACGGGAGCGGACAAGCCCGAACCTGAAGCTTCAAAATCAATATATTGGTCAAGCCCGAAGCCGAAGCTTCAAAATCAATATATCGGTCAAGCCCGAAGCCGAAGCTTCAAAATCAATATATCGATCAAGCCCGAAACCGAAGCTTCAATATCAATATATATATCATAATATCGGCCAAAGCCTGAAGCCGAAGATTCAATTATTTGTACAGTACTGTACCCCCCTTTATTGGCGCCAATCTACCCTGACCCGTATTCTACTCGTTTAATAAGGGCAATAAATCAAAGTAACATCTTAAAAATTTCAGTATAAACCATCAATCATAATTCAACATAACTTCAGTAATTAAGAAATCCAAATCCCAAATTTTTAAGCATCAAACTTCAATTAAAACTCAATAAAATCAATATTCATACTTTCCAGAATTTTTCCAGGTTTTAACCTGACTTCCCCTGCATTTTTCACTGTTAAAACATCATCCAATCAAAGAACTTTCTTCTGAACATAATTATCCACATGTTTCAGCTTTCCAAAACCACTAGAATCATAGAAATCCAAATTGTATAACCAAAGTTATGATCAAAATACTAAACAGTGTACAAAGGTGAGATTTTCCGAAAACAGATTTCAAGACTCAACTTCAAACAAAAATTTCACATTGAAAACGAACGAAATTCAATAAAGTTTTTTCTGAACATATGTTCCTTACTTTCTGTAGATATCAATAGAATCAAGAATCGTTCAAATCGGATTTATATAACGAGATAAAACATTAAAATAAAACAGGTATACAATCTGGAAAATTTTCCAAAAAACCGAGAAATCAAAATTCGAGACACAAACCTTTTTCTATGCTCTTTCTAGCTCTCTTCTACCCCTTTTGCCTTTGATTTGCTTGCAATAGCTTCCTCTACAACAACCATATATAATTCTATCAAGATATTGTATAAATAAACTTCCTAATACCATAAATATGCTTAATCTACCATGAATTCTACTAATTAAGCTTTAATTTCACTAAAAATCACTCACCTCAAACTCGGGTTACTATTCATCCGAACCTTAAAATCTGAAATCCTCCTCTTCTAGTCTTGATTGACTGAAATTGATGATGATAGAGGGCTTAAGGATCGATTTCTAATAAGAATTCGAAGTTGAATCGAAGAAATCGGAAGTTTTTGGATTAGGGAAAATTTTGGTTAAAGGAAGAGAGGAAGAATGGAGAAGGAGAAGGAAATGAAATTGAATGGGTTGAAGGGGATGAGGTACACGTATAGGATTTATTTTTGTTTTTTTTTTAATTTTCAATAATGCTATTGAACAATTAATTAAATGCCCAATTCATCCCTCTTACTTAATTAACTCTTATTTCCTCATGTCTTATATCCAATAACAATAATAATAACTACAAAAATAATTTCTATGATATTTTAATAACATAGTAATTTATTATAAGCAAATTTTGGAAATTTCGGTTCGTTATAGTTAGGCTTTATATCCATTTTTTTCTCTTTTTTATCTATATTTTATATATCACTTTTATACATATACATTTTTATATCCATTTTACACTTACACTATTTTATGCTTATTCATAATCTATCTATTTCATAAATATATTGTATAAAGTTTTCAAATATGTTAACGAGCCTGTTGGAGAACTAGTTCGCGAGCCTCTTATCGGGCATGTTCATGAGCTTTCGAGCCGAGTATCACCTTGTTCAAGCTTGCTTCGTTTACGATAACGAGCCTAAAATTTTGTTCATAAACATGCTCATTTATTAACAAACCAAACTCGAACGAATTTTAATTGAGTCAAGCGCTGAATAATTCACAAGTAATTCGACTCGTTTACGGCCCTAACCATATCCACATTTCTTGTCAGGCTGCAAATAGAAAACCATATTTTGTAACTAAAAAGAAAAGACAAAGGAAAAGGAAATTAATCAAATAATGTAAAAAGTAGTTACATGGGCGTATGTAATATCAAAACTTTATTGAATAAAAATTAGGTTAAATTTTAAAAATATGTACCGTAGTTTAATTATTTTATAAAAATTTTTTTATGAATTTTTTTTAAATAGGTGTGTATAATTTTAAAAATTATCCACAAAGAATTATTAAAATTTTAAAATTACGTTTGAAAGAATAAAATTACTTTTTTTAACTAAAACAAAAAGACAAGGGAAAAGGAAATTAATCAAATAGTCTAAAAAGCAGTTATATGGGGTGTATTTAATATCAAAACTTTACTGAATAAAAGTTTAGATAAACTTAAAAAATATGTCTTATGATTTAATCGTTTTGTAAAAAGGTCTTTATGAAATTTTATATTCTAAATAGGTGCTTATGGTTTCAAAAGTTAGTAAACAGAGGATTCTCAAAATTTTAAAATCACATTTGGAAGGGTAAACTTATTCATTTTAAAGTGAAATTTTGTAGCTTTGTTTATGAAAATATAATGCACATTAGTGATAAATTTTAGAATTTTTTAAGAAGCACAAATATTTGTATTAGTTAAAAATCGACAATAACTTTAAAAAATCATAGCAAAATGAAAAAATTCCAAAAATTGCTCAAATCTTGATAAATAATTCACAAATATATAGTTAAATAAAAGAATGTTGAATTTATTGAAATAACTGTGTGTAGTATTAACAAAAAAACTAATTTTAAAAAACATATCATGTGATTAGCCTATTTTTGTTAACTTTTGAAACCACATATATATATTTGAAAGAAAAAAGATTATACAAAAACTTTTTTTACAAAATAGATAAACCATATGACATATTTTTTAAATTTACCTTAAAATTATTTATACATTGTTAAAATTTGCCCTTAATAAATTATGCAGCCGGTCATGCATCTTTTCAAACAACTACTATTTTTTGATAGTAATGTAAATTAATTCAGGTTTCATTACTACGTTTGTTACCTTTACAACTTAATGTCAATTGAAATTTTTTTACTATTTATAAGTATCTTTATTGAGATAGTTTTATTCAAAACTTAATCACAGTTAAGACTCCTCACCCCTCCCAACTATTAGTGACAGTTAATGTCAATTGAATTTCAATTCATTTGAGAAAAACCAAGCCTCCTTTAGTCATTTTATGCATTTACATTATCAGGATAATTCACTATAGCTCTCTTGATCAATTTTCTGACTTTTACAAATCAAGTTCTTTTTATAATTCATGGTAATTATATTTCCCCATTTATATAAAAACAGAAAAATATGTTTGTTGTTTTTGGATACCGTTACTAAAATGGAGAAGCTTCTTTTGTAGGTGGAGCTACAAACCACTTGAAGAATATATCATAAGTCTTTATCTAAATTTAAACAAGTATTTTCAATTTTAAAATTTGGGAATTTCTCCTTGGTACCCTCATTCTCCATTCAAGGCAACAACTAATTGTTTTCATAAACAAACCTAACAAGTTGGTGGTTTCAAGTATATAAATTAAAAGTTACTTGAATTTGTTTCGTAGTTCTATGTCATGCCCACGACTGTCTTGGAAATTTATCAAGCCTTAAACGATGGTAAAAAGGCGCTCTAATACAGCAAAATTATGCTTCATTACTTCAAACTACAATAGATTTTCAATATCAATAGAATATAGCTCAATTTCACAATAAAACTTTTGTTACAAAAAATTGTTGATGGTTATGCACTGGTTTCTTATTGACTATTAACGAACTACTGATGAAATAGTAACAAATTAGCGATTAAATATTTATTGTGGAAGAAAATTTTCTTGTTACTATATATTGTAAGGCATCGAATATTTGAGACCATAAGCGATGGTTTATGGTGTTCCTCCTAATGATTAGTCCACTTATGCACACACCAAATATATGTCAAAATGATTGCTAGCAACATTAAAGTAAAAAACAAAAGTTGTGGTTACAAAAATTGTTAGAGGAGTCCTCATCTCGAGGCTCTTTTAATGTTATTTGGGCCTTGTAGCTTCAGAGATTTCACAAAATGTGATAACCTAGTTAAGATATTTTATCTTTTCTTAAATTGTTAGTCCATGTTCCTTCCTTGTTTCATAAAAAAATTGTGGGTCTAAAAAAACATCATGGTACTTCATTTTTCAAAAAGAAACATATTCTAGTGGAGTTGTGTCGACATGTTTTATTTATTAATCCGGTGAAAGAGCTTGATTTTGTAGTATTTTATCCTAAAGAAGGAATTATAGAATGGTGAGAGAGTTAGATATATTCTTTTCAATTGAACTGAATTGAGTAGAACTAATCTGAAATTAAATAGAATTAAATATAATTTATAATTATACTTAACTTTATGAAATGAAATTGAAACAAGGAGGTAATTCTTGTTTGTAATCGCAGAGGTAGTTGAATGATAGGATATTTGTTTAATTATAATTACGTGTCAACAATGGAGAGAAACCCTATCCATACCCGCACCCACCCTGCCTCCTTGCCCAGCCGCCACCATCGACCGTCAACCACCCTATTTCGATCGAACACCAGCCGCCGTCAGCCCCAACACCGAAACCTCCTCCACGAGCCTACCCGGAATCGCCAAACCACAAACCCTCGCCGTAACCCCTTTTATGTGCCCCTTACCGCCACTTCGCAGGTTAGGGATTTAAATCCTAATCATATTGCCAACAATAGAAATCCAATAGCGAACAAGATCTATTTTGAGAATTTTCCTAATGGTTATGATGCGCTAGCCCTGAAGAAGGTCTTTGGGAAATTTGGAGTCTCTGGTTGGGTGTTTGTCGCACAAAAGAGAAACGCCAGAAACTTGAATTTTGGGTTCATTGCGATTGATGAAACTGTTCGGTTTTATGAAGCTTTGAACAGGATGAATTCTGTGGAAATTGGGACGGTTCGACTGCGGGCGTATAAGGCAAGATACTCAAGGCCTTTGAATGTTCAGAAACTTCAGGAGCCGATCCGAAAGCCACCTAGGCGTGTGAATCGAGTGTTTCACGAATCACCTCGAGATGGGAGATCATATGTTGCTGTCGCGGCCCCTCAACGGAATTCTATAGAGGAGGCAAGTAAGGGGCAGCCTAAGGTTGCGACGAGCCCTATGGACAAGAATGAGTCGCAGAATAGTGAGGAGTGCATGGTGCAGTCTACCTGATGGAAAGATAAGGCCTGCCTGATTCGGCTTCACAATATCTCTCATATTCGAAATATATATGATTTATTGTGTGAGCGTGGTTTTGATGTTGAATTTGCCGCTCCTGTTGGTGGGGAGTGTGTGATTGTCTCCTTTATCACAGGAGTTGCGATGAGTAATTTTTTTAGTCATGAATGGAAGGTTCTCAGTCACCTTATGTTTTCGGTTGAGCGTCTGTCGGGGAATTTTATTCCCTCCAAGTGTGTCATGTATCTTGATTTCATGGGTATTCCACCAACTATTATATGTGAATCATTAGTCCGCAACCTTGCTGGGAGATTCGGTCGGCTGGTGACTATGGATTGCAATTTGGAAAGGCCGGATCGATTGGATGTTGTTTCTTGTTTAGTGTCAGTTCCTATAGGCACTATGAGTCGCAATCTGAAGTTAGCAATGGGGGAGAGGGAGATTACGATTTACACTTCTATGCGTCAGGCCGTTAGCTGTCCGAGGTGTTAGGAGGATTACTCTAGCTCGGAGGACGAGTCGGATGAGGGTTCAATGGCGGATAGGATATCTGACGAAGTGGCTATATCGGAGGAGGAATGTGATACGAGAACGCTGCAGGATAACGGTACATTGGAAAATTCTACTTAAAGGAGCCAGACGATAATGAGAGTGCGAACTCGGTGGCTAGTGGGAACCCGGAGACTGGCAGAATGTCTGGATCGTCGGGGCCGGACGTGGCAAATAGAAATAGGGTGATAATGAATGCCCAGATTACAGAACCTCGTGAGAATGAGGCTAGATTGGTTGTTAGAGTGGGTGAGATGCTGGGTCTGTTTCAGGAGCAACATGCGGAGCAAATTGTGCAGGTACTGGAAGAGCCTAGAGTTTGAATAGTCCGTCTAGATCGAGGTTTGGTACACGTTTCTTTATGTCAGTAAACCTTTTTTCTTGGAATTGTCGTGGGGGGCTCATGAATGGAGCAAAGCAATTTTTTGTTCGTTCGTGTGTCCGCAAATGGTCCTTGCATGTTGTTGTGTTAGTGGAGACGAAGGTGTCGGATGTATCAGAGATGATTGTGAGGAAATTATGGGGTCATAATGATTTTTCATGTTATTGTGTTCCTGCTCAAGGTTTTTCGGGAGGGATAATTGTGTCATGGAACTCTAAAGTAGTTAGAGGTACAGTAAGAGCGGTTGGTGTAAGATGGTGTATTCTGAGATTGGTCGTGAACCAGGTTGAGATTGATATTGTGTGCTTATATGGGCCAGTCACAGCTGTTGAGAGGAATCAATTATGGGTTGAATTGATGCCCCTTATTCGGGATATTGGTAATTTATTATTATGTGGCGACTTTAATGAAATTCTTCATTATTCGGAAAGAGCGGGTGGTAATGGGATTGTTTCTAATTCTATGATAAGATTCCAAGAATTTGTGAATGAGTGTGCGTTGTATGATGTTCCTTTAGTTGGAAGGGATTATACGTGGAGTAACAGTCAGTCCTTTTCGAGGATCGATCGAGTGTTGGTGTCATGTGGATTATTAGATAGCTGGCCGAATTTACAACTCATGACGGTAGACTCAACCCTATCGGATCACTTGCCCATTATTTTCCAGTCGCATACTTCGAGGAGACGGGGAAGGAGAGTAGATAGATCGCTAAACTGTTGGTGGGATGTTGATACTTTTTTGCCATTTATCACTAGTAAGTGGCGTTCTATTTGTGGTACGGCTGGGTGCAAGGATAGAGATGTCGATTACAAGCTTCGAAAATTATGGGGATTTATCCGTCCTTGGCATTTGTCTAATTTTGGTCAATTGGATAGAAGATTGAAATCGTTGGAAGCCCGGGTTTTAGAGTTGACTGACTCTAGTATGGGTCAACCTTTTGATGCTTCAACCATGTCTGAATTATAAAACGTGAAAAATACATTGTTTCAGGTTAGACGAAGTCAAGAAAAAATTCGACACCAACAGTCAAGAGTGAAGTGGACCTTATTGGGCGATGACAATACAGCATTTTTTCACCGCATTGCTTCGGCTAGGTTCAGAGGTAATCGGATTTCACAATTTGAAATTGGTAGGAGAGTCACTAACGATCCTATAGAGATCACAGCTATGATTCGAAACTACTATTCGAACCTGTTTTCGGAAAATGTTATTATTCCGTTTGATTTGGAAAGACTAAAGTTCAGGACGGTCGATGCATTGGAGAATCGTCGCCTAGTTGAAACATTCTCAGAAGCCGAAATATGGGATGCAGTTTGTTCCTGTAATGAGGGGAAGTCGCCTGGACCTGATGGTTTCAATTTTTTATTTTACAAACGATTTTGGAGTGAACTGAAGCCTGAGCTATTGGACCTATTTGCGAAGTTTCATGCGACGGGGTCGGCTGCCGAATGCTATTAAATCGTCATATACAGTCCTAATCCCTAAGGTACAAGGCTCTTCCTCGTTGAATAATTTTAGACCTATTGCCTTGATCCATGGTATATATAAAATTGTGTCTAAGGTGCTTGCTAAAAGACTACAACCATTGCTACCTAAGTTGATATCAGAAAATCAATTTGCTTTCATTAAAGGTCGGAATATTCATGAATGTTCGTTCATAGCCTCGAAGATTATCCATTCGGTTCATAGAAGCCGTCAACCATGCTTGGCTATTAAGTTAGACTTCCATAAGGCTTATGATTGTGTTTCGTGGAACTATATGAATGCGGTTTTTAGACAAATGGGCTTTGAGGAAAGATGGGTTCAATGGCTTGACAACTGTAGAAGGAATTCGGTCACTTCAATTCTGATCAATGGGACGCCGTCGGAACCAATTAAATTGGCTAGGGGGGTTAAACAAGGTGATCCTATCTCCCTGTTTCTTTTTGTTCTAGCTAGTGAGGGACTGAAACTAATGTTTGAGGAGAGCATTCGAGTTGGCCTATTACCGGGATTTCGGGTTGACGGTTCAGAGAAGGACATGTCTATCCTGCAATTCGCTGATGATACGCTATGCTTTTTACCGGCAGATGAGTCTCTATTACCTACTTTTGTTAGAATTTTGCGATGTTTTGAGTTGATTTCAGGTCTGAAAATTAATTTTAATAAGAGCTCTATTATGGGTATTCACGTACAAGAGACGGTCGTTTCATCTCGTGCAGGAGTCCTGGGATGTCGAGTGGAGAACTTTCCGATTACCTATCTTGGAACCCCTCTCAGCGTTAGGCGTGTTCCTGTTTCCTCTTGGAACCCATTGATAAGTAAGTTTCAGAGTCGATTAGCGAGTTGGAAAGGACAATGTTTATCCTATACGGGACGAATGGTGCTTGTGAAATCGGTATTATCATCCCTTCCAATCTTTTTGTTATCATTGAATAAAATGCCAGGAGCGGTAATTACGAAACTTGAGCAGCTGATGCGAAATTTTTTGTGGAGGGGTGATTCGACTACTACGGGCATTAGTAAGGTTAGTTGGGCGACGATTGCCCTACCCAAAAATCTTGGGGGCCTCTACATTAGGAAATTAAAGTTGGTTAACTGTAGTTTGTTGATGAAGTGGGTATGGAAGGTTAGGAGTGCTGATCATGGGTCATT
Source organism: Euphorbia pulcherrima (assembly GCA_947683365.1). Classification (NCBI taxonomy): domain Eukaryota; kingdom Viridiplantae; phylum Streptophyta; class Magnoliopsida; order Malpighiales; family Euphorbiaceae; genus Euphorbia; species Euphorbia pulcherrima. Next base: position 76,018,172 of record CANTUS010000001.1, on the reverse strand, counting down.
ATGGTATGACATTTGCGTTAGACGACACGGTTTTGATTCATGGTGGTCCATTGGAAATTATGATTTATCTACATTGTCACATACTTGGAGAGAAATTATAGCATGTTGTATCAGAGGTGGGGAGTGGTGGGAATTTTTTAGGTCGAGTATTCGGGTTGCGATTGGAAGTGGGGAAAATTGCTCATTCTGGCATGACAACTGGACGGTGAATTCGGAGTTGGCGGTCTTGTTCCCTGACCTATACCGATTGTGTAATAGGAAATCGTGTTCGGTGGCCGAGGGGTGTCATTATCTTTTTGGGTCATCGGCCTTCTTGCGGCCTTTTTGGAAACAGAACTTAAGGATCTCAGGACAGGAGAGAGGTGCGAAACTTCGAAATTGGATCGGTATAAGCTGTCCAAGCTTATTTCTAGAGGGTGACAACGAGTTGGGGCAGGGTCAACGGCAGCCTATCTTTTCAGGGACGGCTGATCGGTTTATTTGGGAGTTGGGGGAGAAGAAGGTGTACACGACAAGCTCCTTTTGTATGGGCTACTATAGTACGCCAAAATGGCCAAAGCCGAGGCTCGACTTTTCGGTAATATGGGAGGCATGTGTGACCCCGAAAGTTTGCTTTTTTGGGTGGCTTGTTTTTCATGGAAGATTACCAACAAAAATGTTTCTTTTTCTCCGGGGCTGCCAAGCTATAACGGACGGTCAATGCCCATTTTGTGATTCGGAGGAGACCATGGATCACGCCCTAATCCATTGCATCAACAGTTATAAGGTGTGGACGCAGGTGATGAGATTGCTCGGTATCTCGTTGCCTATACCGTGGAAGGCGGTGGATTTTCTAGCAGTGTGGTGCGGCTTCTTTGCTGATGGAAGTGGTAGAGAGTTTGGAACGGCGCTATGGTTCTTAATTGCTTGGGCACTATGGAAACGAAGGAACAAATTTGTTTTTGAAGGCAGGTTGGGCTCAGAAGACATTATCGGATCATGCATTCATTTATGTTGGTTCATCTTTAAAAGTAGGAGGCGTGTTGTTAATTTTGTACCTTCTGATGTATTTATTTTCCCGAACTTGCTACTCTCGTGTAATTGATTTACTCATGTTCTCGCCTTGAGACCGTGAGTTGATTTTTATTTAATAAAAGAGTGGTAGGTGTTTTATAGGTAAGCGGGGAAACCAGCCTAGCTGGGGACTCCGTCCCGAAATTTTCACCTACTCCAAACTTTTAGCCTTTAAAGGGACACATTATTCCTTCGGGGTTTTTCAAAAAAAAATATTTACGTGTCAACAACGTTGCTTATTTCATAGTACTTTCTGAAATTCAATGTTCCTAATCAACTTCCATATATTTGTATACTATTTCCTTGCCAATTTATTTTAGGTACACTGCCTCAATTCCAAGGTAATCCCGTCGTTCCATTAAAATTTAGTTTAACTACGTAACTTGAAAAATGATAATATATATATATATATATATATATATATATATATATATATATATATATATATATATATATATATATATATATATATATATATATATATATATATATATATATATATATATATATATATAAAGTAGGGTAAACTTAAAAAACATGCCATGTGGTTTCAGCGTTTTGTAAAAAGATGCCCGTGGAATTTTTTTTTCTAAAAGGGTGCATGTGGTTTCAAAAGTTTTCAAAAGGGTGTCTATGGTTTGGGAATTACAGTGTTACACAATTTATTTTAATAAATTCAACATTCCTATATTTTAACTATATTATTCAAGAATTATATATCAAGATTTGAGTAAGATTCGGAAAGTTTTCATTTTATTTTGATTTTTTAAAGTTATAATCAACTTTTAATTGAAAAAAATATTAATACTTCTCAAAAAATTATAAAATTTATCACATATGTGTATTATATTTTCATTAACTAAGCTGCAAAATTTCACTTCAAAATGTGATTACCCTTCAAAATGTGGTTTTAAAATTTCAGAAATCCTCTTTTTGTAAAATTTTGAAGCCACAGACACCTTTTTGAAAAAAAAAATTCCACAGGCGTCTTTTTGTAAAATGCTGAAACTACGGGATATGTTTATAAAGTTTACCCTATAAAGTATGATAATAGGTACAAAAGGAGAAAAAAAACAAACAAGAAAAAGGAGCTATTTGTTTCTTAACTATAACTCTTAGTTTTGAGAGATGCAAATGGAGGATTCATAGTGGCTCGATCGATTATTATGCAGGGTGGAGGCGATCCTTTTCTAGCAGAAGCTTTAAGTTGTCATGAGGCTCTTAGTTGGCTTAAAGACAATCATTATAATCGTGTTATCTTGAAGTTGGATGGGCTTAATGTGACGACTGCCTTGAATAATGATTTATCTTATCATTCTCCCATTGGTTTGGTTTTAATAATTGTAAGAAATTTATGAGACATTTTTCTGCTTTACGCATTTCTTATGTTAATTGGTCTGTAAATTGTGCTGTACATTTGTTAGCTAGAGTAGCAGGTTTTTCGACGAGTAGGGGGACTTGAGACTCATGCCCACCTTTAATTAAGACTGTAATTACTTCTTATTAATCACATTGATGACATATCATTCAATCAAATAAAAAGAACACAAAAACATTCGTTTTCCAAAATTAGATATTTTTTTTAAAATTTGCTTCATATGAGATTACAGTAATAACAAAGGAAAACCTTATCACTGTTGAGTGATGTCCCTCCTTATTGTAGGACCCACTAAATTAATTAAAAAAAAGAAAAAGAAAAAGAAGCATGTCGGCAAAGTATTTTTGCACAGTAAAATACTGTGCATAACTCGGCCATACGCGTTTTAAATCTCCTATAAATAGAGGAGGTTTTGCTCATTTTAAGAGCAGAGCAAAAGTGAAAAATACAGATTAAGAGTATTATCTGTGTAGAGAAACTTAGGAAAAGGGTTCCTAAGAGTTGGGTAAGAGAGAAAATAGTGAGGTTTTGGGAAACACTTGAGTGCCCCTATTTTGTAATCTCTTGGTGTACCTACTATTATTTTATAGTGGAGAATTATTCGGAGTTTGTCCCGTAGTTTTTCCCTAATTTATTTGAGGTTTCCACATAAAAATCTGCGTATCTTTTATTCTGCTGCTATTATTTTTTCTCGTAATTTATTATTGGGCCTAACAAGTGGTACCAGAGTCGAAGGTTATTTTATCAGTAAAATCCGTGGATATATTTTTCAAAAATAAATATACGACGATGACGAGAAAATTATGATAAATCCGGTGGCGCAATCCATTCGAAAAACGGTCGCAGATACGCAATTTAAATGAATAGTAAAATAGTAACTTGAATAATACTATTTATATTTGGTCATTTTATGAATAGTATTATTTAAGTATACCACGGGAGGCATATTGTTACTATTTCAATATACAATTATTATTTGGATATACGGTACTATTCACATATACAGTCACTATTTACATGAATAGTAAAATTCGTGAATAGTAAAATTTTGCCATTTTTTTAAAAGTTTCGACATGGCGAATGACGGTGTAATGATCAAATTGGCGGATACAAATTATTCAATGTGGAAATCCAGAATGGAGGACTACCTCAATTGTAAAGATTTGTATGATCCATTTGAGGGTGACGACGCAAAGCCGAAGGATATGAAAGAACATCAATGAATAAAGTTGAAGAAGCAGACATTGGGTATAGTACGCCAATGCATAGAAGCTAGCCTGTACAACCACGTGAGGAACGAAATAGATCCCAAAGTTTTCTGGAAGAAGCTAGAGGATATGTACGAGGCTTGTGAGCGGACGACATTTCGCAAGGCGGCCGCGGGGGCGGGCCGGTAGGCAGGCTTCTTAAAATAACGGGGGAGATGCAGGTGATGTGATTGGAAAATGGTTTTGCATGTTTAAATGCTCAAAAGATACGAGATCGAAATCCCAACTTAAAATAGAGTCGTCACCCGGTTCAGCTCAGCCGGAAAATTTTTTTTTGGTACGATTTTCCCACCGGGTGGTTGGACCATACCTTAACTAGAGATTCCGAGTTTGGATGATGTTATCTATTTTTCATTAGGCCAAGTTAAGATATTTCATTCTTTCTTAATCGGTTTAATCCATCCTATTTATTCGTGTTTTCAGTTATTTTGTTATTTTCGCATTTATCAAGCAATTGAAGCGATGAATAAAATATTTACAGCCGTTAAAAAAAAGTGCGGAAAATAAAATTATTACAAGGCTTCCAAGTCTTGCACATTTTTCTATGCAATAAATAAAATACCCGAATGTCTGATATACGTCTACTTGTAGAAGATTGTTAGCACGGATATGACATATTTTATTTACAATATCATAAAGCTCGGTTGGATGGCTAAAATGAGATTTGAACGGCGTTTGCGGGAAAATTCCATTTTCAATCAAATTTTAGGTTCAGTCGTTGCTTTAATCGGATTATAAGTGAAAATGCCACACGTAATGGGGTAGGGTCTATTTTCAAGAGGTTTTGAACTTCCATCATTGCATTATATGTTCTAGCTTTAAAAAATAAGCTAGTCCGGGAATAAATGAAAATAAAACTATTATCCAGAAAGTCATATCGCCGACGATACAACTGATGCCGCCGGCGACATGGCTGATGCCGCCAGTGACATCAATTATATCACTGGCGACATCAGTTTGTAGACATAGACTACATGACTTTCTGAGTATCATAAAGAAAGGGACCACAAGAAAGTGAAGTTTCTGGGGTACGTGACGTCACCAACGGTATCAGTGATGTCTCTGGCGACATGGGTGATACCGCCGGCGACATTACATGTCTTCGACGACTTCAATTTCTTGCAGCAGCAGTGGATAACAGTAAAAAATGAACAAAAACCCAAAAAAGAATATAAATTAACAAAAATTAACATAAATCAGTAATATTAATGCTAAAGAGCTATGAGACTCAGGATTTTTACCTCGAGGCCGTGAATTCACCTCTTCGTGAACCGAAAAGAAACGCCTCCAAGGAGCTTGTTACGACGATTTAGTAGTAAATTTGAGTGTTTCGGGTTTCTAACTCCAATTAAGTTAATTTTTAACTACAAGATTTACTGATTTTAAGCTCACAATCAGAGAATTCAAAGAAGAAAAACCAGGAAAAATGGATTTAAATCCTTTTTTTTTGTCTTATCTAATTCTTATCTCACTAAAATCTATTTTCTCATTCTAACTTTCAAATTCTAACATTAGATGATCCCCCCTCTAAATTGCAGCTCAATGTGTGCTTTTATAGGTGAAATGGGGTGTTTTTTGAGGCCTTTTTGACTAATTCCGCTGAAAGTGGCCGAAAGGCTGTCTGTGGAGGGACTCATTTTGGGAGATGCCGCCGGCGACATGGCGATATCGCCGGTGGCATGGCTGATGCCGTTGGTGGCATCAGCCTCTAGCATGCCGACAGGCAGCGGGCCTAGGAGCCTAAAAAGTCGTTAAAAGTGGTTTAATAGTGGGTGGAAAGGCATCTTTTTTATTTTTAATATTATTTTAATAGGTATTTATTATTTGGGTGCAAATCATCGGTTCAAGCTCCTACCGGACGCATTATCGGCCACGCCGAACTGGATTCTACCAAGTATAAAATTCGCGAGGAATATTATTTTAGTAATAAAAATTCTAAAGTGAAATTTTATTTTGAGGCATTAAAATAGGGTACACGTCATCATCGCCTCGCGAGAGGGACTGCAAAATCCCGTGCTCACAGGCTGCCCCTCAGGGGATCACTGCTACCACAGGTTATTATGATCACACGAAAGAGTAAGGGATAGGAATGATACCTGATGGGTGACCGGTTTGCCCCTTGGTCGGACTTTGTGCTTTGTAGAGAGGTTGCCCCTTGGTCGGACTTATGCTTTGTGGATTAGTTGCCCCTTGGTCAGGCTCACGCTTTGTGGAGTGATTGTCCCTTGGTCGAACTTTGTGTTTTTTAGAGAGGTTGCCCCTTGGTCGGGCTTATATTTTGTGGAGTGATTGCCCCTTGGTCGGACTTATGCTTTGCGGATTGGTTTCCCCTTGGTCGGGCTCACGCTTTGCAGAGTGATTGTCCTTTGGTCGAACTTTATGTTTTGTGGAGACGTTGCCCCTTGGTCAGGCTTATGCTTTGTAGAGAAATCGCCCCTTGGTCGGGCTTGAGCTTTGTGGAAAGGACGCCCTTTGGTCGGACTTACGCTTTGTGGAGAGTTTATCCTTTGGTCGGACTTATGCTTTATAAAGAGATTGCCCTTCGGTCGGGCTTTCACCTTGTGAAGAGATTGCCCTTCGGTCGAGCTTATGTTTTGTGGAGTGATTGTCCCTTGGTCGGGCTTTCACTTTATGAAGAGATCGCCCTTCGGTCGGGCTTATGCTTTGTGGAGCGACTGCCCTTTGGTCGGGCTTTCACTTTGTGAAGGGATTGCCCTTCGGCCGGGCTTTCACCTTATGAGGAGATTGCCCTTCGGTCGGGCTTTCACCTTATGGAGAGATTGCCTTTCGATCAAGCTTATGCTTTATGGAGAGATTGTCGTTTGGTCGGACTTATACATTGTGGAGTGATTCCCCTTCGGTCGGGCTTGTGCTTCGAGGAGAGTTTATCCCTTGGTTGAACTTTTTGCTTTGTAGATTGGTTGCCCCTTGATCGGGCTTGCGCTTTGTGGATAGGCGGTCCTTTAGTTGGACCTGCTCAAAAAAAAAATTTGAATTAGAGGGGTGATGTCGCCGGCGGCATAAATGATGTCACTAGCAGTATGGAGTGATGCCGCCGACGGCATGAGGGCCACGTGGCAGCTTTGACTGGTCAAGTAATTTCAAAATTTGAACTGAAAGGGGCGATGTCGCCGGCGGGATGAGTTATATCGCTGGCGGTATAGAGTGATACCGCCGGTGGTATGAGTGGACAGTTTTAGATAAATTAAAACTCCTCGAATTCCGCGCGGTAGTTTAAAAGGAAGTAAACTCCTCTTCCTCTCATACAGAAACTGACCCCTCCTTCTCCTCTTCTCCAAATTTTCGATTTTTTTTTCTTTCCATCATTCTAATCATGAAGAGAATCGCTAAGGCTTTCAGGGGTAAATCTGCTAAGGCTAGGGAGGATATGCCCGATTCCTCTGTCGAAGGGTTGAAAATTCTCTCCGTTCCTACTGCTTATGGCCTGAAGGAGTCGGCCAAGATGTATGGCTACGAGATCAATTCTCCTATCACTAATCTGACCCTAGAGAAGGAGAAACACCTCTGCTATATCCAGGTAATCCCGTAAAACCCGAATCCCCCCTTTTTGGGTTGAGTTTTGATTTGAGCTTAGGCTTGAAATCGTGTCATGATAGGAGTCATAAGTGTGAAATAGACTAATATTGCATGCTTTAGGTTTGATTTTTACCATTTTCCGGCTTATTGTTTGATTGATTGCGATTTTTGTAGTTTTGGCATGATGGGTGCGATTTTGGGGAAAATAGGTTCTGCCCGCAGGCATTGATGTCACCGGTAACATGAGTGATGTTGCTGGTGGCATCAGTCCTTGCAAAAAGGCCTAAGGAAGTCTGATGTTGCTTTTATTTGAAGCGATGCCGCCAGCGGTATGGAGTGATGCCGTCGGTGATATTGCTTCTAGCAGAAGCGATATCAACAGCTTTCTATCAGGTTCCAGCAATGAGAAAATAAGCTGGACTTATCTATTTTGTTTATGATTTTATAGCCGTATAAACTGACTTATACTGGGGGGATGGGCACCATTGGTGAGTGGTGGCACCATATTTTGGAGAAGGACCCCGAGCTTGCACTCGCCATTAATGAGACGAGATTTGGAGACCTGGCCCGGATTATACCAATGCTGATGCCCAAGCTCTCTCATTCAGCTGTGACAGCCCTAACCGAGAGGTGGTCTAAGACCACCCACACTTTTCACTTCTCTTTTGGGGAAGCTACGATTACACCCTCTAATGTTGTTGCTATGACCGAGCTTCCTTGGATGGACGTGATCATTCACTTTGATGCTTACATGGATAAATACCATGTTGAGAGGCCCGTAGTGAGGCGGGTAAAGGAGCTGTTCGGTTTGAAGCCCATTTCAGGGCGGTTGTCTTACGGTGAGTTACACCAATACTGGACCCAAGTAGATGTGGTGCCTGAGGATGAGAGAGAGGCTTGTGTCCGGTCTTTCATGATTTCTTTGCTCACTATACTGTTCTTCCCAATCTCGGGGACCAAGATTAATTACGTACTGATAACTATTATGGAGGACGTAGCGAGTATTAGGAGGAAGAATTGGCCAAGGGCCATCTTGGCATAAATATATCATGGGCTGGATGTGGGAGCCCAAAAGAAGGTGAAAGCTCTCCGACTTTGCCATCTGCTACTCCGGGTATATCACTTTAGAAGTATTTTACTTGATTATGCGCGTCTCATTTATTATTGATGCTTTTTGAACTGATTAGTTGTTATTTGTGCAGGCTTGGGCCTTTGAGCGCCAGATTCTCCCGCTAGTTGAGTTTAAGAAGACCGTGCCACTTGGCTATCACTTTCTCGCCGGCTAGTGCGGGGGTGTTAGCAGGAAGGCTAAGTACCCTACAAAATATAGGGAGGTCCTGAGGAGCGCGCGGTTGAGCTCGGTATGCGATTTTTAACTTAGTCCTTGTTTTTGCACTTTAGAACAAAACAAAAGCATTTATGAACTTATATTGGTCGTTTTGGTTGATTGTTGGTGTAGCTTGTCCTGGATCCATTCGACGGGGTGGAGAATCTGACACAGGTTGCGAGGGTTAGGAGGGAGGTGGACGACCGTCGGTTCATTATAGAGTGTCCTTTATCCTAGCAGTGGTATCTGGGTGAACACGTCCGGGGCTGGAGGTCCGTCCCGGTTGCCGATAGACCGGTTCCTACTGATCCTCCCAAAGGCTTATGGTGGCCTTATTTGGTGATCACCTCTGAGTCCGATAAGGTCGATTATATCAAGGGGAATGGTCGAGTGATCCCTAGTTCCCCTGGCCTCTAAGAGCAGCACCAGCAGCGTATACTCCCCTTGTGTCCCCCCATCCACAGGAATGATACGATTGAGCATTATAATGAACAACGGCTGGAGGAGGAGAAAAGATGCCACAAGGTGTCGTGGATGTCAAGGAGGAAGAAGACGAAGAAGACGAAGAGCTTGAAGGTGATGTTGGGATCGAGCCCGAGGGGGAGGATGAGGTGTGCGCGGATGTAACCGGCGAGAGTGCGCCAATGTCCCAAGGGGGGCAGCATTCTTTTGAGGTATGATCGTGTTTATGTGCATGATTTTAAAATTATTTAGGGACGTTGCTGACGTGTGTCTTTTGTGTTTTTCAGGAACCCACGAGGAAAAGAGGCCGGGATAACCAAAGTGGGACCCGATACTATGGTGTACCAGAGGGTATAGATTTTGTGGAGGGGCATCTGCTCAACCCGATGGAAACTACATTCATGCTGATGAATTCTCGGGGCGAGTTCCTCCCCAGGAATATAGGCTCAAGCTGGCATGCTCCCATCTTTATACCAGAAAACACTACTTACGTAAGGCCTAATAATTGCTTTCTTTAGATGCGGGTGTCTAATGATTTGCCTTTTGGATTTTTCAGGTGGCGTGAAGCTATGTAGAGAACAACTTTGCTCTCCGAGATATGCTTATTGGACAGTCGCTCCTCGTTCGGGTACATTCCCTATTTATGCCTATATTAAAATAAGATAAGATACATGTATGGATGCTATGAATGATATGCATTGTTGATGTTTTCTCTGGTTTGCAGGATTTCTTGGCCCTTTCCTTATCAGATGCTGATGTAGCCTGGCAAATATATAAGGAGGAGACTGCAGGACTCTGACGTCGTGTGAATGACCTTGAGGGTCAGCTGGCGGCTACCGTTCAGGAATGGAGGAGTAGGCAAAATCTAGATCATGAGCACCCCAGTAGCACCAGTCACAGGGGGGTGAAGAGGTCTGCCGATCGACGCCCGTTTACCACGGCCGATGAGTCTAGCAGCGTGCCCATGATAGAGGGAAGGGAGGAAGATGAGGACGATGTTGGTGATTAGCTTGTAAGCCCTGATGACATTTCATCCGGCCCGGCCGGCAGTGGTGGGCATGCTTAGTTTTATATTTTTGTTTTGCTTTTCAGTTCTTCGTTTGTACCCTTGATACATTGGGGTTAGAACAATTTGGATTTATTGTTGGGTTTTGTTTCTGTGGTCTAGACATTCAGAATTTTTGGATGGTTTGTGCCTTTGGGCTTTTTACTTCAAATAAAATGGATTGCATTCGGACAAGTGTTGGAAATGGGTTATAGGGTTGTTTACAGGTTTTGTACAGGTCTGCAATGGGAAAAATGCTTCTAATGTCGCCGAAAAATTAATTTCATGCCGCCGGCGGCATGACCCATATCGGCTAAACTTAACTAGCTAAAATAATATATACAGGATTGTCTGAAAGCCCATATCACTGGCGGCATCAGCTGATATCGCCCAATTCGATCTATATCACCGGCGGCATTATTTACATTGCCGACAACATCACTCATACCACCGGCGGTATTACTTCTCTAGTAATTTAATTTTAACCATTCTGTCAATTCCTGTCATGGTAACCCATAATCAAAAGCTACGGGGTTTTTTACAAAGTCTGGGAAATTCGGACTGGAAGAAGCTTGAAAAATTTAGGGTTTGGGGGTTTCGATATGCCACGGCGTGGCCCGTAAGCCATGAGTTCCTTCGAGCGACACTATCTTTTTGGGATCCAATGGACCACATTTTTCGATTTTCATCATTCGAGCTTTGCCCCTTGCTCGAAGAATTCCACGCTATTTTAGGGACACCGTGTTCTAAACGAGTTACGCTGGCGCTGACGGACTTTCATTTTAGCGCAGATGGAATCCCTCGAGGGTTATGGAATTTAGATTCTGTGGGCCCATTTCTATCTCAATTGCCCGACAAACCTGGGTTTTAGCTCGGGTTGGTTCTAGAGTGGTGCTGTGGAGTGCCCCGATCCCACCTTGCTTGGCCATTCATGGTGGCATTACTACTCATGACGGAGTTTATATGCGGAGTAATCCCGATTGCTCTGCTCAGGTTGATTTCACTCATCAGCCCTATCTTGACAGGGGCTTCTCCCGTGGCTGTGGGATTGGCCGATGTTTTACTGAATACAGATGCTGCTTTTGTTGACCCGTCACTTATCGGAGATCAGCTCATATTATTACAGGTACCTTTTGTTCTTTCTGATTCCGCACATTTCTTTCCCCAATCCTTACCTGAGTTTTGAATTATAGGTATGGCTGATGGAGAAACTGAGGTTGAGGGAGGCGCCACGAGGGAACCCAAAAAAGTATCTTCCCGTCCATCTGAGGAAGAAAGGGCTTATGCGGGCTAATTTCGACGAGCTGACATACAATGATTGGGTGCCTATTTTGAGGGGATATACTGACGCGCAGGTTCAGTGGGTTAGTCCATGGTGGAGAATTCAGGATGTGGTTGTAGAATCCTAGGGAGCCTATGTTCAATTGATAGGTCTGGAGAAATCTTCATTTTACACCCCTTACCGGCTGTGTCGTCAGTATGGCAAGAGACAAAGAGTCCCAATCAAACTACCCCATAACCAGATTGGAGTTTACAAAGCTAGGTGGGTGAACCATATTCAAGAGAAGTGGTCCAGGGAGGCTGTATTTGAGATTCTGGATTATAATCACGTAGAAACCATCGAGACCGACACACATTACAAGGGATGGCTTGCTGAGATGAGAGGCTTGCTGACCCGTCAGAAGTGGTCATGGGCCCGCTTTAAGGGGGAACGTGCGGAGCAGGGGGAGGAGCCCTTTACTACCACATCGACATTGACCTCTAGGTACTGTGATAATGATGCAGGAAGCTCGATTTGAGCCTTGCTTTTGTCAGAACTATCAGACCTCTTTTATTATTATTATTATTATTATTATTTTGCATCTAATATGGAATAAAATGAACTCTGTCCAAGGCTTGCTAAAGTTGTCTTAATCTTATGAATACATGATCCACATAAGCCTAAGCATTTAGATTTCAACAAAAGAGAAACTTTCATTAATTGAGATAAAATAAAGTACATGATGTTTGGTTGACATTCCTATTGATTTAACTCCCAGTGCCAACTAACCGAGATCGGTTTTCTAGAAGGCACTTGCTCTTTGCTCACATACCCTAACTTTTGCGTAGATTGCCCTTTTCGGGTTTTCGATCTAGCGGGTTTGGCTCATCCCCTAATTTTTGCATGGCTGGTTTGCAAGATACCAATTGTCAGGCATCACCCTAATTTTTGCCCGATCAATAAAAGACTGAAAGGTGGGTAATTATTACGTATATATTTTTTTGTGTGCCGCTTTTCTGATTTGTTTCTTTTGAATTAGATATGATAACGCTTAAGCCTGTCTTAGTTCACGGGGTTCACAAACTTGTTCCCATCCATGTCTATAAGCTTAGTTGCCCCTTTGCTAAGCAGCTTCTTTATTACATATGGTCCTTCCCAGTTTGGCCTAAATTTACCCCTCGCATCAGTGGTAGAATGTTTCAGTTGTTTAAGGACCAGATCACTAGCCTTCAGGGGGAACTTCTGATGTCTTACCCGACTGTTATATGCCTAAGCCATGGGCTGCTGGTACGTCTGGAGGTTATTGAGGGCCTTTAACCTCTGCTTATCCATCATGTTCAACTATTCAAATCTTGCTCGGGTCCATTCAGATTCTTTTAATTTAGCCTCCAGAGCGACTTTTAAGGAGGTTACTTGAGTTTCAACTGGCAAGACCACTTCCATCCCGTAGACTAGGGAGAATGGAGTTTGGCCTGTAGGGGTGCGAATGCTGGTGCGATATCACTAAATAGCAAAATTTATCTTATTTGCCCAATCCCTATAACCGGCTATCATCTTAGAGAGAATCGTCTTTACTGATTTATTGGCTTGCGGTCTGTATGGGAAAGATCTATGGTGCTCGATCCCGTATTTCTCGATTAGAGAAGCAGTTGCTCCTTGAAATTATACCCCATTATCCGAGACTATATGGTGTAGGGGTCCATACCGAGCGAAGATATGCTTCTCTATGAACTTGGCCATCTGCTTGGAGATGACTTTGGTGTAGGATTCGGCTTTAACCCATTTCGAGAAGTAATCTACTACTACCATAATGAATCTGTGGCCGTTTGTTAAAGAAGGATGGATTTCACCAATTATGTCTATCCCCCATGCCGAGAATGGCTAAGGGGTGGATAAATGTTGGAGTTCGATGGGCGGCAGATGCTGCATATCTCCGTAAACCTAGCATTGGTGGTGTCATTTGACCTGGGCGATACAATCGGCTGTGAGAGTGATCCAAAAATACCTCAGCCGCTAGATTTTCTTTGCTAAAGCAAGATCATTCATATGAGGGCCACAGTCATCGGCATGGACCTAGGTCATTACGTCCCGAGCCTTAAAGTCAGTGAGGCAATTGAGAAGTAGGCCATCTCTGGTACGCTTGAACAGATCATTATCCACAATATAAAACTAGATAGCGAGCCACCGTAGGGTGGTATGGTCCAAGTCAGAAGAACCTATAGGGTATTGGCCGGTTTAAAGGAATAGGACGATGTCAGAATACCAACAAGGTTCGGATAAAATGGCGAGGATTGGAGGTTTCGATTGAACATGATATGGGATCTTGGTGGATAACAAAACCAAAGGGCGGATAGGTTGCTGCTGGGGTCCTTCCCATATGGATGCGAGAGTGGTGAGAGCATCAGCCATTTGATTTTTGTCCCGAGGGACACAACGGTACAAGCACGAGGTAAATTTCTCAGACAATTCGCGGACAACCTCAATATAAGGACGGAGAGATTCTTCTTTAATTTCCTAATCTCCAATAACCTGACGGACAACCAGAGCTAAATCTCTAATGACAGATACACGGCGGGCCCGGACCTGAAGAAGAGCCTTAAGGCCGAATAGATAAGCTTCATATTCAGTGCCGTTGTTGGTGATAGCAAATTCTAAGCATTTGGACAATGGGATTATCTCATTATCTGGCGTGATAATGATGATCCCGAGACCTGCTCCCCGGCGGTCTACAGTACCATTAAAGTACATTATCCAAACGTCATCAAGGGTTGTAACAGAGGTGAGCTGTTCATCAGGAAACTCTAAATTTTCCTTATAGTCAGAGTTGAGGGGTTGATTAGCCAGGAATTCGACTACGGCTAGCCCCTTAATGACCTTCCGGGTTACATATTCAATGTCAAACTCAGACAGGAGAAGTAGCCATCGGGAAAATTTGCCGGGATTGATAAAGAAACTTCATTGGATTAATCTTGGCCACGGCTTGGACGCGATAAGATTGGAAATAATGTCGCAACTTCTTAGTGAGCCAAACCATGGTAGTGCAAGTCTTTTCCATAATTAAATACCGGGTTTCATAATCTAACAACTTCTTGTTCAAGTAGTAGATGGCATGTTCACACTTATCATCATATTCCTGGACAAGCATGGCCCCGATGGAAGTTTCCTCGATGGCCAGATAAAGGATGAGTGGTTTTCCTTGGATGCGGGGTGTCAAGACGGGTGGATCAATAAGATATGCCTTGATTCTATAAAATGCTACTTGGCAGTGGTCGTTCCATACCCTGGGTTATTATTTCCTTAACAGCTTAAAGATGGGTTCACAAACAGTAGTGAGGCGAGCAATGAACCGACTAACATACTGCAAGGACCCTAAAAATAATCGAACCTCCTTCTCTGTTTTAGGGGGAGGCATATCCCTAATGGCTTTGGCTTTATTTGGATCCATTTTAATTTCTTTCTGGCTAACCACGTGTCCCAACAGCTTGCCGAAGGTAACTCCAAATATGCACTTCTTTGGATTCAGGCGGAGGTTATACTTTTCAATGCGTATCATGAACTTGTCGAGAACAACAGGGAGCTCCTCTCGAGTAGCGGACTTTACAATCATATCATCCACATACACTTCCACTTCTTTATGGATCATGTTATGCAAGAGGGCGGTTATAGCGCGCTGATAAGTGGCCCCGGTATTTTTCAATCCAAATGGCATTACCTTGTAGCAATACACCCCCCATTCAGTGATGAACGCTGTTTTGACTTTGTCAACAATATTAACCAGAATCTGATTATACCCTGAGAACCCATCCATGAATGAATACATAGCTGCCCTGGCGATGCTATTAATCAGGACATCGATGTGTGGGAGTGGGAAGTCGTCTTTTGGTAAAGCTTTATTGAGATCTTAAAAATCCACATAGACCCGGACCCTACCATCCTTTTTCGGAACTGGGATGATGTTATACAACCAAGTTCGGTATTCTACCACTTCAATGAATCGAGCTTCTATCAACCTTAAAACCTCTGTCTTAACCTATTCTACCCATTTTGGTCTCAACCAGCGAAGTTTCTGCTTGACAGGCCGAAATTTTGGATCAGTTAGGATCCTATATTCGGCGATTTGTCGGTCAACCCTAGGCATGTCTTCGTACAACCAAGCAAAAGCGTTAACATGATTTTAAGCACTTTTATAATCTCACTTCTTTCCTCGGGAGTTAAATCTTTGGAAATGGTCACCATTTTAGGATTGTCATCTGTACTTAGGTTTATTTCACTTAATAATGTATCACTAATGCCAAAAACATTATGCGTATTGTTATGTGAATGCATGGATCCATCAGGAAAGACATCAAACAAGTAAGCAGAAAAGGAGTTATTCATTGCATTAAAAGCCTCATAAGGAGCATTGTTTACATCAAATACATCAGACATATTAAGAATTACATCGTCCATATCTTCCTCCATAAGAGGAGGGACTTCAGTAGCAATATCAATAGGAGGAGCATCCTCTGTATTGTCTATCAAAATAGCGCCCGGATCATGCTCTAGAGCGGTCATTTAGGCAATGGTGAGTGATGGTCCCCCAGACAGATCGACTTTCTCGGAGAGAGCCCTGGTGAGTTTCCCTACTATTGTTGTCATAACATCTTCTTCCCCGGTTCCCCTACTCTTCCAGCCTTTCTTCATTAGTAGTGCCATAGCTTCAGTTATGGTTACCATAACATTTTCAATTTCTGGATCGATAGACTCTTCTCAGGCTCATCTTCGGGATGCATCTTACCTTTTCCCTTGGCCTTATCATAAATAATGTTGACAGGTGTATCATGCTTAGTAGGCTTAGGTTTGCTGAAATTATCATACCACCGGTCTCAAAGTCATAGACATCTTTAAAGATTTCAAAGTTGGACCATATTTTTCTGCCATACTCGATTTGCTCAAGCTCTCCCTTATAAGGCCTCTTGCCTTGGATCTCACACATAGTGACCATAAGGTAGTAGCAGGAGGCGACGCGGCGACAGGCCTTTCTAGGCTTATATCCCAATCCAGCTTGATCGGTAAGGATTTTTGGCTCTAATGCCTCAATAATTCCCTGTTCGTGTATTCCTTCACCTCTGCTAGGCTTGTAACCAGATTTCTTCATTAGTTTACCCATACCCGCATGAAGGTAGCTATGCCAAAGGGGAGAAGACTTCCGATCTTTACTAATCATAATAATCTGAAGGCCTTTTCTAAACTGGCTTTGGCTTCTATAACAGCCATAACAGAAGTAGGATTAGCCTCTATAGTTACCATTCTGTCTTCATGAATTAGCTTGATTTTCTGGTGTAGTGTAGAGGAGACAGCGCCCAAAGTATAAAGCCATAGTCGGCCAAGCAACAGAGAAAAGGTAACAGGAATATCAAGCACAATGAAACTCACATTGCTCGTCATGCCTTCCACAGTGACCTCTGCCTCAAAGGTCCCAATTGCATTGCGCTTTGAATCATCATAAGCCCTAATAACCGTGCTAGATTTTTCAAGCTGTCCTCCGATAGTTCCAGATGAGGAATAAATTTTAGAGGGCACAGATTTAGAGCTGAGCCATCATCCACCATGACTCACGGGATAACCTTTTTGAGAATTCAGATTCGGATGAATAAGGTCCTATTATGATCCCTACCCTCGAGCGTAAGATCAAAACCGTCGAACACAATCTGAGACCCTTTTCTCGGGGGAATGCCTTCTCCCACTATGGCACATATCTCAAAGACCGAGGTGGCCGGATTAGCTTCTAAATCTAGGAGTCATTTAATCAAGCCCTTATGATGCCTTTTAGAGTCGATTACCAGCTGCCAAATATTGTATCAGGCTTGGGTGTTATTTAGCAGGGTAATGAGGAGGTCTACCTCAAGACTGGTAGGGATAGGCGGTGGTAGAGAAGGGGGTCTCGCAGTAGTTTCAATCCTGCTAGGAATAGGGTCTTTGCTTAGGCGGAGATATCGGTCTTCAGGCTGATATACACAACCACTCCAAGTAATATTAAGGACATCATCGAGCAAGACACTCTTAGTGGCTCATGTTTCAAATAGATACTGTTGCTCCTCGGAGTCTGAATCTGGATTTTACAGCTCATACTTATCCACACTAAAGAGGTGATTTTGATCAACCTTGAATAAAGTCAGTGCTTATGGCCTTGGTCTCTCGAGCCATTTCCCCATCTTCATCAGAATAGTTCTCCTTCGAAATAAAGGAATCTATGCTGAACGGTGTTTTCTTCTCAGCTTTCACTCTTTTTACCACGAATGGTTTGGACCTGTGGCTCTCTTGCTTTGGTTGGTTTGGATTGATTTCCATCCTCTGGATAGAGTTGGCCCCTGGGTTGGCTTGATCGATAAGATTAAAAACTGAGTAAGATGGAAGACCCAAACCGATGACTAGGATAGCGTTGCTACTGTTCGACCTTTGAGCAAGGAGACCAAAGATTGTGACTTTAGATAAACCAGACTGGACCATGCCAACCTTATTCCCAAAATTCGGTAAAGGATTATTTATAGTGCTCGGAGCTTTGTCCAGTTCAGCGATCTTTGCTTCGCTAACCAAGCGTTGAATTGCTAAGAGCAGGACCTTGCAATTGTTGGTTTGGTGTCCTACCTGAATGTGAGAGTTATAGAAGGTGTTTTTATCTTTAGGTCTAGGTGGCTTGTATTCCTGAAGGTACTGTATGAAACCTGCTTCCCTCAAACGTTGGAAGATGACCCGCAGAGGCAACTTATAAGGGTTAGTCAAAACAAAGGGGGGGGGGGAGGGGCGAGGAGGCTGGATTATGGCAACCGTTGACGGAGCTGGAGTGATTGTGAGGGGCACAGTGGGGGTATGAGAAATGGCTTGAATTATAGCCGGTGTTTTAGGCTTAGCCGGTGCCAGGGCTGAGGGTTGATCTTCATTCTTCCCCGCTCTTTCGACCTTCTCACGCTCTACCTCATGCTCAATCTTCTCAGCTTTCTCGAACACAGCCTTGTAAGAAAGAAAGGAATCAGTAGCCATTTCCTTATAAAACAGGGGGAGAGACCCTTCAAGGAGTTTGACAATCATTTCATCAAGGTTTAGTTTGGATTTCATTAAGACCTGAGTTGACATCCACCGATTGAAGTATTGCTTAAAAGTTTCGTTGGGCAAGATGCTAGAGGGTTATTTTCATCATAGTATTAAAACCATAATGCACTTTCAATGCCTCGGATAAGAGATTCCAGTCGGTGACAATATGTTGCGGCAAGGTGTGATACCATTCGAGGGCAGGACCCCAAAGGGAGTAGGGAAACATTTCAGCAAGCACCTTATCACTTAACTTTTTCACACGTATTACTCTTTCATACATTATAATGTGAGAGACAGGTGCTCCAGAACCATCATAATGAGCCATATTTGGCATAATAAAATTATCAGGGACCCAGTCTTCGTCCCTTTTAGATTTCTTATCAGTGATAAGGTGGTTGATGTAAGCTTGGATCTTGGATGTCACGCCCAGAGGTTGCGTGACTTGGTCGCTAACCAATTTATGAGAGATAGCTGGGGCTTCAGGTGTCGGGCCCGGAGAATGCGCGACCTGGTCATTAATAGTTTGAGAAGTGGCTACCTTGGGTGTCACGCCCGGCGGTTGCATGACCTGGTCGATGAGCGTTGGAGGTAGCAGTGGGCGAATGGTCAGCTAGCTGGCAAAAGGATTTTGGAGGTAGGTGGTGCCTTTAAGAGTTACAATGAACTGTGGAGGTGTGAAAGAGGGTAGTGGCTGAGAAACTGGGCTTTGGTGAGTAAATACCAGAGGATTAGAGCTTTGAGCGAAGGGTCTTGGGTTAAAAGGCATAACTGATGGAATGGTCGAAGTTGATAAGAAAGCTAAAGCTTGCCCAAAATGGTATGGGCTCGCCATAGGCTGGGTTGATTGAAACATAGGTGCAATGGTTCTCGTCCCTACCAGACTTGTCAACATCTGTGCCGAACCATTCTGGGCCTAAATATCAAATGCTGATACTCGATCGGAATTTCTATCTCCGAGAGCTCCCTTAATGGCTGCCTGAACAGTAGTTTGGATAGAAGCTTGAAAAGCATCCAAGTTCAGGAATTATGCCATAGGACTGGCAAAGTCAAAACTAGGTGGTGGTTGAGATCCTGTTCCCAAGCTAAAAGTAGGGCCAAAGGGCCCTTCTGGAGGAGGGGTCCGTTCATTTCTTAGAAAAGACATGGCTGGTTGAGAAGGTTTCTAGCTTAACTGAACTTATTCTGAATCTGACTCCCTGCTGGAATCGATGTGGGGAATTCCTTCGACTTTTATGGTGACAATCGGGGTAAGAGGATGACATATCAAGTGGTGTTCTATCCTTTTCCAAGCCGGGGTACGACGATCAATAAGCCTCCTCCTAGCTAAAATGGTAGGTAGCGGATCAGACCACGAATGGTTTTGTGAATGGTATGGATGGTATGGATGCCTTTTATCCCTTGGGAGCAATGCATAATACGTATGGCTGGATGTAAATATAGTTAAAGATGATGCGGTGACTTATCCCTCTAACATACGTAGGATGTTTGTATCTCACATCATACACAGTGATATGTGGTGACGCAACGGAGGCACGATAGAAGTCCTACGTGTGTTGCTAAACCTCTTCCATAAGCAGAAGTAGTAAGGGTAAGTTGCTTCCTTTTTGGCTCTTGAAGCCGATGCATGGGGGTGAATGATCACAGGGCACATTGCACACAAATCATCCCTATTTCAACCTTATGACTCCCGCGTAACGCCTCTTTAGAGGGATGGAATTTTGGCCTCTTCACTGGTAATGGCGAAAGAAGCGCATCCCAATTATTTTATTTGTTCTGGTTAGTCCTAAGGGAATGAAGTGCTAGGGCTTTTTCTACCGTGGCTTTGGTAAATGGTTATTGATGTAGAAGGTTCTCGTTTACCTTGATTCCACGTTACTCAACCACTTCCCAAATAGGTGTGATCGTAGGAGTTTACGTGTTGGTTAAAATAAGTGATCCACCCACTAGGCATCCTCAATTCCAACAGGGCATGAGTGATACTTCGTGAGCTTCTCGGGTAAAATGGGGCACCTAAAAATTACTGAACTATATACACGCGTAAGGATAAAACGTCTTAAGAAAAGGAATGAAATTTTAATTTGGCCAATGATTTCAATACATCATCAAAATCCTTTAAACTTTATGAAAAGAAAGTTCAAGTTTAAAGATACAATTCCCTAGCAGAGTCGCCACTGTAAGTGGACGACGTTACGCGCGGCGGTCGCGGGGTCGGCCCGGTAGGCAGGCTTTTTGAAATAACGGGGGAGATGCGGGTGATGTGATTGGAAAATGGTTTTTCATGTTTAAATGCTCAAAAGATACGAGATTGAAATCATGACTTAAAATAGAGTCGCCACTCGGTTCAGCTCAACCGGGAAATTTTTTTTGGTACAATTTTCCCACCGGGTGGTTGGACCATACCTTAAGTAGAGATTTCGAGTTCGGATGATGTTATCTATTTTTCATTAGGCCAAGTTAAGATATTTCATTCTTTCTTAATCGGGTTAATCCATCCTATTTATTCGTGTTTTCAGTTATTTTGTTATTTTCGCATTTATCAAGCAATTGAAGCGATGAATGAAATATTTACAGCCATTAAAAAAAATAAGTGCGAAAAATAATATTATTACAAGGCTTCCAAGTCCTGTACATTTTTCTATGCAATAAATAAAATACCCGAATGTTTGATATACGTCTACCTGCAGAAGATTGTTAGCACGGATATGACATTTTATTTACAATATCATAAAGCCCGGTTGGATGGCTAAAATGAGATTTGAACGGCATTTGCGGGGAAATCCCATTTTAAATCAAATTTTAGGTTCAGTCATTGCTTTAATCGGATTATAAGTGAAAATGCCACACGTTATGGGGTGGGGTCTATTTTTAAGAGGTTTTGAACTTCCATCATTGCATTATTTGAGCACAGAATTTTGCAGTCTCTCTCGCGAGACGATGATGACGTGTACCCGATTTTAATGCCTCAAAATAAAAGTTCTCTTTAAAATTTTTATTACCAAAATAATATTCCTTACAAATTTTATACTTAGTAGAATCCATTCGGTGTGGTCAACAACGCGTCCGGTAGGAGCTTAAACCAATGATTTACACCCAAATAATAAATACCCATTAAGATATTATTGAAAGTCAAAAAGATGCCTTTCCACCCACTATTAAACCACTTTTCACGACTTTTTTAGGCTTTTGGGCCCGTTAGCTATCGGTATGCTTGAGGCTGATGCCATCAGCGGCATCGGCCATGCCGCTGGGGACATCACCATACCGCCGGTGACATCAGCCATACCACCGGCGGCATGACCCGAAATGGGTCCCTCCACCGACAGTCTTTCGGCCACTTTCGGCGGAATTGGTCAAAAAGGCCTAAAAAAGCACCCCATTTCACCTATAAAAGCATACCTTGAGCTGAATTTTAAAGGGGGGGGAGGGGGGAGATTGAAGGTTAGGATTTTAATGTGAGTATAGATTTTAGTGAGATAAGAATTAAATAAGGAAGAAAAAAGGGATTCCGATCCATTTTTCCTAGTTTTTCTTCTTTGAATTCACTGATTGTGAGTTTGAAATCAGCAAGTCTTTAAGTTAAAATCAACTTAATTGGATTTAGAAACCAAAAGCACTTAAATTTATTGCTAAATCGTCATAACAAGCTCCCCGGAGATGTTTCTTTCGCTTCACGAAGAGGTGGATTCACGGCCTCGAGGTAAAAATCCTGATTCTCATAGCTCTTTGGCATTAATATTACTGATTTGTGTTAATTTTCGTCGATTTATATTCATTTTTGGGTTTTCGGTCATTTTTACTGCCACCACTGCTGCCTACAAGCTGATATCGCCGGTGACATAATTGATGTCACTGGCGGCATCAGCCATGTCACCAGCGACATCAATCATGTCGCCAGTGGCATCAGTTGTATCGTCGACGATATGACTTTTTAGACAACAGTTTTATTTTCATTTATTCCCGGATTAGCTTATTCTCTGAAGTTAGAACATATAATGTAATGATGGAAGTTCAAAACCTCTTGAAAACAAACCCCACCCCGTAATGTGTGGGTATTTTCACTTATAATCCGGTTAAGAATGGAATTTCCTCGAAGACGCCGTTCAAATATCATTTTAGCCATCCGATCGGGCTTTATAATACTGTAAATAAAATACGCCACATCCGTGGTAACAATCTTCTGCAGGTAGACGTATACCAGACATTCAGGTATTTTATTTATTGCACAGAAAAATGTATAGGATTTGGAATCCTTGTAATAATTTTATTTTTTGCACTTTTTTTTATGGCTGTAAATATTTTATTCATCGCTTCAATTGCTTGATAAACGCGAAAACAACAAAATAACTGAAAACACAAATAAATAGGATGGATTAAACCGATTAAGAAAGAATGAAGTATCTTAACTTGGCCTAATGAAAAATAGATAACATCATCCGAACTCGAAATCTCTACTTAAGGTATGGTCCAACCACCCGATGGGAAAATCGTACCGAAAATTTCTAGGTTGAGTTGAACCGGGTGGCGACTCTACTTTAAGTACGAGATTTCGATCTCGTATCTTTTGAGCATTAAAATATGCAAAATCATTTTCCAATCACATCATACGCATCTCTCCCTTTAGTTAAAGAGGCCGGCCAAATGGCCCGGCCCTGCTACCGCCGGCAGAACGTCGTTCGCTCACAGTGGCGACTCTGCTGGGGATTTCTGATCTCTTTAAACTAGAACTTTCTTTCATAAAGTTTAAAAGATTTTGATGATGTATTGAAATCATTGGCCAAATTAAAACTTCATTCTTTTTTATAACATTTTATCCTCACGCGGGTAGATAGTTCGGTAATTTTAGGTGCCCTATTTTACCCGAGAAGCTCACGAAGTATCACTCATGCCCTGTTGGAATTGAGGATGCCTAGTGGGTGGATCACTCATTTTAACCACCACGTAAACTCCTATGATCGCACCTATTTAGGTAGTGGTTGAGTAACGTGGAATCAAGGTAAACGAGAACCTTCTACATCAACAACCCTATACCAAAGTCGCGCTAGAAACAACCTTAGCACATCATTCCCCTTAGGATTACCTAAAATAAATAGAATAATTGGGACGCGCTTCTTTCGCCATTATCGGTGAAGAGGCCAAACTCCATCCTTCCAAAGAGGCGTTACGCGAGTGTCATAAGGTTGGAAGAGGGACTATTCACGTGCTATATGTTCTGTGATCATGCACCCCCATGCATCACCTTTAAGGGCCAAAAATGAATCAACTTACCCTTACCACTTCCACCCGTGGAAGAGGTTTAGCAGCACACTTAGGACTTCTCTGTGCCTTTGTTGCGTCACCACATATCGCTATGTATGACGTGAGATATAAACATCCCACATACATTAGAGGGATAAGCCATCACATTATCTCTAACCACATCCAGGTGAAGCCATATGCATCACGCATCACTCCCGAGGAACAAAAGGCAGGCATACCATCCATACCATTCAGTAACCCATTCATAGTCTGATCCGTTGCCTACCATATTAGCTAGGAGGAGGTGCACTGATAATCGCACCCTGGCTTAGAAAAGGATAGAACACCGCTTGATACGTCATCCTCTGACTCCAATTATCACCACAAAAGTTGAAGGAATTCCACACACCGATTCTAGCAGGGAGTTAGATTCGGAATGAGTTTAGTTAAGCCAAAATCCTTCTTGACCAGCCATGTCTTTTCCAAGAAATGAAGGGACCCCTCCTCGAAAAGAGCCCTTTGGCCCTACTTCCAGCTCGAGAACAGGATCCCAACCACCACCTGGTTTCAACTTTGCCAGTGCTATGACACAGTTCCTGAACTCGAACGCTTTCCAAGCTTCTATACAAACTACTGTTTAGGCAGCCGTTAAGCGAGCTCTCGAAGATAGAAATTCCGATCGAATATTGGCATATGATATTCAGGCCAGAATGGTTTAGCACAGATGTTGACCAGTCTGGTAGCAATGAGACCCATTGCACCTATATTTTAATCAACCCAGCCCATGGCGAGCCCATTCCAATTTGGGCTAGCTTCAGCTTTCTTATCAACTTCGACCATCCCATCAGTTGTGCCTTTTAATCAAAGACCCTTCGATCAAAGCTCCACTCCTCTGATATTCACTCACTAAAACCCAATTTCTCAGCCACTACCCTCCTTCACACCTCCGCAGTTCATTGTAACTCCTAAAGGCACCACCTGCCCCCAAAATCCTTTTGCCAGCCAGCTGACCATTCACCCTCTGCTTCCTCCAACACTCAACGACTAGGTTATGCAACCACCGACCGTGACACCTGAGGTAGCCGCTTTTGTTCGGCAAATGATAGCTTCTCAAACTGTCAACGACCAGGTCGGGCATTCTTCGGGCGCGACACCTGAAGCCCCGGCTATCTCTCATAAACTGGTTAGCGATCAAGTCACCCAGCCTCTGAGCGTGACACTCGAGATCCAAGCTTACATCAACCGCCTCATCACTGATAAGAAATCTGAGAGGGACGAAGATTAGGTCCCCGACAATTTTACTATGCTGAATATAGCTCATTATGATGGCTCAGGAGCACCTGCCTCTCACATTATAATGTATGAAAGAGTAATACAAGTGAAGAAGTTAAGTGATAAGGTGCTTGTTAAAATGTTTCCCTGCTCTCTTCGGGGTCCTGCGCTCGAATGGTGTCATACCTTCCCGCAATATATTATCGCTGACTGGACTCTCTTATCCGAGGCATTGAAAGTGCATTATGGTTTTAATACTATGATGGAAACAACCCTCCAGCATCTTGAGAGGGTTCGTCAAATGCCCAATGAAACTTTTAAGCAATACTTCAATAGGTGGATGTCGACTCAGGTCTTGATGAAGTCTAAGCTCAGCCTTGAGGAAATGATTGTCTCAAACTCCTCGTAGGGTCTCTCCCCCTATTCCACAAGGAAATGGCTACTGATTCCTTTCTTTCTTACAAGGCTGTGTTTGAGAAAGCTGTGAAAATTGAGAGTGACGCAGAGCGTGAGAAGGCAGAGAGAGCAGGGAAACCGTGGTTCAGGAAGAATGAAGCTCAACCCTCAGCCCTGGCGCCGACTAAGCTTAAAATATCGACTGCAATACAAGCCATTTCTTGCATCCTCGCTACGCCCCTCACAGTCACTCCAGTTCCATCAATGATTGCCACAATCCAGCCTCCTCGCCCCCTTTTTATTTTGACCAACCCTTATAAGTTGCCCCTGCGGTTCATCTTCCAGCATTTGAGGGAAGCAGGTTTCATACAGTCCCTTCAGGAATACAAGCCACCTAGACCTGAAGATAAGAATAACCTCTATAATTATCACATTCAGGTAGGACACCAAACCAACAATTGCAAGGCCCTACTCTCAGCAATTCAACGGTTAGTTAGCGAAGCAAAGATCGCTGAACCAGATATGGCTCCGAGCACTATGAATAATCCTTTGTCGAATTTTGGAAGAAAGGTCGGCATGGTCTAATCTGGTTTATTCGAAGCCACAGTCTTCGATCTCCTTGCTCAGAGGCCGGACAGTAGTAACTCTATCCTGGTCATCGGTTTGAGTCTACCATCTTGCTCGTTCTTTGATCTTATCAATCAAGCTAACCTGGGAGTCAACTCCATTCAGGGAATGGAAATTGATCCAAACTAGCCAAAGTAAGAGAGTCACAGGTCTAAACCATTCATGATAAAAAGAAAGAAAGCTGAGGAGAAAACACTATTTAGCATAGATTCCTTTATTTCGAAGGAGAACTATTCTGATGAAGATGGGGAAATGGCTCGAGAGACCAAGGCCATAAGCACCAACTTATTCAAGGATGATCACAATTACCTTTTTAGCGTGGACAAGTATGAGATATAAAACTCGGATTTGAACTCCGAAGAGCAACAGTATCTGTTTAAAATATGAGCCACTAAGAGCATCTTGCTCGATGATGTCCTTAATATTACCCGAAGTGGTCCTGTATATTAGCCTGAAGACCTATATATTCGCCTAAGCAAAGACCCGATTCCTGGCAGAGTTGGAACAATTGCAAGACCCCCTTCTCCACCTTGGCCTATCCCTACCAGTCTTGAGGTTGACCCCCTCATTACCAAGCTGAAAAACACCTAAGCCCGATACAGCATCTGGCAACTAGTAATCGACTCTGAGGGGCATCATAAGGGTTTGATTAAACGACTCTTTGATCTGGAAGCTAATCTGACCACCTCGGTTGTTGAGATGTGCGCTACGATAGGAGAAGGCATTCCCCCGAGAAAAGGGCCTCAGATTATGTTTGACAGTTTTGATCTTACACTCAAGGGTAGGGATCATAATAGGGCCTTATTCATCCGGATCCAAATTCTTGATAAGGTCATCCCATGCTTCATGGTGGATGATGGCTCCGCTCTAAACCTGTGCCCTCTAAAAATCCTTCCTCATCTAGGACTGTCGGAGGACATGCTTGAAAGGTCCAACATGGTTATCAGAGCTTATGATGATTCAAAGCATAATGTAATTGGGACTTTTGAGGAAGAAGTCACTATCGAAGGTATGGCAAGCAATGTGCATTTCACCGAACTTGACATTCCCATTACCTATTCTCTATTGCTTGGCCGACCATGGCTCCATGCTTTAGGCACAGTTCCCTCCACACTACACCAGAAAATCAAGCTAATTCATGAAGACAAAATGGTGACTATAGAGGCCGATCCCGCTTCCGTTATGGCTGTTATAGAAGCCGAAGCTAATTTAGAAAAAGGCCTTTAAATTGCCATGATTAGCTAAGTTCAAAAGCCTCCTCCCCTTTGGCATGGCTACCTTCATGCGGGTATGGGTAAACTAATGAAGAAATCTGGTTACAAGCCTGGCAGAGGTGGAGGAATACACGAACAGGAAATTATTGAGGCATTGGAGCCGAAAATCCTTATTCATTGAGCTGGATTGGGATATAAGCCTAGAAAAGCCTATCGCTGCGTCCTTTCTTACTACTGCCGCATGGTCACTATTTGTAAGATCTAAGGTAAGAGGCCTTATAAGGGGGAGCCTAAGCCAATCAAGTACGGCGGGAAAATATGGCCCGACTTTGAGATCTTTAAAGATGTCTATGACTTTGAGACTGGTCACATGATAGTTTCAGCTGAACCCAAGCCTACTGAGCCTGATATGCCTGTCAATGTTGTTTCCAATAAGGCTAAGGGGAAAGGCAAGATGTATCTTGAGGATGAGTCTGAGAGAAGTAATGAAGAGTCTATCGATCCAGAAATTAAGAATGCTGTGGCAACCATGACAAAAGCTATGGCACTGCTGATAAGGAAAGGCTGGAAGGGTACCGGGGAAGAAAATGCTATGATAGAAATAGTAGGAAAACTCTCCAGGGCTTTCATCGAAAAGGCCGACCTGTCTAAAGGGTCATCACTCACCATTTCCTAAAAGACCGCTCTAGAGCACGACCTAAGTGAAATTCTGATAGATAATATAGAGGACACTTCTACCATCGATGTTGCTACTAAAGCCCCTTCGTCTGTGGAAGAGGATATGAATGGTGTAATTTTTAATATTTCTGATGATTTTGATGCAAACAATGCTGCTTATAAGGCTTTTCATGCAATGAATAACTCCCGTTTTGCTTATTTGTTTGATGTCTTTCCTGATGGATCCATGCATTCACATAACAATACGCATAATGTTTTTGGCATTAATGATACATTATTAAGTGAAATAAACCTAAGTACAGATGATAATCCTAAAATGGTAACCATTTCCAAAGATTTAACTCCCGAGGAAAGAAGTAAGATCATAAAATTGCTTAAAAATCATGTTAATGCTTTTGCCTAGTTGTACAAAGACATGCCTGGGGTTGACCGATAAATTGCTGAACATAGAATCCCAACTGATCCTAAATTTCAGCATGTCAAGCAGAAACTCCGCCGGTTGAGACCTGAAAGGGCAGAACAGGTTAAGATAGAGGTTTCAAGTTTGATCGAAGCTCGATTCATAGAAGTGGTAGAATACCCGACTTGGTTGTGCAACATCATCCCAGTTTTGAAGAAGGATGGTAGGGTCCGAGTCTGTGTGGATTTCCGAGACCTCAATAAAACCTCGCCAAAAGATGACTTCCCTCTCCCGCACATTGATGTCCTGATTGATAGCGCCGCCAGTTTGGCTATGTATTCATTCATGGATGGGTTCTCAGGGTACAATCAAATTCTGGTTAATATTGTCGACAAAGTTAAAACAGCATTCATCACTGAATAGGGGGTGTATTGCTATAAGGTAATGCCGTTCAGGTTAAAAAATGCCAGGGCCACTTATCAGCGAGCTCTAACCGCCCTCCTACATGACATAATCTATAAAGAAGTGGAAGTGTATGTGTACGACATGATTATGAAGTCTGCCACTCGAGAGGAGCACCCTGCTGTTCTCAACAAGTTTATGACTCATATTGAAAAGTATAATCTTTGCCTAAATCCAAAGAAATTCGTATTTGAAGTTACCTCCGGCAAGTTGTTGGGACACATGGTTAGCCAGAAAGGGATTGAAATGGATCCAAACAAAGCCAAAGCCATCAGGGACATGCCTCCCCCTAAGATAGAGAAGGAGGTCCAATTATTTTTAGGGTCCTTGCATTATGTTAGTTGGTTCATTGCTTGCCTCACTACTGTTTGCCAACCCATCTTTAAACTATTAAAGAAACAGCAACCCGTGGTATGGAACTATCACTGCCAAGAAGCATTTGATAGAATCAAAGCATATCTTATCGATCCCCCCGTCTTGACACCCCTTATCCTAGGGAAATCACTCATCCTTTATCTGGCCATTGAGGAAACTTCCGTCGGGGCCATGCTTATCCAAGAACATGATGATAAAAACATGCCATCTACTACTTGAGCAAGAAGTTGTTAGATTATAAAACCCGATATTTGATTGTAGAAAAGACCTGTACTACCATGGTCTAGCTCACTAAGAAGTTGTGACATTATTTCCAATCTTATCGCGTCCAAGCCGTGGCCGAGATTGATCCAATGAAGTTTCTTTGTCAATCCCCTACCCTGGCCGGCAAATTGTCCCGGTGGCTACTTCTCCTGTCTGAGTTTGACATTGAATATGTAACCTGGAAGGTCATTAAGGGGCAGGCCACAGCCGAATTCCTGGCTAATCAACCCCTCAGCTCTGACTATAAGGAAAATTTGGAGTTTCCTGATGAATTGCTCGCCTCTGTTATAACCCTTGACGACATTTGGACAATGTACTTTGACATCGCTTTGAACAACCGGGGAGCAATTCTTGGGGTCATCATCGTCATACTAGATAATGAGATAATCCCATTTTCTTAATGTTTAGAATTCGCTGTCACCAACAACGGCGCTGAATACGAAGCTTGCTTGTTCAACCTTGAGGGTCTTCTTCAGGTTTGGTCCCGCCGTGTATCCGTCATTGGAGATTTGGCTTTGGTTGTCAGTCAGGTTATTAGACATTAGGAAATTAAAGAAGAATCTCTCTGTGCTTATGTTGAGGCTATCCGCGAATTGTCTGAGAAATTTACCTCGTGCTTGTACCGCTATATCCCTCGAGATGAGAATCAAATGGCAGATGCTCTCGCCACACTCGAGTCCATATGGGAAGGACCCCAACAGCAGCCTATCCGCCCTTTGATTTTGCTGTCCACCTAGATCCAATTTCATGTTCAATCGGCTCCCCCAATCCTTGCCATTTCATCCAAACCTTGTTAGTATTCTGACATTGTCCTATTTCTTCAGACCGGCCAATATCCTACGGATTCTTCTGACTCGAACCGTACCACCCTACGACGGCTCGCTATCCTATTTCGTATTGTAGATAATGATTTATTCAAGCGCACTAGCGATGACCTACTTCTTCATTGCCTCACTGACTCCGAGGCTCAGAAAATAATAACCCAGGTCCATGCCAGTGATTGTGGCCCTCATATAAACGGTCTTGCTCTTGTAAAGAAAATCCAGCGGCTGGGGTATTTTTTTGGCTCACTCTCACAGTCGATTGTATCGCCCAGGTCAAACGATGCCACTAATGCCAGGTTTATGAAGATATGTAGCATCTGCCACCCACCGAACTCCATCATTTATCCACCCCTTGGCCATTCTCGGCATGGGGGATAGACATAATTGGTGAAATCCATCCTTCTTCAACAAACGGCCATAAATTCATTGTGGTAGCAGTAGATTACTTCTCGAAATGGGTGGAAGCCGAATCCTTCACCAATGTCACCTCCAAGCAGATTACCAAGTTCATAGAGAAGCATATCTTCGCTCGGTATGGGCTCCCACACCATATAGTCTCAAACAATGGAGTATAATTTTAAAGAGCAACTGCTTCTCTAATTGAGAAGTATGGGATCGAGCACCATAGATCTTCTCCATACAGACCACAAGCCAATGGAGCTGTTGAGGCAGCTAACAAATCGATAAAGACGATCCTTTCTAAGATGATAGCCGGTTATAGGGATTGGGCAGATAAGCTACATTTCGCTATCTGGGGATATCGCACCAGCATACGCACCCCGACGGGCCAAACTCCATTCTCCTAAGTCTACGGGATGGAATCAGTCTTGCTAGTTGAAACTCAGGTAACCTCCTTAAGAGTCGCTCTAGTGGCTAAATTAGAAGAATTTGAATGGACCCGGGCGAGATTTGAATAGTTGAACATGATGGATGAGCAGAGGTTAAAGGCCCTCAATAACCTCCAGATGTACCAACAATGTAAGGCTCGGGCATATAATAATCGGGTAAGACATCAGAAGTTCCCCCTAAAGGCTGGTGATCTGGTCCTTAAGCAACTAAACATTCTACCACTAACACGAGGGGTAAATTCAGGCCAAATTGGGAAGGACCATATGTAATAAAGAAGCTGCTTAGCAAAGGGGCAGCTAAGCTTATGGACATGGATGGGAACGAGTTTGTGAATCCCGTAAACCAAGACAGGCTTAAGTGTTATCATTTCTAATTCAAAAGAAATAAATCATAAAAGCGGCACAAAAAAAATATATATCTAATAATTACCTGCCTTTCAGTCTTTTACTGATCGGGCAAAAATTAGGGTGACGCCCGATGATTGGTATCCTGCAAATTAGTCGTACAAAAATTAGGGGATGAGACAAACCCGCTAGATCAAAAACCCAAAAAGGGTAATCTAGGCAAAAGTTAGGGTATGTGAGCAAAGAGCATGTGCCTTCTAGAAAATCGATCTCGGATAGTTAGCACCGGGAGTTAAATCAATGGGAATGTCAACCAAACATCATGTACTCTATTTTATCTCAATTAATAAAAGTTTCTCTTTTGTTGAAATTTAAATGCTTAGGCTTCTGTAGATCCTGTATTTATAAGATTAAGATAACTTCAGCAAGCCTTGGATAGAGTTCATTTTATTTCATATTAAAAAAAAGAGGTCTGATAGTTCTGACAAAAGCAAGGCTCAAATCGAGCTTCCCGCATCATCATCACAGTACCCGGAGATCCGCCTCGATGTGTTAGTAGAAAAGGGCTCCTCCCCCCCGCTCCGCACATTCCCCCTCAAAGCGGGCCCATGACCGCTTTTGACAGGTTGGCAAGTCTTTTATCTCAGCTAACCATCCCCCGTAATGTACATCATCTCAATGGTTTCCACGTGATTATAATCTAGAATCTCAAATACAGCCTCCCTGGATCACTTCTCCTAAATATGGTTGACCCACCTAGCTTTGTAAAATCCAATCTGGTTATGGGGCAGTTTGATTGGGACTCTTTGTCTCTTGCCATACTGACGGCACAGCCGGTAAGGGGTATAAAATGAAGATTTCTCCAGACCTATCAATTGGACACAGGCTCCCCAGGATTCTATAACCATATCCTGAATTCTCCACCATGGACTAACCCACTGAACCTGCGCGTCAATATACCCCCTCAAAATAGGCACTCAATCATCATAAGACAGCTCGTCAAAATCAGCCCGCATAAGCCCTCTCTCCCTCAGATGGATGGGAAGATACTTTTTCGGGTTCCCTCGTGGCGCCTCCCTCAACTTCAGCTTATTCAAAACTAAGATATGGATTGGGGATAGAAATGTGCGGAATCAGAAAGAATAAAAGGTACCTGTAATAATATGAGCTGATCTCTGATAAGTGACGGGTCAATGGAAGCAGCATCCATGTTTAGTAAAACATCGGCCAATCCCACAGCCACGGGAGAAGCGTCTGTCGACATAGGGCTGATGAGTGAAATTAACCTAAGCGAAGCAATCGGGCTCACTCCACACATAAATTGTGCCATGAGTAACAATGCCACCATGAATGGCCAAGCAAAGTGGGATCGGGGTGCTCTGCGGTACCACTCGAGAACCGCTCAGAGCTGAAACCCAGGTTTATCAGGCAACTGAGACAAAAATGGGTCCAAAGAATCCAAATTCCATAACCCTTGAGGAATTCCATCTGTGCTAAAATGAAAGTCCGGCAACGTCAACATAACGCGTTTAGGATACGGTGTCCCTAAAATAGCGTGGAATTCTTCGAGCAAGGGGCAAAGCTCGAATGATGAAAATCAGAAAACATGGTCCATTGGATCCGAAAAAGATAGTGCCGCTTGAAGGAATTCGCGACTTACGGGCCATGCTGTGACATATCGAAACCCTTAAAGCCTGAATTCTTCAAGCTTCTTCCTGTCTGCATTCCCCAGACTTTGCAGAAAACCCCGTAGCTTTTGATTGTGGGTTGTCATGACAAGAATTGATAGAATAGTCGAAATTAGATTACTGGAAAACTGATACCACCGGCGATATGAGTGATGCAGCAGGCAATGTAAATGATGCTGTCGGCGATATAGATCAAATTAGGTGATATCAGCTGATGTCGCCGACGATATGGACTTTCAGACATTCCTGTATATATTATTTTAGCTGGATGAGTTTGGGCGATATGGATCATGCCACCGGCGGCATGGAATTAATTTTCTGGCGACATCAGAAGCATTTTTTCCTATTACAGACCTATACAAAACCTGTAAACAATCCTGTAACCTGTTTCTAATGCCTTTCAAAACAACAATCTATTCTTATTCAAAATAAAAAGGCCAAAGGCACAAACCATCCAAAAATTCTGAATGTCTAGACCACAAAAAACAAAGCCCAACAATAAAACCAAATTATTCCAACCCCAATGTATCAAGGGTACAAATAAGGAAGTAAAAAAGCAAAATGAAAATGAAAAACTAGGCATGCCCGCCACTACCGACCGGGCGAGATGAAATGTCTTCGGAGCTCACAAGCCAATTATCAACATCGTCCTCTTCCCTTCCCTCTATCATGGGCACACTGTTAGACTCCTCGGCTGCAGCAGGCGGGCATCGGCCGGTAGACATCTTGACCCCCTTATGACTGGTACTACCAGGGTGCGCACAGTCTAGATTCTGCTTGCTTCTTCGTTCCTAAATGGTAGCTGCCAGTTGACCCTCAAGGTCACTCACACGGTGCCGTAGGTCTACAGTCTCCTCCTCATACCTCCGTCGGACTGCATCAGCATCTGATAAGGAAAGGGCTAAGAAATCCAGTAAACTAGAGAAAACATCAACGATGCATATCATTCATGGCATCCATACATGCATCTTATCTTAACATAGGCATAAATAGGGAATGTACCTGAGCATGGAGCGACTGCCCGATAAGTGTATCCCGGAGAACAAAGTTGTTCTCCGTGAGTTGCTCCACATTGCTTCGCGCCACCTGAAAAATCCAAAAGGCAAATCATTAGACACCCGAATCCAAGGCTAAACAAGAAAATAATTACCAGGCCTTACGTAAGTAGTATTTTCTAGCATGAAAATTGGAGCCTACCGGCCTCGAGCCTATATTCCTAGGGAGGAACTCGCCCCGAGAATTCATCAGCAAGAATGTGGTTTCCATTGGGTTGACCAGACGCCCCTCCACGAAATTTATACCCTCCGGTACACTATAGTACATGGTCCTACTCTGGTTATCCCGGCCTATCTTCCTCTCGGGTTCCTGAAAAGCATGAAAGACACACGTCTAAACAATTTCAAAATCATGCACATAAATACAATCATCCCTTAAAAGAACGTTGTCCCCCTTGGGACATTGGCGCACTCCCGTCGGCTATATCCGCACCCGCCTCGTCCCCCCCCCTTAGGCTCGATTTCAACATCACCTTCAAGATCTTTATCTTCGTCTTCTTCCTCCTCAACGTCCACGATGCCTTTGAGGTGCCTCTTCTCCTCCTCCAGCCGCTGCTCATTATGATACTCAATCATATCATTCCTATGGATGCGGGGATACAAGGGGAGTAGACGCTGCTGGTGCTACTCATAGAGGCCGGAAGGGCTAGGGATCACTCGACTGTTCCCCTCAATATAATCGGCCTTTTCAGCCTCGGAAGTGATCACCAGATGGGGCCACCATAAGCTCCTGGGAGGATCAGTAGGCACCAGTCTATCGGCAATCGGGACAGACCTCCAACTCTAGAGACGCTCGCCCAGATACCACTGCTGGGACAAAGGATACTCCATGACGAACCGACGGTCGTCCACCTCCTCCTAACCCTCGCAACCTCTGCCAGATTCTCCACCCGGTCGACTGGATCCAAGATGAGCTGCACCAACCATCAACCAAAATAACCAATATAAAGTCATAAACGCTTTTATATTGTTCTAAAGTGTCAAAACAAGAACCAAGTTAAAAATCGCATACCGAGCTCATCCGCGCGCTCCTCAGGACCTCCTGGTATTTTGTAGGGTACTTGGCCTTCCCGCCAACACCCCCGCACCAGCGGGCGAGAAAGTGAGAGCCCGGAGGTACAGTCTTCTTAAACTCGATCGGCGGGAGAATCTGGTGCTCAAAGGCCTAAGCCTGCACAAATAAGAACCAATTAGTTCAAAAAGCATCAACAATAAATGAAACACACACAATCAGGTAAAATACTTTTAAAGAGATATACCTGGAGTAAAAGATGGTAGAGGCGAAGGGCTTTTTCCTTCTTCCAGACTCCCACGTCCAGTCCATGGTACAGTTGAGCCAAGAAGCCCTCGACCAATTCTTCCTCTTAATGCCCGCCATGTCCTCCACCACAGTTATCAGCTCATAATTGATCTTGCTCTCCAAGATTGGGAAGAACAGTACGGTGAGCAAAGAAATCACGAAGGAACAGACACAAGCCTCTGTCTCATCCTCGGGCACCACATCTACCCAGGTCCAGTATTACTGCAACTCACTATAAGACAACCACCCAGAAACGGGCTTCAGACCGAATAACTCCTTCACCCACCTCACCACGGGCCTCTCAATATGGTATTTATCCATGTAAGCATCGAAGTGTATGACCTCGTCCGTCCAAGGGAGGCCGGTCATAGCTACGACATCGGAGGGTGTAACATAGCTTCCCTAAAAGAGAAGTGGAAAGCGTGGGTTGTCTCAGACCACCTCTCGGTAAGGGCTGTCACCGCTGAATGAGAGAGCTTGGGCATCAACATTGGCATAATCTAGGCCAAGTCCCTGAATCCTATCTCATTGATGGCAAGCACAAGCTCGGGGTCTTTCTCTGAAATATGGTGCCACCACTCGCCAATGGTGCCCATCCCCCCTGTATAGGTCAGTTCATATGGCTGCAAAATCAGAAATAAAATAGATAAGTCCTGTATATTTTCTCACCACTGAAATTTGATAGAAAGCTCCTGATGTCGCTTTTGCTAGAAGTGATATCACCGGCAGCATCATCCTATACCGCTGGCTGCATGGATGACATCGCCGGTGATATCGCTTCAAACAGAAGCGACATCAGACTTCCTTGGGCCCTTTTGTAAGGACTGATGCCGCCAACGACATCATTCATGTCATGGGCGACATCACTACCTACGGTCAGAACCTGTTTTTTCCTAAAATCGCACCCATCGTGCCAAAACCACAAAAATCGTAATCAATTAAACAATAAGCCTGAAAACGGTAAAAATCGAACCTAAAGCATGCAATATTAGTTTATAATCAGCCTATTTCACACTTGTGACCCCTATCATAGCACAATTTCAAGCCTAAGTCCAAATTGAAATCCAACCCAAAAAGAGGAAATTCGGATTTTACGTGATTACCTGAACATAGCAGAGGTGCTTCTCCTTCTCTGGGGTTAGGTTGGAGATGGGAGAATCGATCCCATAGCCATACATCTTGGCCGTCTCCTTCAGGCCATAAGCATCAGGAACAGAAAGAATTTTCAATCCTTCGACGGAGGAATCAGGCAGGTCCCCCCTAGCCTTAGCAGATTTGCCCCTAAAAGCCTTGGCGATTCTCTTCATGATTTCAATAACGAAAGAGAAATCAGAGAATTTGGAAAATAAGATGTGAAGGGGTACTATTTTCTGAATAAATAAGGAAGAAAGGAGTTTTACTTCCTTTTAAACTACCACGCGGAATTCGAGGAGTTTTAATTTATCTGAAACTGTCAAGCGATGCCGCCGGTGGCATTGTTCCATGCCGCCAGTAACATCACTCATGCCGCCAGCGACATCGCCCCCTTTCAGTTCAAATTTTAAAATTGCTTGACCAGTCAAAGCTGCCACGTGGCTTTTAAGCCGCTGGCGGCATCACTCCATGCCGCCAGTGACATCACTCATATCGCCGATGACATCGCCCCCTTTCAGTTCAAATTATAAAATTGCTTGACCAGTTAAAACTGCCATGTGGCACTCATGCCGCCGGCAGCATCGATTTATACCGCCAGCGACATCATTCATACCACCGGTGACATCGCTCCTCCAATTCAGATTTGGCATAAGTCCAACCAAAGGACAATCACTACTCGAAACTCAAGCCCAACCAAGGGGCAATTTCTCCAAGAAGCGCAGGTTCGACCAAGGGCAACCACTCCACAAAACATAAGCCCAACTGAAGGGCAATCTCTTTATAGTGAAAGTCTAACTAAAGGACAATCACTCTATAAAACACAAGCCCGACCGAAGGGCAATCTCTTCAAAGTGAAAGTCCAACCAAAGGACAATCATTACACTAAACATAAGCCCGACCGAAGGGCAATCTCTTCATAGTGAAAGTCCAACCAAAGGACAATAACTCCACAAAATATAAGCCCAAACGAAGGGCAATCTCTTCATAGTAAAAGTCCAACCAAAGGACAATCACTATATAAAACATAAGCCCGACTGAAGGGCAATCTCTTTATAGTGAAAGTCCAACCAAATGACAATCACTCCATAAAACATAAGCCCGACCGAAGGGCTATCCCTTCAAAGTGAAAGTCCAACCAAAGGACAATCACTACATAAAAGATAAGCCCGACCGAAGGGCAATCTCTTCATAGTAAAAGTCCAACCAAAGGGCAATCACTCAAAAAAACATAAGCCCGACCGAAGGGCAATCTCTTTAAAGTGAAAGTCCAACCAAAGGATAATAACTATACAAAATATAAGCCCGACCGAAGGGCAATCTCTTCAAAGTGAAAATCCAACCAATGGACAATCACTACACGAAACTCAAGCCCGACCAAGGGGCAATTTCTCCATAAAGCGCAGGTCTGACCAAGAGGCAACCACTCCACAAAATATAAGCCCAACCGAAGGGCAATCTCTTCATAGTGAAAGTCCAACAAAAGGATAATCAGTCCATAAAACATAAGCCCGACCGAAGGGCAATCTCTTCAAAGTAAAAGTCCAACCAAAGGACAATCAGTACACAAAACATAAGCCCGACCGAAGGGCAATCTCTTCAAAGTGAAAATCCAACCAAAGGACAATCACTACACTAAACTCAAGATCGACCAAGGGGTATTTTCTCCGTAAAGCGCAGGTCCGACCAAGGGGCAACCAATCCACAAAACAAAAGTCCGACCAAAGGACAGCCTCTCCATAAAGCACAAGTCCGACCAAAGGACAATCTCTCCACAAAACAAAAGTTCGACCAAGGGATGATCTCTCCATAAAGCACAAGTACGACCAAGGGACAGCCTCTCCACAAAGCACAAGTCTGACCAAAGGACAATCTCTCCACAAAGCAAAAGTCCGACCAAGGGATGATCTCTCCACAAAGCACAAGTCCGACCAAGGGACAACCTATCCACAAAGGGCGAGTCGTCCAAGGGACAACCAATCTACAAAAGTCCGACCAAGGGATGATCTTTCCACAAAGCACAAGTCCGACCAAGGGACGACCTCTCCACAAAGCACAAGTCCGACCAAAGGATGATCTCTCCATAAAAGCATAAGTC
Source organism: Euphorbia pulcherrima (assembly GCA_947683365.1). Classification (NCBI taxonomy): domain Eukaryota; kingdom Viridiplantae; phylum Streptophyta; class Magnoliopsida; order Malpighiales; family Euphorbiaceae; genus Euphorbia; species Euphorbia pulcherrima. The sequence goes on along the minus strand of CANTUS010000001.1, from coordinate 75,979,558 downwards.
CGACCAAAGGACAATCTCTCCACAAAGCATAAGTCCGACCAAGGGGCAAACCAGTCACCTATCAGGTATCATTCCTATCCCTTGCTCTTTCGTGTGATCATACTGACCTGTAGCAGCAGTGATCCCCCGAGGGGCAGCCTATAAGCACGAGATTTTACAGTCCCTCTCTTGAGATGATGATGACGTGTACCCAATTTTAATGCCTCAAAATAAAAGTTCTCTTTAGAATTTTTATTACAAAAATAATATTCCTCGCGAATTTTATACTTGGTTGAATCCAATTCGGTGTGGTCGACAAAGCGTCCAGTAGGAGCTTTAACCAATGATTTGTATCCAAATAATAAATACCAATTAAGATATTATTAAAAGTCAAAAAGATGCCTTTCCACCCACTATTAAACCAATTTTCATGACTTTTTAGGCTTTTGGGCCCGTTAGCTGTCGTTATGCTGGAGGCTGATGCCACCAACGGCATCAGCCATGCCGCCGGCGACATCATCATACCGCCGGCGACATCAGCCATACCACCGGCAGCATCACCATGTCGCCGGCGATAGGACCCGAAATAGGTCCCTCCACAGACAGCCTTTCGGCCACTTTCGGCGAAATTAGTCAAAAAGGCCTCAAAAAGCACCCCATTTCACCGATAAATGCACACCTTGAGCTGCATTTTAAAGGGGAGGGGGGGGGGGAAATTGAAGGTTAGGATTTTAATGTGGGTATAGATTTTAGTGAGATAAGAATTAGATAAGGCAGAAATAAGGGATTCCGATCCATTTTTCCTGGTTTTTCTTCTTTGAATTCTGTGATTGTGAGTTTGAAATTAGCAAGTCTTTAAGTTAAAATTAACTTAATTGGATTTAGAAACTAAAAGCACTTAAATTTACTGCTAAATCGTCGTAACAAGCTCCCTAGAGGTGTTTCTTTCGGTTCACGAAGAGGTGGATTCACGGCCTCGAGGTAAAAATCCTAAGTCTCATAGCTCTTTGGCATTAATATTACTGATTTGTGTTAATTTTTGTCGATTTATATTCATTTTTGGGTTTTTAGTCATTTTTACTGCCACCACTGCTGCCTACAAGCTGATATCGCTGGTGACATAATTGATGTCGCCAACGACATCAATCATGTCGCCGGCGGCATCAGTTGTATCGTTGGCGATATGACTTTCTAGACAGCAGTTTTATTTTCATTTGTTCCCGGATTAGCTTATTTTCTGAAGTTAGAACATATAATGTAATAATGGAAGTTCAAAACCTCTTGCAAACAAACCCCACCCCGTAATGTGTGGGTATTTTCACTTATAATCCGGTTAAAGTAATGATTTAAAAATTGGTTAAGTATGAAATTTCCTCAAAGAGGCCGTTCAAATCTCATTTTAGCCATCCGACCGGGCTTTATAATACTGTAAATAAAATATGTCACATCCGTACTAACAATCTTCTACAGGTAGACGTATATCAAACATTCAAGTATTTTATTTATTGCACAGAAAAATGTATAGGATTTGGAATCCTTGTAATAATTTTATTTTCCACACTTTTTTTATGGCTGATATTTTATTCATTGCTTCAATTGCTTGATAAACGCGAAAACAACAAAATAACTGACAACATAAATAAATAGGATGGATTAAACCGATTAAGAAAGAATGAAGTATCTTAACTTGGCCTAATGAAAAATAGATAACATCATCCGAACTCAGAATCTCTACTTAAGGTATGGTCCAACCACCCGGTGGGAAAATCATACCAAAAATTTCCCGGTTGAGCTGAACCGGGTGGCGACTCTATTTTAAGTACGAGATTTGGATCTCATATCTTTTGAGCATTAAAATATGCAAAATCATTTTCCAATCACATCATACGCATCTCCCCCTTTAGTTAAAGAGGCCGACCAACCGGCCCGGCCCCACTATCGTTTTGTGAAACGTCCTCTACTCACAATTATATGTTCTAGCTTAAAAAAATAAGCTAGTCCGGGAATAAATGAAAATAAAACTATTGTCCAGAAAGTCATATCGCCGACGATACAACTGATGCCGCCGGCGACATGGTTGATGCCACTGGCGACATGACTGATGCCGCCAGCGACATCAATTATATCACTGGCGACATCAGTTTGTAGACAGGCCACATGGCTTTCTGAGTACCATAAAGAAAGGGTCCCACAAGAAAGTGAAGTTTTTGGGGAACGTGACGCCATCGGCGGTATCAATGATGTCTCTGGCGATATGGGTGATACCGCCGGCGACATTACATGTCTCCGGTGACTTTAATTTCTTACAACAGCAGTGGATAACAGTAAAAAATGACCAAAAACTTAAAAAAGAATATAAATTAACAAAAATTAACACAAATCAGTAATATTAATGCCAAAGAGCTATGAGAGTCAGGATTTTTACCTCGAGGCCGTGAATCCACCTCTTCGTGAACCGAAAAGAAAAGCCTCTAGGGAGCTTCTTACGGCAATTTAGTAGTAAATTCGTGTGTTTCGGGTTTTTAACACCAATTTAGTTGATTTTTAACTACAAGATTTATTGATTTTAAGCTCACAACTAGAGAATTCAAAGAAGAAAAACCAGGAAAAATGGATCAGAATCCCTTTTTTCTATGTTATCTAATTCTTGTCTCACTAAAATCTATTTTCTCATTCTAACATTCAAATTCTAACATTAGATGATCCCCCCTCTAAATTGCAGCTCAAGGTGTGCTTTTATAGGTGAAATGGGGTGTTTTTTAGGCCTTTTTGACCAATTCCGCCGAAAGTGGCTGAAAGGCTGTATGTGGAGGGACCCATTTCGGGCCATACCGCTGGTAATATGGCGATGCCACCTGCGATATGGATGATGCCGCCGACGACATGGTGGTATCGCCAGCGGCATGGCTGATACCGTTGTTGGCATCAGCCTCTAGCATGCCGACAGGCAGAGGGCCTAGGAGCCTAAAAAGTCATCAAAAGTGGTTTAATAATAGGTGGAAAGACATCTTTTTGATTTTTAATAATATTGTAATGAGTATTTATTATTTGGGTGAAAATCATCGGTTCAAGCTCCTACCGGACGCGTTATCGGTCAAGCCGAACTGGATTCTACCAAGTATAAAATTCGCGAGGAATACTATTTTGGTAATAAAAATTATAACAAGAAATTTTATTTGAGGCATTTAAATCGGGTACACGTCATCATCGTCTCGCGAGAGGGACTACAAAATCCCATGCTCATAAGGCTAAAAATGCTCAAGGAAAAGCATTCATGATTCGCAAAGTCATGAACTTGAAACTGACAAAGGGACGATCAATCATACAACACTTGAATGATTTTGAAGGATTCGTAAGCAAGTTAGCAGTTACCGGTATGTCCTTGGATGATGAGATGCAAGCATGTCTTTTGATGGGAACTCTACTAGATAGCTGGTATACTCTTGTTGTATCATTGAGTAACTCAGCTCCAAATGGTATGGTAACAATGTCTATGGTAAAGAATAGCCTACTTAATAAAGAACTTCATAGAAGAGACGTTACCAGTACCAGTTCACAAGCCCTTGTCACAGAAAACAGGGGTCGAAGCAAGAGTAGAGGCCGTAGGAATGGAAAATCCAGAGATAGATCCAAGTCTCGGGAGAAGAGGTCATGCTACCACTGTGGAAAGCAGGGTCATCTCAAAAGGAACTCCCATTTCTTTAAACAAGAGAATGCAAACCGTCATGATAGTGACAAAAACACATATGCTACAGTCACAATAGAAGATGGAGAGGTGGCTTTAGTATCTCATAACACAGATTGTTGTCATGTTGGAGATGCAGATACCGAGTGGATTGTAGATTCCGGTGCCTCATACCACTGTGTTCCAAAAAGGGAATACTTCTTAACATATAAAGCGGGCGATTTTGGTACTATTAAAATGGGAAATAATAGTGTCTTGTAAATGGTGGAAATCGGTGATATCTGTGTGAAGACAAGTGTCGGATGCACATTAACACTTAAAAATGTGCAACACATTCCAGATCTTAGGTTGAACTTTTTGTCTGTTAGTGTATTGGACAAGGAAGGTTATCACAATCATACAGGTAATAGAAATTGGAAACTCACCAAAGGATCATTGGTGGTGGCGAAAGGAAGATTGTGTTGCTCTCTATACAAAACGCACGCAACAATATGTGCGGGTCAGCTGAATATAGTTGGAGATGATGCTTCACCAAATTTATGGCATAGGCGACTAGCGCATGTTAGTGAGAAAGGGTTGAATATATTGGTTAAGAAGTACCTCATCTCATTAGCCAAAAAAAAATTAACCTGTGTGATCACTGTTTATTTAGGAAGCAACATCGAGTTTCATTTCAGAAAAGCTCTAGAAGGAGAAATAATAAGTTAGAGTTGGTACACTCTGACGTTTGTGGTCCTATGGATACAGAATCCATTGGAGGAAGAAGATACTTTCTTACCTTCATTGATGATTTCTCAAGGAAGACATGGATTTGTTTGCTGTGCACAAAGGATCAAGTATTCAATCACTTTCAACAATTCTATGCAATGGTGGAAAGGGAGACTGGAGTGCCATTGAAGTGTTTGAGCATAGATAATAGTGGTGAGTATATCTCCAAGGAGTTCAATGATTACTGTAGTCAATATGGTATCAGGCATGAAAAGACAGTTCCTGGTACACCTCAACACAATGGCTTTGCTGAACGAATGAATCGTACCATTGTCGAAAGAGTTAGATCCATGCTCAAAATGGCTAACTTAGCTAAGTCATTTTAGGGAGAAGCTGTCAATACTGTTGTCTATCTCATCAATAGACTACCTTTAGCACCTTTAGATTTTGATATTCCAGAAAGGGTCTGGATAGGTAGAAACATCTCATGCTCTCACTTGAGGGTATTTGGCTGCAAGGCATTTATGCATGTTCCTAAAGAGCAAAGGCTAAAGCTTGATGATAAATCAGTTCCTTGCACTTTTGTCGGTTATAGAGATGAAGAGTTCAGCTACAGATTATAGGATCCGGTGAAAAAGAAAATTTTAAGGAGCTGAGATATTGTATTTCATGAGAATGATATCATCGATGAAAGATCTACAAGTGACTATTTTATCGATATTACACCAGAGAGCATTCTATCAGATGATGCTACAGATAGAAGAATGCATCAATCAGAACAAGATGGAGAAGAAGAGCCAGTTGTGAGGGATCAAGATATGATTGTAGATGAAGATATAAATGAAGAGGGTATTGAGTAGGGGGAGCCAGAGAACCCCATTCTACCAGATGAAGAACCTTAATTAAGGAGGTTAATAAGAGAATGCCAACCATCTACAAAATACTCCAGTTCTGATTACATTTTAATCACTGATGAGGGGGAGCTTGAAAGCTTCCAAGATGTGCAATCTTGTAAAGATAAAGATTGTTGGATGAAGGCCATGCATGAGGAGATAAATTCTTTGACGAAGAATGACACGTACGAGCTGGTGAAACTTCCTAAAGGGAAGAGAACACTCTAGAACAAATGGGTGTACAAGCTGAATAAAGATGATGGAAACCTAGTGAGATTCAAAGCTCGATTGGTTGTCAAAGGCTTTACTCAAAAGAAAGGTATCGACTTTGATGAGATTTTTTCACCAGTTGTGAAAATGAGTTCCATTCGAGTTGTGCTAGGTCTTGTAGCCAGCTTGAAGCTTGAGTTAGAACAGCTTGATATAAAGACCGCGTTCTTGCATGGAGATTTAGAAGAAGAAATTTATATGGAACAACCAGAAGGTTTCAAGGTCAAGGGAAAGGAGGACACGGTTTGTCGCCTGAAGAAAAGTTTGTATGGGTTAAAACAAGCCTCGCGACAATGCTATAAAAAGTTTGATTCCTTCATGGTGAATCAAGGATATAAGAGGATAGAAGCTGATCCATGTGTATATGTCCAGAAATTCCCTGATGGAAAATTCATCATTCTTCTTTTATATGTTGATGGTATGCTAATCGTTGGGCCAGATGCCAAAATGATTAGTAAATTGAAGGGTGATTTGTCTAAGGCATTTGACATGAAGGATTTGGGACCGGTAAGGCGAATTCTCAGAATGGAGATTACCCGAGATCGAAGGTCCTGCAGGCTGCGGTTATCACAAGAAAAATATATTGAATGGTTACTAGAAAGGTTCAATATGAAGAATGCTAAACCAGTTACCACTCCACTTGCCGCTTATTTCAAGTAGAGTAAGAAATCCTACCCATCAATAGAGAAAAATAGAGAAGATATTTCAAATGTTCCATATTCTTTAGCGGTCGGAAGTTAAATGTATGCAATGGTATGTACGAGACCAAACATCGCTCATGCAGTTGGAGTTGCGAGTAGATTGTTGTCAAATCCCCAGAAGACACATTGGGATGCAGTAAAATGGATCTTTAGATACCTGAGAGGAACTTCAAAGTTATGTTTAACCTTTAGAGGTGGAAAGCCAGCACTTGTTGGTTACATAGATGCTGATATGGCTGGTGACCTTGATGAAAGAAAATCTACATCTGGTTACTTATTTACTTTCTCGGGGGGAGCTATTTCATGGCAGTCACGATTACAAAAGTGTGTTTCATTATCAACAACTGATACGTTGCAGCAACAGAAGCAGGAAAGGAAATGCTTTGGTTAAAGCGATTCTGTACCAAATTGGGTGTGTAACAAGAAGAATACGTAGTTTATTGTGATAGTGAAAGTATATTAGCCTTGAGCAAAAATACTATGTACCATGTACGGACGAAACATATTGATGTAAGGTATCATTGGCTCAGACTTGCCATTGAAGAAAAAGAGTTCAAGTTACAGAAGATTCATACCAACAACAATGCTGCTGATATACTAACGAAGGTCGTAATAAAAGAAAAGTTCGATTAGTGCGTTGAAGCAACTGGGATGGAGAGTCCCACAATGTAGTCGGGAGGGGGAGATTTGTTGAGTGGTGTCCCTCCTTATTGTGGGACCCACTGAATTAATTACAAAAAAGAAAAGAAAAAGAAGTATGTCGGTAAAGTATTTTTTAAAAAGTGTACAGTAAAATTACGGTGCACAATTTGGCCATACGTGTTTTAAATCTCTTATAAATAGAGGAAGTTTTGCTCATTTTAAGAGTAGAGCAAAAGTGAAAAACACAGATTAAGAGTATTATTTGTGTAGAGAAACTTAGGAAAAAGGTTTCTAAGAGTTGGGTAAGAGAGAAAATAGTGAGATTTTGGGAAACAATTGAGTGCCACTATTTTGTAATCTCTTGGTGTACCTACTATTATTTTATAGTGGAGAATTATTCGGAGTTTGTCCCGTAATTTTTTCCTAATTTATTTGGGGTTTTTACGTAAAAATTTGCGTGTCTTTCATTATGCTGCTATTATTTTTTCTCATAATTTATTATTGGGCCTAACAATCACACCTGCCTAAGTGTGGACTCGAACCTGCGACTTATAAAATCACAACTTCAAGACTCAATCACCAGAGCAAGCATTTGCCACAATTTCCAAAATTAGATATACATTCCATGTTAATCAAATAGCACATGACAAAATTGTAAGCTTAATCCTGATTAAAATTTTTTTTGATAAAATTAATCCTGATTAAAATTAAAGTAAAGTTAAGGATGAGGACAGCTTTGGTTGCAATCGCCCAATTAAATTAAATTATTTTGTTTATCGAAATACATGATTGCTTACATTTCTTGTTTAAGTGGTCTCGTCGTTGTTATCCGAAGACAAGTTAATTTTTTAATAATTCGACCGTGTCATAAATTTAAGTTTGGCTAAATCCTTACTGTCAATTCATTCTGATCAATGAATGGGTCACAATAAATTTTATGTACAGTATTCTTTGTATATAGTAAAATAATTGTTATAAGGGCCGTTTAGTTACTTGCTCCCCCGTAAATTGTTATATGGAAGCCGTGCATTTTTTTAGCCTAATGATTAAGATTGAATTTAAATTTTTTAAAAATTTTAGATTCGATCCACGTATAGGTTGGATGGAAACTTTTCTTTTATTTAATATAAGCGTAATTATAATATTTTTTTAAAAAACGGTTTGGATGCTTTGGTGTCCCGTAGAATTTTGTATATAGGGGGATACAAAATAGAGAGAAACACGAAATTAAAAGCATGTTTCTCATTCTTTATTACTTATCACTTAAAATATGTTTATAAGTAGTTTTAATTTAAAAGTAAAATAATAAAATATTTATTATTTTATTTTTTTTTAATTTAAAAGTATCTTATAAAAAATAAATAAAAAATAAATTAAAAAAAATGAATGAAAAACATCCGTAAAATTTTCTCAATAGGGTATATTTTAATTATCTCAATATGTTATAATAATGGAACATATGTACACAAGGTCGCATGCGGTTCACTCAAAGCTAATAAGGCTCTGACCTTGACATATTACAAGGCCGACACTGGGCACATTCAATTTTGTCACGTCATCACCTTTCTCCTTGTATAAAGCGCACAACTATACGTAGTGTGATAGCTAATTCTCTCCTTTCCCATTTTCATTCTCATTTCCCCGAAGCTTCACCGGCAACCTGATCAAGAACTTTTGATTTTGACCTTCTCTTGTCTCGCAGGATTACTAATTTCGGTGACAGTGGCATCATGTTTGTCTACAAGTGTTATTAGTAATTAATATGTGTTTAATCTAATAGTTTGTTAATAATTTGATTGATGTGATTACTGATTACATTCATATTTATTATGCATTTTTAATGGTCACAGTATTCTTATTTTATTTTCACAAAATTTGGTTGAAATAAGAATCTGGATTGAAAAACATGGTTCAAGCCATTATCTTATTATGATTGATTAAGTTTAGAAGAGTAAGATACTTAGATTTTGTTGCGATAATAAATATCCACATTGCTAATAAAAGTTGGAGAGTGAATGGTCTATAAGTGTGGACCATATTTTCATTGGCATGAGGTTTTTTGGGTAAAGCCCAGGAGCAAATCCACGAGGGCTTATGCCCAAAGTGGACAATATCATACCATGTGTGGGGATATGTGTTGGATATGATGTATGCCCTTAAGGCAATTAGGGCGATATATCTTAATTATGTAATAGTACGAATATTTTGTTTAATTAATAAAGGCATTTAATCTTTTATTTATATCGATGTGCTTATAAATGTATCATAGCTGGTTAAAATATATTTATTGATATATGTATACAAAATTCCTAATGTATTATATCATGAAGTCAGAGAAATTATAGTTGGACTATATTTAGTGGAACCTGCTTCATGTGTAATTATGATTATGTCTAAACTATCCATAGTCATAGTTTCATCAAGAAAGGGTCCAAGCAGTCAATTTCCTAAGGACTGAAGGTGGTGCCTTAAGTTTGACACATGGATATATCTGGGAGATATATTGGAGACCGCAGTAAGATAAACACTTGGTGTATATATCAATGTGTTAGTGTTTATCTTCATGCAATAAGCTTTGCGAATATCCTCATACTTGAGATGCTAGTTACCTTGTGTGGTACTATTGCTATACTTTGGGTCATTTCTATACACTCATTAATTTAGGGTGTTACGGGTATAGTGATGACAACACGTTGGTAAGCTGAGTAGTCAGAAAGAATCCATCGCTCCGGATATATTAAGGAGTTGTACCTGACCACTTTGTTTAAGTGATGGTTTCCATAAACCTCTAATTAGAGTATGTGTTTGATAGAAATGGTTTCTAGTCAAATACACTATGGTAAAAGGCAATATACTTCGGTAACAAGTTAATAACTGGGATAGTTTGGAGCAACTTTGCTATTAGTGGGTTAACACTTTAACAGAACCCTATAAACCAGATGGTACTAATATTAAAGAATGGAAGGAGTTCATCGCATTGGATAGCTATTGCATTAACCGGGATTAAGTCATAAGCATAAATGACGTTCCGAGTAATGGGGGATGGGAGACCCTTGCTAGAGGTGTACTATAGTCGTTTAAGGTAATCGAGTTCTATTCACGGTCTACGACCTCGAGCCAATGGTTCCATTAGAACAAGGGTTGGTTAAGCCTTAACAACTCAATACTTCGGGATCCTATAAGGTCACATACATTGGACCTTCATCGGACTAAGTAAAGAACTAAGAGATTTAATCTATTACGAAGATATAATATAAATAATAATTGGATTATTATTTAATTGATTAAAATTAATTGGATCAATTTTGGATAGACCAAGGAATTTATTTTGACCGATAACTAATTAATTAGGGTCATAAATAAATTGTGGAATTGGTTAAAATGATTAGATCATTTTGGATAGAGCAAGGAATTTATTTTTGACCGGTAAGTAATTCATTAGGGTCAAAAAATAAATATTTATTTGAAAAGATTGAAGAGGAGAATTTTGTATTGGCGACTTAAATTGTACCGAGAATACAAAAGTATTTTGTACATGCTTGGGTGCGCGGGAATGCACCGAAAGGTACGCGAGCAATGCTGGGCATTGCTCGCGGTAGCTCATGAAAATGGGCTGCACATGCGCAGCCCATGAAAGGGTGTGCCGAGAACTGGGCTCGCGGCATGGGCCATGAGGCCCAGCTCGCGTGCAAGGCAGGCTCGCAAGAGCTTGCCTTGCAGCTGCCACATGCAGCGTGCCTGTGAGCGAACGACGTTTTGCGCGGCGGCTGCGGCACCGGGCCAGCCTCTTTAAATAAAGATGAGATGCGTGTGATGTGATTGGAAAATGATTTTGCATATTTTAATGCCCAAAGGATACGAGATCGAAATCCCATACTTAAAATAGAGTCGCCACCCTATTCAGCTCAACTGGGAAATTTTTGGTACGATTTTCCCACCGGGTGGTTGGACCATACCTTAAGTAGAGATTCCGAGTTCGGATGATGTCATCTATTTTTCATTAGGCCAAGTTAAGATACTTCATTCTTTCTTAATCGGTTTAACCCATCCTATTTATTTGTGTTTTCAGTTATTTTATTGTTTTCGCGTTTATCAAGCAATCGAAGCGACAAATAAAATATTTACAGCCGTAAAAAAAATAAGTGCGGAAAATAAAATTATTACAAGGCTTCCAAATCCTGTACATTTTTCTATGCGATAAGTAAAATACTTGAATGTCTGATATACGTCTACCTGCAGAAGATTGTTAGCACGGATATGGCATATTTTATTTACAATATTATAAAGCCCGGTCGGATGGCTAAAGTGAGATTTGAACGGAGTTTGCGAGAAAATTCCATTCTTAACCAAATTTTAGGTTCAATCGTTGCTTTAATCGGATTATAAGTGAAAATACCATACGTTACGGGGTGGGGTCTGTTTTCAAGAGGTTTTTTTTAACTTCCATCATTACATTATATGTTCTAACTTCGGAAAATAAGCTAATCCGGGAACAAATGAAAATAAAACTGCTGTCCAGAAAGTCATATCGCCTACGATACAACTGATGCCGCCGGCGACATGATTGATGTCGCTGGCGGCATGGCTGATGCCACCAGTGGCATCAATTATGTCACCGGCGACATCAGTTTGTAGGCAGCAGTGGTGGCAGTAAAAGTTACGGAAAACCTAAAAAATGAATATGAATCAACAAAAATTAACACAAATCAGTAATATTAATGCCAAAGAGCTATGAGACTCAGGATTTTTACCTCGAGGCCGTGAATCCTCTTCTTCGTGAACCGAAAGAAACACCTTCGGTGAGCTTTTTACGACGATTTAGCAGTAAATTTAAGTGCTTCGAATTTATAAATTCAATTAAGTTGATTTTAACTAAAAGACTTACTGATTTTAAACTCATAATCAGAGAATTCAAAGAATAAAAACCAGGAAAAATGGATCGGAATCCTTTTTTTCTGCCTTATCTAATTCTTATCTCACTAAAATCTATTCCAACATTAAAATCCTAACATTAGATGGTTCCCCCGCTTTAAATTGCAGCTCAAGGTGTGGTTTTATAGGTGAAATGGGGTGTTTTTCGAGGCCTTTTTGACCAAATCTGCCGAAAGTGGCCGAAAGGCTGTCTGTGTAGGGACCCGTCTCGGGTTATACCACCGGCGACATGGCGATGCCGCCGGCGGTATGGATGATGCCGTCGGTGACATGGTGATGTCGTCGGTAGCATTACTGATGCCGCTGGTGGCATCAGTCTCCAGCATACCGACAAACAACGGGCAAGGGGCCTAAAAAGTTGCCAAAAGTGGTTTAATAGTGGGTGAAAAAGCATATTTTTGATTTTTTATGATATTTTAATGGGTATTTTTAATTTGGGTGTAAATCATCGATTTAAGCTCCTACCGGACGCGTTATCGGCCACGCCGAACTAGATTCTACCAAGTATAAAATTCACTAAGAATATTATTTTAGTAATAAAATTTCTAAAGAGAACTTTTATTTTGAGGCATTAAAATCGGGTACACGTCATCATCGTCTCGCGAGAGGGACTGCAAAATCCCGTGCTCACAGGCTGCCCCTCGGGGGATCACTGCTGCCATAGGTCATTATGATCACATGAAAGAGCAAGGGATAGGAATGATACCTGATGGGTGACTGGTTTACCCCTTGGTCGGACTTATGCTTTGGAAGGGATGCCCCTTGGTCGGACTTACGCTTTGTGGAGAGTTTTATCCTTTAGTCGGACTTATGCTTTATGGATTGGTTGCCCCTTGGTCGGACTTATGCTTCGTGGATTGGTTGCCCCTTGGTCAGACTTACGCTTTGTAGATTGGTTGTCCTTCGGTTGGACCTTGTGCTTTATAGAGAGGTTGCCTCTTGGTCGGGCTTATGCTTTGCGGAGAGATTGTCCTTTGGTCGGACTTTTATTTTGTGTGAGAGGTTTGCCCCTTAGTCGAACTTGTGCTTTGTGTGAAAGGTTGCCCCTTGGTCGGACTTATGCTTTGTGGAGTGTTTGCCCCTTGGTCGGGCTTGTGCTTTGTAGAGAAATTGCCCGTTGGTCGGACTTGTACTTTATAGAAAGGATGCCCCTTGGTCGGGCTTGTGCTTTGTGTGAAATCATCCTTTGGTCGGACTTATGCTTTGCGGAGTGATTGTCCCTTGGTCGGACCTTGTGCTTTGTAGAGAGGTTGCCCATTGGTCGGGCTTATGCTTCGCGGAGAAATTGCCCCTTGGTCGGGCTTGAGCTTTGTGGAAAGGTTCGCCCTTCGGTCGAGCTTTCACCTTGTGAAGAGATTGCCCTTCGATCAGGCTTATGTTTTGTGGAGTGATTGTCCTTTGGTTGGACTTTCACTTTGAAGAGATTGCCCTTCGGTCGGGCTCATGTTTTATGGAGTGATTGTCCTTTGGTTGGACTTGTGCAAAATCTAAATTGGAGGAGCGATGTTGCCGGCGGCATGAATGATGAAGCGATGTCGCTGGTGGCATGAGTGCCATGTAGCAGCTTTGATTGGTCAAGTAATTTCAAAATTTAAACTAAAATGGGCGATGTCGTCGGCGGCATGAGTGATGTCGCTGGCGGCATGGAGTGATGCCGCCGGCGGCATGAGTGCCACGTGACAGTTTTGAATAGTCACGTAATTTCAAAATTTGAACTAAAAGGGGCGATGTCACCGGCGGCATGAGTGATGTCGCTGGCGGCATGGAGTGATGCTGCCGGTGGCATGAGTGCCACATGGCAGCTTTGACTGGTCAAGTAATTTCAAAATTCAAACTGAAAGGGGCGATGTCGCCGGCGGCATGAGTGATGTCGCTGGCAGCATGGAGTGATGCCACCGGCGGTATGGATTGGTATTTTAGATAAATGAAAACTCCTCAAATTTCGTATGGTAGTTTAAAAGGAAGTAAACTCCTCTTCCTCATATATAGAAGCCGTACCCCTCTTTCTCCCCTTATCCAAATTTTCGATTTTTTTCTTTCCGTCATTCTAATCATGAAGAGAATCACTAAGGCATTCAGGGACAAATTTGGTAAGGCTAGGGAGGATCTGCCTAATTCCTCTCTCAAAGGGTTAAAAATTCTCTCCGTTCCTGCTGTTTATGGCCTGAAGGAGTCAGCCAAGATGTATGGCTACGAGATCAATTCTCCTATTACTAATTTGACCCCAGAGAAGGAAAAGCACCTCTGCTATGTCCAGGTAATCCCGTAAAACCCGAATCTCCTCTTTTTGGGTTGAGTTTTCATTTGGCCTTAGGTTTAAAATTGTGCCATGATAGGAGTTATAAGTGTGAAATAGACTGATATTGCATGCTCTAGGTTCAATTTTTACCTTTTTAGGCTTATTGTTTGATTGATTGCTATTTTTGTGGTTTTGGCACGATGGGTGCGATTTTGGGAAAAAACAGGTTCTGCTCGCAGGTAGTGATGTCGTCGGGGATATAAGTGATGTCGCTGGCGACATCAGTCCTTGTAAAAGGGCCCAAGGAAGTCTGATGTTGCTTCTGTTTGAAGCGATATCGCCGGCGATATCATCCATGCCGCCAGTGGTATGGGATGATGCCGCCGGCGATATCACTTCTAGAGAAAGCGACATCAGCAACTTTCTATCAGATTCCAGTGATGAGAAAATACGCAGGACTTATCTATTTTGTTTCTGATTTTGCAACCATATGAACTGACTTATACTGGGGGGATGGACACCATCGGCGAGTGGTGGCACCACATTTTAGAGAAGGACCCCGAGCTTATGCTTACTATTAACGAGACAGGATTCGGGGATCTAGCCCGGATTATGCCAATGCTGATGCCTAAGCTCTCTCATTCAGCTGTGACGGCACTTATCGAGAGGTGGTCTGAGACCACCCACACTTTTCACTTCTCTTTTGGGAAAGTGACGATTATACCCTCCGATGTCATTGCTATTACCGGGCTCCCTTGGACAGACAAGGTCATCCACTTAGATGCTTACATGGATAAATACCATGTCGAGAGGCCCGTGGTGAGGTAGGTAAAGGAGCCATTCGGTCTAAAGCCCGTTTTAGGGCGGCTGTCTTACGGTGAGTTACACCAACACTGGACCCGGGTAGATGTGGTGCCCGAGGATGAGAGAGAGGCTTATATCCGATCTTTTGTGATTTCTTTGCCCACTATGCTGTTCTTCCCAATCTTAGGGAGCAAGATCAATTACGAGCTGATAACTACGGTGGAGGACATGGCAGGCATTACGAAGAAGAATTAGCCGAGGGCTATTTGGCTCAGCTGTACCACGGGCTGGACATGGGAGCCCGGAAGAAGGTAAAAGCCCTTCACCTCTGTCATCTGCTACTCCAGGTATATTCTCTTGGAAGCATTTTTCTTGATTGTGCACATCTCATTATTTGCTAATGTTGATTGGTTGTCATTTGTGCAGGCTTGGGTCTTTGAGCACCAGATTCTCCCATCGATCGAGTTTAGGAAGACCGTACCGTTGGGCTCCCACTTTCTCCCCCGCTGGTGCGGGGGTATTAGCGGTAAGGCCAAGTATACCACCAAATATAGGGAGGTTCTGAGGAGCACGTAAGTGGGCTCGGTATGCGATTTTTAACTTAGTTCTTATTTTTTTACACTTTAGAACAAAAGCGTTTATGAACTTATATTGGTTATTTTGGTTAATTGTTGGTGCAGCTCGTCCTGGATCCATTTGATGGGGTGGAGAACCTGACAGAGATTGCGAGGATTAGGAGGGAGGTGGACGACCGTCGGTTCGTCATGAGTGTCCTTTATCACAGCAGTGGTATCTGGGTGAGCGCGTGCTGGGCTGGAGGTCCATCCCGATTGCCAATAGACCGGTGCCTGCTGATCCTTCCAGGGGCTTATAGTGGCCCCATTTGGTGATCACCTCTAAGGCCGATAAGGTCAATTATATCAAGGGGAATGGTAGAGTGATCCCTAGTACCCCTAGCCTCTACGAGCAGCACTAGCAGCTTCTACTCCCCTTGTGTCCCTGTATCCACAGGAATGATACGATTGAGTATCATAATGAACAATGGCTGGAGGAGGAGAAAAGGTGCCTCAAAGGTGTCGTGGTTGTCGAGGAGGAAGAAGACGAAGAAGATGAAGAGCTTGAAGGTGATGTTGGGATCGAGCCCGAGGGGGAGGATGAGGCAGGTGTGGATGTAGCCGGTGGGAGTGTGCCAATGTCCCAAGGGGGACATCATTCTTTTGAGGTATGATTGTGTTTATGTGCCTGATTTTAAAATTATTTAGGAACATTGCTGATGTGTGTCTTTCGTGTTTTTCAGGAACCCGCGAGGAAGAGAGGGCGGGATAACCAGAGTGGGACCTGGTACTATAGTGTACAGGAGGGTATAAATTTTATGGAGGGGCGTCTGATCAACCCAATGGAAACCACATTCCTGCTGATGAATTCTCTAGGCTAGTTCCTCACTAGGAATATAGGCTCGAGTCTGTATGCTCCCATCTTTATGCTAGAAAACACTACTTATGTAAGGCCTGATAATTGTTTTCTTGTTTACACTTGGGTGCGGGTGTCTAATGATTTTCCTTTTGGATTTTTCAGGTGGCGTTGAGCCATGTGGAGCAGCTCGCAGAGAACAACTTTGTTCTCCAGGATACACTTATCGGGTAGTCTCTCCTTGCTCAGGTACATTCCCTATTTATGCCTATGTTAAGATAAGATGCATGTATAGATGCTATGAATGATATGCATTGTTGACATTTTCTCTAGTTTGTAGGATTTCTTGGCCCTTTCCTTGTCAGATGCTGATGTAGCCCAGCGAAGGTACTAGGAGGAGACCGCAGACCTCTAGCGTCGTGTGAGTGACCTTGAGGGTCCACTAGTCACTACCGTTAAGGAATGGAGAAGCAAGCAAAATCTGGATCGAGCGCACCCTGGTAGCACCAATCGTAGAGGGGTCAAGATGTCCGCCGGTCGATGCCCATTTATAGCGGCCGAGGAGTCTAGCAGTGTGCCCATGATAGAGGGAAGGGAGGAAGATAAGGATGATGTTGGCGATTGGCTTGTAAGCCCTGATGACATTTCATCCCACCCAGCCGGTAGTGGCGGACATGCTTAGTTTTATATTTTTGTTTTGCTTTTCAGTTCTTTGTTTTTACCCTCGATACATTGGGGTTTGGATAATTTGGTTTTGTCGTAGGCTAGATGTTTTGGATATTTGAGTGGTTTGCGCCTTTGGGCTTTTTATTTTGAATAAAAATGGATTGTTGTTTTAAGAGACATTGGAAACGTAGTATAGGATTGTTTACAGGTTTTGTACAGGTTTGAAATGGGAAAAATGCTTCTGATGTCGCTGGAAAATTAACTTCATACCACCGGCGACATGACCCATATCGTCTAAACTCAACCAGCTAAAATAATATATACAGGGCTGTCTAAAAGTCCATATCGCCGACGACATCAGCTGATATCGCCCAATTTGATCCATATTGCCGGCGGCATCATTTACATCGCCGGCGGCATCACTCATATCGCCGGCGATATCACTTTTCCAATAATTTTATTTTGACTATTCTATCAATTCCTATCATGGCCACCCATAATCAAAAGCTACGGGGTTTTTTGCAAAGCCTGGGGAATGCGGATTGGAAGAAGCTTGAAAAATTCAGGCTTTGGGGGCTTCGATATATCGCGGCGTGGCCCATAAGCCGCGAATTCCTTCGAGCAGCACTATCTTTTTGGGATCCAATGGACCACGTTTTCAAATTTTCATCGTTCGACCTTTGCCCCTTGCTCGAATAATTCCATGCTATTTTAGGGACACCGTGTCCTAAACGCATTACGCTGGCACTGCCGAACTTTCATTTTGGCACAGATGGAATTCCTCAAGGGTTATGGAATTTGGATTCCGTGGATCCATTTTTGTCTCAGTTGCCCTACAAACCTGGGTTTCAGCTCGGAGCGGTTCTAGAGTGGTGCCGTGGAGTGCCCCGATCCCACCTTGCTTGGCATGGTGGCATTGCTACTCATGGCGGAGTTTATGTACGGAGTGAGCCCGATTGCTTCACTCAGGCTAATTTCACTCATCAGCCCTATGTCGATTGGGGCTTCTCCCGTGGCTGTGGGATTGGCCGATGTTTTGCTGAACGTGGATGCTGCTTCTATTGACCCGTCACTTATCGAAGATCAGCTCTTATTATTACAGGTACCTTTTGTCCTTTCTGACTCCGCACATTTCTTTCCCCAACCCTTACCTGAGTTTTGAATTATAGGTATGGCTGATGGAGAAATTGAAGTAGAGGGAGGCGCCACGAGGGAACCCGAAAAAGTATCTCCCCCCCCCCATCTGAGGGAGAGAGGGCTTATGCGGGCTGATTTTGACGAGCTGACGTATGATGATTGGGTGCCTATTTTGAGGGGGTATACTGATGCGCAGGTTCAGTGGGTTAGTCCATGGTGGTGAATTTAGGATGTGGTTGTAGAATCTTGGGGAGCCTATGTTCAATTGATAGGTCTAGAGAAATCTTCATATTATACCCCTTGCCGGCTGTGCCATCAGTATGGCAAGAGACAAAGAGTCCCAATCAAACTGCCCTACGACCAGACTGAAGTTTACAAAGCTAGGCGGGTCAACCATATTCGGGAGAAGTGGTCCAGGGAGGCTGTATTTGAGATTCTAGATTATGATCACATGGAAACCATCGAGACTGACACACATTATAGAGGATGGCTTGCTAAGATGAGAGGCTTGCCGACTCGTTAGAAGCGGTCATGGGCTCGCTTTGAGGGGGAATGTGCGGAGCGGGGGGAGGAGCCCTTTTCTAATACCACATCGAGACGGATCTCTAGGTATTGTGATGATGATTCGGGAAGCTCGATTTGAGCCTTACTTTTGTCAGAACTATCAGACCTCTTTTATTTTATTTTTATTTTTATTTTTATTTTTGCATCTAAAATGAAATAAAATGAACTCTTTCCAAGGCTTGCTGAAGTTTTCTTAATCTTATGAATACAGGATCCACATAAGCCTAAGCATTTAGATTTCAACAAAAGAGAAACTTTCATTAATTGAGATAAAATAAAGTACATGATGTTGGTTTGACATTCCCACTGATCTAACCCCCGGAGCCAACTAGCCGAGATTGATTTTCTAGAAGGCACTCGCTCTTTGCTTACATTCCCTAACTTTTGCCTAGATCGCCCTTTTCGGGTTTTCAATCTAGCGAATTTGTCTCATCCCCTAATTTTTGCACGGCTGGTTTGCAAGATACCAATCATCGGGTGTCACCCTAATCTTTGCCCAATCAGTGAAAGACTGAAAGGCAGGTAATTATTACGTATATATTTTTTTGGTGTGCCGCTTTTCTGATTTGTTTCTTTTGAATTAGACATGATAACGCTTAAGCTTGTCTTGGTTTATGGGATTCACGAACTCTTTCCCATCCATGTCTATAAGCTTAGCTGCCCCTTTGCTAAGCAGCTTCTTTATTACATATGGTCCTTCCCAGTTTGGCCTGAATTTACCCCTTACATCAGTGGTAGAATGTTTCAGTTGTTTAAGGACCAGATCACCAGCCTTCAGGGGGAACTTCTTATGTCTTACCTGACTGTTGTATGCCCGAGCCATACGTTGTTAGTACATCTGGAGGTTATCGAGGGCCTTTAACCTCTACTCATCCATCATGTTCAACTGTTCAAATCTCACTCGGGTCCATTCAGATTCTTCTAATTTAGCCTCTAGAGCGACTCTTAAGGAGCTCACCTGAGTTTTAACTGGCAAGACTGCTTCCATCTTGTAGACCAGGGAGAATGGAGTTTGGCCCGTCAGGGTGCGTATGTTAGTGCGACATCCCCAGATAGCGAAGTGTAGCTTATCTACCCAATCCCTGTAACCGACTATCATCTTAGAAAGAATCATCTTTACCGATTTATTAGCTGCCTTAACAGCTCTATTGGCTTGTGGTCTGTATGGAGAAGATCTATGGTGCTCGATCCTGTATTTCTCTATTAGAGAAGCAGTTGCTCCTTGAAATTGTACCCCATTGTCCGAGACTATATGGTCTGGGAGCCCATACTGAGTGAATATGTGCTTCTCTATGGACTTGGCCATCTGCTTGGCAGTGACATTGGTGAAGCATTCGGCTTCCACCCATTTCGAGAAGTAATCTATTGCTACCATAATGAATCTATGGCCGTTTGACGAAGAAGGACAGATTTTACCAACTATGTCTATCCCCCATGCCGAGAATGGCCAATAGGTGGATAAATGTTGGAGTTCAGTGGATGGCAGATGCTCCATATCTCTGTAAACCTGGCATTGGTAGCATCATTTAACCTGGGCGATATAATCAGCTGTAAGAATGAGCCGAAAATACCCCAGCTGCTGGATTTTCTTTGCGAGAGCAAGACCGTTCATATGAGGGCCACAGTCACCGGCATGGACCTGAATCATTACATTCTGAGCCTCAGAGTCGGTGAGGCAACGGAGAAGTAGGCCGTCGCTGGTGTACTTGAAGAGATCATTATCTATAATACAAAACTAGATAGCGAGCCACCGTAGGGTGGTTTGGTCCAAGTCAAAAGAGTCCGTAGGGTATTGGCCTATCTAAAGGAATAGGACGATGTCAGAATACCAACAAGGTTTGAATGAAATGGCAAGGATTGGAGGAGCTGATTGAACATGATCTAGGACCTTGGGTGACAACAAAACCAAAGGGCAGATAGGCTATTGCCGAGGTCCTTCCCATATGATACAAGAGTGGTGAGAGCATCTGCCATCTGATTCTTGTCCCGAGGGACATCGCGGTACAAGCACGAGGTAAATTTCTCAGATAATTTGCGGATAGCCTCAACATAAGGTTAGAGATATTCTTCTTTAATTTCCCAATCTCCAATAACCTGATGGACAACCAGAGCCGAATCTCCGATGATGAACACACGGTGGGCCTGAACCTGAAGAAGAGCCTCAAGGCCGAACAGACAAGCTTCATATTCAGCGCCGTTGTTGGTGATAGCGAATTCTAAGCGTTTGGACAATGGGATTATCTCATTATCTGGCGTGATGATGATGACCCCGAGACCTGCTCCCTAATGGTTCACAGCACCGTCAAAGTACATTGTCCAAACGTCATCAAGGGTTGTAACAGAGACGAGCTGTTCATTAGGAAACTCCAAATTTTCCTTATAGTCAGAGCTGAGGGGTCGATTAGCTAGGAATTCAGCTACGGCTCGCCCCTTAATGACCTTCCGGGTTACATATTCAATGTCAAACTCAGATAGGACAAGTAACCATCGGGACAATTTGCCGGCTAGGGTAGGGGATTGACAAAGAAACTTCATTGGATCAATCTTGGCCATGGCTTGGATGCGATAAGATTGGAAATAATGTCGAACTTCTTAGTGAGCCAAACCATGGTAGTACAGGTCATTTCTACAATCGAATACCGGGTTTCATAATCTAACAACTTCTTGCTCAAGTAGTAGATGGCATGTTCACGCTTATCATTGTGTTCCTGGACGAGCATGGCCCCGACGAAAGTTTCCTCGATGGCCAGATAAAGGATGAGTGGTTTCCCTAGGATGGGGGTGTCAAGACGGGTGGATCAATAAGATACACCTTGATTCTATCAAACGCTACTTGGCAGTAATCGTTTTATACCACGAGTTGCTATTTCCTTAACAGTTTAAAGATGGGTTCGCAAACAACAGTGAGGCGAGCAATGAACCGACTAATATACTACAAGAACCCTAAAAATGATCGGACTTCCTTCTCCATCCTAGGTAGAGGCATGTCCCTGATGGCTTTAGCTTTGTCTAGATCCATTTCACTCCCTTTCTGGCTAACTATGTGTCCCAACAGCTTGCCGGAGGTAACCCCAAACACGCACTTCTTTGGATTTAGGCGGAGTTTATACTTTTCAATGCGAGTCATGAACTTGTCGAGAACAGCAGGGTGCTCCTCTCGAGTAGTGGACTTTACAATCATATTGTCCACATACACTTCCACTTCTTTATAGATCATATCATTTAAGAGGGCGGCGGTTACAATGCGCTGATAAGTGGCCCTGTCATTTTTCAATCCAAATGGCATTACCTTGTAGCAATACACCTCCCATTCAGTGATGAATGCTGTTTTGACTTTGTCGACAATATTAACCAGAATCTGATTGTACCCCAAGAATCCGTCCATAAATAAATACATAGCCGCCCTAGCAGCGCTGTCAATCAGGACATCAATGTGCGAGAGAGGGAAGTTATCTTTTAGTGAGGCTTTATTGAGATCTCGAAAATCCACACAGACCCAGACCCTACCATCCTTCTTCAAAACTGGGACGATGTTGGACAACTAAGTCGAGTATTCTATCCCTTCAATGAATCGAGCTTCAATCAACCTTGAAACCTCTGTCTTAACCTATTCTACCCATTCAGGTCTCAACTGGCGGAGTTTTTGCTTGACAGGTCAAAATTTAGGGTAAGTTGGGATTCTGTGTTCGGTGATTTGTCGGTCAACCCCAGGCATGTCCTCCTACAACCAGGCAAAAGCGTTAACATGATTTTTAAGCACTTTTATGATCTCACTTCTTTCCTCGGGAATTAAATCTTTGGAAATGGTCACCATTTTGGGATTGTCATGTGTACTTAGGTTTATTTCACTTAATAATGTATCACTAATGCTAAAAAACATTATACGTATTGTTATATGAATGCATTGATCCATCAGGAAAGGCATCAAACAAGTAAGCAGAACGGGAGTTATTTATTGCATTAAAAGCCTCGTAAACAGCATTGTTTGCATAAAAAACATCAGAAACATTAAAAATTACATCGTCCATATCCTCCTCCACAGGCGGAGGGGCTTCAGTAGCAACATCAATGGGAGAAGTGTCCTCTATACTGTCTATTAGAATGGCACTCAGGTCGCGCTCTAGAGCAGTCTTTTAGGTAATGGTGAGTGATGGCCCTTCAGACAGGTCGGCCTTTTTGGAAAGGGCCCTGGCTAGTTTTCCTACTATTACTATCATAGCGTCTTCTTCCCCGGTACCTTTCCAGCCTTTCTTCATCAGTAGTGCGATAGCTTTTGTCATGATTGCCACAACATTCTCAATTTCTGGATTGATAGACTCTTCATTACTTCTCTCAGACTCATCCTCGGGATGCATCTTACCTTTAGTCTTAGCCTTATCAGAAACAACATTGATAGGCATATCAGGCTCAGTGGGCTTGGGTTCAGTTGCAACTATCATATGACCAGTCTCAAAGTCATAGGCATCTTTAAAGATCTCAAACTCGGGCCACATTTTCCCGCCATACTCGATTGGCTCAGGCTCTCCCTTATAAGGCCTCTTGCCTTGGATCTGATAAATAGTGACCATATGGTAGTGGCAAGAAGGGACGCGGTGATATATTTTTTAGGCTTATATCCTAATCCATCTCGATGGATGAAGATTTTCGGCTCCAATGCCTCAATAATTCCCTGTTCGTGTATTCCTCCACCTCTTCCAGGCTTGTAACCAGATTTCTTCATTAGTTTACCCATACCCGCATGAAGGTAGCTATGCCAAAGGGGAGGAGGCTTCTAAACTTTGCTAATCATGGCAATCTGAAGGCCCTTTTCTAAATTAGCTTCGGCTTTTATAACAGCCTTAACGGAAGCGGAATCGGCCTCTATAGTCATCATTCTGTCTTTATGAATTAGCTTGATTTTATGGTGTAGTATGGAGGGAACAATGCCCAAAGCATGGAGCCATGGTCGTCCAAGCAACAGAGAATAGGTAACGGGAATGTCAAGCACAGTGAAACGCACATTGCTTACCATACCTTCGACAGTGACTTCTGCCTCAAAGGTCCCAATTACATTGCGTTTTGAATCATCATAAGCTCTAATAACTGTGCTAGATCTTTCAAGCATGTCCTCTGATAGTCCTAGATGAGGAAGGATTTTTAGAGGGCACAGATTTAGAGCGGAGCTATCATCCACCATGACGCACGGGATGACCTTATCGAGAATTTGGATTCGGATGAATAAGGCCCTATTGTGATCCCTATCCTCGAGCATAAGATCAAAACTATCAAACATAATCTGAGGCCCTTTTCTCGGGGGGGATGCCTTCTCCTATCGTGGCGCACATCTCAACGACCGAGGTGGTCAGATTAGCTTCCAAATCAAGGAGTCATTTGATCAAACCGTTGTGATACCCTTCAGAGTTGATAACCAGTTGCCAGATACTGTATCGGGTTTGGGTTTTTTTTAGCTGGGTAATAAGGGGGTTAACCTCAAGACTGGTAGGGATAGGCGGAGGTGCAGAAGGGGGTCTTACAGTAGTTCCAACTCTGCTAGGAACTGGGTCTTTACTTAGGCGAAGATATCGGTCTTCAGGCTGCTATACATGACCACTTTGAGTAATATTGAGGACATTGTCGAGCAAGACACTCTTAGTGGCTCGCATTTCAAACAGATACTGTTGCTCCTTGGAGTTCGAATATGGGTTCTGCAGCTCATACTTGTCCACGCTAAAAAGGTCATTTTGATCAACCTTGAATAAGTTGGTGCTTATGGCCTTGGTCTCTCAAGCCATTTCCCCATCTTCATTAGAATAGTTCTCATTTGAAACAAAGGAATCTACGCTAAACAGTGATTTCTCCTCAGCTTTTTTTCTTTTTGCCACAAATGGTTTAGACCTAAGGCTCTCTTGCTTTGGCTGGTTTGGATCAATTTCCATCCCCTGGATAGAGTTGACTCCTGGGTTGGCTTGATTGATAAGATCAAAAACCGAGTAAGATGGGAGACCCAAACCGATGACCGGGATAGAGTTACTACTGTCCGGCCTCTGAGCAAGGAGATAAAAAATTGCAGCTTCTGATAAACCAGAATGGACCATGCTAACCTTATTCCCGAAATTCGGTAAAGGATTATTCATAGTGCTCGGAGCTTTATCCGATTCAGCAATCTTTGCTTCGCTAACCAAGCATTGAATTACTAAAAGGAGGGCCTTGTAATTGTTGGTTTGATGTCCTACCTGAATGTGATAGTTGCAAAAATTGTTTTTATCTTCAGGTCTAGGTGGCTTGTATTCCTAAAGGGACTGTATGAAACCCTCTTCCCTCAAACGCTAGAAGATGACCCGTAGGGGCAACTTGTAAGGGTTAGCCAAAATAAAGGGAGGCGAGGAGGCTAGATTATGGCAACCATTGATGAAGCTGGAGTGATTGTGAGGGGCGCAGCGGGGGTATGAGAAATGGCTTGAATTGAAGCCGGTGCTTTAAGCTTAGCCGGTGCTAAGGCTGAGGATTGAGTTTCATTCTTTCTGAACCACGGTTTCCTCGCTCTTTTGGCATTCTCAGGCTCTGCCTCACGCTCAATCTTCTCAGCTTTCTCGAACACGGCCTTGTAAGAAAGAAAGGAATCAGTAGCCATTTCCTTGTGGAATAGGGGGAGAGACCCTTCGAGGAGTTTGACAATCATTTCCTCAAGGCTTAGCTTAGATTTCATTAAGACCTGAGTCGACATCCACCGATTGAAGTATTGCTTAAAAGTTTCATTGGGCATTTGACGGATCCTCTCAAGATGTTGGAGGGTTATTTCCATCATAGTATTGAAATCGTAATGCACTTTCAATGCCTCAGATAATAAATTCCAGTCGGCGATAACATGCTGCGGCAAGGTGTGATACCACTTAAGAGTAGGACCCCAAAGAGAGCAAGGGAACATTTTAGCAAGCAACTTATCACTTAACTTCTTCACACATATTATTATTTCATACATTATAATGTGAGAGGCAGGTGCTCCAGAATCATCATAATGAGCCATATTCGGTATAGCAAAATTTTCAGGGACCCAGTCTTCGTCCCTCTCAAATTTCTTCTCGATGATGAGGCGGTTGATGTAAGCTTGGATCTCAGGTGTCATGCCCGTAGGCTGCATGACTTGGTCATTGGCCGATTTATGAGAGATAGCCAGGGCTTCCGGTGTCATACCTGAGAATGCGTGACCTGGTCGTTGACAGTTTGAGAAGCTATCATTTGCTAAATAACAGCGACTACCTCAGGTGTCACGCCTAGTGGTTGCATGACCTGTCAATGAGTGTCGAAGGTAGTGGAGGGTGAATGGTTAGTTGGCTGGCAAAAGGATTTTGGGAGTAGGTGGTGCCTTTAGGAGTTACAATGAATTGCGGAGGTGTGAAAGAGGGTAGTGGCTGAGAAACTGGGCTTTGGTGAGTAAATATCGGAGGAGTAAAGCTTTGAGTGAAGGGCCTTAGATTAAAAGGCACAACAGACAGGATGGTCGAAGTTTATAAGAAAGCTGAAGCCTGGCCAAATTGGAATGGTCTCGCCATAGGCTGGGTTGATTGAAACATAGGTGCAACGGATCTCGTCCCTACTAAACTGGTCAACATCTATGCCGAACCATTCTGGGCCTGAATATCAGATGCCGATACTCAATCGAAATTCCTATCTTCGAGAGCTCGCTTAACGGCGGCCTGAATAGTGGTTTGGATAGAAGCTTGGAAAGCGTCCGAGTTCAGGAACTATGTCATAGCACTGGCAAAGTCAAAACCAGGCGATGGTTAGGATCCTGTTCCCGAGCTGGAGGTAGGGCCAATGGGCTCTTCTAAAGGAGGGGTCCCTTCATTTCTTAGAAATGACATGGCTGGTCGAGAAGGATTCTGGCTTAACTGAACTTGTTTCGAATCTGACTCCCCGCTGGAATCGGTGTGTGGAATTCCGTCAACTTTTGTGGTGAGAATTGGGGTGAGAGGATGACGTATTAAGCGGTGTTCTATCCTTTTCCAAGCTGGGGTGTGACAATTAGTATGCCTCCTCCTAGCTGAAAAGGTAGGCAGTGGATCAGACCGTGAATGGGTTGGTGAATGGTATGGATGGTATGCATGCCCTTTGTTCCTTGGAAGGGATGTGTGATACGTATGGCTGTACGTAGAGGTGGTTAGAGATGATGCGATGGTTTATCCCTCCAACATACGTAGGATGTTTGTACCTCACGTCATACACAGTGACATATGGTGATGCAACGGAGGCACAAGGAAGTCCTACGTGTGTTGCTAAACTTCTTCCATGGGCGGGAGCAGTGAGGGTAAGTTGATTCAATTCTAGCTCTTAAAGCCAATGCATGGGGGTGCATGATCACAGAGCACATAGCATATAAATCGTCCCTTTTCCAACCTTATGACTCCCGTATAACGCCTCTTTGGAAGGATGGAGTTTTGGCCTCTTCACCGATAATGGCGAAAGAAGCGCGTCCTAATTATTTTATTTGTTTTTGTTAGTCCTAAGGGAATAAAGTGCTAGGGCTTTTTCTAACGTGGCTTTGGTATGGGGTTGTTAATGTAGAAGGTTCTCGTTCACCTTGATTCCACGTTACTCAACCATTCCCAAAAAGGTCTGATTGTAGGAGTTTACGTGTTGGTTAAAATGAGTGATCCATCCACTAGGCATCCTCAATTCCAACGGGGCATGAGTGATACTTTGCGAGCTTCTCGGGTAAAATAGGGCACCTAAAAATTACTGAACTATCTACATGCGTAAGGATAAAACGTCTTAAGAAAAAGAATGAAATCTTAAATTTAGCCAATGATTTCAATACATCATCAAAATCCTTTAAATTTTATGAAAGAAAGTTCAAGTTTAAAGAGACTCCCCAGCAGAGTTGCCACTATGAGCGGACGACATTTTACGGGGCAGCTGTGACACCAAGCCGGCGGGCCGGCCTCTTTAAATAAAGGGGAGATGCGTGTGATGTGATTGGAAAATGATTTTGCATATTTTAGTGCTTAAAGGATACGAGATCAAAATCCCGTACGTAAAACAGAGTCGCCACTCGGTTCAGCTCAACCGGAAAATTTTTGGTACGATTTTCCCACCGGGTGGTTGGACCATACCTTAAGTAGAGATTTTCGAGTTCGGATGATGTTATCTATTTTTCATTAGGCCAAGTTAAGATACTTCATTCTTTCTTAATCGGTTTAACCCATCCTATTTATTTGTGTTTTCAGTTATTTTGTTATTTTTGCGTTTATCAAGCAATCGAAGCGATAAATAAAATATTTACAGCCGTGAAAAAAATAAGTGCGGAAAATAAAATTATTACAAGGCTTCCAAATCCTGTACATTTTTCTATGCGATAAGTAAAATACCTGAATGTTTGATAAAAGTCTACCTGCAGAAGATTGTTAGCACGGATATGGCATATTTTATTTACAATATTATAAAGCCCAGTCGGATGGCTAAAATGAGATTTGAACTGCGTTTGCGAGAAAATTCCATTCTTAACCAAATTTTAGGTTCAATCGTTGCTTTAACCGAATTATAAGTGAAAATACCATACGTTACGGGGTGGGGTCTGTTTTCAAGAGGTTTTTTTGAACTTCCATCATTACATTATATGTTCTAGCTTCGGAAAATAAGCTAATCCGGAAACAAATGAAAATAAAACTGCTGTCCAGAAAGTCATATCACCGATGATACAACTGATGTCGCCGGTGACATGATTGATGTCGCTGACGACATGGCTGATGCCGCTGGCGGCATCAATTATGTCACCGGTGACATCTGTTCATAGGCAGCAGTGGTGGCAGTAAAAGTGACCAAAAACCCAAAAAATGAATATGAATCAACAAAAATAACATAAATCAGTAATATTAATGCCAAAGAGCAATGAGACTTAGGATTTTTACCTCAAGGCCGTGAATCCACTTCTTCGTGAACCGAAAGATACACCTCTGGGGAGCTTATTACAATGATTTAGCGGTAAATTTAAGTGCTTTTGATTTATAAATTTAATTAAGTTGATTTTAACTAAAAGACTTACTAATTTTAAACTCACAATCAGAGAATTCAAAGAAGAAAAACCAGGAAAAACGGATCGGAATCCTTTTTTTCTGGCTTATCTAATTCTTATCTTACTAAAATCTATTCCAACATTAAAATCCTAACATTAGATGGTTCCCTCGCTTTAAATTGCAGCTCAAGGTGTGCTTTTATAGGTTAAATGGGGTGTTTTTCGAGGCCCTTTTGACCAAATCCGCCGAAAGTGGCCGAAAGGCTGTCTGTGTAGGGACCTGTCTCGGGTCATGCCACCGGTGGTATGGATGATGTCGTCGGCGATATGGTGATATCGCCAGCGGCATGATTGATGCCTCCGGCGGCATCAGCCTCTAGCATAACGACAAGCAGCGGGCCTAGGGGCCTAAAAAGTCGCCAAACGTGGTTTAATAGTGGGTGAAAAAGCATCTTTTTGATTTTTTTAATGATATTTTAATGGGTATTTTTAATTTGGGTGTAAATCATCGGTTCAAGCTCCTACCGAACACGTTATCGGCCACACCGAACTTGATTCTACCAAGTATAAAATTCACTAAGAATATTATTTTGGTAATAAAATTTTTAAAGAGAACTTTGATTTTGAGGCATTAAAATTGGATACACGTCATCACCATCTCGTGAGAGGGACTGCAAAATCCCGTGCTCACAGTGCCTGCATGGCAGGCGGGTCACACGCACATCCTTTAGATCCGCTTGTGCAACTCGCGTGGGATGGGAATTATTCTTCCATCCCACATTGCTTTTTAGGGAGCAAATATTTGCTCCCCAAGCCTATATATAGGCTTTCCCCTCACCTATTCAAAGTGCACCATAACTCAGAACATAAATCCTAAGCAAGATATTTTTCTCTTAGGTCTTTGAGCAAGTTCTTTTTGAGGAGCTTGAATTTATTCAAGCACCTCGAGTATATATTTTCGGGTGAGGCTTCTGGAGTGGTCTAGCAACTACTCGAGGCTTCTTAGTTCCACCTCTTGGTGAGGTTTTGGTTAGTGAGGTTCGTGTTAATACTCATAGAGGCTATCCTACTCTTGGAGGCTTGTGCAAGGAGGTTCTGCTAAAGCATGCTTCAATTGGTAAGTTCTTTTTCTTTCTCTTTTAATTATTAGGTCTTTTTCTTTAAGCATTTTTAGACTTGATAATTATGCTTAGGTTGTTTTGCATGCTTAGTTTATTTTATGCTTAGGTTATAGCTGTACCGACCCGATCTTAAGAGGGGTGGCATCGGGGTAGAAGACCTGAGCAAAGAGAGGCCATGAAGGATGTCGATGGGGATAGGAATGAATCGAATCCACACCCGAAAGAGAGGGTTTCGAGATTGTGCTGGCATGGGCTGGTACAATTGAGAACGGTTAAGGATTTCGAGATTGTTATGATATGGGACATTAAAATTGAGAGAGACTTAAGAGATTTGATTGGTACTACCTATACCAATAAGGTGCACTTCTTTTCAGAAGCCTACTCGGGAGAACTCCAAAGTTGAGCCTGCTTGACTTGGAGAAATCTCGGGGATGGGTGACCTTTTGGGAAGTAATTTCCAGGAAGTGAGCGAGTGAGGACAAAGCTCACTGGAAAGACTCGTGTTGGTTTGTAGGGGCAGTCGGTCAAACTCGAGGTGTTACATTTTGGTGTCAGAGCCAGGTTTCACGAGTCTTTCCAGTGAGCTTTGTCCTCACTTGGTCACTTCCTAAAAATTACTTCCCAGGAGGTCACCCATCCCGAGATTTCTCCAAGTCAAGCATGCTCAACTTCGGAGTTCTCCCCGAGTAGGCTCCCGAAAAGGTAGTTTCTAGGAAGTGAGCGAGTGAGGACAAAGCTCACTGAAAGACTCATGTTGGTTTGTGGGGGCAGTCGGTCAAACTCGGGGTGTTATAGTAGCTTAGAGTTACAACATACTTTGGTTATAGCTTAGAGTTATAACATGCTTCGTATAAAATATATGTGCTAGGATATAATTTGAAATTATGGTATACTTAGTCCTTTTGCATGCTAAGTTTGACACATGGATATATCTGGGAGATATATTGGAGACCACAATAAGATATGTGTTACTGTTTATCTTCATGCAATAAGCTTTGTGAATATCCTCATACTTGAGATGCTAGTTACCTTTTATACAATCATTAATTTAGGGTGTTATGGATGATTACGGGTATAATGATGACAATACTTTGGTAAGCTGAGTAATCGGAAAGAATCCATTGCTCCGGATATATTAAGGAGTTGTACCTGGCGGCTTATTAAAGTGATGATTTCCATAAACCTCTAATTAGAGTATGTGTTTGTTAGAAATGGTTTCTACTCAAACACACTATGGTAAAAGGCAATATACTTCGGTAACAAGTTAATAACTGGTATAGCTTGGAGGAACATTGCTATTAGTGGGTTAACACTTTAACCGAACCCTATAAACCAGATGGTACTAATATTAAAGAATGGAAGGAGTTCATCGCATTGGATAACTATTGCATTAACCGGAATTAAGTCATAAGCATAAATGACGTTCTGAGTAATGGATAACTATATATAGGCTTTACCCGCACCTATTCATAGTGCACCACAGCTTAGAACATAAATCCTACGCGAGATATTTTTCTCTCGGGTCTTTGAGTAAGTTCTTTTTGAGGAGCTTAAATTTATTCAAGCACCTCGAGTATATATTTTCGGGTGAGGCTTCTGGAGTGGTCTAGTAACTACTCGAGGCTTCTTAGTTCTACCTCTTGGTGAGATTTTGGTTGGTGGGGTTCGTGTGGATACTCGTAGAGGCTATCCTATGCTTGGAGGCTTATGCAAGGAGGTTCTGCTAAAGCACACTTCAACTGGTAAGTTCCTTTTCTTTCTCTTTTAATTACTAGGTCTTTTTCTTTAAGCGTTTTTAGACTTAATAATTATGCTTCGGTTGTTTTGCATGCTTAGTTTATTTTATGCTTAGGTTATAGTTTAGAGTTATAACATGCTTAGGTTATAGCTTACAGTTATAACATGCTTAGTATAAAATATATGTGCTAGGATATAATTTAGAATTATGGTATGCCTAGTCCTTTTGTATGCTAACCTAGGTGGAGAATTATTTAGTTAAGGCTTTATTTAATTTATATGCAACTATTAGGAGTTCCTGGGGACAGGGACAAAATTTTGAATTTCCGCCATGCCTGTTATGCATGTTCAATCTGACTGTCAGTTCCCAACAGTGGTATTAGAGCCTGCCTATTTAGTGCATAATGAAGTTAGAAGCAAACTGAATATTATTTTCTATATGAAATGATTTGTTTATTTAATTATTTGAAACAATATATATGAACTTGTGCATTTTCATTTCAAGGTTAGAAAATGGTTATGAGTAATCCTGAATAAGCATATTCAACTTACTTAAATTATACAAGTGTTAATAATTTATTTAAATTATATGGGTTATAGATGCTTCCAATTTACATGAATTGGAAGAATAAAATTTATTAGTTCAAGAGAATCTATTGGTCTTCAGGTTTGTGCCCGTATTTGTTCTGGCTAAGGATTGGACTTGGTGTCTACTCCTCATAGGGCACTTCTCCTACCTGGGAACCTATATTGGTGCAAATTGAATTGACCAATCGGGGGATTAATATGAACTAATTAATTTCTAGTATATAAGATGGTGCTTATATATGTTTCCATAATAAAGTAAAAATTAAATTTATTGAATAAAAGCTTAAAGAAAATGCAATATAAATTCAACAAATAAAGTGTTAATTATTTTGCATATAATCTAGGTTGATGGAATAATTATAATAAAGAGCTTGACCCCCCCAAAGGTTAGACCTTATAAATTAATTCTAAAATACCCTGAATTAATATAAGTTGTTATAAATATGTCCATCTGATAAAATCCTATATTGGGTGAGAAGTTTAACAACAATAAAATCCCAAAGTAAATATATTAAGGCAAGCTATAGTCTTCTTTACTCAAATTTATAATATGGTCTCTTTGGGCTATCAAAGTGCTACGCAAAGCCTTCCTTCTAGTCCACATTGATTGGTTGGAAAGTTCAGGATATGGTCCGCCTTAACAGAACATGGGTAGTCCACCATAAAATTAAGGGCTAAGCCCAGATCTGAGACATATCCAAGGAGATGCTAATATAGGAGCACACGTCCCTTGGGATTAGGGAACTTGAAGGAATTAGCAATTGCATGCAATGCAAATGGAATAGGATTCCAACTATGACTTACTATTATGACTTGACTCATAAAATTGGGGGTTGTAATAGACTAGTTATAGATGCTGCCTACTAGGAAATTTAGCTGGGCTAAAATTCCCGAATTCAATAGAATGTTTATTACAAATATCGAAGAAAATAGTAGGACAAATGTGTTGGGAACTGACAGTCAAATTGAACATACATAAGAGGCATGACGGAAATTCAAAATTTTGTCCCTATCCCAGGAACTCCTGTTAGTTGCATATAAATTAAATAAAGCCTTAACTAAATAATTCTCTACCTAGGTTAGCATGATAAAGGACTAGGCATATCTTAATTCCAAATTATATCCTGGCATATTTATTTTATACTAAGCATGTTATAACTCTAAGTTATAACCTAAGCATAAAATAAACTAAACATGCAAAAATAACCTAAGTATAATTATTAAGTCTAAAAACACTTAAAGAAAAAGACTTAATAATTAAAAGAAAAAGAAAAAGAACTTACCAGTTGAAACATGCTTTTGCAGGACCTTCTTACACAAGCCTCCAATCGTAGGATACCTCTATCAGTATCCACACGAACCCTACCAACCAAAACCTCCCAAGGAAGAAGAACTAAGAAGCCTCGAGTAGTTGCTAGACCACTTTAGAAGCCTCACCCAAAAATATAAACTAGAGGTGCCAGAATAAATTCAGGCTCCACAAAAATAACTTGCTCAAGTACCCGAGAGATTAATTATATCGCTTAGGATTTATGCTTTGAGCTTGGTACAATTTGAAAGGAAATGGAATAGCCTATATGAAGGCTTGGGGAGCATTTTGCTCCCCCTTTTAAACGATGTGGGATGGGAGTAATTACTCCCATCCCATGTGCACAGCGTGTCACACGCTGTGCACATGGCAAGGCAAAGCCCTTGTGGGCTTTTCCTTGCTTGTGGGCTGCGCATGTGCAGCCCATTTTTATGGGCTGTCGCGAGCAATGCCCAGCATTGCTTGCACAACTTTTGGTGTACTCCCGCGCACTCGAGTCTGTACAAAATACTTTTATACTCTCGGTCCAATTAAACTCACCAATGCAAAATTCCCCTTTTTAATCCTTTTTCAAATATTTATTTTCTGACCCTAATAAATTAGTCGTCATTCAAAATAAATTTCTTGGTCCAACCAAAATTGATCTAATCAATTATAATTTGTTTATAACTCTAACTAATTAGTTACCGGTCAAAATAAATTCCTTGGTCTATCCAAAATTGATCTAATCAATTTTAACCAATCAAATAATAATCCAATTATTATTCATGTTATATTTTTGTAATAGAATAAATCTATTAGTTCTTTACTTAGTACGATGAAGGTCCAATGTGTGTGACCTTATAGGATCCCGAAGTATTGAGTTGTTAAGGCTTAACCAGCCCTTGTTCTAATAGAACCATTGGCTCGATGCTCTAGATCGTGAATAGAACTCGATTACCTTAAACGACTCTAGTACGCCGCTAGCAAGGGTCTACCATCCCCCATTACTCGGAACGTCATTTATGCTTATGACTTAATCCCGGTTAATGCAATAGTTATCCAATGCGATAAATTCCTTCCATTCTTTAATATTAGTACCATCTCGTTTATTGGGTTCGGTTAAAGTATTAACCCACTAATAGCGAGGTTGCTCCAAGCTATCCTAGTTATTTACTTATTACCGAAGTATATTGCCTTTTACCTTAGTGTGTTTGACTAGAAACCATTTCTATCAAACACATACTCTGATCAGAGGTTTATGGCAATCATCACTTCAACAAGTGGCCAGGTACAACTCCTTAATATATCCGGAGCGATGGATTCTTTCCGACTACTCAGCCTACCAATATGCTGTCATCACTATACCCGTAATCACCCGTAGCACCCTAAATTAATGAGTGCATAGTAATGACCCAAAGTGTAGCAATAGTACCACACAAGGTAACTAGCATCTCAAGTATGAATACATTTGCAAAGCTTATTGCATGAAGATAAACACTAATACATTGATATTTATACCAAGTGTTTATCTTGCTGCGGTCTCCAATATATCTCCCAGATATATCCATGTGTCAACCTTAAGGCACCACCTTTAGTCATTAGGAGATTAACTGCTTGGACCCTTTCCAAGAAAGTTGACCACATGCTAGTCTTTCCGTTTCATCAATATCCTTTCTTGATGAAACTGTGACTAGGGATAGTTTAGACATAATCATAATTGCACATGAAGTAGGTTCCACGAAATATAATTTCTCTGACTTCATGCTATGATATATCAAGGACTTTTGTATACATACATCAATGAATATATTTTAACCAGCTATAATATATATGTATAAAAACACATTGATATAAAAAAAAGAACAAATGCCTTTATTGATTAAATAAATTATTCGTACTATTACATAATTAAGATATATTGCCCTAATTGCCTTAAGAGAATACATCATATCCAACAAACTCCCACTTGCACTAAGGCCAATTAGCCATATGTTTTAATCCATATGCTTTAACATGCTGGTCATGTTTGACTTGAGTCAATGGCTTTGTCTGACCATCGGCGAGGTTCTGATCAATGGGTACATATTCTAATCTTATTATCTTAGCATCAATAATCTCCCTGATTATATGATACTTTCTGGATACATGTCTATTTTTCTGATGAGATTGCGGTTCCTTTGCCTGAGCTGTGGCACCATTGTTATCACAACATAAAGTAATTGGATTAATAGCCTCAGGCACCACACCGAGATCACCAATAAATCCCTTTAACCAGACAGCTTCTTTTGCTGCTTCCCATGCAACAATATGTTCAGATTCTGTGGTTGAATCAACAGTAGTTTCTTGCTTGGAACTCTTCCAGCATACTGCCCCTTCATTTAACATATACACAAAACCTGACTGAGACTTAAAGTCATCCTTGTCAGATTGAAAGCTCGCGTAGTGTAACCTTTGATAGTCAGGTCACCTTCTCCATAAATCAAGAACTCACCTTTAGTCCTTCTCAAGTACTTAAGGATTGCCTTGACGGCCATCCAGTGCTTTTCACCTGGATCTGACTGATATCTGCTCGTAAAGCTCAAAGCCTGAGAGACATACGGCCTAGTACATATCATAGCATACGTGATGGATCCTATCGCTGATGCATAGGGTATATCTTTCATGCGCATTCTCTCCTGAGCTGTCTTCGGACACTCGGCATTAGATAGGTTAATCCCATTTGTCATCGGGAGATAACCTTCCTTAGAATGCTCAAGGTTGAACCTATTTAACACCTTGTCTATATATGTACTTTGAGAAAGGCCTAACAGCCTCTTGGATCTATCCCTGTAGATCTTTATACCTAGTATAAATGCTGCTTCACCAAGTTCTTTCATGGAGAACTTTCTTGACAACCATACTTTAACATTTTGAAGAAGAGAAATGTCATTTTCAATTAGCAGAATGTCATCAACATACAATACTAGAAAAATGATTGCACTCCCACTAACCTTCTTGTAAACACAAGGCTTATTTGCATTTGGGCAGATATCCAATTCCCAAATTGTTTGATCAAACCTTATATTCCAACTCCTAGATGCCTGCTCAAGTCCATAAATGAATCTTTGTAGCTTGCATACCTTTGAGCCATTTTGAGATATAAAACCCTCAGGTTGTGTCATATACACATCCCGGTCTAAATCCCCATTCAGGAATGCTGTTTTTACATCCATCTGCCAGATCTCATAATCGAAATGAGCAGCAATGGCGAGGAGTACCCTTATGGATTTGAGTATGGCTACCGGGGAGAAGGTTTCATCATAGTCAATACCTTCCCGTTGACTATAATCTTTCATAACCATTCTTGCTTTATAGGTAATTACATTACCGTCCATGTCTGTCTTCTTCTTAAATACCCATTTATACCCAATTGGAATAACCTCTTGTGGTGCATCAATCAAATTCCCAACTTGGTTTTCATACATGGAATCCATTCCTGATTTCATGGCCTTTTGCCATTTATTAGAATCTGAGCTTTTCATTGCCTTATCATATGTCCTTGGTTCATCATCCTCCACAAGATATAGTTCCTTATCATTAGTGATGATAAACCCATATCTATTGGGACACTTATAAACACGACCTGATCTTCGCAATGATTATGTTTCGATAGGTTGTTCTTGGATCACACTCTCTTATGTATCTAGAACGGGGTCAATCAGTTGATCGTCTGTTTCTTCCTCTTGAACTTCCAGTTCAACATTGCTCCCACTGACTTTTTTAAGTAAGTGTTCCTTTTCTAAAAAGTGAGCATTCCGAGACACAAATACCTTTTGTGCTTCGGGTTGGTAAAATAGATATCCAATTATTTCCTTTGGATATCCAATGAACTGACATTTATCAGCCTTGGCATTTAGCTTATCTGACGTTATCCTCTTTACCATAGCAGGACAACCCCATACTCTTAAGTGACTTAGAGATGCCTTTTTGTTACACCATCTTTTATAAGGTGTAATATCAACTGATTTAGAGGGCACTCTATTTAAGACATAAACCGCGCTCTTAAGTGCATATCCCCAAAAGGATTTACTAAGAACTGCATGGCTCATCATGGACCTGACCATATCTAATAAAGTCTGATTCCTCCTTTTTGACACTCCATTATGTTAGGGTGTATAAGGAGGGGTCCACTGGGGAACTATCGCATTTTCCTTAAGATAATCCTGAAACTCCTGACTTAAGTATTCTCCACCTCGATCCGATCGAAGTGTTTTAATACTTTTCTCAAGTTGTTTCTCTACTTCATCTCTGAATAGTTTGAATTTTTCAAAACTTTCAGATTTGTGCTTCATCAAGTACAAATAACCGTATCGTGAGTAATCATCAATAAAGGTTATGAAGTAGGAGTATCCTCCTAGTGCTTGAACACTCATTGGACCACACACATCAGTGTTTATAAGTTCCAATGTACTCGTGGCTCGTTCACCCTTTCCTTTAAAGGGTAACTTTGTCATTTTTCCTTTTAAACAAGGTTCGCAATCACCATAAGACTCTAAGTCTATTGGGCCCAAGTCTCCACGCTTATGCAACCTAGTTAAGCGATCTCTGTTTATGTGGCCTAAACGGCAATGCCATAAGTAGAAGGAATTCTCATTATCTAATTTAACTTCCTTCACATTATTTATATTGAAAACTTCTGTTTTAGTATCAAGAATATAAATGCCACCTTTCAACATTCCATAACCATAAAGAATATTATTCAAATGAATCTGACAATTATTATTCGAAAATAAAATTTTAAATCCTTCTGCTGCTAAACATGAAACAGATACAATATTCTTAGTAACACTTGGAATATATTAACAATTATTCAAAACTAAAACAAGTTCACTTGGAAAAATAAGACTAAAGCTCCCTACGGCTAACGCAGTAACTCTGGCTCCATTTCCCACGCGTAGGTCCATCTCCCCTTTTACTAGTTCTCTACAGTTCCTTAGTCCCTGCATAGAAGTACAGATATGAGAACCATAACTAGTATCTAATACCTAAGTGGATTCTCGCGGAAAAGTAGCAAAGTTTTCAATTACAAACATACCTGAAGTAGATGCCTCTGTAGGCTTCGTCTTCAAATGCTCAGAAGCAGGAGCTTTGCAATCCCTCTTCCAATGTCCCGATTTCCCACATTAGAAGCAGACATACTTAGATGCCTTCTTTTCATTCTTCTTCTTACTGATTCTTTTCTTGGCACCCAGTGCCTACTTCTTCTTCTTAGAAGCCTTGCCTTTTTCAACCAACAGTAGAGGTTTTTGGTCCTTCTTGATCTGAGGTTCTACTGTTTTTAGCATATTGATCAATTCAGGGATAGTAGAATTAATCTTGTTCATGTAATAGTTAGTCACGAAGCCTGAGTAACTATCTGTCAAGGACATCAACACAAGGTCAATGCTCAAGTCATGATTCATCTCGAATCACAATCGATTCAGCTTCTCAAGGTATCCCAAGAGTTTCAGTACATACTGAGAGGCAGAGGTGCCAGCCTGCATCTTGGTTCCGAAAAGGAGCTTGGAGGTCTCATACCTCTCTGTCCTCTTCCTCTTTGAATAGATTTCTTCAAGATGGAGAACCATATCCTCCAAGGGCATATTCTCATGTTGTTTCTGAAGCTCAGGATTTATGGACCCCAACAAAATACATATGGCAGTCTCACGATCTTTCCTATGTTTCAACCTGGCATCATGTTCAACATGATCCTCAACATCAGGTTCTACAGGGAAAATTTCACTTAGGATATAGGCAATTCCCTCGGATCTGAGAAGTATTCTCACTGCTCGGAACCAATCAGAAAAGTTTGAGCCATTCAATTTGGTGTCAAGTAACATACGGAGATTAAAATTGGAAGCCATTTTCAACCTAAGATATAAGAAAAGAAAAGTGTTTAGATATTAGTTTAAGTACATGTATTTAATATGACTTTTAATTAAATACATTTTCCTACTATTTTCTTCGAAATTTACAATAGCCCATTCTATTGAATTCGTGAATTTTAGCCCAGCTAAATTTCCTAGTAGGTAGCATCTATAAATAGTCTATTACAACCCCCAATTTTATGAGTCAAGTCATAATAGTAAGTCATAGTTGGAATCCCATTCCATTTGCATCGCATGCAATTGCTAATTCGTTCAAGTTCCCTAATCATAAGGGACGTGTGCTCTTATATTAGATCTCCTTGAATATGTCTCAGATCTGGGCCTAGCCCCCAATTTTATGGTGGACTACCCCAGCTCTATTAAGGCAGACCATATCTTAAACTTTACAACCAATCAATGTGGACTAGAAGGAACGCTTTGCGTAGCACTTTGATAGCCCAAAGAGACCGTGTTACAAATTTGAGTAAGGAAGACTATAACCTGCCTTAATGTATTTACTTTGAGATTTTATTGGTGTTAAACGTCTCATCCAATCTAGGATTTTATCAGATGGACAAAATTATAATGACTTGTATTAATTCAGGGAATTTTAGAATTAATTTATAAGGTCTAACCTTAGATGGGTTCAGCTTATTATTATAATTATTCTATCAACCTAGGTTATATGCAAAATAATTAACACTTTTATTTGTTATATTTATATTGCATTTCCTTTAAGCTTTTATTCAATAATTTTAATTTTTTTACTTTGTTATAGAAACATATATAAGCATCATCTTATATACTAGAAATAAATTAGTTCATACTAATCCCCGATTGGTCAATTCAAATTGCACCAATATAGGTTGTCAGGTAGGAGAGGTGCCCTATGAGGAGTAGACACCAAGTCCAATCCTTAGCCAGAACAAATACGGGCACAAACTTGAACACCAATGGATTCTCTTGAACTAATAAATTTCGTTCTTCCAATTCATGTAAATTAGGAGCATCTATAACCCATGTAATTTAAATAAATTATTGACACTTATATAATTTGAGTAAGTTGAGCAGGCTTATTTAAAATTATTTATAACCATTTTCTAACCTTGAAATGAAAGACACAAGTTTATATATATTGTTCCAAACAATTAAATAAACAAATCATTTCATTTAGAAAATAATATTTAGTTTGCTTTTAACTTAATTATGCACTAAATAGGCAGGCTTTGATACTACTGTTGGGAACTGACAGTCAAATTAAACATGCATAAGAGGCATGACGAAAATTCAAAATTTTGTCCCTGTCCCAGGAACTCCTATTAGTTGCATAAAAATTAAACAAAGCTTTAACTAAATAATTCTCTGCTTAGGTTAGCATGCTAAAGGACTAGGCATACCATAATTTCAAATTATATCCTAGCATATTTATTTTATACTAAGCATGTTATAACTCTAAGTTATAACCTAAGCATAAAATAAACTAAGCATGCAAAAATAACCTAAGCATAATTATTAAGTCTAAAAACACTTAAAGAAAAAGACTTAATAATTACAAGAGAAGGAAAAAGAACTTATCAGTTGAAGCGTGCTTTTGCAGGACCTTCTTGCACAAGCCTCCAATCGTAGGATAGCCTCTATCAATGTCCACACGAACCCCACCAACCAAAACCTCCCCAGGAGGAAGAACTAAGAAGCCTCGAGTAGTTGCTAGACCACTCTAGAAGCCTCACCCAAAAATATAAACTAGCGGTGCCTGAATAAATTCAGGCTCCACAAAAATAACTTGCTCAAGTACCCGAGAGATTAATTATCTCGCTTAGGATTTATGCTTTGAGCTTGGTACAATTTGAAAGGAAAGGGAATAGCCTATATATAGGCTTGGGGGAGCATTTTGCAACCCCTTTTAAACGATGTGGGATGGGAGTAATTACTCCCATCCCATGTGCACAGCGTGTCACACGCTGTGCACATGGCAAGGCAAAGCCCTTGTAGGCTTTGCCTTGCTTGTGGGCTGTGCATGTGCAGCTCATTTTTATGGGTTGCCGCAAGCAATGCCCAGCATTGCTTGCACACCTTTCGGTGTACTCCAATGCACTCGAGTCTGTACAAAATACTTTTATACTCTCGGTCCAATTAAACTGCCCAATGCAAAATTCCCCTTTTTAATCCTTTTTCAAATATTTATTTTCTGACCCTAATAAATTAGTCATCATTCAAAATAAATTTCTTGGTCCAACCAAAATTGATCTAATCAATTATAATTTGTTTATAACTCTAACTAATTAGTTACCGGTCAAAATAAATTCCTTGGTCTATCCAAAATTGATCTAATCAATTTTAACCAATCAAATAATAATCCAATTATTATTCATGTTATATTTTTGTAATAGAATAAATCTATTAGTTCTTTACTTAGTACGATGAAGGTCCAATGTGTGTGACCTTATAGGATCCCGAAGTATTGAGTTGTTAATGCTTAACCAGCCCTTGTTCTAATAGAACCATTGGCTCGAAGCTCTAGATCGTGAATAGAACTCGATTACATTAAACGACTCTATTACGCCTCTAGCAAGGGTCTACCATCCCCCATTACTCGGAACGTCATTTATGCTTATGACTTAATCCCGGTTAATGCAATAGTTATCCAATGCGATAAATTCCTTCCATTCTTTAATATTAGTACCATCTCGTTTATTGGGTTCGGTTAAAGTATTAACACTAATAGCGAGGTTGCTCCAAGCTATCCTAGTTATTTACTTGTTGCCGAA
Source organism: Euphorbia pulcherrima (assembly GCA_947683365.1). Taxonomy (NCBI): domain Eukaryota; kingdom Viridiplantae; phylum Streptophyta; class Magnoliopsida; order Malpighiales; family Euphorbiaceae; genus Euphorbia; species Euphorbia pulcherrima. The sequence continues at coordinate 75,937,550 of CANTUS010000001.1, read as the reverse complement.
GTATATTGCCTTTTACCTTAGTGTGTTTGACTAGAAACCATTTCTATCAAACACATACTCTGATCAGAGGTTTATGGCAATCATCACTTCAACAAGTGGCCAGGTACAACTCTTTAATATATCCGGAGCGATGGATTCTTTCCGACTACTCAGCCTACCAACGTGTTGTCATCACTATACCCGTAATCACCCGTAGCACCCTAAATTAATGAGTGCATAGTAATGACCCAAAGTGTAGCAATAGTACCACACAAGGTAACTAGCATCTCAAGTATGAGGACATTCGTAAAGCTTATTGCATGAAGATAAACACTAACACATTGATATTTATACCAAGTGTTTATCTTATTGCGGTCTCCAATATATCTCCCAGATATATCCATGTATCAAGCTTAAGGCACCACCTTCAGTCTTTAGGAGATTAACTGCTTGGACCCTTTCCAAGAAAGTTGACCACATGCTAGTCTTTCCTTTTTATCAATATCCTTTCTTGATGAAACTGTGACTAGGGATAGTTTAGACATAATCCTAATTGCACATGAAGCAGGTTCCACCAAATATAGTCCAACTATAATTTCTCTGACTTTATGCTATGATATGTCAAGGACTTTTATATACATACATCAATGAATATATTTTAACTAGCTATAATATATATGTATAAAAACACATTGATATAAACAAAAGAACAAATGCCTTTATTGATTAAATAAATTATTTGTACTATTACATAATAAGATATATTTCCCTAATTGCCTTAAGGGCATACATCATATCCAATAAACTCCCACTTGCACTAAGGCCAGTTAGCCATATGTTTTAATCCATATGCTTTAACATGCTGGTCATGTTTGACTTGAGTCAATGGCTTTGTCAGACTATCCGTGAGGTTCTGATCAGTGGGTACATATTCTAATCTTATTATCTAAGCATCAACAATCTCCTTGATTATATGATACTTTCTGGATACATGTCTATTTTTCTGATGAGACCGTGGTTCCTTTGCCTGAGCTATGGCACCATTGTTATCACAATATAAAGTAACTGGATCAATAGCCTCAGGCACCACACCGAGATCACCAATAAATCCCTTTAACCAGACAGCTTCTTTTGCTGCTTCCCATTCAGCAATGTATTCAGATTCCATGGTTGAATCAGCAGTAATTTCTTGCTTGGAACTCTTCCAGCATACCACCCCTCCATTTAACACATACACAAAACCTGACTAAGACTTAAAGTCATCCTTGTCAGATTGAAAGCTCGCATAGTGTAACCTTTGATAGTGAGGTCACCTTCTCCATAAATCAAGAACTCATCCTTAGTCCTTCTCAAGTACTTAAGGATAGCCTTGACGGCCATCCAGTGCTTTTCACCTGGATCTGACTAATATCTGCTAGTAAAGCTCAAAGTATGAGAGACATCTGGCCTAGTACATATCATAGCATACATGATGGATCCTATCGCGGATGCATAGGGTATATCCTTCATGCGCATTCTCTCCTGAACTGTCTTCGGACACTCAGCCTTAGATAGGTTAATCCCCTTTGTCATCGGGAGATCACCTTTCTTAGAATGCTCAAGGTTGAACCTATTTAACACATTTTCTATATATGTACTTTGAGAAAGGCCTAACAGCCTCTTAGATCTATCCCTGTAGATCTTTATACCTAGTATAAATGCTGCTTCACCAAGGTGTTTCATGGAGAACTTTCTTGACAACCATACTTTAACGTTTTGAAGAAGAGAAATGTCATTTCCTATTAGCAAAATGTCATCAACATAGAATACTAGAAAATTGGCTGCACTCCCACTAACCTTCTTATAAACACAAGGCTCATTTGCATTTGGGCAGAAATCCAGTTCCCAGATTGTCTGATCAAACCTTATATTCCAACTCCTGGATGCCTGCTTAAGTCCATAAATGGATCTTTGTAGCTTGTATACCTTCGAGCCATTCTGAGATATAAAACCCTCAGGTTGTGTCATATACACATCCCGGTCTAAATCCCCATTCAGGAATGCTATTTTTACATCCGTCTGCCTGATCTCATAATCATAATGAGTAGTAATGGCGAGAAGTGTCCTTATGGATTTGAGCATGGCTACCGGTGAGAAGGTTTCATCATAGTCAATACCTTCCCATTGACTATAACCTTTCACAACCATCCTTGCTTTAATCTTTTATTTATATCGATGTGCTTATAAATATATCATAGCTGGTTAAAATATATTCATTGATGTATATATATAAAAGTCCTTGACGTATCATAGCATGAAGTCAGAGAAATTATAGTTGGACTATATCTGGTGGAACCTACTTTATGTGCAATTATGATTATGTCTAAACTATCCCTAGTCATAGTTTCATCAAGAAAGGATATTGATAAAGCGGGAAGACTAGCATGTGGCCAGCTTTCTTAGAAAGGGTCCAATCAATCAATCTCCTAAGGACTGAAGGTGGTGCCTTAAGTTTGATACATGGATATATCTGGGAGATATATTGGAGACCGCAATAAGATAAACACTTGGAGTATATATCAATGTGTTAGTGTTTATCTTCATGCAATAAGCTTTGTGAATATCCTCATACTTGAGATGTTAGTTACCTTTTATACACTCATTAATTTAGGGTGTTATGGGGTGATTACGGGTATAGTGATGACAACACATTGGAAAGCTGAGTAATCAGAAAGATTCCATTGCTCCGGATATATTAAGGACTTGTACCTGGCCACTTGTTGAAGTGATGATTGCCATAAACCTCTAATTAGAGTATGTGTTTGTTAGAAATGGTTTCTACTCAAACACACTATGGTAAAAGGCAATATACTTCGGTAACAAGTTAATAACTGGGATAGCTTGGAGCAACATTGCTATTAGTGGGTTAACACTTTAACCGAACCCTATAAACTAGATGGTACTAATATTAAAGAATGGAAGGAGTTCATCGCATTGGATAACTATTGCATTAACCGGGTTTAAGTCATAAGCATAAATGACGTTCTGAGTAATGGGGGATGGTAGACCCTTACTAGAGGCGTACTACAGTCGTTTCAAGTAATCGAGTTCTATTCATGGTTTAGACCCTTCAGCCAATGGTTCCATTAGAACAAGGGTCGGTTAAGCCTTAATAGCTCAATTCCTCGGGATCCTACAAGTTCACACACATTGGACCTTCATCGGACTAAGTAAAGAAGTAATGGATTTAATCTATTACGAAGATATAATATAAATAATAATTTGATTATTATTTAATTGGTTAAAATTGATTGGATCATTTTTGGATAGACTAAGAAATTTATTTTGACCTGTAACTAATTAATTAGGGTCATAAATAAATTGTGGAATTGGTTAAAATGATTAGATCATTTTGGATAGAGCAAGGAATTTATTTTTGACCGGTAACTAATTTATTAGGGTCAAAAAATAAATATTTATTTGAAAGGATTAAAGAGGGAAATTTTGCATTGGCGAGTTAAATTGTACCAAGAGTACAAAAGTATTTTGTACAGGCTTGGGTGAGCGGGAATGCACCGAAAGGTGCACGAGCAATGCTGGGCATTGCTCGCGGCAACCCATGAAAGGGTGTACCGTGAGCTGGGCTTGCGGCATGGGCCGCAAAGCCCAGCTCGGGTGCAAGGCAGGCTCGCAAGAGCCTACCTTGTAGCTGCCACATACAGCGTGCGTAGGCGGGTCACACGCGGATCCTTTGGATCTGCGTATGCAACCTGCGTGGGATAGGACCACATTGCTTTTTGGGGAGCAAGGTTTTGCTCCCCAAGCCTATATATAGGCTTTCCCCACACCTATTCAAAGTGCACCACAGCTCAGAACATAAATCTTAAGCGAGATATTTTTCTCTTGGGTCTTTGAGTAAGTTCTTTTTGAGGAGCTTGAATTTATTCGAGTACCTCGAGTATATATTTTCGGGTGAGACTTCTAGAGTGGTCTAGTAACTACTCGAGGCTTCTTAGTTCTACCTCTTGGTGAGGTTTTGGTTGGTGGGGTTTGTGTGGATACTCATAGAGGTTATCCTACGCTTAGAGGCTTATGCAAGGAGGTTCTGCTAAAGCACGCTTCAACTGGTAAGTTCCTTTTCTTTCTCTTTTAATTATTAGGTATTTATCTTTAAGCGTTTTTAGACTTAATAATTATGCTTAGGTTGTTTTGCATGCTTAGTTTATTTTATGCTTAGGTTATAGTTTAGAGTTATAACATGCTTAGGTTATAGCTTGCAGTTATAACATGCTTAGTATAAAATATATGTGCTAGGATATAATTTGGAATTATGGTATGCCTAGTCCTTTTGCATGCTAACCTAGGTGGAGAATTATTTAGTTAAGGCTTTATTTAATTTATATGCAACTATTAGGAGTTCCTGGGGACAGGGACAAAGTTTTGAATTTCTGCCATGCCTGTTATGCATGTTCAATCTGACTGTCAGTTCCCAATAATATATGGTCTCCACGTGCTTCCGCGAGCCACTACAATTAGCATTCTTTAGATTCTACTTCCTTTAGGTTGTTCTCTGTTTAAGATTAGAATCTCTTCTCTTTGTATGTCCTTTTGTCCTATAGTCATGTCTATAGCTAAGGTGTCTTTAGAGAAATTTGATGGTAAAGGTGATTATGCAATTTGGAAAGAAAAATTAAAAGCTATTTTAAGTAACAAAAATGTTACAAAACCTTAATTGGTAAAGATAAACTCCCTAATGTTGCAAAACCTTAATTGGTAAAGATAAACTCCCTAATACTATGACTGATGATGAGAAGGAAGAAGCAATGGACACTACTTACTCTACCATCATTCTAAACTTGACTTATAATGTTCTTAGAAGGGTTAGGGGTCAGGATACTGCTGCAAAACTTGTTTGAAAACTTGATGAGCTTTATATGACAACTAACACTGCTAAAAATGCCTTTTTAAAGGAACAACTGTTTAGTTTTATAATGAACCCAAATAAGAACATTGATGAGAACTATGAGGAATTTCAAAAATTGATCATAAATCTTGAAGGTGTTGATGTTGATATATCAGTTGATGACCAAACCATCCTTCTTCTAAACTCCACACCTTAAAAATATACGAGTCTTAAAGAGGCATTAAAATATGGTAAGGAGAGTCTAGAAGTAGATGACATAATTTCTTCTTTAAAACTGAAAGAATTAGAATTAAAATCTGATTCCAGGAATAAAGGTCAATCAGGTGAAGGTCTATTTGTCAAGGGTAAAAAAGAGGGTAAGTCTAACAAGTCTAAAGATAAGAGTGTGATTAATAATAATGAAAAGGTTAACACTAATACTCAATCTAATCTATCTGAATCTAGTAAGCCCAAAAGAGAATATATTTATTTTTATTGTAATGAAAAGGGGCATACTAAGAGGTATTGTAGATTAAGAATTAGTGGTCAACCTTCTCCTAATGAACCTAAAAACACTACTGTTAATAATAACATTGTTGAAGCTGAAGTTGTTAAGGCATGAACCATTAGTCAAGATAGAGATAGTGATTCCTGGATCCTTGATTCAGGCTGTGCCTTTCATATGACCCCAAGAAGAGACTGGTTCATTGAATGTGAATCATGTAATGGGGGAAGAGTTCTTATGGGAAATGACTCTTCCTGTGATATCTTGGGTATAGGAAAGGTACAATTTCTATATGATAATGGTAATAAGCTTATTTTAAATGAAGTTAGACATGTTCCTAAGATTAAGAGGAATCTAATTTCTCTCAGTTTTCTAGGTAATAAAGGCTTGGAGTTTAAAGCTCAAGGTGGAGCTTTGAACATTTGTAAGAATGGTAGAACCATTCTTAGTGGCAAATTATCTAGAGGTTTGTATTATCTGTCAGCCTCAGTGTTTTTAGGGTCATCAAACAATGTTACTAATAATGATAATGTTGAGCTTTAGCATAAAAGGTTTGGGCATATAGGTCATAAGAGTTTATCTCACTTAACTAATGTCACAACCTTAAAGCTGCCTAAGTCTATTAATAAGAATTCATGTGAAACATGGATTTTGGGCAAGGCCCATAAACTGAGTTTTAACACTGCCCAAACTGAGTCTAATTGCCCCCTTGATTATGTCTACAGTGATCTATAGGGATCTACATATGTTCTTATGTCTTTGTCTAATTGTCAGTACTTTGTTTCATTCATTGATAACTTTTCTAGAAAGGTTTGATTATTTTTTCTTAAAAATAAATCTGATGTTTTTGAAAAATACTTAGAATGGAAAACACTTGTTGAAAATCAGATTAATTTTAAGATTAAAGTTTTAAGAACCGACAATGGTCTAGAGTTTGTGAATAATCAGTTCAATGAATTTTGTCTTAAACAAGGAATTGTAAGGCATAGGACATGTGCTTACACTCCTCAATAGAATGGAGTAGCAGAGAGGTATAATAGAACTATTTTAAATAAAGTCAGATGTCTGTTACTCCAATCTGGGTTGAGTTATAATTTTTGGGTAGAGGCTGCTCCTACAGTATGCTATCTTATTAATAGATCCCCTAGCTCAGTTATCAATTTTAAATGTCCAAATGAATTGTCGTATAGTAAACCAGTTTCTTATAGTAATCTTAGAGTTTTTGGCTGCTTAGCTTATATTTTGAACAAAGAATCTAAGCTAGATCCTAGAGCTAAGAAGTGTATCTTCTTAGGCTATCCTGCTGGAATTAAAGGTTACAGACTATGGTCTATAGATGATGATAAGGTCATCCTCAGTAGAGATGTAACCTTTAATGAAAGTATTTTTCCTAAGATTACTGAATCTATTTCTGAACATTCAGATCAAATCAGTATTCCTTTTGAGGTGGAGCTTGAAAAGCTTAATTTTTCAAATGAAAATGTTGAGTCCACAAATGTTTTTAATGGTATCGATGCTAATTTGAATGATGATTTTAACATTGATAACAATTTAAATGATGTTCCTAGTTAATCTGAATCTATTAATAATCTTGATAATAGTTTAATTAGTACAAGACCTAGAAGAGAATCTAGATATCCTTCTAAGTTTAAGGACTACATTATCTATGATTGTAATTACTCAAATTTGATTGACTATGTGTTTTGAATGCTATCAATGTTGAATCAGATGAACCCTTGTCCTATGATCAAGCTAGGAATAGTAAAGACTAGAATAAATGGTTATTAGCTATGGATGATGAAATAGAATCTTTAGCTAAGAATAAAACCTGGATTCTTGTTCCTAGACCTGAGGGTAAGAAAATTATAGGATTTAAGTGGGTTTATAGGAAAAAACCTGCCATTCCTGGTATTGAACCTGAGAGGTTCAAAGCCAGGGTTATTGCAAAAGGCTATTCTCAGGTTGAGGGAGTAGATTATCAAGAAATCTTCTCTCCTATTGTAAAACATGTATCTATAAGACTAATTATATCCTTAACTACTTTGCTTGATCTTGAATTAGAACAGCTTGATGTTAAAACTGCTTTTTTGCATGGTAATCTTGAGGATGAGATCTATAAGTCTCAACCTGAAGGATTTTCTACTGTAGGTTTTGAAATCATGTCTGTTTACTTAAAAAATCTCTATATGGTCTTAAGCAGTCTCCTGGCAGTGGAACTTAAGATTTGACAAATTTATGATTGATCTCAAGTTTTATCGAAGCAAATTTGATCCTTGTGTCTACTACTATAAATTAGCTAATAATGTTTTTATATATCTTTTATTGTATGTGGATGACATGTTAATTGCTTGTAAAGACAAAACTGAGATTAGTAAATTAAAATCAAAATGAAGTAATGAATTTAAAATGAAAGATCTAGGGCCTGCTAGGAAGATCTTAGGGATTGACATTTTTAGGGATAGAAGTAAAGGGATTCTTGTTTTGTCTCAAAGTGATTATATTTGTAAAGTTTTGAATAATTTTGAGTTAAACAAGAATAAGCCTGTTAGCACACCCATATGTTCCCAATTCAAACTTTCTGCATGCTTTAAACCTTTAAGTAAAGAGGAATCTGTGCTTATGAGCAATGTTCCCTATCAGAATGTTGTTGGGTCGTTTATGTATTCTATGGTATGCACCAGGCCTGATATTGCCTATGGAGTTAGTTTGGTAAGTAGATTTATGAGTAATCCTTGTAAGTCTCATTGGATTGTTGTAAAATGGTTAGGCAGATATCTCCATGGTAGTTCATCTCCTTGCTTGGTCTATAGATCTGCTAAAAATAATAATTTCAGCATTGAGGGTTTCTATGACTCTGATTATGCTGCTGACCTTGATAAAAGAAGGTCTATTACTAGATTTTGTTTTACATTTGGTGGTAATGTGGTGAGTTGGAAATCCAGTCTTCAGCATGTTGTGGCTCTGTCCACAATAGAAGCTGAATATATTGCTTTAACTGATGCAATCAAAGAAGCATTATGGCTTAAAGGGATTGTGTCAGAACTTGGAATTAATCAGGAACTTGTTAACATAAACTGTGATTCTCAATCAGCCATACATCTTTGTAAAAATGTTGCTTATCATGAAAGGACAAAACATATTGATATCAAGTTGCATTTTGTAAGAGATGTTGTAGCTTATGGTGTTGTATGTGTTAATAAGATACATACTTCTGTTAATCCTACAGATATATTAACTAAGTGTGTTTCTTGTGACAAATTTCAGGTTGCTTTGGTGAAACTAGGTGTAGTGCAGTTTGACTCTGTGTCAAACTGTGCTCCTAGTTGATGATCTGGTTATTACCCTATTTATTTGGAGATATAAAGAGTTGAAGGGGCTTTATTACTGCTGGTGGCACTAAGGGTCAAAGGTGGAGATTGTTGGGGATGTTGACCCAATTGCAGTGATACTTTGAGCCCATACAATCCTAAGCCCAAATACCTCTTTATTAGCCTTGCTCTACCCGGTCCCTTTATTAAACCCATTTTTACCTAAAGACTACGTTTTGTCCATTGCCTGGTATAAAAGCCTAGCTGCTATATTTCTAGGGTTTTCAATCCCCTTCGTCGTTCTGTTTTTCTCTCCTCTCTCTCTAGCCACTTGATCTCTCCATATTTGTGTTTCCTTGTTCCTAATCAGAAGGTTTGAGATGGCGTTTTACCGTTGAGTTGAGATAACGGCATTCTTGAGGCGGTTTCTTCCTTAAGGGCTATATAAAGGATGCTGTATTGATGATTTGAGCAAGGGAAGATTTATTGTTTCTCTCTGTATTTTGTGTGCTTGGGTTATACTAGCTTATTTGTAATTTTGCATTTCTTTATGCTTTCTGTACTGTTAAAGCATACTTTCTTTAAAGGCCCTTTGATGAACTATCATTGTATCTTTCTTTGCCGGACCTTTTGAGCCGCTATAGTAATAAAGTTTCTCCTCTTTCTCCCGTGGATTACCTCCCCTCATCACTGGGCAGCTGAGGATACCACGTAAAAATTGTTTGTGTTCTTTATATTTTTGCGATATATTTATCTTAAATGTTGAATGATTTAATTTAATTCCGCTTAAAGATTTGAATCCTAGTAACAGCTCCAAATTTCCATTATATTTTTTGAGAATACATTGAAAAATAAACTTGTGATTTTCAGATATACATATGGAGTTTATTATGTGAGAGAATAGTTCCAGCTTTTCATAGAGGGCTATGTTATACGACACTTGAAAAAGAACATTTGATAAGTTCAAATTTGTAATAATTTAGACTCTAAAATATATTTTTTACCACTACAAATTCAGTACATGATTATGCACGAACTGCACATGCATTGCAATTTCTACTCGGTTATTATACAACATAAGCATGTGGTTCTGACTTTACACAATTATATATTTATAATTTCATTTATTATCCTATCCATTCTTGCTATAATAGTATAATTATTTGTAAAAATATGACTTGCTTTGAATACCTTGTATCAAGGTATAGCGCGGTCTAAAAATAGTGTTTCATCAAACTTTTTCATTAAATTTTCACATACTTTTTTTTAATGTTGACCGTTCTTATGTATATAATTTTTACCTCTACATAGTAGACAGTAACATAATTAGATAATTAGTGAATAAATATTTATATAATATAATATAACATTTATTTATTCATATTTTTACACCAAATACTTTCATTCTTATGTGTCTATGACCGTATTATTTTATTGGATTTCACACCAAAGCAAATTAGTTTTTACATATACTTTTTAAACTTCAAAAGGTTATTTATCTTTATTTTCTTTATATTAGTTCAAATATTGTAAACCTTTTTAGTTTCTTTTCCTGAGTTTTGTAGATAATAATAATGTAAAAAGCCGTTGCAATAATTACGAGAAGTTGGCCCAATATGCAGCCCAATCACCAGTCACCTCCCTCAGACTTTAGGGGTACACAACAACGACGTCGTTTAACTCTGAGATATCCATTTCAAAACGCAACGTCGTTTTAGCTCCTTCGTTGCAGAGCACTACACAAGTCCCACATGGAGGTAGGGGGAGTTTCCTTTTGAGATCCTCCGTCGTTGCTTTACCTTTTTGATCCATCCCCCAATTATATAGTGCCCTTATTTGATCACAGATATAGTTCACCTCTGTTCGATTCAAGGCGGGGAGATCCAATTCCAATGTATCAGTGGAGGAAATTTGAGTTCTTCGAGGAGAAATATGGGGGAAAGACCAAGATTCCTGATGATGTTACTGGTAACATCCAGTGCTGCTCCAGCGGTAGGGGAAAAGTGGTAATCGGTTGCGACGATGGCACTGTTAGCTTACTCGATCGCGGCCTTAACTTCAATTTTGCCTTTTCAGCTCATTCCTCCTCCGTCCTCTTTCTTCAGCAGCTTAAAGTACGTCTCTCTCTCTCCCTCTCTCTCTCTCTCTCTCTCTCTCTCTCTCTCTCTCTCTCTCTCTCTCTCTCTCTCTCTCTCTCTCTCTCTCACTCATCTTGATGTGAATCGAAATTCAGATTGAAGAGTTTTGATGTTGATGCTACTGTTGGTAGTTATATTCCTGATTTTCTTGTTTGGCTGCGTACGTAGTTTGTGAGGTGACAAGAATGAAAGAATATTGAACTTGAAACAATTGATCGAACAATTATTTCAAGTGACATTTGATCTTGAAGTAACGGAAGCTAGGATATGATTACAGTGCCATTTATGTTCTCCATTGGCCACAATATATCGACTTGTGATATTTCTTGTTTCCAAAGATTCCTATTAGAGATTTGAAATAGAAATTTGAGGCTATAATTTCAGTTCTCTATATCTGAATTGCAATTGTGCTTTTAGGGATTCAAACTTAATTGTGCTTTTAAAGTACGCTCTCTCTCTCTCTCTCTCTCTCTCTCTCTCTCTCTCTCTCTCTCTCTCTCTCTCTCTCTCTCATCTTAATGTGAAATCAAAATTCAGATTACTATTGTTGGTGTTTATATTCCTGATTTTCTGAGAAATTTTCCTTTTTCTTGTTTGGCTGCATATGTATTTTGAGAGGTGTCCAGAAATCCATATGAAAGAATATTGAACTTGAAATAATTGATTGAACAATGATTTTAAGTGACAATTAGTCTTGAAGTAATGTAAGCTAGAATATGATTACATTGTCATTTATGTTCCATTAGCCTAAAGTATCAACTGGTTTTTTCGTTTTGGTGGATATTTCTTATTTTTTAAGTTTCCTTCTAGAGATTTGAAATAGAAATTTGAGGCTATAATTTCAGTTCTCTATCTCTGAATTGCAATTGTGCTTTTAGGGATTCAAACTTGAATTAAGCCTAGGTTTTGGTTCGAACTTTTGTTCCACTTTTTTAATTGATTTTCTTGTGGAATTAAACAGCAACGCAACTTCCTTGTGACTGTTGGGGAGGATGAACAGATAGCTCCACAGCAATCTGCCATGTGCCTCAAAGTTTTTGACCTTGATAAAATGCAGGCAGAAGGCACAAGCTCTAGCATACCAGATTGTATTGGAATACTGAGAATATTTACCAATCAATTTCCTCAAGCAAAGGTAGATACGCGCATTCTTTACATGTTTGCTCCAGTATTAATTTTTTTTATGTTACCAAGGACTCAGATAACATATGCATCAAAAACCTTCTGTTCTGCTATTAGGATTGTCTTTAGATAAATACTTAAGTCATGTTGTGCTGCAGATTACATCATTTTTAGTACTAGAGGAAGCACCTCCAATACTGTTCATAGCTATTGGTTTAGACAATGGTTGTATTTACTGCATCAAAGGGGATATTGCTAGGGAACGTATTACGCGCTTCAAGCTTGAGGTGGACAATTTATCAAACAAAAGCCATTCATCCATTACAGGTCTTGGTTTCAGAGTGGATGGTCAAGCCCTTCAGTTATTTGCTGTAAATCCTAATTCTGTTAGCTTATTTGGCTTGCACAATCAACCACCTAAACGGCAAACCTTAGATCAGATTGGAAGCGATCTCAATAGTGTAACAATGAGTGACCGCTCTGTAAGTAGCTTTCAAATCCTTCATGTTTCACTTTTTACATCTCTCGATCAAAATTTTCATTTATTTAATCACTCTTAAAATTATATTGTGTTTCAATGTGCTATTATTAGGAGTTAATAATAGGTCGGCCAGAAGCTGTGTATTTTTATGAAGTTGATGGGCGTGGTCCTTGTTGGGCATTCGAAGGAGAGAAGAAATTCCTTGGGTGGTTTCGTGGTTACCTTCTTTGTGTTATTGCTGATCAAAGAAGTGGAAAAGATACTTTCAACATTTATGACTTGAAAAACCGCTTAATAGCCCATAGTCTAGTGGTGAAGGAAATTTCTTACATGCTTTCAGAATGGGGCAACATAATCCTTATAATGAATGACAAATCAGCTTTGTGTATCGGGGAGAAAGATATGGAAAGCAAGCTGGATATGCTCTTCAAGAAAAATCTTTACACTGTGGCTATCAATCTTGTGCAAAGTCAGCAAGCTGACGCTGCTGCCACTGCAGAAGTGCTAAGAAAATACGGCGATCATCTATATAGCAAACAGGACTATGATGAGGCTATGGCCCAATACATAAAAACTATTGGTCACCTGGAACCATCATATGTGATACAGAAATTTCTGGATGCACAAAGGATATACAACCTTACAAATTACTTGGAAAAATTACATGAGAAAGGGCTTGCCTCTAAAGACCATACTACCCTTCTCTTAAACTGCTATACCAAATTAAAAGATGTTGACAAGTTAAATGTCTTCATTAAAAGTGAGGATGGGGTTGGAGAACATAAGTTTGATGTGGAGACTGCGATAAGGGTCTGCCGAGCTGCCAATTACCATGAGCATGCAATGTATGTAGCAAAAAAGGCTGGGAGACATGAACTGTATTTAAAGATTTTACTTGAAGACCTTGGCCGATATGATGAAGCCTTAGAGTATATTTCAAGTCTTGAACCAGGTCAGGCTGGTGTTACAGTGAAGGAATATGGTAAAATTCTCATAGAGCACAAGCCTGTTCAGACAATTGATATACTTATGAGGCTTTGCACAGATGATGAGGAATCAACAAAGAGAGGATCTTCAAGTGGTGTATACTTGTCTATGTTGCCATCACCTGTTGATTTTCTCAACATTTTCGTCCATCATCCGGAGTCTCTCATGGATTTTCTTGAAAAATATACTAATAAGGTAAAGGACTCTCCTGCTCAGGTTGAAATTCACAATACTCTCCTGGAGTTATACCTGTCAAATGATTTGAACTTCCCATCAATGTCACAAGCTGCCAATGGCATAGATCTTTCTCTCAAAGCAACTACAGAATCCAATGGAAAGGTAGATGTTGCATACAAGGGAAAAGATCGTGGAGAAAGGCGAGAGAAAGGTCTATGCTTGCTCAAGAGCGCATGGCCATCTGATCAAGAGCATCCCCTTTATGATGTTGATCTTGCTATAATTCTTTGTGAGATGAATGACTTTAAAGAAGGGCTTCTGTATCTCTATGAGAAGATGAAACTTTATAAAGAGGTTATTGCGTGCTATATGCAGAACCATGATCACGAGGGTTTAATTGGGTGCTGCAAAAGGCTAGGGGATTCAGGTAAGGGCGGTGATCCAACTCTTTGGGCTGATCTACTGAAGTATTTTGGGGAACTTGGCGAAGATTGCTCCAAAGAAGTGAAGGAAGTTTTGACTTATATAGAACGAGATGACATCTTGCCTCCTATCATTGTTCTTCAGACCCTTTCAAAAAATCCATGTCTCACCCTTTCTATCATCAAGGATTATATAGCTCGAAAGCTTGAACAAGAATCGAAGCTCATTGAAGAGGATCGGCGAGAAATTGAGAAGTATCAGGTAATGCTGTTCTCTCTCATTCAGCATATTTGTTTTACCTTACTATAATGGCAGTACATTGTAAAGAATAGAGGAACCATAAATACTCTATTTGATATCGTTTACCTAGCTGTGTAAATATATTTAATCGACTTAAACACCTTTTTTTGTCATGCTCTATGAATCAAATGCCCTTTTGGTATCTGACCTATAGAAATCGCCTATTCAGTGTTTGACGTATTCATTTTTTGCCCATTTGGTACCAAACCTATTCAATATTTGCCAATTTGGTGCATGATCTATTTAATTTTAGTAAATTAAGCATCCGTCTAACAATTGGAGCATGGATGTATTTTGCTGATCATGCATAGAATTGTCGACTTCAACGATCTCTCAAGCTGTCATACTAAAATTTGTTATGTCAGACACCAAATAGGCAGAAAATGTATACGCCATGCACCAAATAGGCAGTTTCAATAGGACAGACACCAAAAAGGCATTTAAGTTATAGAACAAGACTCAAAGTTATTTAAGTTATTATATTCAACATGACGGATGTTTTGTTTTCTCACTGGACATTCGTATAAATTTGTTGTCAATATCGAGAACTGCAAATTGCTTGATTATGATTTACAACAAATAGATAAAAAATTGTTTTGGATCATCTCGCTTCACACTCCAGGGTGAAATATGTGCTTGCTGCAGTCCTCAAATATTGTGGATATAACAAAATAACTCACAGGGTGTTGTAATTGTGCAGGAAAATACATCGGCAATGAGAAAAGAAATTCAGGATCTTAGAACTAATGCAAGGATCTTTCAGCTCAGCAAGTGCACTGCCTGCACTTTTACTCTCGATCTCCCCGCCGTGCATTTCATGTGTATGCATTCTTTCCATCAGCGTTGCCTTGGTGATAACGAAAAAGAATGCCCTGAATGTGCCCCTGAATATAGGAAAGTTCTGGAAATGAAAAGAACTCTGGAGCAGAATTCCAAAGACCAAGATCAGTTTTTTCATCAAGTCAAGAGTTCGAAAGATGGTTTTTCTGTGATTGCCGAGTATTTCGGAAAAGGAATCATTAGCAAACCCAATAATGGCTCCACAGTTAATCCCCAATTAGGAAACACATCTTGAAGCAACGGAGTTTAACGCCTTTTAGCAGGTAATCGTTACATGTTACTAAAATATTATGGAATGCTTTGCAAGTTTTTTGAGAGTCTTGTTAGAAAACCTTTTAAAGCTGCGGTATAGAACTTAGCTACTCCTTTGTTCTTTTATGTTTGAGGTTTGTCCAGTTTGTGATTGTTACAAGTTTTGTATAGCTGTACTGATGAGTGATGATATACTTGAGTAGGTCAGAATATGAATTTCTCATAATTTCATATCAATAAATTGAGTTACCCAGTTGTTTTTGCATTGATTTGAGGATTAAGCTCTCATTGAAATGAAATGTATTCAATGTAATTTATTTGGATTTGGATTCTCTAAAGCTGAGAAATGGTAAAGTTGTATATTTCAGTTAATCTGAATCATCTATTGAGTTTCAATGGTTGAGATTTAATTGTACAGCGGGGGCACAAACCACTAAAACTCAATCTTAACCCCTAAAACTCAATGAATGGCTTCGATTGACTCAATTTTACAAATTTACAATTTCTCAATTTTAGAGAATTTAAATCCTATTTGCAACTATGTTGAACGGATTGAAACTGAACTGAAATCAAGTTGGGAAAAAGATATAAGCCCCACTTGTGCAATTATTTAGCCATTATTTGGGAATATGGGGTCTTCCAAATCTGTTGGACTAAATATGGTAATGTATGTAAACTTGTGGACTACAATGTCACTTCGGTAACCAAGATTTGATTGTCATGGTCTACCTTTGCAAATAGTGCCTTGTCTATTGTGCATTAGGTATCTTTTTTGTGATTGTTTTGGACTTCAGTTTTGCTTAGTAGAATCTAGTCCTTTCAAAATTTTGTTTGATTTTGATTGCGGACCATAAAATTCCAATTTTAGAAATTTATTTTAAATTTCTATACTTATCTTGGAACTTTGCTATTAAAATCATTGGTGAGATGTTATCTCTGAAAAGAAACCAAATTATATGTACTTGAGTTTTTATTTTTTTTTTATGATGTGTACTTAGGAGTTATGACGCTTATATTCTTAATTGGCTTTTTAATAACGGCTTAAGCTTTATCTTTCGATTTCATGTATGTTTGGGTTCTATTACATTGATAATACAGTTTTAATTTTATAAAAAATGTTACAGATGAGATATTAATACAGTAATTCCTTTAAGATATAAAATACAATAAATAAGATATTAGTTAAACATAAAACATAAAATTAATAAAGTATTAAAATAACCTCTAACCGTTAATTAAAATGAGAGAGTTCTGTTGAGGCCCGAATCAGTTTCCTTAAGACAGATTTTTTCCCGTTTATGGTAAATTGTCGCCCAGGATACAACAACAGACATTAAGTGAACTCAACCAAGTGTAGAATATTATCACCGAAGGACGGATAACTAAGAACCTAAAGGGCATAAGCTGGAGAATAATTAAGCAGAGAATATATATAAGAGCTATATGAGGGAACCTAATGTATATGCTTTTCCTTCCATTTACTAAAACTCATATATATAGCTAATGAGAGGAGACAAGGGGCAACCAACCATTTAATGCTCTTTCTCCAAATTTCAATTTCATTGAAAAATTGAAATACAAGACAACAATTGTAATCAATAGCCGCACATACTTATCAACACTATTATTATTATTATTATTATTATTATTATTATCTTTTACTTAATTTTTCAACAATCCCCTACATAAAAGAAAATAAGAAAACAATAGACTTGATTCAGTGATAATATTCTACATTAATATTTGCATAGGATAGGTGGATTACAGTCCTTGAACCTTGCCTTGTGAAAGTATATTTACTTTACTGGCTGACTAGTAGACGCGATGTCCTTGAACTATTCTGCCGTTGGCGTAAACGATGATATACCTCATACAAATATTAATCTAACTTGGTTTTTGGTTCTCATGATTATGTTCATTATGGTCGTGAACATCTCCTGGTTCTACAAGAGTTTTGGACAACTAAGCCTCATTAGTTTCCTTTGAAGTGACCACACTTCACTCTCACATAGGTGATCTCTTTTGCTCAAACTTTTGATGTACAAAGAATCATTAAAAGCATTATTGCTTGACCTTAACACGTTTTGTCCCTATTTACATCATAGGAATGGACATGGTGTTACCCCCCACAGTGACCTCACAAGGTCTATGCAATTAGGTTGTCCTATTGAACCAAGATCTTGGGATCTCCAGTCAAACATGGTTGGGTTTTCCTTCAAATAGAGCCTTAAATATTCATGGGCTTTAGTCCCATTCCTTTAGATGTCTTTTCAACTTGATCTCGGTTTAATCCTTCGATTAGCGGATCCGCTATGTTATCCTTTGATCCTACAAAATCAATAGAGATAACTCCCGTTGAGATCAGTTGTCTAACGGTATTATGTCGACGACGCATGTGTCTCGACTTACCATTGTACATAACATTTTGTGCTCTTTTAATCGTTGCTTGATTATCACAATGTATACAAATTGCGGGCACAAGCTTAGGCCATTCAGGAATATCCTCTAAGAAGTTACGTAGCCATTCGGCTTCTTCTCACGTTTTATCTAAGGCTACAAACTCAGCTTCCATTGTGAAACGAGTTATAATTGTTTGCCTTGAGGATTTCCATGACACTGCTCCTCCTCCTAGAGTGAACACATACCCACTTGTACCTTTAGAATTCTTAATGCCAGCTATCCAACTGGCATCAGGATATGCTTCTAATACAATAGGTTCTCTTGTATAGTGTAGTCCATAATTATGAGTATATCGCAAATACCATAGTATTCTCACGATTGCTTCCCAATGGCTTTTGCCTGGGTTACTCGTAAACCTGCTTAAACTACTTACAGTATAAGCAATATCAGGCCTTGTACAACTTGTAAGGTATATTATACTGCCTATAACCCTTGCATATTTCACTTGGTTTATGCATTCACCTTTGTTCTTATACAAGGGTTTACTAATGTCTAATGGTGTCTTAGCTATGCCAGAATCATCCGTATTAAACTTGTTAAGTATTTTGTCCTCATAGTGTGACGGAGTTAATATGAGACCTTGAGGTGAACATTTAACTTGGATGCCCAAAATTACATCTACTAGTCCCATATCTTTCATGTCAAATCTGGAATTTAACATATCTTTGGTACTTTTTACCATCTTTTCATTGCTTTCTACAATGAGTATGTCATCAACGTACAAATATAGAATGACATATCCTTCATTTGTGGTTTTGACATAAACACATTTATCACATTCGTTTATGCGATAACCACTAGCCATCATAACATCATCAAATTTCTTATGCCATTGTTTTGGTGCTTGCTTTAACCCATATAAAGATTTCACCAATTTACAAACTTTCCTTTCCTGACCTAGAGCTACACAACCTTCAGGTTGCTCCATGTACATTTCTTCTTCAAGATCTCCATTCAGAAAGGCAGTTTTCACATCTATTTGATGTACTTCAAGATTCCGCAAAGCGGCAATTGTAAGTATCATCCTATTGGAGGTTATTCTCGATACTAGAGGATACGTATCAAAGTAATCAAGGCTTTTTTTTTGTCTAAAACCTTTTATGACCAAACGTGCCTTATACCTATCAAATGATCCATCAGCTTTTAGCTTTCATTTGAAAATCCATTTAGAACTTAGTGGTTTTGTTCCTGAAGGAAGGTCTACTAATTCCCATGTATGATTTTGCAAAATGGAATCAATTTCACTCCTTATGGCTTCTTTCCATAAAGGACTTTCAGTAGAGCTTATAGCTTCTTTATACGTTTGAGGTTCCACTTCAACCATATACGTTAAGAAATCTGGACCATAGGATTTTTCAACCCTTGCCCGTTTACTTCTTCTAGGTTCCACCTCATGATCCGTATTATTTTCTTCTTCAAAATATTGATCATCTTCTTCAATCTTTGATTGAAGATTGTTATTGTTATCAACATCTTGTTGAACAACTTGACCTTCACATTCAATAAGTTTATAAAATCTTTTAGATCTCGACCCTTCATTTATTTCCTTACAAGGAAACGCATCTTCAAAAAATGAAGCATCCTTTGATTCTATCAAAGTATTCTTGTGTATTTCTGGGTTTTTAGAATCATGCACAAGAAACCGATATGCATTACTATTCTCAGCATATCCAATGAAAATACAATCCACCATTTTTGGACCTATTTTCATTCGTTTAGGTAATGGAGCCACCCCCACACTTTCAAGTAATTATAAGAAGATTTGCTACCCTTCCATAATTCATAAGGGGTTCTATCTTGTTTCTTACGTGGTATCTTATTTAAAAGATAATTTGCTGATAAAACAACATCACCCCACACGTTTTGTGGTAAACCAGAACTGGTTAACATTGCATTCATCATCTCTTTTAGAGTACGATTTTTGCGTTCAGCTACTCCATTTGATTGAGGAGAATATGGTAGTGTTACTTCATGAATAATTCCATGTTGGAAGCAAAACTCACCAAATGGTGCAACATATTCACCACCACGATCACTTCTTACCTTCTTAATTTTCTTATTAAGTTGGTTTTCTGCTTCTTGCTTAAAGAATACAAATTTCTCTAAAGCTTCATCTTTGTTTTTAAGTAAATATACATAACAATATTTTGTGTTATCATCAATGAAGGTAATAAAATATTTATTTCCTCCCCTTGATTGAACAAATTTCAAGTCAAAAATATCTGTATGTATCAAATCAAGTGGTTCTGAATTTCTTTCAACGGATTGAAATGAAGATATTGTCAATTTTGTCTCAACACAAATTTCACATTTATGTGTTTTATCAATATGAAATGTGGGAATATGATTCAAGTTAATTAAACGTCGTAACGTAATAAAATTAACATGTCCAAGTCTACTATACCATAAATTAGAATACTCAACCATATAAGGATAAACGTTGTTCTTATTCATATTAATAGAATCGTGCTTACAAGAGATACAATTGAATTTATGCATTTCGTTACATTCATATCCCTTTCCCACATACGTACCTCCTTTAGAAAAAATAAATTTCTGGGATTCAAATACCATTTTAAAGCCGTGTACATTTAAAAGGCTCCCAGAAACCAGATTCTTCCTTATGTCAGGTACATATAAGACATTTTACAGTTTTACTTCTTTGCCGGAAGTCATTTTCAGAATCACCATTCCATGTCCTTTGACTTTGAAAGTAGCAGAATTACCCATATAGAGCTTCTCCCCATCATTTATGAGAGTCAGTCCAACAAAAGACTCTTTGTCACAACATACGTGACGGGTAGCACTAGTATCAAGCCACCACTCTCTTGGGTTTGAGACAACCAGGTTGACCTCAGAAATTACCGCACATAAGTCAATGTCAGACATATCTTTAGTAATTTCAGCAACAACATTTACGTCATTCTTGTTTGCCCTTTATGGCAGCCTGCATTCAGAGGACTTATGCCCCATCTTATTGCAGTTGAAACATTTTCCATTGAACTTAGGTTTCTTGAAAATGCCTCCTTTTGGTCCCATTTTGGACTTGGTATCGCTTAACCTTCTTGGAGTCTTTAAGGACCTCCACCACGTTGGCTTTCGCCATAACTTGATTAGCAACAGAAAATTTCTTTTCAGATCTTCTATTGTCCTCCTCAATACGAAGTGGGACAATAAGATCCTCAACAGACATTTTTTTTCGTTTATGCTTTAAGTAATATTTAAAATCATTCCAATTCGGTGGTAATTTTTCAATAATTATAGCCACTTGGAATGACTCACTAGTATGCATATTTTCAGCTTCCATCCCATAGATTAGTAGCTGGAGTTCCTGCACTTGACTTACAACAAGCTTGGAATCAATTATTTTAAAATCAAGAAATTGGCCTACTAAGTATTTCTTAGCGCCTGCATCCTCAGTTCGATATTTCTTGTCTAAGGATTCCCATAATTCTTTTGTAGTACGTTTACTGTGTATATCTCATATAAATTGGGTACTAAACCATTTAAAATATAGTTTCTGCACAGAAAATCAGAAAATTTTCAGCCATCAATAAATTTCTGAATAGAAGCATCAGTCACTCCATCGGGAACAACAGGAGAATCTTCTTTCAGAAAATTTTGAAGTCCCACACTAGTTAAGTAGAAAAATATTTTTTATTGCCAAACTTTAAAATTCACACCATTGATTTTCTCAGGCCTTTCTGATATCGTTATAGGGTATGAACCTGAAGGCCCATGACTATTAGGCATAATAAGCCCAAAACCCGAAAGTCCATTTCCATTTAATCCAAAACCATTAGGACCAAGTTGTCCATTTTGGTTAAGTCCAAACCCATTAGGACCATTTTGTCCATTTTGGTTATTTTGATCATAAGTATTTTCCGGGCCATTTCCTTGAGTAGGGCCAGAACTCGTAGATCCAAAAGCAGTTGGCCTAGAAGTTGCATAGCCAAAAGCAGTTGGTCCACCTACAGGTACAGAAGCAACTGGTGTTGAACTCATAGGCTCAGAACCAATAGGACCAAGTTGTCTATTTTGGTTTTCTTCATTCTGGCCTTGAGCAATTTCAGGACTAATGTCTTCATAATTAACCATGATAAATTCTGAAAATTTCAAACAAACTAAATTAGAATAATTTTAGAACAATAAATAAAATAAAGTAATAAAATTGTCCCTATGACAATTTTGGTTTAATTATTATTTATTTATTTTTGTCACTTTTAAAAATGTATATTATTCAAATTAAGTCCCAGTGTCCAAAATAAGTCCTTATTATCCAAAGTCCAAGTATTTGTCCAAATTTAGGTATTCCAAGTTTCGGTAATCCAAGTCACGGCATTCCAAGTTACGAAAATTTGTTCGTCTCTTTTAAAGGAACATAGTTACACCATCAAATAGAGATAAATATGTCTTAAGATTGTTAGAGGTGAGAGATTAATACGATAATTCCTTTAAGAGACAAAATATAACAAATAAGATATTAGTAACTTGAATTATGAAGATATGACAATAAAATACATAAACATAAAACATAAAATTAATAAAGTACTAAAATAACCTTTAACTGTTAATTAAAACGAGAGGGTTCTGATGAGGCCCGAATCGGTTTCCTTAAGACAGATTTTACCCCGTATATGGTAAATTGTCTCCTAGAATACAACAACAGACGTAAAGCGAACTCAACCAAGTGTAGAATATTATCACCAAAGGACGGATAACTAAGAGCCTAAAGGGCATAAGCTGGAGGATAATTAAGCTAGTAATATATAAGAGCTATGTGAGGGAACTTATCGCATATGTTTTTCCTTCCATTTACTCAAACTCGTATATATAGCGAATGAGAGGAGACAAGGAGCAGCCAACCATTTAATGTTCTTCTCCAAATTTCAATTTCATTAAAAAATTGAAATACAAGACAACAATTGTAATCAATAGCGGCACAACACTATTATTATTACTATTATCATTATTATCTTTTACTTAATTTTTCAAAAAAAATGTTTTTTTCATTTTCTTTTACACCTAAGGATGTGTTTGAAATTCTTGTTTTTGAAAGAATTCAATCTATTTTATTTTGTGTAATATTTGTCAATACAAATGGGTTAAAATTGTACTTTCAATATAGCATAACTCAATATTGAATGAAAGGATTTTGTGTGAAGATATGAATTAATCCCTTGTCATTTTCGGCCGCACTATATGGATATATCAATTCTACTAAGTCGAATTGGTGAAGCACAGTATTTAAGTACAATTAAAAGTCATGTAAATTTTTTTGGTAAATTAAACGTCATATAAATGGTTAACATATTGTTGGGTACATTTGCACAGAGTTATTGCTTTTCTATGTGCTTATAATACACTGAATTTGGTAATGAAAATGTTTATGTTTATTTTTGGAGATTTTTTGAGTTTTCGTATTAGAAAACAATTCATTAAAGTAGAACTCTTTAATCACTTAATTTTCAAATTTCTTTTCTTCATTAATGAAAGAAGCTACCAAATCCAATAATGTTGTCTAGTCCGGCACGTGGTTTTGTCCAGGATGATTTAGTAGTTAATTAGGAAAAATAACAATGATTATGATTTATGAGTGGAGTTGGGATAATCGAATACAAATATTTAAGTTGAATAAAGGCCTCCACTGACAAGTAAAAGAAGCTTGTATTCTCTAATTCTTTTAAAAAAAAAATTAATTAGTAAGGAAAACTTCTTTTCATCTCACTGTTGTATGAAATCGAATATATGATCTCTATGATCATAATTTTAAAGTTTAACTCAGGCTACCCCTAATTATATGTTAAGGGTGCGATGACTTTGAGTCTATGATTAAAAGAGGGCCCAATTTATTTATTATATATATATATAACCTTTAAAAATATTTAAATTTATTTAATGTAAATGAATTAGATTATTGACTGAAATATAAAATTTTAATTATACTTTTTATTTAATATTTATCACAATATATTAATTTTACGTTAAAAAAAATTGTTCAAAGGGGTGACAATTTTTTTACTTCGTCTAAAGCCCTTAAAACGCCAGGACCGGCCATGACTCAACCACTAGGCTAAGACCTTTGTCACCTTATTTATTTTTAAAATTTTTTACAATTGCACTTATATTATTAAATATAAAGAAAAATCCTCACTCACTCTAAATATAACTTAAACATGAGTTCTTTAAAAATCACAAATTTAATTTTAACCATTAAACTTATTATTCAGCTTCTTCCATAGAATTGTGAAAGGGCAGATAGAAAAATTTTAGTCTTCAAATTTTAATGGGAATGTTATCAAGGTGGATGACATTTTCAATCACAAATAATATTTAATTTATAATAATTACACGCATTTTTTACAAAATCATTAGATAAGTTAAGATAAGAATATAAGACTTACAGGTTTTAATTTTCTTATATTACTATTAAAAGAAACACCAAAAACTTAAAAATTGATACTCAACACTATTAATTTTTATGCATTATTAACTAGTATTTTAAATTGAATTAATACTAATCATACAGTGTTGTTTTCAATTTATTTAATCAATTTAACTAGTTACATCTCCTAAACTAATAATCTAAATATCCACAATGTTAGAAAATAATGATCCGAAATCCCAATTAAATGATAATATCCGAATGAAGTTTGAAAGAAATAAAAACTTAAATAAAGTATCTCCTAAATCTAAATGGGAGCATCCAGACAAGATTCAGCTATAAGGACATTCATTGAAGACTTTATGTACCTAAGCATACATTGAAATCATTAGGTTAAAGTTTGCAAAGGAAGCAAACATTAAACCTTTAAAATCAGCATCCGGAAGAACTAATTGCACAAGCATCCGGAAGAAGACAGATCCGGATATATTGAGTTTAAAGACATCCGGAAGACTCGAATATCAAGACAATGGGAAATGGTTCGAAGATAACTTTTCGCTCCACCTTTTGGTCTAACAAAGTCAAAGATCCTTTCCCCACGAGCAAGACAAAAGAGACAGCTCGCACTTTTCAGAAAAAGGACGAAAAGGACTGACACCGGACAGAAAAAGTAAACAACCTTTTTCACCTAGACCAATAAGGAGGTGCGTGGAGCTCACACCAAAAAGCTAATGTTATAAAAGTTGGCGTGACACTAAAAAAAAGGAAAACGATCACTGACATCTTTTCAGCCTCAATCCCAAGGATTCATACGGGTCAAATTACTATCTAACGGATTGATCAACGGCTTCTAAAGCGCCACATTTCACCTGATCAACGGTAAAGATTAATTACAGCTTACCAACCCATAACGACTACATTTATGATGGAAGCCTATAGAAGGGAAGCTTCACAAGTTGAGAAGGTGCTGGTTGATTTCACAAAAGTATATAACAAGAGAATTTATAAGAAAGCAATCAGAGTCACAAACCCCTCCAAGAACCAAATCACTGAAAATCAGTTTGTAAGGATTCCTAAGTGAGCTACAAACTTAAGGAAGTCTAAAACCAAAACCTTTGTTAAAAATCAAAGTGCAAAAGATCTCCTACTTGGGTGAGTGTGAGATTAGGATATAGCCTGAAGTATGTGCTTTGAGTGGGATCTCCCTGTAGGACTCAACTTAGATTCGGGGTAGAAGTTTGCTAAAGACAAAAGGACTCAGCTAGGAGTTGGTGCTTCTAGTGGTATATCCCACATCCGGAAGGGGTTACCATTCGGAGATAAATTGTAAGGCTTGATTTCTGCCAATTGAGAAGAAATCACACTAATGGAAAAGCTCAAAGGAAGGAACCTTTGGGGACTGGACGTAGGTGGGGCCGAACCAGTATAAGTCATCGTGTTTGATTTTCTCTAACTCTTAATTTATATTTGCATTACATTTCACATTTGCATTATTTGGATTCATAAAGCCATCAAACACGCTACAAAAGACTTTTTAAAGTCTTTTAATTCCGTGAAAAAGGGTCATTCACCCCCCACTGATCTTATATAGACCCTTACAAGGACCAATAAGTGGTATCAGAGCAAGTGCTCAAACTAGAGATCTAACAATCTCGAGTTAATGGTCCATATATTTGATTCAAGAATTAAAATGAGTTTCCAAAACTCACAGCTCCTTCCGGAGGGTATGTCTATTACCCGACCTCCACTCTTCACCGGTGAACACTACACGTTCTGGAAAAACTGGATGAATAATTTCATTCAGGCTTAAAGCATGATGGCATGGATGGCCATTAAGGATGGTCCATATGAGCCTACTCAAGAGGTAGATGGTTTAACCACCTGCAAGTCGTTGAGCTTATGGGATGAAAATGATTATAAGAGATTACATGAAAATGCAAATGCTATTAACATGCTCCATTGTGCTCTTAGTGCAACAGAATTTAATAGGATATCTGGATGTGAGACTGCTCAAGGAATCTGGTAGAAACTGGAAGTCGCCTATAAAGGAACTAACCAAGTAAGAGAGGCCAAGCTTGATCTACTCCAGCAAAAACATGAGACCTTCCAGATGGAGCCAAAAGAATCAATCAGCAGTATGAACACTAGATACATAAATCTAGTGAATGAAATGAAGAGGCTTGGAAAAGAAATTCCTAAAGTAGATATGGTCAAGAAAGTACTCCGGAGTCTCACCAAGGAGCGGGATAACAAGAAGACTGCCATTGAGAAAGCTCATGATCTAAACTTCTATAGTTATGATGAGCTCAATGGCAATCTCTTGACTCAAGAGCTATCTCTAGAGAGATATAGTCAATAGGAGAAGAAGCCTGAAGAGAAGAAGAAAGCTATTGCACTTCAGGCAGAATCCATCGGATCAGCTACATCCGGAGAAGAAGAGCAAGCCATGGAATCTCTAAGTACCAAGGAGCAACTAGCTTTATTAACTAGATAGCTCAATAGGTTCATTCAAAAGAAAGAAAGGAGGAAGTCTAGAAAATATGAATCTCGAAGACCAAGGGAAGGCACATCTAGAAGAGACAAGCCTAAAAAGAATTCGGATGAAAAGAAGGATCCTAAAAAAGAACCTGCCTGTTTTCAATGTGGAGAGAAAGGCCACTTAAAAAAAGGCCCTAAGCTTAAAAGAACCAAGAAGCACAAGAAGAAGGCAATGGTGGCCAACTGGAGCAACAGTGAGGAAAGTAGCAGCTCATCTTCAACCTAAGAAGAAGAGACTGCCAACTGTGCATTCATGGCACTGACTGATCAAGAAGCAGAACAATCTGGAAAGAATGTCTCTAAGCAAGATACAATGCAAATTGAAGAATCAGAATTAGAAACAGCAAATACTAAGGTAAACTCTTATTCTAATTCTGATTCTAACTTTGACCTTGCTAGAGCTTTAGCTATTGTAATCAAGAGTGTGAAGAAGAACACCAAAGCTATCAAATCCTTAAGAAGACAAGTGTTGGAAATCGCTGAGGATAATGAAGCATTGGCACAAGATGTCAACTTGATAAGAACAACAAATCACATTGATGAAGTTGAGTAAAACTACCTAAAGAATTAAGTGCAAATGCTAAATGCCAATCTGATAGCTGGATAGAGAAATAGCTCTGATAAAGGAGGCATCCGGATGTAGATCTGATCCTCCACAAAAAGGGAGAAGTCAAAGGTAAGCTGCCAGAAAAAATCCAATCCACCCAATCAAAAAGTGAAGGAGGTCAGTAGGCAACCCCAAGCTCAAAGATGCACTGCTATACAAAAAGGAAAAGCTAAGGCAGTCTATAATCAGCAACCTGCTGTGAGCGGACGACGTTTCGTGCGGCAGCAGCGGGGTCGGGCCCGGTCAGGCTGGCCTATTTAAATGACGGGGGATGAGTGTGATGTGTTTGGAAAATGATTTTGCATATTTAAATGCTCAAAATATACGAGATCAAAACCTCGTACTTAAAATAGAGTCGCCACCCGGTTCAGCACAACTGGAAAATTTTTGGTACGATTTTCCCACCGGATGGTTGGACCATACCTTAAGTAGATATTCCGAGTTCGGATGATGTTATCTATTTTTCATTAGGCCAAATTAAGATACTCCATTCTTTCTTAATCGGTTTAATCCATCCTATTTATTTGTGTTTTCAGTTATTTTGTTGTTTTCGTGTTTATCAAGCAATTGAAGCAATGAATAAAATATTTACAGCCATAAAAAAAATAAGTGCGAAAAGTAAAATTATTACAAGATTTCTAAGTCCTATACATTTTTCTATGCAATAAATAAAATGCCTGAATATCCGATATACGTCCGCCTGCAGAAGATTGTTAGCACGGGTATAGCATATTTTATTTATAGTAATATAAAGCCCGACCGGGTGGCTAAAATGAGATTTGAACGACGTTTTCGAGGAAACTCCGTTCTTAACCAATTTTTAGGCTCAATCATTACTTTAACCGGATTATAAATGAAAATACCCACACATTACGGGGTGGGGTTTGCTTTCAAGAGGTTTTGAACTTCTTCATTACATAATATGTTCTAGTTTTGGAAAATAAGCTAATCCGGGAATAAATAAAAATAAAACTGCTGTCCAGAAAGTCATATCCCCGACGATACAACTGATGCCACCAGCGACATGGCTGATGCCGCCGGCGATATGGCTGATGCCGTCGGCCACATGGCTGATGCCACCGACGACATCAATTATGTCACCGGCGATATCAGATTGTAGGCAGTAGTGGTGGCAGTAAAAATGACCGAAAACCCAAAAATGAATATAAATTGATGAAAATTAACACAAATCAGTAATATTAATGCCAAAGAGCTATGAGACTCAGGATTTTTGCCTCGAGGTCGTGAATCTACCTCTTCGTGAACGGAAAGAAACACCTCCGGGGAGCTTGTTACGACGATTTAGCAGTAAATTTAAGTGCTTTTGGTTTCTAAATCCAATTAAGTTGATTTTAACTTAAAGACTTACAGATTTCAAACTCACAATCAGAGAATTCAAAGAAGAAAAACCAGGAAAAAAATGGATCAGAATCCTTTTTTTTTCTGTTTTATCTAGTTCTTATCTCACTAAAATCTATTCCCTCATTAAAATCCTAACCTTCAATTCCCTCCTGCTTGAAATGAAGCTCAAGGTGTGCTTTTATAGGTGAAATGGGGAGCTTTTTTAGGCCTTTTTGACCAATTCCGCCGAAAGTGCCCGAAAGGCTGTTTGTGGAGGGACCCATTTCGGGTCATGCCGCCAGTGACATGGCGATGCCACCGACGTTATGGCTGATGTCGCCGGTGGTATGGTGATGTCATCAGCGGCACAGCTGATGTCGCTGGTGGCATCAGCCTCCAGCATACCGACAGCTAACGAGCCCAAAAGCCTAAAAAGTCGTGAAAAGTGGTTTAATAGTAGGTGGAAAGGCATCTTTTTAACTTTTAATAATATTTTAATGGGTATTTATTATTTGGGTGCAAACCATCTATTCAAGCTCCTACCGAACGCGTTATCGACCACGCCAAACTGGATTCTACCAAGTATAAAATTCGCGAGGAATATTATTTTGGTAATAAAAATTCTAAAGAGAACTTTTATTTTGAGGCATTAGAATCGGGTACACGTCATCATCGTCTTATGAGAGGGACTGCAAAATCCCGAGCTCACACCTGCCAAACGAAGAAGGAATTGTGCAGCAGAGGTTGCACCCCCAACCAGCTTCCGGGTACACACCGGACCATCTACAAGTATACAAGAAGCTGGATATAGAGGAAACTATCATTATCATGGGAAGGAAGATCTTGAAAAGATAAAAAAGAAGCAGGACAGAACAGATCCGCCACATGCTGAAGGTTTTATGGGAAAAACAATCACATTACTAAATTATGTAGATTAAAAATGGTTATTATGATGTTAATCCTTGGCCTAAGATGGTTATTAACCTAAGAGGACCCAAATCTGATTAGGTACCCAAATCCACTTAATCTTTGCAGGTATGCCTTAGATCCACAGTAGATCAACACACTTGGTATATTGATAGTGGATGTTCAAGGCACATGACAGGTGATGAGAAGGCCTTCATTACCTTGACCCGGAAGAAGCGAGGTAAAGTGAGCTTTGGAAATAATAAAAAAGGACAGATCATTGGACATGGAACCACTGGATCTGAATTAAAAATAGAAGATGTCTCACTGGTTAATGGACTGAAGTTTAACTTGCTGAGTGTAGCCTAACTCTGTGATAAGGGAAGAAAAGTCACATTTGTTCAAGGCACATGACAGGTGATGAGAAGGCCTTCATCACCTTGACCCGGAAGAAGCGAGGCAAAGTGAGCTTTGGAAATAATAAAAAAGTACAGATCATTGGACATGGAACCACTGGATCTGAATTAAAAATAGAAGATGTCTCACTGGTTAATGGACTGAAGTTCAACTTGCTGAGTGTAGCCTAACTCTGTGATAAAGGAAGAAAAGTCACATTTGATTCCGGAGCCTGCTCAATATATGATAGGAAGTCTAATCAACTCATTCTTTATGCACCTAGAGTAAATAATTTCTATTCTATTAACATTAAAAATGAGAAAAAGAATATCTGCTTGGTGTCTAAAGAAGAAGGATCATAGTTATGGCACCGGAGGTTGGGACATGTTAGCATGAACCTCCTGTCCAAATTAGCCAAAAAGGAATTGGTATGCACTGCATGTCAATTAGGTAAATAGCATAAGAGAAGTTTTCCTTCCATCTCCTATATTCCTTCCAAGAGAGTACTTGAGCTCTTGCATATTGATCTCTTTGGTCTAAGCAAACCAATGAGTTTAGGTAGAAGAGAATACAACATGGTAATTGTGGATGATTATTCCCACTATACCTGGGTTCTCTAGCTAGCAAGCAAAGATGAAGCCTTTGATCAATTCTAAAAAAATTCATCCGGATAGAAGTAGAAC
The DNA here is from genome assembly GCA_947683365.1 of Euphorbia pulcherrima. Classification (NCBI taxonomy): domain Eukaryota; kingdom Viridiplantae; phylum Streptophyta; class Magnoliopsida; order Malpighiales; family Euphorbiaceae; genus Euphorbia; species Euphorbia pulcherrima. The sequence continues at coordinate 75,906,840 of CANTUS010000001.1, read as the reverse complement.
AGGGCATAAGCATTGAACGCATCCAGAGTGACAATGGTGGTGAGTTAAAAATAAGCACTTTGCTAAATTTTGTGACTCCAAGGGGATTGAACATAACTTCTCTGGCCCTCACACCCCTCAACAAAATGGAGTTGTTGAAAGAAAGAATAGGACCATAGTAAAGATGGCTAGAACAATGCTAAGTGAGAATTGTTTGCCAAAATATTTTTGGGGTAAGGCCATAAATGCTGCATGCTCTATTTTGAGTAGAGCTCTCATTAGAAAGACCATAGAAAAGACCCCCTATAAAATCTGGAAGAGAAGAAAACCCAAAATTGGGTACTTTAAGGCATTTGGATGTAAATGCTACATCCTAAATGATAGATAACAACTAGGAAAATTTAATCCTAAATCTGATGAAGAATTTTCCTTGGCTACTCAACACATAGTAAGGCTTACAGAGTCTTCAACAAATGAGCCCAAACTATTGTAGAGCTATACATGTAGATTTCGATGAGACTAACCATGCAGGTAAGAGAAGTTCCACTTTGGAAGATCCAATCCTGAAAGCTGAAAAATCTGGAGAAAAGAAGGAACCTGAAATTCCTGATTCATTCTAAGCCAAGAAGTACAAAGAAGAAGATGAAGGAATATCCTTTAATCCAGAAGTACAACAAATTAATCTCAACCCATAAGAGATTGACTTCAATGAAGGCCAAGAAGAAGTTGTTGAGATAGAGGCGGAACAAGCTCCAATCCAACATGCAGGCTTACAAAGGGAAATTCGGACTCACAGAAATCATCCGGTAGAAGCTATTTTGGATAATGTCCAAAATCCAGTCAGAACCAGAGGACAACTCAATAGAATGATGAGTCATGCTGCTTTTCTTTCTCTCATTTAGCCAAAGAAATTTTAAGATGCTGAAGGAGATGAAAGCTAGATGATGATAATGCAAGAATAACTAGATCAATTCACCAGGAATGATGTGTGGGATCTAGTGGCACCTCTAAAGGGAAAGTCAATCATTGGCACTAAATGGGTATTCCGGAACAAGCTAGATGAATCCAGAGTAGTGGTAAGGATCAAAGCAAGATTGGTTGCCCAAGGCTATAATCAAGAGGAAGGGATTGATTTTGAAGAAACATTTGCCCCTATAGTAACATTGGAGGCAATCCGAATTTTATGTGCTTTTGCATCATTCATAGGATTCATATTGTTTCAAATGGATGTCAAAAGTGCATTTCTCAATAGAGTTATCCAGGAAGAAGTCTATGTGAAGCAGCCACCTGTATTTGAAGATTCAAAGCATCCGGATCATGTCTACAAGTCGAAGAAGACCCTCTATGGATTAAAGCAAGCACCTGGGGCTTGGTATGAGAGACTCACAACATTTCTCATATCTAAGGGATATATTCGGGGCAAAGGAGATACAACCCTCTTCATCAAGAAAAAGAAGAATGATATTATTCTGGTCCAAATCTATGTGGATGATATCATATTTGGGGCAACAGATAAAAGGATGTGTGAAGAATTCAACTCTCAAATTCAAAAAGAATTTGAGATATCCATGATGGGAGAACTCAATTTCTTCCTTAGATTGTAAATCAAGCAAAGTCTGATGGGATTTTCATTAACCAGTCTAAGTAACCAAGGAGATCTTGAAGAAGTTTGAAATGGACAAGAGTAAACCAATGTCCACTCTAATGGGTTCAGATACAGTCCTATCCAAGTATTGTGAAGGAGAAGATATTGATAAAAAAACTCTATAGAGGGATGATTGGCTCACTTCTATACTTGACAACAAGCAGGCCTGACATATACTATACAGTCTGTTACTGTGCAAGGTATCAAGCCAATCCTAAGGACTCTCATCTCAAGGCAGTAAAGAGAACCATTAGATATCTCCTAGGAACTACTGAAGTTGGGCTATGGTATCCTAGCAATGGAAATTTCATACTCCAAGGCTTCACTGATGCAGATTATAGCAGAGATACTCTTGAGAGAAAGAGCACTTCCGGAGGCTATCATTTTCTTGGAGATTGCTTAGTATCATGGTATAATAAGAAGCAAACTTCAGTTGCTTTATCTACTATAGGAGCAGAATATATGGCAGTTGGAAGTTGTGTGGCCCAACTCCTTTAGATCAAGCAATAACTAGAAGACTATGGAGTTCAATCCGGATGTGTGGATGTTATGTGTGACGATAAAAGTGCTATTAATGTGTGAAAAAATCCAGTACTCTATAGCAGGATGAAGCATGTGAACATCAGGCATCTTCATCCGGGATCATATGATGAAAAAGGATGTTGCTTTGGTATACATTCTAACTAATGAGCAAAGAGCAGACATCTTTACTAAGCCACTGAGTAAGGATCAATTTGGCAAGCTAAGGAAGTCCATTGGAATCTGGAGAAAATCCAGAAGACTATCCAAAGTTGGTTTGGATCCTTAGCAAGACAAGGAATCCGGAAGATAAAAAGAATTAAGAAAAGCTCTACTCCGAATAGAACATTTCCACGTCAGCAGACAAGACATGATACATGGCAGTAAAAGCGCTGAAAAGTTGGTGTTACACTCGCAGTAAATTTATCAGTTGGTTTTCAAAATAAACCGTTCCCATTCTTCGGTTAAACTGAATTTACCTCTCTCCTGAAATTCCGGCTGCCATGTCATAATCTAGCCAAATTAACGGCATCCAAATTACCAAAATACCCTCTCCTTGAAAAATCTATATAAATACCTCAAATTTCCTCTTCTTCCTCACGCGAGCGACTTATCTACTGTTACTCTACTAAAATCAAATCACAACCTTAATCTCTTTTAATCTCTCAAATGGCTGCAATCATGATAAGTGAAGGACCTAAAATGCTCCCAACTCAAAATATCTTTATAGAGTTTGATATAAAAGATGAAGATTTCAAACCCATAAAACTGAAGACCAATGATTTTATTGTCCCTACAGATTTCTTGGGTGATAATTTCTTGTTCGAAACTGACCCATATTCCAAATTGATAGAAGATTAGCACTTTGGGGGATTTCCTCAAGATCAAGTGCTCAACCTATCCGAAGTTAGTGAGAGAATTTTATGATAATCTCAGAGCTCATTCCTTCCATGATGCTCTGAGAACTGAGGTACAAGGAAAAATCATAACTATCACTCCGGACTTCCTTGAGAAACACCTCAACATGAAAAACGATGGAGTTCAACTAAGAATTGATAGGGATGAACAGCATGTCAAGTATGACCCAAATATATGGTAGCATCCTAACTATTTCAGGGACAAGTGCTCAACATACTTTCTAGAAGTGCCAAGATTCATCCAGTATGCACTTGCCAAATTGGTGCTGATCCAGAAGGGATCTCTAACCACAGTGTCATCCTTCCAACACAGTGTGCTCCAGCACTGGGTGAAAAGCAGAGTTGTCAACATGCCTGTGCTAATCATCCATTACCTGAGACATAATAGGAATTCTCATAGTGCCCTAATCACCAGGATTGTACTAGCCCATAAAGTAAATTTAACTAGATTCCAGTCTATAACCGGAATAGAAATTCTAGAGAAGAATTTTAAAAAGCTAAGCTTTGGGGAAACTTAGAATGAGGAAAAAGCCAAGAAGCTCCGAGATGATAAAAAAAGCAGGGCTAGAAAAGCGGTAGATCCGATAGAAGCTTTGGTTCCCAAGAAAGCAAGAACCACTATGCCAAAGGCATAGAAGAAGCCTTGATTCTGGGTGGGGAAATCAATGAGGATACTTTATCCTTAACCCAACTGATGGCCAAATCTCCGTCTAAATAGCCAAGAGGAAGGCTAATGAAAGTCACGGATAAAGTGAAGAAACCTTTATATGAGCTGGAAATAAGGGAAACCATTATAGTAGCTGTTTCTACAATTAGAGAAGGGTATCAAAAGGGATAAAAATGGAACTTAAGAGTTATGCTAGCAGAAGAGAATTACTCTGATAGTGAAGAGATAAGGGATAGGTAACCTGCCCCCAAAAAGCAACTTTGGAAGAGGGGCTTGACTTTTACAGAAGCCCTGAAGGCAGAAAAAGTAAGGGCGAAACTCCAAATCAGGAAACCTGCTTCTGGTATATCCATAAGGGAACCAACTCCCAAAATCACCACTCCAGTTGAATCCGAAAAAGGGAATGGGATTGTGCCATTAACTAGAAAATCGATTCCTGAAGATAATATATTCTCGAAAGATCCTCAAATAGCTGAAATGATGCTGGCTATGAAAGACAATCAAAAGATCAATCTTTTGACAAAAAAGGGACCCAGAGGCTCATCTGGTACAACAGCTTCAAACAACCCACCAATCCATATATCATTAAAGGATATAGGACTCCTTAAAGAAGTAAACTACCCGGATGAGGATCTAATGAATTTCCAAGCTAGATCCGAACCTCTCCCTGAAAATTTGCTGAATATGAACGCGGAAGTGGAAGAGCTGGAAAGTCCTGAAAAGGCTATTGGATAGAATGGTAAGGATAATTCCACCATTCCAGGACAAGAGATGATTATTATCACAAGTCCTTTACAAGCAATAGAAGGGATGACTGAGGACATTTCTAGTCATTTGACGGTTATAGAGATTGAGGAAGAAAGTATATAAGCTGTTGATCTGAACAAAATGCCATCCACTGAGGTAATCCCCAACTTAGTATCATTTGATATTAATGCTAACATTACTACTGATGTTGGAATAGAAGTTGAACATAGGGACAACTTGGATGCATATTCTCCAATTGCACCTAAGGATCAGGAGTCCGACCCAGAACATAAAGTTTCGGAGGAGGGCCACATTCTAAGATCCAATGAAAATGCTCCTAGAGTGGACTCAAAGGGCAAGGCTAGTGTTGAGGAACGGTTGGAAAGAGAGAGGGAAGAAGAATAAGAATCAGTTGAGACAAAAACATCCGGATATGATGAGACCGGATACAGCTCTAAATTCAGAACTCCTCTTGCAAGCCCAATAAGAATACCTTCTTTAAATGAAAATCCAACATGAGCTAAAAAGATATCCATAGCTCTCAAAATTCTACAAGAGGCTACTCATGAAGAACAAGAGGTGAGCTACATCAAACTAAGCCTCCAGAACATTTGCAAACATTTAAAGGCTGTGAAAAAGGTACTTCTTAAGGAATTCCAACCTCTGGACTTGAAGAAGGAAATTGAGGTGATAAAGGTGGATGTTAAGAAGATAACAGTAAAAGTAGAGGACATTCCCACTACTGATCTGGTAGCAGAAGTCTCCTTTAACAAGGTCAGACCAATCCTTGAGCAAGTAAGTAAAAGCATTGCTGGAGCCAATAGATCAGCAGATTAGGCTAATACAATTGCCACAAATAACTGTGTTACTATATTGGATAAAGTCACATCCTCTTCCACTAATCTGTCAATAGAAATCAAAGAGTACATTGGCAATAAGTTTGAAAGCTTGCTAAAATTCATTCCGGATGTTATTACCAAAGGTGAAAAAGATATTGCTTCTGCACTTAATTTGCAAAATTAAAAGCATCATTCTACACAAGAAATGCTCACACATTTCCTTGATAAGGATCTTCCAGAACTTCTAAAGAAGCAAGTGGATGACATAAGTGATGATACTGGAAGCTACTCCTCCAGAACTAATAATTTGATTAAAACTCTGTAAGAGGCTTTCCATAAGGATCTTGCTGCGCTTAACTCCAGCATCCATAATGTCCAGAGAGATATCTGCAACGATATTGATGCCTTAAAGTCAGGTATGGCTAATCTTTCACTCTTCTCATTCGGATCTTCCTCCTATACCCAAGACAACCTTGTTATCCCAGTGGTCAATGATCTAGTCAAACACATAGGCGACACTGGATGTTTTGGGTACAAGTGCATGTTGACTCTTCTCAAGTGTATGTTTCCCTATTTTGATAAAGAAGATCAAGCCCATACACTTCGAATGATTCCAAACATGACAAAGTCCTATAAAGAGCTGCGGGCATTTTTGAACACTTATCAACTCCTTTCGGCCACCGTTGAGTCCATCTTTAAAAAGTGCTCATAAGGGAATGCAGATTACTCCATCTACTCAGAAACATGGCAGAAGAGCTAGGATAAGAGATCATATATGCTGATTGACCCCCAATCCGATGTAAACAATAAGGGGGAGAAGAGCACAACAAGCAAAGGATGAGATGATATGGAAATAGATAGGTAGGTAGGTAATTGTGTAGTTAGCTATTGATATCATGTACAAATCTGGTAATAGCTAGCTTTGACAATTTTTCACTTATATGTACTCTATATTTGTAATCTGGAACTTCACTGACGTTAACCATTGTTAACAGTAGAAGTATATATATATTAAAACACATTTACATAGAAATGCTTCTAAGTACAATTTGTTATTGTACTTAAAAAATATAGAAGCCAAAAATACAAAAATATTGGGGGAGCAGGATGCTTAGATTATGGGGGAGTAAAATTTGTAAATGACTAAGTATCAAGAATCATACTTAGCTCATATAGACTCCTTCCTTATGCTTAGTTGTCTTAGGTTTTTGTTTCCATCAAATGGGGGAGATTGTTGGAAAACAATGATCCGGAATCCTAATTAAATCAAAATATCTGGATTAAGTTTGAAAGAAACAAAAACTTAAACAAATTATCTCCTGAATCTAAATGGAAGCATCCGGACAAGATCCAGCTAGAAGGACATTCATTGAAGACTATATGTACCTAAGCATACATTGAAATAATTAGATTAAAGTTTGGAAAGGAAACAAACTTTAAACCTTCAAAATCAGCATCTGAAAGAACTGATTGCACAAGCATCCAGAAGAAGACACATCCGGAGATATTGAATCTAAAGACATCCGGAACACTCGAATATCAAGATAATGGGAAAAGGTTCGAAGATAAATTTTCCTCCATCTTTTGGTCTAACAAAGTCAAAGATACTTTCCCCATAAGCAAGATAAGAACTCGCACTTTTCAAAAAAAGGACAAAAAGGACTAACACCGAACAAAAAAAGTAAAAAACCTTTTTCACCTAGATCAATAAGGAGGTGCGTAGAGCTCACACTAAAAAGCTACTGGTATAAAAGTTAGTGTGACACTAAAAAAAAGGAAAATGGTCACTGACATCTTTTCAGCCTCAATCCCAAGGATTCAAACGGGTCAAATTACTGTCTAATGGATTGATCAACGGCTCCTGAAGCACCACATTTCACCTGATCAATGGTGAAGATTAATTACATCTTACCAACCCACAATGGCTACATTTATGATGGAAGCCTATAAAAGGGAAGCTTCACAAGTTAAGAAGGTTCTGGTTGATTTCATAAAAGTATATAACAAGAGAATTTACAAGAAAGCAATCAGAGTCACAAATCCCTCTAAGAACCAAATCACTGAAAATCAGTTTGTAAGGATTCCTAAGTGAGTTATAAACTTAAGGAAGTCCAAAAACAAAACCTTTGTTAAAAATCAAAGTGCAAAAGATCTCCTACTTAGGTGAGTAGTGAGATTGGGATATAGCTTGAAGTAGGTACTTTGAGTGGGATTTCCTTGTAGGACTCAACTTAGATTCGAGGTAGAAGTCTAAGTGGTATATCCTGCTAAAGATAAAAGGACTCAGCTAGGAGTTGGTGCTTCTAATGGTATATCCTACATTCGAAAGAGGCTACCATCCGAAGATAAATTGTAAGGCTTGATTTCTACCAGTTGAGAAGAAATCACACTAGTGGAAAAGCTCAAAGGAAGGAACCTTTGGGGACTAGACGTAGGCGGGGCTGAACTAGTATAAATCATCGTGTTTGATTTTCTCTAACTCTTAATTTATATTTGCATTATATTTCACATTTGCATTATTCAGATTCATAACATCTGGCAGCCATCAAACACGCTACACAAGACTTTTTAAAGTCTGTTAATTCCGCGAAAAAGGGTCATTCACCCTGCTCTGACCTTATATAGACCCTTACAGGGACCAACACATATGAAATCATTTTAGTTGTACATTATTTTAACAAAAAAATTGCATATTGATTATTTTTATAGGAAATCCCCCATGAGGTAAGGGGAAAATTTTTTGATAGTTTAATGGATATGAGGATGAAGAAAATATTTTCTCTAAACCTTGTAAAGATTGTAATGGGTGTTGAGACCATAAAAAATAAATCCCTACGCAAAACAAACTTGTAGTTAGCAGTGAGCGGGAATCGAATCTACAAGGAACTGTATTTGACAGCGTTATTCTAAGAAGATAAAATACAACGTGACCTTAAAGCGCTCTTGATGGAAATTTGTGGATTAAATCTAAATAAAGCAGGTAGTTAAACAATAGGAAACAATGGCTCAACCAATATAGGACAAGACTGAATATCATGGTGATCATAGGATAAGAAATTAATTGCAATGAGACCTAGATTTATTTATACTAATACTCATACACCGTACAGTACTAGGAACTTTTCCTTGCTATGTATAAAGACTGGACTTCGCACCACGACCTCACTCTTAATCACTGCTTCTCTCGACTTCGCATCGAGAGCTCGTCAGTAAATAACAATATAAATAAGAAAAGCCTAAATCCTTACCGACAGGTAGTAAAGCACTCCCAACAGGCATAAGATTACCTTTCTCCAGTCTCGGTGGAGACTGTTGTTACTTCATCCCTCTTCAGGCATAATTACGGATGCAAGAATAGAGATTAACAATAATCACAACGACTTACCAAATGGGTGATCAGTCTAAACAGCGAGGCTAAGTGATATTCTTACCATAAAACCCTTCAGGTACCGAGATTGGTAAATAGGTTGCCTTTCGAATTTCTGTATTCACCTGCGGTCCTCACACCATCTAAACTTAGTCTTGACCATTAATTGGCCAAGCCATGAGAGTTCTAGCAAAACATGCCTAAATTTAAATGTGCATAAATATAAAGAGACTGGAAATGAATCATGCTGAGAATATAAAGACTAAAATCAAAACATCGGATTAAAACTGGAAATGAAATTGTAAATTAAACTTAGAAATGTTCAAAACCAAAACTGTAAATCAAAGTACTAAAGAACACAAAGACTAAAAACTAGACTAAAAAGACTGAATGATAGAAACTATGTATCAATTGTGTGTATCTTCGGTTTGTATGAATGATGATACCTTGAGACTCGTCGGCCTTGGTATTTATAACTGAGTGCGCCTCCTTATGCTTCCTCTTTAGTGACAAAATAGGACTCTTTGTATTTATTTTGGTGGATTCATTTCCTTTTAGTCTTAGTCTTCAAATGGTAGTAAACTCCTTCCTTTTATGAGATTAGGAAAGAGATCGAGCTTCCTATTGAGATGGCTCTTCCTGAATAGGATTTGCCCGAATTAGGTAACTTCCAGATCTAAATGTGGTGTGCACTGGTATTGATACCATCTTGGTCGGTCTGAAGTGTTCTGGAGTCACCGGGACCAGCTATCGATCCTGCTGCCTGCGTCAGGTATTGGTGAAAGGCTCTTTTTCTCTAAATATCGCATGTTTTCTATGAATTGCCTCTAAAACCTGAAAGAGAAAGAAAAGGAAGTAATAGCGGCCATAAAGACTAAAAACATGGTCTCAATGATATAGAAATAGACACAAATACATATTGAAAATACAACCCATCAAATCTCCCCACACTTATTCCATACCTGCCCTCAAGTATGCATCAAGAATCAGGAAGATGGGAAAACTATGCAAATAACCTTTGAATAACTAAACAGAGACCAGATTCTTTCCCGAGAATTATATCAAGGCCCTTCATTGACCACTGAACATTCCAATGTAAGATTATCATCAAGAAGACCTTGCTCAAGACTTTACCCGAGAGTATTTACCAAATTAAGGCACAAGACATAAAATATTGTTATAGATCATAAATACCTAGATTCAAATTTAAGTGCATCCTGATGATCATAAGATGACTCCTTTACATCTAGCCAAAGTTTGAGTTTTGCGATTTTGATACCCTTGCTAGCTTTGCTAGCTCTTTCTAGATATTCAACCCAATTTATTTCATTATATGCTTTGCCATTTTTTTCTTAGGTACCACTGCATTTTCTAATAATTATCCCCTATAAAAGAGTCTTCACCCATTTTTTAGCCGTGGATAGGTCTTCCTTCTATCTACCCTATGAAAGAGTCTTCACCCAATTTTTAGTCATGCATAGCTCTTTCTTCTATCAATCCTATGAAAGATTCTTCACCCGATTTTTAGTCGTGGATAGCTCTTTCTTCTATCGGCCCTATGAAAGAGACAAACAAGGTTGTGAGCCAAGTAAGCCTCATTTTGACTAATTGCTGAAGTAGAAAAATAACCACCAAGATTTGATATTGGTTTTGCAAGGTCTCGGAGGAGGATCTTATAAAACATAAGGACTAACTTAAATCAAATCATGGTCAGATTAAAGCACTTTAAACAATAAAATCATGTTACACTTTTTTGTACTCACAGGGATTAAAGAATTTACAAGGTGATTATCAGAAATCTTATATTGGAATATCAATGTTCAACTCAGTTCTCGGTATAAGTTTCAGTTAATTGGGATAGTCCTATCAATCATTCAGTAAGTTATTTTCATAGCATTCCTTATCTTGGTTATCATCACGTCTCAATGACAGGTTAGAGAGCAAAATAAGGTCATTGCAGGGGCAAAAATATGAAGCATGAGTCCTTGTGAAATCTCTTTCTTGAGCAAAATATTAAAATAAATTAAAATAAGAAAATGATTTTAGCAGAAGAAGAAAAATATAGAAATCCACTCCCCACAACTAAACGAAGCATTGCCCTCAATGCAAAATAAGAAAAACAAAAAAGAAGAAAAAAAAAAGAAAAAAGAGAGAGGGCAAATTAAAACATTACTGTCCTGGTGGAGGAGGAAGGAGGCAGAAGAGACTTGGCTGGTCTTGCTAAATCCGTTGGATCTCAAACTATTGGATGACGAGGTTCACATTCAGTTCCAGGGTGTCGCAGTCAGTTCGGAGGTCATGGTTCTTAGCTTTAAGCTCAATGAGGTTTTTAAAGAGGTCTTTGTACCAGTTCTCCATACTTATGACTTTTTGGAGGAGCTCGGTGTAGGCAGTGGGAGGCATAGAGTCATCACGAGAAGGCTGGTCTGGCTGGGGGTCCTCGGGAGCAGGTAGAACAGGCTTTTCTTCAGAAGGACCACGACGATGCATAGCTACGGTCCCGTTAATTATTTTAGTGAGCAGGGTTATCACAAGAGTCTCCAAGTCCAGGAGTCGAGTTTCAAGGATCCTGGTATAGTGGACAGGCTTGAAATACTCCATGTCACGTACAATGATGGAGATTACGGCGTCTAGAATTGGAGGGCTCTTGGGGTGGGTAAGGGTATATTGAAACTGCTTGGCTAGCCAGGCTCCTAGATGGGGCTTCCTGTTGTTCTTCATACACTACAAAATGTGCACTTCTTTCTTATTTAGGGTTCTATGGCAACCAGAAAAGTTAAATACAAGGATTCTGTGGGCATACCTTAGGTGACTCGGGGATAATTGAATGTAGAAGTCTTGGGAGTCACCGGACTTCTAAGTGGTGACTCGGGGATCATTGTTGCAGAGTGAGAAGTAGGTCTTAGAGGCGTTGAAATCAGAAGGAAGAGCATCACACATGTCATTAGAGGGGTCAGTTACCCCTAAAGCCTTGTTGAAGTCATCGAGACTCCAAATCACATTCTTCCTAATGAGACGAAATTTGATCACCCCCTCCTACTAATAGCTGGTGTAGTCCTGCTTGAACTAGAAAGTAGCATAAAATTCCTAGACAAGCTCATGATAGGAGGGGAAATAGATAAAGAGTAGGGGAAGCCACGAGATTATGGTGAAGGCATCAATTGCGGCATGGTTGATGTCGAGAGTCGTCATGGTGTCTTTGCAGGAGGACTTACAGGGCTTTGACGACTGCCCCTTGAATCGAGCATATGTAGTGCATGGAGTAGGGTGGTCAAAAGTGCCATGAATGTTGCTCTTTACACCGGGAGCATGGGTCTTCTCTTCCTAGATTATCTTGGGCATTTTATAGCTTTTGCCTTTTATAGTGCTCCTGGTGAGCATTTTTCTTTTGTCAGGGGGTGGGGCAGGTGTATAGTCACTTCCCCCATCAGAATCAATCTCTACAGGCTCTCCTTAGGGTTTAGCATCTCCCTGAGTTCTCTTTTATTTCTTTATCGGGGTCTCATCGGACTCCTCTTGATCAGTGGCGACGGTGTAGATAATAGAGATTGGGTCTGCGATGAGCAGGGTTTCACCGGCAGTTACGGTGGTGCTGAAAGAGTTGGTGGGAGTTGGCACTTCGTGGCTTGAGATCGCCGTGGTCTTAGGAAGAGTGACCATGGGGGTTGGGGGAATGTTGGTGATAGTGGTGGCGATGAAGGAGGTGAAAACAACGTCTGGAGCTACGGGAGTAGCGTCCGCTACTTCGGCAATGGTGGTAGTGGTGGCGATAATAAAAAAAAGTAGTCACTATCGGGATGGGGGTGGTAATGGTGGCTGAGAAAGGAGCTGTATTGACAGGAATGCTGCTGATGATAACTGTGATGGTCGCCGGAGTGGTGGTGGTAGTGGTGTCTTGATTGGAAGCCATTAGAGTGGTGGTGAAAGAGAAATTTTTTGCCAGAGGAGAAGAAATTTGCTTTGAGAGAGTTTGAAAGTTTGAAAGTGAGTATGACCCTTAGAGAGAGAAGGGGTTTCAAATAGGGAATTTTAGCGTGCAAGGGTGGCTTATAGGCATTAATGGGAGTAGTAGCAATCATGACCCCATTTAGGTATTAAACCATAAAAAATCCCTATGATCTTTGCACGACTGCCATATCACCCATTGTTCATGCATCAGTCCGGGTGAGTCCTTTCACGTCCCCTGTCTTCTCAGTCACGTCTCTTGGCGTGTGATGGTTCAACTTCCATAGAGAGTGTACGAAGATGTAATCTTGTAACAAAATAAAGAGAGAATCATTCTTAGTCTAGATACCACTAAAAAAAGCTAACTAAAACAGAGAGACGAAGAGTCAGAAATGCTTGGGTTGCCTCTCAAGAGTGCTTTGTTTAACATCAGTGAGTTTGACACACCACACCAAGATTATGGTGTGTATCAGTGGTTTTTGTGAGAGTTATTTCCTCAGAGTGAGCTTAGAATCCTTCATAATAGGGCTTAAAATGATGCCGATTGACTTTTAGAACTTTCCCAGTCTCAATGCTCTGTATAATGACTGCTCTATGTGGGAATATATTGGTCACAATGTAAGGTCTAGCCCATCGGGAACTCAACATTCCAGGGAACAGCTTGAGATGAGATTGGAATAGAAGCACTCTCTGTCCTACGTTAAAGACTTTCCTAGAAGAGAAAAGATTATGGTGGCGCTTAGCGGTCTCTTTGTAGGCCTTGTTCCTCTCATAAACATCACAACGAATCTCCTCGAGTTTATATTGTTGCAACTTCCTATGTTCCTTAGTCGCATCGAGCCTGAAATTGGTCTCCTTGATGGCCCAATATGCCTTATGCGTGATCTCGATAGTTAGATGGGATGCTTTTCTATAGACAACTCTATAAGGTGATATCCCGATAGGGGCTTTCAATGTTATGCAGACTGCCTAGAGAGCTTCAAAGAGATGGAGACTCCAGTCTTTTCTATTAGGATTGACTGTCTTCTCTAAGATGAGCTGACCTCTTTGTTGCTCACTTCATCTTGCCCATTTATTTATAGGTGGTATATCGTGGAAGTCATGTGCTTGACTCCCCATTTGGCTAGTAATGTCGAGATCGTCTTGTTGCAAAAATGTGTACCGCGATCACTGATGAGTAGTCTTGGTATCCTGTATCTACAGATGATATTATCCTTTATGAAACTTGCTACGACCTTTCCATCGTCGTTCCTAATTGCCTTGGCTTTTATCCACTTAGAGACATAATCAACTGCTAGGAGGATGCATTTGAACCCATAAGAAGAAGGAAAAGGGCCCATAAAATCAATACCCCATACATTAAAGATCTTGACGACCAAAATAGGAGTCATCGGGAGTTGATCTCGACGTGCAAGATTACCAACCCGTTGGCAGTTGTCGTATACCTCACAAAATATATAGAAGTCGCGAAAGGCATGGGCTCAATAAAATCTGAACTCAAGAATGCATTGCGCTGTTCTCCTCGGCCCACTATAACCTCCACAAACTTCAGAGTGATATGCTTGTAAGAGTCTTGGTATCTCTTACCAGTAAACACATCTCCTCAAAACCATATCGTTCTCTTATCTCCACAGGTAAGGATTCTCCTAAAAATACCTGCCAGCTTCCCTCTTCATTTTCTCCTTATCATTATGTGTGAAATCCTCTAAGAACCTTCCGGTGGTAAGAAAATTGATAAGGTCTGCATACCATGGGGTCTCTGTGATAGTAAAGAGACTTTCCCCTGGGTATTCATCCTGAACTTCCCTTGGTGCTTCTAAATTGGTCAACCTGCTAAGATGATCGGCCACCAGGTTCTCTATCCCCTTTTTGTCTCTGATCTCAATGTCAAATTCTTGAAGTAAAAGGATCTATCAAATCAGTCTTGGCTTGGCATCTTTCTTGGTCATAAGGTACCTCAAAGCAGCATAGTCTGAGTATACAATGAACTTTAAATAGAGAAGATAAGAACGAAACTTATCTAATGCAAAAATGATAGCAAGGAGCTCTTTCTCAATCGTGGTGTAGTTCCGCTGAGCTGCAACGAGAGTTTGGGAGGCATAATAAATGACATGAGGCTCTCGGCCAACCCATTATTCCAATACTGCTCCTACTGCCTTATCACTTGCATCGCACATTATCTCAAAGGGCTGGTCCCAATTAGGTGCTTGGATAATGGGTGCAGAGACCAACTTCTTCTTAATAGTGTCAAAGGCTTCTTTACAAGGATCTCCAAACTCAAAGTTAGCGTCTTTCTGGAGTATTCTGCATAGGGGCTCGTCGATCTTTGAAAAGTTCTTGATCAACCTGCGATAATAACCTGCATGCCCAAGAAAAAACCTAACTTCCTTTAGAGAAGTAGGCTAAGGGAAGGACTAAATAACATTAATTTTTACTTTATCTACCTCAATACCCTTCTTAGATATAACATGACCTAATATCATACCTTGGTCTACCATGAAGTTGCATTTTTCATAGCTAAGGACTAAATCAGACTCAATACAACATTTAAGAATCTTACCAAGGTTATCGAGACATTCATCAAAAGAATCACCATACACAGTAAAGTTATCCATAAATACCTCAATGATGTTTTCCACGTGATCAGAAAAGATACTCATTATACACCTTTGGAATGTAGCGGGAGCATTCCAGAGACCAAAAGGCATCCATCTGTAACCAAAGGTGCCAAAGAGACATGTAAATGTTATCTTTTCTTGGTCTTCTAATGCTACCAGGATCTGATAGAAACCTGACATTCAATCGAGATAGCAGAAATGAGATTTCCCTGCCAGTCTCTCTAGCATCTGATCAATGAATGGTAGTGGGAAATGGTGTTTCTTAGTCGCAGCTTTGAGCTTGCGATAGTCCATGCAGAATCTCCATCCATTCTATATTCTCATCGGGATTGATTCTTTTGCTTTATTCATAATCACCGTGATCCCTGTCTTCTTTGGAACAACTTATACGGGGCTAACCCACTCACTTTCAGAGATAGGGTAAATGAGGCTAGCCTCCATGAGCTTGATCACTTCCTTCTTCACAACTTCCATCATAGGATGATTGAGTCATCTTTGATGTTGGCGATAGGTCTTGGTATTCTCCTCCAACTTGATCTTATGCATGCAAGTGGAAGGGCTAATCCCCTTGATATCGGCTATAGTCCATCCAATCGCCTCCTTATATTGCTGGAGCAAGGAGACCAGTCATTTTTCTTCATCAGGACTCAATTGCTAGAAATAATCACTGGGAGTGTATTGTTATCCCCCAAGAAAGCATATTTGAGGTGGTTTGGTAGACTCTTAAGTTTAAGTTTCAGTGGTTAGATGATGGAAGGGGTGAGTTTCTTGAAAGGTGGCAGAGTGAGCTTCGGTCCAGGTCTCAGTGTAGATTGAGATAGATCAAGATCACGAATAGCTTTTTTCACCTTCTCATCTAAATCAGTGTCCTCGAGGCTCTCAGTGTCAAGCGCTTCATTCAGCGCGACCAAGTACTAGTCTGAAAGATTGAGCTCAAAAATTTACTAGATGATGGGATCAAGGCTATCAATACTGCATAAGCTTAAATCTTCTTTGGGGGTCTTCATAGCATCATAAACATTGAAAATGGCTACTTCCCCATTGAACTCCATAATAAGAGAACCATTGTGTATATCGATTTTGGTCTTGGCGATACTCAAGAATGGTCTCCCTAGCAGTAAATCTGAGTTTCCCTTTCTATCTGCATCCCACATATCAAGAACATAAAAGTCAGCAGGAAAAACAAAATCATTTACCTTGACCAATACCTCTTCTAAAATTCCCTCAAGGTAAACAACAGAGCGATCCGCAAGTTGCAAGACAGTCCTGGTCTCCTTGAGAGGCATGTTGTGGTTGGCTGATATCTGCTGGTAGATAGAGGAAGGCATGATATTTATAGATGCACCAAGATCATACATAGCTTTCTGAATTCTAACCTGACCTATGGTATAATTGAACGTGAACATTCCCTGACCCTTCAGCTTAGGGGGTAATTTACGTTGGATCACGGCAGACACATTTTCCCCCATCACGACCTTATCCAAGTCATGCTACTTCTTTCTATTTATGCATAACTCCTTGAGGAATTTCGCATACTTGGGTATCTGTCTAATCATATCGAGCAACGGGATGTTGATCTTGACTTTTCTCAAGGTATCGAAGATCTCTTTCTCTTCTTTCAGCTTCTTGGTCTTTTCTAGTCTTTCTGGAAAAGGAGGTCTGGTCTCGGTAGAAATCATTGATTCCTCTAGCTCATCAAGAATCATAATAACCTCATCCTCTATTTCTTCTCTCGGTGGTTCTGTCTAGGTCTCTTTCTTCTTAGCGTGATCGCGCTGACATTCTCTCTTGGATTATCCTCTATTTGGGACAGAATTCTCCCCATGTTCTCAATCTTGGAGAGAGTGCTAGCTATCGGGGCCATCTATTTTTCCAAGTTTGAGAAGTTACCTTGTAGTCCTTGTATTAGATCATCTACCAGCTTAAACCACTTATTAGAACCCTCAGCGAGAGTAGTGAAAAGCTTATAAGGATTATATTATGGCTGCTGAGGTGGGTTGGGCTGGATTTGTTGACGAGGTCTCGGTACGATTGCATTCTGCTGATTTCTCATAACGAGCTGATTCTATGGTCCCTATGGTTGTTGGTGGTCGTTATTTCCCCAAGCAAGTGTTGGATGATCTCACCATCCTATTTGATTTCTCTGTAGTGGCGAGATGTACGACTGCTTGTTCCCTTGATTGACATAGTTACTATGGTTACCGTAGTTCACATAATTACTATAAGTGTTATAGTTGTAATAGTTCCTTATGGCATAGACTTGCTTAAACTCAGGGCCTCCTATGCGAGGATATTTATCAATAGCATGAGTATTCTTTTTGCACAATCAGCACTCCTTCATGACCTCGGTCTGGACAGCTATTTTATGCACAAGTTCAGCAAGTCTTTCTATTTTGTCATTGAGATCATAAGAGTTAACCTCGTTGACAGGTCTCGATATAGATTTTCCTTCACGATCGCCAAACTGTTGAGCAGTTTCTGCCATAGTCTTGATGACTTCCCAAGCTTGAGTTGGGGTCTTATTGATGAGAGCACCTCCACTAGCGGCGTCTAACATGGACCGCATAGAGAATGGGAGTCCTTCATAGAAAGTCTAGACTAAGGCTTGATCAGTAAATCCATGAGGTGGGCAGGCTGCCAAAAGGTGCTAGAATCTCTTATAATACTCATGGAGACTCTATGTGCCTTTCATCTTAGCTGAACAGATATATCTTTTCAAAGTGGTAACCCTCGATGCTGGAAAGTATTTGTTAAGGAAGACTCTTGACATCTGTTCCCATGATGTTATTAATCCCGATTTTAAATGATAAAACCAGTCATTGGCCGAGTCCTCGAGAGAGAAAGCAAAGGAATTTTATTTTGCAAGGGTTAGATCGACCTTGGGAGGTTTCATGGAACACACCGTCAAATGGAATTTCTGCAAGTGTTTGTAAAGGTCATCAGTGGCCCTCCCGATGAATTTAGGTAAGACAAGACTGAATATCATGGTGATCATAGGATAAGAAATTTATTACAATGAGACCTAGATTTAGTTATACTAATACTCATGCACCGTACAGTACTAGGAACTTTTCCTTACTATGTATGGAGATCGGACTTCGCACCATGACCTCACTCTTACTCACCGTGTCTCTTGACTTCCCTCCAAGAGCTCGCCAAGAAATAGCAATATAAATAAGAAAAGCCTAAATCCTTACAGACAGGTAGTGAAGCACTCCCAATAGGCATAAGATTACCTTTCTCCAGTCTTGGTGGAGACTATTGTTACTTTATCCCTCTTCAGGCACAATTACAGATGCAAGAATAAAGATTAACAATAATCACAAAGACTTACCAAATGGGTGATCAGTCCAAACAGCGAGGCTAAGTGATATTCTTACCATAAAACCCTTCAGGTATCAAGATTGGTAAATTGGTTGCCTTGCAAATTTCTGTATTCATTTGCGGTCCTCATACCATCTAAACTCAGTCTTGACCATTAATTGGTCAAGCCATGAGAGTTCCAGCTAAACATGGTTGAATTTAAATGTGCATAAATATAAAGAGACTGGAAATGAATCATGCTGAGAATATAAAGATTGAAATCAAAACAACGAATTAAAACTGGAAATGAAATTGTAAATTAAACTTAGAAATGTTCAGAACCAAAACTGTAAATCAAAGTACTAAAGAACACAAAGACTAAAAACTACACTAAAAATACTGAATGATAGAAACTCTATATCAATTGTGTGTATCTTCTGTTTGTATAAATGATGATCCCTTGAGATTCGCCAGCCTTGGTATTTATAGCTAAGTGCACCTCCTTATGCTTCTTCTTTAGTGACAAAATAGGACTCTTTGTATTTATTTTGGTGGATTCATTTCCTTTTAGTCTTGGTCTTCAAATGGTAGTAAACTCCTTCCTCTTATGAGATTAGTAAAGAGATCGAGCTTCCTTTTGAGATGGCTCTTCCTGAATAGGATTTGCCCGAATCGGGTAACTTCCAGATTTGGATGTGGCGTGCACTGGTATTGATATCATCTTGGTCGTTCTGAAGTGTTCTGGAGTTACTGGGACCAGCTATCGCTCCTACTGCCTGTGTCAGGTATTGGTGAAAGGCTCTTTTTCTCCAAATATCGCATGTTTTCTCCGAATTGCCTTTAAAATCTGAAAGAGACAGAAAAGGAAGTAATAGCGGCCATAAAGACTAAAAATATGATCTCAATGCTATAGAAATAGACATAAATACATGCTGAAAATACAACTCATCATGCTGAAAATACAACCCATCAGAATGGGATCAGGAATGCATTCCCTACACTCATGAGCCACGATGACAAATCTAATTATTTTATTCTCCTACAAATTATTTTATCATTGTTACTTTGTATAAATTTTCAACACACTTATTTTGCTTTTTGGTATTAAAAGCAGTTTTAAGGCCTTGTTCTTTTCAACTTATATTTCATTCAGTTCAGTTCAATACTTATCAGTACTGCATATATATAAATTTACACTAAAATAAGTACTTATTAGTTCAGTTTAGTTCATTACGGATACTTATAAGTTGAAAAGAACATAGCCTAAATGTTCATTATAATTACAACGATACTACTTTTAAATGTTCGGATACAAAATTTTCGGTTACAATAAAATGCTATCAACATTAGCAAACCATAACCATAAAAACAAACTGTAATTATTAAAAAATTTGTAATATTGGAATTGTAATTTGTATTACATTTTATTATTCTATGTTAAATAATTGATGTATCAACCGCTAGGCAGCTGTTATATAATTGAAGTGGGGTCCACGTCATTAATATTTACTATAATATGTTTTCTACTTAATATAATATGTTTCTTACTTATTTACCATTTTTACCGTTGGATTTCTTTATAAATAGGAATTCAATTCTTCATTTGAGATATACCTCAGAAATATGAAATAAAAGTTTCTCTCAAATTCTCTCTGCCTTCTTTATTATTGTTATAATTTCCTTGCATATATAGTCAATTTCTAATACGTTATCAGCACGAGCTTACTCTATTGATCAAGGATATCACCAAATAAATCCAAAGTAAGGCATAATTATTTTATTTTCTATAAATATATTATATACCTATAATTCTTAGTATGTTTAATATCAAAAGTTTGGACTTTACTCCTCTTGATGTATCGGGAAAAATTTTTCTTACTTGGGTGCTGGATGCAGAAATGCATCTAGAATCAATGAGTCTTAATAATACTATTATTAAAAAATAATAATATTACACCTCAATATAAGGCAATAGCTCTAGTTTTCTCCGCTGTCATCTTGATGAAGCACTTCAATTAGAATATTTGACTGTTAAAGATCCTACAGATCTTTGGAGACAATTAAAGGAGAGATTTGAACACCTTAAGAAAATATCTCTACCAAATGCCCACTATGAATGGATAAACTTAAGGCTTTGAGATTTTGAATCTGTTAGTGAATACAATTCTAAATTTTTTCAAATTATATCCACATTAAGATTATGTGGAAAGGAAATAACTGATGAGGATTTACTGGAAAAGACATATTCTACTTTTTATTTGAATAACATGGTATTACGGGAATAATATAGAGCAAAAGATTATAAAAAAATATAGTGAACTAATTACTGCTCTTCTCCTAGCAGAACAGAGATATCAACTCCTGTTGAAAAACCATGAATTACGACCTACAGGAACAAATCCATTCTCTGAAGCGAATGCGATAATTCATAATAATTTTAATGGACGCGTCTCCAGAAATGATCGTGGTCGTGGTCGTGGTCGAGGTAGAGGTCGTGGTAATGGGCGTGGCAGAGGATATAATAATAACAATTTCCACCAGAAGTAGAAACTTGATAATAATAATAATAATAATAATAATAATAATAATAATTTCCACCTGAGGTGGAAAAATACAAATAACCACCTGAAGTGGAATAATCAAATTGAAAAATTTGATAAAAGAAATAATAGTCAAGATGATGAAAATAAATGCCATAAATGTGGTATGACTGGTCATTGGTCAAGAACTTGTAGAACCGCTAAACATTTGGTAATCTTATACCAAGCATCCCTCAAGAAATGTGTGGAACCAGAAACCAATTTTATATTGGATGATAATAACCCCACTAATGACCCTATTGATATCCCTAATTTGGAGTTAGATAATTTTCTGTTACCCAGCACCAGTGGTAAGGAAAAATTTGAATAATTACTTCATATATTTTACTTAATTAATATCTTATAATTTAATGCTATTATTGATTTGCATTTGTTATTGCTGTTTAATGTACTTTTTATGTAATGTTTATTTATGAATAAATAATAATGCATCTTTCGTTTCTTCAATGAAGAAAATGAATTCTTTTCCGGTATTATATGACTTCAAGGAAAATGAAGCAAATTTATGTATTGTAGATAGTGCTACCACCCTTACTATTCTCAAAGAGGCAAGATATTTTAATACTCTTAAAAGGGGTGAAACTGTTGTTACTATAATATCGGGACAAACAAAAATGGTTGAAGGCTCCGAAAGAGCTAGTATTATATTATAAAGGGGAACAAAACTTATTATAAATAATGCATTATTTTACCTCTGAGAGAAATTTGTTAAGTTTTAAAGATATTCGTAGAAATGGATATCATATTGAAACTGTGAGCGAAGAAAATAAAGAATGTCTTTATGTTAAAAAATAATATCAAGTAAGAAATGTATACTTGAAAAATTTTATACTCTTTCATATGGCTTATACTACACATATATTAATATGACTGAAGCCAATTTAACTATAAATCAGAAGTTTATAGATTCGGATACTTATAAAATTTGGCATGACGACTGGGTCATCCTGGTTCGATAATGATGAGAAAAATTATTGAAAATTCACATGGGCATCCATTGAAGAACCAGAAGTTTCTTCAAAATAATGAATTATTTTGTGCTGCTTGTTCGCAAGGAAAATTAATAATAAAACCTTCCAGAAGTAGGGTTGGAATAGAATCGTCAGCATTTTTAGAGCGCATACAATGTGATATATGTGGACCAATTCATCCACCATGTCGACCATTAAGATGTTTTATGGTTCTAATTGACGCTTCAACTAGGTGGTCACATGTATGCTTATTATCTTCACGAAATATGGCATTTGCAAGGTTACTTGCTCAAATTATAAGATTACGGGCACAGTTTCCCGATTATCCTTTTAAAATAATTCGTCTTGATAATGCTGGGGAATTCACATCTAAAACATTTAATGATTATTGTATGTCGATTGGAATAAAAGTTGAACATCCGATAGCATATGTTCATACACAAAATGGTCTAGCAGAATCATTTATTAAACGTCTGCAATTAATTGCACGACCGCTAATTTTGCGAACAAATCTTCCTACTACAGTTTGGGGTTATACAATATTACATGCAGCATCTCTTATACGTTTAAGACCAGTAAGTTATCATGATTATTCTCCATTATAATTAGCTTCTGGCCATGAGCCTAGTATTTCTCATTTTAGAGTTTTTTGTTGCGCTGTATATGTGCCTATTGCTCCACTAAAAAGGACTAAAATGGTCCTTAAAGGAGATTATGAATTTATGTTGGCTATGAACCCCCTTCAATAATTAAATATCTTGAGCCATTAACTGGCGATATGTTTACTGCACGATTTGCAGATTGTCATTTTGATGAAAGCACTTTCCCAAAATTAGGGGGAGAGAATAAGAGCCCAATTTTGGAAAAGAAAATAATATGGAACGCTTCACCACTTTCTTGTATGGATCCTAAATAAAATGATTCTAAACTAGAAGTTCAGAGAATAATCCATCTTCAACAATTAGCAAATCGATTGCCTGATGCACTCGCTAATACTAAAAGAGTAACGAAATCGCATATACCGGCAAGCGTGGACGACCTATTGGTTTAAAGAATAAAAATTGTAAAAAGGGGAGAGTTATTGATAATGAAGATATTCCCATTGAGGATATAAATATAAATACATTTCCGGAAGAAGTGCAAGCACCAGAAGTGCAAATACCTGAAGCTATTGAAAATGAAGAAATTCAAATAAATTATATCAATACTGAAAAAAGATGGAATCGCAATAAAATAGTTATAGACCATATTTTTCATATAATGTTGCGATTAATATTGAAAATGAAAATATAGATCATGAGACAACATCTATTGTAGAATGCTAAAGTAGAAATGATTGGCAAAAATGGAAAGAAGCAATTCAAGCAGAGCTGAATTCTCTTGAAAAACGCAAAGTGTTCAGATTAGTAGTTCGAACACCACAGGACGTAAAACCTCTTGGTAATAAATTGGTTTTTATTAGAAAGAGAAATAAGAAAAATGAAATAATAAGATATGAAGCCAGATTAGTTGCACAAGGTTTTTCCCAAAGACCTGAGATAGACTATGAGGAGACATATTCTCCGGTAGTGGATGCAATAACTTTTGGATATCTTATTAGTTTTACAGTGCAAGAAAATTTACAAATGCACCTAATGGATGTTGTCACAGCTTTCCTTTATCGTTCGCTTGATAACGATATTTATATGAAAATCTCTGAAGGATTAAAGCTGCCAGAAAAATATGACAAACGAGAACTTTACTCGATAAAGTTACAAAGATCCTTATATAGATTAAAAAAATCTGGGCGCATGTAGTATAACCATCTCAGTGAATATTTATTGAAAGAAGGATATAAAAATGATCCAATTTGTCCATATGTTTTTATAAGAAAATTTGGATATACTTTTATTATCATCTCAATTTATGTTGATGATTTGAACATTATTAGAACTCCAGAAGAGATTTCAAAAGTAGTTGGTTCTTTAAAGAAAGAATTTGAGATGAAAGATCTTGGAAAGACAAAATTGTGTCTTGGTTTGCAAATTGAGCACCTTGAAAAAGGAATTTTAGTGCATCAATCAAACTACATAGAAAAGATCCTGAAACGATTTAATATGGACAAAGCACATCCATTGAGTAACCCAATGGTTGTACGATCACTCGATGTGAAAAAGGATGTTTTTCGTCCTAGAGAAAATAATGAAAAAATTCTCGGTCCTGAAGTACCATATCTAAGCGCAATAGGTGCTTTGATGTATCTTGCTAATAGCACAAGACCAAACATTGCATTCTCTGCTAATTTATTATAAAGATACAGCGCTGCACCTACAAGACGACAGTGTAATGGAATTAAACATATAATGCACTACCTTCGAGGAGCTACTGATTTAGGCTTATTTTATTCATATGAGTCTAAACTTAAATTAGTTGGATATGCGGATGCAGGTTATTTATTCGACCCACACAAAGCTCGATCTCAGATGGGCTATTTATTCACATATGGAGGAACAACTATATCTTGGCGATCGACAAAACAAACAGTTACAGCTACTTCCTCAAATCATGCGAAGTTAATAGCGATTCACGAGGCAAGTCGTGAATGTGTGTGGTTGGGATCATTCATCAAACATATCCAAGAAGCATGTGGAAAAGTTACGGTCAAGGAAGATCCGACGACAATATATGAAGATAATGCTGCTTGTATTGCTCAATTGAAGGAAGGCTATATTAAAAGAGATAGAACAAAGCATATTTCACAAAAAAATTTCTTCACTCATGATCTTGAAAAGAATGGTGAAATTAGTATTCAACAAATCCGCTCTTGTAACAATTTAGCAGATTTGTTTACCAAGGCTTTACCTTCCTCAACTTTCAAGAAATTGATTTACAGAATTAAAATGCGCTGTCTTAAGGATTTCCAGTTAACTCGCGAATAGGGGGAGTAAGCACTATACTCTTTTTCCCTTAACTGAGGTTTTTATCCCATAGGGTTTTTCCTTAGTAAGGTTTTTAACGAGGCAGTGTCTCATTCGCGGCAAATGATACATCAAAGGGGGAGTGTTGATTTATTGATGTATCAGCCACCTGTTACCATGCAGGTGGCTGTTATATAATTGATGTGGGGTCCACGTTATTAATATTTGATATAATATGTTTTCTACTTTTCTACCTGTCATTAATATTTGATGTAATATATTTCTTACTTATTTATGTTTTAACCGTTGGATTTCTCTATAAATAGGACTTCAATTTCTTCATTTTATATATACCTCAGATATAAGGAATAAAAGTTTCTCTCAAATTCTCTCTCTGTCTTCTTTATTATTGTTATAATCTCCTTGCATATATAGTCAGTTTCTAATAATTACCACAATAATAATAATAATAATAATAACATATTTGATAAGAAGAAAAGAGTCACATTAATTCTTAAAGAGGATTATAATTAATAGAGTCATATTTTTTAAATTTTAATTTGTTGATTATATTGTTCAATTATTATGAAATTTTTTTCATAAATTGATTCTTATTTTTTTTTACCAATGTGAATATTTTATATGTTATTGCAAACTTTTTCAATTATTTGTTGACATATAAGAGCTTTCTTTACTTTAATTGATTTTATTTTACACTATATATGATCATATTTTATTACCGTCTACAATAATTATTAAATTGGATATTTTTTCATGAATTTAAATCAGAATTTTATGAATCTGATTTTAATATATTTCTCGAATATGTTTGATTTAGAAAAATAATGATGATTAATAACAATGACTACTTTTTATAAGGAAATAATTAATTACGGTGAATTATAGAAACAAATCAAAATAATATATATCTCCTAAATCTATTTATTTAAAATTTAATTTTTTGTTCTTGATTTTATTTAATTCTATTGGTTATAATCCTATTTAAGAATAAATTTGAATTTCGTAGTAGTACTTACTCCTTCTTATTTAAGAATCCGTGTACTCCTTTTTCCTCATCAAATTTTGACAAAAAAATACAAGATAATTGTAGAAAAGTATATTGTTCATTATGTTGAAGCATGAACATAATTCGATGGATGATATCAACCCACTTAGAGTGCAACTGAAGACGGATTTTATATGCGAAATAAATCTAACTAAGATGCAATGGACCCTCAAAATACGTGTTCTCCGCCTCTGGACCATTCCAGAACGAAATAAACTAAATGCAATATTTACTATTGAAATAGTTTTACAAGACGAAGATGTATGTTAATAAGTTATCTGTAATTGAGTATTAATCACACTAAATGTTTAATAAAATTGCATAACTAACAAAAAATTCTACTCTTTTTGATGTTTTGTAATATTATTTTAATTTTAATTTCAATTCCATATTTTAAACTATAATTAGTAATTAATTAAATACATGTATTTCTTAACAGATGTAACTGGTGAAATTGTCAGCCTTGGTGATGTGCAAAGTCGTTTCATGAATGGAACTAACAGTGCTTTCTTAAATTTGGAACTTCAAGACCATAGGTATTTATCTAAAATTTTTCATGTTATTTGCATATATTGTTCCTCATTAATTAAAACTTTATTATGAAATCAAAATGCAGGCAGAATAGAATATCAGCAACGTTTTGGGGTGAATTTGTAGAACAAATATTATCTCATTTTAATTCACCTAATGATGAATGAATTATATTTGTTATGCAGTTGATACGTGCTCGAGAATACAGAGGTGCTGGTTTTTTTAATTTTTTTTGTTCTCATGTAATGGCGTTCAACTATAATTTGTAAAATCGCTTTTGACTAAAATTGCAGTATTTCAATTTAATTAAAAAAATTTCACAAATAAATTGTAAATTTTAATTTTAATATTTTTTTAACAATATAGGTAAGTATGTGGTGGCTAATACTCGGCATGCATCTAAATTGTGGATTAATCCGAACCTTTGTGAGGTATCGGAATTTAAATCAAGGTAAAATATTGCAGTTATTTTTTTGCTATTAATTTAATTTAAATATTTAAATAAAACCAGCATAAAAATATTTTACTTTATAATTTCCCTAATATCAATTTCTTATGGTTTGAGTTTAGATTGCTATCTGTTAGTCAATCGGACTCTGAAAAGATAACTCAAATATTATCTCAAAATGCATACTTTGTATCTGAAGAGATAGCAAGTGGATCAGTACAAGTAAACACAATCGTAGAATTTGGTGGAATGTAAACAAGTAAGTACACTATTTTTGGCAAGCAAATTTGTTTAAATTAATTTTATATATATATATAAAATCAAAGAAGTCCTAAACCTTTTAAAAGAAATACTTCAATTTTATTATTAAATTTATTTTATTTAATTATCAATATTATTCCAATTTATATTATTATAATAATGGTATTTAAAATTGGCTAATATTCATATTAATCATAACAATACCAAAATATAAAATTAAAATAAAATTAACATAACAACAACACCAACAACAATAGTAATAATAAAATATTTGATGAGAAAAAATCAGGCACATTAATTTTTATAGAGTTACATTAATTCTAAATTATAAACCTGTTTAAGAATAAATTATAATTCTATTTACAAAATAAACTTATCATTGATATACTTGTTATAATTTTATTAATTATAATCATATTTGTAGATGAAGATAATGCACAAATTTCGAGCAATTGAGCAAATGGATAAGGAATTAAGAAGGAGAAGAATAATTGATATGTATCCCTTTTTAAAGAAAGATTACTATTTATTGAATCATTGTCAGAATTGTAATATTTTAAATTATTAGGTCAACTAATATATCTTCTAACTCTGTTTATTTAAAATTTAATTTGTTGTTTTTTATTTTATTTAATTATGTTGGTTATAATCAGTGTGACTCTTTTTTCCTCATCAAATATTGGCAAAAAAAGTATAATTATAGTCCTATTTAAGAAAAGATTTGAATTTTATAATAGTACTTACTCATTCTCATGGATAATTTTGTAATAGTATCTCCTTCTTGTGAAAGATTATGGATTATTTTTATTTATTTGATCAAGAGAATTCAAATTTTATAATTATCATTTAAGTATATCTATCAATTATATATTTTCTAAATCTATTTTCTAAAAATTTAAAATATTTTTATTGATTTTATTTAATTCTATTCTGTTGATTATAATTCTATTTAAGAAAAAAATTTAAATATAATTTAGTTTCTTATATAAAGATATCATCCTGTCAATTATTTACTCTAAATATTTGAATAAGAAATGCACATAACTCAAAAGGAATTTCTTATTTTTTTACTTATTTATCTCCCTCTTTCTTTAAACAGTTAATTGTTTTTTAAAAAAAGAATTAGATAACTCCTGCCCTTTTCTCTTGATGATGATGGACAAGTAACGGATGAAACTGCAAATGTTGTATATAAAGAGATTTTTTGTAATATAATTTAATACACGATATAATATATTTTTTAGTTTTAATATTTTCTTTTTTCTTTTTTTTATTATATATAGGTTACAAAATAAACTTATCATTGATATATTTATTACAAATGACCTATCCATGCATCAACTCCACCTGTGCGTATTTGCGCATTGCCGGTCCTAAGTCCGGGTAAAGGAGGAAGGTTGCGTGGTAGGTTGACAGCCAAAGTGTAAAACGGTTATAATTTATTTATAGTTATGTTATTTTTTTTATGGGCTAGGTATGGATGAAAGTTTAGCTTTTAATAAAACTTTATGATATCAAAAGATTCATATAACCGATCTCACTTAACATAAATTTTAAAACTTAATTAATTAATTGATCTATCCATATATCGCTAATAGCCTTTTATGTTACATAAATTTTAGATAAAAAGAAAGATTGAGAAAAAGGAGTGGAATGTCCACGTGTACAGTCTTAGTACACGCACAAAGAGTACAGGTTTGGGCATGTGGGACCAAATTAGACACCTTATTATAGAACCATCTTTACTTATTATTCTTCTACCTTCTCTTCTTTTAATTTCTATTTTATTTATTTGTTTAAAATTTTTCTCTTTTTTCATTTAGAGGTGAAGTCTGTCCATTGGGATGACTTTACCACTAGTTTCCTTTTGGCACTATAAATTTATTTTCTGAAAAATTGGCAAACTGCGTAACAATAAATGCAGAAATAATTTCAGTCTCATTTTCATATAGCTCGAATTTATAATTTATATTTTTGGAAATATTGATCCTATAATATTTAAAGCTTTTTAAAATAATTTTTTGGCTTATAATAATAATAAGTAAAAATTTTATCCACCCCATTTGAGTGTGGACTCGAACCTGCGACCTCTAGGATCACAACTTTAAATCTCAACCATTAGACTAAGCCTTTACCACAATATAACAAAGTCGTTGATGCTTTAATTTAAGGCAAACTTTGAAAAAAAGTATTATTGGGTTTCATTCTTGTACAAAAGGATTAAGATGTTTTTTTTGTAAATATGATTTTTGGTTTAAAAAATTGGAAAAAAAGAAAATTCTCAATATTAAAATATGTAACGATAATGGATAATCTTATTCGTTTTTATCCGAAATTTTGTGTATTGATTAATAAAAATGTAATACACATCAGTGATAATTTTTAAATTTTTTTAAAAATTGCAAATATTTTTTAATCAAAATATGATGATAAGCTTTAAGAAATTATAAAAAAATAGAAAAATTTCCGAAACTTACTCAAATAGCGACACATGATGTTTAAATAATAAGGTTAAATTATGAGAATGTCGAATTAATTAAAATATTTTCTGTATAGCGCTATTCTGAACAAAAAAATATTTTTTATTCTTATTTTACTAATTTTTTGAAGCCATAAATTTCATTTTATAAAAAAATATTTACCAAACACTATTTTACATATGAGTGAAAACCACAAATTACTTCATTGTAAGTTTACCCTTGGTTTTATTAGGCTATTGCATATTAGGCTATCTTTAGTAATTATGTAATATTATTTATACAAAATTTTAGACAATTTTAGGCCCTATTCTTTTCGACCGATAAGTAATTAAACTGAACTGAATGGCATTAAAACTGAAAATATTAAAACAAAAATTAAATTATAATTAATAATATAAATAATATTTTAAAATATTAAAATCTATTAACAAAATAATTAATAACACTTTAAATCATATTATATATTCTAATAAAATTTATTAATTATTACATATAATAATAATAATATACAATTATAAACTATTAATATATATTTTATTTTATTGCAATGATGAATATTACCTTGTTATTATAATTGTTATCAATATTTATAAAATATTATTATTTTTATTTATTTATTTTTCCTGTAAAATTAATCGTATTAGAATATTTCTTTTAAAAGCTATAAGGGTAAAGAAGTTATTTAGGAGTTCTTCGCTTTTTTATATATTATATAGATAATATGCAATTAATTAAATACATGGATTTTTTTAGAGATATAATATAATTTATTCTTAAACAGATTTATAATTTAAAATTAATGTGACTCTATAAGAAATAATGTGACTCATTTTTCATCGTTAAATAGTTTAATATTATTATTATTATTATTATTGTAGTTGTTGTTATTGTTTTTATTATTTTAATTTTATTTTAATTTTATAATCAACAGAATTATATTTTGTATTTTTATGATTAGTATGAATATTAAGCAATTTTAAATACCATTATTATAATAATATAAATTAAAATAATATGGTAATAAAATAAAATAAATTTAATAACAAAATTAAAATATTTTTTAAAAAACGTGTAGGGACAAAAAAATTAATTAGGACTTCTTTACTTTTATAATTAATTAATATATATATATACATATATAAATTATTAATATTAACTATTAATATTAATATAACGTATAAGTAGAAATGAATTAAAATTATATTATTATTAATATTTATTATTTTTTATTATTTATAAATATTAATATAAATTAATTATATTAATATAATATATTTATTAAAATTTAATATTAAATATAAAATATAAAATTAAATTAAATAATATTAAATTAAATTAAAAATAGGTTGAAAAAGAATTGATCAATATTAACTATTAATATTAATATAACGTATAAGTAGAAATGAATTAAAATTATATTATTATTAATATTTATTATTTTTTATTATTTATAAATATTAATATAAATTAATTATATTAATATAATATATTTATTAAAATTTAATATTAAATATAAAATATAAAATTAAATTAAATAATATTAAATTAAATTAAAAATAGGTTGAAAAAGAACGGATCCATAACCTTAAAGATGACAATTTCCGTCACGAACAGAAAATTGTGAAAATTCAATTAAGGAAAAAACGGAGAGCGTGGGAAGAGAGGGAAAAAATAGGCGCGTGGAGTTGAAGAAGAAGTGAAGTGTTTAAGGAGAAATAAATTAAAACCAAAGAGATGAGTGAGAGTGAGCGAGCGAGAGGGAGAGAGAGTGTCTGTGTCCCCTCCCCCATTCTTTTTTGGTCTTTCTTATCATCTCTTTCTTCCCTTTTTCAATTTTCTTTTTCCAAATCTCTCTGAATCTACACCCAGTTGAGAGAAGAAACAAATTGTTCACTTCCTAAATTTCCACTCTCCCTGCACTATTTTTACTCTGCTTTTCTGTTTGTTTCTCTAGAAACCTAACAAACACCAAGAAACAGCTCCATTTATTCCCCCCTATCCCCCTTTCAATTTCCTCCTCTCTTCTCTTTCCTTTTTTTTTTTTGACTCAGTTTCACCTTGTTTTCTGAGTGTTTCAAGATTAGATTGTTTGGGAAATTTTATGTAGCAGATATGACTAAAGACAGGCCGCCTGAGCCTCTTGATTTCTTCATCTGGACGGTTGAGGTATTCGATTTATTGGATTTTCCTTTAGATCTTGCCAATACCTTATTCTGAATTATGCCTTTTGACAAATATATTATTAATTTCGGACTGGATTTTTTTTATGTTGACGCTTCCCTTTTGCTTTATTCAATATATTATTCCGGGTAAAAGATATATATTTCAGTTCTTTAGGTTCTTTTCCGTCGATTTGTGTATCTCTCTTTAAGGGATGGCGTAGTCTTTTGGTAAAATGAGTGTTAAATTTTATTGTCTTTGGTTCAGAAACACCTGGGTTTGTAAGCTGTAATTTATGGTGTCTCAGATGCTATGGAGAGTTTCTTGGGGATTCTGTGCTTTGACAGCTTATGATATTCTGTAGTTGTAGAATCTTGGTTGAAATATACTTTATTTTAGTTTTTGATCTGAGAGTTTCTGTTTGCATTAGCGTATTGAGCTACTCGCTCTACAAGTACCTCATGCTCAGGACTGCCCTGGTCTTTCTTAGTGGTTACTTATGGTCTACTCTTTTAGCTAAGTTTTGTAGCAGTTTTGATACCATCTCTTGATCATAAACATGTAGCTACTTCTTGAATTCTGACATTAGTTTGTATTGCTGGATATTGAGATGAAAGTCACTATTATCATTTGAAATTCACAGAGTTGAAGTTGGAATCCATACTTTTCCTTACCTGAAAAACATATTATTACCCGAAAGCAACTCAGCTTGAAGAATATTAACAATACTAAAATATTTTCTTTTCTGATTAGGACTTGCTGGATTTGATTAATCAGGGCTGTGTTTTATGCTTGTGGTTAGTCTAGTGGAATTCTGTCTGAACTTCTAGTTGTGTAGTAGGCACAATAGGTTATGGGGTGATGCTGATCGGTAAGACTATATCAAAGTCAGTTTGATTAGTAGCCTAGGAAGCACGGAAACTCCTCGACACTAACGGTTCCTGTTTCCGTTTCCCTCTCGGAAACCTGAAATAACGCTATTTTTTGTGTTTCCAGTGTGCGTTTCCAGAAATCGCAAACGTTTCCTTTCCCGTTTCAGTTCTACATAGTAGCTAGTAGTTTACAGTGAGATTTGGTGAAATAGTATCAAGTAGTACGGAAAGTCCAAACATTTCCACGTTTTGTTTCCGTTTCCGAAACTTAAACTCACCCTATTTCTAATGTTTCCTGGTGTTAATTTCTGTTTTCCGTGCAACATAGACCATTTTTTTGTGAAAAATAGAACTTCAACAGAGGATGATGCGTTGGATTCCTAGCAGGATATCATATAAGCAATAATATCCTATGTTGTGCTTTGTTATTTTTCTTATACTTCAACTTGATTGAAGATGATGAGTTTAAAAAATGTGTGGTAGGGTATGTTTTTCTACCACTAAATGGCTTTCCCTATGGTAATAGGCTTGTGTGTTGCTTAGTAGCTGTTCTGAAGTTACATAGCCGACCCCACTTAGCGGGGGATTAATGCTTTGTTTGGTTGCTTGTTCGGTAGTTACATATTGTTCATCCTTAAGGAGCTTAGCCATGCCCCTGCTGGGAATGTGTAGGTTAAGATATCTTCTATTTCAGTTGAGGTGGAGTATATTAGGCTTCGAATTTGTTTTTTCCAGAGGCTAACTCAAGGATACTCTTGGACACGTAGAAATATGTCTGGGCTTTCAAACGATTGACAGTTTCTTAATAAGTTATTAATTTAGAAGCATCACGGTTCTGTTTTCCTGGAAGATGTTCATGAACAAGTTGTAAGACAAGAATTTACATTAATAAGATTGCATGTAAAGGACATTGAAGGGAGTATTTTATCACGAAGAATGTGATATGCCATAACTTCTCCTTAATAGTTCATGCGATTGCTGAATTGTATGGATCCTGGATTTGGGAAAAAGAAAAGATATGCATGCATTTTTGGACATCTGACATTATATTCTCATTCATTTTATTATGGTTAATAACACATGTTTATAATGTGCTTGTTTAAACTTCTTCAGGATGTTGGTTTGTGGTTGGAAGAAATAAATTTGGGTAGCTACCGTCAAATTTTTAAAGAAAATGGAGTCAATGGAGAGTATTTAGAGGGAATGTCCATGTTCACTACTGAACAGATTCTACGGTTTATAAGGCGGTGTCACATGAAATGGGGGGACTTCATCACACTGTGCAAGGAGCTCAGAAGAATAAAAGGTTTTTTTTTTCTCAAGCTCTCTATTTCATTCGCCTGAGCTCATCTCTGAAATGTCTGCCCTTCTTGTGCTTACATGCCATTAATGGGCATGCTAATCTTTTGCAAACTAACTTGCTAAATTTAGTGTGTCATAATATCCGGGTTTGTTCATTTGCTTCTTCTAATGCATGGGAAGTAACCATGAGATTTCCTTATATCTGATAAATAATTATGATTTGTGTATGCTATAATCATCTTTGACGTGCTAATTTGCCTTTTGATCCTGTTAAACATGCTACTAACAGCTATCAAAACGGGGTGTTATATCACCTGTCATTTCTGAAGTAGTTCAGTACTGTTTTGAACTTTAGTTTGTCCCATAAAAATAATTGTATTTCTATTGGTGTGGCCCCTCAACTAAAAAAGCTGCCCTGAAATTCATTAAATTTCTTTTTTTTTTCTTATTAAATTGCTTTTGGGAAGATAAGTGTTTGCTAGATATTAATGAACATTTGGCTTTTGATTGATCTATGTGGTGTCAGAAGATACATATAGCCGACCACACCTAGTGTGGGATAAGGCTTAGTTGGTTGGTTGGTATAATGTGTACGCAAACCTTTTATATTCTTGTAATTTACTTGAGTATATGAGTTAGAAATTCATTTTACTCATTCAAGTTTGAACATAAAAGATCATTTGATGGATGCGAATTGTAACACTTCTATTTGGAAACAAAAATGAGGTGGAGGTGATATTAAATGATCAACCTTGTTCACAAAGTATAGTCAATAGTTGTCGAGGAACAAGTGGCTTTTCTAATATTGTAATTGATGAGAAACAGCCCTCTTGATTTTAGAGGATAATTGCAGCTGATTATCTTCTGTTTTTTCTAATGGGTGGAAGGGGCCTCTCATTCTTAAGAGACTGAAATGTGAAATTGAAATGATAGATTGCACAAGTGAAAATTTGGGGTTGCCTGGTAACTATAGCTCCATAAAGAATGAAGAGGTTACTGTTATGATTCGTCCTTCAGAACTGAAAAGTTTCGCTATGATCATGACTTATCAAAGCTTTTGGTAACGTTTAGTACAGATGATGTGTCTGTATTCGTGGTATTTTGTATAGTAGTACGGTCGATCCTGTCATCCTGCAAAAGGGATAAATGGTGGATAGCTTTTGTCTCTTCCTGTATGGCTTAATTCAAATGAATTTGCCAATATGAATACCAAAATAAAAAATTTCAACGGCATAGTCGAGAATCAAAGTCAGTTTCGTTCTTTTACTTTAATTCGGCCTGTGTTGTTATCTATTTACTTCTAGAATATCTCCAGAAGAAAATGGTCTGCTAATATACCATTTTTAGATTATATACTCTTGTCTCTGGATCAATACTGAAATGAAGATTGTTTTGTTGAAAATGAGTGCAGTGGCTTGTCTAAAAGGAGAGCAGAAAGTGCGTCGGCCATGGTGGGCTCCGTCCTGTCTGTCGGTAGTCTTTGTGAAGGTAGCAAAACGCAACAGACAGTCACGAGTTGTTTCCTTGAAGTTGGAACCCTGAGGAGAGATTGTATGTGTACTTATTTGTATTTGTATTTGTATTTGTATCTGTTTGTGTGTTTGTAGTTTTGGTTTTGTTTAGGGAAAAGTTGAAAAAAAAAACTTACTTTTGTCTTCATATCTGGCAAAATGTTGGTGAAGGTTCTTCAATGGAGAACTTTGTTTGGAATATGAGCTGTTACATATATACAGTCAACTGAAACAGAAGTACAAGTATAACTTTTGTTAGTGGTCAACATTTGAAAGTGGATAGATTTGCACTATTCATCTGAACTGTCCTTTTCTGCGAATTTAGCAGTTGAAGTGTTCTGGAATAAAGTCTATCCAGGGCATGTGATTACTAATTACTTTTGTGCAGCTTATCTTATTTCAAGATATTCATTTAGAGAATACTCTATCATCAATCTATTACTGGCCATTTTGGGATTGTTTTTTTTCAGTCAAAACAAATTTTAATATTGAGAAATTAATAGTAAATAGATTTTAATAAGAGTTAAAACTTTTTGTAAGATGTTAAAATATATTGTTTTATGGAAAGTTTGTGAGTAGAAGTTTTTATAACGGTATTTGTTACAACAATATTAAATAGGTGCTACATAGCGTGTTTGGAAACATAAAGGATATAGTTGCTAAAATATAAGTGTTTTTAAGAGAAGTAAAAAGGGTAAATAAAAAAATCATGTAACGTGATTTAACTCGTTTTATAAATTAGGGTTGAATTTTTGTTTTTTTTTTTAATATAAAGTTTGTGATTTTAAAAGTTAGTAAATAAAGAAAATATAGGTGTGTTTTTGTAAAATACTTTTTTTTGGTTAATATTTACATATATTATTTTAATTAATTCAATATTATTATAATAAATGATATATCAAAATTTGTGTAATTTATTGAGATTTTTTAATTTTGTGGTTTTTAAAGTTTTTTTTTATGAAATATGGTTTTTTAAAGTTATTATTATCTTTTAATTAAAAAATATTTATACTTTTCAAACATATTCAAATCTTATCATTAAGTTGTCTTGTATTTTTTTATTAACAACATGCAAATTCCAGTTGAAATTATACAGAATTATCCTTTGTGGTGACATAGTTCTAAATTGATGAGCTTATTTTGTCTCTGCTTGTTAATTTTTTAAAATCGAATCCCGTTTTATTAAAAAAAATACTTTGAATCCATTTTAAAAACGAGTTAAACCTCATGGCATATTTTTGAAATTTAACCTAAAAAAATGAAAACCTAACCATGTTCAAGCGTCTGTGTATCCACCCGACCCGAGCTCGCTCCTAGGCTTGAACACTCATTTTTAAAAAACCTGGTTCAACCTTGAGTATTTTAAAACCCGAAATTTTATGGGTTAAACTTAATTTTTATATAAATAGATAATAATAATTTTATTTATTATATATTATATTCAATAAGTGATTTGAACTTTAATATCTCATCCTATTGAATAAACCTAATTAGAATTGTTAAACGTGTAACTGTTTTTATTTTATTTAATCAGTCAAAAATTTATAAAAATTATTTATAAATCATGAATTGAATTTAAAAATAATATTGTATATCAGTTCGAGCTTAGTTTAAATTAGATATGTTCACTCGTCCGATCCGATTCAAGCCCCTTTAAATGAATTGGATTTAAATTTTTATTTTTCTCTAAAATTTTATTGAAGTCCGAAGTTTTAAAATGTATACCAAACTAAACTTGAATTGATATTTTTAATTAAAAATCTAATTAGGCTCAATCTGAATCTAATCCAGCCTATCCGATAACAAATTTGATAAACCCGATTTTTGTAGTGTAGACCGAAGCGTGATTGAGTTAATGTTTTGAGCCGACAAGTGGAGAGAGAGAGAGTGTCAGTCCCATCGACCATTCTTTTCTGCTCTTTCATTTCATTTCATTTCTTT
Organism: Euphorbia pulcherrima; assembly: GCA_947683365.1. Classification (NCBI taxonomy): domain Eukaryota; kingdom Viridiplantae; phylum Streptophyta; class Magnoliopsida; order Malpighiales; family Euphorbiaceae; genus Euphorbia; species Euphorbia pulcherrima. The sequence continues at coordinate 75,869,254 of CANTUS010000001.1, read as the reverse complement.
ATTATTATTATTATTATTATTATTATTATTATTATTATTATTATCTTTCTTTCCTTTTTCTAAATCTTTCTAATCTGGAAAAAAATTAGCAGATAAAAGAAAAAAAATGTTCACTTTCTAAATTTCCACTCTCGGTCTCTCCCTCCGCACTAAGGTCGCTCTACTTTCCTGTTAGTTTCATTAGAAAACTAACGAACACCAAGAAACAGCTCCATTTATCCTTCCTTCCCCTCTTTCTATTACTTCGTCTTTCTGTTCTTCTTCGATTCGATTTCACCTTGTTTTCTGAGTCTTTCAAGATTAGATTGTTTGGGAAATTTTATGTAGCAGATATGACTAAAGACAGACCGCCTGAGCCTCTTGATTTCTTCATCTGGACGGTTGAGGTATTTGATTTCGATCCCCTTTTTTTATTGGATTTTCCTTTAGATCTTGCCAATACCCTTTACTATGAATTATACTATTACCAAATATATTATTAATTTCGGACTGAATTTTCTTTTGATGTTGACGCTTCCATTTTGCTTTATTTAATTCATCATTCTGGTGACTCGGGCTATATTTTCTGAGTAAAAGAAATATATTTTGTATTAAGTAGTGTAAAGGGTTTGCAATACAGAAAAAACCAATCAGAACGAGTAAAAAGAGTGTTTAATTTGATTATCTTTGCTCAAGAAATATCTGGGTTTGTAACTTATGGTCTCTCAGATGCTATGAAGAGTTTCTTGGGGATTCTGTGGTTTGGCAGTATGGTATTGCAATGATATCCTTAGCTAGCATCTATCGTTGTAGAATGTGGTTGAATTATACCTATTATAGTTCTGATTTGAGAGTTTCTTTTGAATTAGCTCAAGTAGTTCATGCTCAAGACATCCCTGGTCTCTCTTAATTGTTTACCCTTTGTTTGGAACCCTACAAAATGAAGGAATTGAATTGAATTCATTTATTTTTTAGGGTTCCAAACACACCCTTAGTTCTTGTCTACTCTTTTAGCTTAGGTGTAGTGGTTTGTTACCGTCTCTTGGTCATAAACATGAAGCTGATGGTAGTTTACAATAAGATTTGTTGTGCCATTATATTTGTGAAAAACAGAACTTCAACGGTTGATGCTGTGCTGCATTGTAGTAGGATATCGTGTAAGCAATAATAACCTTGTGTTGTATTTTATTACTTTTCGTGTACTTCAACTTGATTGAACATGATGAGATAAAAAAATGTGTAGTAGCTCATGTTTTTGTACTGCTAAATGGCTTTCCCTACAGTAATAGGCTTGCTTGTTGAAAATCTTTAAGGAGCTTAGGATTGCCCCTGCACGGCATGTGTAGGTTAAGATATCTTCAATTTCAGTTGAGATAGAGTATAGTAGGCTTTGAATATTTTTCGAGAGGCGAACTCAATGGTACTCTTGGATATATAGTAATATATTTGGACTTTCAAACAACTGAGAATTTCCTAAAGTTTTTGGAAGCGTCACAATTATGTTTTCGTGGAAGATGTTAATGAACAAGTAATAAAATAGGAACTTACATTGATAAGATTGCACGTAAAGGACATTCAAGGGAGTATTTTATCATGAAGAATGTGATATGCCGTAACTTCTCTTCAATTGTTCATATAAAATATACATATGTTTGTGGACATTTGACATTAAATTCCCATTCATTATGAAATAGGCAACGTATTTATGCACTATACCATTGTGATGAAATCTTCGCAATTAAATAAATAGGCATGCATTCAATTGATGGTGTGCTTCCTTGAACTTATCTAGGATGTTGGTTTGTGGTTGGAAGAAATAAATTTGGGTAGCTACTGTCAAATATTCAAAGAAAATGGCGTGAATGGAGAGTATTTAGAGAGCATGTCCATGTTCACAACTGAACAAATACTGCGGTTTATTAGGAGGTGTCACATGAAATGGGGGGACTTCATCACACTGTGCAAGGAGCTCAGAAGAATAAAAGGTTCTTTTCTCAAGCTCTCTATTTCATTCGCCTGAGTTCATCTCTGAAATGTCATTAATGGGTATGCTGATCTTTTGCAATATAACTTACTAAAACTTGTGTGATAATATCATCCGGTTTTTTGTTCATGTGCTTCTTCACTTCTTGTAATGCATGAGATTTCCTTTTTACTGAGAAATAATTAGGCCAAATGCATGGAGACCCCTTAAACTTGGAACGAAAAATTGGATGTCACCTGAACTTTCAAAAGTTTCAACTAGCTCCTTGAACTTGGCAAACGTGCACTAGTTCGCCCCCTCAATGCCAATCGGTATCAACTTCAGGTTGGTTTGACTTTACAAAGATGTCATTTTCTGATTTTTCTTTTTCCATTCAGAAGTTGACGCGTGGCAATGAGGGGGCAAACTGGTGCACTTTTGCCAAGTTGGACCTTTAAGAGTTCATGGTGGCATCCGGCTTTTTGTGCCGAAGTTCGAGGGGTAAATGATGTATTTGGCCTAATAATTATGATTTATGTAATGTGTATGCTATAATCATCTTTGACGTGCTACTACAAATTGCTTTTTGATCATGTTAGGCATACTGCTAAAATTAGACCTGTTCAAGGGCCGGGCTACCCATCGGGCCCGGCCTGAGCCCGCAAAAGCCCGAAGTTCTATGGGCTGGGTTTGGTTTTTATATATATACCCGAGCCCGGCCCGATGAAGAATTCAGAATTTTATTTATGTATTTATACGCTTAAAATTTGTTCATTATTTTGATGGGGCCAAAGATTCACTATTCTTTGGCTTTAGGTTATAATGGACTAAACTAAAATGACTCATTAAACTATCTGAGCTTCTTTTATTGTGAAGTCACGGATAGCTGTTGCAACTCCACTTTAGGGTCAATTCGAAACAACCTCTTTGTAATTACAGAGGTAAGATTGCGTACACCCGACCCCCCCTACCCCACTTGTGCGGGAGCCTTGAAGGCATTGGGGTAATGTTGTTGTATTTATACGCTTAAAATAGTTGGGGTTTGGGGCTTTATAGTATAAATATACGCTATGTTACTCGGACTTTTGAAATTGGCTGGCACACCTATGTCCAATACGGACGGTACGGATACCAGTGTTGGATCCGCGTCCTGTACGGCGGATTGAGTGAGGGTACGGCTTCAACATCAACATCGCATAAATTATTTGAAGAGGCGAGGAAGAGAAAAAGAAGTCGTTGTTAAAGATGTAATGAAAGAAAGTGGCGGCTGTAGAAGATGACGGAGGAATATGCTGTACAACATAAAGAAACAATTAGGGTTTAGCTGGGCTTTAGTAACTTAATATATACGGCCCCCTAATAACGGGCTTATAAACTGCCCTTTTCCATAATGGTTTGGCGTTTTCTATAATAATGATGGGCTTACACTTCTAGAAACTACCCTTTTACAAAATAGTTTGGGCTTTTATGATAATAATGGGCTTAAACCTTTAGAAACTACCCAACATAATAGTTTGGGCTTTTTATAATGTAGTTATATTATTCTAAGATGTATTCTTGAATTAGTATTTCCAATTTGTGTTAGTAGAGTTGAATGATTTTTATATATTTTGTTTATTAATTTAAAAATGCCGTATCCCCGTACCCATATCTTAAACTCGGACGGTGTCCTCGTATCCTAAAATTTTTAAACTGTCGTACCGGACACTCGGATCTGCACCCGCACCCCATACCCGTACCCGAGTCCAGGTAACATAGAATATACGTGTATATGAAAATCACTCCCACAAATGGTTAATTAATTGTATCCCTCTGTATATGTTTCTGCCCAGAATGCAGGACTTGGTTTTGTTTCTTTTTATTTTCTGTGTTTTATTTCAATTTTTTTTTAGTTTTTTTTATGGAATTTGTGTCTTAGTTACATTTTCAACATTTTATCAAAAATAATAATATAGATTTTAATGAATGGGCCTATGGGCCGGGCCTGGGAATGACTTAATAAGCCTGCCCCGAGCTCGGAGTTTCAAAGTATGGGCTAGGCCGGGCTTGGGCTCACACTTTTAGTACAAAGCCCGATGAGGCCCGGCCCGATGAACAGGTCTACTGCTAATAGCTATCAAAACGGGTTGTTGTATCACCTGTCATTTCTGAAGATGTCAGTACTATTCTGAACTTTAATTTGTCTTATAAATATAATTGTGTATCTGCTGTTGTGGCCCCTCAACTAAAAAAAGGTGGCCTGATAATTATTTAGTCGTTTTTTAAGATTTTTTTCTTATAATGTGTGTGGAAACCTTTTGTATTCTTGCAATTTACTTTAGTATATGAATTCGTAGCATTTATAATTTAGAAGTTCAATTTACTCATTCCACCTTCGAACATAAAAGATCATTGGATGGATGCACAGAAAGAAATAGTAGCGAAACTTTTTGGGTAAAGCTTTGGTTTCATGGTGTCTGATAATCTCTGATTTAATGCAAACAACAACAACAACAACATTACCCCAATGCCTTCAAGGCTCCCACTTGTGCGGGGTAAGGGGGGGTCGGGTGTACGCAACCTTACCTCTGTAATTACAAAGAGGTTGTTTCCAATTGACCCTAAAGTGGAGTTGCAACAGCTATCCGTGACTTCACAATAAAAGAAGCTCAGATAGTTTAATGAGTCATTTTGCTTTAGTCCATTATAATCTAAAGCCAAAGAATGGTGAACCTTTGGCCTCATCAAAATAATGGACAATCTGATTTAATGCAAACGAAATGCAAAATTTCAGTTGTATAGTCGAGACTCCGGGTCGCTTTCTTTCTTTCTTTTATGTTAATATGCCCTGTGTTGTTTTGTAATTACGCCAGAATCTCCTGAATAAAATGGTCTGCTCATATATCCCATTTTGAGATTATATATGCTCTATGGATTTGTATTGAAATGAAGATTGCTTTATTGGCATCGAGTGCAGTGGCTTGCCTAAAAGGGGAGCAAAAAGTGCGTCGGCCATGGTGGGCTCCATCCTGTCTCTCGGTAGTCTTTGTGAAGGCAGCAAAACGCAACAGACAGTCACGTGTTGTTTCATTGAAGTTGGAACCCTGATAAGAGATTGCATGTGTTTGTGTATGTATTTGTATTTGTATTTGTAGTTTTGGTTTTGTTTTTGTCTAGGGATCGAAAAAGTTGAAAAAAACTTGCTTTTCATATCTGGCAAAATGTTGGTGAAGGTTCTTCAATGGAGAACTTTGTTTGGTATATGAGCTGTTATATATATACATAGAAGAAGACAATGCAGATAATATTTGATTATTTGGCAAATTGCAACAGTCAACTGAAACATAGGTACAAAAACATTTGAAACTGGATAGATCTGCACTGGTCTTGTGAACTGTCTGTCCTTTTTCTTCATGAATTTAGAAGTTGAAGTATTTTCGAATAAAGTGTATTCAGGAAGAAAGGCATGTGATTACTGAATACCTTTATGAACCGCATCTTATTCAAGGGATGCCTGTCGATTTCTATCAACTTCAATTCCATGAAACCAATGAATGTGAAATGAATTCAATTTTATTAGTAACTCTGAAGAGGATATGATGTGAGAATTAGAAATTAGAAAAAAGAGAAGATTTTGTGACAAGTCTATTGGGCTGATTTTTTGTTTTTTCCTTTGGTAATTAAGTCTGCTGTGAATGATATTTCACAATAATACACTGTAATTCTATTTACTTTTCATTTGTTTCTCCATTTCTTAAATTTATTATACACGTTAAATGCGGAAAATAAAAAAATAAATCAAACTCCTTGTCAGCAAAATAAGTCAAATTACTTGAGAAGACTTGTTTAAATATTATTTTCCAGCAATCTGCGTGTGAAGAAGTAATTTAAATATATAAACGGCACGATAGAATATATTTGTCTAACAATTCCTTGAACCCAACTTCATTCTTCTGCTTCTTCAGTGCAACGGCTCTATTTTTCAACTTATTATTGGGGTTTGAACTTTGGATAAGATTGCCATGAGCGGTTGCTTCTTGAGCTATGGGCGGCGTGATATTCCACATGAGAGGATTTTATCGCTGCGATGCGCCGACATAGAAGCCGGCGGCGACTTCGACTGGTTTCAGAGGCAGGACTGCTGGCTTCGACGGCCGCATTTTAGTTTTGGTAACTTTTTTCTGCTTCATTTCGTTCCTTATCTGTTCAATTGCAGGGTGGGTGGTCTTTTTTTTCTTGCATCTGTTTGCTAGGTTTAAGTTTTAGTTGGTTACATATCTTTACGTTATTTTGTTCTAGTGGTACAATCGATTTTGAATTTAATGTTGAGGTTCAACTGTGCATTTACTGTTGGAAATATTGGATTTCTTTCTCCCTTTTCTGTCTGATCAGATACCGATGGAAGTCAGAAAGAAAAGGAAGAATGATAGACGTCTCAATTGTCATCACAGCTATAGGTTTTCTCCTCCCAAATTTCTAGATTTGTCCACTTGGTTTACTGAGAATCTTTACGGGATCATTGGTTGCTTATACCTAATCGCCACATTGCCACCCTCTTTTTCCTGAGGAAAACTGGTGACCCTGCCGCTTCTCTCTACTTTCAGTCCATGTCTCAACCCATTGAGAAAACCCTTCACTTCCCTAAGTCAATTGGAATCATATCTCACCCGTTATTGATAAAATCCCTTTTTTTGAATTTTCGTGCTGAGAAATGGATCGTTGTTTCCATGCTTAGGTTTAAGAAACGTAAGCAAGTCTGCTCTCTTTCTCCGTTGTATCTTTGTATCTATTGAAACAAGATGTCAAATGTGGATGGATTGCTTGGCATAATTTTCGTGCTCTAGGTAGTCAACCACTCCTATCCTATTCACCATTTTCTTGTCCAATATATGAGAAAAAAATTTTCACGGTATGCTATGTTTATACGGTGTTAGATAATTTTGGTAAAAGTACAGGTCTGAGATTTTCATTTGTTTAATGGATGAATTTGCATGTCTTTGTTGCAATTTGTATTTTTGCAATCTGTTTATTTAATAATAGGTGTTGGATTAAAGCTGCTGAAAAGTAAAGAAACTGCGAATTGGTTTTTAGTATTCTCTAAGCAGCAGTTTTCTCTTTCTACCAGGGGCCACGATTATTGGTAAGAGGACTCGAGTGTCACTTGTGTACTAGATGCACATTGAGTTCTGTTCTTCTGAGATTGATTGTTTTATATGTGCAAAGATGCCATAGCTTGTTAGTATTGGAGTTTTCAATCAAACTTTATATTGTAAAATTATGATGTCATTGCAATTGATTGGCATAATAATTAGAATTGGTGTTGCTGTTTTAGTAGTATGAAAATCATTATGAAATAATTTATGGTGTTTGTCATTTATCTGGTCATCACTTATTAGTATGGAAATTAATAATTAGGCTATATTGTTATTCCCTTAAGAGCTATTAAGGCTTATTGTCAGTTTTGCTAATTTGTCTTTTAGGGTGTTTGATTCTATATATATCCTGGTTGTGAAGAAGGACGGAATGAAAAAATTATATCAGAATATAGTCTGATTCTATAGGTAACACACCAGTTGCTAAGTTCTTTATTTCTCTTCCTAATCAGCTCCCTACCTTCTTATTATCTCTTCTCTGTTCTATGTCCTATGTTCTTGGTTTCTAAATCTAGTAACATTTCTTTACAGTGTTAGATCTTCTGTTGTTTGTGATCACATTAGTTTTTAGAGAAGAAGTTTGCAGCTGGTGTGTTATCTATTGTGGGTTCTATTTCATCTGCATGTTTCCATTAGGAATTCTGCTTGAGGAACAAAAAATTAATTTAATGTAGATATGCTCATTTAGTTATTATAAAAATCTGCTAATTATTGGGTTTTGTTGTTGTTAAAGTGTGGTTTATTACATCTTTTTCACCTCCGTTGGTTAAATGCTTGTTTAGGTCTTTAACTTGGTAATCTGATTTTTTTTATCATTGAACTGGTTGGCATCTTTTATAAAAATAATTTGGCAATCCCAACTTTAACTTAGATCCTTTTTGAGGGCTAGACATTTTCAGTTATAATCATTTGTCTAACAAGGAGGAAGTGCATGAATGCTATTGTTTTCTTTAGTATCCAAAGACTTTTGTTAAAAATCATTTTGAGTATTGTAATGACATTTTTTAAATTATTGGTGTTGGACATTTGGTTACAGCGAATTGAACTCTCTTGAGTAACCCAAATGGTGAGATTGCACAATAGATGGAGGGAAAACCAAAAAGTTCTGTTGCGCTATATGAAAGACAAGACCAGGAGGGAATATCAAATGTGCATATGGTGGATTGGTCAGCGAAATTTTCTGCGCTTTTGGTAAGCCAACAGGTTCCCTTTTCACCAATTTTCTTCTTAAAATAGAGTTTGAAATTTAGAAATGTTGGAACTCGCCCGTTTCAATTTTGATATTGCTCTTATTAGACACGCATAATCCATACCTAACAACGAATGCCAGATATAAACTTGAAATGCCAATGATTTGATGAAAACTCCAATTCTGGTTGCTTGATGGAAACTGTAAAGCTCATAAGTCATGCCCAGAGTTGTCAAGAGCACAAAGCGCAATTCTGGTTGCTTGATGGAAACTGTAAAGCTCATAAGTCATGCCCAGAGTTGTCAAGAGCACAAAGCGCACTCGTAGCGCATGGGTACGCAAAGAGCAAAAAAAGTGTACTAGTATAAAGTTTCATAAAAAATTATATGTTTAGAAAATTAATAAAATATAGCTGCTTAAAACTAATAAATATTAAAAATATTGTCAGTTACAATATTCCACAATAAGAAACAAGCCATTAATTAAAACTAAAACAGAATGAAAGAAACAGAGAAGAGATTAAAACTAAAACTAAAACATAATGAAAGAAATTGAGAAGAGATTAAAACTGAAACGAAAACTCTGTTCATAGTCACAGGCACAGCCTATAATTTTATACAGAAAACAAAACCGATGATTTCAGATAACAAACTAAAACTAGAAGAGAAATCAGCACAAGTTACAAATGAAAAAAATAGAATGAAAAGAGAGAGAAGAGACTAAACACAATGAAAGAAACAGTGGAGATTAAAACTGAAACTAAAATTCTAATCATAATCACAACCTATAATTTTAGACAGAAAACATACTTGATAATTTCATAATAACAAACTAAAACTAAAACTACAAGAGAAATCAGCAGAGGTTACAAAGGAGAAGAGATTAAAAACACTAAAGATACAGATGAAAAGGCGGGTCATTCCGGTAGGGGGTTTGATTTTCTGTTATTATATATGTTGGCTATTGTTATCGAGGGAGAAATTGTTTAAAATTATCTTCGCTAGATTATTTTACATTTACAAGCGCAATTTACAATACTTGCAAAAAAAAACTGAAATATTTTGATTCCCCATATATTTTCTTTTGCTTTATACTAATGTAAACAAGTCTTTCTATTATATGTTGTAGATGTCTCAGTGACAAGGAAATTCACCTCAAGTGGAAGCATATGCTCCTAATGTTAATGAAACTTCTAACCCTAAGGAAATTGATGAGTCAAAGCCAACAGTTGGTTGAAAGAAAACAAAGAAGCCCCCTAATCACAAAAAGGAAGTCAATGGCATCGAGAGCTGAGTGTTGGAAACATTTCACCAAAACTGTCAATGACAACGAAAGTGTGACAACCTCTGGCAATCGTTATAGTGAGGGTAATGGAAATATTGCTATGAATCATCACTTGACTGTATGTAAATTGCATCACATCATGTTGAAACTGATGAAATAGAAAAACAATTAGTTTTGGAACAGTCTACCATCAAAATGCAACAACTTTGAGTTATTGGAGATTTGACTAAAAGGAAGTTATTTATGCTCTTGCTTTCATGATCATTGATTCATTGTTGATGAGCTGCCATTTAGTTTTATTGAGCATGTGGGTTTAAGAAACTTATTGCATCTGTATAGGGTAAACTTAAAAAACATGCCCTATAGTTTGACCGTTTTACAAAAAAGTCTTTGGGGAATTTTTTTTTCAAAAGGGTGCTTGTGGTTTCAAAAGTGTGCAAAAACATGCTTCTCAAAATTTTGAAACCACATTTAGAAGGGTAATCTCAGTTATTTTAATAAATTCAACATTCCTATATTTCAACTATATTATTTGTGAATTATTTGTCAAGATTTGAGTAAATTTCGGAAACTTTTCATCTTGTTATGATTTTTAAAAGTTATCGTCAATTTTTAATTAATATAAATATTTATACTTTTTAAAAAATTCTAAAATTTATCACTAATGTGTATTGTATTTTTATAAACAAAGGTGCAAAATTTTACTTCAAAATGGACAAGATTACCCTTCCAAATGTAGTTTCAAAATTTTGAGAAGCATGTTTTTTCAAACTTTTGAAACCACAAGCATCCTTTTTGAAAAAAAAATTTCACAAGGACCTTTTTGCAAAATGTCCAAACCACAAGGCATGTTTTTGAAGTTTACCCATTTTAAATTCCATCTTGGTGGACTATTGAAAGTAGACATGGGCACCAACCCGCCGACCCGCGAGGCCCGCCCATGCCCGTCTTCCATGGGTCGGGTTTGGACAAACTAATTGGAGAATAGGTCCGGCCTAGCTCGAACCCGAAGAGGCCCTAATAAAGTATGGGATGGGCTCGATTTTAGTCCTAAAATCCAAGCCCAGTCCGCTCGACCTGAATTAATAATAAATATATTAAATAATTATATATTTATTAAATTATAACACTAATAATTGTTGAAAGTTTAAAATTTTCTTGTAAAATTTAGCATATAAATTTAATTTTGTGATTTATATTAGAAATTTAATTGCAATTATTTTATTACAATAATATTTTTATTAAAAAATATTTAAATTTTTAATTATATATATTAATTGGTAGGCTCGCGGGCCGGGCTTGGGTTTTGATTATTTTATAAAAGCCCGAGCCCGACTTTAATTTTATATGGGTTGGGCTGGGCTTGGGCTACTATTTTTTAATTAGGCTCGATTAGGTCCGGTCCAAATCCGGCCATGTCCAGGTGTAACTGAAAGACATTAATCAAAAAGTTGAAATTGAGGAAAATTTGTGAAAAAGGTCAAAGAATCTGTATTGTTATAGATACTTGGACTTCAATTCAATGAATCAACATGTATCATTGCCGATGAGGATTGGAGGTTGAGAAAGAATTTTAAATTTTTAACCTATTTTTTTCGCAAGGTTGATGACATTGGCAAGGAGATTGAAACTTGTTCGTATGCATGGGGGATTAAGAGAGTCTTTTCTGTTACTCTAGACTATGCATAGTCGAATGATGTAGGACTTTTAATCCCCATGCATTGTCAAAACAAGTTTGACGATGTACTATCTACAGTAACAGTAAAGGCTCTTTTAACTCCCCATGCATACAAATAAGTTTCAATCTCCTTGCCAATGTCATCACCCTTTGGGAAGAAATAGGACAAAAATTCAAAATTCTTTCATTCAACCTCCAATCCTCACCGACAAATTGCACTCATGCACACACGTGTAGTTCATTTGTTGAATTGAAGTCGAAATATATGTAGTAATAGTGATTCTTTGACCTTATCAAAAATTTATCTCAAATTTATCTTTTCATCTAAGTACATTTAATAATTATGTCTTTGAACATGCAATAAATTTGTTAAACCCCTTATGTTAAACAAAACTAAATGGCAACTCATCAACAATGATCTTGAAAGCAAAAATATAACCCTTTTAGTCAATTTTCCAACAACTCAAAGTTTTTGCATTTTTGATGAAGGGTACTATTCCAAAACTAATTTTTTGTGTGCTTCATAAGTTTCAACATGATGTGAATGCACTTTACATACAGTCGAGTGATGATTTTATATATGACTGAAATATACTTTAGACAATAGTTGCAAGAGGTTGTTACACTTTCATTGTCATTGACAATTTTGGTGAAAAGTTTCCTAACACTCAACTCTTGGCGCCATAGGCTTCCTTTTTTTTTTGATTTAAGGGCTTCTTTGTTTTCTTTGAATCAACTTTTGACTTTGACTCATCGATTTCCTTAGGATTAGGAGTTTCATTAGGATTAAGAGCATTTGCTTCTACTTGAGGTGAATTTCCTTGTGATTGAGACATCTGCAACATATTAGAAAGACTTGTTTACACTAGTATATAGTAAAAGAATTGTAGGATCTGTATATCAATTCGGTAGCAAGGTGGTATGTATTAAGTAAAAAAGATGTAGCAACAACGAGTATAAAAATAAATAGAGCTATAAAAGAGACACAAAGATTTAAGTGGAAAACCCTTTAAGGGGAAAAACCACGTGGCACCAAAATAACTCCACTAATAAATAATGGGAATGCAATAAGCTCTCTCAAGTATACCCAAGCTTGAGGTATAAAATGATTTTAAGAGAAAAATTGGAACACTGAAATTAACCCTTATAACTAATAGTGTAGTATTTCCCAAAGTACTCAATTTACTCCCCTAACTTCTCTTAAGCTCTTTTTATAGGAAATATAACTCTCTACAAAAGGAAACTCTCAAATTTTGCTTGATGAATTTGGATTATTGGAAATGCCTATTTATAGGTAAAAAAAAGTTGCATCAACTTTTCAATTAGCTATTAATATGCCAATTACTAACTACCATCTTCCCACCTTATTTGTTGGCAATTAATTAGCCTCCAAATTGGTTAAATTAATTAGCCTCCAAATTGGTTTGGACTTAACAATTCTCCCCTTCCAAACCAATGGGGTACGAAATAAGCTCTTATTTGGAGCTCATGCCGATCAGCTCATTGCACAACTCAAACTTATCCCGAGGAATAACTTTTGTCAACATATCTGAGGGGTTCTCTTTTATTGAAATTTTCTCAAGCCAAAAATTCCCCTTTCCCAGTTGCTCGTGTATCCAGTGATAGCGGATATCAATGTGCTTTGTTCGAGAATGATATATAGTATTCTTGCTCAAGTATATAGTACTTTGACTGTCGTAATATACTATGCAGTCAACTTGTTTTTGACCCATCTCTTCAAAGAATCTCTTTAACCAAATCATCTCTTTTCTTGCTTCAGCCGCTGAAATGTCCTCCGCTTCGATTGTAGAAAGTGCAACACATTTCTGTAATTTAGATTACCAAGAAATTGCTCCCCCGATAAATGTAAACACGTATCTCGAAGTTGACTTTCTATGATCGAGATCTCCTGCCATGTCAGCATCAACAAAGCTTTCTAGGATTGGTTTGGATCCACCATAACATAAGCACTTCTTTGAACTTCCCTTCAAATATCTGAGAATCCATTTTATTGCTTCCCAGTGTTGTCTTCCCAGATTATCTAAGAATATGCTTACAACTCCAATAGCATGTGCAATGTCCGGCCTTGTGAAACCATCGCATACATCAGACTCCCGACTGCGGAGGAATATGGAATCTTTCTCATGTCTTCCTTCTCTTCTTTGGTTGTAGGACAAGATTCTTTACTCAGCTTTAGATGTCCGGCAAGAGGAACGCTAACTGGTTTAGCATTCAACATGTTGAAGCATTGCAGCACACGTTTAACATATTTTTCTTTTGATAGCTACAACCTCTTATTGCTTCGATCATGAACAATCCTGATGCCCAAAATCTATTGTGCTGAACCTAAGTCATTCATGTCAAAGGACTTTGCTAACTGTTCTTTCAATTTATGAATTAAAGAAACATCTTGTCCCATGATCAACATATCATCAACATATAACAATAATATGATAAAGTTGTTATCAGAGAATCTCTTGAAGTAAACACATGGATCCGCCTGAGTCTTCTTGTAGCCATGACTACTCATGAAAGAGTCAAACTTCTTGTACCATTGCCAAGTTGCTTGTTTCAACCCATACAAACTCTTTTGCAGCTTGCAAACCATGTGCTCTTTTCCTTTTACTTCAAAGCCTTCTGGTTGTACCATATAGATTTCTTCCTCTAGGTTGCCATGAATGAAGGCATTTTTCACATCTAACCGCTCAAGCTCAAGATTCAAACTTGCTACCAAGCTTGGGACTACTCGAATAGAAGCCATTTTAACCATCGGAGAAAAGATTTCATCAAAGTCAATTCCGTTCTGTTGTTGAAATCCTTTCACTACTAGACGAGCTTTATACTTCACTAGCTTTCCATTGTCATCTCTTTTGAGCTTGAAAACTTGTGAGCTGGATGACCTTTTTCTAGCCCCGGGATTACCGCGTGAGATGCGTCACACGGGGGAAAATGTAACTAGGTGTTGTGACGCAGGTCGAGGGATCGATCCTCATTTTAGCATGATGAAAGCAGTGATGTTGATGTTGAATTTGAGTCCAATTTAGGGGTTAAAGGATATGAGATCGAAATCCCATACTTAAACTAGAGTCTCCACCGGGTTCAGCTCAACCGGGAAATTTTGGTACGATTTTCCCACCAGGTGGTAGACCATACCTTAAGTAGAGATTCCGAGTTTGGATGATGTTATCTATTTTTCATTAGGCCAAGTTAAAATATTTCATTCTTCCTTAATCGGTTTTAATCCACCCTATTTATTGTATTTTCGGTTTATATATTGTTTTCACATTTATCAAGCATCGAAGCGATAAATAAATTATTACAGTCATCCGAAATTAAATGCAGAAATTGAAATTATTATAGGGCTTTCAAATCCTATACATTCTCTATAAGATAAATAAAATACCCGAAGGCCTAACATCCATCTAACCTAAATCTACCTGCAGAAAATGGTTAGCACGGATATGGCACATTGTACGAGGTGTATCACTAAGCATGCATAGTTAGTGGATAAAATATGACCCGAGTTAGCATGAACATGGCATATTCATTTGTTATATTAGAAAGCCCGGTTGGATGGCTAAAAATGAGATTTAAATGACGTTTGTGGGAAAATTCTGTTTTAACCAAACTTTAGACTCGATCATTGTTTTAACCGGATTATTAGTGAAAATGCCATATGGTATGAGGTGGAGTCTATTTTCAGAAGGTTTTGGACCTTCGTCGTTGCATTGTATACCTTAGCTTTGGGAACATAACTAGGTCGGAAGAATAAACGAAAAGAAAACAGTTATCCAGAAAGACATTCATCGGCGGCATGATTGATACCGTTGGTGGCATCAGTGATGTTGCTAGCGGTATCCATCAGACACGCAGGTTACATGATTTTCTGGATACTATAAAGAAAGGGTCCTACAAGAAGATGAGGCCACTGGGGGAAGTGATGTCGCTAGCGGTATGAACGGTGCCGTTGATACCGCTGGCGGTATGGTTGATACCGCCGGCGACATCAAATGCCCCCAACGGCTTCAGCTTCTTGCAGCAGCAGCAGGTATTAATAAAAAATGATTGAAAACCTAAGAAACAAGCACAAACAACAAAGAACAGCAAAAAACAATCAAGAATAATACCAAAGAGCTATGAGACTCAGAATTTTTACCTCGGGGCCGTGAATCCACCTCTTCGTGAACCAAGGAACTCCTTTAGGGAGCTTGAAATGGTGATTTTGGTAGTAAATTTAAGAGTTTAAGTCTCTAAATTCCTATTAAGTTGATTTTAATCCTAAAGTCTGTTGATTTTAAGTTGTAACTAAGAGAATCAAAGAAGAAAAACCAAGAAAAAGGGATTAGAATCCCTTTTCTTACCTTTTCTCCCCCTTATCTCTCTAAAAGTGAGCTTTCTCACTCTAAAAGTACAAGTTAAAATTTTTGATATTTGTTGTTGTTATCCCCCTCCTTTTGAAACCTTAAGGTGTGCTTTTATAGGCAAATATGGGTGGTCTTCGAGACCTTTCAGCCATTTTCACCGAAATGGCCAAAAAGAGACTGCCCAAGGAAGATGAAGAAAGCACTCTATAGAAGCCCAATTGGCCATGTCATCGGCGACATGGTGATATCGCCGGCGGCATCAGCTTCCTGCAGGCTGACTGCCAGCAGGCCCACAAGCCTAAAAAGCTGCCAAAGGCGTCAAAAAGCGGGTCAAAAGGCATCTTTTTGAATTTTAATAATATATTTAATGGATATTTTGAGATTAGTTTAATTTTGGGTGTAAATCATCGGTTCAACCTCCTACCGGATGCGTTATCGGACACGTCGAACTAAATTTTTACGAGAAATAAAATTCGCGGGGAATTTTATATCGGTAATAAAAACTCCAAACAATTTTTATCATGAGGAATAAAATTAGGAACATGTCATCATCGTCTTGCGAGAGGGACTGTAAAATCCCATGCTCACAGGCTGCCCCTCGGGGGATCACTGCTGCCACATGTTAGTATAATCGAACAAAAGAGCAAGGGATAGGGAATGATACCTAATGGATGACTGGTTTGCCCCTTGGTCGGACTTGTGCTTGTGGAAAGGATGCCCCTTGGTCGGACTTGTGCTTGTGGAAAGGATGCCCCTTGGTCGGACTTATGCTTTGTGGATTGGTTGCTCCTTGGTCGGACTTATGCTTTGTGGATTGGGTGCCCCTTGGTTGGACTTGAGCTTCGCGGAGAGATTGTCCCTTAGTCAAACTTATGCTTTGTGGATTGGTTGCCCCTTGGCCGAACTTATGCTTTATGGATTGGTTGCCCCTTGGTCGGACTTGAGCTTTGTAGATTGGTTGCCCCTTGGTCGAACTTATGCTTTATGGATTGGTTGCCCCTTGGTCAGACTTGAGCTTTGTAGATTTGTTGCCCCTTGGTCGGGCTTGAGCTTTGTGGATTGGTTGCTCCTTGGTCGGACTTATGCTTTGTGGATTGGTTGCCCCGTGGTCGGACTTGAGCTTTGTGGATTAGTTACCCCTTGGTCAGACTTGAGCTTTGTGGATTGGTTGCCCCTTGGTCGGACTTGTGCTTTGTGGATTGGTTGCCCCTTGGTCGGACTTGTGCTTTGTGGATTAGTGGAGTGTAGTTCAGGGTCATAAGCAATAAGTAAAAGATTAGATCAATTCTTGAATGACATTTTTACTGCTTGATCGATTTTGTGAAACAAAAATATTTTTGTTCCTTTGATCAATAGTAAAAACGTAATAATACAAAGTACAAGGATTTCAAAATTCTTGGATGATAGGACGATGGTTGAAATCAGAAGCGACATGTACGGGGTCACGCTGCGATCTCAAAGGGGCAAACCCGAAGGTGACATATACGGGGTCGTACTGGACCTTCAGTTGGCGTTCTAGGGGTGAACTTGAAGATTGACATGTACCGGGTCATGCCGTAATCTCCAATGATGTTCTAGGGGATGAATTCAAAGATCGGTATATACAGGGTCATGCAGTAATCTCCGGTTAGCGAACATGGGTGAACCTAAAGGTTGATACATATAGAGACTGTATCAGGGACCTTCAGTTGGCATTCCGGGGGTGAACCCAAAGGGTGATACGTACAGAGTGAATCAGGGACCTTCAATTGGCGTTCCAAGGATGAACCCGAATATTGACATGTACCGGGTCATACTATAATCTTCGATTGGCGTACGAAATAAGCATATAGGGTTTGTGGTTGTGGTTTTTGTGCCTGCAAAGAGTAGAATGATAATAAGATTAGACATATTTTAGATGACATTTTTACTGCTTGATCGATTTTGTGAAACAAAAATATTTTTTCCCCTTCTATCAATAGTAAAAATGTAATAATAAAAAGCACAAGGGTTTCAGAAGTCTTGGGATGTTGGGGCTATAGTCGGGATTTCACCGAAGATGGCTGAAAAGTGCAGGGAGGGGAGTTGATATCACCGGCGACATGGGTGATACCACTAGCAATTTGACTTGATGCCACCAATGATATGAATGCCACATGGCAGCTTTGACTGGTCAAACAATTTCAAAATTCAAACTGGGGGAGATGATGTCACCGACAGCATGATTGATATCGCTGGCGGTTTGAGTTGATGCCGCCGGCGGTATGGACAAGTAGTTTCAGATAAATTAAAACTCCTTGAATTCCGCACGGGGGTTTAAAAGCTAGTAAAACTCTTTCTCGTCCTCATTTTGCATATACAGAAATCGCACCTCTTCACAATACCAAACCTTTTGCATTCTTCTCTATTCCAACCATGAAGAGAAAATTCGCTAAGGCTAGGGAGAGCCTACCTGATTCTTCCGTCGAGGGACTGAAACTTCTATCGGTTCCCGTGGCTTATGGTTTGAAGGAGATGGCCAAGATGTATGGGTACAGGATTAATTCCCCTATCACCGACCTGACCCCGGATGAGGAGAAACATCTTTACTATATCTAGGTAATCCTACAAAACTCGAAATTCCTTTTTTGGGTTAAGTTTTGATTCCGACTTTAGGCTCGAAATCGTGCCATGATAGGAGTTATAAGCGTGAAATATATTGATTATAAACTAATATCGCATGTTTTAATTTCAATTTTTACTGTTTTTAGGCTTAGGATTCGATTAATTGAAATTTTTGTGGTTTTGGTGCGATGAGTGCGATTTTTAGGGCAAACTAGGTTCTACGCGCAAGTTGTGATGTCACCGGCGATATGAGCGATGTCGCCAGTGGCATCATGCCTTGCAAAAAGGCCTAGGAAGATATGATACCATTTTTGCTTAAGGTGATGTCGTCGGTGACATCGCTTCTAGTAGAAGCGACATCAGCAGCCTTCCAGCAGGTATCAACGATGAGAAAATAAATTGGGACTTATCTGATTTGCTTCTAATTTTTGCAGCCGCACAACCTGACATACACCAGGGATACTGTTAAATCAAAAGCTAAAAGTACAGAAAAAATACAGGAGCTAAAAGATGTATTTGAGAGTAAAAAACCAGCATACATATTTCATTAACTTGTAGTCTTTAAATACAAGAAAAACAAAATAAACTTTCCTAAGTAATAGCTGCTGAAACAAACTCTAATATGATTTTTAGCAATTTAAAAGAAAGAGATATTGATTTGCTGGAACGGAATATCTGTTAGCATGAAAATAGGAGCTGAAATTGTCAAACATCTAACACTCCTCCTTGGCATTTTTGTGACAAACACCAATTCTTAGCCCAAGTCTTCAAACCGTTCCTTTGGCAGTGGCTTGGTGAAAATGTCGGCTAGCTGGTCTTCTGATGAACAATGTACAAGCATCACTTCATTGGTTTGTTGAACTTCCCTAATGAAATGAAACTTGATCTTTATGTGTTTTGTTCGTCCGTGAAACACCGGATTTTTTGAGATGGAGACAGCTGAAACATTATCACACATAATGTTGGTAGCTTCTGTTTGTTCACTTCCCAAATCATTCAACATCTTTCTTAACCAAATGGCCTAATTTACAGCAGAGGCAGAAGCGATATACTCGGCTTCGGCTGTCGATTGAGCAGTAGTTTCTTGTTTCCTCAAGCTCCAACAGAAAAAATAAGTCCCTAGAGAAAACAAGTAACCTGATGTACTTTTTGAATCATCAACACATCCACCCCAATCACTATCAGTGTAGCCGACAAGCTTCGAAGTCTTTTCTGCAGATTTTGGAAAAAATATTCCAAATGATTTTGTGCCTTTAACATACCTGAGCACCCTCTTTGCAGCTGTAAAATGAGTGTCTCTAGGTGAATGCATGAACCTGGAGAGCATACTCACATCAAATAGAATATCAGGCCTACTTTCCATGAGGCATAAAAGGCTGCTAATTAAACTTCTGTACATGTTTTCATCAATTTTTTCAGATTCTTCATCTTTGCCTAGCTTCAAACCAGTTGGCATTGGAGTATTTACAGGTTTGCAATCTTGCATCTTGAACCTGTTTAAAATGCCAGACACATATTTTTGCTGGCAAATGAAAATGCCATCATTGAATTGAACCACTTCCATGCCTAAGAAGTACTTCATCACTCCAAGATCAGTCGTGTCAAAAAATTTCTCCATCTTTCTCTTGAACTCTACGATTAGCTCAAGTTGACTTCCTGTAACAAACATATCATCAACATAAATGGAAACTACTAAAACATCACTTCTACTTGACTTAACATACAAAGTAGCTTCACTTAGAATTCTGCAAAATCCAAGTTGAGTGAGATGACTATTGATCTTTTCGTACCAAGCTATTGGAGCTTGTTTCAAGCCATACAACACCTTCTTTAAAAGATACACCTAATCTTCTTTATCAGCAATTATAAAGCCATCAGGTTGCTTTACATAAATCTCTTCAGCAAGAGATCCATTCAGAAAAGTAGATTTAACATCAAGTTGATGAATCTGCCATGATTTTTGAGCTGCAAAGGAAATAAGTAGCCTGATTGTATCATACCTTGATACCGGAGCAAAGGTTTTCTGGTAGTCCATGCCATATTGTTGAGCATAGCCCTTCACCACCAATCGCGCTTTGTGCTTGGAGATTGAGCCATCAGAATTGAGTTTTATCTTAAAAACCCATTTAACTCTAATTATTTTTCTATTTGCAGGCCTATCAATAAGTTGCCAAGTTTCATTCTTGTTGATCATGTCAATTTCTGCTTGCATAGCTCTCCTCCATTCTTCATATTCTTGTGCTTCAACATAGCTTGTTGGTTCATGGACAACCAAGCTACATCTTTGATAAATGTCCTGTAGAGACTTAGTACCTCTAACCGGAACGTCATCCACCAAATCATCAGCTACAAGTTCAGGTTGATCTTGTGGATTGAGATTCGCATTGACATTATTTTGATTTTCCCATCGCCAGGCAGCAGCCTCATCGAACTTCACATCTCTGCTCAAGATTATATCTTCTATTTTAAAACAGAAAATTTGATAGACTTTTGAATGTAAGCCATAGCCCATAAAGATTCCCTTTTATGCTTTGTTGTCCAGCTTGCTGCGTTTTTATTGCGGTGTGTGAAAGTAGCATAAGCTGCCAAATATTCAAAGGTGGTCAACTGCTGG
The DNA here is from genome assembly GCA_947683365.1 of Euphorbia pulcherrima. Lineage (NCBI taxonomy): Eukaryota > Viridiplantae > Streptophyta > Magnoliopsida > Malpighiales > Euphorbiaceae > Euphorbia > Euphorbia pulcherrima. The sequence goes on along the minus strand of CANTUS010000001.1, from coordinate 75,848,468 downwards.
TTTGGCACCACTCCAAGCTTCATATGGAGTCTTGTCTTGCACAGCTCTTGTGGGAAGTCTATTCAGCAAATAAACTGAGGTGTTCACAGCCTCCGCCCAAAATTTATTTGGCAATTGTTTTTCAATCAAAAGACACCTGGCCATCTCCATAATTGTTCGATTTTTTCTCTCGGATACCCCATTCTGTTGTGGGCTATATGGTAACGTGAATTGATGCTCGATGCCTATACTTTTATAAAATTCAGCAAACTGGCGAGAAGTGTATTCTCCACCATTATTAGATCTTAAAGCTTTAATATTAAGATTACATTGATTCTCAACTAAAGCTTTACATTGTTTGAAAACATCAAGGACTTGACTTTTCAATTTAATAAAATAAACCCAACACATCCGGGTATAATCATCAATAAAGAGAAGAAAATAATGATTACCACTCAAGGATTCTGTTTTCATCAGACCGCACACGTCAGTGTGTATAATATGGAGCTTTTGATTAGCCCTGCATGCTTGATTAGCTTGAAACGGTAATCTGGTTTGCTTACCATGTTGGCAGGCTTCACAAGTTTCAGCATCGCCACTGATTTCAGGTAAGTTTTCCACTAGCCCCTTCTTATTCATCTCAGAAATGCTTCTGTAATTGAAATGGCCAAGCCTTTTGTGCCATAAATTTGTAATTGATTTTGTATCACAAGCAAGGACATGATCAGTCACTTTCTTCCAAGTAATTGCAAAGCTTCTGTTATTCATCTTGACACAAAATAATTCAGCTCCAAATGGATCAAAAATAACACATTTATGATCCTTAAATTGGAACGAATAATTCTTTTCAAGCATTTGCCCAACACTTAAGAGATTTTGGTTGATTTCAGGTATGAACAAAACATCAGAAATAATTTTGATACCTGAAGTTGTAGAAACAACAACTGTGCCTCTTCCCTTGACTTGCACGAATTCACCATTTCCCACTTTTACTCGGGATTTATAGGTTGTATCAAGCACTCGAAACATATCAGGATCATTGCACAAGTGGTGTGTACAACCACTATCAATTAGCCAAGCATCGACAAAGTTGTTCGTTGAGAAACACGTAACTGCGAAGAGCTGCTCCTCCTGAACATCAGCTTCTTCTACTAATTGTGCCTGCGAAGATTTGTTGTCTTTATACATGAATTTGCAGATTTTTGATACATGCCCTTTTTGCTTACAATTACCACAAACTGCATCAGGTCTCCTCCAGCAATATTTCTTTAGATGTGTGGATTTTTTACAGTGTTTGCAAGGTGGAAGAGGATTATATTTTGGACCATTACTGCTGCTCCCTTCAGACTTTCCTTTGTGACCCTTTTTGAATTGCATATTCTCCTTTTTGTGTTGTTTCTGCATTGCAAAGGCACCTTCAGTAACTCTATCTTGTCTTAGAGTTCTTCTTTGTTCCTGTGCTTGGAGAGCGCTCATCAATTCACCCAATGAAATCGTACTAATATCTTTGGACTCTTCTAGGAATGAGATTTTTGATTCAAATCTCTCAGGTAGAGTGACAAGAACTTTCTCTACAACCCTTTTTTTAGGAAAATCCTCTCTAAGAAGTCTGATATTATTGACAATTAAGGAAATTCGATCAGTACACTTGCCAATCGTTTCATCTTCTTGCATATTCAGAGCTTCAAATTCTCGTTTCAGGTTCAGGACTTGCATTTGCCTTATCCTATCACTCCCCTGGTATTCTTCCTTCAATCTGTCCCACACCTCTTTTACCGTTTTACCATCCATGATTCGGTAGAAAACCGAGTCTGCCACAGAATTTTGAAGGAGCGACTTGGCTTTAAACTTCTTTGCTCTCTCTTCACTGTTGTGTTTGATTTGAGCCACAGTAGGATCTCTTGGTAGTTGAGGAATTAGCCTATCTTCTGTTACAATTTCCTATAGATCATAGGCTTCTAAAAAATTCTGCATTTTCACCGACCAAATATGATAGTTTTCACCGGTGAAAATGACAGGTGGATTCAAAGAAAGGCTGCTGGAAGCCATTAGTTTTGCCCTATAAGATCTATTGTAGCTCTGATTACCACTGTTAAATCAAAAGCTAAAAGTGTAGAAAAAATACAGGAGCTAAAAGATGTATTTGAGAGTAAAAAACCAGCATACATATTTCATTAACTTGCAGTCTTTAAATACAAGAAAAACAAAATAAACTTTCCTAAGTAATAGCAGCTGAAACAAACTCTAATCTGATTTTTAGCAATTTAAAAGAAAGAGATATTGATTTGCTGGAATAGAATATCTGTTAGCATGAAAATAGGAGCTGAAAATGTCAAACATCTAACAAAGGGTACAATTGGCGAGTGGTGGCACCACATAGTGGAGAAGGATCCTGAAGTTGCGTTGGCCATTAACGAGACAGGTTTTAGAGACTTAGCCCGGATCATACCCATGCTAATGCCAAAACTTTCCTACTCGGCTGTGACGGCGCTTATGGAGAAGCGGTCCGAAACCACCCATACCTTTCACTTTTTATTTGGGGAGGTGACTATCAGCGTTTCAATGTTGTGGCTATGACCCAGCACCAATAAATGGATGAGGTCATTCACTTTGATGCATATATAGACAAGTATCATACCGAGAAGCCTGTGGTGAGGGGAGTGAAGCAGCTGTTTGGATTGAAGCCCATCGCAGGGCGACTATCCTATGGTGAGCTGCACCAATACTGGACTAGAGCGGATGTGGTGCCCGAGGGTGATAGAGACGCTTGTATCCGCTCTTTCGTGTTTTTGTTACTCACCGTGTTGTTCTTCCCGGTCTCGTGGAGCAAGTTCAACTATAGGCTGATATCCGCCATTGATGATGTAGCGAGCATCAGTAAGAAGAATTGCCCGAGGGCCATCTTGGTGCAGATGTACCAAGGACTGGATGCGGGTGCTCGAAAGATAGGGAAGGCCCTTTGCCTCAGCCACTTGCTATTACACGTATACCTTCCTCGAAAGCATTTTGCTTGATTTTCTTGGTTTGATGTGCATGCTTCATTTACTGTGGATGTTTTGGACTAACTAATTGTTTACTTATGCAGGCTTGGGCCTTTAAACATCATATCCTCCCACCGGTTGAGTTCAAGGCTACCGTGCCACCGAGTTCTCACTTTCTTGCCCGGTGGTGTGGTGGCATCGGTGGGAAAGCCAAGTATTCTACGAGCTACCGGGAGTCTTTATGGATCCTACGATTGAGCCCGGTAAGCGATCTTTTGACTTAGTACCTATTTCACACTTAAAATAAAACATTACTAAATAAAATGCGTTTGTGAATTTATAGTATGCTTTCATCAATTGCTTGCTTGATTGTTAGGTCAGGTTTTTCTTGATCCCTTCGATGGGGTAGAGAACTTGATAAAGGTGATCGGGTCCGAAAAGAGGTAGACGACCGTAGATTTATGATGGAGTGCCCCTTGTCACTGTAGTGGTACCTGGGGGAGCATGTTCGGAGTTGGAGGTCCAACGCTACTACTGCTAGACCGGTGCCCGTTGATCCATCTAAAGGCTTATGGTGGCCTCACTTGGGGATCACATCTGCGGATGATAAAGTCAATTATATTTAGGGGAATGGTCAGGTCATCCGAAGCGTTCCAGGCCTCTACAAGCAGCATCAGCAGTGCTTACTCCCCGTTTGCCCTCGCATCAAACAAAATGACACGACCGAGTATCACAACAAGCAAAGGATGGACGAGGAGAAAAGGTGGCTCAAGGGCATAGTGGATGATGTTGAGGAGGAAGAAGAAGAGAAGGAGGAAGGAGAAGAAGAGGCTGCGGATGAGCCTGAGGGAGAGGGCAAGGTAGGTGAAGGAGTGGCTAGTGAGAGCGCACCGATATCTCACGGGGAGTACTGCCCTTTTGAGGTATGATTGCGCTTTTATACATGTATAGTAATTATTTAGGTTGGAAAATGATTGTTTATACTTTCCTTTTATGCTTTTCAAGAACCCACAAGGAAGAGAGGCTGGGACGATTACAGCGGGACACGGCACTATAGCATACCCGAGGGTGTTGATTTTGTGGAGGGGCGCTTATCCAATCCTCTATAGACCTAGTTCATACTAATGAATTTAAAAGGCGAGTATTGGCCCAAAGATATAGGCCCGACTCGGCATGCATCGATCTTTATGCCAGAAAATACCACCTATGTAAGCTCTGCATAATTCTGAACATATTCCTGCGATAACACTTTTGTGGAGTTCTTCAGATTGCCCCTTTGGATTCTGTAGGTTGCTCGGAGTGAGGCGGAGCGGTTGGTCGGGAATGCCTTCGCTCTTTGGGACACTCTTATTGGTCAATCCTTGCTCGTTCAGGTATATTCCCTATTATGGCATGTTAAAATAAGATAAGATGTATGTATGGATGCTATGAATGATATGCATTATTGTCGTTTTCCTTGGTTTGCAGGATTTCTTAGCCCTTTCCCTGTCGGATACCGATGCAGCCCAGCGAAGATATGAGGAGGAGAATGCATTACTTCGACGTTGTGTGAGTGAGGCCACCGTCCATGAGCAGAGGAGCAAGCAAAATTTAGATCGCGCGCACTCCAGTAGTACCAGCCTTAGAGAAGTGAAGATATCGGTCAGCCGGCACCCGTCTACTGTACCTGAGGAGTCCAGCAGCATTCCAATGATGGAGGATAGGGATGAGGACTAAGATGTGGCTAATCGTTGGCTCGTGGATGACCCGAATGTCTCCTCTCATCCATCCGGTGGCGACGGGATGCTCTAGATAGCTTTTTTGTTCTTTTTCTTTTCGCTTTGGCTTGTATGCCCTTGATACATCGGGTTTGAATAATTTGGATTGTCGCTTGATTTCGGTTTTATTAGGTGTTTGGGATGTTTGGATCACTTGTGCCTTCGGGCTTGCTCTTTCAATAAAATGGATTTGCATTTGATTAGGTTTTAGAAATGAGTTATATGGTTATTTATAGGTTTTTGCATCGGTCAGAATTGGTGAGGATGGTTCTGATGTCGCCGTGAAATTCTCCCATGTCGCCGGCGGTGTTACTGATGTTGCTAGCGACATCACCCTATTAAATAATATAGACAAAGCTGCCCCCACTCCATATCGCCGGCGGCATCAAGGGATATCGCCCAATCCCTATTCCATATAGGCGGCGGCATCATCAACATTATCGGCGGCATCACTTGCCTAGAAATCCAATTTCACACATTTCACCTAATTCAGCCATGGCAAGCCATAACCAACAGCTGCGGGGCTTTCTGTAAACATTGGGAAATGCAAACTGGAAGAAACTAGAAAAGTTCAATCTTTTGGGGTTTCAGTATATCGGGGCGTGGCCCATGAGCCCTGAGTTCCTTCGCGCGGCATTATGTATTTAGGATCAGATGTATCACGTTTTTCGATTCTCATTATTCGAGCTATGCCCCTTGCTCGAAGATTTCTATGCTATATAAGGGGTACCATATCCTAAGCGTGGGCCCTTGGCACTCCTGGAGTTCCATTTTGGTGCGTACAGCATTCCTTGGGGACCGTGGAATTTGGATTCCATAGATCCATTTATGTCCCAACTACCTGACAGACCCAGATTTCAGCTTAGCGCAATTCTAGAGTGGTGCCGAGGGGCGCCCAGATCCCATCTTGCTTGGCCCTCCATGGTGGCACTACTACTTATGGCAGAGTTTATGTGCAGAGTGGGTCCAGTTGCTCCGCTCAGGCTGATCTCACTTATCATGCCCATGTCCATAAGGGCTTCTTCCATAGCTGTAGGACTAGCCGAGGTCTTGCTAAATACGAGTACTGCTTCTACCGATCCGACCATTATCGGCGACCATCTCGTACTACTACAGGTATTCATTTTCTTACAGATCTGTACTTTATACATTCCTTTCTGCCCTCATCTGAAATTAGTTTACAGGTATGGCTGATGGAGAAGCTAAAGTTGAGAGAGGCACCATAAGGGAACATAAAGAAGTACTTACCCGTCCATCTGAGAGAGAGGGGGCTTATGCAAGATGATTTCGACCGGCTGACATCTGATAACTGGATGCCTATTCTGAGGGGGTACACAGATGCACAGATTCAGTGGATTAGCCCATGGTGGAGGATTCGAGATGTGGTTGTGGAGTCCTGGGGATCCTGCGTTCAGCTGATAGGTCTAGAGAGATCTTTATTTTATACCCCCTATTGGTTGCACCGCCAGTACGACAAATGACAAAGAGTTCCGGTCAAGCTACCTCATAACCAAATTGGAGTCTACAAGGCTAGATAGGTGCACCATATCCGAGAGAAGTGGGCAAGGGAGGCCATATTTGAGACTCGGGATTGCGACCACGTGGAGACCCTTGAGACAGACATACACTACAGAGGATGGCTTGCCTAGATTAGGCGCATGATGACTCGATCCAAGTGATCGTGTTCCCGCTTTGAGGGAGAGCAAGCGGAGCAGGGGCATGAGCCCTCTTCCACTACCATTTTGAGGAGGATTTCTCGATATTATGACGGTGATGCGGGGAGTTCGGCTTGAGATGTGCTTTCCTTAGTTCTATCTTTTGCATAGACCAATCAGGCTGACGGATTTATCGAACTTTATTTTATTTTATGTCTTTTATTTGGTTCTAAATTCTGCATAGACTGCCCCGTAGGGTTTTCAACCTATCAAACCTTATCTTTATGTTTGTCGCCCGTTTTGGGTTTTCAATCTAGCAGACTTATTCCGACTTTTGCATAGACCTCGCTCTTTTCAGTCTATTAGAATTATTTTTATTTATTTATTGCGCATTTGATTTGGAATAACATGAACTCAACATTAGGCTTGCTTGAGTTGCTTGACCATACGGATACAAAATTCACATAAGCATAAGCATTCAGGATTCAGCAAAAGAGATATTTTCATTACTCTATGCTTCGAATCATTGTAAGCTCAAATAACAGTTCTGGATTTTTCAAGCATGTCCTCCGACAGTCCCAGATGAGGAAGGACTTTTAGAGGGCACAGATTTAGAGCGGAGCCATCGTCGACCATGATACATGGGATAACCTTATCGAGGATTTGGATTCGGATGAACAAGGCCTTGTTGTGATCCTTACCCTCGAGCAGAAGATTCAAACGGTTAAACATAATTTGAGTCCCTTTTCTCGGGGGAATGTGTACGAATCGAAATTTTAAAATTTACTTAAAATATTATGAAAATTGTTTTTGTAGTTATTATTATTGTTATTGGATATAAGACATGAGGAAATAAGAGTTAATTAAGTAAGAGGGATGAATTGGGCAATTAATTATTTGTTCAAGGGCATTATTCGAAATTAGAAAAAAAAACCTATCATAAATCTATACGTATCCTTTCTTCCTTCTCCATTTCATCTTTTTCTCCATTTCCTTATACCTTATCAAAAATTTCCCTAATCTAAAAACTTTCGATTTCTTCAATTCAACTTCAAATTCTTGTTAGAAATCGATCCTTAAGCCCTCTATCATCATCAATTTCATTGAATCAAGACTAGAAGAGAAGGATTTCAGATTTTAAGATTCGGATAAATAGTAACCCGAATTTGAGGTGAGTGATTTTTGATGAAATTAAAGCTTAATTAGTAGAATTCATGGTAGATTAAGCATATTTATGGTATTAGGAAGTTTATTTACAGAATATCTTGATAGATTTATATATGGCTATTGTAGAGGAAGCTAGTGCAAGCAAATCAAAGGCAAAAGAGGTAGAAGAGAGCTAGAAAGAGCTAGAAAGAGCTTAGAAAGAGCTTAGAAAAACGTTTGTGTATCAAATTTTAATTTCTCGGTTTTTCGAAAAAAATTTTGAATTTGTATCCCTGTTTTGTTTTAAAGTTTTCTCTTGTTATATAAATCCGATTTGGGTGGTTCTTAATTCTATTGACATCTACATAAAGTAAGGAATATATGTTCAGAAGAAACCTTGTTGAATTTCATTCGTTTTCAATGTGAAATTTTCGTTTGAAGTTGAGTCATGAAATCTGTTTTCGAAAAATCTCAGCTTTGTACACTATTTAGTATTTTGATCATAACTTTGGTTATACAATCTTTATTTCCGTGATTCTGGTGGTTTTGGAAAGCTGAGACATGTGGCCAATTATGTCTAGAAGAAACTTCTTCGATTGGATGATGTTTTGATAGTGAAAAATGCTAGGGAAGTCAGGTCACGAAATCTGGAAATTTCTGGAAAGTATGAATATTGATTTTATTGTGTTTTAATTGCAGTTTTATGCTTTCAAATTTGGGATTTGAATTTCTTAATTACTGAAGTTGTGTTGAATTATAATTGATGATTTATACTGGAATTTTTAAGATGTTACTTTGATTTATTGCCCTTATTAAACGAGTAGAATACGGGTCAGGGTAGATTGGCACCAATAAAGGGGTACAATACTTGCCCTTATTAAACGAGTAGAATACGGGTCAGGATAGATTGGCACCAATAAAGGGGTACAATACTGTACAAATAATTGAAGCTTTAGCTTTGGGCTTCGGCCGATATTCTGATAAAAATATATCGATATTGAAGCTTTGGCTTCGAGCTTGACCAATATATTGATTTTGAAGCTTCGGCTTCGGGCTTGACCGATATATTGATTTTGAAGCTTCAGCTTCAGGCTTGACCGATACATTGATATTGAAGCTTCGGCTTCGGGCTTGTCCGCTCCCGTATCCATTTTACCATTATTCAGAACTTGTTTACTTTGGGCAATACATGGTTAAAGTGTTTGGAAAAATTGGATATAAATTTGATTGTACTTTGAAAGGATTACTATATAAGTTTTGTGATTTGGTTTTATAAAGTTGTTTAATTTTTTTTGACTTATGAACAAACTTGATTTCTATTTTAAAGTGTTAAAAATGTTCAAAGTTGTTGTATTTCTTTTATGTACAGCACTAAGCAAATTGCTTAGCGTGTAGTTTATTTTCTACACGTAGATACTCAAGATTTGTAGATAGCTTGGACCAAAGTGGTATAAGTGGATCAGCTTGAAGAGTAAATAAGGAAAGACTCGAGGTCAATTTGTATTTTAATGTAATATTATGGTTTGTAGAATAATGGCATGTACTAGATAGTGTGAGAAATGTGAAGTGGAATTGAAAAATATTTGGAGAATAATTTGGAGTTTGAAACATTATAATTGTATTTGTACAAATTTAATCTATAAGTATTGAGCTTTATATAGTGGAGTAGAGTTGTTTATTTGCTGATTATAGTTACCGTAGGGCTCCTTACAAAGGGGGTGTTACATTTGTAGGTATCAGAGCTAGGTTTAGGCGATTCTAGGACTAGTATATACATGCCATTTAGGATATAAATATGTTATGATAGTCGTTTGATCCACTTTGGTTCAATTTTCAGGAATAAGTAATGGCTAGAAGTAGTTACAACCAGAGTGAGGAAGAGGATGCTAAGAATACTGTCCGTATTAGACAAGGGGATGAACAAAGACGTGAACCTCCACCAGCTCATGGCTTTCTCGAACAACCTACTCTAGCACAAGCTGCTTTACTTCAGCATATGACTGCTGAAGTAATCACACAAGTACTTCAAAATATACAAATCCCTCAAGTTCCTATAGTACCTCATATTGAAAGAAGAGAGGAGAGAACTCCTCTTGAAATAATTAAGAAGCTTCCGGCTGATGACTTCAAAGGGGACACAGTGAATCTAGCATTTGCAGAAGATTGGCTTGATCATACTAAATGGTGTATGACTAGGCTTTATTTTACAGATAAAGAGAGATTAGACTGTATGCAAGGTCTACTCAAAGAACAAGCTAGAAGGTGGTGGGATAACATTGTAGGAGAAAGGTGATTTAGAATTGTAGAATATTACTACGGTATGTGATTTTCCTGATGCATTTCTAGAAGAACTACTGGGGTTGCCACGAAAAAGAGAGGTAGAATTCGCAATCGATGCATTGTCGGGTATCGTACCAGTATCCAAAGCACCATACAGAATGGCGCCTGCTGAACTGAAAGAGTTGAAGATTCAGTTGCAAGAATTGTTAGACAAAGGATTCACGCGCCCGAGTATATCCCCGTGGGGTGCACCAATGTTGTTTGTTAAGAAGAAAGATGGGTCGTTCCGATTATGTATTGATTACCGGGAGTTGAATAAATTGATAGTGAAGAACAAGTATCCATTGCCAAGGATTGAAGACTTATTTGATCAACTCAAGGGTGCCAAATACTTCTCCAAGATTGATTTGAGATCGGGTTACTAGCAGATGAGAGTGAAAGATGATGATATTGCAAAGACAGCTTTCTGAACTAGATATGGGCATTATGAATTTTTTGTGATTCCATTTGGTCTAACTAATGCACCAGCAGCATTTATGGACCTTATGAACCATGTCTTTTTTTTATATTTAGACAGGTTTGTAGTGGTTTTCGTTGATGATATTTTGGTGTATACTAAGTCACGGGAAGAGCACGATCAACATTTGCGGATAGTCTTCCAAACTTTGAGGGAAAATAAATTGTATGCCAAACTTAGCAAATGTGAGTTTTGGCTTGAAGAAGTTTCTTTCTTAGGCCATATCATTTCTGCAGAAGGAATTAAAGTGGATCCTAAAAAGATAGAAGCAGTTGTAGAATGGAAACCACCAAAGAACCCTATGGAAGTCAGAAGTTTCCTTGGTTTAGTGGGGTACTATAGAAGATTTGTAAATCGATTTTCTGTCATTGCTGCCCCACTGACGAAACTACTTCAAAAGAATGCAAAATTTGAGTGGAATGATAAGTGCCAAGAAAGTTTCGAGAAGTTGAAGGCGATGTTGACAAAAGCACGCATCCTTACTCAACCAGAGCCTGGAAAAGATTTCGTAATCTATAGTGATGCTTTGCATAGTGGTCTTGGGTGTGTTTTGATGCAAGAAGGGAAAGTGATTGCCTATGCTTCCAGGCAATTGAAGAATCAAGAAAGGAATTATTCACACATGATTTGGAAATGGCTGCAATAGTCTTTGCCTTAAAAATTTGGTGACACTATCTTTATGGAGAAAAATGTTATATTTACACTGATCACAAAAGCTTGAAATATTTACCGAAGCCGAAGGAGTTGAATTTAAGGCAACGAAGGTGGATGGAATTCATTAAAAATTACGATTGTCTTATTGATTACCATCCAGAAAATGATAATGTAGTGGGAGATGCTTTTAGCAGAAAGATAATGATGGCACTGAGGGCTATGAATACGGGGTTAGCTCTTACCAGTAGTGGAGCCTTAATTGTAGAATTGAAGATTCAACCTGTACTACTACAACAGGTTAAGCAAGCACAAAATGAAGATGATGACTTCAAGGTCATTCGACCAAGGACACAAGTGGGTATCATAGACAACTATATGGTTCGAGAAGATGGATGTCTATATTTTAAAGATAGACTATGTGTGCCAAACAATGAAGAATTAAAGAAGAATATTTTACATGAGGCACATAGTAGTCCTTATGCGATGCATCCAGGAACAAACAAGATGTGCCAAAATTTGAAGAGCCATTATTGGTGGAATGGAAAGAAGAAAGACACTACTCACTAAGTTGCTCAATGTCTGTCTAGTCAACAGGTGAAAGCAGAACATAAAATTCCTTCTAGATTGTTGCAACCTATAACAATTCCAGAATGGAAATTAGAAAGAATCACAATGGACTTCGTCACTTCTTTACCACTTTTACAGAAGCAATATGATGCAGTGTGGGTTGTTGTAGATAGATTAACAAAGTCTGCCCACTTTCTTCCAGTTAGTATGGATTATTCACTTGATAGGTTGGCTCAGTTATATGTAGATAAGATAGTAAGGCTACACAGAGTGCCTATTTCAATTATTTCTGACCGAGATCCAAGATTTACTTTGAGATTTTGGAAGAAGTTGCAAGAAGCCTTAGGTAGTAAACTTCATTTCAGTACTTCATTTCATCCTCAAACAGATGGTCAATCTGAAAGAGTTATTGAAGTGTTAGAAGACATGAAGAGAAGTTGTGTCATTGAATTTGAGGGGAGTTAGGATAAGTATTTGTCCCTCATAGAGTTAGCCTATAATAATAGCTATCAGTCAAGCGTACAAATAGCCCCATATGAAGCATTGTATGGAAGAAAATGTCGAACTCCATTATATTGGATCGAGCTTAGTGAAAACAAGATTGTGGGAGTAGATTTGATTCAGGAGACAAAGGAGAAGGTAAAACTTATTCAAGAGAGATTGAAGGCTGCATCGGATAGACAAAAGTCTTATGCTGATCTAAAAAGAAAAGACATTACTTATGAAGTTGGGGATAAAGTATTTCTCAAAGTATCTCCTTGGAAGAAAGTCCTACGATTTGGCAAGAAAGGCAAGCTCAGTCCATGATTCATTGGCCCATATGAGGTTATAGAGAAGGTTGGATCGGTAGCTTATCGGTTGGCACTACCCCCAATGCTCGACAAAATTCATAATGTGTTCCATGTGTCAATGTTAAGGAGATACAGATCAGATCCATCACATATCTTATCTCTTGATGTCATAGAAATCAAACCCGACCTGACGTATGAAGAGGAACCGGTACAAATCTTGGCGAGAGAGGTTAAACAATTGAGAAACAAGTCTATTCCTTTGGTAAAAGTACTTTGGAAGAATCATAAGGTTGAAGAAGCAACTTGGGAACTGGAGGACATAATGAAAACTCAATATCCGTAATTATTTTCCGGTAATTTTCGAGGATGAAAATTCATAAGAGGGGGAGAATTGTAATTAACCGAAATTTTAAAATTTACTTATAATAAATTACTATTGTATTAAAATATCATGGAAATTAGTTTTGTAATTATTATTGTTATTGGATATAAGACATGAGGAAATAAGAGTTAATTAAGTATGAGGGATGAATTGGGCATTTAATTATTTGTTCAAGGACATTATTAGAAATTGAAAAAAAAACCTATCATAAATCTATACGTATCCTTTCTTCCTTCTCCATTTCATCTTCTTCTCCATTTCCTTATACCTTATCAAAAATTTCCCTAATCTAAAAACTTCCGATTTCTTCGATTCAACTTCAAATTCTTATTAGAAATCGATCCTTAAGCCCTCTATCATTATCAATTTCAGTGAATCAAGACTAGAAGAGGAGGATTTTAGATTTTAAGATTCGGATGAATAGTAACCCAAATTTGGGGTGAATGATTTTTGATGAAATTAAAGCTTAATTAGTAGAATTCATGGTAGATTAAGCATATTTATGGTATTAAGAAGTTTATTTATACAATATCTTGATATAATTATATATGGCTATTGTAGAGGAAGCTAGTGCAAGCAAATCAAAGGCAAAAGAGGTAGAAGAGAGCTAGAAAGAGCTTAGAAAAAGCTTTGTGTCTCAAATTTCCATTTCTCGGTTTTTCGAAAAAAATTTCAGATTTGTATCCCTGTTTTTTTTAATGTTTTATCTTGTTATATAAATCCGATTTGAATGATTCTTGATTCTATTGATATCTGCATAAAATAAGGAATATATGTTCAGAAGAAACCTTGTTGAATTTCGTACATTTTCAATGTGAAATTTTCGTTTGAAGTGGAGTCATGAAATCTTTTTTCAGAAAATCTCAGCTTTGTACACTGTTTAGTATTTTGATCATAACTTTGATTATACAATTTGGATTTCTGTGATTTTGGTGGTTTTGGAAAGCTGAGACATGTGGCTAATTATGTTTAGAAGAAACGTTTTCGATTGGATGATGTTTTGAGAGTGAGAAATGCAAGGGAAGTCAGGTCGCAAAATCTGAAAATTTCTGGAAAGTATGAATATTGATTTTATTGTGCTTTAATTGAAGTTTTATGCTTTCAAATTTGGGATTTGAATTTCTTAATTACTGAAATTATGTTGAATTATGATTGATAGTTTATACTGGAATTTTTAAGATGTTACCTTGATTTATTGCCCTTATTAAACGAGTAGAATACGGGTCAGGGTAGATTGGTGCCAATAAAGGGGGATACAGTACTGTACAAACAATTGAAGCTTTGGCTTTGGGCTTCGGCCGATATTCTGATAAAAATATATTGATATTGAAGCTTTGGCTTCGGGCTTGACCGATATATTGATTTTGAAGATTCAGCTTTGGGCTTGACCAATATATTGATTTTGAAGCTTCGGCTTCGGGCTTGACCGATACATTGATATTGAAGCTTCGGCTTTGGGCTTGTCCGCTCCGGTATCCATTTTACTGTTATTCAGGACTTGTTTAGTTTGGGCAATATATTGTTAAAGTGTTTGGAAAAATTGGATATAAATTTGATTCTACTTTGAAAGGATTACTATATAAGTTTTGTGATTTGGTTTTGTAAAGTTGTTTAATTTTTTTTAACTTATAAACAAGCTTGATTTCTATTTTAAAGTGTTAAAAATGTTTAAAGTTGTTGTATTTCTTTCATCTACACCACTAAACAAATTGCTTAGCGTGTAGTTTATTTTCTACACGCAGATACTGAAGATTTGTAGATAGATTGGACCAAAGTAGTATAAGTGGATCAGCTTGAAGAGCAAATAAGGAAAGACTCAAGGTGGATTTGTATTTTAATGTAATATTATGGTTTGTAGAATAATGGCATGTACTAGATAGTGTGAGAAATGTAAAGTGAAATTGAGAAATATTTGGAGAATAATTTGGAGTTTGAAACATTATAATTGTATTTGTACATATTTAATCTATAAGTATTGAGCTTTATATAGTGGAGTAGAGTTATTTATTGACTGATTATAGTTGTCATAGTGCTCCTTATAAAGGGGGTGTTACATTTATTGGTATCAAAGCGAGGTTTAGGCGATTCTAGGACTAGTATGTACATGCCATTTAGGATATAAATATGTTATGATCGTCGTTTGATCCACTTTGGTCAAATTTTCAGGAATAAGTAATGGCTAGTAGTAGTCACAACCAGAGTGAGGAAGAGGATGCTGAGAGTACTATCCATATTAGACAAGGGGATGAACAAAGACGTGAACCTCTACCAGTTCATGGCTTTCCCGAATAACCTACTCCAGCACAAGCCGGTTTACTTCAGCATATGACTACTGAAGTAATCACACAAGTACTTTGAAACATACAAATCCCTCAAGTTCCTATAGTACCTCATATTGAAAGAAGAGAGGAGAGAACTCCTCTTGAAAGAATTAAGAAGCTTCCGGCTGATGACTTCAAAGGGGACACAGTGAATCCAGCATTTGCAGAAGATTGGCTTGATCATACTAAATGGTGTATGACTAAGCTTTATTTTATAGATGAAGAGAGATTAGACTGTGTGCTAGGTCTACTCAAAGAACAAGCTAGGAGGTGGTGGGATAATATTATGAGAGAAAGGCGACCCGAAGAAATCACTTGGGGTCTTTTCTTAGAATAATTTGACAAGAAGTACGTTAATGAACGATTCAAAGATGAGCAAAGGAAATTGTTCTTGTCTTTGAGCTACGGATGAATGACTGTATTAGAATTTGAAATTCAATTCCTCAAACTCGAGAGGTATGCTCATTATATCATTGACAGTGAAGTAAAGCGATGTAAGAGTATCGAGGATGGGCTGAATGATGAAATTAGAGTGCATTTACTTGCACAAAAGATTAGGGTGTTCATTGACTTGGTTGATGCAGCTACGGGCATTGAGAAGATCAATTTAGATAGACAACAAAGAATGGCAAAAAGGTCTAGATTTCAAAAGGGATCGCAGGGTCCAGCTAGTTCAGAATCTCCAAGTAAGAAATAGAAGGGAACATCATAACAAACACAATCTCATTTCAGAGGGTTTTCACCGAGATAAACCATAAGTACGGGGTCAGCGGCTAGTGCACCTTCAGGTAGAGGCAGAGGACATATTCCATAATGTTCTAATTATGGAAGGATGCATACAGGGGAATGTTGGGGAAAAGGTAGAGTCTGCTTTAAATGTGGCTCGAGGGAACATTTGATTGCAAACTGTCCTCAAAGATAGATAAGTACATCTGTACCTACAGTAGTTCCTACTCTTACAATGTAAGGTGGAAGAGGAGGGGGAAGAGGAAATTCTAGTGAGGCAAGTGGACATAATGTGGCTCAACAAGCACCGCAGAGTGGTGGGTAGGGAGGAATGGCGCGAAGTTATGCAATCTGAGGGCCTGAGACTCGGGAATCTATTGAAGTTATTATCGGTAAATTTTCATTCTTTAATCATGATGTTTATGCTTTGATAGATCTTGGTTCATCTCATTCATATATATGTACGGCATTAGCACAAGAGAAAGGGTTGAATGTTGAAGAATTAGGAGAAAATATTGAAGTGACTAATCCTTTAGGATACAGTGAGATAGTAAAAAAGTGTATATAAATTGCCCTATTGTGATTCAACATCAACTTTTCCTTGAAAATTTAATTGAGTTACCTTTCCGAGATTACGATGTTATCTTGGGAATGGATTGGTTATCAGAACATCGAGCTGTGGTGGATTGCAAAAACAAAAGAATGTCACTTCAAGTTTCTGATGAAGAAGAAATAGTTATTGTGGGGGAAAGATCAGATTATCTCTGTAACATAATTTATTTTATAAAGACTAAAAGGCTGGTTAGGAAGGGATGTCAGGCCTACCTAATCTTCGCTCTAAAATCGAAGAAAGGTGATTTAGAATTGCAGAATATTCCTACGGTATGTGATTTTCCTAATGTATTTCTAGAAGAACTACTAGGGTTGCCACGAAAAAGAGAGGTAGAATTCGCAATTGATGTATTGTCGAATACCGCACCAGTATCCAAAGCACCATATAGAATGGCGCATGCTGAATGAAAGAGTTGAAGATTTAGTTGTAAGAATTGTTAGACAAAGGATTCATATGCCCGAGTATATCCCCGTGGGGTGCACCGGTGTTGTTTGTTAAGAAAAAGGATGGGTCGCTCCGATTATGTATTGATTACCGGGAGTTGAATAAATTGACAGTGAAGAACAAGTATCCATTTCCAAGGATTGAAGACTTATTTGATCTACTCAAGGGTGCCAAATACTTCTCCAAGATTGATTTAAGATCGAGTTACTATCAGATGAGAGTGAAAGATGATGATATTGCAAAGACGGCTTTCCGAACTAGATATGGGCACTATGAATTTTTGGTGATGCCATTTGGTCTAACTAATGCACCAGAAGCATTTATGGACCTTATGAACTGTGTCTTTTATTTATATTTAGACAGGTTTGTAGTGGTTTTCACTGATGATATTTTGGTGTATTCTAAGTCAAGGGTAGAGCATGATCTACATTTGCAGATAGTCTTCCAAACTTTGAGGAAAAATAAATTGTATGCCAAACTTAGCAAATGTGAGTTTTGGCTTGAAGAAGTTTCTTTCTTACGCCATATTGTTTCTGTAGAACGAATTAAAGTGGATCCTAAAAAGATAGGAGCAGTTGCAGAATGGAAACCACCAAAGAACCCTATGGAAGTCAGAAGTTTCATTGGTTTAGCGAGGTATTATAGAAGATTTATGAAGGGATTTTCTGTCATTGCTGCCCCATCGACGAAACTACTTCAAAAGAATGCAACATTTGAGTGGAATGATAAGTGCCAAGAAAGCTTTGAGAAGTTGAAGGCGATGTTGACAAAAGCACCCATCCTTACTCAACCAGAGCCTGGAAAAGATTTTGTAATCTATAGTGATGCTTCGCATAGTGGTCTTGGGTGTATTTTGATGCAATAAGGAAAAGTGATTGCCTATGCTTCCAGGCAATTAAAGAATCATGAAAGGAATTATTCACACATGATTTGGAAATGGCTGCAATAGTCTTTGCCTTAAAAAATTTGGTGACACTATCTTTGTGGAGAAAAATGTTATATTTAGAAGGAGTTGAATTTAAGGCAAAGAAGGTGGATGGAATTCATTAAAAATTACGATTGTCTTATTGATTACCATCCAGGAAAGGCTAATGTAGTGGCAGATGCTCTCAGTAGAAAGACAATGATGGCACTAAGGGCTATGAATACGGGGTTAGCTCTTACCAGGAGTGGAGCTTTAATTGCAGAATTGAAGATTCAACCTGTACTACTACAACAGGTTAAGCAAGCACAAAATGAAGATGATGACTTCAAGGTCATTCGAGCAAGGACACAAGTGGGTATCGTAGACAACTTTATGGTTCCAGAAGATGGATGTCTATATTTTAAAGATAGACTGTGTGTGCCAAACAATGAAGAATTAAAGAAGAATATTTTACATAAGGCGCATAGTAGTCCTTATGCGATGCATCCGGGAGCAAACAAGATGTACCAAAATTTGAAGAGCCATTATTGGTGGAATGGAATGGAGAAAGACATTACTAACTATGTTGCTCAATGTCTAACTTGTCAACAGGTGAAAGCAGAACATCAAGTTCCTTCTGGATTATTGCAACCTATAACAGTCCCCGAATGGAAATGGGAAAGAATCACAATGGACTTCGTGATGTCTTTACCAGTTTTGCAGAAGAAACATGATGCAGTGTGGGTTGCTGTAGATAGATTAACAAAGTCGGTTTCCACTTTCTTCTAGTTAGGATGGATTATTCACTTGATAGGTTGGCTCAGTTATATGTAGATGAGATAGTAAGGCTACACAGAGTGCCTATTTCAATCATTTCTGACCGAGATCCAAGATTTACTTTGAGATTTTGAAAGAAGTTGCAAGAAGTCTTAGGTAGTAAACTTTATTTCAGTACTTCATTTCATCCTCAAACAGATGGTCAATCTGAAAGAGTAATTCAAGTGTTAGAAGACAAGAAGAGAAGTTGTGTCATTGAATTTGAGGGGAGTTGGGATAAGTATTTATCCCTCATAGAGTTAGCCTATAATAATAGCTATCAGTCAAGTGTACAAATGGCCCCATATGAAGCATTGTATGGAAGAAAATGTCGAACTCCATTATATTGGATCGAGCTTAGTGAAAACAAGATTGTGGGAGTGGATTTGATTCAGGAGACAAAGGAGAAGGTAAAACTTATTCAAGAGAGATTGAAGGCTGCATCGGATAGACAAAAGTCTTATGCTGATCTAAAAAGAAAAGACTTTACTTATGAAGTTGGGGATAAAGTATTTCTCAAAGTATCTCCTTGGAAGAAAGTCCAGCAATTTAGCAAGAAAGGCAAGCTCAGTCCAAGATTCATTGGCCCATACGAGGTTATAGAGAAGGTTGGACCGGTAGCTTATCGGTTGGCACTACCCCCGATGCTCGACAAAATTCATAATGAGTTCCATGTGTCAATGTTAAGGAGATACAGATCAGATTCATCACATATCTTATCTCCTGATGTCGTAGAAATCGAACCCGACCTGACGTATGAAGAGGAACCGGTACAAATCTTGGCGAGAGAGGTTAAACAATTGAGAAACAAGTCTATTCCTTTAGTAAAAGTACTTTGGAAGAATCATAAGGTTGAAGAAGCAACTTTTGAACCGGAGGATACAATGAAAACTCAATATCCGCAATTATTTTCAGGTAATTTTTAAGGATGAAAATTCATAAGAGGGGAAGAATTATAACGAACCGAAATTTTAAAATTTGTAATAAATAACTATGGTATTAAAATATCATGAAAATTATTTTTGTAGTTATTATTATTGTTATTGGATATAAGACATGAGGAAATAAGAGTTAATTAAGTAAGAGGAATGAATTGGGCATTTAATTATTTGTTCAAGGGCATTATTGGAAATTGAAAAAAAAACCTATCATAAATCTATGCGTATCCTTTCTTCCTTCTCCATTTCATCTTCTCCTTCATTTCCTTATACCTTATCAAAAATTTCCCTAATCTAAAAACTTCTGATTTCTTCGATTCAACTTCAAATTCTTGTTAGAAATCGATCCTTGAGCCCTCTATCATCATTAATTTTGGTGAATCAAGACTAGAAGAGGAGGATTTCAGATTTTAAGATTCGGATGAATAGTAACCCGAATTTGAGGTGAGTGATTTTTTATGAAATTAAAGCTTAATTAGTAGAATTCATGGTAGATTAAGCCTATTTATGGTATTAGGAAGTTTATTTATACAATATCTTGATAGAATTATATATGGCTATTGTAGAGGAAGCTAGTGCAAGCAAATCAAAGGCAAAAGAGGTAGAAGAGAGCTAGAAAGAGCTTAGAAAAAGGTTTGTGTCTCAAATTTCAATTTTTTGATTTTTCGGAAAAATTTTCAGATTTGTATCCCTGTATTGTTTTAATGTTTTCTCTTATTATATAAATCCGATTGGAATGATTCTTGATTTTATTGATATCTACATAAAGTAAGAAATATATATTCAGAAGAAACCTTATTGAATTTCGTTCGTTTTCAATGTGAAATTTTCGTTTGAAGTTGAGTCATCAAATCTGTTTTCGGAAAATCTCAGCTTTGTACACTGTTTAGTATTTTGATCATAACTTTGGTTATACAGTTTAGATTTTTGTGATTCTGGTGGTTTTGGAAAGCTGAGACATGTGGCTAATTATGTTTAGAAGAAACGTCTTCGATGGGATGATGGTTTGATAGTGAACAATGCAAGGGAAATCAGGTCATGAAATCTGGAAATTTCTGGAAAGTATGAATATTGATTTTATTGTGTTTTAATTGAAGTTTTCTGCTTTAAAATTTAGGATTTGAATTTCTTAATTACTGAAGTTATGTTGAATTATGATTGATGGTTTATACTGCAATTTTTAAGATGTTACTTTGATTCATTGCCCTTATTAAACGAGTAGAATATGGGTCAGGGTAGATTGGCGCCAATAAATGGGGGTACAGTACTGTACAAACAATTGAAGCTTTAGCTTCGGGCTTCGGCCGACATTCTGATAAAAATATATTGATATTGAAGCTTCGGCTTCGGGCTTGACCGATATATTGATTTTGAAGCTTCGGCTTCGGGCTTGACCGATATATTGATTTTGAAGCTTTGGCTTCGGGCTTGACCGATACATTGATATTGAAGCTTTGGCTTCGGGCTTGTCCGCTCCCATATCCATTTTACCGTTATTCAGGACTTGTTTACTTTGGGCAATATATGGTTAAAGTGTTTGGAAAAATTGGATAAAAATTTGATTGTACTTTGAAATGATTACTATATAAGTTTTATGATTTGGTTTTATAAAGTTGTTTAATTTTTTTGACTTACAAACAAACTTGATTTCTATTTTAAAGTATTAAAAATGTTCAAAGTTGTTATATTTCTTTTATGTACACTACTAAACAAATTGCTTAGTGTGTAGTTTATTTTCTACACGCAGATACTGAAGATTTGTAGATAGCTTGGACCAAAGTGTTATAAGTGGATTAGCTTGAAGAGCAAAGAAGGAAAGACTCGAGGTGGATTTGTATTTTAATGTAATATTATGGTTTGTAGAATAATGGCATGTACTAGATAGTGTGAGAAATATAAAGGGGAATCGAGAAATATTTGGAGAATAATTTAGAGTTTGAAACATTATAATTGTATTTGTACATATTTAATCTATAAGTATTGAGCTTTATATAGTGGAGTAGAGTTGTTTATTGGCTGATTATAGTTACCATAGCGCTCCTTATGAAGGGGGTGTTACAGAATGCCTTCTCCAACCGTAGCACACATCTCAACGACTGAGGTGGTCGGATTAGCTTCTAAATCGAGGAGTCACTTAATTAACCCCTTGTGATGCCCTTTAAAGTCGATTACCAGCTGCCAGATACTGTATCAAGTTTGGGTGTTTTTCAGCTGAGTAATGAGAGGGTCAACCTCGAGACTAGCTGGAGCAGCCAAGGGTGGAGAAGGGGGTCTCGCGGTAGTTCTAACCTGTTAGGAACCAGGTCTTTGCTCAAGCGGAGATATCGGTTTTTCGGCTTATGCACACGACCACTCTGAGTAATGTTAAGAACATCATCGAGCAAGACACTCTTAGTGGCTTATGTTTCAAACAGATACTGTTGCTCTTCAGAGTCCGAATCTAGGTTCTGCAACTCATACCCATCTACGCTAAAAAGCTCATTTCGATCAACCTTGAATAATCCACTTGGTTTCTCCTTGGTATATGAATCAACCCTGTGTAATTCAGTGGTTACGGCCTTGGTCTCTTAAGCTTCTCCCTCATCATCATCGGAGTACTCATCCTTTTAAATAAAGGAATCTACGCTGAACAACATTTTTTCTCAACTTTCATTCTTTTTGCCACAAATGGCTGAGACCTGTATCTTTCTTGCTTTAGTGGATTTGGATCAACTTCCATCCCCTAGATAGAGTTGACCCCTAGGTTGGCTTGATTGATTAGATCAAAAACTGAGTCAGATAAAAGACCCGAACCGATGACTAGGATAGAGTTACTATTGCCCATCCCTCGAGCAAGGAGATCGAAGATTATTGCTTCAGATAAACCAGACTAGACCATGCCCACCTTGCTCCTGAAATTCGACAAAGGATTACTCATAGTGCTTGGAATTTTATCAGGTTTAGCAATCTTTGCTTCACTAACCAGATGCTGAATTACCGAGAGCATGGCTTTGTAATTGTTGGTTTGGTGTCCTACCTGAACATGATAGTTATAGAAGTTGTTCTTATCCTCGGGTCTACGCGGTTTGTATTCTTAAAGGGACTGGATGAAACCTGCTTCCCTCTCGCGCTTAAAGATGACCCGTAGAGGCAACTTATAAGGGTTTGCCAAAATAAAAGGGGGGTGAGGAGGCTGGATTACGACAATTGCTAATGGAGTTGGAGCGATTGCTAGGGGTGCAGTAGGGGCTTGAGAAATGGCTTAAACTGCAACCGGAGCTTTAGGCTTAGCTGATGCCGGAGCTGTGGGCTGAGCTTCATTATTCTTTCTGAACCATGGCTTTCCCACCTTTTCGGCCTTTTCACGCTCTGCCTCATGCTTGATTTTCTCAGCTTTCTTGAATACAGCCTTGTAGGATAGAAAACAATCAGTAGCCATTTTTTTATGAAACAGAGGAAGAGACCCTTCGAGGAGCTTGACAATCATTTCCTCGAGACTTAGCTTAGATTTCATCAAGACCTGGGTTGACATCCACCGGTTAAAGCATTGGTTGAAGGTTTCATTGGGCATTTGGCAGAGACCCTCAAGATGTTGGAGGGTTGTCTCCATCATAGTATTAAAACTATAATGCACTTTCAACACCTCAAATAGAAGTTTCCGGTCAATGACAATATGTTGTGGCAAAGTGTAATACCATTCAAGGGTAGGGCGCCGAAGGGAGCAAGGAAACATTTCAGCAAGCACTTTATCACTTAATTTCTTTACGTGCATAATTCTTTCATACATTATAATGTGAGACGCAAGTGCTCCAGAACCATCATAATAAGCCATGTTCGGCATGGTGAAATTATTGAGGACCCAGTCTTCGTCTCTTTTAAGTTCTTTAGTGGTGATGAGGCCATTGATGTAGGCTTGGATCTCGGGTGTCACGCCCAGAGGCTACGTGACCTATCATTGATCGGATTATGAGAAAGAGCTAGGGCTTCGGGTGTTGCACCAGGAGAATGTGAGACCTGGTCATTGACAGTCTGAGCAGCCATCATCTGTCGGATAAAAGCGGCTACTTTAGGTGTCACGCCTGGCGATTGCGTGACCTGGTCATTGTCTGGTAGAGATAGCGGAGGACAAATGGTCAGTTGGCAAGTAAAAGGATTTTGGGGGTAGGTGGTACCCTTAGGAGTTGCAATGAACTACGGAGGAGTGAAAGATGGCAGTGGCTGAGAAGCTGGGCACTGATGAGTAAATATCGGAGGAGTTGAGCTTTGAGCAAAAGGTCTCGGATTAAAAGGCATAATCAATGGAGTAGTCGAAGTTGACAGAAAACCTGAAGCTTACCCAAACTGGAATGGGCTTGCCATAGGCTGGGTTGACTGAAAGATAGGTGCAACGGGTCTTGTCCCTACTGGACTGGCCAACATCTGTGTTGAATCGTTCTGGGCTTGCATATCAGATTTTGATACTCAGTCAAAATTTCTATCTTCGAGAGCTTGCTTAACGGCTGCCTAAATGGTGGTCTAGATAGAAGCTTAAAAAGCATCTGAGTTCAAAAACTGTGCCATAGCACTGGCAAAGTCAAAACCCTGGGGTGGTTGAGATGCTGCTCCTGAGGAGGGAGTAGGACCCACTTGCTCCTCAGGCAGAGGGTTTCCATCATTGTTTATGAAAGACATGACTGGCTGAGAGGAATTCTGACCTAACTAAACTTGTTCTGAATCTGACTCCCTACTGGAATCGGTGTATGGAACTCCCCTGACTACCTTAGCGATAATCGGGGTGAGAAAATGATGAATCAAATGGTGCTCTAGCCTTTTCCAAACCGGGGTAGGACGATAATTCTGCCTCCTAGTTAAAATGGTAGGTAGCGGATCAGACCATGCATGGGTTGTGTGATGCTATGGATGAATGAATGTGCAATAACCATTGCGTGGCATGTATGGCTGCACGTAGATGTGGTTAGCGATGAGGTGACGGCTTATCCCTCCAACATACGTAGGATGTTGGTTTCTTATGTCATACATAGTGATATGTTGTGATGCAACAGAGGTACAAAAGAAGTCCTACGTATGTTGTTAAACTTCTTCCACGAGTGAAAGTAGTAAGGGTAATTTGATTTATTTTTGGCCCTCGGGGACGATGCATGGTGGATGCATGAGCACATAGCATATAGCACATAGCACATAGCACACAAATCGTCCCTCTTTCGACCTTAAGACTCCCGCGTAATACCTCTTTGGAAGGATGGAGTTTTGGATTCTTCACCAGTAATGGCAAAAAAAGTGCGCCCTGAATGTTTCATTTGTTCTGGTAATCCTAAAGGGATGTAGTGCTAAGGCTTTTTCTAACGCAGCTCTGGTATAGGGTTGTTGATGTAGAAGGTTCTCGTTTACCTTGATTCTATGTTACTCAACCACTCCCCAAATAGGTGCGATCGCAAGAGTTTATGTGTTGGTTAAAATGAGTGATCCACCCTCTAGGCATCCTCAACTCCAAACAGGGCATGAGTGATACTTTTGTGAGCTTCTCGGGTAAAATGGGGCACCTAAAAATTATCAAACTATCTGCACTCATGTTTAAGGATAAAATGTCATGAAAAAGAATGAGGTTTTTAATTTGGCCAATGATTTCAATACATCATCAAAAATCCTTTAAACTTTATGAAAAGATATATTCAAGTTTAAAAGGAGTGTTCCCCTGCAGAGTCGCCACTGTGAGCGGACGACCTTTTTCCAGCCCCGAGAGGACCGCGTGAGATGCGTCGCATGGGGGGAAATATAACTAGGCGCTGTGACGCCTGCCGAGGGATCGATCCTCATTTTAGCATGATGAAAGCAGTGATGTTGATGTTGAATTTAAGTCCAATTTAGGTATTAAATGATACGAGATCAAAATCCCGTACTTAAACTAGAGTCGCCACCGGGTGCAGCTCAGCTTGGAAATTTTAGTACTATTTTCCCACCAGGTGGTAGACCATACCTTGAGTAGATATTTCGAGTTCAGATGATGTTATCTATTTTTCATTAGGCCAAGTTAAAATATTTCATTCTTTCTTAATCGGTTTTAATCCACCCTATTTATTGTATTTTTGGTTTATATGTTATTTTCGCGTTCATCAAGCATCAAAGCGATATATAAATTATTACAGTCATCCGAAAGTAAATGCATAAATTGAAATTATTACAGGGCTTTCAAATCTTATACATTCTCTATGCGATAAATAAAATACCCGAAGGCCTAACATCCATCTAACCTAAATCTACCTGTAGAAAACGGTTAGTACGGATATAGCACGTCGTACGAGGTGTATCACTTAGCATGTATAGTTAGTGGACAAAACAAGACCCGAGTTAGCATATTCATTTGTTATGTTAGAAAGCCTGGTTGGATGGCTAAAAATGAGATTTGAACGACGTTTGTGGAAAAATTCCGTTTTAACCAAATTTTAGACTCGATCATTGTTTAATCGGATTATTAGTGAAAATGCCACATGGTATGAGGTGGGATCTATTTTCAGAAGGTTTTGGACCTTCGTCATTGCAATGTATACCTTAGCTTCGGGAACATAACTAGGTCGGAAGAATAAACGAAAAGAAAACAGCTGTTTAGAAAGATATGTCACCGACGGTATGATTGATACCGCCGGCGGCATCAGTGATGTCGCTAGCGGTATCCGTCAGACAGGCAGGTTACATGATTTTTTGGATACCATAAAGAAAGGGTCCTATAAGAATATGAGGCCACTTGGGGAAGTGATGTCGCTAGTGGTACCAACGATGCTGCTGGCGGCATGGTTGATACTGTCGGCGACATCAAATGCTCCCGATGGCTTCAGGTTCTTACGACAGCAGTAGGTAACGGTCTAAAATGACCAAAAACCTGAGAAACAAGCATAAACAGCAAACAACAGCAAAAAAAATTAAGAATAATGCCAAAGAGCTATGAGACTCAGAATTTTTACCTCGGGGCCGTGAATCCACCTCTTCGTGAACCAAGGAACACCTCCGGGCAGCTTGAAATGGTGATTTTGGTAGTAAATTTAAGAGTTTTAGTATTTAAATTCCTATTAAGTTGGTTTTAATCCTAAAGTCTGTTGATTTTAAGTTGTAACTGAGAGAATCAAAGAAGAAAAACCAAAAAAAATGGATTAGAATCCATTTTATTACCTTTTCTCCCTTTTATCTCTCTAAAAGTGAGTTTTACCACTCTAAAACTACAGGTTAAATTTTTTGGTATCTGTTGTTGTTATTCCTCTCCTTTTGAAACCCTAAGGTGTGTTTTTATAGGCAAATATGGGTGGCCTTCGAGACCTTTCACCGAAATGGCAAAAAGGAGACTACCCAAGGAAGAAGAAGAAAGCAATTTGTAGAAGCCCAATTAGCCATGTGGCCAGCGACATGGTGATATCACCGGCGGCATGAGTGATACCGCCGGCAACATCAGCTTCCTGTCGGCTGACTGCCAGCGGGCCCACAAGCCCAAAAAGCTGGCAAAGGGGTCAAAAGGCATCTTTATGAATTTTAATGATATATTTAATGGATATTTTGAAATTAGTTTAATTTTGGGTGCAAATCATCGGTTCAAGCTCCTACCAGACGCTTTATCGGACACGTCGAACTGAATTCTTACGAGAAATAAAATTTGCGGGGAATTTTATATCGGTAATAAAAACTCCAAAGAATTTTTATTATAAGGAATAAAATCGGAAACACGTCATCATCGTCTTGCGAGAGGGACTGTAAAATCCCGTGTTCACAAAATCCATTTGTTCTTCAAGGCTTTTCTTCCTCTATGAAGTTTGACTAACTCATATGTGTTGTTTTTCTGCGAGGATTTCATTTCATCTTGCATCCCCTCCAGCCAAGATTCTTTATCTGCATGAGTTAGAACTTTCTAGAAATTCTCCGGCTCCCCCTCATCAGTAAGGAGAATATACTCAGAACTAGGATACTTTGATGTTGGTTGGCAAATCCTGGTAGATCTTCTAACCTGTTGTTCAGCCTCAGCTTGCTAGGTGGGTTGCTCCCCATACTCATTAACATCTTCTTACTCGTGATCCTCCATTAGCTATGGAATTTCATCATTATTCTGAACTTGTTCCTCATCTCCGCCAATGGTACTATTTGACGATGAAGGAACATTGCTAGGAATCACGTCATCCACAAGTCCTGACTTCCCATTCTTCTTAAAGCTTTCTATAGTCTTGTTTTCTTGAAAGACTACATCTCTGCTTCTAATGGTCTTCTTCTTCTCTGGGTCCCACAGTTTGTACTCGAACTCGTCATCTCCATATCCAAGGAACATACATGGACTTGATTTGTCATCAAGCTTTAATCGCTGCTCCTTAGGCACATGCGTAAATTCCTTATAATAGAACACCTTCAGATGAGAGTACTAGACATCTTTTCTAGTCCATACTCTTTCTGGAATATCAAAATATAGAGCAGGAGATGGTGACCTATTAATGAGATAACAGGCTGTGCATGCTGCTTCTCCCCAAAATGACTTTGGCAAATTAGCCATTTTGAGCATACATCTGACCTTCTCTATAATAGTGCGATTCATCCTTTCTACTACACCATTGTACTATGGGGTTCCAGGTACAGTCTTTTCATGTCAAATTCCATGTCTGGAACAATAGTTCTCAAACTCGTATGATGTGTATTCACCTCCATTATCAGATCGGAGACATTTTAATTTCTTGTTTGTCTCTCTTTCCACCATAACATGAAATTTCTAGAATGACTGGAATACTTGATCTTTTGTTCTCAGGAAATACATCCACAGCTTTCGTGATGCATCTTCGATGAAAGTAACAAAATACTTGTTACCTCTCAAGGTCTCATATTCAAATGGGCCAAAAACATCTGAGTGAACCAAGTCAAGAACACTTGATTTTCTGCTTGATGACTTGTTAAATGACACTCTATGTTGCTTTCCGAATAGGCAATAATCATATGGAGATAGTGGTGTACCATTAGTAGAAGGTACGAGCACCTTATTTGCTAGAATCTGCAACCCTTTCTCACTGATGTGAGCCAATCTTCTTTGCCACAAATCTGGTGAAGACTCTTCTTTAACAGCATGCAATCCATCTTTACAAATGACTGCATTTGTTTTATATTATGTACAACACATGGCACCTTTCGCAATCACCAAGGAATTCCTAGTAAGTTTCCATTTCCTACTCCCAAAGAAATTCTCAAAGCCTTCACGGTCTAAGACACCACAAGATATTAAGTTGAGCCTCAAATCAGGAACGTGTCTAACTTCTTTAAGGATGAGTCTACAGCCTGTGTTCGTCTTGATACGGATGTCACCGACTCTAATGATTTTGGAATGGCCATTATTGCCCATCTTCACCACACCAAAATTTTCTGCCCTGTATGTGGTGAAGAACTCCTTGTTAGGAGTGCCTTGATAAGATGTTATAGTGTTGATCGCCTATTCTGTCTCATCTTGACTTGAGACTTGCAGACATGGTTCTTCATGACTAAAAGAAAGAACAACAATCTCCTCAATTGCTGCAGTGGTGTTCTTGTCTTCCTCTTAGTTATTGCCATCCTTCTGCTCTCTCTTCAACTTTCTATAATTCATCTTCAAATGACCTTCTAGTCCACAGTGGTAACATTTGACTCTACCCTTGGACTTAGATCTGCCTCTAAATTTTCTCCTCCTTTGGATTTGTCAAGATTGTTGGGACCTCAATTTTTGCTCCGACCTCTATGTTCTGTGATAAAAGCTTGGCTACTTTCGACAATCGTAACTTTCCTCCTTGTCTCCTCGTTGAGCAAAGTGCTAACAATGTGGTTTAAGGATAATTTTCCATCTAGAGCCGAATTGGTCACAGACACCACCCAGGTATCCCAACTTTCCGGTAGAGAGCTAAGCAACAATAAGGATTGGACTTCATCTTCAAGTGTTGTTTGCATAGAAGATAATTGATTAATAGCACTTCGAAATTCATTCAAAAACTTGG
The DNA here is from genome assembly GCA_947683365.1 of Euphorbia pulcherrima. NCBI lineage: Eukaryota > Viridiplantae > Streptophyta > Magnoliopsida > Malpighiales > Euphorbiaceae > Euphorbia > Euphorbia pulcherrima. Next base: position 75,819,044 of record CANTUS010000001.1, on the reverse strand, counting down.
CAATAAGAGTTCCCTCCTTGTATTTCATGTTGACAAGCTTCCTTATCAGAAATAACTTGTTTCTAGTAGTTTTCCAATCATAAAGATCTTGCAGCTTCTTCCATAGTTCATGGGCAGACGTTTCCTCCGAGATATGGCCAAACACGTTCAAATCTAGCCATTGGCGAATAGTTCCAATAGCCTTGCTATTCAACTTGCTCTAATCTAGATCTTTCATGTCTTTCGGCTTTGCGGTGTCTCCTTCGATTGCTTCATGCATATCTTTGTAGTACAGTATATCCTCCATCACGGGCTTCCAAATTGACCAGTTAGAACCATTCAATTTGATCGTGGATGTTGAAGAACCTTCCATTTTAATTAATCCAACCGCCTTTATGGAAACAACAGCTTTGATACCACTTGTTAGGACCCGTATATCAATTCGGTAGCAAAGTGATATGTATTAACTAAAATAGATGCAGCAACAACAAGTATAAAAATAAATAGAGCAATAAAAGAGACACAAAGATTTACATGGAAAACCCTTTAAAGGGAAAAACTACGGGGCACTAAAACAACTCCACTAATAAATAATGAGAATACAATAAGCTCTCTCAAGTATACCCAAGCATGAGGTATAAAATGATTTTAGGAGAAAAAATGGAACACTCAAATTAACCCTTACACTCAATAGTGTAGTATTTCCCAAAGTACTCAATTTACTCCCCTAACTTCTCTTAAGCTCTTTGTTAGGAAATATAACTCTCTACAAAAGGAAACTCTCAAATTTTGCTTGATGAATTTGGATCATGGGAGATGCCTATTTATAGGCAAAAAAAGTTGCATCAACTTTCCAATTGACAATTAATATGTCAATTACTAACTACCATCTTCCCACATTATTTATTGGCAATTAATTAACCTTCAAATTGATTGACTTAATTAGCCTTAAAATTGGTATGGACTTAACAAGAATTATACAAGGAATGAAAAGAATTCAGGTTTTTCTGCAAGTACTGTAAACTTACACTTGCAAAATAATTTTAAATAATTTCAGTTTTTTTCTATCCCTCTGTAACAATAGCCAACATATACAACATAAAATCAAAAGAAAGAAAACGAATAGGGAATACCCAGATAGTCGAGTCAAATAGAAGTTGACTCTAAGTTCAAAGCATAAATTCACTACGGGGCCATTTGTTTTAAGGTAACTAGGAAAGGGTAAGGTTAAGGTGAATAAAAAAATTTATTGATGTTTGGTAGCACATTTGAATACTTATTATTACCCAAAATCTAGTTTTCTATTACCCCAAACTCCTCAATCTGACTACCCCCAACAATCAAGGTCTTTCTATTCCCTTTCTTTGACTCTCAACAATGTTCACTATTATCTAATCCCCACAATCAACTGCCGCGCCTCCAAATGTTGTCAGCGTCGCCACAACTAGGTGTCGTCATTGTTGCCCCAACATTCAGCTCCATCTGTCGTCGCGCCGTCGGAATTTTCAGTTTCTAACATCACCGGTGGTTTCCGATTGACTTTTTCAATCAGAGGGTTGTCGACCTTCGTAATTAATTTCTTCGATTTCTCTGATTCTAAGCTTCGGGGTTCATCAATAATGGGGGTATTTGTGAGCTACTCTTACAATAATATGAACTCTTGGGCTTCAAATTTTTATTTTTTATTTGAGTTTCATGTTTGTTTATTGATTTTTATTGTTGTGAAGGGTCTATTTGCCGGCAATAATTACTTAATATCGCCCATAATATTTATCCTTTTATCCTGATTGAAAAACCCTTCATCTAGTGTCCTCCCTTTTTCTCCCTTTCAATTTCCGGTTATAGTTGTTTCTTTTGATGATTTTTTAATTACTTTTACAAACTAAATATTTGTGGTTTTAGGTTGGATTACTTCTTTTAATTTTAATTTTATGATTACCAACTAAGGATGTCGGAGACATAACAGTGTACTTCAACGGTTAACAAACATCGAAAATCAATAAAAAAATGGGTCTGTCGATAATTATAGTGAATGATGGTCTATAATTACCGCCGCCCTCTATTTGCCCTTTGCATGTTCTCTAACAATTTTCATGAAAGCGTCACCAGTAGTAAAAACCGTACGTGATAAGCTACAAAAAATAAGAAAAAAGAATGAACAATGAAATCAAGATATAGAAATTAAGAAGATTGGAATAAGAACAATAACCCACTGATCATGAATATAGAAAGAGAAATAGCAAGTATTTAGGTACAAAATGAAAAGTGGGGAAGAAGGGGTACAAAATCAAATAACATATATTGAGGTGCTTAATTGAGTATTTGAGTTAGAAAATCAGGTTTCGGTCCAATTTTTCCTAAAATGAGGAAAGTAGATGAAGGGTTTTTTAATAAGGATGAAAGGGTAAATTAAGTTGGGCGGCAATAAAAAATTATGAGCGGTAAATAATAATATAATTAAAATATTGATATATAGAAATTAAACGAAAGGAATTTCTGAAAAATTGTTGAAACTTGAAACAAGATTTTGAAATTTCTTTGTCAAAGAATAAAATAGAGAAGAGGAATTAAGGGAGCCCTTCAATTAAAAAAAAATTGATTTCTGATTGAACCAAACAACAATAAACGCTTAAGGGAATTGTGGTTATTATAATTTAGCTTATCTAGCTTATTTCTGTTACAAAAAAAAGCTCAATTGAAGTGTTGGTGCGAATTTGTGGTTGTTATACCATGCTTTCCATCACATTTCTAAAAGAAAAATATGGGAGAGCATTTTTTTGGAGAAGTATATGAAAAATAGTTTTAAAACCACGAAAAGCAATGTTAAAAGCATCTGTGGTGAAAAAGTTTTTTTAAATATTTACAAATATTTTCTTTAAGGTAATTTTATTCGGAACTTAGTAATAGTTAATGTTCCTCAACCCTACCAATAAGTATATTTAGTGATTTAAACCTTGTTCTCCTCCAACTTACACAGTCTACTTAACCACCTGAGCTACACCTTTAATGAAAAAGTTTGATTTTGATATAAACTACCCAAAATACTCAAATTTGAAATTTAAATTTGATAATAAAATTCAATATATGTATATTTGAATTACAAGCATACTATATATAAAGGTGTTTGAAAACTTCTGTATTTTTCTTTTTTCGGCATCGAATAATACTTTTACGTGTATGGTTATAATTACTTTTAATTATTTTAGAGATAAAAAATTATTAGTAACATTAATGGAGAATGTAACATCTTAATCGAACTTGTTTGAATTTTACTACCTGATGAAACTTTTTATAGAATATAAATCATAGGGTAGTAATTGTTGTGAAGTTGAAAAGCTCTAGGATGGTGGTGCCACCCATGTCCATAAGAGGAGATATGTGGTATGGAATTTGAAAGCCACAAAAATCTTAGAAATCCACGTGGCAGCCCACAAACCTCTACTAACCCTCAAAAAATCTACATGAAAATCCACATCCCAATCCATTTTGCTGACGTGGAGATTTCCTAATCTAAAACTTCCATTATAACCCATCCTTCTACTCTCCTTTCCTTTCCAACCTCACCTCTCATAATCTCAAACAAATGGCAGCCTCAGGTATCCAACACTCCGCCTTTGCCGGCCAGACTGCTCTCAAGCCTTCCAATGAACTCGTCCGAAAATTCGGCCATGTAGGTGGTGGCCGCTTTGTCATGCGTAGGACTGTCAAGAGCGCTCCCGAGAGCATTTGGTAAATTCTATTTTCGTATTTCCATTTTTCTAGTACAAAGTTTGATATTGTTTTCTTTTGAGTCTAAAAACCAGAGATTATATTTTGATATATCTAAAATCCACTTCTTACCGTGTTGCACACTCGACCTTACAGTAGAGGCTAGTTAGGCTGTCGTTTAGAATTTTAAAATTATTAATTTATTCATATTATATTTATTTTTTTATTTCAATACACAATTTAATTTTACAAATTCAGCTACATTTATTATATTTTTTATATATAAAATGAAGTTAAGATATGATAATAACGTTGTTATTAGTATATTTGAAACCATATATTTTTCGCCTATTTGCCTTGACCCCAAATTTTATAAGACCGCCTGACATGTTTGTGAACTGAAACAGGTACGGCCCAGACCGTCCAAAGTACTTGGGACCATTCTCCGAGCAAACCCCATCATACCTGACCGGAGAATTCCCCGGCGATTACGGATGGGACACAGCTGGACTATCAGCAGACCCCGAAACATTCGCCAAGAACCGGGAGCTCGAAGTAATCCACTGCAGATGGGCAATGCTCGGAGCACTTGGCTGCGTATTCCCAGAAGTCCTATCAAAGAACGGTGTGAAATTCGGAGAGGCAGTTTGGTTCAAAGCAGGATCCCAAATCTTCTCAGAAGGCGGCCTGGACTACCTCGGAAACCCTAATTTGATCCATGCTCAAAGCATCCTAGCAATATGGGCATGCCAAGTAGTGTTGATGGGATTTGTGGAAGGGTACAGAGTTGGAGGGGGACCTCTAGGGGAAGGACTCGACCCGATATATCCGGGTGGCGCTTTTGACCCGCTTGGATTGGCTGATGATCCTGAAGCTTTTGCGGAATTGAAGGTGAAAGAGATTAAGAATGGAAGATTGGCGATGTTTTCGATGTTTGGATTTTTCGTTCAGGCTATTGTTACAGGGAAAGGTCCCATTGAGAATTTGTTTGATCATATAGCTGATCCTGTGGCTAACAATGCTTGGGCTTATGCTACTAACTTTGTACCTGGCAAATGAAGCATTTACCGTTACTTGTAATTTGGGTTCCTCTTGTTGTGGACGAATTTGTGTGGAAGTAATTTGAAGTATTTCGTATGTAAATTGGGAAGAGAATTGATCATTTTTGGGCTTTAATCTGTTAACCGTCATCTGCTACTTAATTAAAAATATAATAGCTCAAAAATATAAAGATGAGAATTAGATCAAATCATACAAGTCTACAGTTAATTTAATTATATCATTTTTTTTGACGAGTCGGGATAGAAAGCAAAGGTTTTTAACAGCTGATCCCGTGAGATAACTCAGAGTCCAATTTGACATTGTTGTTTGAGCTGCTTTTAAAATAAGTTATTTTCGTAAACTTTAGGGAAAGTATATAATGGATCGGATCCTTTAGTCCCTCTTCTATGCATAAATGACAAGTATCCTAGAATTGAATAGAATAAGAAAAAGTAATGTCAGTCGTTCATGCAGGGAGAAGGGATCAAAAAACTGAGACTATTATATAAAAACCTCAAATTTTAATAAAACTGTATGTTTTGGCTTTAAAACAACGATCTTCATATTAATTATTTAAAAATTATCTGATTTATTTTTTAAAAAATTAAATCTATAGTTTTTAAAAATAAAAATTTTCAGAAAACCTCGCAAAAAAAATTGAAAAAATTCACCTTGGCACTCAAAAGATAAAGGAGTTCTCATAATTTCCTTCATGTTTAGAAGAAAATGAAAATCAGTTATTAAAGAACTTTTTTTTACTTTCCTTCATTTGCAAATTGATAGACTGTACGGTGACTTTGTTAAAAATAACAAAGTGATAATACTTTGTTGCATTGTTCAATAGTATTATATCTACAAAGTGAAATAAATGGATAACTGTGATGCAGCTCTTTTTCATAATGGGAATTTGGTATGCTAATATGCTATCGTCTTTCATAAATTTAGTTGGGATTTTTTTTAGGGAAAATAAAATCTGTTGTCCTTAATTAAATTAGTGTGTTTTATTTCATGTCCTTCCATTCATCAATCCACATATAGCATATTTATAGAAAAGAGAAGTTGAAAAGAATAAAATAATAAAAATAAAAATAGACACATGACAACAATTGAATTAGGGATATAGAATGGGACATTAATTTATGAACAATATATTTGAATCATTTTATTTGTGCTAAAGTTTGACACCTGATCATATTTCTATATCATTTGAGGCGAAAATTTTATCTGTTCTTGAAGTGTTATTATAGTTAAACAATATCAAATTTACTCACATGTGCTTAGTGTTATTTGAGTCATCGAGAGTAATAAGAGATTATATTCTCACGTTGCTTCTATAATCTCAGATAGGATATCTTTTTCAAAGTATTTTTATGTCTTGCTTTTATAGTTTAGTCCCAATTTGGCAATAACAGTACATATTGATTAAGTAAATGCCGATAGCATCATCACGCCACCTCATTATATTACTTATTTTTTTATTTATAGTATAATCATATTCCTTAAAAAAATTAAAGTAAATATTAAAATAACCCTATAGAATATATAATTTTATATAGTTCAAATTATTTTATTAACAGTAACAAAAAATATCCCACCAAAATCACATCTTCAGACTCAATCAATTGACGAAGGCATTTGTCACTTGCATAATTCTTATTACTTCTTTTAACTAAATGAAATATATAAATTTTTGCTGAAACAACCTATACCTTATATTAAATCACTAAAATCGTAATTACAACATATAATTTTTTTTATACTATATATATATATATATAATAAACTAATAAAACTTAATATTCAATTTATAATACTTAAAGCATCATATCTTATTACAAAAAATGTATACAAAACAAAAACCAAAACCCGACTACTTTCTATATTATATGCTTGTCATGTAAGAAGAGGGAGCGAGATGGAATATGGCCAACCAATCTTTCATCCATGATATCTACAAGTAATGAGCTTCTAGTACAAATTTTATTAGCTCTAAAAAATTTAGCGCTTTATATGAGGCGCAACTCAGTGAATATAAACAATCTATGAATTTAGCAAATCACATATATACACACATTATACATTCAATAGTAAATCACATATATACATTAACAAATTCAATATACAGTCACACTTATATGAGAATAAATAATTGGTTATTTAGTTGTTGTGACATTTCCAGCCAAACTATTGCTCCGGGATACATGTAACATTTGTAACAATTGTCAACTGATTTGCTGGCCAGCTATGTAACAATTGGTTGACCTTTCGGTCCAAATAAACAATTGGTTGACCTTTCGGTCTATTTGTCAGATATTACAATTGGTTGACCATATAGGTCCAGATGAACATAACATGTATTGTAATGTTTGATCGGCTATGTCACAACGTCTCTCATACTTTTCGTATATTCAAGTGCAAATGTTTGTTTTACGAACCATTGAACTTACAATTAGCATATATTAGCACAAATGAACATATATTCCACATACATATATCATATAAATCCAACTTATCAAATATAATTCTCATTATAAACGTATCCAATAATTCATATATGCACCAATTCACTTCACTTAAGAATTCAATCAATTATTATATTCAAATGACACATATCAACATATTTCTCATACAATTCGTATCACATTCACATATTCATACAATTAACACATCAACAGATTTCCCTCATATATTCATATCATGTTTATACTCACAGATTATCCGAGCTAATTCTCTCGGAAACAACTTGGGCATTCCTCTGGAAGTTTTGAGCTCATATAACATAAATTCATGTCAAATATAAACATACATATACATCTTATTTCTTTTTTGTATATACTTAAAGATTAACATAAACTAGAATTTCTATCTATATGACCTTACTGACTTTAACAATTGATATCTATCGATTCATTCAACCAAATAACCTGATTCCTATTTCATTTTACTCTTAATACATAACTTCGTAACATATCAAAATTTCATAATTTTCTGATTACTTTTTCATTTGTTATGAATTTTGTATTTTAAACTCTAAATCTGTCTTGTTTTGCCTGCACTTAGAACTAGTGTTCTTATGACCTCACTTCACTTCAAAATTCATAACTTTCAACTCACTTACTCAAATATGCTGATTCTTCTTTTGTTCAATTCCTAATACACAATTCCATGACATACTAAAACCTCAAAATTTTCAAAGCCTTATTTATAGTGAATTTTCCTTCAACGCCATGTTTCAACCCGTTCTAGCTGGACAGCATCTTAGTGAAACTACCATAACTTTCTATAAGCAACATGAATCGGCTTGATTCTTTTTCCTTATTAAACTATACACATAAGGGAATATCATATCAAAAATTCAGAATTTTCTAAGCAGTATGACAATCCCAGATTAATTTCAAAACTCACCTCATCTCTTTGATCATCCAATTCTGGACACTTCATCTTATAAAAATCATAGCTATTGATCTACTCATTTAAAAGTCCCCAAATTTTACAGAAGCAATCTAGAGATGTAGAGAATCAATTTGTCTTTCTGTCATAACCTCAAATTCTATCTCTAACATCTCAAAAATCATATTATAAAATCATATACATACCTGATTCTTCCTCTCTCTTTGTTCTTCTTCTTCTCTTCTACTCCTACCCTTTCATATTATAAGTTTTTCTTTCTTTTATGGTTGATTTCAGATACTTATCTCTTCCTTATCACTTCCACAATTATCTATAGGCTAAAATAACCATTTTGCCCTTCTTTTTCATTATATAATACTTACACGTATACTATACTATACTTATACCAATAATAAACAACTCAAGTACTAATTTAATTACAAACTATAATTTCTACTTTTATCTTCACAAAATTTCAAGTTCCTTTTATATATTTAAGTGTATATATGTATATATCTAATATATTTGAAACCAAATATATCAAAATTAATATATTTATACTTCATCTAATAATTTCTAATATATATGCATAAATGACTAAAATGATGTGTGAAATGAGATGTTACAATTCTCCCTTCCTTAAAGAATTTCGTCCTCGAAATTAAATACTTGTATCTGAAAAATATGAATAGTCCTTTCTCATCTGGTCTTCTGTTTCTCAAGTAACTTCTTCCACTAAATGACTTCTCTAAAGTACTTTGACAAATGGTATTTCTTTGTTTTCTGGTTGTATGGTCTTATATCCTATAATTTCTACTGGCTCCTCCACATAGCTTAAATTATGTGAAATTTCTAATTCTTGATCCTCGAGTACATTTTTGGGGTCTTATCGATACTTCCTTAACATGCTAACATGAAAAATATTGTGCATTTCAGCTAATTCTTAAGGTAACGCCGATCTATAAACAAATAAACTAACTTTCTCAAGAATTTCATAAGGTCCTATATACTGTGTACTTAGCTTTCCCTTCTTTATGAATCTCAATATGTGTTTCCAAGGTGATAATTATACTTAATCCTATAGTGAATTTTTTCATTTCTTTCAAAACTATACTTAATCCAGATTCATATTCTTCATTACCTTACTGACTTTGAAAATTCATATCGCTTACAATACAAAACCAAATGATTTTGTTCTTATCTCGTTTTCTTTGTAACACACATGACTATAACATACTTAAATTTCGTAACCATCTGATTAGCATACAATTTATACTGAATTTTTCTTTCACCTCCTGAATCTGTCTCATTTCACATGTACAGCGCCTAGTAAAATGACTATAACTTTTTCTATACAACCTCAAATGACCTAATTACAATTCTCTTTCATATTTTGAACCATAATTCTATCTCTAATATCAAGAAAATAGTATAACAAGTTCAGCCACTTACTTGATTTCCTTTTACTTCCCTGTCTCTTCTTCTGCTATTCTTGTTCCTCCAATACATTTTCTGAATCTTCTAAAGGTTTTGTAGAGTTTAATATCAGGTTTTCCATCTGTCTTATCTCTCAAATTAATCTTATAAAATACTTTGGCTCCTTGTAATTGATCAAATAAATCACCAATGCGAGGTAAAGAATATTTGTTTTTCATAGTGCCTCAATTCAAATTCCTATAATTAATACGAATAGTACTATCCTTCTTGTTAACAAATAATACTGAAGCACCTCAAGGAGACACACTGGTTCTTATAAAACCCTTATTGCAAGAATCAGATAAGTGGGCACTACCTTACATTCACCTTGAAAAATAACTCGTGACTGACTTAACGACTCTAAATTAACTTCTTTGGTAAAACAATCGGAAATGACACGTTGCTTCATCAGCCAATTCAAACCCAATATTACATAAAAGTCTTTAGTATTTCATCTAATCAGATTAGCAACTAACACTACTTTATCGATTAGAGTAAACAGTTTCGTACACTTGATTTATAACAATCAATTCACTTAAAAGAATTCATTTGAATCATATTGTATCATTCTTCTTCTATTCATCAAGTACCATTTCCCTTTGAGCGAATGGTGGAGGCCCTTGTATCACAAAGCCTCTTGACGTACATTTGATGCATGTGAATGTACATATGATCCTATAAGTGGCGTTTTGGCTGGTTCCTCTCTCCTCAAGTTAACATTTTCATCAGCCATATATAAAGGTGATATCATGCACAATCCAAACATGTATTAACTTTTATGTGTGTATGCATATGATGTCCATGTGATCATATCCCCACTTTGATACCAACTGAAACAACCTATACCTTATACTAAATCACCAAAATCATAATCACAACATATAAATTTTTTTATACTTATACTTCATTTATATATATAATATACTAACAAAACTTAACATTTAGTTTGTAATACTTATAGCATCATATCCTATTACAACAAATGCGTACAGAACAGAAACCAAAACCCGACCACTTTCTATACTATATGCTTGTCATGTAAGGAGAGGGAGCTAGATGGAACACAGCAACCAATCTTTCGTCCATGATATCTACAAGTAATGAGCTTCTAGTACAAACTTTATCAGCTCTGAAAAATTTAGCGCTTTATATGAGGCGCAACTCAGTGAATACAAACAATCTATGAATTTAGCAAATCACATATATACACACATTACAAATTCAATAGCAAATCACATATATACATTAACAAATTCAATATACAATCACACTTATATGAGAATGAAGGAATCGGTTATTTAATTGTTGTGACATTTTCAGCTAAACTATTGCCCCGGAATACATGTAACATTTGTAACAATTGTCAATTGATTTGCTGGCCAGCTATGTAACAATTGGTAGACCTTTCGGTCTAGATAAACAATTGGTTGACCTTTCGGTCCATTTGTCAGATATTGCAATTGGTTGACTATATAGGTCCAGATGAACAGAACATGTATTGCAATGTTTGATCGACTATGCCACAATATCTCTTATACTTTTCAAATATTCAAGTGCAAATGTTTGTTTTACGAACCATTGAACTTACAATTAGCATATATTAGCACAAATGAACATATATTCCACATACATATATCATATAAATCCAGCTTATCAAATACAATTCTCATTATAAACGTATCCAATAATTCATATACGCACTAATTCACTTCACTTAAGAATTCAATCAATTATCATAATCAAATGACACATATCAACATATTTCTCATACAATTCATATCACATTCACATATTCATACAATTAACACATCAACACATTTCACCTATATATTCATATCATGTTTATACTCACAGATTATCCGAGCTAATTCTCTCGGAAACAACTTGGACATTCCTCTGGAATCCCTTCACGGTTTTGAGCTCTTATAATATAAATTCATGTCAAATATAAACATACATATACTTCTTATTTATTTTTTGTATATATATATATATATAAAGATTAACATAAACTAGATTTTCTATCTATATGACCTTACTGACTTTAACAATTGATATCTATCGATTCATTCAACCAAATAACCTGATTCCTGTTTCATTTTCTCTTAACACATAAGTTCATAACATATCAAAATTTCATAATTTTTTGATTACTTTTCCATTTGTTATGAATTTTGTATTTTAAACTCTAAATGTGTCTTGTTTTGCCTTCACTTAGAACTAGTGTTCTTATGACCTCACTTCACTTCAAAATTCATAACTTTCAACTCACTTACTCAAATATGCTGATTCTTCTTTTGTTCAATTCCTAATACACAATTCCATGACATACTAAAACCTCAAAATTTTCAAAGCCTTATACGATTTATAGTGAATTTTCCTTCAACGTCATGTTTCAACCCGTTCTAGTTGGACAACATTTTAGTAAAACGACCATAACTTTCTATAAACAACATGAATTGACCTAATTCTTTTTCCTTCTTAAACTATACACATAAGGGAATAAAATATAAAAAATTCAGAATTTTCTAAGTAGTATAACGATCCCAGATTAATTTCAAAACCCACCTCATCTCTTTGATCATCCAATTCTGAACACTTCATCTTATAAAATCATAGCTATTGATCTACTCATCTAAAAATCCCCAAATTTTACATAAGCAATCTAGAGATGTAGAGAATCAATTTGTCTTTTTGTTATAACCTTAAATTCTATCTCTAACATCTCGAAAATCATATTACAAAATCATATACATACCTGATTCTTCTCTCTCTTTGTTCTTCTTCTTCTCTTCTACTCCTACCCTTTCATATTATGAGTTTTTCTTTCTTTTATGGTTGATTTCATATACTTATCTCTTCCTTATCACTTCCATAATTATCTATAGGCTAAAATGACCATTTTGCCCTTCTTTTTTCATTATATAATACTTACACTTATACTATACTATACTTATACTAATAGTAAACTATTCAAGTACTAATTTAATTACCAACTATAATTTCTACTTTTATCTTCACAAAATTTCAAGTTCCTTTTATATATTTAAGTGTATATATGTATATATCTAATATATTTTAAACCAAATATACCAAAATTAATATATTTATTATATATTTACTTCATCTAATAATTTCCAATATATATGCATAAATGACTAAAATGATGTGTGAAATGGAATGTTACATTTGCAACAATATAACAATTTTTGTAATTTTTTTTATCAAGTTACTAAAATATATTCTAATAAAATTAAGAAATCTATTATATTTATAAATTTAAGAAGGTGACGTCTCTTGCTAAGGTTGCATAATTCGAAGTTCATCAAGTTCGTTTGTAGCTCCAAAGTTCCTTCCATCAAATATTTCTATAGCTGAAGAAGAGGCATTACCGGCTTGTGAGGCTTTGTCATGGTTGAAGTCTCTACGTTATAGTCTTAGAATTTGATAGTGTGGTTATTTTTTAGGCCTTAACTTCATCTGATTCAAGCTTATCTTATTTCTCTTCCATCACTGGGATTGTAAAACTATTTCTCGTTCCTTTGTGTCTTGTTTATTCAGTCGGGTAACTAAATCAACAAACATTTTAGTTCATAGTTTAGCAAGAGTTGTTCGTTTAAACTCTATTGTGGGAGAATGGCTTGAACAATCTCTTTACTGTATTATTTCTCTTTTGAATTAATCTATATAATCCTCTTTAATAAAAAAGACTAAAGTATAAAAACTTACGACTAATCATAAAAATACTAATAAATCTCTTATGAATGTTGTTTCTAAAGTTCTTTTTTACGTTTTAGTGAAAAAAAAATACACATTGAATCGTTACTAAAGAAAATAGATGATTTTTATAAACTGTGCAAAACAAGATTTTATCATTTTATGACAGTTAACGTTGTCAAAGATTAATAAGGGTTGGTAGAAGAGATAAGTGATTTCGTGTTGTTTAAGTAAGGGTTTTGAGTCCTAATAAATGTAAAAAAGGTTATTGGGAGATTCATCTATCACCAGTCAGGTATTCGATTCGCTCGAATCTGAATATAGTCCTAGCAAAAGTCCCGGTGAAATGAAAAAAAAAAAACGAACGTTGCCGGATGTCAGTCCCCAAAAGATGAACGAGGCAAAGTCCGTGGCAAAGGAAAAATGCCCGTGCAAAATAACCATGGACATAGCCTTAAAAGACATAAATAGGTGCTTGGGAAGGGCTGGGACACGCAGAAGTGTTGCCAGAAAGTACCAGAATAGTTGCAGAAACTCCGGAAAGTGTTGCCACAGATCCAGAAGTGTCCAGAAGGGTTGCAACAAGTCTGGAAAATGTGCTAGAAGGTTCCAGCCGACCTAAGCTAGATATTTTGTATATTTTAATGTAGGAAGGTCCTAGAAGGATGAATATTAGCCCTAGGATCAAAGAAGATTCTAGAGGATTGATCTAGGCCATTGATTGAGGAGGTGGTTTAGGCTATAAATACTCCCCCTCCTCCCTCATTTTGTATATCCTGAGTTCTACACTCAAAGCTCTCTTGTAACACTCTAAAGCTTTCTTTTGTGTAGTAATACACTTTATACTTCTTCAGCTTGTGTCTCTTGTGTTCCTTTCATAGCGCTAGCGAAGTTGCGATCGGGTTTGGCTGACTTAGTTCTCTCGGGGGCGAGAATCGAGCTAAGGCCACACGTACCATTAGCGGTGAATTAGCTAAGTGCGTGACACGTGGTATCAGAGCGGGTTACGAGTAACGGGAATTCGTAGCTATGACGAACAACGTTGAGTCTAGCAACATGAATGAGCAGCAAGAGGAGCGTGGGCGTCCGGAAGCCCGCAACCAGTCGAAGAAGGCCAGGGGGAAATCCAAGGAGACTCCGCGAGAGGAGGGTGGTGTCTCTACGGAAACTATGGAAGCTTTCAATGTTCGTCTAACCAAGATGGAACTAACCATGGGGGATGTCCTTGACACTCTTGGCGCTCGGGATAGCGAGCTAGAGGAAAAGGACGAGCAGGTTAGTGCGTTGGAGGAACGGTTGCAAGGAGCGTATGATCTCATCGATGCCATGAATCGATCGATGGAGGAATATCGGCAGAGGGTGGATGCCGAGATGCAGTCTCTAAGGAACAGGTTAGCTGTGACTGAATTAGCCATTGCCAACAGTGCTAGTGCTAGTGTCTCGCGTGTGAAAGTCCCGGAGCCACCAAAGTTCGCGGGAAAACGGGATGCCAAGGAAATCGACAACTTCCTGTGGCATGTGGAGAGATACTTGGAGGCCACTAACATTACTGTTGATGATGTCAAGATCAACACCTCGACTCTCTATCTTGAGGGTGATGCTGCCTTATGGTGGAGAAGGCGTTATGCGGAGCGAGAGAGGGGGTTGGTCCAGATTGGCACTTGGGAAGCATTCAAGGCAGAATTGAAGAAGCAGTTCTACCCGGAGAATGCGAGAGATGTGGCTATGCGGAAGCTTCGAGGACTGAAGCAAATAGGCGCGTTGAAAGATTACATTCGGGATTTCTCGTCACTAATGCTGGAAATTCCCGATATGCCCGATGGCGATCGTTTGTTTTACTTCCTTGATGGCTTGCAACGTTGGGCCGAGCAAGAGCTCAAGAGAAGGGCTGTCCAAGACCTTGCCAGTGCAATAGCTACGGTAGAATCTCTCACCGAGTACAACACTAGCTCGATGGTAAAGAAAGATAAGCCAAAGAGGGGAGGTTTTGGCAAAGGTGGGGGAGACAAGTCACACAAACCTGCGAGATCCTTCAGGGGGAAGGATAAACAAGGTGAGCCCTCGAGGTGGCACTCAAGGGGGAGATCAGATTGCTTCCTTTGCGGAGGAGCTCACTGGGCCAGGGAGTGCCCAAATCGGAGTAAGCTGAATGCGATAATTTCAGCTCAAGAGGGGACTGCGCAACAAGGAGAACAAGTGCACTTGGGGACGGTGCGCGTGCTAAATACGGTAAAGGCCAAGATGGATGCGGGTTCCAGCGGCAAGGGTGCCATGGCCACGGCAAAGCCTAGGCTTCAACCGGGGAAGAACTTGCTATATGTTGATGTCGACGTTAATGGGAAAGGCATCAAGTGTTTGTTGGATTCGGGGGCGAATCAGAATCTTATAGCAAGTAATGAAGCTGCGACATTAGGTTTGCCGATAACCAAGGAGATTGGGTGGATCAAGACGGTTGATCAGCCTTACCAGCCCATGATGGGAATTATTCGCAATGCTCCCATCAAGATTGGCACATGGGTTGGGAAATTGGATCTAAATGTTGTGCCGATAAAGGACCACAAGATGGTCTTGGGTCTCGATTTTATTGAGAGGGTTTTGCCTTTCACCCTCACTACGGACGGGTATGCTAACTTTCGATGTGGCGAGAGTGAGCATCGGGTTGCGGTAGATCGTGTAGCTGTTGGTGCTAGTATGTTATCCGCGATGCAAGTGGCCAAAGGAGTCAAGAGGGGTGAGGAGACGTTCCTGGTTGCCTACAAAGAAGAAGGTAACAACTATGACTCTCTTGAAATACCTTCGCAAGTCGGCAGTTTGCTTGAAGAATTTAAGAATGTCATGCCATCTGAGTTGCCAAAGAAACTTCCTCCGAGAAGGGAAGTGGATCATGCGATTGAGTTAGAGCCTGGAGCAAAACCTCCAGCCATGGTGCCGTATCGCATGGCTCCTCCAGAATTAGAAGAGCTACGCAAGCAATTGAAGGAGCTGCTGGAGGCGGGATTCATTCGACCATCCAAAGCACCATACGGAGCTCCTGTCTTGTTCCAAAAGAAGCATGATGGCAGTTTACGTATGTGCATTGATTATAGGGCTCTCAACAAGGTGACTATCAAGAACAAGTATCCGATTCCACTAGTGGATGACTTGTTCGATCGTTTGGGCAAGGCTCGATGGTTTTCAAAGTTGGACTTGCGGTCGGGATATTGGCAGGTGCGGATAGCAACGGGGGACGAGGAAAAGACAACGTGTGTGACAAGGTATGGCTCATTTGAATTCCTAGTCATGCCGTTTGGACTTACAAATGCGCCAGCAACATTCTGCACTTTGATGAACAAAATATTCTACCCGTTCCTGGATAAATTCGTGGTGGTGTATCTAGACAACATTGTTGTCTATAGTGAGACCCTTGAGGAGCACATTTGGCACTTGAGGCAAGTGTTCCAAGTATTGCGGCAAAATGAACTCTATGTCAAACGGGAGAAGTGCTCCTTTGCGCAACGGGAGGTGATGTTCTTGGGACACAGGATTGCTGAGGGGAAAATCAGTATGGATGATGCTAAGGTGCGGGCTATTGTTGATTGGGAGCCACCGACAAATGTCTCGGGTTTGCGATCTTTTCTTGGCTTGGTGAATTATTATCGAAGATTCATTCAAAGTTATTCTCGACGAGCAACACCGTTGACGAATCTTCTAAAGAAAAACAACCCGTGGGAATGGAATGACACTTGCCAAGGAGCTTTTGATGATCTAAAGCAAGCCGTGATGAGTGATCCGGTGTTGGCACTGCCGAATTATGAAAAGCCATTTGAAGTCCATACTGATGCATCAGATTTTGCGATAGGGGGTGTGCTTATGCAGGAGAATCACCCCATCGCTTATGAAAGCCGCAAGCTGAATGACACGGAGAGGCGGTATCCGGTGCATGACAAGGAGATGACGGCGATCATCCATTGCTTGCGGGTATGGAGGCATTACTTGCTTGGGAGTCGGTTTGTGATCAAGACCGACAATGTGGCTACGAGTTACTTCCAGAATCAGAAGAAGTTAACTCCCAAGCAAGCTCGGTGGCAAGATTTTCTTGCCGAATTTGATTATGTGATGGAGTACAAGCCTGGCAAGGCTAATGTTGTGGCTGATGCGCTAAGTCGCAAAGCAGAATTGGCTTCGGTGAGCATGGTGGAAAGCAATCTGCTTGAGCGAGTAAAGGAAGGGATGGCGAAGGATGACTTTGCTAAAAATCTCATTGCTTTGACTAAGGAAGGAAAGACACGGCGGTTTTGGGAGCAGGATGGATGCCTATACACTATTGGCAACCGCTTATTCGTGCCTCGATGGGGGAACTTGAGGAAGGAGATAATCAAAGAATGCCATGATTCGATGTGGGCAGGACATCCGGGTATTCAGCGGACAATGGCATTGGTCGAGAGATCATACTATTGGCCGAGGATGGAGGACGAGATTGAGGGATATGTAAAGACTTGCCTGGTATGCCAACAAGACAAGATTGAGCAAAGGCAACCAGCGGGTTTGCTAGAACCCCTACCCACACCGGAGAGGCCATGGGAATGTGTTACAATGGATTTTATCTCCGCCTTACCAACGTCAGAAGGGTGTGGTTCCATCATGGTGGTGGTCGATAAATTTTCTAAGTATGGAACCTTCATTGCTGCCCCGCGAGATTGCACGGCCGAAGAAGCTGCACGCTTGTTCTTCAAGCATGTGGTAAAGTATTGGGGCCTTCCGAAGAGCATCATAAGTGATCGAGATCCACGGTCCACTGGGAAGTTTTGGAGGGAAATGTTCAAAATCATGGGGTCTGAACTTCACTTCTCAACGTCCTTCCATCCCCAAACTGATGGGCAAACAGAGCGTGTCAACGCCTTGCTAGAGCTGTATCTTCGGCACTTCGTTAGTGCCAACCAGAAGGATTGGGCAAAGTTGCTGGATGTTGCCCAATTTTCGTACAACTTACAGAGAAGCGAAGCCACCAATCAAAGTCCTTTTGAGATAGTGATGGGGCAACAACCGCTAACCCCTCACACCGTTGCGGTAGGTTACACGGGGACAAGTCCTGCTGCATATAAATGGGCTAAAGGATGGCATGAACAGCTTGATGTGGCTCGCGTATACTTGGACAAGGCATCCAAAAGAATGAAGAAGTGGGCTGACAAAAAGCGAAGACCACTGGAGTTTCAAGTAGGCGATCTAGTAATGGTGAAACTGCCCGCAGCGCAATTCAAGGCGTATCGCCAAGTGCATAAGGGTTTGGTGCGTAAGTATGAGGGACCCTTTCCAATTATCGCAAAAGTTGGCAAAGTGTCCTACCGAGTGGAGTTGCCACCTCAGTTGAAGGTGCATAACGTCTTCCATGTGAGTTTTCTCAAGCCTTACCATGGAGATAATGAAGAACCTGAGCGTGGCAAGTCAAAAAGAGCACCACCTGTCATGTTAACCTCGTATGACCGGGAGGTTACGGAGATTATAGCAGATAGACTCGTTCGACAACGAGGCATTCCTGCACATACTGAATTCCTAGTCAAGTGGAGAGGTTTACCGGATAGCGAGGCATCTTGGGAGAAGGAAGCAGACATGTGGCAGTTCAAGGAGAAAGTCGAGGCCTACAAGAACGGGAAGCTTGACGAGGGCGTCAAGGACTCTGGTGGGGGAGAATGTCAGTCCCCAAAAGATGAACGAGGCAAAGTCCGTGGCAAAGGAAAAATGCCCGTGCAAAATAACCATGGACATAGCCTTAAAAGACATAAATAGGTGCTTGGGAAGGGCTGGGACACGCAGAAGTGTTGCCAGAAAGTACCAGAATAGTTGCAGAAACTCCGGAAAGTGTTGCCACAGATCCAGAAGTGTCCAGAAGGGTTGCAACAAGTCTGGAAAATGTGCTAGAAGGTTCCAGCCGACCTAAGCTAGATATTTTGTATATTTTAATGTAGGAAGGTCCTAGAAGGATGAATATTAGCCCTAGGATCAAAGAAGATTCTAGAGGATTGATCTAGGCCATTGATTGAGGAGGTGGTTTAGGCTATAAATACTCCCCCTCCTCCCTCATTTTGTATATCCTGAGTTCTACACTCAAAGCTCTCTTGTAACACTCTAAAGCTTTCTTTTGTGTAGTAATACACTTTATACTTCTTCAGCTTGTGTCTCTTGTGTTCCTTTCATAGCGCTAGCGAAGTTGCGATCGGGTTTGGCTGACTTAGTTCTCTCGGGGGCGAGAATCGAGCTAAGGCCACACGTACCATTAGCGGTGAATTAGCTAAGTGCGTGACACGGAGCTGCCTTTTCCACAGCAGCAGGCAAGTTCAAGTAGCAATGGTCATCGGTCTACCGTTTCCTATTCATCGAACATTGCCTTTCCTCTCCTTCTTGAACTTCAATATCTTCCTCACTGTTCAATCCCTCTCTTAGATCTCCATTTTTTTCATACTTTGTGATTCAGTACTCACTTTGCCAGTTTCAAATCGCGTTGCTGTTTGGGTACAATACCTCCTCCTCCGGCTACTTGTTAGCGTACTTTCTCACTCCTTTTCTGGGTTCAATTCTATTTTGATTTTCATGATTTTAATTTTCGCAATCACTGAGTCTAATCAATACTTTGAATTTGTGATTCTCAGCTGGCGAGCGATATGATTCCAGGAGTTGTTAAAGGCCACCTCCAATTCATCAAACCCCCCTTTATGTTTCTCCTTCTTAATCATTTCCCTTCATGAACTCCTATCCCTTCCATAATGTTCAATTCCTCCCTTAAATCTTCAATTCTTTTCAAAAATTATCTTCGATGCCTCTTCTCTTCTAAACCTTACTTCCCTGCGAACAAAACTCACTCCCCCGATTTAATCTCCAAAGTCCTCGGCCTCTTGTACACTGATCCTAATTGGCCCAAAAGTCCCAAGCTTCTTCGACTCATATCTTTTCTCACCCCTCTTCTTGTTTCCAAAATTATTGATACCCACAATAACACAGACGCTGCCCTTAAGTTCTTTTATTGGATTTCGAGGAGGCATTTTTACAAACATGATATGGGCTGTTATTTTGCAATGCTAAATAGGCTCGTCAGAGATCAGCACTTTTCTCCTGCTGATCATGTTAGGATTTTGATGATCAAAGACTGTAGAAACGAGGATGAGCTTAAATGGGTAATTGATTATTTGAATGGAATCAGTGTTTTTGGGTTTACTTTGTACAGTTATAATACTCTCTTGCTTCAGTTGGGAAAGTTCAACATGGTTGCTTTAGCTCAAAGTGTGTATACTCAAGTTTTGACTAGTGGGTTTAAACCCAATTTATTGACCTTCAGTTGTATGATTAATATTTTCTGCAAAAAAGGACTGACTGGAGAAGCTATGCTGGTTTTTAATAAGATTTTTGAGTTCGATATGCGCCCTGATGTTTTCACGTATACCTCATTGATTCTTGGGTATTGTAGGAACCGTAATTTGGATAAATCTTTTGAGATTTGGGATAGGATGGTTAAGGATGGTTGTGAACCTAGTTCGGTCACGTATTCAGATCTTATCAATGGTTTATGCAACGAAGGGAGGATTGCTGAAGCAATGAATATGCTAAAAGAAATGATTAACAAAGGGATTGAGCCAACTGTCTACACATATACGGTGCCAATTACTTCTTTGTGTGATGTTGGGCTAGTGGATGAAGCCATTAATCTTGTGATGACTATGAGGGACAGAGGCTGTAGACCAAATGTGCAAACATGTACAGCTCTAATAAGCGGATTGCTCTGTGCGGGGAAAATGGAAATGGCAATAGGTTTGTACCATAAATGCTGAGGAACGGTTTAGTTCCGAGTACCATTACATATAATGCTTTGATAAATGGATTGTGTATGGAACAAAGATTCAGCATTGCTTTAATGATATTTGATTGGATGGGAAAATTGGCAACTGTTCGGACACAACCAGATTTTGAAAGGGTTGTTTGCAATGAATGATACGGAGAAGGCAATGGTGGTTTTCAACAAAATGCTTCAGGTCGGCCCATCTCCTAATGTGGTGACAGATAACACTCTCATTGTCGAAAACCTGAAATTGGGATATCATAATAACGCAATGAGATTTTTGTACATCATGAAGGAGAATGGTTGTCAACCTGATGAGAGGACCTATTGTGAACTTATTTCAGGTTTTCGCGAAGGGGGTAAGTTGGATTCAGCAACTGTGGTTTTCAGTGAGATGGTCAAATGTGGGATAAAGCCAAATCAATGGAATTATACAGCCTTGATTGATGGTTATTGCAAGGAGGGGAAGACAGATGTTGCCTTGTCATTACTTGAGAGGATGAAAGAAAACGGTTGTTCTCCTAGCATCGAAACTTATAATGCCATTATAAGCGGCTTGTCTAATGATAACAAAGCTTCTGAAGCTAGGGAAGTTTGTGCAAAGATGACAGGGCAAGGATTGCTACCAAACACTATCACTTACTCTTCTTGGATTCACGGGCTTTGTAAGAATGGCGCAACTAATATAGCATTCAGGGTTTTTGAAGAAATGGAAAAGAATAAATGTTTGCCAAATGTGCAGACATATAGCTCTCTTATTTATGGACTTTGTCAAGAAGGTCAGGCTAATGCAGCAGAGAAGCTATTTCAAGAAATGAAAATGAGAGGATTGGTACCTGATGTGATTGCATTTACATGTCTTATGGATGGTTTTGTTTTGCTTGGTAATCTAGATCATGCTTTTACACTTCTTTGGCAAATGGTTGAGATGGGTTGCACACCAAATTACCGAACCTACTCTGTGCTATTGAAAGCACAGAAGGGATGCCAATTACTCATAAAAAGAGTTGTGGCACAAAATGAGACAATGTATGATTGCAGCTCAAATGAGATATATTCAGTTGATTTGATTGGCAACCTTTTATTAAGGTTGTCAGAGAATCAATGTGAACCAACCATTGATGTGTACAATGTTTTAGTCAGTGGCTTTTGTAGAGAGGGAAGATGTTATGAGGCAAGTCAGTTGGTACAGAATATGAAAGAAAAAGGCTTTTCTCCTAATTTTGATATCCTATGTTCGCTTTTAATTGCTTATAATTTAGAAGTAAATCTTGCTTTGAAAACATTCCAACTGATGGTAGAAAAAGGCTTCAAGCCTTCGTTGTCTATGTATCAAGTGCTCATTTGTGCACTTTGTAGAGTAAGTAGAGTGGAGGAACCTCGGGGTATTTTCGAGAACTTGCTTGAGAAACAATGGAATAGTGATCTCATTGTTTGGGTAGTTTTGGTTGATGGGTTATTGCAGGGAGGATATCCTGATATATGTATGAAATTCGCTCATCTTATGGAATCGCGGAAGTCTAATTTGAGTTGGTATACCACAAGCAAGAAGTTGAAAGAATCGAGCTTCGGTTGATAATTCTTATAACGTACAAGATTGTTGAAATAAGGACTCGAATGGGTTCTCGAAATTGCTCCCTAGAACACACTAATTAGATGCCGTTTCATCTATGCTTATAATGTTTTGAGCTCGAACTACTTTGCAGCTTCATTCTCCAATAGAGGTAAATATTTGATGGTACTCAATCTTTGTCGCATTTTTCTTTTTCCAGTAAATGTATTCAATGCAATTTTTTTATATTGTGTAAAAGTATTTAATTAGGTGGATCTAATATACATTTTGTAATTCCAGGAATTACATCAAAGCTTTTGGTCTGCTGGAATTCTGTTAATGACAAGATGGTGAAGCATCATTGAGCTGTTGAGAGGTGCGCTGATCATATCCAGGTAAAAAGAAGAAATAACAACAACAACAACATTACCCCAATGCCTAACAAGGCTCCCGCACAAGCGGGGTAAGGGGAGTCGGGTGTACGCAGCCTTGCCCCTGGAATTACAGAGAGGCTGTTTCCAATTGACCCCGAAGTGGAGTTGCAACAGCTATCCGTGACCTCACAATAAAAGAAGCTCAAATTGTTTAATGAATCATTTTGCTTTAGTCCATTATAATCTAATGCCAAAGAATGGTGAATCTTTGGCCCTATTGAAATAGTGGCGGCAAAAAGAAGAAATAATAAAGTAACAAAAATATCAATAAAAAATCCCTACTATTGCATGAAACCAAATATTTTTTTGCTGCTTATTTGCCATTATGCTAGTTTTTGGTCCCTATGAAACTCATCAATTGTTTTTCATTGTGGGTTCTGTGCATTAGATAGGATTTGAGTACTTGAGTGCCAGTGATAAATCACCAATAGTGATGTTGATGAAGGTTCACCAAAGATCTTTGCAAAAAAGTAATTTTATTTTTCATATCATATATGGTAAAAGAAGCTTTGAAATGCAATTTATATTTGGTTCTTATATTGAACCTTACGGCTATAGTTAGAATCAACCTAGTTTTTCATCTAGTTAGCGCATCATTTGTTGTCTGTAAAAGCTTCCATGATATAAGCATTGCATGAATACTTGTGAAGGGAAAGGAGTAGGAGCTGGACTATTAACACTGCAATATGATGAGTTCGTGGTGTGCTCAGAGATTGAAGGGTATATGGAAAGGTTACATGATATCTCACCATCTACTTATTTATGTCACTAAGTATTCTTAAGAAATCTAAAAGTTCATTTATCGTTGAAGAGCAAATGCCATTTTGCACTAAATAAAGCATAGTAATAAGACTACAATTAGGAGCATAGAGCACCTGTAATGATACTTTACGATGTTTTCTATAAATTATTCTATAGTAAGACCTGTACGCAGGGTTCAGGTTGCGATGAGGTAAAACCATATTAGAGAATTTTTTAATTCCTCTCCAATCATAAAACTTCTGTGCTTTTCATCTACCATCATTATAGCTGGTACCTTGATCGTGTTGATGCCATTGTCATTCCTGCCGTAAAGTTCTCATCTCAATGAACAGTGGGAATGATCATGTATTAAGTTTCAATGCCCTGACAAACACCCTAAATTCAACAAGTTGGCATTTTACCATTGGCAGCACTTGTTCTAGCATCTAGTAAAACTCGTGAACTTTTAGTTTTTTGTTATTGGTTCCTGTACTTTTATTGAGATTGAAGATTTAGAACTTCTACTTTTTAAGTTTCTCCAGCCCTTTTAAAGCGGATCCTGATATTATTACATGTTTTAAGGAATCTAATTAACCATGATATTAGAAAGGGCTCAAGTCATGTGGGACATGAATAGAACATTGTTGAAAGTTCAGGGGCTCAAAGGCTTTCTTTGTCTCTTTTTTATGCATACTTGCAATAGCACAATCTTAGTGAGCTCTGCATCATATCAGTCACCACTTTACAATCATGGGTAAATAGTTAGGTTCTACTTAGCATTAGACATGATTCACCAGAAGAAGATAGAACAAACACTGTGCCATATTAGAAGTTTTGAAGTCTCACTTATAGGTCATCTACCTAGGATGGAGGCATAATGCAGTTTAGGCTTTCTAGTGAGATTTATCAAGCAATCAGCCGTACTTATGTCACTGGTTATGAATTATATTCTACTTGATGTAGCTGTTGAAGCATATTAAGTTCTGTATGCTAGTTATTGGCATGCTATCTATTGTTTAGTCTTCTGTTCTGTTGTTCATTATGCTATAGTGCTTAACTTCTTGTGGAGATTAATATTGTTGTTCTCATGAGGACAAGGAAACAAAATTTTGTAGACATGTCTTAATGATTATCAAAATACAGCCAACTTGTCTTCTTAATTATTACTTCATATGATAAACCATATTTTCCTTGCTGTTTTTTAAATAGTGAAAGAAGAAACCGAAGAGTGGGGTAAAACATCTCACATGCCTGATGTCGCCTTCTTTCTTTTAGCAGTGAATGGCATTGCATCTGGATGCAGCAATCTAGCAGATTTGAACTTTATAGAGTCGCTTAAAATCACAATACAAAGGTACATATAATACCTCACAGTAACCAACACTATGTCAAATGGTAACAAAATATGTTTTATTCATTTATTTAGTTGTATCCTGTATGGGAAGACAATGATTTCATAGGAAAATTTGTGGTAGATATAACTGGAAGATACTCAATTGTATAAATCGTAGCTTACAAAATTAATCAAGTAAGAAAACAAAGCCAGTGAATTTGTTCACTGGTGCCTTGTTATGGCTAGTTTGTGTTCCAGATTCTGTTTCATGAAAATAATATTTTAGGTGATTAAAGGTAGTCCATTCATTGTATTTCTCTGTTATTCCACACAATGAAATTCAAATTATTGATAACTTTATTTTTTTTTTCACACTTGAACCTTATCGAATTGTAACAGTTGTTTGCATTTGGACAGTCATTTATGCATCAGCAGCAAAATAGGCATACAGAGAACTCCAAATTAATTAAAAAACAAAGAGCTTTGGATGCTCTTCAATCATTGTGCAGCTACCTAATACAGACTACAGAGTGAAAGAGGCTTGTCAATATGAGAACTACTTGCTCCCTTCAGTGCCTTCATCATTTCGAGAAACCCGAAATCTCGCGTAGGATGGGTACAGTGATTAAACTGTTCTTGTTTTGATTTATAGCACAGCAATGAGCTGCCATTCATCGGTTTGTTTTGAATTTCCTCAACAAGGCGAACGAAAAACCTTCATTTTAAGTGGGGACAAGAACTGAATTATAAGCCTCGTTCACTCGCCCGGTCCTGTTAATATCATTGACATCCCTTGCAATATCAGTGAATGTAAAGAATTCAACTTTTTTTTTTATGTTAAATGTCTTTTCTTTTACCAATAAAATAGAACCCAGTTTAGAACAGTCCATATTTCTGCCATAAGCAGCCCTAAAAATAGGTAAATTGGCAGATTGCTTAGGAGACTGTATGCCTATACAAATGGACAAATTTCAAACAGAAGAATTGAAAGGAAAGGACCATTTAAGCATGCCAAAAATTTGACACCTTGCTTCTCAAATTCAGGAGCTTGTTATCTTTAAACAGGGGTTTGCAGAATAAAAAATTAGGGCCTGAAACACCTACAGTTTTAATGACTATTTGGTGATTGTGGGTCAAACATAAAAATCCAAGATTGTTTTGTTTCTATGCATACCAGAATCAAAGAGCTAATCTTGGTGTCCATAATTGACATTAAAAAAATGGAGTTCAAATCATTAACAATAAGCACAAATGAAGAGAGGTATTATGTTTGAATGTGTTGGATTTTGTGTGAAATTAGATTACTTGTTGAAAGGTAGTAGAGTTGATGGATAAGAGTGGCTTCATTTATTTGGCTGCATGGACAGGCTAACTGGCCTGTTCAGTATCACTTTTTTTTTTTTGAAATTAATGAAATTTTGAAAAGGCTAGGTATTGAACTTAAGACCTCTCACCGCTTTCATAGAGTGGTGTATCAATTAAGTTACATCCGATTGATTCCTATTGAGTATCACATAATTAAAACCAATACACAAATAAATGAAATAACAGGTTTTTGACCTAGAAAATATCATTTTCCACACAAAGCTTCATGCATACATCAAAGTGGTTTAAATGGAGGTAAAAGTGGTACATACAATACAATGAAATTTGTTTGGAACATCTTTACAAAAGATCTAGTCATTTTTAAATTACAAATGATGCGCCCTATAGTAAAATTGCGTCCATAGTGTTTCTAGTTGTTTATAAGGTGGTCAAAATAGCTTATAATACTTTCTAACTTATAATTAGTTTGTAAAGTGTTTCGGATTATATTTTTATATTACATTGTTGCGCCTACTTTAAGCAAGTTATACTTAATATTTGCCACTTATTTTAAGCATGTTATAATCACTTAAGGTTTGGTTAAGTAAAAAATAATTATACTTTCGTTTAATTTTACGCACACAACCATCTTGTTTTTCATATCATTTTTAGTCATTTCCTACTACTTGCTCTCTCTAAGCGATTTAACAAAGCATCTCGGCAATTTGTAAATTGTTTATAAGTGAACTTTAACAAATATTTGACTTTTATTTTAAGTTTCTTATAGATTAAAAGTGCTACCATAATAGTATTTGTGGGTTTTCTTTTTAGTTTATGAAAAACCATGGATACTCCCAAAAAAATAAAAATAAATAAAAAGTTAACATTCCAAATGTTGTCGTTTAGCCCTCACTCACCATACTAAACGACACATAAAGTCGCAAAGGCAAAAAGAATAGGTGCGAGGGAGAGAGTTGAAAAGCAAGTGAAAATAGAAATATCAATCCAAGGCGACACCGTATTACCTAACCAATTGATTCCCTTGAAAACATTAATCCAAATGGAAATGACCATATGAGAAAATTGGCATTATGTAAGGAGCAATGTTCTTCCTTTAAAAAAGTCCGTTTGCCTTCACATCCACCAACCCAACCCCTCTCTACACTAGCCTTGTCCTTTTTCATCTTGGAACTTTCCTACTCGCTTGCTTACTCTTACAATCACATCACATCACTCTTGTATTTACAAACAATTCTGCAGTCTGGCATTGCTTTCTCAAGCTGTTTATTTTAATACCTTCATTTTTAAGCTTTTACTATAAGCAGCAGATTTGATTTTACTAGGAGATTATTTTCAGACAATTCCTAATTAATTAGTATGAATGATCAAAATGTGTTCTTCGAAGTCAAAATATGTAATTATATTAAAAGTTTGTACGAGCAACTTAATATCAAACTAGCCCTTAATTCAACTCAACGATTTAAAAGCGGCAACAAAAATCCATTTAGTAACCAACGAGCAAAATTTCTTGTATCACCTTGGAATATAATTAAGAATGTGTTAAACTATTAGCAGAAATATTTCTATCAAACCACTATGTTGACCCTGATCGAGCTTTGCTCGATGATCAAATGATAAGTAGGTCAAGTCTAGTGGTGTATTCAAGGTCGTGTCAAGGGGTGCCGAGAAAATTTTATTACATTCAAAGTTTTTCCCAGTCTTCGTCCGAGCCTAATTTTATCTTGGCTCATATTTTCTTAGCAAGTAAGCTTGACCTACGAATTAGGGTCTTTCTGATTATATAACAGACGCGTTATGCTATCAAATCAATTCTTATTTTTTCAATTCAACATTTTAAGATGTAATTTTTTTTGTCAAGCTACAGTCTTGAGTCTGATCGAGTTACAAGGACGAATGCCGAACCTTTTTGCTGTGTGCATGCTTGATGGCCAAATGATTAGTGGGTCAAGATTAGTGTGTTCCTAAGGGCGGTGTCAAAGGGGCTGAGGGTGACAATTGCTCCACTCCAGCCTTAAAAAACCCATCAATGTCTAACTCCGTCCGTCACCATTCATGACAACTCTTCCCTATGTTGGAAACCACTGGAGTTTTCCCTATCTTGATTATATATTTCTATTCTAGCCGCGCCACCAACCATCTCCAACCCTATACTATGAATTTTCACTTCAAACTCTATAATTTGAAGTTGCTACAGTGTTTATTCTCCAACCTTTCACTTCAAATTTCTTATTTTTTTCAAATCTACCTAACTCAAAACAACAAAGAATCAATCAAATTAAAAAGAAAAGAAAAGAAAAAGCAAAATGTACAAAAAATAATCTTAAAAAATGTTTGAAGTTGTGAATAGTTACACTTCAAATTGAAGTGCTAATGTTCTCATACTTCAAAATTTGAAGCTGAAATGAAAGGTGTTGAAGGAAGTCCGCTTCATTTCCAACTCCAAACCTCACTTTTGAAGTGAGGTTGGAGATGCTCGTTAAGCTTGAATTGTGCCTAAAATTTTTCTAATCATATAATACAAGGCATGTTAGCTTGACCTTGAATGTCAGAATTTATATTGTTGACCGAATGTCTAATGTGAAATTCAGACCTCAATACTTTTGGTCATGTACTATTATGATTTCCATTCACACCATTTTTGCGCATCATCGGTGCACATAACTAGATTTTGTATTGAAATTTCAAATCTCTCTAAAAACAACTCGTCCTCTATATAAATTACGGTTTGTAACTCAAGATATACTCGGTACCTTTACACTTTATATATATGCAATGTTTTCAAAAGCGCTATGCGCTAGTTGGAGGGCAAGGACTTTCGACGCCTAAGTAGAAAATTGATTAGATTTGTAATTTTTTAGTTTTTTTAAATATATCAGATTATAAATTCAATAAAATGTGATTATAGTGTAAAAAATATTATGAAAAATAATAATATGCATTTAAGATTTAAAAAACTAAAAAAATTGGTAATTTTTATCTAATATAAACTTTCATACATGTAACGCCCCCCTATAGGGAGCGTCACGGTAACTATAAACACCCAATAAACAACTCTACTCCACTATATAGAGTTCAATACTTATAGATTTAATATGTACAAATACCAATATAATGTTTTAAACTCCAAATTATTCTCCAAATATTTCTCAATGCCACTTTACATTTCTCACTCTCTAGTACATGCCATTATTCTACAAACCATAATATTACATTAAAATATAAATCCACCTCGAATCTTTCCTTAATTGCTCTTTAAGCTGATCCACCTGTACCACTTTGGTCCAAGCTATCTACAAGTTCTCCACCTACGCGTAGAAAATCAACTACACGCTAAGCAATTTGCTTAGTGGTGTCCATAAAAAAAATAACAACTTTGAATATTTTTAAAGTAGAAACAAAGTATATTTATAATTCAAAAACAAATTAACCAACTTTATGGAACCAAATCACAAAACTTATATAGTCATCCTTTCAAAGTATAATCAAATTTATATCCAATTTTTCCAAACACTTTAACCACATATTGCCCAAAGTGAACAAGTCCTGAATAACGGTAAAATGGATACGGGAGCGGACAAGCCCGAAGCCAAAGCTTCAAAAATCAATATATCGGTCAAGCCCGAAGCTGAAGCTTCAATATCAATATATATATATATATATATATCGGCCAAAGCCCGAAGCCAAAGCTTCAATTGTTTGTACAGTACTGTACCCCCCTTTATTGGCGTCAATCTACTCTGACCCGTATTCTACTCGTTTAATAAGGGCAATAAATCAAAATAACATCTTAAAAATTCCAGTATAAACCATCAATCATAATTCAACATAACTTCAGTAATTAAGAAATCCAAATCCCAAATTTTTAAGCATCAAACTTCAATTAAAACTCAATAAAATCAATATCATACTTTCCAGAATTTTTCCAGGTTTCATAACCTGACTTCCCCTGCATTTTTCACTATCCAAACATCATCCAATTGAAGAACTTTATTCTAAACATAATTAGACACAGGTCTCAGCTTTCCAAATCCACTAGAATCACAGAAATCCAAATTTTATAACCAAAGTTATGATCAAAATACTAAACAGTGTACAAAGCTGAGATTTTCTGAAAACAGATTTCATGACTCAATTTCAAACGAAAATTTCACATTGAAAACAGATGAAATTCAACAAGGTTCCTTCTGAAGATATATTCCTTACTTTCTGTAGATATCAATAGAATTAAGAATCGTTCAAATCGGATTTATATAAAGAGAGAAAACATTAAAACAAAACAGGTATATAATCTGGAAAATTTTCCGAGAAATCGAAAAATCGAAATTCGGGACACAAACCTTTTTCTATGCTCTTTCTAGCTCTCTTCTACTCCTTTTGCCTTTGATTTACTTGCAATAGCTTCCTCTACAATAGCCATATATAATTCTATCAAGATATTGCATAAATAAACTTCCTAATACCATAAATATGCTTAATCTACCATAAATTCTACTAATTAAGCTTTAATTTCACCAAAAATCACTCACCTCAAACTCGGGTTACTATTCATCCAAATCTTAATATCTGAAATCCTCCTCTTCTAGTCTTGATTGACTAAAATTGATGATGATAGAGGGATTAAGGATCGATTTCTAACAATAATTCGAAGTTAAATCGAAGAAATCGGAAGTTTTTGGATAATGGAAAATTTTGGTAAAAAAAAAGGGAAATGGAGAAGGAGAAATGATGAATGATGAATGATGGATAAGGGAAGAGAAGAGGCTGTAAGTAATGTATTTGTTTGTTTGATTTTTTTTTTTTTACAATTTCCAATATTACCCTTGGACAAATAATTAAATGTCCAATTCATCCTTCTTACTATAATTAGCTCTTATTTCCTCATGCCTTATATCCAATAACAACAATAACAATAAAAATAATTTCTATGATATTTTTAATACTATAGTAATTTATTATAAGTAAAATTTTGGAAATTTCGGTTCGTTACAATTCTCCCCCTCTTATGAATTTTTGTCCTGAAAATTTCCTGAAAACAATTGCGGATATTGAGTTTTCATTGTATCCTCCGGTTCCCAAGTTGCTTCTTCAACCTTATGATTCCTCCAAAGTACTTTTACCAAAGGTATATACTTGTTTCTCAATTGTTTAACCTCTCTCGCTAAGATTTGTACCGGTTCCTCTTCATACGTTAGGTCGGGTTCGATTTCTATGACATCAGGAGATAAGATATGTGATGGATCTAATCTGTATCTCCTTAACATTGACACATGGAACACATTATGAATTTTGTCGAGTGTTAGGGGTAGTGCCAACCGATAAGCTACTGGTCCAACCTTCTCTATAACCTCATATGGGCCAATGAATCTCGGACTGAGCTTGCCTTTCTTGCCAAATCGCAGGACTTTCTTCCAAGGAGATACTTTGAGAAACACTTTATCTCCCACTTCATAAGTAATGTCTTTTCTTTTTAGATCAGCATAAGATTTTTGTCTATCCGATGCAGCCTTCAATCTTTCTTGAACAAGTTTTACCTTCTCTTTTGTCTCCAGAATCAAATCCACTCCCACAATCTTGTTTTCACTAAGTTCGGTCCAATATAATGGAGTTCGACATTTCCTTCCATACAATGCTTCATATGGCGCCATTTGTATGCTTGACTAATAGTTGTTATTATAGGCAAACTCCATGAGGGACAAATACTTATCCCAACTTCCTTCAAATTCAATGATACAACTTCTCATCATGTCTTCCAACACCTGAATTACTCTTTCAGATTGACCATCTGTTTGAGGATGAAATGAAGTACTGAAATGAAGTTTGCTACCTAAGGCCTCTTGCAACTTCTTCCAAAATCTCGAAGTAAATCTTGGATCTCGGTCAGAAATGATTGAAATAGGCACTCCGTGTAGCCTTACTATCTCATCTATATATAACTGAGCCAACCTATCAAGTGAATAATCCATCCTAACTGGAAGAAAGTGGGCAGACTTTGTCAATCTATCTACAATAACCCACACTGCATCATGTTTCTTCTGTGTAAGTGGTAAAGACGTCACAAAGTCAATTGTGATTCTTTCCCATTTCCATTCTGGAATTGTTATAGGTTGCAACAATCCAGAAGGAACTTGATGTTCTGCTTTCACCTGTTGACAAATTAGACATTGAGCAACATAGTTAGTAATGTCTTTCTTCATCCGATTCCACCAATAATGGCTTTTCAAATTTTGGTACATCTTGTTTGCTCCAGGATGCATCGCATAAGGACTACTATGCCCCTCTTGTAAGACATTCTTCTTTAATTCTTCATTGTTTGGCACACATAGTCTATCTTTAAAATATAGACACCCATCTTCTCGAACCATATAGTCGTCTACGATACCCACTTGTGTCCGTGCTCGAATAATCTTTAAGTCATTATCTTTATTTTGTGCTTGCTTAACCTGTTGTAGTAGTACAGGTTGAATCTTTAATTCTGCAATTAAGGCTCCACTACTGGTAAGAGCTAACCCCGTATTCATAGCCCTTAGTGCCATCATTATCTTTCTACTGAGAGCATCTGCCACTACATTAGCCTTTCCTGGATAGTAATCAATAAGACAATCGTAATCTTTAATGAATTCCATCCACCTTCTTTGCCTTAAATTCAACTCTTTCTGTGTTAGCAAATATTTCAAACTTTTGTGATCTGTATAAATATAACATTTTTCTCCATAAAGATAATGTCGCCAAATTTTCAAGGCAAAGACTATTGCAGCCAATTCCAAATCATGAGTAGGATAATTCCTTTCATGATTCTTCAATTGCCTGGAAGCATGGCAATCACTTTTCCTTCTTGCATCAAAACACACCCAAGACCACTATGTGAAGCATCACTATAGATTACAAATTCTTTTCCAGGTTCTGGTTGGGTAAGGATGGGTGCTTTTGTTAACATCGCCTTTAATTTCTCAAAACTTTCTTGACACTTGTGACTCCACTCAAATTTTGCATTCTTTTGAAGTAGTTTCATCAGTGGGGCAGCAATGACTAAAAATCCCTTCACAAATCTTCTATAATATCCTGCTAAGCCAAGGAAACTTTTGACTTCCGTAGGGTTCTTTAGTGGTTTCCATTCAACAACTGCTTCTATCTTCTTAGGATCCACTTTAATTCATTCTGCAGAAACAACATGGCCTAAGAAAGAAACTTCTTCAAGCCAAAATCACATTTGCTAAGTTTGGCATACAGTTTATTTTCCCTCAAAGTTTGGAAGACTATCCGCA
This sequence comes from Euphorbia pulcherrima, assembly GCA_947683365.1. Classification (NCBI taxonomy): domain Eukaryota; kingdom Viridiplantae; phylum Streptophyta; class Magnoliopsida; order Malpighiales; family Euphorbiaceae; genus Euphorbia; species Euphorbia pulcherrima. Next base: position 75,785,281 of record CANTUS010000001.1, on the reverse strand, counting down.
AATGTTGATCATGCTCTTCCCGTGACTTAGAATACACCAAAATATCATCAATGAAAACCACTACAAACCTGTCTAAATATAAGTAAAAGACACGGTTCATAAGGTCCATAAATGCTGCTGGTGCATTAGTTAGACCAAATGGCATCACCAAAAATTCATAGTGCCCATATCTGGTTCGGAAAGCCGTCTTTATAATATCATCATCTTTCACTCTCATCTGATAGTAGCCCGATCTCAAATCAATCTTGGAGAAGTATTTGGCACCCTTGAGTTGATCAAATAAGTCTTCAATCCTCGGTAATGGATACTTGTTTTTCACTGTCAATTTATTCAACTCTCGGCAATCAATACACAATCGGAGCGACCCATCTTTCTTCTTAACAAACAACACTGGTGCACCCCATGGGGATATACTCGGGCGTATGAATCCTTTGTCTAACAATTCTTGCAACTGAATCTTCAACTCTTTCAGTTCAGCAGGCGCCATTCTGTATGGTGCTTTGGATACTGGTGCGGTACCCGACAATACATCAATTGCAAATTCTACCTCTCTTTTTGGTGGCAACCCCGGTAGTTCTTCTGGAAATACAACAGGAAAATCACATACCGTAGGAATATTCTGTAATTCTAACTCACCCTCCTTCAATTCTAGAGCGAAGATTAGGTAGGCCTGACATCCCTTCCTAACCAGCCTTTTAGTCTTCATAAAAGAAATTATGTTACAGAGATAATCTGATCTTTCCCCCATGATAACTATTTCTTCTCCATCAGAAACTTGAAGTGACATTCTTTTGTTTTTGCAATCCACCATAGCTCGATGTTTCGATAACTAATTCATTCCCAAGATAACATCGTAATCTCGGAAAGGTAACTCAATTAAATTTGCATTGAAAAGTTGATGTTGAATCATAATAGGGCAATTCATGTACACTTTGTTTACTATCACACTGTGTCCTAAAGGATTAGTCACTTCAATATTTTCTCCTAATTCTTCTACACGCAATCCTTTCTCTTGTGCTAATGCAGTACATATATATGAATGAGATGAACCAGGATCTATCAAAGCATAAACATCATGATTAAAGAATGAAAATTTACCGACAATAACTTCGGTAGATTCTCTAGTCTCAGGCCCTCGAATTGCATAACTTCGCGCCATTCCTCCCGGTCTACCACTCTGCGGTGCTTGTTGAGCCACATCATGTCCACTTGAACCACTAGCATTTCCTCTTCCCCTTCCTCTTCCACCTTGCATTGTAGGAGTAGGAACTACTGTAGGTGCAGATGTACTTATCTGTCTTTGAGGACAATTTGCAATCAAATGTTCCCTCGAGCCACATTTAAAGCAGACTCTACCTTTTCCCCAACATTCCCCTGTATGCATCCTTCCACAATTAGAACATTATGGAATATTTCCTCTGCCTCGTCCTGAAGGTACACTAGCCGCTGACCCCGTACTTATGGTTTGTCTCGGTGAAAACCCTCTAAAATGAGATTGTGTTTGTTCTGATGTTCCCTTCTGTTTCTTACTTGGAGATTCTGAACTAGCTGGACCCTGTGATCCCTTTTGAAATCCAGACCTTTTAGCCATTCTTTGTTGTCTATCTGAATTAATCTTCTCAATGCCCGTAGCAGCATCAACCAAGTCATTGAACACCCTAATCCTTTGTGCAAGTAAATGCACTCTAATTTCATCATTCAGCCCATCCTCAAATCTCTTACATCGCCTCACTTCACTGTCAACGATATCACGAGCATACCTCTCGAGTTTGAGGAATTGAACTTCATATTCTAATACAGTCATTCGTCCCTATCTCAAAGACAAAAACAATTTCCTCTGCTCATCTTTGAATCTTTCACTAACATATTTCTTGTCAAATTGTTCCAAGAAAAGGCCCCAAGTGATTTCTCCGAGTCGCCTTTCTCTCACAATATTATCCCACCACCTCCTAGCTTGTTCTTTGAGTAGACCTTGCACACAGTCTAATCTCTCTTCATCTGTAAAATGAAGCCTAGTCATACACCATTTAGTATGATCGAGCCAATCTTCTGCAATTACAGGATTCACTGTATCCCCTTTGAAGTCATCAGCCGGAAGCTTCTTGATTCTTTCAAGAGGAGTTCTCTCCTCTCTTTTTTCAATGTGAGGTACTACAGGAACTTGGGGGATTTGTATGTTTCGTAGTACTTGTGTGATTACTTCAGTAGTCATATGCTGAAGTAAAGCAGCTTGTGCCGGAGTAGGTTGTTCAGGAAACCTATGAACTGGTGGTGGTTCATGTCTTTGTTCATCCCCTTGTCTGATACGGACCGTACTCTCAGCATCCTCTTCCTTACTCTGGTTGTGACTACTACTAGCCATAACTTATTCCTGAAAATTGGACCGAAGTGGATCAAACAACTAACATAACATATTTATATCCTAAATGGCATGTACATACTAGTCCTAGAATCGCCTAAACCTCAGCTCTGATACCAACAATTGTAACGCCCCCCTATAGGGAGCGTCACGGTAACTATAAACACCCAATAAACAACTCTACTCCACTATATAGAGTTCAATACTTATAGATTTAATACGTACAAATACTAATATAATGTTTTAAACTCCAAATTATTCTCCAAATATTTCTCAATGCCACTTTACATTTCTCACCCTCTAGTACATGCCATTATTCTACAAACCATAATATTACATTAAAATATAAATCCACCTCGAATCTTTCCTCAACTGCTCTTTAAGTTGATCCACCTGTACCACTTTGGTCCAAGCTATCTACAAGTTCTCCACCTACGCGTAGAAAATCAACTACACGCTAAGCAATTTGCTTAGTGGCGTCCATAAAAAAAATAACAACTTTAAATATTTTTAAAGTAGAAACAAAGTATATTTATAATTCAAAAACAAATTAACCAACTTTATGGAACCAAATCACAAAACTTATATAGTCATCCTTTCAAAGTATAATCAAATTTATATCCAATTTTTCCAAACACTTTAACCACATATTGCCCAAAGTAAACAAGTCCTGAATAACGGTAAAATGGATACGGGAGCGGACAAGTCCGAAGCCAAAGCTTCAAAACCAATATATCGGTCAAGCCCGAAGCCGAAGCTTCAAAAATCAATATATCGGTCAAGCCCGAAGCCGAAGCTTCAATATCAATATATATATCATAATATCGGCCAAAGCCCGAAGCCAAAGCTTCAATTATTTGTACAGTACTGTACCCCCTTTATTGGCGCCAATCTACCCTGACCCGTATTCTACTCGTTTAATAAGGGCAATAAATCAAAATAATATCTTAAAAATTCTAGTATGAACCATCAATCATAATTCAACATAACTTCAGTAATTAAGAAATCCAAATCCCAAATTTTTAAGCATCAAACTTCAATTAAAACTCAATAAAATCAATATCATACTTTCCAGAATTTTTCCAGGTTTCATAACCTGACTTCCCCTGCATTTTTCACTATCAAAACATCATCCAATTGAAGAACTTTCTTCTAAACATAATTATAAACATGTCGCAGATTTCCAAATCCACCAGAATCACAGAAATCCAAATTTTATAACCAAAGTTATGATCGAAATACTAAACAGTGTACAAAGCTGAGATTTTCTGAAAACAGATTTCATGACTCAATTTCAAATGAAAATTTCACATTGAAAACAGATGAAATTCAACAAGGTTCCTTCTGAAGATATATTCCTTACTTTCTGTAGATATCAATAGAATCAAGAATCGTTCAAATCGGATGTATATAAAGAGAGAAAACATTAAAACAAAACAGGTATATAATCTGGAAAATTTTCCGAAAAATCGAAAAATCGAAATTCGGGACACAAACCTTTTTCTATGCTCTTTCTAGCTCTCTTCTACCCCTTTTGCCTTTGATTTACTTGCAATAGCTTCCTCTACAACAGCTATATATAATTCTTTCAAGATATTGCATAAATAAACTTTCTAATACCATAAATATGCTTAATCTACCATAAATTCTACTAATTAAGCTTTAATTTCACCAAAAATAACTCACCTCAAACTCGGGTTACTATTCATCCAAATCTTAATATCTGAAATCCTCCTCTTCTAGTCTTGATTGACTGAAATTGATGATGATAGAGGGCTTAAGGATCGATTTCTAACAATAATTCGAAGTTAAATCGAAGAAATCGAAAGTTTTTGGATAATGGAAAATTTTGGTAAAAAAAAGGGAAATGGAGAAGGAGAAATGATGAATGATGAATGATGGATAAGGGAAGAGAAGAGGCTGTAAGTAATGTATTTGTTTGTTTGATTTTTTTTTTCAATTTCCAATATTGCCCTTGGACAAATAATTAAATGTTCAATTCATCCTTCTTACTATAATTAGCTCTTATTTCCTCATGCCTTATATCCAATAATAACAATAACAATAAAAATAATTTCTATAATATTTTTAATACCATAGTAATTTATTATAAGTAAAATTTTGGAAATTTCGGTTCGTTACATTACAAGTACAAAATACGTTATAAGTATTTTATCTTGATCGGAAGTATCTCAGACTCTTTATTTTTGTGACTTATAGCACATTGTTACTTAATTTGAGACTCAAAACGAGACTTCTATTGGGAGAACACTTTTAAGTACATTAATTTTACCAACTGAACTACTTAAGTTATGTGTGTTCGAAAAAATTAAACTACCGGACTAGATGAGAAAATAGGATTAGGCAAAGCCTAGACGGCAATAAATCAGCCTAGAACCCGATAGCGTCACGAGAGCAATCGGATGACAACTAACAAAATGGGACCTAGACGGGGCATAAGGGGGCTAGGCCGACATTTTTAAAACATAGTATATATGACTTGGAAAAATTGATTATAAATAGCCAAATACCCTTCTCACATCATCCACTATATAAGTAAATTAAATTAAAGAGAGGGTGTGTGGGTTAAGGGGGTGGAAAATGGGAAGGCAAAATGGGGATGCAAAAGTGGCTAGTTCCTCCATAGCTCTTCTTCAAGAGAGATTCAGAAAATTGCAAAAAATAAGAGAGAAAAGACAGGAAAAACAACAACTTCTCAAGCTCCTCTCATCGCAATCCGAATCCGAAACAACAACTTCTTCTTCTTCTTCTTCTTCTGTTCCAGCTTCTATCCATTACCAGAACCCTCAAGAATCTCTTCTATCTCTTACCCTCAATTCTCAAACAAGTTATAGTCATGGTATAGGTATTATCAATTCTGCTCCATCATCAGACTCGTGGTCAAACTCTGGTACTGCCTCTACTTTTGACAATTCTGATGTTGATACCTCTCTTCATCTCTAAATTTGTATAATATTTGTTATATATTTCATATGGGTATTTGATTTGCTTCATTATAGTTGCTTTACCCTGTAATTTTGATCATTTATATTACTATGTTTATGTTACTGAATTTGTCACATCCTTTTTTGGCTGTATAAAAATGGGAGCTTAATTGTTTTTTTAAGCTCAAAAACTAATATTCCGGTAAGAGTCAGTTCGATATTGTTTTCTAAATCTAAAAGTTGTTGCACGTAGAATAATTAATAAAATGACCTTTTAAGATATCAATTTTATAGTTTGAGAAAGTAATATCAAACCAGGTATTGTCTTTTAAGATTTTTAGATAAAAATTTAACCAATCAAAAACATATTCTACTAATTATGACATGTAGATATGGAGGGTGATATTTCCTTTTCTTTAGGAATCCCATATGGTTTATGGTAGTTTTTTATAATTGATTTTATTTTGGAATTCTCAGTATTTTTTTTTAATTTACACTTGATTAAATTGGTGATGGATTGGTATGGTTATAGTTGTATAAATATTTATAATAATTTAATTTTGGATGAATTGGAAGTATGTATGGTGTTTGTGCATATATAGTGCGGTTGGTGATTTTACCTTGTTGTCTCTTGCTTTAGCCTTTGGTTGTTTCCCTTGTTCTCTTTCTTTATTTTCCCTTTCACGTTTCTTATCAAATTCACCACACATTATTCCATCCTAATTGAATTTATATGAAATATTTTAATTCTCCTAACATTATATAAAACACATTTTATCTATTTAGTTATATTCAGGTTGCCCTGTTAGAACCATTTTCCCTAGTTGGCAACTCCAAGATTCAAATCCACTTAAAATATAAGTTCTTATAAGTTTTAATGGTTAGGTTAATTTTCTAAAAAAAACTTTATGTTAAAACAAATTAGACCAACTAATCGGATAGTTATTTAGGTTGATTTATTTATTAAAGTCTCAGTAAAGACTAATTTACTACCGTTGCATTTCAAGACAGATGACTTGTCATTTTAAAATTCAATGTAATAAGAAAAAAACAATTGTTTGAAGGATACTATAATTTAATGTGTACTTGTGGTATGAATTTAATTTAATTTATTTAATGTGAAAAAAAAATCATTGATATGATTTAAATGATAATATTGTCTATTGGAACATAATATTGCCATTGAGATGTATCTATAGAAGACCATTCAGGCGGCAGCTTCCTACTTTCCAATTGAAAGATCCAAAGATTAATTAATTAAATGGATGAATATGAGGAATTACCTCCTGGATTTAGTTTGGATTTTTCTCCTGATTCTTATCTATTGCTAGCAAATGTACTAGGTCAAATTATAGTAACATGTCAGTTATCGTTTTCTCATTCAGTACCCGTAAATTAACTAAAATTTAAATAAAAGACCATCATATGCGATGTTATTCAATAATATAATGGATTGTAAAAGGTTAAAAACAGTACACACAAAGAGACCCCTGCAATTTTATTAAAAGAAATGTTAAAATCTCTGTTCTACTGTGAATGTGACTTGAATCACAATAGTGTTTACACATTAAATAGAAAGAGAAATATCTGACATTGTTTGAATGATAACTATTCTATGGCATTTTGATCAGCCCCGGCGTGAATTTCGTTTGATGAATAAAAATATTATATTTATAATTAAATTTAATTTAATGAAAATGCAAATAGCGTTAATTAAATTGATCATAGATTCAATGAAGTATAAATTAATATTAATTTTAAAAATTCAACTATTCTACTGTAAGTATATCAATGATATATATAAAATAGAAAATATTAAAGCTTAAAAATATATTATATTGTGTATCAAATTAAATTGTAAAAAAAGAATCACATTAAATAGGACTATAATCAATAGAATAAAATTAAATAGAATTAAGAACAACAAATTAAATTTTAAAAAATAGATTTATGAGATATATTAGTTGAGAGTTATAATTAATGGATAATTATGAAATTTGAATTTATTTTATCAAATAATTAAAAATATTCCATTATTATCTATAAAAATGAGTAAGTACTATTATAAAATTTAAATTTTTCTCAAATATGATTATAATTCATACTTTTCTTCAGTTATCTTATCATTATTCTCTATCAAATATTTAATGAGGAAAAAAGAGTCATGTTAAATCTTAAATAGGATTATAATCAATAGAATACATTCAAATAAAATCAATAGAATTAAATGAGAAAATACTATTGACTAACGGGATTATAATCAATATTCAAATTTTTTCTTAAATAGGATTATAATTAATAAAATTAAATAAAATCCAGAATAATAAATTAAATTTTAAAAAATTAATTTAAGAGATGTATTAGTTGATAATTAGGCATGTCATCAATTAGGCTCTCAAAGGTGTAAGGATAAAAAAAAGTCTTTTAGGACTTCATTGCTCTAAAAATATTCCATTATTATTCATAAGATGGAGTAACGACTATTATAAAATTTAAGATTTTTCTTAAATAGGATTATAATTTATATTTTTCTGCAGTTATCTTGTGATTTTTTGTCAAATATTTGATAAGTAAAAAAAGTCATATTAATTTTTAAATAGGATTATAATCAATAGAATACAATTAAATAAAATCAATAGAATTAATGGAGAAAAAACTATTGACAAATAGGATTATAATCAATATTCAAATTTTTTCTTAAATAGGATTATAATCAACAAAATTACATAAAATCTAAAACAACAAATTAAATTTTAAAAAATGTCATCAATTAGACTCTAAAATGTATAAGGATAAAAAAAAGTCTTTTAAGATTTCATTGCTCTAAAAATATTTCATTATTATTTATGAGAAAGAGTAAGTACTATTACAAAATTCAAATTTTTTTCTTAAATAGAATTATAATTTATGCTTTTATTATTTAATGAGGAAAAAAGTCACATTAATCCTTATATAGGATTATAATCAATAAAATACAATAAAATCAAGAACAACAAAATAAATTTTTAAAACATAGATTTAGGAGATATTAGTTGATCAAATAATTTCAAATATTTTATTATTATCCATAAGAAGGAGCAAGTACTATTTTAAATTCAAATTTTTTCTTAAATAGGATTATAATTTAAAGTTTTCTGCAATTATATTATGATTCCTTGTTAAATATTTGATGAGAAAAAAGAGTCACATTAATTCATAAAACTTATTTTTAAATTTTAAGTTGTCGCGATTTTATTAAATATATTTATTGTGATAGTAATGGAATATTTTTAAATTATTTTACTTGATCAAAGTAACCAAAAATATTCCATTATTATTCATAAGGAGAAAGTACTACTATAAAATTCAAATTTTTTCTTAAATAGGCTTATAATTAATCAACCAGCAATGATTTTTCCATTTTGGAGAAAATAATATAATTGCAAAATTTACAAAAAAAAAGTGTAAAGGTAGAAATAAGAATTAAGAAATAACACATGTTTAAATTAAAACAATCCAATATAGAACATTGAATAACACAAAATAATAGTTCTGCCAAGTTTGACAATATTTTATCAATACTAATCTTTCTTTAAAAAAAAGATACGTATCAATTATTCTTCTCCTTCTTAATACTCTTCCATTTTGCTCGATTGCTCGAAAGTTGTGCATTATCTTCATCTATGAATATCGTCAGTGTCAGAGTTTCATTTCTTATCTCTATAGGTGTGACAGGAGAATTGACCTCATTTTCTGATATCGAATCATGGCAAACAAAAATAAATAAATAAATAAAAGACCAAATTCAAATCATAGTAGATAGTGAATCATTTCTACTTATAATATAAATGTTAAAAATACTTTGAAATTTTCATTTGCATTTAAAAATTGATCAACATCATAATTTGGATCTTATTGTAAAAAATTTTAGTTGGACTTCATTGCATGAGAGCCAAAAAAATAAAAAACTCAGCAACTCTGTATTTTCGAGCACGTATCAACAATATAACAACGATAATACGTTCATCATTAGATGAATTCAAATGAGATAATATTTGTTTTACAAATTCACCTTAGAACGTTGATGATATTCTATCGAACCTGTATTTTGATTTCATAATAAAGTTTTAATTAATAAGGGACAATGTATACAAATAGGATTCAAATTTGTTGTTCCCAAATTGGTGTCCCCTTCTATGTTCCCCATTCAATTGTCGCCATGTGTAGGGGAGAGCATTGGTCGATTCGGTCCAAGAACCGAACCGAACCAAATAAACCGAAAATCGAATAATAAGAAAAATAGGAACCTAATACCGAACCTAATTAAATTCGGATCGGTCTGGACCGAACTTTAATATTTATGTTCGGTTCGGTTTAGTATAGAACCAAAATTTTCTTTTCATGTCAAAGATGTAATTATTATATGAATTACTTATTGTGAAATTTGATAACTTGCTAAACTCAAAATTAATATATTGATAGTAAAATATAGTAAAAAACTAATTCAAGATTCAATTAATAAGTTTATTTGTATCTTATAAAATATAACAAATAATAAAAATCAATTAAAATTAATAATAACATTCCAATGTTCGCCATTTGTTGAATTTTAATATGGAATTCTCTATGTTTTTTTTTCATATAATACTTATAATATTAATACTTGAGAAAATATAAATAAAAAATTCTAATGTTCACTATTAGTTAGGCTTCTAGTATGAAATTTCCTACATTTTTTTCATATATTTATATATTATTCTAATTAAGTTCGGTTCTCGATTTTTTTAGTTTTTTTCCTTAGAATCGAGAACCGAACCGAATACCAAATAAGAAAAATATTAGAACCAAGTACCGAACCTAATAAGTTAGGTCCGGTCTGGTTAGGTTTGGTTCGATTCGGTTCTTAGGTTCGGTTCGGTTCTTTAGGTTTCCTGCTCTCCCCTAGCCATGTGTCTATCTTTATTATTATTTAATTCTTTTTCAATTTCTTTTTCCTACAAATATACTTACATGTCAAATGATGAATTGAGGGACATGCAAGGGGACACCATTTTAGGGACAACAGATTTTATTCCATATAAATGGATTCAAATCTGTTATCTCCAAATTGGTGTCCCTTTCCATATTCCCTATTCAATTGGTGTCCTCTTCCATGTTTCACATGAAAATTTGTGGATAAATACTCATGATCTTGAAGTTTCAAATTCATGAAAATACTATTATTTTCATTCATAAAACGACTCTGCACATCACCACGGCTGACAATTTTACCAATTACATTTGTAAAAAAACTGTGTATCTAATTAATTATTAATTAAAGTTTAAAATATGGAATTCAATTTAAAAATAATAAAAAATGTATACATGCTAAATAGAATTTCTTCATTGATTTTGCTTGGATCAGGCAATTTTGTATAAGGGACTAATTCTAATAAATTCAAACTAAAATTTTGGTCATTGACCTCCCGAACAATCGTCGTCGACGAAAATGTCAACCTCCATTCATTTTTTTGTTAGCTTAGGTATTTTGATATTATTTGGGTTAATAATAAAGTTACTCATATGGTACACCCTAAGTTCTTGAAGATTGTCAACAAACTTGGAAATGTTTTTTTTACCGTCTCTTGAATGCGATCTCCCTATTGCAATATTACAAAACATCAAAAAGAGTATAATTTTTTTTGTTAATTATGCGTTTTTACTAAACATTTATTGTGATAAATTTTTTAATATATACTCAATGACAAATAATTTATTAACATACATTTTTGTACTACAAAACCACTTCAATAGTAAATATTGATTATGGTTTATTGTGTTCTATAATAGTCCAAAGACGAAGAACACGTATTTGAGAGTCCATAACATCTTTGTTGGATTTATATCACATAGAAAATCCGTCTTCAGTTGCTTCCTAATTAGGTTGATATCAGCCACCGAATTATATTTCTGCTTCAACATAATGAACACTATACTTTTCTATAATTATCTTGTGATTTCCTATCAAATATTTGATGTGGAAAAAAGAGTCGCACTGATTCTTAAATAAGGAGTAAGTACTATTACGAAATTCATTTTTTTTCTTAAATCGGATTATAACCAACAAAATTAAATAAAATTAATAACAACAAATTAAATTTTAAATAAATAGATTTAGGAGATCTATTAGTTGACCAAATAATTTAAAATCCTATTTAAGAAAAATTCCATATTTTAAACTTTAATTAGCAATTAATTAAATACACGAATTTTTTGACATATATAATTGATGGATTTTTGAATGGATTATAATGTAACTCTTTTTTCCTCATCAAATATATTATTATTATTATTATTTTATTTCATATTTATATTTTGGTATTGTTATGATTATTATGAATATAAATGAAATATAAATTTTATTATTTTTATATATTTATTTATTCTTTTTAAAAAAATATTTATGTATTATTTTGCTTTTGTTTATTAAAAATAATTAGTAATTTATTTATTATTAATACTATTTGTAGTTACTTTTTTATCATTTATTATTCATGGTAAGTAACATTAATTAGTAATATATATGTAAAATGTATAATGATAAAAATCATTTAAAATATATAAGGATAAAATAGTCTTTTAGAACTTCATTACTTACATATATATAATAATAATAATTTATTTGCTATTAATACTGTTTGTAGTTACTTTTTTATCATTTATTATTCATGATAAGTGACAATAATTAGTAATATATATATGTAAAATGTATAATGATCAAAATCTTTTAAAAGGTATAAGGATAAAATAGTCTTTTAGGATTTCATTGTTTATATATATATATATATATATATATATATATATATATATATATATATATATATATATATATATATATATTTTAAATCCTCATCAATTATTTTATTATTACTATTGTTATTGTTGTTATTATTATTTTAATTTTATATTTTGGTATTGTTATGATTAGTATGAATATTAATCAATTTTAAATATTATTATTATAGTAATATAAATTAGAATAATATGCTAATAAAATAGAAAAAATTTAATAGTAAAATTGAAAAATTTCTTTTTTAAGGTACAGGAGTAAAAAAGTCATTTAGGACTTATTTGCTTTTATATATTATATAAATATTAAACATTTATCAAATATTTTATTATTACTATTATTGTTGTTATTGTTATTATTTTAACTTTATACCTTGGTATTGTTATGATTAGTATGAATATTAAGTATTTTTAAATACCATTATTATACTAATATAAATTAGAATAATATATGGTAATAAAATAAAAAAATTAATAATATAATTGAAATATTTCTTTTGAAAGGCACATGGGTAAAAAAGTGATTTAAGACTTCTTTGCTTTTATGTATTATATATAGATTCTAAATACTCATAAAATATTTTATTAATTCTATTATTATTGTTGTTGTTGTTATTATTATTTTAATTTTATATTTTTTAACTAAATTTTAAATACCATTATTATAGTAATATAAATTGAAATAATATGGTAATAAAATAAAAAAAAATTAATAATAAAATTGAAAATTTTCTTTTGAAAGGTGCGTGGATAAAGAAGTCATTTAGGACTTCTTTGCTTTTATATAATAGGCTTAATGCATAGATAATCCTCTTAACTTGGCACAAATTTTCTATTGCCTCCCTCACTTTTCACTTGAATCTATTAACTCCCTGAAATTGGCAAAAATGTATCAGTTTACCCCTCAATATAGTTAAACCAATCACACTTTGAAGAGTGTACATCACTTTCCGCCATGTGTCAAAGTATAAAAAGTCAACCCAATAAAAATTAAACACGTGGCATAAGTGGTAAAAATTCTAAAAAAATCCCTAGGTAATTTAATGTAAATCCCTTTTACTTTTTCAACTTGCAAAAAATGCCATCTTCTTTCCAAACATCCAAAATTCAGTCAACAATACATTCAATTAATCAAGAAATCAGAACAAATTAAGAACACAACTCAGGCTGAAAAGGTTCTTTATGTAAAATTAATTAAGAACAAAATTAAATGTTTAATGGAAAACAAAACTACAGACGTCTTAAGCTAAGAATCTGGGATTTGAGACTCTTTTGGTGTCTAGGTGAAGAAATCCCAATTTCAATTTTTTTAAAATGATCCAAACACCATAGTTAGTATTCCTAATCTGTAACAAAAAAGGTATGGGACAATGAACTTCTCCAATTTCTCAAAGGCATCAGCCTTAAGAGGGACCCAATCCTGAATGGCAACGACGACGCTAGCCCTGCAAACCGGTGGCAACTTGTTTCTCCTTCAATGAACTAATGTAAATTTTGAAACCTAACTGGCCAGAATTAAAGGCATCGAAGTGGTCAATAGCGGGAGTGATAGACACCGAAAGGGTTTTAAAACAACCCAAACCCCAAACCCAGGAATGTTTAAAGATGAAGAACACAAATTGGGTGAAAATTTGAATATTAAAGAAATTGCCGAAATCAACAGATGATGAACACAAAATTTGTAACAAAGAATTGGATGAAGGAAACGGGATGAGAGAGAAGTGAGACATACGAGAGGTTGAAGATGAATGAAGAGTTAGAAATTATAGATTGACCCCTGTAGTTTGTCTAATTATAAACATATCCCTTGTTCTTATTTCACATAAAAATCATGGGCCCATTCATGCCATGTCAGCTTCTAGGTCGAGTGATGCATTTAATTGTCAATTTTATGGAGTAAATAGATGCATTTTGCCAACTTCAAGGAGGTGAGAGAAACAAGTGAAAGTTAAAGGGGGCAGTTGAAAATTTGTGCTAAATTAAGGGGGCCATCTATGTATTAAGCCTATATAATATATAGATTTTAAATTCTCATCAAATATTTCATTATTACTATCGTTGTTGTTATTATTATTATTATTTTATATTTTGATATTATTATGATTAGCATGAATATTAATTAATTTTAAATACCATATAGTACTATAAATTGGAATAACATGGTAATAAAATAAAAAAATTTAATAATAAATTGAAATATTTTTTTTAAAAGGTACATGGGTAAAGAAGTCATTTATGACTTATTTGTTTTATATATTATATATAGATATTATATAAATTCTAAATACTCATCAAATATTTTATTATTGCTATTGTTGTTGTTATTATTATTATTTTAAAAGGTTAAAAACAGTACACACAGAGACCCCTGGAATTTTTTTAGAAGAAATGTTAAAATCTCTATCCTATATTGTGAATGTGACTCGAATCACAATAGTATTTACACATTAAATAGAAAGAGAAATATCCACCATACCGAATTTTTTTTATTTCTCATAAACATAACGTTGTTTGAATGATAACTATTGTAGGACATTTTGATCAGCCCCTCGATGTAAATTTTGTTTGATGAATAAAATATTATATTTATAATTAAATTAAATTTAATGAAAATGCAAATAAGTTAATTAAATTGATCATAGATTCAATGAAGTATAAAATTAATATTAATTTTAAAAATTCAACTATTCTACTATAAGTAAAATTTGGGTTTCCTAGAAGTAAAGCATGTGGTGGCAGTTTTCACCTGCTAGAGCTAGAGTGATAACATTGCCTTACGTGTCACTCCATGTCTTCGTCTCATCTTAATTCTTGTAAGCAGGTAAAAAAGTAAATACATTTAACTTAACAGTTTTATGATTATTTCTGATGACTTATATTTAACTTATAAGTTATAGTTTGATTTTATAACAAATAAGTAGTTTATAAACACTTAAGTTTACCAATTCAATATATATCATCATTTAATTTTATACATAAGACACTTTTATTCTTAGTATTTAATAATTTCTACAACTTATAAGTGTTGGAGATGTTAGAGTTATCCGATTTTGAAAATTAAGGAATGTTTGGTAAGTGATAATTGGCATCTGGTCCAAGCCAAATTGCATTTGAGGGAGAGTGTTAGAGATGTTAGATTATCCCACATTGGTAATAAACATAGATAAAGAGTAGTACGTAATGGTAGAGATTGAGCATTAACATATGCCAATTGATTTTGTGTTAGATAGACTACCCTATTTATGTGCTCATTCACTTATCGAGCCCAACACCCTCCAAACCCACAAATTCTCTACAATAACTCCCCATAAGTCATTTTTCAGACATTAAAAGCTTTTTTATAAGTCATTTTTAAAAAAACACGTCAATTCTTAGTAATATGCTCATTAGAAGTTCTAAAAAACACTTAAAAATACATGTCTATCTACTATTTATAGCCAATTTTGAAATAATTTAACCAAATATTAAAAATATGCTTACTATATGGGTTGGGCTGGGTTGGGCTGTAGAGTCCAGAAAGTAAATGACTAAATCAACCCCAAAAACCATTTGATAGTAAAATGAGCAAGTTTTGGTAATCTCCAGAAGCTTCCCAAAACCCCCTTATATAAAAAACCCTACTCTGCCATTTCTTCCATTTTACACTGCTTGGACCTCTCCTTGTATCTGCTTTCAATCATGCATAGGCTATCAAGGCGCTCTGTATCTTCTGTATTCCGCATTTCCGCCTCTCGTTACAGGAGCGCTGCATCTTTCCCTGTCTCCACCTCCTTTCACCAGTCCGATTCGGTATTCTTTTGTCCCTGTTATGTTTCAATTTTCGAATTATCAGTCTCACAGAAGAATTTCCTACTTTTTATGATCACCAATATTTATCTATCAGAACTATATGTTCTTTTGGAGTTGTGTTCACTTCTCCTAAAATGAATTTTCTCATCTCATCTTCTGATCGCAAGATCGTTTTAAGTTTCTGACATCAATGTATATGCTATGCTATGTGAACTGTACTGTCATGAACATGGTGACTTTGAGTTGGAATTGAACAGGTTGTGGACAATGATAGCAAAGTCAGATGGTACTCGGTGTTGAGTACTGGAAAAATTATACAGCGTCCTTCTCTTCAGTTAATTTTAAAGAATGACTTGTTTTTGCAAAGCCGTTTTGAGTCCACTGCAGCAGAATCTGATGCATCATCTCCCCCTCCACCAGTGGGTGAAAAGTATGAATATCAAGCGGAGGTATACTGATTTTTGAGTAGGATTACTTAGTTTACTTTAGATGAAGTACAAACTCAACCAAGGGATTCTGAATTGCTTTTTTATTTTGTCTTGTGTCCTTTGTCATCGACAGGTTAGTCGACTCATGGACCTTATTGTTAATAGTTTATACAGCAACAAAGAGGTGTTTCTTCGCGAGCTTATCAGGCATGTTCTGGCATTTCCCTTCTTTAACTCATAAATTATTGTTATGCTGATGATTTATTGGTGACTGGTCGTTTAATGCTGATAGCGCTTGACTTAGTAATTTCTGGAATTAAGTTTCAATTTTTTTTAATTTCTTCTCTAACGGAAATAGGGCTGAAAACTATGCTATCAATTAATTTTACGAACATCAAATTAATCTCATCCCAGTATCAATCTTTGTAACTTCGTTCAATCATTTGAGATATTCTGACACTAGGTTGCACGGACACGCCCGAGTGTTCGACACGGACATTAACATGCGGACACGATAATTTGGAAAAATATGCATTTGGACACGGCAACTAAAATAAATTGTCAAACATAAATATTCATATATAATGAAATCCATCATCCATGGTCATTTGATCAATTACAAAAAAAAAAAAATCAAAATAGTTGCTATGTCATGTCTTGTGACTTTATTGCATATGTCAATACCTTTACCAGCTATGTGCAACACATGTGCTTTAACCCTAGTGTATGACCCTAACTTTTTTTGCCCAAATTGTTGCATAGAAATGCCGTATTACCCCATCCCCACTACATTTTTCTATTTTTGTCGCATATTTTCACAAAGGAGATTCATTAACTTCTACGTGGAGTGCCCGATGCGTGTCTGCGGAGTGTTGGAAAGTGTCTGATGCGTGTCCGCAGAGTGTTTGGAAAGCGTCCATCCTATGTGGAGTGTCCATTTGAAATTCGGAGGGTCGGACACATGTCCGACGAGTGTCCGGAGAGTGCCGGTGTCTGACACGGGGACACTCCTGGTTTTGGAGTGTCCATGCTTCATAGTTCTGACACAAATATGCTCATCAAATCTTACTTCTTTAGGTATTTCATTGAAAGTATGGACTGGTGGCTGTACATATCGAAACAACTTGCATTAATTTTTTGCTGTCTGCCATGATACCTTTTGCATTTAATGCTGCTAGATTTTATTTTTATGCTTTATCCTTATTGTAAACATCCTATGTGAATTGTTTTTTATGATTTTGCTAAATTTATATGTGCTTGTGGTGATTTTATTTTCACTTTTTCTTGCATTTGTGTGGTGGTTTTTGGTTCCAAATTCCTGTTTTCTCCTGTTTTGGATGGATTAACTTAAACTTAGGATTTTGTCGCCTTCAGTGTGATGAATGCAATATTTAAGTGAAATCTGAAGACATGCCTTACATTTTGGCCTTCTGTTTTCTCTATGTGTCATGCAATTTGCAATTTCTTTGGAACTGTTGGAATTTGATATGATTGTAATTACATGTTAATATCTCTAGCATGTAACTCTTTTTTTTTTATGTATTACAGCAATGCAAGTGATGCCTTGGACAAACTACGATTTCTTGGTGTTACTGAACCTCAGCTTTTGAAGGATGCTGCAGATCTTGATATTCGTATTCAAACAGATAAAGATAATGGGATTGTGACTATCACGTAAGACATACATAACATTTACTGATTACAAGTCATTTTCTTTATTCAAATGCTGCAACACCAATTTACTGTCCTCTGTTGCAGTGATACTGGCATTGGTATGACACGCCAGGAATTAATCGACTGCCTTGGAACAATTGCGCAAAGTGGAACTGCTAAATTTTTGAAGGCATTGAAGGTCAACCATCTTTATCTATTATCTTGTTGCCTCGATTCCTTTTGTTTGGTTACTTTATGGACTTAAGAGGTCCTATTTTCTCCAATAGGATAGCAAGGATGCTGGTGGTGACAATAATTTAATTGGTCAATTTGGTGTGGGCTTTTATTCAGCTTTTCTGGTTTCAGATCGGGTATGTTTGTACTGAAAATTTGTGAATATTTCCTTAAACTTGAATTTATAATTTTTTTTTGTGCCTTTGGTCTGATTATCTTCATATGTTAAGGTGGTTGTCTCAACAAAAAGCCCAAAATCTGATAAGCAATATGTGTGGGAAGGAGAGGCTAATGCTAGCTCCTATATCATTCGAGAAGAGACAGATTCTGAGAAGCTCATTCCAAGAGGAACTCGCCTTACATTGTATCTTAAGGTCTCGATTCTTTAGTAAAGTGGCTTGTTGTTATCTAACTTAAGCCAAGCTTACCTCTCTTTTCGTATTTTCAGCGTGATGACAAGGGCTTTGCACATCCAGAGCGGATCCAGAAGCTTGTGAAAAACTATTCACAGTTTGTTTCATTCCCAATATACACCTGGCAGGAAAAAGGATACACAAAAGAGGTACCTTTTGTACTGGGAAAAGATGCTATATAGTCCTATGCATTCCAGCCTCTTGTTAGTGGCACATACATTTCATGGAGGCAAAGATTTTAATGGTCTAGCACCCATGTCTGCAGAGTCCTTTTATGTGCAAAATTCTGCCATTTTTTTCTGAATTTGTCAAATCTTTTCAAGAATTTATCAGTCATGTCTCGCATTTTGTTTGATACCATTCATTATATCTGGTGTTGATGTAGGTTGAGGTGGATGAGGAGCCAACTGAAGCCAAGCAAGATGAAAAAGATGATAACACTGAGGTACATAATCTTGCTTGTTTAAATTGAATGATTCCCCATTAATTGAATTTTGTTGCTTTATGTGACAAGTTTTTTTTCCATATCCCCATTGTAACAGCAGAAAAAGAAGAAAACAAAAACTGTAGTTGAGAAATATTGGGACTGGGAACTCACTAATGACACCCAACCATTATGGGTGAGTTCGATGATTTATATATCTTGGTTGATGGTGCTACTTACAATACTATTTTTGGTAGAAAATCATGTGACATCAGTCCTGTCGTATGTGCAGCTCCGCAATCCTAAGGAAGTAACTACAGAGGAATACAATGAATTTTACAAGCAAACATTCAATGAATACTTGGAGCCATTAGCATCCTCACATTTTACAACAGAGGTAAAAAAAAATTGCACTTTTGCATAGTTTGTGCAGATTTCTGTCTCTTCATTATCTAGGATGTCAATTTGTTTCTGTTTTTATAGAAGTGCAACAGTTTCCTTACAGTAAAATCCATAAAAAATGTTTAATAACTTACAACCAGGCAGAAGGATGTTGTCCTGTCTTTTTCTCATGTCTGTTGAATAAGGGTTTACAATTGAATATGTTTTACTCTAACTTCTGATACGCATTCTCACACATCACCTGCTATGTATTGTAGGGTGAGGTTGAGTTCAGATCTGTTCTCTATGTGCCAGCTGTACCTCCCTCTGGAAAGGATGACTTGATTAATCCCAAGACAAAAAATATCAGGCTCTATGTCAAAAGAGTATTCATTTCAGATGATTTTGATGGAGAGCTGGTAAGAAGTAGTTCCTTCATTTACACCCAAGATTTTTTAATACTTCACGTGATGTACTTGTACTGAACCTTGTTGATGTTTTTTTAGTTCCCTCGATATCTTAGCTTTGTGAAAGGTGTTGTCGACTCAAATGACCTTCCTCTCA
This sequence comes from Euphorbia pulcherrima, assembly GCA_947683365.1. Classification (NCBI taxonomy): domain Eukaryota; kingdom Viridiplantae; phylum Streptophyta; class Magnoliopsida; order Malpighiales; family Euphorbiaceae; genus Euphorbia; species Euphorbia pulcherrima. The sequence continues at coordinate 75,765,284 of CANTUS010000001.1, read as the reverse complement.
ATGTCTCACGCGAGATTCTTCAAGAAAGCCGTATTGTACATCATCAAACATGCGTCTATTTTCTAAATGCTTATGAGATGTACAATGACTAATTCTAATGAAATGTATCTTTTTTTAACTGTATGTGCTTAAAGGTAAGGATCATGCGTAAACGCTTGGTACGAAAGGCCTTTGACATGATTTTGGGGATATCCATGAGTGAGAACAGAGAAGTATGCCCTCTTCTTTTAATCTAGCCCATCAATCTCCTCTACTCGTACTTCTGTCTTCCTGTTTTGTTTCTAGATAATATGTTGTCCTTCTAATGTAGGATTATGAGAAGTTCTGGGATAACTATGGAAAGTACTTGAAACTGGGTTGCATTGAGGATCGTGAAAACCACAAACGTATTGCACCACTCCTTAGGTTCTTCTCTTCACAGAGTGAACAAGAGATGATCAGTTTGGATGAGTATGTAGAGAACATGAAACCCGACCAGAAGGATATTTATTACATTGCTTCAGACAGTGTGACCAGTGCCAGTAATACACCTTTCTTAGAGAGACTTGTCGAGAAGGATCTTGAAGTATGTTAATGTCTTATCAGAAAATCTCAGAACTCATATCTGCTTATGTTGTGTCGTATGTCATGACACTCTTGGTACTGCTTTTGTAGGTGCTGTTCTTAGTCGACCCCATTGATGAGGTTGCCATCCAGAACCTGAAATCATACAAGGAGAAGAATTTTGTTGATATTAGCAAGGAAGACTTGGATTTAGGTTGGTTGATCAAGACTTGTTTGAATCAATCGCAAAGCTTCTGTCCTTTTCCCTGTTTTTGGATTATTTTGGATTTTGCTAATGGACCAGAACACATAAGTTGGTCTTCAGATATCAATTTAAGTTTTGCAAACTTATGTGCTCAATTTCTCAGGTGATAAGAATGAGGAGAAAGAGAAGGTGGTAAAGCAGGAGTTTGGCCAAACATGTGATTGGGTTAAGAAGCGTCTTGGTGATAGAGTTGCCAATGTACAGATCTCGAGCCGCCTGAGCTCCTCTCCCTGTGTTCTTGTGTCTGGGAAATTTGGTTGGTCTGCAAATATGGAAAGGTACAGTTATCCAGGGATTCAGTTGGCTCTGAGGATCATTTAATTTACATACACCATTTGTACATTGATGTTTGACCCCAATAACTTTTGTAGGCTGATGAAGTCTCAAACAGTTGGTGACATGTCTAGCTTTGAATTCATGAAAGGCAGAAGGGTGTTAGAGATCAATCCTGATCACGCCATTATTAAGAATTTACATGTAAGGATGTCAAGTCTCGTATCTTTTCCATCTCACATACAGACACTGTTTGGAAGCAATTCCTTGAGCAAAAGGAAAAGAATTGAATTGAATTGACTATATCTAAAATTAATTTATATGTTTGGAATCTTCATGCAAAAAACTAAATGAATTCTTTCAAATCATGTCGTATTTTGCATGATTTATAATCCACACATTTGCAAGAATTCAATTCATGGTTGAAATTGAATTCTTTCAATAAGTTCTCATTCCAGACAAAATAATTGAACAAAATGAATTCAATTGAATTGAATTCTCTCAAAATGTGACATTCCAAAGAAGGGGGAATGTAATATTGATCTAAACCTTGAAATTGGTTGCAGGAGGCTTGTAGGAGTAGCCCAGATGACCAAGATGCTCTAAAAGCTATAGATCTTCTTTATGATGCAGCTTTAGTTTCCAGTGGATTTACTGTGAGTACCTTTGCTATTTCAATGAAGAATTTGAATATAAACTGCTTTATTATGGCTCATAATGCTGTGATTGATTGTTGCAGCCTGAGAACCCAGCAGAGCTTGGAGGGAAGATATATGAGATGATGGGGTTGGCAATTGGTGGAAAATGGGCAGCTCCTGCTCCTGCACATGGAAACTATGCGACTCAACCACAATACGAACAGCCAATGGAAGCTGAGATAGTTGAGCCAGTAGAAGCTGGTAATAGTAACAAATGAAGACGGTTAGCATGGTTTTCACCCTTCGGTTTTGGAATGAAGCAGCCTAAAAAAAGGTGTTTGCCTGAATGATAATGAGATTGTTGATATAAAGTTAAAGTTTTGCTTTTAATTTCATCAGGCTCTGATTTGATTCACAATTTATTTGTTTGATTAGAGTTTTTTGAATTTCTGTTTTGAATGATAACAATTAAAGATATTTGATGTGATTTTATTAAATCTATATTTGATTTTGTATTTTCATTTTTTTTCATATCTGGTAGTTATCTGATAGGTATTTGATAGGAAGCTAATAGTTTTTTAAATTCGCAAGTTTGTTTATAGCTTTTTGAGTTTTGTTTTGAATGATAACAATGAAATATATGATTCCTATATAATTTTATTGTTGTATTTGTTATGAAATATATGCTTCTTTTACAAAGTAAATTATGATTGTGCTATTTTTTAATTTTTTGATCTTATTGTGAGTATGTAGTAGGAAAGTAGTAGGGTGATGGTATGTAATTGAATATGTTGTTTTTCAATCACATTCTTTGTATGCTGTGTAGATAATGAACATTTATCATATGATAAATATCTGGTAGGTAAGTGGTAGTTACGTGGTAGGATGATGCTATGTATATGAATTTGTTTTAATCATTCTTAATATGTATTTATATGTTATATGACCAATATATGTCTAATGTAGTTTTATTGTTTTATTGTTGCATTTGTTATAAAATATAAGCTACTTTTACATTGTAAACTACGATTCTTCTATTTTTTTTATCTAATCGTGCGTATGTAGTAGGAAAGTGGTAGGGTGCTGGTATGTAATTGAATCTGTTGTTGCTCATTTACATTCTTTGTTGATGTTAACCTTAGTGCAACGATTAGTTTTCTTTTACTCTGTTTTTGCATCTTATTTGATTTTCGTATTTTAATCTATGTAGAATAGGATCTTCTTGTTTTGATGTACTATTATGGTTCTTGGATTGGCGACTTCAAATTCGTTGGATATAAAGTTGCTGGTGTTGCGATCTCTAACTCTTCAAGTTTTGGTGATTTCAAGTTTTTGCTGGTTATCTTCCCATGGAAGTAAACTTTTAATAATATATCTTAAAGTGATTGAATCAGTTATGTAACAGGTATCTAACTGGTAATTATTTGATATGAAAAATAATTGTGTTAAATGTGCTATACATTTGCTGAGAAACTAATAGGAAACTAGTAATTGTTATAGTTGAAACTTTATGATTCCGCCAAAGGAGAATTACAAAGCCGTTGTACGTGTTACATCAAACCAAAATGTGATTGAATTCATTCAAGGGAATGCGCCAAATGATAATGTAAAGGAGATGTTGTATCACACATAAAATGATATGTATGGTTCGCTGTAGTTGATTCAGAACAGAATAAGTTATTTATTTTAGCTTCATGTGATTTAGAACAAGTTCTCAATAGTTTAATTTAAAATTTTAGATCGTGAAGAATTTGATTAAGAAAAAGTTTGTAAATAACCTAGTTGAAATACATATTGGTCACGATAATTTTTTTTGATTAGTTGATTACAATAAATTTACAAATAAACAAAAACAAAACACAAGTAATGGAATACAAAATAGGTTGGAAACTGGTAGATACCTGGTACGAAAAATCATTCTAGTGAAACTTAATTTGTAATCAGTAAAACAAATCACAGTGGTCTGTAATAAATTTATGTCAACGCTAAACATGTAGGAAACTGGTAATATCCATGAATCCATTAAAAAAATAAATTACATCAAATCTGGTAGGAAACTGGTAACAATCTGGTATCAATACCTGAAGTAACCAAATATTATCAAAAGTATCATTAAAAAATAAATAAATAGTAAATTGACATCTTAAAAATAATTTCCCAACAATCAAAGGTACAAAAGTCAAGTTTATATAACTTCTAATTAATAACAAAAAAAATGGTTAGAATAATAAATGATCTTATTAGGAATAAGAAGACAAAACATCATTTGACTCCCGGACAAGTTCTCTTATTATGGCCATTAACCCCACAAGAGCTGCAACTTACACTGACAATCCACTCTAGCTCATAAGCAGCCCTAATTCTATGTTTCCTCGATCTCCCAACTCTTACAATAGCGTTCGGCGGAAGAGTAACTTGATTTTCAATATCTGGAGGTATTTCCCAATAATTTGAATGAGCAACAACATATACTACTACATAACAGCACCCTACCACTTTCCTGCTACATATTCACAATAATATTAAAAAATTAAAAAATTGAAAAATCATAGTTTAGTTTGTAAAAGTAGCATATATTTCATAACAAATGCAGTAATAAAACTACATTAGACATAAACTGATTTATGAGCACGAGCTTTTCGATGACCCTCGGAACGATGATGACGTTTTGTTCTGACCTAATGTTGGGCCCGTTGTTCTATTATTTCGAAGTCGAAATCGTTTGGCAAGCAGTTTTCGTGACGAGATTGGGTCTTTAATCGCATCATTTCCCTTGACCGGTTAATTAAGTTCATAAATTAAAAATGTTAAAAATTAAAACATAATATATATATATATGTTCCTGCCCTTGCCGGCGCCGGAGCTGGAGCAGCGAGACGCTCCGGCGTGTACCTAGATGCCGCGCCCCCGCGGCTCGGCCTGCGTGGCCACGGTATGGCCACGTCGTCGAGACGCCCTGGCGCACGGCGAGACACGCCCCTGTGCGCGTCTCGCGGTGCAGTGTAGCGTCTCGCCGCACTCTGGGGCGTCTCACCGCGCTCCCACGAGGTGAGATGCTGCCGATGCAGTGTCTCAGTCCGAGACGCTGCTGGGCTCCCGAGGTCCGTCGCCAGTTCGTCTTTCTCTCTCTAAAATCGGGTAATTTTGATTTTTTCCATAAATTAAATATTTCTGGGGACTAATTGAGTTATTTGAGGTGAGTAAAGTCTATATAAACCCACTTAATCATTAATTTCAGGACTTTTTACCAAATTAAGAGCTTAATTTTATTTTAGAATTCATTAGGCTTTAGAGAGAAAAAGCTATATAAAACTTAAGAAATATGATTAATTCGATTTTCAAAGGATTATTTAGCCTAATCTTTTAGCTTAATTATTAAAATCAATTAGAAATCATAGGTTATAACAAGTTAAAATATGATTTAGAGACTTTTTCTCACAAAATCACCAAATTCCGTCACCAAGTTCGTCGCCTTTTTCGTCGCTGTTTCGTCGGATTTCGTCACAAATTCATCCCAAAGTTTGCCAGACGACCGGTTCGAGTCTCAAAACGTGGATTCACGGCCTCTAGGTAAAATAACTGAGTTCCAATCTAGTTTAATTAATCAATTATATTATTTGACTGCCTTTGGTTGTGTTCTTTCCCTTTCATTCGGTATTTCTACAAACATCTTTATCGATGGGCCCGTCTTTTATCCCAAAACCGAGAAATCAAAGTTATTTCATCAATTTAAGTCTAGATCTACTGAAATATTGTGGGAATCGGCTTAAAATTTTGGTAAACCTTGAATTTTCGGGTGATTTTGATCCGTTTGACACTTTTCCGGTCTAAATGCTATGGTGGACATCCAGCTGCTACAACGTACCGCCATTTGCTACAACGGGAGCATCTGGGGCTGCAATAGTAGCATCTCAGATGCCCACTCTAGCATCTGGACTGACAAAAATGCCAAAAAGTCCATGTTTTATGTTTTTGGCCATTTTTTTTTATCTTTTTCTTGAGTTTTTTACCCCGATTTTCACCCAAAAAATTTCCAAAAAATTTTCATATAATCTGGAATTTATTAAAAAATTTTAATCTGTTTTTCATAATTTATTAATTATTTAATTGGTTAAATCTTCATTTAATGGCTTAAAAATGAGTTTTTCACTAAATAAATCCTTAATAAATCTTTTTGACATAATATAAAATTTCAAAAATATTCTGTTATTTCCCTTATTAATTTTAGGTTGTTTGGTTTATTTAATTAATATTTTAGGTTGTTTAGATATTTAATAAATGCCCAAAAATTCTTTTTAGTCCCGAAAAATCCTAAAAATATGTTCTCCTTCGTGTTTGATTTATTTTCTGCCCTTTTATGATTTATACATTATTGTTCATTTATTTATGTGTGATTCGTTATTTCTTGGAGCTGCTTCGGGGTTGGTAAGCCCATTTGAGACCCGATCTCGGTCTATCTTTATTCGCTTTATTTCTCCACTTTTATTTTTTCCCGCATTAGAAAAATGTATAGATATTTGTAAAGCCCTGTAATAATTATTTATTTGCTTTATTTACTGCTTTTCTGCATGCCGCGTTGTGTGATGTATGGATATTATAACTGAAAATTCTAATTAGGAGGATTTAAATCAGATAAGAACTAAAGTCGTGTTTATTAAAATGTAAACGGTTTGATTTAATAAATGAAAAATAGGCTACATCATCCAAACTCGAAATCTCTATTTTAAGGTGCGGTCTAACCGCCTGGTGGGAATATCGTACCCGAATTCCCGATAGAGCTAAACTGGGTGGCGACTCAATCTTAAAACACAGGATTTCGGGTCTCGTATCTCTTAACACTTAAATTGGACTAAAACATCAACTTCAGCATCGATTTTACCAGTCATCTTTTCATCACGCTAAAATGAGGATCAATCCTTTTGGCCCGCTTCACTGCACTTGTTTTTTCCGCGCCCTTAAGGGTCAGGGAAAAGGTCGTCCGCTCACAGTAGCGACTCTGATGGGGATTTCCTTTTAACTTAAAACTTGCAAAATCGCTCCCATTTTCAAAAATTGGTTAAAGGATTTTGGTGATGTGCTGAAATCGTTTTTAAATCAACGCTTTGTTTTTTATGCCTTTTAAATCCATCGCTTTAGTTAGATACTAAGTTAAGGTGCCATTATCTCACCCCGTGAAGCTCACTTGTATACCTCATGCCCGCCAAGATTTAGGGATATTTATGGGTGGATTACTCATTTCAACCAACATGTAATTCCCATGATAGCACTCATTTGAGGAGTGTTCGAGTTACACGAAATCAAGGTAAACGAGACCCTTCTACAGTATTGCCTTACAGTACCAGCAGTTTAAGACCATATACCGCGTTAGATAAAGCTATAGCAACTTCCCCTTAGGACATCACCAAAACCTGCATGTTTTAGATTTAGGTCGCATACTCATCTTGCATTCGTTGGGAGGGAGTCATAAGGTTGGAAGAAGTTTGCTTTTTGCATGCTGTTTGTGTTGTGCTCATGCATACGCACCTCATGCATAGGCCGCCTGTGTTCGACTTTTATTTTGATCTTACCTTTACTCTCCCCTCGCTTGTAGGGGGAATTTAACAAAATGCCTGAGATCGTTCGAGCCTCGGGGAACCGTATGTAGTTTTATAGGTATAGCGAGCGGTTCGCACGTATCACGTATTTTGGGGTTAAGCTTCACATCATAAGCTTTTCTGCTCTCTACCTCTCTAAACCACCCCCACATATACAACATTCATCGCTCGAGTTATTATGTAATCATCCATTTCATTCATGGTTTGATTCAGGCAGATCATCTTCCAATTTCTCTAGTTAGGTTGAGACGTCCTCACCGCTATAGTCCTCTTTGGTTCCGTCTTGATCGCCGTTTGGTTCACCGGTCAGTGATTTTAGTTTTAGAATCCGCTATGTCTACCATGTCTGATATTCCGCCAGTTAGTGGGGTTCCATCCGAGGGTACTCCTCCTCCTCTTGCTCCTCCTCCGACCGATCAGAATCAGTCATAGTTAGGCACCGAGTTAGCCAATGCTATGGCCATGTTTTTGCAATCTAATATGTTTTGTGTTGCCATCCAATAGCAAGTCCGATCGACTCCAAGGGAAGAGAGAGATGTTCAGAGGCCAGCGAGGCCCATATTTTAAGCTTATGGACAGATAGAGATTGCTCAGAATAGGTCTAGTCAGTCTCCGCCCGTTCAGCCTTAGTTTTCAGCTCCACCGCTACCACCTGTCCGACCGAGTTAGTTTCAGTTAGGCCAGACCTCGGTTCAGCCTCCCCCGTCTTTTGCGCCACCGGTATTTGCCTTTCCTCCTCCTATACCCTCGAGACCTACTGCTTAGGCTCCCATTTTCCTCGCTTTCTTAGGGGGTTTTATTCCATAAATGGCTATTCCCTCTAGAGGTTTTGTCATTTCTCCAACATCGCCAACACCCTTTGCGCCTTCTCCTCCTAGTTTTGTGGTCATTCCACACAGAACTAATTACCCTCAGAACCCCTTTAATCACTCTCAGATTGAGATCTCAGCTCCTCCGCCATTTTAATTTGGGGCCTCTTCAGTGTATAATGACTAGGTCATAGAGCCTTCAGGCGTGACACCAATTGATTAGGTCACGCAGCCTTTGGACAAGACACCTGAAATGACGATATTTTTTAAGCAGCTTTTGAATAAGAATGAAGAGAAAGAAGAAGTGGCGGACAAAGATTAGGCCCCCAAGAGCTTTTTGATGCCCTGAATGAAAGCCTACTCTGGTGAGGGACCTCCCAAATTCCATATCGTGATGTATGAGTGGATTATGTGCATTCAAAAATCCTAGATTGGAAGCTCCTTTCTAAAGCCCTGATTAGTCGACATGGTTTCAATTCCACCACGAAAACGATTATCTAGCATCTTGCCATTAAGAAAAAGTAAGGCAGGCCCTTTAAGTCCTACTTTAATAGGTAGATGGCCACTTAAGTTTTATTAAAACAGAAGGTCAATTTGAAGGGAATGATCCCGAAGCTTCTCGATGGGCTCTCCTGGTTCTTCGTAAGGCAATGGAAACTGACTTTTTCGAATCTTATCAAAAGGTTTCTGAACAAGCTAAGAAAATCAAGCACCGTGAGAAGAAAGAGAAGGCAAATAAGCCGAGTAGGAACCGACCGTGGTATAAGAAGAATGAGTCGAGTGAAATCACACCAGCTCTTGCTAAAGGTAAATCGCTCGCCGTGCAAACCGTGGCTCAAGCGGAAGTGTCCGCAGTTCAAGTCGCCCCTTCTCAACAGCCATTCGTATCTCCATAGAAACTGACCCTTAGAGTCATATTTCCTAAAATGTATGAAGCAGGCCAGTTAAAACCTCTGCGTGATTACAGGGCTCCTCGACTAGATGAAAAGGGAAACTTTTGCAAGTTCCATGAACAGAAGGGGCATCAAATTGATCAGTGCAGAACTCTAGATTTTACTATTGCTCATATGATCAAGGGAAGATAGATGAGCAGGCTAGAAAGCCAAGCACTATAAAAAACCCTCTGCCGAACTTCGGGGCCAAGGTCTCTATGATCAACTCTGGTCTTAAGGAAGAATCCGTCTTGAAGATGATATCTAAGGAGTTCATAATGGTTATCGGCTCTGGTCTCCCTTTGAACTTTGTATTCGACATGATCTTAAAGCCTAACCCTATGGTAAGCTCCATGGAAATTGAAGAAATAGGGCAAGAAGATGGGACCAAGACTGAAAGTGTGGAAATGGTTAAAAAGGCACCGTTTGATGTTGATGATTATGTTCTGAAAGGGGAGTATTCTGATGAAGAGTTTCAGGCTTTTAATGTGGATGAGTATGAGCTTCAGGACTCATCGTTGGTTTATGATGAGCCTCCCTATCCTTTTAAAACCCCGACCACCAAAAGTGTGTTAGTTGATGGAATTTTGAATGTCACCCGCAGCGGTCGAGTGTACCAGCCTAAGGATAATTATCTCCATCTTAAGGATGATCCCATTCAGAATCTCGTTAAGACCGTAGCTAGGCCGACGCTGCCGCCTTCTCAGGTCAAAACAAGCCCCGACATCGATCTGTTTATCACTCAGTTAAAGACTACACAAGCTCGCTTCAGTATCTGGTAACTAGTCCTTGGTTCCGATGAATACCGTCGATCTCTTCTAAAAAGGCTTTTGGAAATTAAAGCAAAGCCTACTACTTCAATAGTCAAAATGTGCAGTATGATAGGAGAAAGGGCTCCTAGTTCCGAGAAGCGAGGAGGGTAACGTGTTTTCCTGCAGGGATCTCCCACCTAAAGGAATTGACCATAACCGTGCTCAGTTTATCTGTGTTCAGATCTTGGACCAAACCATTCCATGTGTCATGTTTAATGATGGATCCACCTTGAATATCTTTGTTGAAAGTACTTCCTCACTTGGGTTTATCCGAAGACATGCTCGAAAAATCTAACACCATCATCCGCACTTATGATGATTCAAAGAGAGGTGTGCTTAGTGTGTTCGAAGTCGAAGTGACCGCGGGGGAGGTCACGAGTAAGGTGCAATTCACTATCTTGGATATTCCTATTACCTATTCATTGCACTTGGGTCGTCCCTGGATCCATGCTTTAGGATCAGTTTCTTTGACGCTCCACCAGAAAATTAATCTAAGAAAGAATGATGGAAGGCTCTTTGTCATTGAAGCCAACCAAGCATCTGTGATGGCCGTTATGGAAGCCGAAGAGAAGTCTGGGTTCTGAGTAGCTTTTGTTGGTCCCTGTGAGGGTCTGAATAAGGTCAGAGGGGGAGGGGGGGTGAATGACCCTTTTTGCAGAATTAATAGACTTTTTAAAAAGTCTTTGTGTAGCGTGTTTGGATGTGTTTCGGAGGATGGATCCAGATGATGCAGTTATGAAAATGACAATGCAAATAATTAAAGAGTAAGAAATTTAAACACAAGCATTTTATCCTAGTTCGGCCTTGCCTACTCCAGTCTCCAGAGTTTCCTTCCTCCGAGCTTTTCCACTAGTGGATTCCTTTCCAACTGGCAGGAATCAAGCCTTACAATTTATCTCTGGATGGTACCCCCTTCCGGATGTAGGTTATACCACTAGAAGCACCAACTCCTGGCTAAAACCTTTTGTCTTTAGCAGGATATACACCACTTAGATTTCTACCCAAACCTAAGCTAAGTCCTACAGAGAGATCCCACTCAAAGCACCTACTTCTAGCTATATCCTAATCTCACTACTCATTCATATAGGAAATCTTTTACACTTTGATTTTTCTCAAGGGTTTTGGTTTTGAACTTCCTCAAGTTTATAACTTCACTTGGGAATCCTTACAAAAAAATTTAGAATTTGATTTATTCTTGGAGGGATGTGTTTACTGATTGCTTTTAGCAAATTTTCTTGTTAATGCTTTCTCAAAATCAACCAGCACCTTCTCAACTTGTGAAGCTTTCCTTTTATAGGCTTCCATCATAAATGTAACAGTTATGGGTTGTTGAGCTGTAATTAATCTTCACCATTGACAAGGTAATATGTGGCGCTTTTGGAACCATTAATCAATCTGTTAGATAGAGATTTTGACCCGTTTGAATCCTTGGGATTGAGGCAGAAAAGTTGTCAGTGATTATTTTCCTTGTATTTTAGTGACTCACCAACTTTTACGCTAGTATCTTTTTGGTATGAGTTCTACGCGCCTTTCTTATTGGTCTAGGTGAAAAAGGTTGTTACATTTTTCTCTTTCCTGTGTCTGTCCTTTGTCCTTTCTCTAAAAAGTGCAAGCTGTCATTTTTGTCTTGCTTTAGGGAAAAGGATTTTTGACTTGTAGACCAAAAAGAATGGAGGGAATTTATTTTGAATTATTCCCTTTGTCTTGATATTAAGGTCTTCCGGATGTTTTCAGACTTAATATCTCCACATCTATCTTATTTCGGATGCTAGTGCAATCAGTTCTTCCGGATGCTGTTTTGGACGGTACAAAGTTTGTTTCCTTTCCAAAATTTGACCGGATGCTTCCATTCATGCTTAGGTAATTGTCTTCACTTATCTTAGACTTTGGATGTCTTAGTTATATGTCCGAATTGAGTGACTTAGGTTTTTTTGAACTTAGGTGTTTTGTTTACTTCAAACCTGATTCGGATTATTTGTTGTTCTAGATCATTGTTTCCAACAATCTCTCCCGTTTGATGAAAACAAAAACCTAAGATATCTAAGCATAAGGAGAGGGATTTTTATGATCTAAGTATGATTCTTGATACTTAGTCATTTACAAATTTTTACCCCCCAATGATTTTAGCATCCCAAAACTCCCCCAACATTTTTCAATTATGGCTTCTAAGGTTTTTCTAGTACAATTGCAGATTGTACTTTACAAATAATTTTTGTAGTAATTTTTCACTATATATACTTCTGTTGTTAAGAATAGTTAACATCAATGAAGTTCAAGATTACAAGATACAGAAATACATAAGTGAAAAATATGAAACTAGCTATTACAGATTTTACATTGGAATAAAATAGCTAACCTCTTACAAAATTATTTCTTCCTGGATGCTTCTCCCTTCTTCTCCTTTCCTTTGCTTTGCTGCTCCCCCTTTTTAGCTTCAGTAGCTTTATTTTCCCCTTATTTATTATCCCCCTTTTTGTTTGCATCATCTTGGGGGTCAAGTACCATGTAGGTTTCCCCATCCCAGCTTTGCGGCCAAGCCATGGAGTAGATAGAATAATCTACATTCCCTTACCTTCTATGGTCTATGATTGTATCCATAGTGGCTGGAGCTAGATGTTAGGGCTGGAAGACCTTCTGGAGTTGGGTGTAGGACTTTATGAGGTAAGGATGCATTTATGGGACATGTTCGCGATCCTTCTCATCAAAGTAGGGGAAGAGAGCCTTGAGGAAGTTAGCAATTCCTTTATGTCCAAAAAATCATGTGTCTCCTATATGCTGCACAAGGTGTTGAAGCACAGGGAGGAGTTGGCTTTCCGGAATAGATGGGGAGGAAGATCCAGTTATTGATAGGTTGGACAGATTAGAGAGCACTTTCTTAATTTCCTTCCCCATGTCTCTCCGACAGTTATGAACACTATCATTGACAGTCATGATGTCCTTATAAAGTTCCTCTTTGGCATTATTTATGACTATATCCTGCCCATTCATTTGACTCGCAACCTCCTGTGCAATAGTTTCCATTTGTTTGGCAAACAGGTTGGGCAAATCTTCCTCAATGAATTTTGTCAGCTTATTTAATATGGCATGCTGATTTTCATTTAGGCTGGGGAGAGCGGATTTCTCTTCTCTTTCAGTGATGAATTTTAACAAGCTTTCAAACCTGGAGTCCAGATATTCCTTCAGTTCTGTGGACAGATCAGTTGAGGAGGAGGTAATTTTGTCCATGAGGGTAGCGCAATTATTTGTAGCTGCAGTATTGGCCTGATCTATAGAATGATTAGCTCCTGCAATGCTAGTTTTGATCTGTTCCAGCATTGGAGTCACTTTAGCAAGGGAGACTTCTGCCACTAGATCCGCAGTGGGGAGCTCTCCCACTTTCTCCTCAATCTTCTGAACACTCCCTTTTATTTCCCTTAATTCTGCTTTCACGTCCGGAGCTGAGGATTTTTTATACAACACTTTCTCCACGGATTTGAGTTGCTTACATATATTCCGGAGACATCGCTTGATAGAGCTTTCCTTATGTTACTTATATTTAGCATCCTGCAGTATTTTCAGCGTTGTTATGATCTTTTTTACTCTGGTATGATTTATACTAGCAGTTAGCTCTTTGATTGGATTGTTAAAAGAGGAAGTCTCAGATCCTGAACTACTTTCGGTCTCATTAGATCCGGATGAGTCTTCCTTACTTGTCTCTTCTTCTTCTTCTTCTTCTTCTTCTTCTTCTTCTTCTTCTTCTTCTTCTTCTTCTTCTTCTTCTTCTTCTTCTTCTTCTTCTTCTTCTTCTTCAGAGGACTCCTCTTCTTCTTCTTATTCTTGTTGTTCTTCTTCTTGTTCTTCTAACCTTTCCTTCGGAATGGCCTCGTCTTTAGAGTCCACTTTAGAAATGTTCTCGTTGGGTCTCATACTATGTCCCTCCTCCGGAATTATGTGTTTCGGGATAGGCTGATTGTCCTTAGATATGTTTTAAAGTTCAATATCTAAGTTGCCCTTATTTTGATCTGCTATTTCAATAGTAGCAGCGACATCATCATTAATATCAAAAGAAACTAAGTCAGGAATGACCTCATTTCCTGGCGCTTCTGAATTATTCTTAGCTCCTCTTTCTTTTTTCATCTCCACAACCCTCGGATGGTTGGAAATGTCCTCAGTCATCCCTTAAAATACCTTTTCAAGACTTTTTATAACTCCCTCAGGTGTGTTGGTAGTGTCCTCAACACCCTCTACATGTGCCTCTTTAGGTCTTACTTCATTGGTGATCTCAGCTTCCGAATTGAGTAAGTTCTCCGAAAGAGGTCCTGTTTTAGGTATGAAGGCATATAGATCCGCTTCTGAATCCTAGGCCAGAGTTGCCATATCTATTAGATCAACTAGAATGGCCTTGGCACCGGAAGAACCTCTAGGTCCTTCTGTTCTTAGCTTGTTTATTCTGTTATTGTCCTTCATTGCCTCCTTTATGATCTCATACTGAGGGTCATCCAGAGTGACTTCCTCAATAGATTTAGGCACATGCTTGCCATTAGTTTTCTTAGCCTTAGCCAATTCTGCCTCTTCAGCTCTTTTTGCAGCTCCCTCATCTATCATGATTCCGGCCGGCTTCTTAGCTTTGCTCTTTTGGGCTGCTACAGCCTCATCAAATGTGCATCCCTTCTTTGTAAATTGTCTCCTTTTAGGTACCAAAGCCTCATCCTCTGTCTCCACATCCTCTACTATCACTATTGGGGTTTTGCCAGCTTTCCTTTTCTTATTTGCTGGTTTTATCAATCTCCCCCTTGTCTTAGGCTTTTCTGGGCTCTTCTTCAGCAGTTGAGTGATGGTTTGGGCATCCTCATCAATTTCTTCAACTGGAACTAAAGCTTGCTACTGTTTTGCTTTGGGTTTGGTGGTTCTAGCCTTCTTAGAAATCAGAGCGTCTTCAACCAGATCCACTGCTTTCCTAGACTTGGACTTTTTCTCATCCCTTAGCTTCTTGGCTTTCTCCTCATTCTACGTCTCACCAAAATTCAACTTCTTGAAATTCTTCTCCAGAATTTCAAGAAGTTGAATTTTGGTGAGACGTAGAATGAGGAGAAAGCCATGAACAACTTGGAATCTAGAGAGATTGACTTCATTGGCTATAAGGATTCTAGTAATCAGGGCACCGTGGGAATTCCTGTGCTGTCTTAGATAGTGGATGATTAGTACCGATATGTTTATCACTCTACTCTCCACCCAGTGTTAAAATGAAGATATTGTGGTTAGAGAGCCCTTCCGAATGATAATCAGCTTGGCAGGAGCGTGTTGGAGGAATCTTGGTAGTTCCAGAAAGTAGGTTGAGAATTTATCGCCAAAGTAATTCGGATGCAGCCACATTTTAGGGTGATACTTCACGAGCAATTCATCCCATTGCTTCTTAGTTAAACACCATCATTCTTCATATTAAGGAACTTCTCGAAGATATTTGAAGTGATGGTGATTTCCTTCCCTTGCACCTTTGTTCTGAGAGCATCATGATAGGAGTGTAATCTCAAATTTGTGTAGAATTCCCGCACTAAATTCAGATAATTCGGTCAGTTGATTTTAAGGAAATCACTTAGATGTTGATCCTCAATTAGCTTGGAGTAAGGGTCTATTTCAAAAAGGAAGTGGTCTCCTAAGTAGTCAGTGGGAACTATTGAGTCTATGGGCTTTAGGTTGATGGGTGTGAAGTCTTCATCTTTGAGATCAGATTATAAAAAGATGTTCCTTTGAGGAAGCATATGAATATTGTTATTTAACATTATGGCTGCCATTAGAGAGTTTTTAAAGAAATTAGGGTTTGAGAATGGATTTTTGCAGAGTAACAGTAGTGAGTTGCTCGCATGAGGAAGAAGAGGAACTTTGGGGGTTTATATAGACTTTTCAAAGTAAGGGTATAATGGTAATCCGGACATAGTTAAAGTTAAATAGATTGATGACATGACAGACGAAATTTATAAGATAAGTAAATGGCGTTAAAACCAGAGAATGGGAAAGGCTTATCTTTAAAATGATCATTTAATTTTACCACGCGTGTAACACCCAATAGACATTTAAAATTCAAAAAGTGTACAATTACTTTTCAGTGCCTTTACTGCCACTTGTACTTTCTGTCTACTGAGCTGGTAGTCTTTGATCCGGATCCAGAGTCGACATAATTTCTTCTTCTTCTTCTCCGGATTCCTTGACTTATAGGACTTCAGAATAAGTCAAAATGTCTTTCAAATTCTTTGTTAAATTAGATTTAACATTCCAATTGACTCCCTTAGCTTATTGAATTGATCTTTACACAGCAGCTTGGTAAAGATATCTAATCTTTGCTCATTGGTTGGAATGTATACCAATATAACATCCTTCTTCATCACATGATCCCGGATGAAATGATGCCTGATGTTGACATGTTTCATCCTACTATGCAGTACTGGATTCTTTGACACATCGATTGCACTTTTGTTGTCACACATCACTTCAACACATCTGGATTGCACTCTATAGCCTTCCAATTATTGCTTGATCCATAGGAGTTGGGCCACACAACTTCCTGCTGCTATGTATTCTGCTTCTATGATTGATAAAGCAACTGATGTTTTCTTTTTGCTATACCATGATACCAAGTGATCTCCAAGAAAGTGACAACCTCCGGATGTACTCTTTCTCTCAAGAGTGTCTCTGCTATAATATGCATCAGTGAAGCCTTGGAGTGTGAATTCTCCATTACTAGGATACCATAACCCAACTTCAGTGGTTCCTAGGAGGTATATGAGGATTCTCTTTATTGCCTTTAGATGTGAATCTTTAGGATTGACTTAATATCTTGCACAGTAGCAAATTGCATAGTTTATGCCAGGTCTGCTAGCTATCAAGTATAGAAGTGATCCAATCATTCCTCTATACAGCTTTTGATCAACATTTTTGTGAGCACGGGGATTTTGCAGTCCCTTTCTCGAGATAATAATGACGTGTTCCCGATTTTATTCCTCATAATAAAAATTCTTTGGAGTTTTTATTACTAATATAAAATTCCCTGAAAATTTTATTTCTCATAAGAATTCAGTTCGGCGTGTCTGATAATGCATCCGGTAGGAGCTTGAACCGATGATTTGCACCCAAAATTAAATTAATCTCTAAATATCCATTAAATACCATTAAAATTCAAAAAGATGTCTTTTGACCCGCTTTTTGATCCCTTTGATAGCTTTATGGGCTTATGGGCCCGCTGGCAGTCAGCCTGCAGGAAGCTAATGCCGCCGGCGGCATCGCATATGCCATCAGCGATATCACCATGTCGCCGGCGACATGGCTAAATTGGGCTTCTGCAGAATGCTTTCTTCTTCTTCCTTGGGCAGACTCTTTTTTTTGCCATTTCGGTGAAAATGGCTGTAGGGTCTCGAAGACCACCTATATTTGCCTATAAAAACACACCTTAGGGTTTCAAAAGAAAAGGGAACACATCTGAATTTTGCTTGAGAGTTTTAGAGTGAGAAAATCAATTTTGGTGAGATAAGAAGTAGTAAAGGTCAGAAAAGGGATTCTAATCCATTTTTCTTGGTTTTTCTTCTTTGAACTCTCTTAGTTAATGTCTAAAATCAGTAGACTTTAGGTTAAAATCAATTTAATAGGAATTTAGAGACATAAATCCTTAAATCTACTACCCAAATCATCTTTGCAGCTCCCCGGAGGTGTTCCTTGGATCACGAAGAGGTGGATTCGCGGCCCCGAGGTAAAATTCTGAGTCTCATAGCTCTTTGGCTTCATTCTTACTTGCTTGTGCTATTTTGTGTTTGTTTCCAGGTTTTTGGCCATTTTTGACCATTACTTGCTGCTGCTGCAAGAAGCTAAAGCCCCTGGAGACAAATGAAGTTATCGGCGGTATCAACCATGCCGCCAGTGGCATCGTTGATACCGCCAGCGACATCACTTGCCCCCAGAGGCCTCATATTCTTGTAGGACCCTTTCTTTATGGTATCCGAAAAGTCATGTAGCCTGCCTGTGTGACTGATATTGCTAATGACATCACGGATGCCGCCGGCGATATCAACCATGCCACCGACGACATGACCTTCTAGACAACTATTTTGTTTCATTTATCTTTGACCTAGTTATATTCCCGAAGCTAGGGTATACAGTGCAACGATAAAGGTCCAAAACCTTCTGAAAATAGACACCACCTCATACCATGTGGCATTTTTCACTAATAATTCGGTTAAAATAATGATTGAGTCTAAAATTTGGTCAAAACAGAATTTTCCCTCAAATGCCATTCAAATCTCATTTTTAGCCATCTAACTAGGCTTTATAACATAACAAATGAATATGCCATGTTCACGCTAACTCGAGTCTTGTTTTGTCCACTAACTATGCATGCTAAGTGATACACCTTGTACGACGTGCCGTATCTGTGCTAACCGTCTTCTTCAGGTAGATTTAGGTTTGATGTATGTTAAGCCTTCAAGTATTTTATTTATCATATAAAAAATGTATAGGATTTAAAAGACCTGTAATAATTTCAATTTCTGCATTTACTTTTGGATGACTGTAATAATTTATTTATTGCTTTGATTGCTTGACAAACGTGAAAACAACATATAAACCGAAAACACAATAAGTAGAGTGGATTAAAACTGATTAAGAAAGAATTAAATATTTTAACTTGGCCCAAAATTTCCCGGTTGAGTTGAGCCGAGAAATTGGACTTAAATTCAACATTAAGTGTCAGTCCCTCGGCATACTTCACGGTAAATTGAAATTTTTCCGCCACCCCCGTGCAATGAATCTCACGCGGTCCTCGAGGGCAGGAAAAAGGTCGTCTGCTCATAATCTTCTCCTTCACAATCCTTGGATAGGACTGCATCTAAACCCATTGGAGTGGACATTGGCTTCCTTTTGTCCATTTCAAACTTCTTAAGAATTTCCTTGGTGTACTTGGATTGGTGGATAAAAATTCCATCCGGACTCTGATTGATTTGTAAAACAAGGAAGAAGTTAAGTTCTCCCGTCATGGACATCTCAAACTCCTTCTGCATTTGAGACCTGAATTCTTCACACATCCTTTCATCTGTTGCTCTAAAAATGATGTCATCAACATAAAATTGGATAAGAATGATATCATCCTTCTTCTTTTTTATGAAAAGAGTCGTATCTGCCTTTCCTCGGATATATCCCTTAGATATGAGAAATGTACTGAGTCTCTCATACCAAGCTCTTGGTGCTTGCTTTAATCTATAGAGAGCCTTCTTCAGTTTGTATACATGGTCCGGATGCTTTGGTCTTCAAATCCAGGTGGCTGCTTCACATAGACTTCTTCCTGGATAACTCCATTGGGGAATGCACTTTTGAAATCCATATGGAAAAGTATGAATCCCATAAATGATGCAAAAGCATATAGGATCCGGATTGCCTCCCATCTTGCTACAGGGGCAAATGTTTCTTCAAAATCAATCCCTTTCTGTTGATTATAACCTTGGGCAACCAATCTTGCCTTATTTCTCACCACTACTCTGGATTCATCTAGCTTATTCCAGAATACCCATTTTGTGCCAATGATTGACTTTTCCTTTGGTGGTGACACTAGATCCTAAACATTATTTCTGGTGAATTGATCTAGTTCTTCTTGCATAGCCATCATCCAGCTTTCATCTCCTTCAACATCTTGAAATTTCTTTTGAGGCTGCATGGCTCATCATCCTGTTGAGTTGTCCTTTAGTTCTGACTGGATTTTGGACATTATCTAAAATGACTACAATCGGATGGTCCTTGGGAGTCCGGGCCTCTCTTGGTAGATCTTCATGCTGAATTGGGGCTTGTTCCACTTCTGCCTCAACTTCCTCTCCTTGGTCATCATTAACGTTTATCTCATGTGGGTTAAGATCAACTTGTGGTACTTCTCGACCAAACGATGTCCCCTCATCTTCTTCTTTCTATTTCTTGATTTGGAGGGAATCTGGAATCTGGACCTCCTTCCTTTCTTTAGAGTTTTTAGCTTTCGAAATTGGATCTTCCTAAGTCGAACTTCTCTTGCCTGCATGGTTAGTCTCATCAAAATCTACATGTATTGACTCTACCATAGTTTGAGTTTGCTTGTTATAGACTCTGTAAGCTTTGCTATATGTTGAGTAGCCAAGGAAAATTGCTTAATCATTTTTTGGATCAAATTTTTCGAATTGCTCTCTATTATTCAGGATGTAGCATTTACATTCAAAGGCTTTAAAGTACCCAATTTTAGGTTTCTTTTCCTTCCAAATTTCATAAGGGGTCTTTTCTAAGGTCTTTCTAATGAGAGCTCTATTTAAAATATAACATGTTGTGTTTACGGCCTCACCCTAGAAATACTTTGGCAAATAATTCTCACTTAGCATTGTTCTAGCCATCTTAACTATGGTCCTATTTTTCCTCTCAACAACTCCATTTTGTTGAGGGGTATGAGGGGAAGAGAAGTTATGTTCAATTCCCTTGGAGTCACAAAATTCTGCAAAGTGCTTATTATTTAACTCACCACCATTATCACTCCGGATGTGTGCAATGCTAATGCACTGTTCTACTTTTATCCGAATGAATATTTTTGAGAATTGGTCAAAGGCCTCATCTTTGATAGCTAGCAGAGCTATCCAGGTATAGCGAGAATAATCATCCACAATGTCCATGGTGTATTCTCTTCTACATAGAATCAATGGTTTGATTGGACCAAAGAGATCAATATGCAAGAGTTCAAGAACTCTTTTAGATGGTATGTATGAGATGGAAGGGAAGCTCTTTTTATGCCCTTTAGCTAATTGACATGCAGTGCATATGTGATCCTTATCAAAAGCTACCTTAGGCAAACCCAGAACCAATTCCTTTTTAGCTAATTTGGACAGGAGGTTCATGCTAACATGTCCCAACCTCTAATGCCATAGGCATGATTCTTCTTCTTTAGACACCAAGCATATATTCTTAAAGTAGGTGCTTTGAGTAGGATCTTCCTGTAGGACTTAACTTAGGTTTGGGTAGAAATCTAAGTGGTATATCCTACAAAAGATAAGAGAACTTAGCTGGGAGTAGGTGCTTCTAGTGATATATCCTACATCCAGAAGGGGGTACCATTCGAAGACAACTTTAAGGCTTGATTTCTGCCAGTTGAAAAGAAATCACACTAGTGGAAAAGCTCAAAGGAAGCAACCTTTAGGGACTAGACATAGGCGAGGCTGAACTAATATAAATCTCTTGTGTTTGAATTTTCTTTGCTCTGTCCTTAAT
Source organism: Euphorbia pulcherrima (assembly GCA_947683365.1). NCBI lineage: Eukaryota > Viridiplantae > Streptophyta > Magnoliopsida > Malpighiales > Euphorbiaceae > Euphorbia > Euphorbia pulcherrima. The sequence goes on along the minus strand of CANTUS010000001.1, from coordinate 75,744,189 downwards.
TTATTGCAATTTATATTACTTGCATCATCCGGACCCAAAACATCCAGAACATTCAAACATGCTACACAAGACTTTTTAAAAGTCTAATATTTCTACGAAAAAGTCATTCACCCCCCTCTGACCTTATTAATATAAGAACATGGACCTACAAGTGGTATCAAAGCGAGTGCTCAAAACTAGAGATCTAACAATCTCTAGCTAAAGGTCTAAAATTTTGACTCAAAAATCAAAATGAGTTTCCAAAACTCACAACTCCTTCCCAAGGTATGTCCATTACCCGTCCTCCATCTTCACCGGTGAACACTACACATTCTGGAAGAACCGAATGAAGAACTTTATTCAAGCACAAAGCATGCAAACATGGTTGGTCATTAAAGATGGCCCATATGAGCCTACTCATGAAGTAGAGGGTATGATTACTCGAAAGCCCTCACATTTATGGGATGAGAATGATTTTAAGAAGTTGCGTGAAAATGTAAATGCTATTAACATGCTTCATTGTGCTCTTAATGCAACAGAATTTAACATGATATTCGGATGTGAGACTGCACAGGAGATTTGGCAGAAGCTAGAAGTAACCTATAAAGGAACAAACAAAGTAAAAGAAGCCAAAATTGATCTACTTTAGTAAAAGCTTGAATCCTTCAAGATGGAGCCAATAGAGTCTATCAATAGTATGAAAACTACATACACAAATCTAGTGAATGAGATGAAAAGACTCGAAAAGGAGGTCTCTGAAGTAGAGATGGTGAAGAAAGTGCTCTAGAGTCTCACCAAAGAGTGGGATAATAAGAAGCCTGCCATTGAAGAGGCTCATGACTTGAACTCTTATAGTTATGATGAGCTTATTGGCAATCTCTTGACTCAAGAGCTATCCCTAGAAAGATATAGCCAACAGGAGAAGAAGCCTAAAGAAAAGAAGAAAACCACTGCACTCAAGGCTGAATCAGCTGGAACAGCTTCATCCAGAGAAGAAGAGCAACTTAAGCAACCTAAAAGTAGCAAAGAATAAATGGCTATACTAGCGAGACAACTCAGTATGTTCTTATAAAAGAAAGAAAGGAGGAAGTCCAGAAAGCACAAATCCCAAAGATCAAGGGAAGGCATATCTAGAAGAGACAAACCTAGAAAGAATCCGAAAGAAAATAAAGATCCGAAAAAAGAAGCTGCCTGCTTTGAATGTGGGGGGAAAGGCCACTTCAGAACCAAATGCCCTAAGCTTAAAAGAACTAAAAAGCATAAGAAGAAGGCAATGGTGGTAACTATTGATCCCTGTGAGGGTCTTTATAAGGGCAAATGGGGGTGAATGGCCCTTTTTTATGGAATAAATAGACTTTAGCAAGTCTTAGTGTAGCGTGTTTGATTTTGATTCAGGTGATGGATCCGGATAATGCAAGTATGATAATATAATACAATAAGTAAAGAGAAGAAAATCAAACACAGTGATTTATACTAGTTCGGCCCTGCCTACGTCCAGTCCCCAGAGTTTCCTTCCTCCGAGCTTATCCACTAGTGGATTCCTTTTCAACTGGCAGGAATCAAGCCTTACAATTTGTCTCCAGATGGTACTCCCTTTCGGATGTAGGATATACCCCTAGAAGCACCAAATCCTAGCTGAGTCCTTTAGTCTTTATCAGGATATACCACTTAGACTTCTACCCCAAATCTAAGCTGAGTCCTACAGGAAGATTCCACTCAAAGTACCAACTTTAAGTTGTATCCCAATCTCACAACTCACCCTAGTTGGAGATCCTTACACACTTATTTTCATAAATGTTTTGGTTTTGGATTTCCTTAAGTCTATAATTCACTTAGGAATCCTTACAACAGATTTGGAATTGTTTGATTCTTGGAGGGATTATGATTACTGATTGCTTGAGCAAATGTTCTTGTGAATAGCTTTTTCAAATCAACCAGCCAACCTTCTCAATGTGTGAAGCTTCCCTTTTATAGGCTTCTGTCATAAATGTAGCCGTTGTGGGTTATTGAGCTTGAGTTTAATCTTCACCCTTGATCAGGTTGAATGTGGCACTTTCGGAGTCGTTGATCAATCCATTAGACAGTAATTTAACCCGTTCGAATTCTAGGGATTGAGGTTGAAAAGATTTCAGTGATCATTTTCCTTGTATTTTAATGTCACGCCAACTTTTATACCAGTAAATTTTTGGTATGAGCTCTACGTGCCTCCTTATTAGTCTAAGTGAAAAAGGTTATTAGCTTTTTCTGCCCGGTATCGGTTCTTTTATCCTTTTTCTGAAAAGTGCAAGCTGTCACTTTTTTCTTGTTCATAGGGAAAGGATCTTTCACTTTGTAGACCAAAAGGTGGAGGGAAAAGTTATCTTTAAAACTTTTCCCATTTTTTTTAAGTGTGAGTCTTCCGGATGTCTTCAAACTCATTATCTCTGGATATGTCTTCTTCCGAAGCTAGTGCAGTCAGTTCTTCCAGATGCTGATCTTGAAGGATTAAAGTTTATTTCCTTTCCAAACTTTATCCTGATAGTTCCAGTATGTGCTTAGGTACTTGATGTCTTCAATGGATGATCTTATGGTTAGATCTTATCCAGATGTTTCCATTTGGATTTAGGAGTTTAAGTTTATGTTTCTTTCAAACTTGATTCGGATATTTTAGTTTAATTTTATAATCCGGATCATTGTTTCCTAAAAGCAACTTAGAGTAATAGTGAGGAAAGTAGCAGCTCATCTTCGACACAAGAAGAGGAGACTGCTAACTGTGCATTTATAGCACTAACTGATATGGAAGTAGAGCAGTCCGAAAGACATGCCTCTAAGTAAGACACAGTGCAAATTGAGGAATCAGAATCAGAAATAGCCAGTATTGAGGTAAGCTCTCACTCTTATTCTGTTTCTAACCTTGAACTTACTAGAGCTTTAGCTATTGTGATCAAGAATGTGAGGAAAAACATAAAAGCCATCAAATCCCTAAGAAGACAAGTGATGGAGCTTGTTGAGGATGGTGAAGCATTGGCACAAGATGTCAATTTGATAAGAACCACCAAGCATATTGACGTGGGTGAAGAGAACTTCCTGAGAAATCAAGTGCAGATATTAAGTGCAGCTTGATGGGGTTAGATAGGGAGCTAACTCTAATGAAGGAAGCTTCCAAAAGAAGATCAGGTCCTTGACAACCAAGAAGGAATCTAAGGCAGAATACACAAGGAAATAAACATCAGGCTACCAAAGGAAATGCAAAGCCTTCAAACCGAAAAGTCAAGGAGGTTAGCAAGCAACCACAAGCCCAAAGATATACTGCTGCATAAAAAGGAAAGGCTAAGGCAGTATACAATCAGCAACCTGCCAAATAAGGAAGGAATTATGCAGCAGAAGTTGCACCCCCAACAAGCTTCCGGATACACACCGGACCTTCTACAAGTGTACAAAAAGCTCGATATAGAGGGAACTATTGGAAGGAGGATCTTGAAAAAATTGAAAGGAAGCAGGAGCAGAACAGACCTATCTCAGGGTGCAGGTTTTGTGGGAAAAACAATTATATTACTAAATTATGTAGATTAAAAAATGGTTATTATGATGTTAATCCTTGGCCCGAAATGGTTGTTAACCCGAGAGGACTCAAATCTGATTGGGTACCCAAACCCACTTGATCTATTTTACAGGTATGCCTTAGATCTATAGTAGATCAACACACTTGGTACATTGATAGTGGATGCTTAAGGCACATGACAGGTGATCAGAAGGCCTTCATCACTTTAACCCAGAAGAAGGGAGGCAAAGTGAGCTTTGGAGATAATAAAAAAGGACAGATCATTGGACATGGAACCATTGGATCTGAATTAAAGAGAGAAAATGTCTCACTGGTTGATGGACTGAAGTTTAACTTGCTAAGTGTAGCCTAACTCTGCGATAAAGGAAGAAAAATCACCTTTGACTCCTAGGGCTGCTCAATCTATGATAGTAAGTCTAATCAACTCATTCTTTATGCACCTAGAGTAAATAATGTCTATTCTGTCAATATTAAAATTGAGAAAAAGAATATCTGCTCTATGTCTAAAGAAGAAGAATCATGGCTATGGCACCGAAGGTTATGACATACTAGCATGAACCTCCTGTCCAAATTAGCCAAAATGGAATTTGTTGTGGGTTTGCCTAAGGTTGCTTTTAATAAAGATCATCTATGCACTACATGTCTACTAGGTAAACAACATAAGAAAAGCTTCCCTTCTATCTTTTACATTCCTTCCAAAAGAGTACTCGAGCTCTTGCATATTGATCTCTTTGGTCCAATCAAACCATTGAGTTTCGGTAGAAGAGAATACACTATGGTCATTATGGATGATTATTCTCGCTATACCTGGGTTCTCTTGCTAGCAAGCAAAGATGAAGCCTTTGATCAATTCTCAAAAACATTCATCCGGACAGAAGTAGAACATGGCATAAGCATTGCATGCATCCGGAGTGATAATGGTAGTGAGTTCAAAAACAAACACTTTGCTAAATTTTGTGACTCCAAGGGGATTAAACAAAACTTCTCTACCTCTCATACTCCTCAACAGAATGGGGTAGTTGAGAGAAAAAGTAGGACCATAGTTGAAATGGCTAGAACAATGCTAAATGAGAATTATTTTCCAAAATATTTCCGGGGTGAGGCCGTCAACACAACATGTTATATTTTGAATAGAGCTCTCATTAGAAAGACCATAGAAAAGACCCCCTATGAAATCTAGAAGGGAAGAAAACCCCAAATTGGGTACTTCAAAGCCTTTAGATGTAAGTGCTACATCTTGAATGATAGAGAGCAATTAGAAAATCTGATCCTAAATCTAATGAACCAATTTTCCTTGGCTAGTCAACACATAGCAAGGCTTATAGAGTCTTTAACAAATAAACCCAAACCGTGGTAGAGTTAGTACGTGTAGATTTTGATAAGACTAACCATGCAGGTAAAAGAAGTGCCACTCCGGAAGATCCCATTCCGGAAACTGAAAACCTTGGAGAAAATAAGGAAGTCCAAATTCCTGATTCCTTCTAAATCAAGAAGCACAAAGAAGAAGATGAAGGAATATCCTTCGATCCAAAAGTACAACAAGTTGATCTCAATCCATATGAGATAAACTTCAATCAAGACCGAGAAGGAGAAGTGGAGCCAGAAGTGGAATGAGACCCAATCCAACATGAAGATCTACCAAGAGAACTCTGGACTCACAGGGATCATTCGGTTGCAGCCATCTTGGATAATGTCTAAAATCCATTCAGAACTACAGGATAACTCAATGAGATGATAGGCCATGCTACATTTGTCTCTCTTATTGAGCTAAAGAAATTCCAAGATGTAGAAGGAGATGAAAGCTGGATGATGGCCATGTAAGAAGAGCTAGATCAATTCACCAGGAATGATGTATAGGATCTAGTAGCCCCTATAAGAGGAAAGTCAATCATTGGCACCAAATGGGTATTCCGGAACAAGTTAGATGAATCCAGAATAGTGGTAAGAAATAAGGCAAGACTGGTTGCCCAAGGCTACAATCAACAGGAAGAGATTGACTTTGAAGAAAAATTTTCCCCTGTGCCAAGATTGGAGGCAATCCAGATTCTATGTGCTTTTGCATCATTCATGGGATTCACATTGTTCCAAATGGATGTCAAAAGTGTATTTCTCAACGGAGTTATCTAGGAAGAAGTATATGTGAAGCAACCACCTGGATTTGAAGACTCAAAACATCCAAATCATGTCTGCAAAATGAAGAAAGCCCTCTATGGATTGGAGCAAGCACCAAAAGCTTGGTATGAGAGACTTACTACTTTTCTCATATCCAAGGGATATATTCGGGGCAAAGCAGATACAACTCTTTTCATCAAGAGAAAGAAGGATGATATAATTCCAGTCCGTATATATGTGGAAGACATCATATTTAGAGCAACAGATGAAAAGATGTGTGAAGAATTCAGCTCTCAAATGTAGTAGTTTGAGATGTCCATGATGGGAGAAATGAATTTCTTCCTTGGTCTACAAATCAAGCAAAGTCTGGATGGGATTTTCATTAATTAGTCCAAATATACCAAGGAAATCTTGAAGAAGTTTGAGATGGACAAGTGCAAGCCAATGTCTACTCCAGTGGGATCAGATACAATCCTATCCAAGGATTGTGAAGGGGAAGATGTTGATCAAAAGCTATATAGAGGAATGATTGGATCACTCCTTTAGCAGGCTTGACATACACTATACAGTCTGCTACTGTGCAAGATATCAATCCAATCCTAAGGACTCTCATCTTAAGGCAGTCAAGAGGATTCTTAGATATCTCCTAGGAACCACTAAAGTTGGGTTATGGTATTCTAGTAATGGAGATTTTACACTTCAAGGCTTCACTGATGCAGATTATGGCAGAGATACTCTTGAGAGAAAGAGTACATCCAGGGTTGTCACTTCGTTGGAGATTGCTTGGTATCATGGTATAGTAAGAAGCAAACTTTAGTTGCTCTATCTACTACAGAGGTAAAATATATAGCTGCTAGAAGTTGTGTAGCTCAACCCCTTTGGATGAATCAATAATTAGAAGATTATGGAGTTCAATCTGCATGTGTGGATGTTATATGTGACAATAAAAGTGCCATTGATGTGTCAAAGAATCCAGTATTCCACAACAGGATGAAATATGTTGATATAAGGCATCACTTCATCATGAATCATGTGATAAAAAAGGTTGTTGTATTGGTGTACATTCCAACCAATGAGCAAAGAGCATATATCTTTACTAAACCATTGAGTAAAGATCAATTTGGGAAGCTAAGGGAGTCAATTAGGATGTCAAATCCAATTTGGAGAAAATCCGGAAGACAGTCCAAAGTTAATTTGGATCCTTGGCAAGGCAAGGAATTCGGAAGAGAAGAAGAATTGAAAAAAGCCCAACTTCGAAGGGAACATTGCCATGTCAGTAGACAGAAATGACACATGGCTGTAGAAGCACTAAACAGTAACTATTCTTTTTTGAATTTCAAATGTCTATTAGGAGTTATACGCGTGGTAAATTCAACAGCTGGAATTTAAAATAAACCGTTACCATTCTCCGGTTTAACAGAATTTACCTCTCTCCTAAAAATTCAGTCCGCCATGTCATCAATCTAGCCAAAATTATCGGCGTTCGGATTTCCAAAATACCCTCGCTTTGGAAAATCTATATAAACCCTCTAAATTTCCTCTTCTTCCTCACGCAAACAAACTACCAACTGCTACTCTGCAAAAATCCAATCTCAAAACCTATTTCCTTCAAACTCACTCAAAAATGGCTGCCATCATGACAAGCAAAGGACCCAAAATGCTCCCTACTCAAAAACATCTTTATAGAATTCGATAGTAAAGACGCAGATTTCAAACCCCTCAAACTTAAAACAAATGACTCCGTTATCCCTACCGATTTCTTGGGAGATAATTTCCAATTCAAAATAGACCTATACTCTAAACTGATTGAGGATCAAAACCTGATCGACTTCCTTAAAATCAAATGTCCAATATATCCGGACTTGGTGAGAGAATTCTATGATAATCTCAGAGTCCACTCCTTCCATGACGCTTTAAGAACTAAGGTTCAAGGAAAGGTAATAACCATCACTCCTGAATTCTTTGAAAAGTTCCTCAATATGAAGAATGGCTTAGAGTTTATGGGGGTCAATAGAAAGTCAAGTATGAGCCCAAAATGTGGCCACATCGCAACTATTTTGGCGATAAATTCTGAACATACTTTCCGAAGGTACCCAGATTTCTCTAGCATACGCTTGCAAAACTTGTTCTAATCAGGAAAGGATCTCTCACAACTGTATCATCCTTCTAGCATTACGTACTGCAACACTGGGTAGAAAGCAGGGTAGTGAACATGCTGGTGCTAATTATCCACTACTTGAGGCAACATAGAAATTCTCAAGGCGCCCTTATCACCTGGATTCTAATCGCCAGTGAAGCAAACTTGACCTATTTCCAGGCTATGAATGAAAAAGAAATCTTGGAGAAAAACTTCAAAAAACTGAGTTTTGGAGAGAAATGGAATGAAGAGAAGGCAAAGAGATTAGGGATGAGAAGAGAACCAAGACCTAGAAGGCAGTTAATCCAGTTGAAGAGGTTCCTGTACCAAAAAGAGCTAGAACCACTAAGCCTAAGACTCAAAAGCAACTGGAAGTGGTTCCAGCAGTGGAAGCTAATGAGGATACTCAAAGCCTCACTTAGCTACTAAAAAGGAGCCCAAAGAAGCAAAAGCCAAGGGGAAGGCTGATAAAAGTTGCTGACAAGAAAAGAAAAGCTAAAAACATTCCGAAAGTTGTGATAGATGAGGAGGAAACTGAAGATGAAACTCCCATACCCAAAAAGCAATTCACCCGAAAGGGGTGAGATTTTGATGAGGCTGTCAAAGCCTAAAAAGATCAGAAAAAGAAAGCCAAGAAGCCTGCAGGGATTATAATAATTGAAGAAGCTGCCAGAAGGGCTGAGGAAGAGAAGTTGGCCATGGCTAAGACAACAAAGGGCAAGCATGTGCCTGGATCCACTAAGGAAGTTCATCCGGATGACCTCCAGTACGATATGATGAAGGAAGCTATGAAAGATAATGATAGGATTAATAAGCTCAGAACTGAAGGACCCGAAGACTCTTTCGAAGCTCAAACCATCTTCATTGATCTTGTAGACATGGCAACCATCACCTAGGATTCGTAAGCTAATAATTTCCCATTCATGCCTAGATCCAGACCACCTCCAGAGAATCTGATCATGCCAGAAAGTGAGGTCCTAAAAGAAGTAAGCCCTATGAAGGCAACTGGAGAGGGCATTGAGGACACTACTAATGCTCTTGGGGGGGTAAATAAAAGTCCTGAAAAGGCATTTTTAGGGGTGACTTAGGACAGTTCCAGTCATCCGGGGGTAGTGGAGATTGATGAAGAAATTAATGGTCAGACTCAAATGCCAATTAATAAGGCAATTCCTGATATAGCCTCGTTTGATATATATGTTAATTCCTCTATTGTCGCTGGTGGAATAGCAAATAAACATGAGGAAAACTTGGATACACATACTCTAAGTGTGTATAAGGATCATGAGTTTATCCTGGAAGACACCATTCTAGAGGAGGGACACAATCTGAGATCCAATGAGAACACTCATACAATAGACTTAAAGGGCGAGGCTAGTCTGGGGGAATGATTGGAGGAAGAGAAGGAAAAAGAAAAAGTGGAATCCGATGAAGCAGAATCATCTGAATCTGATAACGCTACCAGTAGCTTCAGATCTGAAACTCCACTTACAAGCCTAATCCGAATACCAACTTTAAATATCAATCTAGCTAGAGCCAAGAAAATCCCCACTATGCTCAAAATCCTATAGGAAGCTACTCATGAGGAATATGAGGAGAGCTACATTAAACAAAGTCTCAAGAACATATGTAAACACTTGAAATCCATGAAAAAAGTACTCCTTGAAGAACTCTCGCCTCTGGATTTGTAGAAAGAACTTGGAGAGATTAAGGGCAGTGTCAAGAAAATAGAGGAAAAGTGGAAGACTTTCCCATCACTAATCTGGTAGAAGAGGTATCCCTAGCCAAAGTGACTCCGTCCTATATGAACTAAAAGCAAATTTTGGAGCAAAAAGTAGATTCGTAGACCAAGCCAACACAATGGCTACTAATAATTGCACAGTAGTTATGGACAAGATCACTTCCTCCTCTGAGTTATCCACTAAACTGAAGGAATACCTGGATACCAAGTTTAAAAACTTGTCAAAATTCATCACTTAGAAAGAAGAAAAATCAACTCTTCCCAGCCTGAATGAACAACAACAAACCATTTTAAATAAGCTGACTAAGTTCATGGAAGAAGATCTACCCAAGCTCTTTGCCACACAGATTGCAAACATTGTGTAAGAACTTGCTAGACAATTTAACGGTCAAAATTCTATTATTGAAAGAATAAGGGATGATCTTTGCAAGGATCTAACCACAGCTAATTCTAGCATTCATAACATCCGCCAGGATTTGGGCAAAAACATTGAAAAAATGCAGCCCGAACTATCCAATCTATCCATCTCTAGATCCTCTTCCACTCCATATATCCCAGAAAGCTAACTTCTTCCAATCTTTCAAGACCTGGACCAGCATATTAGGGACACAGGATTCTTCGGCCACTAAGGGATCACTACTCTTCTCAATGCTCTCTTCCCATATTTTGATGAGAAAGATAGATATTATGTGCTGAAGATGCATTTTACATCACTAGATCCTACACTCGCCTCTGGAACCTCTTCCACCCTCTACATCTATCTCCGAGAACTGTCGATCACATCTTAGAGTAGAGAAGGCTAGGTAACTCAGATTACTCCATCTACTTTAAATCTTGGCAGGAAAAATGGGACGGAAGGACATATATGGTAATAAATCCCTCTGCTGAAAACAAAAAGGGGAAGAAAAGTGCAAAGAAGGAAAAACGCAAGGAAAAGGAAGGAGGAGCATCAGGATCATTCGGAAGAAATTAGACTAGCTATATATCTTGTAAAAATTTTGTAATAGCTAGATTCACTTATATATTTCTGTAATCTTATAAACCAAAAGCTTCATTGATGTTAACTATTGTTAACAGTAGAAGTATATATAGTGAATATCTAATTTCTTAAAACATTTCTTGTAAAGTACGATTTACTATTGTACTACAAAAATGTTAGAAGCTAAAATTGAGAGTTAAGGGATGCTAGAATTATGGAGGAGTAAAACTTATAAATGATTAAGTATCAAGAATCGTACTTAGATCATAAAAACTCCTTTCTCTATACTTAGATGTCTTAGGTTTTTATTTCCATCAAATGAGGGAGATTGTTGGGAAACAAGGATCCGAGACTCAAACTATCCGGATCAGGTTTGAAGTAAACAAAAAACCTAAGTATAAAAAGACCTAAGTCACATATCCAAAACATCCAAAGTCCAAGACAAGTGAAGATAATTACCTAACCATAAACGGAAGCGTCCGATTAAAGTTTAGAAAGGAAATAGACTTTAAACCCCCCAATACAGCATCCAAAAGAACTAATTGCAGAAGCATCCGGAAGAAGGCAAATCTGGATATATTAAGTCTAAAGACATCCGGAAGAATAAATTATCTTGACAAAGGAAATAATTCAAAAATTCCATTCCCTCCATTCTTTTGGTCTCCAAGTCGAAGATCCTTTTCCTTAAAGCAAGTCAAAAGTGATAGCTGGCACTTTTTAGATGAAGGACAAAGGACTGACACCGGACAAAGAAAAAGGTTACAACATTTTTTACCTAGACCAATAAGATGGCGTGTGGAGCCTACACCAAAAAGCTACCGGTATAAAAGTTGGTGTATCACTAAAATATAAGGAAAACGATCACTGACAACTTTTCAGCCTCAATCCCAAGGATTCAAATGGGTCAAAATCTCTATATAACGGATTGATCAACGGTTTTGGAAGCTCCATATCTTACCTGATCAACGGTGAAGATTTAACTCTAGCTCACCAACCCATAATGGCTACATTTATGATCAAAGCCTATAAAAGCGAAGCTTCACATATTGAGAAGGTGATGGTTGATTTTAGAAAGCAATTAATAAGTGAATGCACTAAAGCAATCAGAAAACTCATCCCTCTAAGAATCAAATATTTCCAAATCAGTTGTAAGGATTCCCAAGTAAGTTATAAACTTGAGGAAGTCCAAAACTAAAACCTTTTGATAAAAACAAAGTGTAAAGATCTCTAACTTGGGTGAGTTGTGAGATTGGGATACAGCTTAAAGTAGGTGCTTTGAGTGGGATCTTCCTGTAGGACCCAGCTTAGGTTTGGGTAGAAATCTAAGTGGTATATCCTGCTAAAGACAAGAAGACTCAGCTAGGAGTCAGTGCTTCTAGTGATATATTCATATCCGAAAGGTGGTACCATCCGGAGATAAATGTAAGGCTTAATTTTTGACAGTTGGAAAGAAATCACACTAGTGAAAAAGCTTAAAGGGAGGAACCTTTGTGGGATTGGACGTAGGCGGGGCCGAACTAGTATAAATCTCTTGTGTTTGAATCTTCTTTATTCTGTCCTCAATTTATTGCAATTTATATTACTTGCATCATCCAGACCCAAAACATCCAGAACATTCAAACATGCTACATAAGACTTCTTAAAAGTCTAATATTTCCGCAAAAAGGTCATTCACCCCCTCTAACCTTATTAATATAAGCACAGGGACCTCCAGGATTCAATTTTTTGCTAGAGTAAATCAAGCTTGGCTTCTCTAACTTTATTGGTTCCTTCATAGGTTACTTCCAGCTTCTGCTAAATTTCTTGCGCAGTCTCACATTCGGATATCCTGTTAAATTATGCTGTACTAAGAGCACAATGAAGAATGCTAATAGCATTTGCGTGTTCATGTAATTTTTAAAAATCATTCTCATCCCATAAACTTGAGGGCTTTCGGGTAGTCATACCCTCTACTTCGTGAGAAGGCTTATATGGGCCATCTTTAATGACCAACCATGCTTGCATGCTTTGTGCTTGAATGAAGTTCTTCATCCAATTTTTCTAAAAAGTGCAGTATTCACCGGTGAAGAGTGGAGGATGGGTAATTGACATACCCTCGGGAAGGAGTTGTCAGTTTTGGAAACTCATTTTGATACTTGAATTAAAATTGGACCTTTAACTCAAGATTGTTAGATCTCTAGTTTTGATCACTTACTTTAATACCACTTGTTGGTCCCTGTGAGGGTCTAAATAAGGTCAGAGGAGGGGGGGGGGGTGAATGACCCTTTTTGAAGAATTAATATACTTTTTAAAAAGTCTTTATGTAGCTTGTTTGAATGTGTTCCGGAGGATGGATCCGGATGATGCAGTTATGAAAATGATAATGCAAGTAATTAAAGAGTAAGAAATTCAAACACAAGTATTTTATCCTGGTTCGGCCCCGCCTACTCCAGTCCCCAGAGTTTCCTTCCTCCGAGCTTTCCACTAGTGGATTCCTTTCCAACTAGCTGGAATCAAGCCTTACGATTTATCTTCGGATGGTACCCCATTTCGTATGTAGGTTATACCACTAGAAGCACCAACTCCTAGCTGAGTCCTTTTGTCTTTATCAGGATATACCACTTAGATTTCTACCCAAACCTAAGCTGAGTCCTACAAGGAGATCCCACTCAAAGCACCTACTTCAAGCTATATCCCAATCTCACTACTCATCCAAGTAGGAGATCTTTTAAACTTTGGTTTTTCTCAAGGGTTTTGGTTTTGAACTTCCTCAAGTTTATAACTTCACTTGGGAATCCTTACAAACAGATTTAGAATTTAATTGATTCTTGGAGGGATGTGTTTACTGATTGCTTTTAGCAAATTTTCTTGTTAATGCTTTCTCAGAATCAACCAGCACCTTCTCAACTTGTGATAGGCTTCCATAATAAATGTAATCATTATGGGTTGTTGAGCTATAATTAATCTTCACCGTTGACAAGGTAATATGTGGTGCTTCTGGAACCGTTGATCAATCTGTTAGACAGAGTTTTTGACCCATTTGAATCCTTAGGATTGAGCCTGAAAAGTCGTCAGTGATCGTTTTCCATGTCTTTTAGTGACTCATCAACTTTTATGCTAGTACCTTTTTAGTGAGTTCCACGCGCCTTTCTTATTGGTCTAGGTGAAAAAGGTTGTTACCTTTTTCTCTTTCCTATGTTAGTTCTTTGTCCTTTATCTGAAGAGTGCTAGCTATCATTTGTGTCTTGCTTTAGGGAAAATATTTTTGACTTGAAGACTAAAAAGAATGAAGGGAATTTAATATTTTAAATTATTCCCTTTGTCTTGATATTAAGGTCTTTCGGATGTTTTCAAACTTAATATCTCCGGATTTGTCTTATTTCGGATGCTAGTGCAATCAGTTCTTCCGGATGCTATTTTGGGCGGTTCAAAGTTTGTTTCCTTTCTAAACTTCGACCGGATGCTTCCATTTGTGCTTAGGTAATTATCTTCACTTGTCTTGGACTTTGGATGTCTTAGTTATATGTCTAGATTGAGTGACTTAGGTCTTTTTGTACTTAGGTGTTTTATTTACTTCAAACCTAATCCGGATTATTACTTATTCCGGATCATTGTTTCCAGCAGCTTTTGTTTGTAATGATAAGCCTAAAGTCCCTTGCCATAAGCGTTATTCATCTCCTACTAGAAAAATGATGAAAAAGAGCAGCCATATGCTGGGTTAAGGGTTAGGTAAAGGCCATAGAGGAATGGTTGATTTTATCCTGATCAAGAAGCATCCGAAGCAAACTGGTTTTGGATACACCCCAAAGAAGATTTACATGCATCTTTAGCCCATGTATTGTGGTATGATTAATGTTTGCGAAGTCTAAGGAAAGCGAGCCTTCAAGGGGGAATCCAAACTCGTCAAGTATGGTGGTTAAATTTGGCCAGGTTTCGAGATCTTTAAAGATGTGTATGACTTTGAGAAGGGCTGCCTTATTGAGGAGGAGGAGAACCCGATCAAGCCTATATCTATTATTGCATTCGATGAGAAAGACAAGGGGAAGCTGTATCCCAATTTAGATGAAGAGAAGCCTATTGATCATGAGATTGAAGATGTCGTGGCTGCTATGTCTGAAGCCGTGTCTGTTCTACTCAAGAAGAAGTGGAAGAAGAATGACGAAGCTAATCCTCTAGCCGAAGCCTTGAATAAGCTTGCTCAATCTCTTGCTTTTGAAGGAGACATGCTGACTGCTGAACAAGAGAAAGCTCTGGGTCTCGACCTGGATGACCTAGTCATAGAACCTACCGAGGGTGTCAACTCTGCTAATGCCACTGCTCAAGACCCTCCGCCTGTGGAGGATTTCTATAAGGATGTAACTTTTAATATTTCCAGTGTTTTTGATGAGAATAATGTAGAAAATAAGGCCTTTAATTTAATGAAAGATTTGATTTCACTTATTTGCTTGATGTTTTGCCCGATGGGCCCATGCATTCATTTAATCATAAGCATAATGTGTTCAGTATTCATGACTTTTCTTTAACTGAAATAAACTTGAGTATAGATGATAACCCAAAAATGGTAACCATTTCTAATGACTTAACCCCTGAGATAAAAAGAGAGATAATTAAAGTGCTAAAAGATCATGTTAATGCTTTTGCTTAGTCGCATATGGACATGCCTGGTGTCGATCGCCATATCGTCGAGCACCGAATTCCAATCGATCCTAGATTCCGTCCTATCAAGCAGAAATTCCAAAGAATGAGATCAAAGTGGGCTGACAAGGTTAGAGCGGAGGTTGCTAACACGATCAAAGCTAAACACATTGAAGTTCTCGAGAATCCAACCTGGTTATCCAATATTGTCCTGGTTCTAAAGAAAGACAGAAGGGTAAGGGTTTGTCTTGATTATCGGGATCTAAATAAGGCTTCACCAAAAGATGACTTTCCTCTACCCCATATCAATGTGCTAATTGATAGTGCCACTAGGGCCATAATGTACTCCTTTATGGATGGATTCTCAGGGTACAATTAGATTCTGTTGGACATAATCAATAAGGTTAAGACGGCTTTCATCATAGAATAGGGAGTCTTCTGTTATTGAGTTATGCCATTTGGTCTGAAGAACACCGGGGCAACTTACCAATGCATTGTCACCACTCTCTTGCATGATATGATCCATAAAGAAGTAGAATTTTATGTGGATGACATGTTGGTTAAGTTTGCTACCAGAGAAGAACACCTCAAGGTTTTGGATAAGTTTATGACTCGCATCGAGAAATATAACTTACGCTTTAACCTAAAGAAGTGCATATTTGGAGTTACATTGGGAAAGGTTTTGGGTCTTGTGGTCAGTTAAAGAGGGATTAAAATGGATATAGACAAGGTTAAAGTGATCAGGGATATGCCCGTTTCAAAGATGGAAAAAGAAGTTTGATCCTTCCTCGATTCTATTTAGTATGTCAGTAGTTTCATTTCTTGCATCACTACTGTTTGTGAGCCTATCTTTAAGCTACTAAGGAAGTGTCATCCAATTATGTGGGATGAACATTATTAGATCATCTTCAATAAAATCAAGGCTTATCTTCTTCACTTGCCCGTCCTTCGACCACACACCCCCGACAAGCCGTTGATCTTGTACTTAGTGATTAATGATTCCACCATTGGAGCAATGTTGGTTCAGGAAGATGATAATAAGCAAGAGCATGCCATGTACTACTTAAGTAAAAAACTTTTAGATTACGAAACTCGTTATTCGATTGCTGAAAAGACGTGTGCTACCATGGTTAGGTTAACTAAGAAGTTGCGCCACTACTTCCAGTTATACAAAGTTTAGACCGTTGCTAAGGTTAACCCAATGAAATATCTTTATTAGTCACTAACTTTAGCCGGGAAGCTATCAAGATGGTTACTGTTGCTTTCTGAATTTGATATTGAGTATATCACCAAGAAGGTTATCAAGGGTAGAGCAGTTGTAAAATTTTTTTGAAACTAAGCTCTCAAATCCAATTCTGTCAAGAACTTGGACTTTCCTGATGAGTAGTTAGCAATGATTGATATCACAAACCCTATTTGGACCATGTATTTTGAAGGTGCCTTGAACAGATTCAGAGTGGGCCTCGAAGTTATCTTATTCACACCCAACAATGAAGTCATCCCTCTGTCTAAGCAGTTAGAGTTTCCCACTACTAATAATGGGGCTGAGTATGAAGCTTGGCTATTTATTCTTGAAGCCCTTCTACTTGTAGGGGCAAAGCATGTTTCAGTAATTGAGGATTCCGCTTTGGTCGTCCGTCAAGTTGTGGGGGATTAGGATATCAAGGAAGAATCTCCTCGTCCTTATATCAATGCTATGTGGGATTTATCAGCTAAGTTTGGGACATGTATTTATCAACATGTTCCTCGAGATGAAAATCAGATGGTAGACTTGTTAGCCACGCTGGCTTCAATGTGGAAGGTCCTCAGCGCCAACCCATTTGCCCTCTGATCTTAGTTTTAGCGAAGGTGCCTTACCATTCGCGCGACATCGCCCAAGTCTTCACCATCAGTGATACAACCTGCTGGTACTCTGAAATTTGCCATTTCTCCATCATGGTCAGTACCCTAAGAATGCTACCAATTCAAATCAAACTACTCTGTGAAAGTTAGCCTTTCAGTTAAGAATCATCGATAACGATCTTTTCAAGTAAACTTCAGACAGTTTGTTGCTCTGATGCTTGACCAAATCTTAGCCATGTCGGGTTGTGACTGACATTCATGCAGGTGATTGTGGACCGCATATGAACGGTATGGCTTTAACCAAGAAGATTCAACAAATGGGGTACTTTTGGTTACCTCTGGTTGCCGATTGTGTCTCCGAGGTTAAAAAGTGTCATCAATGTCAAATTTACGGAGATATTCAACATCTTCCACCTACCGAGCTTCACAGTTCATATACTCCTTGGCTAATCTCAGCGTAGGGGATAGATATAATTATAGAAATTAGGTCGTTGTGAGCGGGCGAAGTTTTAAATGGGTTATATACAAGGTGCGGGGCGCGAGGCTCGTCTGGTTCGGTGCAGTTTGAGGAAACTATGGGGTTTGGTTTGGTTTGAAAAAATCCAGTTTGCTTAAATGGAGTGGCTTTATAAGCAAAAAATGTGATTATATTGAGAAATATATTTACACCTTTTATTAGGAAAAGATATTTTTGAAATAGAGCATTTTTACTTTATTTAAAAATAAAATAGAGTCGCCACCAGGTTCAGCTTCACCTGGAATTGTGGTATACTGATCCAAAATAGGATTTTTATTCCGAGAAGAAAATGAGATTCTGAATTCGGACATAATAGTTACTCATGTTGTTCAAATTATTTGGATAAATTTTGGAATTTATGGTTATTTCTGTATTATAATGGCTTTATTTAAGAAATAAATTCAAGAAATAGAACGGGCATTATAACGGCATAATAAATTGATATTTTCTACTAAAATTTTGGCTGAGTAACGATCACGCTTGAGCTTTGGCCCGGAAACTTGGATAGAGTTTCCTCTTGTCCTGGATGTTTCATCTGTACCTGCGAGCTTATTTACACATATTATATTTTAAGTGGCTCGAGTGGCTCACTTAAACAGAGAAATGAAAATGCAATGCGTAATAATAGAATAATGATAATAAATTTTAATGAATTTAAAAGTTGGGCTTAGAGCCAATTACCCTCAGTTTACCTTTTCGTCTGTCCAGGATGACTTGAGAGCCGGTACAGGACCAAAGTTGTCGAAGGTTGTGATTTTAGTGGAAAATTGGTTTAACCCAAGTTATGTTTATAATCTTGGATTATTCCTTGAGTAACTGTAGAGTTTAAGTCATTTTTAGACCGAAGATCAATGTGGGATCTTGATCTAAAAAGACAGTAAATCCAGTTTATACCTAGTATAGGTGATTAAGCTAGAATTTAGAAGTGTTTTGACAGAGTTTCGGGGCTTTTGAGACTCCCGGAACTGAAAAAGGACACAAAGGTAATTTTGGGATTTTTGAAAATTTGTGTCTCCTCCGAAATAAGGGGGTGACCCCGTATTTATAATAGGGAGGTAATTAGCCGGCAGGCTAATTAATAGGTAATTAGCCGTGGGCTAATTACCTATCTAACAAGATTTTACATCAGATCCCGTAAAATCTTGCTAGATCTCGATAAGATTTGATTTTTTTTTACTGCAGATAGGTAATTACCCGACGGGAGGATTACCTATGTTTGACCAAATTTTTACTTTTCGAGTTTTCGGTAGAAAATACTAAATCAAAGCTTCCCTAGAATGTGGATTTTTGAGTTTTAGATTTTGGATGACAATTCGGTCCTTTTTCTTGCTCATTTTGTGTGATCACTGAACGAAATAGGCATTATTCCTCATTGGGCCAGAACGGACCTGTGCTAACAGTCGTTGTCGACTAACAGTCACCGATTCATCATTGTGACGGTGGATTATTTCTCATAATGGGTGGAAGCTGAATCATTCACCAGTATTACCGCCAAGAAAATGGCCAAGTTCATTGAGAAGCACATCTTTGCTCGGTACAGTCTACCTCATCACATTGTATCAGATAAGGAAGTTTAGTTCCCAGGGGCAACTACCGATTTGATCGATAAGTATGGTATTGAACATCATAGATCTTCGCCCTACCGTCCTCAAGCCAATGGTGTGGTTGAAGGGGTTAACAAGTCTATTAAGAAAATCCTTTCCTAGACCATCACTGGTTATCATGATTGGGCCGATAAACTACTATTCACACTTTGGGGGTACCAAACAAACATCAGAACTCCCACAAGTCAGACCCTTTTCTCTTTGGTTTACGATATGGAAGCAGTCCTACCAGTTGAGATTGACATGAAGTCTCTTTGGGTGGCACTCGAGTCCAAACTAGAAGAGACCAAATGGACAAGAGCAAGGTTCAAATGGCTGAATACCATGGACAACCAATGCCGTAAAGCCTTAGATAGCCTCCAAATGTATCAGCAGTGTATGGCAAGAGCTTACAGTAGTCGGGTCTAGCATCACATATATCCGTTGAAAGCTGGTGACTTAGTTTTAAAGCAAGTAAAGCCTACCAACACTGATCTAAAGGGGAAGTTTTGGCCAAATTGGGAAGGACCTTACGTGATTAAGTAAGTTCTTGGTAAAGGTGGAATGAAAATCATGGATATGGATAGTAATGAGTTCACGAACCCCATCAATCAGGATCGGTTGAAGCGTTATCATAACTAAATCAAAATCTAATCCAAAAAAGTGGCACATAAAAAATAAATAAAATAAATCACCCAATGAGTGGTCTTCTACTGCTCGGGTAAAAATTAGTGTGTATCCTACTGTTTGGTATTCTACAAACCAGCTAGGCTGAAAATCCGGAAAGGATGGTCTAGGCAAAAATTAGGGTAAAAGTGAGCTACGAGAGTTTGTTGACTAGAAAACCTTCGTAGGCTAGTTAACACCAGAGTTTGAGTTGGTAGAAATGGTTATCATCATTATGTACTCAGGCTTAATTCAATTAATGGAAACGTGACTTTTACTGAGCTCTTGTGTTTATGTGCAAATGAATATATTGGGCCCTAAAGGCGAAATGTTGTAGATAAGTCAAATTCAGGATGCCTTTTAGTTCAAATAATTTCACACCAAATAAAAAATAATAATATGAAAAAATCTATAATGATAAAGAGGCATAAATTCTGATAGGCTGAAACCATCCAGGTCTATGCAAAAGCTAGAAAGTCCGCTGGATTGGAAACCTAAAAAGGGCGGTCCAGGTAAAAGTTAGGACATAAAAGCAATAAATAAAAGTCTGATGGGCCCAACACTATATTTGGGTCTATGCAAAAGTAAAGACGAATGAAAATAAAGATAGTGATCATCATCAATCACTCTGAGGGGCCTGCACCATCATCATCATCATCATCGTCATCATCATCATCATAGTTAGAATCATAAGCTTGGGATAACCCCTCCTCTGCTGTCAAAGGATAAGGCTCGAGTCCCTCCTGCCTCTCCCTCCACTTGAACCACAAATGTTAGAGCTTCGACCGATCGTACACCCACCAAACGTGGTGAAGCCATCCTTGGTAGGATCTATCAGTAGTGATAGGGCCCAATCAATCATAATCCAGAGTGTCGTATCTCCCTTAGCGTGCCCCAACCTCTCTAGTGTGATTAAGAAGATTAGCTGAGAATAGCCCAGGTGCGAAGTCATTGAGATGAAGTGGGACTCACTGTCATCGTCCCGACTGTCGACACAGGCGATAAGATGAGTAATGCGCAAACAGCCATAACCCTACAAGCTAAACTTTGCTACCGCTAGTATCCACTTGAACATTGGTGATCCTTCACTAGCGGACCCAATGAATGTCCTTATCAGCTCGTCCCTCTAAGATCTCCGTCCAAGCATCAAATATAAGGGTGTCGTGATTAGTAAAGACACGAGTCCTCCCAAGGTAATTCCTAGGCCGATATCTTCTCGGATCACTGCAAGGATCCTGAATCAAGGCTAGCTTATCCAAGAGCAAAACTTGCATATCAGATTCATTTTTAGTTTCAGATTCAGTTTCAGTATTAGATTCAGATTTAGTTTCAGTATCAGATTCACTTTCAGTTTCAAATTCAGATTCAATAGTAGTTTTAGATTCAGTTTCAGTTTTAGATTCAGTATCAAATTCGGTTTCAGTTTTAGTTTCATACTTAGTTTCAAATTAAGATACAGTATCAATTTCAGATTTAGATTCAGATTCAGTCTCAGATTCATATTCATATTCAGTTTTGGATTCTGATTCAAATTCGGATTCGGGTTCAATTTCCAATTTAGAATTTAGTTAGAGGAATACTTGTAGTATGGAAAAGTGAACCCCAATGATATCAGGATAACCGGTAGCCCTATCTAGATGAAGCAGGGTCTCAGCTAACTGCATGAACAATGGAGAAATACCCTTTGAGACAGGTCCAATGATCAAAACTAGCTGAAATAGAGCAATAGCGTCGATTCCGCAGATGAACTCAACCATGAGCAGTAAAGCTACCATAAAGGGATAAGAAATGTGTGATCTAAGGATAGCTATGCACCAGTCGAGTACCCTGCTAAGATCGAAACTCGGTGATCCAGGAATCTGTGAAAGGAAGGTAACAGAGGCATCCAAGTTCCATAACCCGATCAATCGATCCTCGGCCTAAAAATGCACCTCTGGCATAGCAAATTGCATCCCGCAAGAGCAAGTCACTCCGAGAATAGCATGAAACTCCTTCACCATCGGACATAGCTCAAAATCCGATAGTAGAACATGTGATCCATCGATTCCCAATAGAAGAATGCCACATGAAGGAATGCCACATTCACTAGCCTGCTAGCAATGTATCGGAGCCCTGCTAGTCCGAAAACCTCAAGCCTATCCCAATCAGAGATCTTTAAAGTGCGCAAGAAATGCCTTAACTAAGCATTATGTGTCACCATTACTGATCTCTATCTGTTAATCTCCTGATAAATAAGATTGCACTATTGTTAGCTTGAATGGTTGTAGAAGATTAATCAGTTTATTCCCATTCAAGCATCTACCGCTCTTAGCATCCATCTAACGAGCAAGAAAAATGATCAACAACATAATCAAGCAAGCAATCAATCAGCCACATCAAAATAAACAACTAAAACATCAAGCCATCAATGTATAAAAAAAACTAAATATGGTAAAAGTAACAAAATAAAGCAAGATAAGTGAGTAGTCATCAAGTCTGATCTCCTCGCTCGGCATGGAAATAAGCGCTGATATTATTGTCCACCTCCTCACAGTGTGAAGGCATAGGTATCCTCCCAATATCTGGCTTTGGTGGAAGGATCGCCCTTACAAGCTGTACTATAGAAGCATCCAACATATCAAATGAAGGGCTAAAGGGCTCGGTGGCCCTCATATTAGCAAAGATGTCATTGAACCTATCCGTGCCTCTGTTCCTCGCATACTCGTAGTCCTAAATCTAAGCATGGAGTAGGTCTCTCTAGACCTCCACCTCGTGAAGGCTATCGCGTAGGCTCTCCATGTCTCAGGACATGCTTATGAATTGTGCCTCATCCTAAGCTCTCTAGTTCTGTAGCTGGCTATCTGGCTCTGATAATTTGCTAGATTACTCTCGACTCTCATTTGCTCCTTGTGCTTAGTTCGGTATCTGTCTTGCTCCATTGCAATAAAAGCCTGCAAGCGTGGACAATCAAAGGAAAATCAGCCAATAAATCATGCATTCATTCATACATGTATAACTCTAACAAATATTTTGTATATCCTTTCTCTATTTATTGTAGGAAAGAAGATAAAGTCATTACCTAGCTCATAGAGTCCTGAGCAAGTAGTAGGTCTCTCACACTATAATATCCCCGAGCCATTCGCTTGATCTTAGAAATGGGTACCTATATGATCAAGTGTAAAGGCAGGATCAATAGATCAACATGGTCAGACATTAGCAAGAAAAGACTAGTAAAGTATATGAGTTTGGCATTCTTACATGTGTAGTGTCCTGCGAAATATAGTACAAGGGCATTCTAGACTCCCCGATAGGCCTCTTCTCTCAAAATCGCAGTCGATATATTAGTAAAAATAAGGTCTCTAACTGGTTCATTGTGACTCCGTCGAGTCTCCCTGATGTAGGGGCCACTCAAGTAGGCAGAACCAGCTCTATAAAAATGGTCTCGGGGTTAATAGTGTATCACTGAGAAGGCTCTCTAGGTTCCTCAGTGCTGGCAACAAGTTAACCTCTCCTCTTCTTGCGACTACCCTGAAATCATAAAAAGGAAATGTGATATTAGATAAGCAAAGTGAGTCAGAAATCATAAGAGCAGTAAGAAGTATGAGCTAAGTTTGAGAAGGATTTAAGGAATATGCCCTCCTCCGTCACCCCTGGTAAAGGACAGTCAGATCGAAGCTCATATCAGTATCTTTAGTGTTGCCGTGCCTCACGGCGTCTTCTCCCCAATCATCCTCGGAGGGAGGCTCATTGTCATCATCGTCACCACTATTGAACCCCTCGCTACCCTCGGTCACGAGGTCGTCATCACCAAATTTGAAATTCTAAGTAACTTCGTCTTCCTTGGGCAATCTGGAATGAGGTGCCTCTGGTGATCAGTGTAATCTTGGCTAACCGATGGCACCCTATAGTTATCACCGTCCAAAAATCAATCCCGCGCACTAGCTAGCATGAGATGAGGCTAGAAAGCACCAATCGGCATGTCAGCGGGAACCCTCCTCTGAGCTATAGTACTCATCCTCCACCGGCGAACTCGCTCCCTAAAATACCACTCCTGAGAGAAAAGGCACTGCATAACAAACCGACTGCCATCCACTAAATGCCAGAAATTCTTGACTTGATGATAATAGGACAATCTCTTCCATGGTTCGGCAATAAGCTAAAAGAAATGTTGCAATAAATCACTATAAGTATACTATCATTTGTTCATACCATTTTGAACTAATGGGTAAAAGTGCATAGGGAATAATGTTTCCCGATGGTGTCTAAGCTACCACAAATACTCTTGATACCATATGGGCGCAACCACTATCTCTAGATCAGTCTACCAGCACATCCAACAAGTGATAGCGTGTGATCCCAAGGGCAGTCGTGTGTCAAGCTCAGGATGAGGGACTATCAGGTGCTCGGATGCCCACATCTGCAAAGACATGAAAATGATAAGATCAGTAAACTGAATATGCATTATAGTCAATATCAAAGGATAAAGCTGCTCACTAAAATCCACAGCTGCGAAGCCTTGAGCGCATTGGCCCCCCCACAGGCTAAACAGTCAAGCGTATAGTATATCTGCTCAAGGATAGGACTTGGGTAGTTCCACCTCTTGAAGTCAGTCAGGTTCTCCAGGACGCATAGCAACCCAAGGGTAACTCGGCTCGTAGAGGAGGGAAAGAAGAGGCATGTCAGTAATGTCATGAGGAATGACCGTAAATACTGATGAAAGCGGTCTCCACTGATGTTAGTCTCCTTAATCCAATGATCATATAGCTGACTATATCTCGCTACGCCGTCAGCCAACACTGTAATCCTAAGCAAGCTCTCTATCCGAGCAAGAGCGGGCGGCTTCATGCAGAACCGCTCTAAATAGACGTCAAAGTGTATGACTCCGCCCTCCCAAGGTAACTCAGTCATAGCAACTATATCTGATGGGGTGATAGTCATCTTGCCCACTGGTAAATAAAAAGTATATGTGGTCTCGCTCCAGCTCTCAACCAAGAAAGCTAAGATGGTAGGGTTCATCGGTAGCGCATCTAACATCCGGTCTGATCCAAGGTCCTGAATGGCCCGAACAAGTGAATCATCATGCAGCACCGCAGTTTGAGTCTTAATGTCACTCTACCAATTTGCACGCCATTGAAGCGACCCCGATGGTTTAACTTCAGCCGGCCGCAAAATAAAATTCAAACGACAATTTTTTATCGGCTAAAGTTTGCAAAATCAAAGAAAAGCTCAAATTTTAGCGTCAAGATAGCCTCAAATGCAAATTTCAACCCTAAAATCGAAATTAGCATAAAAAATAGAGTGAGATTGCATCCTTCAAAAAAATTTTCAAGGCTTCCCTGGCGGCAGGCCGCCATCGACACCATCGCCGACCATCGGAGCCTCTGTCAGCAGTGAGATGCCCCAGTGGCAGGTGAGACACTGCAACGACAGCGTTTGGGGCGCCGTCGCAGCATCTCACCACTCCGATTGGCGCCAGTGACTGGATTTCTCCTTAAAAATCCAAAAAAAACCCAATTTTTGCCCCTTTCAACTCAAATTCGACCCAAAATCCAACCAAATTAGTTCCAAAACACCATTAATCTATTCTACGTGCATTTATACACCATATGCCATCCAAGTTCAAACCATAAAATCCATAAAATTCAAGTTCGGGTTCATGGCATAATAAAGTTTTCTCCAACATAAAAGAAGCAAGACTCGGGTTTTGTTAGTTTACCTGGCGCACATAAGCGTGTTCCCATCATTGGGAAAACATTTGGATTTGGGAGGTCGATGTATAACCCATGTAGGTATCAGTATCTCAAAGGCCATATGCCCAAGGGACCGGGCACACACATAGTCTATGTCGCCCTTCCAGAAGTGCATTATGAAGAATTGCATAAGGCTTCCTATCTCCTCTCTTGGCATACGTTTTTGTCAAGGATGTGGAAGTGTGAAATGAGAAAGAAGAAGAAGTAATGGATATATAATGGAAAAGGAGAAAGGAATATATTCCTTTTTGTCATTTAATGCTTTGGCATACTCTTTGGAATATTCCCTTCTGCACAAGGGGCAAAACCCTTCGATCGATTATTTCTTTCCGACTCCCGGATATCTCTGAACTCAGTTACTTAATATTCCACGTTTTTATTGTTCATTGAAGGGGCAAAATTTTTTGTCTCGACAAAATTAATTAAGCAATAAAAAGTGGACATATTTATCACATGCTAACTTCTTAAATTTTATTCTTGACAGGTCTGTTGATGGCAACCCCAGTAAACAACCGATTCGAGAATGCAAATATCAAAGTTTCTATAATGGAGCAGTTCAGTGCCATTCGACTAGGCATTCAATCCTCAGTTATGATATGGTGATGTAAGGTAACCAGCAGTCAATATCAAAGTTTCTGTAATGGAGCGACACAATGCCATTCGACTGAGCGTTCAATCCTCAGTTAGGTTATGGTGACGTAAGGCAACCAACATTTCGCGTCGGAATTTCTAAGTCAGAATTTTCTACCTCCGATAGGTCCATTGATGATGCGTCCCCCGACCATCCGTAGACAACTGACTCGAGGTTCTTTTATCTTAGGTATAGCATCCTATCCCTCGCTCTTTCGTGAAATCACATTTGACCCATCAAATAATAATCTTACGAGGGGCAGCCTCTGAGCACGGGCTTTTTGGTGACCCGCAGAACGATGATGATGTTTTGCTCCGACCTAATGTTGGGCCTGCTGTTCTATTATTTCAGAGTTGAATCTTGTTTAGCAAACAGTTTTCATGTCGAGATTAGGTCTTTAATCATGTCGTTTCCCTTGACCGGTTAATTAAGTTCATAAATTAAAAATGTTAAAAATGAAAAAGTAAATAATAATAATAATAATAATAAATATATCTCTTCCTTCCCTCCCCGTCACCGGAGCGGCGAGAAGCTCCCGCGAATGTCGAGATACTGGGGGCGGCGAGACGCACCCCCGTGAGCGTCTCGCGCCTTACTCCTGCATCTCGACGTGCGTGGCCACGTCGCCGAGACAAACCCCCGTGTGCGTCTCGAGGTGCAGTGCAGCGTCTCACCGCACTTCGGGGTGTCTCATCGCACTCTCACGCGGTGAGACCCGGCCGATGCATCGTCTCAGTCTGAGACGCTGCACAGGCTCCCGGGGTCCATCGCCAGTTCATCTTTCTCTCTTTAAAATCGGGGAATTTTGATATTTTCCATGAAATTTAATATTTCTATGGACTAATTAAGTTATTTGGGGTGAGTAAAGTCTATATAAACCCATTTAATCATTAATTTCAGGACTTTTTGCCAAATTAAGAGCTTAATTTCATTTTAGAATTCATTAGGATTTAGAGAGAGAAAGCTATATGAAAACTTAAGAAATCTGATTAATTCGGATTTCAAAGGCTTATTTAGCTTAATCTTTTAGCTTAATCATTAAAATTAATTAGAAATCATAGGTTAAAACGAGCTTAAATAGGATTTAGAGACTTTTTCTCACAAAATCACTAACTTCCGTCACTAAGTTCGTCGTTGTTTCGTCGGATTTTGTCACAAATTCATCACAAAGTTTGTTAAACGACCGGTTCGAGTCTCAAAATTTGGATTTACGGCCTCTAGGTAACAAAAATGAGTTCTAATCTATTTTAATTAATCAATTATATTATTTGGCATCTTTTAGTTGTGTTCTTTCCCTTTCATTTGGTATTTCTATAAACATCTTTACCGGTGTTTTTTGGCCCGTCTTTTATCCCAAAATCGAGAAATCAAAGTTATTTCGTCATTTTAAGTCCAGATCTACTATAATATCATGAGAATCGGCTTAAAATTTTGGTAACCTTGAATTTTTGAGTGTAAAAATACATATTTAGATCCGTTTGACACTTTTCCGGTCCGAATGCTCCGGTGGACATCTAGATGCTACAACGTACCGCCATTTATTGCAACGGTAGTATCTGAGGCTACAACAGTAGCATCTTAGATGCCTACTCTAGCATATAGACTGACAAAAATGATAAAAAAAGTCCATGTTTTATGTTTGTGGCCCCTTTTTTTTTATCATTTTCTTACATTTTTTACCCCTATTTTAACCCTGAAAAAATTCTAAAAAATTTTCATATAATTTGGAATTTATTAAAAATTTTAATCTGTTTTTCATAATTTCTTAATTATTTAATTGGTTAAATCTTCATTTAATGGCTTAAAAATGGGTTTTTCACTAAATAAATCCTTAATAAATCTTTTTGACATAATATAAAATTTTAAAAATATTCTGTTATTTCCCTTATTAATTTTAGGTTATTTAGTCTATTTAATTAATATTTTAGGTTGTTTAGATATTTAATAAATATCTGAAAATTATGTTTTTAGTCCCGAAAAATCCTAAAAATATTTTCCTTCGTATTTGATTTATTTTCTACCCTTTTGTGATTTATACATTATTTTTCATTTATTTATGTGTGATTCGTAATTTCTTGGAGCTGCTTTAGGGTTGGTAAGCCTATTTGAGACCCGATCTCGGTCTTTCTTTATTCGCTTTATTTATCCACTTTAATTTTTTCCCGCATTAGAAAAATGTATAGGTATTTGTAAAGCCTTGTAATAATTATTTATTTGCTTTATTTACTGCTTTTATGCATGCTGCGCTGTGTGATGTATGGATATTATAACCGAAAATTCTAATTAGGAGGATTTAAATCGCATAAGAACTAAAGTCGTGTTTATTAAAATGTAAACGGTTTGATTTAATAAATGAAAAATAGGCAACATCATCCGAACTCGGAATCTCTGTTTTAAGGTGCAGTCTAACCACTCGGTGGGAATATCATACCCAAATTCTCAGTAGAGCTAAACATGGTGGCGACTCAATCTTAAAACACGAGATTTCGGGTCTCGTATCTCTTAACACTTAAATTGGACTAAAACTGTTGGTCCCTATGCATACACTTATTGAGTCAGAGGGGGGGTGAATGACTCACTTAAGAACTAGTGAAACTTTTTCGCGATAATTACTTCCTCCACAGAGTGAGGTTAGCTCACTGAGTAAAAGCCTGGAAAATGCGATTAAGTAAAGGACATAGAGATTTTTATACTGGTTCGGCAACCTGTGCTTACATCCAATCCCTAGAGAGTGTCTCGACTTTAATCCACTAATCTCAACTCCTTTACCCTAGGTGGAGAAGCCTTTCACAAATTCCCCAATTACAGTAAGTACCCTCCAAACTGCAATCGCTCACCCGCTGACTAGAATACCCTCTTCTATCAGCAACTCATAAAAGAGTCTAAACAAGAGCTGGTTGCAACTTATAAAATGTTGATCTAGTTATTGATTGATCTAATCTATTCTCTCTTGTTCTAAAGCAGATTCTATCTGAGTTGTGCTTTCTTGCTTGAACTTCTTTAAAGCTTGGATTTTGACAGAGTTTAACTTCTTGAGACATTCAGGTGTAATCACCAAGTTCTAATGCTTGCCTTCTTGCTCTTTTTATAGTTGGATTGAGAAAGTAGCCGTTGAACTTATCTTGGCATCTTCTAAAGTTGAAAGCTCAGTAATTCACTCATTGCTTCTTCAAATTGATCCGTTGAAAGATAGAATTGTACTATTGTGAAATACATTTCAATCCATTAGATTGAAATTCGAGCTTCAATTTGAATTCTTTGTCGTTTGATGCCAGTCTTCCATTAGAGAGACCTCACGCTGACTTCCTACGTGTCTTTATCCCATTCCCTCTGGTATTCTGAGATGATGTAGAGTTCGTGATACAAGGTTGGTAGATCTGCAGAATTACCCAAAGTGGCAAATGACTTGTTGCAGCTTTGCATTGGAAGACTTTTTCATTTTCTTCATATTTTTGAGTCTTATCAAGGCATTAATTCTTTTTGTCTTTGTCTCATTAATGTTTCTACAAAAAGCAACACTAAAAGCAAGGATACCTTTTTACCTTAAATGGTAAAGTCAGCAGCATTGACAGACTTAAAGCAACTCAGCAAAAATGATAAAGCATAAAGCACACAACTGAAACAAAATCTAAATATCAAGCGCTGAGTGAATATTACTAAGTTAGCAACTAAGTAGATACTCAACCCAGAAACAGCTCAGAGTTAAACTAAATAGCTAGGTCAGCGGAGACTTAAAATTCTACCCTTGAATTTACAAACTCCCTTAAAACCATAGACTATTTATTTTAGCATAATATTGATTTAATTATCCCATTCTTAACTTAATTGTTATGATCAAAACACAATACTGAGTCATTCACTGAGTCAGTTCAAACCTGTGTTAGGTTCAACAATCTCCCCCATTTTGATCAATGGCAATTAACTAAGCGAGAATTAAATGAATAAGATATTTAGATCATATTTACCTTATACTTATGCTTGATATGACTCTGTTCAGCATCTTTAATCTGCTTAGAGTGAATGCTAACTCCCCATAATTCTTGAATCTTATGAGTTTAGCATCCCTCAATACTTCTCATCTATTTCTGCAAAGGATCAGAGCATATATATATATATATATATATATATATATATATATATATATATATATATATATATATATATATATATATATATATATATAGCAGAAAATATATGAAGTTAAGAAGATCTTATCTTAGAATAGAAAATGTAAACTTTCATATATGAATAACTTAAGTACAGACAACGATAAGTTAATCTATACTAAGTCTTATAATAACCACTAATGATTACAAGAGTTCTATTCTAATCTCTTGGCATAGGCGGAGCTCCCAAATTCACTCTCCTTTCTTCATACATTTGTTGATCCCATCTGGACTTCTTTTCTTTAGGTAACACAATCTCCTTGCCTCTCCTCTTTCTTGTCTCATGATATTTTCTTTAATGTACTCTAGATCCTTGGATAGGTTGTAAGAAAATTTAGCAATCCTCTGCTCTCTTTCCTTTTCTTCCTTTTCACGCTTCTCGCGATCCTTCTCCCCCATTGCCATTGCATCTAAAATGGCTTGGGCTCAATTATCAAACGAGCTTAGAGAATCCTCAAACGTTTCTAGCTGACCATAAACATTAGATGAAAAATTTAGCACAAGCAGCTCATATATTTCCTGGGATATTGCATCTTGTTCTCTGAGAAAGGTGAATAAGCCTACCAACGTACGGGATTGAGAGAGATTGACTTGATATTGAGCGCTCAGTCCTTCCTTGGATATCTAGGTGAGACTTATCAGAGCCTTGGCCTGATTGTTCTCTCTAAGTATTCTCTCCAGCATAGGAGTGCTCCTGATATGAGTAGTGACTTCATCATGAATCTTATCAATGGCTTCTCCATCATTAATGACATTTGCTTGAAATTGCTTGATTTGGTCTCTGATATGATTAAGTTTTTGGTGAAGAGTAGGCTCTAGTTCAGCATCTGCCATAACTATGTCTGCAAAGAGCATCTGAAATGTTTAGACTCTTTAAGGCATTAAGCACAGCTCCCTCTCAGTCTTTCACTCCTTTCAGCATCTCCTCCTTCACAGTCCTTAATTTAGTATATAACCCATGATGCTTGGTTACCACTATGATCAGAGCATTTAGGCCATCAACTACAGCATTTAAAAGGGCTGTGTTGTCTTTATTTTCTTTGCTCAAAATGCTATACCCATCTAGCACCTTTAGCATAGCTTTAAGTAAGGGATTAAACTTATCAATCATGGAGTTTCTGAAATCCCTTTCATCATTAAGCATCTTGTAGTTACTCTCATAGATCTTTGCCATCTGCTTCTTGAGCTCTGCAACTTTCAACTTCAATCCTTCAGCCTGCCTACCTGCAATAGATAATAAAGACAACACATGGAAAACTATTGCCTTTACCAAAGAAAAATGAGTAGGGATAGACTTAAAGTGAGCTTTCATCTCCTCAACAGCTTCCATAAACCCTTGCACTGGCTCTGCAGCCTTTGCAATCCTCCTTAGAACTACCTCAAATAGAAAGGATTTTGCAATTTCAGCATTAATCTCAGCATCAACCTCATTCCTGGAAACCTTGCTCTCCCCATTCTTCTTATATCTCCCAAAAGCATGGCTTGGAGGTTGAATTGGGGTTACGGTTAAGGTTGTTGAGATGGTTGTTCTTGTTTAGGAATCTCCTCAATAATTAGAGGTCCTTTGACTGGTGGAGGTCCTTCTAATTATGGTTGTTCACCCACAGGAGATCCAATTGATGAGAGGTATGGAATGGTGGCTATTTAGTCAGAATCTGGGCTAAGTGTTTAGTCAGAGGTTTGGTTGTTTTGGTTTGTGTTGGATATGGATGGAGTTTGGCTTTCTGGAAGGGGTAAAGTAAAAATGGGTGTAGGTGAGAGTAGTGTTTCAGTAGATGTGTTTGGGAAAACAAAACATTCTTCAGCTTCCCCCTCTTTCTCTTCCAAAGCACCTTCAATAGCAGACTCATTGATATGAGTTAGAGAATCCTTAGTCAGCTAAGCTCTGTACTCAACTATAGCATCCTCTTCCTCCTTATCTTTTAGGTCTCCTTCATCCTCATCTTATCATTACCTTCATTCTTTTCAGTAAGCCCCTTTTCCTTTCCTTTCTGGCTTTCTTGGCTTCCTCAACAGTCAAAGTGATCTGTTGGTTAGAGTCATGAAAATTGAATTCTACAGCCTCAACCTCTACAACTTCATCTTCCTCCTCCTGCTCTTCTTGATTTTCAATTCCCTCAAGAGCTCCTATCATCTCTTCAACCACTTCTGGTACTTCTTTCTCAACCAAGCTAGCTATAGCATTCTATAAAATCTGTTCATTGCTAGCCTTAGCTCTAGCTGCTGCTTCTTTAGTCTTCCTTCTGATAGTAGCTTCTATTTCCTCCTGCTTCTTCCTTATTCTCTCTTCCTCAGCAGGCTTTACTCTCTCAGCTTCTTCAAGATCTTGGACTACTTTAATCCCTCTTTTCACCATCAACTTCTTCTTAGGCTGGCCTACTTGGGGAATAGGAACTGATGTAGCTTCTTATCCCTTTATAATCACCTCATCCAGCTGAGTAGCCTCTACTTTCCTCTTTCTCTCCCTTATCAAGGGCATCTCTTCTCGTAGCTCTTCTTCTGCCTGCTTCTCCTCCTCTATTTCTTTTGGAGTTAACTCTCTCACCGTCTCCTCCTTAGTTCCCTTTATAGATCTTGTCTTCTTAGGAACTTGGGCAACTATAGAAATAGAGGTCGCTGAGATCCCTTTCTTGGCCTTCTTGGGATCCCTCTTCACCTCCTTCTTTCCTCCCTACTTTTTAGGAACTTCTTCTCAATTCTCAGCTCTGAGCTTGGTAATTCGCTCAAGCTCCCCAGCCATAAAGGAATCTAAAGTTTAATCTTCTTTATGAGGCTGGATAGGCTTCATTTATATGATTACTTTAGGATCCTTGACTCTAACCTCCCTTCTTTTCAGCTTTATATACTTTATGTAGGAAGGTCTCTCATTTGCTCTGAGTCCATGAAAGTGGACATTGTTGAGCACCCTGGACTCAATTATCTTCAGCTGAATATTTTTCTTTGCTGCCCATCCTTCCATGTCGAGCTCATAAGCTCTGCAGATTTCCATTACAAGCTACCCATATACCAAATGCTTGGTGACCTTCAAAAATCTATACAGAATGGCTAGAGGCCAATTGATAGTCATCCCATGCATTAAGGTATATATATACACCCTTTTAAATTTCAAACAACTCCCTGTAGATTTTGTTTTAGGCAACAGAACTTTGGTAACAAGTTCATAGGCTTGCTTCCCTTCCTTAGTGAACATAGAGGCAATTAGTTCACCAGCTTTATAATCTTTAGGAACCTCATAATCTATGGGGATATCTACATGCTCTTTATCTTTTATCACTCTCAGCCTGATTCCTCTCTCGTGCATCCCTAATAATCCTGCTATCAGCTTGGGAGTAATATATACTTTCCTTCCCATCATTGTGGTTACAAATAGGTCCTTTTGACCTTCTACCATGTGGATTCCATGGAATAATCTCAGGACAATTTCTTCAAAGCAGCCATTTGGAAGTTCAAAGAAACCTCTCAAATGATGCTGGCGCGTCCATTTCCCAAACCTTTCATCACTGTAGAAGCTCAACATATCTACAACCATTGGACTGTCTACTTCTATTTTCTCCATTAAACATCATTTTATAGGGATATATTTTGTCCCAGTGGGGACATGTAGATTCTTTCTTTTGTTAAATCCAACTGCTACTTGAGCAATATTATTTTGTATTGTATTCCGGCAAGTATCTTTCTTATTCCTTACAAAGAGATCCAATTTCCTTCCTAAAGTGCTCGTCATTGCAAATTGCTTTGACGGAGATTAGAGATTTTAGGGATTTGGGAAGAAAATTACAAAGAAAGGAATTTTGGTAAAGTAACCTTTCTTCTTTCTGTATTTCTCCTTAAATAGCCAAAAACTCTTCGGTTGAACCTGTAAAGCTATGTGTACGACTCATAATCCATGGTCTTAAGATTCAATGAGTAGATTGCATAACGTATGCAATAGGAGTAATGAAAGCGAGAAACACGGGATAACTGCTACTGAATATGGATTATTTCATAACTTGCTACCGTTTTTATCAAGTTTAAATTTGAAAGATAACCAGTGATAAATAATGACGTGTCCAAAATTCAAGCGATAAAAAGAAATACTTAACCTAATTCGATGAAGCTCAAAGTGTGCCCTGGTTTGGCCAGCTCCGAAATAGGTCAGAGTGGAATGTATTTGTAACGAACCGAAATTTCCAAAATTTGCTTATAATAAATTACTATGGTATTAAAAATATCATGGAAATTATTTTTATTGTTATTATTGTTATTGGCTATAAGGCATGAGGAAATAAGACCTAATTAAGTAAGAGGGATGAATTGGGCATTTAATTATTTGTCCAAGGGCAATATTGTAAAAAAAAAAAAAAAAAAAAAAAAAAAGAAAAAGAGAAAATGCATACATGATGTCCAGCATCTTCTCTTACCACTCTTCACCTCCACCATTTTTCTTCTCTTCTATTTCTTCCTTTCCTTATCAAATTCTCCCTAATCCAAAAACTTCCGATTTCTTCGATTCAACTTCGAATTCTTATTAGAAATCGATCCTTAAGCCCTCTATCATCATCAATTTCAGTCAATCAAGACTAGAAGAGGAGGATTTCAGAAATTTAGATTCGGATGAATAGTAACCCGAGTTTGAGGTGAGTGATTTTTGGTGAAATTAAAGCTTAATTAGTAGAATTTATGGTAGATTAAGCATATTTATGGTATTAGGAAGTTTATTTATGCAATATCTTGATAGAATTATATATGGCTGTTATAGAGGAAGCTATTGCAAGTAAATCAAAGGCAAAAGGGGTAGAAGAGAGCTAGAAAGAGCATAGAAAAAGGTTTGTGTCCCGAATTTCGATTTCTCGGTTTTTCGGGAAATTTTCCAGATTATATACCTGTTTTGTTTTAATGTTTTCTCTCGTTATATAAATCCGATTTGAACGATTCTTGATTCTATTGATATCTACAGAAAGTAAGGAACATATGTTCAGAAGAAATCTTGTTGAATTTCGTTGGTTTTCAATGTGAAATTTTCGTTTGAAGTTGAGTCATGAAATCTGTTTTCGGAAAATCTCAGCTTTGTACACTGTTTAGTATTTTGATCATAACTTTGGTTATAAAATTTGGATTTCTATGATTCTGGTGGTTTTGGAAATCTGAGACATGTGGCTAATTGTGTTTAGAAGAAAGTTCTTCGATTGGATGATGTTTTGATAGTGAAAAATGCAGGGGAAGTCAGGTTATGAAACCTGGAAAAATTCTGGAAAGTATGATATTGATTTTATTGAGTTTTATTTGAAGTTTGATGCTTAAAAATTTGGGATTTGGATTTCTTAATTACTGAAGATATGTTGAATTGTGATTGATGGTTTATACTGGAATTTTTAAGATGTTACTTTATTTTATTACCCTTATTAAACGAGTAGAATACGGGTCAGGGTAGATTGGCGCCAATAAAGGGGGGTACAGTACTGTACAAACAATTGAAGCTTTGGCTTCGGGCTTTGGCCGATATTATGATATATATATATATTGATTTTGAAGCTTCGGCTTCGGGCTTGACCGATATATTGATTTTTGAAGCTTCGGCTTCGGGCTTGACCGATATATTGATTTTTGAAGCTTCGGCTTCGGGCTTGACCGATATATTGATTTTGAAGCTTTGGCTTCGGGCTTGTCCGCTCCCGTATCCATTTTACCGTTATTCAGGACTTGTTTACTTTGGGCAATATGTGGTTAAAGTATTTAGAAAAATTGGATATAAATTTGATTATACTTTGAAAGGATGACTATATAAGTTTTGTGATTTGGTTCCATAAAGTTGGTTAATTTGTTTTTGACTTATAAATATACTTTGTTTCTATTTTAAAAATATTCAAAGTTGTTATATTTTTTTTATGGACACCA
The DNA here is from genome assembly GCA_947683365.1 of Euphorbia pulcherrima. NCBI lineage: Eukaryota > Viridiplantae > Streptophyta > Magnoliopsida > Malpighiales > Euphorbiaceae > Euphorbia > Euphorbia pulcherrima. Next base: position 75,708,081 of record CANTUS010000001.1, on the reverse strand, counting down.
CTAAGCAAATTGCTTAGCGTGTAGTTGATTTTCTACGCGTAGGTGGAGAACTTATAGATAGCTTGGACCAAAGTGGTACAGGTGGATCAGCTTAAAGAGCAATTAAGGAAAGATTTGAGGTGGATTTATATTTTAATGTAATATTATGGTTTGTAGAATAATGGCATGTACTAGAGAGTGAGAAATATAAAGTGACATTGAGAAATATTTGGAGAATAATTAGCATTTGGAGAATAATTTGGAGTTTAAAACTTTATATTGGTATTTGTATGTATTAAATCTATAAGTATTGAACTCTATATAGTGGAGTAGAGTTGTTTATCGGGTGTTTATTGTTACGGTGGCGCTCCCTATAGAGGGGGGGGCGTTACATTTGTTGGTATCAGAGCTGAGGTTTAGGCGATTCTAGAAATAGTATATACATGCCATTTAGGATATAAATATGTTATGTTAGTTGTTTGATCCACTTTGGTCCAATTTTCAGAAATAAGTTATGGCTAGTAGTAGTCACAACCAGAGTGAGGAAGAGGATGCTGAGAGTACGGTTCGTATCAGACAAGGGGATGAACAAAGACATGAACCACCACCAGTTCATGGGTTTCCTGAACAACCTACTCCGGCACAAGCTGCTTTACTTCAGCATATGACTACTGAAGTAATCACACAAGTACTACGAAATATACAAATCCCTCAAGTTCCTGTAGTACCTCATGTTGAAAGAAGAGATGAGAGAACTCCTCTTGAAAGAATCAAGAAGCTTCCTGCTGATGATTTCAAAGGGGATACAGTGAATCCTGTAATTGCAGAAGATTGGCTCGATCATACTAAATGGTGTATGACTAGGCTTCATTTTACAGATGAAGAAAGATTAGACTGTGTTCAAGGTCTACTCAAAGAACAAGCTAGGAGGTGGTGGGATAATATTATGAGAGAAAGACGACCCGAAGAAATCACTTGGGGACTTTTCTTGGAACAATTTGATAAAAAGTACGTTAGCGAACGATTTAAGGATGAGCAGAGGAAATTGTTCTTGTCTTTGAGATAGGGACGCATGACTGTATCAGAATATGAAGTTCAATTCCTCAAACTTGAGAGGTATGCTCGTGATATCGTTGACAGTGAAGTAAGGCGATGTAAGAGATTCGAAGATGGGCTAAATGATGAAATTAGAGTGCATCTACTTGCACAAAAGATTAGAGTGTTCAATGACTTGGTTGATGCTGCTACAGGCATCGAGAAAATTAATTCAGATAGACAACAAAGAATGGCTAAAAGGTCAGGATTTCAAAAAGGATCACAGGGTCCAGCTAGTTCAGAATCTCCAAGTAAGAAACAGAAGGGAACATCAGAACAAACACAATCTCATTTTAGAGGGTTTTCACCAAGACAAACCATAAGTACGGGGTCAGCGGCTAGTGTACCTTCAGGTCGAGGCAGAGGAAATATTCCACAATGTTCTAATTGTGGAAGGATGCATACAGGGGAATGTTGGGGAAAAGGTAGAGTCTGCTTTAAATGTGGCTCAAGGGAACATTTGATTGCAAATTGTCCTCAAAGACAGATAAGTACATCTGCACCTACAGTAGTTCCTACTCCTACAATGCAAGGTGGAAGAGGAAGGGGAAGAGGAAATGCTAGTGGTTCAAGTGGGCATGATGTGGCTCAACAAGCACCGCAGAGTGGTAGACCGGGAGGAATGGCGCGAAGTTATGCAATCCGAGGGCCTGAGACTAGAGAATCTACCGAAGTTATTGTCGGTAAATTTTCATTCTTTAATCATGATGTTTATGCTTTGACAGATCCTGGTTCATCTCATTCATATATATGTACTGCATTAGCACAAGAGAAAGGATTGCGTGTAGAAGAATTAGGAGAAAATATTGAAGTGACTAATCCTTTAGGACACAGCGTGATAGTAAACAAAGTGTACATGAATTGCCCTATTATGATTCAACATCAACTTTTCAATGCAAATTTAATTGAGTTACCTTTCCGAGATTACGATGTTATCTTGGGAATGGATTGGTTATCGGAACATCGAGCTATGGTGGATTGCAAAAACAAAATAATGTCACTTCAAGTTTCTGATGGAGAAGAAATAGTTATCGTGGGGGAAAGATCAGATTATCTCTGTAACATAATTTCTTTTATGAAGACTAAAAGGCTAGTTAGGAAGGGATGTCAGGCCTACCTAATCTTTACTCTAGAATTGAAGGAAGGTGAGTTAGATATGCAGAATATTCCTACAGTATGTGATTTTCCCGATGTATTTCCAGAAGAACTACCGGGGTTGCCACCAAAAAGAGAGGTAGAATTCACAATTGATGTATTGCCGGGTACCGCACCAGTATCCAAAGCACCATACAGAATGGCGCCTGCTGAACTAAAAGAGTTGAAGATTCAGTTGCAAGAATTGTTAGAGAAAGGAATCATACGCCCGAGTATATCCCCATGGGGTGCACCAGTGTTGTTTGTTAAGAAGAAAGATGGGTCACTCCGATTGTGTATTGATTACCGGGAGTTGAATAAATTGACAATCAAGAATAAGTATCCATTGCCAAGGATTGAAGACTTATTTGATCAATTCAAGGGTGCCAAATACTTCTCCAAGATTGATTTAAGATCGGGCTACTATCAGATCAGAGTGAAAGATGATGATATTGCAAAGACGGCTTTCCGAAGCAGATATGGGCACTATGAATTTTTGGTGATGCCATTTGGTCTAACTAATGCACCAGCAGCATTTATGGACCTCATGAACCGTGTCTTTTACTTATATTTAGACAGGTTTGTAGTGGTTTTCATTGATGATATTTTGGTGTATTCTAAGTCACGGGAAGAGCATGATCAACATTTGCGGATAGTCTTCCAAACTTTGAGGGAAAATAAATTGTATGCCAAACTTAGCAAATGTGAGTTTTGGCTTGAAGAAGTTTCTTTCTTAGGCCATGTTGTTTCTGCAGAAGGAATTAAAGTGGATCCTAAGAAGATAGAAGCAGTTGTTGAATGGAAACCACCAAAGAACCCTACGGAAGTCAGGAGTTTCCTTGGCTTAGCAGGGTATTATAGAAGATTTGTGAAAGGATTTTCAGTCATTGCTGCCCCACTGACGAAACTACTTCAAAGAACGCAAAATTTGAGTGGACTCACAAGTGTCAAGAAAGTTTTGAGAAATTGAAGACAATGTTGACAAAAGCACCCATCCTTACCCAACCAGAACCTGGAAAAGACTTTGTAATCTATAGTGATGCTTTACATAGTGGTCTTGGGTGTGTTTTGATGCAAGAAGGAAAAGTGATTGCCTATGCTTCCAGGCAATTGAAGAATCATGAAAGGAATTATCCTACTCATGATTTGGAATTGGCTGCAATAGTCTTTGCCTTGAAAATTTGGCGACATTATCTTTATGGAGAAAAATGTTATATTTATACAGATCACAAAAGTTTGAAATATTTGCCAATACAGAAAGAGTTGAATTTAAGGCAAAGAAGGTGGATGGAATTCATTAAAGATTACGATTGTCTTATTGATTACCATCCAGGAAAGGCTAATGTAGTGGCAGATGCTCTCAGCAGAAAGACAATGATGGCACTAAGGGCTATGAATACGGGGTTAGCTCTTACCAGTAGTGGAACCTTAATTGCAGAATTGAAGATTCAACCTGTACTACTACAACAGGTTAAGCAAGCACAAAATGAAGATGATGACTTAAAGATTATTCGAGCACGGACACAAGTGGGTATCGTAGACGACTATATGGTTCGAGAAGATGGGTGTCTATATTTTAAAGATAGACTATGTATGCCAAACAATGAAGAATTAAAGAAGAATATCTTACAAGAGGGGCATAATAGTCCTTATGCGATGCATCCTGGAGGAAACAAGATGTACCAAAATTTGAAGAGCCATTATTGGTGGAATGGGATGAAGAAAGACATTACTAACTATGTTGCTCAATGTCTAACTTGTCAATAGGTGAAAGTAGAACATCAAGTTCCTTCTGGATTGTTGCAACCTATAACAATTCCAGAATGGAAATGGGAAAGAATCACAATGGACTTCGTGACGTCTTTACCACTTACACAGAAGAAATATGATACAGTGTGGGTTGTTGTAGATAGATTGACAAAGTCTGCCCTCTTTCTTCCAGTTAGGATGGATTTTTCACTTGATAGGTTGGCTCAGTTATATGTAGATGAGATAGTAAGGCTACACGGAGTGCCTATTTCAATCATTTCTGACCGAGATCCAAGATTTACTTCAAGATTTTGGAAGAAGTTGCAAGAGGCCTTAGGTAGCAAACTTCATTTCAGTACTTCATTTCATCCTCAAACAGATGGTCAATCTGAAAGAGTAATTCAGGTGTTGCAAGACATGATGAGAAGTTGTATCATTGAATTTGAAGGAAGTTGGGATAAGTATTTGTCCCTCATGGAGTTTGCCTATAATAACAGCTATCAGTCAAGCATACAAATGGCACCATATGAAGCATTGTATGGAAGGAAATGTCGAACTCTATTATATTGGACCGAACTTAGTGAAAACAAGATTGTGGGAGTGGATTTGATTCAGGAGACAAAGGAGAAGGTAAAACTTATTCAAGAGAGATTGAAGGCTGCATCGGATAGACAAAAATCTTATTCTGATCTAAAAAGAAAAGATATTACTTATGAAGTGGGAGATAAAGTGTTTCTCAAAGTATCTCCTTGGAAGAAAGTCCTGCGATTTGGCAAGAAAGGCAAGCTCAGTCCGAGATTCATTTGCCCATATAAGGTTATAGAGAAGGTTGGACCGGTAACTTATTGGTTGGCACTACCCCCAACACTCGACAAAATTCATAATGTGTTCCATGTGTCAATGTTAAGGAGATACAGATCAGATCCATCACATATCTTATCTCCTGATGTCGTAGAAATTGAATCCGACCTAACGTATGAAGAGGAACCGGTACAAATCTTAGCGAGAGAGGTTAAACAATTGAGAAACAAGTCTATACCTTTGGTAAAAGTACTTTGGAGGAATCATAAGGTTGAAGAAGCAACTTGGAAACCGGAGGATATAATGAAAACTCAATATCCGCAATTGTTTTCAGGAAATTTTCGGGACGAAAATTCATAAGAGGGGGAGAATTGTAACGAACCGAAATTTCCAAAATTTGCTTATAATAAATTACTATGGTATTAAAAATATCATGGAAATTATTTTTATTGTTATTATTGTTATTGGCTATAAGGCATGAGGAAATAAGACCTAATTAAGTAAGAGGGATGAATTGGGCATTTAATTATTTGTCCAAGGGCAATATTGTAAAAAAAAAAAAAAAAAAAAAAAAAAGAAAAAGAGAAAATGCATACATGATGTCCAGCATCTTCTCTTACCACTCTTCACCTCCACCATTTTTCTTCTCTTCTATTTCTTCCTTTCCTTATCAAATTCTCCCTAATCCAAAAACTTCCGATTTCTTCGATTCAACTTCGAATTCTTATTAGAAATCGATCCTTAAGCCCTCTATCATCATCAATTTCAGTCAATCAAGACTAGAAGAGGAGGATTTCAGAAATTTAGATTCGGATGAATAGTAACCCGAGTTTGAGGTGAGTGATTTTTGGTGAAATTAAAGCTTAATTAGTAGAATTTATGGTAGATTAAGCATATTTATGGTATTAGGAAGTTTATTTATGCAATATCTTGATAGAATTATATATGGCTGTTATAGAGGAAGCTATTGCAAGTAAATCAAAGGCAAAAGGGGTAGAAGAGAGCTAGAAAGAGCATAGAAAAAGGTTTGTGTCCCGAATTTCGATTTCTCGGTTTTTCGGGAAATTTTCCAGATTATATACCTGTTTTGTTTTAATGTTTTCTCTCGTTATATAAATCCGATTTGAACGATTCTTGATTCTATTGATATCTACAGAAAGTAAGGAACATATGTTCAGAAGAAATCTTGTTGAATTTCGTTGGTTTTCAATGTGAAATTTTCGTTTGAAGTTGAGTCATGAAATCTGTTTTCGGAAAATCTCAGCTTTGTATACTGTTTAGTATTTTGATCATAACTTTGGTTATAAAATTTGGATTTCTATGATTCTGGTGGTTTTGGAAAGCTGAGACATGTGGCTAATTGTGTTTAGAAGAAAGTTCTTCGATTGGATGATGTTTTGATAGTGAAAAATGCAGGGGAAGTCAGGTTATGAAACCTGGAAAAATTCTGGAAAGTATGATATTGATTTTATTGAGTTTTATTTGAAGTTTGATGCTTAAAAATTTGGGATTTGGATTTCTTAATTACTGAAGATATGTTGAATTGTGATTGATGGTTTATACTGGAATTTTTAAGATGTTACTTTGTTTTATTGCCCTTATTAAACGAGTAGAATACGGGTCAGGGTAGATTGGCGCCAATAAAGGAGGGTACAGTACTGTACAAACAATTGAAGCTTTGGCTTCGGGCTTTGGCCGATATTATGATATATATATATTGATTTTGAAGCTTCGGCTTCGGGCTTGACCGATATATTGATTTTTGAAGCTTCGGCTTCGGGCTTGACCGATATATTGATTTTTGAAGCTTCGGCTTCGGGCTTGACCGATATATTGATTTTGAAGCTTTGGCTTCGGGCTTGTCCGCTCCCGTATCCATTTTACCGTTATTCAGGACTTGTTTACTTTGGGCAATATGTGGTTAAAGTATTTAGAAAAATTGGATATAAATTTGATTATACTTTGAAAGGATGACTATATAAGTTTTGTGATTTGGTTCCATAAAGTTGGTTAATTTGTTTTTGACTTATAAATATACTTTGTTTCTATTTTAAAAATATTCAAAGTTGTTATATTTTTTTTATGGACACCACTAAGCAAATTGCTTAGCGTGTAGTTGATTTTCTACGCGTAGGTGGAGAACTTATAGATAGCTTGGACCAAAGTGGTACAGGTGGATCAGCTTAAAGAGCAATTAAGGAAAGATTTGAGGTGGATTTATATTTTAATGTAATATTATGGTTTGTAGAATAATGGCATGTACTAGAGAGTGAGAAATATAAAGTGACATTGAGAAATATTTGGAGAATAATTAGCATTTGGAGAATAATTTGGAGTTTAAAACTTTATATTGGTATTTGTATGTATTAAATCTATAAGTATTGAACTCTATATAGTGGAGTAGAGTTGTTTATCGGGTGTTTATTGTTACGGTGGCGCTCCCTATAGAGGGGGGGGCGTTACAGTATTTCTTTAAATTGGATCGGACATTCCGATCAGCTGTCTGAGCCTATTGAATTGATCCTTTCTAATAGGCTTTGTGAATATATCAGCTCACTATTCTTTAGTAGAAATATAGGTGAGCTTGACTTCTCCTTTTAGCACATGATCCCTTATGAAATGATGTCTAATATTGACATGCCTCATCCTACCATGTTGAACTGGATTCTTGGATAGGTCAATTGCATTCTTGTTATTGCATATGACTTCAAGGAACTTAGACTTTATACCATAATCCTCCAGTTGCTGCTTGATCCAAAGCAGTTGTGCTACACAACTTCCTGCAGCCATGTACTTAGCCTCAGCTGTACTCAAAGCCACAGAAGTCTGCTTGTTATTATACCATGTTACTAGACAATCACCAGGGAAATGACATCCTCATGTGGTGCTTTTCCTTTCAAGTTTATCTCTTTCATAGCTAGCATCTGTGTATCCTCTCTGAGTGAAGTCTGCATTACTTGGGTACCATAAACCTGCATCAATAGAGCCTAGGAAATACCTGAGAATTCTCTTAACAGCAGCTAAGTGAGATTCTCTGGGGTCAACTTGATATCTTGTACAATAACATACTGCATATTGAATGTCAGGCCTACTAGCAGTTAAGTAAAGTAGAGAACTAATAATACCTTTGTAGAGCTTACTCTATACAGGTATACCTTTCTCATCTTTACTCAGAATAGTATCAATGGCTGTGGGTGTTGACATTGGTTTGGCTTTATCCATGTCAAACTTCTTGAGTACTTCCTTGGCATACTTAGCTTGGCTGATAAAGATTCCATCTTTCCCTTGCTTGATTTGCAAACCAAGAAAGGAATTAATGTCTCCCATCATTGACATTTCAAATTCCTTCTTCATATGCTGACTGAACTCTTTGTATAGCTTTTCATCAGTTGCTCTAAATATAATATCATCAACATATATTTGGACTAGCGACACATCTTGATGCTTCTTCTTGATAAACAGAGTTGTATCTACTTTCCCGCTAACATAACCTTCACTAATTAAAAAGTTAGCCAGTCTTTCATACCAAGCTTTTGGAGCCTATTTAAGTCCATATAGATCTTTCTTCAGCTTGAAGACATGATCTAGAAACTTTGGATCTTCAAAGCCTGGGGGCTATCTGACATAGACTTCTTCTAGAATATAACCATTAAGAAATGCACTTTTAACATCCATCTGAAACAACTTGAAGTTCATATGGGATGCAAAAGCATATAGAATTCTTATGGCTTTAAATCTTGCTATTGGTGTAAATGTTTCTCCATAGGCAATGCCTTCATGTTGATTGTAGCCTTGAGCAACTAGTTTGGCCTTATTTCTGACAACATATCCAGATTCATCTAGCTTGTTCTTGAAAACCCATTTGGTGCTTATGATTGACTTTCCTTTGGGTTTTTCCACCAAATCCCAAACTTCATTTCTTCTGAATTGGTCTAGATCTTCTTGCATTGAAATCATCCAGTTGTCATCAAACTTAGTATCTTCAAACTTCTTTAGTTCAATCAATGAAACAAATGTTGAATGGCTCATCATTTTGTTTAGCTGACCTCTAGTCAGCACTAGATTTTTCACACTGTCAATAATCTTTTCAACTGGGTGATCTCTCCTTGCCCTAACTTCTTTCGGTAGATCAGGAGTAGCTAGCTAAGCTACTATCATTGGTTGAGCATCTACATCATTACCAAAGTTGATTGATTGATCCAAGTCAATTTCTTCATCTTCTTTTTCTGGTACTGGATCAGGATTAATAATGGGCTGACTGGCTGATCCGCTGACTTGTTCCTTTTCTCCTTCATCCTCACTAACTTCTCTACCTGTATTATTAATTTCATCGAAATCTACATGCATGGACTCCTCTAAGATGCTAGCCCTCTTAACATACACTCTGTATGCCCTATTATATGTTAAGTAACCTAGAAAGATTCCTTTATCACCCTTGGGGTCAAATTTAGCTAATTGGTCTTTAGTGTTTAATATGAAGCATTTACAACCAAAGGCCTTGAGATGACCAACCTTGGGCTTGTGCCCCTTCTAAATTTTATAAGGAGTTTTGTTCAAAATTGGGTGAATTAAAACCCTGTTTAGAATGTAACAAGCCGTGTTAACAGCCTCTCCCCAGAAATACTTTGGCCTATTATTATCATTCAGTATAGAACGACCCATCTCCACAATAGTGTGATTCTTTCTCTCAACAACCCAATTCTGAGGGGCAAAAAAATTGTGGTCAATACCATGCTTAGAACAGAATTCCTCAAACTACCTATTTTCAAATTCTCTTCCATGGTCACTGTGTATTCTATTAATGACCAGACCATCTACAACCACAAAGGTGTATTTCATTCTACCTAGACTTATTGGCATGATAGGCCCAAACAAATCCATGTGTAGAAGATCAAGCGGGAGAGAAGAAGATATATCAGCTAATGATTTAAAGGTCTTCCTAAATTGTTTCCCAAGTTGGTATGGTGAGCGGAGTCTATCTTTTTCAAAGGCTAGAATGGGTAATCCCATTTCTGGCTAATTTGGACAGATTGGTCATATTGATATGTCCTAACCTTCTATGCCATAGCCATGAGTTTTCCTCCTTAGAAACTAAGCATATATCATTGGAGCTGGGGGATAAATCAAACATATAAACATTATTAATTCTAGGAGCATAAAGAATAGTTTGGTTAGAGTTACCATCAATGACTAAGCAGCCCACTGAGTTAAATATCATTATCCTGCCTTTCTCACACAGCTGAGAACCTCTTAGCAAGTTGAATTTTAGGCCTTTTACCAGAGATACATTATGAATTGAAGGCTTTACTCCTACAGTGCAATTGCCAACAATTTTTCCCTTTTTGTTGTCTCCAAAACTGACACTTCCATTTCTTCTTCGCTCCAATATGATGAATTGCTTTTAATCACCTATCATATGCCTTGAGCATCCACTATCCAAATACCATATTCTTCTGTCATCAGTGGATCTCAAGCTCACTTGTAAAATAGTTAAGTTTTCTTAGGTACCCATGCCTTTTCTTGCTGGGTCCTCCCTTATTAGTGGTGGTCATCCTTGACCAGTCATACTCATTATAATAACCATTTTTATGTCTACATATAACTATAGTATGTCCTGACTTACCATAAAAACTACAAGCAGCCTTAGGATTAGGCCTGCTTACTTTACTCTTATGAGAAACCTTCTCAGAGTGGTGAGTGCAATTACTCTAAGTATTTCTGCTAGGTTGAGGAGGGACCCACACCTTTTTCAAAGCTGTTAATTTAGTAGCTAGCTCATCCAATTTCTTAGAGAGTTTGCTATTATATCTATTTTGGTACTCAGCTTTTTCCATCAGGTATAAGATGTCAAGTGAAGTAGAAGAGCTGACATCTTCTATATCATCACACCTTCTCTTATTTAGTTGACTTCTTAGTCACATTAATCACATCATTAAGTACTGCGACAAGCTCATCTGAAGATAAAGGGGGTTTGGAATTTACCTCAGAGTGATTTTCTTTGTCTCTACTTTGGTTAGCTGATTGTCTGGCAGTGAAAGTAGTTGGTTGGTCAGCTGACTCTGAGTGAACTAGATCATCCTTAGCCATGAGACACATATTGGCAGAATCTTGTGCCTCTTCATCTGAGGATGATGACTCTTGTTCAAAGTCACTCCAAGTAGCAATAAGGGCTTTTTTACTCTTCTTCTTCTTCTTGAACTTATCCTTCTTAGCCTTAGGACAGCTCGACTGAATATGCCCTTTCTCACCATATTCAAAGCATTTGATATCTTTGTTATGCTCTTTATTATACTCCTTTCATGGTCTATCATCTGCTCCCTCCTTATACTTGCTTGTCTTTTTAAACCTTTAAAAGTTCCTATCTTTTCCCAAGTATCTCCTGAAATTCTTGGTCATTAGAGCTATTTCTTCTTTTCTATCCTCTGGATATCCTTCCTCGGAGGAATCTTCTTCTTCATCATCATCAGCACTCAGAACAACAGCTCTGCTAGAGCTCTCTTTTTCTTTGGGCCTATGCTTATTGGACTCATCTTCATATTGCTTTAAAGACATATAATGAGTCAGCAGAGTTCCAATCAGCTCATCAAACTTATAGGTCTTCAAATCATGGGCTACTTTAATAGCACTTTTCTTGGCTTCCCAATCCTGAGTCAAGCTTCTAAGGATCTTCTTGATAGTCTCTTCTTCTGTGAAGGTCTTGCCAAGTCTTTTCAGCTTATTGACTATATTTATGAACCCAGTGTTCATGTTGGAAATATCCTCCTTAGGCTTCATGTGAAACTACTCAGAGTCCGTCAAAAGGATATTGATTTTGGACTCTTTTACCTTTTAAGTACCTTCATAAGTGACTTCCAACTTCTTTTATATCTCTTTGGCAGTCTTGCATCCAGAAATGCGATTGAACTCAGTAGCATCAAGAGCACAATAAAGATAGTTGATAGTAGCTGCATTTTCTTTTAGTCTAGCTAAGTCCTGATTATCCCATTTAGTTGATTACTTGTCAACTTGTACTCCATTCTTTATATGTGATGGAACATATGGCCCTTCTAAAATAGCCATCCAAGCATGTATACTCTGGGACTAAATGAAATTAGTCATTCTATTCTTCCAGTAAGTATAATGCTCTCCATTGAACATTGGAGGCCTGGTGACTAACATGCTTTCAGGCAGAATATAAGCTTGAGCCCTACCACTGGATTCTCCTTTGCACGCCATGGTCTTTGTCTCAAAGATTGTTAGATCTTTATAGTGAAAACTGCTCTGATACCACTTATTAGTCCCTATGCGTACACTTACTGAGTCAGAAGGGAGGGTGAATGACTTACTCAAGAATTAGTGAAACTTTTTCACGATAATTACTTCCTCCACTGAGTGAGGCTAGCTCGTTGAGTGAAAGCCTGGAAAATGTGATTAAGTAAAGGACACAGAGATTTTTATACTAGATTGGCAACCTATGGTTACATCCAGTCCTAAGAGAGTGTCTCGGCTTTCATCCACTAATCTTAACTCTTTTACCCTAGGCGGAGAAGCCTTTCACAAATTCCCCAACTACAGTAAGTACCCTCCAAACTACAATCGCTCACCCGCTGACTAGAATACCCTCTTCTATCAGCAACTCATAAAAGAGTCTAAACAAGAGCTGGATGCAACTTATAAAACGTTGATCTAGTTATAAATGGTCTAGTATTACAATTATTTGATCTAATCTATTCTCTTTTGTTCTAAAGCAGATTCTAGCTGAGTTATGCTTTCTTGCTTGAACTTCTTTAAAGCTTGGATTTTGACAGAGTTTAGCTTCTTGAGAAATTCAGGTGTAATCACCACTATCTAACGCTTGTTCTTACTCCTTTTATAGTTGGATTGAGAAAGTAGCTGTTGAAATTATCTTGGCATCTTCTGAAGTTGACAGCTCAGTAATTCACCCATTGCTTCTTCAAATTGATCCATTAAGAGATGGAATTGCACCGTTGTAAAATACATTTCAATCCGTTAGATTGAAATTTGAGCTTCAATTTGAATTCTTTATCGTTTGATGCCGGTCTTCCATTAGAGAGACCTTGTGCTGACTTGCCATGTGTTTTCATCCCATTCCCTCTGGTATTCTGACATGATGCAGAGTGTGAGATACAAGGTTGGTAGATCTGCAGAATTACCCAAAGTGGCAAATGACTTGTTGTAGCTTTGCATTAGAAGACTTTGTCATTTTCTTCATAATTTTGATTCTTGTCAAGGCATTAATTCTTTTTGTCTTTATCTCATTAATGTTCCTACAAAAAGCAATACTAAAAGCAACGATACCTTTTTACCTTAAATGGTAAAGTCAGCATCGTTTACAGACTTAAAGCAACTCAGCGAAAATGATAAAGCTTAAAGCACACGGCTGAAACAAAATCTAAATATCAAGCGCTGAGTGAATATTACTAACTCAGCGACTAAGTAGATACTCAGCCCAGAAACAACTCAGAGTTAAACAAAATAGCTAGGTCAGCGGAGACTTGAAATTCTACCCTTGAATTTACAAACTCCCTTAAAACCATAGACTATTTATTTTAACATCATTATTAATTTAATTATCCCATTCTTAACTTAATTGTTATGATCAAACTTAAGCACTACTGAGTCATCCACTTAGTCAGTTAAAACTTGTGCTAGGTTCAACAAAAACATCAACTTCAACATCAATTTTACTGGTCATCTTTTCATCACACTAAAATAAGGATCAATCCTTCCAGCCTGCTTCTCCGCGCTTGTTTTTTCCCATGCCCTTAAGGGTCGGGGAAAAGGTCGTCAGCTCACATGATCATATAACAACATATTACTACGTATTAAGAATGATTAAAACAAATTCGTATACATAGCATCATCCTACCATGTAACTACCACTTACCTACCATATACCATTTTCATATGTTTTTAATTTCTATTTTTAAGTCAACAAAATCTGGTAGGTATCTAGTAAGTAACTGGTAGGTAACTGGTAAGAATCTTATTTTCGTATGTTTTTAATATCTATTTTTAGTTCAACAGAATCTGGTAGGTATCTGGTAAGTAAATGGTAGGTAATTAGTAAGAATCGTATTTTCATATTTTTTAATTTGTATTTTTAATTCAACAGAATCTGGTAGGTATCTAGTAAGTATCTAGTAGGATGCTAGTAAATTCATGAAATAATGTAGAAAGTCGTTACAAACATAGGTGGATTGAACAAACTTCTAATAAAATATAAGGTTCATACCAGGTTCCCACTATATATCTACCAGTTACTTACCATATATTGAACATTTGGTAAGTACGTGGTAAGTATATGGTAGAATGCTAGTAAATATATGAAATATGGTAAAAATATGTTACAAACATAAACTTGATGGATTGAACAAATTTCCAATGAAATATAAGATTTCTACCAGATTCGTACCAGATATCTACCACTTACCTACTAGCTTAATGAATTTTACGAATTTAGAAACTATCAATTTTTTACCAGGTAAATACCAGATAACTACCAAATACGCAAAAAAAATAAAAATGCAAAATCAAATACAAATATGATAAAAACACATCAATATCTTTGATTGTTATCATTCAAAACAGGAATTCAAAAGCTCGAATCAAACAAATAAGTTGTGAATCAAATCAAAGCTTGATGAATTTGTAAACAAAACTCTAAGAACTCTATATCAAACAATCTCACCACCGCTCATACAATTCATCAAATACCTTATGTGCAAACTCTTTATATCCAATATAGATTCAAATCTGAAAATAAATCAGAGATAACTGAACCAAATCAGAGATTCAACTTTTTATCCAACAAATCTGAAAACAAAATAACTTGATCAAGATAATTGAATCAAATCAGAGATTCAAAACGAAAATCAAATCAAATCAAATTCAAAAACAGGGAAAAACCTAATGAAACACCAAAATAATTCAACAAAAAACCTTACTTGAACTGTGAGAAATCACGAAGGAGATCGCTGCTGTTAGGAATGAAGTAGATCGTTACTGTTATATGAGTTCTTGAGTCGATGTCGTTGCTATTAGATGAGTTCCTGAGTCGAGATCGTTGATGTTAGATGAGAGATCGATAATTTTGAACGCCAAAGAGAGTGGGGAGTAAGGAAGGAGAAACGCTCGCTTTGGAACGTATGTTTGGATATTTTGAAACTTGTTTGGTCAGAGAAAATTATTGATCAAATGTTGGGGTGAAAGAAAACTTTAATTTTAGTACATTTATATAAAAAGTCCTTTTTTGTGTGTGTATATAATAATGTGTACTAATGGTGAATAATTGTATCTACGTATTCTATAATGCAATAAAGAAAGAAAGAGAGAAACCTAGTGTCCCAATTATACTCTAAAGGATTTTCTTAATAGTGTAAATCGTGCATAGAAGATAGGAGTTTATGAATTAGACTTCTATAATTTATAGAATACTTCTTCCATCAGGACTATTCATAAAATATTCTTCTAATGTGTATGTTAATTTCTATATATTGGTATACATTTTTCGTGTATTCTTTTATTTAAGTTTAAATCGGAAAAATTTCATTGCAGAAAATGTACATCGTAAAACATATACTACTAATATACATTTTCCGCAAATTTTTCTTCCCATCTCTTTCAATATCTCTTTCTGCAAATCAGAGATTTCTGCACTTTCAATATGTAATTTCATCATCAACAATACGAAATTCAGAGGAAGAATAAATTTAGATTAAAAAATTAAAAAAAGGAAGGCAGATCGGATAGAGACGACATCATAGGGAGAGGAGGTGGCA
The DNA here is from genome assembly GCA_947683365.1 of Euphorbia pulcherrima. NCBI lineage: Eukaryota > Viridiplantae > Streptophyta > Magnoliopsida > Malpighiales > Euphorbiaceae > Euphorbia > Euphorbia pulcherrima. The sequence continues at coordinate 75,692,542 of CANTUS010000001.1, read as the reverse complement.
GGAGAGGAGGCGGCGATGAAGGAGACGAGGTAGTAGAGGGATGAAGATGAGAGCAATTAAGGAAAGAAAGAGGAGAGGACGGTAGAAAAGAGAAGGCAGATCAGATGGAGATGAAGGCGGGAAAGGAGATGACTGCGTAAGGGGAGGCAGCGACAGTGAGATGAGAGCTATGAAAGACAGAACGATGAATGATGAGAGGGGGAGTAAAATTAGGGTTTAATGGGTATTAAATGAATTTAGTTAATAGAAAATGACATTAAATGAATAAATTTTTAGTTGAGGTATTTAACTAATAGGAATTATGAAGAGGGGTATTTTATACAGTTTCCATTATATACGAGTATCGAGGAATCTTCGTTAAAATATGATTCATGTTAGCCGATGTTAGATCTATCTCTCGCATAAAATAAGAACTATGATTCGGGTTGAATCATTTGTCTAGCTGTCCCGAGAATGAAGTTTCAGACTCATCTTTGTTTTTTCTCAACACTTCCATTTGAGTATATAGTATGTAGATATGACGGGAAACTTTTAAAATATTATTTATTATAAAAGTGATCATGTTGTTACGGAGAGATTATACCATGTTCTCGGAGTATTGCTTTCTATTCTCTGGATGAATGATAAGTTTTTCAAAAATTACTTTATGCTATTACTTTTTAAGAGGCTCCATATGTGTTTGGCCTAAAAAGGCCTAACCCATATGGAGCCCCCTAAAGTTGGCTTAGACCGCCCTTGACTACCTCCAACTTTCAAGTGTGACACTACCACTTGAAGTTGGTAAAACTGATTCAATTTACCCCCTCAATGCCACGTGTCAGATTATGGTTGGTTTGACTTTTCAAAGATGCCATTTTTCTAATTTTTTTCCTTCTAATCAGAAGCTAACACGTGGCATTGAGGGGGCAAACTGTTTATTTTTGTCGACTTTATGAGGTAAAGTGTCACACTTAAAAGTTAGGAATTGTCAAGGACTATTTGAGCCAACTTTATATATTTGACCTTTTTATTATCATATTCATTTCTATAACATCTGTCAATAATCCAATATAATCTCTCATTTTCATGTTGGTAATCATGTGACAACTATTGTGGTTGAACTTTTCTGTCTTAATGCAATCATTGGTGTAAAATAAATAATGAGGTAATGTTAGGAGTGCATACGTAACATAATCTTTAATTAGCTTGTTAAATAAGTCGTATCTCTTGCTTGGTGTGATGTTCACATGTCAGATTTTTCATGCCTTTTAAGTGATTGATTGTATAATATTTACCAAGTCATTATATTGTTTCCTGTAAGTTAGGTTTTTTTTAATAATTACAAGCATTTTGATGGAGATAATCTTATTTAAGATTTAATAATAGCTAAGGTTTCTTATCCCTCTTAATAAGCGTATTTAATAAGATTCGAACTTTATTCCCTTTCAACTTATTCAACCTGCTTAGCCAACTAATCTATAATTTGTGCTTGTTGTACATATTGTTATGCTATTGAACTTTATTGAAGGGGGTGTGTATATATATTCCATAAATATGATTTTGAAAAGGACGACTACTAAATCTGGATGTATAATCTCACGCCTTCGCTTTGAGAGATTAATGATAGAAAGGTGTATATCTTATTATCTTTGATGTCTATTATAATTTATGTCTTTATGGTTATTTAAAATTTGCCTTTGAAGTGAACAACTCCTCATCCACAATTCTATATATTAATGATGAGATGCTGGACTACTTGAAGTCTTTATTATCTTTAATAATTACAAGCATTTTGATTGAGTAGAAACAAAACTACTCACACACTTCCCGTCATGTGAGTTAATTTGGTTTAAATACTAAAAATTTCATTATGCATCGTTATTTTCGTGTTAATGTATCCAACTCTTCTTCTGATTTTTCACATTAATTATTTTTTTAATATTATATATAAAATGATTTCAATTGAATTAAATTATTTAAAAAATATTATTTTCAAACAAAGTACTGTATTGATGAAGGTTTAGGTCATGTTCTTTTCAACTTATAAGTAGCAGTATTGAATTGAACTGACCTTATCAGTACTTATTTCAATGTAAATTTATATGTACACTACTTGTGTGTGAATAAATTAAAAGAAGACACACGGTTCATGTTATGAGCATAACATATGATCACATGACTCCAGCTTATTAGCTAAACCAGCGGAGCTTCCCCTAATTTATTTCAATCACCCAAATTTCAATCTCTTTTATTAATAACAAAACAAAACAAACTAAATTAAATAAAAAGAAGGTAATAGAATTGTAGTTCTAGTTTATAGTCTTAGCTAGACTAGTTTCACCTGATCTTCTATTAATTGGATGACGCCAGTTTAATTGCAAATTACCTGTACTAGAAGATCAAACTATTCAACAAAAAGACTACAAAATTTAATAAACACTCCCCGGCGACAGCGCCAAAAGTTGGCGAGTGTCGAATTCACCAAGTTTAAATTAACCTGCTAAAAATTTGCAATAGTGAAAGTAAGGTCGATCCCAGAGGGAGCGATAAAACTTTGTAAAATCTTTTTGTCGAATAGAAACAACAGGAAAAATAAATTAGGGGGGTTTGAAGGTTTTGTTGAAAATGATTAAAACACAAAACTAAAAGCTAATGAAAAACAATAAATAAAAGGCATCCAATCAAAGACATAATCCAAGCTCGTTTCTTTATTCGATCCTCGATTCAAAAATAGTTCTAAATCAAGTTTTGCTAAACCGGTTGAAGTTATCGAGAGACGCCCCTAGTAACCAATTATCCCTTAATTTTAAATCAAACACGAGACGCTCTATGATTGACCCTAACTAGACCATTGTACTCTAGAAACAATCCTTAGTTTTAACTTGATAATTGCTTCAAGAAATACGAGAACCCAATTTAAACCAATTTGTCAAGACGCTTGACTCCTTTAAGTAATATTGTTTATTCCTTAAGATAGAAAAATCTTAATTTGACACTATACAAACCAATATGACAATTCCGGATCAAATCAATTTGTATGTCAACATTGAATTTATCTAATTGAAACAAAGGCCCTTTTTGAAACAAGTAAATGAACCAAAATAACCTTAAGGAACCGAAATAAACAAATAGCAAATTGATAAAAAAAAAAAAGATAAAGTAAATTTAGACCTCACAAATGAAAAGAACCGAAAATTGAATTAGCTTTCGATTGGATTAGAGAAAGTAAAAACTACAAAGCTAATTACAATGTTTATTTGTCTACGTAAAGAAAGTGTCTCCCGAAAAACAAGACATATGCTACTTAAATACATAAAATAAAACTAATTGATAATGCAGAATATCCCCAGTAATTGGCAAATATTGAGCACGTTGAAGTAGTGGACAGTGTCTGTTCCAATTTCTAATCCCACTAATTATTTGAATGTCCACGTCACAGCCAAAGAAAATGAACCTCTACATATTAGGAGTTATCATTCCACTAAATAATTTCCTCAGAAGTACCCACATCTGAATTAACTTCTATGTCAATAGAAATTAATTTGACCTCTACGTCACATGTGGTTGATGATGGGAATCGGTTAATTCCAAGTAATAAAGAATATGGGTTGCGCTAAATCTGCCCCAATAACAACATCAAGTCACATAATCCAACATAATCTCTACTAATTGCTCTATATCTTCATTTTTATCAACTCTTTGACTTGTTCCTAGCAAAACAATAATATGTCCACAAATAAATTAATATTCAAAATAATAATGAATCAATTAAGCACAAAACAAGGCCAAAAGAATGCATAAAATGCATTTTAACAACTCCCCTACACTTATCTTTTGCTTGTCCTCAAGCAAAACAATTTAAGCACATAAAGAGAGTCAAAACATAGTTCAACCATTAAATTACACTTATGTTCAAACTCTAGTCACAAGAAGCATTTCGAACACTACTTAGGTCAAAATCAATTAACATACACATGATCACAACCAAGCTTGTCAAACTCTATTAAAGCGAAATATAGCCATTTTGTTCAAACCAATCGTAGCACTGCTCAAAAGGAATTTTTATAAGGAAGAATGATAAACAAATGATTCAAAAAGTCAACAAGATCAATTCATAAAAAATAAAAATCATAAACCCAAAGAAAGTTTTGCATCATTTTTTAGCCTTTCTTTACATCCCCTCGGTTACGAAGTTTCGAGCATATTTTTGTGGTCTCCCACTCATTAGCAATTTTCATTTGTTTTGCTAATGTTGGTATACCTACTCAATGTTACTCAATTGACTTTTACTAGCAACTCCTTCAAAGGGGAAATGCGTTTTGAGGCGCAACTTCCAAGTAGCATAAGTGATCAAAGGCTACAAAACATTTTGTTGAAACACTTTCTACAAAATATAAAAATAAAACCAATAATAGTACATATGAATGACAAGTATTTATCATTTGAATATCCCTTGAGGTTACTGAAAAAAATTTCAAGTGAGCGGAAACCACAAGAATGGGCAAAACAAACAAGCTATGTTTTACAAGAATAAAATCATTGAAGCAAGGCTATTTGATCAAGATGTTAAAATTTTTGTCTATGAGCATTCAAATTTCAGGTTTTCAAGAAGTGAACATCAGATCAATTTAAGGTGAGACTATGAAAAAGCACAAGTTGTCATTTGAATTCCACAATGACTCTCAATTTTCAACAAAAAATTTCCACGAATTTCAACATCATTTAATCTCAAAAGAACAAAAAAAAAATAGTTAACAGCACAAAATGTCAACATTCACTCCCCCACACTTATTCAACACATTACCCTCAATGTGCGCAGAATAAAGGCAGCAAATGAAAATTTAGAAATAAAAAGAAACGAGTACTGCCCTGTTAGTGGAGGAGGAAATCTCTCTGCTTCTTGTTTTATGGTTCTGGTAGGCTTGGATTTTCGGCGAACAGCTTCCCTCATCTGTGCCATTTTTTCCGATTGTGATGGTGCTTTCGAGATGGTTAATCGGCGGTGATTTGTGAGTTGTGGTGGTCAGAGGTTCTGAGCGACATTTGATAGAACTTTGGCGGTGGTTGTGAACGTCGACGAGTTTGATTAGAGAAAGTGGGGGGAAGGGTGTGGAGCAGGTTGTGTATGGCGGTTTCAAAACGGGTGAAGTTCCGAGATTGCTGCTAGTGTATTAGGGTTTGGAAAAAAAGGCAATAAAAGTAATTTTGATAAGGCTGAAATGGGTTAAAATTAGCCCAAAGCCCATGTTAGCCCATAAGCCAATAGTTCCATATTTCTTATTTTCTCATTACTTGTCATTCCTTTTTATCCTTCCTTTGAAGTTCAAACTACACTTTGGCCTGTAATTCAACAAATTAACAAATCATAGGTTGAAGACAATTGAAACTAAAAGGAATAAAACTGAAAACATGAGATTATTTTTTTTGTGTGGGAATAAATTAAAAGAAGACACACTATTCATGTTATGGGCATAACATATGGTCACATGACTCCAACTTATTAGCTAAACCTGCGAAGCTTCCCCTGATTTATTGCAATCACCCAAATTTTAATCTCTTTTATTAATAACAAAACAAAACAAACTAAATTAAATAAAAAGAAGGTAATAGAATTGTAGTTCTAGTTTATAGTCTTAGCTAGACTTATTTCACCTGATCTTCTATTAATTGGTAAGAGATGGATGAAGCCAGTTAAATTGCATACTACCTGTACTAGAAGATCAAACTATTCAACAAAAAGACTACAAAATTTAATAAACACTCTCCGGCAATGGCGCCAAAAATTGGCGAGTGTAGAATTTGTCAAGTTTAAATTAACCTGCTAAAAATTTGCGATAATGGAAGCAGGGTCGATTCCACAGGGAGCGATAAAACTTTGTAAAATCTTTTTGCAGTAGGAAAAATAAATTAGGGGGGTTTGAAGGTTTTGCTGAAAATGATTAAAACACAAAACTAAAAGCTAATGAAAAACAATAAATAAAAAGCATCCAATCAAAGACATTATCCAATCTCGTTTCTTTATACGATCCTCGGTTTAAAAATAGTTCTAAATCAAGTTTTGCTAAACCAGTTATAATTACCGAGAGAAGACCCTAGCAACCAATTCTCCCTTAATTTCAATTCAATCACGAGACGCTCTATGATTGACCCTAACTAAACTATAGTACTTTGGAAACGTTCCTCAGTTTTAACTTGGTAATTGCTTTAAGAAATAGGAGAACCCGATTCAAAATAATTTGTCAAGACCCTTGACTCGTTTAAGTATGATTGTTTATTCCTTAAGATAGAAAAATCTTAATTTGACACTATACAAACCAATATGACAATTACGGATCAAATCATTTTGTATGTCAACATTGAATTCATCTAATTGAAATAAATGGCCTTTTTTGAAACAAGTAAATGAACCAAAATAACATTTAGGAACAAAAATAAACAAATAATAAATTGATAAAGAAAAGATAAAGCAAATTTAGACCTCACAAATGAAAAAAACCGAAAATTTAATTAACCTTCGATTGGATTAGAGAAAGTAAAAACTATAAAGCTAATTACAATATTTATTTATCTACGTAAAGAAAGTGTTTCCTGAAAAACAAGACATATGCTACTTAAATACATAAAATAAAACTAATTGATGATGCAAAATATCCCTTGGCAAATGTTGAGCACGTTGAAGTAGTGGACAGTGCCTGTTCCAATTTCTAATCCCACTAATTATTTGAATGTCCACGTCACAGCCAAAGAAAATGAACCTCTGTATATTAAGAGTTATCATTCCACTAAATAATTGTCTGAGAAGTACCCACATCTTAATTAACTTCTATGTCAATAGAAATTAATTTGACCTCCACGTCACATGTGGTTGATGATAGGAGTCGGTTAAGTCCGAGTAATAAAGAATATGAGTTGCGTTAAATCAGTCCCAATAATAATTTTAAGTTATAGAATTTAACATAATCTATTGCTCTATATTTTTATTTTTATCAACTCTTTAACTTATTTTTAATAAAATAAAAATATACCCATAAATAAACTAATATTTAAAATAATAATGAATCAATTAAGTATAAAACAAGGTCAAAAGATCGCATAAAATGCATTTTAATAAAGAGTCTTTCATATAATCACTTTATTTCATTTTTGATAAAAAAATATCATATTTTCAATTAAAAATATCATCGGACCAATCCTTATCTATTACTCTTAGCATTATTAGGGCACTTTCAATTATTCCCCATAGAAATTTTTAAAATAGGGAACACATTTAGAGAATGGTATTCCCCTTATTATATATCCTTAAATGGAGGGAATCTAATATTATAATAATATATATTTTAGTTTTAATTTTTTTAATTATTTTGTTAGTTGAATAGTATAGAATAGAAATGATGTAAATAAATTAATATAATAATAATAAAGTATTATTATATCTAGGGAATATAATAGGGGAATGAAAAATAAGGAAGATGGTTGAAGCGAAAATACTGTAGATTCCCCAAAATGGGGTTTGGGTAAACCTGTTCATCGGACGGGCCGGGCCGGGCTTCGTCGGGCTTTTGACTAAAAGCATCAACCCAAGCCCGGCTAGGCCCACACTTTAAAACTTCGGGCTCGGGCCGGGCTTACGAGGTCATTCTCAAGCCCGGCATAAGGCCCGTAGATAATTTTTCAATATTTTTTTTTGTGAATTTTTAAAAAATAAATTGATAAAATTATGTATAACAACATTATTTATTTGAAGTTCTTAATATATTATACAACTTATTGTATTTAAATTTGAAAATTCATTAGTATAAAATATAAAAGTTGAAAATAATTATTTAATATAATTATAATATATATAAAAAATTAAATTATTATTCGTCGGGCCGGGCTTGGGTATTTATACAAAAACCAAGCCCGGCCCATAAAATTTCGGGTTTTAGCTGGCTCGGGCTCGGGCCGAGCTTAATAATAAAATAGGTGTCCAGGCCCGGCCCATAGAAACGGGCTTGGGTCCGCCTGGCCCGCGAACAGGTCTAGATTTAGGTAGGGGTGAGCATTCGGTCGAAACCGAACCGAACCGAATTAACCGAACATCAAATAAGAAATTTTATATCAACCAAACCGAATCGAATAGAAATTGAAACCGAATTTAACCAAACCGAAATATATTATTTATTTCGGTTAAAAACCGAATCAAACCGAATTTTCAGCTCAAATACCTGCAATTTCTATCATAGATTCCAAACTTAATTCGGTCACAGATTTAACAATCAAAGTCTCCATCCAAAATTAGTATAAAAACATATTAATAGTTCAATTAAAATCTCAAGAATTCCAAATTACAAACATATCAGTACATTAACTTTATTCCATTGAACTATGGTGGCTCTCGGTATGTTGGAGGAAATTGATTACTTTAGTTTCAGTGGTTATTCGGTTGACTGGAGGTGGCTGTTACTGAGACACTGACAACGATGAGAAGCAGAAGCCGAGAGAAGGGGTTTGGCCGTGTACTAGAGTGGACGGTGATGAATTATACTATAGATAGTGGCAGCTTGCTAAAGTTACAGATCTAGGGTTTATTGCGTTTTAAATGATATTGTTTGGATTAGAAAGTAAACACATTCATTAGGACTGAATTGTCTTGTTTTACTTATTTTTTATATATATTAATATTTTGATTCGGTTCGATTATTTTAATATTTCTTCACGCTAAAATTAAATCGAACCGAACACCGAAATACTGGACATTTTACACATCAAACCGAATCATATTTTCAAAATAATCGAACTAAATTATTAATTTAATTTGATTCAATTTAAACATTTAATTGTCAAACTATTTATACACCCTTACGTTTAAAAATAAAAAATAAAAAAAATATTAAACTTGGCATCTCATTTCTTTAATTTTTTTAATAAAATAATAGCAAATTATTATTTTTATAATATTTAAAAATATTATAATTAAAATAACCTTATTCAAAATTTAACTATAATTAAAGTTTTACCCATATTTAATAAAAATCTTATTCCCCTCTAATATATCCGTTTAATTTAAAGTTTTGTAGTAGAGAAAGTGGCGACTGCCCAGCTGACCTCGACAACGGGGTCAATTACATTACCCCTCTTTCTTCGCTCCCATACCCTCTCTCGCCTCCCTCTCTCCGGCCATTTCCACCGCCAAATCAGGTGATCTTTTGATGTTCTTTGTGTTATTTCTCTTCAATTTATAAATTCTGGACCTCTTAGTTACCGGATCTCATATTTCTTGGGTACCAATCAGCACCCTCAGCTTGTAAGCTCTTGACCAAGAACAATATCTCTTTGGGTGGATTCGGCGGCCGTCTCCGCTTTCTCCGCTCTTTGTTGTTTGGTTTCTTACGAAATAGTTGAAAATTGATTGAAGCGTTGACTCAATTTTTTTGCTCAAGTTGTTGCTCTCTTTTTTTTAGCTTCCGAGTCAGATTGTGTATTAATGATGACAAAGCTAGCTAGCTAGATTTCATTCCATTTAGATCTAAGGTAACTTGAGTGTTTTTCTGTGAAAATGTCCTTAGATTCATATAATTTACTGCAATTCCTCTGTTAAGTTCCTTCTTTTGTTTGTTTAAACAAGAAAATCTAATTGATACTGTTATTGTTGACATTTCTTCTTGTGTATATTGTGATTCTTATTATCTAGTCTTTTGTTTATTGAGGTATTAGCTTTGAATATTTGTCGAATTATGCACTTTTTTAGGAATATATCATGGTATCATCAGCCTTTTTTTTCTTAATTTTTTTTAAATGTTGCTCTGTCATGAATGGAGGATGTCATTGGTGGGTTAATTTAATATTGCCATTTTTTCGTAAAGAAATTATTCTTCCCCAATTGTTTATTAATGTTTTGTTTTGGGGAATCTGTATTTCTTAATGGTGATCATGGTCAGTGATGATTGATCGTTGATGTGTGTATGTGGCGATGACAGATTGAGCAACACTGATTTATGGGAACATCATCTGGTTCTAACATAAATCACCAGCCTGCATCAAGAATGTTACCGCCACGTCAGCAACCTCGACCAGGAGGCCTACAAACATCTTTATCCCTGGTTACCTCAGATCCTCGCTTGTCTCCTGATGCCCCAGAACCCAGATCAAACTCGGAGAATATTCGTGAGTCCCCTACTGAGAGTGCTAGCTCTAGAGAAACTTGGCCTACTGCTGATGCTGTGATGGCAAAGAAGATGGAAAATGGAAAAGCAGAAATTGATTTCCCTGAACAGTCTGTCATTCGCCGAGTTTCTGCTGCCGATAAGATATCTATTCGTGACATAGCTAAAGAACGGGTAGATAACATTTCAGAAAAGATGCATCACTTGCCTGATGAGTTTCTAGAAGAGCTAAAGAATGGACTTCGAGCTATACTTGAAGGCAATGGTGGTTCACAACATAGAGAGGAATTTTTAATTTTGCAGAAGCTTGTTCAGAGTAGACCTGATTTGACAGCTAAGACATTAATTAGAGCACATAGAGTTCAGCTTGAGATCCTCGTTGCAATAAATACTGGAATTCAAGCATTTCTGCATCCAAGCATTAGTCTTTCTCAAACGTCTCTCATTGAGGTCTTTGTTTTCAAGAGATGCAGAAATATAGCATGCCAAAATCAACTTCCAGCAGATGATTGTACTTGTGATATATGCACAAATAGAAATGGTTTTTGCAACCTGTGCATGTGTGTGATATGTAACAAGTTTGATTTTGAAGTCAATACTTGTCGCTGGATTGGATGTGATCTGTGTTCTCATTGGACTCACACCGATTGTGCTATTCGTGATGGACAAATATGTATGGGTCCATCAGGGAAGAGCGGAGTTGCCCCAACTGAAATGCTTTTTAGATGCCGTGCTTGCAATAGAACTTCTGAGCTCCTTGGGTGGGTAAAGGAAGTCTTCCAGCATTGCGCACCAGCATGGGACCGGGAGTCTTTAATGAGAGAACTTGATTTTGTCAGCAGAATCTTCCGTGGAAGTGAAGACTCCAGAGGCAGGAAACTGTTTTGGAAATGTGATGAACTTATTGATAAAATGAAGGGTGGACTTGCAGAATCAACAGCTTGCAGAGTAATTCTGATGTTATTTCAAGGTAATTTTTTATGAGTATTAACTATGAAGCTGTGAAATATTTTTTTGGCTTATGTAGGACAAAAATTCAGGAGCTCTAGCGTTTTCACACCTGGAGAAGGTTTTTCCCAATATATATTTAGTTATCTATAGGGATGGTTGCATGTGCTTTTCCAATATATACACTATAGTGGCATGTTTCTGAAATTATGTTCAATATGATCAGATACAGTTTATATTTATTTATTTGATTTCTCTTTGGCTTACAATGTATGTTGAAATTAGGAGTTACATTCTTAACTTGAAAGATATTCCTCTACAATATGAGGAATATATAGGTCTTTGATTACATGATGTCGGTACATCTCTTTCCTGCTTCACTTATGTAACTATTATCTCACTTTGATCGAGAACCAATATCTACTAGTTGATATTATCTGTAACTTTGACTTCTGATTACTTGATAAGGTTGATAGGATTGTTGTTCTTGATTGAATCAATTGAAAATTGTAGAATTCTTATTTTTCCTGTGCACAATTTGAGTTAAAACTGTCAATTCTCTGTAAATGCTCTGGAATGCATTTAATTATGGTCTACATGATGTTAAATACATTATTCTGCGTACTTTTATTAAGATCCGAATATATATGCTTAGATGGCTGATAGCTTGCACTATTGGACATATCACCTGATGGGAATAAAATTGCATTGAAATTGAACATAAGTAATTTCTTTTGATTTTCCTTACATTTTCATGTTAGAACTTGAGGTAGACTCTCCGAAGAGCTTGGAAAACGGGGATGGTGGAAGGCTAATACCCCCTCAGGAAGCATGTAACCGAATCGCTGAAGTGGTACAAGAAGCCATAAGGAAGATGGAGATGGTGGCTGATGAAAAAATGAGAATGTTCAAGAAAGCACGAATGTCGCTTGAGACTTGTGATCGAGAACTGGAGGAAAAGGCCAAGGAAGTGTCAGAACTTAAGGTAGACAGACAAAAGAAGAAGATACAAATAGAAGAGCTAGAGAAAATTGTGAGACTCAAGCAGGCAGAGGCCGATATGTTCCAGCTGAAAGCCAACGAGGCAAAACGAGAGGCTGAGAGGTTGCAGAGGATCGCTCTTGCAAAGACTGACAAATCAGAGGAAGAATATACCAGCAGTTACCTCAAGCTTCGTCTCAGTGAAGCAGAAGCAGAGAAACAGTATCTATTTGAGAAGATTAAACTGCAGGAGAATTCGCGTACATCGCAAAGTAGTGGTGGAGCAGACCCATCACAGGTGTCAGCGTATTCTAAAATTCATGACTTGCTCAATGGCTACAGTGGTCCCTCAAAGTCCGAATTGCAACCAAATGAGCGCCAACACTTCAGGACAAATCCCTGAAGAAGTGTTTCTGATTTGTCATATATTAAACTAACTGTTTGTGAACTAGTGTGAAAAAAATGCTAGTTGGTTTCATTCATCTTTAACTTGTACCCAGCAACTTCACTAAGAATTTGCCAAGCTGTTCCTAAGCTGTCAGTGGTTCTTTTTTTAATTAAGTTTTTCTGCACCTTGTAGTTTCTGCTGGCTTATATTTAATGTTTTTTTGTTAGTTCTAACACTATGTTTCATGCATTTGTATAGACTAGCATTTTTCTGTCTTGTCTTTTACTTATTCAATGAATTGATGCTGTTATGTTGATAAATAGCATAGCATGACTGCATGAGAGCTTTTCTTTTGCAAAAATGAGCTGCAGAAATTTGTTGTGCCTGATGGTTTGGTCGATATTTATTACCCGAATTTGAATGCGGTGGAAATCAAGCAGGATATGTACCGTAAAATTTAGTAATGTGCAGGGCTTGTATTGACAACAGAAGATGAAGACTTGGGTTTGTTTGGGCATCTGCAGAACCGAGGGGATACTGATCATGACTTGCCTGCAGAATATTGACCCCTATCGAAAGTCATAGTCGTACTAATTCCGTGACACCTTATAAGAGAGTTAAGTCAAACATTTGGGGTTACGATTCTCGCATTGTTGAGGAAAAGATCAGATTTTTTACTTCTGGTAACCCTGAGCATCCTGTTAGGGAAACTGGATGGAACTAGAGATCCATTCTGGAAATGTAAGAGATGGCTGATGAGCAAGGCACTTGGAATTGAGTGACTGAGAACAAGTTCTTGAAGGCCGTCTGGCCTCAAGGTGGCCTTGGATAGTTCCTCATCGGTTGTGTTAGGTATTCCCTAACTAGTTCGAAATATCAGCTCTAGAATTTGTAGGAACAAATAAAGTAAAGGACTAGGGTTTTAAGGAAGAAGAAGATAGACAAAAATAGAAATACAGGAGAAATAAAAGGAAAAAATAGATATTTTCATTCATAGCATAATGATAATTACAGCCTTACCGGCTAGTACAGTGACTCATACAAACTGCCAAAATATCTCTAACAACCTAGTACAATGATGATAAGAAGGAATCTGCTGATGTCAACCCTCATCCCATTGCCTTTTCTATCCTATTAAACCTTAGCTATTACTAAAATACCATAAAGCAATTACACTATTTTCTGGCTGCTATTTAATTAACTGAAATCTAGAAATAACTGTTTTTACTGTTTTAACTATTTAGCTTATAATGTGAATTCTGTTTTTTCTGCTCTTTTCTTCCTTTGATACTTGATAATGCTCACTCCTTCAGAACATTCTTGTCCCCAAGAATGAAAATTTTTTGGAAACTGTTTGTTGATGTAGTCCTTGTATCCCCATGTGGCATCAATTGAGGGTAGGCCTTTCCATTGAATGAGTAGATGTTGAACTGGCATGTCTTCAATTTCCACATGTCTGCTGTTGATTATCTTGGCTGGCTCTAGAGGTAGTAAGCCATCTTCTAGTGGTGGTAGTGTAGATAGTGTAGTAGCTGTTGCCTCAGGCTTCCTTTTGAGTAGGGAAACATGAAACACAGGATGTACTTTGGATTTGGCGGGTAATTGTAACGTATAGGCTACATTCCCAATCCTTTTCAGAATTAGAAAGGGCCCATAAAATTTAGCTAATAATTTCTGATTTCTCCTGTTAACTATAGATTTTTGCCTATAAGGTTGTAGCTTTAAAAACACCCATTCTCCTTCCTGAAATTCCCTATAACTCCCTTCCTTATCTGCTGCCTGCTTCATTATATTCTTTGCCTTAGTTAGAGGTTCCCTTAGTCTCAGATTCATCTCATCTCTTACGGCTAGCATCCCTTCAATTGCAGCAATGTAGTTGCCTGATTAGGTAGTACTGGAAGCCTAGGTTTAATCCCATATAAAGCCTGGAAGGGAGTCATGTTGATTACACTGTGATATGGGCTATTCTACCAATATTCAGCCAAGTATAACCATTTAGCCCATTTTTTAGGCTGTTGAAAACATAGGCTCCTCAAATAATTTTCCATACACTGATTTAGCCTCTCAGTTTGGCAATCAGTTTGTGGGTGGTAGGCACTACTAAATAGTAGTTTCGTGCCTAATAGTTTCATAAGCTCTCCCCAAAAAACCCCTATGAAAATTCTGTCCCTGTCAGAAATTATGGTTCTAGGCATCCCATGGTGTTTGAATATGTTGCTGAGAAAAGTTTGCGCTACAGTAGCTGCTGTGTAGGGGTGAATTAGGGGGATGAAATGAGCATACTTAGTTAATCTAACAATCACCACAAGTATAGTATCAAACCCTGATGACTTAGGCAGCCCTTCTACAAAATCCATTGATATATCTTGCCAAGTTGATTCAGGGATAGGTAGGGGTTGTAGTAACCCTGGAATTGCACAGTTTTCTGATTTGCATCTAAGGCAAGTTTCACATTCAGTTACCCACTTGGTCATGTCTTCCTTCATTTTTTGCCAAAAGAAATGTTGTTTGACCCTTATAAGTGTGCCCCTAATACCAAAATGTCCCCCAATAGGAGAGTCATGCAGGGCTTGTATAATTCTACCTCTCAAACCAGCCTACTTGGCCACTAGAATTCTTTGTTTGTAGTATAGAATTCCTTGCTTCAAGCTGTAGTTTTCTCTAGCTTGTGAGTGAATGGCCAATTCACCTATTAATTTTGTAGTCTCCTCATCCCCTTCATAAGACTTCTAAACCTCAGACATCCAATTAGGTATCGTAGTTGAGATGGCCCATAAGTTACCCTTTTCTTCATCATACTGTCTCGATAGAGCATCTGCCACTCTATTGTGAATACCTTTCTTATACTGTATTGTGTATTACAGTCCAAGTAGCTTGGTAATTCCCTTCTGTTGTACCACTGTGTGAAGTCTTTATTCTAGCAAGTGTTTTAGGCTTGGTGGTCTATTCTAATAATGAAGGGTGCTGCTTCTAAATAGGATCTCCATATGGTCACTGCGTGAATCAAGGCTAAGAGTTCCCTCTCATAGGCAGATAGTTTTTGGTTCCTTGGACATAGTTGCTTGGATAGGTAGCATAAGGGTTTATTTCCTTGCATTAGGAAAGCCCCAATTCCTAGTTGGCTGGCATCGTACTCCAAAATGAAGGGTTGTGAAAAATCAGGTAGGGCTAGGACTGGTGTTTATGTCATAAGCTGTTTCATCTTGTTGAAGGCCTTCACTCCTTCTCTTGACCATTTAAATTGGTCCCTTTTTAACATTTCAGTCAAGGGTTTGCAAATTTCCCCATAACCCTTGACAAATCTTCTGCAATATCCAGTTAGGCCAAGGAACCCCCTTAACCCTTTTAAGGTCTTGGGTAGTGGCCAATCCTTCATGGCAGCAATCTTAGCAGGGTCTGTGGATACCCCCTCTTTGGAAATTATGTGACCCAGATAGGATACTTGTCTAACCCTAAACTTACACTTAGACTATTTGGCATATAATTGGTGTTCTATCAATAATCCAAATACAATTTCCAGGTGTTGTAAATGGTCATTTAGGCTAGGGCTATAGATAAGGATATCATCAAAGAAGACTAGGATAAATTTTCGAAGGTAGGGTTTGAAGATTGAGTTAATAAGGGCTTGGAAGGTGGTTGGGGCATTTGTTAGGCCAAAGGGCAATACTAGAAACTCATAATGCCCGGAATGAGTTTTGAATGTTGTTTTATGTATATCAGATTCCCCCATTCTGGATTTGATGGTAACCTGCCCTTAGATCAATCTAACTAAAGATTGCAGCCCCATGTAGTTCAACAATGAGTTCTTGTATAACTGCCATTGGAAACTTATCCTTCACTGTAGCCTTATTAAGCTCCTTAAAATCCACACAAAATCTCCAGGTGCCATCTTTCTTCTTTACTAATAACACAGGAGATGCAAAGGGACTAGTACTTGGCCTGATCACACCATCTCTAAGCATCTCTTCCACTAACCTTTCAATCTCATCATTTTGATAGTGTGAGTATCTATAGGGCCTGTGTTAATGGGTCGTGTGTTTGGTTTTAGAGGAATGGCATGGTCATGGCTTCTTTGGGGTGGTAGAGAAGTAGGTGTTTGGAATAGGTGGTTGTATTTTTGAAGTAGGGTTTGGATAGGTTGGCTAGGCTTTTGGCTTTGGCTAGTATTTTCAGTTTGCATTTCAAGGTTGTAGCTATGAATTTCAGAAGTAGCTACCATCACCAACAGTCTACTAGTCACTCCCTTCCATCCCTTACTAATCATCTTGTTAACTGACTTCAAAGACATCATTTTAAGGGCCATTGCCTCATTCATCCCTTTCAGTTCAATCTGCTTCCCTTCCTTATGCACTAGTAACCTATTTTCTTCAAAATCAAAGGTAACTAGGGAGTGATGCCTTATCCAATCCACTCCTAAAATCAGGTCATAGTTCCCTAACTCCAATACTCTTAGGGTAAACTGAAACTCAATGCTATTTATAGTCCAATTACAGTCCTGACACTTAGAGGTTACTAACAATTGTCTACCATCTGCTACAGTTACAGGGGAGGGTTTGACAGGTATTAAGGGTAATTTGGCTTCACTAGCTAGCCTAGAATCAATAAAATTATGTGTTGAACCACTATCAATCAATATCATCACAGGTTTCTTATTGAGTATACCTCTAAGTTTCATGATGGTATCTGTGAGACCTCCATCCAAGGCATTGATAGACAACTGCATCTGCTCCTCTGCATTTTCATCACCCTGCTGCTCCTCTATATTTTCCAACAATTCTTCACCAATTTTAGGCCCTTCTCCTTCCATTTCTTCCTCTACTGCCATAGCCAACAACTTTTTACATTGATACCCTAGTTGATATTTGTCTCCACATTTCCAGCAGGCTCCAGGTATCCTTTTATAGGTGGTAGTGTTGGGGGTGGGTTTGTTTTCTGGTTGTTTTTGGTAATGAGGTGTAGTTTTAGGGGTGCTAGAGGTTTGGGTCCAAGGTTTAGAGAAGGAGTTGGGTTTGAAGGTAGGTTTAGGCTTCATAACTTCTACCAAGTTCTTGACTACTGTTTCTTGATATTTAGCCTGTTTGATAGCTATAAACAGATCAGTAGGCTCTTGAGCTCTATCTGCTGCTCTTAACTTAGGTTTGAGCCCTGCCACAAAGCACTTCACATAGTATTCAGGGGTGAGCTCAGGGTGAATCATTTCTATCTTGATCTTGGCCTCTTCAAATTGCTCCTAATGCTGTAAAATACCAGTAGTTTGCCTGAGTTGTGCCATTCTATCTACTACTTCAATAATTTTTGTGTTTTGAAATCTTTTCTCCACTTCTCTTCTAAAATCATTCCAATGTATCCCAAAATTATATGGAATCTAATTTCTAAACCAACATTTTGCCTTTTCACTCATATATAAACCAGCCAACTCCACCTTTATGTCTTTAGGGACCTCAAAAATTTGAAAGTACCTCGAGCATTTGCTGGTCCACAGCTCTACCTCATCTCCATTGAAGCTTGGTAGCTCACACATGGGTAAAAGCTTCTGTAAATATGGGACTCTGTGGTAAGGTGTAACACCCCCTTTATAGGGAGTGCCACAGTAACTATAATCACCCAATAAATAACTCTACTCTACTATATAAAGTTCAATACTTATAGATTTAATATGTACAAATACAAATATAATGTTTCCAACTCCAAATTATTCTCCAAATATTTCTCAATGCCACTTTACATTTCACACACTTTTTAGTACATGCCATTATTCTACAAACCATAATATTACATTAAAATACAAATCCACCTCGAGTCTTTCCTTATATGCTCTTCAAGTTGATCTATTTAAACCACTTTGGTCCAATATATCTACAAATCTCCACCTACGTGTAGAAAAATAACTACACACTAAGCAATTTGCTTAGTGGTGTACATAAAAGAAATACAACAACTTTAACATTTTTAACACTTTAAAATAGAAACAAAGTATGTTCATAAGTCAAAAACAAATTAAACAACTTTATTAAACCAAAACACATAACTTATATTATAAACCTTTCAAAGTACAATCAAATTTATATTCAATTTTTCCAAACACATTAACCATATATTGCCCAAATTAAACAAGTCATGAATAACGGTAAAATGGATACGGGAGCGGACAAGCTCGAAGCCGAAGCTTCACTATTAATGTATCGGTCAAGCCCGAAGTCGAAGCTTCAAAATCAATATATCGGTCAAGCCCGAAGTCGAAGCTTCAATATCAATATATTTTTATCAGAATACCGGCCGAAGCCCGAAGCCGAAGCTCCTATATCATATCACATAATACCGGCTGAAGCCCGAAGCCAAAGCGTCAATTGTTTGTACAATACTGTACCCCCCTTTATTGGCGCCAATTTACCCTGACCCGTATTCTACTCGTTTAATAAGGGCAACAAATCAAAGTAACATCTTAAAAATTCTAGTATAAACCATCAAACATAATTCAACATAACTTCAATAATTAAGAAATTCAAATCCTAAATTTTAAAGCATCAAACTTCAATTAAAAACACAATAAAATCAACATTAATATTTTTTAGAATTTTTCAGATTTCGTGACCTGACTTCTGCTGCATTTTTCACTATTAAAACATCATCCAATCAAAAAACTTTATTCTAAACATAATTATCCACATGTCTCAGCTTTCCAAATCCACTAGAATCACATAAATCCAAATTGTATAACCAAAATTATGATCAAAATACTAAACAGTGTACAAAGCTGAGATTTTCTGAAAATAGATTTCATGACTGAACTTCAAACCAAAATTTCACATTGAAAACCAACGAAACTCAATAAGGTTTCCTCTGAACATAAATTCCTTAGTTTCTTTAGATATCAATAGAATCAAGAATCATTTAAATCGGATTTATATAACAAGAGAAAACGTCAAAACAAAACAGGGATACAAATCTGGAAATTTTCAGAAAAACCGATAAATCGAAATTAGAGACACAAACCTTTTCTCTAAACTCGTTCTAGTTATCTTCTACCTCTTTTGCCATAGATTTACTTGTACTAGCTGTCTATACTATAGCCATATATAATTCTATCAAGATATTGTATAAATAAACTTCCTAATACCATAAATATGCTTAATCTACTATGAATTCTACTAATTAAGCTTTAATTTCATCAAAAATCACTCACCTCAAATTTGGGTTACTATTCATCCAAACCTTAAAAACTAAAGTCCTCTTCTTCTAGTCTTGATTCACTGAAATTGATGATGATAGAGTGCTTAATAATCGATTTCTAACAAGAATTTAAAGTTGAATCGAAGAAATCGGAAGCTTTTAGATTAGGAAAAATTTTGATAAGGGAGAGATGAAGAAGTAGGAGAAGGAGAAGGAGATGAAGAAGTAGGAGAAGAAGAAGAAGATGGATATGATACGTTTTTTTTCAATAAAGCCCTTGAACAAATAATTAAATGCCTAATTCATCTCTCTAACTTAATTAACTCTTATTTCTTATCTAATGACATAAAAGAAAAATGTTAAAATATGGAAATTCATAATATCCATATTATTTTATACTTTTATACCTCAATAAAATTTAGTTTAAAAATTTTGGATCGTTACATAGGGGCCATCTGTAGAAGGGCCTAACCAACTAGCTTCTGGGTCTGGGTTGTGAAAGAATGGGGGTCTAGGTGGATAAGGGTATGGTTGGGGTTGAGGTATGTTTATATGAAAAGCAGACCAGGGGGTGTGTTGCTGTGAGGAACTAGCTCTGTTTTGAGGGTTGTTTGTGGAGATCTGGGGAATAGGTTGCAAGGTTTGGGGGTTGAAAAAAAAGTCACTTGCGGGTTTGTAGTGTTTTGAATGTTAAAGGGTTGAACTTGAAGGTTACTGGTGGTATTTTGAGAGGTGTAGGTCTGATTTAGTGGGTTAAGAGGCGGATCTATGAAGGTGGGTGAGATGAATGAGGGTCTAGGATGAGACTGGCCTTGGTTTCCATGGTTGGGTGGGTTAATGAGGTCACTGGGAGATTTGGTTAAGGTTTGAGAGTCTGCTGGTATTTCAGGTTGTTTTTCTAGGTTTTATGCCTTGGTAAGGTTCATTACAGCATTATGTCTCCCCTTATATCAGCGACATCGTCCCTCACTCCCATGATATTTTTCTCTAACTTGGTATGGTTGTCATCCAGCCTTTCAAATAGCTCAGCATTTCTCTCATCTCTTTTGTTCAACCTTACAGCCAGTGCTTTTACTTGCTCTTCTAGGGATTCCATTAATCTTTTAGCAGTAACTTTTCTAACCATGAATGGCCGGAGAATCGCGGCTCTGATACCAGTTGTTAGGTATTCCCAAACAAGCTCAAAATATCAGCTCTAGAATTTGCAGGAAAAGAAGGACTAGGGTTTTAAGGAACAAGATGATAGACAAAAATAGAAATACAGGAGAAATAAAAGAAAAAAGTAGATATTTTCATTCATAGCGTAATGATAATTACATCCTTAGGGAATATAAAGATACTACTGATAACGGCTAGGACAATGACTCATACAAACTGCCAAAATATCTCTAACAACCTAGTACAATGATGATAAGAAGGAATCTGCTGATGTCAGCCCTCATCTCATTGCCTTTTCTATCCTATTAAACCTTAGTTATTACTAAAATACCATAAAGCAATTACACTATTTCTGGTTGCTATTTAATTAATTGAAATTAACTGAAATATGGAAATAACTGAAATAATTATTTTATCTACTTAGCTTATGATGTGAATTCTGTTTTTTTCTGCTCTTTTCTTCCTTTGATACTTGATAGGTTGGCATCAAGAAAGTTATTTCGCCATTTTGGAATGAATCGTGTGAGGAAGTTACGATCTTGAGGAGGATTACGAATCCATTGTAAGACGATGTTCTCATATCGTCCATGGCTATTTGGAGGTCAGTTTAGTTAGTGGTTTGTGAATGTACTGCGGGAAAAAGGGACAAGGAAGAGAAACCAAAGAGCCATGGATAATGAATTACTAGTAAATCAATGTTTGAGGTATTGATTTAATTTGAAGAAAATCCCTTTTGAAATTTATAGGTCAAAAATGAGTTGGTTCATTATCTTTATTCAATTATGGGTGGTGCAAGATAACGGGGTAAAGATAATGGGTTTTTCAGTTTTTGTACTGGTACATGGATTCTTTCCCTTCAAGTTAGTTGCTGGTCTACTTTCTTTCTGAGACCGGTAATTTTGATACAGATATTTGGGTAATTTTTTTTATGCTTAATGCAAAGGTTGTTTGACCACCTAATGTTCAATTTGACTTTTAAAATAAGTTATTTTCACAAACTTTTAATAGCACTACATATTTTAGTTTTAAATAACACATTTTAATTTTTTATACTAATTAATTACGAACAGTCTGATTTATTTTTTCCAAAAATAAATCTACAGCTTTAAAAAATGAAGCTTTTCAGAAAAAATGATTTAAAAAAGGCTGCAAAGCTCACAGCCAAGCTGACCCTAAATCATGGTAGGTAATGGTTTTGAACCACATCAGGATCCGAGTGAGATAGTCAGGTAGCATGTCTGCAAATACTATTTGACATTTTTTTTTATCACGAGGTGTTTTGGATGGATCTCAACTGTCGGCGGCACTTTTAAGTCATGCTCACATCCAGACTAATCTATGATCGCCAATTCGTAAGTGCCTCAAAGGACAGGATGACTTACACCAAGATTTGAGATTTCTCCATACACATTCGAGTGTTTGATCACTAGTGAATTTTTAAGAATGGACTAATCCCGACCTCCCTTAGGGTTTTTGACATTGTTTTTCTAATTTATAGGTCCAGAAGACATTTCCAACAAATTCTAGAGTCTTTTATTTCTCTACGTTATTTTTCTAAGTCCAGAAGGTATATCCAACAAATTCAGGCGTCTTTTATATCTCCTAAGAATTTATATCACAGGCCAATTCCTAAAAACTGCTTCCAGTATTCCACGACTAAACTGATCCAGCCAACATGTCTACAATATGAGGTAACATGAATTATTATTTAATTTTTGTTTTTGTGAATTGAAATCAAATTCAACTAGAGCGGCACACAAACATTGAACATTTCCTATTTCAATCTTGTCACGAGTTTTTACACATGGATTTAAATTTGGTGTACTCATATCTCTTTTATGTCCCGTTCATATTTTATCATGTGTTAGATTTTATTATTTTTAATTTTTCTTTTTTAATTTTTTATTTTTTTCTCCTATATATTTAATACATGATAAAATGTGAATTAAAGATATAAAAAGAGACACATAATTAGAGGCAGCATATTTAAATCTTTGCACAACCTTTGACATGGAAAAAAAACGTCTTCACACACATTCCGCTGAATATGTTAATAGACTATCACACTAGCAGATAAACTGAGTATTCAATTTTACTTTAAAATTAATTAAATGATAGAGTAAAATAATTTCGGTCATTTATATTTATTTAACCGTTGAAAGTGTTTTAACTTTATATCTTTACTAACTTTGAAATTTAAAAAATTTAAATACCACTATATCACACATATATATTAATTCAAGTGGTAAGTGATTTGATATCACTTAAATAAGGTCTTGAATTTAAATTTTAATAAATATAAAAAATTCTAATTGAGAAATCGACTCACTATAATCAAATGCATGGCCCATATTAAATTTAAATATAATCAAAATAAAAATTTGATGAATTAAACGTGCAATAAGAAAAATACGGTAGTGTAGAGACTTTTTTCATTTTACGTGTATATTTTGTAATTTTACCCCGGAAAATTTTGAAAGCATAAAAACTGGTAAATTATTATACATATAAGGGGAAGTCGGCAAGTGAGGAGTTATTGTCGGGTGGGACCCAAGTGAAAACGCTGACGTGTTTGTTCCCAAATTAATATATATATAATCATGTGCTTCGTCAGATCTAACTTGGAAATGACCCCCACCCCGCCGATCTTTTTATTTTCATTTTTCACTCGTCACGATTCTCCATTTCTCCTTTAGCATTTTTTTTTATTTATTAACTAGGCAAACCGAGATTAAACAGTATAGGATTTGATTCGGCTCATGAATATATTTATTTTAATTCGATTCAGTTTAAAGTTTATCGGGTTTAAAAAAATAAAGTTTGACTCATATTTGAGTTTGCGAGCTCGCAAGCCTTAAAGAGCTATAATATATATGTACTATTGTAATACAAAATAAAAGTGTTATCCTTAAGTATTTTAACTTTAATGATTAAAATTGATTTATGATAACACTAGTTAAAAAAGGATTGCATCAATAATATGATATTTTGTTACACTTTTTAAAAAAAAAAATCAAAAAATACATTTCCAAAAAAATAACGTAATTTATTCACGCTTAAAAAAATACATAATTTTAAAAAATTTAAACTAATATCATAATATTTTTATCATAATCCGTAATCATTTCCATTTCGTCTCTTTCTATATTCTATCCTATGCTATTCCATATTCATCACTATTCTTGCAAAGAAGTAGCAAGTTATTTTAAATCACCATTTTACGAATAATTATCGTAAATGAACAATTACTCACCAATCATATATAACTAATTTATTTTTCACTAATTTCGTAACTATAAAAATTATACGAATATATTTACGAGCTTTCGAGCCGAACCTTAGAAGACTTGATTTGGCTTGTTAATATCTCGAGCCAATCCAGAACTCGAGTCGAGTTCTATCAAATCGAACTCTGACCGAGCTTTAACTAGAAAGAATCTCGAACTATTTATGAGCCAGTAAACTTGTGAACACCCTAATTATACTCACATTAAGCGAGTACAATTTTTAAAAATATAAAGTCTATCAATTTCGTAAGTCCAACAAAGATATAATGATTTTATATAACTGTGCTAAAGTCCAATAATAATTTTTATTAAAAATTTTGTTAATAATATAAATGTTTAATTCCATAAGCTTTAACAATATAAATATGTTCCACAAACCTTCCTCTCTAATAGTTCATGCATAAGACATATTTTTTTATTTTATTTTCTTATATTGCATTCTCAAACCGTTTATTTTTTTTGACATGTCGCTTTAGACTTTTTTATTCGTCTCATTTTTATCTTCGAAATGCCATCTATTGTGATATGTTTTTTTTCAAACTTTTCGTACCTGGTAAAATGCTAGTATTTTTGTGGTTTTACTGGTATGAGGTGATTTTTATTTGATTTCTTTCATAAAATAGATGCTTAAGTTTGGGTTCTTCACACCTTGTATAATGCTTGTATAATGCTGGTATAATGATGCTATAAAGTGATTTTTATTTGGTTTCTTTCATAAAATTGATGCTTATGTTTAGTTTAATTTTTTTACACCTGATAAAATGTTAGTATAAAGTGGTTTTTATTTGATTTCTTTCATAAGATAGATGCTTATGTTTGGGGTTTTCACACCTTATATAATGCTTGTATAATGATGATATAAAGTGGTTTTTATTTGGTTTCTTTCACGCCTAGTAAAATGCTTGTATAAAGTGGCTTTTGCTTAATTTCTTTCATAAAATAGAAGTTTATGTTTGGGTTCTTTACACCTTGTATAATGCTCGTATAAGGCTTGTATAATGATGATACAAAGTGGCTTTTGTTTGGTTTCTTTCAAAAAAATAGATGCTTATGTTTAGTTTAATTTTTTACACATGATAAAATGCTGGTATGAAGTGGTTTTTGTTTAATTTCTTCATGAAATGCAAGTTTATGGGTTATATAACACCCCCTTTATAGGAAGTGCCACAATAACTATAATCACCCAATAAGCAACTCTACTCCACTATATGAAGTTCAATACTTATAGATTTAATACGTACAAATACAAATATAATGTTTCCAACTCTAAATTATTCTCCAAATATTTCTCAATGCCACTTTACATTTCTCACACTATCTAGTACATGCCATTATTTTACAAATCATAATATTACATTAAAATACAAATCCACCTCGAGTCTTTCCTTATTTGCTCTTCAAGCTGATTCAATCCTACCACTTTGGTGCAAGCTATCTACAGATCTCCACCTACGTGTAGAAAAATAACTACACGCTAAGCAATTTACTTAGTGGTGTACATACAAGAAATACAACAACTTTGAATATTTGTAACACTTTAAAATAGAAACAAAGTATGTTTATAAGTCAAAAATAAATTAAACAACTTTATAAAACTAAAACACATAACTTATATTATAAACCTTTCAAAGTACAAGCAAATTTTATATCCAATTTTTTTCAAACACATTAACCATATATTGTCCAAAATAAACAAGCCATGAATAACGGTAAAATGGATACGGGGAGCGGACAAGCCCGAAGCCGAAGCTTCAATATCAATGTATCGGTCAAGCCCGAAGCCGAAGCTTCAAAATCAATATATCTGTCAAGCCCGAAGCTGAAGCTTCAATATCAATATATATTTATCAGAATACCGGCCGAAGCCCGAAGCTGAAGCTTCTATATCATATCACATAATACCGGCCGAAGTCCAAACCCAAAGCTTCAATTAATTGTACAGTACTATACCCCCTTTATTGGCGCCAATCTACCCTTACCCTTATTCTACTCGTTTAATAAGGGCAATAAATCAAAGTAACATCTTAAAAATTTCAGTATAAACCATCAAACATAATCCAACATAACTTCAGTAATTAAGAAATTCAAATCCTAAATTTTAAAGCATCAAACTTCAATTAAAACATAATAAAATCAACACTCATATTTTTCAGAAATTTCCAGATTTCATGACCTGACTTCCCCTGCATTTTTCACTATTAAAACATCATCAAATCAAAGAAGTTTCTTCTAAACACAATTAGCCACATGTCTCAGCTTTTCAAATCCACTAGAATCACAGAAATCCAACTTGTATAACCAAATTTATGATCAAAATACTAAATAGTGTACAAAACTGAGATTTTCTGAAAACAAATTTCATGACTCAAATTCAAACGAAAATTTCGCATTGAAAACGAACGAAATTTAACAAGATTTCTTCTGAACATATATTCCTTACTTTCTGTAGATATCAAATGAATCAAGAATCATTCAAATCGGATGTATATAACAAGAGAAAACATTAAAACAAAATTGGGATACAAATCTGGAAATTTTTTGAAAAACCGAGAAATCGAAATTAGAGACACAAACCTTTTTCTAAGCTCTTTCTAGTTCTCTTCCACCTCTTTCCCTTGTCCTTAACTAGTATTAGCTTCCTTTACAATATCCATGTGATAATTCTATCAAGATATTGTATAAATACACTTTCTAATACCATAAATATGCTTAATCTACTATGAATTATACTAATTAAGCTTTAATTTCATAAAAAATCACTCACATCAAATTCGGATTACTATTCATCCAAACCTTAAAAATTGAAATCCTCTTCTTCTAACCTTGATTCACTAAAATTGATGATGATAGAGGGCTTAAGGATCGATTTCTAACAAGAATTTGAAGTTAAATTGAAGAAATTGGAAGTTTTTAGATTAGGGAAATTTTTTGATAAGGTATAAGGAAGAACGAAGAACGAAGAAAATGAAGATGAAGGGGATGAAGGGGATGAAGGGGAGGAGATACGTATAGGATTATAGGATTTTTTTTAATTTCTAATAATGTCCTTGAACAAATAATTAAATGCCTAAATCATCCCTCTAACTTAATTAACTTACTTCCTCATGTCTTATATTCAATAATAATAATAATTAAAAAAAATAATTTCCATGATATTTTAATACCATAAAAATTTATTATAAGTAAATTTTGAAATTTTAGGTCGTTACAATTCTTCCCCTCTTATGAATTTTCGTCCTTGAAAATTACCTGAAAATAGTTGTGGATATTAAGTTTTCATTGTATCCTCCGGTTTTCAAGTTGCTTCTTTAACCTTATGATTCCTCCAAAGTACTTTTACTAATGGAATAGACTTATTTATCAATTGTTTAACTTCTCTCGCCAAGATTTGTACCGGTTCCTCTTCATACGTCAGGTCGGGTTCGATTTCTACGACATCAGGAGATAAGATATGTGATGGATCTGATCTGTATCTCCTTAACATCAACACATGGAACACATTATGAATTTTGTAGATTGTCGGGGGTAGTGCCAACCAATAAGCTACCGGTCCAACCTTCTCTATAACCTCATATGGGCTAATGAATCTTGGACTAAGCTTGCCTTTCTTGCCAAATCGCAGGACTTTCTTCCAAGGAGATACTTTGAGAAATACTTTATCCCCCACTTCATAAGTACTGTCTTTTATTTTTAGATCAACATAAGATTTTTGTCTATTCAATGCAGCCTTTAATCTTCCTTGAATAAGTTTTACCTTCTCCTTTATCTCCTGAATCAAATCCACTCCTACAATCTTGTTTTCACTAAGCGCGATCCAATATAATGGAGTTCGACATTTTCTTCTATCCAATGCTTCATATGGCGCCATTTGTATGCTTGACTGATAGCTGTTATTGTAGGTAAACTCCATGAGGGACAAATACTTATCCCAAATTCCCTCAAATTCAATGATACAACTTCTCATCATGTCTTCCAACACCTGAATTACTCTTTCAGATTGACCATCTGTTTGAGGATGAAATGAAGTACTGAAATGAAGTTTACTACCTAAGGCTTCTTGCAACTTCTTCCAAAATCTCGAAGTAAGTCTTGGATCTCGGTCAGAAATGATTGAAATAGGCACTCTGTATAGCCGCACTATCTCATCTATATATAACTCGGCCAACCTATCAAGTGAATAATCCCTCCTAACTGGAAGAAAGTGGCCAGACTTTATTAATATATCTACAACAACCCACACTGCATCATGTTTCTTCTGTGTAAGTGGTAAAGACATCAAGAAGTCCATTGTGATTCTTTCTCGTTTCCATTCTGGAATTGTTATTTGTTGCAACAATCCAGAAGGAACTTGATCGGCTCTCACCTGTTAACAAGTTAGAAATTGAGCAACATAGTTAGTAATGTCTTTCTTCATGCCATTCCACCAATAATGGCTCTTCAAATTTTGGTACATCTTGTTTGCTCTTGGAAGCATCGCATAAGGACTACTGTATGCCTCATGTAAGATACTATTCTTTAATTCTTCATTGTTTGGCACACATAGTCTATCTTTAAAATGTAGACACCCATCTTCTCAAACCATATAGTTGTCGACAATACCCACTTGTGTCCTTGCTCGAATGACCTTCAAGTCATCATCTTCATTTTGTGCTTGCATAACCTATTGTAGTAGTACAGGTTAAATCTTTAATTCTGCAATTAAGGCTCCACCACTACTAAGAGCTAACCCCGTATTCATAGCCCTTAGTGCCATCATTGTCTTTCTACTGAGAGCATCTGCCACTAAATTAGCCTTTCCTGGATGGTAATTAATAAGAGAATCATAATCTTTAATGAATTTCATCCACCTTCTCTGCCTTAAATTCAACTCCTTCTATGTTGGCAAATATTTCAAGCTTTTGTGATCTGTATAAATATAACATTTTTTATCCATAAAGATGGTGTCGCCAAATTTTTAAGGCAAAGACTATTACAGCCATTTCCAAATCATAAGTAGGATAATTCCTTTCATGATTCTTCAATAGCCTGGAAGCATAGGTAATCACTTTCTCTTCTTACATCAAAACACACTCAAGACTACTATGTGAAGCATCACTATAGATTACAAAGTCTTTTCCAGGCTCTAGTTGGGTAAGGATGGGTGCTTCTGTTAACATCGCCTTTAACTTCTTAAAACTATCTTGGCACTTGTCATTCCACTCAAATTTTGCATTCTTTTGAAGTAGTTTCGTCAGTGGGGCAACAATGACTGAAAATCCCTTCACAAACCTTTTATAATACCCTACTAAGCCAAGGAAACTTCTGACTTCCGTAGGGTTCTTTGGTGGTTTCCATTCTACAACTGCTTCTATCTTTTTAGGATCCACTTTAATTTTTTCTGCAGAAACAACATGGCCTAAGACAGAAACTTCTTCAAGCCAAAACTCACATTTGCTAAGTTTGGCATATAATTTATCTTCCCTCAAAGTTTGGAAGACTATCCGCAAATGTTGATCATGCTCTTCCCGTGACTTAGAATACACCAAAATATCATCAATGAAAACCACAACAAACCTGTCTAAATATAAGTAAAATACATGGTTCATAAGGTCTATAAATGTTGTTGGTGCATTAGTGAAGACCAAATGGCATCACCAAAAATTCATAGTGCCCATATCTGGTTCGGAAAGCCGTCTTTGCAATATAATCATCTTTCACTCTCATCTGATAGTAACCCGATCTCAAATCAATCTTGGAGAAGTATTTGGCACCCTTGAGTTGATCAAATAAGTCTTCAATCTTTGGCAATGGATACTTGTTCTTCACTGCCAATTTATTCAGCTCCCAGTAATCAATACATAATCGGAGTGACCCATCTTTCTTCTTAACAAATAACACTGGTGCACCCCACGAGGATATACTCAGGCGTATGAATCCTTTGTCTAATAAAACTTGCAATTGGATCTTCAACTCTTTCAGTTCGGCAGACACCATTATGTATGGTGCTTTGGATACTGGTGCGGTACCCGGCAACACATCAATTGTGAATTCTACCTCTCTTTTTGGTGGCAACCCCGGTAGTTCTTCTAGAAATACATCAGGAAAATCACATATCGTAGGAATATTCTGCAATTCTAACTCACCTTTCTTTGATTCTAGAGCGAAGATTAGGTAGGCCTGACATCCCTTCCTAACCAGCCTTTTAGTCTTCATGAAAAAATTATGTTACAGAGATAATCTGAACTTTCTCCCACGATAACTATTTCTTCTCCTTCAGAAACTTGAAGTGACATTCTTTTGTTTTTGCAATCCACCATAGCTCAATATTCCGATAACCAATCCATTCCCAAGACAACATTGTAATCTCGGAAAGGTAACTCAATTAAATTTGCAAGGAAAAGTTGATGTTGAATCATAATAGGGCAATTCATATACACTTTGTTTACTATCACACTGTGTCTTAACGGATTAGTCACTTCAATATTTTCTCCTAATTCTTCTACATGTAATCCTTTCTCTTGTGTTAACGCAGTACATATATATGAATAAGATGAACGGGGATCTATAAAAGCATAAATATCGTGATTAAATAATGAAAATTTACCGATAATAACTTCAGTAGATTCCCGAGTCTGAGGCCCTTAAACTACATAACTTCATACCATTTCTCCCCGTCTACCACTCTGCAGTGCTTGTTGAGCCACATCATGCCCACTTGAACCACTAGCATTTCCTCTTCCCCTTCCTCTTCCACCTTGCATTGTAGGAGTAGGAACTACTACAGGTGCAGATGTACTTATATGTCTTTAAGGACAATTTACAATCAAATGTTCCCTCGAGCTGCATTTAAAGCATACTCTACCTTTTCCCCAACATTCCATTGTATATATCCTTCCACAATTAGAACATTGTGGAATATTTCCTCTGGCTCAACCTGAAGGTACACTAGCTGCTAAACCTGTACTTGTGGTTTGTCTTAGTGAAAACCCTCTTAAATGAGATTTTGTTTATTCTGATGTTCCCTTCTGTTTCTTACTTGGAGATTCTGAACTAGCTGGACCCTGCGACCCCTTTTAAAATCCAGATCTTTTAGCCATTCTTTATCGCCTATCTGAATTGATCTTCTCAATGCCCGTAGCAGCATCAACCAAGTCATTGAACACCCTAATCTTTTGTGCAAGTGAATGAACTCTAATTTCATCATTCTGCCCATCCTCGAATCTCTTGCATCGCCTTACTTCACTGTCAATGATATCACGAGCATACCTCCTAAGTTTGAGGAATTGAATTTCACATTCTAGTACAGTCATTCATCCCTGTCTCAAAGATAAGAACAACTTCCTCTACTCATCTTTGAATCATTCACTAACGTACTTCTTGTCAAATTGTTCCAAGAAAAGACCCCAAGTGATTTCTTCGAGGCGCCTTTCTCTCAGAATGTTATCCCACCACCTCCTTGCTTGTTCTTTGAGTAAACCTTGCATATAGTCTAATCTGTCTTCATGTGTAAAATGAAGCCTATTCATACACCATTTAGTGTGATCAAGCCAATCTTCTGCAAATGCAGGATTCACTATGTCCCCTTTAAAGTCATCAGCCGAAAGCTTCTTGATTCTTTCAAGAGGAGTTCTCTCCTCTCTTCTTTCAACGAGAGGTACTATAGGAACTTAAGGGATTGGTATGTTTCGAAGTACTTGGGTGATTACTTAGTAGTCATATGCTGAAGTAAAGCTACTTGTGCTAGAATAGGTTATTCGGGAAAGCCATGAACGGGTGGAGGTTCACGTCTTTGTTTAGGCCCTTGTCTAATACAGACTGTACTCTCAGTATCCTCTTCCTCATTCTGGTTATAACTACTACTAGCCATTACTTATTCCTGAAAATTGGACCAAAATGGATCAAACAACTAACATAACATATTTATATCCTAAATGGCATATATATACTAGTCCTAGAATCGCCTAAACCTCGCTTTGATACCAATAAATGTAACACCCCCATTATAGGAAGTGCCACAGTAACAATAATCACCCAATAAATAACTCTACTCCACTATATAAAGTTCAAAACTTATAGATTTAATATGTACAAATACAAATATAATGTTTCCAACTCCAAATTATTCTCCAAATATTTCTCAATGCCACTTTACATTTCTCACACTATCTAGTACATGCCAATATTCTACAAACCATAATATTACATTAAAATACAAATCCACCTCGAGTCTTCCCTTATTTGCTCTTCAAGCTGATCCACTTATACCACTTTGGTCCAAGCTATCTATAGATCTCCACCTACGTGTAGAAAAACAACTACACGCTAAGCAATTTGCTTAGTGGTGTACCTAAAAGAAATACAATAACTTTGAACATTTTTAACACTTTAAAATAGAAACAAAGTAAGTTCATAAGTCAAAAATAAATTAAACAACTTTATAAAACCAAAACACAAAACTTATATTATAAACCTTTCAAAGTACAAGCAAATTTTATATCCAATTTTTTCAAACACATTAACCATATATTGTCCAAAGTAAACAAGTCATGAATAACGGTAAAATGGATATGGGAGTGGACAAGCCCAAAGCCGAAGCTTCAATATCAACTTATCGGTCAAGCCCAAAGCCGAAGCTTCAAAATTAATATATCGGTCAAGCCCGAAGCCGAAGCTTCAATATCAATATATATTTATCAGAATACAGGCCGAAGCCTGAAGCCAAAGCTCCTATATCATATCACATAATACCGGCCGAAGCCCAAAGCCAAAGCTTTAATTGTTTGTACAATACTGTACCCCCCTTTATTGGCGCCAATCTACCCTTACCCGTATTATACTCATTTAATAAGGGCAATAAATCAATGTAACATCTTAAAAAATTCCATTCAGTAATTAAGAAATTCAAATCCTAAATTTTAAAGCATCAAACTTCAATTAAAACACAATAAAATCAATATTCATATTTTTTAGAAATTTCCAGATTTCATGACCTGACTTCCCCTGCACTTTTCACTATTAAAAGTCATCAAATCAAAGAAGTTTCTTCTAAACATAATTAGCCACATGTCTCAGCTTTCCAAATTCACCTGAATCACATAAATCAAATTGTATAACCAAAGTTATGATCAAAATACTAAACAGTGTACAAAGCTGAGATTTTCTGAAAACAGATTTCATGACTCAACTTCAAACGAAAATTTCACATCGAAAACGAATGAAATTCAACAAGATTTCTTTTGAACATATATTCCTTACTTTCTATAGATATCAATAGAATTAAGAATCGTTCAAATCAAATATATTTAACAAGAGAAAGCATTAAAACAAAACAGAGATACAAATCTGAAAATTTTCTAAAAAACCTAGAAATCGAAATTAGAGACACAAACATTTTTCTAAGCTCTTTCTAGTTCTCTTCCTCCTCTTTTCCTTGTCCTTTACTAGTATTAGCTTCCTCCATAATAGCCATGTAATAATTCTATCAAGATATTGTATAAATACACTTCCTAATACCATAAATATGCTTAATCTACCATGAATTCTACTAATTAAGCTTTAATTTCATAAAAAATCACTCACCTCAAATTCAAGTTACTATTCATTCAAACCTTAAAAACTGAAATCCTCTTCTTCTAACCTTGATTCACTGAAATTGATGATAATAGAGGGCTTAAAGATCGATTTCTAATAAGAATTTGAAGTTGAATCGAAGAAATCGGAAGTTTTTAGATTAGGAAATTTTTTTTGATAAGGTATAAGGAAGAATGAAGAAAATGAAGATGAAGGGGATGAAGGGCAGGAGATACGTATAAGATTATATGATTTTTTTTTTCAATTTTTAATAATACCCTTGAACAAATAATTAAATGCCTAAATTATCCCTCTAACTTAATTAACTTACTTCCTCATGTCTTATATTCAATAATAATAATAATAATTAAAAAAATAATTTCCCTGATATTTTAATACCATAATAATTATTATAAGTAAATTTTGAAATTTCAGGTCGTTACAGGTTATTTTCATCACACCTAATATTTTGCTGGTATAAATCTGGTATAAGGTGGTTTTTGTTTGATTTCTTTGTAAAATGCAAGTTTATGGGTTATTTTCATCACAACTAGTATTTTACTGGTATAAATCTGGTATGAAGTGGTTTTTGTTTGATGTCTTCATAAAATGCAAGTATATGGGTTATTTTCATCACATCTAGTATTTTGCTGGTATAAATCTGGTATGAAGTGGTTTTTGTGTGATTTCTTCATAAAATGCAAGTTTATGGGTTATTTTCATCACACCTGGTATGAAGTGGTTTTTGTTTGATTTCATCACACCTAGTATTTTGCAGGTATTTTGGTGGTATAAATCTGGTATGAAGTGGTTTTTATTTTATTTCTTCATAAAATGCAAGTTTATGAGTTATTTTCATCACACCTAGTATTTTGTTGGTATATAGTGGCTTTTGTTTGATTTCTTTATGAAGTGCAAGTTTATGGGTTATTTTCATCACACCTAGTATTCTGCTAGTATAAATCTGGTATAAAGTGGTTTTTGTTTGATTTCTTCATAAAATGTAAGTTTATGGGTTATTTTCATCATATATAGTATTTTGCCGGTATAAATCTGGTATAAAGTGGTTTTTATTTGATTTCTTCATAAAATGCAAGTTTATGGGTTATTTTCATCACACCTAGTATTTTGCAGGTATAAATCTGGTATAAAGTGGTTTTTATTTGATTTCTTTATGAAATGCAAATTTATGGGTTATTTTCATCACACCTAGTATTTTGCTGGTATAAATCTAGTATGAAGTGGTTTTTGTTTGATTTCTTCATAAAATGCAAGTTTATGGGTTATTTTCATCACACCAAGTATTTTGCTGGTATAAATCTGGTATGAAGTGGTTTTTGTTTGATTTCTTTATGAAATGCAAGTTTATGGGTTATTTTCATCACACCTAGTATTTTGCTGGTATAAATTTGGTATGAAGTGGTTTTTGTTTGATTTCTTCATAAAATACAAGTTTATTGGTTATTTTCATCACACCTACTATTTTGCTGGTAAAATGATGGTTTTTCACACCTTGTATAATACTGGTAAAATGCTAGTAAAATACTAGTATAATGCTAGTTTTTCATACCTTGTGTAATGCTGGTAAAATGCTGGTTTTTCAGAGCTGGTAAAATACTGGTAAAATGCTGGTATAATGCTTGTATCATCTGTTACATATCTGTAAAAATAAAAATTCGAAAAAAGTATATCATCATGTATTTTGTTTCGAAGATAAAAATGAGACGAACAAAAAACTTTAAAGCGGCATATCAAAAAAATCAACGGGTTGTGAGATAAATGCAAAATAAAGTAAAAAAAGGAAGGAATCGCATATATAGGGAGGAACGTACATAATGAAAAGAGAAAATTTAAAAGCTGATCAAACAGTTATTTATAAAAATATAGGGCAAAAAGGTAAATATTTTACTTAATCCCTACATTTAATACAATTTCCCTTTTACATATGTAAATTAGAAAAAAAATAAATAAAAGAATTATAACAACGTATTCTATTTTCATTTTTATACTGTGAGATATTGTGGACTTAATTTCAACTTTTAAGTACAAGCCGAAGTAGATTAGGATAATTTGACCCTTTGATTTCTTCCACTTATAAGTGTTCTCGGTCCTCTGATTAACACCTCTAGTAATCTGGATTTATGTGTAATTTTTATTTATATTTTAAATTGAACTCATTATTTGTTATAGGCATATTTTATAGTTACTTTATTTAATTATTACTTTATTTTTTTTATCATTAGATTAAGATAACCACCACTCATATGGTGAAAAAGTGCAAAGTAATGGATACTTTGTAAAAAATAAAGTAACCGTAGAAAACACTTTTTTTTACGTATAGCTTCAAGTTTGTCTAACAATCTCTTCTCTATGAGTTATAACCGCATTAAACTGCCAAATTTGCTTGGCTCTAGAACCATTGCGTTACGATTATTTCCTTATGAACTTAGAACAAATTCAATCAATAAGCAAGAAAATAAATTGCGGAAACTAGAGAACACATCAAATTTTAACGTGCTTTCATCAATCCCTGTTAATGAGGAATCCCCGGTGAAGGGGTGATGCCGATGCACGGGTGAAGGCGAGTTGCTTTATTGAGATAGGGCACTGAAGACCACGACAGAAAAATGTAGAGTTTCAAGCTACAAACAGAGAACTAAATCAAGCCTCATAAAAAGCCAAAAATTCAAAAACACCAGAAAAATCAGAAGCCACAAAAGTAAAGATTACAACCCATAAATCAAATAGAACATAGAGAGCTCCTCTTATAACCACCAAAGGAATCTTCAAGATAACGATTTATAGGCGCCAAAAACAACTACTCCAACGGCTAGATCAATATCTTATCTCTTACAAGGCGCATCTTAGGGTTTTTAAAGGAAAGGGAAAAACGTAAGAGGCGGCACAGAGGAGAGAAAAGAGGGATGAATAAATTAGGTTAAGAAATAGGCTTTTATAGTCTCAACCATGCAAAACACAACGTTTAGGCTATAAAGGAATGGGCTTCTGAAATGGACTCAACAGCTGAAATAAGGGACAACACCCATAAAGCCCAACAATCTCAACCTTTGGCCCTTGGTACCAGCTGATCTCAATAATGGCCTCTCAACCTTTGTACACCATTATAAATAGGGTAAGCACCAATTTAAGAGTTGGAGGCACAGTTCGACACACAGTCAAACTGCACAACGCCCAATCTTTTGAAAGCCACCTGAAACTTGTCAATAGGAATTATGCTAGTCAATAAATCAGCAAGATTTATGCTAGTGTGAATTTTAACAACAGATATAACACCAGAAGCAATAACATCCCTCACAAAATGCAACTTTATATCAATGTGTTTAGTCCTTTCTTGGTAAACAGCATTCTTACATAAATGTATAGCAGATTGTGAATCACAGTTTATATTAACTATGTCCTGAGAAACACCAAGTTCAGATAAAATTCCCTTCAACCGCAGAGCTTCTTTAACAGCTTCTGTTAAAGAGATATATTTAGCTTCCGTAGTAGACAGGCACACAACATATTCTAACATGATTTCCAATTTATAAGATTATTTCCAAGAGTAAAACAAAACCCAGAAATAGACCTATGTTTATCTAAACATGCAGCATAGTTAGAGTCACAAAACCATTCTACACAAATTTTATTATTACTAGATTTCTTATAAACTAGACAAACAGAAGAACTGCCATGGAGATACCTGCCAAGCCACTTGACAATATTCCAATGGGACTTATTAGGATTAGACACATATCTACTAACCAAGCTCTCTCCATAGGCAATATCAGGCCTAGTGCACACCATAGAGTACCCATAACACCCCCATTATTGGGAGTGCTACAGTAACGATAACCTCCGATATCTTTTTTACTAATTCAGTAAATTTCACATTAATACTTAAACAAATTGACTCTGAAGACTTATATATGTTAATTCCATAACTTTAACATTCATAAATACACACTATAAGTTATAACTCCAAATATCAACAATACACAACTCACACTTCTCACACTATCTAGTACATGCCATTATTTTACAAATCATAATATTACATTAAAATACAAATCCACCTTGAGTCTTTCCTTATATGCTCTTCAAGCTGATCCACTTATACCACTTTGATCCAAACTATCTACAAATCTCCACCAAACCTACGTGTAGAAAAACAACTACACGCTAAGTAATTTGCTAAGCAATTTGCTTAGTAGTGTACAGTAATTTTTATTTCATAAAGATTTATAAAACAAAATACATTTACTTGTGCTAAAAAAATTCATAAAAGCATATTTTAAAACCAAATATATGAATTCAAATACATACATTTTAACAAATAAATCCGTTATTCAATTTACTTAAACAGTATCACATTATTCTTCATTTACCCAAAGTAAACTAAGCAGTAATAACAGTATTGGAAGCCCGAAGCCGAAGCTCCATATGTCGGCATAAAGCCCGAAGCCGAAGCTTCAATATCAATATCTCGGTCAAGCCCGAAGCCGAA
This sequence comes from Euphorbia pulcherrima, assembly GCA_947683365.1. Taxonomy (NCBI): domain Eukaryota; kingdom Viridiplantae; phylum Streptophyta; class Magnoliopsida; order Malpighiales; family Euphorbiaceae; genus Euphorbia; species Euphorbia pulcherrima. The sequence continues at coordinate 75,654,430 of CANTUS010000001.1, read as the reverse complement.
GCTTCAATATCAATATATTTTTATCTGAATACCGGTCGAAGCCCGAAGCCAAAGCTTCAATTGTTTGTACAGTGCTGTACCCCCCTTTATTGGAGCCAATCTACCCGGATTCATTTCTTACTGGTTTACTAAGGGCAATAAATCAAATTAACATCTTAAAAATTTCAGTATAAACCATCAAACATAATTCAATATAACTTTAATAATTAAGAAATTTAAATCCTAAATTTTAAAGCATCAAACTTCAATTAAAACACAATAAAATCAACATTCATATTTTTCAGAAATTTCCAGATTTCGTGACCTGACTTCTCCTACATTTTTCACTACTAAAACATCATCCAATCGAAGAAGTGTCTTCTAAACATAATTATCCACATGTCTCAGATTTTCAAATCCACCAGAATCACAGAAATCCAAATTGTATAACCAAAGTTATGATGAAAATACTAAACAATATACAAAGCTGAGATTTTCCGAAAACAGATTTTATGACTCAACTTCAAATGAAAATTTCACATTGAAAACAAATGAAACTCAATAACGTTTCTTCTGAACATATATTCCTTAGTTTCTGTAGATATCAAAAGAATCAAGAATCATTTAAATCGGATTTATATAACAAGAGAAAACATCAAAACAAAACAGGGATACAAATCTGGAAATTTTCAGAAAAACCGAGAAATCAAAATTAGTCACACAAACCTTTTTCTAAACTCGTTCTAGTTCTTTTCTACTTCTGCTGCCTATCTGAATTGATCTTCTCAATGCCCCGTAGCAGCATCAACCAAGTCATTGAACACCCTAATCTTTTGTGTAAGTAAATGCACTCTAATTTCATCATTCAGCCCATCCTCGAATCTCTTACATTGCATTACTTCACTGTCAACGATATCACGAGCATACCTCTCGAGTTTGAGGAATTGAATTTCATATTCTAATACAATCATTCGGCCCTGTCTTAAGGATAAGAAAAATTTCCTCTGCTCATCTTTGAATCATTCGCTAACGTACTTCTTGTCAAATTATTCCAAGAAAAGACCCCAAGTGATTTCTTCGGGGCGCCTTTCTCTCACAATGTTATCCCACCACCTCCTTACTTGTTCTTTGAGTAAACCTTGCACACAGTCTAATCTCTCTTCTTCTGTAAAATAAGGCCTAGTCATACATCATTTAGTATGATCAAGATAATCTTCTGCAAATGCAGGGTTCACTGTGTCCCCTTTGAAGTCATCAGCCGGAAGTTTCTTGATTCTTTTAAGAGGAGTTCTCTCCTCTCTTCTTTCAACGTGAGGCACTATAGGAACTTAAGGGATCGGTATGTTTCGAAGTACTTGTGTGCTTACTTCAGTAGTCATATGCTGAAGTAAAGCAACTTGTGCTGGAGTAGGTTGTTCGGGAAAGCCATGAACTGGTGGAGGTTCATGTCTTTGTTCATTCCCTTATCTAATACGAACTGTACTCTTAACATCCTCTTCATCATTCTAGTTGTGACTACTACTAGCCATTACTTATTACTGAAAATTGGACGAAAGTGGATCAAATAACTAATATAACATATTTATATCCTAAATGATATGTATATACTAGTCCTAGAATCACCTAAACCTCACTCTGATACCAAACTATAACACCTAGGGTTTGACCGACTGCCCCCACAAACCAACACGAGTCTTTCTAGCGAGCTTTGTTCTCACTCGCTCACTTCCTGAAAATTACTTCCCAAGAGGTCACCCATCCCGAGATTTACTCCAAGTCAAGCACGCTCAACTTTGGAGTTCTCCCGAGTAGGCTCCCGAAAATTGGTGCACCTTGTTGGCATAGGTAGTACTAATCAAATCTTTTAAGTCTCTCTCATTTGTAATGTCCCACACCATCACAATCTCAAAATCCTTAACCGTTCTCAATTGTACCATCCCATGCCAGCATAATCTCGAAACCCTCTCTTTCGGGTGTGAATTCGGTTCATTCCTATCCCCATCGACATCCTTCATGGCCGTTGTTTGCTCAGGTCTTCTACCCTGGCGCCACCCCTCTTAGGACCGGGTCATTACAGGCCCACCAGCTTCCGCCTGGTTTATCCCCAAACCACATCGTACTGGGCTAGGGCTGCCTTTGATACAATAAATGTAACACCCCCATTATTGGGAGTGCCACAGTAACGATAACCTCCGATATCTTATTTACTAATTTAGTAAGTTTCACATTAATACTTAAACAAATTGACTCTCAATACTTATATATGTTAATTCCATAACTTTAACATTCATAAATACACACCATAAGTTATAACTACAAATATCAACGATATACAACTCACACTTCTCACACTATCTAGTACATGTCATTATTCTACAAATCAAAATATTACATTAAAATACAAATCCACCTCGAGTCTTTCCTTATATGCTCTTCAAGCTGATCCACTTATACCACTTTGATCCGAACTATCTACAAATCTCTACCAAACCTACGTGTAGAAAAACAACTACACGCTAAGCAATTTGCTTAGTGGTGTACAGTAATTTCGATTTCATAAAGATTTATAACACAAAATACATTCACTTGTGCTAAAAAAAATCATAAAAGCATATTTTAAAACCAAATATATGAAATTCAAATACACACATTTTAACAAATAAATTTGTTATTCAATTTACTTAAACAGTATCACATTATTCTTCATTTTTCCAATGTAAACTAAGCAGTGATAACAGTATTGGATATGGGGGCAGCACTAAGCCCAAAGTCGAAGCTCCAAATGTTGGCGTAAAGCCCGAAGCGTCGGCTTCAATATCAGTATCTCGGTCAAGCCCGAAGATGAAGCTTCAATAACAATATATTTTTATCAGAATATTGGCCGAAGCCCGAAGCCAAGGCTTCAATTGTTTTACAGTACTGTACCCCCTTTATTTGCGCCAATCTACCCAGATTCATTTCCTACTCATTTACTAAGGGCAATAAATCAAATTAACATCTTAAAAATTCCAGTATAAACCATCAAACATAATTCAACATAACTTCAATAATTAAGAAATTCAAATCCTAAATTTTAAAGCATCAAACTTTAATTAAAACACAATAAAATCAACATTCATATTTTTTAGAAATTTCCAGATTTCGTGATCTGAATTCCCCTGCATTTTTCACTATTAAAAAATCATCAAATCGTAGAAGTTTCTTCTAAACATAATTAGCCACATGTCTGAGCTTTCTAAATCCACTAGAATCACAGAAATCCAAATTGTATAACCAAAGTTATGATCAAAATACTAAACAGTGTACAAAGCTGAGATTTTCCGAAAACAGATTTCAAGACTCAACTTTAAACGAATATTTCAGATTGAAAACGAAGGAAACTCAATAATGTTTCTTCTGAACATATATTTCTTAGTTTCTATAGATATCAAAAGAATCAAGAATCATTCAAATCGGATTTATATAACAAGATAAAATATCAAAACAAAACAGGGATACAAATCTGAAAATTTTCAGAAAAATCGAGAAATCGAAATTAGAGACACAAACCTTTTTCTAAACTCGTTCTAGTTCTCTTCTACCTCTTTTGCCTTTGATTTGCTTGCACTAGCTTCCTCTACAATATCCATATATAATCCGATCAAGATATTGTATAAATAAACTTTCTAATACCATAAATATGCTTAATCTACCATAAATTCTACTAATTAAGCTTTAATTTCATCAAAAATCACTCAGCTCAAATTCGGGCTACTATTCATCCGAACCTTAAAAACTGAAATCCTCTTCTTCTAACCTTGATTCATTGAAATTGATGATGATAGAAGGTTTAAAGATCGATTTCTAACAAGAATTTGAAGTTGAATCGAAGAAATCGGAAGCTTTTAGGTTAAGGAGATTTTGAATATGGTAGAGATGAAGATGGGAATGGAGAAGAAGAATAAGGGGATAAAGAAGAATGACCGATACGGTACAATGAGGTGTTGTTTTTATATTTTTTTTCTAATAATGCCCTTGAACAAATAATTAAATATCTAAATCATCCCTTCTTGATTAAATTACTTCATAATGTCTTATATCCAATAATAATAATAATAATAATTATTATTATTATTACAAAAATAATTTTCATGATATTTTAATATCATAATAATTTATTATAAGTAAATTCTAAAATTTCAGGTCGTTACAGTACCTAAAGGATCCTACCACATTTTGATAAGGGACATTACTCATAAATTGTGTTTCTTCAACACTTAAAGGTTGCTTATTCATGGATAGTTTAAACTATGCTCCTATGGGTGTACTAATAGGTTTATTACTGCTTAACTCAAATTTGCTTAGCAATTTTTCAATATAATCTTTCTGAGTTAAAACAAGTATTCCTTTATTTCTATCTCTAAAAATGTCATTCCCAAGAATTCTCCTAGCAGATCCTAGGTCTTTCATTTCAAATTCAGTATTCAGTTTGCTTTTCAATTTATTTATCTCAAGTTTGTCTTTACAAGCAATTAACATGTCATCTACATATAACAACAAATAAATGTTTTGATTTTAGGCAACTTGTTATAGTAAACACAAGGATCATAACTACTTCTAGCAAACTTTAAAGACAACATAAATTGATCAAACTTCAAATACTATTGTCTAGGAGACTATTTAAGACCATACAGGGATTTTTTCAACAAACAGACAAAATTTTCTTTACCTATAACGTGAAAACCCTCTAGTTGAGACATATAGATTATATCATCTAAGTTTCCATGTAAAAAGGCAGTCTTAACATCCATTTGTTCAAGTTCCAAATCATACAAAGCAACAGGAGATAGAATTATCGTGATAGAAACATGTTTTACAACTGGTGAAACTTTTTCTTTATAATCTACGCCCTCAATTTGAGAGAAACCTTTAGCAACCTTTCTGGCCTTGAACCTTTCCTTTTCAACTCCAGGAATGATAGGTTTCTTTCTAAAAATCCACTTGGATCCTATAATCCTCTTACCCTCAGGTTTAGGGACTAAAATCCAAGTGTCATTCTTGGATAGTGAATCTAGCTCATCTTTTATAGCTAGATTCCACTTATCCCACTCCCTCCTCAGTTTAGGATCCTAATAGGATTTAGGGTCATCACAGTCAATGTTTTCAGCACTGAACATAGCAAAATCAACAGTACCAAAATAGTTATAGTCATACACAACATAGTCTTTAAATTTTACAGGAAGTCTATAGTCTATTCTAGGTCTGTCATTGTTAATGTTTGTATTTTGTAACTCAGGTTCATTTACAACTTGTTGATTATTATCAAGAATATCAATTTGAATGTTATCATTAAAATCATCATTAAAAACAGGATTCTCATCATTGTGTGTAGTTGGATTACTCTATTCAAGTCTATCCAACTCCACCTCAAATGGAGAATCATCATGCCGAACAACATCACTGTCAATAGCATTCTTAGGGAAAAGTTTTTCATTAAATGTCACATCTCTGCTTAGGATAATTTTCTTATCATTTAGAGACCAAAGTTTATATCCCTTAATTCCATTGGGTTAGCCTAGAAAAATGCATTTTTTAGCCCTAGGATCTAATTTAGATTCCCTATTAGCAACATAAGCTAGACATCCAAAAACCCTAAGATTGATATAATTAATAGGTTTGTTATACCATAACTCATTAGGACATTCAAAGTTCATAGTTGAGCTTGGTGACCTATTAATCTTATAGCAAGAAGTGGCTGCTGCCTCAGCCCAAAAACTATGACTTAAACCAGATTTAATTAGCAGACATCTGACCTTATTTAAAATGGTTCTATTACATCTTTCTGCCACTCCATTCTGTTGTGGAGTATAGACACAAGTTCTATGTCTTAAAATGCCATTATTAGTGCAAAATTCATTAAATTGTGTATTAATAAATTCAAGACCATTGTTAGTTCTAAGAGTTTTAAGTTTTTTATTCACTTGATTCTCAACTAGCAATTTCCAGTTTAAAATTTATTAAACACATCAGTTTCATCCTCTAAGAAATAAATCCAGATTTTTCTAAAAAAATTATCAAAAAAAGTCACAAAATATTGGCAATTAGACAAGGATAAAGGAACATAACTAGAACCCCATAAGTCAGTGTTAACATATTCTAAAGGTTCTTTAGACATATGATTGGTACAGGTGAAACTTTGTTAATGGGCCTTGCCCAGAACACAAGTTTCACACTGATCTAATCTGATAGGCTTAGAAAGATTAGGTTTAGTATTAGAACTTAAACATTCAAGACCCTTATTACCTATGTGACCTAATCTTCCATGCTAAATTTCAGATTTATCAGTATTAGAAACATTATCAGAAGGCCCAGAAATAACACTGCCAAGAAGAAAATAAAGTCAACCAGACAACTGACCTTGAATGAGACACTTATTGGCTTTATAAACACCTAAGATTCTACATTGAGCCTTAAATTGAAAACCTTTCTTATCAATATAGCTTAAGGAAATGAGTTTTCTTTTAATATTAGGAACAAACCTTACATCATTTAGACATACTTTATTATCTCCTTTACCTAAGATCAAAACTTTTCCAATTCCTAGAATTTCACATGAGGAATCATTCCCTATGAGGACTTTACCACTACTGACTGGTTCATAATCTATGAGCCAGTCCCTTCTAGGAGTTATATGAAAAGTATAGTCAGAGTCCAGAATCCAATATTCTGAATCTCTGATCTGACTTATGGTTAAGGCTTTTATTTCCTCATTCTCAGCTATATTGTGTATTACCCCTTTAGTGTTATTATCATTATTATTAAAGTTGGTTTTAGGTTAACCACTTAGTCTAATTCTACAAAACCTTTTAGTGTGACCCTTTTTATTACAGAAATAACAAATATACTCTTTTCTAGGTTTAGCATTATCACTGTTAAATAAGCAAGTTCCATTAAATCATCTTTTTCAGAATCAGTTAAATTTTTAGGTAATTTATCCCTACCTAACAAAGCTTTAACACGTTTTTGTTGTACTAAGAAAGCCTTCATCTTTTCTTTCCAGATAGAAAAATCTGTCTTACCATCATATTTATCCAGGCTAACCTTAGCAATAGACATGATGAAATAAGACAAAGAGGAACACACCACAATCAAGAAGACAGACAAATAGAGCTCTAAGAGGAGGGGAAACTAAAGAAATGCTAGGAACAAAGGATTCTAACTCTTAAACCTAAGAGAAGACAAAAGCAAGGAGATAATGAATAACAAAATCCTTATTTAACCTAGCAATGAAAACAAGTTTCACACTAACAGCTTAAAAACAATCTTTAGTCAAAAACAGGATACATTGCAAATATAATCTCAAAAGTAGAAATCAGCATTCAAGAGGTAGGCAATGTGAATCACAAATCATATTACCAGAAAAACAAAAAATTGCTAGATTTCATAAAACTTCAATCAAGATGGAGTGAGTGACAAATGACTTACAGTGAGTGCTAACTCCCATTCAAGGAGACCTTCTTTTGGCAAGAAAGAAAAAAATTAGTGTACTAGAAATGAAAGGAAAAGTTCACAGATTGCCTTTGGAGCTCTTTTGCTAAAGAATGGAGGCTTACTTGAAGAAATCTTTGATTTGCTCGATGAATCCCCAAGTCTTAGAAAAATTCAGCAAAGAACCAATTGAAAAAGAAAGACAATCACCGAATCATTATCCAGACAATATTATCTCCAAAAGAATTAAATCACTTAAGCAAATACTAAAAATACCATCAAAAAGAGGAGATTCTTAAAGCGATTCTGAAAAAGATTTTGAGAAAGCAAAAATTTGTGTTTAAAAAATAATTTGAAATATCAAGATTTTTCTCAGGAATATGAAATTACTAAGAAATCAAATTTATAAGAAATAGAACACAAATTGTAAAACCGCATGGAATATTAAACAACTCAGATTTAACATGCAAATTATAAAAGACAATTCTGAACCTATAAATATCGCATGCAACCCAAGATCTGAAATCTATAAGCTCTGATACCACATGTTACGATTATTTCCTTATGAAATTAGAACAGATTTAATCAATAAGCAAGAAAATAAATTGCGAAAACTAGAGAACACATCCAATTTTAACGTGCTTTCATCAATCCCTGTTAATGAGGAATCCCCGGTGAAGGGGTGATGCCAATGCACGGGTGAAGGCGAGTTGCTTTATTGAGATAGGGCACTGAAGACCACGGTAGAAAAATACAGAGTTTCAAGCTACAAACAGAGAACTAAACCAAGCCTCAAAAACAACCAAGAATTCAAAAACACCAGAAAAATCAGAAGCCACAAAAGTAAAGATTACAACCCATAAATCAAATAGAACATAGAGAGCTCCTTTTATAGCCACCAAAGGAATCTTGAAGATGATGATTTACAGGCGCTAAAAACAACTGCTCCAACGGCTAGATCAATATCTTATCTCTTACAAGGCGCATCTTAGGGCTTTTAGAGGAAAGGGAAAAACGTAAGAGGAGGCACAGAGGAGAGAAAAGAGGGATGAGTAAATTAGGTTAAGAAACAGGCTTTCATAGTCTCAACCATGCAAAACACAGCGTTTAGGCTGTAAAGGAATGAGCTTCTGAAATGTGCTCAACAGCTGAAATAAGGGACAACACCCATAAAACCCAACACATTTTTTTGTTGACACAACATTCTCCATTCTGGTATAATATTGCTAACTTTGAGGTTAGATTTTCATGAATTTTTGGACTTAACCCATGCCTCTTGAGAGATATATGTCTATACTTGTATACTCATACTAATAGACTTATAGTCTCAACTGCTACAATGAGACATTCGTTTGTTCCAACAATAATTAAATAAGTTCATTTTAACTTTGCACACTTATAAATTTATTCAGCTTACCTATAGAAATTCGAGATAACATGACATTGTAAGTCGAACCAGTTCCAACATTTAACATGTTCAAGCTCAAAAGAGTACGAGACACGATTTTATGAACAAACACTTGTGCCTACAAATGATTCTAAGCTATAAAATCTATTAAAGGTGAATTTGCAATTGCATTCTTGATTCTAAAATCTATTGTCTCTGAAAAACCTTTGAAATGTGCTTTTAATACCGATGTTTTTCGCATATTGAAAATCAATCATAAACTGATGTGTCATATTCTCGAAGAGCCAGTTCGACATTGCTGTTTGAGCTGCTTTTAAAATAAGTTGTTCTCACAAACTTTTAATAGTACTACATATTTTGGATTTGAACAACACATTTTGATCTTTCATACAAATTAATTACGAACTGTCGGATTTGTTTTTTCAAAAATCAAATCTTGAAGCTTTAAAAAAAAGCTTAAAAATGGAGCTTTTTAGAAAAGCTGCTGAAAAAAGTTGCAAAAACTTACAGCCAAACTGACCCGAAGGAAAATTGGAAGAAAAAAAAGGTTTTGTACCTTGGGAATGCATATATACCAAATTAGCCCTAAAGATGTAGGTGGATCACTTTTGCATACCCCTCTTCGGTTTCACCGTTGTTTATATGTAGTGATAATGAATGTTTTAGGCTATTTTTGAATTGACAAAAGTGAATTCAAATATTGTAAAATAGGACTAGTAATTTAAAATTTTATTAGATGAATTATAAAGTTACAATAAAAAAAGTTACAAGTAATACTCATGTCAGAACTTATTTTCTAACGCAAAAGAAAATTCATATCACATACAAATTAAACATAATAATGAAAAGGTTATTCTTATTATTCTCTTGATAAATTATCAATATGTTTTTATAGTTTTCACTTTTATCTTTATTTTATATACGAGTGTATTGACAAATAATATAAATTTTCTGAGCTCACCACTCCACATGCTTAATTTGCAAATGTTTCAAATTAGAGAAACTAGTTTGCAAATGCCTAGAACTGCAGGGATCAGTTTTGTATTATCCCAAACACACTAGTAATTTCTTTCCAAAAATACATTTTCATATATTGGATTAGATTAGGGCAAACTTAAAAAAAATCTTGTGGTTTCACTCATTTGTAAAATAGGGTTTGAGAATTTTTTTTTTTTTACAAAATGGGGTATGTTTTTTTAAAATATTTGCAAAAAGATGATAAAAAATAACTTTTAGAATAGTAATGTTACAGAAATTATTTTAATCAATTCAATATTTTCATAATTTAATCTAATTATTTAAAAATTATACGTCACGATTTGAGTAAGTTTCGGGATTTTTTTTTCCATTTTTATGATTTTTTTAAAGTTTATCATCATATTTTAGTTTTAAAAAATATTTTTATTATCAAAAAAATTTCAAAAATTATCACTGATGTGTATTGTATTTTTATTAACCAATCCATAAAATTTCGGATTAAAATAAAAGAAGTGTTGAACTTAGCTCAAAAGATCTAAAGAATCCTCAGAAGCTGAAGTTTCAGAACTCAGAAGTGAAAGTTTTGAAGATAATAAAAAATTAGAAACTGCGCTCTCGGAAGACGTTCAAGCCCAGAAGATTGAGACTTCAGAAGCAAGACAAAAAGAGACTAAGAGATTAGAAGCCAAATAACTCGGATGTTTATCATAGCTTACAAGAGAAGGAAAGGATCTCCAATTATCAAAACTCAAATTCCAATACAACAACTCGCGTGAAGACAAATACTAAAAATAAGCGTCTACTCTTTTTTTAAAAAACCTCCGGAGGAACATCGTGTCCCTCCAAAGGAAAAAAGGTTGGGGCGGGTGAACATTTTGGGGTGAACGTCCCAACTAGGTTGGCACTTTCGCTTGCCTACAAAACACCCACCCCTCTTTTCATTAAATAAATAAAATGGCTATCAAAACAAGAACCAAAAGGTAAAGTTACAAAATGAGTAGCAAACTCGGATTCGTTAAAAGATCCGAGACCGAGAGGCTAATGTTGCGTTTGTAAGCATTAAAAATAAACCAACAAAAATTAATGCTACTAACTAGGGTATCCCCATTGTCAATAACGCCCTCGAAGATGAATTTATTACGTCGTTTCCATGTGCTCCAAGCTATAGTGAACCACAATAAGGTCCGAAAATCTCGGTGATTACCACTCTTAAAATGAGATCTCCATAATATCAGAAAATCGTACCCCCTTTGAGGCATAACCATGGAAATACCCAGCCATTGAAACCCGTCACACTATAGTCTCCGGCTACCCTAACAAAAGAAAAGACAATGATCCATATTTTAATAAGAATTACAAAACGGGCAAGTGTCGTTGGTGATGGATTGGCACCCGCGACTCCATAGAAATGCACGAGTGGGTAAGTGCCCATGAAAAAGTAGCGAGCCAAAAAATTTAATTTTGGGAAGCAAGCAGATACTCTATATGAATTTGAAGTCTTTCAAGGGAGAAAACCATTAAGGAAGTTGGTAGTAGCCCTGAAAAAACGAGGTTGCCGAATAATCATTGTTTCTCCCGATCTCCCAAATAATTCGATCTCCGTTCCCTAAAAAGGTAGGGTGTGTAGTGGTAGCCAGCATCTGGAAAAGATACGGACTTAAAGCTAAAATCCATGCCTTTAAATCACCACATCGCTGCTGCCCTGTAATTCATAAATTCCTTTTCCAAAAGGGCCGTCCAAATGGGCTAGTTGCAAATAAGAAAGCACACCTCTCAGGGATGGAAGAGTGTTTCCTATTATAAGTGATATATAAATCTGGGAAAAGGGATTTTATCGAGGTGTTTAATGTCCAGTTGTCATGCCAAAATGAACTTGCAAGTCCATTCCCTACCCTAACACGTGTCTGAGAAGAGAAAACGTTATAGTATTCGTAATTCTTGAAGCAACATTTTAAAATTCGCCTCCATAGTGGCGAAACATCCTTAAAATCTAATAAAACCATTTCATGCCATGAATGCACTCCATAGCGTTGAACACAGTAAATAAACCAAAGGGAGTTATCGTTGCGAACACGCAATTTCCAAATCCATTTAAAGAGTAAGCTAGCATTGACTAGGAAAAGATCCCGAATAGAAAGACCCCCAAGATGATATGGTAGAGTAATAGTATCCCAACTCACTTTGCACAAGCCGCTTGCATTGGAGTCTCCTCGCCATAAAAAGTTATGCATAAAATGATTTAAGGTTGAAATTACTGAAACAAGCATTCTAAAAAGTGATAACAAATAAAGTGGTAGTGAAGAGAGTACCATTTTTATGAGGGTGATTCTACCTGCGTAAGACACACAACTGCCCATCCAATTAGCTAGACGAAACTTGAATTTTGTAATCAAAGGCTTCCAGGCTAAGACGGCAGGTTGCTTTAAGTAAAGTGGAATGCCAAGATATTTAATCGGGAATTGCTCTATACGGCAGCCAAATAAACCTGCATAAGAAGCAAGTGAGCTATCAGGTACATGTATACCCAATGCACTCTTATGGTAGTTAATACAAAGCTTGGAAATAAGCTCAAAACACCGTAAAAGACATTTAAAAATAGGAATTATTGCCTCCTCTGCTGGAAGAAAGCAAATCGTATCATCTGCGAACTGTAAAAGTGAGATATCAGGTAAGGAGTCATCAAGCTGAAATCCCGGTAACACACCCTCTCTAATACTGCAATCCGTGAGTTGTTTCAGGCCTTCGATGGTAAGCACAAAAATGAACGGTGATAGGGGATCCCCTTGTTTCACGCCTCTCTTGATGGAAATAGGTGCACTTGGTTTTCCATTTATCAAAACAGAAGTAGAGGAATTCTTCCGACAATTCGACAACCAGGATATCTATTTATGATCAAAACCCATTTTGATAAGTACCGAATCAATGTACTTCCATGAGATACTATCAAAAGCCTTATTAAAATCCAATTTTAAAATCAAGCTAGGTTTTCGATAGGTATGAAGGGCGTGTATAACCTCGAAAGCTAGGAAAGAGCATTCATGGATACTTCTACCCTTGATAAATACAAATTGATTACTCGATATCAAAGTAGGGAGAATAGCTTGGAGGCGAGATGATAACAACTTCACAATAATCTTGTAAACCCCATGAATAAGAGCAATAGGTCTAAAATTGGTCAAAGAGCATGATATTGGAACCTTGGGGAGCAGCACAGTAAAAGATGTTTTTATGGAGTCAGGCAGCCGGGAAGTGGTGTGAAATCGATCAAATATACCTATAAGTTCAGGTTTTAAGTCCTCCCAGAATCGTTTATAAAAGAAGAAGTTAAACCCATCGGGACCCGATGCTTTATTTTCTCCACATGCACCGATGCTATACCAAACTTCGTCAATCGAGAACGGGCTGTTAAGCATTTTGGTGTATGGTAACAGTATTGAACTGAAGCTTACTTAGAGAGAATGGAACTTCATGATTCACCCTAAATAGACTCTCGAAAAAAGAGCAAATGGCAACAGAAATAACGGCTGGGTCTGAGACAATTTCACCATCAATATCAAGTTGGGTAATTTGATTGTTACAGAAATGAACAGATGCCGCACGGTGAAAAAAGGAAGTATCGGTATCCCCTAATAGTGTCCATTTAATCCGAGATTGTTGGTGTTTGAGCTTTTCCAAACTAGCTCATTTTTCATGAAGTAAAGAGCAAAGATTGTTTAGTTCTGTATGTTGTGCTAAATTCAAAGGCCGAGTAACATTGCTAGATGTGATAGCCAAAATTTTTACCTCTAATTCTAAAATTTTCCGATCCAAATCCCAAAATTCTCCAAGTGCCATGGGCGAATGGCCAAGTTGAGTTTGGATTATTTGAAAGAAATATCCCTATTGATGTGAGATTGACAAATGGATTGCCAAGCGTTTCGAATAAATGGCAAAAAATCAGCCTTGTCCTACCACAAATTTAGTGCTCTAAACGGTCTTGGTCCTGTCCCCAATGAACTAATGCTCGATCGAAACAAAATAGGTAAATGATCTGACAAAGTGGTGTCAATTATCAAAATAGTCAAAGTCGACCATAAATCCAGAATATCGCCCGAGACTAGAACCCTATCAATGCGAGAGTAAGATACTCTATTATGCCAAGTGTAATCTCGGCCCTGTAGGGGAAGGTCTTGAAGTTCGCCTTCCAAGACAAAGTCTTGAAAAGCGGATAAAGAAGGAGCAAAATTACCACAATCCCTTTTCGAAGGATGTAAAACTTCGTTGAAATCCCCACATATTATTAACTTTTGAAAATCACGAATGACAGGAATAATTTCCAACCACAGCATGTTCCTGTCTACATGATTAGTCAGAGCGTATAAGCACAGGATGTGGGAAACCAAATGTTACAAAGAAAATTCAATCAGTACCCATCTCGAAGTAGATCGAAGAACCGTTCCCTTTAGGAGGGCTGAGTTCTAAGAGAGCAAAATGCCACTTGAAAGAACAATAGATGGGATATAGTGAAAAGCAAAATCATTGTGACCCCAGAACCGACGAATCACATGATCAGATACGGCTTCGAGTTTCGTCTGAAGCATGACAAAGAATTTTAAATTATGTTTATGGACACATGATAACACAAATTGCTATTTAGATCCACTTCTAATGCCTCCTCGCTAATTCCAACATAAAAAAGCTAATGACATAACTAAAATAGAAATACCTCGAGCAAGAGAAAACTAATAAGTCCATTAATTTATCCATTGCTGCCATTACTATCGAGTCGTGACGAGCTTTGAATAGACCCAGCTTGTTACCCAATTCTATAGTCAACTCCTTTTCCCTGATAGGTGAAGCTTGAGTGTGGGATAAGATGATAATGCGGTTCATATTCGAGATATCAGGACCTGAAGAGAAAGAGTTTGCAGTTTGTTGAGATGCGGCTGGTTGTAGAGATGCTGTTTGGTGGACAGGTTTAGGTTCTACAGAGTTTCTCGCACATGGGTCTTTAGTCTCGGGGATTATGCTTAAAATTATATCAGAATTATTAGGAATCAGGCAGATTTGTAAACAAAATGGTTTTCGGCATTTGTTTGTTGACCATCTAGCTTGCTTGATTCCCCTGAACTATCAGGCTCAGTGGAAGTGTCACTGGGTTCGCTAGAATTTTTAGAATTATGGTCTTGGCAGTGTTCACATCCGACACGTTGTCTGAGATTAGTATGGATCACCACATCCATCAAGTCCATACGGAGTTTGAAAGAATGATTTATGGTTCCGAGAGGAATCGAGACAAGGCACGAGATAACATCTAAGCGATCCAGTCTGTTGAAATCAAAGTCTATAGAGATAATACGACCAAAAGAAGCAGCTAATTGCCTAATCAGATTTTCCCCAATCAGCATGGGCAGGATACCCATAAAATCAACATACATGACCTTCAAAAGTGAGTTGACAACAAAGAGAGAACAAACCTTTTAGCAACCTGACAAGCTGATACAAGCAAGCTGTATGAGACTAAAAGGCGTAAACGTCTGAAGAATTACAAAAAGTTGGTAGAGTTTACTCCCGCCATAGAGCCTAATGAAATATAAGATGAGTCTAACGGAAGATTCAATGACTCTTAGGTAAAAGAGCTATTGTGAGACAACGACTAAGATTGTGACTCTAATGATGAGTCACAACAGAAAGATTTTGAAGACTGCCTATAAAAAATCCTCTGCCATCAACAGAGAAGAATTTGAAGGTTTCACCAAATTACAATCTCATAATCACATCTGCAAAATCTCTCAAAGCAAACAATCATTCAAATCTGTTTGAAAATTTGAAAGCTTTGAACAAATATTGTAAATATGTTATAAGTGATTCTTGATTGCAAAAAGTATAAGATCATAAAAATCTTCCAATTCACTCTTAAGACTAAGCAAGGTGCTTGTTGAGGTCTTGTTGTAACCCTGAAAACAGCTTAAGGATAAGTTGTGTTTTAGAAGAGTTCAAGAGGACGGTACTCTTGAACTAGGGAATTAGAGACGGGAAGAGGGGGTACTCTTGACGGTAAAGAATTCTAATTGTAAAGGCTTATTCGCCTCAGAAAGAGTGATATAGTGGATTAAAGTCCAGAAGCGGATGCTCTGATAACTGGAGGTAGGTAGTGCCCCAACCAATATAAAATCTTTGTGTAAAATCTCTAACTCTTTCACATCTCGTTTTACACTTATTGCATCAGAAACACATTTATTATTTACTTGCTTTATTTGCGAAAAGAAGTCAATCACCTCTCCTCTGATTCCAAATCACCCCTGTGGGACTAACAAAAAGATTACCTATTGCCATGACATAATTTAATATTGAAAATCTTCTTTTTGCCAATTTTTGAAATCACAGACCTCATTTTGTAAAAAAAATTTCTCAAACCCCATTTTGTAAATGAATGAAACCACAAACCACAAGGTACTTTTTTTAAGTTTACCCATTAGATTATTACAATTATATTTGTTCCTTATCCTCTTGGTGATTTTTGTTTGCCTTAGGTATCGGACTACATTTCCAAAATTTGAATAATTACCTTTACTTTAATTTGCTGATATTGTGTATTATTAAGCCCTAAAAAGAATATGGATTTTATTTATTGTTTAAAAAAGGAATAGTAAAAGTTGATGAAACATATATATGAATTCTTGTTGAATAGCCTACTTAGTTTAATCATCTCCTGAAGTATAAAAATGTTGTGATGTGTGTATGAGCTTGGTAAGAATGAGATGGAAGTGGGTAGTTGATGGGCATGTTAGGAAGAGCACATAAAAGCTGGCAGAAACAATAAGCATGTTCATAATATTCCCTAATTAATGAATATTTATTTAGGATTAGCATTTCAGTTATTAATATAAAACAATAATTAGAGTAATTAAGTAAGTAACATGAGGAAGAAAAAGCATATTCCACTTTCAACTTATTCTCAATAATACGTCTCAATCATACATTGCACCAACATTCTCTTTTCTTTTCGTAACCTTTTGCTATCTTTCCCAAGGTATTTTTCACTTAATAATGATATTACATTTTATTTCGAATCTAACTCACTCTTAGTTAAAAAAAAAAAAGAAAGATATAGAGGAAACACATATTAGATGGATACTAATTTACATGATAATAGTAGCAGTATTATTTTTGTTATTATTATTGTCACTGTTGTCATATTCTTCGTGGCCTTTTTTACTCCATTTCTATTAGCCTTTTCAAGATAAATAGTTATTATTTTCATCTGTGGCAGTCTTAGGTGGAAAGCTAGGGCGTGGCGATACAATCGGCAACCGTCAATGTAAATTTCCACTGGTAAATAAATTTGGTATGGCGAATAAAATTATCGTATTTATATTACAATTTGATGCAACGAAAAAATGTTGATTCAGTAAAGTATAAGATAATAACGCTTATTAAATTACCTTAATTCATTCTAAAATTAGTTATTAAATTTCAAATAAAATATGAATATCACAAAAGGCTAATAGAGTAATCGGTGAAGGGTGTTTGTTATTCCCTTGAAAATCAATGTTCAATTTGTTACAATATAATATCAATATATTATATATAGAATAAAAGACAGTTAAATATCTATTTCAGTACAAAAAACGTCTTTATAAAATGCAGCGGAGAGAGTATGATCGAGAACTACGTATTATCAGTCGATAACGAATTATACCTTATGGAAAAACGTTATACGAATCATGAACTAAAGTAAAATAGAGACAAAACCATATAATATTTATATACAGAGAGAATTACATTTTCTCTACTCATTTAGCATAGAAAATGAGTTATTTTATAGGACTCTGCATCTACTGTGTGGAGTAGGTGCAATTTAATGCACTGACTGCACCTACTGCGTGGAGTAAGTTCGATTCAATATACCGCTCCACACAGTAATATTATTATTGGGTTTTTAACCCCTCAATTAATTATTCGGTTAACATGTACTTATATATATTGTCCACTTTAGCCTATACCGATACTAATATGGGTATATTGGGTCTAAAACTAATACCAAATTTATCCACACCTGTTCTAATACGGGCGGATCGGGTCTAAAATCCAACATCTCCCACTCGCACGTAACAGAATAGATCTATCACTTTTTGTCTCTTTCATACTTGCAAATAGTTCGTGCGACTAGCATACCTCGAGAGCTCTAATGTTATACACTCGTTGGAGATATATAGTGGCTTGATAAAAAAAACCGAAGCATTGTATTCCTTATGCTAGATTCCACATCACATCCCCTGTAATCTTTTGATCTCTACAGTTTTCTATCATCACAGCTATGCACACATGCATAAATACCCGGGTTGTGAAGCATGTAAACTTAAGATGTGAACACATGGTAATCTTCCCCTTTTACTATATTCCTTCCATCATAATCTAACTCGCTTGTCCAGTCGGGCTCATTCAAGGTCGAATCATACCGAACCTTTTCAGAGTCTCCTTCCAAAACAGCCACATTAGACTATACTTTCAGAATAAGTTAGGGTCCTGAGGATAGCAAGCTAACAAAACCATAGTTTTGCTGCGTGACTCTCACACTAGGAAAAGCTGAGATCATTTCTTTTCCATCTCATGGTCAACTAGCATACATGGTATGAAATCATGTGTTATGGTGTTCTTTTCTTTCCATTTGAAAGAAGCGCATGTCTCATTACCACCATACAAAAGCATCAGTTAGATATGCCAAAACATCTAACTTTAGTTCGCTTACTTTATGAACTACTTTTAGCTACAAAGACAAAATAGGAGCATGTTACTTGTAACAAGTCCATTTGTAGATTACATATAATCTCTTACATACTTGCCTTTTGCAAATACGTGGCTCTTGCACTTTTATGAAAACATTTTTCATATTTCAAGCAAGACGACATCCATTATTGAACAAGCTCTCGTTTGTTAAAAATAGTCTCATCCTTCACATCTGTTATCTAATAACAGAACAAGGGTAAATGCTCATGGGAGTGAGCTATTTCTTTGTCTTACATGCATCTCAATAATAACAAATATTGATAAATAATATGCGCACTCGTGTATTGCAAAATTCAAACTCTATTGAATAATATGTTCTTAAACATATGACCTAGATCCGGTAGATCTAGTATATTCAACATAAACATCTTTCATGTTAAACCCTTTACGTGCTACATAGAAAAACGATACTTAATCTCTATATGCTTTAACTTGATATGGAACCTCAATTCCGTGGCAAAAGCTATATTAGATTGACTATTAATATTTATCCTTACTTGAGCATTTGTAGAAACAACATTAAGATGGTTCATTAACCTTCTTAATTAAACCGTTTCTTAGGTAGAGTAGAGTATCACATACACTCTCCCTTTATTATGGATAGGGCAACATAACTTTATTTCTTGTCACTTCATAATATGACACTATTGTCAATTAACAAGATAAAACTAAAATATGGATAATATTTATCCATGTCTCTAATCCAATTGCCTTTTGTGCATCCTTTTAATTGCATATTATTGCAAACTAACAGCACAAAAAATAGCCTACAACGCCTTTAAGGTACCTCAGAATCCTTTTCGCAGTTTTTAATGTGCTTTTCTCAGATTTTGCTGATATATGCTTATAATGCCAACTGCATTACAAATATTAGATTGTATACATACTATAACGTATATATGAGGCTTCACAAAGCTCTCATATAAGAAAAATTAATCATTCGTTCATTTTCTCATTTGTGTTGTGGGACTCATGTAAGTGTTAGGTCCACTTTGACCTTTAGCCATCTGTTATACATATAGGCTTAAGTTTGCTTATATTGAAAACTCAAGAACATTGTCGGTCTATGTCTCTTAAGACAAGGTTAACAACTTCACGGAGTAATCTCTTAAAACCTTAATAATAAGAGTATAAGCAATTTCACTTAGAACTACCATTTCAAAATTTAACATTAATCAAACTTTGATCTGATTCACACATTCCATGTAATTTCTAGCTATCAGAATGTCATTGACATGCAATGACATACTAACAAATCTATTCGATCTGATTATAAAATTGAATATTTCTTGATCTTGCAAGACAATTTGAGGTAATTAATTGATCATTTCAACATACAAACCTTTTGTTTGTTCCTTAGTTACAAATCTACAGGTCTTTCCTTGTAGATTTATTTATCTTCTCACAATAGAGAAAGAAAATAGTCTTAACATCCACTTGATGTAGTTCTAGATCTTGACTTATTATAGTAGCATGAATCGTCTAATGGATTGTGTATGGCACTTTTGCAATTAGGCGAACTTAATATCCACTGATATTGTCATCAACTTAATTCTTAAGAACCCACTTATTCTTCATAGCCTTTCTTCCCTATGACTAACCAGCGAGTTCATAAGCTCTGTTGGACTTCAGGAAGCCATTGTTTTTCCATAGTTTTAATCCATTATTCTTGTGTGGGAATGAGAGAGTCTCTTTCTCTCATCATCATTTTATGAACTAAACAATTAAAGCAAAATAGTCATGTCATCAATACATCAATCGATGATATTCAATTATTTTTCCGCAGTTCCAAATTTTGAAAAATATCTCATTCATTTTTCAAAATTCTATATGCTCCCACTTGAACCATGTTCCATACTCCCACTGAAGTTTGGATCTATCTAGTTACTAAAGACATAGAAAATTGGTCAAGACCTTGATCACAATCATTCGTAATGTTTTGAGGTTTTTGAACATATTCATGGACCTCAAAATTTCTATCACTCGAATGGAGAGATAAGTTCATCAATTTTAAGGAAAATGGTATACTAAATAATGGTTTAACTCATCTAACTTAGTGAACTTATTCTCTAAGAAGACAACAATACTTGATTTGAATTTTGTCACTTTGTTTTTTCTCCCATTGCCACATGTCCTTTTGACATGTTGTGATACTTTTAAAAAAAATGCATTTTTGCATCCTAAGTGTAATAACTAATGCTTGCTCAATGTATCATGGGTGAAAAAAATTTGTAACCTCTCCTTGGTTATGGTTACAAAATTAGATTTTTGACATGTCCACAACTCATAAGTAGTGGAAGTGACAAATTCAGAAGACACTTGGTTAAAACTTTATGTGGTTGTTAATAGGATATCTCCTTAGTGGGAGATAAATAAATTTGTTACAACCACCATTGATTTAACCATACTGAGAAGAGTCATATTCTTCTCTTAACAACATTGTTGTGTTGAGTGAAAGAAATTGAATACTTATGTTCAATTTCATTTTCATCACATAAAGCTTGAATTTTATTATAATAAAATATATATGATCACGGTCAGTTCTCAAAGTTATAATTTTAAACTAGTTGATTCTCAAGGTTCATAAAACATTTGAAGCAGTATATAGCTCCAATCTTATGAGATATCAATTAATCAAGACTATACATTATACAATATATAATAAGAGTAACGAAATATAATAGGCCACATACTTTTTTTTGCCCTCACTTCCAATCAGATCACTAATGGATTAATTATAAAAGGAAATCATTTGTCTTTTGAATGATATTTACATATTTTCCTATAGATGGCAAACATAAATAATTCAAACTTATTTGAATTTACGATTAAACATTCTTTGACTTATTCAACTCATTAAAATTAAGTTAACACAGTTTAATATAATATGCATTAAATTGTATTACTATCACAGTCACATATAGAAGTAGAAACAATTGAAAATATGTCTTTATTATTTTTTTTGTTCAATATCCAAAAGAAAAAATTATTCAATCATTCAAAAAATGTCCCAACACAACTTTGAACTGTTATTTTCAAAGTACAAGTTGAATCTTATACTCAACACAAAAAAAATGAGATTCCTTAAAATCTCGAAAGAAATAGGATATCATGTATAATCATTGAACATCTAACTTTATAGACATAACAGTACATCAATTCCTGTGATTTCAACTCTCAAGTTGATTTCTACGTAGATACTTTTATTTATACATGATTACTTGAAAAAAATATAAAGGATCCTCTATCCTCACTACATGACGATACTTGAGTCAACAATTCACAAATGAATTGTATTATGTATGATATATTGAAGATACAAATTTACTCACACTCGAGTTAATTAGATATATTTTTGACATTAAATTCACAATCTTAATTAGAATTTAAAATATTTCACTTTTAAAATATGTATCTATTTCTTTCATTTCAATTGTCATTAGGCTCATAAGCCACCTCTTTGCCTTTTTTTTACTGATAAAAGCGCTTATGCTTTTATTCATGTTTATTGAAACTATTTCCAATAAATACATAAAATGTCTGGTTATTGACGTAATAATCAACATTAGACTCTTACCCTCCAACTTATTTGGGTGGATTTTATTATCAAAATACTAATATTTTGATATAATTTATGAGCATCTTATATGCTTTTATGATATTAATAAAGAGTAGATAACGACTTTTTAATTTTCCCTTTTGTTAGCCCACATGGACCTTTGTCCACGTTTGTTTCCTCCTTGAACTTTAGCCACAACTATGGTGTAGGAGTCTAGAACATGTTACATTATAGGACATATAATCTTTTAATGTCCATTCTATCAGTTGCACTTGGGTCCCATTTTATTTATTTAATTAATTCAACCAGAGTTGATATTAATTATATTGTATGAACTCATTCTTACCTTTTCTTCGCATGAGCACGAATTTATAATATGAACAATACACGAATATTCAACGTACAACCAATAAATTATTAGCAAAAATTTTCATTAGAATTCAATTTGAAAAAGAGTCATATAGACTCTAATCACCTCTCTTTTCTAATAAAAAAGTTTGCGAAATTCACATACATGCATATTAAATATTAATATTCTTATAACTTATTAAAAAAATAAAAATTCATCAATACTGTCACTTACAGCATTTACAATATATTAAGCTCATATAATAAATTGTACAATGATAAATTTTATTAATAAATATTAACAAATATTCATTACATAGATTTTGAACTCATTCAAAATTTTCATATGATACTTCGTCTTTAAGTACTTGCAATAAATTATACACATATAATAAATTGACAAAAAATTAATAAATATTCTCAAATATTTATTTTTAAATTAAGAACTTATTCTTAACAATTTAACAACTAGAGATTTCAATTTTATATATATTAGTACTTACATCTTAAGTACATATAATTTATTATACTAATATAATAAATTATAAAATTAATAAATATCATCAAATATTTATTTTTAAGTAAGAACTTATTCTTAACTTTTTAACAGAGAAACTTATTCTCATGATGTTATTAACTTGACCAAAATATGTTTATTTTAATTAAGAACTCATTCTTAATATCAACATAATACTCATGTTTATGTTATAAATTTAATTGTTCCATGAAATTTGTTATACACAATTTATCAATAAATATCATTACTAAGCATTATTTATTTCAATCTTAAATAAAATAAATATTGCATAAATTTAACTTTCAAATATGAATATTCTTAATTTCTGGTCTATAATAAACCATAAGAAAAATCTTATGATTTATTAGGATGCATACTAATAAGGACCCAACAATATTTGAAATGTTCTAGTAATAATAATATGTTCATTTATTAATAATCAAATTTATAGGAACTTTAATAAATGAGACAAATCTAGTCCATTTTCTTTAATATTCAATAAATGTCCAAATAATCATAATTATTTTTTTATCACAATAAAGAATAATATTTTGGTCCAGTTTTTATTTTTGCAACTCATTTATAAAAATACACTTATTTAACATACTTATATGTATTATTTATGATCAAAACATATTTCGATCAATCCGAAAATCGAAATAGTACTCGTCTAACCAATTCAAATATTTTAAAAATATTTATAATTTTTTTGGATTTTTTTATTGAACAGAAATAAGTTTAAATTAATTTTTAGTAATCAAAATATTAAGAATTAATTTTCTGTTCATCAAAAAATTAAATAAAATTCACCCAAAAATTCAAAATATTCAAAATTGTAAAACTGTCAAAAACCGGTGGCCGGACGTCGCCTGGAAATGACTTCACTCTCCACCTCATTGGAGAGTAGGGTCCACTCGTCATCCTCTAGACATTTTCAGGCGGCCAGATTCCGACTACCCCTAGGTTTTTGGGTACTACAAATTGATTGGTGTCCGTTTGTCCATTTGACAACCGAAAGATGGAGTTTGACATACAAACTCCTAAACCTGAGAGTGGAATAAAAATAAAAAGTTATATATATAAATATATATAATTAAAGACTCTTTAGGTTTATTTACACTATTTTCACATAAAATCAGTCCAAAAATTATCTCTCTAAAATCATTTTTTCTCAAAAAAAATAATTTTATACAAAATTTAAAATATGTGATTCGAAACCGATTTTCAAAAAATGACCTAATACATAGTATATGGCTCTGGTACCAATGTTGGAATATAATATCAATATATTATATATAGAATAAAAGACAATTAAGTACATTTTTCAGTACAGAAAATGTCTTTATAAAATGCAGCGGAAAGAGTACGATCGAGAACTACGTATTACCAGTCGATAACGAATTATACCCCATGGAAAAACGTTATACGAACCACGAAACAAAATAAAATAAAGACAAAATCATATAATATTTCTATAGAGAGAGAATTACATTTTCTCTACTCATTTAGCACAGAAAATGAGTCCTTTTATAGGACTTTGCATCTACTGTGTGGTGTAGGTGCAATTTAATGTATCGACTGCACTACTGCCTGGAGTAGGTGCAATTTAATGCACCGCTCCATATAGTAATATTATTATTGGGTTTTTGATCCCTCAATTAATTATTTGATTAACATGTACTTATACATAGTGTCTACTTTAGCCTATACCGATACTAATATGGGTATATCAGGTCTAAAACTAATGCCGAATTTATCCACACCTGTACTGATACTGGCGGATCAGGTCTAAAATCCAATACAATCCTCTCAAAAACCAAATTTGTGAATTTGTTTCTTTAATACACTAAAAAAATTATGGTTTTGCCCTAGGCAGAAATTAAAAACAATAACAAATAAGTAAATATCCAAATCTTGAATGGGAAGAGTACTCAAACAGTTTAATCGGGGAAGCTACTAACAACTTAAGCCATTCTTCTGCAATTTTAATAGTATAACTATGTTTTTAAAGAATAAGACTTATCTATGTTGGAGACGTCCACAAATAATGAAAAATAATGGAATACAAGTGGTGTTGATTGTTTTTTTAACATAATTCAATTGATTTAATGTTAGATGAACTCAACCCCACTTGAATGCTTACTTAAGCTATCGAGCCCAATACTCTTTAAGCCCACAGATTCTCTATATGGTATATGAGTAGAAGAAGGCCTGACAGCCGGAAAGATCCTAGTGGAGTTTGGACTAGCGGAAAAGACTCGACCTATTGATGACCTTAGTCTCGGTAAAATTTGAGAAGTGGCAATTAATCGAGGCCCGGTTGCACTTGAGAGAGAGTATTGGAGATGTCCCACATGAGAAATAAACAATGATAAAGAGTGATATATAAGTGGTGTAGATTAATCCTTAACATAAGCCAATTAATTTTGTATTAGATAGGCTCAACCTACTTATATGCTCATTTAAATATCACACCCAATACTTTTAAAGCCCACATATTCTGGACAAAATATCGGATATTTTTTATACTCAAGTGGAGCACGACCTTCTCTATTGCCCCTGATTCTAATCTCCATTTCCATTGGAACTATTCCGGAACAGAATTATATTAACTTTCACTCATCTTCATGAATGAGTAAAAATTCTAAATAGGGTATACGTAACTAGGTAGTAATTAATGGGCATAAATGTTTAATGGGCATAAATGTTTAGTTACAAGTAATTTAATTACTAGGTAAACTTAAAATAAAATATAACATGATTTCATTAATTTATAAAATAGGGTATGAGGAACTTTTTTTTATAAAATAGGGTCTGTGTTTTCAATAATTTATAAATAAAGGATCCTCAATATTAAATTATGTCACAAAAATGGGTAATCTTGTCCCTTTTTATCTGAATTTTTACGGGATAGTCATTAAAATTACAATACACATTGATGAAATTTTTTGAAAGTTTTTATACAGTGCAAATATTTTTTTTAATTAAATTATGATAACAAATTTAAAAAAATTTATGAAAATTACTCAAATCATGATGTATAATTTTTAAACAATAAGGTTAAATTGTTAGAATGTTGAATTGTTAAAAATATTCAATATAATACCACTATTCTAAATCAATAGGCCTCTTTTATAAATTTTTTAAAACCATAGATCTTATTTTTAAAAAAAATTACTCATGACCTTTTTTTTAAGTCTACCCGTAATTTTATATATATATATATGACTTAAATAATTACTTTATAGGAAATGGTTAAAAAGAATAGAAAAGAAGAGGGAGCTATGATTATTAATATATTATCCTTCAAATGAATCTTCCTTGGGGTAAGATTACCATAGATGGATTATAAATTAATTAAGTTTAATAATTATGGGCCATCAATTGGGGCAGTTGTTGTAGCATGTACTTGCCTTGAGCACTAGAAGTAAAAAAGGGGAAATAATAGGTAAAAGCCTTTATAAATATGCATTATTAAAGCGGCTTTGTAAAAGATATATAGTTAGATTATATGATATGGTCCTAGATTTCTAATCCTATATCTAGTTACTCTTATGTATAGGTCAAAGGCAACAAAATTTTATTGAGATTTGTACTCTCTTTTTGACCTTCAATTTCATACATTACTTTAACATAGTTGAAATCACTCCATATCAAAATGTATAAACATACATTTTGTTTTTTGAGTTTTTTTTGTGCCCATGCATGCAACTTCATCATGCATACCCTCGTGGTTTTCAAGGTCCAAATGCATCATTTGGTGAAATGTACAAATTTACTTGTTTAAACTATGTCTTGTATGATATGAATGCTACATGTGTGTTTTGGTTCATCTAATTAATTTAAATTTTTTTGTAACTTTATATATTATCATGTTGAGAAAGAAAATGAAACACTATGCAATTTTAGCATATTTTTAAGATTAGGATTGTAAATGAGTCTCAACAACTTGGTGATCGACTGAATTATAAGTTTGACTTGGTTAGCTCGATTTGTTAACGAGTTGCTTGTGAATAGAATTTTGGAGCTCGACTTGTAAGTGAGTCGAGTTTGGACAAATTAAAACTCGACTCGAAAGCTCGTGAACAAGCTTGATTATTAGAGGCTCGTGAATAAATTAATAAAATAACATGTCAAAAATCAGTGAACAAATCCATTCATTCTTTTTACATTAATAAATATCTGTAAACTTGGAATATTTATTTTTGAATACTTATATTTATCATTTTAATTCGATTTTTTTGTTGATTTAGAGATATGTTTATCAATTTATTGTGTAATGAACTCAGAATATATATATGAAAGCTTAAATATACATTAAATAAGTTGGATATTATTATTTTTTAAAACAAAATAAATAACCTCATCAATGGACAAAAATATTGTTAAAATAAATAAATGAGTTTATGAATAGCCCGTAAATAAATAAATTGTTAAACAAACTATTCGAGATTAATATTTTTGAGCTCAAAACTCACTCGAGCTTATTAAAAACTTAATAAATGATCATAAACAGCCCGAAACTCGGCTCGTTTATGGCCCTAATTAAGTTACGGGTCTCAAGTTTGATAGGTATAATAAGTCAAGCCTTTTGAGAGAAATCCCTTTTTCTAAGAGAAATCTTTTGTCTGTACATAAAAGAAAAACTTGTAGACTTGTATATTTATATATGTATGTTATTTTTTCTTCGAAATTACATATTAAAGTATATATTCTGTAGAAAATACAAGTTGTGGTTGTGGTAGAAAAAGTATGCCAACAACATTAAAACATGGTAAAGACCTTTTTATTATTTGACATATTGATCCTTAACTCCTATTATTTCCAATTTCATTTCATTTTAGCTATAGTTCATTTTTCTATAGAATTCATTTCAGTTAAAACATAATTAAAACCTTTTTCTTTCTAATATTTAAGGTCGCATGTCTTTGGAATAAAATGAAATAAGATGGAATAAAATATGTATTTTTAGAAAATATATATTCTTTTACGCTCTATATTTTATTTTATTATTTAAAATAAACGGTACTTTATAACTGAGTATGAGAGATCTCATCGATTTATTATATAAAATAAAGCAGATATCCTCAAAACTAAAGATGATTAATTTATTTTAACAATTTTTAAAAGCTTATACATTTCTACCCTTTTGGAGCAACAAAAGGTCTATTTTGATTACCAAAATGAATTAAAAAGTATTTATGAACATATATTTATTGTGGAATTTACGAGACTTCCATATGGAATGATGTTTCTAATATCAAAAGACAATAAATAAGTTTAGAAGGCGAAATTGATGTCAGGTTTGATAATATTAATAGTAAATGCATGGGTAAGGATTCAATGAATACATCTATATCTCAACGAACTTGATATTAAACACTACTGATGATTTGATTTTGCAAAAGTTCTAATTGTCACTATGTTGTTAGTAAAAGTCTATTTTTTTAGGAATAAGGGGCATTTTGTCAGATTTATTGATTGTAGGGTTTGATTCATAATTCCACATACTTGTTAATTTTTTTCCTAATAAGATAGTGACAACTAAATCAAAGTTTACAGGTTAGTAAAAGTGTATTAGTTTACCTTTTGATGTAGAGTTCAAATTCAAGTGGGAGTACCATTAGATTCAGTTCCTCACCATTGAGCTCACTCTTATTGGTTGTAACAAAGCATTATCTAATGCAAGGTAAAACTGAAGTACAAATAATGATAATAACAATAAAATCTTTTTTTTAATACTTCAAGAACATTCAGAACATTATTTATTGAGGAGAGAAACTGTTTTATACAATCATATAAATATCAATACAACAATCAATTAATTACATATCCATGATATATTAGTGTGTTATATATATGATTTAACTGAATTATTATAGTCTCATTAAACTGAATTTAATTTTAATTTAAGTTCAACTCCAATTGGCAGCAGATAGAGAATGCGATCAACCAAGGGCTTATAGCTGGGAAAAGTCTCAAATAATAGTGTGAAATATAAATATTAAGCGTTGGTCGTTCAATTGGATAATCTCATAAATAAATGATAGTACATGAAAGATTGTATGTTGGATTTCCATTTTCTAAAAAGGTTAGAGTTTATATTATAATTTTTTAAAAATTGATAATCCATTTTATTACTATTTGTTATACTTCTCTGCTTAAGATTTTAAAATGTCTGAACAGGAATGATTGAGATTAATTTCGAAAACCCTATACTTAGTGGACTAAATGACAAGTTATAACTTACGGGACAGAGAAGAAGGTCAAACTAATCATGGCTTAATGTAAAGTAATTAAAGTTAATGCGCTTAGTAATCAATCTCATCATTAACCATTTTTAATTCTTTCTTTAATTGAATGGTTGGTCAGCTTAATAAATAAATACTTGAATTAAGTGCGCACTTTGCACCTAAGCGCATCTTAGTTTCTCTACTAATTGCCGTTTATATTGCCCTACACATAAAAATAGGGTAGACCCTGTAGGCCAATTTTTTTTACAGAATCTATAGATGCCTTTTTAAAAAAATATATATTTTTTTTGTAAAATTTGAAACTGTCACAAAAAAAAAGACAAATCTAATGTAGTTTAGTTAATTATATCATCAATTATAAATTTTCATCGGTTTTTTAAAAAAATTTAAAAAAATTAAAAGAATTTGACGACATCATAAATAATATATAAGTTTATAAACAATAAGGGGAAATAATTATATAAATATGATATAGTATTTATCTGATAAAAATTTTGTAATCGTCTGGTAAATCAAAACTTAAAATAAATTTTTAAAATATACATAATATATGATATCTAGCATTTATCTAGTAGATCTATGTTAGATATCTAGTTATTTTCTAGTATGTCTTAATTTTGATAATTTATATATATATATATATATATATATATATATATATATATATATATATATATATATATATATATATATATATATATATATGTACATATGACAATGTCATAATAATATTTACTAGATATTATAAGATAAATACAGACCTATTCATATAATTATTTTCTCTTATTTTTATTAATTTATAAATTTTTTATAATAAGACTGTAGACATGTAATTAATTTAATTTAATAATTAATTTTATAAATATTTTAATAAAATATATAATTTTATTTTTGACAATTTCTCAATTTATGACTTCACTCCAATTATCAAATTCAAGGAAATAAGCAAAAAGAAGCTTATAATGAGTTTACAAGTAAATTTCATTATTTACATTCAATCAAATACCATCTTAATATTATTAATTTAACAATTTTCAATTTTAGATAATGCAATGCTATGTTAAAAGAGGCCGTATAGGTGCACAGAAGCAGGACATACACTAATCTTTAAACACTGAGAAGATCAGTCGCTTTCAAGACACTTGAAAAAGCAAAAAAGAAAAAATTAATTTCCAATGTTTATTTTTGAAGGAATTACTTCAATTGTATACAAACTGTTTCCATAAATATAATTATGAACTGTAAAAACTAAAAACTAAAAGTGACGATGCTAATTGTAAATAATAAAAAAACATTTATTTCAATTAAAAGATGCGAGCTTGCAAGTTGCAAAGTTTTTATCTTTATAAAAAAATAGGAAAAAAAAGGTAAAGTAGAGATTTTTAATAATATAATATTAGCATGATGGTGAATTATGATCTTGGGTTTTGCTTACTTCTCCCACTTAGATGATGAGATAATGATGTATTCGACCTCAAATTTCAAATGCTGGACAGCATAGTGAGCCCACAGCCACAGAGAGAGGAGAGAGAGTGTCTGTTTTTGAAGAGAGAAGATAACCCACTTCAGATCAATCATTTCCCCAGTTGGGTTTCAAACAGAAGCCGAATTGGGTCTAATTTGGTATTACTTGTTGATTTAGTAACAGGTATTCTTTGGAAAGATTCAATCTTTCTTTTGGGTACTGCAATTTATGAGAGCTAGAAAGAACTAGTTATAGAAAACTGCCAAATTTTGCTCACGGATTTTCTTACCAAAAACTACTACTTTGCTTGCTATTTGGCATGATTAGTTGGTTTTGTTTCTGGGTCTTCAGAGGTATTGATGGATTTGAATTCTCTCTCTTTAGTGTTGAGTTACAAGGAGAGATCATAGAAGGTGGGCCAGTTTGGTTGGTGCCTAATTAGAGCTTTTTTTTTGATGAAATTCAAGGATTGTTGCTTGTGGTCTTGAAGAGGGTTTTGATTTTGAGTGGTTGGGGATTTAGCAATTTTTTGCCTCTGGATTTGAATTCATCTTTTGGGGGGTTTGTGTAGAATTTGATGAATTTTGGTCCTGGAAGTGGGGTTTTTATCAAGCTTACAAGCCTCTTTGTGAATTGTGAAAGTAGAGAGGTGGGCTTGGGTGAAAAAATGAATTCAAAGCATTGTGGTTCAAATGGAACATTGGCAGCAAGTTATAAAGTTAGGAAATTGAAGGATCCGCTGAATGGGCGAAATTCTGTTAAAAGATGGAAGAGAAAGCTTTTGTTGATTTGGGTTTTGAGTGTTCTCATCATGGCTACTACTATTTTGTGTCTCTTTAGCTTTAAAGATGGGAAGTTAGGGGGAAAAGGGAAAGCTTCAGATTCTTGTGAAGAAAAAGCTCAGGTGTTGCTTCAGCAATTCAATGTCAGCAAGACCCAACTTCATGCTTTGGTTTCTATGTTCTATGAATCAGATCAGGTGCACTACTCTACTGTTTATTATCTCTTTGGTTTTATGTTTAGTTGTAAAGGTAAAGCCTTCTGATAGTTGTGTTCTTCTTGACTAATTGGTTGAGAAATTGGATAATGGTGGCGAATGTCTGTGATCTTTGATAAAAAAAACGTTTCTAGGAATTTGTTTAGGGCCCAAGTTTGTGTTCTTCATGATGAAAATGATTAATGTAAATTGACATGAAAATGAAAATTGGAAAACATGTTGAACATACAACACTCCTATCCCAAAAAGCTTAGAACTTTGAATTAGGTTTGAGCAGAATTAATCGAAGGTTTTACTTTTGTTAATTGATTTAGCCATTTAGATACATGGATATGAAAATTAGATGAGGAAATTCACAAAATGTTCTTGAATCTATATAGAATTTGCAATTATGGCTTTCCTATGTGTATTAAACTACGGGTTGCTATACTGGCCGGAACAAATAACAAATTAGCTTATAACATGGTCATGTTGTAGGTAGGCCGAAAACGGTGAAAAATGATTACTGTTCACAGATAAATGCTACACATATCTACTCTAACTGCAATCTTATGCTAGCTGATTGTGGATGATATTGACTGAAATTTGTTATGGTCCAATAATTGAATTTCGGTATATTGACCATTCTTGCGCTCAAAAATCTAAATTGCATTAAATTAGTAAATTGGCTACTTCTCTAGTATTGGCCGAAAGTGGAAATTGATTAACAATTCTGTTTCTTTGGGCGAGTAGTTCTAAACTAATAGTTTAGGATATAATGATTCACTACTTGGATTGTTTCTTCTGTTCACCAAGTATTTTTGCATCCTTATGTAATCCACTCCTGATGATTATATACAAGCTTCAAATGTTAATAAATGAATTTTATTGCTTCAATAAAAAATTGTTTTCTTATCTATTCACATAGTTGCCAATTTCTGTATCACAGATAAAGTCCATTGAGTGCACCAAACAAATGGGACCTGAAACAGCTTCGGCTGATGGCATTACTTGTGCTCTAAAGTTACTGTGTCAACCTCAAGCCACATATACAGCTGAAGATGCAGAGCCTGATGACCAGTGCCCTGCTCGAGATGAGAAATTTCCAAGGAAGCTTGAACAGTCATTAATAGATGAACTGGTATGATTTTGATTTGCAACTTCATTTCTGATATTTTATAACAATAGAGCATCAATCTCTTGCTTAGAAGTTGTGTATTTCATATTTATATACAATGCCAACGGTTTCTTTTGACTTCTGGCCATAAAAGTTGTATCTTTAGCTGTTAGTTTGATGAAACCTAAATTGCTGCATTAGTTATTTGTTTCTTTGGTTGATTTTACTAGAACTTATTGTGGAAAAGGAAAGTGGTGGAGTGTAGAAAAGATCGATGCAATATTTTTTCTTCCAGTTCGGTCCAAGTATGCTGGTGGATTTTTGTTGCAATGATCCTAATCCGCCTGTCATCTGACTTCCATTTGAACTTTTGGAGGAAGAAAAAGCTTAAGGCAAATCATCCAGAGCCACGGCAGCAACAAATACCTCAAAGTCCTCCTAAAGGTGCTGGGAAGTGGAGGAAGAAGTTTCTCGTTATTTTTGTAGTTGGTGGGATTCTTTTCTCGGGTTGGTTATTTTGGTATATGACTGGAAAGATCAACTTGAGAAGGGAAGAGACCCTTGTGAACATGTGTGATGAGCGTGCACGAATGTTGCAAGATCAGTTTAATGTTAGTATGAACCATGTCCATGCCTTGGCTATTCTTGTATCCACCTTTCACCATGGAAAGGATCCATCTGCTATCGATCAGGTAATGTCTTCTTTATGGTCGTATTTTTCTATCTTCCGAATTTTATTGTAACGGTATGGAATTGAATTGCTAATCTGCAGAGAACATTTGGCGAATACACTGAAAGGACAAATTTTGAAAGGCCACTCACTAGTGGTGTAGCGTATGCTCTGAAAGTTGTACACTCAGAAAGGGAACAATTTGAGAAGAAACACGGCTGGAAAATTAGGAAAATGGAAACTGATGATCAGACTCTTGTTCAAGATTGTATTCCCGAAAACTTGGATCCTGCTCCCATTCAAGATGAATATGCACCTGTTATATTTTCTCAAGAAACCGTATCTCACATAGTTTCTATAGATATGATGTCCGGAAAGGTGAACTTCATACACGCCTTTATTTTCAATTTTATCATCACTAGTCAGAGTATTTCTGGAAGCGAGTAACAATAATTTTTATATAATTATAGGAAGACCGGGAAAATATTCTACGAGCAAGGGCATCTGGGAAGGGTGTATTGACATCTCCCTTTAAGCTATTGAAATCCAATCATGTAGGAGTTGTCCTCACTTTTGCTGTTTATAATGCTGATCTACCTCTAGATGCCACACCAGAAGAACGAATTCAAGCTACTGTGGGGTAAATCATTTCCCTTACATGAGCTTAAACTCTTAATTGACTGTTCCAAGATCTATTAACTGAATTTGTTGTGGTTCCTTCTTAAGGTATCTTGGTGCATCTTATGACATGCCATCTCTTGTCGAGAAGCTTCTGCACCAACTTGCCAGCAAGCAAACAATTGTTGTGAATGTTTACGACACAACTAACACGGCTGCTCCTATTGTTATGTATGGGTCTGATTATGCTGATACTGGCCTCTTACACGTCAGCCATCTTGACTTTGGGGATCCTTTGCGGAAGCATGAAATGCATTGCAGGTCGGTTTGGAAAAGAATAATGTTTGTGTCTTCTCTCAGTGAACAAACTAGTTAATTTCTTATTTTCTTTGATTTTATTTGATTGTCCTCGGGGTTTCAGGTTCAAGCATAAGGCGCCATGGCCTTGGACAGCAATAAATGCATCAGTTGGTGTCCTTGTTATTACTCTTCTAGTTGGCCATATCTTTCGTGCAGCCATTAGCAGAATTGCAAAAGTTGAAGAGGATTATCGTGAGATGATGGAGCTCAAAGTTCGCGCTGAAGCTGCAGATGTGGCAAAATCTCAGGTGCATTTCCTGGTCTTAGATTGGCTTTTTCCTTAAAATTTGACTTTTAATCTGTTCTAAATATTGTATGACTGCATTTAACCTCGTCTCTTGCAGTTTCTTGCAACCGTCTCCCATGAGATCAGAACGCCAATGAACGGTGTTTTAGGTATTTGAGATATCCCACTGGCTATATACTCTACCAATATGATTAGATTGGTAACAACTGCTGTATGCAATGATATGTTAGGTATGCTGCAAATGCTGATGAATACAGATCTAAACGCAAACCAAATGGACTATGCTCAGACTGCACATAATAGTGGAAAAGAATTGATTTCACTCATAAACGAAGTCCTTGATCAGGCAAAGATAGAGTCAGGAAGGCTGGAACTGGAAGCTGTTCCATTTGATTTACGATCTGTCCTTGACAATGTTCTGTCTCTATTTTCAGGAAAATCCAATGAAAAGGGGATTGAGGTGAACACCTACAAAACCTTAATTTTTTATAACTTGAAATGTTTTAGTTGTGTATGTTTCTTACATGGCTTGCTTTATATTGTTGTTTTGGCTGGGAGCAGTTGGCTATCTATGTCTCGGAGCAGGTGCCTGAAATTGTTATAGGTGATCCTGGACGCTTCCGGCAGATAATTGTTAATCTTGTTGGAAATTCAATAAAGGTTAGTATCAGCAGATAATGATAATTATATTATTTATAGGAGAAGCAAAATGAAGTTAAAAGGCCAAATACATGTGTTGTCTCCTCGACTTTGCACTAAGCGCCATGTGCCACCCTGGATTTTAAAAGATCCAAATAACCTTCTGGACTTGCAAAAAGTGCACCAATTTTCCCCCTCAATGCCACGTGTTAGCTTCTGGTTGAATAAAGAAAACTCAGAAAAATGGCATCTTTAAAAAGTCAAACCACGTGGCATTGAGGGGGTAAATTGGGTCACTTTTGCCAACTTTAGGAGGCAAAAGGTAACAGTTGAAAGTTAGGGGTGGAAAATGGCACTTAGTTCCAAGTTCAGGGGGCAATCATATTTGTTTGACCAAGTTAAAATACAACTTCAATAGCTTTATGGTGCATTGCCTTATGCTGCTTATGTGAACAATGCTCGTGAAAGGATAATCGGTTTCGAATCCTTAAACCTTTCTCATATAGATGTCATAGTTTTAGCCTTGTGATCTTCGCTGAGTTCCATATGTATCATTCTAACATGTGCCGTGTTTTAATCTCAGTTCACTCGTGATGAAGGGCATATATTTGTCTCAGTTCATGTAGCAGATGAAGTACGAAGTCCTGAAGTTAGAGATGCTGTGCTGAAGCAAAGCCTGAATATAGCACAAGATATGGCCAAAGAAATGGATAATACTTTGAGTGGCTGTCCAGTAGTTGACAGATGGAAAAGTTGGACAGACTTTAAAAAACTGAACAACTCAGATATGATGGAGGAACCTGAAATGGTTAAATTACTGGTAACAGTTGAAGATACAGGTGTCGGAATACCGTGGGAAGCACAAAGCCGAATTTTCACACCCTTTATGCAGGCAGACAGCTCTACCTCACGAACATATGGGGGAACTGGAATAGGATTGAGCATCAGCAAATGTCTAGTGGATCTCATGGCTGGTGAGATTGGGTTTGTTAGTGAACCCGGCACTGGCAGTACCTTCTCGTTCACTGTTTCGTTCAAAAAAGGCGATTCGAATTCCTTAGATAGAAAGTGGCAGCCTTATGATCCCAACGTCTTGGAGTTTCGAGGGTGGAGAGCATTAGTAATTGATAAAAGAAGTATTCGTGCTGAGGTCACTCGATATCATCTTCAGAGGCTGGGAATCGCTGTCGATCGAGCTTCCAGTCTGCAATCTGCGTGTTCTTATTTAACTACCGGTTACAACACTAGGTATATTTAAAATTTTGTACGTCGAATTTCAAGCATCTCATGCCATTTGCGGCTCGAGACACTTATCATAGAATGAATTGCATTCATGATGGTGCTAATGGGCAAAAGGATCTTTTTGGTCCATGTAGTATAACTCATTTATCCATTTGGTCCCTCTATTATTCCTATTATCCATTTAGTCCCTTTTTGAATCCTGTGCTATACAACCATTACCCATAGTCCCTACCTTTTTGGGCCGTGTTGTAAATTTTCTATTGATGCAACTATGCATAATATGCACTAAAGGACTGAAAAGGTAATAGGTTCATAACACAAGGACCAAATAGGTAACATGTATACCAGACGGACCGAATGGGTAAATGGATTATACTATAGGGTCAAAAAAGGCGGTTCTGCCGTTACTAATGTGTTAATTGTTTTGAACAGTGCCCCACTGGAGTGGACTATGATTCTCATTGACAAAGATGTGTGGCATAAGGAATCTGGCGCTGCTTTCCATCATCTTTTGAAAGAGTCGATGTATAATGGCGGAACCGAAATTGAATTGAACCTTCCGAAAATTTTTATTTTGGCGACAGTCATTAACCCTGACGAACGACAAGAACTTCTATCGGCTGGTTTAGAAGATAATATAGTTATAAAGCCTCTTCGATTGAGTGTGTTAGTTGCTTGCTTCCAAGAAGCCATGGGAAGTGGAAAGAGGACTCAAATAGTTCGGAAAAAACCGACGACTCTTCAGAATCTGCTTAGGGGAAAACGAATTTTGGTGGTTGATGACAATAAGGTTAACAGAAGAGTGGCAGAAGGAGCACTAAAAAAGTACGGTGCATTGGTTACATGTGTCGAAAGTGGCAAGGAGGCTGTGGAACTACTAAAACCACCGCACAAATTTGATGCTTGTTTCATGGATCGGCATATGCCTGAAATGGACGGGTAATCTAATCTCTTTATGACCTGTAAACGCTTTTGGCTTGCCCAGTTTCCTTTAACATGTGTTCTTTTGTGACAGATTTGAAGCTACTCGGCAAATTCGGTCTAGGGAGAGACAGTACAATGAGCGAATTGCGTCAATGGATATGTTCGGAAAGATAAAGAATTGGCACACACCAATACTGGCAATGACGGCTGATGTAATGCACGCAACATATGAAGAATGCAAGAAGTGTGGAATGGATGACTATGTGTCAAAACCGTTTGAAGAAGAGCAGCTTTACAATGCAGTGACTCATTTCTTTGAGTCTAGTTAACTGAGTCGATCGGAAGTCAGATGTTGTGCATCTGTTGTTCGGTCTCCATGATGATGGACGAGCTAACCTCTTGGTCCATGCCCGAGGTTGCAGGCAGGATAGGCCTGTCAAATATTGTCATCTTTCCAGATTTGGTGAGCTTTTCATCACTCTTTGTTGTGTGTATATATATCTAAAATCTTTGTGATAGAATTTCTAATCAAAGGGTGCATTCTGTATGCATCAGGATTAATAGTAGTGTTTGCTGACGAGTGACAAATATGTTCAAGCTTCTCGGCTGCTAGCTAGTTTTGAGTTACCACTTCCTTATATTCATGATCAGTTAAAGGTCTCAGATGGAGGCATCACTTCTTTGATTTATCTCTTCCATACTTGCTACCAGGAGTTATTCGCAGGGCTCATTCGATGATCTATTGATGGAGAAAATGTTTGAATGGTAATGAAATGAGGATCTGAACTTTTTGTCATCTCTTGACGGGTGCATGGAATTACATGGAGTATTGAGGCCTGAGGGTAAAAACATCCTAATCTTATTATGGAGGAGATGAACTTATGTTGACCAGTTGTGACACTGGGTATACCAGTAAATATAAATCAAGATTCATTCAGATTGTAGAGAGTGAACCTGTATATGATTGTATGTCAATCGCTGTATTGTAATTTGTATCCGAATTTTCTTCAATGTACATAACTGTAGCATACATGTCCATATGCAGAATAAGTAACAAGTTTATTAATTAGGATTCGATGCGATGATGCTCTGATGTTTATTTTATGCTGTTTCAGATTGCCTTTTGCGCGTTTTTATGCATAAATATGATTCGTTGTCAAATTATTTCTGGTGGAGGAAATGAACAAGGTTAAATAGTTTTATAAGAACATGTAAAATGACTGGATCTATTACCCAATGCGTGTAAAGTGGTGCATTTGACAAGTCACTTAACTAGGCCGGTTCGGTTATGTATCCTTGTTTTGCAAAATCTTGAGCATGAAGCTGGTGGCACCCATGCCGTATGTCTGTAAAGCACATAGCACAGATTTTAAAGCGTTTTTAATCCATTCTTCTACTACTGCATGTGCTGCCCCCACAGGATTCCCCTACTAAATCTCAACTAATCTCGAAAGATATTATTATTATTATCTATTATGTTCTATCTATATAAAGGAACATAAGCAACTAGCCGTTTGTACCCTTCTCTCTCTCTCTCTCTGAGCAAGATGCCAAACTTATGGCTAAGGCTAATGCTGCTACTTCTTATCATATCACTAACTCCTCAAGGATCAGGTAACCATCTAACTGAAACCCTTTTTCTGTATTTAAAACCATAATGGGTTGTTTTTCAAAAAAAAAAACCATAATGGGTTGTATTAATAGCCTTTTATGGGATGGTTATATCTGTTTCAGATGCAGAATTAGAGCAATGGTGCATAGCAGATGAGCAGACACCAGACGACGAACTGCAAATGGCATTGGATTGGACATGTGGAAACGGAGGGGCAGATTGCAGCATGATTCAACCCAATAAACCTTGCTTTTTGCCTAACACTGTTAGAGCCCATGCTTCTTATGCTTTCAATGACTATTTCCAAAAATTCAAGCACAAAGGTGGATCTTGCTACTTCAGAGGAGCTGCCATTATCACTGAGCTTGATCCTAGTAAGCCTTTCTTTTTCCATATAAACCATTCAATATTATTCATAGAAGGAATAACAAGCAAGTGCATGTGCCTAGTTGCTCGTATTAGCAGCAATGTTGCATCTGATTGTGCAAACGTAGAACAATAAAAACAAAAAGATGCAGTTATTATCCCATGTGATGTGGACACTAACAGCTGTATGATTATCCGGATGGAAATGCTTTTCTATTTTTGTATGTTCTCTACCTTCTTTGCTGACTCACCTTTGCCTTGAAACTTACCTGCAGGTTACAATTCTTGCAACTACCAGTACATCGACTAATCGAAATACAAACAGAAGAATAAGCATTTTTAGGTTCAGCATTCTCAATCAGACGCTTTTTTTATTTTCATTTTGTATTCTAGTTTATCAAAGAAAACTTGAAGTTTTCCAGGTTCTTAATTATTCTGTGATTTATATAGCAAGATTCACGCATTAATATACGTGCTTCTGAGTTCTGAAACTTTGTTTCTACTTTTCTTCCAAGAAACATCATCAGATGACTACAATTTTTATTTTTATCCTGCAAACTTGCACATCTCAATTTACATATTATCTATCATGTAATTAATGCGGATGATCGATCGACAAATCCCAACCAATGAATAAAGAAAACAGAAGCAAAATTGAGAACTATTAACAGTCAATACAAGTGCTGGAAACAGCAGCTACTTTGTGCCGGTTATAATCCTCCATTATTCTTCACCTGATTTCGTTATAGATCAGTTGCTAAAAGAATTCAAGTTGGATTTTGATCAAAGATAACATCTTTTTGAATCAAATTACAAAAATGTGAATCATGAGAATCCTTTGAACCGATCATCTGATCTGAAACCTTTGCTAACTCGATCATAAATTCACAACTGCAGCCCTTAATCATATGTTGTTATGGTAACCAGTTATTCTTTCTTCTTTGTACACAACTGTAGCATAAATGTCGATATGCATTAAAAAAGATGCCATGTGAAGCGCCAAGTGTTTATTTTCTGGCGACTTTCATATGGAGTTTCCTCTTTTATTATAAGGTTTCATTTATATATAAAATGTCCTCTGCCATATAACAGAGTTACATTTTGTTTCGGTTTGGCCAAGTTTTTTGGCATGTACCATCTAAATTTTATTTGATATTCAGTTGTTGTTCAAATCTTGTACTGTGAAGTACAAAGCATAGATTTTTAAGCATTTTTTTCTACTACTAAATGTCATCTTATCTCAAAGATATCATTACCTTTTCTGTTCTATCTTGTAAAAAAGTAAAGAAATCCATTTTGAATAAATTGTTATACACAAAGATTGAATCTGCCTGGATTAGGTAAGTGATAATTCAAATCCTACGATTATTCCTACAATCACTCATAGAATCGAGCCTAAAATCACTAGTAGAATTACTAAAAAAATTACTAACGTGTCTATAAAAAGGAACCTAAGCAACTAGCCATTCGTGCCCTTGTCTCTCACACAATTTACTCACAGCGAGATGTCAAACTTATGGCTCCTCAAGGATCAGGTAACCATCTAACACAGCCCTCTTCCATATTAAGATCTATAACTAATAGCCTTATTGACATGATTTTATCGGTTTCAGATGCAAAAATAAAGCAATGGTGCATACCAGATGAGCAGGCATCAGACCACCAACTGCAAATGGCATTAGATTGGGCATGTGGGGAAGGAGGTGCAGATTGCAGCTTGATTCAACCCAATAAACCTTGCTTTTTACCTAATACTGTTAGAGCTCATGCTTCTTTTGCTTTCAATGACTATTTCCAAAAATTTAAACACAAAGGTGGATCTTGCTACTTCAAAGGAGCTGTCACTGTTACTGAGATCTATCCTAGTAAGTCTTTCATAGATAATCAACCCAAACACAAAATCAATAAACAAATATGGTTCAGTATGGTACACGCAAATATAACATGCTAATCATCTGAATGATCAGACAACAGTATATATATCTAAAATACTAATATGCAATCTATAAATTGGTCTAAATCAACATATGCAATGTATATATTTCACTGTTGAATACAAATGATCATAAAGCTACTATCTGAACCGTTTTATTGCTAACCACATATTGATAAACTGGTCCAGGAAGTGCATGTGCTGAGTTGCTTGTATTAGCAGCAATCTTGCCTCTGATTGCCCAAAATAGTAAAACAATAAAATAAAAAAGATGCAGTAATTGAAATGCTTTTCTATTTTTATATTCTCTATCTACTTTGCAGACTCACCTTTGCCTTGATACTTTCCTGCAGGTCACCATTCTTGCATCTACAAGTTCATTGACTAATTAAAACACGAAGAGAAGAATAAGCAGTTTTAGGTTCAACATTCCCAGTCAGATGCTTTATTATATTTATTTTCAATTCAAAACTTGAAGTTTTCCATATGTAGTTATTCTGTGAATTAAAATAGCAAGATTCTGGCATTAGTACACAGGCCTCTGAGTTCTGAAATTTTATTTCTACTTTAATGTCTACCAAGATGACTACAGATTTTGTGCTGCATGCTTGGGCATCTCAATTTGCATATTGTCTAATTTATCATGTAATTAACGTGGATAATTAATTAACGAACAGCGGCCAATATAAGAGAAAAGAATCCAAATTGAGAACTATTAGCAGTAAATACAAGTACTGGGAAAAGCAGCTGCTTTGTGCTGGTTATGATCCTCCATTCTTCACCTGATTTCTCTATCTTCTCTTCACCTGATTTCTCTATCTTCAGTTGCAAGAAAACAAAATCCAAAGCCAAAAGACGTCGGGCCGGATTTGATCAAAGATGACATCTTTATCAAGGGAGCTGTGTGGCCCTTCGAGTCGGATTACAAAAAACTGCGTTGTGAGAATGATTTGAACCAATCATTTCATCTGAAACCTTTGCTAAACTCAATCATAAATTGATAATTGCAATTCTTAATCATATGATTTGAATCATTTGATGATATGTAAGAAAAATCTACGCCAGAGAGTAGCTTTTTTTTTTTTTTTTTATTATAGTTACATTTCTGGTTTAAATCTAAGTAAATCAAATACTCTTTATTGCCTTTGATATCGTTAAATCCATCACGATAACATATATTTCAAAGATTAATCTACATGGAATGGCATTACACAAATCAAACAGCATAAAGTAATGCAGAAGTGGGAAATTTGTCAGTGTCTCAGACATTCCTATCCTTAGAAAAGCAAGCTTCCCCAAGCAGCAATGAATGCAAAGCCACCAAATGGAGCCAAGGTTGAATACTTTCTGTCCTCAAGTAATGCCACAGTATAACACCTACACAATTCCAGATTTTAATTTTCATTTCTTTTCACCTTCAATAATGTCGCAAATTTAAAAGATAGCTGCAGTGATGTAGATAATGAAATTACAAATTCAGGTCACAGCAAGGCTCATCTGGTCAAGGTACCTTAGTTGTAGAAAAAGGAGTATATAGCAGTGCATAGAGTCTAACACCAGTGGGATCACAAATGCACAAAAGGAAATATAAGTAGCAGAAAAATCAGAGTTAATACTTCTAGATCCAAATGTAAGGAGAGCATTTCTAGGCTTCCCAAACAATTCTATAATTCTACTTGGTGACTAACTAACACAATCATGTTCAGCTAGTTGCTTCTGGTATTTAAGTTAAGACCAAAAGACACTAGGCCAATGATGAATATGAAATTATAGAATAGAATACAATTAAATGAAATAGAATAGAATAAAAAAGATATTTGATTTGAATGAGTAACTTACTCCTTATTATAGAATATTAGAATAGGAATAAGTGAGTATAAAATATTAGAATAGGAAGGGAGTAGAATGAAATCTGATGAACGAAGGTTTCCAGATTCCTATTCTTAAATACCTTCATTACTACTGCACTCTCTATTGAAGAATGCAAATAACTCTTTTTTGGTTTTTACTGAAAGACGGCTTATTCTAGGCTTTATTTGTTGTGTCTAGTTAATTTGTCTGTGAGTTACTTATTAAGAGTTATAGTTTTATATTTTAGAAACCTAGAGCCTCACTTTGTTATGGCCACCACCTTATTGTCGCCTTTCACCTTAGTGTATATAGAAGAAGCTTATCACCTTAGGGGTGTTTAACGCCTTTGACAACACTGGGACAAACCAATGTCTGTAATTATTCTAACTTCTAAGCTGATGCTTTGTCCTGGATCAGTTATTTGCTCATGCCAAGGCAGTGTATGTGCTAAAAAATTCTTAAAGCTAGCATAGCTTTTACCGCAAAACTCATTTGAGATTCAATTCTTGTAATGTTGTATGAAAAAGCCTCTGAAATTAATTGGCATCCTATTCCTAAAGGTTTATAAAGAACAGACATGTCGCTTCTCGAGCGCACTTCAAAATTCATTTAGCAAAAAGGAAAAAGATCATGATCGTATTGATAAGCATAGAAAAAGCAGATAAGTTCACTTACGTTCCAGAGAAAGCAAGAATACCAGTTGTCAAGAGGCCTCCAAACTGAGAAGAACAAGCAAATCAACAAAAATTCGAGAAATAAGCACTTGAGATTAGAAAAAAAAATAAAAATGGAAAACTCACAATGTGGGGATGTTTAGTGATGGGAGCAGCAAGAAGAGCTGCAGTGTGCACCAGATGATACAGAGAAGCTG
Source organism: Euphorbia pulcherrima (assembly GCA_947683365.1). Lineage (NCBI taxonomy): Eukaryota > Viridiplantae > Streptophyta > Magnoliopsida > Malpighiales > Euphorbiaceae > Euphorbia > Euphorbia pulcherrima. Next base: position 75,610,260 of record CANTUS010000001.1, on the reverse strand, counting down.
TATGCCATACCTAGAGACCATAGTTTCAATTTCCCAAAAAAAAAAGAATGAAATTGGTAAAGTGAATGAATTATGATCTATAAAGGGAAAAGAAAGAGACCTCCTTGTAAGCGGGATTTTTAGGCTTGAAGACATGAGCACCATAAGTTCCCAATCCAAGGGCTGCCATTCCTGTTTTCAACAAAAAATTAGTTTAACGAAATTGGAGATGTACACAGTAGCAATAGAGCAAGTAGAAGAAGTACCTGAAAAGGCAGCTACTTTGTGCCAGGTATAAGCCTCCATCGATAATTCTTCACAGCCCTTTCTCTCTGTTTGGTCAGCGATCACAATTCACAAGTTTGATTCAGCTCAGAATTCAGATACAAAGAAGCTCTGCTATGCTCAACTGTACTTATTTTGGGGCCTGTTAATGGCCAGGCCCCAAATACTTCTGCGGTCCTCTCTATACTTCAATGAGCCTTCATTTGGCCCATGTTAATTTTTGGGTTCCGAGGCCATTTTTTAAAATTAAAAATGTCAAATTCAAGAATATATCTGATAATGACCAAACTTAAAATTGTAAGTAAAGTATTTTGGGTAATTAAATTTGGTTGCTTTTTTGTTTGAATAATAAGAAATTTTCAAGTTTAAACTAGCATTATCAAACAAGTTAAAATAAATAAGCCTTGAAAATGATATACATAATATTACAAGTGACGCCCCAATCGATGGTTAATAGGGTATCCGTCGCTTACATTTACATTCATCTGTAAAATGGAATAGAATTCGACGGAATAGAAATATTTTTTAAGGAATTGAATGTCTCAGTGCAATTGAATGTCTTAGTGGAGATATATTAACGAATTTAGAATGCTTGCCTTTTTTTTTTTCTGCAAATTAGTCACATAAGCAAAATAAACGAGTATTTATATAACTCTCTAAAGAAGCATCAGATCTATTACATAATGGAAAAGAAAAATGACACAAGTACGAAATACATGTTGATCAAGCTTACGAGAACCGGTCACACAATACGTAATAGACAAAACAAGTCACACAACATAACTTCTTAATATCTATTTCTTCTGCCTCTTGCTGCTTTTTCCTTGAAAGAACCTGTTAGAGATTATTGACCCGCAGCAGAACGAAGATATTTATTTTGGTTGAATATGACAACAATAAAATATGAGAAATAATTAGCGAAAGGAGAAAACAAATAATCACTAATACTACGAAAAGTGGTATAAAAGAAATGGAAAAAATAAAACACTCAAACTCTTAACCCAAATACACCCAAACCTTACATACAAATATATATACAATAAGTATATATATTACACTAAACTCTCAAATGATTTTTGCTTGAATGAATTTGCAAAATAAACTTGGAAGGGTATATATAGGCCTATAAAGTAATGGGAAATGAAAGACAAAAATAATGTGAACAAAGGAGGCCAAATACATGTTGTATTTTGCCAATCATACAAGTTTTTCAAAGTCCAAAATTGCATATGAAAAATGCAATTTGTAATTGACAACTTCAAATCACATTCACAAATCTCCACCTTGATTTGAATGTTAACTGAATTCAATTATCGCAAACACCAATCAATGGTTGGAAGAGGCTTCGTCATCATGTCGGCTGGATTGTCCGCTGTACCAATTTTAGTAATACCAATATTTCCCTCGGAAATAATGTCTCGAATAAAATGGTGTTTCACGTCAATGTGCTTCGTTCTTTCATGAAACATCTGATCTTTAGTTAGACAAATCGCACTTTGACTATCACAACGAACAATAATTTTCTGCAAATTTGAACTGAGTTCACCGACCAAACCTCTTAGCCAAATAGCTTCTTTTATAGCTTCGACTACCGCCATGTATTCTGCTTCGGTAGTGGATAATGCAACTGTGTGCTGTAAAGTAGCTTTCCAACTGATAGCACTACTACCAAGAGTAAACACATAACCTGTGATCGATCTTCGCTTGTCAATATCACCGGCATAATCTGAATTGACATAGCCAACCACCATGTTCTTACTTTTTCCAAATTCCAAACAAGCATTATTAGTACCCCTTAAGTATCTCAAAATCCATTTCACAGCATGCCAATGTTCTTTGCCCGGATTAGACATATATCTACTAACAACACTGACTGCATGAGAATGTCAGGACGAGTGCAAACCATAGCATACATGATACTACCAACAACACTAGAGTAAGGAACATGTGACATATACTCAATATCCTTTTCAGATTGAGGACATAGAGCAGCAGAAAGTCGAAAATGAGCAGTGAGTGGAGTACTTACAGGTTTGGCATTTTTCATGCCAAAAAGCTCCAACACTTTCTCAACAAAACTTCTTTGAGTCAAATAAAGCTTTCTTGCAGTTCTATCCCTTTGGATCTCCATGCCGAGAATCTTTTTAGCAGCTCCCAAATCTTTCATCTCAAATTCACTACCAAGCTCTGCTTTCAATCTGTTGATATCAGACATATCCTTGGCAGCAATAAGCATATCATCAACATAAAGCAACAAATATACAAATGAGCCATTTGCAAGTTTTCTAAAATACACACAGCTATCATATTGGCTCCTTGAATAGCCATGTCCAACCATAAAGGAATCAAACCGCTTATACCACTGTCGAGGAGACTACTTTAATCCGTATAGTGATTTTTGCAACAAGTAAACATAGTCCTCTTTGCCTTCAACTTCAAAACCATCTGGTTGTTTCATAAAGATCTGCTCCTTTAATTCTCTATGCAAGAAAGCAGTCTTGACATCAAGTTGCTCTAACGCCAAATCATGTATAGCAACTAAGGGAAGCAAAACATGAATAGAGCTATTTTAACAATAGGAGAAAACACATCGTTAAAATCAACTCCTTGTACCTAACTATAGCCCTTAGCGACCAATCGTGCTTTGTATCTGGCATCCTCTACGCCTAGAATGCTATCTTTTTTTAAAAGACCCATTTGCAACCAATAATCTTCTTGTCCTTAGGCGGTTTCACCAACTCTCACGTGCGGTTCTTGTGTAGAGATTCAATCTCTTCTTGCACAGCGATAAGCCATTTCGCTGAATCATTACGAGAAATGGCCTCTGAATATGTGGAAGGTTCGCCAACTCCTTCTGTTTCTTATGCAGCTACAAAGGCATAAGTAACATAATCTGCAAACTTTACAGGCATTCTTCTTTCTCTATCTAGCCTACTTTCAACAATAGGCTGCTCTACCTGTTCTACGGTAGTAGTTTCTTCAACTTCTATTGGCTTGGACAACTGTTCTGAAATTTGCTCCTCTGTGGCTTCAGACGGAGCAAATGATTCCTCCACCTTGAATGAAACCTCCACCTACTTATCAGAATTCTTTATTTTGGTGTTAACTACAACTGGGGACTCTTTTCTTAGATGAAGTGTAGCAGACTCATCGAACACAACATTTCTGCTTATTACAGTCTTCGATGACTTGGGATCAAGAAGCCAAACTTTGTATCCCTTTACACCATCTGGATAGCCAAGAAAAATGGCCTTTTTAGCTCTAGGCTCTAATTTTCCATCGTTCACATGGACATAAACAGGACACCCAAAAATCCTCAGATCAAAATAATTAGCAGGTTTCCCAGACCACAACTCTTCGGGTGTCTTGCAGTTAATGGAAGCACAAGGGGAATGATTCACCAAATGAGCAGCAGTTACAGCTGCTTCTACCCAAAACGCTTGAGACAAACCAAAATTTGACAACATGCATCGAACTTTCTCCAACAGAGTTCTGTTCATCCACTCAACTACACCATTTTATTGTGGTGTACCCGGAACTGTGAGATGTCTCGAGATGCCCATATCTTTATAGAATGTGTCAAATTCTGCATTATAAAACTCCAAACCATTATCTGTTCGAAGACGTTTGATCTTCCGGCTAGTTTGGTTTTCCACCAAGGCTTTCTACTGCTTGAAAGTGACAAAGACATCATTCTTGTGTTTCAAAAAATAAGTCCAGACCTTCCTTGAGTAGTCGTCAATAAAGGTGAGCATGTAACGAGCGCCACCTTTTAAAGGAACACGAGCAGGGCCCCAAAGGTCAGAATGGATATAATCCAAAGTACCTTTTGTTCTATGAACACCACCACTGAAGCTGACTCTTTTGTGCTTGCCGAAAATGCAGTGCTCATAAAACTCTAACTTGGAAATACTCTGGCCATAAAGTAGACCCCTTTCACTAAGCATGGCCAAGCCTTTTTCACTCATGTGGCCAAGCCTCATATGCTATAATTTTGTAACGTCGGATTCTGACATCTCCTAACTTTTATAGCTTTCATCACAATAAGGGCACCTTTCAAAACCTTCAAAACACCACCTCCACCAGAAAATCTGCAATTGTCGTCGTCTAAAGCAGATAATGAGATCAGACTCTTCTTCATGTCTGGAACATGCCGCGCATCGGTCAGTGTTCTGACAATACCATCATGCATCTTGATTTTGACAGTACCAATTCTAATAACTTTACAAGGATGATCGTTGCCCATCAATACAACTCCTTTTTCTATTGATTCATAAGAGGAGAACCAACCTTTGTGGAGACAAATATGGAATGAGCAAGCAGAGTCCAAGATCCACCCTTGTCCTGATCTTACACCATCGTTGGACACGGCATAAACTTCATAGTCTTCCTCATCTTCAGCAACACTGGCTTTGGCGGGACCATCATCTCTGTGACTCTTTTCTTTATTCTTTTGTTAAAGCTTGTAACATTAAGCTTTAATGTGCCCTTTCTTCTTATAGTAATTGCACGTCTAATTACTATAACGGGATCTTGATTTAGATCTGGATCGGTTGTTGTTGTTGCTGCTACTAGGATCTCTTGTACTAGATCTCCCTTGAACGACCAGACCTTCTCCAGGACTATTTCTGTCACCAGAAAGGTCTTTATCAATAAGATCTTTAGAGAATAAATATTTTTTAACCTCCTCCACGGTTAAAGTGGTTTTACTATAGGTAAGGGTCTCACGAAAATTCTTAGACGACGGAGGAAGAGACCGCAACAACATAAGAGCTTTATCTTCTTCTTCGTATTTGATATCCAAATTTTATAGATCCAAAAGAATGGAACTAGAATCATCAAGGTACGCCTTAAGGGATGTGCCTTCTGCCATGTGGAGCATATGGATCGATGCTTCACCACAAGCTTACTGGTGAGGTTTTTGGACATGTAGAAAGATTGTAATTTCTCCCATAAATTTTTGGCAGTCTTCTCATGAACGACTCCTCGCAGAACCTTGTTTGATAAACATAACTGAATGGCAGCAAGAGCTTTATACTCCAGATCTTGTTTCTTCTCCTTTGTCACCGTTTTAGGTAACTCTTCCATCATCGCCTTGTACAATCCATTTTGTGTCAAAATGGCTTTCATCTTAACTTGCCATAAGGCAAAGCTCATATTGCGATCAAATTTCTCAATATCGAATTTTGTTATCGCCATAGTAAATTTTCAAAATCCCAAAATAAATATTGATTAGCTCTAGTACCAATTTATTAGGAGATTATTGACCCGTAGGGGAACGAAGATATTTATTTTGGGTGAATATGACAACAACAAAATAGGAGAAATAATCAGCGAAAGGAGAAAACAAATAATCCACTAATAATACGAAAAGTGGTACAAAAGAAATGGAAAAAATAAAACACTCAAACCCTTAACCCAAATACACCCAAACCTCACATACAAATATATATACAATAAGTCTATATATTACACTAAACTCCTAAATGATTTTTGCTGGAATGAATTTGCAAAATGAACTTGGAAGGGTATATATAAGCCTATAAAGTAATGGGAAATGAAAGACAAAAATAATGTGAACAAAGGAGGCCAAATATATGTTGTATTTTGCCAACCACACAAGTTTTTCAAAGTCCAAAATTGCATATGAAAAATGCAATTTATAATTGACAACTTCAAATCACATTCACAGAACCTTGAGAAGCTAATCTCATTTTCTAAGGACAAACTCATTCCCAACAATGAATCCACTTCCATATCCCATCATTATTACCATCCAATTCCATTCAAATCCCGAGCTAGAGTCTTCACCCTGCGGTCCTAGCATCGAGGATGGAGATGCAGGTACTAGCATAGTCCTATAGTTTCCACATTGGTTTCTAGTTCTATCAGAGATCAATCCAGGGTTCCCCTCAAATGAAGTGTCATCAAAAGTGCAGAACTGTTGTCCTTATGGTATACGCCCTATAAGATTATTGAAGGACACGTTGAATGATGAAAGAGCATTGATCTTCATTAGCTGCCATGGTATCTCTCTTGAAATCCTTTTTTTTAAAAGGTCTAAACCTTCCAAGTTCGTCAGATTTGATAGGGAAGATGGTATTTTACCTTGAAGATTATTGTTGGACAGATTGAATATATAAAGGGCTTTCCGGTTTTCGATGATTTCTGGAATTTCTCCTTCGAATTTGTAGTTAGAGAAATCAATTACTATCAAAATATCAGGTATTTATTACGTAGTAGGTTTCCAAGCCTTTTACGTACATTATAATGGAGAAATAGTGATCACCAATTAGTTCATCACCATAATAAACATAACCTAGTTGTAAAATGGATATGTAAGCCATTTCAATCATGACTTTCATAGCATTCCAATTCTAGAAGTAGAATGATTGCAGCTGTCCGGAGAAATTATTATGAGACAAATCTATGATTTGTAGGTTTTGAAAACAACAGTTGCAGCTTGGCTTATCTCTGTATGAAAGTGATTAGACCTCAAGAGAAGGATTTGGAGGTGATCCAATCCAAGAAGTAAAACTATCATACAACTGATTGTGGGAAAAATCAATGAGTTGCAGATGTGAACAGTTGGCTAATGATTTTGGTATTTTTCCTTGAAGTTGATTGTAGCTGATGCTAAGCAGTTTTAGTTCACATCCTTCATTCCAGGTTGAAGGAATACCTCCATCGAAGTTGTTTCTTTGAAGATTCACCAATGATAGGAAATCACTTGAAGTGGATAAGCATTAGGGAATATTTCCACTCAAACTGTTGAAAGATAAATCTAAAGATTCAAGAGAAGTTAAATTGCAAAACGATTGAGAAACTTGACCTGATAAGTTATTGTGTGACATTAAGTATTCCATAGTTGATGGGGGAGCTAGTGGAAGTGGACCTTGTAGAAAATTAAACCTCAGGTCTAAAATCCTGAGTTTCTCCCACTGAAATAGATCAAAACCTTGTTCAAAACTAGTTAAATGGTTATGAGAAAGGTTCAGATAGTCCAAGGATTTTGCACTTAAGTTGAACATCCATTTCGGTATCTTGCCATAGATGTTATTGGATGAAAGGTCTACAATAACCAATTGATCATATTTGCACAAGAAGCTATAGAACTCTATGAGATTACAAAAAGCCAATCCTATATACACCAACTTGGTTGTGTTGGTGGGATTTGTACCGATTTGGCTGAGCAGCGTCAACTTATTGAACGATAAGATCAAAGCGGTCATGCTTGTACTCTATAGGAATATGTTTAAGTCTAGCGAGCCACTCAAATTATTTGAATGGAGATCCAAAACCTCAAGATTGTTGAGGCTTGACAAATTGGTGGGAATAGAGCCTTCCAAACAATTGATGAAAGATATAACTCCTGAAGAGAAGTAAGCTGATTAATTTGAGATGGAAATTGGCCAGAAAATTGGTTTCTAGAAAGGTCTACAACTTCAAGACTGGTGAGGTTCTATAGTGTTATTGGAATTGGACCAAACAATTGATTATCAGACATAGAGAGGCTAACAAGATGAGTCAGGTTACTAACTGAGGGCGGAATCTTCCCTGTGAAATTGTAAAGAGAGATGTCTAATGTTTCCAAGTAGACAAGGTTTCTAACAGATGGAGGTATCACTCCGTTAAATCCAGTACCCCAGGGGCGCAATGATATGAGGCAGGCTACTTGATTGAAATTCTGGCAAATTACCTTTCATATCAGAATTATATCCTATATCAAGTATCCTTGTATTTGTAAGGTTAAAAATGGAAACAGGGAACTCTCCTTGCAAGTTACAACCAACAAGACTGAGAGATTCCAAAAATGGAAGTTATGAAAAAAGATCATGAGGTATACTGGAAGAAATGTCCATAAAATCAAGATGAAGTTGCTTCAAATTGGTATAGCCTTGAATAACATCTTTTAGACTGGGCTTCTATAGTATAAGAAAATAGTTATGGGAAAGATCGAGGGAAACCAAGGTGGATAGATTGGAGAGTTGTACGAGAACTTGGCCTGGGAAGTTGGAATGTAAGAGATTGAGATAAGTTAAGGTAGACAAGTTGCCTATTTCAGGCGGTATTTCTGAATAGTGGAAATCATTGTAAGCAAGATTAAGGCTTTGGAGATGAACAAGGCTGAAGAGGCTACTATTGGAGTAGATTGAACCAATATAACTAAGATCAAGGCCAATAACATGGTTGGTTTCACTGTAGCATTTGAGAAGATTTTGTATGAAATTACATTCACAATCACAATCCTTACAACTTTAATATTCTAAAATGATCCTAGTATGTGAATCTTGGTATCAGCAATCACAATCCTTATTTTCGTAGCATTCTCAATGGCAAACTTCATTTTACCGCCTTTACCAGATAGTCTCCCAATTGCATGAGACAAGTGCTCGCCTTTTAGGGTTTTGACATCCTTGATTTTAAAAGATTCGATATACAGCTCATCTAGATGAAGAAGAGCCATAGCATCTATGACATTAAAACCTAACATGGAGGCATGTATGAAATCCACACATTTCTGGAGGTTGCTAACATCAGAAGTATCAGCTCTCGTCTTTAATTCGACCTTTCGAGCCTTGAGATCCATTCAAACATCAATCTTCATCTGCTCATGTATAGGAGTGTAGATTTTCATCGAGGCTTTCCTCAGGGGTGAATACCTATGAGGCGAAACTGAGACTTTCCTGAACTGTACTTGCCCATCGGACATCTCATGAGCCTTCAAAGGCTTAAAATTTGGCTTTGGTGGCAAATTCGAAGACTATGTTGATACACGATTTGGAGCTGTTTTGATTTCCATTACAATAGTGTTAAAAGTTAATTAAACTTAATTATAAAAAAATCCTTCATTACCACATGTCTTTTATTATGCTAATAAGTAAGTCAATATTTGTGGCTATGGCAAATATTGTGCAAAGAAGATAAGGATAAGATTGATGAAAATTTTGCACATGATTAATGAATAGTTTTAGCATGCCAAGTTGTATTGATGGGCATCATTTGTTGACATAAGATGTAGAAGATATATTTGGAAAATATTTTAGTTGGAATAGAAGATTTGTGGGGTATTATTGTTTTGGATTTTATGAATTGTAAGCTCTATATAAGTGTGATATCTGAATGTATAAGTAGAGTGGTATTTTATAAAAATATAAGTTTTGTGGGTTATATTTTAAGAGCTTTGTATTTTAAGTTTTGCCATTTATTAAGCCCTTTCTCAATCCAATAAAGCGGTACCAGAGCCATTTTGAAACCCGATCCTCTTCCCGAGAAATTTTTTCCAGTGAAAAAGTCAAGTTTGAGAAATTTTAGGCGTTACAGTAATCCAAAAGTGTCATAATAAGACTGTCAGAAGCATTGCTAAAATCTGAAAAACTGTTACAGTACATATTTAGTGTTGCCAGAGATCCAGAAGCATTACAACAACACCTGTATGAAATAAAAATCAAGTTCTTTGAAAAGTTTCTACAAAAATGAATACCAACAACATTCTCTTCAATTTTCCTCAACTTACCAAAACCAATTACAAAAATTGGTGCATTAAAACGAAGGCAATTCTTAGAGCCCAAAATGTTTGGGATATTGTCGAAAAAGGTTACGAAGTCCCGGTTGAAAATGCATAACTATCTCAAGTAGAGAAAGACAGTTTGCACAAGAATCGAAGAAACGACCAGAAGGCACTTAGTCTAATCCATTAAGGATTAGATGATGTAATGTTTAAAAAAGTGGCAGAAGCAACCACTTCCAAGAAAGCATGGGACATACTGCGAGTTTCTCTTTAAGGAGCAGAGAAAGTTCAAAAGGTTTGACTACAAATGTTGAGGGGAGAATTTGAGATGATGATAATGAAAGAGATAGAAGGAATTACAGATTATTCCTCACGAGTAAAATCTGTCATTAATCAAATGCGGCAGTACGGAGAAAAACTCGATGAATCAAGAATCGTTGAAAAAATTCTACGATCACTACTACCGAAGTTTGACTATATAGTAGTGGCTATAGAAGAATCGTGAGATACAAGTATAATGACCGTTGATGAACTTGTTAGCTCGTTGCAAGCATGTGAGGAAAGACTAAATAGATAGAAAGATGAGTCTATTGAACAAGTCCTAGCAGCAAAGGCTTCGTTAAAAGAAGGTGAAAATAGCTGAGCTGGGAGTCAATTCAGATGAGGACGCGGTAGAAGCCACAGAGGAAATGGAAGAGGAAGAGGATGTGGTAGAAATCACTAATTTGGTAGAAACAAAAATAATAATAGGGATAATCAGTCCACACGAGGAAGATGTCATGGACGAGGATGAGGAAGAGGCGACTGGAGATAATACGACAGATAAGATAAGTCCAATGTTCAATGCTATAATTGCTCGAGATTTGGCCACTATACAATAGAGTGCCGGAGCCCACCAAACTAAGTAGAGGAGACAGCTAATAACATCCAAGATGAGGAGGTGATCGACACAGTTTTACTAACTCGTGAAGGTGACCATAGTCAAGAAAACAACATTTGGTATCTTGACAATGGAGCGAGCAATCACATGTGCGGGGATGATAAGATTTTTATAGAACTGGACAAGTCGTTCAGTGGAAATGTCATCTTCGGAGATTCGTCAAAAGTTCTTATTTAAGGCAAAGGTACTATTCTCATTCGTTTAAAGAATGGAGAGCACTAGTTCATCAACAATGTCTATTATGTTCCAAACATGAAAAGTAATATTTTAAGTTTGGGACAATTGTTGGAGAAAAATTATCAAGTTCACATGGTGAACAAAAAGTTGGTGCTACTGAATGATAAAAAGGAGCTGCTTGTAAGTGTGCCTATGTCAAAGAACTGGATGTTCACTCTAAACATCAAGATGAATGTGGCCAAGTGTTTGAAAACTTGTGTGAAGGATTCCCATTGGCTTTGGCATTTACGATTTAGGCATCTAAATTTTGGAGGACTGAAATTGTTAAGCCAGAAGAAGATGGTGCATGGTCTTCCCCCGATTGACGAACCCCATCAGCTTTATGAAGGATGTCTTATTGGAAAACAATCAAGAGCTAGTTTTCCAAAGGACTCCATGTCAAGGGCAAAGGCACCGCTTGAACTCATCCATGCCGATGTTTGTGGACCAATGACACCAACATCATTAGGAGGCAACAAATATTTCTTGCTATTCATTGACAACTATAGCAGAAAAACGTGGGTGTATCTTCTGAAGGAGAAATTTGAGTTTTTGGAGCATTCAAGAAGTTCAAGGCGCTCATCGAGAAAGAAAGTGGCTATTTCATCAAAGCCCTGAGGTCTGATAGAGGGGGAGAGTTTACATCAAATGAATTTAAAAGATTCTGTGAGTATCATGGAATCTGTCATTTCCTGTTAGTCCCGAGATCACCACAATAAAATGGTGTCATTGAACAAAAGAATCGAATGGTGATGGATATGGTGAGAAGTATGCTGAAAAGCAAGAATTTGCCCAGGGAGTTATGGGCAGAGGCTATCAATTGCGCTGTTTACATCTCAAACCAATCCCCAACAACAAGTGTGTCAGATATGACACCCTAAGAAGCGTGGAGTGGGAAAAAGCCAAATATTTCTCATTTTCGTATTTTTGGGAGTATGGCACATGTTCATGTTGCTGATGAAGAAAGGAGAAAGTTAGATGATAAAAGTAAAAAATACTTGTTCGTGGGATACTCAGAATTTTCTAAAGGATACAAGATGTTTGATCCTGATATGGGAAAGACGATTATCAGCATAGATGTCACCATTGACGAAGAAGCAGTTTGGGATTGGAACAATGAAAAGAAAAATTACAGTTTTTATCATTTCACCATGGATGAAAATAATGATCATGATATGGAGGAGCCCGCCACAACATCAATGTCATATAGTCCCATTCCAATTGCATCTCGAGGACAAGATGATGATGAAAGCCAAAGTCCAAGAGAAAGACCTAGAAAATTTTGTCTTGTTGAAGATCTTTACGATGCGACTAGAGAGCTCAATGAAGAATTAACTCTTTACTGTCATCTTATTGATAATGAGCCTATTGATGCTGAAAAAGCAATGAAAGATGAGAAATGGAGAAAAGCCATTGAGGAGGAGATAAATTCAATTGTGAAGAACAAGACGTGGGAGTTAACAAAACTTCCAGCTGATAAATAGCCCATTAGTGTCAAATGGGTCTTTAAAGCAAAGAAGGATGCAAATGGAAAAATTGTACGACACAAGGCAAGACTCGTTGCAAAAGGATATGGTCAAAAGCCCGGTATTGACTATGATGAAGTTTTTACACCAGTTGCTAGAATAGAGGCGATCAGATTGGTGATTCTAGTTGCTGCCCAAAATGGATGGAATATCCACCAAATAGATGTGAAGTCAGCATTTCTGAATGAATATTTGGAGGAGGAAATTTATATCCAACAACCACCGGGTTACATCGTCAAAGGCCATGAACAAAAAGTGCTAAAACTGAAAAAGGCACTATACGAACTAAAGCAAGCACCAAGAGCATGGAACAGTTGAATTGACAAATACTTTCAACAGAATGGATTTGTCAAATGTCCACATGAATATGCCTTGTACGTGAAAGTGAAAGATGGAGACATGCTACTCGTTTGCCTATATGTGGATGATCTTATATTTACAGGAAATAATCCTCAAATGTTTGAGGATTTCAAGAATACGATGACCCGCAAATTTGAGATGACTGACATTGGTCTGATGTCATATTATCTCGGCATTGAAATGAAGCAGATGATGATGGCATCTTTATCAGTCAAAGTGGCTTCGCCAAGGAGATCTTGAAGAAATTCAAGATCGAGAATCGCAATCCTGTCAGCACTCCGGTCGAATGCAGCCTAGAATTGACCAAGGATGGGGATGGAATTAGCATGAACCCGATAAATTTTTGAAGTCTGATTGGGAGTCTCAGATACCTAACATGCACAAGGCAGGATATTCTTTATGCAATTAGGCTAGTCAGTAGATACTTGGAAGAACCAAAGGAGTCTCATTGGAATGCAGCGAAAAGAATATATCGCTATGTCAAAGGTACAACTAATTTTGGACTTCGATACTTAAAATCTGATGAGTTCAAATTAGTTGTTTATAGTGACAGTGATTGGGCTGGTGATAAAAATGATCGAAAAAGTATTAGCGGATTTGCATTTTTTCTTGGTGAAACGACGTTCACATGAAGTTTAAAAAGCAAGTTATCGTCACATTATCAATATGTGATGCTGAATATGTTGCTGCAACATCATGTGTGTGTCATGCAATATGGCTGAGAAGATTGTTAAAGGAGCTTCAAATGACACGACATGAACCTACAGATATTTTTATGGATAACAAGTCGGCATTGGCGTTGGCGAAAAATCCAGTCTTCCATGATCGAAGTAAGCATATTGATACGAGGTATCATTTTATCAAAGAGTGCATTGAGCAAAAGGAAGTCACATTGAAGTACGTGAAAACACAAGATCAAGTTAGTGATATTTTCACGAAGCCACTAAAGTTTGAGGTGTTTAATCGATTGCAAACGTTGCTGGGAATAATAGAAAATTAAGTTTAAGAGGGAGTGTTAAAAGTTAATTAAACTTGATTACAAAAAAATCCTTCATTACCACATGTTTTTTATTATGCAAATATGTAAGTCAATATTTGTGGCTATGGCAAATATTGTGCAAAGAAGATAAGGATAAGATTGATGAAAATTTTGCACATGATTAATGAATAGTTTTAGCATACCAAGTTGTATTGATGGGCATCGTTTGTTGACATAAGATGTAGAAGATATATTTGGAAAATATTTTAGTAGGAATAGAAGATTTGCGGGTATTATTGTTTTGGATTTTATGAGTTGTAAGCTCTATATAAGAGCTGATATCTGAATGTATAAGTAGAGTGGTATTTTATAAAAATATAAGTTTTGTGGGTTGTATTGTATTTTAAGTTTTGCCATTTTATTAAGTTAAGCTCTTTCTCAATCCAATAAGTAGAAGCTTCTCCGGTCTGCATTCTGATTAAACAAAAAAAAAATTGAAATCAAAATCCGTACCAATAGTTACAATGAAGAATCAAACAAAGAAGCAACATGAATTAGAACCAACAACGAAGCACAGAGAGCTCTAAATTGACATAGAAAGAATCAAATTGCAAGGCAATATATAAAATCGACAGAAAGAAATATCTAAAGATAAACAGAAATAAAAACAAATAACCGGAAGATCACGGAGCAGAAATCAAAGAGTTGAAAAGACAAGTGAGAGGCGGTGAAGTTGTACCTGTTAGGTGACTGAAATTACACACACAAACAGTGCAGAATCAACGAGAAGATTTTGAATAGATAAACAAAACAAGCGATTACAACAATAATTAGAAGTTGATTACATGGATTAAGTTAGAGTTCGAACAATGAAACAAAACTTAACGTAATAACATCTACAAGTTGATTCAGTGAAGTTACTTGCATGTATACAAATTCTATTACATGAATTGAGTTAGACAAGCGACTCAGTTAGGTTACTGGCATTTGTACAATTTCCCTTTTACTCTGAAGTTCTTGTGAAACTCTATTGATGATTGTGGCTTGCAAGTTGTCTTGAGTTCTTTGAACGGTTCGCTTGCAGCAACCATGATATTATTACATTGAAGCTTTTAGTTTGATGAATTTCAAAGGAATTAATTTCAACCATGATATTAGTACATTGAAGCTCTAAGTTTGAAATTTCGGAAGGAATTAATTTCAAATTGATTTTTTTTGGTAAAATATTAGTGAAATTATTTTCGTTCTATCACCATTTAGAACTGAATTTCGAAATTCTCTAATTTTAGAATGGCATATGTAGCTGCACAAACTTTGTCTTTATTGATGATGTGTTGGTCTCTTAATCTTACTTTCCACAAACATATATATATATTTTTAAAAAAACTCCACATACTATATATGAAACTTGGATGTGGTTCATATACATAATTAGAAGCTCTAAGTGTACAGTTATAGCTCCTACTGTTCTAGAAAAGAAACAGACAAAAGAAAATATTGTACAAGTTGTTGGGTTTTGTATAATAGCTATGGAAACGAGGTGATGGTTTGTCCAACATTGGTTGCTTGCCTGTTTTTGTGTAACTAACGTTGCCTTGTCTGTCTATCTGTTGGCTCTATGCTATTGCTACTACTAACAGCAATAGCTGAGGTTTAGCTTTAAATAGGCAAATCAAAGCAAAGAAAAAACTCTATTCAATGCGAATTTTGGGGACTTAATACCTTATTGGGTCATGAAATCCATAAAAAATTAAATTAGTAGAGTTTCAGTCACAAATGAATGTCATTAACATAGGATTGATGAAGATATTAGGCTTAATACTAGCTTTTTTGTTGGCTAGTGGCTTGTTTTCATGAAATGGATACTGTTCATACATTTTGTATTTTAAAAACTTACAGTCAGAAATCGAATCAGCTGGAAAGAGAACAACATCCAATAAAGGAACAGCTCAGGAAAGCACGAGCAAAAGTTTGAAGGTAATACTACTTTCATTTCATACGGTCACATAATTTAAATACAAAACCTGGTATAACAAAATGAGAACAAAAAAAATTGAATGAAAACATACATAGAGAATAAACATAGTTGTAAAACATATGATACAAGAAAAAAGAATTATACCAATTAAAAAGCAGGTATAACACTTTAAAACTTTATACAAAGACATTATTTTTGAAATTACACTAAAAAAAATAGAGATTTAAGGACAAATACTTGGAGACAACTTAAATAAATTGTCATGCATTCCATTTTCATTACTAGTATCAGGGACCAAAATTAGTTCGGTCTCCAAATATTTCAGTATTAGGATTGGGGACAATCAGATTCTTTATTGATATTTAAAATAAAAAAATAATAAAAATAAAAGAAATTGGTGTCGAGAAAGAGAGAGAACATCAATGAAAAAGCAAATAGTTATATCCCAAATTCTCAATTTTTGCAATGTGAACAAAGAGATATTCCTTAGGGTTTTCTCCTCTCATCCATGCCAGTAACTCACCGCCTCTGTCACTCACCAACGTCACTCTTCTCCATCCCCTGTATCTCAATTTCTATTCCTCTATGCCTTTTTTCTTGATCTCTTCTTCATTCCATCTCTTCCCCTCCCAAAAAATTTGACGGCCAACTAGAATAACTTAACCATCAGATTTCAGTTGTAGAGACATAAGAACAGGTCTGTTTTTTTTAATATATCTCAATTAATTTATTTAGGTTTTTTTATTTCTATTACTATCATTTGAGTAATTAGTTTTTAATCTCATACCCGTTTCGTGAATGCGAAATGAGTCATTAACGACACCTAAGGTATGGTTTGAAGTAAAGAAGATGTTACTTTAGGGTATTGCTATATGATTGTGTAATTTGTTGATTTACTTGTGAAAAGAGTATCAATTATTTTGTTGGGTTTAGTTGATGGACTCGGTTTATTATCCACCGCTGAAGGTACAACTCACTTCTCCTAATTTACTACTATAATGGTAAATTTAAACCAATGCTCCCACTCTTTATAGATCAATTTGCATTATTTCCCCTTCAACTGTAGGGACATACTTTTGGAGATCGGCTTATACAGCCTATTTTGAGTTCCATAGCTCCATAGAGTAGAGGCAAGATCGTAGCAGTTGCTTCCTCTGCTTTGACATTGCCAAGAATGAGTTTATACCATGTATGTGATGTGTTTGATAGAAGTCCTATAAGAATTTACAAGTCCCTTTAATTTTATCTCACCTGTTTCAGGCAAATAAAGCATGACTGACAATATTCTATATTTGAGACATTAAGTGTTTGAAACAACATCTGCTCACATCACCTAACATTTAACCCTGTTGTTTCTAATATATTATTATATGGTACATACTTAGTCTTTAACTATTATTTTGGGGTCTCTGTTTTGTTGGCATGTGCTTCTAGTTATTTAGACTTCTATTCTCTTATTCAGGTTAGTCTATCTCATCCAGTTAGTCAATTTTTACATATTTAAAAGTTTTATATGAGTTGATATGTTACATTTTAGGTAATCTTCTAGTTAATCAATTAACATGTTTAGGAATTGTATCTAGAGTAGCAGCATTAGCTGAAAGGGAAGATAAGGAGCGAAAAATATAGTAAAAAGTTTGTGCTGTAGTGATGAAACAATTGGATAAAACCAATTAAGAATTGTGCCCTGTAACTAGTAAATTATGATATTCTAGAAAATTAAGGATTTCTAAACCATCCCTTAAGTGGCTTTCTATCAAACAAGTGGCTTTCTTTCAGCTGCATATCAGCATGACAAATAACTACACTTCTGTGTACTTTATATAAATACAACAACTGACTTGCTAGCTAACATGTCATTCACTACCTCTTGGAGTTGAGATTTATGATGATCCTCTTGTACGTGTCCAGCACCAGCTGTATTTAGATTATTGCGGGACCTCTGTTTCCATGATGTGCTCTGTGCACTTGGAGTTCTAGTTTCTTTATGTTTTTGTTTTGTTTTCTATATTTCACTTGTTACCAAAAAATAAAAATAAATACAACAACTCAGAAATGTATATAAACTTTGTTGGGTGAGTATTTAAATTGTCATTTCCAATTCTTTCTTTTCGCATTTTATTTGACAGGTGTGTGATAGTTAAATTAATAAACTTAATTTAATAAATAAAAGGAATAATGCATATGTAGAAATATGGTTGGACAAGAAATTAGGAATTGTGTGGTTAGAATTTGAGTATTGTTGGCACAATATTGGCCTAGTTTGAATGAGCATTGTTGGCACAATATTGGCCTAGTTAGAATGAGCATTGTTGGCACAATATTAGCCAAGTTAGAATAAGCATTGTTGGCACACTATTGGCCAAGTTTGCTTTGGCTCCTTACACTATAAATAGAGAGCAAAGGATGTATCAATTCATAGCATAGAAAGTAGAGTGAAATAGAAATAGTGAGTGTGAGAAAAATAGAGAGAAGAGTGAGCATTGGCTTTGTAGTGCCTTGTATAAATAGAAGTGTAATGTTTGTTTGAATTTTATGAAAATTATCTTTGTGTGATTAGAATTGTTAATTATCATCTTTACTCCAACAAAGTGGTACCAGAGCCATTTTGTATCCAATCCTCTTCCCGAAATTCCCCGAGTAAAAAAGTCGAGTTTAAAGAGTTTCAGGCGCAGCCCAGAAAGTGTTGCAATAGGCTGTCAGAAGAGTTGTAAAAAATTGCAAAAATTGTCGCAGTTTGTGTAAAGTGTCGCTAATACTCAAAAAAGTTACAATATCCTCTGTACTTCCTTTCTGGAAAATTTTCAAGTTCATCTAAAATTGCAAGGAAATATTTTCCCTTGCTGTTCTCCTTGCCAAATCTGTCTGAAGGCTATAGCGACGCACCAAAGTGTTGTAATAGACTCAAAAGCGTTGCAACAACCCCTGTACGCTTTGAAACAAATTTTCCTCTACAGAAATTAATCTCAACGGTGTTTCCTTTATTTTCCCTCAACTTATAAAAACCAATTACAAAAATTGGTGTATCAAGATGAAAGTCATTATAAGATCCTAAGATGTTTGGGATATTGTTGAAAAAGGCTACGAAGTCCGAGCTACGGATGAACAACTGTCTCAAGCAAAAAAAGATAGTTTGCATAAGAGTCGTCGTAATGACTAGAAGACTCTTAGTATCATCCATCAAGGGTTAGATGATGTTATATTTAAGAAGGTGGTAGAAGCGATCACCTCCAAGCAAGCTTGGGACATACTACGAGTTTCTCTTCAAGGAGAGGAGAAAGTACAAAAAGTCCGGCTTCAAATGTTGAGATGAGAATTCGAGATGATGAAGATGAAGGAAACAGAAGCAGTTGTGGATTATTCCTCATGAGTAAAATCTATCATCAATCAAATGCGATAATATGGAGAAAAAATCGAGGAATCAAGGACTGTAGAAAAACTTCTACGGTCACAGCTATTAAAGTTTGACTATATAGTAATGGCCATAGAAGAGTCGCGAGAAACAAGTGCAATGACCGTTGATGACCTTATTGGCTCATTACAAGCACGTGAGGAAAGACTGAAAAGATAAAAAGATAAGTCTATTAAACAAGTCTTAGCGGCAAAGGCTTCATTAAAAGAAGGTGAAAATAGTCGAGCTGCTAGTCATTTCAATCGAGTATACGGTAAAGGTTGTCGAGGATGCGGTAGAGGTCGTTGAGGAAACGAAAGAGGAAGAGGACATGGAAGAAATCAACAACACGGGAGAGATGAAAATGATGGAATCAACCAGTCCACAAGAGGCAGAGGTCATGGACATGGACGAGGAAGAGTAAGAGGAAACCGAAGGCAAAATGATGGACGTGACAAGTCTAATGTCCAATGCTTCTATTGCTCCAGATTTGGCCACTATGCAGCAGAATGTCGGTGCCCACCAAAGCAAATAGAGGAAACGGCGAACAACATTCAAGAAGAGGATGTAACCGATATAGTATTACTAACTTATGAAGGTGAATTCAGTCAAGAAAACAACATATGGTATCTTGACAATGGTGCAAGTAACCATATATATAGAGATAAGAAGATGTTCGTAGAGCTAGACCAATCGTTCAATGGAAATGTTGTTTTTGGGGATTCTTCAAAGGTTCCTATTCGAGGAAAAGGAACAATTCTTATTAGTTTAAGGAATAAAGAGAACCAATTCATCAGCAATGTGTATTATGTTCCAAACATGAAAAACAACATTTTAAGTTTGGAACAGCTATTGGAGAAAGATTACCAAGTTCACATGATGAACCGAAAGCTGGTGTTGCTAAACGAGAAGGAGCTGCTTGTAAGTGTGCCTATGTCAAAGAACCATATGTTCACTCTCAACATCAAGGTAAACATTGCAAAGTGCTTGAAAGCATGCGTGAAGGATTCTCATTGGCTTTGGCATTTGAGATTCGGGCATCTCAATTTCAGAGGTTTAAAACTACTAAGCCAAAGGAAGATGGTGCATGGTCTTCCCCTAATTGACAAACCCCATCAACTTTGTGAAGGATGTCTTGTTGGAAAACAATCCAGAACTATTTTTCCAAAAGAGTCCATGTCAAGAGCTAAGGCGCCCCTTAAGCTCATTCATACCGACGTTTATGGACCAATGACACCAACATCATTGGGAGGCAACAAATATTTCTTGCTATTCATTGATGATTATAGTAGGAAGACATGAGTTCACTTTCTAAAGGAGAAGTTGGAAGTGTTCGAAGCTTTCAAGAAGTCCAAGGCATTGGTGGAGAAAGATAGTGCCTATTACATCAAAGCCGTAAGATCCGATAGAGGGGGAGAATTCACATCTAATGAATTCAAAAGATTCTATAAGCATCATGGAATCTATCAGTTCCTATTAGTCCCGAGATTGCCACAATAAAATGACGTTGTTGAAAGAAAGAATAGAACGGTGATGGATATGGTGAGGAGCATGCTGAAGAGCAAAAATTTGCCAAAAGAATTATGGACAGAAGTGGTTGGTTATGCAGTCTATATCTTGAACCAATCCCCAACAACAAGTGTTTCAGATATAACACCCCAGGAAGTATAGAGTGGGAGAAAGCCAACTATCTCTCATTTTTGTGTCTTTGGGAGTGTTGCACATGTTCATATTGCTGATGAAGAACGAAGAAAGTTAGATGACAAAAGCAGAAAATACTTATTTGTTGGTTATTCTGAATTTTTTAAAGGTTACAAGATGTTCGATCCCGATATGGGAAAGACAATTATAAGTAGAGATGTCACCATTGATGAAGAAGCCACTTGGGAGTGGAATAATGATAAGAAAAATTATAGTTTTTATCCTTTCATCATGGATGAAAACAATGAGCATGATTTGGAGGAACCAACCACAACATCAACTTCAAGCAGTCTTATTTCAGTTGCATGTCCCGAACAAGAAGAAGATGAAAGTGAAAGTCCAAGACAACGACCGAGAAAGTTTCATTGTATTGAAGATCTTTATGGTGTTACCAGAGATCTTAGCAAAGAATTAACTCCTTACTGTCATCTCATTGATAGAGGGCCTATTGATGCTGAAGAGGCCATGAAAGATGAAAACTGGAGAAAAGCCATGGATGAGGAGATCCAAGCAATTGAGAAGAATGAGACATAGGAGTTGACCAAACTTCCAGTCGATAAAAAGCCCATTGTAATCAAATGGGTGTTCAAGTTGAAGAAAGATGCAAATGGAAAAATTGTTCGATATAAAGCAAGGCTCGTTGCCAAAGGATATAGTTAGAAACCCGATATTGAATATGATGAAGTGTTTGCACCTGTTGCAAGAATGGAGACCATCAGGCTGGTGATCTCAGTTGCTGCTCAAAATGGATGGAAAATCCACCAAATGGATGTAAAGTCAGCATTTTTGAATGGCTACTTAGAAGAAGAGATCTATGCCCAACAACCGCCTGGGTACATTTTTAGAGGACATGAAGGCAAAGCATTAAAGCTAAAAAAGGCGTTGTACGGACTCAAACAAGCATCGAGAGCTTGGAATAGCCGTATTGACAAATATTTTTAGGAGAATGGATTTATCAAGTGCCCATAAGAGTATGCCTTATACGTGAAAGTAAAAGGTGGAGATATGCTAGTTGTTTGCTTGTACGTGGATGATCTTATTTTTACCGGGAATAATCCTCAGATGTTTGATGATTTCAAGAAGATGATGACTCGTGAATTTGAAATGACTAACATTGGCTTGATGTCTTATTATCTTGGCATGGAAGTGAAGCAGAATGATAATGGCATTTTTATTTGTCAAAGTGGCTTTGCTAAGGAGATCTTGAATTAAATGCAGTTTAAAATTGACCAAGGATGAAAATGGAGTAGGAGTCAATCCGATAAATTTTTGAAGTCTGATCGGGAGTCTTAGATACTTGATGTGCATAAGGCCAGACATTTTGTATGCAGTTGGACTAGTGAGCAGATACATGGAAGAACCAAAGGAGTCTCACTGGAATGCAGCAAAAAGGATACTCCGCTGTGTTAAAGGTACAACTAATTTTGGATTACGTTATTCAAAATCTGAAGAATTCAAATTAGTTGGGTGCAGCGATAGTGATTGGGCTGGAGATAAAAATGATTGGAAAAGCACTAGCGGATTTGTATATTTTCTAGGCAAAACAGCTTTCACTTGGAGTTCAAAGAAGCAACCAATTGTGACTCTGTCAACCTGTGAAGCTGGATATATTGCTGCAACCTCATATATGTGTCATGTAATATGGCTACGATGATTGTTAAAGGAACTATAAATGACACAATATGATCCAACTGATATTTTGTCGATAACAAGTCAGCCCTGGCATTAGCGAAAAATCTTGTGTTTCATGATCGAAGCAAGCACATCGACACGCGATTTCATTTTGTAAGAGAGTGTATTTAGCAAAAGGAAGCCATGTTGAAGTACGTGAAAACACAATATCAAATTGCTGATATTTTTACGAAGCCACTAAAGTACGAAGTGTTCAGTCAGTTACGAGCATCGTTGGGAATAATCGAGAATTAAGTTTAAAGGGGAGTGTTAAATTAATAAACTTAATTTAATAAATAAAAGGAATAATGCATATGTAGAAATATGGTCGGACAAGAAATTAGGAATTGTGTGGTTATAATTTGAGCATTGTTGGCATAATATTGGCCTAGTTAGAATGAGCATTGTTAGTACAATATTGGCCTAGTTAGAATGAGCATTGTTGGCACAACATTAGCCAAGTTAGAATGAGCATTGTTGGCACAATATTGGCTAAGTTTGCTTTGGCTCCTTACACTATAAATTGAGAGCAAATGATGTATCAATTCATAGTATAGAAAGTAGAGTGAAAAAGAAATAGAGAGTGTGAGAAAAATAGAGAGAAGAGTGAGCATTGGCTTTGTAGTGCCTTGTATAAATAGAAGTGTAATGTTTGTTTGAGTTTTATAAAATTATCTTTGTGTGATTAGAGTTGTTTATTATCATCTTTACTCCAACAGTGCTCTGCACCCTTAGAGTTCTAGTTTCTTTATATTTTTGTTTTGTTTTCTATATTTCACTTGTTACCAAAAAATAAAAATAAATACAGCAGCTCAGAAATCTATATAAACTTTGTTGGGTGAGTATTTAAATTATCATTTCCAATTCTTTCTTTTCGCATTTTATTTGATAGGTGTGTGATAGTTCCATAATTGTTTGCTCTTCTTGCATGGGACTTAAGCCAAGTTTTTAAAGGAGGAAGGTTACACATGGAATCATACATTTATTGGGTGACATTATTAAGTTTAAAATAGTTAAACCGGATCTAGACTTCTTGCCCATCCGGTCTGAACTCTTAGCTCCTTTTTTTTTGTCTAGAAAGTAAGCTGTAACGTTACTAATTTTCTCTAATTTCTTCTCCTATTTGATCTTAAAGGATTTTGGGGCAACAAATCGGATCATGTAATTGCTTCCATTGTTCTGCATTTTTTAGTTATTTATTATGATATACTTTAATATATATGTCCTACATTGATAACTTCTTTGATAATCTTTATTAACTATTTTGTTTTTAACTAGTCTTAGTAATCTAAATTTCTATTTGTTGTTGATGGCTGTAGACTGCAATTCCAAATTTGGTGTGATTCACTCCTGAGATTGGAATCTATGATACTTACAAACTTTACAATTTGACATTAGTATATACAAAAAAAGCTATGGGTGCACGAGATCGATCATCACACCTCATGGAGAAGGGGATGATTGCTTTCTTTTTCGTAAATAATTCAAGTAAGTGATAGATTACCAAGACAAAAATATATGGTTTTGAGCTACAAAGATGTTATATTCTTCCTTAAGCTCTATTTTTTGTTGTCGAATACAATTCATATTGCATTATTATCTTCGAAAGTTGTCTGTGTGGAATATGCTAAATTATACTTTGTGGCAATTTTGTAAATGACTATCTCAGGGTGATATAATATAATTATTTTTCATGGAAGTTTTGGGAGATTACGTAGGTATACTCTATTTTTTTGTATTTTTGTCTTGATGTTAATATATGGTTCTATTCTCCTATTTCAGTGATCTTACTAGATGTATAGTGAAGAACTAAATAAGTTAGTTCACTTAGAAAAAATTTTATAATGCTAGCCAATCAAGGATTAAGTCAACTTTATTGAATTCAAAAGAGAAATAATCTATTATTTACTTGATGGTGCTGGTTTCAAAGTATATGACAGGTTGAAAATACAAACCAGATTGGGGGTATAGTATGAAATAACTAATTCTTTCGTAATTTGTCTTGTATTAGGAAGGAAATGTGGCTAATCTGACGTAACATCTTATTTTACTACTTGCTAACTCCTTAGGCAATCTCATAAGCAGAAATCTATAGGAAAAGTATTTCATCCATTTGATTCCTCCATCTTTTGATTTAACTTTATGTTGTTATCCTCAAATCAGTTAGTATTTCAGTTAGGGAATTCGAAGACCAGTTAAGCTTATATAAAATTAAATTTCATGAATCAACTTTCATTTTCTTTCTTTACATGATGGACAGATTCCCTCTTACAAACAGAGTTACTGATTAATGGTCTAGTGGTTCATGGTTCAGATCGATCTATAGTGGGCTAAGCCCATCATACCGAAGGGGATGACACATTTCTTTTTCATCAATAATTCAAGTAAGTAAAATTACTAAGTTAGAAATATGGTTTTGAGCTAACTTATACATATTATTCTGCTTATCCATTTGTTTACATAGGGAAGATTTGAACATGTATACTTATCAATAATAACCCTTAATCTAGTGTTCACCTCCTTTTGAATATGAATGGACAGTTTTTAATACAAACTTTCTTCATAGTACATACACATTTATGCATCTCTTATATATATTATTCATCTATATTAGTGTTGGGTTTTGAAAGTCCATGTTGATTGGATTGAAATGTCGCTTAAATTATGATAGGTCCTCAAACTTATGCATGAATTTTTATTGGATTTAGAAGTGTGGTTTGTTGTGTTGTTTTTCCTATATTTTTATTTCTATAGTTTCTATTTCTGTTTTGCCTAAACACAAATCATTTTTTATAACTCTATTGATGCTATACATGCATCTATAGAGTTCTCAAAATATGCATGAATGTATGATTGGAAGATAATTTGGAGCTCCATTCAATCCAAATATATGATTATTTTTTAGTTTTCCTACTGAAATGTATCAGAAATACAATCAATAGTCATGGGGACAACAATTGTCCCCTAAAACATGTAATTAACCGTCCTCATTATATAGGGATGACAATTGCCCCCTTGTTTAGTGACATATAATTGTCTCCTAATGTAGGAGACAAAGTTGTCTCCGTAGAATAGAGACGAAAATTGTCCCATTTCTAAGGACAAATAATTGTCTCTCATAGGGAGGACAAAAGTCGTCTTATTTTATTAAGGACAACAATCGTCTCTCGTACTAGAGACGAAATTCATCCCATGGGCGACAATCATCCCTGAAAATGGGGATGAAATCTTAATTGTTGACCTATATAATTTCAGGGATGGAGGAATTGGTAACAACTATAGAGGACGATAAAGTCGTCTCCAAAGGTTTAGAAGACAATTTTTCATACTTTTTGGGACAAATTTAGTTGTCCCTAGAAGTCATTTTTTAGTGTTAAATATAGTAGTGAGAATAATGTAGTTATAATGTTGATATTCACAAATCTATTTGGTTAAAAATGATTGAAAAAAAACCGGTATAATCAAATCTTATACTATGATATATTCTTAATCCTTATTTAACAAGTACAAGAACTTTTATGTCATTACCGATTTCATGAATATATCAGATTTAAATAGTATAAAGGTCTTATACAAATTCTAAATGTTTAATTGTTGAAGTTTTAAATCAAGTAAAAGCAATGTTTATACCAAAAATGACATAAAGGTCTTATAACATATAAACAAGAAATCATAGTTACCAAGGCGCTAGGCACAAACAAGGCGCTAGGGGGGTAGGCACAACTGAAGGCACGGCTCGAAAAAGGCACGCGCCTAGCGTACCTCAGGCGCTAGGCATCATAAAATATATGATATAGGAAAAAAGAATTATGCTAATTAAAAAACAGGTATAACACTTTAAACTTTTTTTTAAGTAAAGGTCGAGCTCGGCAAAAAACCGGCTTCATTTATTAAAGAGGAAAGAAAAATCAACAACAAAAAAATCAAAAGAAAAGAAAAATAAAAATATTCATAGGATGTAACAAAGTTAATTGCAATGTAGTGCAATAATAATGAACTAAAGATCCCAATCACAACAGAGTGTGAACCTAATGATCTAAAGATCCATAGCAAAAGTGAACAGATAGTCAATCTTGCAAAGGCTGAGATGAACACGATGATGAACAACATTGCCTAGCAATTACAACTGCCTGAAAAGGCACCTCCTGTGCAACGCTGCAGGAACCGATGAACGCCATGTATAATACAGATAAATAAGTTTACTGCAACATATAAAACTGGGATAATTTTTATTATACCATATTTGTAGAAGGTATAATTAAAATTATACATGTTTTAGCACTAGTATAATAAAAATTATACATGCTGATAAAAATTATATCGGTATTTACACATGTATAACACAGATAAATGATTGCTAATGAATTGAACTAACATCTAATTCGTATATATTTCATACATGTTAGTTATCTTCTTGTTGTTGTGATCCTTCTGAGTTTTAGGTTTTAATGTCTCTAATCTTGGTTAAGATTTTGTGTTCTTATTATTGTCCGGCCTTAGAATTGTTTGATAGTTGCTGATCATGTGTTGGTACTTGGCTTGATCATATAAAGATCCACTGCTTGATCATATAATTATACTTAATCACCACCACTGCTTCAATTTTGGTGATTAAATGGAATATTAAAGACTTAATAGGAAGATTGAGTATACATGTCGTAGGAGTAGTGGGCAGATTATATTGTTGGAAACTTTGGTAATCGTCAGTTTCTCTGTTGTTTTTTTTGTATTTTAGTTATTTTTGGATGATTTTTCTTTTTTTTTTGTCATAATTAAGATGTTTTATGAAGAATCATAAGTTAGATTTGTAATTCAAAGTTCATGTGGATAAAGTTTAATGTAATATATAAAACTAGAATAATTTTCAGAAGGTATAATTAAAATTATACCTGTTTCAACACTGGTATAATAAAAATTATACATGCTACAAATATGGTATAATAAAAACTATACCAGCATTTACACAAGTATAATACAGATAAATAAGTTTAATGAAATATATAAAACTGGAATAATTCTTATTATACCATATTTACAGAAGGTATACTTAAAATTATATATGTTTTAACACTGGTATGATAAAGTATACATGCTGCAAATATGGTATAATAAAAATTATACTAGTATGTATACATGTATAATATAGATAAATAAGTTTTAAAAAATGTATAAGATATCATATCTTTCAAGAAATTAAATATCGGATACAAATTGATCTTGCTATATTATTGAACTTCCTATAACTTGCTTATAGGTGACCTGAAGCACTTGGCTTTATCATTTCTTCTGAAATTTGTTTTGTACCTCAAATTTTGAGAAGCATGTTCAGCATATTCTGATAGATTAGCTACCATAATACGTGAACCCTTTTTGAGAATATGGTGCATTATGAGTTATTATACTTTGATTGGAAAGTATTGAGTACGTAGTGAACATATTTTCATGAAATTTGAAGATGATTTTGTTGAATAATAATAAAAATCTAGTCCATTCAAGATATAGCTTATGAGATATGATAAAAGCATAACTCATTTGTTATTTATCCAACAACTGTGTTAATATCTTGTAGCCATTTTACATGTTGATTCCTGAATTCTCGATCTTCTCGTCTTTGTACTTTATGCATGTAAAGGGACTTTGATTGTTGTCTTAGGACTTTTCTAGGTGCTAATTTATTCTTTCTGCATGTGTGTAGCTTTCTGTGAAACATTAGTTTTGGTAGCTTCTTATTATATTACTTCATTCATATCTGACAAGACACTACTGATATATAATAAAATGATAAATCGAAAACTGACTCTACATAATTCTGCTTTTTTTACAGCACTTAAATGTAATATTGTACTACTTGAGAAAAAAATGAAAAAGTTGCAGTCATTTGAAGTACAAGTACAAGTTCACAACAACTGATTTGGATTTTGATGGCGAAATGCAACATGTTTATGACAGGATCAAAGGGAAGAAAATAGATCAGAAAGATATTCTAGATGCAAAAAATATGATAAACTACCAGATGACATGGGTAGAACAAGGATTGCATTTAGTTTATACAGATATGGGTTGATGGAAAATGAAAAGAATTGGGATAGTGATGAGGAGTATAATAAGAAAATTATAGAGATAGAGAAAGAAAGATAGAATCTTAGATAATTGTATTATATACATGTAATGATTGCACTTTGTTTTTCAGTTTAATGATTATAATTTCAGATTTACAATTAGATTACTCAGTTTATAAATAACTTTCAGATTTAGGTATAAAATGGTATAATCATTAAGCTAGCTTACTCAGTTTATATTAAATTTCATACTATATAAGGATTATACAAGTATTAAAACTAGCATAATAAGAATTATAGCAGTTTTAGAAACACTCACTTTTGCGCTTAAATCGCAAAAGCGTTGCAAACCGCACCCTGTGAGCTTTCATTGAGAAAAAGCTCTTGGGTCAAAAAGTGTGCGCTTTTGGCAAAAAAGAAGAAAAAAGTGCAACATGTGATATTTTTAATGACTTTTGGATTTTATATACTTGGTTCTTGTTGTGGAAACAAGTCTATAAAATGAGACCTATAAACTAGTATAATCATAGTTGTATTTTTAATGACTTGAAGCGCAAAAGCATAATCTAGTATAATAGTAATAATCATAGTTTTATATACCAATTTTAGTTCTGTAACACTTGTTTTTACGCTTGAAGCGCAAAACCGCAGAAAAGCGCACCTTGTGCACCTTTGTTGAGAAAGAAGCGCAAGGGTAAAAAAAACACAAAAAAACGCGTGCTTTTGGCAAAAAGGAAGAAAAAAGTGCAACATGTAGTGTTTTTAATAACCTCTGGATTTTAAGGACTTTTTTCTTATTGTGGACTATGGTTACATCTAATAAAGATAATTATCAAGAACCATATCAATATTAAAAAACGAGTATAGTGAGAATTACACCAATCTTAGAATTGGTATAGTAAACAGGGTTAACTTCAAAAACCCCTATGGTTTCACTCATTTTCAAAAGGCTCTTGTATTTATTTTTTTCAAAAGGGCCCTTGTGGTATCAAATGTTAGCAATTAAATGTTTTTTTTTCATACTAAAGTTAGTTATGTTGAGTTGGCAAGGTGAATTATCATATTTTTTGCTTTAAAATTTGAAAATTTTGGGGTTTTACGAAAATACCCTTTACCAACTCAATACAACTAACTTTATTGAGAACAAATCCCTTTTTTTTGATTCCATAAGGGCCCTTTTGAAAAAAAATAACACAAGGGCCTTTTTGATAATAAGTGAAACCACATAGGGGGTTTTTTAAGTTAACCCTAATAAAAATTATACTAGTTTCAGAACAAGGATAGCATACCTGATTCAATAATAAACAATTCTAATAACAATTTACAGGCATTTCAACAACAAAAGATAAAAACAAAAACAAAGTAAATTTTTTCTCAAATTTGAATGAAGTTAGTATAAAGATCATCTGTCGCCGAAAACTGACAAAGAATAAAAAAAGAACATTAAACAAGAAACCAAATTGCTAAATGGCAAAAGAGCTATCCATTCACTACACCTATACATAAACTCCTATTATGACCAAACTTACTACAAAGACTACACTTAACAATAGTTGTAGGTTTCCCTTCATAAGAAGATTTATAACAATCTTTCCTTGGCATTCCTGGCTTGTTCCTTGTATGTGGAGGCAACACAATCTTATCCTTTACTTCTTGAGGAATTACTCATGTTTCCTCTAACGGAATTGGAGTGCCCTGGTAAGTTGCTAAAAACTTCTCCTTAGTATAGTAAAAAGAACAATAAGGATATGGCCTTAGATGATTCTTCATAAAAAATGCACAAGCATGGGCTCATGGAATCTCATCAAACTGGAATCTATTACAAGTGCAAATTCTAGCATCTATGTCAACAACATAAACATTGCCACTGCTAGAAATAAATACCAGACGACCAATAGACGGTATAACCTGCATAAAGATATGGTTTACAAAACCATAATACCAATTCAAAATCAAGTATAAACTTCCCTAAATATATAAAGTCTACAAAATCATTATACCAATACAAAAACCAGGTATAAAATCTACAACTGAGAAAAATAAAATAAACAAGGTATACCACTTCAAAATCAGGTATAAACTCTCTAATAATAAAGTCTACAAAACCATTATACCAATACGAAAATCAGGTATATAATCTACAATTGACAAAAATAAAAACATGTCAAACTATGATACTAGGCCTAATCTTGAGGTGATTAGTTTAACAAAGCTTAGTTCAAACTGAAAACATGTCAAACTATGATACTAGGCCTAATCTTGAGGTGATTATTTTTAAAAAACCTTAGTTCAAACTTATGGATTAAAGATGTCTTGATTATATAAGGTTTTAAACAGCTTGGTGCTTGACTTTTACTTCCTTGTTCCTTTTCAGTTTATTTTTATCCGTTCTTGTTTCAAATCAAGTATAAACTTCTCTACAAATAAAGTCTAGAAAACCATTATACCAATACAAAAATCATGTATAAAATCTAACAATAATAGAAATTGATTTAAGAATATCTAATCTATAAAACTCTTAAATTGATGAACAAAACATATTAGATCAAGTTAAAACCTGGGAAGAAAGTGCCCATGAGGCGCAAACCAAAAGGCGTGCGCCCGAGGTATAAAAGTTCTAACAATTATCATAAAACAAGAGAGGTATACTATAACAAACAATAAGAGGCATGAAATTTATCATACCTTCAGCTGGTTCGACCGAATTACAGAGCCTTGTTACAAAAACAGGCCATTCAATGACATTACCCGATCTCATATGCAAGATTAACCTCAAGGACATGTCGTTCTTGATCTCTAGTGGACAAGGCCTTCCTGAAAGCTTATATTCAATCTTAAGGCTTTGATAATCAACATCTAAAGTTTAAAATTGACAAAAGTAATAGAATTGTGGACAATAATTCCACAGGTATCACCATCAACGAAATCAAAATCATCAGTCCAATGTCCACCAAAGTGTACCACAACAGGACACAAATCCATATGGAGATTGAAAAATCAAAATAGAATCAAACCTGAAATTAAAGAAAGTAAAAATTAAAAAATTAGATAATATTGTAAAATTACAAAAACTAGCCAACATCTGAATACAAAAACAACAAAAACAAAGAAAATCAAGATGCATAAGAATCAAATAGAAAAAAGAATAGTTGCTGTGAAATTGCAGGAAATTGAAACCAGAGAACATACCTATGAAATTGCCAGAAAAACAAGAATCACGATCGGAAAGAGTAGAAAAACAACCAGAAAACAACGAGAGAACGGATCGGAAAGCTAATCGGGGAAAAATTAGGAAGAAATCCTGATCCGAGAGTAGAAGATCAGATCGCGATATAGAAGGAAGAAAAAAAGAGCTCTAAAATAAAAACTAACTTATATATTCACGTATTGGCTAAATTCAAAAGTTAAAAAGTACCACAATTACAAATAAATGCTGTTTGGGAAAATTTCATAAATAAATCTTATTTAAGGCATTCCTTACGATTTCCCTATTTGTTTTTGGGTTTAGAAACCATTTTTAAAAAAATTAATAATGTCAAATTTAAGAAAATTTTGATAATGACCAAACTTAAAATTGTAAACATAGTATTTTCGGTTACTAAATTTGGTGGCTTTTTTGTTTGAACAAAAAGAAACTTTCAGGTTTTAACTAGCAATATCAAACAAGCTTAAAATAAATAAGCAGAGCGTTTCTAGGCTTCCAAAACATTTCTATAATTCTACTTGGTGACTAACTGACACAATTATGTTCAGCTAGTTTTAAGAAAATAAGACAACAGGTGGTCAAAGATGAATATGAAATATCAATAGAATTTCAATGTCTATCAGCAGAACAAAGACATCAGATGCAATATATTGTCAATCGGATCAATATTAGTTGCTTGTTCATAAATCAACTTTGTTTTTTTTTGAATGATGCAATATATTGTCAATCAACTGTTTTGTTATCTAAGGTAAAGTTGCAACATTCTTTTAACTGCCATTTCCCAAAGAAGAGATAACTCATCAGCAATTTTGCTGGCATTGAAAATTCAGCATCACTTAACATAACATAGATATATGAATTGCCAAGTTTTTTCGTCACAATAAACACGGAATAAAATATGCACAAACTTCATTTATAAATAACAAAGGCATAAAGCTAGCATAGCATTTAAATAAGTTGATCCTAAGTTGATCCCACAAAATTCATTTGAGATTGAATTTTGGAAACACTATATATCGTACATAGAAAACATCAATTAAGAGGCCACAAGTTCAAATACTCTACTAATAGACTGTTCCTTATCTGCCATTTCTCAAAGAAGAAGAGAATATCATCAGTATTTTTGATGGCATCGAACATTCAGCATGGCTTAACACACAACATAGGTATATGAAATGCCAAGTTTTTCCGTCACAATAATCACAGAATAAAATACGAGCTAGGGTAGCATTTAAGATAATTGACGCTGCAAAATTCATTTGAGATTCAATTCTTTTCATGTATGAAACAACATCTGAAATTATTGGCATCCTATTACTAAAGGTTTAAGAAGAACAGACATGTCACTTCAAGAGCACACTTCACGATTCATTTAGCAAAATGAACGAGATCATGATCATATTGATCTATGAAGAAACTTATTTCACAAGCATAGAAAAAGCAGATGAGTTCACTGTTGAAAACATTTTCAAACACCATCCAAATTTATTTGAAGAAGTTTTCACACGATTATTATTTTAAATCTTATATAATGAAAAATAAAGGTACTTTCAAAACATTGAACATTTGAGATTAGGCAGAAAGTGTTGGAAATCGAAAAATTAAACGACTACATTTTTGATAAACTCTTGACTAAAACAATAGCTCATAATAACTAAAGTTTTATTTAAACAGTAACACACACAATACACTTAGAACTACATTTTCACTCTATGCAATTACAAAATACATATTTCAGCTCTTAATAAAGAGCCATTGGCCGACACTCACTCCACAAATCTTACTGTTGAAATTGCTGCCTCAATTACGCACATATTAGACATTATTTGCCACCCATGCTAGTTGAGTTGCGGCACAACCTAATCAACTTGCTGCCCATCCTTCAACTTGCAAACAACTTGCATAATTAATGATTTTATTCTTATTTTTTATTGTAGTTTTCTTAAAAATTAAGTTTAATATTTTAACACTCCCCCTTAAACTTAATTTTCCGATACTCCGTGTGATGCTTCCAATCGGTCCTTCAACAAAACACAACCACATAAACTTGCGATTTTAGAATTTTGTCTAACAAACACCTAATTTGAGAACCCGCACCTATGGAGAGAAACCCTACCCGCACCCTCCCCACCCCCATCCTCAGCCGCCGCCTACGCCACCGGCCGCCAACCACCCTGAACCGATCGGAGAACAACCACCGCCAGCCACAATACTGAAACCCCTTGCCCCCCCGCAATCGCCATACCCAAAACCCTAATCCCCCGAAAATATACTTTGAGAATTTCCCAAATCACTTTGATGCAGCTGCAATGAAAAGAATGTTCAATAGGTATGGAGTGTATGGATGGGTCTATATTGCTCGGAAAAGGAATGCTAAGAAACTTAATTTTGGGTTCATCACACTCGATGGATCTATGCGGATACATGAGGCGTTGGAAGCGCTGAATATGATAGCGATTGGTGCGATAAGACTCAAAGCTTTCAGAGCCAGGTATGATAAATCGATAACGGCCCCTCAAGCACGGTCTAACCCCGCGGTACCAGTTCAGAAGGCGACGTTCCGAAACTCCCCTCGAGATCATCGTTCATTTGCGACTGTTGTGGCGAATCAAGCTCCACGAGAGGAGTCGACCATCAACCCTATCCAGGCGGCATCTTCTCCTATTATACCTGCTGAACCTCTACTGAACAGTGAGGTAGTGGTTGAAATTGCACCTTGGAAATCAAAATCTTGTTTGGTTAAACTCAACAATATTTCTCACATCCGTAATATACATGATTTTCTGAGTGATCACGGATTTGAGTTTAGGTTTGCTGCTCCTATTGGTGGGTATTGTGTGATTATTTCGTTTGTATCAGATGTGGCTCTTAAGGATTTTATGAATGGTGATTGGAAGGTTATGGAACATATTGTGGAGTCAGTTTGTGCACTTCCAGTAGATTTCGCGCCGTCGGAATGTATTATGTATCTGGATCTCATGGGAATTCCGCCAGCTTTTGTCTGCGAACCTGTGGTACATGAACTAGCAGCGAGATTTGGGCGGATTATTACGATAGATTGTAATTTCGAAAAACCGGATCGTTTGGACGTAGTATCGTGCCTTGTTTCTGTACCGCTAGGGACAGCCAGCAGAAATCTGACCCTGGCAGTAGGGGATAGGGATATAATGATATACACGAACCTTAGACAAGGAATTGGGTGTCAACATAATCAAGAGCATGGATCGGAAGAGTGGAGTGAACCAGAGGAGGATCCTTCGGACAGGAGTAGTTGTGAATCATCGGGGAACGAAGTTTAAATTAGATCGTGCGAGGATGATGAGATTGTTGCGGATAGCAATAACACAATTCTGGGAAGTAACCATCCTCCTGGCGATAGCCCGATAATTAGGGGGAATAATGCGTTGGTTCCAGTTACGGAGGATTCGAGCTCCTCGGGCCCGAACATCTCAAATATGAATAGAATTATCATTCGAAGGGAAGAAAATGAGCCAACTGTCAGTGAGGAACTAATGACATTCCGAATTTGGGAAAAGCTTGAGTTGTTTAATGAACAAAACATGGGCTTGATTATAGAGGCCTTGGAAGGGCAACGACGTTGAGAGGACTGTTGTCCGAGCTGGGTTATCGTTAGTATTATTATGTGGGTTTTATGAGTTAGAATTATCGTGGGGGCCTGTTGAATGGGTCCAAACAGTTTTTGGTGCGGTCATGTGTTCGAAAGTGGCAGCTTCAGGTTTTTATTCTGATTGAGACAAAGTCCCTGTCGGTTTCAGATCAGGTTGTAAAGAAGTTTTGGGGCCATAATGAGTTTCAATCTCATTGTATTCCGTCGCATGGATTGTCAGGGGGTCTACTGATCTCATAGAATTCTAATTTAATTCATGGCTCGATCACTGCTTCTACAGATAGATGGTGCTTGCTACATATTGTGTCTAGTCAACTTGAGGTAAACTTACTATGCTTATATGGTCCCCCTATCCCCAGGGATAGGAATCAATTTTAGTTTGATCTGCTGCCCCATATTCAAAACATGGATAACTTGGTGCTATGTGGTGATTTTAACGAAGTGATACATAGCTCTGAGAGAGGTAGAAGTGGGAATACAGTGTTGAGTTCGATGATTAGGTTCCAGGAGTTTTTTAATGAATGTGCTCTCTTTGATTTGATATTACATGGCCGTGACTATACGTGGTCTAATAGCCTATCCTTCTCGAGGATTGATCGAGTCTTGGTGTCGTGCAATATTCTTGATAGGTGGCCGGGTTAGAGTTTGATGACGGTTGATTCGACGTTATCAGATCACTTTCCGATTATCTACCGGTCCCACGCATCAGTATGGGATGGCAAAAAGATTTTTCCCTCCTTGAACTGTTGGTGGGAGAAGAACGGGTTTCTACCTTTTCTAAGATCGTAGTAGGAGGCTATAGAATTGGCGGATCCGGGGTGCGACATTGATTTTAAGCTATGCTGACTAAGGAGCTTTATTCGGCCTTGGCATCTATCTAATTTTGGCGGGTTAGAGGGAAGAATAAAGAAGCTAGAGGCTCGTGTTATATCCTTGACATCTAGCTCGGTGTCTCGACCTATGGAGGAGAAGAGTAATTTGGAGCTTTAGTGCGTGAGATTGGAATTACTTACCTGTAGATAGAACCTTGAACAAATTCGTCATCAACAATCACGAGTTAACTGGACTATATTGGGTGATGATAATACAAGTTTTTTTTTCATAGGATGGCATCAGTGAGGTCTAGGGGTAATCGGATTTCACAGCTGGAAATTGATGGGGCTGTATCTTCTAACCCGAAACTTATTAAATCCACGATACGAAATTTTTATGCCAGGCTGTTTTCAAAACAAGTGGAGGTGCCGTATACTTTGGGAGAGCTAAAATTCTGTATGGTTGATGAGACAACCAATTCTTGGCTTGTTGAGTCATTTTTAGAGGCTAAAGTGTGGGATGTAGTTTGTGCTTGTCAAGAAGGTAAGGCTCTGGGGCAGGACGGATTTAATTTTTCTTCTATAAATGCTTCTGGGAGGAACTGAAACCGGATGTGTTAGCACTGATCGGTGAATTTTATAGGTATGATCATCTGCCCAATTCTATTAAGTCATCCTTTACCGTGTTGATTCTTAAATTTCCTGGGTCATCGTCGATGGGGAACTATAGACCGATTGCCCTTATCCATGGTATATATAAAATTGTGTCGAAAGTACTCGTAAAAAGATTACAGGCTGTGTTGCCTCAACTGATCTCTGACAACCAGTTTGCATTTGTTAAAGGCCTTAATATTCATGAATGCTCGTTTATAGCCTCGGAAGTGATCCAATCAATCCACCGTCCTGGTCAGTCTTCTATGGCACTCAAGCTTGATTTCCATAAAGCATACGATAGTGTTTCTTGGACTTATATTGACTCAGTTTTGAAGAGGATGGGTTTCTCTGATAAGTGGATTAGATGGATGGCGGCTTGCAGAGACAACTCGGTAACATCTATTCTTATCAATGGAAGCCCTACTGATCCGATCTATTTGGGTAGAGGGGTTAAACAAGGCGACCCCATTTCTCCATTTATTTTTGTCTTAGCAGTGGAAGGTCTTAAACAGCTTATTGATGCAAGTGTCCTTAAGGGCATTTTACCTGGGTTTCGTATTGATGGGTCAGAGATGGATATATCTATTCTTTAGTTTGCGGATGACACGCAATCATGGCTATTAACATGCAGGATGACATGTTGAATCGATGTGCGGAGACTATGGGTTGCAAGATCGAAATATTTCCTATTACTTATCTAGGCGCCCCTCTCAGTACGAGACGCATCCCGGTGTCTTATTGGAACGTATTGATTGGTAAGTTCCAAAATCGACTGACAAGTTGGAAAGGTCAATGTTTATCGTATGCTGGCAGGGTGGTCCTTATAAAATCGGTTCTCTCCTCCATCCCGATTTATTTATTATCATTGAATAAGATGCCGGCCTCTATTAATAATAAGCTTGTACAACTGATGCAAAATTTCTTGTGGAAAGGTAACGCGGACTCTAGTGGGATCTGTAAAGTGAGCTGGGAGAATATTATGCTACCGAAAAATCTAGGTGGCCTGTATGTTAGGGATCTCAGACTAGTAAACTATAGTTTATTGTTGAAATGGATATGGCGGTCTAGAGTAGACGGACAAGGATCACTGTGGTATGAGTTGTGTGTCCGTAGATATGGCTTCGATTCATGGAACTCATTTGAAAATGTTGAGAGTTCACGCCTTTCGTATGTTTGGCAAGGCATTTTATCTTGCTGTGTAAAGAACTCAACCTTCTGGGAGTTGTTTAAATCGAATGTGAGGGTGAAAGCGGGGAACGGGGCTTGCGGATCCTTTGGGTATGATAATTGGACCGCAAATGTGTCATTATCTGTTCTTTTCCCTGACCTGTATCTCTTATATAATAGAAAAAGTTGCTTGATTCGGGATGGGTGTCTATCAATTTCTGAGGGAGCAGCACTATCTAGGCCTTTTTGGAAACGTAGTCTAAGGATTTCAAGTAGAGAGAGGTGCTTCCAGCTTCAGAATTGGATTTCCCAGACCTGCCCTTCTGTTTTTGTGGGTAATGGGGCTAACGGCAGTAGGGGGCAGCAGCTACATGCTACGTTTCAGGTGGTGGCAGATAGATTTGAATGGGATCTGGGAGCTAATAAGGTATTTTCAGCTGCATCTTTTTGTTTGGGG
Organism: Euphorbia pulcherrima; assembly: GCA_947683365.1. Lineage (NCBI taxonomy): Eukaryota > Viridiplantae > Streptophyta > Magnoliopsida > Malpighiales > Euphorbiaceae > Euphorbia > Euphorbia pulcherrima. Next base: position 75,571,741 of record CANTUS010000001.1, on the reverse strand, counting down.
TTCTATAGGATGCCTCAACGGACTACGCCGGAAACGGATTACATGGTGGTTTGGAATGCGTGTCTTCTTCCTAAAGTTAAATTCTTTGGCTGGCTATTATTGCATAGACGTCTTCCAACGAAAGTCTTTTTGGTTTATCGCGGATGCCAAGCAGTAGTGGATGATAAGTGTCCATTTTGTGATGAGTCTGAAACAATTGATCATGCTTTGTTTCACTGTTTGGGTAGTTATCGATATGGGCTCAAGCTTTTCTGGTGCTAGGGATTTCAGTGACAATGCTGATTTTCTAGTAGTATGGCGAGCGCACTTTACCTCGGGTCTCGGACATGAGTTTGGTACGACTTTATGGTTTATGATTGCGTGGGCTATTTGGAAAAGGAGGAATAAGTTTGTGTTCGAGGGTGTCTTAAGCACAGAAAATCATTTGGGGTCATGCATTCATCTATGCTAGTTCTTCTTCAAGTACAGAAGGCGGAATCTTAATTTTGTCGTTTCTGATGTATTTAATTTTCTGAACTTATTTCTAAGTTATAACTAGATAGCTGGCATTCTTTGGCCTTATTCATTGTATAGGCATGTCTTGGGATCGGACTTCATATCCGTATCACCTTTAGGCTGTATTTCTGTCCAATGACGCTCTCATCTTGTGAGCAGTCTTTGGATTTATTTAATAAAGAGAGGTAGGTGTTTTGTAGGTAAGTAGGGGCATCAACCTAGTTGGGACGCCCGCCCCGAAATTTTCACCTGTCTCAATCTTTTTCCTTCTAGGGGAACACAATGTTCCTCCGGGGGTTTTCAAAAAAAAGAATTTTATAATGGGGGAGATATAGCTTCGATAATCCAGAGAACTTTGGAAATCACCAACCTACTACAAAAAAGGCTCACAACTGAAACCTTCAACTGCTCCTTCTCTGGCAGTCTTCATTGGCTGCTCCTCTTGGCAGTCCTCACTGACTGCTCTTCTTGCAGTCTTCACTTGCTGCTCTTTTGACAGTCTTCTTCTAACACTGCTCCTCTAAAAATGTTTTACCAGGCTCATTGCAGAGACCTATACATGTTGCTACTCTGGCAGTCTTCACTAACTGCTCCTAGATCTGGTAGTCTTTCTGTACCTAGATCCGACAGTCTTCACTGAACTCTCAATAGAGTCCTACAATCGGTAATTCAACAGGGAACTTTTTTCCCAATTTTTTCGCAATTTCTTACTGCAAACTCTGGTAGTAATTCACATAACTCTGCATATAGTGGTATTTCCTTTATAACAGATTTCTCACTCGCTCAACTTCAAACTCAAAACACTCAAAATTTATTTCAAATCGTAAAGGGGAATTTTGCAATACTTTTAGAGTCTTTTGCAACACTTTGTTTCATCGCTATAGCCTTGACAGATTCAGCAAGGAAACAACAAGGGAAATTTCCTTGCAATTGAAAAACTTATTTTCTGTGCGTATGGAGGCTACTGCAACACTTTTGGATTTTCAGGCAACACTTTTGGTGTACTGTGACAGTTTCTGCAATTTCTGGCAACACTTTAGACAACCTTTCGAAACACTTTTCTGGGCAGTTTCTGCAACTACTTTAAACTTGATTTTTTGACTTGGAAATTTTTGAGAAGACACGAAATAGCTCAGGAACGAACCTCCGCTCTGATTCCATGTCGGAAATTTGACTAAAAATAGCGACTAGATGTCGATAAATTCTTGACTAAAATAATAACTCATAATAACTAAAGTATTATTTAAAGAGTACCACCCACAATACACTTAGAACTACATTTTCACTCTACGCAATTACTGAAAACATATTTTAGCTCTTAATAAAGAGCCATTGATCGACACTCACTCTACAAATCTTATTGTTGAAATTGCTGCCTCAATTATGCACATATCAGACATTATTTGCCACCCATGCTAGTTGAGTTGCCGCCCAACCTAATCAACTTGCTCTCCATCCTTCATCTTGGAAACAACTTACATATCTAATGATTTTATTCTTATTTTTTATTGTACTTTTCTTAAAAGTTAAGTTTAATATTTTAACAAAAAGGCCTCCAAACCGAGAAGAAATGAAACCATTTAAAGAAAATTCAAGAAATAAAAAACATTTGAGATTAGGCAAAAGTACAAATGAAAAACTGACAATGTGGGGATGTTTAGTGATAGGAGCAGCAAGAAGAGTTGCAGTGTGCACAAGATGATACACAGAAGCAGTATGCCATAGCTACAGACCATAATTATTAATTGGATATTCCAAAAAAAAAGAATAAACAAAATCGGTTAAGTATTCTTGAATGATGATTTGAAAGGGATTTAAAAGAGACCTCCTTGTAAGCGGGGTTTTTAGGCTTGAAGACATGAGCACCATAAGTTCCCAATCCAAGGGCTGCCATTCCTGTTTTCAACTCAAAATTAGTTTAATCAAATTACAGATGTAAACACTAGTAATGTTGAAAAAATTAGTAATTAGGCAGTAGGGTTGCTAGGAAGGAAACCATTTATAAATGTAGAGAAAAATCTGTTGCATTCTTGATCACAACAAATATTACTAAACTAACACCTAATCTCCAAGGCAAGCTAATCATTTTCCTTTAAGCAATATTTCCTCATAAAGCAGCGGGAATGTACTGAAAATTTTCTTATGAGATACAATGGAGATATCAATTCACGTACCTGCGTTTATATGAATCAACTGTATTACATTTAAGAACTTTTGTAAATGATTAAATGTGGATAATATGACTAAGGTATCAAAAGTTTATAGCCAAGTTTATAATGGTAAGTTAAGACACATTGGTTGAGACATAGTTATGTACAATGACTTATCGTGGAAAAGGATCATAAAAGTTGAATATATAGGAAATAAGTCAAACATTGTTTATTGCTTCACTAAAGTATTATGCTGACATTCTGTTGATGATATGACAAATAGAATGAGTCTGTGGTCTTATTAAACACATTTAAGGGAACCTTAACTTACGATCGTAAACATCGGGCTCTAAGTTCAATAATGTTAAATCTCTTACATGATGTTTGGAAACCATTTCATATGATCCAAGTATGGTTTTGGTATTGTGATAGTTTAGAGAGGTTGATAAAATTCTTAATAAGTTTCTTGGAGATGCTAGTCACATGACACATTTTAGAGAAACTTACCTATGTAAGTGTGAAGTGAGTTGCTTCAAAAAGTCACTTAAGGCATGACTTTGAAAGGCTTATGAATAGATACGAACACATGGCTGTTGAAAGTGTTGGTTTAACTGTTAATATGAAGGACTTGATTTATGTGTATAACACTCTAGCTAATTGCTATGTTCATTTGGTTTAATCCTTTGTGACACCAATCAAATATGATTACTTGGAATTTATGTTATACTAGGTGGAAGTTCAATCCTCGTGACACTTTCACTGAAGCATAAATTGCTGAATTTTCGTATGTAGTATTTCGGTACCTAAAAATACTCTAAATGGGGGAGGGTTTATGGATAATTTAGAGTATTAGAAATATTGTGTATGTTCCTAAGACATTTAATCATGAAGTTGGTGTTTGATTTAAATGTCATAAGATGAATATTTATAGTATTTACATGAAAAGACATGTTGGTTCGTGAAAGTAAATATTGTTTCATGAAAAGACATGTTGATTCACGAAAAGACATTATGTTTCATAAAAGTACCTAATGGTTCGTGGAAAGACACGTTTTTTGATGAATAGTCATCTCGTTTCATGTAGGGACATGTTGTTTCATGTCTAGGGACATAATGGTTCATGATAAATCACATTGTTTCAAGAAGAGTCATATTGATTCACGAATAGTCATGTTGTTTCATGAAAAGAAGTGTCGTTTCATGAGAAGACACATTACTTCATTAAGAGACTTGTCATTTCATGAACTAGCATCCCAACTCTATAAATAGGGCTCATTTATGCCTTAGATATACAACGAAATTCATATGTAATTTCTAAAATTTTAGAGGAAGCATTAAGAATTTTTTGTTTCTTAACTTTACATACAAAAGTTCTTATCCTACAATAAATGTATTACAGTTGATTCACATACGAAAGCAACTACGTGAATTGATAAATTGCGGAGTTTTTTTATGTAGTATTTTGGTTCCTAAAAATACTCTAAATGGGGGAGGATTGTTGGAAAATTTAGAGTATTTGGAATAAGTGTATGTTCTTAAGACATTTAATCACGGAGTTGGTGTTTGATTTAAAATGTCATAAGATATGTTACAGTGTTTATATGAAAAGACGTGTTGATTCGTGAAAATACATGTTGTTTCATATAAGTACATGTTGTTTCATGGAAGTGCATGTTGGTTCATGGAAAGACATGTTGGTTCATGAAAATACATTATGTTTTATGAAAGTACATAATAGTTCGTGGAAAGACACGTTGTTTGATGACTAGTCATCTCTTTTCATGTAGGGACATGTTGTTTCATGTCTAGGGACATAATGGTTTATGATAAGTCATATTATTTCATGAAGAGTCATGTTGATTCATGAAGAGTCATGTTATGTCATGAAAATAAGTGTTGTTTCATGAGAAGTCACATTGTTTCGTGAAGAGACTTGTTATTTTATGAACCATCATCCTACATCTATAAATAGGCCTCATTTGTGCCTTTGATACACAACGAAATTGAGAGCAATTTCTTGAAATAGAGAGGAAGCATTAAGACATTTTTGTTTCCTAACCTTATGCACAAAAATTCGTATCTTACAACAAATGCATTACAGTTGATTCACATATGAAAGTAGGTACGTGAATTGATATCTCTATTGTATCTCATAAGCAAATTTCCAGTATATTCTCACTACTCTGTAGGGAGGAAATATTGCTTAAAAGAAAATGATTAGCATGCCTTGAAGATTAGGTATTACTTTAGTAATATTTATTGTGATCAAGATTACAACAGATTCTTTTCTATATTTGTAAACGGTTTCCTTCCTAGCATCCTACTGCCCGATTATATTATTTTTTCTACAATCTTTAAGCAATATTATTCATAGCTAGTTGAAGGAAAAGAGAAAATGTTGGTTTTAGACATTTCATCCTTTTACAAGTGGAAAGTTGAATAATGTAGTCATCTTCAAGAATCAAATGGTAATATTTTGATTTGTTTATCATATGCTCAAGTTGCAAGGTATGAATTTTATTTATTTATTAAGTACAAGTTCAATATTTTAATAAGTATATGTATATGTGATTATTCTTGTTGGTAGAATTGGAAGTGATGGTAATATAAAATTACAAATCATTTGACATGGGTATAAAAATTAATTTCTCGGTCTAGAATTGTTTTTCAAATTATTCTGATATTAATCATGAATATTTCAATAGAGTATATTTCACATGAAGGTTGCGAATTTATATGGTATCTCCAAATGGGTTTAAAATGTCATGTGATTGGCAAAATCATAGATGAAGGAAGGTTTATGCTTCATGTAAAAATTAATGATGCAAGTTTGATGAAGTTGACCATTATATGGATTAAATTCATGGTAAACGGAACAAGTTTGATAAGGAGAATTTTATCAAATAGTTATAAATATAATGAAGTTGGAAAATGAATTTATTTTACTCTAGAATTTGAAACAACATGATGGTAATAATATCAAAAATAGTGATGGTTCACTAGACTTGAAATGCAATAGTCATTTGTAACATTTACGTTAATATTTGAAAGCCAATGAAATGACTTATGATTTTTCGGAGGAACAAAATTATTGTGTAATTTTATTATGGGACTCTTTTGGTATTTGAAAGAGAGGATGGTCATAGTTGCATTTACTAGTAAAAAAAGGACATGATAAGTTAATGTCTAGACATACAAAGAGATGTATTTGGCGAAAGATATTATTTGATATAAAGTTGTTATCACAATGGTTATTGCCAAACATACTTTGTCCTACGATAAGAAAAAGACATTATAAGTTTATTACATTGGTGAGCCATTTTTAAGTTTTTAAAGTAAACCGTGGGTTATGGTTTGATCTGTTACAGTAAATTGTACTATTAAATTAGCAAAAGCTTATAGCCAAGTTTTAATGGTAAGTCAAGGCATCAGGTTAAGATATAATTATGTCCAACGACTTATCATTGATGGGATCATAATAGTAGGCTATATGTGTACTAAGTCAAACATTGTTTATTGCTTTACTAAAGCATTAAGCTGGCATTCTATTGATGATATTTCAAATAGAATGAGTTTGTGGCCTTATTAAACACATCTAAGGGAACCTTAACTTACGCTTGTAAATATCGAGACCTAAGTTCAATAAGGTTAAATCTCTTACATGATGTTTGGAAATCATTTCATATGATCCAAGTATGGTTTTGGTACTGTGATAGTTTTGAGAGTTTCATTAAATTCTTAATAAGTTTCTCGGAGATGCTAGTCATAGGGTACATTTTAGAGATTAAGGCATGACTTTGAAACACCTATGAATAGATACGAGCACATGGCTATTAAAAGTGCTAGTTTAACTGTTAATATGAAGGACTTGATTCATGTGTATAACATCTCTGGCTAATCGCTATGTTCGTTTGGTTCAATCTTTTATGCACCAATCAAATATGATTACTTAGAATGTGTGTTATACTAGGTGGAAGTTCAATCCTTGTGACACTTTCACTGAAGCATAAATTGTGGAATTTTTCGTATGTAGTATTTTGATTCCTAAAATACTCTAAATGGGGGAGGATTGTTGGATAATTTAGAGTATTAGGAATAATGTGTATGTTTTAAAGACATTTAATGATGGAGTTGGAGTTTGATTTAAATGTCATAAGATGTATGGTGGTTATATAAAAAGACGTGTTGGTTCATGAAAGTACATGTTGTTTTATGGAAAGACATGTTGGTTCACAAAAAGACATAATGGTTCATGAAAAGACACATTGTTTAATGAATAGTCATCTCTTTTCATGTAGGGACATGTTGTTTCATGTCTAGAGACATAATGGTTCATGATAAGTCGTATTATTTCATGAATAGTCATGTTGATTCATCAAGAGTCATGTTGTTTCATTAAAGTAAGTGTTTTTTCATGAGACGACACATTATTTCATGAAGAGACTTGTCATTTCATGAACCATCATCTCACATCTATAAATAGGCCTCATTTGTGCCTTTGATACACAACAAATTGGAGAGCAATTTATGAAATAGAGAGAAAACATTAAGAAGTTTTTGCTTTCTACCTTACATACATAAATTCTTATCCTACAACAAATGTATTATAGTTAATTCACATACGAAAGCAAGTACGTGAATTGATATCTCCATTGTATCTCATAAGCAAATTTTCGGTACATTCCCGCTGCTTTGTTGGGAGGAAATATTGCTTAAAGGAAAATGATTAGCTTGCCTTGGAGATTAGGTTATAATTTAGTAATATTTGTTGTTCAAGATTGCAATAAATTCTTCTCTACATTTTTAAACGGTTTCCTTCCTAGCATCTCTACGGCCCGTTTCATTATTTTTTAACAATCTTTAAGCAATATTATCCATGGCAAGCATCAGGAAAATAAGAAGATGTCGGTTTTAAATGTTTTGTCATTTTACAAATGTAACAGAAAGATCATCAATAATCAAATGGTAATATTTTGATTGGTTTACCATATACTCAAGTTGCAAGGTACAAATATTTATTTATTGATCATGAATTTTATTTTTACATTTTTACATATATATTCTTTTGTGGGAGAATTAAAGTGATTGTGATATAAAAATACAAATCGCTTGAAATGGCTAGAAAATTTATTAATTGGTCTAGTAGAAATTTTAAAACTATTTTGTTGTTTTTGTTCATCATGAAAGAGATGACTATTCATCAAACACCGTATCTTTTCATGAACCATTATGTCTTTTTGTGAACCAACATGTCTTTCCATGAAATAGCTTGTACTTTCACAAACCAACACATCTTTTCATATAAACACGATACATCTTATGATATTTAAATCAAACTCCAACTCCATCATTAAATGTCTTAAGAACATATACATTGTTCCTAGTACTCTAAATTATCCAAAATGTAGTAAAGAATTTGTTATAATCTTGATCATAACAAATATTACTAAACTATAACCTAATCTCCAAGGCATGCTAATCAATTTCCTTCAAGCAATATTTCCTCCATACAAAGCAGCGGGAATGTATCAGAAATTTGCTTATGAGATACAATGGAGATATCAATTAACGTACCTGCTTTCGTTTGTGAATCAACTATAATATATTTGGTGTAGGATAAGAATTTATGTATCTAAGGTAGAAAGCAAAAATGTCTTAATGCTTCCTCTCCATTTCAGAAATTGCTCTCCAATTCATTATGTATCAAAGGCACAAATGAGGCCTATTTATAGGTGTGAGATGATGGTTCATGAAATGACAAGTCTCTTCATGAAATAATGTGTCTTTTCATGAAACAACACTTACTTTCATGAAACAACATGACTCCTCATGAATCAACATGACTCTTCATGAAACAATACGGCTTATCATGAACCATTATATCTCTAGACATGAAACCACATGTCCCTACATGAAAAGAGATGACATTTAAATAAAACACCAACTTCATAATTAAATGTCTTAATAACATAGACAATATTCCTAATACTCTAAGTTATCCAACAAGCAATAGAAAAAGTAGAAGTACCTAAAAAAGTAGCTACTTTGTGCCAAGTATAAGCCTCCAGCGATCACAATTCACAAGTTTGATTTTAGCTCAGAATTCAAAGATAAAGAAGCTTATTTTGGGGCCTGTTAATGGCAGGGCCCCAATACTTTTGCGGTCCTCTCTATACTTCAAAGAGCCCATATTTATTTTTGGTTTTAGAAGCCAATATTTTGAAAATTAAAAATGTCAAATTTAAGAAAATTTTGATAACGACCAAATTTTTTTAAATGAAAGCTGAGCTCACCAAATACTGGCTCCATTTGTTAAAAATGAAAAGGAAAAAAAATAAAGGAGAAAGGAAAGAAAAAAGAAAAATAAAAAACATCTCACTGATGTTGGCAAAACCAATCACAATAGAGTGTGATCCTAATGATCTAAGATCCACAATAGTTACGCAATCCAAACAGCCTTTATAGCATAACTAAATTGTAGCCGGCGTGGTAAGGAATGGCGGGAAGAAATTCTCCATGATGCAACATAGCCAATCCCGATGAGAAGGATGAGATGGTAGGGCCTAACAGCAACGAATATCATTGTAAAATTCTAAGCAATTTCTAGGTCATGACCAGGTAGGCACTACATTGAAACATCAAACTATCGAATCAGATCAAAATTGAGATCCAAGCCAATTTACATTCACATTCCAAGGAGAATTGCAATTGACCAAGGAAGAGACATCATTCTTTTGTTCAAAGATCCAAGCTAATAAACTACTGCTCAAGAAAAGACACCACCTGAGCAACACATCGCGGGCAACGTTGGCAAAGAAAATGGAAGGGGCGCCCAGACCCTTCATGAAGAACTTCCAGAAAATTGCTAGTAAGAAAAGAGAAGACCTTATCGGCTAGGGTTTTAAGAGCGCTAGCCGCTAAAATGCCAGTAAAGAAGTGTTGGATCATAAACTTGATCCATATTAATGGAAACCCAAAATCCAAATCCAATCAATTGGAGTCCAAGCCCACATGTAGCAATTTTTTTAGGTATTTTAAGTATGTAGATTTTTTATGTATGATAACCAAATTGGAGGCTATTAACTACAACCAATTTGGAGGTCATTAAATTAACTAAATAAGTTGGCTATTAATTGTATTAGTTGGAGGTGGTGGTGAGTAATTGTGTTAGTTGAGAGTTGTATAATTCACCTACAAATAGGTGAGTTGTTTAGTTATTTTTTCTTCAATAAAAATAAGAACTTCTTTAGAGAGAAAAGAAGTAAAGAGTGAGTTGTAGTTTTGTATTTTGAGTGAGTGTTCTTGTAATATCTTTGAGTTTAATAAAAGTTGTTCATTTGAGTGTTTTAATTCCAACAAAGTGGTACCAGAGCCACGTTTGAAAGTTGATTATGCTTCTAAAAAGTTCCATTTTCGATTGCAAAAGCTAAATTTTAGGATTTCCAGACATTGCAATTGCCCAGAAAGTATTACAAAAAGCTGCAGAAAGTGTTACAATATGTCTAATGTGTCGCAGAAGACTCCAAAAGTGTTGCATTAGCCTTTGTACGATTAGAATACCTATTTGAGTAAGATGGCAAATAGTGTGGCATCGTTTTAAGTTCCAACAGTCAACAACAACAACTATGATAATTGGAGTATCAAAATGAAGGCTCTTCTTGAAGCACATGATGTTTGGGATATCATAGAGAAAGGCTTCACCGAGCCCGAAAATGAAGCCTCTCTCACATAAGATCAAGCTACAACTTTGAAGGATTTCTAAAAGAGAGACAAGAAAGCTCTCTTCCTCATCTATCAAGCATTAGATGATGACAGTTTTGAAAAGATTTCAAGTGCAACTTCCACCAAGTAAGCATGGGAGAAGCTACAAACCTCTTATAAAGGAGTAAAAAAGGTGAAGAAGGTTTGTCTCCAAACACTAAGAGGTGAATTTGAATCCTTGCACATAAAACCATCGGAGTCTATCTCTGATTACTTTTCAAGAGTAGTAGCCATTTCTAATCAATTAATAATAGAGAAGATACTCCGCTTATTGGATCCTAAATTTGAGCACATCATGGTGACGATTAAAGAAACCTAAGACTTGGAGGAGATGATGATTGAAGAACTCTAAGGATCACTACAAGCCTATGAAGAAAAGCATAAGAAGAAGTAAGGTATCTCTGAGCAACTCTTCAAGTTACAACTTAAGGATATGAGTGAAGGCCAAGGTAATGGCAGAAACAACCATGGAAGAGGTAGAGGCAGAGGTCGAGGTCGTGGACAAGGAGGAAGCTATGGTTATAGACGGAGTTGGAATTACAACAACAATTCTAATAATAACTATGAGAATGGAGAAACCCCTACTTAAGGTCGTGGAAAAGGAAATTCGAATGTGAGGTATGACAAATCTCAAGTCAGATGCTATAATTGTCAAAAGTTTGGGCACTACGCTTTAGAATGTAGAGCTCGTAATGATCAAGTTAAAGAGAAGGCAAATTTTATGGAGGAGAAGATTGAGGAGAAAGAAACGCTATTATTAGCATACAATAACAACAGTGATCATCAAGATAATACATGGTATCTCGACACTGGTACAAGCAACCACATGTGAAAAAAAAGAAGCTTATTCACGGAGCTGATTGAAGAAGTAAGTGGTGATGTCTCATTTGGAGATGATAACAAGATATCGATGAAGGGGAAAGGTAACATCCTCTTTCGTGCTAAAGATGGTAGCCATCAATTAATTTTAAATGTCTACTTTGTGCCTAATATGAGGTGCAAAATTCTAAATTTGGGCCAACTCTTAGAAAAAGGCTATGATATTCACATGAAAGATTGTAGTCTTTTTATAAGAGATGGTAAAGGAGATCTAATTGCCAAAGTACGAATGTCAAAGAATAGAATGTTTCCTTTAAACATTCAAGACGCATCGTGGCTATGGTATCTTTGATTTGGTCATCTCAACTTTGGAGGATTGGAGCTGTTATCCAAGAACGAAATGGCCAGAGGCTTACCATGTATCAATAATCCTCATCAATTATGCGAAGGATGTCTATAGGGGAAGCAATTCAGAAGAAGCTTTCCAAAGGAGTCAAACTCTAGTGCCAAGAAGCCTCACGAGTTCATCCATACTGACGTGTGTGGTCCTATCAAGTCAAGTTCTCTCACTAATAGTAACTACTTCCTTCTTTTCATTGATGATTACTTAAGAAAAACATGGGTATATTTCTTGTAGCAGAAATCAGAAGTCTTTGGAATGTTTTAGAAGTTCAAAGCAGCCATGGAAAAGGAGAGTGGTCATAAGCCATAGGATCTAATCGAGGAGGAGAATTCATATCCAAGGAATTCAGCGAGTTTTATCAAACATATGGAATCTGTCGTCCTTTAATGGTTCCTAGATCCCCCCAACAAAATGCAGTGGTAAAAGGAAGAATAGAACAATCCTCGACATAGCTCAAAGTATGCTTAAAAGCAAGAAACTATCCAAGGAGTTTTAGGTGGAAGAAGTGGCATGTACAGTCTACCTATTAAATCATTCTCCTATAAGAAGTGTGTGGGGAAAGACACCATAAGAATCATGGAGGGGAAGAAAGCCCAAAATTTCCCATCTTTGAGTCTTCGGGAGTGTAGCTCATGTTCATGTACCGAATGAGAATCAAACCAATCTTGATGACAAAAGCAAAATTTTTATTTTCATCAGTTATAACTCAAGCTCAAAAGGCTACAAGCTATACAATCCGAATGACAAGAAATTTATGATCAGCCAAGATATGATATTTGATTAAGAAGGAGAATGGAACTTTGATTCTCAAATGGAGGACTTCAACTTTTCCCCATTCGAGGAAGATGAGTAGATAACACCTGAGCAACCAAGACAACTTCAACAAGGCCTCACAACTCCACCAAATTCTCCTACTCATAGATACGGGTCATCATCATCATCATCATCTTCATCTCTATACTCAAGTAGGACTGAAGATGAAAGAGAAGTGCATCGTACGAGAAGTCTTCGAGAACTCTATGAGGTGACTGAATAACTAGACAATCTTACATTGTTTTATTTATTTGTTGATTGCAAGCCAGTGACATTTCAAGAAGCTGCATAAGACAGAAAGTGGAGAGATGCAATGGACAAAGAAATCAAGGCCATTGAGAAGAATGATACATGGGAACTCACTTCACTTCCCAAAGGCCACAACGCGATAAGTGTTAAATGGGTGTACAAAACAAAGAAAAATGCCAAGGGAGAGGTCGAAAGACATAAGGCGAGGCTTGTTGCAAAAGGCTATAGTTAAAAGGCTGGAATTGACTGCGATGAGGTATTCACTCCAGTCGCTCGATTGGAAAGTATTAGACTAATCATTTCTTTGGCGGCTTAAAACATATGGAGAATTCATCAAATGGATGTAAAATTAGCTTTCCTAAATGGAGTTCTTGAAGAAGAGGTCTATATTTAGCAACCACCAGGTTACAAAGCCAAAGGTCATAAAGATAAGGTGTTGAAGTTGAAGAAGGCTCTTTATGGGCTAAAACAAGCACCAAGGGCATGGAATAGTAGAATAGACAAGTACTTCCGAGAAAGTGGTTCCAATAAATGTCCATATGAGCATGCTTTGTATATCAAGATTAAGGATGAAGATATTTTGATCATGTGCCTCTACGTGGATGATTTGATCTTCACCGAAAGCAACTAAAGAATGTTCAATGAATTCAAGAAAGTGATGACTAAGGAGTTCAAGATGACAGACATGGGACTCATGGCATACTACCTCAGCATAGAAGTAAAGCAATAAAAGGATGGAGTTTTCATTTCACAAGAACGCTATATAAAGGAGATCTTGAAAAAGTTCAAGATGGATAACTGCAAGCCGATAAGCACACTGGTGGAGTACGAGATCAAGATGTCCAAACGTGAAGAAGGGGAGAGTGTAGATCCAACACTTTTTAAAAGTTTGGTCGGATGTCTACGTCATCTTCCCTATACGAGGCCAAATATCCTTCATGCAGTTGGGTTAGTTAGTCGATACATGGAATCCCTAACAACCACCCATTTCAAAGCCGTTAAGAGAATTCTTCACTATTTGAAAGGTACAACCGACTTGGGCTTATTCTATTCAGTTTCTAATGATTACAAGCTTGTTGGATATAGTAATAGTGATTGGGGTGGAGATGTAGATAACCGAAGAACCACTAGTGGATTCCTATTTTTCATGGGAGATACTACTTTTACATGGATATCAAAGAAACAACCTATTGTAACATTGTCTGCATGTGAAGTAGAATGTGTTGCAGCAACCTCGTGCGTTTGTCATGCAATTTGCCTTAGAAATTTATTGAAAGGGATTGGCTTGATGCAAGAAGAACTGACTGAGATTCATGTTGACAATAAGTTAGCCATTGCCTTAGCAAAGAATCCTGTATTCCATGATCGTAGCAAACACATCGACATCTGCTACCATTATATAAGAGAGTGTGTTGCAAGAAAGGAAGTGCAAGTTGAATATGTGAAGGCACAAGATCGAATCACGGATATCTTCACTAAGTCGCTCACAAGCAAAAACTTCATCAGATTGAGAAGCTCACTTGGGATAACAAGATCAAGTTTAGGGGGGGTGTTGGATTATAAACTTGATCCATATTACTGGAAACCCAAAATCCAAATCCAATCAATTAGAGTCCAAGCCTACAAATCCAAAATGTAGTAAATTTATTAAGGTATTTTAAGTATGAAGATTTTTTATATATGATAACCAAATTGGAGGCTATTAACTACAACTGATTTGGAGGCCATTAAATTAACAAAATAAGTTGGCTATTAATTGTATTAGTTGGAGGTGGTGGTGAGTAATTGTGTTATTTGAGAGTAGTATAACTCACCTATAAATAGGTGAGTTGTTTAGTTGTTTTTTCATTAATAAAAATAAGAACTTCTTTAGAAAGAAAAGAAGTAAAGAGTGAGTTGTACTTTTGTATTTTGAGTGAGAGTGTTCTTGTAATATCTTTGAGTTTAATAAAAGTTATTCATTTGAGTGTTTTAATTCTAATAAGAAGGCATTAGATTTATCTGTCGAAACGACGCCGGTAAGAAGAAAACCTGAGCTACTAGGGATTAGAAAGAGCCCTAGCCGCCTGCTCCTTAGCAATCCGAAGGAGGATAAATGAACCGAAATGCCAAAACACCGGTGAAAATAGGCACCTGGGCAACTAGGGTTCAGGAGAAAATCCTAGCTGCCTCTCCCATTAAATCATCCCACCTGCTCTCTTTCTCAAACAAACCTTGATTACTTTTTTTTGAAAACCCCCTGAGGAATAATGTGTCCCTCCAAAGGAAAAAAGTTTGGGGCAGGTGAAAATTTTGGGGTGGACAACCCAACTAGGTTGGCATATCCACTTACCTACAAAACATCTACCCCTCTTTTCATTAATAAAATAAAGCCATGCTTAAGTTCACAAGAAGTGAATGTGAGCAAGTCAATTACAAGCTAGTATCAAACTCGGATTGGCAAATAGATCCGAGATTGAAAGGCAGAAGCTACATTTGTAAGAATTCAAAAGAAACCAACAAAAATTAATACTAGCAATTAAAATGTCCCCATTGTCGGTCTCGCCTTGAAAGATCTTCCTATTATATCGTTTCCATAAATTCCAAGGTACAATAAACCATTGCAAAGTTCCAAAATCACGAGAGACCCCATGTTTAAAAAATGAGCGCCATAAAAGAAGAAAGTTGTATCCATCTTGCGGTATCACTATCGAAATACCAAGCCAACAAAATGCATCCCTCCAAATCTGAAAACTTTCTTAACATAGGAAAAGACAATGATCCAATGATTCAGAGAGAGGACAAAAAGGGCAACAAGTGCTAGAGACCATGCTATATCCCTGATAAAATAAGAACTCACGAGTCAGTAATTATCTGTGAAAGACCACCCAGCCAAAATTTTTTATTTTAGGAAGCACATGAGATTCCCAAATAAGTTTGAAGTCCTTTGAAGGAATAGGCCATTGGGGTTGTTGATAATATCCTTGACAATAAGAAGTTGCCAAAAAATCTTTATGGATTCCAATTTCCCACAAATAGTTATCCCTTCTCGATATAAAAATTGGGTTATCAATGATTTTAGGATCTTGGAAAAGAAAGGGGCATGAAATCAAAATCCATGCTTTCAGGTCCCTGCAGCGTTGTTGGCCATGATGCGAAGACTTCTTTTCCAAAAGGGACGGGTTTGTGAATGATTTGAAAACACATAGCTACACCCCTAAAAATAGTCGAGAATTTTTTATTACAAATGGCAAATAAATTTGGAAAAAGCATTTTAAGTGGAGCATTAGAGGTCCAATTATCATGCTAGAATAAACCACTCCCACCATCCCCAACTGAAACACACACTTGTGATGTGAAAAAAACCCAATTCCTCTCATTTCTATAGCAGCATTTTAGAATCCCACACTATAATGGAGAAACGAATTTGGGATCGAGTGGAATCATTTCATGCTGAGATATCACCCCATAATGCCAGACGCAATAAGCAAACCACAGTGAATCATCATTGGGGTCTCGTAATTTCCAAATCCATTTAAAGAGCAGGCTAGAGTTTATAAGCTTGAAGTCACGAATTGCCAATCCCCAAGGTGGTAAGGTAAATTGATTGTGTTCGAGCTTACCTTGCACATACTATTTATCGACGAATCACCTCGCCATAAAAAATTACACATCAATCGATTTAAAGTAGTAGTCACGGAACATGGCATGCAAAAAATGGACAATAAGTAAATGGGAAGGGAAGAAAGTACCGCTTTGATAAGGATGGTTCGTCTGATATAGGATAGACAATTTCCCTTCCAATTAGCTAGTTGAGACTTAAACTTTGCAATCAAAGGATCCTAAGCAGAAATAAGTGGCTGGTTAATCCACAAAGGAGCGCCCAAGTATTTAATCGAGAATTTGTCAACTCAACAGCCAAATAGTGATGCATATGAAGCCAATGTGCTTTCATTCTCATGAACCCCCCATAATTACGCTCTTATGATAATTAATTTACAAGCCAGAAATTAATTCGAAACACCTCAAAATGCATATAAAACTGGGAATAATTGATCCTTTTGCCGGAAGAAGGTAAATAGTATCATCTGTAAACTGTAGCAACGAAATATCCGGGAGAGAATCTTCCAAGCGAAAACCTCATAACATACCTTCTCAAATGCTACATTCGGTAAGTTATTTTAGACCTTACACGGCTAACACAAAAATGAAAGGTGATAAAGGATCTCCTTGCTTGACTCCTCTATGAATATGAATAGGAGAACCTGGCGTGCCATTAATCAGAATGGAAGTAGTGGAATTTTTTCTACAATTAGATAGCCATGCAATCCATTTCCTAACAAAACACATCTTCTGAAGCACCGAGTCAATATAGGTCTAAGAAATACTGTCAAAGGCCTTGTGGAAGTCTACTTTTAGTGCCACACAAGATTTTCTTCTAGCATGAAGGCCATGGATAACCTCAGTTGCCAAGAAAGAACATTCATGAATACTTCTTCCTTTAATAAATGCAAATTGATTATTCAAAATAAGCGACGATAGAACAACTTGTAGATGGATAGAAAGCAACTTTGCAATAATTTTGTAGACACTATAAATGAGTGAAATTGGCCTAAAGTTATTCAGAGAACAAGAACCTGGTACCTTGGGTATTAGCACCGTGAAAGACGTTTTTAATGAATTGGGCAGTTGAGAAGTGGCATGAAAACGTTCAAAAACCAGCATAAATTTTGACTTCAAATCTTCCCAGAATCTTTTATAAAAGAAGAAATTGAAATTGTTAGGTCTCGGTGCCTTATTCTCACCACAAGCATATATACTATTCCAATTCTCCTCTACTGAGAAACAATCGATAAGGGTCGTATTTTATTGCGTGCTTACCATATTGAAATGGAGTTTTTGAAGTGAGAAAGGAACCAAAGGGGCAGCCTTGAACATCTGTTCGTAATATCCATGAATAGCATTCGAAATTACATTAAGGCCAGTGACAATTTCCCCCTCGATATCTAGCTATGATATACGGTTATTACAAGACCGGGGTGATGCAGAGCGGTGAAAAAATGATGTATTATTGTCTTCTAAAAGAGTCTAAGTCACCCTAGATTATTGATGTCTCAATTTCTCCAAAGAAGCTCGCCTTTCCTAAAGAAGAGAACGATGGTGATTTAGCTCTGTATTTTGAATTGGAGTGAGTGGCCAGGGGATGTTGCTTGACATAAGGGCTAAAATTTGTCCTCCAAATCTAAAATCTTTCTTTGTAGGTCTCCAAAATTCTCAGTATGCCATGGGCGAATTACTTGGCTTAGTTTCGTCAATTTAAACAATATTTCCCTGTAAGTATAGAATTGACAGATAGATTGCCACTGATTTTGAATGAAAGGCAGAAATTCTGCTTCTCCCACCAAAGGGTTAACGATCTAAATGGTCTAGGGCCAACGGTGTGAGAATGCATGATCAGAACAGAATCGGCAAATGGTCAGATAGGGTCGTATCCACAGTCGAGATGAATAAATTTGGTCAAGTATCGAAAGTCACATCCGATACAAGAACCCTATAAATACGTGAGAAGGAAAGCCTATTATGCCATGTATAATCACATCCTTGAAGGGGGAGATCGTGAAGTTCAGCTTGCAAGACAAAATCCTGAAAAGCCGACATAGAAGGATAAATGCATTCTCCTGCACTCTTTGATGCGTGTAACACCTCATTAAAATCCCCATAAATCAAAATCCTTTGAAAGTCCCAATTCATCGTAGTAGGTTCCAACCATAATGCATTTCTTTCCAAGTGACTAGTCAGAGCATAAAGACATAGAATGTGAAAATCCTGTTGTTGTAGTGAAAATTTAAATATCACCCATCTGGAAGACGAAAGAATTACCGAACCATTAAGGAGCGAAGAGTTCTATGAGAATAAGATTCCTCCCGAGAGACCAATAGATAGGATATAGTGATAAGCGAAATCATTATGGCCCCAAAAATGCCTAACAACTTGTTCAAATATACTTTCAATCTTTGTCTCCAACATAACAAAAAATTTCAGACTACATTTCCGAATACAGGAAAAAATGAATTATTGTTTCACCCCATTATTTACTCCACCTCGACAATTCCAACATAAAAGATCTATTGACATATAGGAAAAATAAAATACCTAGGTCATGATGTCCGATGAACTAACTAGATTATCCAAGGCTGCCAAGACAACTGGTTTATTCTGTCGGTGAATAACCCTAACTTTTTCCCCATTTTCATAGTTAAATCCTTTTCAAGAGTCGGAGAAGTCCTCGACTGAGATAAAATGATCACCCGATTCATGTTTGTAATGTCGGGCCCTGAAGATTCTAAGGTCATAAGCTGGTTGGCCACACCTGCCATTGAGTCAGCCATCTGAACAACTGATTCGGCTATAATTTAAGTCCCACAAGTTGACGTGTTAGTCTCAGGAATGATACTCAAATTATCACTAGAATGGTTCGGAACAGGAATGATTTGGAGGTTAGCATTAGTATGATCGGCTGTTTCCACCTTGTGAAATCCTGAGCTGGACGAATCGCTGGAAGTATCAATTAAAGCCTCATAAGAGTCACTGGAATCATCAAATTCATTATCTTGGCAATGTTCATAGCCCACACCTTGTCTGAGGTTAGTATGAACTTACACTTCTATAGTACCAATAAGCAACTTGAAGGAACGATTGGTTGTTCTAAAGGGGACCGAGACCAAACACGAGACAATATCAAGACGATCTGGTTTATTGAAATTAAAGTCCATAGAGACAACTCGGCCAAAAGAGGCAGCCAAATGTTTAATCAGCTTCTCTCCAATCAGTGTGGGGGGATTCCTATAAAATCTACGTACGTGATGAAATCTGTCGGTGTGAAATCTACTAGCAACAATTGCACTGTCTTGAAAATGTGTTGCATAACATTCCATTCGCCACCTATAAAATTTTGCATAGCATGTATCAAATTAAAAGAGATAATAACATTATCCTTGCCTGTGGGTGTAGCGAAAGACACATCAAAACCCTAATCATGCAATAATTCAAAAGTTAAACGAATATTTGAGATATTATTTAGAGTGACTAACCATGACTTATCTTTCTAAGGGGCCACTTTCACAATAACCAACCTTAATTACTTAATTTACTGATAACGACCAAACTTAAAATTGTAAGTAAAGTATTTTGGGTTACTAAATTTGGTGGCTCTTTTGTTTGAATAAAAAGAAACTTCAAGGTTTCAACTGGCATTATCAAACAAGCTTAAAGTAAATAAGCCTTAAAAATGATACATGTATAAGTGGCGCCTCAAGAGATGGTTCACTATAAAGAAAGATCCATAAGAGCCAAACCCTACCCTCACCCTAGCCGCCGCCGCCCTACCACTACCACCACCACCATCAACCACCGTCGATACCCAAATCCCTTTCCCCAACATCGCTGCCAACCCTCAACAACCACCGCCTTCAAACAAGCCTACCATGAGTTCGATCGCCATATCCACCCATACCACCCAAATCCCACTGCCCGCAACACTCAGACTCATACTATAACAGCTAGCCCCTATCCCATCGAAGCTGACTAAGCTTTATTTTGAGAATTTTCCTAATGGTTATGATTCGATGGCCATGAAGAGATTTTTTTTAAGGCTAGCGTCAATGGATGGGTATATGTTGCAAGGAGGAGGAATGCTAAGAATCAGAATTTTGGATTCATTATTCTGAACGGATTACTTCTCGCACATGAAGTGTTATGCATACTCAGTTATGTTCAGATTGGAGCTATTAAGTTACGTACATTTAAAGTGAGGTTTGATCGTACCAGTAATTTGAATGACAATAGGAAGATTCAGCAGACTGTCCCTAGGCTGAGAAGGGTGTTTTGTGATTCACCACGTGATGAGAGATCATATGCGATAGTGGTGCATGATACTAGAAAATCAAAAGAGAAATCGGGTTCAAAGAACCAGAAAATTATGCCTAACAACCGAGAACTTATACTAAATTCGAGAAGTGATGCACCGATGGAGAAGATAAAGGCAAGTTCGGAGAAAACACTAAATCAAACCGATATACTAATCCCAACTATGCCATAGAAAGTTAATTCTTGTATGGTTCGAGTAAAACTTATTGCGTATATTTGAAACATCTTTGAGTTGATTAGTGACCACGGTTTTGAGATAGTTTTTGCTACCTTGGTGGGGGGCGATCATGTTATTGTATCCTTTAACTCTAGGAATTCAATGATTAGTTTTATAGAGAATGAATGGAAAGTGATGAATCATGTACTATCCTCGGTACAATATCTTAATGCGGACTTTGCCCCAAAAGATTGTATTATATATCTAGATTTTGTTAGGATTCCCCTGATTACTATGTTCACTCGAGTGATTCGGGAGATGGCAGGCAGATTCGGACGAGTTATGGCTATTGACTGTGATTTTGAGAGGCCAGATTGACTAGATATGGTGTCTTGTCTTATTTCGGTTCCCGTTAGAACAATCAACCGAAACTTTAAAATATCGACGGGCTCTATCGAGGTGACAATCCTCACTAATTTCTGACAAGGGGTAGGTTGCTAGCACGGTAATGATAACATTTACTCAGAATCAAGCGATTCAGATGAAGTGAAATCGGCCTTATATAACTCAGATTCTGCAGATTCAACTGCTAAGATGGGAGATTCGGTTGAGATAAATTAGCATAGTGAAGGAATTCTGCCAGAAAGGATAAATGCAAATGAGGAAAGTTCCGATACTAGGAATACTTTAGTTGGAGAAAGCCAAAGAGTAAACCCTAGTACTTCGATACAGGGGGTCTCTTACTCATCGGGACCAGATATTGAGAATATGAATAGAGCCATTATTAGGGGTGAAGATAAAAGTCCAAGAGAAAGGGAAGAGATGCTAGTGTTTCGGATAGGAGAAGAGTTAGGTTTGTTTAAGGAATGCGACAAGGGGCTGATTATGAATGCTCTCGAAATTCATTGAGAGGTACGTCTCGTCGAGGTTTGTGAATTTGTTTTTTATGTCGTTAAATTTATTAAGTTGGAATTACTGGGGAGGGTTGACGAAAAGCGCCAAGCAGAATTTTGTTCGGGCGTGTATTAGGAGATGGCATTTGAAGATTATTATTTAAATTGAAATAAAAGCGGCAGCAGTTTCAGATATGGTAATCCAAAAATTTTGGGGGCACAATGACTTTTTGTTTCATTCAATTTCGGCTCAAGGGCTCTCAAGGGGTATAGTTATTTCTTGGAACTCTCATTTACTTAACGGTGTGGTTATTCAATCTTCAGATAGATGGTGTATTTTATGTTAACTCAAGTAAAATAGATGTCCACATTTTGTGCTTATACAGTCCTACCAGTGCATTTCTAAGAAATCAACTGTGGCAGGAATTGTCGCCGATTGTGAGGAGTTTCGAATAAATTTTACTATATGGTGATTTTAATGAGGTTTTATGTGAGACAGAACATATGTGGAGAGAGGAGCTGATCCCTAATTCTATGATTCAATTCCAAGATTTTGTCAATGAATGTGTTTTATATGATGTTCCATTACATGGCAGGGATTACACATGGGCCAATAGCTTATCGTACTCGAGAATAGATCGGATGTTGGTTAATTGCTCATTATTGGACTTATAGCCGAGACTGAGGTTGATGACTATTGATTCTTCTCTCTCTGATCATTTCTGATTATTTTTTGGTCACATGCTATGTGTAGGGGAGGGAGTAGGATTTTTAGATCCTTGAATTGCTGGTGGGATAATGTTGATTTCTTACCTATCTTGAAAAATAAATGGAATGAGATTCAAATTCGGAAGCCTAATAGGGACATCAGTTTTAAACTAGAAGAATTGAGAAAATTCATCCAGCCTTGGCATTCTATGAACTTTGGGGGCCTTGAATGATGCATTAAGTAATTGAAGAATCAGGTCCTTGATCTTACCTCCAGTTTAGTTTTGCGTCCTATTGATGTTTCAGCAGGGTCGGGGTTAAAGATGGCGAAATACTCCCTCAATGAGCTTCGTCGTAGTTTAGAGAAGGTTCGTCACCAACAATCTAGGGTGACTTGGACCATACTTGGCGATAATAATACGGCCCTTTTTCACCGTATGGCTTTGGCATTATGGAGGAGGAATAGGATAACTCAATTGGAGATAGATGGGAATATGATTTCGGATCCAGTAACTATTGTGAACTCCATACGTAATTTCTATGTCAATCTTTTCTCGAGAGGGGTTGATGATTGTTTGATTTGAGGGAGTTATGGTTTTGTACAGTTGATGAGCCAAATGTTAGACTACTTGAGGCGCCATTTTCAGGGGATGAAATAGGAAATGCTATTCGGTCATATAATGAAGGGAAGTCACTAGGACCTGATGGATTTAACTTTTACTTTAGCATGAGGTTTTGGGACGAAATGAAACCTGAAGTTTTGGATCTTTTTAATAAATTTCATGAATCAGCACAGATCCCAGATCCCATTAAATCCTCTTTCATAGTATTGATTCCTAAAGTCCTGGGTTATCATTACTAAGTAACTACAGACCAATAGCCCTTATTCATGGAATATACAATGTCAAAAGTTTTAGCGAATAGACTACAACCACTTCTTCAGGGATTAATATCTGAGAATCAGTTCAGGTTTATAAAAGGACGTAATATTCACGAATGTTCATTTATTGCCTCAGAGATTGTGCACTCGATTTATCAAAGATGACAGTCAGCGTTGGTCTTGAAATTAGATTTCCATAAAGCCTATGATTGTATCTCATGGCCTTATATTGATGCAGTCTTCCAATGAATGGGTTTTGGTGCTAAATGGATTCGCCGGTTATCGAACTGTAGGGAGAACTCAGTGACCCCTATCCTTATAAATGGTAACCGTGTGATCCAATTTGTCTAGGTAGGGGGGTGAAACAAGGGGATCCTATCTCCCCGTTTATCTTTGTGCTTGCTATTAAGGGACTAAAACAGCTTCTGGATGCTAGTATTCGCAAGGGCTTATTACCTGGATTTAAAATAGATGGTTCTAAAAGGGATGTGTCTCTTCTCCAATTTACTGATAATACGCTGTGCTTCCTACCCGCAGATGAGTCTCTTTTACCTATTTTTGTCCCTATTCTACAATGCTTTGAACTTATATTAGGTCTGCGCATTAACTATCATAAGAGTTCTATTATTGGTATTAATGTTTGCAATTCAATTGTTAGTTCTTGTGCGGGTCAATTAGGGTGTAAAATAGAGAAATTTTCGGTCACCTACTTAGGTTGCCCACTCAGTTTGAAACGTGTACCTATATCCTTTTGGAACATGCTGATTGATAAGTTTCATAGTAGATTGTCTAATTGGAAGGGTCACTCTTTGTCCTATGCCAGTCGATTGGTCTTAGTGAAATCAGTCCTTGCATCTCTACCCGTTCACTTACTTTCTTTGAATAGGTTGCTTGCTTTGGTTAATGGTAGACTCAATCAACTTATACGAAATTTTTTATTAAATGGAGATGCGAATACAAGGGGTATTAGTAAAGTTTGTTGGGATACCATATCCTTACTGAAAAATTTAGGCGGGTTGTTTATTGGAAGCCTGAACCTTGTTAATTGTAGCTTGTTACTGAAATGGCGCGGGCTTCAGATCAGGGTTCTATTTGGTTTGAAATTTGTGTTAAGAGATATGGGTTCACCTCGTGGTTTTCGGTTGAAAATTCGGATTCAAATAGATTATCTGGCATATGGCGAGACATTATTTCTTGTTGCATTAAAAACAATGCGTTTTGGGATTTCTTTTCTTGTTAGGTCCGAGTTAAGGTGGGGAATGGACTATTATGCTCTTTTTGGCACGACAATTGGACTTTGAATCAGCCCCTATCCATGTTATTTCCGGATCTTTATCATCTTTGCAATGAGAAATCTAGTTCGATGCTTGAGGCCTGCGGTTTTGTATTTGGTGTTGCTACCCCTATGCGTCCTTTTTGGAAATGCAGACTTAGGATTTCTATAATGGAAAGATGTGATCATCTCAGGTACTGGATCACGCTCTACACCAATTGATGTAATTCTCTACATTGAGCGGATTACTAACCAAGCAAGCTCTAGGATTCTCTGATCCCTGTAGATTCCATGAGTCAATTTCATGATCTTGCTGGTAATTTCTTATTTGCTCGCGCCTGATCTGCTCGTTGTGATTATCTCCATTTGTTGCTTCTTCGACAGCCATTGTAAACGATGAAAAACTCCTTAATTTCTCTCAAATATATGGAATGAATCAAAATGAAAACCCTAACGCTCTGATACCATCAAGAGCTAGCTAAGAGAGAAAGAAATTCTTTTATTGAATTGAATTAAGAAAATGTTACAGAGGATGGACTCCTACTTTATATAGTAGCTGGAGTGATACAGCTTAGCTTACTGTAAGCACTGTTACATTGGATTAATTCCAAGCTAACTGTTTCATTCTAGCTAACTTCTTAAGTACTAACTAACTTTTGACTAGTTTCTACAGACACACCATTGATGTCAAAGACGCTTAGTGAAGTTTCATGGCAATACATCAAGCGTAGTTTCACTACTACACTTCATTCTCTATTGAATAATATAAAGAGCTCTTTTTTGGTTTTAACTGAAATATGGCTTATTTTAGGCTTCACTTGTTTTATACCTACTTAATTTGTTTGTGAGTTAGGTGTTAGAGTTATAATTTTATATTTTAGATACCTTAGAGCCCTAAATAATTATCACCATTTTCTTTCATTTCCACCGCGCCATTGTTGCCTTTCGCCTTAGTCTATATAGAAGAAGCGTATCCCCTTAGGGGCGCCTAACGCCTTTGACAAGAATAGGGCAAACTAATGTTTGCAATTATTCTAAGCTGATGCTTTATCCTAGATTAATTATTTGTTCAATTCATGGCAGTGTATATACTCAACAGCCATACTGATGAATACAGTTAAGTTAAAGTAAATGAAGTGAAAGTGTAAATACACCGCTATATGTATTTAGGTACCTCAAGTTTTACATTTAACACATATGTTAGTTATAAAGATCTCATCACATATCAAGCTGATGGGTGTCAAGACCACCAAGAATAAATCCCTGCGCGAAACAAATTGGTAGTTAGTAGTGAGCGGGGTTAAATCTACAAGGAATGGTATTTGACAACGTTATTCTTAGAAGATGACACACGACGTGACCTAGAAGTACTCTTGATGGGAATTTGGGGGTTAAAACTAAAAAAAGCAAGTAATGAATCAATAAGAAACGATGGCTTAACTAAAATAGAATAAGACTGAATATCATGGTGATCATAGGATAAGGAATTAACTGCAGCGAGACCTAGATTTAGTTATACTAATACTCATGCACCGTACAGTACTAGAAACTCTTCCTTACTGTGTATAGAGACCGAACTTCACGCCACGACCTCCCTCTTACTCATTCTATCTCTCGGCTTTATACTAGAGAGCTCGTCAATGAATAGTAATATAAATTAGAAAAGCCTAAACCCTTACCGACGGGTAGTGAAGCACTCCCAACATGCGTAAGATTACCTTTCTCCAGTCTTGAAGGAGACTATTGTTACTTTATCTCTCTTCAGGCACAATTACGGATGCAAGAATAAAGATCAACAATAAGCACAAAGACTTACCAAATGGGTGATCAGTCCAGACAGTGAGACCAAGTGATGTTCTTACCACAAAAACCTTCAAGTACGGAGATTGGCAAATAGGTCACCTTGCAGATTTCTATATTCAATTGCAGTCCTCACATCATTTAAACTCAGTCTTGACCATTAATTGGTCAAGCCAAGGGGGTTCTAGCTAAACATGGTTGAATCTAAATGTGCAGAAATATAAAGAGACTGAAAGTAAATCATGCTGAGAATATAAAGACTGAAATTAAAATAGAGAAATAAAACTGAAAATGAAATTGTAATTAAACTTAGAAATGTTCAAAACTAAAGCTTTAAATTAAAATGTGCTTGAAACTAAAGGACATAAAGACTAAAACTAGACTAGAAAGGCTGAATGGTATATAGTAGATTGTCTCCGAATGTCCCCTTTGAAATGGTCAGCCTTGGTATTTAGTCTTTCTAGTCTAGTTTTACCAAATGGGTGATCAGTCCAGATAGCGAGACCAAGTGATGTTCTTACCATAAAACCCTTCAAGTACTGAGATTGGTAAATAGGTTACCTTGCAGATTTCTGCATTCAATTGTAGTCCTCACAACATTTAAACTCAGTCTTGACCATTAATTGGTCAAGCCATGAGTGTTCTAGCTAAACATGGCTGAATCTAAATGTGCAAAAATATAAAGAGACTGAAAGTAAATCATGCTGAGAATATAAAGACTAAGATTAAAATAGAGAAATAAAACTGAAAATGAAATTGTAATTAAACTTAGCAATGTTCAAAACCAAAGCTGTAAATAAAAATGTGCTTGAAACTAGAGGACACAAACACTAAAACTAGACTAGAAAGACTCAATGGTAGATAGTTGATTGTCTTCGAATGTCCCCTTTGAAATGGTCGGCCTTAGTATTTATAGCTGAGTGCTCCTTCTTATGCTTCTTCTTTAGTGATAAAACATGACTCTTTGCATTTATGTCACTGGATTCATTTCTCTTTAGTCTTAGTCTCAAATGGTAGTAAAATCCTTTCCATTATGAAATTAGGAAAGAGATCAAACTTCCTTCCTGAATTGGGCTCTTCCAGAATAGGATTTGCTTGAATTGGGTAACTTCCAGATTTGGACATGCCGTGCTCCAGTATTGGTGTCATCGTGGTAGTTCTAAAGTGTTCTGGAATCACCGGGACCAGTTATGGCTCCCACTGTCTGCTTTAGGTATTGGTGAAGGGCTCTTTTCTTCTAAATATTGCATGTTTTCTCCGAATTGCCTTCAAAACTTAAAAAAGATAGAAAAGGAAGTAAAAGAGGCTAAAAAGACTAAAAACATGGTCTCAATGATATGGAAATAAGCACAAATACATGTTGAAAATACAACCCATCAAATCTCTCCACACTTATTCCATGCTTGCCCTCAAGTATGCATTTAAAGATCGGGAAGAAGGGAAAACTAAATAACCTTCGAATAACTTTACAGAGAACAAATTCTTTCACCAATACTTATATCGAGGCATTTTAGTGATCATTGAGCATTCCAATGTGAGATATCATCAAGAAGACCTTGTTCAAAAGTTTACCCGAGAGTATTTACCAAATTAAAGCACAAGTACATAAAATATTGTTATCATTCATAAATAGCTTGATTTAAAATTAAGCGCGTCCTAGTGATTATAAGATGACTCTTTCTAAACCTTTTATTTAATTGAAGCACACTTTTACTTGGTGGGGTCCCTAAGATACATCTAGCCATTGTTGGGTCGGACTTTGCAATTTTTTAAGAACTTTGCTAGCTTTGCTAATCTCTTTAGATGTTTTAACCCATTTACATACTTCGCCGTTTTTCTTAGGTCTCGCTACATTTTCCAACAATTCTTTCCTATGAAAGAGTCTTCACCCAGTTTTTAGCTGTGGATAGCTCTTTCTTCTATCGGCCTTATGAAAGAGTCTTTACTCGGTTTTTAGGCGTGGATAACCCTTTCTTCTATCGGCCATATGAAAGAGTCTTCACCCTATTTTTAGCCATGGATAGCCCTTTCTTCTATCAGCCCTATAAAAGAGACAAACAAGGTTGCGAGCCAATTAAGCCTCATTTCGACTAATTACGGAAACAGAAAATAACCACCAAGATTGATACTAGCTTTGCAAGTTCTCGATGGAGGATCTTATGATACAAAGGGACTAACTAAAATCAAATCAAGGCCAGCTTAAAGCACTTTAAACAATAAAATCATGTTACACTTTTCTGCACTCACCAGGACTAAGAAATTTATAAGGTGATTATCAGAAATCTTAGATTGGAATATCAATGTTCAACTCAGGTCTCGATGATAAGTTTTAGTTAATCGGGATAGTCCTGTTAGTTTCTCAATTAGTTATTTACACAGTATTTCTTATCTTGAT
This sequence comes from Euphorbia pulcherrima, assembly GCA_947683365.1. Classification (NCBI taxonomy): domain Eukaryota; kingdom Viridiplantae; phylum Streptophyta; class Magnoliopsida; order Malpighiales; family Euphorbiaceae; genus Euphorbia; species Euphorbia pulcherrima. The sequence goes on along the minus strand of CANTUS010000001.1, from coordinate 75,543,040 downwards.
TATCATCACATCTCAATGATAGGTTAGAGAGCAAACAAGGTCATTACAGGGATAAAAACATAAAGCATGAGTCCTTGTGAAATCTTTTCCTTGGAGCAAAAGATAAATATATATTAAAATAAGAAAAAGACTTAAATAGAAGAAGAAAAAATAGATAAATCCCCTCCCTGTTGGAAAATAATGATCCGAATCACAAAATTAAACTAAACTATCTAGATTAGGTTTGAAAGAAACAAAAACTTAAAACCATATAAATCCACTAAATCTAAATGGAAACATTCGGACAAAGATCCAGCTACAAAGTTATCCATTAAAGACATCAAGTACCTCATCACAAGGAATCATCAGAATAAAGCTTGGAAAGGAAACAAGCTTTAATCCCTTAAGAACAACATCCAGAAGAACTGATTGCCTTAGCTACAGAAGCATAAAGATTCGGAGACAATGAGTCTGAAGACATCCGTAAGACTCATGCTTGAAGACAATGGGAAAAGTTTCAAAGATAACTTTTCCCTCCACCTTTTGGTCCATATAGTCAAGATCCTTTCCCCATGAATAAGACAAAAGTGACAGCTTGCACTTTTTAAAAAAAGGACAAAAGGACTGACACTGGACTGAAAAACCTAACAGCCTTTTTCACCTAGACCAATAAGGAGGCGCGTGGAGCTCACACCAAAAAGCTAATGGTGTAAAAGTTGGTGCATCACAAAAAGCCAAGTAAAATGATCACTAACAACTTTTCAGCATCAATCCCTAAAATTTAAACAGGCCAAATTACAGTCTATCGAATTGATCAACGGCTCTAAAAGCGCCACCGATAACTTGATCAAGGGTAAAGATTTATTACAAGCTCAACAACCCATAATGGCTACATTTATGATAGAAGCCTATAAAAGGGAAGCCTCACCAAATGAGAAGGTGGGCTGTTTGATTGAAAAAAATATGTAACAAAGAATGGGCATTTAATCAGCTTACAAATCCCTCCAAGAATCAATCAATTCAAAATCTGTTGTAAGGATTCCTAAGTGAGCTATAAACTTAAGGAAATCTAAAACCAAAACCTTTGTAAAAAAAGAGTGTAAGGATCTCTAACTTGGGTGAGTTATGAGATTGGGATACAACTTAAAGTTGGTGCTTTGAGTGGGAACTCCCTGTAGGACTTAGCTTAGATTCGGGATAGAAGTCTAAGTCGTATTTCTTACTAAAGACTAAAGGACTCAGCAAGGGTTTGATGCTTCTAATGGTATATCCTACATCCAGAGATAAATTATAAGGCTTGATTCCTGCCAGTTGGAAAGGAATCCACTAGTGGAAAAGCTCGGAGGAAGGAAACTCTAGGGATTGGAGTAGGTGGGGCCGAACCAGGATAAAATCCTTTGTGTTTGATTTCTTTAACTCTTTGTTTATTGCATTATATTGTCATAACTGCATCATCCGGATCCATCATCCGAATCATAATCCAATATACTACAGTAAGACTTTTTAAAGTCTGTATATTCTGCGAAAAAGGGTCATTCACCCTCCTCTGACCTTATAAAGATCCTCATAGGGATTAAGAAGTGGTATCAGAGCAAGTGCTCAAAACTAGAGATCTAACAATCTCGAGCTAAAGGTCTAATATTTTAATTCATATATCGAAATGAGTTTCCAAAACTCACAACTTCTTCTCGAGAGTATGTCCATTACCCATCCTCCACTCTTCACCGATGAACACTACACATTCTGGAAAAACAAGATAAAGAACTTTATCCAGTCGCAAAGCATGCAAGCATGATTAGTTATTAAAGATGGTCCTTATGAGCCTACTTATGAAGTTGAGGGTATGACTACCCGAAAGCCGTCAAGTATGTGGGATGAGAATGATTTTAAAAGGTTATGTGAAAATGCAAATGCTATTAACATGCTTCATTATGCTCTTAGTGCAGCTAAATTTAACAGAATATCCGGATGTGAGATTGCAAAGAAAATTCGGTAGAAGCTGGAGGTAATCTATGAAGAAACTACCAAAGTAAGGGAAGCCAAGCTTGATTTACTCTAGCAAAAGCTTGAATCCTTCAAAATGGAACCTAAAGAATCAATCAGCAGCATGAACACTAGATACACCAATCTAGTGAAAAAGATGAAAAGGCCGGGAAAAGAAATCTCTAAAGTAGAGATGGTAAAGAAGGTGCTCCGGAGTCTCAACAAGGAATGGGACAATAAAAAGACTGCCATTGAGGAAGCTCATGACTTAAACTTTTATAGTTATGATGAACTCATTGGCAATCTTCTAACCCAAGAGTTATCATTGGAGAGATATAGCCAACAAGAAAAGAACCCTGAGGAGAAAAAAATGCCATTGCACTTAAGGCAGAATCCACTGGATCACCCTCATTTCGAGAAGAAGAGCAAATCACTGAATCACTGTGCACCAAAGATCAACTTGCTCTCTTGACCAGAAAACTAAACAGATTCATACAAAAGAAAGATAAAAGGAAACCAAGAAAATATGAATCCCAGAAATCAAAAGAAGGCACATCCAGAAGGGACAAACCTAGAAAGAATTAGGAAGAAAAGAAGGATCCGACAAAAGAAGCTGCCTGTTTTGAATGTGGAGAAAAAGGCAATTTCTGAACAAAATGTCCCAAGCTTAAGAGAACCAAAAAGTTCAAAAAGAAGGCAATGATAGCTACATAGAGCAACAGTGAAGAAAGCAGCAGCTCATCTTTAATAGAAGAAGAAGAGACTGCCAACTGTGCATTCATGGCACAGACTGATGTGGAAGTAGAGCAAGCTAGAAGGAATGCCTCCAAGTAAGAAATAGTAGAAATCAAAGAATCAGAATTAGATACAGCAAACACTTAGGTAAATTCTTGTTCTAATTCTGCTTCTAATTTTGACCTTGCTAGAGCTTTATCTATTGTAATCAAGGGTGTAAAGAAGAATGCAAAAGCAATCAAGTCCCTTAAAAGAGTAATAATGGAGTAGGCAGAATATGCTAAAGTAATGGCACGAGACATCGATTTGGTTAGAGCAACCAAGCATGTTCATGTTGTGGAGGAAAACTTTCTGAGGAAGTAAGTCTAGATTCTAAATGCAAATGTAATGGGACTGGTAGAGAAATCAATCTATTAAAGGAAGTATCCAGGAAGAGGCTAGAGAAAAAAGCTCCAAGAAGAGATCATCATCCTTCTGCTCAGAATAAATTTCAAAAGACTCTTAATTGAAAGATGAAGGAGGTTAGCAAGCAACCCCAAGCCCAAAGATATATTGCAGCTCAAAAGGGAAAGGCTAAGGTGGCTTACAACTAACAGCCTATCAGACAAAGAAGAAGTTGTGGAGCAGAAGTTGCACCTCCAACTAGTTTTTGGATTCACACTAGACCATCCATCAGTATGCAAAATGATGTATATAAAGGGAACTATAGAAAGGAGGATCTGGAGAAGATCAATAAGAAGCAAAAGCAGAATAGACCCATATTAGGGTGCAGGTTTTGTGGGAAAAACAATCATATTACTAAATCATGTAGATTAAAAAATGGTTATTATGATGTTTACCCTTGGCTTGAGATGGTATTAACCCGAGAGGACCCAAATCTGATTGGGTACCCAAACCCAGTTGATCTATTTTGTAGGTATGCCTTAGATCTACAATAGATCAACATACTTAGTACATTGATAGTGGATGCTCAAGGCATATGACAGGTGATGAGAAGGCCTTCATCACGTTGGCCCAGAAGAGGGGAGGCAAAGTAAACTTTGAAGACAATCAAAAGGGACAGATCATTGGTCATGTAACCATTGGATCTGAATTAAAGATAGAAGATGTCTCACTGGTTGATGGACTGAAATTTAACTTGCTAAATGCGGCCTAACTCTGTGACAAAGGAAGAAAAGTCACATTTGATTTCGGAGGCTACTCAATTTATGATAGTAAGTCCAACCAACTCATTCTTTATGCACCTAGAGTAAATAATGTCTATTATGTAAACATTGAAAATGATAAAAAGAATATCTGCTTGGTGTCTAAGGAAGAAGAATCATGGCTATGGCACCAAAGTTTAGGACATGTCAGCATGAACCTCCTATCCAAACTAGCCAAAAAGGAATTAGTATTGGGTTTGCCTAAAGTTGCTTTTGATAAGGATCATCTATTCACTGCATGTCAATTAGGTAAACAACATAAGAAAAGTTTCCCTTCTATCCCATACATTCCTTCCAAAAGAGTACTTGAGCTCTTGCATATTGATCTCTTTAGTCCAATCAAACCATTGAGTTTAGGTAGAAGAGAATACACCATGGCCATTATGGATGATTATTCTCGATATACTTGGGTGCTCTTGCTAGCAAGCAAAGATGAGGCCTTTGACTAATTCTCTAAAACATTCATCCAAATAGAAGTAGAACATGGCATAAGAACTACACGCATCCGTAGTGATAATGGTGGAGAATTCAAAAATAGGCATTTTGCTAATTTTTATGACTCTAAGGGCATTCAACATAACTTCTCTACCCCTCACACTCCTCAACAAAGTTGTTTAGAGAAAGAACAGGACCGTAGTTGAGATGGCTAGAACAATACTCAATGAAAATTGTTTGCCAAAATACTTTTGGGGAGAGGCTGTGAATATAGCATATTATATTCTAAATAGAACTCTCATTAGAATGACCATAGAAAAGACCCCATATAAAATCTGGAAGGGAAGAAAACCCAAAATTGGGTTTTTCAAAGCATTCGGATATAAATGCTACATCCTTAATGATAGAGAGCAACTAGGAAAATTTGATCCTAAATCTGATGAAGCAATTTTCCCTAGCTACTCAACACATAATAAGGCTTACAGAGTCTTCAATAAATGAACCCAATCTATAGTATAGTCAATACATGTAGATTTTGATGAGACTGACTCTATAGGTAAGAAAAGTTACACTCCGGAAGATCCAGTTCTAGAAATTGAAAATCCTAGAGAGAAGAAAGAGGCAGAAGTTCCTGATTCATTCCATATCAAGAAGTACCAAGAGGAAGTTAAAGCAATATCCTTTGATCCAGAAGTACAACAAGTTAATCTCAACCCACAGGGGATTGACTTTAATATAGGCCAAGAAGGAGTGGTTGAAGCTGAAGTGGAGCAAGTCCCAATTCCACATGAAGGCCTACAAAGGGAGATTTAGACATACAGAGATCATTCTATTGAAAATATTCTAGATGATGTTCATAATCTAGTAAGAACTAGAGGTCAGCTCAATAGGATGATGAGTCATACTGCATTTATCTCTCTCATGGAGCTAAAGAAATTTCAAGATGCTGAAGGAGATGAAAGTTGGATAATGGCAATATAGGAAGAGCTAGATCAATTCACTAGGAATGATGTATGGGATCTAGTACCACCTCCTAAAGGAAAATCAATCATTGGTACCAAATGGATTTTCCGGAACAAGCTAGATGAATCCAGAGTAGTAGTGAGAAATAAACCAAGATTAGTTGCCCAAGGCTACAACCAGCAAGAAGGAATGGATTTTAAAGAAACCTTTGCTCCCGTAGCAAGGCTGGAAGCAATCTGGTACTATATGCTTTTGCATCATTCATGGGGTTCACACTATACCAAATGGATGTCAAAAGTGCATTTCTTAATGGTGTTATGCAAGAAGAAGTCTATGTTAAACAACCATCTAAATTTAAAGATCCAAACCATCTAGATCATTTGTATAAATTAAAGAAGGCTCTCTATAGATTAAAGCAGGCACCTAGGGCCTGGTATAAGAGATTAAACTCATTTCTTATATCCAATGGTTATATTAGAGGCAAAGCAGACACCACACTGTTCATCAAAAAGAAGAAAAATGATATCATTATAGTCCAAATTTATGTGGATGACATCATATTTAGAGCAACCGATGAAAGAATATGTGAAGAATTTAGCTCTCAAATGCAAAAAGAATTTGAGATGTCCATGATGGGGGAACTCAACTTCTTCCTTGGTCTACAAATCAAGCAAAGTCCGGATGTGATTTTCATTAAGCAGTCAAAGTACACCAAGGAAATCTTGAAGAAGTTTGAAATGGACAATAGTAAGCCCATGTCCACTCTAATGGGATCAGATACTATCCTATCCAAGGATTGTGAAAGAGAGGATATTGATCAAAAGGTCTATAGAGGGATGATTGGCTCACACCTAAACTTGACAACTAGCAGACTTGACATACATTATGCAGTTTTTTACAGTGCAAGATACCAAGCCAATCCTAAGGATTCTCATCTCAAGGCAGTAAAAAGGATCCTTAGATACCTTCTAGGAACTACTAAAGTTGGGTTATGGTATCCAAGTAATGGAGATTTCACACTCCAAGGGTTTACTGATGTAGACTAAGGTATAGATACTCTTGAGAGAAAGAGTACATTTGGAGTTTGTCATTTCCTTGGAGATTGCTTAGTATCATGGTATAGCAAGAAGCAAACTTCAGTTGCCTTGTCTACTACAGAAGCTGAACACATGGTAGCTGGAAGTTGTATAGCTCAACTCCTTTGGATCAAGCAACAACTTGAAGATTATGGAGTTCAATCTGGATGTGTGGATGTTATGTATGATAAAAAAAGTGCTATTGATCTATCAAAGAATCCAGTACTCCATAGTAGGATGAAGCATGTCAACAGAATACATCATTTCATCACGGATCATGTGATAAAGAAGGATGTTGCATTTGTATACCTTCCAACCAATGAGCAAAGAGCAGAATTTTTTACTAAGCCATTGAGTATGGATCAATTTGGGAAGCTGAGGGAGTCAATTGGAATGTCCAATCCAAGTTAAGGGTTAATCCGAAAGACAGCTTAGAATCAAGCCGGATCCTTGGCAAGAAAATTCAATCCAAAAGAGAAGGTATAGTGGAGAAAAATCTATATCGGAACAAACTCTGCCACGTTAGCAGACAGGAATGATAAATGGTAGTAAAAGCGCATAAAGGTAACAGTTACTTTTTAAATTTCAAACGTCTATTGGCTGTTACATGCGCAGTAAAATTGATAATTATTTTTAAAATAAACTGTTCCCATTCTCCGATTAAACTGAATTTACCTCTCTATTAAAAATTCGGTTACCATGTTAATCCAGCCAAACAACCGATGTCCGAATTACCAAACTACCATCACTTTGAAAATTATATATAAACCCCTCAAAATCACCCTTCTTCCTCATGAGAGCAACTACTCTACTGTTACTCTGCAAAAACTGAAACCTAAACCCTAATTCCTTTATTCCTTACTTTAAAATGGCAGCAATCATGACTGAGGCTAGACTCGTAATGCTTCCAATTGAAATGTCTTCTCAGAATCTGATTTGAAAGACAAGAATTTTATCCCCATAGACTATAAACCCTCTAATTCAGTTATCCCTACAGATTTCCTAGGAGTTAACTTCCTCTTTAAAACTGACCCCGATTCCCTGCTATTTAAGGATCAACACCTCTCAAACTTCCTAAAAATAAACTGTCCAACATATTTAAACTTGGTTCGGAAGTTTTATGATAATTTGTAAGCAAATAAAAAACCCTGCGAACTATGGTTCAGGGTAAAAGGATTACAATCACTCCAGATTTCTTTGAGCAATCACTTTACATGAAAAACATCAGAGTTTTGATTAGGGTGGATGGAGACGAAGCTAAAGTGAAATATGATGCAGAGATGTGGCTTTCGGAGAAGTATTTTGGGGAGAAGTTTTCAACATACGGGCCTCAAATCCCAAGATATCTCCAACATGTGCTAGTTAAGCTAGTCCTCATCCGAAAGAGATCACTAACCACAGTGTCTTCCTTCCAGCACTGTGTGTTAGAGCACAACAGAAAGCAGGGAGGTCAATATGCCTATGCTTCTTATTCATTACATCAAGCATCATAGGAATTTCCATGGGGCTCTCATCACTCGGATTCTCCAAGCAAATCAGATAGATTTGACTGGATTTCAAGGTGTCAGTGGAAAGCCCATAGTGTAGAGGAACTTCTTGAACCTGAGATTTAATGAAACCTGAGATGAAGATAAAGCCAAAAGGTTAAAAGAAGAAAAGAAAAATAAGACCCGAAAAGCTACCAATCATGAAGCAAGTGGTCCAGTACCCAAAAATGCTAGAACAACCAGATCTAAGGCGACGAAAGAATTAGCTCTAGCTTTGGTGGATGAAGAGGAGAATGAAGATACTTAGATAATTACCCAACTGCTTAACAAATCTCCAGAAAAATCAAAACCAAGGGGAAGGATGATTAAGACAGCTGATTTATTGAAAAGATCGGTATATGATCCGAAAGTAAGGAAATCCATTGCAGTAGCTGCTACTATAATAAGAAAGGGCTATTAGAAAGGCCAGAAAAAAGCATCAGAATTGCTGAAGGGGGAAAATAGGTCTGATAAGGAGGAAACAGAAGATGAAATGCCTATGCTAAAGAAGTGATTCACCCGGAAGGGGTGTACTTTTGATGAAGTAGCCAAGGCATAGAGACATTAAAAGAAAACTACCAAAAAGCCAAATGTTATAGTTATTAATAAGGAGGCTGCTAAGAGGGTTATAGTGGAGGAGTTAGCTAAGGCCAAAAGTTCAAAGAGCAAAAATGTTCCCAGATCTAATAAGGATATCCTTCCAGAGGATCCTCAGTATGAAGATATGATGGCTTCTATCACAGACAACTATAGAATTAACAATCTAGCCATAGAAGGACCAGAAGGATCCTCAGCTACACCAATCCTTATAGATCAAGCTGCCTTGGCTGAGGTCTCAAAGATTCTAGAATATGAATCATTCAACTTCCTACCCATCATAGAACCTCTTCCGTAGAACCTGCTAATTCTAGAAGCTGAGTTCCCTATAGAAATAAATCCTGCAAAGGCAATTATAGAGGGTATTGAGGATAGTTCTAACACACTTAGGGGAGTTATCATAAGTACTAAAAAGGCAATAGAAGGGGGTTGAGGTGGGAAGAAGTGAAGAGAAAATCAAAGACTCAAGCATGAAAATTCCATCACAAATAAATGAGGCACCCCTTGCCATTGCTCCTTTAAATTCTTATGCTGGTCTCACTTTTGATATTACAGCACTAATAAATAAGGAAAACTTAGTCACTGTAACTCAAGTAGTGTCTAAGGAATAAGCGCCTAACCTGGATGATATTATTCCAGAGGAGGGAAAAGGTCTGAGATTTGAAGAGAACACTTCCAAAGCAGACTCCAAGGGCAAGGATAGTCTAGGGGAAAGGTCAGAGGAGAGGAGAGAAGAACAAGATCAGTCCCATTCCAAGAAGAGTATTAATGAAGCTGATAATGAACCCTTCGAAAGCAGCTCTAGTTCCGAAGATGAATCCTCTAGCTCCTCTGAAGAAGAATTTCCTCCAAAAGTTAGCCCCATGAGAGTGCCTACAAATAACATAATAAAGGCCAAAGTTTTGGCAGCACCTCACCTACTGAAAGAGGCTGCTCAAGAAGAGAATAAAGAAGGGTACATCAAATAGAGCCTCCGAACAATCTGCACTCATCTGAGGGGGGTTAAAAAAGAATTACTTAGACAAGCTTTTGGTCCGGATGTAAAGAAAGAGTTGGGTAAAATCAAGCCGTCAGTAAAGCACATAGAGGAAAAGATCTTGGATTTCCCTACTCTAGGAGCTATTGCTGCAGCTTCTCTCTTCCAGATCACACCAATTTTAAATAAGCTTAAAGAAAGTGCTTCCATAGCTAACCGGACTACTGATCAAACCAATACCTTGGCTTCAAATAACTGTGGAACTATAATTGACAAGATCACATCCTCCTCCTCCAAGCTCTCAAAAGAAATAAAAGCCTATCTAGATTCCAAGTTTGAAAAGTTTTCAAAATTCATGGCTGAGAGGGACCCTAAACCTGCCATAAGTGATCTAGGAGTAGATCAGCAAGTTCTTCAGGAAATGATGGTTCATTTCATTGAGAAGACTATTCCTAAAATCTAGGATAAAATCAAGGCCAAATGAAAGAAACAAAAAACTTAAAACCATATAAATCCACTAAATCCAAATGAAAACATCCGAACAAAGATCCAGCTATAAAGTTATCCATTAAAGACATCAAGTACCTAAGCACAAGCTCAACAACCCATAATGGCTACATTTATGATAGAAGCCTACAAAAGGGAAGCTTCACCAAATGAGAAGGTTGGCTATTTGATTGACAAAAATAAGTAATAAAGAATGAGCATTCAATCGGCTTACAAATCCCTCCTGGAATCAATTAATTCAAAATCAGTTGTAAGGATTCCTACCTTTGTGAAAATAAGAGTGTAAGGATCTCCAACTTGGGTGAGTTGTGAGATTTGGATTCAACTTAAAGTTGGTGCTTTGAGTGGGAACTCACTGTAGGGCTCAGCTTAGATTCAGGGTAGAAGTCTAAGTCATATGTCCTACTAAAGACTAAAGGACTTAGCTAGTAGTTGATGCTTTTAGTGGTATATCCTTCGTCCGGAAGGGGTTACCATCCGGAGACAAATTATACGGCTTAATTCCTGCTAGTTGGAAAGGAATCCACTAGTGGAAAAGCTTAGAGGAAGGAAACTTTAGGGACTAGAGTAGGCGAGGCCGAACTAGGATAAAATCCTTTATATTTGATTTCTTTAACTCTTTATTTATTACATTATATTGTAATAGCTGCATCATCCGGATCCATCCTCCGGATCATGATCAAACACACTACACTAAGACTATTTAAAGTCTATATATTCTACAAAAAAGGGTCATTCACGCCCCTCTGACCCTATAAAGACCCTTGCAGGGACCAACACTCCCCATACCTATTCTATGCATTGCCCCCAATGTAAAAAGAAAGATAAAAAAAGAGATAGAAGAGAGGGTAAATAAAAACATTACTATTCTGGTGAAGGAAGAGAGAGGCAAAAGAGACCCAGCTGGTCTCGCTATGTCCATTAAATCCCAAACTACTGAATGATCAGGTTTACATTCAGTTCCAGGGCACCATAATAGGTCTGGAGGTCATGATTTTCAACACCGAGCTTAATGAGGCTTTTGAAAAGGTCCTTGTACTGGTTCTCCAGACTGGTGACTTTTTAGAGGAGTTTGGTGTAGGCAGCGAAAGGAGTAGAGTCATCACGAGTAGGCTGGTCTGGCTGAGGATGCTTAAGAGTAGGTAGAGTAGGATTATCTTCAGGAGGACCAGAAGGGCGCATAACCACAATCCTATTCATTATTTCAGTAAGCAGCATTATCCTAAGAGTCTCTAAGTCTAGGAGTGAAGTTTTGAGGGTCCTAGTGTAATGGACAGGCTCAAAATGCTCCATGTCATGCGCAATAATTGAGATCGTGATACCTAGAATCGAAGGGCTCTTGGGATGGGTAAGGATATCCTAAAATTGCTTGGCCAGCCATGCTCCTAGTTGGTGCTTTATGTTGCTCTTCATGCACCACAAAATGTGCACTTTTTTCTTATTTAGGGTCCCGAAACTTCTATGACGACTAAAAAAGTTAAAGAAAAGAATTTTGTGGGCATATCTTAAATGGGGCTCATGAATGTAGATGTCTCGAGATTCACCAAACTTCCCAGTGGTGACTCAGGGATCATTGTTGTAGAGAGAGAAGTAGGACTCAGCAGCGTTGAAATCAGAAGGAAGAACATCACACATATAGTCAGCATGGTCAATTACCCCCAAAGCCTTGTTGAAGTCATTGAGACTCCAACTCACATTTTTCCTAATGAGATAGAATTTAATCACCTCCTCCTCTTGGTAGCTGGTGTAGTCCTACTTGAACTGGAAAGCAGTATAAAATTTCCAAACAAGCTCCTAGTATGAGGGGAAATAAATGAAGAGTAGGGGTACCCATGAGATCACGGTGAAGGCATCAATGATTACTTGATTGATGTTGAGAGTGGTCATGGTGTCTTTGTAGGAGGACATGCATGGCTTAGATGACTGGCCTTTGAATCGAGCATAGGTGGTGTGTGGAGCAGGGTGGTCGAAAGAGCCGTGGATTTTGCTCTTTGCACTGAGTGCAGGGGTCTTCTCTTTTTTTGCCACTTTGGTCTTCTTTAAACTTTGGCCACCCTTGGTGGTGCTCCTTATGAGCATCTTCCTCTTGGTGGGCGGGGGACCAGGTGTGTAGTCACTCTCCTCATTGGAGTCAATCTCAACAGGCTCACCCTGGGGTTTAGCCTCTCCCTATGTTCTCTTTTCTTTCTTCACTAGAGTCTCGTTGGGCTCCTTTCAACTAGTGGTGGTGGGGTAAATAGTGGATATTAGGTCTACAGTGAGTGAAAGCTCGCTGGGAGTGGCGGTGGTGCTGAAAGTGGTTGTAAGAGTAAGGACTCCATGGATCGATATCACTGTGGTCTTAGGTAGAGTGACCACGGGGGTGGGAGGAGGAACGATAGTGGTAGCGGTGGCGATGGTGAAAGTGGCACTAGTGTTTGGACCTGCGGGAGTAGTGTCCATTGTACTGGAGATGGTGGTGGTGACAGTGAAAAAGGTAGTTATTGCCGGGATAGTGGTGGCAATGGCGACAGTGAAAGGAGTGGTATCAACAGGAATGCTGCCGATGAAATTACTGTGGTCGCCGGAGTAGTGGTGGTGGTGTCTTTGTTTGAAGCCATTTGAGTAGTGGAGTGGTTATGAAAGAAAAGATTTGCCGGAGAAGAGGAAATTTGCTTTGGGAGAAGATTGAGAGTTTGAAAGTGAGCATGACTTTTAGAGTGAAGGAATGGGTTTTAAGTAGGGAATTTCGGCGTGCAAGGGTGGCTTATAGGGCATTAATGGGAACAATAGCAATCATGGCTTTTTTAGGTTCCAAACCGTAAAAAATCTCCATGATCTTCACATGACCGCCACGTTACCCACTGTGCATGCATTAGGTCACGTGAGTCCCTTCACATCCCTTATCTTCTCAGTCACTTCTCTTAGCATGTGATGTTTTAACTTCTAGAGTGTGTACAGGGACCTAAATCTACAATAAAAATAGCGAGAGAAATCAGTCCTAGTCTAGATACAACTAATAAAGGATTACTAAAAGAGAGATAAAGAGTCAAAAATGCTTGGGTTGCCTCCCAAGAGCACTTTCTTTAACATCAGTGAGCCTGACGTGCCACACCGAGATCATGGCGTGGTATCAGTGGTCTCTGTAAGAGTGATTTCCTCAGAGTGAGCTTAGAATCCTTTGTAATAGGGTTTGAGATGATGTCCATTGACTTTTAGAACTTTCCCAATCGTGATACTCTGTATAATAGCTGCTCTATGTGGAAATACTTTGGTCATGACATAAGGTCCAGCCCACCGAGACCTCATTTTTCCATGAAATAGCTTGAGACGAGATTAGAATAGAAGACTCTATGTCCCATATGGAAGACTTTCCTGGAAGGAAAAAGGTCATGATGGCGCTTAGTGGTCTCCTTATAGGCTTTGTTCCTTTCATAAACATCGGGCGAATCTCCTCGAGTTCATGTAGTTGTAACCTCCTATGCTCCTTGACCGCATCGAACCTAAAATTGGTCTCTTTGATGGCCCAATATGCCTTATGCTCGATCTCGACAGGCAAGTGACATGCCTTCCCATAGACAACTTTGTAAGATGACATCCCGATGGGGGCTTTCCATGCTGTTCGAACTGCCCATAGACCTTCAAAGAGACAGAGACTCCAGTCTTTCTTGTTAGGATTGACTGTTTTCTCTAAGATGAGTTTTACCTCTCTGTTTCTCACTTCAGCCTACCTATTTATCTGTGGATGGTATGCCGTAAAAGTCATGCGCTTAACTCCCCATTTCGTCAGCAATGCTAAGATCATTTTGTTGCAAAAATGTGTACGATGATCACTGATAAGTAGTCCTGGTATCCAATATCTATAATTGATGTTGTCCTTTATAAAGTCCGCTACAGTCTTTCTATCATTATTCTTGATCACCTTGGGTTTTATCCATTTGGAGATATAATCAACTACTAGTAGGATGTATTTGAACCCATAAGAAGAAGGAAAAGGGCCCATGAAATTGATACCCCAAACATCAAAGATCTCGACGACCAGAATAGGGATCATTGGGAGCTGATCTAAATGTCCAAGATTACCAACCCTTTGGTAGTTATCGCATGCCTTGCAAAACATGTAGGAGTCAAGAAAGATATGTGGGCAGTAAAATCTGCACTCAAGAATGCGTTGTGTTATTCTCCTTGGTCCACTGTGGCCTCCACAAACTTCAGAATGACATGCTTGCAAGAGTCTCGATATCTCTTCCCCGTAAACACATCTCTTTAAGACCAGATCATTCCCTTGTCTCCAAAGATAAGGATTATCCTAGAAATACCTACCAACTTCCCTCTTCATCTTCTCCTTGTCATTATGTCTAAAATCCTCTAGAAACCTCCCAGTGGTAAGAAAATTGACAAGGTCTGTGTACCATGGGGTCTCAGTGATGGCAAAGAGACTCTTCCCAGGATATTCGTGCTATACTTCCTTTGGTTCTTCTGAATTAGTCAGCTTATTGAGATGATCTGCCACCAGGTTCCTTGTCCCCTTTTTATCTCTAATCTCGATGTCAAATTCTTGAAGTAAAAGGATCCACCAAATCAGTCTTGGCTTGGCATCTTTCTTGGTCATAAGGTACCTCAAAGTAGCATGGTCTGAGTATATAATAACCTTGGAATAGAGAAGGTAAGAATGAAACTACTCCAATGCAAAAATGATAGCAAGGAGCTCTTTCTCAGTCGTGGTATAGTTCTATTGAGCTATATCAAGAGTCTGGGAGGCATAATAAATGACATGAGGTTCTCGACAAACTCGTTGTCCTAATACTGCTCCTACTACCTTAGCACTTGCATCACACATGATCTCTCGAAGGGCTGATCCTAGTTGGGTGCTTGGATAATGGGCGCAGAGACCAGCTTCTTCTTGATAGTGTTAAAGGCTTCTTTATAAGGATATCCAAACTTAAAGTTAACATCTTTCTGGAGTAGTCTACACAGGGGCTCGGTGATCTTTGATTTAACATCTTTCTGGAGTAGTCTACACAGGGGCTCGGTGATCTTTGAAAAGTTCTTGATGAACCTGCGATAAAAACCTGCATGCCCAAGAAAAGACCTAACTTCTTTTATAGAAGTAAGGTAAGGTAGGGATTGAATAATATCAATTTTAGCTTTATCAACCTCAATACCTTACTTAGATACAACATGTTCTAATATCATACCTTAGTCTATCATGAAGTGGCATTTTTCATAGCTAAGTACTAAATCAGACTCGATACATCGTTTAAGAATCTTACCAAGGTTATCGAGACATGCATCAAAAGAATCACCATACACCGTAAAATCATCCATCAATACCTCAATGATGTTTTCCACGTAATTAGAAAAGATACTCATCATGCACCTATGGAATGTAGTGAAAGCATTACAGAGACCAAAAGGCATCCGTCAGTAAGCAAAGGTGCTAAAGGGACACGCAAATGTTTTCTTCTCTTGGTCTTCCGGTGCCACTGAGATCTGATAGAAACCTGACATTCCATCAAGACAGCAAAAATGAGACTTTCCTGCTAGTCTCTCCAGCATGTGATCAATGAATGGTAGTGGGAAGTGATCCTTCTTAGCTGCGACATTAAGCTTGTGGTAGTCAATGCAAACTCTCCATCCATTCTACATTCTTGTCACGACCGTTCTCCTGCTTCTTTCATTATCATCGTGATCCCTGTCTTCTTTAGAAAAACTTGTATCGGGCTAACCCACTCACTGTCGGAGATAAGGAAAATGAGGTTAGCCTCTATAAGCTTGATTACTTCCTTCTTCACAACCTCCATCATAGGAGGATTGAGTCATCTTTGAGGTTGGTGATAGGTCTTGGTGTTCTCTTCCAGCTTGATCTTGGGCATGCAAGTGGAATGATAAATCCCCTTGATATCGGCTATAGTCCACTCAATTTCCTCCTTATGCTGTTGGAGCATAGAGACCAGTCGTTTCTCTTCATCGGGACTCAATTTACTCAAGATGATCACCGGGAGTGCATTAATAACCCTCAAAAAGCATACTTGAGGTGACTTGGCAGGCTCTTGAGTTCAAGCTTCAGTGGCTGGATAATGGAAGGAGTGAGTTTCTTAAAAGGTGGTAGGGCGAGCTTTAGTCCAGGTCTCGATGTAGGTTGAGGTGGGTCGAGATTATAGATAACTTCTTTCACCATTTTATCCAAATCTATGTCATTTGGACTCTCGGCATTGAGTGCTTCATTCAGTTCAACCAAATACTCCTCTGAGAGATTGAGCTCAAAAATTTATTGGATGATGGGATCAAGACTATCAATGCTGCATAAGCTCGAATCTTCTTTTGGGGTCTTTATGGCATCATAAACATTGAAAGTGGCTGATTCCCTGTTGAATTCCATAGTGAGAGAACCACTGTGTACATCGATTATGGTCTTAGTAGTACTCAAGAATGGTCTCCCTTATAGTAAATCTGAGTTCCCCTTTCTATCTGCATTGCAATTATCAAGAACTTAAAAGTCAGCGGGAAAAATAAAATCATTTACCTTGACCAATACACCCTCCAAAATTCCCTCAGGGTAAACGACAAAACGATCCCCAAGTTATAAGACAGTCCTAGTCTTTTTGAGAGGCATATTGTGTTTGGCTGATATCTACTTGTAGATGGAGGAACGCATGACATTTATAGATGCACCAAGATCACACATAGTCTTTTGAATTCCAACTTGACCTATAATGTAATTGATCGCGAACATTCCCTGGTCCTTCAGCTTAAGGTGTAATTTGCATTGGATCACGATAAATACATTTTCCCCCCATTACGATCTTATCCAAGTCATGGTGCTTCTTCCTATTGGTACACACTTCCTTAAAGATTTTTGCATATTTGGGTATCTATCTCATCACATCGAGTAATGGGATGTTGATCTCGACTTTTCTCAAGGTCTTGAAGATCTCTTTCTCTTCCTTCAGTTTCTTGGTCTTTGCGAGTCTCTCTAGAAAAGGAGGTTCGGTATCGGTAGAAATCACTGGTTCCTCTGGGTCATCGGGAATCATAATGACTTCATCCTCTATATCTGCTCTCGGTGGTTCTGATTGAGTCTCTTTCTTTTCCCCTAGCATAGTCGCATTGACATTCTCCCTTGGATTGTCCTCTATTTGAGATGGAAGTCTCGCCATGTTCTCGATCTTAGAGAGAGTGCTAGCTATCTGGGCCATCTATTTTTCTAGGTTTGAGAAGTTATCTTGCAATCCTTGTATCTGATCATCTTCCAGCTCAAACTGCTTATTAGAGCCCTTAGCGAGAGTAGTGAAAAGCTCATAAGGATTATTATGTGACTGCTGAGGTAGGTTGGGCTGGACCTAGACTTGTTAAGGAGGTCTTGGTATGATTGCATTCTGTTGATTTCTCACCATGAGTTGATCCTATGGTCCCTGAGGTTGTTAGCTGTTGTTATTTCCCCAAGTAAGTGCTGAGCGATCTCGCCACCCTATCAGATTTCTCTATGGTGGTGGAATGTATGGTTGCTTATTCCCCTGATTAACAAAGTTATTATGGTTACCGTAGTTTCCATAGTTACCATAGTTTCCATGATTGCCATAATTCCCCATGGCATGGACTTTCTCAAACTCAGGGTCTCCTATATGAGGACATTCATTAGTAGCATGGGTAGTCTTTTTGCATAGTTCACACTCCTTTAAGACTTTGGTCTGGACAACTATTATGTGCACAAGTTCAGCGAGTCTTTCTATTTTACCATTGAGATCATAATAGTTGATCTCATTGATTGATCTCAATGTATATTTTCCTTCACGATTGCAAAACTATTGAGCGGTTTCTACCATAGTCTTGATGATTTCTCAAGCTTGAGTTAGGGTCTTGTTGATGAGAGCACTGCCACTAGCGGCGTCTAACATGGACCGTATGGAGAATGGGAGTCCCTCATAGAAAGTCTGGACTAAGGCTTGATCAGTGAATCCGTGAGGTGGACTGGCAGCCAAAAGGTGCTGGAACCTTTCATAATAATCATGGAGACTCTCTCTGTCTTTCACCTTGGCTGAACAGATCTGCCTTTTCAAAGTGGTAACTCTCAAAGCTGGAAAGTATTTATCAAGGAAGACTATTGACATCTATTCCCACGATGTTATTAATCATTATTTCAAACGATAAAACCAATAATTGGCTGAGTCCTTAAGAGAGAAAGCGAAGGACTTCAATTTAGCAAGGTTGAGGTCAACCTTGGTTGGCTTCATGGAATACACCATTAAATGGAATTTCTGCAAGTGTTTGTAAGGGTCATTAGTTGCCCTTCTAGTGAATTTAGGCAAGCTATGGACAAACCCAAATCTCATCTCAAAGTTGTTATCATCAGTTTCGTCTGGATAAGTGATGCAGAAAGGTTGTTGATTCACCGGGACCTATGTAAGGTCTTGGATTGACTGCTCTTGGTCAGCCACGGTGATGATGGCTGTTTCAAGTTCTGAGTCTGAATAAGTTCAATCATCAAACAGTCCTTCTATGTTAATTGGATCATTGTTGGGTCCATTTGAAGTCCATGCCTAATGTTTGGAATCTTTATGCTCTCGGGCTTGCTTAGCACGAGCTTTGTTGGATCTTTCAATTTCTTGATCATAGACGAATTCATTGCCATCACCTATGGCTCTGGTCATCCATGTCAAACAATTAGTCAAAAGGAACTCTTCCCCGATAACGGCGCCAAAATTTGATGGGTATCGAGACCACCAAAAATAAATCCTTGTGCAAAATAAACTCGTAGTTAGTAGTGAGCAGGGGTCAAATCCATAAGGAACGGTATTTGACAACATTATTGTTAGTAGACGACACACGGCGTGACCTAGAAGTACTTTTGATAGGAATTTAGGGGTTAAAACTAAATAAAGCAAGTAATGAATCAATAAGAAATGATGGCTTAACCAGAATAGAACAAGACTGAATATCATGGTGATTATAGGATAAGGAATTAACTACAGCGAGACCTAGAGTTATTTATACTAATACTCATGCACCGTACAACACTACCAACTCTTCCTTATTAAGTATGGAGACCGGACTTTACGCCATGACCTCCCTCTTACTCACCGTTTCTCTCAGGTTCGCGCTAGAGAGCTCACCGATAAATAGCAATATAAATTAGAAAAGCCTAAACCCTTACCGACGGGTAGTGAAGCACTCCCAACAGGCATAAGATAACCTTTCTCTAATCTCGATGGAGACTGTTGTTACTTTATCTCTCTTTAGGCACAATTACGGATGCAAGAATAAAGATTAACAATAATCACGAAGACTTACCAAATGGGTGATCAGTCCAGATAGCGAGACCAAATGATGTTCTTACCATAAAACCCTTTAAGTACCGAGATTGGCAAATAGGCCACCTTGCAGATTTCTGTATTTAATTGCAGTCCTCACACCATTTAAACTTAGCCTTGACCATTAATTGGTCAAGCCATGAGGGTTCTAGCTAAACATGGCTGAATCTAAATGTGTAGAAATATAAAGAGACTGAAACTAAATCACGCTAAGAATATAAAGACTGAAACTAAAATAGAGAAATAAAACTGAAAATGAAATTGTAATTAAACTTAAAAATGTTCAAATGGTAGTAAAATCCTTTCCTTTATGAAATTAGGAAAGAGATCAAACTTCCTTCCTGAACTAGGCTCTTCCTGAATAGGATTTGCCCGAATTGGGTAACTTACAAATCTAAACATGGCGTGATCGGGTATTGGTGTCGTCGTGGTAGTTCTAAAGTATTCTAGAATCACTGGGACCAGCTATCACTCCCACTGTCTGCTTCAGGTATCGGTGAAAGGCTATTTTCTTCTAAATATTGCATGTTTTCTCTGAATTGCCTTCAAAACCTAAAAAAGACAGAAAAGGAAGTAATTGCATCCAAAAAGACTGAAAACATGTCTCAATGATATGGAAATAAACACAAATACATTCTGAAAAATACAACCCATCACAAGCATAAAACATACTGTAATCCTAATGTCATGCTCTTTGGAAATACTAATTATCCTTCCTAGAAAGGATCAACTAAGCACATGATTGATTCCCAAAATTTGGGATAAAGCTATCTATCATTAATACGAGGTCACAAGTTCAAATGTTCTAGTACTAGACTGTTTCTTATCTAAGGTAAACTTGCAACATTCTTTGAACTGCCATTTCTCAAAGAAGATATTTTCAAGAGATTACTCCTTCAGCATCACCTACCACTACAGAGATATATGAATTGCTAAGTTTTTCCATCACAATAACACAGAATAAAATATGCACAAACTTCATTTGCATAAAGGCATACAACCCTGATCAGCTGTACTAATTTTGGGGCATGTTAATTGCCAAGCCCCCTGTATATCTGGGGTCCTCTCTATACTTCGAGCCTTAAATTGGCCCATATTTGGTTTTGGGTTTAGAGGCCTTACTAAAAAATTTGTAAGCCAAGTATTTTGGGCTACTAAATTCAGTTTTTTTAAGGAAAAACACCTAAATGCACTAGTTTGACAAAAATAATTTCATATAAACTTTTATTAAATTACCAAAATACCTTAAAGCAAAATACTACAAACTTAATTACTTTTTATATCACCATTATACGCTGTTAATGACTTTTCATATGTCATCATACAAGTTCATGCGTTTTTTGTATTTATTTTTAATTTTTTTAACTTATTTTGTAGCTATCTCTCAAACCGTTCATTTTTTTGACATGTCGCTTTAGAGTTTTTGGTTCATCTCATTTTTATCTTCGAAAAACCATCCATTGTGATATATTTTTTCCAAAAAAATTTTTGAACTGTTATATATCTGTTCAAAAAATTTGGTTAAGTAAATCATGCATTTTGAGCTAACATTTTGTGTGAAAAGATCAATTTTTATGAATATCTCTATAGGTTTTAGGTATTTGCTGAAAGAAGGAGAACTTCTGCCTTGCTGCTGAAAACTGATGAAAAAAGTGCAGTCTTTGCTGTAGATCTCTACGTTTTATAAGATCTCATCGAAAGAAAAGATCTCCTGCCATTTCGGGAAGAAGACTGAAATTGGTGGGAAAATTCCCACCAAAAATTGGCAATCAAGTGGAAATTACAAGTGGGTTGATTGATATGACGTGCACTAGGAAAAGAAGATTGAAAAGTGGAGAAAAGTTGTTTTTTGCAACTTTACATCTTTACCCTTTCTAGAAGCCTTTTTGCAAGTGGCTTTTTCTTTATTATTATTTTGGACAAAATATCTAGATATTTTGATTAAATTGGATTAGTTTAGTGTAGATATTTATTTCTCTCCTCTTAGAATTGGTGACTATATAAACACACCTTCTCCATTTCGTAAACTTGCCTCCCCTTTGGGGGATTGCCATTTTCTTCTTCATTTCTTTCCTTTTCTGTAACTTTGTTCTTCTTTTGATGTAGTTGAGAGGGCATTAACCTATTTGGAGAAGGTTGATTGTCAATATGGGTGAATTTTTATATTTTGAATTTTGGTGAATTCTTGCCTTATTTTTATCAGAATCGATCCCGTGAATAATAGTCACAGCTATGCAGTGAGATACGTTGTTTTTTGGCCAAATAATGTCGTTTAGGCCCTCAATTTTATGTTTTTCAGTTTTAGGGACTAAATTGCATTTTCTTAAAACTTTGTGTGCTTATTTTTTTATTTTATCGTTTTGCACATGGCTGCCCTAGGCTATAAATAAGCTTGTAACACCTTCAATTGGAAGTTTTTGCCGTCATCAGAATTTAGATTACAACTTTTGCAATTTCTCTTAGTTTTTGTGATTTCTGAGAGTTTTGTGAAGAGTCGATCTTTGTTGAATTTGCAATTTCTTCATTTTTTGATTATAAACCAAATTTATTGATATTTTGCTGCATGAGTTTGGTATCAAAGCCTAACTATGATCGAAGGATGCCGCCAAGGAAAGAGCAAAGTGTTGTTAAGATTGCAGAAAAGGAGGAGACCAAACGGATTACTGCGATTGTCGACCATCAATTGGAAGTAAAGTTTAATGATCTTATTGGTCAGTTGAGAGATCAATTAACCGATCAATTTCGGGATGTGTTGAACGAAGAAGAACGGAATCAAAATTTTAGGAGGAGGAACGGTCTGAATCAAAACCGCGATAGTGATGATGAATCTGAAAACACTTGTGGTGGGTGTACTTAGAATCAAGAAATGGTGGATAGGCATTAGGAAGCGGGAATGCGAATGGACGTCCCAGAATTCTGAGGGACCCTCCAACTTGAAGAGTTCCTTAATTGGCTAGCAGCAATAGAGGAGATCTTTGAATTCGAGGGAGTTCCAGAAGATAGGCGGGTGTCTCTAGTGGCAACCAGATTGTGAGATCGAGGGATGGCATGGTGGCAACAATTGAAAATTACTAGAGCGCAACTGGGAAAATAAAAAATGGTTACTTGGGAGAAAATGAAGAAGTAGTTGAGGGCAAATTTTCTTCCTCATAACTTTCAGCGCTTGATGTACCAACGGCTACAGAATTTGAAGCAGGGTAATCGATCTGTCGATGATTACACTATGGAGTTCTATCAACTTGTGATAAGGAATGATCTCTTTGAGGCAAAGGAGCAATTGGTGTCGAGGTTTATTGGAGGGCTGCGAGAATAAATCTAAGATACGGTTAATGATTTTAATCCTTTCATGGTTTTAGAAGTACATCAGAGGGCATTAAGGATGGAGAGAAGGGGTTGAACTTTTGCTGGAAGTTTTTTCAGAGGTAGCAGAGGCGGAAGTAGTGGTGGAGTGAATGTTGGGGCTAGTAACTCTCGTGATGGTAGTGGCACTACAACTAATAGGGTAACCACCCAATCTGTGAATTCTTTGAGAGCTCAGGGTTGTAGCACTATCAAGTGATTTAAATTTGGAGAGACAGGTCATAGGCAATTTGAGTGTAAGGCAGTAGGAAAGCGAGCTATAGTTGTAGAGTCTGGAGTTTCAGATGATTTTCATGTTGACGAAGAGGGGCGTGATGTTGAGGAAGAGGTGGATGAGGAGATAATTGTTGAAGGAGACATGGGTACCGCACTCGTGGTTAGGCGATCTTGCCTTACCCCTCGCACTAGTGAGGAACAGTGGTTGAGGAATAACATATTCCAGTCCACTTGTACTATCAAGGGTAAGGTCTATAAGTTCATGATCGATGCTAGCAGTTGTGAGAATATTATCTCTTTAGTGGCAGTTAGAAAATTGGAGTTGCCAATGGATAAACATCCCAATCCTTATAAACTAGCTTAGTTAAAGCCTAGCGGGGAAGTTACAGTGAATAAGAGAGTGCTAGTACCCTTCTCTATAGGGGAGAAGTATAAGGATGAGGTGTGGTGTGATGTAGTTGATATGAATGCTTGCCATCTGTTGTTGGGGAGACCATGTCAGTATGATAGGGGAGTTAACCATGATGGGGTTGCTAATTCTTAGAGCTTCCTATTTGAGGGTAAAAAGATAATTTTACTCCTAAAAAAAGAGGAGAGAAAGGGCAGGATTAATATGTTGACGCATAGGCAGTTTGAGGAGGAGTTGAAGCAAACTGATATAGTATATGCGGTGTTGGGTCGTTTAATGGTGAGATGACTAATGAGGTTCCTGAATCGGTCAAACCATTATTGAATGAGTACCGAGATGTCTTTTAGTAGATTTACCAAATGAGTTACCGCCTATACAGGATATTCGACATTAGATTAATCTTGTGCCTGGAGCTGTTTCACCAAACAAACCTTATTATCGTATGAGTCCATCAGAACATGAGGAGTTGCGGAGACAGGTTGAAGAATTGGTAGCTAAGGGATATGTTAGAGAGAGCTTGAGTCCATGTGCAGTGCCAGCCTTACTTATTCCAAAGAAGGATGGTACTTGGAGAATGTGCTTAGACAGCAGAGCTATTGATAAAATCACAGTCAGGTATCGCTTTCCTATTCCTTGCTTGGATGATCTATTAGACCAACTTAGTGAAGCTGCGGTGTTCACTAAACTTGATTTAAAAAGTGGATACCATCAGATTCGTATTAAACCCGGCGATGAGTGGAAAATAGCTTTTAAGACTAGGGAGGGGTTATATGAATGGTTAGTTATGCCGTTTGGATTATCCAATGCCCCTAGTATTTTTATACGGATTATGAATCAGGTTTTGAGACCCTTCATAGGTCATTGTGTTGTTGTGTATTTTGATGATATCTTGATTTATAGTGTTGACCATGATTTGCATTTGAGGCATTTAAGCGAAGTGCTTGCTGTTTTGAGGAGGGAGAAGATGTATGCTGCTGTTAAGAAATGTGTTTTTATGACCCCTAGCATGCTGTTTCTAGGTTATAAAATTTAAGATATGGGATTGATGGTAGATGAGACAAAAGTAAAGGCAGTTCGTACATGGCCAAGGCCCCGTTCGATTACTGATGTTCGTACTTTTCACAGGTTGGCATCTTTTTATCTAAGATTCATTCCCCATTTCAGCAGCATCATGGCTCCTATCACATATTGTATGAAGAAAAATGGACAGTTTGGGTGGTCGAATGAGGCAGAAAAGGCTTTCCAGGAGATCAAATTTTGGTTGACATCAGCGCTAATACTTATTCTACCAGATTTTCAGCAACCTTTTGAGTTGCATTGTGAAGCCTCCAAAATAGGAGTGGGAGCAGTTTTGAGCCAGAACGGGAGACTAGTAGCTTACTTCAGTGAAAAGCTCTCTAGAGCAAAAGTGAGAAATAGTACTTATAGTGTGGAATTTTATGCTGTTGGGCAGGCTGTGAAGCATTGGCGCCATTATTTGTTTCAAAGGGAATTTGTATTATATACCAAACATGAGGCCTTAAAGCATTTGCATGGACAAGATAAAGTCTCTGCCCGACACGCCTCGTGGGTTGCTTTCCTTCAGTAATTCACTTTTATTGTTAAACATAAAGCTGGTGTTACAAATAAAGTGGCAGATGCACTTAGTAGAAGGCGCAGCTTGATGAATCAGTTGTCTATGGAGGTACTTGGCTTTGAAAATATATGTGATCTTTACTCTATTGACCCATATTTTGCTGTTGTATTGAGGCATATTGAGATAGGGGAGAAGACAGAGTTTGCACTATCAGATGGGTTTCTTTTCAGAGGGAACCAATTATGCATACCGGAATGTAGTTTGCGGTTTCTTATCATTCAGGAATCACACGGGGAAGGTTACGTTGGTCGAGATAGGACAATACAGTTGGTGTAGACTTCTTACTTTTAGCCAACACTTTGAAAAGAGGTTGATAGATTCATACAATGTTATAAAATTTGCCAAGTGTCCAAAGGAGCAGCTACTAATGCAGGCTAGTACATGCCACTTTCGGTTCCTTCAGGCCCTTAGGAGGATGTCAGTATGGATTTTGTTCTAGGGTTAACTCGTATACAATGTGGAAATGATTCAATTTTTGTGGTTGTAGACCATTTTTCTAAGATGGTGCATTTTATCCAATGCAAGAAGACAATAGATGCTGTTAAGGTTGTACAGTTGTATTTTCGGGAGGTTTACAAACTTCATGGTTTGCTAAAATCTATTGTGTCAGATAGAGACATGCATTTTCTTAGTCACTTTTGGCGCACATTATGGAAGATGGTAAACACTCGGCGGAACTTTAGTAGTGCATATCACCCACAAACTGATGGGCAAATAGAGGTAGTCAACCATTTGTTAGGAAACCTGCTTCATAGTTTAG
This sequence comes from Euphorbia pulcherrima, assembly GCA_947683365.1. Lineage (NCBI taxonomy): Eukaryota > Viridiplantae > Streptophyta > Magnoliopsida > Malpighiales > Euphorbiaceae > Euphorbia > Euphorbia pulcherrima. The sequence continues at coordinate 75,517,387 of CANTUS010000001.1, read as the reverse complement.
TCGGTGAAAATTTAAAGAGTTGGGATTTAAAGTTAAGTCAGGCTGAATTTGCACACAACCATGCGGTGAACCGCAACACCGGTTATAGCCCTTTCGCAATTATCTATTCAGCATTGCCTCGTGGTCCCTTGGATCTCTTACCCCTTCCAACCAAGGGTCGTCAAAACGGCATTGCTAAGTCCTTTGTGGAGAGTTTGAAAGGTGTTCATGATTCTGTGCGAGAGAACTTACAGCGTTCCAACGCTAAGTATAAGGAAACTGCTGATAAGAAATGTCGGCATGTGGAGTTCAAAGTAGGGAATTTTGTTTGGGCTGTTCTTACTAAAGATCGGTTCTCGGTGGGGGATTATAACAAACTGTCTATAAAGAAGATCGGTCCGATGGAGATTATTGAGAAAATCAATCCTAATGCCTATCGGTTGAAACTGCCTAGTCATATTCACACTTTTGACGTGTTCAATGTTAAGCATCTTATGCCGTACTCTGGGGATTCTTTTGATGATGACAATTTGAGGGCGAATTTTGTCTACCCCGGAGAGAATGTAGTTGAGAGGGCATTAACCTACTTGGAGAAGGTTGATCGTCAATATGAGTGAATTTTCAAGTTTTGGATTTTAGTGAATTCTTGCCTTATTTCCATTAGATCGGTCCCGTGAATAATAGTCGTAGCAATGCGGTGAGCTATGTCATTTTTTGGCCAAATAATGTCGTTTAGGCCCTCAATTTTATGTTTTTCAGTTTTATGGACTAAATTGCATTTTCTTAAAACTTTGTGTGCTTATTTTTTTATTTTGCCGTTTTGCACATGGCTGCCCTAGACTATAAATAAGCTTGTAACACCTTCAATTGGCAGTTTTTGCCGTCATCAGAATTCAGATTATAACTTTTGCAATTTCTTTTAGTTTTTGCGATTTCTGAGAGTTTTGTGAAGAGTCGATCGTTGTTGATTTTGCGATTTCTTCAATGTTTGACCATAAACCAAATTTGTTGATATTCTGCTGCGTCATCTTTAATGGAAGATTTTTATTTTTTTATTTTATTATGTGTTTTTAAGTTCCTGCAACAAGTTCTCCTCCAACAGACTGTCCAGGATATCTTCGAAATAATGTATGTATTACTTAAAATTATTTGTGATTGTTTATTTGAGTGCTTATTCCTTAAGATTCTTGGTACTAACTCATATATAGTTATATTAAGGAGACCGAAAGGAGAATTAACATAATGGACCCAAACACACACATATGGTGCATGAGTCCGAAAGGAGATTGGTCATATGCCTAGGTTTTTAGATTTATCTAAATGCTTAACTGAACATAATGCAAGTTTTTGTTAGCTTATGAAGGAGCGAAAGTGAAAGTAAGTTAGCATAGCTTAGTATTCAAGATGGCTGAAGGGAATGCTTGAATTACTGTGGTTGAGATACTTTGGATCTCGTTGATTCATTGAGTTTTTATATACATTATTAGGAACAAGACCTTGTATTGTATGTTCTAGAGAACTTGTGTTTTTATCTTTATTTTATGTATTTTATTTTTTATGTCATTTTAATTATCACCAACCAACCAAAATACAAAAAGAACTTTTGAGCCAGTCTAATAGGGTGACCTCTAGACTATTTATGCTTGCTCCCCATAGAATATGACACTTGGTCTTGCTCGTACTACAAACCGACCCTAGTGCACTTGCTAGGAGTACCCTCTGGGCAGCAACATATGTATTTGCAATGCTCATTGAACTGTTATACATCTCTTATAAATCTATTATAAATCTGTTATAAGTCTAAAATAAGTTTGTTATAAGTCTAGTATAAATCTCTTTGTATTTGTAATGCTTATTGAACTATTACATAATCTAATATACATCTGTTATATATCTATTATATATGTGTTATAATTCTAATATAAGTCTCTTTGTATTTATAATGCTCATTAAACTGTTATACATCTGCTACAAATCTATTATAAATATGTTGTAAGTCTAATATAAGTCCGTTATAACTCTAATACAAGCTTTGTGTTTATAATGCTTATTGAAATATTACATATCTAATATACATATATTATACGTCTAATATAAGTTTCTTTGTATTTGGAATGCTTATTGAAACCATTACATATCTAATATAAATCTGTTATAAGTCTTTGTTATATAACAAAAGCGGCGGTTTATACTCCCCTTGCGCTTTGTCTTAATAAAAGCGCAAATGGTGCGCTTCGTTGTGCTTTAAGTACAAAACCGAGCGCTTTTGACAACTATGCATTTGCTACAAACCTGATAAATGTCTAATACATGTGTTTGATGAAATATATAATAGATTTATAACAGTTTTGTATTAGACATGACTCTTATAAAAGTGTTTGGTACAATTTGTGTGTTCTTGTGTATCTGTTACAAATCTATTATAAATCTAATATAAATGTGTTGTATATCTATTATAACAGATGTATATCAGTTTAATGAGCATTGCAAATACAAAAAGACTTATATTAGATTTATAACATATTTATAACAGATTTATAACAGCTGTATATTAGATATATAATAGTTCAATAAGCATTCCAAATATAAAGAAACTTATATTAGACTTATAACAAACTTGTATTAGACTTATAACAGATTTATAATAGATTGATAACAAATGTATAACAGTTCAATGAGCATTGCAAATACAAAGAGACTTATATTAGAATTATAACACATATATAACATATATATAAGAGTTAGAAAAAAAATCTGGAAAAAATATATAATAATGGATGGTGTTTGGAAGATAAAAATGAGACAGACAAAAAACTATGAAGCGGCATATCGAAAAAATCAACCGTTTGAGAGATAAATGTAAAACAAGCCAAATAAATTTTTTTAAAAAAAACCACCAAATCGCATGGGTGTGAATATCGCGTATAAAGGTAAAAAGGGAAACTTAAAATGCTTAAAAAGATATGATTTGCTTATTGGATTATTTTGGTATTTATTTTGGACAAATGAGTCATAAGTGACAATTTCCTTTTTTTGTTTGAATAAGGTAATTAATGGAAATACAAGCTTTTTATGATTTTTTATTTATTTTTACATGACTTTCTTTTTCTTTAGTTTTTTTCTATAACTTTTAGGTTTTTATTTTTCTCTTTACCATACTTCTATATCCCCTTGTAACAACCTTCTCCCTTATTTAATTTGATTTTCACAACTTAACGTGATTATATCTAACAAACCATTACTTTTTTTCGGCATGAACCTTTAGAATATTTTTTTCGTATTATTTTTATCTTTAAAACGACATCCATTGTGAATATTTTTGGAGTAAAAAATTTTATCGCAGTCTTATACCGATTTTTTTACTACCTTTATACCTCGTATAAGAGCTTTTTTTGCTCTAAATAAAACACTGTTGCTCATGTTTTACGTTATTTATTTGGAAGTAAATGAGAAATTTGTGCTACAAAGACATTATACTACTCTTATACCAAGTGTAAGGCATTCATGAAAAAATGGTAAAACTGGTATGCGACTGCGGCAAATTTTTTTTTTTTGCTAAAACAATGTTTTAATATGGATTTTGTTTTAAAGATAAAGACGAACAAAATATTCTAAAGCCTTGTGTCGATAAAATTAACGATTTGTGATATATAGTCATTTTAAGTTGTAAAAATCAAATTAAATTGGAGATAAAGTTGTTACAATTAGGGTCCTTATATTCACGTAAAAGCAAAATTTAAAAGTTAAATTCTTGTAGGTGAAAAAGAGTGTAGGTAATAAGAGTAGTGGAGTTTCACGCGGTGAGATTTAAAAGATGTTGGGTTATTATTTATAAAATTAAAGGTCTAAAATGTTGTGTTTAGCAAAGTTGGGCTTAAAAGAAACTTTTAAGTTTCAACTATGGTTATCAAACAAGGTTAAAATAATAAGCCTTAAATATGACATACATAATATTACAAGTGGCGCCTAAAGAGATGGTTAATAGTGCAACCAACTACATTTGTTTTCTAGCATTACGTATGGTTTGCAAAATAGAATCAAATAGGACGGAACATAAGTATTTCTTATTTGGAATGCTTACCTTTAGTTTTTTTTTTGTTTTACCGTAAATTAGGCATATAAGCAAAATAAATGAGTATTTATATATTAACTAAAAAGACCAAATTCTCAACTTCCATTACTTACATTCTTACTTGCTACTTCAAAACATACGCTTATAGCTGCACCCTCTAAACAAACATCAGATAGATCTATTACATAATGGAAAAGGAAAATGACACATGTACAAAATACATATTGATCACGCTTACGAGAATCGATCACATAATACATAATAGACACGCAACATAACTTATTAGTTTCCATTTCTTCTTCTTCTTGTCAGCTTTTGCCTTGGAAGAACCTTGAGAAGCCAATCTCTTTTTCTAATGACAAAATCATTTCCAGCAACAACTCCAACAATGACAACACTTCCATATCCCATCATTATTATCATCCAATTCCATTCGAATCCCGAGCTAGAGTCTTCACCTTACGGTCCTGCGTGGAGGATGGAGGTTCAGGTAATGGCAGGGTCCTAGAGTTTCCACATTTGTTTCTAGATCTATCAGTGAACAATCCTGGGTTCCCATCAAATGAAGTGTCATCAAACGTGCATAACTGTTGTCCTTGTGGTATAGGCCTTGAAAGATTATTGAACGACACATTGCATGACGAAAGAGTGCTGATCTTCATTAGTTGCCATGGTATCTCTCCTGAAAGTCTGTTGTCGGAAAGGTCCAATGTAACATCCCATTTCATGCATTATATTTGTATTTGTTCACATATGTTACATGTTATAAAATTAAACTATATAATATTTTACATGTCATATTTATCAGAAATTGATTAGTTAAAATAATTGTTATTTGATTATATAAAATACGATATTTTAATGACCAGTTACTGAATTATATAGCTATAAAATTTTAAGGAGTAAATGAGTATAGTTATATTATAGATATAAAGTGATTTAGATAATATAATATAATATAATTGTATAGTTTATTAGTAGTATTAGTAATATTTTTGTTTTGGTAAAAATGAAGATTATAAGGGGTATAGTTGGTATATAATGTTAAGGATAAATATTAATAAGAAAAGAGGATATAAAGGAAAGGATAAGGATCAGAACTTTTATCCCTACCAACCCTTAGACACGTAGAAGAGAAAGAGTTAGAGAAGAAGAGACGATAAGAGAAGTAGAGAGAAGAAGGGGTCGAACAATAATCAGGTATCGAGCCGAACTTGTGATTCAATTTTTTATGATGTTAGAGAGAGAATTAGGAGATATGGTAAAATAGAGATTTGTTCATATATGTTGAAGGAAGCATTCTGTAAAATTGGGGGATTTTTAGATGAGTAGATCAATAGCTATGATTTTTATAAGATGAAGTGTCCCGAATTGGATGATAAAAGAGAGGAGGTGAGTTTCAAAATTAATCTGGGATTGTTATACTACTTAGAAAATTTTGAAATTTTAATATGTTATTCCCTTATGTGAATAGTTTAAGTAGGAAGAATAATTAGGTCGATTCATGTTGTTTATAGAAAGTTATGGTCATTTTACTAAGATGTTGTCCAGGTAGAATGGGTTGAAACAAGGCGTTGAAGGAAAATTGACTATAAATCATATAAGGCTTTTAAAATTTTGAGGTTTTATTATGTTATGGAATTGTGTATTAGAAATTCAACAAAAGAAGAATCAGCGCATTTGAATAAGTAAGTAGAAAGTAATGAATTTTGAAGTGAAGTGAGGTCATAAGAACACTAGTTCTAAGTGCAGGCAAAACAAGACATATTTAGAGTTTAAAATATAAAATTCATAATAAATGGAAAAGTAATTAGAAAATTATGAACATTTGATATGTTATAAAGTTATGTGTTAGGAGTAAAATGAAATTAGAATCAGGTCATTTGGTTGAATAAATCGAGAGATATCAATTGTTAAAGTCAGTAAGGTCATATAGATTGAAATTCTAGTTTATATTAATCTTTATATATTTGCAAAAGGATATAAGATGTATATATGTATGTTTGATATATAAATATGTATGTTATAGGAGCTCAAAACAGTGAAGGGATTCCGGAGAAAGGTCCAAGTCATTCCGAGAGAATTAGCTCGGATAAATTTTTGAGTATAAATATGATATGCATTTATGGGTGAAATGTGTTGGTGTGTTATTTGAATGGATATGTGAGTTTTATCTTGGTGTTAATTAAGCTGATTGAGTGGTATTATATGTGAGTATCAAATTTGTATGCATTGAACTCAGTTGAACTCTCTGATATGAAAATGTACTAGAAGTGTATTATATGTGACTTGCGTATTATAGTTAGTTATTAGTTATTGATAGTTAAGGATATGTGTACAAGAGAATGACTGGAGTGATCGTATATATGATTTGTGTAAATTGTCTTAATGTGAATTGAGTGATATGATTATTTTGATTTAAAATTGTATTTGCATTTTGTTATATATGTTGTGTGGTTATAATTGATACGAAATGTAAATTGCATTGAGTTGGTATTGATACGTGGATTGTGGCTATAAGTGAATATCGGTGAACGATTAATGTGAATTATTGGATAAGTACAAGTGAGTATTGTATTTGATATGTGGAATTGATATGATATATGTACTTGAAATATTTGATAGGATTGAACTTGAATTCATATATGTACATGAGCATGAACAAGTAGAAAAGTAAAAGAGACGTTGTGATGTAGCTGATCAAACATTGTAATACATGTTCTGTACAACTAGACCTATATGGACAACCAATTGCAATAACTGACAAATGGACCGAAAGGTCAACCAATTATTTATCTGGACCGAAAGGTCAAGCAATTGTTAATAACTCCACCAAATTCTCCTGCTCATGCAGACGGATCATCATCATTGCATTCTCCATCCTCAAGTGAGACTGAAGATGAAAGAGAAGTGCATCATACGAGAAGTCTTCGAGAACTCTATGAGGTGACTGAACAATTAGACAATCTTACATTATTCTGTCTATTTGTTGATTGTGAGTCAGTGACATTTCAAGAAGCTACGCAAGAGAAACAATGGAGAGATGCAATGGATTAAGAAATCAAGGCCATTGAGAAGAACACATGGGAACTCACTTCACTTCCCAAAGGACACAAGGCAATAGGTGTCAAATGGGTGTACAAAACAAAATGAAATGCCAAGGGAGAGATTAAAAGACATAAGGCAAGGCTTGTTGTAAAAGGCTACTATCAAAAGGCTGAAATCGACTATGATGAGGTGTTCGCTCCAGTTGCTCGATTGGAAACTGTTAGACTAATCATATCTTTGGAGGCTCAAAACAAATGGAGGATTCATCAAATGGATGTAAAATCGACCTTCCTAAATGGAGTTCTTGAAGAGGAAGTCTACATTCAACAACCACTAGGGCATAGAATAGTAGAATCGGCAAGTACTTCAGAGAAAATGGCTTCAATAAATGTCCCTATGAGCACGCTTTGTACATCAAGATCAAAGATGGAGATATTTTGATTGTGTGCCTCTACGTGGATGATTTGATCTTCACTGGAAGCAATCAAAGAATGTTCGATGAATTCTGAAAAGTGATGACGAAGGAGTTCGAGATGATAGACATGGGGCTCATGGCGTATTACCTCGGTATAGAAGTAAAGCGACAAATGGATGGAATTTTTATTTCAGAAGAAAGCTATGCGAAGGAGATCTTGAAAAAGTTTAAGATGGATAACTGCAAGCCGATAAGCACACCGGTGGAGTACGGGATCAAGATGTCCAAATGTGAAGAAGGGGAAAGTGTAGATCCAACATTTTTCAAAAGTTTGGTTGGAAGTCTATGCTATCTTACATGCACAAGGCCATATATCCTTCATGCAGTCAGATTAGCAAGCTGCTATATGGAGTCACCAACGACCACCCATTTTAAAGCCTCTAAGAGAATTCTTCGCTATTTGAAAGGTACAACAGACTTTGGCTTGTTTTATTTGATATCTAACGATTACAAGCTTATTGGATATAGTGATAGCATTGGGGTGGAGAAGTAGATAACCAAAGGAGTACTAGTGGATTCGTGTTTTTCATGGGAGACACTGCTTTCATATGGATGTCAAAGAAACAACCAATTGTAACTTTTTCTACATGTGAAGCAAAATATGTTGCAGCAACCTCGTGCGTCTTTCATGCAATTTAGCTTAGAAATTTATTGAAGGAGATTGGGTTAATGCAGGAGGAGCCGACTGAGATCCGTGTTAACAATAAGTCAGCCGTTGCCTTAGCAAAGAATCCTGTATTCCATGATTAAAGCAAACACATCAACATCCGCTACCATTATATAAGAGAGTGTGTTGCAAGAAAGGAAGTACAAGTTAAATACATGAAGACACAAGATCAAATTGTGAATATATTCACTAAACTGCTCACAAGCAAAAACTACATCAGATTGAGAAGCTCACTCAAAATGATAAGATCAAGTTTTTAGGGGGGGGGGGTGTTGGATTATGAAATTGATCCATATTAATGAAAACCTAAAATCCAAATCCAATCAATTGGAGTCCAAGCCCACAAATCCGAAATGTAGTAAATTTATTTTAAGTATGTAGATTTTTGTGTATGATAACCAAATTGGAGGCTATAGAGCTTATGATGATTCAAAGCGCAATGTAATTGGGACTTTTTAGGTAGAAGTCACTGTCGAAGGTATGGCAAGTAATGTGCGTTTCACCATACTTGATATTCCCGTTACCTATTCTCTGTTGCTTGGCCGACCATGGCTCCATGCTTTGGGCGTGGTTCCCTCCACACTATACCAAAAAATCAAGCTAATTCATTAAGATAGAATGGTGACTATAGAGGCCGATCCCGCTTCCATTATGGCTGTTATAGAAGCCGAAGCTAATTTAGCAAAAGGCCTTCAAATTGCTATGATTAGTAAAGTTCAAAAGCCTCCTCCCCTTTGGCATAGCTACCTTCATACGGGTATGGGTAAACTAATGAAGAAATCTGGTTACAAGCCTGACAGAGGTGGAGGAATACCCGAATAGGGAATTATTGAGGCGTTGGAGTCAGAAATCCTTATTCATGGAGCTGGATTGGGATATAAGCCTAGAAAAGCCTATCATCTTATCCCTTCTTGCTACTGCCGTATGGTCACTGTTTGTGAAATCCAAGGCAAGAGGCCTTATAAGGGGGCGCCTGAGCCGATCGAGTATGGCGGGAAAATGTGGCCCAGCTTTAAGATCTTTAAAGATGTCTATGACTTTGAGACTGGTCACATGACAGTTTCAGCTAAACTTAAGCCTGCTGAGCTTGATACGCCTGTCAATGTTTTTTCTGATAAGGCTAAAGGGAAAGGTAAGATGTATCCTAAGGATGAGCCTGAGAGAAGTAATGAAGATTCTATCGATCCAGAAATTAAGAATGCTGTGGCAACCGTGACAAAAGCTATGGCACTACTAATGAGGAAAGGTTGGAAGGGTACCGGGGAAGAAGATGCTATGACGGCCATAGTAGGAAAGCTTGCCAGGGCTCTCACAGAAAAGGCCGACCTGTTTGAAGGGCCATCACTCACCATTGCCCAAAAGACCGCTTTAGAGTGCCACCTGAACGGCATTTTGACAGACGATACAGAGCACACTTCTTCTATCGACGTCGCTACTAAAGCCCCTCTGCTTGTGGAGGAGGACATGGACAATGTAATTTTCAATATTTTTGATGTTTTTGATGTAAACAATGCTGCTTATGAGGCTTTTAATGCAATGAATAACTCCCGTTCTTCTTACTTGTTTGATGTCTTTCCTGATGGATCCATGCATTCATATAACAATATGCATAATGTTTTTGGCATTAGTGATACATTATTAAGTGAAATAAACCTAAGTACAGATGATAATCCCAAAATGGTACCCATTTCCAAAGATTTAACTCCCAAGGAAAGAAGTGAGATCATAAAAGTGCTTAAAAATCATGTTAACGCTTTTGCCTGGTCGTATGAAGACATTCCTGGGGTTGACCGATAAATCACCGAACATAGAATCCCAACTGATCCTAAATTTTGACCTGTCAAGCAGAAACTCCGCGAGTTGAGACCTGAATGGGCAAGATAGGTTAAGATAGAGGTTTTAAGGTTGGTCGAAGCTCAATTCATAGAAGTGGTAGAATACCTAACTTGGTTGTCTAACAACGTCCTAGTGCCGAAGAAGAATGGTAGGGTCTGAGTCTGTGTGGATTTTCAAGACCTCAATAAAGCCTCGCCAAAAGACGACTTCCCTCTCCTGCACATCGATGTCCTGATTGATAGTGCCACCAGGGCGGCTATGTATTCATTCAGTGATGGGTTCTCGGAGTATAATCAGATTCTAGTTAATATCGTCGACAAAGTCAAAACAGCGTTCATCATTGAATGGGGGGTGTATTGCTACAAGGTAATGCCGTTCGGGTTGAAAAATGTCAGGGCCACTTATCAGCGAGCTGTGACCGCCCTTCTACACGATATGATCCATAAAGAAGTGAAAGTGTATGTGGACGACATGATTGTGAAGTCGCCACTCGAGAGGAGCACCCCGCTATTCTTGACAAGTTCATGACTCGCATTGAAAAGTATAATCTTTGCTTAAATCTAAAGAAATACGTATTTGGAGTTACCTCTGGAAAGCTGTTGGGATACGTGGTTAGCCAGAAATGGATTAAAATGGATCCAAACAAAGCCAAAGCCATCAGGGACATGCCTCCCCCTAAGATAGAAAAGGAGGTCCGATCATTTATGGGGTCCTTGCAGTATGTTAGTCGATTCATTGCTCGGCTCACTACTGTTTGTGAACCCATCTTTAAATTGTTAAAGAAATAGCAACCCGTGGTATGGAATGATCACTGCCAAGTAGCATTTGACAGAATCAAGGCATATCTTGTCGATCCACCCATCTTGACACCCCCCATCCCAGGAAAACCTCTCACCATTTATCTGGCCATTGAGGAAACTTCTATCAGGGCTATGCTTATCCAAGAACATGATGATAAATGTGAGCATGCCATCTACTACTTGAGCAAGAAATTGTTAGATTATGAAGCCCAGTATTCGATTGTAGAAAAGACCTGTACTACCATGGTTTGGGTCACTAAGAAGTTGCGACATTATTTCCAATCTTATCACATCCAAGTCGTGGCCAAGATTGATCCAATGAAGTTTCTTGGTCAATCCCCTACCCTGGCCAGCAAATTGTCCCGATGGCTACTTCTCCTGTCTGAGTTTGACATTGAATATGTAACCCGAAAGGTTATTAAGGGGCGGGCCGTAGCAGAATTCCTAGCTAATCAACCCCTTTACTCTAACTATAAGGGAAATTTAGAGTTTCCTGATGAACAACTCGCTTCTATTATAACCATTGATGACGTTCAGATAATGTACTTTGACGGTGCTGTGAACTACCGGGGAGCAGGTCTTAGGGTCATCATCGTCACGCCAGATAATGAGATGATCCCATTATCTAAATGTTTAGAATTCACTATCACCAATAATGGTGCTGAATACGAAGCTTGCCTGTTCGGCCTTGAGGCTCTTCTTTAGGTTCGGGCCTGCCGTGTATCCATCATCGGAGATTTAGCTTTGGTACTCTGATAGGTCATTGGAGATTGGAAAGTTAAAGAAGTATCTCTCCGTCCTTATGTTGAGGCTGTTCGTGAATTGTCTGAGAAATTTACCTCGTGCTTGTACTGCCATGTCCCTCGAGATGAGAATCAAATGGCAGATACTCTCACCACTCTCGCGTCCATGTGGGAAGGACCCCAACAGCAACCTATCCGCCCTTTAGTTTTGATGTCCGCCAAGATCCTATATCATGTTCAATTTACTCCTCCAGTCCTTGCCATTTCATCCGAACCTTATTGGTATTCTGACATCGTCCTATTTCTTCAGACCGACCAATACCCAATAGATTCTTTTGACTTAGACCGTACCACCCTACGAATGCTCGCTATCCAGTTTTGTATTATGGATAATAATCTATTCAAGCGCATCAGCGACGGCCTACTTCTCTATTGCCTCACTGATTTTAAGGCTCAAAATGTAATGACCCAGGTCCATGCCGGTGACTGTAGCCCTCATATGAACGATCTTGCTCTTGCAAAGAAAATCCAGCAACTGGGGGTATTTTTAGCTCACTCTTACAATCGATTGTATTGCCCAGATCAAATGATGCCACCAATGCCAGGTTTATGGAGATATGCGGTATCTGCCACCCACCGAGCTCTATCACTTATCCACCCCTTGGCCATTCTCGGCATGGGGGATAGATATAATTGGTAAAATCCGTCCTTCCTCAATAAATGACCATAAATTCATTGTTGTAGCAGTAGATTACTTCTCAAAATGGGTAGAAGCTGAATCCTTCACCAATGTTACCGCCAAGCAGATGACCAAGTTCATAGAAAAGCACATCTTTGCTCGGTATGGGCTCCCACACCATACAGCCTCAGACAATGGAGTACAATTTCAAGGAGCAACTACTTCTCTAATTAAGAAGTATGGGATCCAGCACCATAGATCTTCTCCATACAGACCACAAGCCAATAGAGCTATTGAGGCAGCCAATAAATCGGTAAAGATGATCCTTTCTAAGATGATAGCCGGTTACAGGGATTGGGCAGATAAGCTACATTTTGCTATCTAGGGATATCGCACAGCATACATACCCCGATGGGCCAAACTCCGTTCTCCCTGATCTACGGGATGGAAGTAGTCTTGCTAGTTGAAACTCAGGTGACCTCATTAAAAGTCGCTCTAGAGGCTAAATTAGAAGAATCCGAATGGACTCGGGCGAGATTTAAACAGTTGAACATGATGGATGAGCAGAGGTTGAAGGCCCTCGATAACCTCCAGATGTACCAATAACTTATGGCTCGAGCATATAACAGTGGGGTAAGACATTAGAAGTTCCCCCTGAAGGCTGGTGATCTGGTCCTTAAGCAACTGAAACATTCTACCACTAATGCAAGGGGTAAATTCAAGCTAAAATGGGAAGGACCACATGTAATAAAGAAGTTGCTTAGTAAAGGGGCAGCTAAGCTTATGGACATGGATGGGAACGAGTTCGTAAATCCCGTAAACCAAGATAAGCTTAAGCGTTATCATGTTTAATCTAAAAGAAACAAATCAGAAAAGTAGCACACCAAAAAAAATATATACGTAATAATTACCGGCCTTTCAGTCTTTTACTGATCGGGCAAAAATTTGGGCGACGCCCGACGATTGGTATCCCGCAAACCAGCCGTGCAAAAATTGGGGGATAAGACAAGCCCGTTGGATCAAAAACCCGAAAAGGGCGATCTAGATAAAAGTTAGGGTATGTGAGCAAAGGGCGAGTGCCTTCTAGAAAATCGGTCTCGGCTAGTTGACACCGGGAGTTAGATCAATGGGAATATCAACCAAACATCATGTACTTTATTTTATCTCAATTAGTAAAAGTTCTCTTTTGTTGAAATCTAAATGCTTATACTGTGGATCCTGTATTCATAAGATTAAGACAACTTTAGCAAGCCTTGGACAGAGTTCGTTTTATTTTCATTTTAGATGCAAAAGAAAAAAAGGGTCTGATAGTTCTGACAAAACCAAGACTCAAATCGAGCTTCCCTCATCATCATCACAGTACCTAGAGATCCGCATCGATGTGCTAGTAGAAAAGGGCTCCTCTCCCCACTCCACACGTTCCCCCTCAAAATGGGCCCATGACCGCTTTCGACGGGTTGACAAGTCGCTTATCTCAGCAAGCCATGCCCTGTAATGTGTATCAGTCTCGATGGTTTCCATGTGATCATAATCCAGAATCTCAAATACAGCCTCCCTGGACCACTTCTCCCCAATTTATTGTAAACTCTAATCTGGTTGTGGGGAAGTTTGATTGGGACTCTTTGCCTATTGCCATACTAACAGTGCAGCCTGTAAGGGGTATAAAATGAAGATTTCTCTAGACCTATCAATTGAACACAAGCTCCCTAGGATTCTACAACCACATTCTGGATTCTCTACCATGGACTAACCCACTGAACCTGCGCATCAGTATACCCCCTCAAAATAGGCACCCAATCATCGTAAGATAGCTCATCGAAGTCAGCCCGCATAAGCTCTCTCTCCTTCAAATGGATGGGAAGATACTTTTTCGGGTTCTCTCGTGGCACCTCCCTCTACTTCAGCTTCTCCATCAACCATACCTATAATTTAAAACTCAAGTAAGGACTAGGGAAAGAAATGTGCGGAATCGAAAAGAACAAAAGGTACCTGTAGTAATATGAGCTGATCTCCAATAAGTGATGGGTCAACAGAAGCAGCATCCACGTTCAGCAAAACATCAGCCAATCCCATAGCCACGGGAGAAGCCCCTGTCGACATAGGGCTGATGAGTGAAATTAGCCTAAGCAGATTAATCGGGCTCACTCCGCACATAAACTCTGACCTGAGTAGTAATGCCACCATGAATGGCCAAGCAGGATAGGATCGGGGTGCTCCACGGCACCACTCTAGAACCGTTCTAAGCTAAAACCTAGGCTTGTTGGGCAATCAAGACAGAAATGGGTCCATAGAATCCAAATTCTATAACCCTCGAGGAATTCCATCTATGCCAAAATGAAAGTCCGGCATAGCCAGCGTAACGCGTTTAGGACACGGTGTCCCTAAAATAGCGTGGAATTCTTCAAGCAAAGGGCAAAGCTCGAACGATGAAAATTAGAAAATGTGGTCCATTGGATCCCAAAAAGATAGTGCCGCTTGAAGGAATTCGCGGCTTACGGGCCACGCCGCAACATATCAAAACCCCTAAAGCCTGAATTTATCAAGCCTCTTCCAGTCTGCATTCCCCAGACTTTGCAGAAAACCCCATAGCTTTTAATTATGGATTGCCATAGTAGGAATTGACAAGATAGTTGAAATCAGATTACTGGAAAACTGATGCTGCTGCTGATATAAGTGATGCCGCCAGCGATATAAATGATGCCGCCGGAGTTATGGATCAGATTGGGTGATATCAGGTGATGCCGCCGGCGATATGGACTTTGAGGCAACCCTGTATACATTATTTAGCTGGATGAGTTTGGGCGATATGGGTCATGCCGCCATCGGCCTAAAGTAGATTTTTCGGCGACATCAGAAGCATTTTTGCCATTTCAGACCTGGACAAAGCCTGTAAATAATCCTATAATACGTTTCCAATGCCTTTCCAAATAGCGACCCATTCTTATTCAAAATAAAAAGCCTGAAGGCACAAACCATCCAAAAATTCTGAATGTCTAGACCACGAAAGGAACAAAACCCAACAGAAAAAACCAAATTATTCCAACCCCAATGTATCAAGGGTACAAACAAGGAAATAAAAAAAGCAAAATGAAAAACTAGGCATGCCCGCCACTACCGGTCGGGCGAGGTGAAATGTCTTCGGGGCTCACAAGCCAGTCATCAACGCCATCCTCTTCCCTTCCCTCTGTCATGGGCACACTGCTAGACTCCTCGGCCATGATAGGTGGGTGTCGGCAGGTAGACATCTTGACCCCCTAAGACTGGTACTACCAGGGTGCGCACGATTCAGATTTTGCTTGCTTCTCCGTTCCTGAACGGTAGCTGCCAGTTGACCCTCAAGGTCACTCACACGACGCCGTAGGTCTGCAGTCTCCTCCTTGTACCATCGCGGGACTGCATCAGCATCTGACAAGGAAAGGGCCAAGAAATCCTGCAAACCAGAGAAAATTATCAACGATGCATATCATTCATAACATCCATACATGCATCTTATCTTAACATAGGAATAAATAGGGAAGGTACTTGGGCAAGGAGCGACTGCCCGATAAGTGTATCTTGAAGAACAAAGTTGTTCTCTGTGAGCTGCTCCATATGGCTCCGCGCCACCTGAAAAATCCAAAAGGCAAATCATTAGACACCCGCATCCAAGGCTAAATAAGAAAATAATTACCAGGCCTTACGTAAGTAGTATTTTCGGGCATGAAAATTAGAGCCTGCCGGCTTGAGCCTATATTCCTATTGAGGAACTCGCCCCGGGAATTCATCAGCAGGAATGTGGTTTCCATCGGATTGACCAGATGCCCTTCCACAAAGTTTATGCCCTTCGGCACACCATAGTACCATATCCCACTCTAGTTATCCCGACCTCTCTTCCTCACGGGTTCCTAAAAACATGAAAGATACACGTCAACAGCATTCCTAAATAATTTCAAAATCATTCACATAAACACAATCATACCTCAAAAGAACGCTGCTCCCCTTAGGATATTGGCGCACTCCCGCCGGCTACATCCTCGCCCGCCTCATCCTCCCCCTTGGGCTCAATGCCAACATCCCCTTCAAGCTCCTCATCTTCATCATCTTCTTCCTCCTCGACATCCACGATACCTTTGAGGTGCCTTTTCTCCTCCTCTAACTGTTGTTTGTTTTGATACTCAATCGTATCATTTCTGTGGATGCAGGGATACATAGGGAGTAGATGCTGCTGGTGCTGCTCGTACAGGCCAGGGACGCTAGGGATCACTCGGCCTTTCCCCCTCGATGTAATTAGCCTTGTCAGCCTCGAAGGTGATCACCAAATGGGGCCACCATAAGCCCCTAGGAGGATCAGCAGGCACCGGTCTATCGGCAACTGGGATGGACCTCTAGCCCCGGACATGCTCACCCAAGTACCACTGCTGGGACAAAGGGCACTCAATCACGAACCGACAATCGTCCACCTCCCTCCTTATCCTCATAACCTCTGCCAGGTTCTCCACTCCCTCGAATGGATCCAGGATAAGCTACACTAATAATCAGCCAAAACAACTAGTATAAGTTCATAAATGCTTTTGTTTTGTCTAAGTGTAAAAATAAAGACTAAATTAAAAAGTCGCATACCAAGCTCAACCGCGCGCTCCTCAGGACCTCCCTATATTTCGTAGGGTACTTGGCCTTCCCGCCAATGCCCTCGCACTAGTGGGCGAGAAAGTGGGAGCCTGACAGCACAATCTTTTTAAACTCCACCGGTGGGAGGATCTGATGCTCAAAGGCCCAAGCCTGCACAAATAACGACCAATCAATTCAAAAAGCATCAAATAATAAATAAGAACGTGTACAATCAAGTAAAATACTTCTAAAAAGGTGTATCTAGAGTAGCAGGTGGCAGAGGCGAAGGGCTTTCACCCTCTTCTGGGCTCTCACATCCAGCCCCGTGGTATATTTATGCTAAGATGGCCTGGGCCAGTTCTTCCTCCTGATGCCCACCACGTCCTCCATAGTAGTTATCAACATATAATTGATCTTACTCCCCGAGATTGAGAAGAACAACATAGTAAGCAAAGAAATCACAAAAGACCGAACACAGGCCTCCCTCTCATCCCTAAGCACCATATCCACCCGGGTCTAGTGTTGGTGCAACTCACCGTAAGATAGCTGCCCTGAGATAGGCTTTAGACCGAATAGCTCCTTCACTCACCTTACCACGGGCCTTTCAACATGGTATTTATCCATGTAAACATCGAAGTGTATGACCTTATCCATCCAAGGGAGGCCGATCATAGCTACGACGTCGGAGGGTGTAATCGTAGCTTCCCTGAAAGAGAAGTGGAAAGTATGGGTGGTCTCAGACCACCTCTTGGTTAGAGCTGTCACCGCTGAATGAGAAAGATTGGGCATCAGCATTGGCATAATCCGGGCCAAATCCCCGAATCCTGTCTCATTAATGGCAAGCGCAAGCTCGGGGTCATTCTTCGAAATATGGTGCCACGACTCGCCAATGGTGCCCATCCCCCCTGTATAGGCCAGTTCATATGGCTGTAAAATCAGAAATAAAACAGATAAGTCCTGCGTATTTTCTCATCACTTAAGTCTGATAGAAAGCTGTAGCTGCCACTTCTGCTAGAAGTGATATCGCCGGCGGCATCATCCCATACCGCTGGCGGCATGGATGATGTCGCCGATGATATCGCTTTAAATAGAAGCAACATCAGACTTCCCTAACACCTTTTGCAAGGCCTAATGCCGTCAGCGACATCACTCATGTCACCGGTGACATCACTACCTGCGGACAGAACTTGTTTTCCTAAAATCGCACCTATCGTGCCAAAACCACAAAAAATCTCAATCAATCAAGCAATAAGCCTTGAAAAAATCAAACTTAAACATACCATATCAGTTTATAATCAGTCTATGACTCCTACCACGGCACGATTTTAAGCCTAAAGCTAAATCAAACTAAACCCAAAAAGAAGAGATTTTTGTTTTACCGAATTACCTGAATGTAGCAGTGGTGCTTCTCCTTCTCTGGGGTCAGATTGGTGATGGGAGAATTGATCCTATAGCCATACATATTGGCCATCTCCTTCAGGCCATAAGCAGTAGGAACGGAGAGAATTTTCAATCCCTCGATAGAAGAATCAGGCATGTTCTCCCTAGCCTTGGTAGATTTGCCCCTGAAAGCCTTGGTGATTCTCTTCATAATTTGAATAACGAAAGAGAAATCGTAGGATTTAGAGAATAAGATGTGAAGCAGTAGGTACGGTTTTCTGAATAAATAAGGAAGAAGGGAGTTTAACTTCCTTTTAAACTACCGCGCCGAATTCAAGGAGTTTTAATTTATCTGAAACTGTCCGTTCATGCCGCCGGTGGCATCAATCCATGCCGCTAGCGATATCACTCATATCGCCAGCGACATCGCCCCTTTCAGTTTAAATTTTAAAATTACCTGACTAGTCAAAGCTGCCACGTGGCACTCATGTCACCGGCGGCATCGATTCATACCGCCAGCGACATCATTAATGTCGCCGGCGACATCACTCCTCCAATTTAGAATTTGCACAAGTCCAACCAAAGGGGTAATTTCTCCGTAAAGCATAAGCCCGACTGAGGGGCGACCAATCTATAAAACACAAAACCCGACCAAGGGATGAACTCCCCACAAAGTGCAAGCTCGACCAAGGGGCAACCAATCTACAAAACAAAAGTCCGACCAAGGGAAATCTCTCTATAAAGCATAAGTCTGACCAAGGGACGATCACTCCATAAAGCATAAGTCCGACCAAAGGGTGTCCTTTTCTACAAAACATAAAACCTGACCAAGGGAAAAACCCCCCACAAAATGCAAGCCCGACCAAGGGGCAACCAATCTATAAAACAAAAGTCCGGCCAAGGGACAATCTTTCCACAAAGCATAAGTCTGACTAAGGGACGATCACTCCACAAAGCATAAGTCCGACCAAAGAGCTTCCTTTTCTTCAAAACACAAAACCCGACCAAAGGACCATCACGCTACAAAGCATAAGTCCGACCAAGGGACAATTTCTCCATAAAGCATAAGTCCGACCAATGGGCAATTTCTCTGCAAAGCATGAGCCTAACCGAGGGGCAACCAATCTACAAAACACAAAACCCGACCAAGGGGCAATCTCTCCATAAAGCACAAGCTCGACCAAGGGGCAACCAATCTATAAAACATAAAGTCCGACTAAGGGATAATCTCTCCATAAAGCATAAGTCCAACTAAGGGACGATCACTCTACAAAGCATAAGTCCGACCAAAGGGCGTCCTTTCCACGAAGCTCAAGCCCGACCAAGGGGCAGTTTCTCCACAAAGCATAAGCCCGACCAATGGGCAACCTCTCTATAAAGCATAAAGTCCGACCGAGGGGCAAACCGGTCATCCATCAAGTATCCTTCCTATCCCCTGCTCTTTCGTATGATCATACTGACCTGTGGCAGCAGTGATCCCCCGAGGGGCAGCCTATGAGCACGGGATTTTGCAGTCCCTCTCGCGAGATGATGATGACATGTACCCAATTTTAATGCCTCAAAATAAAAGTTCTCTTTAGAATTTTTATTACCAAAATAATATTCCTCGCGAATTTTATACTTGGTAGAATCCAGTTCGGTGTGACCGATAACGCGTCCGGTAGAAGCTTGAACCGATGATTTGCATTCAAATAATAAATATCCATTAAAATATTATTAAAAGTCAAAAGATGCCTTTCCACCCACTATTAAACAACTTTTCATGACTTTTTTGGCTTTTAGGCCCGTTGGCTGTCGGTATGCTGGAGGCTGATGCCCCCAACGGCATCAGCCATGCCGCCGGCGGCATCATCATACCGCCGGTGACATTGGCCATACCGCCGGCGGCATCACCATGTCGCCGGTGGCATGGACTGAAATGGTTTCCTACATAGACAGCCTTTCGGCCACTTTTGGTGGAATTGGTCAAAAAGGCCTCAAAAAAACACCCCATCTCACCTATAAAAGCACATCTTGAGCTGCATTTTGATGGAGGATAATTGAATGTTTGGATTTTAATGTAGGAATAGATTTTAGTGAGATAAGAACTAGATAAAATAGAAAGAAAGGATTTTGATCCATTTTTCCTGGTTTTTCTTCTTTGAATTCTCTGATTGTGAGTTTGAAATCAGCAAGTCTTTAAGTTAAAATCATCTTAATTAGATTTAGAAATCAGAAGCACTTAAGTTTATTGTTAAATTGTCATAACAAGCTCCCTGGAGGTGTTTCTTTCGGCTCACAAAGAGGTGGATTCACGACCTCGAGGTAAAAATCCTGAATCTCATAGCTCTTTGGCATTAATATTACTGATTTATGTTAATTTTCGTCGATTTATATTCATTCTTGGGTTTTCGGTCATTTTTACTGCTACCAATACTGCCCATAAACTGATATCACCGGTGACTTAATTGATGTAGCCGGCGGCATCAGCTCTGTCGCCAACGACATCAGTTATGTCGCCGGTGGCATCAGTTGTATCGTCGACGATATGACTTTTTGGACAGCAGTTTTATTTTCATTTGTTTTCAAATTAGCTCATGTTTTTAAGCTAGAATATATAATGTAATCATAGAAGTTCAAAATCTCTTGCAAACAGACCTCACCCCGTAATGTGTGGGTATTTTCACTCATAATTCGGTTAAAGTAACGATTGAGCCT
The DNA here is from genome assembly GCA_947683365.1 of Euphorbia pulcherrima. Taxonomy (NCBI): domain Eukaryota; kingdom Viridiplantae; phylum Streptophyta; class Magnoliopsida; order Malpighiales; family Euphorbiaceae; genus Euphorbia; species Euphorbia pulcherrima. Next base: position 75,496,424 of record CANTUS010000001.1, on the reverse strand, counting down.
AAAATTTGATTAAAAATGGAATTTCCTCGAAAACGCCGTTTGAATCTCATTTTTCGCCATCCGACCGGGCTTTGTAATACTGTGAATAAAATATGCTATACCCGAGCTAACAATCTTCTGCAGGCAGATGATTATCAGACATTCAGGTATTTTATTTATTGCATAGAAAAAATGTATAGGACTTGGAAGCCTTGTAATAACTTTGTTTTTGCACTTATTTTTTTATGGCTGTAAATATTTTATTCATTGCTTCAATTCCTTGATAAACGTGAAAACAACAAAATAATTGAAAATACAAATAAATAGGATGGATTAAACCGAATAAGAAAGAATGAAGTATCTTAACTTGGCCTAATGAAAAATAGATAAAATCATCCGAACTCGGAATGTCTACTTAAGGTATGGCCCAACCACCCGGTGGGAAAATCGTACCAAAAATTTCTCGGTTGAGCTGAACCAGGTGGCGACTCTATTTTAAGTACGAGACTTCGATCTCGTATCCTTTGAGCATTAAAATATGCAAAATCATTTTCAATAACATTATACACATCTCCCCCTTCATTTAGAGAGGCCGGCCCGACTGGTCTGGCCTCGTAGCAGCCGCGCAAAACGTCATTCGCTCAGAGGCCTTCTCCCCATTAGTTCAGAGCACCGTCAAAGTACATAGTCCACACACGCTTGAGGATTTTGACGGAGGTGAGTTGCTCATCGAGAAACTCCAAGTTTTCAACATAATCTAAGTCAAGAGGTAGGTTAGATAGGATTTTTGCCATTGCCTGACCCTTAATAACTTTCTTCGTCACATACTCAATATCGAACTCAGATAGGAGAAGCAACCATTGAGATAGTTTACCAGCTAGAGTGGGGGATTGAAAAAGATACTTTATAGGGTCAATCTTAGCCACGGCTTAGACTCGGTAAGATTAGAAATAATGGCGCAACTTCTTAGAGAGCCAAACCATGGTGGTGTAAGTCTTCATCACAAATAAATATTGGGTTTTATAATCCAATAACTTTTTACTCAAGTAGTAGATCGCGTGGTCTTGCTTATCATCATGTTCTTGGACAAGCATTGCCCCTATAGAAGATTCCTCAATAGCCAGATACAAGATCAATGATTTCCCAGAGATGGGGGATTTCAGAATGGGCGGGTCAACAAGATAATCTTTGATTCTGTCAAATGCCACTTAGCACTAATTATTCCATTCCACTGGTTGTTGCTTTCTCAACAGTTTAAAGATGGGTTCATACACGGTAGTGAGGCAGGCATTGAACCGATTGATATACTGTAAGGACCCCGGAAATGATTGAACTTCTTTTTCTATTTTAGACGGAGGCATATCCCTGATGGCTTTAGATTTATCAGGATCTATCTCAATTCCTTTCTAACTAACCACATGTCCCAGTAACTTGCCTGAAGTGACCCTAAACATGAAGTTCTTTGAATTTAGGCAGAGATTATACTTCTCGATACGAGTCATAAATCTATCAAGAATAATAGGGTACTCCTCTTCGGTGGCAGACTTCATAATCATATCATCCACATATAACTCCACCTCTTTATATATCATATCATGCAAAAGGGTGGTTACGGCACGCTGATAAGTGGCCCCGGCATTCTTTAACCTAAACGGCATTACTTTGTAGCAATAAACCCCCCATTTGGTAATGAACGCCATTTTGACCTTGTCGATGATATCCACTAGAATCAAATTATAACTTAAGAATCCATCCGTGAATGAGTAAATAGTAGCCCTGGTGGCACTATCAATCAAGACATCAATGTGAGGGAGCAGAAAATCATCCTTAGATCGAAGCCTTATTGAGATCTCAGAAATCAACAAAAACTTGGACCCTTCCATCTTTCTTTAGAACTAGAACTATGTTGGACAACCAAGTCAGATATTCCACAACTTCGACGAATCGTGCTTCAATCAACCTCAAAACCTCTGCCTTAACCTGATCTACCTATTCTAGTCTGAGCTGACGGAGTTTCTGCTTGATAAGTCTGAATTTAGGATCGGTTGGAATTCTGTGCTCGATAATTTGATGATCAACCCAAGGCATATCTTCATACAACCAGGCAAAAGTATGAACATGATCTTTAAGCACTTTTATAATCTCGCTTTTTTCCTTGGGAGTTAAATCGTTAGAAATGGTTACCATTTTCGGATTATCATCAGTACTTAGGTTTATTTCACTTAAGGATGTATCGCTAATGCCAAAAATGTTATGCTTATTGTTATGTGAATGCATGGATCCATCAGGAAAAACATCAAACAAGTAAGCAAAATGAGAGTCATTCATTGCATTAAAAGCCTTATAGGCAACATTATTCGCATAAAAAATATAAAAAATGTTAAACATTACATCATCTATTTGCTCCTCTACAAACAGGAGGAACATTCTCTGTAGTCTCTATCCAGGTTATGTTCCAGAGCTGCTTTCTGGTCAGCGGTGAGGGATGGTTCTCTAGATAGGCTAGCTTTCTCAGCTAGGACCCTGGTGAGCTTTCTCACAATCTCTATCATGGCATCCTCTTCCCCAATCCTCTCACCCCTCCAACCTTTCTTCATGAGCAGTGCCATTGCCTTGGTCATGGTAGCCATAACATCTTCAATCTCTGGATCAATAGATTCTTCATTACTTCCCCCAGACTCATTCTTAGGATATATCTTTGCTTTCCCTTTAGCCTTGTCAGAAACAACATTGACATGCTCAACGAGTTTGGGTTCAGCGGAGACAACCATGCAACTGGCTTCAAAGTTATACACATCCTTAAAGATCTCAAAATTGGGCCACATTTTTCCATCATGCTCAATGGGTTCGGGCTCTCCCTTATTAGGTCTCTTGCCTTGGATCTTATAAACAGTGACCATGTAGCAATAACAGGAAAGAACATAACAATAGGCTTTTCTAGGCTTCTACCCAAACCCTGCTTAGCGAACCAGCACCTTCAGTTCTAGGGCTTCAATAATCCCCTGCTCGAACATCACGCAGCCTCTGCTAAGCTTATACCCAGATTTCTTCATCAGCTTTCCCATACCGGAGTAGAGATAACTGTGCCAAAGGGGAGGATATTTCTCAATCTTACTAACCACAATAATCTGAAGACCTTTCTCTAATTTAGCTTTAGTTTCCATAACAGCCACAATAAAAGCAGGATCAGCCTCGATGGTTACCAGTTTGTCCTCGTGAATGAACTTGATTTGCTAATAATGGGTAGAGGGAACTGCGCCTAAGGTATGGAGCCAAAGGTCAGCCAAGCAAGTTGAGTACGGTAGACCATACAGTGGTCGTAACTTCTCCGACAGTGACTTTCGCCTCAAAGGCCCCAATCACACTGCGTTTTGAATCATCATAAGCTTTAATAATAGTACTTGATTTCTCAATCATTTCTTTTGATAGTCCTAAATGGGGAAGGACTTTCAGGGGGCATAAATTCAGGGCAGAGCCATCATCTACCATGACACAGGGGATGACCTTGTTGAGGATCTGAATACGAAAGAAAAAGGCCCTATTGTGGTTCTTACCCTCAAGCGGAAGATCAAAATGGTCAAATACAATCTAAGCTCCTTTTTCTTGGAGGAATGCCTTCTCAGACCATGGCACATATCTCGATCGAAGTGGTTGGATTAGCTTCTAAATCGAGCACTTGCTTTATCAATCCTCTGCGATGCCCGTCGGAATTAATTACCAACTGCCATATGCTATAACGGGCTTGTGTGTTTTTTAGCTGAATAATGAGGGGATCAACCTTGAGACTGGTTGGGACAGGTGAAGGTAAAGAAGGAGGCCTGGTAGTGGTGCCTATCCTCCTACGGACCGGGTCCTTATCTAAATAGAGATGGCGATCCTCTGGCTGATACACACGACCACTCTGGGTAACTTTGAGAATATTATCGATCAAGACACTTCAAGTGGCTCATGTTTCAAATAAATATTGCTGCTCCTTAGAATCGGAATATGGGTCTTAAAACTCATATGCATCCATATTGAAAGGCTCATTTTGATCAACCTTGAATAATCCCTTTGGCTTCTTATTAACAGGAGAATCCACACTGAACAGTTTAATGCTTACAGCCTTGGCTACCTTGACTACTCATTTATCTTCATCAAAATAGTCATCCTTTGGAACAAAGGCATCTACGCTGAAGAGCAGCTTTTCCTCAACTTTTATTCTTTTAGCCACAAATGGTTGAGCGCTAAGGCTTTCTTGCTCAAATGAACTCCCGGATTAACTTGACTGATGAGATCGTAAACTGAGTTAGAGGGGAGACTGGAACCAATAACCATAACAGAATTACTGCTACCCGGACCCTGGGTGATTAGTTCAAAGATTGTAGCTTTAAATAAGCCTGACTGAATCATTCCTACCTTATTCCTGTAATTAGGCAAACGGTTATTCATAGTGCTTAGGGTTTTATCAGGTTTAACAATCTTTCCTTCGCTAACCAGACGCTGAATAGCTAAAAGTAAGGCCTTACAATTTTTAGTCTGGTGTCCCACCTAAATGTTGTAATTACAGAGATTGTTCTTATCCTTGGGTTTGGGCAGTTTGTACTCTTGAAGGGACTGGATGAAACCTACTTCCCTTAAAAGCGTAAAGATGACCTAAAGAGGTAGCTTGAACGAATTAGCTAAAACAAAAAGAGGACGAGGAGGCTGAGCTACGGTGACTGCAGGTGGAGCTTGAGTGATTGCCGGGGGTGCTACAGGGGCTTGAGAAACTGCCTAGACCGCAGCCCAGGCTTTAGGCTTAACATCTACTGATGCTAAGGGCTGAGCATTATTATTCTTTTTAAACCAGGGTTTTCCTGCCTTTTCGCGCTCTACCTCGCACTCAATTTTCTCGGCCTTTTTAAAAATAGCCTTATAAGAAAGGAATGAATCAGCAGCCATCTCTTTATGGAACAGGGGAAGAGATCCCTCCAGGGGTTTCACAATCATCTCCTTAAGACTTAGCTTAGATTTTATCAGAATCTAGGTCGATATCCACCGATCAAAGTACTACTTAAAGGTTTCATTGAGCATTTAGCAAACTCCGTTGAGGTGTTGGAGGGTTATTTCCATTATAGTATTGAAACTATAATGCACTTTCAGAGCCTCAGAAAGAAGCTTCCAATCAGTGATAATATGTTGTGGCAAAGTATAATACCATTCAAGAGTAGGGCCCTGAAGGAAACAAGGAAACATTTTAGCAATCACTTTATCACTTAATTTCTTTACATGCATAACTCTTTCATACATAATAATATAGGAAGTAGGTGCACTAGAACCATCATAATGCACCATATTTAGCATGGTAAAATTATCGGGGACCCAGTATTCCTTTCTTTCGGGTTCCTTGGCGGCTATGAGGCAGTTGATGTAGGCTTTAATTTCTAGTGTCCTATACGGAGGCTGTATGACCTGTTCGTTGATCAGCTGAGAGAGAGTTGCAACCTTGGGTGTCACGCCTGAAGAATGCGCGACCTGGTCATTGATCTAAGAGGCCATCATCTAGCAAATAAAAGTTGCTACTTCAGGTGTCACGCCCGGAGATTGTATGACCTAGTCATTGACTGAAGGAGATGGTGGAGGATGAGGTACCATCTGGCTGTTGAAGGGGTTCTGAGGGTAGGTAGTACCCTTGGGAGTTATAATGAATTGAGGCGGAGTAAAGGACGACGACTGGATTAACCCGCTAGAAGAAGCTAACAATTGATGAGTGAACACTGGAGGAACTGAGCTTTGAGCAAAAGGTCTCGGGTTGAAAGGAACAATCGATGGAGTGGTCGAGGTTGGCAAAAAAGTGAAGGTTTGCCCGAACTGAAATGGGCTTACTATAAGCTGAGTCGAGGGGACTGGGTTAAAAATAGGTGCAATAGGTCTTGTCTCCACTGGACCGGTCAACATCTGTGCTAAACCGTTCTGGGCTTGCATGTCAGACTTAGAGACTCGGTCAGAGTTCCTATCCTCGAGGGCTTGCTTAACAGCTGCTTGGATGGTGGATTGGATGGAGGCTTGGAATGCATCCGAATTCAGGAACTGAGCCATAGAACTGGCAAAATTGAACCCAAAAGGGGGCTGAGATGCTGCTCCCAGGGTAGTAGTAGGGCTAACTTACTCCTTGGGAGAAGGATGGTTTCCATCATTGCTCGGAAAAGACATAGCTAACTGAAAGAAATCCTGACCCAACTAAACCTGATCAGAATCTGACTCCCCACTAGAATCGGTATACGGAACCCCCTCGACTTTCATGGTGATAATCGGGGTGAGAGAAAGATAAATTCAACGGTGTTCTAGACTTTTCCAAACCGGGGTGCAACGATAATTCTGCCTCCTCCCAGCTGGAATGGTAGGTAGCCGGTCATATTCATGTATGGATTATGCGATGCCATGGATGGGATGAATGGTCTTTATTTAATAACTGATCCGTGGTACGTATGGCTGCACGAAGATGTGGTTAGTGATGATGCGGTGGCTTATCCCTCCAATATCCGTTGGACGTTTGTACCCATCGTTATTTGTAGTGATATATCGTGACTCAACGGGAGTATAAAAGAAGTCCTATGGATGTTGCTAAACCTTTTCCATGAATGGAGATCGGTAAGGGTAAGTTGATTTTAGCTCTTGGAGCCGATGTATGGGGGATGCACGAGCATGTAGCATATAGCACACAAGTCACCCCTCATCCAACCTTTTGGCTCCAGCATAATGCCTTTTTGGAAGGATGGAGGTTGGCCTCTTCATCGAAAATGGCAAAAGAAGTTTGTCTTAATTTGTTTTCATTGTTTTGGTAGTCCTAAAGGATTGAAGTGCTAAGGCTTTTCTAGCACGACTTTCATATGGTTGTTGATGTAGAAGGTTCTCATTTACCTTGATTCCACGTTACTCAACCACTCCCCAAATAGGTGCAATTGTAGGAGTTTACGTGTTGGTTAAAACGAGTGATCCACCCGCTAGGCATCCTCAATTCCAAACAGGGCATAAGTGATACTTTCACGAGCTTCTTAGGTAAAATATAGGGCACCTAATAATTACCGAACTATCTACTGGCATAAGGATAAAATGTTATGAAAAAGAATGAAGTTTTAACTTGGCTAATGATTTCAATACATCATCAAAATCCTTTAAACTTAGTAAAAATTTTTTAGTTCAAGTTTATAGAGATAACTCCCCAGCAGAGTCGCCACTGTGAGCGGATGACCATTTTTCCTCCTGCAAGGACCGCGTGAGATGCGTAGCACAGGGGTTGGAAAATAACTAGCGCTGTGAAGTGAGCCAAGGGATTGATCCTCATTTTGGCATAAAAAGAGATGGATTGATAAAATTGATGTTGATGTTGAATTTAAGTCTAATTTGCAAGATTTGAAATCCCATATTTTAAAATACAGTCGCCACCTAGTTAAGCTCCACCAGGATATTTTTGGTACAATATTCCCACCATGTGGTTAGACAGTACCTTAAAATAGAGATTCCAAGTCCAGATGATGTAATTTATTTTACATTAGGCTAAGTTAAAAGATTTCATTCTTTCTTAATCGATTTTAGTCCACCCTATTTATTTGTGTTTTCGGTTTATATGTTGTTTTCACATTTATTAAGCATTCAAAGCAGTAGATAAATAATTATTACAGTTATCCAAAAATAAATGCGGAAAATAAAATAATAATTACATGGCTTTCTAAATCCTATACATTTTTCTATACGATAAATAAAATACCCGAAGGCGTAGCATTCATCTAACTTAAATCTACCTGTACAAAATGGTTAGCACAAATACGACACATTGTGCGGGATATATCACATAACATGAATAGTTAGCAAACAAAATAAGACCCAAGTTAGCATGAACATGGCATATTTTATTCAAAATTTATGGAGCCCGGTTGGATGGCTAAAAATGAGATTTAGACGGTGTTTGGGGAAAATTCCGTTATATCCATATTTTAGACTAGATCGTTATTTTAACTAGATTATTAGTGCAAATGCCACATAGTATGAGGTGGGGTCTGTTTTCAGAAGGTTTTAGACCTTCGTCGTTGCACTGCACATCCTAGCTTCGAAAATTTAAACTAGGTCAGGAAATAAATGAAATAAAATTATTGTCCAGAATGCCATGCCGTCGGCGGCATGGATGATGTCGCTGGCGATCTCAGCTATATAGGCAAGCTACATGGCTTTCTGGATACTATAAAGAAAGGGTCCTGCAAGAAAATGGGGCCCCTGGGGGCAAATGAGGCCACTGGCGGTATCAATGATGCCGCTGGCGGCATGGTTGATACCGTCGGCGGCTTCAAATGCCTCCGGCGGCCTCAATTTCTTACAGCAGCTATTTTTGGCCAAAAAGTGACCAAAAACCCAAAACTAACCAATAAGTAAAATGGAAGCCAAAGTGCTATGAGACTCATGATTTTTACCTCGGGGTCCTGAATCCACTTCTTCGTGATCCGTATGACACCTCCGGGGAGCTCAAATGATGATTTTGGGAAGTAAAGGGTGATTTAGTCTCTAAATCCTAATTTTGGTGATTTATAAACTTAAAATGCACCTAGATATCAGAGAGTTTAGTAGAGGAAACCCAAGAAAAGATGAATTGAATTCTCTTTTCTTACCTTTTCTAAACTTTATCCCACTAAAGCTAGCTAAGATACTCAAAATTTGCTTGAAACTTTGAGTTGGGGAGATTGGAGCCCTTGAAATGGCTGAGAAATAGCCTTTATATAGGCTAAAATCCGTTGAAAATTGCCTTTGGCCCATTTATCCGGCGGATTTCAGCAAAAAAGGGAGACAACTATTCTGCATATGGAAGTGATGCCGCTGGCGATATGGATGATACCGCCGGTGGTATGGTGAAGCCGCCGGCGGCCTCACCTTCCTGCAAATCTGAAAAGATTGCACGATTCATGCTCGAAATCAGGGAAAAGGGGAGGGAATCTGGCAAAAGGTGATTTTGACGGAAAAACTCAGATATGAGGCTTATTTTTTTTTTTATTTTGAATGGGTATTTTTGGCTAAATTATTTTTTGGTGTAAATCATCGGTCTGAGCTACCACCGGATGCGTTACCGGACACGCCGAACTGAATTTTTCCAAAAATAAATTTCATCGAGAATTTTATATTGGTAATAAAAATTCCAGAAAAGAATTTTCATTGTGAGGAATAAAATCGGGCGTACGTCATCGTCTCGCGAGAGGGACTATAAAATCCCGTGCTCATAGAGATGCAAATGAATAAGATGAGACTTTGTAAGGTGCAAAGGGCCTTCATAGTTTATATCCAGAAAGATTTTCACTGGTCAGAATCTTCAAGGGAAGCTTAAGCCGAATGAAGACTAGATGTGTGCCTTGGAACATATCGAGAACTAACCATTGCAATGGCTTAGAAATGTTTAGGACTAACCATTCATATTCTAAGAATTGACAAGGATTGTAGTCTTGGAAGTTTTGAATACTAGACATTGAGGTCTTCGAAAATGGACTAGAAGTTGAGAAGTCCTAAACATTATGAACTAAATTTTGAGATATCCTGGAAATGGCAAGTACAATGTGAAACAGTAGGCCGAGTGCAAAAGTTTTTGTCCTACCAATAATGTGTTTGTTGAATTAGCAAAATGAGTGCATTTTTAAGAGTGTATGTTGAAGGTGTGAAGGATCTTAGTAGAGTGTTAAGCAGGGAGCACATGAGTTTTTAAACAATTTTTATTTGTGATAAAGACGTATGATGCCTTAGAACGAAAGAGTATTAACAATTAATGATATCCTGAGTTATCGAATTGACTTAATGTCCTAGTAGTTGGAAAATGGTAGTGCTGCAGGAATTGCGTAGAATTAACATTTTGACTTAGCACCACTAAAGTTTCACAATCTTTAGTCTTTAGTACTTAAAGTGATGTGAAGTTTAATAACATGTCTTAACTGCTGACTTAGCCTTGCTAATTAAGGATTGATACTGTATTACGAGCAGGTATCTTATGGAATTAGATGTGATAACTTAGGCAACTGGGTATACTCTAGAATTACCAAGAGTCGACATGGTGTTGGTATGGGTATCAATGATGTTTTAGAGGTGATGAAGAGTGAAAGAGTGAGGGTAATGTTCTCGCATTAGCTAAAAGTTGATATGTTAGTGTGAATTTAAGAAAGGTCCTTGATTTGCCTTGACACTCTGAAGGGGTTAAAATAATTGTTGGTACATAAATTTTACCCTTACTAACATAATGATATATGAACTTTTAAACTTAATATAAATGTACACCAACTTAATACTCTACTAACATTATAGTCAAAATTACTTTTAACTCTAAAATAATACCTTTAACCTAAGTTGTCACCGGTTATTTCCTATCGAACACCGTGTAAGACCCATTAATTTTTTTATTCCTTTTTATCCCTTTCTTCTACATTCCACTGGTTCCAAACTACTTTTATTCTTTTTCATTTCTACCTCCGTAGCAATCCTTCATTTATCTCTCTGCAAATACCCTAATTTGTTAATCATTTTTCATATAAAATGCATGCTCTTCATCTCTAAAAATTAATGTTTGTCTTGTTAGAGACTGGAGGAGCTGCAAAAGTCGTTTGAAATGTGCAATTTCGGTTGAGATGGGCTCCAATTTGGGTGGAAGTCCGGTGCAAACCTACGATGCGCAGTTCTTGTCTATTGTTGTCTTAGCGCAACGATTTGATTCCGATTTGGCGGCGATTTCATTGGTAATTAAAGATTTCGTTGGTAATTGCAGATTAAAAAACCTCCATAGATAAGAGACAAGATGGAGAAAGGAAAATTGCTAAAGTTGAGTTGTGAATTTTCGTGATGTCTCTATTTGAAGTTGAATGTGCTGTGTTCTTAAATTTGGCTCTTTGTTCATTTGGAGCTTCTACTTTGCTTATAATTTTACTGAGAATTTCATTTGGAGGAAATTAGTTATTTTCTAGAATGCGTTTCGTTGGCTTCAATTCATTTTTTTTTGCTTTGATAGTTTTAATTTTAAGTTTTATTTGCCAAACTTCATTTTTTGAACAACAACAAAAAGAAGAAACAATATTAAGCTTTTATAATTTTCAGGATTTTTCCTTCGTAAATTTTCAGAGACAATAGGGATGAACATTAGAAAATATGAAAAAAATGAGTGAAATGCCCCGACATTTACAAGTATTAAAGAAAAGGGTAAAAAATGAATTAAAATTTAATAGGTTTTGCTTGGAATTGATTACCGGTGATAAAGCAAGTCAAATGTGTTATTTTGGAGTCAAAGGTAATTTTGACTATAATGTTAGTAAATTGCTAAGTTGGTGTACCTTTATGTCACGTTTTAAAGTATATACACTATTATGTTAGTAGTCATAAAGTTCATATACCATCAATGATTTTAAGCTCACTCTAAATGCTTTGAGTGCCTTGACCTTTAATGTTTCTAAGTGCTTTTGGGGGAGCTTAGTTACTCGCTGAAAATGATTAATGACTTCTTAGAGGAAGGTTTATGTGCCTTGCAAAAAGGTCTCGGTGCCTTGTGGGAAGAGCTTTTAGCAAAAAGTTGATTATAAGATATATATATCTTGATGAGGAGCCAAAAATGTTGGAAATGGCGATTCTTGGGGATGTATAGCCGGAGGTAATAGCTAGTCTTTGAGACATACAACAAGAGGCAGTCATAGATTCTCAAATAATATAATGAGTTGTGATAGTTGGCCTTCATAACATATGATGGGAAGTAATAGATGAGGTTTAGTCGTTAAGGAATCTTGGCCACAACGACATGTCTAAAACATAACTTTTATGGCAACGTTTTGAGGATATAGCTTTTAATGAGTGCATAACATTACTAGAGCTTTAGTCATGGAGGAGTCCAATATATGTGATGGCCTAAGCCTTTCAATAACCCTCAACATGATGAGGACTAAGTACGTGGGACGCTCTAGAATTGACTAGGCATTTAAATTTGAGTCCAAGTCAACTTAGGCACGATGAGGATGTCTTGGCAGCAACAAGAATGATACTTATCAATTTGAAGAACTCTTAACACGTCTTACACGCAATGACAACATCTTGGAAGCAACGAGGATGAGATTTAGCGATTAGGGGAACTCTTGGATAGTCCTGAAAATGGGAAATGCGAGACTTAATAATTGAGTGTTAAGAGAATCTTGGAGACAAGAAGTACAGGACATGGTAATTGATAAGTGTTGATAAGTCAAAGAAACGACGAAGACAAGACTTAGAAAATTGAAAAAATTTAGAAGAGTCGTGGAAGTGGCGAGAAAGTTCTAGAAGCGATGAAGACAAGACTTGTAAAACATAAAAACTTAAAATCCTTGTGAGTCTTGGAAATGGCTAAGACTTCTTGAATGTATATTATTGACGTTGACAAGTGTGAAGTCCTAGAAATGTACTCTAGCCATTAAGAAGTCCAAGAAATAGTGAGGACTAGCATTGTTAAGCCTTAACCCTTGTAGTCGCCGAGGATTATCCATTGAGAATTCATTTAAATTGTGAAGACCTTGTGTTTAGATAGGTTATCGCCAAGCTGAGATATTAACATTTAATAACATATTATTGAATATTCAATATATAATCAATGCCTTAGTAATGTAAGGACTTGCTCTATGTGGTGGAAAGGGTTTATATAAGATATGAAGTGGTTTTCATAGTGTGTTGTTTTAGTAAAAAAAAGGTCTTTAAGGTAGACGTTGCATGGTGCAAATCGTCCTGGAATAATCCCTCCATGGTGTGAAGAGTCTTTAAGATGGACATTACATGGTGCAAGGAGTCCTTTGTTGGGAAACTATGATCTGGACCATAAATTAAATTAAATTATCCAGATCAAGTTTGAAAGAAACAAAAATTTATAACTATATATGTCCCAAATCCAATTGAAACATCGGGACAAAGATCCAGCTACAAGGCTGTCCATTGAAGATATCAAATACCTAAGCACATGGAATCATCAAAATAAAGCTTGGAAAGGAAAAAAGCTTTAAACCCTCAAGAACAGCATCCTAAAGAACTGATTGCTATATCCGGAAGAAGGCAGATCCGGAGAATATGAGTCTAAAGACATCCGGAAGACTCATGTTTGAAGATAATGAGAAAAGTTTTAAAGACAACTTTTCCCTCCACCTTTTGGTCTATAAAGTCAAACATCCTTTCCCCAAGACAAAGATAAAATGACAGCTTGCATTTTTCAGAGAAATGACAAAAGGACTGACACCGGACTAAAAAAGCTACCAACTTTTTTCACCTAGACCAATAAGGAGGCGCGTGGAGGTTACACTAAAAAGCTAATGGTGTAAAAGTTGGTGCATCACAAAAAGCCAAGTAAAATGATCATTGACAACTTTTTCAGCATCAATCCCTATAATTCAAACGGGTCAAATTACAGTCTAACAGATTGATCAACGGTTTCGGAAGCGCCATCTATAACCTGATCAAGGGTGAAGATTTATTACAAGTTCAACAACCCACAACGTACATTTTTTATGAAAGCCTACAAAAGGAAGCTCCACCAAATGAGAAGGTTGGTTCTTTGATTAATAAAAACAAGTAACAAAGAACAAGGATTCAGCTTCCAATCCCTTCAAGAATAAACTAATTCCAAATCTGTTGTAAGGATTACTAAGTGAACTATAAACTTAAGGAAATCTAAACCAAAACCTTTGTGAAAACAAGAGTGTAAGGATCTCCAACTTGGATAAGTTGGGAGATTGGGATACAGCTTAAAGTTGGTGCTTTGAGTGGGAACTCCCTGTAGGACTCAGCTTAGATTCGGGGAAGAAGTATAAGTGGTATATCCTACTAAAGACTAAAGGTCTCAGCTTGGAGTTGGTGCTTCTAGTGATATATCCTACATCCAGAAGGGGTTACCATCTGGAGACAAATTGTAAGGCTTGATTCCTGCCAGTTGGAAAGGAATCCACTAGTGGAAAAGCTCGGAGGAAGGAAACTCCGGGGACTATGGTAGGCGGGGCCGAACCAGGATAAAAACCTTATGTGTTTGATTTCTCTAACTTTTATTATTTGCATTATATTGTTATAACTGCATCATTCGGATCCATCATCCGGTTCATAATTAAACACGCTACACTAAGAATTTTTAAAGCCTTTATATTCCGTGGAAAAGGGTCATTCACCCCCTCTGACCTTATAAAGACCCTCACAAGGACCAACAAGTGGCATCAGAGCAAGTGCTCAAACTAGAGATCTAACAATCTCGAGCTAAAGGTCCATATATTTTTATTCACATATCAAAATGAGTTTCCAAAACTCACAACTCCTTCCTGAGGGTATGTCTGTTACCCGTCCTTCACTCTTCACTAGTGAACACTACACATTCTAGAAAAATCGGATGAAGAACTTCATCCAGTCATAAACTATGTAAGCATGGTTAGTTATAAAAATGGTCCATATGAGCCTACTTGTAAAGTAGACGGTATGACTACCCAAAAGCCATCAAGTATGTGGGATGAGAATGACTTTAAAAAGTTGCATGAAAACACAAATGATATTAACATGCTTCATTATGCTCTTAGTGCAGCTGAATTTAATAGAATATCCGGATGTGAGACTGCAAAAGAGATTTGGGAGAAGTTGGAGGTAACCTATGAAGGAACCACTAAAGTAAGAGAAGCTATGCTTGATCTACTCTAGCAAAAGTTTGAATCCTTAAAGATGGAGCCTAAAGAATCAATCAGTAGCATGAACACTAGATACACCAATCTAGTGAATGAGATGAAGAGGCTAGGAAAGGAGATCCCAGAAGTAGAAATGGTCAAGAAAGTGCTTCGAAGTCTCACTAATGAATGGGACAACAAAAAGACTGCCACTGAAGAAGCTCATGACTTAAACTTTTACAGTTATGATGAAATCATTGGTAATCTTCTAACTCAAGAATTGTCCTTGGAGAGATATAGCCAACAAGAAAAGAAGCCTAAGGAGAAGAAGAAAGCAATTGCACTTAAGGTAGAATCCACCAGATCAGCTTCATCTGGAGAAGAAGAGCAAATCAATGAATCAATTAGCACCAAAGATCAACTTGCTCTACTAACCAGAAGGCTCAATCGATTCATACAAAAGAATGATAGAAGGAAATCAAGAAAGTATAAATCTCGAAAAATAAGAGAAGGCACTTCCAGAAGAGACAGGCCTAGAAGAAATCTAGAAGAAAAGAAGGATCCGGTGAAAGAAGCTGCATGTTTTGAATGTAGTGAGAAAGGCCATTTCAGAACAAAATGTCCCAAGCTTAAGAGAGCCAAGAAGTTCAAAAAGAAGGTAATGGTAGCTACTTAGAGCAACAGTGAAGAAAGTAGCAGCTAATCTTCAATAGAAGAAGAGACTGCCAATTGTGCATTCATGGCTCTGACTGATCCGGAAGCAGAGCAATCCAAAAGGAATGCCTCCAAGCAAGAAACAGTGCAAATTAAAGAATCAGAATCAGACACAGCAAACACTGAGGTAAATTCTTGTTCTAATACTGCTTCTAATCTTGACCTTGCTAGAGCTCTATCTATTGTAATCAAGGGTGTAAAGAAGAATGCAAAAGCAATTAAGTCCCTTAAAAGAGCAATAATAGAGTTGGCAGAAGATGCTGAAGTAATGGCATAAGACATCAATCTGATTAGAGCAACCATACATATTGATGTTATGGAGCAAAACTTCCTAAGGAATCAAGTCCAGATCCTAAATGCAAATGCAATGGGACTGGATAGAGAAATTAATCTATTAAAGGAAGTATCCAGGAAGAGGCCAGAGATAAAAGCTCTAAGAAGAGATAATCATCCTCCTGCTCAAAATAGATACCAAAAGACCCCTAATCAAAGGATAAAGGAATTTAGTAGGCAACCACAAGCCCAAAGATATACTACTACTCAAAAAGGAAAGGCTAAGGTGGCCTACAGTCAACAACCTATCAAACAAAGAAGAAATTATGGAGCTAAAGTTGCACCTCCAACCAACTTTCGGATTAACACCTGACCATCCACCAGTGTGCAAAAAGTTAGGTATAAAGGCAACTATAGAAGGAAGGATCTAGAGAAGATCAGAGAGAAGCAAAAGCAAAACATACCTATTTCAGGGTGCAGGTTTTGTGGGAAAAATAATCATATTACTAAATCATATAGATTAAAAAATGGTTATTATAATGTTTACCCTTGGCTTGAGATGGTTATTAATCCGAGAGGACCCAAATCTGATTGGGTACCAAAACTCACTTGATCTGTTTTGCAGGTATGCCTTAGATCTATAGTAGATCAAAATACTTGGTATATTAATAATGGATGCTCAAGGCACATGACAGGTGATGAGAAGGCCTTCATCACTTTGACCCGAAAGAAGGGAGGCAAAGTGAGCTTTGGAGACAATAAAAAGGGACAGGTCATTGGTCATGGAACCATTCGATCTGAGTTAAAGATAGAAGATGTCTCATTGGTTGATGAACTAAAATTCAACTTGCTAAGTGTGGCTCAACTCTGTGATAAAGGAAGAAAAGTCATATTTGATTCCGGAGGCTGCTCAATCCATGATAGTAAGTCCAACAAACTCATTCTTTATGCACCTAGAGTAAATAATGCCTATTCTGTAAACATTAAAAATGATAAAATGAACATTTGCTTGGTGTCTAAAGAAGAAGAATCATGGCTATGGCACTGAAGGTTAGGACATGTCAACATGAACCTCCTGAATAAACTAGCCAAAAAGGAATTAGTAGTGGGTTTGCCTAAGGTTGCTTTTGATAAGGATCATCTATGCACTAAATATTAATTAGGTAAACAACATAAGAAAAGTTTCCCTTCCATCTCATACATTCCTTCTAAAAGAGTACTTGAGCTCTTGCATACTGATCTCTTTGTTCCATTTAAACCATTGAGTTTAGGTAGAAGAGAATACACCATGGTCATTGTGGATGATTATTCTCGATATACCTGGGTTCTTTTGCTAGCAAGCAAAGATGAAGTCTTTGACCAATTCTCTAAAACATTCATCCAGATAGAGGGCATAAGCATTGCACACATTTGGAGTGATAATGGTGGAGAATTCAAAAATAAGCATTTTGCTGATTTTTGTGACTCCAAGGCATTGAACATAACTTCTCTACCCCTCACACTCCTCAACAGAATGGAGTTGTTGAGAGAAAGAATAGGACCATAGCTGAGATGGCTAGAATAATGCTCAATGAAAATTATTTGCCAAAATACTTATGGGGAGAAGCCATGAATACAACATGTCATATTCTAAATAGAGCTCTCATTAGAAAGACCATAGAAAAGACCCCATATGAAATCTGGAAGGGAATAAAACCCAAAATTGGGTATTTTAAAGCATTCGGATGTAAATGCTACATCCTTAATGATAGAGAGCAACTAGGAAAATTTGATCCTAAATCTGATGAAGTAATTTTCCTTGGGTACTCAACACATAGTAAGGCTTATAAAGTCTTCATTAAACGAACCTAAACTGTGGTAGAGTCAATACATGTAGATTTCAATGAGATTAACACTGTAGGAAAGAAAAGCTACACTTTGGAATATCCAATTCCGGAAGCTAAAAAATCTGGAGAAAAGAAGGAAGTAGGAATTCTTGATTCATTTTAAATCAATACAAAGAGGAAGATAAAGGAATATCCTTTGATCTAGAAGCACAACAAGTTAATCTCAACCCACAGGAGATTGACTTTAATGAAGGCTAAGAAGGAGTGGTTGAAGCTGAAGTGGAGCAAGTCCCAGTTCAACATGAAGGCCTATAAAGGGAGATCTGGACACATAGAGATCATTCCATTGAGAATATTCTGAATGATGTTTAGAATCCAGCAAGAACCAGGGGTCAGCTTAATAGGATGATGAGTCATGCCACTTTTGTCTCTCTTATAGAGCCAAAGAAATTTCAAGATGCGGAAGGATATGAAAGCTGGATGGTGGCAATGCAGGAAGAGCTATATCAATTCACCAGAAATGATGTCTGGGATCTAGCACCACCTCCTAAAGGAAAATCAACCATTGGCACCAAGTAGGTGTTCCCGAACAAGCTTGATGAATCCGCAGTGGTGGTGAGAAACAAGGCAAGATTAGTTGCCCAAGGCTACAACCAGCAAGAGGGAATTGATTTTGAAGAAACCTTTGCTCTTGCAGCAAGGCTGGAAGCAATCCAGATTCTATGTGCTTTTACATCATTCATGGAGTTCACATTATACCAAATGGATGTCAAAAGTCCATTTCTGAATGGTGTTATATAAGAAGAAGTCTATGTTAAGCAACCACTCGAATTTGAAGATCCAAAACATTCGGATCATGTCTACAAGTTGAAGAAAGCTCTCTATAGATTAAAGCAGGTGCCCAGAGCCTGGTATGAGAGGTTAACCTCATTCTTTATATGTAAGGGTTATATAAGAGGCAGAGCAAACACTACCTTATTCATCAAAAAGAAGAAAAATGATATCATTCTAGTCCAAATTCATGTGGATGATATCATATTTGGAGCTACCGATTAAAGGATGTGTAAAGAATTTAGCTCTCAAATGCAAAAGGAATTCAAGATATCTATGATGGGAGAACTTAACTTCTTCCTTGGTCTACAAATCAAGCAAAGTCCGAATGGGATTTTTATTAATCAATCAAAGTGCACCAAGGAAATCTTGAAAAAGTTTGAAATGGACAAGAGCAAGCCTATGTCCACTCTAATGGATCAGATACATTCCTATCCAAGGATTGTGATGGAGAAGACGTTAATCAGAAGCTTTATAGAGGGATAATTGGTTCACTTCTATGCCTAATAGCTAGCAGAACTAACATACGCTATGCAGTTTGCTACTGTGCAAGGTATCTAGCCAATCCTAAGGATTCTCATCTCAAGGCAGTAAAATGAATCCTTAGATACCTCTTAGGAACCACTGAAGTTAGGTTATGGTATCCTAGTAATGGAGATTTCACACTTCAAGGGTTTACTGATGCAGACTATGGCCGAGACACTCTTGAGAGAAAGAGTACTTCTGGAGGTTGCCATTTTCCTTAGAGATTGGTTAGTCTCTTAGTACAGCAAAAAGCAAACTTCAGTTGCCTTATCTACTATAGAAGCTAAATATATAGCAGTTGAAAGTTATGTAGCTCAACTCCTATAGATCAAACAATAAATTAAAGATTATGGAGTTCAATCCGGATGTGTAGATGTTATGTATGGCAACAAAAGTGCTATTGATGTGTCAAAGAATCCAGTACTCCATAGCCGGATGAAGCATGTCAGCATAAGACATCATTTCATCAGGGATCATGTGATAAAGAAGGATGTTGCATTGGTATTTATTCTAATCAATGAGCAAGGAGCAGATATCTTTACTAAGCCTTTAAGTAAAGATAAATTTGGGAAGCTGAGGGAGTCTATTGGAATGTCCAATCCAATTTAGGATCAAATCCGAAAAACAGCTTGAAATCAAGCCGAAACCAAGGCTGAAAACTCAATCTAGAAAAGAAGAAGCTTTGGAGGGAAATCTATTCTTGAAGCATGCCATATTAGCAGACAAGAATGACAAATGGCAGTAAAAGCCCATAAAGGTAGCTGTTACTTTTTGAATTTCAAAAGTCCATTGGCTGCTACACGGGAGGTAAATTCGACAGTCATTTCAAAATTAAACCGTTCCTATTCTCCAGTTAAACTGAATTTCCCTCTCTCCTAAAAATCTGACTGCCATGTCAACAGTCCATCCAAAGTAACCTGCATCCAGATTACCAAAATACCCTCACTTTGAAAAATCTGTATAAACCCCTCAAATTCACTCTTCTTCATCACACGAGCAACTACTCAACTATTACCATGCAAAAATCAAAACCTAAAACCTAATTCCTTCAAACCCTTTCTAAAAAATGGCCGCAATCATGACTAGCGAAGGCCCTATAAAACTCCCTAACATCTTTATAATCTTCGATCAAAATGATGAAGACTTCACACCCGTTACCCTTAAAGAAAGCAACTCTGTCGTACCCATAAACTATCTAGGGGATAGATTCATATTCAAAACGGACCCCTATTGTAACACCCCCCTATAGGGAGTGCCACGGTAACTATAAACACCCAATAAATAACTCTACTATATTATTTGAAGTTCAATACTTATAGATTACATATGTACAAATACAAATATAGCGTTCCAAACTCCAAATTATTTCTCAATGCTAATTATTCTCCAAATATTTCTCAATACCACTTTATATTTCTCACACTATCTAGTACATGCCATTATTCTACAAACCATAATATTACATTAAATTACAAATCCACCTCGAGTCTTTCCTTATTTGCTCTTCAAGCTGATCCACTTGTTCTACTTTGGTCCAAGCTATCTACAAGTTCTCCACGTACGTGTAGAAAAAAACTACATGCTAAGCAATTTGCTTAGTGGTGTCCACAAAAGAAATACAACAACTTTGAACATTTTTAAAATAGAAACAAAGTATATTTATAAGTTAAAAATAAATTAACCAACTTTATGGAACTAAATCACAAAACTTATATAGTAATCCTTTCAAAGTACAATCAAATTTGTACCCAATTTTTCCAAACACTTTAACCACATATTGCCCAAAGTAAACAAGTCCTGAATAATGGTAAAATGGATACGGGAGCGGACAAGCCCGAAGCCGAAGCTTCAAAATCAATATATCGGTCAAGCCCGAAGCCGAAGCTTCAAATTCAATATATATCGGTCAAGCCTGAAGCCGAAGCTTCAAAATCAACATATCGGTCAAGCCCAAAGCCGAAGCTTCAATATCAATACATATATATCATAATATCGACCAAAGCTTCAATTGTTTGTACAGTACTGTACCCCCCTTTATTGGCGCCAATCTACCCTGACCCGTATTCTACTCGTTTAATAAGGGCAATAAATCAAAGTAACATCTTAAAAATTATAGTATAAACTATCAATCATAATTCAACATAACTTCAGTAATTAAGAAATCCAAATCCCAAATTTTTAAGCATCAAACTTCAATTAAAACTCAATAAAATCAATATTCATACTTTCCAGAATTTTTCCAGGTTTCGTAACCTGTATTCCCCTGCATTTTTAACTATCAAAAAATCATCTAATCGAAGAACTTTCTTCTAAATATAATTAGACACATCTCTCAGCTTTCCAAAGCCACAAGAATCACAGAAATCCAAATTTTATAACCAAAGTTATGATCAAAATACTAAACAGTGTACAAAGCTGAGATTTTCCAAAAACAGATTTCATGACTCAACTTCAAACGAAAATTTCACATTGAAAACGAAAGAAATTCAACAAGGTTTCTTCTGAACATATATTTCTTACTTTCTGTAGATATCAATAGAATCAAGAATCGTTCAAATCGGATCAATATAATGAGATAAAACATTAAAACGAAATAGGTATACAATCTGGAAAATTTTCCGAAAAATCGAGAAATCGAAATTCGAGACACAAACCTTTTTCTATACTCTTTCTAGCTCTCTTCTACCTCTTTTGCCTTTGATTTACTTGCAATAGCTTCCTCTACAATAGTCATATATAATTCTATCAAGATATTACATAAATAAGCTTCCTAATACCATAAATATGCTTAATCTACCATGAATTCTACTAATTAAGCTTTAATTTCACCAAAAATCACTCACCTCAAACTCGGGTTACTATTCATCCGAACCTTAAAATCTGAAATCCTCCTCTTCTAGTCTTGATTGACTGAAATTGATGATGATAGAGGGCTTAAGGATCGAATTCTAACAAGAATTCGAAGTTGAATCGAAGAAATCGAAAGTTTTTGGATTAGGAAAAATTTTTGGTTAAAGAAAATGTAAATGTGTAGAGGAAGAAGAAGATGAAAGATAAGAAAGGAAGATGCTGGATGGTTTGTATGTATTTTATTTTTTTTGTTTTTTTTTTCAATTTTAAAAAATGCCCTTGAACAATTAATTAAATGCTCAATTCATCAATCTTACTTAATTAGCTCTTATTTCCTCATGTCTTCTATCCAATAACAATAATAACACTAAAAATAATTTTCATGATATTTTAATACCATAGCAATTTATTATAAGCAAATTTTGGAAATTTCGGTTCGTTACAATTCTCCCCCTCTTATGAATTTTCGTCCCGAAAATTTCCTGAAAATAGTTGCGGATATTGAGTTTTCTTTATATCCTCCGGTTCCGAAGTTGCTTCTTCAACCTTATGATTCTTCCAAAGTACTTTTACGAGTGGAATAGGCTTGTTTCTCAATTGTTTAACCTCTTTCGCCAAGATTTGTACCGGTTCCTCTTCATACGTCAGGTCAGGTTCGATTTCTACGACATCAGGAGATAAGATATGTGATGGATCTGATCTGTATCTCCTTAACATCGACACATGAAAAGCATTATGAATTTTGTCGAGCATCGGGGGTAGTGCCAACCTATCAAGTGAATAATCCATCCTAACTGGAAGAAAGTGGGCAGACTTTGTCAATCTATCTACAACAACCTACGCTGCATCATGTTTCTTCTGTATAAGTGGTAAAGACGTCACGAAGTCCATTATGATTCTTTCCCATTTCCATTCTGGAATTGTTATAGGTTGTAACAATCCAGAAGGAACTTGATGTTCTGCTTTCACCTGTTGACAAGTTAGACATTGAGCAACATAATTAGTAATGTCTTTCTTCATTCCATTCCACCAATAATGGCTCTTCAAATTTTGGTACATCTTGTTTGCTCCTAGATGCATCGCATAAGGACTACTATATGCCTCATGTAGGATATTCTTCTTTAATTCTTCATTGTTTGGTACACATAGTCTATTTTTAAAATATAGACATCCATCTCCTTGAACCATATAGTTGTCTACGATACCCACTTGTGTCCTTGCTCGAATGATCTTTAAGTCACCATCTTCATTTTGTGCTTGCTTCACCTGTTGTAGTAGTACAGGTTGAATCTTCAATTCTGCAATTAAGGCTCCACTACTGGTAAGAGCTAACCCCGTATTCATAGCCCTTAGTGCCATCATTGTCTTTCTACTGAGAGCATCTGCCACTACATTAGCCTTTTCTGGATGGTAATCATCCACCTTCTTTGCCTTAAATTCATTTCTTTCTGTGTTGGTAAATATTTCAAGCTTTTGTGATCTGTGTAAATATAACATTTTTCTCCATAAAGATAGTGTCGCCAAATTTTCAAGGCAAAGACTATTGCAGCCATTTCCAAATCATGAGTAGGATAGTTCCTTTCATGATTCTTCAATTGCCTGGAAGCACATGCAATCACTTTTCCTTCTTGCATCAAAACACACCCAAGACCACTATGCGAAGCATCACTATAGATTACAAAGTCTTTTCCAGGCTCTGGTTGGGTAAGGATGGGTGCTTCTGTTAACATCGCCTTCAATTTCTCAAAACTTTCTTAGCACTTGTCATTCCACTCAAATTTTGCATTCTTTTGAAGTAGTTTCGTCAGTGGGGCAGCAATGACTGAAAATCCCTTCACAAATCTTCTATAATACCCTGCTAAGCTAATGAAACTCCTGACTTCCGTAGGGTTCTTTGGTGGTTTCCATTCTACAACTGCTTCTATCTTCTTAGGATCTACTTTAATTCCTTCTGCAGAAACAACATGGCCTAAGAAAGAAACTTTTTCAAGCCAAAACTCACATTTGCTAAGTTTGGCATACAATTTATTTTCCCTCAAAGTTTGGAAGACTATCCGTAAATGTTGATCATGCTCTTCCCGTGACTTAGAATACACCAAAATATCATCAATGAAAACCACTACAAACCTGTCTAAATATAAATAAAAGACACGGTTCATAAGGTCCATAAATGCTGCTGGTGCATTAGTTAGACCAAATGGCATCACCAAAAATTCATAGTGCCCATATCCGGTTCGGAAAGCCGTCTTTACAATATCATCATCTTTCACTCTCATTTGATAGTAGCCCAATCTCAAATCAATCTTAGAGAAGTATTTGGCACCCTTGAGTTGATCCAATAAATCTTCAATCCTTGGCAATGGATACTTGTTCTTCATTGTCAATCTATTCAACTCCCGGTAATCAATACATAATCGGAGTGACCCATCTTTCTTCTTAACAAACAACACTGGTGCACCCCACAGGGATATACTCGGGCGTATGAATCCTTTGTCTAATAATTCTTGCAACTGAATCTTTAACTCTTTTAGTTCAACAGGCGCCATTCTGTTTGGTGCTTTGGATACTGGTGCAGTACCCGGCAATACATCAATTATGAATTCTACCGCTCTTTTTGGTGGCAACCCCGTTAGTTCTTCTGGAAATACATCAGGAAAATCACATACCATAGGAATATTCTGTAATTCTAACTCACCTTCCTTTAATTCTAGAGCAAAGATTAGGTAGGCCTGACATCCCTTCCTAACTAATCTTTTAGTCTTCATAAAAGAAATTATGTTACAGAGGTAATCTGATCTTTCCCCTACGATAACTATTTCTTCTCCATCAGAAACTTGAAGTGACATTCTTTTGTTTTTGCAATCTACCATAACTCGATGTTCCGATAACCAATCCATTCCCAAGATAACATCGTAATCTCAGAAAGGTAACTCAATTAAATTTGCAAGGAAAAGTTGATGTTGAATTATAATAGGGTAATTCATATACACTTTGTTTACTATCACACTGTGTCCTAAAGGATTAGTCACTTCAATATTTTCTCCTAATTCTTCTACATGCAATCCTTTCTCTTGTGCTAATGCAGTACATATATATGAATGAGATGAACCAAGATCTATCAAAGCATAAACATCATGGTTAAAGAATGTAAATTTACCAACTATAACATCAGTAGATTCCCAAATCTCAGGCCCTCGGATTGCATAACTTCGTGCCATTCCTCCCGGTCTACCACTCTGCGGTGCTTGTTGAGCCATATTATGTCCACTTGTCTCACTAGCATTTCCTCTTCCCCTTCCTCTTCCACCTTGCATTGTAGGAGTAGGAACTACTATAGGTGTAGATGTACTTATCTATCTTTGAGGACAATTTCCAATCAAATGTTCCCTCGAGCCACATTTAAAGCAGACTCTCCCTTTTCCATAACATTCCCCTGCATGCATCCTTCCACAATTAGAACATTGTGGAATATTTCCTCTGCGCTGACCCCGTACTTATAGTTTGTCTTGGTGAAAACACTCTGAAATGAGATTGTGTTTGTTCTGATGTTCCCTTCTGTTTCTTACTTAGAGATTCTGAACTAGTTGGACCCTACAATCCCTTTTGAAATCCAGACCTTTTTGCCATTCTTTGTTATCTATCTGAATTGATCTTCTCAATACCCATAGCAGCATCAACCAAGTCATTGAACACCCTAATCCTTTGTGCAAGTAAATGCACTCTAATTTCATCATTTAGCCTATCTTCGAATCTCTTACATCGCTTTACTTCACTGTCAACGATATCACGGGCATACCTCTCAAGTTTGAGGAATTGAACTTCAAATTCTGATACATTCATTCATCCCTGTCTCAAAGACAAGAATAATTTCCTCTGCCCATCTTTAAATCGTTCACTAACGTACTTCTTGTCAAATTGCTCCAAGTAAAGGCCCCAAGTGATTTCTTCGGGTCGCCTTTCTCTCACAATATTATCCCACCACCTCCTAGCTTATTCTTTGAGTAGACCTTGCACACAGTCTAATCTCTCTTCATCTATAAAATGAAGCCTAGTCATACACCATTTAGTATGATCTAGCCAATCTTCTGCAATTACAGGATTCACTGTATCCCCTTTGAAGTCATTAGCCGGAAGCTTCTTGATTCTTTCAAAAGGAGTTCTCTCCTCTCTTCTTTCAATGTGAGGTACAACAGGAACTTGAGGGATTTGTATGTTTCGTAGTACTTGTGTGATTACTTCAGTAGTCATATGCTAAAGTAAAGCAGCTTGTGCTGGAGTAGGTTGTTCGGGAAAGCCATGAACTGGTGAAGGTTCTCATCTTTGTTCATCTCCTTGTCTAATACGGACCGTACTTTCAGCATTCTCTTCCTCACTCTGGTTATGACTACTACTAGCCATAATTTATTCCTGAAAATTGGACCAAAGTGGATCAAACAACTAATATAACATATTTATATCCTAAATGGCATGTACATACTAGTCCTAGAATCGCCTAAACCTCAGCTCTGATACCAACAAACGTAACACCCCCCTATAGGGAGTACCACGGTAACTATAAACACCCAATAAATAACTCTACTCCATTATTTGAAGTTCAATACTTATAAATTACATATGTACAAATACAAATATAGCGTTTCAAACTCCAAATTATTTCTCAATGCTAATTATTCTCCAAATATTTCACAATATCACTTTATATTTCTCACACTATCTAGAACATGTCATTATTCTACAAACCATAATATTACATTAAATTACAAATCTCCCTCGAGTCTTTCCTTATTTGCTCTTCAAGCTGATCCACTTGTTCTACTTTGGTCCAAGCTATCAACAAGTTCTCCACCTACGTGTAGAAAAAAAATTACACGCTAAGCAATTTGCTTAGTGGTATCCATAAAAGAAATACAATAACTTTGAACATTTTTAAAATAGAAACAAAGTTAATTTATAAGTTAAAAACAAATTAACCAACTTTATGGAACCAAATCACAAAACTTATATAGTAATCCTTTCAAAGTACAATCAAATTTGTACCTAATTTTTCCAAACACTTTAACCACATATTGCCCGAAGTAAACAAGTCCTGAATAACAGTAAAATGGATACGGGAGCGGACAAGCCCGAAGCCGAAGCTTCAAAATCAATATATCGGTCAAGCCCGAAGCCGAAGCTTCAAATTCAATATATATTAGTCAAGCCCGAAGCCGAAGCTTCAAAATCAACATATCGGTCAAGCCCAAAGCCGAAGCTTCAATATCAATACATATATATCATAATATCGGCCAAAGCCCGTAGCCAAAGCTTCAATTGTTTGTACAGTACCGTACCCCCCTTTATAGGCGCCAATCTACCCTGACCCGTATTCTACTCGTTTAATAAGGGCAATAAATCAAAGTAACATCTTAAAAATTCCAGTATAAACCATCAATCATAATTCAACATAACTTCAGTAATTAAGAAATCCAAATCCCAAATTTTTAAGCATCAAACTTCAATTAAAACTCAATAAAATCAATATTCATACTGTCAAGAATTTTTCCAGGTTTCGTAACCTGACTTCCCCAGCATTTTTCACTATCAAAACATCGTCGAATCAAAGAACTTTCTTCTAAACATAATTAGACACATGTCTCAGCTTTTTAAAGCCACTAGAATCACAGAAATCAAAATTTTATAACCAAAGTTATGATTAAAATACTAAACAGTGTACAAGGCTGAGATTTTTTGAAAATAGATTTCATGACTCAATTTCAAACGAAAATTCTACATTGAAAACGAACGAAATTCAACAAGATTTCTTCTGAACATATATTCCTTACTTTCTGTAGATATTAATAGAATCAAGAATCGTTCAAATCAGATTTATATAAAGAGAAAAAACATTAAAGCAAAATAGGTATACAATCTGGAAAATTTTCCGAAAAATCGAGAAATCGAAATTCGAGACACAAACCTTTTTCTATGCTCTTTCTAGCTCTCTTCTACCTCTTTCGCCTTTGATTTACTTGCAATAGCTTCCTCTACAACAGTCATATATAATTCTATCAAGATATTGCATAAATAAACTTCATAATACCATAAATATGCTTAATCTACCATGAATTCTACTAATTAAGCTTTAATTTCAGCAAAAAGCACTCACCTCAAACTCGGGTTACTATTCATCCGAACCTTAAAATCTGAAATCCTCCTCTTCTAGTCTTGATTGACTGAAATTGATGATGATAGAGGGCTTAAGGATAGATTTCTAATAAGAATTCGAAGTTGAATCGAAGAAATTGGAAGTTTTTGGATTAGGGAAAATTTTTGGTTAAAGAAAATGTAAATGTGTAGAGGAAGAAGAAGATGCTGGATGGTTTGTATGTATTTTATTTTTTTTTAATTTCCAAAAATGTCATTGAACAATTAATTAAATGCCCAATTCATCCATCTTACTTAATTAGCTCTTATTTCCTCATGTCTTATATCCAATAACAATAATAACAATAAAAATAATTTTCATGATATTTTAATACCATAGTAATTTATTATAAGCAAATTTTGAAAATTTTGGTTTGTTACACCTATTCCAAGTTAATTGAGGATCAAAACCTTAAAGAGTTTCTCCAGATCAATTGTCCAACTTATCCTGAGTTGGTAAGAGAATTCTATGAAAACCTTCGTACTTACAAGAAACTGGATGCTCTACACACAAAGGTCCAAGGCAAATAAATTACGATAACTCCGGACTTCTTTGAACACTACCTTCATATGAAGAATAGTGGAGTGCAAATGAGGGTGGATGGAGATGAAGCAAACGTGAAGTATGATCCGGAGATGTGGCTTCTGGAGAGACATTTTGGGGATAAATTCTCCACTTACTAGCCTCAGGCACCTCGGATCTTGTAGCATGTATTAGCCAAGCTAATCCTTATCCGAAAAGGATCACTGACCACAGTGTCAACATTCTAACATTGCATGCTATAGCACTGGGCGGAATGCAGTGAAGTGAATTTCCCAGTCCTAATAATCCACTTCCTAAAGCATCATAGAAACTCACACGGTGCTTTGATCACTTGGATCCTCCAGGCATTTGAAGTTAACCTCACCGGATTCCAGGGTGTTAATGGAAAGGCTATCCTCCAAAAGAACTTTCTGAACTTAAGGTTCAATGAAACATGGGATGAAGCCAAGGCCATGAGGCAATGTGATGAGAAGAAGAACAGAACAAGGAAAGCTGTCAATCTAGATGCTATAGCCCCTGCCCCCAAAAAGCCTAGGACCAAGGCTCAAAAGAAAATGGTTGTGGTTCTGGATGAAGAGGAGGATGAAGATCAGCAAACAATCTCCCAGCTGCTAAAAAATTCCCAGAAAAGCCAAAACCAAGGGGAAGGCTAATTAAGACGGCTGATCTATTACAGCGACCAGTATATGACCTAGAGGCATAGGAAACTACTGTAGTAACTGCTGCTGTAATGAGAAAGGGTTATCAACAGGGCCAAAAGAGGAAAGCATCTAAATTAATGAAAAGGGGAAACGAGTCTGATGAAGAGGAGATGAAAGATGAGATGCCTGCACCAAAGAAGCAGTTTACCTGGAAGGGTTGTACATTTGATGACGCTGTAGAGGCTCAGAAGCACCAAAAGAAAACTACCAAAAGGCCAACTACTATCATCATTGTTGAAGAGGCAGCAAAGAGGGTAGTCATGGAAGAGTTGGCTAAGGCCAAAAAGCTCAATGGGAAAGAATGTGCCCAGATCTAATGAGGACATCCTTTCAAAGGATCCTCAATATAAAGAAATGATGGCCTTCGTGGCAGAAAACTACCAGCTTCTGCTCAGCCAATTCTAATTTACTCAAAGTCCATTACTGAGCTTTCTAAAATTTCAGATATCGAATCCTTCAATTTCATGCCCTACACAGAACCTCTTTAAGAGAATCTACTAAGTCCAGAAGCTGGAAATCCCACAGAAATACGTACTATAAAGGCAGTAGGAGAAGGCATTGAGGATAATTCCAATGCACCTATATAGCTTTAAAGTCCTAAAAAATCATTAGCAGGGATGACTGAGGACAGTTCCAGTCATCCGGGGGTTGTGGTGGAAGATGAAGTAGTAAGTCCTTAAGACCAGCTACCAACCATTGAGGTAAAACCCATCTTAGTCAATATTCCTATTAATTTTGATGATACTTCTGATGTTGAAACAAAAGGTGAAACAAGGGACAACTTGGATACACATGTCCCAAATGTATCCAAGGAAGGTGTGCCCAACCCGGATAATCTTACTTGGGAGGAGGGACGTTGTCTGGGACCCAATGAGAACACTCCTAGAGTGGACTTAACGGGCAAGGCAAGTCCAAAGGATAGGTTAGAAGAGAGGGAAGAAGAGCAAGATAAGTCCAAATCAGAGGAGATCAATAATCAAACAGATAATTAACCCTACGGAAGTAGCTCAAGTTCCGGAGATAACACATGAAGCTCCTCTAAAGAAGAATTTCCTCCAAAAGTAATCCTTATGAGAGTGACTGCTAATAACACAGTTAAAGCCAAAGTTTCTATAGCACTCCATCTTCTCAAAGAAGCTGCCTAAGAAGAAAATGAGGAAGGGTATGTCAAACAAAGCCTCCGGACCATATGCATACATCTTCGAGGGGTTGAAAAGGAACTGCTCAGGCAAGCTGCTGATTAGGATGTGAAAAAGGAGTTGGAAGAGATTAAATTTTTAGTAAAGAAAATAAAAGACAAGTCTTGGATTTCCCCACTCTGGGTACAATTACAGAAGCATCTCTCTCACTGATTAAGCCAACCTTGAATGAGCTTAAGGAGAATGGTTCCACGGCAAACTGGACTGCTAATCAAGCCAACACATTAGCTTTAAATAATTGTGGAACTGTGCTTAACAAGATCCCATCATCCTCCTCCGAGCAAATGAAAGAAATTTAGGCTTATCTGGACTCCAAGTTTGAAAACTTGTCAAAATTCATTGCTGAAAAACACCCCTCTCCTGCCATAAAATATTTAGGAGTAGACCAGTAAGTCACCTAAGAAATGCTGGTGCACTTCATAGAGAAAATTCTTCCAAGACTCAAGGAGAAAATTTTGGATGATATGGGTGATGAACTGCAAAGCCATATAACTGGATTAGAAAAGTAAATAAATGATTGGAAGGCATCCATCTCAAAAGAACTCTCTCTCCAATCTGAATCCCTGCATAATATCCGGAAAGGACTTCGTGAAGAAATCACCCTCCGTCAGATCGGAATAATTAATCTCTCAATATCCGAATCTTCTTCCTCCCCTGCCATTTTAGAAAGCCAGCTCCTTTTCGGTCTTCAACAACCTCATACGGGCCATTGGAGATTCTGGGTTCTTCAGATAGAAAGGAATGACAACTCTCCTCAAGGACCTCTTTTCTTACTATGACCCAACGGATCAAGAGCTTGTCTTGTGCATTCATCCATCTATTAAGTAGTCCTATGACAATCTAAATAAGACCATTCGACCTTTCTATCGCACTCCTCCTATGGTTGACAAGATTATTGAGGAAAGATCCAAAGGCAGTGCTGACTACATGATGTATTCAAATGCATGGCAAACAGCTTGGGATAATAAGACTTATATGGTCATAGACCCCCAACCTGGAAACAAAAAGGGAGAGAAGAGTATACAAGAACATGGATCCGGAAAGGGAAAGGTGAAAGAGGGAGCATCCGGAGGGGATCAAAATTAGACTAGCTATTATTTATACTTGTAAAATTTTGTAATAGAGGTTGTAATAGCTAGATTCATTATTATATATTTCTATAATTTGTAATCTGAACTTCATTGATGTTAACTATTGTTAACAGTAGAAGTATATATAGTGAAAATATCTAATTCTCAAAATATTGCTTCTAAAAGTATAA
This sequence comes from Euphorbia pulcherrima, assembly GCA_947683365.1. Lineage (NCBI taxonomy): Eukaryota > Viridiplantae > Streptophyta > Magnoliopsida > Malpighiales > Euphorbiaceae > Euphorbia > Euphorbia pulcherrima. The sequence goes on along the minus strand of CANTUS010000001.1, from coordinate 75,464,923 downwards.
TATGTAATTATACTAAAATAAACTTAGAAGCTAGAATTGAAAAATATTGGAGGAGTTAGGATGCTAGAATTATGGGGGAGTAAAATCTGTAAATGTCTAAGTATTAAGAATCATACTTAGTTTATATATACTCCATTCCCTTGTGCTTAGTTTTTATTTCCATCAAATGGGGGATATTATTGGGAAACTATGATCCGGACCACAAATTAAACTAAATTATTCAGATTAGGTTTGAAAGAAATAAAAAATTAAAACTATGATTGTCCCAAATCTAAATGGAAACATCCGGATAAAGATCCATGTCCCAAATCTAAATGAAAATATCCGGATAAAGATCCAGCTACAAGGCTGTCCATTGAAGATATCAAATACCTAAGCACATGGAATCACCAAAATAAAGCTTGGAAAGGAAACAAGCTTTAAACCCTCAAGAACAGCATCCAGAAGAACTGATTGCTATATCCGGAAGAAGGTAGATCCAGAGAATATGAGTCTAAAGACATCCGAAAGACTCATGCTTGAAGACAATGGGAAAAGTTTCAAAGACAACTTTTCCCTTCACCTTTTGGTCTATAAAGTTAAAGATCCTTTCCCCAAGATAAAGATAAAATGACAGCTTGCATTTTTCCGAGAAAAGGTAAAAGGACTGACACCGGAGCTTTCACAAAAAAGCTAATGGTGTAAAAGTTGGTGCATCATAAAAACCAAGTAAAATGATCACTGACAACTTTTTCAACATTAATCCCTAGAATTCAAATGGGTCAAATTACAGTCTAAAGGATTGATCAACAGTTCGTAAAAGCACCATCTATAACCTGATCAAGGGCGAAGATTTATTACAAGTTCAACAACCCACAACGGCTACATTTATAATGGAACCCTATAAAAGGGAAGCTTCACCAAACGAGAAGGTTGGCTGTTTGATTAAAAACAAAAAGTAACAAAGAACAAGCATTCATCTTTCAATCCCTTCAAGAATCAACTAATTCCAAATCTATTGTAAGGATTCCTAAGTGAACTATAAACTTAAGGATATCTAAAAACCAAAACCTTCGTGAAAGCAAGAGTGTAAGGATCTCCAACTTGGGTGAGTTGGGAGATTGGAATAGAACTTAAAGTTGGTGCTTTGAGTAGGAACTCCCTGTAGGGCTCAGATTAGATTTGGGGTAGAAGTCTTAGTGGTATATCCTACTAAAGACTAAAGGACTCGGCTAGGAGTTGGTGCTTCCAGTGGTATATCCTACATCCGGAAGAGGTTACCATTCGGAGATAAATTGTAAGGCTTGATTTCTGCTAGTTGGAAAGGAATCTACTAGTGGAAAAGCTCAAAGGATGGAAACTCTGAGGACTGGAGTAGGTGGGGCCAAACCAGGATAAAAACCTTATGTGTTTGATTTCTCTAACTTTTATTATTTGCATTATATTGTCATAACTGCATCATCCGATCCATCATCCGGTTTATAATCAAGCACGCTGCACTAAGAACTTTTAAAGTCTTTATATTTCGTGAAAAAGGGTCATTCACCCCCTCTAACCTTATAAAGACCCTCACAAGGACCAACAAGTGGCATTAGAGCAAGTGCTCAAACTAGAGATCTAACAATCTCGAGCTAAGGTCTATATATTTTTATTCATATATCAAAATGAGTTTCCAAAACTGATAACTCCTTCCCTAGGGTATGTCTGTTACCCATCCTCCACTCTTCACCGGTGAACACTACATGTTCTAGAAAAACCGACTAAAGAACTTTATCCAGTCATAAAGTATGCAAGCATGGTTAGTTATAAAAGATAGTCCATATGAGCCTACTTATGAAGACCCTCACAGGGACCAACATCCTTTGGTGACTTATAGGTTAAGGGCTTTGTTGTAGATCCTAGGTTTATGTGGAACCTTTTTGTAAGGTCCACATAAGTGTTAAGAGCCTTAAAGGTAAATAGTTTATTATTTTCACAGTTGAGTTATTGCAAAGCCATGGACATGGCTAGACCTTGCATTTAAAGAGTCCTCGAGATCACAAACATCAGTAGAATTATGGTAATATAACATGACTAAGGCTTGGAAATGTTAATACGTAGCCATTGGAAGTTCTAGAGAGAGGGAGAACTTTAGCCTTCAAGACTTTTTAGATATGGCAATGATTTAATAGTTGATACTTTCAAGCGGAAGAGCCTTGAAAAATTCTAGAAATTGAGGCCTCAGGTTGAGAAGCCCTAAAAGGGAAGTTTGCCTTGGAATAAGGGAAGAGTTTCTTTAAGTCATAGATGTGTTAAGGCCTTTTGGAACCGCTTTATGTGTTGTAAAGTGTTACACATGTTAAGGCCGTTTGGTGCCACTTTACGTGGTGTAAAGTGTTAGAAGCCTTAAGGCCATTTAGAGCCATTTTACATTGAGTAAAGTGTTTGACATGTTAAGGCCATTTACAGCCACTTTACGTGGTGTAAAGTGTTAGAAGTTGTGAGCGGACGACGTTTTACGCAGCGGCAGCGGGGCTAGGCCTCCGGGCTGGCCTCTAAAAATGACGGGGGATGTGAGTGATGTGATTGGAAAATGGTTTTGCATATTTTAATGCTCAAAAGATACGAGATCAAAATTCTGAATTTAAACCAGAGTCGCCACCCGGTTCAGCTCAACCGAGAAATTTTGGTACGATTTTCCCACCGGGTGGTAGGACCATACCTTAAGTAGAGATTCTGAGTTCGGATGATGTTATCTGTTTTTCAGTAGACCAAGTAAAGATACTTTATTCTTTTTAATTGGTTTAATCCATCCTATTTATTAGTGTTTTCAACTATTTTGTTATTTTCTTGTTTATCAAACTATTGAAGCGATGAATAAAATATTTACAGTCGTTCAAAAATAAATGCGGAAAATAAAATTATTACATGGCTTCCAAGTCCCTTACATTTTTCAGTGCAATAAATAAAATACCCGAATATCTGATATACATCTACCGCAGAAGATGGTTAGCATGGATATGGCATGTTTTATTTACAATATTATAAATCCTGGTTGAATGGCTAAAATGAGACTTGAACGGCGTTTGCAGGGAAATTCCATTTTCAACCAAATTTTAGATTCGATCGTTGCTTTAACCTGATTATAAGTGAAAATGCCACACGTTACGGGGTGGGGTCTGTTATCAATAGGTTTTGAATCTCCATTATTGCATTATATGTTCTAGCTTGGGAAAATAAGCTAGTCCGAGAACAAATGAAAAATAAAACTGCTGTCCACAAAGTCATGCCGCCGACGATGCAACTGATGTCACCGGCGACATGGTTGATGTCACTGGCGATATGGCTGATGCCGCCTGCAACATTAATTATATCTCTGGTGCTTTTTGAGTACCATAAAGAAAGGGTCCTACAAGAAAGTGAGGTCTTTGGGGAATGCGATGCCACCGACGGTATCAGTGATGTCTCTGGCGGTATGGGTGATACCGCCGGCGACATCATATATCTCTGGCGACCTCAATTTCTTGCAGCAGCAGCGGGCAGCAGTTAAAAATGATCGAAAATCCAAAAATGAATACAAATCAACAAGAATCAATACAAATCAGTAATATTAATGCCACAGAGCCATGAGACTCAGAATTTTCACCTCGGGGTCGTGAACCCAACTCTTCATGAACTGAACAGAAACACCTCCGGGAAGCTTGTAACGATGATTTAGTAGTTAATTTGAGAGTTTTAGGTCTCCAAATCCTATCAAGTTGGTTTTAACTTAAAGACCCACTAATTTTAAGCTCATAATCAGAGAGTTCAAAGAAGAAAAACTAGGAAAAAATGGATTAGAATCCTTTTTTCCTACCTTTTCTAATTCTTATCTCACTAAAATCTATTCTCTCTCAATTTCCTAATTTTAGCTCCTCAATTTCCCAAATTTAGCTCCTAATTTCCACCCCCCTTTCAATTTAGCCTAAGGTGTGTTTTTATAGGTAAATTAGGGTGTTTTTCAAGACCTTTTTGACTATTTCCACTGAAAGTGGCTGAAAGTGGCCGAAAGGCTATCTGTGCAGGGACCCCATTTTAGGCCATGCCGCCGGCGATATGGCTGATGCCGTTAGTGGCATGGCTGATGCCGCTAGTGGCATCGCTGGTGCCGCTAGTGGCATCAGCCTCTGGCATACCGACAGCCAGCGGGCCCAGGAGCCTAAAAAGTCGTGAAAAGCGGTTAAAAGTGGGAAAAAGTAGGTCAAAAGGCATCTTTTTGAATTTTAATTATATTTTAATGGGTATTTTTAATTTGGGTGTAAATCATCGGTTCAAGCTCCTACCGAACGCGTTATCGGCCACGTCGAACTGGATTCTTCCAAGTATAAAATTCACAAGGAATATTATTTTGGTAATAAAAATTCTAAAGAGAACTTTTATTTTAAGGCATTAAAATTGGGTACACATCATCATCGTCTCGTAAGAGGGACTGCAAAATCCCGTGCTCACAGGCTGCCCCTCGGGGGATCACTGCCGCCACAGGTCAGTATGATCGCATGAAAAGAGCAGGGAATAAGAATGATACCTGATGGATGACTGGTTTGCCCCTTGGTTGGACTTGTACTTTGTGGAAAGGATGCCCCTTGGTCGGACTTGCATTTTGAAGATTGGTTGTCCCTTCATCGGACTTTGTGCTTTGTGGAGAGTTTATCCTTTGGTCGGACTTGAGCTTTGTGGAGAGTTTATCCTTTGGTCGGACTTATGCTTTGTGGATTGGTTGACTCTTGGTCGGACTCATGCTTTATGGATTGGTTGTCCCTTAGTCGGACTCATGCTTTGTGGATTGGTTGTCCCTCGGTCGAACTCATGCTTTATGGATTGGTTGTCCCTTGGTTGGACTCATGCTTTATAGCAAGGTTGTCCTTTGGTCGGACTTGAGTTTTTTCGATTGGTTGGCCCTTAGTCGAACTCACGCTTTGGGGATTAACTGCGCCTTGATCGGACTTGAGCTTTGCGGATTGGTGGCCCCTTGGTCGGACTTATGCTTTGTAGATTGGTTGCCCCTCGGTCAGACTTATGCTTTGTGGATTAGTTGCCCCTCGGTTAGACTTATACTTTGTGGATTGGTTGCGCCTTGGTCAGACTTATACTTTGTGGAGATTGTCCTTTGGTCGGACTTATGCTTTATAGAGAGATTGTCCCTTGGTCAGACTTATGGTTTATGGAGAGATTATCCCTTAGTCGGACTTATGCTTCGTGGAGATTGTCCTTCGATCGGACTTATGCTTTATGGATTGGTTGCCCCTTGGTCGGACTTATGCTTCGTGGAGAGTTTGTCCTTTGGTCGGACTTATACTTTGCAGAAGTTGTCCCTTGGTCAGACTTGTGCTTTGCGGAAATTGTCCTTTGGTCGGACTTATGCTTTATGGAGAGGTTTGCCCCTTGGTCGGGCTTATGCTTTATGGAGAGTTTGTCCTTTGGTCGAACATGAGCTTTGTGGAGAATTTGTCCTTTTATTGGACTTAAGCTTTGGGGAGAATTGTCCTTTGGTTGGACTTATGCTTTGCGGAGAGGTTTGCCCCTTGGTTGAACTTATGCTTTGTAGAGAGATTGTCCCTTGGTAGGACTTATGCTTTGCGAAGAGATTGTCCCATAGTCGAACCTATGCTTTGCGGAGATTTTCCTTTGGTCGGACTTATGCTTTGCGGATTGGTTGCCCCTTAGTCGGGCTTATGCTTTGCAGAAGTTGTCCCTTGGTCGGACTTGTGCTTTATGAAAATTATCCCTTGGTCGGACTTATACTTTGCGGAGAGGTTTGCCCCTTGGTCAGGCTTATGCTTTGTGGAGAGTTTGTCCTTTGGTCGGACTTGAGTTTTATGGAGAATTTGTCCTTTGGTCAAACTTAAGCTTTGTGGAGAATTTTTCCTCTAGTTGGACTTATGGTTTGTGTGAGAATTTCCTTTGGTCGGACTTGTACTTTGTAAAAGATTGCCCCTTGATCAGACTCACGCTTTGTGGAGTTATTGCCCCTTGATCAGACTCATGCTTTGTGGAGTGATTGCCCCTTGGTCGGGCTTTCACTTTGTGAGGAGATTGCCCTTCGGTCGGGCTTGTGCTTTGTGGAGTTATTGCCCCTTGGTCGGGCTTTCACTTTGTCAGAAGATTGCCCTTCGGTCGGGCTTATGCTTTGTGGATTGGTTGTCCCTTGATCGGGCTTTCTCTTTGTGAAGAGATTGCCCTTCGGTTGGGCTTATGTTTTATAGAGTGATTGCCCCTTGGTCGGGCCTTCACTTTGTGAGGAGATTGCCCTTTGGTCGGGCTTATATTTTATGGAGTGATTGCCCCTTTGTCGGGCTTTCACTTTGTGAAGAGATTGCCCTTCGGTCGGGCTTATATTTTATGGAGTGATTGCCCCATGGTCGGGCTTTCACTTTGTGAAGAGATTGCTCTTTGGTCGGGGTTATGTTTTATGGAGTGATTGCCCCTTGGTTGGGCTTTTACTTTGTGAAGAGATTGACCTTCGGTCGGGCTTATACTTTATGGAGTGATTGCCCCTTGGTCGGGCTTTCACTTTATGAAGAGATTGCCCTTCAGTTGGGCTTATGTTTTGTGGAGTGATTGCCCCTTGGTCGGGCTTTCACTTTGTGAAGAGATTGCCCTTCGGTTGGCCTTATATTTTGTGGAGTGATTGCCCCTTGGTCGGACATTCACTTTGTAAAGAGATTGCCCTTCGATCGGGCTTATGTTTTGTGGAGTGATTGCCCCTTGGTCGGGCTTTCACTTTGTGAAGAGATTGCCCTTCGGTTGGCCTTATATTTTGTGGAGTGATTGCCCCTTGGTCGGACATTCACTTTGTAAAGAGATTGCCCTTCGATCGGGCTTATTTTTTATGGAGTGATTGCCCCTTGGTCAGGCCTTCACTTTGTAAGGAGATTGCCCTTCGACCGGGCTTATGTTTTGTGGAGTGATTGGCCTTTGGTCAGGCTTTCACTTTGTGAAGAGATTGCCCTTTGGTCAAGCTTATGTTTTGTGGAGTGATTGCCCCTTGGTCGGGCTTTCACTTTTTGAAGAGATTGCCCTTTGGTCAAGCTTATGCTTTGTGGAGTGATTGCCCCTTGGTCGGGCTATCACTTTGTAAAGAGATTGCCCTTCGGTCGGGCTTATGTTTTGTGGAGAGATTGCCCCTTGGTCGGGCTTTCACTTTGTGAAGAGATTGCCCTTCGACCGGGCTTATGTTTTGTGGAGTGATTGCCCCTTGGTCAGGCTTTCACTTTGTGAAGAGATTGCCCTTCGGTCGGGCTTATGTTTTACAAAGTGATTGCCCCTTGGTCGGGCTTTCACTTTATGAGGAGATTGCCCTTCGGTCGGGCTTATGCTTTGTGAAGTGATAGCCCTTCGGTTGGGCTTACACTTTGTGGAGAGATTGCCCCTTAATCAGGCTTATGCTTTATAGAGTGATTGCCCTTCGGTCGGGTTTGTGTTTTATAGAGTGATTGCCCTTCGATCGGGCTTATGCTTTGTGGATTGTGGAGTGTACTTCTGGGTCATATTACGATTTTGTAGGGGTGAACCCGAAGGGTGATACATACAGGGTCTGTATTTGGGACCTTCAGTTGGCATTCTGGGATGAACTCGAAGGGTGATACATACAAAGACTATATCAGGGACCTTCAGTTGGTGTTTTGGGATGAACCGAAGAAGGTGAGACATGTATTAGGTCATACCGTAATCTCTGGATAGTTTATAGAATGAGAGTATTGGGTTTGCGATTATAGCTTTATGCAAGTTCTGGAATGTCAGGGCTAGAGCCGGGATTTCACCGAGTATGGCTGAAAAAAGCATGGAAAGATCTAATGTCGCCGGAGGCATGACTTATGTCGCTGGTGGTATGAGTGTCACATGGCAGCTTTGACTAGTCAGACAAGTCTAAAATCTAATTTGAAGGAGGCGATGTCGCTGGCGGTATGAGTGATGTCGCTGGCGGTATGGAGCAATGCCAGCGGCGGCATGAGTGCCACGTGGCAGCTTTGACTGGTCAAGTAATTTTAAAATTTGAATTAAAGGGGATGATGTCGCCAGCGGCATGAGTGATGTCGCTGGCGGTATAGAGCGATGCCGCCAGTGGTATAAATGCCATGTGGCAGTTTTGACTGGTCAAGAAATTTCAAAATTTGAATTAAAGAGGGCGATGTCGCCGATGGCATGGTGTGATGCCGCCGGCGGCATGAATGCCATGTGGCAGTTTTGACTGGTCAAGCAATTTCAAAATTTGAATTGGAGGGGGCGATGTCACCGACGGCATGAGTGATGTCGCTGGCGGTATGGTGTGATGCCGCTGGTGGCATGAGTGAGCAGTTTTAGATAAATTAAAACTCCTCGAATTTCGTGCGATAGTTTAAAAGGAAGTAAACTCCTTACTCACCTCACATACAGAAACCGTACCTCTCCACATCTTCCAAATCTTTTCAATTTTCTCCGCCATTCCAACCATGAAGAGAATTGTCAAGGCTTTCAGGGGGAAATCTGCTAAGACTAGGGAGAATCTGCCTAATTCCTCCGTCGAGGGGCTGAAAATCCTCTCAGTTCCTACTACTTATGGCCTGAAGGAGACGACCAAGATGTATGGGTATGGGATCAATTCTCCCATCACCAATTTGACTCCGGAGAAGGAAAAAGCACCTCTGCTATGTCCAGGTAATCCCGCAAAACCTGAATTTCTTCTTTTTGGGTTGAGTTTCGATTTAGCCTTAGGCTTGAAATCATGCCATGATAGGAGTTTATAAGCGTAAAATAGTTGATTACAAATTGATGTTGCATGTTTTAGGTTCAATTTTCACTATTTTTAGGCTTATTATTTAAATGATTGTGATTTTTTTATGATTTTGGCACGATGGGTGTGATTTTAGGGAAAACAGGTTTCGCCCACAGGTAGTGATGTCACCGGCGACATGAGTGATGTCGCTGGCTGCATCAGTCCTTACAAAAAGGCCTAAGGAGGTCTGATGTCGCTTTTGTTTGAAGTGATGTCACCGGCGACATCATCCATACCGCCAGCGGTATGGAGTGATGGCGCCGGCAATATCGCTTCTAGCAGAAGTGACATCAGCAGCTTTCTCTCAGGTTTTAGTGATGAGAAAATAAGCAGGACTTATCTTTTTTATTTCTAATTCTTACAGCAGCACGAGCTGACTTATATCGGAGGGATGGGCACCATCGGCGAGTGATGGCACTATATTTCTGAGAAGGACCCTGAGCTTGCACTCGCCATTAATGAGACAGGATTCGGGGACTTGGCCTGAATTATGCCAATGCTAATGCCCAAGCTTTCTCATTCAGCCATGACAGCCCTTACCGAGAGATGGTCTGAAACCACCCACACGTTTCACTTCTCATTTGGGGAAGCGACCATTACGCCCTTCGATGTCATAGTTATGATTGGGCTTCCCTGGACTGATGAGGTCATTCACTTCGATGCTTATATAGATAAATACCATATCGAGAGGCCCGTGGTGAGGCGGGTGAAGGAGCTATTCAGTTTGAAGCCCGTCTCAGGGCTGCTATCTTATGGTGAGCTGCAACAGCACTGGAATCGAGTAGATATGGTGCATGAGGATGAGAGAGAGAGGCTTGCGTTTGCTCTTTCATTATTTCCTTGCTCACCATGCTGTTCTTCCCAATCTTGGGGAGCAAGATCAATTACGTACTGATATCCACTATGGAGGACATAGAGGGCATCAGGAAGAAGAATTGGCCGAGGGCCATCTTGGCACAGATATACCATGGGCTAGATGTCGGAGCCCGGAAGAAGGTAAAGGCTCTCCGACTATGCCATCTACTACTCCAGGTATATCTTTTCGGAAGCATTTTCCTTAATTATGTGCGTCTTATTTATTGTGGATGCTTTTTTAACTAATTTAATTCTTACTTGTGCATGCTTGGGCCTTTGAGCATCAGATCCTCCCGCCGGTCAAGTTCAAGAAGACCGTACCATCGAGCTCCCATTTTCTCACCCGCTGGTGTGGGGGTATTGGCGGGAAGGATAAGTATCCTACCATGTATAGGGAGGTCCTAAGGAGGGCGTGATTGAGCTCGGTACATGATCTTTGATTTTGTCCTTATTTTTACACTTAAAACAAAACAAAAGGCATTTATGAACTTATATCGGTTATTTTGGTTGATTGTTGGTGTAGCTCATCTTGGACCCATTTGATGGGGTGGAGAACCTCCTGAAGGTTGTAAGGGTTAGGAGGGAGGTGGACGACCGTCGGTTTGTCATGGAGTGCCCCTTTTCTCAGCTGTGGTACTTGGGGGAGTGCGTTCGAGGCTGGAGGTTTATCCTGTCGCCGATAGACAGGTGACTGCTAATCCTCCCCAGGTTTATGTAGCCTCATTTAGTGATTACATTCGAGGCTGACCAAGCTGACTATATTAACGGGAATGGTCGAGTGATCCCTAGCATCCCTGGCCTCTACGACCAACACCAGCAACACCTTCTCCCCTTGTGTCCCCACATCTATAGGAATGGTACGATTGAGTATCATAATGAGCAAAGGCTAGAGGAGGATAAAAGGCGCCTGAAAGGTATTGTGGATGTCAAGGAGGAATAAGATGAGGAAGATGAGGAGCTTGAAGGTGATGTCTGGATCGAGCCCAATGAGGAGGATGAGGCAGGCGCGAATGTAGCCGGCGGGAGTGCGCCAATTTCTCAAGGGGGGCAGCGCTCTTCTGAGGTATAATTGTGTTTATATACATGATTTACAATTGTTTAGGAATGTTGCGGATGTGTGTCTTTCGTGTTGTTTAGGAACCCGCGAGGAAGAGAGGCCGAGATAACCAGAGTGGGATGCGGTGCAATGGTGTACCGAAGGGTATAAATTTCATGGAAGGGCGTCTGCTCAACCCGTTGGAGACCCAGTTCCTGCTGATGAATTCTCGGGGCGAGTTTTTCCCTAGGAATATAGGCTCGAGCCGGCATGCTCCAATCTTTATGCTAGAGACACCTCTTACGTAAGGTCTGATAATTGCTTTCTTATTCATCCTTGGATGCGGGTGTCTAATGATTTGCATTTTGGATTTTTGAGGTGGCGCAAAGCCATATGGAGCAGCTTGTAGAGAACTACTTTGCTCTCCGGGACACACTTATCGGGCAATCGCTCCTTGTTCAGGTACATTCCCTATTTATGCCTATATCAAAATAAGATAAGATGCATGTATGGATGCTATGAAAGATGTGCATTATTGATGTTTTTCCTTAGCTTGCAGGATTTCTTGGCCCTTTCTTTGTCTGATGCCGATGCAGCTCGGCGGAGACATAAGGAGGAGACTGCAGGACTCTGGTGTCGCATGAGTGACCTTGAGGGTCAACTGGAGGTTACTACTCATAAGCAGAGGAGCAAGTAAAATCTGGATCGCGCGCACACCGGTAGCACTAATCGCGAGTGAAGATGTTCGCTGGCCATCGTGCGTCTGTTGCGGTTGTGGAGTCCAGTAGTGTTTTGATGACAGAAGGCAGGGAGGAAGATGAGGATGAGGTAGTGAGTCCTGGAGATATTTCATCTCGCCCGGTCGGCAGTGGCGGGCATGCCTAGCTTTATATTATCATTTTGCTTTTCATTTCAGATTTTAACTTGTACCCTTGATACATTGGGGTTTAAATAATTTGGATTTTTCATTAGGTTCTAATTAAGTAGGTTTAATGTTTAGGATATTTAAGTGGTTTAAGCCTGCAGGCTTTTTATTCTGAATAAAAGTGGATTGCAGTTTGAAAAGGTACTGGAAATGGAGTATGGAATTGTTTACAGGTCTTGTACAGGTTTGAAATGATAACATTACTTCTGATGCCGCCCAAAAAATTAACTCTATGCCGCCGGCGGCATCATTCGTATCGCTAGGTGCATCGCCTCAAAACCGCCTATACCCATGTCCCTAGCGGCATCAATTGATATTGCCCAAAATAATCTTTGTCGCCGGCAGCATTGCTCATATCGCCGGCGGTATCAACTTTCCAGAAACTCAGATTCAGCCATTTCTTCAAATCCTGCTTCGGCGAGCCACACTTACCGGCTATGGGGCTTCATGCAGAGCCTAGGGAATGCAGGTTGGAGGGAACTAGAGAAATTCGGGCTCCATTATGACTCTAATGTTTGCATAGACTGTCCTTTTGAGTTTTCAACCTAGCAGACTTATTCTGACTTTTGCATAGACCTAGATGTTTTCAGTCTATTCGGATTTTTTTTATTTTTTATTTTTTTACTGATGAGCTCTGAGCATCTTCGATTAAGCTTACTTGTGTTGTTTCGATCACTTGGTCGCCAGACATTCAAATAATCACAAACACAGAGGTTTCAGTACGAAAGATAATTTTATCGAGTGAATTTAGTTTGAGTACACGATATTGGCAATCATTTCCATTAATGGAACCCCTGGTGTTAACCAGCCTTTACAGGTTTTCAAGTTAACATCTCAGCGGGCGATATTGACTTATCCCCTAAATTTTGTACGGCCGATTTGCAGGATACCGACCATCTGGTGTCACCCTAATTTTTGTCCGATCAGTAAAAGACTGAAAGGTGGGTGATTATCATATATATTTTTTTGGTGTGCCGCTTTTCTGATTTATTTCTTTTGTTTAGACCTAATAATGCTTAAGCCTGTCCTGATTGACTAGACTGATGAATTTGATCTTGTCTGTGCTCATGAATTTAATAGCCCCACTTATTTTAGTACCATCTTTGGTCACATGACAGCCTTCTCAACTTGATCTGAATTTAACATCGGTATCGAAAGTATGACCAGCCTGGTTGACCATGTTTCCATCGTTTGCCGGGTTCATGACTCTTGGCGAGGACATTGGGTATTTGATTTGCTATTGTGTGCTTGGTTATGCCTTTGTAGATTCTCCAAGTTCCTTAGTGTCCATTCAATTTTTGCCTGGATCACCCGATTCATTGTGACCTTTAAAATTACGTCGGGTAACCTTGTTTTGATTTTGGTGGTTCACATTGCAAGGAGTTTAGTTTGTAGGAGTTTTGGTGCTTACATAGAGCTTCCTTGATTGGTTCGATTGCTGTTCTGATTGCTATTCTGATTACTCCTTTGGCCTGCGGTTTATACAGCCCTTCCTATTTAGGCTTGTATTTATCCCTTGTACCGGTGGTGGGGGTTTTTAACCAAGTGATATTTTGTTTGGGGGCCTTTTACTTAGTGCCTTTGAAAGGTAAAGTGGTAGTTTATTTTGCTAGTTTATATGGCAAGTTGATCGTAACATCGGTTGCGCGATCACCTGTGTGGCTTGTAGGATGAAGGTGCTTGCCCTTAGGCTTGGTGTTTTAGGAGGTGGTTACCCCCTGATCTTTGTTGGTCTAAGTGTTTGGTGTAGGTTAATTTGTACTGGTTGAAGATGTGTTTTTCTGCGAATTTGGTCATCTCCTTGGCAGTGACATTGGTCTAAGATTCGGCTACAATGTTTATTTGATTGAGATTGGGCTCCATCAATTCTCGGTGGGTGTATGCCTCGATTTTTCATTTTAAGGGACCAGTTGATACTTCTTTGGTAGCTTGAAGGTGTACCGTTGCAGATTTGCAGAGTTTATTCTGAAAGAGACCATTGGTGTTCAACAATCTGACTATTGATCTGGGGACCAAGCAAAAGCATTATTGTGGTCTTTGGGCACTTTATTATCTCACATGTGTTAGTTAGGTGTTAAATTATTGGATTTAATTACCACATAAGAGCCTACATCTATACTCAGCTTAATTTCATTCAATAAAATATCTTGAATACTGAAAGGGTCGTGTGTATGCTCATATGAAGGTGTGGATCAAACGATAGAGACATGACATAAGTAAGAAAAATGGAAGTTGCTCATGGAGCTAAAAAGTCTAAAATCTAAGGATTGCAAATCAAGACTCTTTGACCTTGCTATCGGAGCGAGGCTTTCCCCTACCATTGGAGTAGATGGCCTTGATGAGATCTTGTGGCGCATTCCCTTGTTTAAGAAATCCGGGATTAATCATCCGTATCTATTTGCCAAACTCTAGTAAGGGGCTGGATGCTCTTTCAGGGTCGATAATCTTCTTATCCTTGACCAGACGTTGGATGGTGCGAACCAAAGCTTTGCATTGATTGGTGTGGTGACCTGACAGCATGTGATATCCGTGAAAGCCTTTTCCTCCTTCTCTTATGGGAGGATTATATCCACGAACAGGTTTAAGAATGCCAGCTTCCCTTAATTCAGTGAAGATTACATTAAACGATAGTTTCCACGGATTTATGCTACACTTAAGGCCATTGTTTGGCTGAATAGTGGCAGTTGGTGCCAATTTTTGAGAGGTCTTTTGGTCCACCATGATTTGAGGTAGGGGTATGGGTGAGTCAGTGTTTTGAAAGGCCTGGTTCTCCTCTGATTAGAACCTCCCCTCTGCCTGATTGCAGACTACTGGCATCAATTGATGTGAACTTTATGTTGCATGACCTGGTCATACTGAGAAGGCATTTGGGTAGTGGGGATCTTAAACTGTGATGGGGCGACCAACGTCAGAGGTAAGGTATTAAAAAATGATGGAAGAATTAGACTCTACGGTCCTTCCCTTTGTCCAGGGTAAGCAGTTGGCGGTGATTGCCAGAGTGTATTACTCTCAGGTATCATGCCCGGAGATTGCATGACCTGGTCAAGGTTCTGACTTCCTCAAGCTTTTCTGATGGATACATATACTAGTTCCGGAATGATGTTTTGGAACTGATCCAAGTTCAGAAACTGGATGATAGTAGTGGTGATCTCTGACCCAAGAGACGGAGGGTGAACTACTACTCCTGAGGTGGGGGGTGAACTAGTTTGTTCTCTGGGCAAGGAAGAGTTGTCATTACAAGGAAGAGACATGGCTAGTTGTGAAGGTCTCGGTTCAAGAGGAAGACTGTTTAGCATCATAAACCGTGGGTCAGACCATGAATGGGTTGTAAATGCTATGGATGGTATGTATTTTTTTATTTTTTTAGTTATTGGGAGCAATGCGTGATATGTATGGCTGCACATAGGTGTGGTTAGAGATGACGCGATGGCTTATCCCTCCATTATACATGGGACATTGGTATCTCACGCCACTATAGTGATATGTGGTGACGCAACAGATGCACAAGAGAAGTCCTATGTATGTTGCTAAACTTCTTCCGCAGGCGGAAGTAGTAAGGGTAAGTTAATTCATTTTTTGCTCTTGAAGCCGATGCATGGGGGTGTATGATTAGGGAGTATATAGCACATGAATCATCCCTCTTCCAACCTTATGACTCCCGCGTAATGCCTCTTTGGAAGGATGGAGTTTTGGCTTCTTCACCGGTAATGGCAAAAGAAGCGCGTCCTAATTTTTTTTTTTTTTTTTTTGGGTAATCCTAAAGGAATGATGTGCTAAGGCTTTTTCTAGCGCAGCTTTGGTATAGGGTTGCTGATGTAGAAGGTTCTCGTTTACCTTGATTCCACGTTACTCAACCACTTCCAAATAGATGTGATCGCAGGAGTTTATGTGTTGGTTAAAATGAGTGATCCACCCACTAGGCATCCTCAATTCCTACAGGACATGAGTGATACTTTGTGAGCTTCTCGGGTAAAATGGGGCACCTAAAAATTACCAAACTATCTACACGCTTGAGGATAAAACGTTTAAAAAAGAATGAAGCTTTAATTTAGCCAATGATTTCAATATATCATCAAAATCTTTTAAACTTTATGAAAATAAAGTTTAAGTTTAAAGAGATTAAATCCCCAACAGAGTCGCCACTATGAGCAGATGACGTTTTGCGCAGCGGCAGCGGGGTCGGGCCTCTGAGATGGCCTCTAAAAATGATGGGGGATGCGAGTGATGTGATTGGAAAATGGTTTTGCATATTTTAATGCTCAAAAGATACGAGATCAAAATCCCGTATTTAAAATAGAGTCGCCACCCGGTTCAGCTCAATCGGGAAATTTTGGTATGATTTTCGCATCGGGTGGTTAAACCATACCTTAAGTAGAGATTTTGAGTTCGGATGATGTTATCTATTTTTCATTAGGCTAAGTTAAGATACTTCATTCTTTTTAATCGGTTTAATCCATCCTATTTATTTATGTTTTCAACTATTTTGTTATTTTCGCGTTTATCAAAAAATTGAAGCGATGAATAAAATATTTACAACCGTTTAAAAAAAGTGCAGAAAATAAAATTATTACAAGGCTTCCAAGTCCCGTACACTTTTCTGTGCAATAAATAAAATACCTGAATGTCTGATATACATCTACCGCAGAAGATGGTTAGCACGGATATGGCATGTTTTATTTACAATATTATAAAGCCTGGTTGCATGGCTAAAATGAGACTTGAACGGCGTTTGCAGGGAAATTCTATTTTTAACCAAATTTTAGATTCGATCGTTGCTTTAACTGGATTATAAGTGAAAATGCCATACGTTACGGGGTAGGATCTGTTTTCAAGAGGTTTTGAATCTCCATCGCTGCATTATATGTCCTAGCTTGGGAAAATAAGCTAGTCCGGGAATAAACGAAAAACAAAACTGCTGTCTAGAAAGTCATGCCGTCGATGATGCAACTGATGCCGCCGGCGACATGGTTGATGTTGCTAGTGACATGGCTAATGCCAGCGGCAACATCAATTATCTCTCTAGTGATATCAATATACAGACAGGCTATAAGACTTTCTGAGTACCATAAAGAAAGGGTCCCATAAGAAAGTGAGGTCTCTGGAAATGCGATGCCAACGGCGGTATTAGTGATGTTTTCGGCGACAGGGGTGATACCGCCGGCGACATCATATGTCTCCGACGACCTCAATTTCTTGTAGCAGCAGCGGGCAGCAGTTAAAAATGACCGAAAATCCAAAAATGAATACAAATCAACAAGATTCAATACAAATCAGTAATATTAATGCCAAAGAGCTATGAGACTCAGAATTTTCACCTCGGGGTCGTGAACCCAACTCTTCGTGAACTGAACAAAAACACCTCCGGGAAGCTTGTAACGATGATTTAGTAGTTAATTGGAGAGTTTTAGGTCTCTAAATCCTATCAAGTTGATTTTAACATAAAGACCCACTGATTTTAATCTCATAATCAGAGAGTTCAAAGAAGAAAAACCAGGAAAAAAGGGATTAGAATCCTTTTTTCCTACCTTTTCTAATTCTTATCTCACTAAAATATATTCTCTCTCAATTTTCTAATTTCAGCTCCTCAATGTTCCAAATTCAGCTCCTAATTTCCACCCCCCTTTCAATTCAGCCTAAGGTATTTTTATAGGCAAATTAGGGTGTTTTTCGAGACCTTTTTGACTATTTTCGTCGAAAGTGGCTGAAAGGCTGTCTGTGCAGGGACCCGTTTTAGGCCATGCTGCAGGCGATATGGCTGATGCCGCTGGTGACATGGTGATGCCGCTAGTGGCATCGGCCTCTAGCATGTCGACAGCCAGCGGGCCCAGGAGCCTAAAAAGTCGTGAAAAGCGGTCAAAAGTGGGAAAAAGTTGGTCAAAAGGCATCTTTTTAAATTTTGATTGTATTTTAATGCGTATTTTTAATTTGGGTGTAAATCATCGGTTCAAGCTCCTACCGGACGCGTTATCGACCACGCAGAACTGGATTCTACCAGGTATAAAACTCACAAGGAATATTATTTTGGTAATAAAAATTCTAAAGAGAACTTTTATTTCGAGGCATTAAAATCGGGTACACGTCATCATCGTCTCGTGAGAGGGACTCCAAAATCCCATGCTCACAGAAGTGTTAAGGCCATTTGGATCCGCTTTACATGGTGTAAAGTGTTAAAATTGTTAAGGCCGTTTGGAGCCGCTTTACGTGGTGCAAAGTGTTACACCTGTCAAGGCTGTTCGGACCCACTTTACGTGGTGAGTCGACAAGGAACTCTTAGCGAGTCGACAAGGACAAGGCTTAGTACTCTTTAGGAATTTCTCGAAGCAGCGAGGAACTCTTAGCGAGTTTTGAAAGCTACTAGAATGTGACTTAGAAATTCGAAGTCCTTTTTAAAAGTCACGAAAGTCACGAGGAACTCTTGGTAAGTTTTAGATGATACTAAGTCACGAGTTTGAAATTTGAAGTCCTTTTAGAAGGTCATGAAAGTCATAAGGAACTCTTGGTGAGTTTTGAAAGCTACTAGGTCGAGACTTAGAAATTTGAAGCCCTTTTTAGAAGTCGTGAAAGTCACAACGAACTCTTGGAGAGTTCTAGAAGCTATGAGGACATGACTTAGCACTTAGGAACTCATGGCAGTGGAGGCTGCTATCATGGCGGTGACCGCCGCCCCTATGGCGGCCAGCATCGGCGGTCATTACCGTGACGGTGACGATGGGCGTGGCACGGCCTATTTCAGGCCTTTCCACTTTGTTTTCTCTCTCTGCTTGCCATTCGGTCACGTATTTTTCCCGAAAATTTGCCTAAGTTGGTGGATTTTTGTGTGTGAGAGTATTTAAACCAATCCAAGAGAGAGGGGGGGGGACTTTTCTCTAGGTTTAGAATTTGAGAAATCATTTTAGAGAGAATAATCAACAAGAGAGAGAAAAGGAAGAACTAGAGAGAGAAAGCTTAAGAAAGGCTAGAATCCGGGTTTAATCCTCTCTAATCTTGATTCTTAGTTCTTCTTAGGCTTGATCTTGTAGCTTAAACACTAAAATCAATTAGAAAACATAGGTTAAAACGGATTAAATAGGGTTTTAGAGACTTTTCCTCAAATACCACCCAAATAATCCGTCGCTATTTTTATGACCATTCCGTCGGAAAATCATCAAAAGCTTGCCAAATGTTCGATTCGAGTCTCCCGAGTTAGATTCACGGCCTAGAGGTAACAAAACTGAGTTCCCTTAATCTTTTACTTCATTTATAGTCTTTTGTTGCTGTTTTTACTGCTTTTGGTATTGTTTCTTGGTTTTTTCTTTTGTGTTCTTGGAAAACCCTTGAAAAATAATCCGACCTCTATAGGGATAGCCTTCACCTCTATCCCAATAGCCTTGGCCGCTACTGTTATAGCTGTGAAGGCTATAGCTGTGGAGGAGAACTCTACCCCTATGGAGGTCCTGTTATTTCTTACAATTTTTGAATATTTTCTTATCCAAAGCCATAAAATCAACATTAGTTGAGTGTTTTAAGTCTAAATCTATTGAAACATAGTTGATTATGACTTAAAACTTTAATGATTTCGAGTTTATGGATGCAAAAACACCGGTATCCCCCCTAAAAATGGTTTGGCGCGGTAAAGGCTATAGTAACAGCCTTGACCGCCGCCGCTATAGCCTTCACCGCTGCCACTATAGCGGCCAAAGCTATAGCAGTGGCGGTCAGGGTTATCACTAAAGCCCTTTGCCGCCAAAAGCTGTTTTTAGCCATTTTTCTCCTTTTTCTTGCGTTTTTTACCCCGATTTCAACCCGAATAATTTCCAAAAATTCATGAATAATCTGAAATTGTTTTTTGTTATGCTATTCTATTTTTAGATTTTATTTGTATTTTTATTTGATTTAATATGCATTTTAAATGGCTTAAAATGGTGTTTTTAACTAAATAAATCTAAATAAATCGGTTTCCACGAACTAAAAATTCCAAAAATATTTTGAATATATTAAATCTGTTTTTAGGATGTTTAGTTAATTTATTTCACCCTTTTTAGGTTATTAGATAATTAATTAATGCCCAAAAATTGTGTTTCTGTCCTAAAAAAATACAAAAAATACGTTTTCTTCGTGCTATGTGTTTATTTTCCGTATTTATTTATCCATGCTTTATTTATGATTACTCCCCTTATTTCTACTGCATCGTTTGGAGCCGAGTCCAAGTCGATAAGCTCGGTTAAAACTCGGTTTCGCCCGTTTATTTATTTATTGCTTTATTTATTTTCTCGCATTAGAAAATGTATAGGTATTTGTAAAGCCTTGTAATAATTTTACTTTCTTGCTTTGTTTATTTATCGCTTTCCATGTGATGTATGCATATTAAACAGGAAAACACCAAACAATAATCGGATTAAATCGCATAAGAACTAAGGTCACGCTTATTAAAATATAACCGGCTTGATTTAAAAATTGAAAAGTAAGCAACATCATCCGAACCTAGAATCTCTGTTTTAATGTACGGTCCAACCACCCGGTGGGAATATCATACCCAAATTCCCGGTCGAGCTTAACCGGGTGGCGACTCTATGTTAAAATAAGGGATTCTAAGTCTCGTATCCCTTAACACATTAATCAGACTAAATTTCAACTTCAACATCGCTTCCATTATCCATTTTCATCACGCTAAAATAAGCATTATCCCTTAGCACGCTTCACAGCGCTCATCGTTTCTCCGCCCCACGCCAAAGAGCATTAAAGCTTACCGTGCAGGCAGGGGGATCGGGGGGTCATTGGCTCATAGTGGCGACTCCGCTAGAGATCTTCCTTTAACTTAAAACTTGAAAATCGCTTTCATTTTCAACCTTTGGTTAAAGGATTTTGATAATGTGCCTAAATCGTTTTTAAATCAATGCTTTATTTCTTATGCCTTTTTATCCACCGCTTAGTTAGATTCTAAGTCTGAGGGTGCCATTATATCACCCCCGTGAAGCTCACTTGTATACCTCATGCCCACTAGGAATTGGGGATATTTTTGGGTAGAACACTCATTTCAACCAACGCGTAATTCCCGCGGTCGCACTCATTTGAGAAGTGGTTGAGTTACATGGAATCAAGGTAAACGAGACCCTACTACAGTGTCATTCATGACAGCAGCAGTTTGAGACTGTAAAATATGACAAAACTAGCTATAGCAACTTCTCTTTAGGCTCACCATAACAATATAGATTTAGGTCGCATACTCTCTTGCCGCTTCCTGGCGCTAGAGTTACCCCCAGACTACAATTTGGCGTTATGCTGGAGTCATGGAATCAAGGTAAACGAGACTCTACTATAGTGTCATTCATGACACCAGCAGTTTGAGACTGTGAACCATGACAAAACTAGCTATAGCAACTTCTCTTTAGGCTCACCAAAACAATATAGATTTAGGTCGCATACTCTCTTGCCACTTCCTGGCGCTAGAGTTACCCCCAGACTACAATTTAGCGTTATGCTGGAGTCATAAGGTTGGAAGAGGTTTATTTGCTTTTGTGTGCTACTTATGTTGTGCTCATGCATATGCACGTCACGCATAGGCCACCTATGGCGGACCTTTATTTTTGATTTTCGCTTACCCCTATTCTCCGCTCGCTTAAAGGGGGAATTTAACAAAATGCCTGAGATCATTTGAATCCCGACGACCTGTACCTAGTTTGCTAGGCAAAGAGAGGAATTTGACGTCTCACATATTTTGGGATTAAGATTCGCAGCATAAGCTCTTCTGCTTTCTACCTTTCTAAACCACCCCGTATAAATGGCATTCATCACTCGAATATTTATGTTATCATCCATCTCATTCATGGTTCGATTTGGACTGATCATTTTCTGGCTTCCCAGTTAGGCCAAGGCACCGCTGCCATCAGATTCAATCATCATCTAGTTCAGTTTCAAGCTCAGTTCTAGAATCTGTTTCTTTTTGCTATGTCTAATTTGTTGTCAGTGGTTAGGGTTCCATTCGAGGGTTCTTCTTCTCCTCCTTTCCTCCCACTTGATCAGGGTCAGTCTCCTTTAAGTTCCAAGATTGCCAATGCTTTGTCAACATTTCTCTAATCTGATTAATTCTGAGATGCAATTCAAGGGCAGATCCAAGATTCGGTCCACACAGTTTTGGAAGAGAAAAGAAATGTCCAAAGGATTCCGATGATTAGTATTCAAGCTCGGGGATAACCAGATATCGCTCAAAGTGGGTCAGTTCTAGTTTCGTCATTTCAAGCTCAGTCTTCTATTCAACCATTTTAATTGATTCAGTGCGTGCAGCAGCCTACTCAACCTCCGTCTATCCCATTTTAGTTCGATCGGGATATCATGCAATCTCAATCGCCCGTATTTGCTTTTCCAACCCAAACTCTAGACCTTCAAGCCTAATGTTCATGCTAGTATGAGGCAGCTTCTGTTAACCCCAATAACCCTGTATTAGTTCCAGCCTGCTCGGTCAATTTCTCCTATCCAACCCCGATCTGGTCTATTCCAACTGGATTAGAATCCGTCTCAACCACAAATGCCTCCAAAGTCCTCCCTTCCTACTCCTTCTCAGTTTATTATTACTCCGAGAGGGGCTGCTTACCCGCAAAATCCCTTCAATACTAATCTACAAGTTAACCCTTAAGTCGAGCCCCCATTGCTTGCTTCACCATTCCAGTTTGGATCCCCCTATTTATCCAGCGACCAAGACGTGCAATCCCCGGGCATGGCGCCCAAAATGGATGCTCTACTACATAAGTTCCTACTCTTTAGCTCCGAAGAGAGTTGAAAAGAAAAGCTCAAAGAGTGTGAAGGACCTCGTGTTGTCCCATCACGGACCGAGGTGAAGAAGAAGCTTTCGTGAGCCAGTAAGTTGAATCTCGAATCATCCCCTCAGGATCGGATAATCGCTCGGGCACCAGTTGTAGTAGCTCCCAAAGATAACCCAGAGAATGTTGCAAGTCTATGGAAATTACCCCTCAGTGTAATCTTGGCCACCTTAAGGGAGCGCGGCCTCCTCAGAGCCCTTCGCGAGCATAGGCCCCCTAAGAAGGAGGAGAAGCATAACTTTTGTGCGTATCATATTAAAAGAGGCGACCGCATTGATAAATTTCAGAGGTTAATTCCAGACATCTACCATTTAGTGAGGGAAGGAAAGATAGTTGAGCCCAAAAAAGCATTTAACCATCAGGATTCACCTTCGCTTTTTGGCTCACCAAAGGGAGTTAGGGGTCCGTAAGATATCATTAAAGCCATCTTTTCCAAAGGCAAGAATCCCGCAAGGTCTATAGCAGATGAAGGAGACAAGTTATTAGCTGAGCAAGTAAAGGTTTTGGACTTCGCTCTAGACGGCGCACGAATGAAAGCTATCGAGGATGATTAGTCTACCGGCTCTACCAATTAAGACCCTCTGCCTATGGAGGATGATTTTTCTATGATGTAATTTTCTTTCTTTATGTTTCTAGTATTTTAGATGTGAACAATTATGCCTTTGAGGCACTTTAATTTAATGAAAGACTATCTCTTTTTACTTATCTATTTGATGTTTCACCCAATGGGTCCACGCATTCATTTTATCACAAGCATAATGTGTTTAGTATTGATGGCGTTTCTTTAACCGAAATAAGTTTAACTACGGATGATAATCTAAAATGGTAACCACTTTCTAATGACCTAACGTTTGAAAGAAAATGAGAGATAATGAGTGCTTAAAGATCATGATAGTGCTTTCGCCTAGTCATACCTAGACACCTAGGGTCCGTCATCGGATTCCCGAGTATCTCATCTCCATGCCTAAAACAGTAAAAGAAGCTCAGCTATTTCTTGGATAGATCCAATATGTCAATCAGTCCATCGCCGGCCTTATGACTATATATAAACCGATTTTCAACCTATCAAAGAAGTGTCAGCCGATTATACAGAAAGAACATCATTGGATCATCTTTGACAGAGTTGTAGATTATCTTTTCTTTGCCCACCCATTCTCAAATTTTCCTCCCCTATGTCTCAATGCCTTTTCCTAATGCCCTATCTCATCCACCTCTCCAAACTCTCTTCCACCTATCCAAACCTTCCCTGTTTCTCTTCTCCTTGGCCATTCTCGGCGAGGGGAAAGCATATGATCGGCAAGATTCGACCCTCATCAGCATAGGGGGAAGCCGACCCTTTTCACCGACATTACCATCGATAAGACGACCAAGTTCCTTAAAAAATGTGTCCTTGCTCGGTGTAGCCTACCCTATCGCATCATCCCAGTAATCAGGGTTTCAATCCCAAGGGGCAACCCTTGATCGATCAAGAAATTTGGGTCCTAGCACCGTAGACCTTTACCCATTCAACAACAAGCCAATGGGATAACTAAAGCCATAAACCAGCTTCTCAAAAGGTTTATGTCCAAGAGCGCTACAAGGGTCAGAGTTTGAGTCGATAAACCACCATTTGCTCATTGTGGGTACCGTGTAAGTGTAAGAATTCTCCGAACACCTTGTTCATGTGCCTGCGAAATGGAAAGCAAGCTACCAACCAAGACTAAGATGAAGTCCTTAAGAGTCGTATTGAACCCAGCATCAAAGAGACCCCCATGGACTAAGGCACAGCCTGAGCAGCTTAAGCGATCTTCAGATATATTAAAAGCGCATAGCGAGGCTGAACAACAACCACGTCAAGCATTGAGTATCTGTCAAAGGCCAACGATCTGATTCCAAAGTAAGCAAAACCCACCAACACTGACCCAAGGGGGAAGTTCCGACTAAATTGGGAAAGACCTTATATAATCAAAAAGATACCCACTTCTAGAGGCATGAAAATTTCAGATGGTACCGAGTTTGTAAACCCTATCAATCAAAACAGGTCGAAGCATTATCATACCTAACCAAAAGAATCAAATATAGAAAAGCGGCACATAAAAAGCATATATAAATCATTCACCAGATGAGTGGTCCTCTACTGCTCGGGCAAAAATTAGGGTGTATCCCGCTGAACGGTATTCTACAAATCGGTCAGGCAAAAGTTAGGGTGCAAGAATAACCTGCTAGACTGAAAACCCGAAAAGGGCAATCTAGGCAAAAGTTAGGGTAAAGTGAGCTAAGAGAGTATATTGGCTAGAAAACCCTCATAGGCTAGTCAGCACCAGAGTTTGGGTCAATAGAAATGATTATCATCATCATGTACTCAAACTTAATTCAACTAACGGAAATGTCACTTTCACTGAATTCTTTATGTTTTGGCTTGAATGAATATATTAAGCCCTAAAGGCAAAATGTTGCAAGTCGAACGTAGGGTTTTGTGCAGTCGACCCAATCCCTCAAAAGAAAATAAAAACAAAGATAAAAGGCAAAAGTCCTAATAGACTGAAAAGAATCGAGGTCTATGTAAAAGCCAGGATGTTCCACTAGATTGAAAACCCGAAAGGACGGTCCAGGCAAAAATTAGAATACAAGAGCAAAAATATGAACAAGTCTGATGGGCCCGACATAATGTCTAGGTCTATGTAAAAATTAAGACAATTAGACCAAAGATTACGAACTGCCATCGATCACATAGAGAAATCTACATCATTGCCATCAGCATCAGAATGCATGGATATGTTCGCCGGTCTAATAGATTTGAAGAACTCAAAATCATCCTCCGCCCGTGTCCGCTCAATTCTTGACCGCAACCGAGCATCTTGATTCCACAACGTCCTAATCTTCTGAAGCCATCCTTGGTAGAATTCATTGGTAGTGATAGCGCCCGATCGTTCATTATCCAGAATCTTGAGCTTTGCTTCGTGCACCCCCCTTATCTCCCTGATGCTTGATCCAGCAATCAGTTTACAGTCAAATCACCGTGACATCCCTAATCCTCCTCCAGAGGCATTTTTATCTTGTCTCTACCATAAGGCAATTCCATGTATCCTCCCTTTTCAAGCAGGTCGATCTTTCCCCGAATTGAGCAAAGTCAATCAAGCAAGTTAATCGGTCATATTGAAGATGACCAGTCTGACTATCTCATGCATTCATACATTCATACATAATGTTCATAAAGTTCATGTCTATTATTCTATACTGAATTCCATAGGAAACAAAGTAAAGAAAAATATCCTCGGGCTATTCACTCGGCCTCTAAGCAATGGCCTATATCAAGGGGCATCTCAGAATCGTCTTCTGTCCTACATTCAAAGATGAAATTTCTCCCAGGGGCACATCAGCTAGTCTCAGTGCTCAACATTGGCAGTTTCTCCGGCCTCTCAGAAATCTCAACTCTTATTTCTTTTTCTTCTGTTTTTTTTGCTTAATTGAAGGGGAAAAAATATTTTGTTCCACAAAATCAATTAAGCAATAAACAAGCGATTTATATGGCTTACTAATGCTTTGAAGCCTTCTTGACAATTACACCATAGGGCAATTCAGAAGGACGATCAACCCGATGGATCCTAAAATCAGAACTCAGAAGTTTCTCCCAGGGGCATCTAAATGCAAATACATAGGGGCACCTTAATGCAAATACCCAGGGGCATATCAGGTAGACTCAGGTGCTCGGCCTCGATAATCTCTCCGGACTCCCGAAAATCTCAACTTTATTTCAGTTTCGTTCTTCCATTTTTGTTGCTTAATTGAAGGGGCAAAAATTTTTTTCTCGACAAAATCAATTAAGCAACAAAAGCGCAGCTCATGTCTCACTCTAATATCTCAAAATTTCTGTGGCAGGCACAATGTGTTTAGTCCAATGGTCTCCTTGGGCATTTTTCAGCAAATTCCAGTCCGACCTCGTTAGAAGTCCTCGACACCTTCCTATTAAGTTCTTGGTATGCGTTCCAGTCCAAGGATCTTATTTGATATTCCCGGCATGCGATTCAAGCCAAGCAAATCCAAGTCCGGTCTCGTTAGAAGTTCTTGGCATCCCTAAAAAACCCAATCCCAAGCTTGGCCAAACCTCAAAAGCCCAAGCTCATGCTTGGCAATCCCTCAAAAGCCCAAGCTCATGCTTGGCAATCCATCAAAAGCCCAAGCCCGTGCTTGGAAAACCTCAAAAGCCCAAGCCCATGTGTCACAATCTGTCAAAAGCCCAAGCCCTTGTTTGGCAAACCTCAAAAGCCCAAGCTCATGCTTGGCAAACCTCAAAAGCCCAAGCTCACGCTTGGCAATCCGTCAAAAGCCCAAGCCCGTGCTTGGCATACCTCAAAAGCCCAAGCCCATGCTTGGTAAAACCCTAAAAAGCCTAAGCCCATGCTTGGCAAAACCTCAAAAGCCCAAGCTCATGCTTGGCAATCTGTCAAAAGCCCAAGCCCGTGCTTGGCAAACCTCAAAAGTCTAAGCTCATGCTTGCCAAACCTTAAAAGCATAAGCCCATGCTTGGCAAAGCCCTAAAAAGCCCAAGCCCATGCTTGGCAAAACCTTAAAAGCCCAAGCTCATACTTGGCAATCCGTCAAAAGCCTAAGCCCGTGCTTGGAAAACCTCAAAAGCCCAAGCTCATGCTTGGCTAACCTCAAAAGCCCAAGCCCATGCTTGGCAATCCGTCAAAAGCCCAAGCCCATGCTTGGCAAAACCCTTAAAAGCCCAAGCCCATGCTTGGCAAAACCTCAAAAGCCCAAGCCCTTGCTTGGCAAAGCCTCAAAAGCCCAAGCCCGTGCTTAGCAATCAGTCAAAAGCCTAAGCCCATTCTTGGCAAACCTCAAAAGCCTAAACTCATGCTTGGCATACCTCAAAAGCCCAAGCTCATGCTTGGCAATCCATCAAAAGCCCAAGCCCGTGCTTGGAAAACCTTAAAAGCCTAAGCTCATGCTTGGCAAACATCAAAAGCCCAAGCCCATGCTTGGCAAAACCCTAAAAAGCCCAAGCCCATGCTTGGCAAAACCTCAAAAGCCCAAGCTCATGCTTGGCAATCAGTCAAAAGCCCAAGCCTGTGCTTGGCAAACCTCAAAAGCCCAAGCCCATGCTTGGTAAAACCCTAAAAGCCCAAACCCATGCTTGGCAAAACCTCAAAAGCCCAAGCTCAAGCTTGGCAATCTGTCAAAAGCCCAAGCCCGTGCTTGGCAAACCTTAAAAGCCCAAGCTCATGCTTGGCAATCTATCAAAAGCCCAAGTCCGTGCTTGGCAAACCTCAAAAGCCCATGCTCATGCTTGGCAAACCTCAAAAGCCCAAGCCCATGCTTGGCAAAACCCTAAAAAGCCCATGCCCATGCTTGGCAAAACCTCAAAAGCCCAAGCTCATGCTTGGCAATCCATCAAAAGCCCAAGCTCGTGGTTGGCAAACCTCAAAAGCGCAAGCTCGTGCTTGGCAAAGCCTTAAAAGCCCAAGCTCATGCTTGGCAATCCGTTGAAAGCCCAAGCCCGTGCTTGGTAGACCTCAAAAGCCCAAGCTCATGCTAGGCAATCCATCAAAAGCCCAAGCCCGTGCTTGGCAGACCTCAAAAGCCCAAGCCCATGCTTGGCAAAACCTCAAAAGCCCAAGCCCATGCTTGGCAATCCGTCAAGAACCTAAGCCCATGCTTGGTAAAGCATCAAAAGCCCAAGCTCGTGCTTGGTAATCCGTCAAAAGCCCAAGCCCATGCTTGGCAAAGTCTCAAAAGCCCAAGCCCGTGCTTGGAAATTTGTCAAAAGCCCAAGCCCACGCTTGGTAAACCTCAAGTCTCTCTTAACAGGTATACCGAATCAAATCAACCAAGTCAACATCTCGTTCTTGATAGGTCTATTTATGGCAATCCCAAAACACAACCGGTTCAAGAATCTGCGTGTTAGGTATAACCCTCTATCCCTTGCTCTTTCATGAGATCACACTTGGCCCGCCAAGTGGTAATCTCCAAAGGGGCATCCTGTAAGCACAGGCTTTTCGGTGACCCTTGGAATGATGATGACTTGTTGCTCTGATCTCGTATGGTCTAGTTGTTCTATTCTTGGAAGGTCAAATTGCATTTGGTAAGTACATTTTTTTATGATTTCGGACCTTTGGAGGCGCTTAAATATCGTTCGCATGCATTTAGAATTAGCCATTTCCTTTCGCTGGCGCATGCAGTAATTTGTTTCATAATTTTCTATAATATCCAAGCATTTTTAGCGACTCACATTTATACCATTCAATTTTTAACTCTCCGAGCTTTCCAGAATGTCAAGAATCACCTTAATTGGATAACCGTAGTGGAAGATATAGAAGTTGGAAGTTGAAACCACCCTAATCTGCCCTCATTACCCAAAAACCCTAATCCGTCCTAAAAACCCTAATTAGCAAACCCTACCTAAACCCTAATTAACCCTACCTAAACCCTAACCCTAATTCCAAAACCTAGCCACCCTTAGCCTCTTTTTCTGCCACCACCGCTGCCACCGCCGGCGGCGGTGGCAGCCTGTCCTCCAGCGACGCTGGCTACCACTCTTGTGGCGGTCACCGCCGCCGTGGTGGCAGTCACCGCCACCCACCGGGGTGGCCATTCCTATGTGGCCACCCCCCGCCATTATGGCAGCCACCACCACCACTATTATGGCGGTGGAGGCTGTTGTCATGGCGGTGACCGCTGCCCCTATGGAGATCACCGTCGTGATTGTGACGGTGGGCGTGGCACGGCCTGTTTATTTTCTCTCTCCGCTTGCGATTCGGCCACATTTTTTTCCCAAAAATTTGCCTAAGTCGGTAGATTTTTATGTGTGAGAGTATTTAAACCAATCCAAGAGAGAGAGGGGGGGACTTTTCTCCAGATTTAGAATTTGAGAAATCATTTTAGAGAGAAAAATTAAGAACAAGAGACAGAAAAGGAAGAACTAGAGAGAGAAAGCTTAAGAAATACTAGAATCTGGGTTTAATCCTCTCTAATCTTTATTCTTAGTTGTTCTTAGGCTTGATCTTGTAGCTTAAACACTAAAATCAGTTAAAAATCATAGGTTAAAACAGATTGAATAGGGTTTTAGAGACTTTTCCTCAAATACCACCCAAATAATCCGTCACCATTTTCATCGCTATTTTCATCGCCATTCTGCCGGAATATCATCAAAAGCATGCCAAACGTCCAATTCGAGTCTCCCGATTTAGATTCACGGCCTACAGGTAATAAAACTAAGTTTCCTTGATCTTTTACTTCATTTATTGTCTTTTGTTGCTGTTTTTGCTGCTTTTGGTGTTGTTTATTAGTTTTTTCCTTGGTGTTCTTGGAAAACTGTTGGAAAATAATCCGACCTCTATAGGGATAGCCTTCACCTCTACCCCTATAGCCTTTGCCGCTACTGTTATAGCGGTGAAGGCTATAGGTATGGAGGTGAACTCTACCCCTATAGAGGTCTCGTTATTTCTTACGATTTTTGGGTATTTTCTTACCCCAAATCCATAAAATCAACATTATTTGAGTGTTTTAAGTCTAGATCTATTAAAATATAGTTGATTACGACTTAAAACTTCAATGATTTCGAGTTGATGGAAGCAAAAACACAGGTATCACCCCTAAAAATGGTTTGGCGCGGTAAAGGCTATCGTGACAGCCTTGACCGCCACCGCTATAGCCTTCACCGCTGCCACTATAGTGGCCAAAGCTATAGCAGTGGTGGTCAGTGTTGTCACTAAAGCCCTTTGCCGTCAAAAGCTGTTTTTAGCCCTTTTTCGCCTTTTTCTTGCTTTTTTGACCCCAATTTCAACCCAAAAAATTTCCAAAAATTCATGAATAATCTGAAATTGTTTTTTATTATGTTATTCTATTTTTAGATTTTATTTTTATTTTTATTTAATTTAATATGCATTTTAAATGGCTTAAAATGGTGTTTTTAACTAAATAAATCTAAATAAATCGTTTTCTATCAACCAAAAATTCCAAAAATATTTTGAATATGTTAAATCTGTTTTTAGGATATGTAGTTAATTTATTTCACCCTTTTTAGGTTGTTAGATAATTAATTAATGCCCAAAAATTATATTTTTGTCCCAAAAAAATACAAAAAATACGTTTTCTTCGTGCTAGGTGTTTATTTTCCGTATTTATTTATCCATGCTTTATTGATAATTACTCCCATATTTCTACTGACTCATATGGAGCCGAGTCCGAGTTGGTAAGCTCGGTTAAAACCCGGTTTCGCCCGTTTATTTATTTATTGCTTTGTTTATTTTCTCGCATTAGAAAAATGTATAGGTATTCGTAAAGCCTTGTAATAATTTTACTTTCTTCCTTTGTTTATTTATCGCTTTCCGTTTGATGTATGGCATATTAAACCGAAAACACCAAACAATAATCGGATTAAATCGCATAAGAACTAAGGTCACGCTTATTAAAACATAATCGGCTTGATTTAAAAATTAAAAAGTAAGCAACATCATCTGAATCTAGAATCTCTGTTTTAAGGTACGGTCCAACCACCCGGTGGGAATATCGTGCCCAAATTCCCGATGAAGCTTAACCGGGTGGCGACTCTATTTTAAAATACGGGATTCTAAGTCTCGTGTCCCTTAACACATTAATCGGACTAAACATCAACTTCAACATCTCTTCCATTATCCATTTTCATCACTCTAAAATAAGGATTATCTCTTAGCACGCTTCACAGCGCTCGTCGTTTCTCCGCCCCACGCCGAAGAGCATTAAAGCTTACCGTGCGGACAGGGGGATCGGGGGTCGTCGGCTCACAGCGAGTTCTAGAAGCTATGAGGACGTGACTTAGCACTTGGAAACTCATGGTGAGTTTTAGAGGCATTGAGACTTGGCAAATGGGCTCTTGTTGACGAGTCCAGGAAACAATGAAGAACTCTTGGCTAGTTCTAGAAGCTATAAGTGATGCTAAGAACTGTCTACGGAAGTATCTTTCATCATATTAAGTGTGAAAATCAAAACTGAGATGTGTCTCATGCGTTTGGTGCCATATTGCTTCCTATGTGCACGTGCCAATTGTACAATATGGTTGAGCTTAACAATTGTAAGGAGTAATCAATCTTGTAATGTTGCAAATCATAGTCAAAATAGATTGAGTAAATTTGTCCATACTATCATACACACTCAAAGATTAATTAATTAAGCTTAATTACCCGCAATTCAGTGAAGCATTTGTTCTTTGTGTTTAAGCAATGTATTATGCAAGATTAGAGTCAAGATCCTAGTAAGAACAAATATCATTTCCATGCAAAATTAATCATTATCTCAATAATGAAGGATTAATCTCAAGTATGTATCATTAGAGAGATATTTGTAAAAGAAATCCGTTAAATAAAAGCAAGTGATCAAGTGTTTACCGATCTTGCATGTTGTAAATTCGACAGTGATTCCAGTTTGTTTTTGCGTCATGCTCTGAATTTGTTGAACTCGCCGAAGGGACTGCTTAAAGATGTGTATGGGACCGAGTTTGACCGGCTCGCGTAGTTTCTAAACGAGTCAGCCATGCAGAGTTTTTAATTGCAAATATGGGAAGATAAATATATTTCCGGTAGTGGCCTCTCTTCTCTGCCTTAGTTTGTTGGAATAGATACCTTAAATGGTTTTTCAGATTGTCAATTCAATTGTGGCCAAGCTTTCACAAAGCTGATTTTTTCCAAACCCATGAAAGGAACGCTGCCAATTTTATTTAACACAAATTGTCCAAGATCAAAAAGGGGCTTTTCACTAGTTGCATGTCTGAGCTCCTTGCTCCCAAGCTTTGATTTTGGATTTTTGCTAGTTGTCCACTACTGTATCTTTGCCTTTCTCACATGCATCAATCAAATTAGAGTTTCTTGGTCCTTTGACTCCTAAATACATGCATGTATTCCAATAGAGCTAATCGATTCAATTGAGGAAATAGAGCATGGTGGTAAGCGAATTGTCATCTGGGTGAAATTGGAACTTTGATCGGCCATCATGTATGAGTATTAAATTCATTGTTCAACCACCGCTTCACCGAGAAGATCAAAGCCAGAGGCAGTTGGTATATTCATAGACAGAGGCAGCACATCTGGTTGCTTAAACAAATCCTTTTAGCGTTGTTATTTACTACCCATCAGGATAAACATCTGAAGATCAAACAGGTGAAAATCCACGCTCACCGCACCAAATGGTACCAGATGTCCCCCGGAAGGCTGGATCCGCTATATCTGTACAACTAGAAGAAGACATGAGGAGGTTCGGTCAAACCCCTCCGATGATAAAGTCATCATTTTAAAGAGGGTAAATGAGTCTTAGAGTAAAGTGAGTATCAGGAAGTTCATGGATGAAGATGAATGTTGATATTTATAGGCCATTTGATAGGTTAATGGGCCATTCGACGGGCTCTGGGTTTGGGGTCCTAGTGGGGCCTAATATATGGGTTATACCATTATCAAATTATGATTAATAATATTTATACTTTTATAATAATAATATTATATATTAATTTCAGTTTACATTGGCTTTTTTTTAAAAAAAAAAAGTTTACACAAATGCACTTATATTGATTAATACAAAGAAAAATCTCCAACTAACCCCGAATGTGGTTCGAATATAAGATCTTTAGAATTCAAGATTCAACCTTGAACACTATGCTAAAAAGTCCACCACAATTAATTGTAATTGATCTCCATTCAAAATAACTTAAATAGTTTATAGAATAGGTATACATTTTTTCTAACAATCTGAACCCACGAATAATTGTTTATGTAAGTTCTATATGGTTTATTTTGAACTTATTTCTCCTACAAAGCACAAACTTATAGTTATTTTCTATATATCCTCGGTTACATTACAAGATATGTTAAGAAATCTATATAGAACTCAAAATTTTAAATGCATTTATAGATTCTTTTTAAATGATGAAATCAGGGAACCAGAAGAAAATCATAATCGCACACCATACATCTCATCATAAATAATACTGCAGTTCTTAATTAATATTGTCCAATACATATATGAAAAACCCATAAATAGATATAAAGCTGAAGCTGTTAGTTTATTTATTATTCGCAATCTGCTTGCCAATCATTTTTTGCTTTAATCCTGCACACTACAATAATATTAATATCATAATATTTAATATTAAGATTTTTTATTATGATTATAACAATAACAAGTATCGTTATCATAAAATTTATTATTATAATTATGATAATAAAAATAGTAGCAACAAATATTATTGCAATAAAAAATAATAAAAAATAATTTTTTAATTAATTATTATAAGTAATATTTATAACTATTATAAAAATTATAATAATATTATTATATATTAATTTCAGTTTACATTAGTTTTTTTTCAAAAAAATTTACACAAATGCTCTTATATTGATTAATACAAAAAAAATCTTTAACTCGCCCCGAATGTGGTTCGAATCTGAGATCTCTAGAGTTCAAGATTCAACCTCAACCACTAGGCTAAGACATCGACCACAATTTACTTTACTTTGGAAATTTATCATAATTGGGCACTTTCTTCAAATTAATTATAGATTTGTTAAAATATCTACAAGATTATGATGCTTGTTGAATATATCTTAACTTCCTCCTTTTTTTAAATTCTATTTACACAATTGTCATGTTGCTTTTTTTTCCTTATTTTTCATTTATCTCTCAAACCGTTTATTTTTTCGACATGCCGCTTTAGAGTTTTTGATTCGTCTTATTTTTATCTTTCAAATGACATCCACTGTGATTTTTCGTCATTTTTATCCAATAAATTTCATATAGATCATCTATAGATGTCCAATAGATTACTAGAAATTTTGTTGTATCCATTGTTATGCGATTACTTTATAAACTGCTACCACTGAGACCATTGTTAATATCTTACAGGTATATTTTAGGAGTTCTCAACCTTTTAAAATTGGACATTCATGTGTTATTTAAAGGTCTTCTAGTTTTACCGATTTCTATTGGACTTCTGTTAGATATCTATTGGATATCTGACAGTTAAAAAAAAGCTCGATAAAACTATATCATCATGTATCTATTTTCGAAGATAAAAAAGAGACGAACAAAAAACTCTAAAGCGGCATATCGAAAAAATGAACGGTTTAAAAGATATAAGCAAAACAAATCAAAAAATTAAAAAAAGAAAATGGAAGAGTGGCGTGTATTAGGTGGGGGAGGTGTGAGGGTTGTAATTATTTTACAAGCATGGTATATTTGAAATTATTTTATCCTTATTATAGCATTTGACCCAAATTATTTTTTTTATTCATTTATATAAAAGCGCCATTTGCTTTAGTTGATCTCCATTCTAAGTAACTTAAATAGTTCATAGAATATGAATACATTTTTACTAAGATTTTTTTTATAAATAATCAGTGAGAGGGAAAAGGCAAGCGGAAGTTTTATACCCAACCGCCGTTAAAAATCCTCCCCTATACTTATATTATTAAAGAAAAGAAAAAAATAAAAAAATAAAAGAAAGTCAAATTATTATTACGGTATAAAACAAAATACTACGTACCAAGCAGAAAACTTCTATGTAAGTTAAGTTCTACTAAGAATTTAAACCCAGGCATATCTATTTGTTTGAGTTCTATATGGTTTATTTTGAACTTATTTCTACTACAAAGCAAAAACTTCTATTTATCTTCTATATATCCTCGGTTACGTTACAAGAAATGTTAAGAAATCCATAGAACTCAAAGATTTAAAATGCATTTATAGATCTTTTTTTAAATGATGAAATTAGTGAACCAGAAGAAAATAATAAAGCGCACACCATACATCTCATCATAAATAATACTGCAGTTCTTAATTAATATTGTCCAATACATATTTGAACAACCGATAAATAGATATAAAGCTGAAGGTATTAGTTTATTGATAATTCGCAATCTGCTTGGCAATCATTTTATGATTCAATCCTGCACGCAACACAGAAAAACCACCACATTAATTTACATCAATTATTACATTGATAATAGCTGAAATTTAAAATCAGGGAATGACAAGCCTAAAATCGCCCTGTTAATATAAAAAGATGGAAAAAACATATTTACACGTACTTGTTGCAATCAACATTGGGATCAATCGGCACAGGAATAGAAATATGACACAAATTAGGAAGCTGCTTAGCTTTATCGGCCTTAACCCCAAGTTTAGGAGCAGCTTCCTTAAAACAGGCACATATTTAACCCTACTTAATTTGGTCCTTCCTGTAAATGAAATGAACGTTTTTCTGTCTTGTTATATAATTTAATGTGATTATATTCATCTTTTTGACTCCTAATTCGGCAACTAGCTAGTTCTTAAACAAACCGTTGCATTGGACAGTTTTAGTCGTTTTTACTAGGATAAACTTTAAAAAAGTACCTTGTGGTTTCACTCATTTGCAAAACGGGGTTTGAGAAATTCTTTTTTACAAAAAGGAGTCTGAGATTTGTAACTGTTAGCAAAAGGGTATTTTCGGTCTATTGCGTCAAAATCGCTGGCATGGCCAGGGATATAATAAGAAATTCATATTTTCTCTTCTCACCCTTAACTCAGTTCATCCCCTTCCTTCACTGCCATTGCCAAAACCTTGAACTCATGGACGACCCAATACACACTCCTCTACCAACATCGTCACTTCCTTTCTCGACCACCCATCCTTCCCCTGAATCTTTAATTTCTTTTTTTTTTTTCTTTTTTCAACCTGCTACAAGAGCAAAGAAAAAAACTTGGGATTTGCAACACTCATATAGAATTCTACTGGGTTTCTCTTTCTCTCTCTAAAAAATTATCTTTCTCTGTCTTACA
The DNA here is from genome assembly GCA_947683365.1 of Euphorbia pulcherrima. Taxonomy (NCBI): domain Eukaryota; kingdom Viridiplantae; phylum Streptophyta; class Magnoliopsida; order Malpighiales; family Euphorbiaceae; genus Euphorbia; species Euphorbia pulcherrima. The sequence continues at coordinate 75,428,798 of CANTUS010000001.1, read as the reverse complement.
TTTGAAGATTCTTGTTCTAGAGTAATGTAATTTTGGAATATCATGTATGGATTCAATCGTTGAGTGTATTGTGAAAAGCTTGATTAAAATGGAATTTTTTTTATGAAATATGGTTAAAATTTTCCAGTGTTGCATTCTTAAATTTCATTTCAAATTGATGAATTGGAAAGTGGGTGTTTTAATTAATAGCTTGAATTGAGATGGGTATGTGAATTTTGCTGTGAAGCTGACTTCTTTAGCGGATTAGAAATTGGGTTGAGTTTAGTTTTTGGCTTTCTTGTGCTAGCACTTGTTGCAGAGCTTCACTGAAGAGAAGAGTAATCAACTCGGATGAAGAACAAGTTGAGCAGAAATGAAGAAGAATAACAAGATTTAGAATTAGGGACAAGCAAAAATTTGTTGAATAAAGCTTTAAATGGTGACGAAAGCATTAAATCAAAACTCATGAGGCTACACAATCTTTCAAGCTGACCCAAACTCGTCTTCACAATCACAGAAGAAACAAAGGAAGATTTTGAATCTGAAGAAGAAAAATCTAGCGATAGCAGAAGTAAAAGAGGGTCAAAAACTACAAGTTAAGTGATCTAATTTCCACAGTTGAGTCTCCAATTCTGAAATCCCCAAATCGAGAATTTTATAAGAACCATGGAATCCTTTGAATGAATCATCAACGAAATTTAAAATTGCTAGAACACGTTGCTTCTAAGGGCAATTCCAGGTTTGGATGAGATTGGGAAGCTCTTTTAGATAAATCGTTGCTTACTCTTGAGAAGAATATAAAACAAAGAAAGAAGGATCTCCAGTGGCATTACTGAATTTGATATTAGGGTTTGTAGGATGAAGAAGACGAAAAAAAATAGGTTTTTCCAGAATTGCCTCTTGCCACACGTCATTAAAATTGACAGTGTGAAAAATTTTTGATTTGCTAACGGTTACAAACCTCAGACTTCTTTTATAAAAAATTTTATTAAATTCCTTTTTACAAATGAATGAAATCATAAGGTACTTTTTTTAAGTTTACCCTTTTTACTAATTAATTAAAATCAATGGCATCCAAGATTTTATTTTACTAGGCAAGTAACTATTACTTCAAAATAACTTTCGCTTTAGACTTATTATTTTATTTTTTGTTTGTGACTTTGAATTATTTATGCATTTTCATTATTTTCTCACTAAATTATCATTGTACTAATAAAGAGAGAGGTTAAGGACCTGTTAAGTTATAGAAAAATGTAGCTGTTTTTTAGAAAATTTTCTTTGGAAAAAAAAAAACAAAGTTTAGTATTTAGTTGTGTAAATTTTTTAAAATAATTATTAGAAAAAGTTTTTCAAAATGCATGTATTATCTCAATTGTTGGAAAATGACTTTACGACGTTTTCCAAATTTACACAAGATTTTTCCAATTCCCCGCATCGGATCACTATTTCAAACCCCACCAACTACAGTTCTTTAATTTTTTTATTGAGAATTATACAACTCTTCCTTCCATCTGTCATTATATCCACCACACCATTTATATATTATGAATCACATACATTGGAATTTCTTTTTTGTAATTTTATAATTTATATATAGAGTTGTTCTCATTACAGTAAAATTTTATTTTCCGGTTGTTTATATTATATAAATATAAATACAAATACATTACATTTCTATTATGATATTTGATTCTTAATATATCAAAGCCATAACAAGCAACGATAATGAAACTATTTAGTTTATATATTCTTAGCTTATGTGAATTAACATTTTATTTTCCACATACAATTATGTATAAAATAAATTAACATATAAAAATGTAACAAAAATAGTCCTATATTTGAAGAAATAAAAATGTTATACATATATTATAAAAATTTTTAATTTAATATTTTAAAAAATTAAATAGAAGATAAAATAATAAACAAAATAATAGTTCTTATTAACAAGAAATGATAATAATGTTATACATTTTTTTATCATTATATTCAAACCGACACATAAACCAATAAATAAAAACATTATTGCATAACAATTAGTACTAAAATAGTATTTTGTCTTAATTAAATTTATTATTTAATTATATTTGTCTTGTTTTTCTATAAGAAATTTGCGTTATTATTTTCAATTACTTTAAATAATATTTATATTTGAAAAAATAATTTTTTTTGATTGATCAATAGTATACACGTAAAATTTTGATTTTCAATTTAATTTAAAGTTTAACTAACAAAATTTAAACTTACCAGTTATTATTTAAAAAGTTAAAATGGAAAACGAAAAACTTATAAATGAACATTTTTCTATTCTCAATTCTCAATTTTAAAAAACTGAAATCTGGAAAATCCGGAAAAAGAAAACGAAAGTAGAAAATGAAAATAAAAATCATTTTCTGAAACTAAACAAGCCTTAAGTGTTACAGTAAGAAACTATAAGTTGATGATTAAGAAGAAAAGGAATTTTAACATATAAATGTAAAAGATAAATCACTTATTTTAATATAATAATAAATTTTTATTGGTTTTAATAAAAATGCTAGAGTGACAACTATTCTTAAGTGAAAGGAGTATTATATTAGTTACGAGAATAGTTTAGTTAGTTAAACTACTGTGCATCAAGGTGAACATGATAGGAAGGTCTTGGTTTCGAACCTCATACCTTACAAGAAGCAATTGAAAAATACGCGACAAAAACTAGTTTGAGCTAAAAATAAAATAAAATAAAGAAGTTTGTGTTACTTTGGATTAACACAAAGTTTTACTCCTGTTATATATTTACTCCCTCTCAATTTGATTGAGTATTGTGAGCCTTTATGCTCTTCAAAAAAATACAGTTAAGATAGTTTTAGGACAAATTTTAATTACGAATAATGCATTGTAACTTTATATATTGATGTGCATTGCAACAGAGGGGTAAGAACAGAGGGTGTAAGAAGATAATAAATTGAATAATATAGAATCAAATGAGTAATTATTGTGTAACACATAGACATGTACAAATTGTATCAATTAAATATAGCTCAATTGATACATCTCTTAAAGTATACATGAGAGGTTATAGGTTAGATTTTCGGCCTCTTCCAAATTCATATTTATAAAAAGGGTAATAGATTGTAAAACAAATAAACAAAATGCATAACATATAAAACATAAGGAGCAAATGGAACAGTCAGACTTTAATAGGTACCAAAAGCCCATTTGCCAAATTTAATAGATTAATACATTCAGGAGACTTTAACCAAAACCTTGAGAGCGCTCAATACAAGCTTTTAGAATACATTGATCGTCTTATTTTTGAATAAAATTCAAAACATGCTACGTGTCTTTGACTCGTTTTTGAAAAGGGGTAAGGAGTATTTTTTTTTTAAAATGGAAAATATATGATTTATTTTGCAAAAGACTTTTTTTATTAACATTATATATGGTGTTTTAATTAATTCAACATTCTTATAATTTGAAAATATTATTTAAGAATTATATATCAAATCAGTAAGCTTCGTATACTTTTCATTTTGGTATGATTTTTTTAAAGTCTTCATCATCTTAAATTAGAAAAACGTTTTCACTTCTAAAAAAATCTCAAACATTTATCACAGATGTGAATTATATTTTTAGTAATCAACATGCAAAATTTTGTGACATAATTTCAAAATAGAGATCGTTTTTTATCATTTGTTTGCTAACTTTTAAAACCGCAGACCCCATTTTATTAAAGAAAATACATTAAGCCCTTTCTGAAAATAATTTTAATCATATGATATGTTTTTTAAGTTTATCCATTATTTTTTCTATAAAGCAAGATCCATATTGTTATACATTAAAACATGACATGTTTTCGCACACATATACCTTTTTGTATTATAGGAATAAAAGTGGTGTAAAGTACCCCAAGTACTACAAAGATTTGCACTTTGTACAACTCCTATACTTCTTTTATACCTCACAAGGATTCTTTACAGGTACACACATCACGTTTTATACATAAGGTATGACTGCAATGTAAAAGAGGTATAAAGCGCGAGAGATACATGTGCGCTTTAAACCTGCTTATACACCTCTTGTACCTCGCCTGCGAGGAGTTTCCCTCAAGCGTACATACACTCTTATATTATCACTCTTATACATGCGGTATAAACGGGTACAAAGCACGTAACACCACTCAATTTAGACATTTTATATACATGCAATATAAAAGGAATAAAAAGGGCTTGCACTTTATACCATGCACCATGTTGGTCCCGATGTATATAATTCAATGAGTCAAAGGGGGGTGAATGACTCAGTTCCTTGAAACAGTTAACTTTTTGCGAGATTGTGATCTCCGCTGAGTTGGTCAGCAGGTTGACTGAGACTGTGAAAGCTTGCAAAGATAAGTAAAGAAAACAACAATTTTTTACTGGTTCGACAACATGTGCCCACTCCAGTCCCAAGAGTGTGTTTAGCTATAATCCACTAAATCAACTCCTTTACCCTAGGCGGAGAAGACTTTCACAAATTCTCCAATTACAATACGTACCTTTCTTACTGCAATCGCTCACCGCTGAGTAGAATACCCTCTTCTACTTAGCAATTTCAGAGTTCTAAAAAGATTAAGTAGAATACCCTCTTCTACTTAGCAATTTCAGAGTTCTAAAAGATTAAGGACTCAACTTATAGAAATAATGTTCCTGTTACAACAACTGATTTTACAATATGATTGTTCTAATCTAGTCTCTCTCTTTAATCAAGCAAGATGTGGGCTGGGTAGTTGCTTCTATTTGCTTGAATTTCGTTAGAGTTGTGGTTTGAACATAGTTTCAGCTTAGTAGAAATTTCAGGTGTAATCACCGAGTTCCAAGGTTTGCCTTCTTGCTCCTTTTATAGTTGAGAAACTCGAATAGCCGTTGAACTTGTCTTGGCATCTTCTGAAAATCTTCAGCTCAACAATTCACTCGTTGCTTCTTTAAATCGATTCGTTAGGAGATAGAATTGCACCATTGTGAGATTGAAATCAATCCATTGTGAGAGGGAAGGAGTCTTTGCTGGAATTTTGAATTTCTTAGCTACTTGATGCTGGAATCCGTTAGAGAGATTTGGCGCTGCTAGTGCTACTTGTCAATTTCCCATTCCTTTTGGTACTCTGACGCAATTGCAGTAACGCACGGTGGCAGGAGATAAGTGCAACTATTTAGCCGTTTGACTTTGTCTTATTGCAGCTTTTCTCCCCCACAAAATTTGTCTGTTTGTTTGCTCAGCTTTTTGAACCTTATCAATAATTAATTCTTTTTGTCTTATTGATGATGTGTAGCTTCTACGAATGGTGAGACAAATAAAAATATTTTATTTTCCACAAATAGACAAATCAACGCGCATATTTTTATATTTGCTCGGCCTAAATATTATAAATAGACAACAAAGCTGAGATATGTACTAAATAAAGTGAGCTGAGTGAACAGTACTTAGTCCAAGACATAGAGTAACTATTTTCAACACATGACACACTGAGCTAAGTCATATAACTAAGTCAGCCAAATTAATTAAATAATTCTACCCTTGAGTCAAATTAATAAGCACAACAACCAAGTCTAGCTGACTTAACATCATTATTGATTTAATTAACTTAACTGAGCTAAATTGACATGATCAAAACCTTCTAACACAACCAAGTCACCTCTACTGAGTCAGCCCAACTCGTGCTGGGTTCAACACACCCTTATATCAGTTTTATACTAGGTATAAAAGGGGTATAAAAGCGGTATAAATCGCAAGTCCTCGCATAATTCGTGCCTTTACACCACTTTTATACCTGTAGTATAGTGAGGTAGTATAGTGAGGTATAAGTATGCGATAAAAAATGTTTTCAAAAATATATCAACATTGTTCTTGTTTTAAAAATAAAAAAATATATGAACAAAAATCTCTAAGCCACATAAAAAATTAATGGTTTGTGAGAAATAATCGAAGAGATTCTGTAGCCGGATTATAAAAGAAGGCAAAAATGAGGAGAAAAAGGAATTATATCAAAACCTTATCTTTTCTGGTGTAAGTTGAGATTATGAAATTTGGTTATATTTGGTGATACTCAGCTTTTAATTTATTTAACAAATAAGCATAAAATACTAATTGGGTGTAGCTCAATTGTTATACCATTCAATGTAGTGGTGGGAGGTCCTTGTTTCAATACTTTAGCCTCTTCAAAAAATTCTTAATATTTCAAAACCAAATAAGCATAAAATTAAATTTCAAATCAGTAAAGGCATAATTATTTTTTTTTTCATTGAAGTTATGAAATTCTGGCCTGTGTTTATTTAAGGAAGTATCCACTTGAAAGTAAACCTTGATATAGAGTGCTCACATTGTGATCGCACCTAACGAAATATGTGCAATTGTGCTCAGTTGGAGTTTCTCATGTTGTATATAAACCTTAGATAATTAATACACATACAACTAAAACAACTCACGATGCCCGCGACCCTAGCCGATGAAAAAACTAAAGCAAAAAGGTTGAGTTTGCTATATATATATATATATATATATATATATATATATATATATATATATATATATATATATATATATATATATATATATATATATATATATATATATATATATATATATATATGTGTGTGTGTGTTTCTTTAAGAATGTCACATATTTCCATGAAAAAACAAATAGAATATTTTAAACATTATCGATATGTACCTGGTACGCAATAAAAAAAAACTTGATCCTTTTTTATTTCGCCCAAATTTCTTTAATGTATAGAGTATTGGATATTAATATATGTGTGTGGAACAAAAGAAATCATATACCAAAATATGTCATCTTGTATAATAGTTCTTAATATTTTCCATAAGTACATGTATAAATATTATCCATAAATAGATGTGCCAAGGAACATCAACATAAAGCTATCAGTTTATTGATTATACGCAGTAATATACTGCTGCAAGCTTTTAAGGCACTTGTTGGCCCATTTCTTCATTCTTTAATCCTGCACACAACAAATTAAAGAAATTAAAACCAAAAAACACACTATATCAATTAATTACATGAATCGAAAAACACATAATTAGAAACCAGAGTATTTTTGCCCTCACGTGTCGCAGTTAACATTGGGATCAATCGGGACAGGAACTTGAACATGGCACATATTAGGAAGCTGCTTAGCTTTATCAGCCTTATCCCCGATTTTAGGAGCAGTTGTCTTAAAGCAGACACATAGTTGTTTCCGAATTTGCGGAGTATTTGCTTGTTGATTCACTTTTTGGACACCCATACAGCAAGCAGCAGATGGTGTTGCATCATTTCCTATCAAATAGCCGTTACAAGAGCTCAATTCTGCAAAGGCTTGTCCACATGTAACATCATCAAGAACATTGCTACCCTCACTCATAATTATTAACCCTAATATAACCCATAATCCCACCATTTTAGTCTCCATTTTTCCTAATTAATCTCACTTGATCAACTCTAATCACAACACTAGTACTTTGTGTTTGTTGGTGCATTTTCTGTTGCTGCCTGCCTTCTCTATTTATAGCCTCTTTTCAAGTCACAATCTTAAGGGTAAACTTAAAAAAAATGCCCCGTGATTTGACTATTTTGTAAAAAGGTTTTTGCGAAATTTTTTTTTCCAAATGGGCACGCGTGGTTTCAAAAGTTAGCAAAAACATGCTTCTTAAAATTTTGAAACCACATTTGGAAGGGTTTGTCCATTTTGAAGTAAAATTTTGCAGCTTTATTTATAAAAATACAATACACATTAGTGATAAATTTTAAAATATTTTAAGAAGTACAAATTTTTATATTTATTAAAAATTGACGATAACTTTAAAAACTCATAGCAAAATAAAAAGTTTCCGAAAATTACTCAAATCTTGATAAATAATTCATAAATAATATATTGAAATATAGGAATGTTGAATTTATAAAATAACTGGTGTAGCATTAATAAAAAAAACTAAATTCAAAAACATACACCGTGGTTAACATGTTTTTGTTAACTTTGGAAACCACGGGCATCCATATAAAATAAAAAATTTCATAAAGACCTTTTTATAAAACGGCCAAATTACATGACATATTTTTTAAATTTACCCCGATTTTAATACCATGGAGATTAATACATGTTTTTTTCTATATTACTAAGATGCACGGAAATTTCTAAATTGTTTCCGTTATTCTTTTCCTGTTCTGAAATCGGAACGGGACCAGTACAATACTTTTGGAGGCTAATTTTGTAAATACCACTTCCCTCTAATTTGGAAATTGTTAGAAATTGATGTTACTAAACGTCAATATATTTATTGTCCATAATAACTCTTATAACTCTTCCTCTATTATTCATGATTAATTTTGTAACTCAAGTCTTTACATTTTTTTTATAATAGTTTATAAATATAGACTTGTTCATAATTTAAATAAGAGAAATATTAATATAATACCGGCATCCTCTCTAGCTCTCAAATATTCTATTTCTTATAGTGTTTGTATTCTTCCATACCATTATATTTTTAACACGTTATCAGTACGAATTTGCTCTTTAATTTTTATTCGATATGAGGAAAAATATAAATAATGATGGGTATCAAGAAGACACCTAAAATTTGATCAATTGGGAAGTTTACTTTTGTTTGAAATTTTATTATAATTGTTAAATTTAATATTATTATAATTTCCTCATAATAACTTTATTCATTCGCTTTTATTCTTTTGTTGATAGAAACTATGCACATGAGGAATGATGCTTCTTCAATAAAGATTCGCAATTTCCCTAGCCGGATTCATCCAAGCATATGAATCTACCCATCTGAAATCATCAAGCAATTTTCAGAGTTTTGACTATTGGATCGTCAATGAGAATTTTGAGGAATTTCCCTATAAACTATGATATAAGGGAGTAAGGAACATGTTGGTTTTATTGTATTTGAGTTGAATTGAGATGTACAAAAAATGTTACAGTTGACTATAAAGATCCCGAAGACCGTTTTGTAAAAATCTTTCAGTTGGGATATATTACCATTTGAAAGTATTAGACTTGCTAGCAATTTTCCGCCAAAAGTGGAAAAATAAAATTCATGAATAATTTTTCCCTGAAGTAGAAAATAAAATTAAGGCCTGATAACCACCAGAAGTGGAAAATCGAATTGATATTTTGATAAAAGAAAATGAATTATTTTCGATATTTATTAACGTCAAGGCTAACGAAACAATTATATATATTGAAAATAGCCAAATATTATCATGAAAATAATTGAAATGAATGATATCATAGTATCGAGTAACAAAAGTTTTTGAAGGTTTTAGAAGAGTCGATATATTATACATTGATAATGAATGAAACAAAATGTTACCCAATATATTGAGTTAAGGGGAATCACATTTTGTAAATGCTCCAGAAGAGCCAAAATTAGAGTACCAAGGGGATGAATATTTATTCAATGCTCTAGAAGAGCTAGTATTAAGGACTAAAGAAATAAAAAAAATTATTGAATGTTCCTAAAGAGCTAATATTATGTGTTAAGGGGACAAATAGATTATTGAATGGTTTGGAAGAGCCAATGTTAATCTACCAATTGGATGATTATTATGAATAATGCATTATATTCCCCGATTTCTCACATGTTTATTGAGTTTTAAAACATTCGCAGAAAAGAATATTGTTGAAAATGTGAGTGTTGGAAAACAATGATCCGGAATCTCAATTAAACTAAAATATCCGGATCTGGTTTGAAAGAAACAAAAACTTGAACAAAGAATCTCCAAAATCCAAATGGAAGCATCTGGACCAGATCCAGTTACAAGGTCATCCATTGAAGACATCAAGTACCTAAGTATATACTGAAATCATCAGGATAAAGTTTGGAGAAACAAACTTTAATCTCTCAAGACTAGCATCCAAAAGAACTGATTGCACTAACTCCGGAAGAAGACTAATCCGGAGATTCTAAGTCTGAGAGCATCCGGAAGACTCAGATATCAAGACAATGGGAAAAGTTTCAAAGACAACATTTCCCTCCACCTTTTTGGTCTACATAGTCAAATATCCTTCCCTCGCAAGCAAGACAAAAGAGACAGCTTGCACTTTTCAGAAAAAGGACTAACACCGGATAGAAAAAGCTAACAACCTTTTTCTCCTAGACCAATAAGGAGGCGCATGGAGCTCACACCAAAAAGTTACTAGTATAAAAGTTGGTGTGTCACTAAAATACAATGAAAACGATCACTGACATCTTTTCAGCCTCAATCCTAAGGATTCAAACAGGTCAAATTACTATCTAACAGATTGATCAACGGGCTTCGGAAGCGCCACATCTTACTTGATCAACAGTGAAGAATTGAGCTACAGCTCACCAATCCACAACAGCTACATTTATGATCGAAGCCTATAAAAGGGAAGCTTCACAAGATTGAGAAGGTGCTGATTGACTTAAGAAAGCAATTAACAAAGAGAATTTGCCAAAAAGCAATCAGAAATTCATTCTTACAAGAATCAAACAATTCCAAATCAGTTTGTAAGGGTTCCTAAGTGAGTTATAAACTTAAGGAAATCCAAAAACCAAAACATTTGACAAAAACCAAAGTGTAAAAGATCTCCTACTTGGGTGAGTAGTGAGATTGGGATATAGCTTGAAGTAGTGCTTTGAGTGGGATCTCCCTATAGGACTCTGCTTAGATTTGGGCTAGAAGTTTAAGTGGTATATCCTGCTAAAGACAAAAGGACTCAACTATGAGTTGGTGCTTCTAGTGGTATATCCTACATTCGGAAGGGGTTACCATTTGGAGACAACCTGTAAGGCTTCATTCCCACCGGTTGGAAAGGAATCCACTAGTCGATAAGCTCGGAGGAAGGAAACTCCAGGGACTGGACATAGGTGGGGCTGAACCAGTATGAATCACTGTGTTTGACTCTCTTTCCTTTACTTACTGCATTATATTGTCATATTTGCATTATCCAGATCCATCCTCCGGATCATAATCAAACACGCTATACTTAAACTTGTTAAAGTCTATTAATTCCGTAAAAAAATGGTCATTCAACCCCCTCTAACCTTATATAGACCCTTATAGGGACCAACAAGTGGTATCAGAGTAAGTGCTCAAATTAGGGACTTAACAATCTCGAGCTAAAGGTCTACATATTTTGATTCAAAAATCAAAATGAGTTTCCAAAACTCACAGCTCGTTCGAGAGGGTATGTCTATTACCCGTCCTCCACTCTTCACCGGTGAACACTACACATTCTAGAAGAACCAGATGAAGAACTTCATCCAAGCATAAAGCATGCATGCATGGTTAGTAATTAAAGATGGTCTATATGAGCCTACTCATGAAGTAGAGGGTATGACTACTCAAAAGCCCTCAAGTATGTGGGATGAGAATGATTTTAAGAAGTTGCGTGAAAATGCAAATACTATTAACATGTTTCATAGTGCTCTTAGTGCAGCAATATTTAATAGAATATCTGGATGTAAGACTGCACAGGAGATTTGGCAGAAGCTGGAAGTAACCTATGAAGGAACCAACAAAGTAAGTGAAGCCAAGCTTGATCTACTCTAGCAAAAGCTTAAATCCTTCAAGATGGAGCCAAAAGAATCAATCAGTAGCATGAATACTAGATATACCAATCTAGTTAATGAGATAAAAAAAAGGCTTGGAAAGGAAATCTCTGAAGTAGAGATGGTAAAGAAAGTGCTCTAGAGTCTCACCATGGAATGGGACAACAAGAAGACTGCCATTGAGGAAGCTCATGACTTAAATTTCTATAGTTATGATGAGCTCATTGGTAATCTACTAACTCAAGAATTATTCTTAGAGAGATACAGCCATCAAGAAAAGAAGCTTGAAGAGGAGAAGAAAGCCATTGCACTTAAGGCAGAATCCACCGGATCAGCTTCATCCAAAGAAGTAGAGACAGGCTTAGAAAGAATCCGAAAGAAAAGAAGGATCCAGAAAAAAAAGCTACCTATTTTGAATGTGGAGAGAAAGGCCATTTCAGAACAAAATGCCCCAAGCTTAAGAGAACTAAGAAGAACAAAAAGAAGGCAATGGTGGCTACCTGGAGCAACAGTTAGGAAAGTAGCAGTTCATCTTCAACAGAAGAAGAAGAGACTACCAACTATGCATTCATGGCACTGACTGATTCGAAAGCAGAGTAGTCCATAAAGAATGTCTCTAAGCAAGATACAATGCAAATCAAAGAATCAGAATCAGAAATAACAAACACTGAGGTAAATTCTTATTCTAATTATGCTTCTAACTTTAACCTTGCTACAGCTTTATCTATTGTGATCAAGAGTGTGAAGAAGAATGCAATAGCAATAAAATCCTTAAGAAGACAAGTGTTAGAGATTGCTAAGGATAATGAAGCCTTGGTGCAAGATGTCAACTTGATAAGAACAGCAAAGTACATTGATGAAGTTGAGTAGAACTACCTGAAGAATCAAGTGCAAATGCTAAGTACCAATCTGATTGGGCTGGATAGAGAAACACACCTGATAAAAGGAGGCATCTAAATGGAAATCCAATTCTCCACAAAGAAGGAGAAATCTAGGAAATGCTATATAAAAAAATCCACATCATGCTGCCAAAGGAAATCCAAAACCCTATAACCAAAAGGTGAAAGAAGTCAGCAGGCAACCACAAGCCCAAAGATATACTACTACTCAAAAGGGAAAGGCTAAGGTGGTTTACAATCAACAACCTGCCAAACAAAGAAGAAATTGTGCAGCAGAAGTTGCACCCCAAGTAGCTTCTGGATAGACATCGGACCATCTACAAGTATACAAGAAGCTGGATATAGAGGAAACTATAGGAAGGAAGATCTTGAAAAGATAAAAATAAAGCGGGAACATAAGAGATCCATTACAGGGTGCAGGTTTTGTGGGAAAAACAATCATATTACTAAATTATGTAGATTAAAAAATGGTTATTATGATGTTAATCCTTGGCCTGAGACACTTGATCTATTTTACAGGTATGCCTTAGTCCACAATAGTGTACATTGATAGTGGATGCTCAAGGCACATGACAGGTGATGAGAAGGCCTTCATCACATTAACCCGGAAGAATGGAGGTAAAGTAGGCTTTAGAGACAATAAAAAGGGATAGATCATTAGACATAGAACCATTGGATCTGAGTTAAAAATAAAAGATGTCTCATTGGTTGATGGACTGAAATTTAACTTGCTGACTGTAGCTCAACTCTGTGACAAAGGAATAAAAGTCACATTTGATTCCGGAGGGTGTTTAATCTTTGATAGTAAGTCAAATCAACTCATTCTTTATGCACCTAGAGTTAATAATGTCTATTCTGTTAACATTAAAAATGAGAAAAAGAATATCTGCTTGGTGTCCAAAGAAAAAGAATCATAGTTATGGCACCGGAGGTTGGGACATGTTAGCATGGACCTCCTATCCAAATTAGCTAGAAAATAATTGGTAATGGGTTTGCCTAAGGTTTCTTTTGATAAGGATCATCTATGCACTGCATGCCAATTAGGTAAACAGCATAAGAAAAGTTTCCCTTCCATTTCCTACATTCCTTCAAAAAGAGTACTTGAACTCTTGCATATAGATCTTTTTAGTCCAATTAAACCATTGAGTTTAGGTAGAACTCGCTATACCAGGGTTCTCTTGCTAGCAAGCAAAGATGAAGCCTTTGACCAATTCTTAAAAATATTCATCTGGATAGAAGTAGAACAGGGCATAAGCATTGCACGCATCCAGAGTGATAATGGTGGGGAGTTCAAAAATAAGCATTTTGCTGAATTTTTTAACTCCAAGGGCATTGAACATAACTTCTCTACCCATCACACCCCTCAACAAAATAGAGTTGTTGAAAGAAAGAACATGACCATAGTTGAGATGGCTAGAACAATGCTAAATGAAAATTGTTTGCCAAAATATTTCTGGGGTGAGGCCGTAAACACAACATACTATATCTTGAGTAGAGCTCTCATTAGAAAGACCATAGAAAAGACACCCTATGAAATTTGGAAGGGAAGAAAACCCAAAATTAGATACTTTAAGGCATTTGGATGTAAATGCTACATCCTAAATGATAGAGAGCAACTAGGAAAATTTGATCCTATATCTGATGAAGTAATTTTCCTTGGCTACTCAACACATCATATGGCTTACAGAGTCTTCAATAAATAAACCCAAACTATGGTAGAGTCAATACACATAGATTTCAATAAGACTAATCATGCAGGAAAGAAAAGCTCCACTCCGGAAGATCCAGTTCCGGAAGTTGAACACTCTGGAGAAAAGAAACAAGCTAAGGTCCCTGATTCTTTCCAAATCAAGAAGTACAAAGAAGAGGATGAAGGAATATTTTTGATCCAGAAGTTCAACAAGTCAATCTGAATCCACATGAGATAAACTTCAATGATGACCATAGAGAACAAGCTGAGGTAGAAGTAGAACAAGTTATAGTTCAATATGAAGGCTTGCATAGGGAAATTCGGACTCACAGAAATCATCCAGTAGAAGCTATTTTGGATGATGTCCAAAATTCAGTCAGAACCAGAGGATAACTCAATAAGATGATGAGCCATGCTACTTTTGTCTCCCTAATTGAGCCAAAGAAATTTCAAGATGCTGAAGGAGATGAAAGCTGAATAATGGCAATGTATGAAGAGCTAGATCAATTCACCAGGAATGATGTATGGGATCTAGTACCACCTCCCAAAGGCAAATCAATCATTAGCACCAAATGGGTATTTCAGAACAAGCTTGATGAATCCAGAGTTATGGTGAGAAAAAAGGGAAGATTAGTTGCCCAAGGCTACAACCAGCAAGAAGGAATTGATTTTGAAGAAACCTATGCCCCTGTAGCAAGACTGGAAGCAATCCGGATTCTATATGCTTTTGCATCATTTATGGGATTTAAATTGTTCCAAATGGATGTCAAAAGTGCATTCCTTAATAGAGTTATCCAGGAAGAAGTCTATGTAAAGCAGCCACCTGGATTTGAGGATTCAAAGCATTCGTATCATGTCTACAAACTGAAGAAAGCTCTCTATGGATAGAAGCAAGCACCAAGAGCCTGGTATGAGATACTCACTACATTCCTCATATCCAAAGAGTATATCCAGGGCAAGCCAGACACAACACTCTTCATTAAAAAGAAGAAAAATGATATTATTCTAGTCCAAATTTATGTGGATGATATCATATTTGGAGCAATTGATGAAAAGATGTGTGAGGAATTCAGCTCTCAAATGTACAAGCAATTTGAGATGTCCATGATGGGAGAACTCAATCTCTACCTTGGCTTACAAATCAAGCAAAGTCCGGATGGAATCTTTATTAACCAATCAAAATATACCAAGGAAATCTTGCAAAAGTTTGATATGGATAAGAGCAAGCCTATGTCCACTCCAATAGGATTAGATACAGTCCTATCCAAGGATTGTAAAGGAGAAGATGTTGATCAGAAGCTCTATAAAGGGATGATCGGTTCACTTCTATACTTGATAGCTATCAGTCCTGACATACACTATGCAGTCTGTTACTGTGCAAGGCATCAAGCCAATCCTAAGGTTTCACATCTCAAGGCAGTAAAGAGGATTCTTAGATACCTTATAGGAACCACAAAAGCTAGATTATGGTATCCTAGTAATGGAGATTTCACACTCTAAGGGTTCATTGATGTAGATTATGGCAGAGATACTCTTGAAAGAAAGAGCACATCCGGAGGCTTTCATTTCTTTGGAGATTGCTTAGTTTTATGATACAACAAAAAGCAAACTTCGGTTGCTTTATCAACCATAAAAGCAGAATATATGGTAGCTAGAAGTTGTGTAGCTCAACTCCTTTGTATCAAACAATAACTAGAGGATTATGGGGCTCAATCTGGATGTATGATGTTACGTGTGACAACAATAGTGCTATTGATGTAGGAATCCAGTACTCCATAGCAGGATGAAGCACGTCAACATAAGGCATCATTTCATCAGGGATCATGTGATGAAGAAAGATGTTGCATTGGTATACATTCCAACTAATGAGCAAAGAGCAGATATCTTTACTAAGCCATTGAGTAAAGATCCATTTGGCAAGCTAAGGGAGTCAATTGGTATGTCTAATCTAATTTGAAGGGAATCCGGAAGATAGTTCAAAACTATATTAGTTCATGGGTAAAACATTAAATCTGGAAGAGAAGAAGCATAGAAGAAAAATCTATTCTGGAAGAAAGAGTGCCATGTCAGCACACAAGAATGACAAATGGCAGTAAAAGTGCTAAAGGTAACTGTCACCTTTTGAATTTCAAACATTTACTGGTTGTTACACGCGCTATAAATTCAACAGTTGGCTTTTCAAATAAATTGTTCCCATTCTCAGGTTAAACTGAATTTACCTCTCTCCTAAAATTCCGATTGCCATGTCATCAATCCAGCCAAATTGATGGCATCCATATTACCAAAATACCCTCGCTTTAAAAGATCTATATAAACCCCTCAAAATACCTTTCTTCTTCACGCGAGCAACTACCTTACTATTACTCTGCAAATTTCAAAACCTAAACCCTAATTCCTTCACTCTTTCTAAATTGGCTGATATTATGACTAGTAAATGACCCAAAATGTTACCCACTGAGAATATCTTTCAAATGTCTGATCTACAAGATAAAGATTTCACCCTCATAAACTTCAAGCCTTCCGACTCGGTCATCCCCACAGACTATTTGGGGGACAACTTCCTATTTGAGACAGACCCCTACTCCAAATTAATTTAGGATCATCACTTGACTTATTTCCTCAAGATCAAATGCCCTACATATCTGGATTTAGTTAAAGAATTTTATGACAATCTTAAAGCCCACTCCTTCCACAACGCCTTGAGAACTAAGGTTCAGGGAAAGGTGATTACAATTACTCCAGAATTCTTTGAAAAGCACCTAAACATGAAAAATTATAGGGTCCAACTAAGAATCGATGGAGATGAGCAGAGAGTCAAGTACGATTCTAAGATGTGGCTGCATCCAAATTATTTAAGGACAAATTTCCCACCTACTTCCCGAAGGTACCAAGATTCCTCCAACACGCTATGGCCAAACTTATCCTGATCAGGAAAGGATCTCTCCCTACAGTGTCAGCTATCCAACACTATGTAATTCAGCATTGGGTGGAGAGTAGAGTGGTAAATATGCCAGTATTGATCATACACTACCTAAGGCAACACAGGAATTCTCATGGCGCTCTCATCAATCAGATTTTAATTACAAATAAAGTAAACTTAGCCACATTCAAGTCTGTAATAGGAAAAGAAATTTTGGAAAAGAATTCCTAGAAGCTAAGTTTTGGAGAAAAATGGGATGAGGCAAAAGTGAAGAAGCAGAGGGATGAGAAGAGGAGCAGGACCCATAAGGCAGTGGATCCAGAAGAAGCTTTGGTTCCCAAGTAGGCCAGAACCTACAAGTCAAAGGCAAAGAAGGAACTCGCCTTGGTTTCGGTGGAGGAAATCAATGAGGACACTATGTCCTTAACCCAACGAATGGCTAAATCTCCTGCCAAAAAGCCAAGGGGAAGGTTAATTAAAGCTACAGACAAACTAAAGAGACATGTATGTGAGCTAGAGGCAAGAGAAACTATTGTAGTAGCTGTAGCTTCCATTAGAGAAGGGTACAGAAAGGGGCAGAAAAGGAAAGTGAGAGATATGCTCATGGAAGAGCATGAGTCCGATCGTGAGGAGACTAGGGATGGAGAACCTGCTCCCAAGAAGCAACTCTAAAAGAGAGTAACATTTACTGAGGCCTTAAAAGCACAAAAAGCTAGAACCAAACTTCCAATCCGGAAAGCTGCATCAGGAATAACTATAAGGGAAGCAACTCACAAAACTGCCACTCCGGAAGATACAAGAAAAGGGAAGGAAGTTATTCAATCCAACAAGAGGCCAGCACCAGAGGACAATAATTTCCCAGATGATCCATAATTACTGAGATGATGTCAGCTTTAAAAGATAATCAGAAGATTAATCTTCAGACAAAAGAAGGACCCGGAGGATCATCCGGTGCGACAAAATCCAACAGTCCTCCAAAGCTAATCACCCAAAAGGAGTTAGGGCTTCTTAAAGAGCCTAAGTATCCAGATGAGGACCTACTAAACCTCTAAGTTGGATCTGACCCTCTTCCTGAAAACTTGCTGAGCATAAACCTAAAAGTAGTAGTACTAAAAGTCCTAAGAAGGGAGTTGGAGAGAATGGTGAGGACAATTCCACCATTCCGGGATAGAAGATGATAGTGGTGGCAACTCCATTATAGGAATTAACAGGGGTGGTTGAGGACATTACCAGCCATCCAAGGGTTAAGGAGGTTAAGTAATGAAGTAAGAAAGCAACTAATTTGAACAAAATGTCATCCACTAAGGTAATCCCTATCTCAGTATCTTTTGATATCAATGCTGATGTTGTTGGTAGTACTAAAATAGCAGCTGAATAAAGGGACAACTTAGATGCACATTCCCTAATTGCATCTAAGGATTAGGAGTCTAACCCGGAACATAAAGGTCCAAAGGAGGGACTTAGTTTGTGATCCGATGAGAACACTCCTAGAGTGGACTCAAAGGGCGATGCTAGTCTGGAGGAATGGTTGGAGGAAGAGAAGGAAAAAGACAATGAAGAATCAGTGGAAGCAAAAACACCCGGTTCTGATGAGAATGGAAGCAGTTCCAAATCAGAAACTTCTCGAGCAAGCCCAATCAGATTACTTGCAGTGAACACAAAATAGGAAAAGGTAACAACAGTGATTAAATTACTCAAAGAGGTCACTCTTGAAGAAAATGAGGAAGGGTATATCAAGCAGAGTCTCCGAAATATATGCAAACACTTAAAAGCTATGGAGAAAGTACTTATTAAAGAATTCCAGCCTCTGACCATACAAAAGGAATTTGAGGAAATAAAGGGGGATATCAAGAAGATAGTGGAGAAAGTGGAGGACTTTCCCACTGCTGATCTTGTAGCAGAAGTCTCTTTTGCTAAGATAAAACCAATTCTTGATCAAATCAACACCAACATTATCGGTGCCAACAGAGCTATAAATTAGGCCAATACAGTGGCCACAAATAATTACACTACCATCCTGGATAGGATTAAAAACCTATCTACTGAGCTTAAGGAGTATACAGATAACAAGTTTGAAAGCTTGCTAAAATTCATTCCGGAAACTGCTAACCAAGGAGAGAAGGACATTACTTCTGCGCTTAACCTGAAAGCTGAAGAGCATCAAGCCACATAAGAAATGCTCACACATTTTCTTGATGAGGACCTTCCAACATTATTAAAGAAACAATTGGATGAGATAAGTGATGACCGCGGACATCACTCCACCGGAACCAATGATCTAATTTAGGCTCTGCAAGTGACCTTCCACAAGGAGCTCACTACACTCAACTCCAGTATCCATAATCTTCGGAGAGATATCTGTAATGATATCAAAGCGATAAAGTCAGGTATGGCTAATCTTTCTCTCTCCTCATCCGGATCCCCCTCTTCCATAAGCGACAGCCTTGTGATCCTAATGTCAATGACTTGGCCAAACACATAGGCGACACTAGATTCTTCGGGTATAATCACAGCCTAACACTTCTCAAATGCATGTTTCGCTACTTTGATAAGGCAGATCAAGCCCATGCACTAAAAATGATTCCAGACAAGACAAAGTCCTACAAAGAACTCCGGGCATTTTTTAGACCTTATCAACTCTTTCTGGCCACTATTGAGACCATCTTCAAAAGGCGTGCATAAGGTAATGTGGATTACTCTATCTATTCTGAAGCATGGTAGAAAAGTTAGGATAAATGATATTATATGCTCATTGACCCCCAATCGGATGAAAATAATAAGGGGGAGAAGAGCACAACTAGCAAAGGAGGAGATAATATGGATATAGACAGGTAGGTAAATATGTAGTTAGCTATTTGTCTCATGTAAAAATCTTATAATAGCTAGCTTTGAAAATTTTCACTAATATGTACTCTGTATCTGTAATCCAAAACTTCATTGATTTTAACCATTGTTAACAGCAGAAGTATATATATAGTGAAACACATTTACATAAAATCGCTTCTAAAAGTACAATCTATAATTATACTATAAAAACATTAGAAGCTAGCATTCAAAAATGTTGGGGGAGTTAGGATGCTATAATTATGGGGGAGTAATTGTAAATGACTAAGTATCAAGAATCAAACTTAGCTCATATAACTCCTTTCCTTATGCTTAGTTGTCTTAGTTTTTGTTTCCATCAAATGGGGGAGATTGTTGGAAAACAATGCTCCAGAATCTCAATTAAACTAAAATATCCGGATCTGATTTGAAAGAAACAAAAAATTGAACAAAGAATCTCCAAAATCCAAATGGAAGCATCCGGATGAGATCCAACTACAAGGTCATCCATTGAAGACATCAAGTGCATAAGCATATACTGCAACCATCAGGATAAAGTTTAGAGAAATAAAGTTTAATCTCTCAAGATTAGCATCCAGAAGAACTGATTATACTAACTTTGGAAGAAGACTGATCCGGAGATTCTGAGTCTGAGACCATCCGGAAGACTCAGATATCAAGACAATGGAAAAAGTCTAAAAGACAACTTTTCCCTCTACCTTTTTGGCCTACATAGTCAAATATCCTTTCCCTGCAAGCAAGACAAAAGAGACAGCTTACACTTTTTAGAAAAAGGACTGACACCGGACAGAAAAAGCTAACAACCTTTTTCTCCTAGACTAATAAGGAGGCACGTGTAGCTCACACCAAAAAGTTACTGGTATAAAAGTTGGTGTGTCACTAAAATACAAGGAAAACTATCACTGACATCTTTTCAGCCTCAATCCTAAGGATTCAAACGGGTCAAATTACTATCTAACGGATTGATCAACAGCTCCATAAGTGCAACATCTTACCTGATCAATGGTGAAGAATTGAGCTACAGCCCACCAACCTACAACGGCTACATTTATGATCCAAGCCTATAAAAGGGAAGCTTCACAAGATTGAGAAGGTGTTGATTGACTTGAGAAAGCAATTAACAAAGAGAATTTGCCAAAAAGCAAACAGAAGTTCATCCCTCAAAGAATTAAATAATTCCAAATCAGTTTATAAGGATTCCTAAGTGAGTGATAAACTTAATGTAATCCAAAATCCAAAACCTTTGACAAAAACCAAAGTGTATAAGATCTCCTACTTGGGTGAGTAGTGAGATTAGGATATAGCTTGAAGTACGTGCTTTGAGTAGGATCTCCCTGTAGGACCTAGCTTAGATTCGGGGTAGAAGTCTAAGTGGTACATCCTACTAAAGATAAAAGGACTCAGCTATAAGTTGGTGCTTATAGTGGTATATCCTACATCCGGAAGGGGTTACCATCCAGAGACAACCTCTAAGGCTTGATTCTTGCCAGTTGGAAAGGAATCCACTAATAGATAAGCTCAGAGGAAGGAAACTCCGGGGATTGGACGTAGGCGGGGCCAAACCAGTATAAATCACTGTGTTTGATTCTTTTTCCTTTACTTACTACATTATATTATCATATTTGCATTATCCGGATCCATCCTCTGGATTATAATCAAACACGCTACACTTAGACTTGTTAAAGTCTATTAGTTCCATAAAAAAGGGTCATTCACCCCCCTCTGGCCTTATATAGACCCTTACAGGGACCAATAGTGAGTGAAGACATTAAAAAATATCTTCATGGTACATATATTTTCTAGCCAGTTTAACTATAAACTTGAAGTTTATATATTTAGATAATTACAAAATTTGGCACGATCGACTAGGTCAACCTAGTTCGATAATAATGAGAAAAATAATAGATAAACCACATGGGCATTCATTAAAGAACCTGAAGTTTCTTCAAAATAATGAATTATTTTGTGCTAGTTGTTCGCAAGAAAAATTGATTATAAAACCTCTTAGTAGTAATGTTGTAAATGAATCTTTGATGTTTTCAAAATGCATATCATGTTATATATGTGGACTAATTCATCCAGGAATGTTCCATTTAGTTTTCAATTTTGTCACTTCCCGAAGAAGTACAAGCACCTATAGTTGATGCTTCAACTAAATGGTCACAACTCACATGAATGCTTTTGTATGTCAATTGAGATTAAAATATGAACATCCTGTAGAATATGTTCAAGTTCAAAATGGTATGATAGAACCATGTACCAAACGTCTGCATTTAATTGCATGACCATGATTATGCGAACAAATATTTTTGCATTTGTATAAGAATATGCAATATATGTTTAAGACCAACAAGTTATTATGATTATTTTCCCCTACAACTTGTTTTGGTCATAAGCCCATTACTTCTCATCTAAGAGTTTTTATCACGCAGTTTATGTGCATATAACAATGGACTAAAATGGGTCCTTTAAGGATATTATTATTTTATATTAGATATGAATCTCCATCAATGATTAATTGAGCCTTTATAAAGTTATATGCTCTTTGCAAAGAATGTAAATTTTATTTTGATGAAAGCATTTCTCCAAAATTAGGGGGAGAAAGTAAAAGACAAATTTGTTTCCAAATTTGTCTAATGCTTCATTGTTAATTTATATGGATCCTATAATGGAATAAAAAATAAAATTCCTGAAGAATAATTAAAAATAGTGTTTTAATATGCCTGAAGCATGGATGACCAATTGATTTAAAGGATAAAAATCCTTGAAAAATAGAAATTCTCAAGAATAAAGATAATCCCATTGAGGATATATATACTAATACAATTCATGCAGAACTAATAGCACTTGAAGTACGAATACCTGAAATTGTTAAAAATATGGATATTCATGTAAATTATATTAGTATCGAGTATAGATGGAATATAGATAAAATGGTTATAGATCATATTTTTTCTATAATATGATAGTATACATATTGTTTGCATAATCCTTTCCATCTTTCTCGTACTATATTTTCCATAGTTTATGTCCTTGTATTTCTGTATTATTTTATTTTCTTGTGGTAGTTGCAATGACTTTTTCATGTCTTTTTGACAGTGAAAGAAAATGTTAATATGCACTTGATGAATGTTTTTACAGCTTACCTAATGATGTTTACATGAAAATTTTCCAAGGACTAAAATTGCAGGAAAAGTATGACGAATGAGATTTTTTTATTAAGTACAGTTGAAAAGATCTATGCATGGAATAAGACAATTTGGATGCGCATTTGGTAAATCAATTACCAAAGAAGATCCGACAATAATTTATGAGGATAATGTTGCATGCATTCCTCATTTGAAGGAAGACTACATGAAAGAAGATATTATGAAGCACATTTCACCCAAATTTATATTCCCTCTTGATCTTGAAGAGAATCATTCATAATTCATTAATTCGCCTTGCAACAATTTAGTAGGATATTCGCCAAGGATTTGCATTCGATGACTTTCGAAAAATTGGTTCGAAGTATCCGAAATGTGCCATTTCAAAGATCTTCAATGTTCCTGGGAATAGGGGGAGTAAACACTGTACTCTTTTTCCCTTAGCCAAAGGTTTTGTCCCACAGGATTTTTCTTGGTAAGGTTTTTAATGAGGCAGTGTCCTGTTCGCATAAATGGATATCAAAGGGAGAGTGTTAGAAATTGATGTTAACACTCATCAATAGTATTGATGTCCATTTATCATATGTAACTTATGTAACTCTAGTCATTTACTTATATTTATGTTATGTAACTTGTGACCTTATAAGTTCAAGTCCTTTACCTATAAATATAGGTTATTGTAAGGTATACAAGATGAAAAAAGAATGCATAATAGATATACACATTACTTGTTTCTTCTCCATCTTCTTCATATCTATTATCTATAGTTTATGCTCTTATTTATATTCACTTTATTTCTAATTGAAATCTTCTTTTTACCAATATAATTTTGAAATCTTGTTTCCGAAATATTATCTTCCAATTTTTCATTTTATACTCAATCAATAATTTGCAATTTTTCATACTTTTATGTAGTCATAGTGGAATTGAGATTATGTAAAGTCGAGAATGTGGTGAAGTTTACGGCTAGACTAGTTTGAGTTCATTATTAAGTTTAATGGTTGAGATTTAGTGCATTATAGCTCCCTCATAAACAACAAATTTTTTTATCTTAACCTTTAATCTAAAAAAATTGACTCATATGGGCTTACAATAATAACAAAGGAAGAAATTATCCCACCCCGCCTGAGTGTGGACTAGAACCTGCGACCTCTAGAATCACAACTTCATGACTCAACCACTAGACCAAGTTTTTTCCACTCTTAACCTTTAATCTAAAATTCACTACCAACTTAACTTTAGCGAATCCAAATTTGTATTTGTGAATCTTGTAATTATTGTATTGTTCTCATATTTTTCTTAAAAATAATCATATGAATACATATTTGTAATTTACATATTTATAAATATGCCTTTATTTTTATTATTTACATTTTCCCATAGTTTTTATTCTAATTTTTACTTTTTTTAGAAGATATTTTTCCAATACAACATTGTTTTTGTGTCGAACTTTTTCAGAAAAGGTAGTTTTTTTTATACATTTACAAGTATCTTCATTAAAGATAAGGTAGATAATGGGTTACATCTAGGGGTGCTCATCGGTTGGTTCGGTTGAATAACCGAATCGAACATAATACATCAAAAACTAAATTATTAAAAAAAAAAGAGAAACTGAAACCGAACTGAAGTAAATAAGTAGCCGAATTGAATTAAATTATTCAGTCTGGTTGGTTCAATTTATCTAACTGAAATATTTCATTTGTTTGTGTTGGTCCCAAAGGGGTGATTTAGGAGTCCCAGGGGGGTGATTGACTCCTTTTCGCAAATAAAGCAAGTAAATAATAAAAGTTCTTTTGATGCAATAAGTGTAAAAATAAATGAGTCCGAGTTAGAGATTTTTACACAATGATTTTTTACTAGTTCGGACCCTGCCTACCTCCAGTCCTCAGAGCGTCCGCTTCTGAGCTTTAATCCACTATCTCAACTCCTTCTGAGGTGGAGAAGCCTTTACAATGAAATTCTCTACAGCCAAGAGTACCTTCCTCTTTCTGTCTCTAATTCACTAGTGCAAGAGTACCCTCCTCTTGAACTCTTCTAAGACACAACTTACACCAAGCTGCACTCAAAGTTACAACACGACTTCAACAATGCCTTTGCTTAGTCTTAAAAGTAGATTTGAATCAATTTTGTGATCTTGTACTTCGAGTTATCAAGAATCACTTTACAACAGATTTGAAATGGTTGTTCTCAGCTTTCTAAGATTCAAATTGTTAAACCAAGCATAAGTTTGGAATGACTTAGTGGATGACACAGTAGTGCTTAAGTTTTTATCATAACAATTATTTTCAGATTGAGATAATCAAATCAATAATGAAGTTAAAATAAATATTCTATGGTTGTATAGGAGTTAGTAAATTCAAGGGTAGAATTTCTAGTCTCCGCTGACCTAGCTATCTAGCATAACTTTGAGTGGTTTCTGAGCTGAGTAGTCACTTTAGTCACTGACTTGGTATTACTCATTCAAAACACTTTGTATTTAGATTCAGTTTCAGCTATATTTCATGATGAAATATTTTGCTGAGTTATCTTAAGTCTATTCAAGGTACTGACATTACCTTTTAAGGTAATATGGCATCTTTGCTTTTAGTGTTACTTTTTGCAGAATCATCAATGAGATAAAGACAAAAAGAATTAATGCCTTGACAATACACAAACTAATGAAGAAAGTGATAAAGTCTTCCAAAGCAAAGCTGCAACAAGTTAATTGCTATTTTGAGCAATTCTGCAGATCTACCAACCTTGTATCGCGCACTGTATAACATGTCAGAAAACTAAAGGGAATGGGATGAAGACACGTGGCAAGTTAGAGTGATTTCTCTCTAATAGAATACTGTCATCAAATGATAAAGAATTCCAATTGGAGCTCGAATTTCAATCTAACGGATTGAAATGTATTTCACAATGGTGCAATTCTATCTCTTAACGGATTAATTTAAAGAAGCATCGGGTTAATTACTGAGCTATCAATTTCAAAAGATGCCAAAGCAAGTTTAATGACTACTTTATCAAATCCATCTATAAAAGTAGCAAGAAGGCAAGCGTTAGAACTTGGTGATGACACTTGAAGTTTCTATAAGGAAAGACTCTTTCCAATTACAAGCTTTGAAGGAATTCTAATAAGAAAAGCACAACTCAGCAAACATCTGCTTGAATAAGAGAGAATAGTATAGATCAAACCATTGAAATATTAGATTATTTGTAACTGGATCAAAATTTCTGTAAGTTGAGTCTAGCTCTTGTTTTAATCTCTTTTAAGTTACTGATAGAAGAGGGTATTCTAGTCAGCGGGTGAGCGATTGCAAACTGGAGGGTACTTCCTATAATTGGGGATTTTGCAAAAGGCTTCTCCGCCTATAGTAAAGGAGTTGAGATTAGTGAATTAAAGCTGAGACACTCTCTTGGGACTGGATGTAAGCACAGGTTGCCAAACTAGTATAAAAATCTATGTGTTCTTTACTTACACGCAATTTCCAGCCATTTTACTCAGCCAGCTGACCTCACTTAGCTGACCAGTAACTATCGCAAAAAAGTTTTATAAGTTACTGAGTGAGTCATTCACCCCCCCTCTGACTCATTAAGTGTATGTATAGGAACCAACAAGTGGTATCAAAGCAAATTCTCATTTCCAGATTTAACAATCTTTGAGACAAAGACCATGGTGTACAAAGGAGAATCCAGCGAAAGGGGTTAAGCTTATATTCTGCTTGAAGGCACGTTAGTTACTAGGCCTCCAATGTTTAATGGAGAGAATTATACTTACATGAAGAACAGAATGAAGAATTTCATTCAGTCCCAAAGTATGCATGCGTGGATGGCCATTGTTAAAGGGCCTTATGTTCCCACCATCATGAAGAATGGAGTTAAAGTAGATAAATACTCTGATGAATGGGATAGTTAGGACCTGAACAGATTCAAGGAAAATGCAGCTGGTATCAACTATCTTCATTATGCTCTTGATGCTACAGAGTTTAATCGTGTCTCTGGATACAAGATAGCCAAAAAGATCTGGAAGAAGTTAGAAGTTACTTATGAAGGTACTGACAAGGTGAAAGAATCCAAGATTAATATACTTGTGAGGGATTATTAGTGGTTTCATTTGAAGCCCAAAGAGGATATTTCTAATATGAACACCAGGTTTATGAATATTGTAAATGAACTGAAAAGACTTGGCAAGACTTTCACCGAAGAAGAAACAGTTAAGAAGATCTTGAGGAGTTTGACTCAAGATTGGGAAGCTAAGAAGAGTGCTATTAAAGAGGCTCATGATTTGAAGACCTATAAGTTTGATGAGCTGATTCGAACTATGCTGACTCATGAGATATCCTTGAAGTAATATAAAGATGAGTCTAAGAAGCACAGGTCCAAAGAGAAAGAAAACTCAAGCAGAGCTGTTGTCCTAAAAGTTGATGATGATGAAGAAGAAGAAGATTTCTCTAAGGAAGGATATCCAGAGGATAGAAAAGAGGAGATAGCTCTAATTATCAAGAATTTCAGGAGATATCTGGGTAAAGAGAAGAACTTTTAAAACTTTAGAAAGACCGATAAGTATAAGAAGGGAGCAGTGGTTAGACCACGAAGGGAACTCAACAAAGAGCATAACAAGGATATAAAGTGCTTTGAATGTGGTGAAAAGGGGCATATTCAGTCGAGCTATCCTAAAGCTAAAAAGGATAAGTTTAAGAAGAAAAAGAGTAAGAAAGCCCTTGCTGCTACTTGGAGTGACTCTGAACAAGAGTCATCATCCTCAGATGAAGAGGCGCATGATTCTGCAAATGTGTGTCTCATGGCTAAGGATCATCGAGTTCACTCAGAGTTATCTGATCAACCAATAACTTTTGTTGCCAGACAATCAGCTGACCAAGGCAAAGACAAAGGAACACATCCTGATGTAAATATTGAACCCCCTTTATCTTTTGATGACCTTGTCGTAGTACTAAATGATTTTATTAATTTGACTAAGAAGTCAACCGAATACATCAAAGTACTTCAGAGAAGGTGTGATGATATGGAAGATGTAAACTCTTCTACATCACTTAAAATTCAATACCTATTGGATAAAGCTGAGTACCAAAATGGATATAACATCAAACTTACTAAGAGATTGGATAAGCTAGCTGCTGAAATAATAGCTTTGAAAAAGATGCAGGTCCCTCCTCAACCTAGCAGGAATACTCAGAGTAACTGCACTCACCACTCTGTGAAGGGTTCTCAAAAGAGTAAAGTGACCAGGCCTAATCCTAAGGCCGCATGTAATTTTTATAGTAAACCAGGACATCCAACAGTCATGTGTAGGCACAAAAATGGTTACTATGATGAGTATGACTGGTTAAGGATGACCACCACTAACAAGGGAGGACCCAGCCAGAAAAAGGCATGGGTACCTAAGAAAACTTAATTATTTTACAGGTAAGCCTGAGATCCATTGGTGATGGCAGAATGTGGTATTTGGATAGTGGACACTCGAGGCATATGACAGGTGATGAAAAGCAGTTCATCATATTGGAGTGAAGAAGAAATAGAAGTGTCAGTTTTGAAGACAATAAGAAAGGAAAGATTGTTGGCAATGGCACTTTAGGTGTAAAGCCTTCAATTGATAATGTGTCTCTGGTGAAAGGCCTAAAGTTCAACTTGCTAAGCGTTACTCAACTATATGACAAAGGCAAAAAAGTGATACTCGACTCAGCGGGTTGCTCAGTCATTGATGGTAAGACTAAACTATTCTTTATGCTCCTAGGATTAATAATGTTTATATGTTTGATTTATCCCCTGGCTCCAATGATATATGTTTGGTTTCCAAGGAGGAAAACTCATGGCTATAGCACAAAAGGTTAGGACATGTCAATATGACCAATCTGTCCAAATTAGCCAGAAATGAACTTGTTGAGGGTTTACCCAATCTAGCCTTTGATAAAGATAGACTCTACTCAGCATGCCAACTTGGGAAACAATTTAGGAAGACCTTTGAATCCATAGCTGATATATCTTCTTCTCTTCCCCTTGATCTTCTACACATGGATTTGCTTGGGCCTGTTATGCCAATAAGTCTAGGTGGAATGAAATACACCCTAGTGGTTGTAGATGATCTGACCAGGTTCACTTGAATTGTCTTGCTATCTGGCAAAGATGAAATATTTAAATCATTCTTTAGGTTGGCTACCCGGATCATGAATGAAAAGAACCTTAAAATTAATAGAATCCGTAGTGACCATGGAAGGAAATTCGAAAACAGACAGTTTGAGGAATTCTGTTCTAAGCATGGTATTGACCATAATTTTTCTGCTCCTCATACACCTTAGCAGAATAGGGTTGTTGAGAGAAAGAATCGCACTATTACGGAGATGGGTCATTCTATGCTGAGTGATGACAATCTACCAAAGTATTTCTGGGGAGAAGCTATTAACACAGCTTGTTATATTCTAAACAGGGTTTTAATTTGCCCAGTTTTGAACAAAACTCCTTATAAACTTTAGAAGGGATGCAAGCCCAAGGTTAATCATCTCAAGGCCTTTTGTTGTAGATGTTCCATATTAAATACTAAAGAACAATTGGATAAATTTGACCCCAAGGCTGATGAAGGAATCTTTCTGGGTTACTCAGCACATAGTAGGGCATATAGAGTGTATGTCAAGAGAACTGACATCTTAGAGGAGTCCATGCATATAGATTTCGATGAAACTAATAATGCAGGTAGACAAGCCAATGATGATAAAGGAGAAAAAGATCCAGTCAGCGGATCAGTTAGTCAGCCTATAATTATACCTGATCTAGTACAAAAAAAGAAGAAGTTGAAGCTAACCTGGACCAATCAATCAACTTTGGTGATGATGTTGATGCTCAACCAATGACTATAGCTCAGCGAGATGATCCTGATCTACCAAAAGATGTCAGAACAAGAAGAGATCACCCAGTTGACAAGATTCTCGGTAGTGTGCAAAATCCAGTGTTGACAAGAGGCCAGCTGAACAGAATGATGAGCCATTTAGTATTTGTATCCTTGATTGAACCAAAGAAGTTTAAAGATGCTGAATTTGATGATAATTGGATTATTGTAATGCAAGAAGAGCTAGACCAATTCAGAAGAAATGAAGTTTGGGATTTGGTAGAAAAACCCAAGGGCAATTCAATCATTCACACCGAGTGGGTTTTCAAGAAAAATTAGATGAAGCTAGGAATGTTGTCAGAAATAAGGCTAGACTAGTGGCTCAAGGCTAAAATTAACAACAAGGCATCGATTATGGAGAAACCTTTACACCAATAGCTAGACTTGATGCCACAAGATTTCTTTGTGCTTTTGCATCCCATATGATCTTTAAGTTGTTTCAAATGGATGTGAAGAGTGCATTTCTTAATGGTCACATTCAAGAGGAAGTTTATGTCAGACAGCCCCTAGGATTTGAAGACCCTAAATATCCAAATCATGTCTTTAAGCTGAAGAAAGCTCTATATGGACTGAAATAGGCTCCAAGAGCTTGGTATGTGAGACTGACTAATTTTTTGATCAGCAAAGGTTATGTCAGAGGGAAAGCAGATACTACTCTGTTTATCAAGAAGAGGCATCAAGATGTGTTGCTAGTCTAAATCTATGTGGATGACATCATTTTTGGAGTAACCGATGAGAACCTATGCAAAGAGTTTGGCCAACAGATGAATAAGGAATTTAAAATGTCAATGATGGGAGAGCCTAATTTCTTTCTTGGTTTGCAAATCAAGCAAGGTGATGATGGGATCTTCATCAGCCAAGCTAAGTATGCCAAGGAAGTTCTCAAGAAGTTTGACATGGATAAAGCCAAGCCAATGTCAACACCCATGGCCACTGATACAATTTTGAGTAAAGATGAGGAAGGTAAACCTGTAGAGAGTAAGCTCTATAGAGGTATTATTGGTTCTCTACTTTACTTAACTGCTAGTAGGCCTGACATTCAATATATTATATATTATTATGCAAGATATCAAGCTGACACCCCAGAGAATCTCACTTAGCTGTTGTTAAAAGAATTCTCAGGTATTTGCTAGGCTCTATTGATGCAGGTTTATAGTATCTAAGTAATGCAGATTTCACTCTGAGAGGATACACAGATGCTGACTATAGAAGAGAAAAACTTGAAAGGAAAAGCACCACAGGAGGTTGCTAATTCCTTGGTGATTATCTAGTGTTATGGTATAGTAAGAAGCAAACTTCTGTAGCTCTGAGTACAGTTGAGGCTGAGTATATGGCTGCAGTAAGTTGTGTAGCACAATTGCTATGGATCAAGCAACAACTGGAGGATTACGGTATAAAGTCAAATTGTCTTGAAGTTATGTGTGACAACAGGAGTGCAATTGACCTATCTAAAAATCCAGTTCAACATGGCAGGATGAAGCATGTTAATATTAGACATCACTTCATAAAGGATCATATGTTAAAAGGAGAAGTCAAGCTCATCTACATTCCAACTGAAGAACAGCGAGCTGACATATTTATAAAGCCTATTGGAAAGGATCAATTCAACAATTTAAGACAGCTGATCAGAATGTCCAATCCAATTTGAAGAAATACACTTCACTCTGACCTGTTCTGGAGCTAACCAAATTAGGGCACACTCTGAGCTTCAGTAAAAAGGTTAAGTATTTCTTTTACCTCTCAACTATTGGGCACGTCATTAAATTGTCATTGGTTATCTTTCAAATTTAAACTTGATAGAAACGGTAGCAAGTTATGAAATGATCCATATTCAGAGCAGTTATCCCATGTTTTTCGCCCTCATTAATCCTACAGTATGTGTTATGAAATGTAACCATCAAATCTTAAAGAGCATTTATTATGAGTCGTACACATAACTTTGCAAGTTTATGCGGGGAGTCTTTAGCTATTTAAGGAGAGATTGAGAGAGAGGAAAGGTTACTTTACCAAAAATTCTCTTCTCTGTAATTTGCTCTCCAAATACCTAGATTCTTCATATCTCTCTAAGCTAGTTCAATGGCAAGCACTTTAGGAAGAAGTTTTGATCTATTTATGAGAAATAAGAAGGATACTCACTGGGTTACTTCTAGAGATCATATAGCTCAAATGGCAATCAATATGGATAAGATAGAAGAAGTAAGAATTCCTGGAGGAACAAAGTAAGTTCCAACTGGTTAGTGCTTTATGGAAAAGACGGAGGTAGATAGACCTACTACTGTAGATATGCTCAGTTTCTGCAGTGATGAGAAGTTCAGAAAATGGGCACGTCAACACCACTTGAGAGGATTCTTTGAACTCCCCAATGGATGCTATGAGGAGATAGTAGACAGATTCTACGATGGATTCATCTAGTGGAAGGTTAGAAGGACCTATTTGTGACTACTATAATAGGAAGGAAAGTGTATGTCACTCCCAAGCCGATTCCTGGATTGCTGGGAATGAAGGAAAGAGGATTAAGGTTGCGAGTCAACAATAATGAAGATTATGTTGATATTTTAATTGACTATGAGGTACCCCATGACTATAAGGCGGGTGAATTGATTGCTTCTATGTTCACAAAAGAAGGGAAATAGGATCATGAGTTTGTAACCAATGTGTTGCTGTAAAAAACAGGCTCTACAAGGAGCTATTCAAAGTTTGAACGTGTGTTTGTATATGCGCTGACCAATGGCATGAGCATTAATTAGCCCATGGCCATTCTTTACAGATTTATGAAGGTCGGCAAGCATAAGGTATATGGTTAGATAGTTATGGAGATTTGCAGGCATATGAGCTAGATATGGAAGGCTGGGCTATGAAGAGTAACATTCGGATGAAAGTAATTGAGTCCAAAATACTGAGCAATTCTCACTTCCATGGACTCAAAGCAAACAAAAAAACCCGTTAACACCAAGTATATAAAGCTAAAGAAAGGGGAAATCCGGTTGAAGGATCCTAAGGCTATAATTGAAATGAAGTCTATTCAGCCCCAGGAGGAGGATCTGACCTTAGACGCTTTTGTGATAAAAGAGCTGGAAAGAATAACCAAGCTCAGAGCACAGAAAGGACAAGAAGAAAACAAAGAAAGTAAGGAGGTCATAAGGACTCCAACAAGGATAAAAAGATGAGCTAAGCGAGCATAGTACCTATTACTATTCCTAAGAAGACTAGATCCTTAAAGGATTTTAAGGAAGTTGAGAGCAAGGAATTGACTCACAGGGAGAAAGAAGTAGAAAAAGCTACTGAGAAAGAGCTAAGGGAAGAGATCCCCCTAAAAAGAAAAAGGAAGTCAGATGAAGCTCAGTTGGATGAAGTGACTATATAAGGAAAGGAAGCTACATTAGCTCCTATTCCTCAAGTAGGTCAGCCGAAGAAAAAGCTCATTGTGAAAACAGGGACTGAAGTTGCCTAGAATGAAGAGGAACCTGAGAGGGTTAAAGCTGCTGAAAAGGAAAGGATTATTAAGAAGCAGGAGGAGGTTTGAGGCTACTATTAGGAGAAAAGCTGAAAAAGCAGAAGCAGCAGCCAAAGCTAAAAATAATTCTAAAGAAGTTTTACAGAAGACAATGGCTAGCTTGGCTGAGAAGGAGGTAAATGAAGTTGTTGACAAAGTAATTAGGGCTTTAGATGGAATAGATGATTAGGAAGACAGAGATGAAGTTGTGGAAGTAGAAGCTGTTGAAGTAGATAAGCTAAACTCTAAAGAGCAGGTTATATTGACTGCTGAGGAAGTTAAGGAGGTTAGGAAGGAGCAAAAGAGAGGATTATTGAAGAGGATGAAGGTGGTTATTCAAGGTGATCTGGAGGACAAAAAGGATAAAGCAATTGAGCACGGAGTTCAGCTGACTAAGGATTATCAAACTTAGGTCAGCGAGTCGGCTGTTGAAGCTGTGGAAGAGGAGAAGAAGAAGGGAGTGGAAGATTTTTCACTTTCCCAAACACATCTAACTAAACACCGCTCTCACCTACCCCTATCTCTACCTTACTATTACCAAATAGCCAAACACCATCATCATCAATCACTGACCAAAACAACTCACACTCTGACCAAAAAGCCATAATTCCCTATCTTACTCCACCAGGATCTCCAGTGAGAGAAGTGTTATACTTGGAAGGCCCTCCTATAGTCAGAGGACCTCCAATCATTAGAGAGATTCTGACGCAACAATAACTAGCACAATAACCTCAACCTCATCCCCAATTTAATCCAAATGCTGCTCTTTTGGGAGATATAAGGAGGTTGGGAAGGGAAATATTCTAGGACTAGGGACAGATGCTGAAGTTAATGCAGAAATTGCAAAATCCTTGCTGTCTGAGGATGTCCTGAGCAGTATAGCTAAGGCTATTAAGCCGTTAAAAGGGTTTATAGATGCAATAGAGGAGATGAAAGACCATATCAGATCAGTACCTACACAACTTTCATTGGTAAAGGCAAGAGTGTCCCATTGTTTGCCCTTGCTATCTATTGTAGGTAGGCAGACAGCTAGTCTGAAGATGGAGATTGAAGAACTGAAGAAGATTATGTTGAAAATCTATGAGATCAACTGCAAAGCACTGAATGATGAGAGGGGTTTCAGAAATTCAATGATAGATAAGTTCAATCCTCTTCTTGAAGCTATGCTGACGGTTTTAGATGGCTATTGCAATCTGAGCAAGGAAAATGATGAAAACACAACTCCCTTAAATATAGTTGTTGATGGCTTAGATGCTCTGATTACTGTGGTGACCAAGAATCATGGAAATCCACACTGAGTTGAGGAAAGCAAAGGAGGAAGTGCTTGAAGGAGTGAAGAACTTAGAGGGAGCTGTGCTTAATGCCTTAAAGAGGCTTAATATTTTTGATGATCTGAGTAGTGATATTATAATGGCAGATGCTGAACTGGAACCCACTCTTCACTAAAAACTTGGTCATATCAGAGACCAAATCAAACAAGTTCAAGCTCATGTCATTAATGATGGAGAAGCCCTGGATAAGGTCTATAGTGAAATATCTACTCATATCAGGAGCACTCCAATGCTAGAGCGCATACTCAGAGAAAACAACCAAGCTAAAGCTATAGTATGTCTCAGCCAGATATCCAGAGAAGGTTTGAATGCTCAATATCAGGTCAATCTATCTCAATCTCGTGCTCTTATTGGCCTTTTCGCTTTTCTCAGAGAACAAGAAGCCATATCTCAAGAAATCTATGAGCTGATGATCCAGAATTTTTCCACTAATATTTATGGACAGCTCGAATCTTTTGAACAGTCTCTGAGCTCGTTTGATCATCAAACTTAGGCCATTTTAGATGCAATGGCAATGAGGGAGAAGGATTGTGAGAAGCGAGAAAAGGAGGAGAAGGGAGATAAAAGAATTGTTGAGTTTTCATATAATCTGTCTAAGGACCTGGAGTGCATTCAGCGAGAATACTCTAAGATCAAGAAAAGGAAAGGCAAGGAGATTGCTTTGCCTAAAGAGAAGAAGAGCAGGTGGGATCAGCAAGCCTATGAGGAGAGGATAATTAATCTTGGAGCTCCACCAATGCCAAAAGACTAGAATAGGATCTATGTAATCATTAGTGCTATATTGTAAAACTTAGTATAGATTAACTCTTTGTTATCTGTACTCAAGTCATTATGAATGAAAGATTACGATTTCCTGTTCTAAGTTAAGATCTTCTTAACTTCATATATTATTCTGCTATACATATATGCTTTGATCATTTGCAGAAATATGTGAAGAAAATTTGAGGAATGCTAAACTTAAAAGATTCAAGAATTATGGGGGAGTTAGCATTCACTCTGAGCAGATTAGAGAAGCTAAACAAAAGATATATCAAGCATATGTATAAGGTAACTTTGATCTAAATATCTTATTGAGTTAATTCTCGCTCAAGTTAATTAACATTGATCAAAATGGGGGAGATTGTTGAACCAAGCACAAGTTTGGACTGACTTAGTCGATGACTCAGTAGTGCTTAAGTTTTGATTATAACAATTAAGTTCATATTGAGATAATTAAATCAATAATGAAGTTAAAATAAATAGTCTATGGTTGTATAGGTGTTAGTAAATTCAAGGGTAGAATTTCTAGTCCCCGCTGACCTAGCTGTCTAGCTTAACTCTGAGTGGTTTCTGGGCTAAGTAGTCACTTTAGTCGCTGACTTGGTATTACTTATTCATAACACATTGTATTTAGATTCAGTTTTAGCTATGTTTTATTTTGAAGTATTTCCCTGAGTTATCTTAAGTCTATTCAAGGTACTGATATTACCTTTTAGTGTTACTTTTTGTAGAAACATTAATGAGAAAAAGACAAAAAGAATTAATGCCTTCACAAGACTCAAACTTATGAAGAAAGTGACAAAGTCTTCCAAAGCAAAGCTGCAACAAGTCAATTGCTATTTTGAGCAATTCTGTAGATCTACCAACCTTGTATTACGCACAGTGCAACATGTCAGAAAACCAGAAGGAATGGGATGAAGATACGTGGCAAGTCAGCGCGAGTTCTCTCTAACGGAAGACTGGCATCAAACGATAAAGAATTCAAATTAGAGTTCGAATTTCAATCTAATGGATTGAAATGTATTTCACAACGGTGTAATTCTATCTCTTAACGGATTGATTTAAAGAAGCAACGAGTGAATTACTTAGCTGTCAATTTCAGAAGATGCCAAAGCACGTTCAACGGCTACTTTCTCAAATCCATCTATAAAAGGAGCAAGAAGGCAAGCGTTAGAACTTGGTGATTACACCTGACATTCCTATAAGCAAAGACTCTGTCCAATTACAATCTTTGACGAAATTCTAGCAAGAAAAGCACAACTCAGCAAACATCTGCTTGAACAAGAGAGAATAGTATAGATCAAACCATTGTAATATTAGATTATTTTTAACTAGATCAACATTTCTATAAGTTGAGTCCAGCTCTTGTTTTAAACTCTTTTGAGTTGCTGATAGAAGAGGGTATTCTAGTTAGTGGGTGAGCGATTGCAGACTGGAGGGTACTTTCTGTAATTAGGGATTTTGTGAAAAGCTTCTCCGCCTAGGGTAAAGGAGTTCAGATTAGTGAATTAAAGCCTAGACACTCTCTTAGGACTAGACGTAAGCACAGGTTGTCGAACCTGTATAAAAATCTCTGTGTTCTTTACTTACTCGTAATTTCTAGCCATTTCACTCACTCATCTAACCAGTAACTATCGTGAAAATTTTTTATAAGTTACTGAGTAGTCATTCACCCCCCCTCTGACTCATTTAGTGTGTGCATAGGGACCAACACAAATTGATTTTTGATGGTTGTTTGCTTGAGAGTATTTGAAGATGTGTAAAGAGGTTGCAATTGACTGTGAAAGGTTGGATGTTTTCTCTCTATTGGTAGGCCCTTTTTATAGGCAATCTTCAAAATCTTCCCTTTATGACTTATCCTCGAAGTCATAATCATAGTCGTTATCTCTCAGCTGCTCTTTTTCATTAGAGCCATTGGATCTTCCAATAGACTCATCTTCTGTTACATTGGAAACTTTGGCGAGAGCCAACTCTACCAACTTTCTGCATTTGACCAGCATTTGCGCAAATTAGTCTTGGACAGCTATACTTATGTCAGTCTGTCACATGACAAAGGTGGTTCTTCCTTCCTTACTGTCAACGCGCATTTAGTAATAGGCAGATTATCTCTCTTTTTGTGTCAAGAAAAAGTATATGCCTATTTTTAGCATTTGTCTTCACATGAGTTGTCTTGGGATTAGAACTTTTGACAGTTGGAGAACATTTCCTTATTTTGTAAGCCTTATGAGTCCTCTGAGTATGTTGGCTTCTGATCTCTCAATCTTACTTTTGCGTTACATGTCTTCTAAGCTGAAATTGTCTTCTGAGCTTGACTTATCTTCCGAGCGCACAACTTCTGACCGATTTTTAGTTATCTTCAAAACTTGACTTCTGGGTTCTGAGCTTTAGCTTCTGAGATTTCTTTACTTCTTCGGAGCTAAGTTCAACATTTAGTTTTTTTATTTTCTTTAAAAATATTTTTATTTTATTTCTTTACTTCTTCTGAGCTAAGTTCAACATTTAATTTTTTTATTTTCTTTAAAAATATTTTTATTTTATTGAATAATTATTACTCATCACTTTCATTATATATATAAATTAACACATTATATCTTATAATTTCAATAAGTATTAATGAAATAACTGTAATATAAAAATGAATTGATTCAATAAATGATATAGTGATGAAGAAAACACTCACAATGTTACTAAGAATTCATATATAGTTCATACAAAAATTGAATATTAAAAAATCCAAAATAATATTATGTATCATTAATATATATATATATATATATATATATATATATATATATATATATAGGAACGTGAGCGGGCGAACCTTTCTCCGCCCCTCCCCGCGAGGACCGCGTGAGATGCGAGCACTGGGGGGAGAGATATTGACAAGCGCTGTGAAGCATGTCAAGGGAGGATCCTCATTTTAGAGGCATGATAAAAATAGATTGATAGAATGATGTTGAAGTTGATATTTAAATCTAATTTAGGTGTTAAAACATAAGAGACTTGAAATCCTATATTTTAAGATGGAGTCGCTTCCCGGTTTAGCTCTACCGGGAATATGAGTATGGTATTTCCACCGGGTGGTTGGACCGTACCTTAAAACATGAGATTCTAAGTTCGAATGACGTTGCCTATTTTTAATTTATTTAAATCAAAGAGTTTACATTTTAATAAACGCGACTTTAGTTCTTATGCGATTTAAATCCAATTGTTGTTTAGTATTTTTAGTTTATATAGCCATACATCACACAAAAAGCAGTAAATAAAGCACATAAATAAATATTACATGGCTTTGACAAATTCCTATACATTTTTCTAATACGGGAAAAATAAAACGAATAAGTGAATAAGAGACCGAAATCGGGTCCCAACCGAATTTACCAACACAAAACCCGGCTTCAAATGAGATAAACCACCCTCACACGAGAGCATCCAAGACCAAATATGATATACAAGCCATAAATAATCAAGGAATAACACACCAAATATTTAAATCAAGTTTAAACAATTTAATATGGGTTATTAGGTGGTGAAATTCCATTTTTAGGCCAAATTAAGCGATTTAATCAATTAATTAATAATCTAAACCATATTAAAAATATTTCTGGATTATTTATTACACTTAAAATATTTTTAGGTTAAAGTGAGATTTTATTTGAATGAAAAAAGATTTAAAATGAGTTTTTAGAGTAAAAATACATTTTAGGCCATTAATTGATTATTTACTTAATTAATTAATATTAAAATAATTTAAATTATTTTAGAACATTTAAAAAATACTTAAAAATCAAAATTGGTGAGAAAACACGAAAAGAACGGCGAAAAAACGATGAAAAACGGACTTAAAATCAAATTTCGGTGGTCAGGGTTGCGGCAACACTTTGGCCGCCATTGCCATAGCCTCCACCGCTATAGCAACAGGGCCTGGGCTGTAGCAATAGCGGCCCAGGCTATAGCGACGGCGGCCAAAGCTGTTGCTACAGCCTTGACCATCAAAATTCATTTTTAAGGGGAAATCGGCATTTTCACATTCATAAACTCGAAATCATTGAAGTTTTAATTTGTAATCAACCATATTTTAACAGATCTGCACTTAAAATACACAAATAATATGGATCTTATGGATTTGGGTAAGAAAATATCCAAATATCACAAAGAATAACTGGACCTCTATAGTGATAGAGTTCACCGCTATAGCTATAGCCTTCACCGCTATGGGATAGCGGCCAAGGCTACAGCGATAGCGGCGAAGGCCATCACTATAGAGGTCTAGCTATTTTTGTGGATTTAGCAAAAACACCAAAGAAACAAGCACCAAGAACAGTAACCAAAAAGCAATAAAAAGTAAAAAATAGATAAAGGAACTCAGTTTTGTTACCTCTAGGCCGTGAATCTATCTTTGGAGACTCTAATCAACCCTTGGAGAGGTGTCCTTTGATGATTTTCAGATGAATCAGTGACAAAACTTGTGACAAAATCAGTGACAGATTCAGTGACGAATTAGGTAGTATTTTGAGAGAAGTCTCTAAAAAACCTATTTAATTCGTTAACCTATGATTTCTAGCCGATTTTAGTGTTTAAGCTATGAGATTAAGTTGAAGAACAACTAAAAACCAATGTTAGAGAAGATTAAACTCAGTTTTATGCTTTTCTAAAGCTTTCTCTCTCCAGTTCTTGACTTTCTCTCTCTTGTTCTTATTTTTCTCTAAAACTCAGATTATGATTTAAATTATGCAAAAAAAAGTCCCCCAATCTCTCTCTTAGATAGGTTTGAATAGTCCCACACTCAAAATGCACCAACTTTGGATCAGAAATCGGATGAAAATACGTGGCCCAATCATAGAGGAGAGAAGGAAACGAAGTAGCACGGCCAAAAAATGGCCGTGCCACCACAGTCGCTACCACTATAGCGGTCACTGCTGTAGCTATAGCTGACACCGCTATAGCTGTGGCAGTCACCGCTATAGCTATAGCGGTGATCGCTAATATGGTAGCTGGAAAAAACTGCACTTTGGTGCAAAAAACACTAAACTTCAAAAATTCATAATTTTCACTACGGTTATTCGATTCAAGTGATTCTTGACA
Source organism: Euphorbia pulcherrima (assembly GCA_947683365.1). NCBI lineage: Eukaryota > Viridiplantae > Streptophyta > Magnoliopsida > Malpighiales > Euphorbiaceae > Euphorbia > Euphorbia pulcherrima. Next base: position 75,388,229 of record CANTUS010000001.1, on the reverse strand, counting down.
TTTCGGAAACCTTGGAGAGTATAGAAACTAGCCAAAATAACGAGGTTTCTAGAAGTCCATCGGGTCTTACATAAAATCGTGAAACAGTTTACTGCACGTGAAAGACAAATAACGGTTCATTTTTAAATGCATTTTAATTATTTTAATTATTTTTAAGCTCGGTCAAAGGTCCAAAAATCATCAAAGGGGACGTTTCCAAGTGCGATTCAAGCCCAAAAGAATAGAATAACTAGGTCATATCAGGTCCGAGCAAACCGTCATCATCATTCTAAGGCGACACCAAAAAGCCCGTGCTTACACGCTGCCCCTCGGGAGATTACCACTTGACGAAGTCAAGTGTGATCTCACAAAAGAGCAAGGAATAGAAGATCATACCTGAGGGGTAAATTCTTGAACTAGTTGTCTACTGATGGTCTGAAGACGCATCATCAACGGACCTATCACGAGCGGAATTTGACTAAAGGATGTGGATATCGGTATCAACTTCTACGGACCAACGGATTTGTGACTTTTGGGGCTGCCTTAACGAATGTCGAGAATTTCAATGAAGGATCCCGAGAACATCTAACGAGATTACCGGACTATAAGATTTGCCTGGCTTGAATCGCGTGCCGAGAATGTCAAACGAGAGCCCTGGACTAGAACACATACCAAGAATTTAACAGAAAGTTGCCGAGAACTTCTAACGAGATCGGACGGGGAAGATTTGCCTGGCTTGAATAGCATGCCGAGAATATCAAACGAGATCCCTGGACTGGAACACACACCAAGAACTTCACTGAAAGATGCCGAGAACGTCTAATGAAACCATCGGATGGGGAGACTTGCTTGGCTTCAATCGCATGCCGAGAATATCAAATGAGATCCCTGGACTGGAACACATACCAAGAACATAACTGAAAGGTGCCGAGAACTTCTAATGAGATCAGACGATAAGATTTGGTTGGATTGAACTGCATACCGAGAATATCAAATGAGATCCTTGGACTGGAACGCATACCAAGAGCTTTACTAAAAGATGATGAGAACGTCTAATGAAACCATCGGACGGAAAGACTTGCTTGGCTTGAATTGCATGCCGAGAATATTAAACGAGATCCTTGGACTAGAACAAATATCAAGAACATAACTGAAAGGTGTCGAGAACTTCTAATGAGATCGGATGATAAGATTTGCTTGGATTGGACTGCATGCCGAGAATATCAAACGAGATCCTTGGACTGGAATGCATACCAAGAGCTTCACTGAAAGATGTCGAGAACGCTAAACGAGATTGGAATATAAGATTTGCTTGGCTTGAATCATATGCTGAGAATATCAAACGAGATCCCTAGACTGGAACACATACCAAGAAAGATTTAAAATATTAGTAAGTTGTTTAGAATTGCGTTTCCATTATTTAATTGATTTTGTTGAGACAAAAAAATTTTGCCCCTTTAATTAAGCAATGAAAACGAAAGAGTGAAACACAAATCGAGATAGGATTTTTCAGGGTCCAGATAAGTTGCTGAGGTGTCGCATCGATCGGGCCTAGCCGATATGCCCCTTGGACGCAGTTTAGAACATATATTAGGATGCCCCTGATGGTTATATCGAGGTGCCCCTGGGAGAAACTTTTGAGTCTTGAATTTAGGACCCACGAGTCAGTTATCCATTAGAATTGCCGTATGGTGTACCTGTCAAGGAAATTTCCAGATATTAGTAAGAGACACAAGCTGCGTTTTTATTGCTTAATTGATTTTGTGGAAATAAAAATATTTTTACCCCTTCAATTAAGCTATAAAAGCTGAAGCATGAAATATAAATTGAGTTAGAATTTCTGGGAGTCCGGAGAGCAGCTGAGTTCGAGTGTATAGCTTGAAGGCATTCCCTGTTTAGAGATCCGGCAATGTTGTGAGATTCCGTTGTTGGGAAAATGGCCTTTGATTTGTTTCCTATAGAAAGAAGTATGGAAAAAATACTTATCAATATTATGCATGGATGAATGAATGCATGAGATACCGAATTGATCATCTTCAGGGAGATTGATCGCTTGCTCGGAGAGGTAGAATTGCTTAAAGAGAGAGAATATACTAAATTGCATTATCACATAGACTAGGAGGGCATGCCCCTGATGAAGGATTAGAGACATATGGGAGATCAGGATTGTGGTAGGCATTGAGGCTTGGGATGGTCATTTCTACACACCCTATCGCTTGAGATGCCCATATGGAAAATGATAGTGGGTTCCTCGTGAGCTGTTCAAAGTGGCAAGCCAGCTGCACAATAATCACAAGATTGAGCATGCAAAAGACAAGTGGGCATACGGAATGAAGTTTAAGATTTTGGATAACGAATGGCTGGACGCTATCACTACCAATGAACTCTACCAAGGATGGTTACAGAGGATCTGGATCCTACGAACTCAAGATCCTCGATCACGGGCAATATCGGAGTGGACACGTGCAGAGGATAGATTTGAGCTCTTTGAGTCCACCAAGTTGGAGAAGATACCTGAGATTGTGATTCTGACGATAATAGTGTGGATACCTCAATGTGATGAGGGCAGTCATTAATCTTTCTTTAAAATGTGTCCTAACTTTTGCATAGACCAGAGCATTATGTTGGCCCATCGAACTTGTCCTAATTTTTGCGTAGACTATCCTTTTCAAGTTTTCAATCCAGTGGACTTTCCGAGCTTTTGCATAGACCTCGCTATTTTCAGTCCATCAGGATTTTTGCCTCTTATATTTTTATTAAGGAATCGGGCTGACTACACAGAACTCTACATTCGACTCAATTACAACATTTTGCCTTTTAGGCCCAATATACTCATTCAAGCACAAACATAAAGAACTCAGTAAAATGAGATTTCCATTAAATGAATTAAGTTTGAGTACATAATGATGACAACCATTTCTATTGACCCAAACTCTGGTGTTAACTAGCCTATGAAGGTTTTCCAGCCAACACGCTCTCTTAGCTCACTTTACCCTAGCTTTTGCCTAAATCGCCCTTTTTGGGTTTTCAGTCTAGCGGGCTATTGTGCACCCTAACTTTTACCTGATCGGTTTGTAGAATACCGATTAGTGGGATACACCCTAATTTTTGCCTGAGTAGTAGAAGACCACTAGACGGGTGATTGATTTTATATTGTTATTTTTGGGTGCCGCTTTTCTAGATTTGATTCTTTTTTTGGTTAGATAAGATAATGCTTCGATCTGCTTTGATTGATAGGGTTTACGAACTCGCTACCATCCATAATCTTCATGCCCCTTGTGTTGAGTACCTTTCTGATTATGTAAGGTCTTTCCCAATTCAGTCGGAACTTCCCCCTTAGACCAGTGTTGGAAGCCTCCACTTGCTTCAAAACTGGATTGTTGGCTTTTGACGGGCACTCCTGATGCTTGACTTGGTCATTGTATGCTTTTACTATTGACTGCTGGTGCCTTTGAATAATTGTTCAAGTTGTTTGAACTGTGCCTTAGTCCCTGGGGGTCCCTTTGACTTAGATTCAGACGTGACACCTGAGTATTTCATCTTGGCATTGATTGGTAACACGGCTTCCATTTCATAGGCAAAGGAGAAAGGTGTTCAATTCGGGAGAATTCTGACATTTGTTTGACATCTTTGAAGGGTGAACGGGGGCTTATCGGCTTAATTACGACATCCCACGATGGGCTTTAAAATGAACTTCTTGATAACCTGGTTTGCGGCTTCAGTTACCCCATTGGCTTGTGGTTAGTGAGGCAAAATACTGCGACACTCGATTCTATATTTCTTGATCAAATCAAGGGTTACCCCTTAAGACTTCAATGGTTGCTGCTTGGGACTGAATCTTATTTTCTGAGACTAAGTGGTGAAGCAGTTCATACTGAGCTAAGATGCATTTCTTGATGAACTTGGCCATCTTCTCGGAGGTAATGATGGTGAAAGACTCGGCTTCTCCTTACCTTGAGGAGTAACCTATCCCTACGATGATGAAGCATTATTCATTTATTGATGAGGGTTAAATCTCGCCGATCACGTGCGTCCCCCTTGCCGAGAAGTGCCAAGGAGGAGAGAAATGGAAAATAGTGGAGGAAATAGTATATTAGGTGTCATTAATGATCAAAGGTTTATCGGGGTAGGAGTTCTGAGAATGGGTGGGTGAAGAAGAGGTAAGCCAGGATTCTCTCGAAAATGATCTAGTGATGTCCTTTCTCCACAATTAGCTGAAGCGTTCGGTAGTTTGAAAATAAGCTTGCATATAGACATGAGGCCGACGATGAACCGATTGACATTTTGGATCTATCTAAGGAAGAACTGAGCTTTTTTTCTATTCTAGGTGATGGAAGGTAATGCTTAGTTTTCTGGTGAAGAACCCTGGGTGTGGCTAGGTGTGACCAGGTGACAACGTTATCATGATCTTTAAGCACTTTTAATTATCTCTCTTTTTCTTTCAGAGGTTAGGTCATTAGAAATGGTTACCATATTATGCTATCATATGTACTCAAATTTATTTCAGTTAAAGGAAACGTCATGAAAACTGAACATGTTACGCTTATGATCAAATGGATGCATGGACCTATTGGGCGAAACATCAAATAAATAAGCAAAAATTGAGTCTTCATTAAGATGAAATTCCTTAAAGGCAGCATTGTTCACATTAAAGTACTAACAAAATAGAAAGAAAATTACATAAGTAGATAAATAGTCATCCTCCATAGACGGAGGGCCTTGATTGGTAGTGCAGAAAGAGCCGACATCCTCGGCAGCTTTCATTGGTGTGTCGTCCAGGTTGAGACCCAGAACTTCCACTTGTTCGATTGATAGCTTGTCTCCTTCATCCGCTAGAGACCTCGAGGGTTCTTGTTAATAGATTCGACTTTCAAAACGGTGTCGGCAGGACTGAAGGAGAACATGGCCAACACAAATTCTTCAGGGAGGCCAGAGTTGATCACACCTAATTTACTATCAGTGCTCGGTGTTGGTTTCTCCTCTGAGCTAGTCTTCCTAGTGAGCTGTTCTATTTTTCCTTCTCTTACCAAGCGCCAGACGGGTCTATCGAGAGGTTTGCATTGATCTTTTTCGTGCTCTACTTAAACGTGATAGCAGCCAAAATTCCATTTCTCCTAGGGCGTAGGAGAACGATACTCACGAAGAGAGTTAAGCATGCCTTTCTCTCACAACTTGGTAAACAGGACACTAAGAGGAAGCTTCCATGGGGATACGAATGCTTTTTGAGTCAGTGCTCGAGAAGGCCTAGCTTGAACTACAGAGGCATCCTCTTGAGTAGTAATTTAGACCATGGGTGCATTCTCTTCGGTTAGGATAAGAGCAACTCCAAAAGCTCCAGAATTGTTCTTATTTTTAAACCAGGTTTTGCCACTCGGCCTGCTTACCTTCTATTTCTCCTCCAGACGCTTAATTTTCTTGGCTTTCTCAAAAATCTTTTAATAAGATTTAAATGACTCGGTTTCCATTTCCTTACAGAAAACCAGGAGAGCCCTGTCAAGTAGCTTCAAAATCATCTCTTTTAGACTGTGCTTTTACTTTAAGAAGACCTGAGTGGCCATCCACCTATTGAACTATGACTTGAAGGATTCCCCTTGCTTTTGCTTGAGTCTCTCAAGATGTTGAATGGTGGTCTCTATTGTGGAATTAAAACCATAGTAGGTAATCAAAGCTTCAAATAGGAGCTTCCAATCTAGGATTATTGACTCAGGAAGAGTATTGTACCACTCAAGAGCAAGCCCTAATAAAGTACACAAAAATAACTTGGCAAGCACCTTGTCCGTGATCTTCTAGACGGGCATAATCTGCTCATACATCACTATATGGGACTTGGGAGGGCTCTCATCTGAATAAACTTCCATTCGGAGCATTGAAAAATTCTTGGGCACCCAATCCTCGCCCCTCACTTCTTTCTTTTCCTCATTCTTACCTAGAAGCTGTCTTAGAAAGGCCGCCATTTTAGGTGTCACATCCGAAGGCTATGTGACCTAGTTACATGGTGTCATGCCCGGAGGCTACGTGACCTGGTCGTTAAGCACTGAAGTTGATTCAAACTGAAAGGGTGAAGGAGGAGCTAGAACCTTAACTTAGGGATGAGCTTGAAAGTTAGGAGTGAAAGGATTTGGGGGATAAATAGACCCCCTTGGAGAGATCACGAAGCTAGGAGGAGAGGGCGTAAATGACATTAGAGGTGTTGGAGGAAGTGAAAAACCACTTAAAGGTACAGTCATCTATAGAGTAAATCCCCTTGAGAAAGCGGGAAAAGTAGGAGCTTGAGGGGAAGGTCTTGAGTTCAAAGGAGGAAAGCCAAAGGTTGGTGGAGCAAAGGATGAGAAAGGCTGAGAGAAACTCTGACCAAACTGAAACTGACTCTATTGGATAGGTCGGACGGGCGGTATCGGTGAAAGATAGGCGAAGCTTGAACTAACAAAAGCTAATCCAAACTGCTTTGACCGAAATCATTCTGAACTGCTCCATTTTAAATAATCCCAAACTGTCCCTGAGCTTGAGAAAATGACCCCGATAGTCCCTGAACACTCCTTTCTTCTCTAAGAGCAAATCGAACCTAATCTTTGATGGCATTTTTTAAAAGAGCAGATTGAAGAAATTAAGCTATAGATTTGGCCAACTCCACACCCATCTAAGACTGACCCTGACCTTGACGAGGTAGAGAAGGAGAAGGGGAAGGAGTACTCTCATGAGGTGCATCACACAACCGCGGGTCAGACATGGTAGGGAGAACTGATTCTAACACTGAACTCACTGGCCGGCAAATCAAACGGCTATTAAGAGCAACCAAAGAGGACTGCGGCGATGAGGACGTCTTGGCCTAACTAGAGAAATCGGAAGATGATCAGCCTGAATCAAACCATGAATGAAATGAATGATTATACAATTATTCGAGTGATGAATGTTATATATAGGGTGATTTAGAGAGGTAGAGAGTAGAAGAGCTAATGATGCGAGGCTTAACCCCAAAATACGTCAGACGTGCGAATTCTTTGTCATGCCTAGCGAACTAGGTACGGGGTCATTGGGACTCAAATGATATCAGGCATTTTATTAAATTCCCCCTTAAAGTGAGGGGAGAGTAGAGGTAAGTAAAAACCAAAATTAAAAGGTCGGCCACAGGCGGCCTATGCATGAAATGCATATGTATGGGCATAATACAAGTAGCATACGAAAGCAAATAAACCACTTCCAACCTTATGACTCCCATGCAATGCCAATTTGGAATCTGTGGTTAACTCTAACACTAAGAAACGGCAAGCGAGTATGCGACCTAGATCTAAACAATTTCGGTGACCTATAGGGAAGTTGCTATGGTTAGATTTATCGCGGTTCATAGTCTCAAACTGTTGGTGTCGTGGAACGACACTGTAGAAGGGTCTCGTTTACCTTGATTCCGTATAACTCAGCCACTCCTTAAATGAGTTCGATCGAGGGAACTACACGTTGGTTAAACCAAGTAATCCACCCACAAATACCCCCAAACCCTGGCGAGCTTGAGGTATACAAGTGAGCATGACGAGGTGATAAAAATGGCACCGTAATTTTTGGTCTCGACTAAAGTAGTAGATTTAAAAGGCATAAGAAATAAAGCGTTGATTAAAAAAATGACTTCAGCACATCATCAAAATCTCTTCACAAAAATGTTGAAAAGAAAGATTTTTCAAATTTTAAGTTAAGAGGAAATCCCCAGTAGAGTCGCCACTGTGAGAGGGCAAACCTTTCTCCGCCCCTCCCCGCGAGGACCGCGTGACATGCGTAGCACGGGGGGGAGAGATAATGACAAGCATTGTGAAGCGTGCCAGGGGAGGATCCTCATTTTAGAGGCGTGATAAAATAGATTGATAGAATGATGTTGAAGTTGATATTTAAATCCAATTTAGGTGTTAAAAGATACGAGACTTGAAATCCCATATTTTAAGATAGAGCCACCACCCGGTTTAGCTCTATCGGGAATTTGGGTACAATATTCCCACTGGATGGTTGGACCGTACCTTAAAACATGAGATTTCGAGTTTGGATGATGTTGCCTATTTTTCATTTATTTAAATCAAAGAGTTTACATTTTAATAAACGCGACTTCAGTTCTTATGCGATTTAAATCCAATTGGTGTTTAGTGTTTTCGGTTTATATAGCCATACATCACATAAAAAATAATAAATAAAGCAGATAAATAATTATTATATGGCTTTGACAAATTCCTATATAATTTTCTAATGCGGAAAAAAATAAAAGCGAATAAGTGAATAAGAGACCGAAACCGGGCCCAACCGAACGTACCAACATGAAACCCGGCTTCAAATGAGATAAACCACCCTCGCACGAGAGCATCCAAGACCAAATATGATATACAAGGCATAAATAATCAAGGAATAATACACCAAATATTTAACTCAAGTTTAAACAATTTAATATGGGTTATTAGGTGGTGAAACTCCATTTTTAGGCCAAATTAGGTGAATCAATCAATTAATTAATCAATCTAAACCATATTAAAAATATTTTCAGGTTATGTATTACACTTAAAATATTTTTAGGTTAAAGTGAGATTTTATTTGAATGAAAAAAGATTTTAAATGAGTTTTTAGAGTAAAAACACATTTTTAAGCCATTAAATGATTATTTAATTAATTAATTAATATTAAAATAATTTAAATTATTCTAGAACATTTATAAAATATTTACAAAGCAAAATCGGTGAGAAAACACGAAAAGAATGGCGAAAAAAAGATGAAAAGGGGACTTAAAATCAAATTTTGGTGGTCAGGGCTGTGGCAACACTTTGGTCGTCATTGCCATAGCCTCCACTGCTATGGCAACAGGGCCAGGTCGGTAGCAACAGTGGCCTAGGCTATAGCGACGGCGGTCAACGCGTTGCTACAGCCTTGACCATCAAAATTCATTTTTAAGGGGAAATTGGCATTTTCACATTCATAAACTCAAAATCATTGAAGTTTTAACTCGTAATCACCATATTTCAACAGATCTGGACTTAAAAACATACAAATAATATGGATCTTATTGATTTGGGTAAGAAAATACCCAACAATCACAAAGAATAACAGGACCTCTATAATGATAGAGTTCACCGCTATAGCTATAGCCTTCACCGCTATAGGGATGGCGGCCAAGGCTATAGCGATAGCGGCGAAGGCCATCACTATGGAGGTCTACCTATTTTTGGGGATTTAGCAAAAACACCAAAGAAACAAGCACCAAAAACACCAAGAATAGTAACCAAAAAGCAATAAAAAAGTAATATATAGATAAAGGAACTCAGTTTTATTACCTCTAGGCCGTGAATTTATCTTTGGAGACTAGAATCAACCCATGGAGAGGTATCCTTTGATGATTTTCAGATGAATCAGTGACGGAATTTGTGACGAAATCAGTGACAGATTCAGTGACGAATTTAGGTAGTATTTTGAGAAAAGTCTCTAAAAAACCTATTTAATTCGTTTTAACCTATGATTTCTAGATTTTAGTGTTTGAGCTATGAGATTAAGCTGAAGAACAACTAAAAACCGAGATTAAAGAAGATTAAACTCAGTTTTATGCTTTTCTAAAGCTTTCTCTTTCTAGTTCTTTACTTTCTCTCTCTTATTCTTATTTTTCTCTAAAACTCATATTATGATTCAAATTATGGAGAAAAAGTCCCTCAATCTCTCTCTTGGATAGATTTAAATAGTCCCACACTCGAAATGCACCGACTTTAGGTGAGAAATTGGGTAAAAATACGTGGCCCAATTGTAGGGGAGAGAAGGAAACGAAGTAGCACAGCCATTTTGTCACTACTACTGTAGCAGTCACCGCTGTCACTATAGCGGTCACCGCTATAGCTCTGGCTGTGGCCGCTACTATGGTAGCGGGAAAAAACTGCACTTTGGTGCAAAAAAGCGCTAAACTTAAAAATTTCATAACTTTCACTACGGTTATCCGATTCAAGTGATTCTTGACATTTTCGAAACCTCGGAGAGTCTAGAATCTAGGAAAAATAACGAGGTTTCCAGAAGTCAATCGGGTCTTAGAGAAAATCGCGAAACAGTTTACTACGCTCGAGAGACAAATAACGGTTCATTTTTAAATGCATTTTAATTATTTTAATTATTTTTAAGCGCGGTCAAAGGTTCAAAAAATCATCAAAGGGGACATCTCCAAGTACGATTCAAGCCCAAAAGAATAGAACAACTAGGCCATACGAGGTCCGAGCAAAACGTCATCATTGTTCCAAGGCGACACCGAGAAGCCCGAGCTCACAAGGAATTAATCAATCAATCCTTTATTTCACCATTAAAACTGAATCGATCGAAATGACTGAAAATCTAAAAATTTTACAACCAAAACTGAACGGTATAGACAAAAAACTAACCAAATAAACCGAATTTCATCAGTTCGATCGATTATTTTGGTTCTGTTCGATTTTTAAACACCCCTAATTGCATCAATTGCATATACTATCAATAATAATTCCACTTAAATTGTTGCTTAATCAAATTAAATTGTACGTTTTCATGTCTTATTCTAATATTTATTTTGATTATAATACTCTTTTTTTGACTCCTAATTAAGTAAATAGTTCATTTTTTTATATAATTTGTTGTATTGGACCCTTGTTAGTAATTTTTGCTAATATGTGACAGTCAGATTTTAAGTTTATCACCCGGGCAGGTAATTTCTATCATGTACTTTTATGAATAGAAATCAATTAGTTCCATCTTATCTTATAATTTTTATTTGCTAGAAACGTTCACAAAAATAAGTTATTTGCAAGAAAATAGAAATGGTCAAGACGTACGAGATAAAACTAACAAGATTATTAATTGGTAGTTTAAATACAATTTTGAATCCTAAAATGAAATCCAGCTTTATCTATATAAAACAAACATGTTAATAATAAAATATATATTATTTTCTATATCATTCGTTCACTATAATCCTTGTTAAAGTCGAAGGGGTAAAGCTCCTGCAATTTTTTTTTCTAGTAATAAGACTCAAACATGAGTTTTTGGCAAATTTGGAATTGCTTTTTAAACTGCTTTTAAAATAAATTTTTTTTTATAAAATTTTAATAAAATTACATATTTTATCTTTGAACAATACATTTTAATCTTTCATATTAATTAACTAGAAACTGTCTGATTTTTTTCAAAATCAAATCTGCATCTTTCAAAAAAAGCTTAAAAATGTAGCTTTTCGAAAAAATTACTAAAAAAAGCTGCAAAAATTCAGAGACAAACTGACTCTATATTTGCTAGTAAAATATAGATGTTATACCTACTTTTAAAATATAGAACCTAAAATATATTAAATACATTCTCTGTTTTAAAAATTTACGTCTAGTCTCGCTTAGGTCCCGCCTAAACTCTATTTTAGAATTTACCACTCAACTTCTGTTTTTATGGCGCTTCCTAATTTGATTTTTTCTACCTAAGCAGCGCTTAAACTCAATTTTTTAAGATATCAATATGTAATAATAATTATAAATCAAAAATAGATTAGTTGGTAGATGGAAAGTAAAATAAAGTGTGTTCATAATAAAATTCTCATTCTCATTTTTAAAATATAATCTAAATTATTTTTTAATATTTTACTATATAATACTATTTTTTAGTCGAATTTATATTTTAATATATTAATAAATATTAAAAATTAAAAAATTATAAATTCGCTTAAACCTTGCCTAGACCTCGCCTAAACCCCGTTCAGACCCTGTTTAGGCCCTTATAACTCCTAATAGTCCGGCTAGCACCCAACGTTTTTTGAAACACTTAGTAAATTGCATAATTTTATTTGCTCTCCGCGCATAGAATAAAATTTCGAATTGGTACAAAATAAAAAAAAACTCAGAGTTTTGGTGATTAATATCAGTGTTTTAAAAATCGGGCTAAGCGGCTTCTAGGCGAGATTTTTCATAGTACTGCCTTGATTTTTGGTAGTCGGACGTTCTTAGGCAGGCGACCGATTTACGCGGGGTTGGGGTCCTAGACGGGTCTAAATGAGGTTATGTGTTTTAAAAATCAGCTTAGACGGCCTCCCAAAAAGAATTTTTCATAACACTATAAAATTTTTATTAAATTAATTATATTAACAAATATTAATAAAAATGAATCCTAGACAGGATTAATTCCGCTTAAGCTCCAATAAACCTAACTGCTCGCCTAACGCATTTTAAAACCGCCCGAAAAAGTTGAACTATGGGAGAAAATGTTTCTGATATATAATATATTGATGAAGATATATTATCCTGAATACAAATTTCTTTTGTTTGTAACCGCCCCCCAAATCTCAGACCGTGGCCCCCTAATTTATCTTTCTCTCTCCTTCTTATTTCTTTCTTAATCATTTTCTCTTTCTATTTCAATTGCTCTATTCTCCATTATTTTATCATGGAACACTTAGATCTAAAAGCTTAAATTGATAAATAAGACTCAATTTAAATATTTATTTTATTTTTAATACTCTCTCAAGTAAATTTTTTTTGGCTGAAAGCGGTACAACATTAATAATACAATTTAATTCAACAAATGTAGCAGCCAGAAAATAATATATGGCGAAAAAAAAGGAGTGATCGGCGACAAAAAGGTGGCGGCGACTGTATGCTCAATCACCTATCGAGCCCAACACTCTCAAGGCCAATAGATTCTCTATATGATATCACAGCAGAAGAAGGTCTGGCATCAGAAAATATTGGTATTTTAGTGTAATTGGATCAACTAGTTGACCAATGCGATCATAATATTTCATCAAACAAGTTAATAGAGTGTGGAGTGCACGCTTGTTCGAGTTCTATTACAATACTTAGCTTACGAGGGTCCGGAAGCTACCTTTTGAAAACACTTTTGTTATGAACCGTTCCAGCTGCTCGAATGGACACTTCTTTTCACAATGCTTCTATTCTGAACAGATGCAATTGTTCGAATGGATATGACTTTTAGCAACGCTTTGTATTTGAAGCGTTGCAAATACTCGTTTGAGGCTTATAAAAACCTGGCATTGGCAACTTTTTCTAGGATTTTTTTAGTTGCAATCTGGTTCACTTTTCTTCACAACAAAAATTCATTCTAAGCCCTTGCCATTTCTAATTTTATTCGATTGATCTATTTGGTAGAACCGCCAAATAAGATTCAATCTGAAAGTATTCATCGTGACTTCAGAATTATACAGGCATTACTCAACCGGATTTCATCAACAAAGATTGATAGACGTTTTTTAAGACACTCAAGGCTTCATTCTACTAGAACCCAACAAAGATTGAATCTTGTTTGGCGCTAGAAGCCTTAGTTTTCACCAAAAAGGTATCAATTCGATCCATTCTCTTGCTTTGATTTTCTGTGTTATATTAATTCTGAAATTCTAGAATTTTGGGTTTTAGAATTTGTTCTCGTAATTTCTTCTAGAAAATACGGAATAAGTTGTGAAAATGGTGTGGAAATATATGTTTTAGGTCATTTTTGTTCTTAATTTTGTGTTTCTACAATAGAATAAGACTGTTTCAGTAGAATTTTTCATATGTGATGATGACCGTTTTCATTTTTTGTTGTTTAAGGCGGCACAAACGTTCTTTTTCTCGAAAAAAATCTTGATTCTTGAGTTGTTTTGGGTGAACGACGTGTTTAGGTTCATTTTTTTCATAAAAAGAATAGGGCCATTTGACTCGAGACGTCGAAAAACCTTAGAAGGGGTCTGATCAGAGGCCTGAATCGTTTTTAAAATGATTTTAAATTAGAATTTGTTTCCTGCGTTCTGCAAGGGATTCTGAATCCGTTGCAGAATGAAAAATTGCAATGGTTTGTTTGTGACAACCATTTTTTACGATGATTTGGAATTCAATTTTCTGCGTTTGCAAGGGATACTGAATCCGTTGCAGAATCAGTCAGAAATGAAAAGTTGCGATGGTTCATTTGCGACAACTATTCTTCGCGGCAGTTTATGGTTTATTGTGACGATGTGTGAGGGATTATTCTTCCGTTAGAGATTCCATCGCAAAAGGAAAAGTCACGACGGTTGGTTTTGTGACAACCATTTATGACTGTTCATGATCTGTGATGATGCTTCGTGCAACAGTTATGACAACCCTTTAGTGGTCTATTGTGACGCTTTTTTGAAGTATCGCCAAAAACAAGGCAACAGTTGGATTTGGCAACAGTTTTTAGAGTGTTGGCAGAAACCAAGGTATGCAAGTTGAAGAAATCCTTATATAGACTGAAACAAGCACCGAAAGCTTGACTGATTCAAGATTTCCTTTGGGTTTTGAAGGGTATTCGAATGCAAGTTATATTTCTAATTAAGAAGATAGTTCTTCCACAAGTGGGTGGGTATTCCTTCTTTGGGGCGGTATTATCTCTTGGGCGTCAAAGAAATAAACTTATATCACTGATTCGATAATGGAATATAAATTTGTAGCATTAGCAGCAGCTGGTAAAGAAGCTGAATGTCTGAGAGATCTAATTTATGAAATTCCATTGTGGGTTTCACCTATATCTATTAGGTGTGATAGTGAAGCTGCCTTGGCAAATGCTTATAGACAAGTGTACAAAGGCAGGTCAAGACATTTAGGTGTGAGACATAGCATGATTTAGGAACGCATCATGCATGGTGTTATATCATTAGAGTTTGTAAGAACTTAGCATAATTTAGCCGATCATTTAACCAAAGGGTTAAGAAGAGATCTTGTGCGCAAGTCGCTATGGGGATGAAATTAAAGTCCACCTAAAATCTCTCATGTTAAGATACCCAATTCCCACCTAATATGACGTTAGGTGCTGAATTCAATGAGGAAAGTTTAACATCTAGAGATTGGAACACATGATTAAAACATCCCAAGGTGTGTGTTCATACCTGCAAGATAAAGGAGGTTAAAGTTTAACTTCTTAATAGTTCTTTTGAAAAATTGCATATACTGGTGCGAGGGTGAAAGAGCTACCTATATAAGCATGAAGTTTAGCCGCTTTAAGAAGTTTTCGACTTGACTTTAATATGCTTATAAAGGATAGAGACACAAGGCTGGTAAAAGATAGTGTCAAGTAAGAACTGGTTAGAATGTTGACTTAAGTGTATGTTATCTTCGAGTATTCAAGATGGATAACAAAGGTTCAATCCATAATGACACCTCTGGTATTCGAATATTTGCAATGTGTAATATACTAAGATGAAATTCAATCGTCACGATATTTCATTTATGCATAAGTTTGTTATTTGTTGTGATATTGTTTAGTTAATCATGGATTACACCAAAATGGGGGAGGATTGTTGGTATTTTAGTGTAATTGGATGAACTAGTTGACCAATGTGATCGTAATATTTCATCAAACAAGTCAGTAGAGTGCAGAGTGCATGCTTGTTCGAGTTCTATTACGATACTTAGCTTACGAGGGTCTGGGAGCTACCTTTCGCAACACTTTATGAACTGTTGCAACTGCTCGAATGGACACATCTTTTCGCAATGCTTTTGTTCTGAACAGATGCAACTGCTCGAATGGATATGCCTTTTAGCAACACTTTGTATTTGAAGTGTTGAAACTGCTCATTTGAGGCTTATAAAAACCTAGCATTGGCAACGATTCTGGGATTTTTTTACTTGCAATATGGTTCACTTTTCTTCACAACGAAAATTCATTCTAAGTTCTTGTCATTTTTTATTTTATCCGATTGATCTATTTGGTAGAACTGCCAAATAAGATTCAATCTGAAAGTGTTCATCACGACTTACGAATTATCCAGGTATTACTCAACTGGATTTCATCAACAGAGATTGATAGACGTTTTTTAAGACACTCAAGGCTTCATTCTACCGGAATTCCCCAACAGAAAAGACCATGGGTTAGTAAAGTTCTGGTGGAGTTTGGGTTAGTTGAGAAGACTAGACTCGTTGATGACCTTGAGTCTCGATGTAATAAAGCCAAGGAATGTTTAACAACTGGCAACTGGTCTAGACTAGTTGCACTTGAGGGAAAGTGTTGGAGTTATCTCAATGGGGAAAAATGAGGACAAAAAGTGGTATAGATTGGGTCTTAACACAAGCCAACTGGTCTAGTATTAGAGGAGATCAACCCCACTTGTATGCTCACGCAAGCTATCAAGCCTAATACGCTCAAGGCCTATGGATTCTCTACATGGCATGATAGCCAAAAGATCCTGAGTTCATGTTTGGAGCCCTAGTGGATTTAGGCTAGCATAGAAGACTAGACTCGTTAATGACCTTGATCCTTAGAGGAGATAGGCAACGAATGAGGAGGAGTATTAGAGATGTTGGAGTTATCCTTTATAAAAAAAACAAGGATCATGAGTGGTATATAAGTAGAGTAGATTGGGCCTTAACACAAAGTCAATTGGTTTTGTGTTAGATGGGTTCAACCCCACTTGTGTGCTCACTCGTCTCATTAAGTCTAACACCCTTGAGGCCCACAAATTCTCTACATATCTGACTCTCAGTGCTCAGCTTCTGTTTCAACCTTTCACTTCTTTAATTTAAGACTAAATTGATATGGATTTATCTATGAATTAATGTTCCTTTATGTATGATTTCTCTTTCCCACTTGAATGTGCTTCTCAACGAAGCTCTAGGTGGCGTTTGCCAAAAGTTACGAGATAGAAAATAAAAGTCAGATTTCTTGTCACGTAAGAGAGAGCTGGATGTTGTTGTGTTTGTTCTCCAATGGGGGGCTGACATCGAGACTTTTGATCAGAATATTCTTCACCCAAGAGAGGAGTTTTGGGCTTTTAGGCTAATTCACCGGAAAGAGAAGAGTCCAAGCACAAAGTCAAGATTACTCTTGTTAAATCCTCATTTGTTGGGTGAGACCCATCACTCGTATGATAGTTCATAGCACGAGGGAGATATTATTCCATGACAACCATTTTGTCTTTGTAAAAAGAAAAACTTTTCATCGTCTAGTAGACAACAAGATCAGTGGTGCACAAACCACCAACAAATACTCTTCCTAACATCTATTGGAATATTCTTTGCTTTATTAGTTGTTAGCTACATAAATTTACTTCTTGTGAGAATTTTCATGTTATTTTTGTTTTGTTTTGTTTTTTCTTCTTTCTTCTTTTATTTTAGTTTTCTTTCTATTTAATAATATGTAAATCTAGATTTCTCGACCTCGCCTATACATAATTAGCTACTAAAATTTATTAATTAGTGATGAATAAATGGTATAATTGGTGAAAGGTATAGTTGTTGAATTATACAAATGTAGTTGTTATAGAGATTATATAAATTTAAGATCTAAATAGAGGTATAGGTTTTGTAACAAACAATATACTTATTGAATTCCATAGGTGTTGTAACAAATGGTATAACTGTTGTAATAAAATAAGATTGAACAAAAGGGTATAATTGCAGGAAAAACTATATAGTTGTTGAATTACAAATGTATAGTTATTGTAATAGGTATAGTTATTGAAACAAATGGTATAATGTAACATTAGTATAGTTGTAAAATTAACGATATGTTTGTTGATATTAGTGGTATAGTTGCTAATATCAACATTATAATAGATGAGATAAAAAGTATAGTTGTGGAAGACCTTAAACATGTGTAGAACAAATAGAATACTATTAACTTACCATAGACATTAATATGCATCAGATATTATCAACAAACTAAAGAACTCATAAAATAGCGCAGATATTAATTTTCTCAAATTAAGGTTAAAGAAAATATGGGAAATTGATTTGTGTAATAACAAATTAAATGCATGAATGCTTGCTATATCCCTTTTTAATTGAATTTATAATTTTAATATATTTAAAAAAAATACAAATCAGTTTAGGTTTTGTCCAGTCCTCGCCTAGGTTTCAGAGTATCCAGTCACTCGACTCCCGCCAAGCGATTTTCAATTCTCCATCTAAAAATTAAAAAATCATCAAAGTTGAATTGTTAAGTAACATAGATCGGGATAAATCTAAGTCATTGGTAAAATTGTGATTAATGTTTGAAACTTAAATTTATCTTTTGTGGGAGTATTCAAAGCAAAATAAATCTCAACTATTCAATTTAATATATGGTTAAGGTTATTATAATTTACAATCAACTAAATTAAGAATTCCAGTCCAAATACTATTAAATAAATTATATTATCACTTAATTTAAAATTTCATCAATATAGTATATTTATATTATATATATAAACATTAAATATTTAATGAGGTGTTACCAATTAAATTTGTTATAATTGATATATTCACAAAGAATGAACGAAGATGACCAAAGAGCTGGCACCTTTAAAAATCTTTTTGTATGACAATCGTATTTTCCTTTTTGTGAAAGATGGGTTGGATGGTCCATGGCCACTTGAACAAAGCCTATAACAATTAACTTACCAAAAACCTCAATATCCATCAGATATTATTAACAAAATAAAAAACTTACAAAATAGCATAATTATAGAATTTTCTCAAAATAAGCTTAAGAAATTTGGAAACTGAGTTGTGCAATAAAAAGTCAGATGCATGAATGCATACCATTTCACAATAAAGATGGAGAAATGAGATTGTAAGTAGGGAAGTAGGCAACATAGTGGTGTAGAAACTAACCAAAGTACAAGTTATTAAGTAGGAGTGAGATAATAGAAGAAATGGAGATGCAAATGGTGAAGATGATGATGGGTATATGGGCATTTGGGTTTGTTATTTTAGTAATGAACAATGCAAACAGAGTGAATGCGGTGTCATGTAAAGACGCTGTGATGACATTGAGTCCGTGCCTCTCATTTTTAGTAGGCACAAATCCAACCCCTAACCAATCATGTTGTTTAGGAGTAGAGAAGGTGAAACAAGACGCAACCACCACTCAAATACTTAGAGATTTATGTACATGTTTCAAGCAAGCTTCTCGTTCTTTTGGTGTTGACACTAATAAAGGTAAGCAGCTTCTTGATTTGTGTCATGTGCAAACTCCCGTACCCATTGATCCCAACATTGACTGCTCCAAGTATGTGTACATTCTTTTCACCTTTTCTTATTTTGTGTACCAATTATTCTAATAATCCTTGTGAGAAATTACCCATGAACTGCAATTTTTTTGCTGTGTTTTGTTTATGCAGGATTTGGGCTTAGGAGAACAAATTAAATCATTAATATTGCAAAATTCAGAGTGGAGTATGATGCCATCACGTATGTAATAATGGTGTATCTGAGACCCTTAAATGAGTTTGAATCAAAGAGATGTGATACGTGTTTCATTTTCATTCTCTATTATACAATATTTTATTACCATAATCATTTTATCTCATTTAAAACATAGTCCAATTTCCAAGAATGAGGCCTTTGATGGTAGATAAAAGCTTTCATTTTAATATATTTGGAAAAGGAACAAATAGTAGATAAAACAAAAGGAACAAATAGTAGATAAAAGTTTTAATTTTAATATATTAAGAACAAAAGGAAATTCAATTAAAACAGCTTTCAGGGTTGCACACGCTTTTGTGGCTTCAACTTAAATTTTTTCAGCTGTAAAGGAATTCCATAGCTCATAAACTTGCGGACTTTATACAGGACTACATCCTCTAACCTGGATTTTGAACTTTCATACAAATTTCTTTATATGTTCTTATGAGGCTCAAAGTTGTATAAATGATACCCTAATTTTATCGTTTGATTCGCGAAATAGATTAGGTATTCCTTAAGAAACTTTTAAGAAGTATCTAATTTATTGTCATTTTTCGTTTTATTTTATGAATCAAACGATGCTTAAGTGATAAAATGAAGAAATTTATGAGAATTCAAATTACACCTAAAAAACCCGATCAATCATCAATATAAATTCTCTGTAATTCTTATCAATTAGCTTTTCAAAGGCTTTTCTTCCGTAAGCATACAATGGTTCTCTTTGAAAAATTAAAAAGACTTGCAAATGACACGAGGATTTCTCTTTTTTTTCTCTCTTTGTAAGGGAAAATTGTCCTAACAATTATGTTCCATATATAGTTAAGGCTAAAGGTTTTTCCAAGACAACATACAAAAGACCTAATGCATATTTCGGTACCTAAACTTGTCGTAAAAAACCTAATGGCCCCTTGAACTTTCAAAGTGAACCAAGAGCTCCCTCAACTTTAAAAAAGTGAATCACTTTACTCATTGAACGTCATGTGTCAGCTTCTAATTTGAAAGAGAAAATCAGAAAATGACATCTTTGAAAAGTCAAACCAAAAGGCTGACACATGAGGTTTATGGAATAAAGTGGTGCACTTTTTAAAAGATGTGCGAGTTATGGGTCACTTTAAAAATTCGGGGGCAGTAGGTTTTTTCGAATAAGTTCAAGTACTTGTCGATGGATTAAACCAAACGAAACCCAGTACTAGTTATATAGTTTCAATACATACAATGATGTATATAATGCTGGTTGAGGTAGACGCACTCCTAATTTCACTTGCAACATGTTTAGAAGAGAAAAAAAAAAGAATTAATGTGGATTTTAGTCTTATAATTCCTATGGTTAATGCCATACCTATAATCTGATGCCTTAGTTTTCAAATGAATTCATATGTTTGATATAACATATTATAAAAAATAAGGTATTGAGTTTAATTTTATAGAGTTTAAATTTATTTAATGTGTTACAATTCCACTTAATTTGGTGGAATTTAGTTATAACATGATGTATTTCATGGGATTCAAATTTCAAAAATTATACATTCAATTTTTTCTAATTAATTCAATTAAAACACAGAAAATTGAAATTAAAAATGAATTGCATTAAATTTGGTGGAATTAAATTCTTTCAAGCGATGACTAAGTGTGTGTATAGATACCTTATATGCTTATTCGGTGGAGCGAATTGTTTTTAGGTAAAACGTTAGGCTAAACTCATTATATGTTTAAAACTTTTACGGTTTGGACAATACCAATCTAATAGGGGATCTTAAAAAAAACTCTCACTACACAAAGTACTTTCAGTCACATGCAATAAATATGGGAAATCATTTAAATATATCTCACCCCTTCAAATTAATTCTAAACTTCCATTTTAACATGTGATTGGTCATGTTTATTTTTAATTTCTTTGTCTTATTTTGTATTTATCTCTTGAATCGTTTATTTTTTCGACATGTTGCTTTAGAATATTTGTTCATCTCTTTTTTTATCTTCGAAGGACATCCACTGTGATATTTTCAAACTTTTTGAACCAGTAGACATGTGGTAGAAATTTGGTAGACATGTGGTAGAAGTTTTATAGATGTCTGGAATCTATTTCTTTCATTTAGTGATTATTTGATTTTGATTCACATATTATTTTTTATTTCGAAATTGAAGTTCTTATTGTTGTTTAGTAATAAAAAAAATTGGTGTATTCGTCATTATAATTGAATTTGGGTTGTTGAACATCATTTTATTGCTTTTAGTGTAGTTAGTGCTTGATTCTAAAGTTTGCACAAACTAACATAACTATTGCATAAAAAAAAACTATCAAAAACTCACACATACCATATGTTTATTGGATATTTATAAGATGTATATTGGATATCTACCATATGTCTACCAGTTGTAAAAATTCGAAAAAGTCACAGTGAATATTATTTCAAAGATAAAAATAAGACGAACAAAAAACTCTAAAGTGGCATGTCGAAAAAATGAACGATTTGAAAGATAAATGAAAAATAAAAAAGAGATTCAAAAGAAAAACGTGCGAAACAAGCGAATGAAATATGTGTAAATAGCATCGTAAAATTTGTAAATACTTTAATAACTATGACTATTCTTGATAATTATCCAGTTTAATATTCCTTTTCAAACTCAGCCGATGAAATATGGGCTAAATAGTTGAACGGTCCATGGACCACTAGAACAAACCTAAGGCAAAGATAACATAGTAATTAACTTACCAAATACATCAATATGCATTAGATTAATTAACACACTCAAAATCTCATAAATTAACCTTCAGTCAAAAAAAATCTCATAAATTAACACAATTATGGAATTTTCTCAAATTAAGCTCAAGAGACTTTGGAAACTAAGTTATTCAAAAAAAATTATTCAGATGCGTTATAGCCCCACCATATCACATTAAAAATGCACAAATTAGCCTATAAATAGGGAGAGCAAGCAGGTCTGTTGGATGCACAATCAAAACAAAATCATAAGTAATTGAATAGAAGTGAGATAATAGAAATGGGGTGGCAAATGGTGAAGATGATGATGGGTATGTGGGTAATTGGTTTAGTTATTTTGGGAATGAATGCAGAGAGAGTAAATGCTGTCACATGCTCAGAAGCTGTGACAACATTGAGTCCATGCCTCTCGTTTTTAGTAGGCAAAGATCCAACACTCAATGTAGGATGTTGCTTGGGAGCAGAAAAGGTGAAAGAGGAAGCAACCACCACTCAAATACGTAGAGATTTGTGTAATTGTTTCAAGCAAGCTTTTCGTTCTTTTGGTATTGACACTGATAAAGCTAAACAACTTCCTGGTCTATGCAATGTTCAAGTTCCTGTGCCCATTGATCCCAATATTGACTGCTCCAAGTATGTGTATTACCATTTTCGCTTTTTTGATGATGCATACAAATTATTTTAATAATCCTTGTGAAAAATACTACAATTATCCATGAAACTAAAATTATATTGTTGTGTATTGTTTATGCAGGGTTCCAGCTTAAGAGGAGAAATAGTTGCAGAAGTTTTAATGGCTTTCATTATGTAATAAGGGGGTATGTGATATCTTATTACTAATATATCATATCTTATATAATATGAATCAATGAGACGTTATAATTCGGTTTCGTTTGTGTTTCCAATAATACAATATCATATACCTATTCTATATCATTTAATTCGTATAAATAATCCAATTTCAATGCATGTGAGGCCTTTTAGACATTAAAACAAAAAGAACCGAATATAACTCATTGTCACTAAATTGGTCTCCCATTCTACGTTTCTCTATTCATATATTTACAGAATAGGAAAACTGAAAAAGAATAAAATAATAATAAAAATAAACACATGACAAGAATTAAATATGGAACACGGAAGGAAACATCAATTTGAAGATAAAAGATTTGAATCCATGGGAATAAAATCTATTGTCCTCATTATAATGTCCCAACTACGTCTCTCCTACAATATTTGTCATGTGTCAATCACAATCCTAGTCGGTTAATATCCTTTTTAACAACGTTAACTTCTACGTTAACTCTCCTTTCAATCCCCTTCTTCTCTGCATGTAAAACTTCCTCATTAATTAAATTCCAATTTCTCTCCAGATTATAGTTCTTCCATAAATTCCAAACCAATTTCTTTATCTTTCTTTTAAATCACACCATTCTCACCCACATTCCCTTCAATTTTACCTTCGTGACACGATGTAACTTATCCGCGCTGGAACCTTCGTAATACCCTCTGCGACCACTGTCATTTTTTTTGTCCTCTCTACGCTACAAGAAATCTGTTAATATGTGACAACAAAA
Organism: Euphorbia pulcherrima; assembly: GCA_947683365.1. Lineage (NCBI taxonomy): Eukaryota > Viridiplantae > Streptophyta > Magnoliopsida > Malpighiales > Euphorbiaceae > Euphorbia > Euphorbia pulcherrima. The sequence goes on along the minus strand of CANTUS010000001.1, from coordinate 75,364,829 downwards.
TCTTTGTCACCAAAATTGTTGTCACAAAAAGCTATAATCTGTTACAATAAAAATTTTATCGTCACAAAAGTTAGATTTATGAAATTTTGTTGTAAAACCTTCACAAATAATAGATGTTTTTGTGATAGTTTTTTAAAATCATAACCAAATATTTCCATAACAACTAAAGTCGTGACTTATAATATAGAAATTGTTACAATAAAAAATTCATTGTCACAAAACTATTTATGTGACAGCATAAAAATTTTGTTAAAAATAATTTATCAGTTTCGTGTAAATAAATTTAACTTGAAATAAAAGAATACTTTAGTTACAAGTTGCAGTTGTAGCTAAAAGTGTTCCATATGTGACAATAACTTTTTAATGTCACAAAACAATATATGTGACATCTTAAAAAGTTTGTTGCAAAAAAATATATTATCTTTCTGTAACTTTAACTTAAAACAAAAAAATATACTTTAGTTACAAGTAAAAGCTGTAATTAAAACTATTCAATATGTAACAAAATATTTTTATTATCATAAAAATACATGACTGACAACATAAAAAACTTGTTGAGAAAAATATATTACTTTTGTGACAATAAATTTAACTTGAAATAAAAAATACTTCAGTTACAAGTTATAGTTGTAACTACAATTATTCAATACGTGAGGTCAAATTTTTTATTGTCACAAAATCTATGTGCGTGGCAACATTAAAAGCTCATTACAAAAAATTATTTTTTTTGTTACAATAAGTTTAACTTGAAACAAAAAATAATTATGTTACAAGTAAATATTGTAACTAAAGTTATTCAATATATGACAGAGTTTTTATCATCACAAAACTATATGTATGATGATATAAAAAGCCCGTTGCAATTAAATAATTTAGTAGTTTTGTGGCAATCAGTTTAAGTTGAACAATTATACAAAATGTAAAGTATAACTATGAAAAAGTTATATGAAATGCATTGAAAAGTTATATAGTAATTGAAAAGTTATAGAAAGTGTACTAAATGGGTATAAGAAAGTTATAAGTTCTGTGAAATGTTATAAGAAAGGTATAAGAGAGTCACAAGAAAAATATAAATTAAATAAAAAGTTGTATAAAAGGAAAAAGAAAGATATAAGAATGTATAAGTTATTTAAAAAGTTATATAAAATCTATAAATAAATTATAGGTAGTTTAAAAAGTTATTTAAAATATGTAAAAAAAGTGCAAGTTATTTCAAAAGTTATATAAATGTATAAGAAATGTACAAGTTAAATAAAAAAATATAAGAAATGTATTAAAGGTACCGTGAAATCTAAACCCTGATAATGAATATTAAATTATTAAATAATTTAGTTAATTATGGTAATAAACAATATTATTTTAAAAATATTTTATAAATTTTTCAATATTATTAATATTTATTATTAATTAATTAGAATTATTTTTTTATTATTATCATTTTTCTTGATTAATAAATTGAGAACAGTTAAACTAAATCGAATTTAAGTTGGGTTGAAAACAACATGGCTTTAGTGTTTAAGAATATATATAAGAATATATTAATGTTACCATAAGCATGCCTGATATTATATCAATGATGCTACTGATATGTGGTAATACTGGTTTATCAGATTTTAATTGTGGTACTATCGGAATATAATTTTCTTAATATTTAATTAGAAATTTATTTAATACAAATTTTAAAAACTTACTATTTAAGAAGAATCAAATGCTATAATTAAGTATTCATCAAATTTATTTATTTCCAAACATTGCAAAGAGGAAAGTTTTATTTGTTTCCAATAAAATTACAAATAGATTTGGAAACATTGAATATAATATGTAGTAATAGCAATTTGAATTATTGTCAAATCTGAAATCATTCCTTTTTTGAAATTCTAAGTCATATTAAATTTCATTATTTTACTTTACTTTTTTTACTCTTTCCTATACATAAGGCCTTTTTGCATTCCTATTTCTCAATTTTGACTCATCATCTTCACTTCTCAGATCACTTTTCTTACCTGTGGATTCCTTTTATTTACAAGATGTTCTAGTTTTACACTTATGCATGTACTAATTTTCTTTCTGACAGTGAAGCTAAGCGTTATGATGTTTATGGCTTGGATGGAAAACTTTTTTCTTGGTAATAGCTTGACTGGAAAGTTCTCGTCATCTGGTGTGACTTTAGCTTTATAAACTCCATTTGAATGATGCTTGCTGGTCATCATGCGGTTTTACTGGATAAACAGGTTCATTGGAAGGCTTCGACTAGTTGCAGTCGTAATGTTTACTTAATATTTTTACTTAACATTTTAAATATATATTTGAATTATACACTTTATTCAATTATTTTTTTATCGGCTGCTATGTTTATATATGAATTATTTGTTAATATTTTCTCACACATGTAATACTTTTTTTTGCTAATGATTCTTGTCTTGTGTTTTAGTGTAGGTTATTAATGGATTCAGATGCGTTGATCCAAGAGCTTGAAATTTTGCTTAACCTTCAAGAGCTTTAAATTTTGTCATGCAATACTTATTATTCCTTAATATTTTCTCCCACCTGTAATACTTAGTATTTTATATTTAATGTTATTTTATTTCAAGAAATAAAATGTAAACAATTAATATTTGAATATAATTATATATTTATTGTCATTGTTACTTTTCATGACTAAAGCTTGTTACATTTTAAATCTAATTAATTTAGTTAGACATATATTGTCACTTTTACATATTTGTTATGATATTTATTTTTTCTAAAATTGCATATGACACTCAAAATGTCATGCAATCTACAGAATTTAAATGTCACAAATTATGTATTATGTGATAAAAATGACCGTCACATATAAGTTTCTTATAATAAAAAATTGTTACAGATATTCTATTATGACAAGCTAATTTTGTAACCATAAATAAATTGTGATAAGATAAAAAATGTAACAAATAAATATATGTTACAAAAAAAATATTGTTATCCAATTATATACTACGTGACAACAAAAATGGTCACAGTATAGTTCTTTTGTCACGACAAATTAAAGTTGTCATATGGTTTCAGCTAAATTTATCACATAATACGTGACAATTTAATCTATTCGTGACAAGTAATTTTATTTTTTGTTACAACAAATATTGTAACAATGTAAAAAAATGTGGCAAGAATTATTGTGTCACAAACAATGACAATTTCAGTAATAGGTGATATTACTGTTATATTTCAATATACATGACAACCGAAACTTTCTGTGACTCAGTTTTACATTACAAAACTTTATTGTCACGTATATACTTTTCGTGTCAAATTTTTTATGTTTTGTGACAATTTCACTAATCACAAATTGTGAGATTTCTTGTAGTGCCAGTCGCTCCCTCCCCTTCATGCCTCACCAAATTCAATAGTGTTGCAACTGGATTCTACTTAATTCTCACAATAAAATGAGTTCCTACATCCAACATATCCACCTCTCGACGGAAAATCTTAAAAACTCCACCTCGCTCCCCACACAACCTAGAACTGCCCTTGTATAATCAGCGTTTATCATAAGAGCTTTCAAAATAGGAATGAGGACAAAAAAATGTAAGGTCCAAGATGTTGGGAAGATAGAAAAGTAAGGTCCAAGATGTTGGGGTGATAGAAACTTATTTTTTAGTACATTTTTTTAAAAAGCCCTTTATGAAAGATGGAATTCTAATCTGCTAATTATAAGAAGCTTTACTGGTTGAGAAGAAGTTAATTAGGATTTAACTTTGTTAAAAGATATATTAACTCACTAGGATTGTGATTGACACATGGTATATATTGTAAGAGAGACATGATTAGGGACATTATAACGGGGCAATAGATTTTATTCTACCTAAATCAGTATTATTTTTTCACAATTCATTATTTATTAAAATATATTAAAAAGGAATATTTCAATGGTTTCTTAAAATAACCCTACTTTATCGTAATTACCATCATATGAATGAGTGATATTTTAATCTAATGATAAAAAAAAATAAAAAAAATTTACTTTATAAAAAATAAAATAACGATTACCTCTAAAATACATCGTAAAAGATATTTTATTGGTTAATTTGTTACAAATCCATATAACCCAAATGGGGCCATTACTGTGGTGGGACACTGTCAAAAAGAAAAAGATGTGATAAAATATTGATTAATGTATTTTTTTTAGTCAATGAATTGTCAATATGATTAATTAGCAGGAATTACAACTCTAGTTAAAGGTGGACATAAATTATTTTAAGTCCTCATATTTATCAACGACCTAGGGATGTAAATGAACCAAGTCCTTTGTGAGCAGCTTAGTGTTCGGCTTGATAAAAGCTCGACTCAATTAATAAATAAATAATTTGTGAACTTAATTTTATTGCTCAAATTATAAATGAACTGAACATGAAGAAGCTAAAGTTAGGCTCGTTAACTCGTAAACAAACTCAAATAAAGGTTCGCGAACAAGTTCGTGAACTGACTCGATAGTGAACTAGCTTGATTATTATTTTTACATATTAAAAGTAGGTTTTTATAGAATTAAAATAAAATTTGACTATATAAAAATAAACTAATACAACAAGTATATGTATAACATTATTCAACCCAATTTTATGACTCACTTTAAATTATGTATTGAATTGACAATATTGTTCACGAACAAAAGTAAAGAAGGTTGTTCGCAAACAAATTAACTAATTGTTCTGTCATGATTATGACTAGAATTAAAATAGAATTAGAAGGAAAATTGGATGAGGAGAAGAAAGGATCAGAATATAGGAAGAAGACGAGAGAAATTTAGGGAGAAATTAAGAGTATTCGATATATTTTCATTGATAGACTGCTCATCGGTGATTACCGCATATAAAGGATACTCACCCATACAAGGTGATTACACCAAATGACAAAAACAGCCTAACTAACAGAATTTATCTAGTTAATAGGCCTCAAGGCCTTTAAGGAATTGAAATACAACTACTACCCAATTACTTAATTCTTAATAAGCTTCTTCCTAAAAAAAATTATTGGTCCCTATGCGTACAGCTTAGTGAGTCAGATGGAGGGTGAATGACTCGCTAGATTAAAACAGGAAACTTTTCCGCGATTAAGGATTCCTCGCTGAGTAGCTCAGCGGGCTGAGCAGAAATTGAGAAAATCTTCAACACAAAGTAAAGAACACAGAGATTTTTTACTGGTTCAGCAACTTGTGCTTACATCAAGTCCCAAGAGAGTGTCTTGGCTCTAGTCCACTAATCTCAACTCCTTTACCCTAGGCGAAGAAGCCTTTTTAGAGTGTCCCAATTACAATTGAGTACCCCCCCCCCCTCACTGTAATCACTCACCCACTGAGTAGAATACTCTCTTCTACCAGCAACTCAATAGAGTTCTAAACCAGAGCTGGATTCAACTTATAGAAATGATGATCTAGTTACAATAATCAAATATCACAGTTTAATGGATCTATTCTAATCTTTCTTATTGTAAAGTTGATTCTCGCTGAGTAGTTGCTTTCTTGATTGAATTTCTTTGAAGCTTGGAAAGTGTTAGAGTTTTAGCTTTTTAGAAATTCAGGTGTATTCACCAAGTTCTAATGCTTGCCTTTTTGCTTCCTTTATAGTTGAAATCAAGAATGTAGTAATTGAACTTGCTTTGGCATCTTTTGCGATTTGACAGCTCAGCTATGCACCAGTCACTTATTCGAATCGATCCATTGGGAGAGAGAATCACACCGTTGTGAGATAGAAATCAATCCATTAAGATACAGACTGAATCAGTGCTTCAAATTCTAATATTTGTCATTTGATGCCGAAAATCCGTTAGAGAGATCTTGCACTGACTTGCTACATGTCATCTTCCCATTCCTTCTAGTAATCTTAAAAGTTTGCAGAGTTGCGCATTTGCAGGAGATACGCATTACTTCAATCTAAATTGACTTTATCTTCTCGCAGCTTTTCTACAGACAAGCTTTGTCTTTTATCAGCACTGGGCTTTTATCTTTGTTGCGACATTAATTCCTTTTGTCTTTTATATGACGTCTTTCATTAATGTCTTAAAAGTTGTAAGACAAAAAGCAAGATTCCATTTTTCCATAAATGGAATGGTCACCGCAATTGAAAATGGAAGTAGCTCAGCGAAAAGGATAAACAATAAACTTAGCTAAAGCACAATCTAAATATCGAGCGCTGAGTGAACAATACTTAGAGTACAACTCAGCCCAAAATAACTCAGAGTTAAATCAAATAGCTAGGTCAGCGGAGATTTATAATTCTACCATTGAATCAAAATACTCAGCTAAAAACCATAAACTAACTGACTTAATATCATTATTGATTTAATTACTTCAAACTGAACTTAATTGGTATGATCAAAACCTTAAGCACTATTGAGTCATCCACTGAGTCAGTCTATCCTTGTGATGGGTTCTATAATCTCCCCTATTTTGATCAATGGTAATTAATTGAGCGAGAAATTAAATCAATAAGATATTTAGATCAGAGTTACCTCAAGATGGATCCATGCTCCCCCATGGTTTAGCATCCCTTTTTGGTTAGAGTGAATGCTAACTACCCCATAATCGTTGACTTCTCTTTGGTCAGCATTCCTCAGTACTTCTCATATTCTTCTGCAAGATTAGCAATGCATATATCTAGCAGAAAATACAAAAAGTTAAAAAGATCTTAACTTAGAACAAGTAATCTTTTCATATATGAATAACTTAAGTATAAATCAACAGAAAGTTAACCTATACTGAGTTTTATAGTTTGCACTAAAGATTACATTAGATTCTATTCTAATTAAAACTTTTCAAGCAGAATAGGTCCTTGCAAATTTGCAGCCTTCTTCTGATATGCCTCTTCATCCCATCTAGATTTCTTCTTGGGTTGCATTGTCTCCTTTCCCTTCTTCCTTCAAATCTTATGATATTCTCTTTTTAGGCGCTCTAAATCCTTAGAAAGCTCAAAATTGAATTTAGTGATCCTCACCTCACTCTCTTTTCCTTCTTCCTCACATCTCTCGCGATCCTTCTCCCCTATTGATATTGAATCTAAAATGGCCTGGGCTTAAAGATCAAATGATTCTAGAGAGTGCTCAAAAGAGCTAAGATCGCCATAGATGGTGGTAGCAAAATTCTTTACCAGCGATTCATACACTTTTCGAGAAATGAAGTCCTGCTCTCTAAGACATGAGAAAAGTGCCACCAGAGCTCTAAATCGAGACAGGTTTACTCTAAATTTTATGCTGAGACCTTCTTTGGATATTTGAGTGAGACTGGAAATTGCCTTGGCTTGGCTATTTTCACGCAGCATCCTCTCAAACATGGGAGTGCTTCGAATCTGAGAAAACACTTGCTTGTGAATCTGATCTAGAGCTTCACCATCATTATAGACATCAACATGAATAGAGTTAATTTGATCAAAAATGTGAACAAACTTTTGGATTAGAGAAGGTTCTTGCTCAGTTTCTGACATAACAATGTCGCTATTTAGCGCATCAGATATGTTTATTCTCTTTAGTGCAGCCATCATTCTGCCTTTAGAGGCCTTAACTCCCTCTAGTAGCTCATCCTTCACCTACTTAAGCTCATTGGAGTTGCCTTGATTTTTCTTAAAAGAAGTGATTAGGGCATCGGCTGAGTTGATTAGAATATCTAGCTTGGTAGTATTTGCATTATTCTCCTTGCTTAAGATGTTGTATCCATTGAGCATAGCTCTTAATCCCTGCAAAACTCGATTGAACTTGTCAATCAATGAGTTTTTAAAGTCCCTGTCATCGTTAATAACTTTTATATGGCTCTCACAGATCTTTTGCATCCTTTCTTTGAGCTCAGGGACTTCCTTCTTCAAGTAGTCATCCTTCCTACCTATAATATTAAGAAAAGGCATAACATGTGATACAATGGCCTTGGTTAGCGAGAATGTAGTATGAATTGACTATATGTGGTCCTTCATTTCCTCCATAGCCTTCATAAACCCTCACATTGGCTCACCAGACCTGACAAGTCTCCTCAACACTTCCTTAGGTAATAATGATTTAGCAATCTCAGTATCAAGTTCTTCGATTATCCTAAGTGTTAGAAATTTCTCCCTTATCAAGTTCTTCGATTATCCTAAGTGTTAGAAATTTCTCCCTTATAATCCTCCTTATCTCTTCGAGTAACTCAGCATTTGGATTGAATTGGGGTTGAAGTTGATGTGGTTGTGATAGTGGTTGATCAAAATGGATCTCCTTAATGGTTAGACCTTTAGGGGTTAGCCCTTTCAAAATGAATGGTTTGTGCACTGGAGATCCAACTGAGGAAAGTATTGAGACAGTTTTAGGTTGGCTATTTGGCTAGAAGTGGAAGTATTTGGGTGGTCAGAGTGTGAGAAGGATGGTGGTAGAATTTCAGGAGTAGTAAGTGGTTGTATAGAGATGGGTATTAGTGAAAGGGGTGGTTGAGAAGACGGGGTAGGGAAAAAGAATGATTCTTCAGACTACTTCTTAGCCTCCTTCTCTTAAGCACTTTTAACAACTTGCTCACTGGCTTGAGCTATAGTTAACTACTCAGCCAGCTAGCTCCTTTCTCAACTACCACCACATCTTCTTCCTTATCCTCCAGGTTACCTTCATCTTCATCAATAACCACTCTCATTTTCTTGAAAATCCTTCTCTTCTTCTCTCTTCTCTCCTCTTTAGCCTCCTCAATAGTTAGATCAACAACCTGCTGGTCTTCTTCTTCTTGTTCTTCAACATTAAATTCAACTGAGTTAATAGTTTTATCTTCTTTTTCATCTTCTCCACTTTCAATTCCATCCAAGGCACCAATCATTTCATCAACAGCCTCAGGAATTGTCTTTTCAGGCAAGGTAGTAGTAGCCTTCTCATATGTTGCTTCTAGGTCAGCTTTGGCCTTAGCACTTAATTTCTCATCCCTTCTTCTAATCTCCTCTTCTAGGTCCTCTTACCACTTTCTAAGTCTTTAAGCTTCTGTAGCTTTTAATGCCTCAGCTTCTTCTAGATTCTAGACCACACCAAATAGCTTCTTGGCCACAAATTTCTTCCTAGGTTGACCAATATTAGGTACAATAACTAATGAAGCTATCTGTCCTTCAGCCTTTCCTTGATCCAAACCAACATCATCTGCTTTTCTCTTATTATATTTGACTAGAGGAACATCCTATCTCATCTCAACATTAGCATCTTTCTCCTCTGAGATTTCTTTGGCAGTCAGCTGACTAGAACCATCAATTTTTGTTCCTTTAGAAAATTTAGACTTCTTGGGAATAAGAAAATCAACTGGGTGAGAGCTGGCTGAGCTTGCTCTCTTTCCTTTCTTCTTAGAGTCACTTCTGACCTCCTTCTTTCCTCCCTTCTTTGACACAGACTTCCCTCCTTGCTTCTCTCTAAGCTTTGTGATCTCTCCAGTTCTTTAGCTATAAAAGCTTCAAGAGTTTGATCTTCATCTCTGGGATCAATGGGTTTCAATGTCATTTAAGCTTTGGGATCCTCGATTCTCACTTCCTCTTTCTTCAAACTTATGTACTTCCTTAGTTTAGACATGTCCTTACAACGAAGATTGTGGAAATGTGCATTTGCTGAGAATCCTAGATTCTATCACCATGAACTGAATATTGTGTTGAATCCTATATCCTTCTAGATCTAGCTCATATGCCCTATAAATATCCATTACAAGATGGCTATAAAGCATATGTTTTGATACCTTTAAGAACCTGTGAAGGATGGCAAGGGACCAGTTGATAGCCATGCCTTCGAGAATGGCATAGATGAACACCCTCTTAAATTTTGAATAGCTCCATGTAGATGTAGTTTTAGGGAGAAGAACTTTGGTAACCAGTTCATGGGCTTGCTTGCTTTTCTTTAAAAATAGAGGAGCTGCAAGTTCTCTAGCTTTATAGTCAATGCGAACTTCATAATCTACAGGGTTGTCTACATATTCCTCATCTTCCACTATCCTCATCGTGAGTCCTCTTAACCTCTTAGCAAAGATGTGATGAAGATATCATCAAATCCACTTACAAGATGGATTCTTTGAAAAAAGCTCTACACAATCTGCTCGTAACACCCACTAGGATTGTCAAAGAATCCCCTTAGATAGTGTTGGCGCATCCACTTTCCAAACCTATCATCACTTGCAAAATTCAGGAAGTCCAAAGTGATAAGCTCATCAACTTCAGTATCCTCAATAAATACCCATTTAGTGGTTTGTAAATGGTTCTTTTAGGGATTTAAATCCTCTCGAATTCTTTAAAACTGACCATGAATTTGGCTACATGGTCTCTAGTGGTATACCATGTACTATCTTTCTTATTCTTCTTAAACAATGGTTCTAGAGTTTCTAGTTCAAGCGCTCTTCCTGAAGAACTCATCATTTCAGTAGCTTTGAATGGGGATAGAGACTTCAGGATTTAAAAAGAGCTTACAGAAGAAATTTGGTAAAAGTAAAACTTTCTTTCTTCCTTGTCTCTCCTTAAATAGCAGCAACTCTTTAAATGAAACCTGCAAAGCTACGCGTACGACTCATAAGCAATGATCATATCTGAATGGTGAGATTGATCAACGTTTATTATAATATTAATGATGACATAAATCACAGAGTATAAACGGCTGAATGTGGATCATTTTTAAACTTGTTACCGTTTCTATCAAGTTTCATTTTGAAATGAAATCGGTGACAGTTTTAATGACATTTTCAAAAATTCAACCTCGAAGAAGAAATACTTAACCGAATTCACAGGAACTCAGAGTGGAAGATAGGTTAGCAGGGAAATATGTTTCTTTAAATTGGGTTGGACATTCCAATTAATTCTCTCAGAGTATTGACTTAGTCCTTTCCAATATGCTTTGTGAATATGTCAGCTCGTTGCTCTTCAGTAGGAATGTAACTTAGCTTGACTTCTCTTTTTAGCACATGATCCCTTATGAAGTGATGTCTTATATTGACATGCTTCATCTTGCTATATTGAATTGGATTTTTGGATAGGTCAATTGCACTCTTATTTTCACACATGACTTCAAGGCACTTAGACTTTATACCATAATCCTCCAATTACTACTTAATCCATAGCAGTTGTGCTATAAAACTTCCTACAGCTATGTACTAAGCCTTAGTTGTACTTAGCACCATAGAAGTTTACTTCTTACTATATAATGTAACTAGACAATCACCAAGGAAATGACATCCTCCAGTGGTGCTTTTCCTTTCTAGTTTGTCTCTTCCATAGTCAGCGTCAGTGTATCCTCTTAGAGCGAAATCTACATTACTTGGATACTATAAACCTGCATAAATAGAATCTAGCAAATACCTGAGAATTCTCTTAAAAGTAGGTAAGTGAGATTCTCTAGGGTCAGCTTGATATCTTGCACAATAGCATACAACTTATTGAATGTCAGGCCTACTAGCAGTTAAGTAAAGTAGAGAACCAATGATACCTCTGGAGAGCTTACTCTCTACATGTTTACCTTCCTCATCTTTACTTAGAATACTATCAATGGCCATGGGTGTTGACATTGGTTTTGCTTTATCCATGTCAAACTTCTTTAATACTTCCTTGGCATACTTTGCTTAGCTGATGAAGATTCCATTATCACCTTGCTTGATTTATAGACCAAGAAAGAAATTAAGCTCTCCTATCATAGACATTTCACATTCTTCCTTCATATGCTGGCTGAACTCTTTGCATAGCTTCTCATCAGTTGCTCCAAAAATGATATCATCAACATAGATTTGAACTAGCAACACATCTTGATGGTTTCTCTTGATGAAAAGGGTTGTATATGCCTTTCATCTAACATAACATTTGTTGAGTAAAAAATTAGTCAGTCTTTCATACCAAGCTCTTGGAGCTTGCTTCAGTCCATAAAGAGCCTTCTTCAACTTGAAGACATGATCTGGATGCTTTGGATCTTTAAAGCATAGGGGATGTCTGACTTAGACTTCTTTTTGAATATAACCATTAAGAAATGCACTTTAAACATCCATTTGAAACAACTTGAAGTTCATATGAGATACAAAAGCACAGAGAACTCTTATGGCTTCAAGTCTTGCTACTGGAGCAAAGGTTTCACCATAGTCAATGCCTTCTTATTGATTGTAGCCTTGAGCAACTAGCCTAGCCTTGTTTCTGACAACATTACTAGTTTCATCTAGCTTATTTTTAAAAACCCACTTGGTGCTAATGATTGACTTGCCTCTAGGTCTCTCCACCAAATCCCAAACTTCATTTCTTCTAAATTGGTCTAGCTCTTCTTGCATTGCAATCATACAGCTATCATCAAACTCAGCATCTTTAAATTTCTTAGGTTCAATCAATGAGACAAAAGCTGAATGGCCCATCATTCTATTTAGCTAACCTCTAGTCAGTACTGGACTTTGCAAATTATCAAGGATCTTCTCAATTGGGTGATCTCTTCTTGCATTGCCTTCCTTTGGTAGATCAGGATCAACTCACTGAGCTACTATCATTGGTTGAGCTTTATTAACATCGCCAAAGTTGATGGATTCGTCTAAGCCAACTTTATAGTCTTCTTTCTCTGATATTAGATCAAGTATTACAATGGGCTGACTGGTTGATCCATTAACTGGCTCTTATTCTCTTTCATCATCGCTGGCTTCTCTACTTACATTGTAAGTTTCATCAAAATCTGCATGCATCGACTCCTCTAAAGTGTTAGTTCTCTTGACATACACTTTGTGTGCCCTACTGTGTGTTGAGTAACCTAGAAAGATTCTTTCATCAGTATTGGGATCAAATTTAGCCATTTGTCTTTTGTGTTTAATATGAAGCATCGACAACCAAAGGCCTTGAGATGACCAACCTTAGGCTTGCGTCCCTTCCAAAGTTCATAAGGAGTTTTGTTCAAAACTAGGGGAATTAAAACCCTGTTTAGAATATAACAAGTTATGTTAACAGCTTCTCCTCAGAAATACTTTGGTAGGTTGCTATCACTCAACAAGGAATGACCCATCTCCGTAATAGTGTGATTCTTTCTGTCAATAACCCTATTCTGCTCAGATGTATAAGAAGCAGAAAAATTATGGTCAATATCATGCTTAGAACATAATTCCTCAAATTGCATGTTTTTAAATTCCCTTCCATGGCCACTACGAATTCTATTAATTTTAAGGTCTTCTTTATTCATGATTCGAGTTGCCAACCTAGAGAATGATTTAAATGTTTCATCTTTTCTTGCAAGAAAAACAATCCAAGTGGACCTACTCAGATCATCTAATATCATAAGGGTGTATTTCATTCCACCTAGGCTTGTTGGAAATACAGGCGCAAACAAATCCATGCATAGAAGATCAAGGGGAAGAGAGGAAGATATATCAGATAAGGATTTAAAGGTCTTGGCATGCTGAGCAGAGTCTATCTTTTTCAAAAGCTAGATTGGGTAAATCCCCAACAAGTTCATTTCTGGCTAATTTGGACATATTGGTCATATAGATATATTCTAACCTTCTATGTCATAGCCAAGAGTTTTCCTCCTTAGAAACTAATCAAATATCACTGGAGCCAAGGGATAAGTCAATCATATAAACATTATTAATTGTAGAAGCATAAAGAATAGTTTGGTCAGAGTTACCATCAATGACTGAGCAGCCTGCTGAGTCAAAAATCACTTTCCTACCTTTGTCACACAGTTGAGTATGCCTAATAAGTTGAACTTTAGGCCTTTAACAAGATACACATTCTCAATTGAAGGCTTGACCCGTACAGTGCCATTGCCAACAATCTTTCCCTTTTAGTTGTCTCTAAAATTGACACTTCCATTCCTTTTTCGCTCTAATATGATGAATTGGCTTTCATCACCTGTCATATGCCTCGAGCATCCACTATCCAAATACTACATTCTATTGTCATCAGTAGATCTCAGGCTCACCTCCAAAATAGTTAAGTTTTCTTAGGTACCCATGCCTTTCTTTAGCTGGGTCCTCCCTTATTAGTGGTGGTCATCATAGACCAGTCATACTCATTATAGTAACCTCTTTTATGTCTGCATATGATTGTTGCATGTCCTGACTTACCACAAAAGCTATATAAGACCTTAGGATTATACCTACTCACCTCACCTAATTGAGAAACCTTCTTAGAGTGGTGAGTGCAATTACTCTGAGTATTCCTATTTGGTTGAGGATGGAGCCGCACCTATTTCAAAGCTATTAATTCAGCAGCTAACTCATTCATTTCCTTAATAAGCTTATTGTTATATCCATCATGGTACTCAGCTTTTTCTATAACGTATAAGATGTCAATTGAGGTATTTGTAACGCCCCCCCCCCCCCCCCCTTATAGGGAGCGCTACGGTAACAATAATCACCCAATAAATAACTCTACTCCACCATGTAGAGTTCAATACTTATAGATTTCCATATGTACAAATACCAATATAATGTTTTAAACTCCAAATTATTCTCCAAATATTTCTCAATGCCACTTTACATTTCTCACACTATCTAGTACATGCCATTATTCTACAAACCATAATATTACATTAAAATATATATCCACCTCGAATCTTTCCTTATTTGCTCTTTAAGCTGATCCACCTGTACCACTTTGGTCCAAGCTATCTACAAGTTCTCCACCTACGAGTAGAAAATCAACTACACACTAAGCAATTTGCTTAGTGGTGTCCATAAAAAAAATATAACAACTTTGAACATTTTTTTTATAGAAACAAAGTATTTTTATAAGTCAAAAATAAATTAACCAACTTTATGGAAACAACTCACAAAACTTATATAATAATCCTTTCAAGTACAATCAAATTTATATCCAACTTTTCCAAGCACTTTAACCACATATTGCCCAAAGTAAACAAGTCCTGAATAATGGTAAAATGGATACGGGAGCGGACAAGCCGGAAGCCAAAGCTTCAAAATCAATATATCGGTCAAGCCCGAAGCCGAAGCTTCAAAAATCAATATATCGGTCAAGCCCGAAGCCGAAGCTTCAAAAATCAATATATCGGTCAAGCCCGAAGCCGAAGCTTCAATATCAATATATATATATATATATATATATATATATATATATATATATATATATATATATATATATATATATATATATATATATATATATATATATATATATATATATATATATCATAATATCGGCCAAAGCCCGAAGCCAAAGCTTCAATTGTTTGTACAGTACTGTACCCCCCTTTATTGGCGCCAATCTACCCTGACCCGTATTCTACTCGTTTAATAAGGGCAATAAATCAAAGTAACATCTTAAAAATTCCAGTATAAACCATTAATCATAATTCAACATAACTTCAGTAATTAAGAAATCCAAATCCCAAATTTTTAAGCATCAAACTTCAATTAAAACTCAATAAAATCAATATTCATACTTTCTAGAATTTTTCCAGGTTTCATAACCTGACTTCCCCTGCATTGTTCACTATCAAAACATCATCCAAACGAAGAACTTTCTTTTAAACATAATTAGACACATGTCTCAGCTTTCCAAAGCCACCAGAATCACAGAAATCCAAATTTTATAACCAAAGTTATGATCAAAATAATAAACAGTGTACAAAGCTGAGATTTTCCGAAAATAGATTTCATGACTCAACTTCAAACAAAACTTTCACATTAAAAACGAACGAAATTCAACAAGGTTTCTTCTGAACATATATTTCTTACTTTCTGTAGATATCAATAGAATCAAGAATCATTCAAATCAGATTTAAATAACGAGAGAAAACATTAAAACAAAACAGGTATACAATCTGGAAAATTTTCTAAAAAATCGAGAAATCGAAATTTGAGACACAAACCTTTTTCTATGCTCTTTCTAGCTTTCTTCTACCTCTTTTGCTTTTGATTTACTTGCAATAGCTTCCTCTACAACAACCATATATAATTCTATCAAGATATTGTATAAATAAACTTCCTAATACTATAAATATGCTTAATCTACCATGAATTCTACTAATTAAGCTTTAATTTCACCAAAAATCACTCACCTCAAACTAGGGGTACTATTCATCCAAATCTTAATATCTGAAATACTTCTCTTCTAGTCTTGATTGACTGGAATTGATGATAATAGAGGGCTTAAGGATCGATTTCTAACAAGAATTTGAAGTTAAATCGAAGAAATCGGAAGTTTTTGGATAATGGAAAATTTTTTGGTAAGGGAAATGGAGAAGGAGAAATGATGAATGATGGATAAGGGAAGAGAAGAGGCTGTAAGTAATGTATTTATTTTTTTTATTTTTTTTTTAATATTGCCCTTGGATAAATAATTAAATGTCCAATTCATCCCTCTTACTTAATTAGCTCTTATTTCCTCATGTCTTATATCCGATAACAATAATAATAACTATAAAAATAATTTTCATGATATTTAATACCATAGTAATTTATTATAAGCAAATTTTTAGAAATTTTGGTTCGTTACAATTCTCCCCCTCTTATGAATTTTCGTCCCAAAAATTCCCTGAAAACAGTTGCGGATATTGAGTTTTCATTGTATCCTCCGGTTCCCAAGTTGCTTCTTCAACCTTATGATTCTTCCAAAGTACTTTTACCAGTGGAATAGACTTGTTTCTCAATTGTATAACCTCTCTTATCAAGATTTGTACCGGTTCCTCTTCATACGTCAGGTCGGGTTCGATTTCTACGACATCAGGAGATAAGATATGTGAGGGATCTGATCTGTATCTCCTTAACATTGACACATGGAACACATTATGAATTTTGTCGAGCATCGGGGGTAGTGCCAACCGATAAGCTACCGGTCCAACCTTCTCTATAACCTCATATGGGCCAATGAATCTAGGACTGAGCTTGCCTTTCTTGCCAAATCGCAGGACTTTCTTCCAAGGAGATACTTTGAGAAATACTTTATCCCCAACTTCATAAGTAATGTCTTTTCTTTTTATATCAGCATAAGATTTTTGTCTATCCGATGCAGCCTTCAATCTCTCTTGAATAAGTTTTACCTTCTCCTTTGTCTCCTGAATCAAATCCACTCCCACAATCTTGTTTTCACTAAGTTCGGTCCAATATAATGGAGTTCGACATTTTCTTCCATACAATGCTTCATATGGAGCCATTTGTATGCTTGACTGATAGCTGTTATTATAGGCAAACTCCTTGAGGGACAAATACTTATCCCAACTTCCTTCAAATTCAATGATACAACTTCTCATCATGTCTTCCAACACCTGAATTACTCTTTCAGATTGACCATCTGTTTAAGGATGAAATGAAGTACTGAAATGAAGTTTGCTACCTAAGGCCTCTTGCAACTTCTTCCAAAATCTCGAAGTAAATCTTGGATCTCGGTCAGAAATGATTGAAATAGGCACTCCGTGTAGCCTTACTATCTCATCTATATATAACTGAGCCAACCTATCAAGTGAATAATCCATCCTAACTGGAAGAAAGTGGGCAGACTTTGTCAATCTATCTACAACAACCCATACAGCATCATGTTTCTTCTGTGTACATGGTAAAGATGTCACGAAGTCCATTGTGATTCTTTCCCATTTCCATTCTGGAATTGTTATAGGTTGCAACAATCCAGAAGGAACTTGATGTTCTGCTTTCACCTGTTGACAAGTTAGACATTGAGCAACATAGTTAGTAATGTCTTTCTTCATTCCATTCCACCAATAATGGCTCTTCAAATTTTGGTACATCTTGTATGCTCTTGGATGCATCGCATAAGGACTACTATGCCCCTCTTGTAAGATATTCTTCTTTAATTCTTCATTGTTTGGCACACATAGTCTATCTTTAAAATATAGACACCCATCTTCTTGAACCATATAGTTGTCTACGATACCCACTTGTGTCCTTGCTCGAATGACCTTGAAGTCATCATCTTCATTTTGTGCTTGCTTAACCTATTGTAGTAGTACAGGTTGAATCTTTAATTCTACAATTAAGGCTCCACTACTAGTAAGAGCTAACCCCGTATTCATAGCCCTTAGTGCCATCATTGTCTTTCTACTGAGAGCATCTGCCACTACATTAGCCTTTCCTGGATGGTAATCAATAAGACAATCGTAATCTTTAATGAATTCCATCCACCTTCTTTGCCTTAAATTCAACTCTTTCTGTGTTGGTAAAGATTTTAAACTTTTGTGATCTATGTAAATATAACATTTTTCTCCATAAAGATAGTGTCGCCAAATTTTCAAGGCAAAGACTATTGCAGCCATTTCCAAATCATGAGTAGGATAATTCCT
Source organism: Euphorbia pulcherrima (assembly GCA_947683365.1). Lineage (NCBI taxonomy): Eukaryota > Viridiplantae > Streptophyta > Magnoliopsida > Malpighiales > Euphorbiaceae > Euphorbia > Euphorbia pulcherrima. The sequence continues at coordinate 75,346,628 of CANTUS010000001.1, read as the reverse complement.
TTCATGATTCTTCAATTACCTGGAAGCATAGGCAATCACTTTTCCTTCTTGCATCAAAACACACCCAAGACCACTATGAGAAGCATCACTATAGATTACAAAATCTTTTCCAGGCTCTGGTTGGGTAAGGATGGGTGCTTTTGTCAACATTGCTTTCAACTTCTCAAAACTTTCTTAACACTTGTGATTACACTCAAATTTTGCATTCTTTTGAAGTAGTTTCATCAGTGGAGCAGTAATGACTAAAAATTACTTCACAAATCTTCTATAATACCCTGCTAATCCAAGGAAACTCCTGACTTTCGTAGGGTTCTTTGGTGGTTTCCATTCGACAACTGCTTCTATCTTTTTAGGATCCACTTTATTCCATCTACAGAAACAACATGGCCTAAGAAAGAAACTTCTTCAAGCCAAAACTCACATTTGCAAAGTTTGGCATACAATTTATTTTCCCTCAAAGTTTGGAAGACTATTCCCAAATGTTGATCATGCTCTTCCTGTGACTTAGAATACACCAAAATGTCATCAATGAAAACCACTACAAACCTGTCTAAATATAAGTAAAAGACACGGTTCATAAGGTCCATAAATGCTGCTGGTGCATTAGTTAGACCAAATGGCATCACCAAAAATTCATAGTGCCCATATCTGGTTCGGAAAGCCGTCTTTACAATATCATCATCTTTCACTCTCATTTGATAGTAGCTCGATCTCAAATCAATCTTGGAGAAGTATTTAGCACCCTTGAGTTGATCAAATAAGTCTTCAATCCTTGGCAATGGATACTTGTTCTTGACTGTCAATTTATTCAACTCCCGGTAATCAATACATAATCGAAGCGACCCATCTTTCTTCTTAACAAACAACACTGGTGCACCCCACGGGGATATACTCGGGCGTATGAATCCTTTGTCTAACAATTCTTGCAACTGAATCTTCAACTCTTTCAGTTCAGCAGGCGCCATTCTGTATGGTGCTTTGGATACTGGTGTAGTACCCGGCAATACATCAATTGCGAATTCTACCTCTCTTTTTGGTGGCAACCCCGGTAGTTCTTCTGGAAATACATCGGGAAAATCACATACCATAGGAATATTCTGCAATTCTAACTCACCTTTCTTCAATTCGAGAGTGAAGATTAGGTAGGCCTGACATCCCTTCCTAACCAGCTTTTTAGTCTTCATAAAAGAAATTATGTTATAGAGATAACCTGATCTTTCACCCACGATAACTATTTCTCCTCCATCAGAAACTTGAAGTGACATTCTTTTATTTTTGCAATCCACCATAGCCCCATGTTCCGATAACCAATCCATTCCCAAGATAACATCATAATCTCAGAAAGGTAACTCAATTAAATTTGCATGGAAAAGTTGATGTTGAATCATAATAGGGCAATTCATGTACACTTTGTTTACTATCACACTGTGTCCTAAAGGATTAGTCACTTCAATATTTTCTCCTAATTCTTCTACATGCAACCCTTTCTCTTGTGCTAATGCAGTACATATATATGAATGAGATGAACCAGAATCTATCAAAGCATAAACATCATGATTAAAGAATGAAAATTTACCGACAATAACTTCGTTAGATTCTCTAGTCTCAGGCCCTCGGATTGTATAACTTCGCGCCATTCCTCCCGGTTTACCACTCTACGGTGCTTGTTGAGCCACATCATGCCCATTTGAACCACTAGCATTTCCTCTTCCTCTTCCTCTTCCTCTTCCACCTTGCATTGTAGGAGTAGGAACTACTACAGGTGCACATGTACTTATCTATCTTTGAGGACAATTTGCAATCAAATGTTCCCTCGAGCCACATTTAAAGCAAACTCTACCTTTTCCCTAACATTCCCCTGTATGCATCCTTCTACAATTAGAACATTGTGGAATATTTCCTCTGCCTCGACCAGAAGGTACTAGCCACTGACCCCGTACTTATGGTTTGTCTCGGTGAAAACCCTCTAAAATGAGATTGTGTTTGTTCTGATGTTCCCTTCTGTTTCTTACTTGGAGATTCTGAACTAGCTGGACCCTGTGATCCCATTTGAAATCCAGACCTTTTAGCCATTCTTTGTTGTCTATCTGAATTAATCTTCTCAATGCCCGTAGCAGCATCAACCAAGTCATTGAACACTCTAATCCTTTGTGCAAGTAAATGCACTCTAATTTTATCATTCAGCCCATCCTCGAATCTCTTACATCGTCGTACTTCACTGTCAACGATATCACGAGCATACCTCTCAAGTTTGAGGAATTGAACTTAATATTCTGATACAGTCATTTATCCCCGTCTCAAAGACAAGAACAATTTCCTCTGCTCATCCTTAAATCGTTCGCTAACGTATTTCTTGTCAAATTGTTCCAAGAAAAGGCCCCAAGTGATTTCTCTGGGTCGTCTTTCTCTCACAATATTATCCCACCACCTCCTAGCTTGTTCTTTGAGTAGACCTTGCACACAATCTAATCTCTCTTCATCTGTAAAATGAAGCCTAGTCATACACCATTTAGTATGATCAAGCCAATCTTCTGCAATTGCAGGATTCACTATATCCCCTTTGAAATCATCAGCCGGAAGCTTCTTGATTCTTTCAAGAGGAGTTCTCTCCTCTCTTCTTTCTATGTAAGGTACTACAGGAACTTGAGGGATTTGTATCTTTCATAGTACTTGTGTGATTACTTCAGTAGTCATATGCTGAAGTAAAGCAGCTTGTGTTAGAGTAGGTTGTTCAGGAAAGCCATGAACTGGTGGTGGTTCATGTCTTTGTTCATCCCCTTGTCTAATACGGATCGTACTCTCAGCATCCTCTTCCTCACTCTGGTTGTGACTACTACTAGCCATAACTTATTCTTGAAAATTGGACCAAAGTGGATCAATAACTAACACATCATATTTATATCCTAAATGGCATGTACATACTAGTCCTAGAATCGCCTAAACCTCAGCTCTGATACCAATAAATGTAATGCCCCCCCCTTATAGGGAGCGCTACGGTAACAATAATCACCCAATAAATAACTCTACTCCACTATATAGAGTTCAATACTTATAGATTTCCATATGTACAAATACTAATATAATGTTTTAAACTCCAAATTATTCTCCAAATATTTCTCAATGCCACTTTACATTTCTCACACTATCTAGTACATGCCATTATTCTGCAAACCATAATATTACATTAAAATATAAATTCACCTCGAATCTTTCCTTATTTGCTCTTTAAGCTGATCCACCTGTACCACTTCGGTCCAAGCTATCTACAAGTTCTCCACCTACGCGTAGAAAATCAACTACACGCTAAGCAATTTGCTTAGTGGTGTCCATAAAAAAAATATAACAACTTTGAACATTTTTTTTATAGAAACAAAGTATTTTTATAAGTCAAAAATAAATTAACCAACTTTATGGAAACAACTCACAAAACTTATATAATAATCCTTTCAAGTACAATCAAATTTATATCCAACTTTTCCAAGCACTTTAACCACATATTGCCCAAAGTAAACAAGTCCTGAATAACGGTAAAATGGATACGGGAGCGGACAAGCCCGAAGCCAAAGCTTCAAAATCAATATATCGGTCAAGCCCGAAGCCGAAGCTTCAAAAATCAATATATCGGTCAAGCCCGAAGCCGAAGCTTCAAAAATCAATATATCGGTCAAGCCCGAAGCCGAAGCTTCAATATCAATATATATATATATATATATATATATATATATATATATCATAATATCGGCCAAAGCCCGAAGCCAAAGCTTCAATTGTTTGTACAGTACTGTACCCCCCTTTATTGGCGCCAATCTACCCTGACCCGTATTCTACTCGTTTAATAAGGGCAATAAATCAAAGTAACTTCTTAAAAATTCTAGTATAAACCATCAATCATAATTCAACATAACTTCAGTAATTAAGAAATCCATATCTCAAATTTTTAAGCATCAAACTTCAATTAAAACTCAATAAAATCAATATTCATACTTTCCAGAATTTTTCCAGGTTTCGTAACCTGACTTCCCCTGCATTTTTCACTATCAAAAAATCATCCAATCGAAGAACTTTCTTCTAAACATAATTAGAAACATGTCTCAGCTTTCCAAAGCCACCAGTATCACAGAAATCCAAATTTTATAACCAAAGTTATGATCAAAATACTAAACAGTGTACAAAGCTGAGATTTTCCGAAAACAGATTTCATGACTCAACTTCAAATGAAAATTTCACATTGAAAAAGAACGAAATTCAACAAGGTTTCTTCTGAACATATATTCCTTACTTTCTGTAAATATCAATAGAATCAAGAATCATTCAAATCGGATTTATATAACGAGAGAAAACATTAAAACAAAATAGGTATACAATCTGGAAAATTTTTCAAAAAATCGAGAAATCGAAATTTGAGACACAAACCTTTTTCTATGCTCTTTCTAGCTTTCTTCTACCTCTTTTACTTTTGATTTACTTGCAATAGCTTCCTCTACAATAGCCATATATAATTCTATCAAGATATTGCATAAATAAACTTCCTAATACTATAAATATGCTTAATCTACCATGAATTCTACTAATTAAGCTTTAATTTCACCAAAAATCACTCACCTCAAACTCGGGTTACTATTCATCCGAATCTTAATATCTGAAATCCTTCTCTTCTAGTCTTGATTGACTGAAATTGATGATGATAGAGGGCTTAAGGATCGATTTCTAACAAGAATTTGAAGTTAAATCGAAGAAATCGGAAGTTTTTGGATAATGGAAAATTTTTTGGTAAGGGAAATGGAGAAGGAGAAATGATGAATGATGGATAAAGGAAGAGAAGAGGCTGCAAGTAATGTATTTATTTTTTTATTTTTTTTCCAATATTGCCCTTGGACAAATAATTAAATGTCCAATTCATCCCTCTTACTTAATTAGTTCTATTTCCTCATGTCTTATATCCGATAACAATAATAATAACTATAAAAATAATTTTCATGATATTTAATACCATAGTAATTTATTATAAGCAAATTTTTTGAAATTTTGGTTCATTACAGTTACAGTCCTCTAGATCATTACACCTCCTCTAGAGTATATTGATGTACTTATTGACTTATTAGTCATGTTAATAATATCATTAAGTACTACAGCAAGTTCATCTGATGATAAAGGGGGTTCAAAATTTACCTTAGAGTGCTTTCCTTTGTCTTTTCTCCTATCAGCTGATTGGTTAGCATTGAAAGTTGTTGGTTGGTCAATTAATACTGCATTTTCACTGAGTTGATCATCAATGGCCATAAGAAACACATTTATAGATTATTGTGGCTCCTCATCAGAAAAAGATAACTCCTGCTCAGAGTCACTCCATGTAGGTGCAATAGCCTTCTTATCTCTCTTCTTCTTTAACATGTCCTTCTTAGCTTTCGGATAGCTAGATTAGATGTGCCCCTTTTCACCACGTTCAAAACATTTAATTTCTTTGCTATGATCTTTGTGTGGTCTTTCATCAGCACCCTGCTCGTATTGTTGGGCTTTCTAAACTTCAGATAGTTCCCATCTTTCTTCAGGAATCTTTTGAATTTCTTGGTCATTAATGCTATCTCTTCCTTCCTTTCCTCTGGATATTCTTCATCTGAAGAATCATCAGGTTTTAGAACAACAGCTCTGCTGCAGCTTTCTTTCTTCTTGTTCTTGAATTTCTTAGACTCATCCTCATAAGTGACATCTCATGAATTATCAAAGCTCCATTAGCTCATCAAACTTGTAGGTCTTGAGATCATGAGTTTCTTCAATAGCACTTTTCTTAGCATCCTATTCCTGAGTAAGACTTCTCAGAATCCTCTTGACAATCTCCTCTTCAGTAAAACTTTTTCCAAGTCTTTTGAGTTCATTCATAATGTTCATAAATCTAGTGTTCATGTGTAAGATGTCCTCCTTAGGTTGCATATGAAACATCTCATAATCTTTGATGAGAATGTTAATCTTGGACTCCTTCATAGGTCACTTCCAACTTCTTCTAGATTTCTTTAACAGTTTCACATCCTGATACTCAAATTAAACTCAATTGCATCAAGAGCATAGTGAATGTAGTTGAAAGCAGCTGAATTTTCCTTAAGTCTGATTAAGTCTTGCTTGTCCCATTGATCAGAATACTTCTTAATGCTCACTCCATTCTTCACAATGGATGGAACGAATGGTCCTTCAACAATGGCCAACCAGTAAAACATGCTTTGAACTGGATGAAATTCTTCATACTATTCTTCCAGTATTGTAATGCTTCCGATTAAACATGGGAGGCCTTATTACAGACATTCTTTTAGGAAGAATGTATGCCTGAGCTTTTCCATTGGATTCTCTTCCTTTGCCCATCACGATCTTTATCTTAAGATTAAAAGATCTTTAGAATGAGAACTACTTTGATACCACTTATTGGTCCCTATACGTACAACTCAATGAGTGAGAGGGGGGGTGAATGACTTGCTAAAATAGGAAACTTTTTCATGATTAAGGAATCCTCGTTGAGTAGGTCAGTAGGTTGAGCAGAAATTGAGAAACAATTCAACATAAAGTAAAGAACACAGAGATTTTATATTGGTTCGATAACCTGTGCTTACATCCAGTACCAAGAGAGTGTCTTAGCTTTAATCCATTAATATCAACTCCTTCATCCTAGGCGGAAAAGTCTTTCACATAGTGTCCCAATTACAACTGAGTACCCTCCTCATTGTAATCACTCACCCGCTGAGTATAATACCCTCTTCTACCAGTAACTCAACAAAGTTCTAAACAAGAGCTAGATTTAACTTCTAGAAACATTGATCCAGTTACAATAATCAAATATCACAGTTCAATGGATCTATTCTAATCTCTCTTATTGTAAAGCTGATTCTCGCTGAGTAGTTGCTTTCTTGATTGATTTTTTTAAAGCTTGGAAATTGTTAGAGTTTTAGCCTCTTTGAAATTCAGGTGTGTTCACCAAGTTCTAACGCTTGCCTTCTTGCTCCTTTTATAGCAGAAATCAAGAATGTAACCGTTAGACTTGCTATCCCATCTTCTGTAATTTGACAGCTTAGCTATCCACCTGTTGCTTCTTTAAATCAGTCTGTTGGGAGATAGAATCACACCATTGTAAGATAGAAATCAATCCATTAAGAAATAGTCTGAATCAGTGCTTCAAATTTGATTCTTTGTCATTTGATGCCGGAAATCCGTTAGAGAGATCTTGTGCTTACTTACTATATGTCATCTTCCCATTCCTTCTAGTAATCTGACAAGTTTGTAGAGTCGTACATTTGCAAGAGATACGCATTACTTCAATTAATTCAAACTGAGCTTAATTGGTATGATCAAAACCTTAAGCACTACTGGGTCAATCTATCCTTGTGCTGGGTTCAACAAAAATAATTATTATTAAAGGCTAGTCATTGCAGTCTTTCTCTATGAACTCTTAATCCTTCAAAAAAACTTCTTTTATTTGTCAAGTTTGAGGAGGAAGAAGGGAGTTATTAGGCTACTTTCTTCCTCATTCCCACCTTTCTTATAATTTTACTACTTTTTTTCCTTTTCTTCTCTCAATTTTTATTTGAATAATTTGCATCAGGTATTTTTTTAATCTTCCACTATGTTATTATTTTCTTCAAACATGGATCCGTTGCTACACATCTCAACCTTGATAGTTTTACAACTGGGCTGGACTCCATCAACCTTCAGACAAAGATACTTGTTGATCTTTCACATTTGGTACCCAAATCTATCTCTCTTAAGTATGGTAGCTCTAAATCTGCAAATTCGATTGATGATATGGCTTACGCATGTATTTTCATGGTTGCGGATACTCGAGAATTTTAGTTGCTGGTTAAGAAATTATAGATTGCGATGTTTATTTCTTGTTTTGGGTTGTTATATTTATCCTCTTGCTCTTGTGGCAACTTTTTTCTTATTTCCCATTATGGTGAGATTTTGTTTCTATGATTATGGTAGATTGTTTTATTTGATGTATGTTCTTTTGCTCATGTATCAATCAAAATTCACTCAATAGATCGGTTTTTATGAAACATATCCTATTTATTCGAAAAAAAGCTTCTTCCTAATCTAATACATGGCAATATCCCCATCTTGAAATGATTCTTGTCATCAAGAATCGCTTAGGGCTTCAACCATTATCAAATACCATATTAGCAATGGCAGTTGTAGCTTCATATTTAAGAAGAGCATAAACAAGTGGATTTCCATCAGTTGTCAAAGCTAATGTTGATGCAGCATGCAAAGCAGCCCCCATAACCCACTGATATATGCACTCAGGTCAGAAATAGACCATGTATTATATGTCTGGTTAAGGAATCTTTCTTTTTCAATCCTTCTATCACCATTCTTTTCAAATTGATGCATATAGGCCATGGGAACATGATTTGAGGGCCAAACAACTTCCACCAACTTCTTGTATCCATTGGTAACTACACCTCTATAACTTTGGAGAACCAATTTCATATGTAAGACTTCCTAACTTGCAGTATCATGGAAGCAATAGGCATAGACTTCAAACTATGGATCACTCATTCCAAGTTCATTAGCATCAGTAAGCAAGGAATCCAAATTATCAGCATTATGACACATTCTAGAAACATACATAAGGAACATCTCATCCTTTGCTTCTCTCTTTCCATTCAAGCCAGCTCATAAGATCTTTTTACTAGTCATATGAGTTATACAACATGTATTAGGTTTTTTTAAGGAAATCTAGAGGTTTAGGTGGCTTGTGTGGTTTCAAGTCAGTGGTTTTTGTGTTTAAGGGCATCAGATTGTTCATGGGTGTTTGACAAGTTGAAGAGGGTCTAAAGGAGGGCTTGGATTTTGGTGAGACAGCCTTGTTTTCAAAATGAGTTTCAGCTAAAATTTTAGTTCCCTTTCCCCTCTCAAACAGATACAAAACTGTAAAATTATCCACTCTAACCTCCAATGGAAGATAGTAGAGGTTAGAGCAATAAACTACTTCTCTTCAATCACCATCTCCCATGTATGTTCTTAAAATTTGATTGTTAGGCTAGCAGGACAGATCTTAGTGGTTTCCTCATGTTGCTTCCTTTCAAAAGGGACCTCAACCACATATGTGTTAAATGTATTTCATGCATTATTTTTGGTCATATTTTTGGGATATTAGTTTATTTGTGGCATTATTTTTATTTTGATAGGAACAAGTCAAAAATTGAGGAAGATGTTATCGATGGAGCACTTGATGGAAGATTGTTTGGCTTGGAATAAGTCTTGATAAGAAGCTAATTACTCGCATTATTTTTGTTCAAGCATTTGACTTAGTGGGTGAACAACCATGACCTTACAACACTTTTTCCATCTGCCTAAATTCATGCTAATGATGTGGACATAGAATTGGTCCCAGGCCCGTTCCTACCATGTTGGGGGCCTAGGGGCGAGATGAGAGATCGCGGCCCTCTTTACAAGTAAAATGTTTGTAATTATTATATATGAATGCGTACTTTATTATTTCACTTAGTGAAAGATCAAATAAAAACGTCGAATTCCACATCGTGGCATTAAAAAGTAACATTAGAATCTAAAATCACCCAAATGAAATTAATTATAGACAAATATGAAGTATATAGAAGGATGATTATCTATAGGTGATAACTTTGTCAAATATAGGTACCCGTCTCGGATAAGGTGACCGGGTCGATACGAGCCGCCTGGCTCATGCCCTTGAGAAAGGACAACTATCGTTTAGTCCAAGGGACCGGCTCGGACAATATTCCAGCCAAGACAAGCTAGAGGCACGTGGCATATCCGTGCCTGAGGCAGACATAATCTCGAGCCGGTCATGACCGGCTGAATAGAGATTCCGCTCCACAATAATAAGTAGAATCCTACTAGGATTCCTACTCCTTTATTCCCTCCTGCAAGGTAGATAAATCCTAATATATCTGATTCAAGCATCAGGTAACTATAGAGGAGTTATGATCTTATCATAATTCAGACTCCCTCTCCCTATCTAGTTGGGACACTTCAAATGCCTATATAAAGGCCCCCTTGGTCAAGTAAAGGTAGATCATTCTTATACTCATAACTGCTATCAGTTTCTCAAAATCCTTACTAACTTAAGCATCGAAGGGTCCCCCACAGGACAACCACCGATCGCCCCCAAGTTTGCGTCTGTTTTGCAGGTTCATCATTCGAGGGTTGAAGCTGTGAGACAAGAAGATCAATTCTGAAATATCGGTATTTAGGTATGATATTTTCAATAGGTGAATGATTCATGCCCATTTCTAGCTTTTTGTAGACCTATAGGAGAGATAAGAGCATATTTAGTAGATAGCCCATTCCAACCATAGTCTTACTACATAGGCAAGAATAGATAATTAATTAAAAAATTGTGCTACACTAGCTTGTCTATTTTCTCTTTCCTATATGATGTGGCACAATAAATATTGGACATCGTCTATTTAATCTTCTACATGTGGACTGAATTTATTTGATCATGCAAGAACTTTAGTCCGAAACACAGCTTCAGCAAAATTCATAAACATTGACACAGAGACTGTTCCAACGTCTCATAGTATCATATAATGCAGATAAGTCTTTCTTCAATCATATATTAATATTAATTTCAATCAAAAAGTCTTTGATTATATCTCAAAATTTATTTGGATTTCAAATAATCCGATAGTGAAGAATTATCTCAATTAACCTCCATTATTTTTATTTGTGATTCCCTTTGATTGCTTGTCCCATATCATCCGATTGATAATTAGCAAAGTTATTTCATTCAGTTGTTGCAATATGCTCACAGTCCATATTGATTCATCCTTTAGTATATACACCTATTAATGTTTCAAATAATGGATTATTAGCTTGTTGACATTGCTAACGAGACATCGGCCAAATCTATCTATGTCTAACTTGACAGAAATTTAGCCGAAAATCATTTAGTGACTACATCACTTGGAGGGTTCCTGGTAACTTACTCAGGGTATTTATTCCATTGGATCAGCTTACAAAAAGTTCAAACAAATTGAGCAGTAGAGAAATTGCGTCAACGGCAAATTAATTTCTGTTCGGCAATGGTGTAACCCTTTAGCAAATCCAGATTATGATAGAAAGTGCTACACACAACCACGTATGTATGTTGAGGGCACGCCTAAGTTGTTGGGAGAATTCTCTTAAAGATAAGATTTATCCGCTGACAGGACAACTTATGTGGAGGCTATAGAATAACGGCTCAGGGTGGTCGTTCACTGGACGAGGCAACTAGCGGGCTAGCACCGTCCCAATGAGGTGGCTGGTTATTTGTTGTTGACTGAAGAAGGCAAAGTGGATGGGCGTGAGATGAGATATACAACTAGAAAGGCATGGATACTAAACGATTGACTTCTCAAAATTGATATCCCCACAGCTACAATATGATACAAGATTATGAAAGATAATCAAGTTGCACTACAATATGTTATCCAAGTTAATTACTGGCATGCGAGCGCCATAATTTATCTCTTAATAAGAACGTTGTGCAATCTTTAATAATTGATGAGCATCAATTACCAGCTCTTCATTCGGCCGGGAGAGAAATTCAGCAATTATTGAATCAATTATTTCAACCGAGCTCAATAAAAAAGGACCTCTTCAGTTTTGAAAAATATATGCTTGTGTTTTATTACTATATATTTATCGTACAAATAATTTTTATTGCTCTTTGACAGAGAATATATCAAGATTACAATCGTGCAAAGAGAATGCTCAACAAAATTGCAACAAGTAATCGTAAAAATCCAGATAAGTAAAAGCCGTTTTGCATTATGGTTATCTTACACATACATGGATACGTGTATTCATCGATGCTTCGGTCGAGAATACATGAGTTTAAGATAAATCTATATTGTTGTGTCTTGCGAAGTCTTTGCTATATTGTATAGGTTGCTAAAAGTAATTATAAAACTAACCATTTGAAAGCTATGTGAGAGAAATTCCTTTTTGTAGAGCTTGATAAAATTACAGGTTTAGAAAAAATATGGTAGCGGCTCCACGGAAAGCAAAAATCCAAGATTGCAAGCTGTGGTTTCATAATAGAAAATCAAATTTCAAAACAGTGGCAACTTACGACTTAATGTTCTAACTCATTAATTTATTTGGCCGCATTTATGATTTGACATTATAAATACTGATTTTATTTATTTTGATCTTGATATAAATATCAAAGGCTGTACTTCACCAGTTTTATGTCACGGAGTGAAATATTTAAATTACTAGTGGCCTGTCTCTAACCATCAATTATCATCTATTGATAATCAAATTCAATTAAGACATTAGTTGTCTCATTTGACAAATGGACTAGCAATTCACTTGTCAAAGCTTTGCGAAGGAGCGATGTATTCTCAAGTACTAAAGGAAACAATCACCGAAACATTTGGCAATGCCATCAGGCCATCACACAGCTCCTTTAGTCGTTATTGAAAGCTACTCCAGCTATGAAAGCGAAAGCTCTCATCTTTCTACGGGCTTCTATTGAGATTCAATGAATTAATGGGTTCCTCAAAACAGTTGTTAATTCAGTCAGCTCTCAATTGCAAGCCCCTCATTTGGCAGCCGAAGCTCTTCAACTTCTTCAATTTGATGCACAATAGAGACATCAATACCTTTATAGTAGAACTTTGTCGAAGCACACGTCTCAAACCAAATTCGTCCCCTACGGCGAGATCAACAAAAGCTTCCAACACAAAAAGAGAGATGTGTGTATGCTCATTCGACAAATGATCTCATCTGATGAAAAAGAGGGATATCAAAATGAGGCACTCAACTACATGATAAGGAGTATCACCCACTTGTCCAATATAGGACACTTCAAATCCAGAGGGGACATATTTTACTAATCTCCTTGTGACACATAAAGATAAGTATTTCTCTGTCGTCACTATTTCCTTTTTGGCTTAAAATTACATAATTCAAAATATGATGAGTTCATTGTGAATTAATTTATTAACCACAATATACTGTAAAAGATAACGAATGTTTTTCTCATTATATTAATTGGTCATATAGAGAGTAATGGATGGCCACTGCCACTTACCAAAAAAAAAAAGAAATTCAATTAAGATTATGGTTTGTTAATTACAATCTCGCACAGCTAAATTATTACATTTGGAGCAGTGTAGATTTGACAAGAATTCCTCACTAAGCCAGCGGCATTTGCAAGAAAAGAAAATTGCCTGCAGGCTATTCAATTTCAACGCACACTCATGGAGTTGACGACTCAAGTTGCTAGAACTTCATATGCATTTGGCCAAGTGTGCACTCGGGGACACCAGTACCATCGAATCCCAAGAGTAATCTAACAAAAGGGCCAAGTGGAGCACCAATCACATACTGAAGTGAAATTTTCGAATATACTCAAGACAGCCGAGTGCCGGTCTGAGGCTCTGCAGTGTATCCAACAACCGAGTCCAATAGTAAAAAAAGAGAAGACTTACCACAACATCCGAAAGACCTTACACACGGGCATCTTATTAAAGACCGGCCCATCAGTCGGCACGCAAAGCAAGTCATAGGTCAAGAAAATCTGAGTTGATCGCTTAGTAAGAGACGGAGGTGGTATAAGACCTTAGCTATTAAGGCATATGAAAGGGGGGCATGATATAAGAACTCTAACATGAAAAGGCAATGTAAGACCTTAAAGTGTACTTAAAGGCATTGAATAAGACACTTGAGGCGTATACATAAGAACTCAATTATTTAAAAATACAAATAACGCTAAGGCAATAAGTAAGACCTTGGCAAAAATCCTAAGACCGCCTTCGAGGCCGGCACATCACATTTTCCCAAGGCATGTAGTAAGACCTTGGCAAAAACAAAAAGTATATATAAGCCCAATGCATGGAGTAAGACCTTGGCAAAAATCTAAGACCGCCTCCGAGGCCGGCTCATCATATTTTCCAAGGCACATGGTAAGACCTTGGTGATAACTAAATATATACAACACCGAGGCAATTGAAGACCCCTGGCATATCCAAAGTCCTTAGTTAATACTAGGGCACATTTAAAATCTTAGTTAAAAACTAAGAAGTAAATATTTCAGGCTGCATTAAGAACTGAATAAATGTAAAGCCACAACGGCTACCGGCTAAAAGTAACACCGGCAGAAAGGCTAAGTTTGACAAAATACTTAGACTAATTTATCTTAGGCAGTAAATCGTAAGACCTAAAATACAAACAAAACATCCGTAAGGAAAAACATGTGAGACCTCCTAAAGCAACATTGATTTGAAGCTTTATAGCATAATTTGACGGTAAAAAATATAAGACCGTCTCAAAGTTCTACTTTGCGTGCAAATCCAAAGTATAAAAATTCTTAGTTAAAACTAAGAAATAATAAATTCTGGCGGCAATAAGGCTTGAAAAATAGCTTTAAAAAGCAAACCGGTTAAAAACATAAGACCGGTAGAAAAAACCTAAGTTAATTACTTAGTCAAAATTCTTAATAGGCAAAGCATAAGACCTATACAGTCAACTAGATGGCAACCATATACAATGCAAAACGTAAGACCTTAAATAAAGAGAAAAATGGAAAGTACATATATATATATATATATATATATATATATATATATATATATTAACCTTCGACTTGTCCCCCGTTTCCTGTGACTCGACATCAAGAAACTAACAGTTCTTCACCAGCTCCAGCCATTGTATCCGCCGGCTCCTCCAATCCACCAAAGGAGACTCTTCTTCAGGCAAAGGGTACTTAACATCATTTAAAAGATCTTATGATAAGACAGGATATTGAAAACGACAGGCTGCTAGAATGCGTTGACCAAAGGTAAGGCCTAACTCCACCATTCCATCTATGGCCTTTTAGTACGCCGATGCTTAAGCCGCCTTTGCATCCATGACTCTAGCAAGATCCACCCAAGCGCCAGCCGGCTCCCCCACAGCTTTTTTAAGATCACCACCTAGCTTTTGACGAATTTGCCAGAGGAGCTCATGACCTGTCCTCAACTTCTGAAACTTGCTTTCAGTTTTCTTGACCTAGTCCTCTGTAGTCTTAAATTTGTCTCGAAGTCACCGGTTCAACTTTTGAGCAGCTTCTAGCCGAACATCGATTGTTTCCTGACAATCCACTCGATGGCACACATCGGGCGCTTGAGACATCACCTATAAAATGAAGTATAGTTGACATTAACAAAAGGGATATCCTACTAATACAAAGGCCCCAAAGCTGAGAAGCCGCCTCAAACATTTAAATAGCGAAAATCTTCAAGTCCTCGCTCTAATCAGGCCACCTCGTGTCTAGGAGTAGGGTCAAATGTAGTGCCTTTTGAATTGCAATTGAAGAAATAGAAGTCGCGGTCGGCTAGATCATCCAGATCCTTATGCAGCTGAGAAGGAGAAGAAACAAGCTCTTGACTATAAGAAGATGTCGGCTGAAGAATAAAGACAATCTCAATCGCCGCCTGAAATAGAAAGGCAATTAGCATAAAGAGAACCCTAATATACAACAAAAGCACATCATTACCCCATTAGTGGTCTTGCTCTTCTTCCTTCGCTGCTCATCCACAACTGTCTCAGCTCCATCCGGGCTAATCCTCTTCGGCCTTTTTAGCCAATTACAGGAACTCGCACATCTCAAGATAGGCTTCCAAGGCTAGAATCGGGTTACCAAAGAACTCCGACAATATTAAAACATGTGCATTATAAAGATCATTTGAAATACCAAATAGAATATCAACAATTCATCAAGGCATTCAAAGTTAAGCGAAGGACATTGCACTGAAAGGCATCAACCCTAATTCCAGCGAGATGAAAATCCATATTCAGCAACATAAATTGAATAGTAGACTACGACAACCCAACAACAATAAGGCGTAATCATAAATGCAAGCAGAGAACAAAAGATCAAAAGAGCATAGTAAAGTTAATTGTTGAAGAAAAAGAAAGAGCTTTGAGTCGCCGAAAATCACCTCGAGCAGATGCTAGAAGACCCTCACCAGATATCGCCTTAATCAATTTTAGAAAAAATAAAGGAGAAAAAATTTTAAAGGCCTGCTCGAAATTCAGAAATTTCAATTGCCGTCAAACCATATGAAGAAAGAACATAAACTTCTCTAGAAAGTTCCAACAAAGGAAAGATGCAAGCTTCTCCAACAAATTTTGAGTACGAAAGAATATGGATGAGCCACGTAGCTCGCCACTTCCGCCAAATCCGCATAAAAATCAAGCTGGATTCTATGCCAGAAGTCTTAAAGAACTTCTCACACTTATGGGGGGGCTTCTGATAACTTTGTCAAATATAGGTACCCGTCTTGGATAAGGAGACCGGATCGATACGAGCCGCTTGGCTCATGCCCTTGAGAAAGGACAACTATCATTTAGTCCAAGGGACCCAGCTCAGAAAATATTCCAGTCAGGACAAGCTAAAGGCACGTAGCATATCTATGCTTGAGGCGGACATAATCTCGAGCCGATCATGACCGGCTGAATAGAGATTCTGCTCCATAATAATAAGTAGAATCCTACTAGGATTCCTACTCCTATATTCCCTCCTGCAAGGTAGATAAATCCTAATATATCTGATTCAAGCATCAGATAACTATAGAGGAGTTATGATCTTATCATAATTCAGACTCCCTCTCCCAATCTAGTTGGGACACTTTAAATGCCTATATAAAGGCCCCCTTGGTCAGGTAAAGAGATCATTCTCATAATCATAATTGCTATTAGTTTTTCAAAATCCTTACTGACTTAGGCATCAAAGGGTCCCCCACGGGGCGACCACCGATCGGCCCCAAGTTTGCATCTGTTTTGCAGGTTCATCATTCGAGGGTTGAAGCTGTGAGACAAGAAGATCAATTCTGAAATATCGGTATTTAGGTATGATATTTTCAATAGATGAATGATTCATGCCCATTTCTAGCTTCTTGTAGGCCTATAGGAAAGATAAGAGCATATTTAGTAGATAGTCCATTCCAGCCATAGTCTTGCCACATAGGCAAGAATAGATAATTGATTAAAAAATTGTGCTACAGTAGCTTGTCTATTTTCTCTTTCCTATATGATGTGGCACAATAAATGCTGGACATCGTCTATTTAATCTTCTACATGTAGATAATCAAATGGACTACCAACTCATCAAATGAATTAATATTTCAATTTTTAACATTGAAACAAACTTGGAATTGCATATTTTTTATTATTTAATTACACAATTCTAGATAAAATAGATAATCTAGTATGGCTCTTTTGTTATAGATATTGTCTATTTTTAAAACAATGGACATATCATCAGTGTGAACTTCTATTTCACATGCCACATAATCATGGAATCTACTATCTACTAAAGATGCTCTAAGAAATTTGATCCCTCTTTATAAGTAAAATTTTTAAAATTGTAATCGATAAACACATTAAATAAGAAATTCTATAATTAAGAATATTTATATTTTAATAAAATAATCTATAAAAAATATAAAATAACTAAGTAGGACCCCTATAATAACGAGGCCCTAGCCGGTTACCCCTCTTTCCCATGCTCAGGAACGGCCTTGATTGGTCCCAAGCACAACCACTACTTTTCATGAATATGGATTAATCTTCACTTGGCAGCTGGGTGCTCTCTCATTTACATGGCCAACAACGGCATTATCTGACTTCAAGTATTTAGAGGAATTGGAAATGTGGACAACTTTCTTACTTAGTTTTGTACTCATTTAAGCAATAGTTAGCTGGTGTTTTATTTTCACACTTAGACAATTGCGTACAGGCATATTAGCTTAATTAAATTCAGCTTTTGGTCATTCAACTATGTCTTCTAATTTCCTTAATCCAATCAAAGGTTAATTCTACTCTTATTTATTTTTACTTGTGAGGCTTAAATGTTTTTATCTTTTCTTATCATTTTTACTAGTTATTTATTTCGATTCATAAAGTTTATTTTGATTCTTTTAATTGTTTCAAAAAGTGTGCTTTGTTTCAATCGAAAGAAATCATTGTTGACATACAAAGCGATTTGATCTGTAATTGTCATATCGAGTTGTATAGTGTTAAATTAAGATTTTTCTATCTTAAGAAATAAACAATCTTACTTAAACGAGTCAAGCGTCTTGACAAATTGGTTTGAATCGGGTTCTCCTATTTCTTAAAGCAATTACCAAGTTAAAACTGAGGAAAGTTTCCAAAGTACTATAGTTTAGTTAGGGTCAATCATAGAGCGTCTTGTGATTCATTTAAAATTAAGGGAGAATTGGTTGCCAGGGGCGTCTCTCAGTAACTATAACCGATTTAGTAAAGTACAATTTGAAACTATCTTGGAGCCAGTGATCAAGTAAAATAATAAGAGTACAAATTAAGCCTTTAGTTGGATGCTTTTCTTCAATTTTCTTCTTACAACATTTTTAAACTATTGTTTTATTATTTGTTTACAAAACCATCAACCTTTCAAACCCCCCTTTTAATTTATTTTTTAGCTTTCATTCAACAAAACAAATTTTACAAAATTTATTCACTCCATGTGGGATCGACTATGCTTCCACTATCACAAATTTAAGCAGGTTAATTTAACTTAGCGAATTCGAAACTCGCCAATTTTTGGCACTGTTGTCGGGGAGTGTTTATTAAATTTTGTAATCTTTATTTTGTTGAATTACTCGATCTTCTATTTTAGAGAACTTGCTGCTTGCAAAATCTGCAAGTGAAGGAACAATCCATTCCGAAGGAGAGCACAACCTTGAAACCATAGTGATTAACAACATGGCAGCAAACCCACAACAGTTCGGAGGTACATCCGAATCGAGAAAGTTTGTGGATGAGGTAAGTACTAATTCCCTACAATCTCAAGTTTCTAAACTAACTGTTATGGTTTAAAGTCTAGTTTCAGGTCAATCTAAATAGGCCAATATGCATGGAATTTACACTCAACCGACTCATCCAATTGAGTTTTTCCCAACATTTCAAGAGGGAGAGTATATGAATGCATTTGGATTTGAATATCAACCTCTAAGGCGATATGATCCTTACTCAAACATGTATAATCTTGAATGGAAGGATCACATGAACTTTAATTATGCACCTAGACCACCCAACTTTCACTATCAAGGCCAATTCCCACCACAAAGACTTGTGAACATGAACGAAGAAAACTCATGTAACTCTCTTGAAGATGCTATAAGAACTCTCATTGCTAATAATCTGAAGTTTCAGTAGGCCACGAATACGAGATTCCAAATCTTGGAAACTCAAGTCTCTCAATTAAAAACTACTCTAAGCAAGTTGGAGGTTCAAGCACATCTGCTATCTCAACTCGAGGTAAATCCTAAACAAAACTTTAATGTTTTAACTTTGCAAAATGGAAAAATATTGCAGGATGAACCTTGTGAGACACAGCGTGGGCATAACGTAAATGACGAGCTGGAATCTGAAGTTGAAAACTCAGAGCAAAAGAGAGACTCCACAAGGAAGAAAGGAATTGATATTGTGCCCATAATGATCAAAATACCTTCTAGTGAGCCGCACTGTAGGCATAAGGTAAGCCACGAGCTGGAACCTGAAGTCGG
The DNA here is from genome assembly GCA_947683365.1 of Euphorbia pulcherrima. Taxonomy (NCBI): domain Eukaryota; kingdom Viridiplantae; phylum Streptophyta; class Magnoliopsida; order Malpighiales; family Euphorbiaceae; genus Euphorbia; species Euphorbia pulcherrima. The sequence goes on along the minus strand of CANTUS010000001.1, from coordinate 75,327,102 downwards.
AATTTCAGAACAAAAGAAGGTATCTTTAGAGAAAAAGAAAGCTGCTGATCTAGAGCCAATTGTTATACTTTCACCTTTTCCTGCAAGGTTTGTTAAGTCGAAGAAAGTTCACGATGAGAATGAAATCTTGAAAGCCAAGGCAAAGGTAAACATCCATTTACTTGATGTGATTGAACAGGTGAAAGAAATATTTAGTGACTAAAAAGAAGATTGAAGGAATTCAAAAGGCACCAAAGATGGATGATGTATTACAATTCAAATGTTTTGATCCAGGAGGATTGTTCCGATTCAAATAGCACTGCACATTCAAAACTTAAATTGAAGAGGTTGTCCTAGATAATCCAGATTGATAGAAGATCAAGTGCTCCAAATCCAACTAAGACTATAAATTAGAACTATTTCTCTCTTTCCCTTGTTCTATTTCAATTTTTAGGATAGACATTCTGTTTTGTTTTTAAAACGTTTGTTTTAGATATTAATTAAATAAAATAGATTATTTTTGAATTATATGTTATAAGTTAGAATCATTCTACATATATGTGATTTGATTTGTTCATATATTCAAAATGATCTCCTATTTTATTTTTATTGTTGTTATGTTGCAATTGTCTTCAACCCTTTATTTGACAATTTATTTATTTGCAGGCTCATGAAAGAAAATGTGTGGTATGAGCTTTAATGGAAAAAGGGAAATTGATTATATTACGAATGTGCATAACCCAATTGACCCATTTTTACCTTCTGCCCTAAAATTATCACAGTCAACTCTTTACTTTCTACACCTACAATCTACAAGCCACCACATCTCATTCTCCAGCCTTTACCTAATTTTGCCCAACTCATCGACGTTTATCCCTTTTCATCACCGTTTAGACGACCACCGCCACTTCTCCTTTCCCGATTCTACTCAAACCTACCACCGTTCTCAGGCTCGTTGGCTTTTCACCACTTCATTTTTCCAATCTGCCACTCACAGTAACCTCAGCTCCTCGCCGTTCAATTTTCACCGGTGATTCTCAAACCTACTAGAATAAAGGAAAAAAGGGGCTAAAAAATTAACTCGGGCATCAACATCTTCATCTCAAAGATCGGCAAAGTGAACTCGAATGGGAAGAGGCAGGGCAATCCTTCTAGCTACTTTGAGCGAAAAGCAAAAATGAGGAAAAGGACCAGGAATCTGTCTCAGGCAGTAGCATCTTCTCCCCCACCAAATAGGGCAGTACTCGTTTCCTTTAAATTTTTAACATATTTGTTGTCCAGTTAGCTAGGTTGTGCCCACATTGAGGGCAACATGTGGGATAAGTGTGGAGGAGCGCATATTACTCTTTTTGTTGATATTTTTTATGTTTTGATGCTTATATTTGCTGCTGGAAATCTGCCGAAAGTTGCTAGAGTTTTGAAAATTTTTGAGTTAAATCGAGTTTTTAGAAACATGGTTGAAACACATAATGACACTTCGTTTCTCTTCGAAGTTTCAGCTCAAATTTCACCAATGTTTACAACCAAAATTTTAATTTTGAAGGATATAAATTTTGACCAGAATTAATAAACTCAAATTGGACCTTAACTTACATTTTTGGGGTTACTTCCGTAATATTTATAAGTTTTGTTTAATCACTTCGACTAGTCTTTGCAAAAATTGGTTTTTTCACCTTGAGTTTGGGAATATGCAACTGATTATATGCTATATGGATTTTGATTTGAGTTTGAAATTTGGTTTTAAATCTTTCGGACTCCCTAATGCTTGTTGGGGTTGCGCCTCAAAATGCAATTCCCCTTGAACAAGGAGCCGCTAGTATAAGGCAATTGAGTCATATTGCTTAGGTATACCAACATTGGCAATCCATTGCCAATGAGTGGGAGAGCATAAAAAAGCAAAAGCAAAAGAATATGCTCGAAAATTTGTAACCAAGGCAATGTAAAGGAAAGGCTAAATGGTTCAAAAATTTAGATTGGTAATGGACGTAAAGGGAAAGTGATTTAAAATCAGTTGCATATTTTCAAGTTTGAGTTGTTGAATTTTCATTTCAAGTGGGGTTAAGTAAAGTGGTTAAACAAAATGGTCAAATTTTATCTAAGTGTTTCTCAAATTGGCTTAAACCGATCTCATGAGTTAGAATCTAACTCACTATAATTTCTGGCCTAAGTTTATGTTCTTCAAAATTTAAAAAGTTTGAGTGTAAAAACAATTGTTTGATTTGGGGTTTAAGGTAGAAAAGATAGTGTGTTCCATTACTCGTGCTTTATTGTGTGACTATTTACTTGAGGACAAGTAAAGATTTAGTGTGGGGGAGTTCGTTAAATGCATTTTATGCATTATTTTTTATCATATCCTATACTTAAATGAATTATTATTTTTGAGATATTAGTTTATTTATGGCATTATTTTTGTTTTGGTAGAAATAACTCAAAAATTGAGAAAGATGTGAATGGATTGTTTTGGCTTGGACTACGTCTTGATAAGAAGCTAATTACTGGCATTATTTTTGCTCAAACATTTGACTTAGTGGGTGAACAATCATGACCCTACAACACTTTTTTCCACCTGCCTAAATTCATGCTAATGACGTGGACACAGAATTGGTCCCAAGCACAACCACTAATTCTCATGAACATGGATTAATTTTCACTTGGCAGTTGTTTGCTTTCTCATTTACGTGGCCAAGAACTGCATTATCTTATTTCAAGTACTTAGTAGAATTGGAAATGTGGACCACTTGCTTACTTAGTTTTTGTACTTATTTAAGCAATAGTTAGCGGGTGTTTTATTTTCACACTTAGACAATTATGTACAGACATATTAGCTTAATTAAATTCAGCTTTTATTCATTCAATTATGTCTTGCTAATTTCCTTAATCCAATTAAAGTTTAATTTTACTCTTATTTATTTTTACTTGTGAGGTCTAAATGTTCTTTATCTTTTCTTATCTTTTTTACTATTTATTTATTTCGGTTTATAAAATTTATTTTGACTCTTTTAATTGTTTCAAAAAGCGCGCTTTTATTTTGACTCTTTTAATTGTTTCAAAAAACGCGCTTTGTTTCAATCAAAAGAAATCATTGTTGACATACAAAGCGATTTGATCCGTGATTGTCATATCGAGTTATATAGTGTCAAATTAATATTTTTCTATCTTAAGAAATAAACAATCTTACTTAAACGAGTCAAGCGTCTTAATAAATTAGTTTGAATCGGGTTCTCCTATTTCTTAAAGCAATTACCAAGTTAAAACTGAGGAACGTTTCCAAAGTACTATGGTTTAGTTATGGTCAATCATAGAGCGTCTCGTGATTTATTTAAAATTAAGGGAGAATTGGTTGCTAGGGGAGTCTCTCGGTAACTATAACCGGTATAGTAAAGTACGATTTGAAATTATCTTTGAGCGAGTGATCAAGTAAAATAATAAGAGTACGAATTAAGCCTTTAGTTAGATGCTTGTATTCCATTGTTTTCTTATTTTTAATCTATTGTTTTATTATTTGTTTACAAAACATTCAACCTTTCAAACCAACAACCCCCCCCTTTTTAATTTATTTTTCAGCTTTCTTTCGACAAAACGAATTTTACAAAATTTATTCACTCCATGTGGGATCAACCTTGCTTCTATTTCATAAATCTAAACAGGTTAATTTAACTTGGTGAATTCAACACTCACCAATATATAACTTCTGCATCTTGCATTTTCTTCTGTGCACTTTTATCTAACAGGTTGTGCAACTAAAGAATGAACTAGTTCCCCTTTCCTCTCAAACCTTTCATCAAACAGGTTGTGTTCAACTGATGAATGAACTAAATCCTCTTGAAATTATTGCATATGAGTAACTTCTGTAGCCTTTATCTGCTTCACTTGAGCTCCTGAATCTTTCTTAACCTCTGTAATTTCTGTTTCAATTATAGGCAGCTCAACGGCAATACTTTTGGAGATCCACGTTAATGATTAGGATCCAAATCTTAAACTTGAAACAGAATAATCACCGAGAAAATATTTAGAGGGATGTTCTTCCTTCGGTTTCTTAGTTGAACTTTCATCGAACACTTCAGGTTCCTTTCTTTCTGCTTGAACCTTGTTAAATCCAAGCTTGATGGTCTGATCTATTTCTCCGTTTTCCCATCGTTCAATAGTCATCGTAGATGTTTCTACCGTTGAGAAGATTCATGGCTAGTGCTACTTCTTTTGGAGATTGGTAGCAGATCAACGCTCTTAACTCAATTGATAGCCACTGAACTATAATATCATCCACTGAACCACAAATCAAAAATACCTTATACAACTCCTTTTGCGAGATCGGATACCTCAGATTTTCAATTGTTACCTATGAAAGCCTTGAACTAAACCTCTCTGATACCAAATGTCATGATTATGACTAGAATTGAATTAGAATTAGAAGGAAAGTAGATGAGGAGAAGAGGGATCGGAATATAGGAAGAATAAGAGAGAAATTTAGGGAGAAATTAACAGTAATCGATATATTTTCATTGATAGATTGTTGATCGGTGGCTACAACATATAAAGAACACTCATATAAGGTGATTACACAAAATGACAAAAATACCTAACTTATAGAATTTAGCTAGCTAATGGGCCTCAATACCTTTAGGGAATTGTAATACAACTACTACCTAATTACTTAAGGGTAAAGCACCTAATTGGAAAAGATTTTCAAAATAATTACCTTATTGCCTCAGAAAAATGCATGTAACCAACATAGAATTTTCCATTCATCTGCTAACATTTATACGCTCTTTGTAAAACAAAGGAACTCACAGCCATTAATTATCACAATTCTCTCACGAGTTCTAATATCAAATCTGTTGTTCTTTTTTATTTCATCAAGTGATCTGCCTTCTTCATTATTGATTAGATTCTATTCTCCTTTCAAATCAACGATCTCAATTCTTTTCTTTTTCAAATCAACGATTTCTGATTAGATTCTGTTCTTCATTCCAAATTTCAAACTTGCAATCCCGATTTTATTTTCCTTCTCGATTTAAGATCTGTGTTCTTCTTCCTCAATTTCAGATTTGATTTTTGATTCAAATCTGTTCTTCATTTGCAATTTCTTTGCCTTGCTGCGATCCAGATATGCAAGAATTTTGAATTCAAAGATGAACACCACTCCTGTTTTGCTTTATGTAAACAGATCATGGACTGATGATCATTGGATTCAATGTAGACAGTGTTTGGCGAACTGATTTGCATGTTTTTTCTACCTATTATGCATATAATACAGACCTTCTACACATGCCTTGCCCTGACAATTTGGGGGCCCTAGGCAAATTATGATTAAAAGTAGTAACATGAGGCCTTCTACATAAAAAATAATGAAGTAAAACACAATTTTTGTAGAAACTAAGAATTGAGCAATTACATTCTCACAACTTTAATAAACATCTTACCAATTCTACCCATTTTAATTTTTGTCTACTTTTATTTTTTAAATAATAACAATTAAATCTTTAAGTAAAAAATATTTTTGGACTCCTTCCGGCTATGTGCCCTAGGCGGTGGCACCTGTTGCCCACCCTGAGAGTCGGGCCTGCTTCCACATATCTGTTATATATGTGTTATATATCTGCTACAAGTATAATATAAGTGTTTGATAAAGATATAACAGACTTGTAACAGTATAGTATCAGATAGGAAATATGAATGAAATGTTTCTTTGAATATGTTACATATCTAATACAAACCAACTACATATCTGTTATATATCTGCTACAAATTTAATACAAGTGATTAGTGAATACATAACAGGAATATAACAATATTGAATTAGAAAGAATTACTAATAAAATGTTTGACATAATCTTTATGACTTTTACAAGTTACAATTCTACTACAAACCTGTTACAAAGTCTGTTACAAATCTGTCATATATCTGTTACTAGTGTTTGATGAATAAAATAGTAGATTTTCATTAGTTTTAATTTACATTGGATTATTATTGAATGGTTTGACATTATTTGCCAGTCATTAATCTTTTACAAGCCTATTATATATTTATTACAAACCTATTACAAATCTAATACATGTCTATTACAAGTCTGTTACAAAGTTGTTATATATCAGTTATAAATTTGTTACAAACTAAATACAATCAGGAGTTCTGCAAGAGCGTAAGAAAGTTACGGAGAGTGTGTGGAAGATATAGAGGGCGTATGAATGTTATTAAAAAACATATCAAGAGCTTTAGGTAATTGAATTAAACTTAGGCCGAAATTATTTTATCCAAATAGGCCGAATCGGACAATTTCCCATTACTTAATAAACTTCTTCATAATCTGACTCGTGACATGTTCTCGAACAAAATGAGTTGTTCGTGAACAATTCGCAATCAAACGAACACTTAAGCGAATCGAACAAAATTTTGAGCTTGAATTCGAGCTCGGATGGACTAGTTTTCGATTAAAAATTAAACGAATTAAACACAAACATGTCAAAACTCGACTTATTATCGCCTTATAAAGAACCAACTAATCTAACTAACAAATTTACAACTTATAACATAAAGAATTTATGTTACAAAAATAAACGTACCATCTTTTATTAGTCTATTTATGTTTTGTGATTTTTTTTAATTTATTGATCTAAATTATTAATTCATTTTTTTCAATTATTTTTTATTGACACTTCTTTTTGTTGTTACCTTTTATTTACACTTGTTAACAATTTTAAATTGATGGAGATACAAATTCGTATTTAAAAAATCAGTATATATAACATCTTAATTATTTTGATAACATAATGAATTTAATAACTCTTCTTTACAAAGCCAATCTCTAGTGAGTAACACCTTTAGAATTTAGGAAAACAAAATGCTCATATAAAAACCCTATAAATTTATATCGTTCCGGATAACTTTTTGAAAAATAGTTTTAATAAATAAGAACAGAAGAAGTACTGTCGCCAACCAAACTCACTTTTGTTCAACCAGATCCTCTATTCATACCAAACCAACAGCCATGTCCACAACCATATTACTGTTTATCTTCTTGGTTTCAATCCCTACAGCAATCGGAAAACCCCACACCATTCAATTCCACTCCCCCAGTCTCTATCCTGAAGGTATCGCCTACGATCCCACCGCTCAACACTTCATCCTTGCCTCCCTCCACAACCGCACTCTCATCACCGTCTCCGACGCCGGCGTTGTCCATACTCTCATCTCCGATACCTCCCTCCCTCCTAACACCTCCATTCTCGGTTTGGCCGTCGATTCCGTCCACAACCGTCTTCTCGCCGTTATCAACTCCATCCATCCTCTCCCTCCCTTCAACGCCCTCGCCGCCTACGATCTCCGCTCCGGCCAACGAATCTTCCTCTCCATCCTCCCTGATCCTAATCCCGATCCCGACTCTCGCGCCGCCGCCAACGCGGTGGCCGTCGATTTCAAGGGGAACGCGTACGTCACTAATTCGCTGGGCAATACCGACGGCAATTTCATCTGGAGAGTCAACGCCGAAGGAGAAGCCTCGATTTTCTCCAGATCTGCGATGTTCAATCACTATCCCGTGGACCGCGACGCGCCGTATAGCTTCTGCGGGCTAAACGGGATTGCGTACGTCAGCAAAGGATACTTGTTGGTGGTTCAAACGAACACCGGGAAGATGTTCAAGGTGGATGAGGAGGATGGGACGGCGAGGACGGTGCTGTTGCCGGAAGATCTGGAGATGGCGGACGGGATTGCGATCCGAAGAGACGGCATCGTTTTGGTGGTGTCGCCGAAGAAACTGTGGTTTTTGAAGAGCGATGATAGTTGGAGTGAGGGAGTGGTGTATGACAAAATTAACCTTGAGGAGGAGAAGTTCGCGACTTCGGTAACCGTGGGGAGAGAGGATAGGGCATATGTGATATATGGAAGAGCGATTGAGGGCATAACTGGAAAAGGTGGGAGGGAATGGTTTGATATTGAAGAAGTGAAATCAATGAGGGAAAGTAAAGATGAGAATGTGTGGTTGTTTGTGTTGTTGGCTTTGGGTTTGGCCTATTTTTTCTTTTGGAGATTTCAGATGAAACACCTCGTCAATTCTTTGGATAAAAAGACCAATTAGATTTTCCTTTCTTTTTACTCTTTCTTTTTGTCATGTATCAAATTAATTTCTTAGATGCCAAAATTTACAAGTATTTATGAAAGCGGGATATTTAGAATCAATTTTATTATATATTTTTTTTTTATGTCTGATTCATCAGAGGTTTGCTCTGACCATAACTAGATCTAATCCGGATTGCGCATTTAGCTGTGATGGGTGAATTTCGTAATTAAAATTTTCTACTCGAGGCTTTGCTTAGGCAATATCAAGCAAAGACCAACCCTTAATGGTTAATTTTATTATAATCTCGTACCAAATTTGACAGTGTACTGCGGCTTTTTGTTGGCGATCATACATCTAATATAATTGCCTTGCTCGTCTTGTAAGAAAGTATCTTTCTACATTGGAATTTAGGGAGCACTCCTTTAAAAATAACAAATTACAACCACGAAATATACATAAGCGTTCAAAGAATGCAGACAGGCAGGGTTACATAAAGTGGAAATAAACTCCCTAGTAGTATTTCTTGTCATAAAGTTTCTCTAGATCACAGTACCACTAGGAATCAAGGCATCCTTGATTACTGTCACAATCCCATTCTTTATGAAATAACCGTCTGTTTCCCTTGCTGCTTCTTGAACATTGTCGCTATTAATGATCTGAAATTGCAGCAAAAACAATAAATACAAATCTAATTTAAATGAGGGGATACTAGCGGTTAAAATCATTAGTTGAACTCCGATTACTATTTATTTACCTTCACATTTTCTCCAATTCTGGCGTTCTTGTCGATAATAGCTCTCTTGATGTGAGAATTCTTGCCTATACCAATAGGAACACTTCCCTTTGCTGCCAGAAACCTCCTGTCTGCATCAGTCTGTAACAAGCAATTTTCCGAAAAAAAAAATCATTTAATAGCAGAGGAATCGGTATTAACATTGATAGGGGGAAGAAAAATAGCACACACCTCATAATAATCTGCTCCCATTAGCAGTGTGTCCTCTATGATTGCACCTTCTGATATGCAAGATCGAAGCCCAACCACAGAGTGGTGAATTTTACAATTCTTTCAAAGGGAAAAAAAGACGCATAAAGAGATTAGTATAGGATGCCATGTAGCAGGATAGAAAACAAGCTGTATTAACCTTGGCCAAAGCTTGCGTAGTTTTTGCTAAATTTTTCCAACCACAAGCATACCTTGATAACACAACCCTCGCCAATGACACTATCAGTAACATCAGCATCAAGCATCTTGGATGGAGGTAAATATCGAGGCTGAGTATAAATTGGGGATGAACGGTCGTAGAAGCTGCCAAAGAAGGTCCAAGAATATCAGCAAATATATTTCAGAAATAACATATGACGGAGTTAAATTAGACAATAAAAAAAAGTTTCAGATATCAGAAATTGTTATAGCTTGATGTAGAGATAAGTCAACTAAAATATCATGCTGAAATCTGAGAGGACATGTGACTACGGCTGGGATTCCTACCTAAAATCTGGTATTGGCTTTTTAGTTATGCCAAGATTTGCATTGTAAAATGCTTCAATTGTACCGATATCTTCCCAGTAGCCATCATATAGATAAGCTTGAACCTGCAAATACCATGCACATGAAGCAGCGTATGTTATAATTTTGATTTCAAGAAATATTGTAAATGCTAAGAAAAGAATTCAGAAGTTCAAATCTTCTCAAAACAAAATCAAATGGGCCTGTAATAGAGAAGATTAAAGCTGAATGCAGCTCAGTAATTTGCATGGATGTTAACAATATTTGCTCATCATGAATTATGTGATCAGATGCAACAGTCAGCATAGCCTGATTCAAGAATTCGAACTTGCGACTCCCTAGCATTAACAATATAAAACTACAGGTAAGGCGATACAGGAAAAGGGCATTTACAAGCAAATTTTAGTGTGTGCGTATGTTAAGCTTCAACGGTATTAAGGGAAAAACAAAGAGTATCTTTTTGTATTGTGACACTATCCTTAACACCAATGACTAGGGCAGAGCAAAATTCGGTTTGGTTCAGAAACCGAAACTGAACCGAAAACCATTACGTGAGATATATAAACCAAAAACCAAACCAAAATAATTCGGTTTGGTTTGGTTCAGTTTTCCGGTTTGGTTCGATTTTCTTTCTTTTTTGTTCTGCCATTCGAAAAACCGAACAGAACCAAACCGAACCGAACCAAAACTAAAAATCACAAATTTCATAAACCGAAAACCGAACCGAATATATTTGGTTCGGTTTGGTTTGGTTTGGTTTAATTCAGTTTGGTTCAGTTTTTGGTTTTTTTGCTCTGCCCTACCAATGACGCCTATATTGTATGTTGCAAGAAGATCGATTTTGGTACTAACTTAATATGCAAAGATAATGGGATGGTTAATTAATATTTCAACGACAATAAAAAATCTTCAGAGCATTTATGCATGTGCCTATTTGCTACAATAATTGCTATTTCTAGACCCTAACTTGTGTGAAGTATTTGAAGAGCCAAAGACAAAGGAATTAAGTACACATACTCTCAGTCCAATAGAAGTAGCACCAGGAATAACTTCACTTCCAAAATCATTTGCTCCTGGAAACTTATCCCTTAACAGATCTAACATCACATTTTTGCTGACAACATATATTCCCATACTAGCAATAAAAGGCATCTCTTTTGCCCTCTCACCATCAAGGCCTAAAATTGTAGTATCAACCTACAAGATAACAGGAAAATGACATCAGTGTTAACTATTAAGAAACAAAACAAACTGAGAATTCATTAAAAATAAAATAATCATATTTGTAAGAGAACCTACCTTCATTGCTTTCAATTGCTCCCCTTTAGGTTTCTCAGCAAATTCAATTATGCGTCCCTCTTCATCAATTTTCATCAGGCCAAAGGCAGTTGCGCGTTTTTCATCCATTGGTAAAGCAGCCACAGTAATATCAGCATCCGTCTCTCTATGCGCCTGGATAAACCTTTCGTAATCCATCCGATACAAATGATCCCCAGCAAGAATCAGGAATTCTAATACATTATGCTCTTCAAATAACCACAAGTACTGTCTGACGGCATCAGCGGTGCCCTGTGATTCATGCAATAAATTTTCATGAGAGAACACAGAGACAAGAACAATGACACAACAAACACATATAAAATCTATGATGTATATGAACATGCAAGTTTTCTATATTATTATTAAGTAGGCATTTAAAGCTAGAATCACATATGGAACTTTACACATTGAATTAATCAGTGGTTTACAAAAATGTATCATTTCTAGTTAAATAACTTCACAAACTGGAATCATAATTTTTAATATGGAATACATTTAAAAAACTGCAAAAAGAAACACGTTATTTCCTGGGAGAAAATTAAATTGCACAATTCAAAAAATTTAAAATTCAGATAAGATCTTCAAACCAAAATCTTTTATCCAAAGGTACCACGAAGAGTTTTCTAAAGCAATCATTACCTGGAACCAATTTGGATTTTCTGGGCTCTGCTGAGCTGCAAGAACTTCAACAAAACCTTCATTCTTGTAGCCACCCATGTTGCTTGCATACGCCCTCGAAAGATGACGATTTAGAGATGCAGAGTTGAATTGTGTCAGAACATAAATCTTTGATATGTTGCTGTTCAAGCAATTACTCACGGGAATATCTATCAGTCTGTAATTTGCTCCCAAAGGTACTGCAGGTTTCGCCCTCTTCTTGGTAAGAGGATAAAGACGGGTCCCAGCACCACCTCCAAGAATAATTCCCAAGACACTCTATGAGGAACATAAACAGAAAATTATTGGCAATTCTATGCATATCTATTAAGAGGAAACTGTTATTGTCATTTGTATTCAACCTATAATTGAAAAGAATTGAATTTCTGAATCAAAAAACACTACAATCCATTTACTAAATTATCTTCTTTATTTGGAAAACATTTTGAATATGAAAGAACATAATTACTAACTACTTTAACACATTAACGTCCTTATGAAATAGAAATTTTAAACAATCAACAGTGGGAGTTAATAAAAGTAAAATTTTACAAGTTGCTCTTATCAGTTATCCCTAAAATAATCATGCAATTTTTGGCATGAATCTAATACTAACATCACAAACTAATCTAAAATATGACAGAATTTCATTCTTTGATTCTATCATTTCATTTTGTTTCCAAACATGAAAATGAAGAAGGAATTCAAATAAATTGAATTATATAGTTCGCAAATTTCAAACTGCAACCTACGAGATCGAAATATCCATTACAATTCAGTCCTGATTTCATCTAACAACCTCCACCAATAAAAAAAGTCGAATGCAAATTTAATCCTTCACTGCATTACATCATCTCACAATCAAGTGTAAGCGCATAAAGTGAAACTAGATGAACAGTCAGATCAAAGTCTGCTAATGCCAATCATTTTCTAATCGACACATTCAAACAATGAAAATTTACCATGCAGTATTATCAGAACTAATGAAAAGTGAAACAACAAAATTAGCGTAGCACATAATGATACAACAATTCAAGAGATAGTACAATGACACACCGACAGAACAGAAGCTGGCCAGAACGTATCAATCTAATTGCAACAATGCAAACCGTTTCAGCTCAAATTTCAACGAAATGAGATTAAGAAAAAACAATAACAATCAAATCCAACAGGAAACAGAGTGAAGCAAAAAGGAAAACCTCACCCTGCTAGCATCAGGATCAAGACAGGTTTGAGAATTCTTGGAATCAGAAACCGCTTGAGGAGAAACGATCCTGGGAGTCTTCTCACTATAATTGACTCCACCCCGAACCGAAAAGGCCTTAGGACGAATCTTATCGCCGGAAAGTTGAGAGGATGAGAAAGACAAACGGCGCAGAGCATTGATCCGGCAATTATGCGGCGAATTGGAAGATGAAGAAGCGGAAGTGGAAGACGAGGGGACCATGAGCGCACCGATGGCTGCCATACACGCCATTCTGGTTTACAGTACGAAGGTGAAGACTGAGCCCGTGGGGGAGTGATTGTGTGATTTTGATGTGATGGAAGAAATGTGAATAGATGAGACCTTGGGAACTGTTTTGCCCATTGCTTTGGGATGAATTTGCGGGACAGTTCACTTGAGATGGGAGCAGTGAGGGGGAGACAGGGAAGGGTAATATGGGAAAAGAAATGTGTATGGCGTGTGAAGAATGAGAAAAAATAAGGGGTGTAAGTTGAGGGATACAATAATGAATGAAATAGTTGGTGGTCGCCAATTCACAATTGGTGGAAATAAGCAACGGTCACATGCTTCTCTCCTCCTTGTTTTCTTTCTTTTTCACTTACCCGTGAGTTCCTTAGAATTTAAAAATGAGTAAAGTTACACGTTTTAATTAATTTTATTATAATATATGTATGTCATATATATTAAATTATATTGATATTTATTATTATAAATAAATGTGTATAATTTATTTATTTATATATATTAATTCATATAATTTATGATTTTATAAGTTTAAGTTTTTACTTATAAATATAAGTTATTATAAGCTGTACATTATGAATAAAATTAATATAATTACATTATTTTTTCTTCATCTTTGTTATGTTCTATTTTCCTATTATTTATATTCTTGTTGATTCATATTATTTTTAACACGTTATCAGCCCAGCACGAATTTGCTCTATTTTCAAATATATATGAAAATTACAGCAAAGAGAATTTATTTCAGTTTCTACACAATCTGTCCCAGTGAGCTTCCGATGGGAATCACCGGAGATCCGGCCGTCGGATCATCCTAAAATTTTGTCACAACAGTCTTAGCATCTAGGTCTTTGTTTGACCTTTGGATCGATTGATCATAGTAGCAGAAGGGCAGTTCCATCCAAGGCAGAATGATGGTATTTGCCGGAAAGTCTGCTGCTTTTTGAGGTATAATCAAACTGGTTTGAAGCATTGTTGAGAGATGCCATATTTCCAATTTCCAAAAGTATCATAATCTGTATTTCCTTCACTTAAACCAGCTAAGTCCTCGCTTTCAACTTTAACTCATTTATTATGCTTTATTTCAATACGTTTTTCAAACGGATGCAAATGATATATGTTTTTTGGTGAATTTGTCCAGCTAGACTTTTTCATCATTACCAAAGTTCTAACCGTTAGATCGTAGTGAAATTTGGTCAGGAGGTTCCTAACATCCGTTTCTTTGTTTTTCACCATTGGATCGTCGATAAAATTTCTCAAAGGTAGTTTCGTGTAAGGCAGAATTGGTAAGACTATTTTTGGTATAGTTTTTCTTGTTATTATATATGTTAAATTTTGTAATTTTTAGCTACTGATGCTACCGAGAAATTAATTTTTTGTAAGTGTTGGATATTGATATTTTATTCAGTGGATATTGAAAAGTATATATTTATATCAAGATCCTGAACATCTTTAAATAATGATGCCATGTTAATTTTACTACAAAAGATCCTGAAGACCTTAAAAAATTATGAGCATATGAAAGTAATATATCCATTAAAAGGCTCATTTTATGTGGAATACAATTTTTGGACTTTATTTGATATAAACTTATATATGCTCATGTAGTAGTACGTGCTCTTGAAGCAACACTAAGATAAATAATTAATGATTTCCACATGGATGTATTTTTTTAGAAATTAATATATCACGATGACGAGAAAATTACTACGAATTCGGTGGTACAGTCCGTTGGAATTACTAAAGTAAATTGGCAATTTTGATGAATAGTAAAAATAGTAAGCCATTATTCATTTCCGGAATTTAATTTTGTCATCATTTACTATTCGAGTATACGGTACTATTTTATACCGATATTATTCATACATACCTATATGATTACTATTCATGGATACGATTACTATTTTCATAAACGGTTACTATTCGCCTAAATAGTGAAAATATAATGAATACAGTTTTTGTTAAAAAGCAATGGACATGTTTTATTATATCAAATATATTTCCTTGGAGTGAATGTGATATATTCCCTGAAGTGAATATTATATCATTATAGAAATTTTAATGGTAAATTTGTAGTCATTAATATAATTATATAACTACCTGGAGTAGAAAATGAAATTGGGCATATAATATACCCAATACTTGTGACAATATGACTATAATGATATAATATTATGTTAATTAGTCACTAACCTAACATTTATATTTTTGCTTTTATTAACATTTAATTTTAGTTTTTATTTTATTTTATTATTATTTACTTAATTTTATTTAAGTTATAAAATATATTATAGTAAGATAGTCGACTATTAAAGATCTTGTAGATCTTTGTTAAATTATAATATATATTGTACCAGTTATTTTATATGAGTCTGAAATTTTCACCTGTAGTGAAATATCAAATTGATGATAATAATCACCACTAGAAGTGGAATATCAAATTGAAATTTTTGATAGAAGGATATGAACATTTTCTAGTATTAATTGACGTCAATGCTAATAAAGCAAAATGTTATAATCCGATATGAGTAAAATGGATATTATCACGATATTGGTAACACAAAATTGTTGGACGCTCCTAAAGAGCCAGTATTAATGTATCAAGTGGATAAAATTATTAAAAGCTCAAGAAGAAGCTGAATATTTTTCTACTCTAAGTATGAGTAATACAAAAGTTACTATTATATCTGATATTGCAAATATAATACAAGGCTCCATAAGAGTTGGTATTTATTACAAAGGGGAACAAAAGTAATAATAGAAAATGCATTCTTCGAATTCTCACAACTCTATTCGTGAAAATCAGTTGTGAAAGAAGACATTAAAAGAATGTCTTAAAATCAGGTTTTATGATCAAAATATATGGATTTATACACATGTAAAATTAGATCATCCTGGTTCGAAAATGATGAGATAAATTTAGAAAAATGCACATAGGCATCAATTGAAGAACCGAACATTTCTTCAAAGTAATAAATTATTATGTGTTGCTTGTTCGCAATGGAAATTGATAATAAAACCTTCTAAAAATAAGGTTGGAATTAATCTCTATTCTTACAATGTGATATATGTGGACCAGTTAATCCACAATGTGAATTTTTAGTTATTAAGAACACTTCCAGAAGAAGTAGAAACACATGTTAAATTAGATGTCACATGTATGCTCGAGTATTACATTCAATACTTTTAATGATTTGTTTATAAATTGGGATAAAAGGTTAAAATCCAATAGCATATGTTCAAATTTAAAATGGTCTGACAAAATCATTTATTAAATGTCTGCAATTAATTGTACGAGCGTTAATTATTCGAACAAATATCCCAACTACAGTTCGGGCTTATGCAATATTGCATGCAACAAATCTTATATGTTTAAAACCGATAAATTATCAAGATTTTTCCCCATTACAATAACTTTTGATCATAAGTCCAATATTTCTCATCTTAGAGATTTTGGTAGTACAATATGTATTTATCGCTTCATCACAAAGGACTAAAATGTGTCCACAATGGAGATTAAAAATTTATATTGGCTATAAATCTCACCTTCAATAATTAAATATGATTGAGTCATTCACTGCATGATTTGCAGATTATTATTTTGATAGCACTTTCCCAAAATTAGGCTGAGAGAATAGAAATATAATTTTGAAAAGAAAATAATAACGAATACTCCATCACTTTCTCATATGGATCCAAAATGAGTATTGAGCTTTCATGTACTACTAAATGCATTAATTCATATTGAGTTTTATGAAAAATCAATTAAAAAAGGCGCTTTGTCATGCCTGAAACATGAATGACAAATTGGTTAAAGGATAAAAATCCTCGAAAAGAAAATTGTCGACAATAAAAATATTCGTGTTGAAGATAAAGATATATTTAATTACTTTCCATTTCAGTATATTATTATTATTTATATTCTTGCATATGCATATGCATATTCATATTCATATTTTATTTATAGTTTTATCATAAATAAGTGTACTAACATAAATACACTTCTTGTAGAAGTAATAGCACTTGAAGTTTGAGCACCTGAAGTGCAAACACCTGAAGTTGTTGAAAATGAAGAAATTCAAATTAATTATATTAGTATGGAAAAAGATGAAATCGAGACAAATTGGTTGTCGATCCTATTTTTGCATATAATGTTGCAACGAATATTGAGAATGAAAATCACAATTCACTCAAGATTGTCAAATAAGAAATGATTGGCCAAAATGGCAGAATGCAATTCAAACAAAATTAAATCCTCTTGAAAAATGCAAAGTTTTTGGATCAGTTGTTTGAGCACTAGAAGTTGTAAAACATGTGGGGGTATAAATGGATTTTTGTAAGAAAGAGAAATGAGAAAAATGAAGTTGTGAGATATAAAGCGAGACTTGTTGCACAAGGCTTTTCCCAAAGACCCATAATTGATTATGAAGAGACAAATTCTTCAGTAGTAGATGCGTCTTATAAGTTTAGCAGTGCAACAAAATTTACAAATGCAACTAACGGATATTCTTACAGCTTATTTATATGGCTCACTTAATAACGGCATTTACATGAAAATTCCTGAAGGATTGAAATTGCCAGAAAAATATGGCAAACGAGAACTTTATTCAATAAAGTTGCAAAGATTTTATATGAATTAAAATAATCTGGTCGTACGTGGTATAATCGCTTTAGTGAATATTTATTGAAAGATGGTTAAAACAATAATCTTATTTGTCCATATATTTTTTATAAGGAATACATGATCTAAATTTACCATAATCTCAATTTATGTTTATGATTTGAATATCATCGGAACTCCTGAAGAGATTCCTTAAAAAAGAGAATTTGAGATGAAAGATCTTGGAAAAACAATGTTTTGTCTTGGTTTACAAATTGAGCATCTAGATAAAGGAATTTTGGTAATTATACACAAAAGGTGTTGAAACAATTCAATATGGATAAAGCACATCCATTGAGCAATCCAATGGTTGTACGAACACTTGATATGAAAAATGACTCATTTCGTCCTCGAGAAGATAATGAATAAATTCTTGGTCCTGAAGTACCATATCTCAGTGAAATAGGTGCATTTATGTATCTCGCTAACAATACAAGGCCAGATATTATATTTACTATTAATTTATTATCAAGATATAGTTTTGATTGCACCAACTCGGAGACATTGGAATGAGATTGAACAAATAATGTGTTATATTCGAGGAACCATTGATTTGAGTTTAGTTTATTCATATGAAAATAAACCTGAATTAGTTGGGTATGCAGGTGTGGGTTATTTATCTGACCCATGTAAGTTATTTATTCACATATGGAAGTACGACTATATCTTGGAGATCAATGAAGCAAACTATCGCCGCTACTTCCTCAAATCACGTTGAATTATTAGCAATTCATGAGGCTAGTCGTGAATGTGTATGGTTAAGATCATTAACAAAACATATTCGAGACGCATGTGGAAAATCAACGGCTAAAGAAGATTCGATGATAATATATGAAGACAATGCAACTAAACGAAGGTTAGATTAAAGGAGACAGAATTAAACATATTTCACCAAAATTCTTCTTTACTAGTGATGCTGAAAAGAATGGTGAAATAAGCTTTCAACAAATTCACTCATGTAACAATTCAGCAGACTTATTCACCAAAGCATTACCATCCGCAACTTTCATGAAGTTGGTTTACAACATTGGAATGCATCGTCTTAAGTTTCTTCAATATTCTTGCGAACAGGGGGAGTAAACACTCTATTCTTTTTTCCTTATCAAGGTTTTGTCCCACAGGGTTTTCCTTGGTAAGGTTTTTAACGAGGCAATGTCTTGTTCGCATAAATGGACATTAAAGGGGGAGTGATATAAATATATGTATCTTACATACATTGAATCATATTTATGTTCATTATTACAAGCAAATATGCATAACTCCTCCATTTATATAAATTAACTCATGTAACTTATGACCTTACAAATTCAAGCACTTTACCTATAAATATAGGTTGTTGTAAGCTATACATGATGAATAAGATTAATAGAATTATATTGTTTTCTCTCCATCTTTGTTATGCTCTATTTCCTATTATTTATATTTTTGTTGATCCATATTATTTCTAACAAATTTAGATTATTCATTGAGTTCTCTAAAGTTAAAAATGAGTAAAGTTATACATTTTAATTAATTTTAATTATTCATTGAATTTTAATGGTTCACACTTAATTTGAACCATTAAAATTCAATGAATGGTTGAGATTGACTGAAATATATAACTTTATCAATTCCAAACTTTAAAGAATCTCGATCTCTATAAATTTAGGGGAAATTGTCAAATTTGATCTATTTCACCAAACTATTTACAATATTGGCCAAACATGAAATTCATTAACATTTTTATATTTTTTAAAAACTTAATTAGAGTCTTACGGTCCTTCTAAACAGTATTGATCTCCTCCAACATGACAGCAGAGATTTCTTCTGCACAGAAGTTCAAGAGACGATTGATACAACAACTACATAGGTTGAAGAGGAATAACAAACACAAATATAAGCACCAAGAAGACTCCATCTCTGATTTCCGCTCTAAATGTTAAGAGTAGAAAAAGTGTTGTGAGGCATTCGTAATCATAATTGATTAATTTTATTAGGGTTTTACTTTTTCAACAAATTATAATTGTACAATTAGCTTGTCAATGTTTTGGCTAAGAGATGGAGCAATTACGGATATAGACCATTAGGGAGACTTGAAATTCAAAGAGGATGTTCATATGAACATGTTTGAACAGTACATGAAATTAAAATTATATCTGTTTGTTGTGTCGATTTCGCTAAATTAATCAAAATTGTAGGTTTGTTTATCTCTAAATGGCACTCTGCTTGAACCATATCATAATACCTTTAGGGTTCATGGTTTCTAACCAATTTTATACAACAGTTTTCCCAGTACTTTCATGTTAACTTGAAAATAGGTGCACATCTAATAGAGAAATGGATCCATTTTTACTCTATTGATCCAAATTTGAGTTTTATGAATTTTACTCGAAATCTATTGATATTGAATAATAACACATTTTCCACTGATTTTAGTATTATGTTTGTTTGTTTGTGGTTATAGGACATTGAGTATCAATAGATGTCAAGTAGATGCTTTTTATATCTATTCGATATCTAATAGATACTTGTTAAACATCTAACAATTATATGTTAGACATCTAATAGATGTTTACGGTATACATTGAATTTTAGGCTATTGGAAATGTTATTGTTATTATGTTTATTAGATGTCCAGTATGTGTAAGTCTATGTCTATTAGATGTTTTCTATAAATGTCTGTAGAATCCTATGAGTTTTTCTCATTTCTGGATGTTATGTTCTCCTCTTTTAGTCTATTTTTTAACTTTCCAAAATCTATAAGACATCTATTTAAATTTAGTTTTAAGATTTAATCTATTAGACATTTGTTAGAAATTTATTTTGAAGTTTTGGTCTATTATAAATCTATTAGACATCTAGTAGATATCCCAAAGGCATCTGGTAGATATCCGATAGATTTCTGATAAATCTAGTTTTGACAATTTTTTTATGGAATCTTGATGCTAGTTTATGTTGTTGTTTCTTTGACTGGATCTAGTGTTACTTTGGGTTTGTACTAAACTTTATTAGACATCTGTTAGTTTGTACTGCTTTGGATTTTGGGTGTGGGATTTTACTCTATTTGATGCTCAAATTGAGAAGTTATGATTGTTGTTCTTCATTTGAGTTTTCCAAGTTTAGCTCTAAATCTTCTGCAGATGTAGATTCTACAGTAA
The DNA here is from genome assembly GCA_947683365.1 of Euphorbia pulcherrima. Taxonomy (NCBI): domain Eukaryota; kingdom Viridiplantae; phylum Streptophyta; class Magnoliopsida; order Malpighiales; family Euphorbiaceae; genus Euphorbia; species Euphorbia pulcherrima. Next base: position 75,306,317 of record CANTUS010000001.1, on the reverse strand, counting down.
TCCTTGATAATTTGAAGCAAACCAGTTGCAGAAGATCATACAATGTCGATGTATCTTTATTTGGGAATTTTAGCAATTCTTAGGCGATTGGCTCAATTTAAGTGAAATTTATAGAAGTAAGAAAGAAGGATTCAGGCATGATAATAATTATCTGAACTATCATAAATTATTATGTAATAGACATCTAACATATATTTAATAGATATATAATAGATTGTAGGCAACATACATCTATTAGGTCCCTCTATTGAACATCTACTAGACATCTATTAAAAAATCTATTTTGAAGTTGATGTTAGACATTTGTAAAAGTCTATTGTAAAGTTCTAATCTATTACAAATCTATCTATTGTTTTGAATTCAAGTTCTTCTAGTTTTACTAATTTCTATTGGCCTTCTACTAGATATCTATTGGATATCACATTAGCATGAAATACATAATTTGTAAATTCAATTGTCAGTTGATTTTGGGATAAGATGTTTTATTTTGTATAAATAACTGAAATAATCTTGTCTAACGTTTAGTCACATTCAATGCTCCTCATTTAATTGTTTCCTACAAGGGTATATATATAATGGAATTATCATATTAGAATATATGGTATACAATACTGAAGAACACCAATCGATCATGATAAATAAGGCCACAGTTAATCAATTAATAAGAAACTAGTTTTTTAATCTAATTAGTGCACACAAAGATGAATCAGTTTGAAAATTTAGCTACTGGTATTTGTAAAGCTTAGACGCCACAACCAAATAAGGTTTCCACCATTGATGAGTTCCATGAGTTTCTTTAAAATCCTGACACAGACTCAAATTTATATTCAAATTTGCAGAAGGAATCAGATGCCAGACAAAAGTCAACAAGTTCTAACGGAGCTGCTACAAGCTCCTCGACAAACAGCAATGGTGTCACTAGCAAGGAGACAAAGAGGAAACAACAAGTAACTTAGAGCCTGCAACCATAATACGCCTACAGTGTAGACATTTTGAACTGATTTAAAGATTAGAAGAACAATTTTGAAAATTTTTTGGAACTTCTTGAATTTGATTTTGATTGAAAACGGATTGAGAAGCGGAAGAGAAGATGTGGAATTAGTTTCTCAGAGGAACACAAATTTGGAATTTGTTGTCCCTGTTTGTGGCTTTTTGTTATTGACCAATTCCTTGACCGTGAATTGAGATTGAAAGACACAAAGAAGATTAAATTTTATGAATTATGAAACGAATAATGATAGAATAAATAGTAATAGCACAACCAATCCTAGCAAATAAAACAAAAATCAAGCTAGCATCTAGTTAACGTAACCTTTCAAAATGGATGAAAGAACTTGTTATCTGGTTGATTTTCAATTGTCTAGCCACAACATTTGATCCCAATCAAAATAATAATTCAAGAACAAGATCCCGATCACTTGCACTCAAAGAAGGATGAAAATTCGCCAAAGGAAAAATCTAAATTTTATTAATATATCAAATCTATGTTTTACATAGAAGAAGACTCTCTATTTATAATAACACTAACCATATACCATGAAAATTGTATTATTATCCTAAAAGGCAAATAATAAAATCCTTTTTAGCTTTAGGAAAGGAGTCCAAAAGCAAGAAACTTACTTTTATAATTCATACAAACTTAGCCAATTTTCTTAATACCCTTGTCTTTTTTATTGTATATTGTCTACCCAATCTTTTGTCGTACTTACATTTTTGTGGTTTGTCTCACTATTTTCTTTTCTCGTAGAATTCTTAGTTTTTATTATCCTTTATTTTCTTTTGCCTTTTGCCTCTGGTTATTCGATATTGTTTGGCTTGATTTGTTGAGATCAATCAACATAATATCAAAGAGCGTGGATCACCTATGAGTATTCTGATTTTGCTATTTTCTTGCTTTTGCATTAAGTTTTTTCTATAATTGTCTATCTAACCATGTGCCACAAGGATAAAGACTCTTTTGAGGTTGATAAAAAAGAGTTAATGGTTGAGAAATTGAGTCTGCCCACAACTAAGCATCCAATTCCTTATCGACTTTAACTCAGTGATAGCAATGAGGTAAAAGTGACTCAACAAGTCTTGGTTAATTTTGCAATTGGGAAATTTCATGACCAAGTTTTATGCGATGTCGTACCTATACAATTGTGCCATTTACTTTTGGGTCGGTCTTTCATTACAGTTTGATCGTTCGGCCATTCATAATGGCAAATCGAATAAAATCACCCTAATCAAGGAAGGAAAACATTACCTTGTTACCTTTCACACCGGAACAAATATATCAAGATTAACTTTATTTACCAAATTTAATTTGTAAGGAAGAGGTTTTGGTTAAGGAGAGAGGAAACAAGAGTGATAAAATCAGTAAGGATGAGAAGAGAGAAGAGGAGAGGAGAGAGAAATGGCTAGTGAGTTGAGCGAGAGAGATGTGAGGAGAGAAAAAAGTCAGGGCATTGTAAAAGCCAATGATTATACATTATACGCCAAAATGAGAGAGTTAAAGCAAGCTGAAAATATCTATTTGAAAGTTCTTTTGTTCAATTGCAAAGATTTTAGCTTGTCTCTAATGATATCTAATTCTATTACTCTTCTTAGTTTGGTTCATTCTTTTTTGCAGAACTTTGATTATCTATTGATGATTGGGTTACATCCTATTCGAAGGATTGACCATGAGTTTTCTTATGCACGTGGAGCATCTTTCGAGGAGACGAAGGAAACCCAAAAGGAAGATGTGAATCTTATGTCAAAGAGTTTGATACGTGGAAGTTTGATGCAAAAAACTTGCTTTATGGTGACACCGATTTGAGGATGAATCTTTTTTAAAGAGGGAGGGAATTATGCGAATAAAGGAGCCCCATACATTGAGCATAGAAATGACAAAGAAATTGAACTTAAGAGGAAATATCCTTCTCATATTCCATTTCCATATTTTAATTCAAAGAGTGTTCAATCTGCTTTATTTGTGCTAAATGAGAATATTTCGATGATTCAACGTTCAAGTCAACTTTCAACAATTTAAAATAATGCAAGCTTGAGCAAAGATGAAGATATATAAATTTGGTTGAAGCATTTGGTCTGGTTATATTTAACTTAAGTGAGTTTTAGACACGCGTGTGTTTGACACGTGTTAATCCATTGGGATCTTGGCCAATTCTTAATGGATCAATTACTTGATAGAAGACAAATGTGGCTACAATCATATTAGGATTTTATTTAGCTCACTTCCTTTATTTATTGTTTTCTTATTTATTATATTTTGTTCCTAGTTAGGTTTTTGTTTTTAAATATTATTTATTTCCTTATGCTTTTTAGGATATTTTATTTCTCATTTAGTTTCAGATTCTAATTCAAGTAGAAATCTCTTTCCTTATGCTTTTGGACTTCTTTCCTAAAGCTAAAAAGGATTTTATTATTTGTCTTTTAGAATAATAATACCATTTTCATGGTATATGGTTAGTATTATTATAAATAGAGAGTTTCCTTTTATGTAAAACACAGATTTGAGATATTAATAAAATTCAGATTTTTCCTTTGTGGAATTTTAATCCTTCTTTGAGTGCAAGTGATCGGGATCTTATTCTTGAAGTATCATTTTGATTGGGATCAATTGTTGTGGCTAGACAATTGAGAATCAACCCTATAACAAAATCTTTCATCCATTTCGAAAGGTTGCGTTAACTAGATGCTATTGTTCGTTTTATTTATTAAGATTAGTTGTGCTATTGTTATTTATTCTATCATTATTCATTTTATAATTCATAAAATTTAATCTTCTTTGAGTCTTTCAATCTCAATTCACGGTCAGGGAAATTCTTGAGTTTGAATTGTGTTTCTCGCCTTACAAAGGTCTTACTACACAAACTAATTTGTGTCAAAAGATTAGTCAATAACAAAAAGCCATATACAGGGAAAACAAATTCCAAATTTGCATTCCTCTGAGAAACTAATTCCACATCTTCTCTTCCGCTTCTCTCAATCCGTTTTCAATCAAAATCAAATTCAAGAAGTTTCAAAAAATTGTCAAAACTGTTCTTCTGGTCTTCAAATCAGTTCAAAATGTCTACACTGTAGGCTTATTATGGTTGCAGGCTCTAATTTACTTGTTGTTTCCTCTTTGTCTCCTTGCTAGTGACACCATTGCTGTTTGTCGAGGAACTTGTAGCAGCTCCGTTAGAACTTTTTGACTTTTGTCTGGCATCTGATTCCTTCTGCAATTTTGAATATAAATTTGAGTCTGTGATAGGATTTTAAGGAAGCTCATGGAATTCATCAATGGTGGAAACCTAATTTGGTTGTGCTGTCTAAGCTTTACAAATACTAGTTGTGTGCATTAAATAGATTAAAAAACTAGTTTCTTATTAATTAATTAACTGTGGTCTTATTTATCATGATTGATTGTTGTTCTTCAGTCTTGTGTACCATGTATTCTAATATGATAATTCCATTATACACACACTCATAGGAAATAAATGAATGAGGAGCATTGAATGTGACTAAACGTTAGATAAGATTATTTCAGTTAATTATACAAAATAAAACATCTTATCTGAAAATCAAGTGACAATTGAATTTACAAATTATGTATTTCATGCTAATGTGATATCCAATAGATATCTAGTAGAAGTTCAATAGAAATTCGCAAAATTAGGAGAGCTTGAATTCACAACAATAGATAGATTTGTAATAGATTAGAACTTTAAAATAGACTTTTACAAATGTCTACATCAACTTCAAAATAGATTTTTTTAATAGATATCTAACATTAACTTTTAGTGGTCTAGTGATAACGAGGTGGAAGTCATGGTTGAAGGTGGCATGTCCAAATCTTTGTACAAGTACTATTTTTTATTCCAAAAAAAGATGTATGTTACATACAATCTATTATATATCTATTAAATATTTATTAGATGTCTATTACATAATAATATATGATAGTTCAAATAATTAGTATGGTGTCTGAATCCTTCTTTCTTACTTCTATAAATTTCACTTAAATTGAGCCAATCGCCTAAGAATTGCTAAATTCTCAAATAAAGATACACCATTATTGTATGATCTTTTGCAGCTGATTTGCTTCAAATTATCAAGGATTAGTGCAGAATCTACATTAGCAAAAGATTTAGAGATAAACTTGGAAAACTCAAATGAAGAACAACAATCATAACTTCTCAATTTGAGCATCAAATAAAGTAAAATCCCACACCCAAAATCCAAAGCAGCACAAACTAACAGATGTCTAATAAAGTTCAGCACAAACCCAAAGTAACACTAGATCCAGTCAAAGAAACAGCAGCACAAACTAGCATAAAGATTCCATTAAAAAACTGTCAAAACTAGATTTATCAGATATCTATCGGATATCAACCAGATGCCTATTGGATATCTATTAGATGTCTAATAGATTTATAATAGACCAAAACTTTAAAATAAATTTCTAACAAATGTCTAATAGATCAAATCTTAAAAATATATTTCAAATAGATGTCTTATAGATTTCGGAAAGTTAAAAAATAGACTAAAAGAGGAGAACATAACAACCACAAAAGATAAAAACTCATTGGATTCTATAGACATTTATTGAAAACATCTAGTAGACATAGATCTACACATATTGGACATCTAATAAACATGATAACAATAACATTTTCAATAGCGTAAAATTCAATGGATACCGTAAACATCTATTAGATGTCTAACATATAATTGTTAGACATTTAACATAGATCTATTAGACATCGAATAGATATAAAAAGCATCTACTTAACATCTATTGATACTCAATGCCCTATAACCACAAACAAACAAACATAATATTAAAATCAGTGGAAAATGTGCTATTATTCAGTATCAATAAATTTCAGGTAAAATTCCCAAAACTCATATTTGGAACAATAGAGTAAAAATGGATCCATTTCTCTATTAGATGTGCACCTATTTTCAAGTTAACATGAAAGTACCGGAAAATAGTTGTATAAAATTGGTTAGAAACCATGAACCCCGAAGATATTATGACATGATTCAAGTAGAGTACCATTTAGAGATATACAAACCTACAATTTTGATTAATTTAATAAAATCGACAAAACAACAGATATAATTTTAATTTCATCTACTGTTGAGACATGTTCATATAAACATCCTCTTTGAATTCCAAGTCTCCCTAATGGTCTATATCTGTAATTGCTGCATCTCTTAACCAAAACATTAACAAGCTAATTGCATAATTATAATTTGCTTAAAAAATAAAATCCTAATAAAATTGATCAATTGTGATTACAAATGCAGCAGAAATTAGAGATGGAGTCTTCCTTGTGCTTCTATTAGTATTTGTTATTCCTCTTCAACCTATGTATTTGTTGTATCGGCAGTTTCTTGAACTTCTGTGTAGAAGAAATATTTATCGTCATGTTGGAGGAGATGGATACTGTGTATTTAAAAGGACTGTAAGATTGTAATTAAGTTTTTAAAAAAAATATAAAAATGTTAATGAATTTCATGTTTGACCAATATTATAAATAGTTTGGTAAAATAGATCAAACTTGACAATTTTCCTTTAATAAAATAAATGATAAGCCTCGGCTGTCTCATCTTGTGAACAAATAATTACACATATTTTTCGAAGAATGTAAGGCATGTTTTAACAATTTTAGAAACAGTGAGGATTATTTGTTGATTTTTTTAAGAAGTTAGAGACGGCTCGGCCATTCCTACCTGGTGATAGTCATACCTAATTAGTTATTACCCTCCGTCTAAAACTCTAAATTAGGTACTGAATTATCAAATAATGAAAAGAAAAATAAAAGGAAAGTCAGTTTGTGCAAAATTGAAGGCATTGAATAGTAGAGGCTCTCCACCGGAGAAGTAACTTTCACCAACCACACCTTTCTGTAGTTGAAAAAGACAAACCAATACATCCCATCAAATCAAATATCTCTCTCATTGTTAGCATTGGTTTTCTTCGTTTCTCCCAACAAAACCAAGTCAAATGGAATCCCTCGATTCCTTCCTCTGATCATCTTCCCGAGAATGTCCCAATCCCATGTCTCTTACAGGTATATCTATGTCTCTTCTCCCTTTTTCTACAAATTTCACTTCGATTATTGCCTTTTCCTTTCTGGGTTTTGTTTATGACATCTTTAATTTAAGTTTCAGTTCACAAAGTTTGCTTCTTGTTTTCAATCTCTGTCTAAATGTTTTTGTGGCATTATGTTTCTTCCTTTTTTTGCATTTGATTGTTATCTATATATCCTTCTGTTGTGAAAGGATAGATGAATATTCCATGTGTGTGTTTAGTCCATTGACTTTACTAATGATTCTATTAAATTAAAAAGCTATGTCAAGTGAATTTTGTTTTCTGGCCTTTTGTGTAAGTTTTCCAATTTCTTTAGTATTCCTGTTGCATATCTGTTGAATACTAAGCAACTCTGACTTCATCCCCAGCTAGGGATATCCAATTAATATGACTGTAGAAAGCTATTATAGGGTAAAAATTAATCCTAATGTAATTGGTTGAGCGAGAGAATCCAATTAATTTTTCCCTGGCTTAGTTTTGATCTGGAATTGGGTAGTTATCTAGAGACTTAGGTGTGTTTGGAAACCCAAAATCTAAAGGAATTCAATTAATTTTACATACGAAAGTTTCAAGTTTTCTAGACAAAATGAAATGAATTCAATTGAATTCCTTCAAATTTGAGGTTTCCAAACACACCCAAGGAATACATAACTTAGAGCTTAACTGAAGCTATTATTGTCTAAATGTGTTCTGTACAGTTATGGGCTTGTGAAATTATGTGCGAGTGTTTTAGGAATTCCCAGAGGGTTTAGATGATATGCTAACTACTAAATTGTGCAAACTAAGTTATGTAAATTCCGTTTTCATTCTTTTTCCCTGTGATTAGATTCAGGTTAGTTAAATTCAATGTTTTGTTACATCTTATGTATGGATTCTTCTGTAAATGAACGAAAAAAGGAATAAAAGAATCTAAATAGCCAATCCCAGCCATTTAGGAAGAAGGCTGACTTTTTTTTTGCCTTTTGTGCCAATTGGTATTGTTGCATTTCTAACGCTACAAATTAGGTATTGATAATTTGATTTCTCGAGTAGTATTGATAATTTGACATTCTCATTTGCAGTTGTGGGTCGTGTGGATACCCTTTGAACTTAACATCTACCAATCGAATCACCTCCGAAATAGATTCTGAATATAAGAAATCTATAAAGAAAGGTCAAATCTCCTTCCTTACCGTTGATCTAAGTCGTTTTACGCAGGTTGATGAGGTAAAGTGTCTGCCTTTCTATTGGGGCCATTATCGCTCAAAATCTAAACTGCTTTGTCGTAAATGTGGGGTTCATATAGGCTATGGTTATGGAGATTCTTCACCTCTTTGTGGTTTTGATTCTGCTGCATCATCAAGCCCAGTTTATAAAAAATTCACAGTAAAGATCCAAGCTTTACAGCCTTCAGAAGAATCTTAACAACCTAAACATGGAAAACCTTTCGGATGATATCCTCAGTATTATTTTCCGATTTCTCGGCTGTAGATCTGACCGAGATTCATTTGGGTTGACTTGTCATCGCTGGCTTAATATTCAAAACCTAAACCGCCGGTCATTACAATTCGAATGCTCGTTATCTGTTTATCCCATTGGCTCATTGGCTCGAAGAAGCCTCGAAATGAAAGCCTCCCATCTCCATAGGCTGCTATCTCGTTTTCAAAATTTGAACCATTTATCTCTCTCTGGCTGCACCGACCTACCCGATTCGGCTTTAATACCATTGCAATTTTACGGTTCACAGCTGTGTTCCCTTTACCTAGACTGCTGCTTTCGCCTCACAGATACTGGACTTTCCCTGGCTGCCACTAGCTGTCCACTTCTATCCACGATTAGTCTCTATAGATGTAATATAACAGACATTGGATTACAAACATTGGCCGAAAGCTGCCCGTCTTTGAAGCAAATAAACCTTTCGTTTTGTCCACTTGTTACTGATATTGGACTTGAAAAAATTTCTCGAGGATGCTCTCAGCTTCTGGCAGTTCAGATCGCTGCTTGTACTGAAATACACGGGATTGGCTTTAATGGGTGCTCGCCGACCTTAGCTTATGTCGATGCTGAATCATGTAACATTGACCCAAAAGGGATTTCAGGAATCTTTAGTGGCGGCGGGCTCAAATACTTGAACATACAAAATATAGGCTTGTCTTTTTTGGGAATAGGGCTAAGAGACATTGGTTCTGGTCTTGCCGCTAGGCTTAAAATTCTTAACATGAGATTGTGCCGAACTATAGGGGACGAATCAGTCATAGCAATAGCTAAGGGGTGTCCGGTTCTGGAAGAGTGGAATTTGGCATTGTGTCATGGGGTGAGAGTTTCGGGGTGGGAGTCGATTGGGGTGAATTGCAAGAGATTGGAGAGGCTTCATGTGAATAGGTGTCGGAATTTGTGTGAGAGAGGGTTGGAGGGGCTGGCAAGGGGTTGCGAGAGGCTGTCGGTTTTGTATATGAGCAGGGGTTCGAGATTGAGTGAGGCTGCTGTACTGAGATTCAAATTGAGTAGAGGTGGTGTTGAGATTAAGGAAGAGGAAGCTATGTGTATAACACCTGATTGGAGAGATGAAATGGTTCTTTACTGAGAATTGGAGCATGCTGTGTTGAGGCATTTGAAATGTTTATATGTAGCTTTTGATTTTTAGCTTGTTTTGGGACTTTATTGCTTTGCAAGTATTATACAATTTCCCAATTTTTTCTAATCTACACTCAGCTTTACTTTCCCTGAAATTAATGATATTTACAGTTAAGTGCTTGTACTTATTGTTAGTTAAGAATTGTTTGCGCTAATTGGATTTAGGATTTTTCGGTTTGGGAAGAGTTATTTATTTCTATCCCTACCAAATATTCTAGGATTAAAAAAATCAATATTTCCAACCCGTACAGATTCTTATTCAGATACTTGTCCCATTAAGTACATGTTCATAGAGAATCGGGTATTTTTATTTTGTATCATTTTCGTTAGATGATTGATATAAAAAATCGCTACGTGTCAATCATCCAACGGAAATGGTACAAATTAGTGGGTTCTTTACATAAAACCCCAGCGAGTACACTCAATTGAGTACAAAAATATGTATGTCATATTTCCTTTTTCTTTCTTAAATGACTTCTAGGTAAGATGAAATTACATTAAATAGGAATAAGGGGGGGTTTGGTTTTCACGAGTAAAAAAAAAAAAGAAATCGAGAAAGAGAAAAGAAGAGAATGGTACAATAAGCTTTGATTATTCTAGGCATTTGTATAGAGTTGGAAACGAAAGACAATTTTCCTGTTCCATACACTGTTATTTGGTTGAGTGCTGTAATGGAAATTATTCCAATTAATGCACTTTGTACGCATTGTGTATCTTTAATCGGATCATAATCAAGCTTTATACATGTTTTAATATTAATTCACATAACAAAGAATAACCCCATTTCACCCCACTCATCACTCATATGTGGACTTAAGCTTGTGACTTTTAGGGTCATAGCTTAAAAGCTCGCCTAATAAGCCAAACCATTTGTGTTCATGTTTAATGTGTTCATAATCTTTACTAGCCTTTCTTTTATTTCTTATACTTTATTCTATACATTGCTAGTAAACTAAAAGGCTTACTACAAAAATTTCAAACTATTGTTAGGTGATGAAGTAAGTTGTGAATTATAAATGAATTATACCATATCATAATTGGGTGAAGTAAGTTGTGAATTATAAATCAATTGATACACCACTCAATATAGCAGTTAGAGATACGTAAACTCTTCAAAAAAATTCTTAATATTTTTAAAAAAAAAATCATATTTGTGGTTGGCGACGGGTTTATCTGGTTTTGTTACCAATCCGGTTTCATATACTAGCTACCCAAAAGTACCCATCGCGACGGGACCGTTCAGTCTTTCAGCTGCCAACATTTTCCCTAATTCGATTTCATCAGTAGGAACTGCATCAATTAACCCTTAGAAGTTGAATTATGATCGGAGTAGGGAAGATCAAGCAGTACTCCAATGTCCTCGAGAAACCACTCAGTAAGGGTAAACAAGAGGCACGTACCTTCAATTCCCATGTCCATCCTCTATCTTTTATGAAAATGAACTGATTGCTTGAATTCCTGAATTGCTTTCTGTTTCTTTTTTTCTTTTATTTAACATCAGAAATCAGTTTTCGCCTGAATGAATGAGATTTCAGATCTTCTTCGATCTAGTGTTCTTGTTGATTTATTAGTTAATTTAATTCATTATTGGCGAATAAGGAGAGGAATATTTGGTCTTCAATTTGGAGGTCTGACTTCTAATTTTGGTGATTGATCTGTTGAGCTTTCTTTTTCAGGTCAGTCTGAGTGCATTTGCATTTTTGTTTTCGGAGCTTGTTCAATACAATCAGACTCAGGTTGATAACATTGCTGAATTGGAACGAAGGTGAATTACCATTTTTCAGTGTATGAAGTTCCTTGTTTTAGTTGGATTTTTTTAAAAAAAAAATTTGCCTCAGAATATGATTGCCCATCGAAATATTTTCCTCCAACATTACTGAGCTTACATTGGTAGAGACTGAAGGTAGATAGGAAGTGAGTGAAAAAATGATGAATGTAACTAAAGTTCTTGTAATTCCAATGACACAGGGAAATTCATTTGCTTAAATATATAGCTATCCTGAGTCAATTTTCAGATTGTGTTTGAATTATGCAGGCTGGAGGATGCAGGCTATGCAGTTGGGGCTCGAGTCCTTGAACTTCTTTGCCACAGGGAGAAGGTTTGAGATAGGCTAGATTTTTCTTTTGAAATTACGTGTTCAAAAACCTACATACTAACAACTAGTCCGGGTTCCACTTGGGTTGTACAAGCAATTATCCTAGGTTAACTTTAATTCTTTATATGAGCTCATTAAAGAAATATATACTGTAGTCAAAGATCCATATAAAGAAGACATCTCTTTATGCATTGGTTGGTTGTCCACCTACCACACAACCCTCCTTATTCGGCCTTGGGACCAGCAATTCGCAAATGCGCACAGACGGAGTGATTAAAGAAATAGATAATTGATTTTTTGTAATTCACTGAGTTATATCATTTTGTAGTAATTGGCAAACAACTTTCAAAAATTAGTATGATAGAAAGCACCGACTTCTATTCAATTTGGTAGTTATGTTCTTATGTTCTTATTGGCAGTTTCATTGAGAGCGTCATAAATATAGGTAGTTTTATGCCATTCAATTCATAATATAAGACTGCACATTAGGTGGTAAGAATTCCCATTTGATGTATTGCGTTAGTTGTAAAATGATGATATAATGATGCTCTTGTCCAGTGAAAGGTTGGGTTCAGAGTTCTATTATTTATTTATTCATAAACCTATGCTTAGTTTATTAGCTTTTAAGGCACACTTGTGGTAGAGCCGCTTTTAATTGCTTTAGTTTGTCACTGAAAATTAATGTTATAACTTATAAGTGGACGGGATTTGCTTGTAACTAAAAATCAACAAATAGGTTTGAAGATCTTAGACTAACTATGTGTTGATAGAACAAACCAATACATGAGCTGATTTCTGGTGGATTTTTCACTCGAAATTTTAATTCTAATTGTAGTTGAAAAGTTTTTGTTGCAGAAGATATAAACTTTTAACACCATAAAATAAGTTTCTGAAGGGGTTGAGATAAAAGAGTACCGGAAAAAGAAAGTTTAGCACTACAAAAGAGAAGGCCCGATGAAATGCTTCTACACATTCTGTACATGCACATATTACATATGTACTAGATTTTTCTTTATCGCAATAGGGAATAACTATGGTATGGTGATTGATTACAGTTTACAAAGATGATACGTCTTTGGTGTTAGCTGTTAGGATTATTTGAAACATTAAGATGATGCACAAAAACTAAAGGCACATTGCCCATTAATACTATAGGCTGGATATGACTTTGAAGCCCATACGTTTATTATTCGGGCCTTTTCTCTGTGAGGCGTTTTTATTTTTATTATAGGTATAGAAACACAAGTGCGTTTTTCAGCTCTGATGATGTCTTTAGATAGTGATTGATGTAGTTCAAACTTTATACCCATTTGCCTTGTATTGTTTGGTGTTTTTGTATGTCTGAGCCATACTGGAAAACTTTTTTAACTTTGCATTTAACTAGAACTTTTTCTTTTGTAACTAATGCCAAATCATGCTATTGATATTGCATACCGAACAGGAATTGTTGTTTGGCTTTCTCAGCCAGTAAGGCAATTGGTGTCACTTTTATGGAGATGTTGCGCTCATTTCTGTGTGTTTTAAGTACTATATTTTCTCTTTCTTATGATACTATAGGGAAATAGAAGGGAAACTCGATTGCTGGGTATTTTGTCATTTGTACACAGCACAGTGTGGAGGGTATTATTCGGAAAGGTAAGTTTATGTGACAATTAAATTATTCTTGCCCTTTCGTGTATGTGGGATAGAATATTAAATCAAGTCAGTAGTTTTTTCTTCTAATGTGCTTTTCTTTCATGCCTTCTTTCTCCTTATGAAGCACTAGAGTTCAAAAAAAGTTAGATCTTTCTTTCCTTGGTCCAAATTGATTTCCCTTCCATGCATTTTGAGCATTTGTTATGTGAATCCATTTTCTTCATAATTTGTTTTGCTGTATTATTACATTAGGTAGCTGATTCGCTAGAGAAAGGTACTGAACATGAAGATGAATACATGATTAGTGAGAAGGAGCTTCTTGTGAACAGGTTGAGTGCATTTCCTTGCTTATTATAGAAAGTATCATAAATTGCTTTCACTATTAGTTGTGCTGTATTGTAGGTTCGAGTCATGGTCTGAAAATATTTTGCGGTTTATACTTTGCAGGTTTATTTCCATTCCAAAGGACATGGGAGCATTTAACTGCGGAGCATTTGTTGCAGGGATAGTGAGGGTAGGTGCTACATTGAATTTGTACCTAACTACCTATAAAGTATTCTTGTGAAGCAGTGAAGGTTGGAATTCTGACAGGTGTTTTTCCTTGAAGGGAGTGTTGGATAGTGCAGGTTTTCCAGCTGTAGTAACAGCACATTTTGTACCTATGGAGGGACAACATCGACCTCGGACCACCATCTTGATAAAATTTGCTGAAGAGGTAAACCTTACTTCTTTGTTTTGGTGCTTCATATTTACGTCTGACTAGATCAATCTTCAAGAATGGAAAACAACCAAGTAATTAGGTTAATGTTTGTGTGTACATGTTTGGTTTATGATTACATATATAGCTATTATTGCTTTATACTTTAATCATCACTAGCGATCTGTCTTATTGAATTATATTTGGTACTCGTGGATTAGAGTGGCCGGCTGGTTTGCTTATTTTGAATGACAGGCCGTAAAATATACGATAAGTTCATCTTAGTAAAAAAATTGTACCAATGAATATGCGTGAACTGGCTGGCTGGTTTGAGTATGCGTGAACTGTGCAAGTGTAAAAGTGGTTAGAAGTTTTGTTTTAAAAGAAGGTAGAGAAATGTGCATTCGAGTATCAATTTTTTTAACTGTGAATTTTCTTGGGCATTATTGCTTGTGATTTAGTGCCTGTCTTGGAAGTGTATATGCTTTGACCTGTCTCCATTTTCATATGATTTCTCTCATAGTTTGTGTGGTTGTTCTGTTCTCCATTTAGCAGGTACTAAGAAGAGAAGCAAGATTAGGTTAATCTTTGTGCTAAGATTTTCTGCATGCAACCTGTGGCAGTCCAAAGAGTGAAGAACAATAAAAAGAATTTTCACCTCATATAAGTAATAGCTTAGTATGCTTGCGTTAGTTGGATTTTATTTGAAACTATCCTTAGGCAAGGAAAATATGGTCCTCTAAATGCATATTGGGTTTCTTCATGTAGGGTAGAAGTGGAGAAGTTATTTTTAATTTCATTGTACTGACTTCTAATGTACATTGTTATCTACGAAACATGAAAATTCTATCAATTTGACACTTAAATTTTCAAAGCTTGGTATTTTCCCAATTTGTGTCTCTTGATGCCCTTCCATTGTGGGCATCTGAGATATATTTGGGATGGTTATTGGCATAGCTTATTTGTATCATTTCCATTTTTCTGTACTCGCCAATGTCATATAATTTTTTTCATTTCTTTTACCTCTCCAATTAGAAATCTAAACCTTTTTTAGATTTAGTACTCAATTGGCAGGCACTGGCTTTCCTTTTTAATAAATATTTGTTCTATTCAATGTCTGTGCTTACTCCGGAATTATCACTGTGGTTAAACGTAGGGGTGTGCATTCAGTCGAAACTGAATTAACCGAACATCAAATAAGGAAAATATTATTAACCGAACCAAATCAAACCCGAATTAACCGAATCAAAATAAATTATTCAATTCAGTTAAAAACTAAACCAAACTAAAATTTTAAATTAATTAAGTAAAATTCAAATTCTAATACTTAAAATTGAAAATGCGTATTACAATACATTATATGACTTATTACAGACACATAAAAGAATAAGAGTGCATTTTAGAAAAGAGAAATATGGGTGTAATGTTAAAATAATTAATATATGGACATATTTTAAATTTTTATTAATGTACATTTCAGTTCGGTTTGATTTTTTCGATTTTTTCTACATAAAAACCGAACCAAACCGAATAATCAAAATATTCAACATTTTACAAACCGAACCGAATTTTTAAAATAACCGAACCAAATTAAAATTTCAGTTTAATTTAATTCGGTAATTCGATTACCAAACCATGTGCAACATCATTTTAAATTGAAATAGACAAACCTTTGCAAAACAAGTAAAAAGAATTAGCTTTCCAATCACATCTATTATCGTATTTCAGACGCTTTTTCTACAGTTCCAATTTGGTTTTCAACATTATTCTGGATGGATCTCAATTGTAGGCGATACCTTTAAACTATGTCAACATCCAGACAATCCCCAATTTACAAGTGCCTCGAACAGCAGGATGGTTGGCCCAAGATTTAAAATTGCTCCATGCACATCCCAAAGTTCCATCCCTAATGGATGTTTAAGAATAAATGATAGATGCTTCAGGATGAACTAGTCCCTACCACTAGACCACTAGACCACACCGGGTTTAATCAAGATTCTTTTATAATTTCCCATAAAAAAAATTCTTTTATAATTATTCCATAATATAAAATTGAATAACTAGCACCCAATGACGATTTCTAATTGAAGTGGTTATATTTTGTATTAAACATCAATACTTTTAACGACCCAATACTTAAAATTTTTTAATATCAAGTCACAATTATCACTTCCAACACAATTATCACTTCCAACTATTATCAAAACAACTCTCTTTTCTAGTAATATTTTTAAGTTGCTATTATCTCTCTCCCAAACCCCTTATTCAGTAATTGGTACAATTACATATCAAGATATAGGCAACAGGCACAAATATTTCAATGTGGATGCTGACCTTTTAAGAGGAAGAGAGAGAGACCTTTATTTCCAGCTCAGTACATATTATACCAAGCCAACCGTAACACATAAGGACTGCATCCTTCAGAGATCGTTCCAAAAAGCTCCACCTTCGCGATGCGAGTGAAAAACAATAACTGATAGCATAGCTCTTAGGAATCACCCCATACATTATCCCATGCGGCACCTGGAACAGGAGCACCGATAAATTTCTGATTCCCATGTGGATTATGGGGTGCAGGAAGTCCATCAGGTCCAGGTCTCTCTACCTTCCTCGGTTTTGTTCTGATTCCCAACAATCTCAACACAAATCTAGCAAGTTCTCCATACAATAAGCCTCCTCGATCAAACAGCTACACAACACAGACACACGCGAATTATTTTCCTTTTACCGGTTAGACAAGTGAGTAATAATCAAGTTTTTAAACGAGGTGAACAGATACCTGGAGCATTGCAGTCATGAACATGTGAAACGCCTGGGTATTTTGGTCGATTAGAATTGATATTCGGCCAAAAAAGTTGACAACACCTTGCATCTGCCATGATTACACAGCAATTTTTGAAAAAATTCATTTGTTGGAGATAAGAACTGTAGCTAGTGCATAAAATAACTGCTATAATGAAAGAAAAAAAAATCTAATAGGATCATTCTCTTTCTCTTTCCTGATAAAATCACATTTAAAATTATGAACATAAGCTAGCATATCAAACTCATAACATTACTATACATTTCCAATTTTTAGAATAGAAACTAAGGCCATGTTCTTTTCAACTTATAAGTAGCAGTACTGAACTGAATTGGACTGAATATAAGTTGAAAAGAACAGGGCCTAAGAAACATCAGCTGACTAAATAGTTGGAAAATCATATCTCATGCATTCCTTGAACCACCATTTCTTTCCATTAATGCGAAAAATAATAATAACAATTTCAGCAATTCAATGGTAAAAAGATGCAGAAAAACCTGAGATCTGGGAATATGATAACAATACAATGAGGAACAAACCCATGAAGAAACATGTAATGTAAGTAACACCGAATGGATGAATGGAGAGTGGTGAATAAAATACAGGAGCGAGAGAAAGTGCTTACAACTCGCAAGAAAGACATCCAAAAACTAGGAGGAGCTGATGGAGCACCATATGGATTGTTTGGGTCTTGATCCCCATAGGGACCCATGCCCATTCCATAGCCACCCATGGTACCACCATAACCGCCATTGTACATTCCCCCACCACCATACATGCCACCTCCTCCATATAGACCGCCATAACCTCCTCTGTACATGTTGTTTCCATACAATCCACCACCATAAGAACCTCCAAGTCCACCGTACGAAGAACCGTACATACTGGAACCATATCCAGAGTTATAATTCAGGCCAGCACCATATCCTCCTGCATTAGACAAGAAAAGATAACAAGTTTTACACGATTACATACACATGCACAATGATAGCTGTGAACAACCAGTCTACACTCTACAGCCATTCCAACCAGTCAGGGTTTTCATGACATATAAGTTTATAACTGTGTTCTTTTTTTTTATTTTGCATTTATTGAATCCCCAAATCACAAGGGAAGTGCCGGTCCTTAAAAAAACCGCCATTTTTTAATTCAGTAAATTGCAATTGTATATTCAACATGATGAAAATATACCTCCATACGTGCTCCCATACGTTTGCTGCTGCTGCTCCCAAGGCCTAGAAGGTACAGGCCTACCAAGAGAATTCGTTGCCATTGTTGTATTTCTATTCGCAGTTGAAACAATTTCACCCGGTTGTGCTGTTCCAGAAGCCTCAACTACATCACTGGTGCTACCAGGAGATGGCGGTTTAAAAGGTGTAGGACCAGAGGAAGGTGCCCCAGCTCGTTCCCAAGGCTTGGCTGGTGGACTGCCACCTAAAATGGAAAAATACCATTACAAACAGTTTCAAAACATATTGAATGTGCTTATTATAACCATATAAAAACCCTGCAATTTTCAAATCACAGAAACAAAAAAAGGGAATAAAACCAGCGATTCAATAAATGACCGCTAGTGACACAAATACAACAAGCAGTCAAATCGCTCCTCCTAAATTTAAAGGAAAATTCAAAGATAATACACACCAGTGGTCGATTAACCTATAATAAGGCAACAACTTCAAAAGTGGAATTTTCCTCAATTTTCATGTGTCGAAGGAAAATCAGCACAAACTATAAAGAAAAACAAACCTATGATATTCATAAGCACAAATCAATAATCGAGTCACCGTATGAACCATAGAATGCAGAAATAAACCCTAAAAGGCCGATTCCAAACTGAAAACTAAACAAAAAGAATCAAATAACAATCCGGAGAGCAGGTGAAAAAGGAAGCAGATGAATCAAAATGATAAAAGATGAATCGAACCTGTTTGCTGGGAATTGGAGTCCATGGACGGCCAAAATTATGGGCTGCTACTATCTCCGTCCACCGCAATTCAAAGAAAGAGAAAGAGAGAAACGAGTTCGTTAATAATTGGAATGTGAACTCAAGAACTTATTATGTTTTAGTAGACCGCGTTTTATTTATTTATTATATCTATTACTTGTATTTTTATCTGTAATATACTAATGTTAGTATACTGTTTTTATCCTTTTTAACCAACTATATGTTTCCTTATTTCTTATTATTATTATTAGATTAATTATCTTATCAGTCATATGATGATAATAAAGATAAATGATGGTCATTTAAAATAATTATAGAATTTATTAGTATTTAGTTATTATTATTTTTATATGTTTAAAGAGAAAAAATTTTATCAATACAAATAATCATATGCAACAATTAACAATAATTAAAGCAATTAAAACAAATGGGTTTCGTGAATTTTATTTTATCAAGAGTGACTTCAATGAAACAAACTCTACCATGCACAAATAAAGTGTGCGTATGTATCTATCAAAATAAATGCTTTGTTGGAGTGGTTGGTGGTTTTGTTGGTGAACTAGGGTGATTGACGGGTGAGATTTAAGTAATAATTTAGCAACTACAAAATTATTAATGATATTGTTGTTATGAATATTTATTTTGTTAAACTAATAGTAATAAAGAATTGGTTAATAGGGTAAAAAATAATGAGATGGAATAATGAAAGTGGTAGATAGTTAGGGCAAGTCCAATCATATTCTATATTTATCGTTCCTCAAATTCTATTTTATAAGATCTATCATGTTTTTACTTCAATCATCTTCCTTATCTTTTATTTTCTATATTACATTGCCTAAAAATAATAATATTATATTATTATTATATTAGTTCTTTGACATCATTTATATTATATAAATCAACAAAATAATTAAAAAAATAAAAAATAAAAATAAATAATAATTTAATATTCATCCGTTCCTAATTATTTCATATATGATGTATCTATGGAATAAAAAACTCTATTTATATAGGAAATTCGATTTTAGAGATATACCATACAGGGAATGATTGGATTTAATAAAATACTTGTTATTGTTGAGATTTTACACTGAGGGTTCAATCTATACGAGAGATGAGGTGCGGTTTTTTTTTATGAATCTAAGTATAATTTTGTATTTTTAAAAAAATAAAAAACAAATATAAAGAAGATAGTTATGGGCGATTGATGGCTAACAAGTCTATATCATGCACCATATCTACAAATAAATGTATGAAAATGTTCAATTATTAAACTTACCTATCACACTGTAGTCCCCATCTAGATATTTTACTCAATTTGCTTAAAGTTCCCACTTTTAAACTTCAGTAATGTTTCCACTGATTAAATCCTGTTCAATTTGGATTACTTTTAATTTTAAACACTCCAAATTCTTAAATAATTCGAGTTTCCTAGAGTTTGATAAAGAAACACAACAAACAAAGACCTACCGGCACCGGCCATCAACGGAATATACTACTAGAAGATTTTATTTTTTTTCTTCCAATCCATTGTCAAAATTTACTTATTTGTTGTCGTACCCATTTAGTACGGGGCTCTTCTCTTTGAACTTAAAATTAATGTAATTCAGTTTGGTTTATCTAATCTTTGCATTGTTATAAAGTTTCGTTAAAATAAGTTAAGTTCGATATATTTTAGCACACATAAATTCAAGAGAACAATGTCTCAATAAGATACGCGGCTCTAATTTCCATCAAATTTTAGGAAAAATTCACCTAAAATTGGGAATAGGATCTAGTATTGCACTTATTTCCGTTGTTGCCAGACCTGTTTACGGCCCGGATCGGGTCCGGCCCAAGCCTATAGACACTTATTTTGTAGGGCTTCTTACACAATTATCCACAAAAATCAAAGTGATTTGGCCAAATCAATCTAAAAAAAGTCAAAATAGGGAAAACTAATTACAATGATACGGTCCAATTGAAAAATATTACAAAATAAGCGAAATACTAGATATCTACTAAATATTATTTTTTATAAAATAATTATCGTAAAAAAGATATGGATCTGTTATATATCTAGTAAATATATGCTAGATATCATTAAATTCCATAAAAAAAAACTATAAGAATTAAGATATACTAGATATTTACTAGACAACTAACAATGATCCACTAAATATTTACTAGATATATACTAGATGTTATATTTTATAAAATAATCATTGTAAAAAAGATACGAATCTATTTATAATTTATAAAATCATCATATACACATTATATATATATTATAAGAGATACGAATCTATTATATATCTACTAAATATATACTAGACGTCATTAAATTTCGAAAAAAATATTAAAATTAAGATATGCTGGATATTTACTAGACATCTAACAGTGATCTACTAAATATATACTAGATGTTATATTTTATAAAATAATCATCGTAAAAAAGATACAGACCTATTTATGATTTATGAAATCATCATATACGGATCTATTCATAATTTATGGAATCATCATACACACATCATACACACATCTATTAACACTGATCTACTAGATATCTATTAGATAAATACTAGATTAAAAATTCAAAAATATCACAGTGGATATCATTTCGAAGATAAAAAATAAGACAAATAAAAAATTCTAAAGTGACATGTTAAAAAAAACGTTTTATGGATTAGAAAGGGAATTTCCTCTTCCATAAAATAAGAAAAAAATCAAAAGAAAAAGGGGGAGAAAGAGGTGGAATATGTGGTTTGTAAATAGATTAGAAAGTGAATATAGATATGTAATTAGTTTTGACTTGGTGATTAATTTGTAAATATTTTAGTGAGACCTGGAAGCTCTTGATAATTTAACTATATTTTAACTTAGACCTACTCGAACCCGCTAAAGTCTAAAGTTTTATGGATTAGTGTGAGCGGACGACGTTTTGCGCGGCGGCTGCGGCGCCGGGCCGGTGGTCCCGCCTCCTTAAATGATGGGGAGATGTGAGCGATGTGATTGGAAAATGGTTTTGCACATTTTAATGCTCAAAAGATACGTGATCGAAATCTCGTACTTAAAACAGAGTCGCCACCCGGTTCAGCTCAATCGGAAAATTTTTGGTACGATTTTCCCACCGGGTGATTGGATCATACCTTAAGTAGAGATTCCGAGTTCGGATGATGTTATCTATTTTTCATTAGGCCAAGTTAGGATACTTCATTCTTTCTTAATTGATTTAATCCATCCTATTTATTTGTGTCTTCAGTTATTTTGTTATTTTCGCGTTTATCGAACAATCGAAGCGATGATAAAACATTCACAGCCGTTCAAAAATAAGTGCGAAAAATAAAATTATTATAAGGCTTCCACGTCCTGTACATTTTTTATGCAATAAATAAAATACCCGAATGTCTGATATACATCTACCTGCAGAAGATGGTTAGCACGGATATGACATGTTTTATTTACAATATTATAAACCCCGGTTGCATGGCTAAAACGAGGTTTGAACGGTGTTTGCGGGGAAATTCCGTTTTTATCCAAATTTTATATTCGACCATTGTTTTAATCGGATTATAAGTGAAAATGCCACTCGTTACGGGGTGGGGTCTGTTTTCAGGAGATTTTGAACCTCCATCGTTGCACTATATGTTCTAGCTTCAAAAAATAAGTTAGTCCGGTAACAAACGAAAATAAAACCGTTGTCCAGAAAGTCATGCCGCCGACAATACTACTGATGTCGCCGGCGGCATCATTGATGTCGCTGGTGACAAGGCTGATGCCGCCGGTGATATGGTTGATGTCGCTGTTGACATCAATATGTAGGCATGCTACATGGCTTTCTGGGTACCATAAAGAAAGGGTCTTACAAGAAAGTGAGGTCTCTGGGAAATGTGATACCACCAGCAGTATCAACGATGTCTCTGGTGACATGGGTGATACCGCCGGTGACATCACATGTCTCCGGCGACCTTAATTTCTTGCAACAGCAGCGGGCAGCAGTAAAAAAAAGATCGAAAACCCAAAAATGAATACAAATCAACAAGAATCAGCACAAATCAGTAATATTAATGCTAAAGAGCTATGAGACTCAGAATTTTCACCTCGGGGTCGTGAATCCAACTCTTCGTGAACTGAACAAAAACACCTCTGGGGAGCTTGTAACGATGATTTAGTAGTTAATTTGAGAGTTTTAGGTCTCTAAATCCTATCAAGTTGATTTTAACTTAAAGACCCACTAATTTTAAGCTCACTATCAGAGAGTTCAAAGAAGAAAAATTAGAAAAAAATGGATTAGAATCCTTTTTTCCTACCTTTTCTAATTCTTATCTCACTAAAATCTATTTTCTCATTCTAACCTTAAATTTTCCCATAAAATTCCCTCTAATTTCAGCCTCTTATGCCAATTTCAGCTCCTAAATTTTTTCCCCATCTTTAATTCAGCCTATGGTATGTTTTTATAGGTAAATTAGGGTATTTTTTGAGACCTTTTTAATTAATTCCGTCGAAAGTGACCGAAAGGTTGTCTGTGCAGGGACCCGTTTTAGGCCATGCCGCCGGCGGCATGGCTGATGCCAGCATCAGCCTCTGACATGCCGACAGTCAGCGAGCCCAGGAGCCTAAAAAGTCGTGAAAAGCGGTCAAAAGTGGGTAAAAGTGGGTAAAAGTGGGTCAAAATGCATCTTTTTGAATTTTAATTATATTTTAATGGGTATTTTTAATTTAAGTGTAAATCATCGATTTAAGCTCCTACCGAACGCGTTATCGGCCACGCCGAACTGGATTCTACCAAGTATAAAATTCACAAGGAATATTATTTTGGTAATAAAAATTCTAAAGAGAACTTTTATTTCGAGCCATTAAAATCGAGTACACGTCATCATCATCTGACGAGAGGGACTACAAAATCCTGTGCTCACAATTAGACTTAATTTTTTTATATAAATACCGAAGTTCAGCTCGAAACCGACTCAATAAATAATAACTTTATTTATTATATATTATATTTTATAACTGTTTCAAATTTATTATTTTATACCATCGGGCATTTAAATTACACTATAATAATAAGTTTTATTATATATTAACTGAATAAAATAAACATTCTAACTATATTTAAAATATAGACATATTTGTATAAACTTATGCCACAAAACATAATTTAAAGACCAAATATTTATTGATTGCGGATCATGCTTCATAATGACCTTGTAAGCACATCTCGAACTCAAATTTTAAAGTGTGAATTGGATGAATCCGGACTTGTTTTGATATTTTTAGTTAAAATCTCGATGAAGCCCAGCCTGATTCGCCTAACAAACAGATCTATTTGCTGCCAATAGTTAGATAGAAAAATTAGTTTTAAGCACTCATTTGAGTCTGTTTTCAAAACTTTTCATCTCCAATATATATCTTCTAAATTGTTAAGTGAGTCGCATATCAATAAATTGGGATATTCGTACAAACATGAAAATGTGAAAAAATAAATAGAAAAAAAGTAAAAAAATTGGAGAGCAACGAGTGAGTTGGCAAGATGATTACATGGGCAACCGAGATTACTCCATAGTAGCCATATTTATCGGACGGGCCGAGTATCGTCGGACTTTTCATTAAAAAATTTTAACCTAAACCCGGTTTGACCTACATTATTATAAGTTCGGGCCCGGACTAGAGATTGAATTGGGCTATGCCCGATTCGGCTAGGCTTACAATATCACATGCAATGAAAAATGTATATGTAAAAGTTTTTAAATTTTAAACATGAAGAGATTACTCGTGATAATTGGAAAAAACAATGGGATTGGAAATAGAAAACATAAAAATTATCTAGAAAAATAAAGCATAAAATGTAGAAATGAAATTGAAGCATTGCATCCCGAGGGTCAAACAGCAAAGATTGGATTTTTTGTGGGCATAGTACAAGAAAGTATTGTATAAATTTGTAAAAGTAAACGTAAAAAGATGACCAATCAGTATAAGGGTTAAAAAAATGTAGTATAAAATGTAAGGTAAATTTAAAAAACATACTTTATGATTTGACTGTTTTGTAAAAGATTATTATAAATTTTTTTTTAATTGGGTGTATATGGGTTCAAAAGTTTATAAAAAAAGGATTCCTAAAATTAAACACATTTTGAAGGTAATTTTGTCTATTTTGAAATGAAAATTTTCAGCTTAATCAATAAAAATATAATGTACCTTAGTGATAAATTTAGATTTTTTTAGAAGTACAAATATTTTTTAATAAAAAAATTATGATAACTTTAAAAAACCATATCAAAATGAAAAATTTATGCAATATGTGGCACATACTTGGTCTAGTTGTTGAGCCTTGAAGCTGTGATCCTAGAGGTTGCAGGTTCGAGTCCACATTCGAGCGGGGAGGGATAAGGTTTTCCTTTGTTATTATTGTAAGCACGTATGAGGCAAAAAAATTTTAAAAAAATTTATGAAACTTACTCAAATCTTGATATATAATTTATAAATAATATAGTTAAAATATAAGAATGTTGAATTTATTAAAATAGCTGGTGTAGTATTAATAAAAAAACTAATTTTCAACAACATACCATATGTTTTTTCCTTTTATGCTAACTTTTGAAATCATATGCATCAATTTAAAAAAAAATTGTAAGGATTTTTTTTTTAAAACGGTAAAACATATTTTTTAAGTATATCCAAAATTTAATTATTAAAATTAGTATATTAATCGGGTCGAACTTGAGTATTTATAGTAGGGGAAAGCACATAAATATTATGTTTTAATTTAGTGATTAGACTTACACATACTAAACTAATTCTTAATTACATTCTTATCTTTCCTATAATTTTTAAATTTTCTTTTCTTATTTTTGATTTATCTATCAAACCGTTAGTTTTTTCAATATAGCGCTTTAGAGTTTTTTTGTTTGTCTTCTTTTTTCTCTTTCAAACTAGATACATGATTTTTTAGAGTAATTATTTCGAATAAGTTATCTTATAGTTATGTCATAATTATCATATAGCACATTTATAGTTTTCTTGTACTTACCTTATATTGCATTTTATAGTAACATGAGATATACTATAAGTGAAAAATAACGAAAAGAAAGTAAATATAGCAAAATTATATCAATTTGATAAAGTTATAAGATAACTACAAGTTAATTATAATGTGCGATATTGGATAACCAAGACGAACAAAAAACTCTAAAACGATATATCCAAAAAATTAACGGTTTGTCAATAAATGCAAAATAAAAATAAAATAAAGTGAAAAAACTAGAAATGTAAAATAATAATTTAGAAAACTTGTAGGTTAGTTTTGATAGGATATTATTTGGAATGTAATTTAATAATTAGCTGTAATTTGATAATTAGTTTTGTAAAGTTTATATTTGAGTGTATATTCCTTTATAATAACACCAAATTCGGCCCATAATATTTCGAACTTAGTTAAATTTATGCTCAAATTCAAGCCGAACTTAATATAAATATGAGATTTCAAGTCCAACGCATAACGATGGGCTCGAGCCAAGCTCGATAATTAACCTGATCCGCGAACAAGTCTACTTCAAATAAATGAATAAAATGAATAATTTTTTTTACTTTTAAATATATACTTTCATTCTATATATAAAAAATACAATACACCAAATAAATAATTCGATTTAATAAGGTAGTGATTAATTAAGTAAAAAAATGAGTAAATATAACAACTTTTCGCGCAAAGCATTAATTTGCAGTAATATATTTTTTAAAAAAAGCAATCAACAACTAATTCTATATTTTAAATTTAAACCAAACATTACAGCATCAACTATATAGCTCTAAAGACCATACCCTTTAACATTTTTTTTGTTCGTCTCTTATTAGGTACTTTATAACTTGTGGTGTCCTTGACGTGTAGCGCTCCTCATCCCACTTAAACTAGTTCCAAATCCCTTCTTGCTTTACTTACTTTCTCTTTAATTTGATCGTTGGTATCTTTTGGATTTAAATTTACTGTCATAAATTAATGTCTTCTTTCATGTCCCTCATTAAAATATTGACACATATCTATTTTTATTATATTTTATTCTTTTTCATTTAAATATAACATATATCAAATGATGAATGAAGGAATATGAAAAAGAACATCAATTTAAAAATAACAGATTTAAATCCGATAATTTTAAATGATATTGGGATTCTATTCAAAGTCCAATTATTGGAACCATAATTTGATTGCTTACTATTAGATGATGTAATTCTCTTCCTCGTTAAGTGTCCCTAATCTCCTCAACTATTTAAGTATCTAATTACCTACTTTTTTTTTTCCATTTTGTATTACCACTGGAGTGAAAGACCAAGTCATAAAGACGTGTCATCTTTTTTGGGCACCGAATGGGGAAGAATCTTCTGATTTTAACCAATATAATGATAAATTAATTTCCTAATTTAGACAATAGTTTAGAATAAGTGGGTGTTTGTAAATTTTGTTACAATTGTTGTTACCTTTTGGATAATGAAGAGTGAAGAGCATGGGTTTGCTATTTGAGATCAAAAGTTTGTTGTACTGAGGAGAGAAGAGGGAGTAACCTTTTAAAATAACAACTTTTTTAGCGGAGTTTAATATTACTAAGCTCCTCCAAAGTTATTATTTTAAAAAACTCACTTTATAAATTATTTTTAGGTCAACAACCAAAACTTGAAAAAACAAGGCATTATATTGGAACAAATAATTTTAATTTTTTTTATGTTTAAAACTAATGTAATTCTTAAAATTTAAATTATATGAAATTCACCATATTATAAATATAATTTCACTGAATTATGAAATTTATAAATTCACATTTCATAAAATTTAACTCAATTTTATATTGCTTATATGTTGTTTTTATACTAAATATCGTTTATATGTTATACTTATAAATTCATTTTCCACTTAAAAATCATTTTTTAAGTTTATTTGTTCCACCTATACTTAAATTTCAAAAAATGTTACAGTAATCTCCCGGATCTATTCCAGTTGTTTAAGGAAAAACAAAATTGAAAATACAGCAGCCACTTTTCTCCTTCATCATTGCATTTCCTCTCTACAGTTTTTGTCTTTATGCAAATTAAATAAATTAAAAAAGGGAGCTCTCGCCTATCGGTGGGTAAAGCACAATCTTCATTATTACTTCAATTCTCAGCGCCTGTGAAGGAGACGGTGGTTGTTCGCCGCCGGCTATGGCTGCCAGTGCAAATCCGTCCGGGAATAATCACGAAGGAGCACCTTCTCAC
The DNA here is from genome assembly GCA_947683365.1 of Euphorbia pulcherrima. Classification (NCBI taxonomy): domain Eukaryota; kingdom Viridiplantae; phylum Streptophyta; class Magnoliopsida; order Malpighiales; family Euphorbiaceae; genus Euphorbia; species Euphorbia pulcherrima. The sequence continues at coordinate 75,278,234 of CANTUS010000001.1, read as the reverse complement.
AAATCTACGGCCTCTAATGGCGGTCCTGTAAATTCCACCAAAAACCTCGCTTCTCCGCTTGCTGATAATTCGCACACGGAAGCTGCCTTGAGACACTGTCCTGGTATTTCTGCTGAGTGGACTCCCGATGAGCAGTCACTCCTTGAGGATTTGCTTACCAAGTATGCCTCTCTTTCTTGTTTGATTTTTTGCTTTTGAATTCCTCATATCTTGCTGTAGGCTTAGCTTCACGATTCAATTTACCCCGATTTTGAGATTTTGTGATTAGGAGAAATTAGAGATTTCCTGTATACTTCGATTTGATAATGTCTAAGTTCTTCTTCTCCCTTTTTTTTTGAAGAATTCTTTCGCTTTTGCTGATTTTACGAACATGGAAATGCGGAATAATGGATTTGGGGTATATAAACGTCTTCTTTCAGGTATGCTTCTGAATCAATTGTTCAACGGTATGCAAAGATTGCTCTGCAATTGAAGGATAAAACTGTGCGGGATGTGGCCCTTCGTTGTAGATGGATGACTGTAAGCTCTTTTTTCTACTGGTTGATTTTGAAGATGCTAATTTTGTAGTCAGAAACTTGTATTTCACCATATATGTAATCGATGTACACATTTATGTAGTTTTAGATACAATTAATGGTCGTAATCAATGTACATATATATAGTAACTTTCTGCCAAATCGTCATGCAGATGCTGTTGTTGTCGTTGCATGGTAGGGTAAAGGCACAATAACAAAAATTTATCCATGGAAGCTTAGAAATTTAATTTAAAATAACAATATTAAATTAGTAAGGTGATTTTTGGTGCAAGATTTTTTGAATTGCTTAAGAACAATCGAAGAATAGATGTATCTTATAAGCAATCCGTGTACTTCAAATCACTTCTAAGAAAAGCACTTAATCCATAGCACCTTTTAAGGTGCAAAATTTCAATATGCTGCTGATTATGTATTTCTTTGCAGTAGGCATTTTTTTTTAACTTTGATCTGCATAGAAGCTGCTTTCTTCAAAATATATGATTAGGAAATTCAAGAGAGGGTTGGCTGTTGGCATTATTGGTATATGATTAAACAGTTGGATTGGGCAAAATAGCTGTACTAAAATGAGTGACACTTAGTTTTTTTTTTTGGGGGGGGGTGGTATTCTTGGTGTTTTTTTCAAAAGTGATTGAAGGAGGATTTGCTTATGAATGGGATTATACATTTTCTGAAATATGATTGTTATATAAAGGAACACTCATTTGTTTATTATTATTGTCGTTTTTGCTTTTATCTTCTAAACTTGTAATGTTAATTATACCTGGCAAGATTTAAGATTTTTATAATAGTTTAACTGTCAAACTGCATATGTGTATCATATTGTTCTGTTCACATAATCTGTGTTTGTAAATACTGCACATGTTTACATGTAATTGTACAATCTTATTTTGTTAATGTTTTGGTATCTATCTGTATTCTAATAAACTAACTAGGAACCTTTCTGTTTAGAAAAAGGAAAATGGCAAGAGAAGGAAAGAAGATCATTCTGCTCGGAAAAACAAGGACAGAAAGGTACATATATAATTTATGCTTGTTAGTAAATAAATTACCCTGGCAATGGTGCCTTGAATACAGCAATGCACATGTATATTCACAAAATTATAAGAAATTTATTTTAAGTTCAGCAGTATGCTTCAAAAATAACAACCACAATGCCTTGAAGCCAACAACCAGCCCTTGCAGAACAGCAATGTACTAGTGCATATGTTTTAATGCAGACACCAACCTGCACGTTTGATTTCTTAAACATTTCATAAGTGCTAATAAATATTTATCAAAGTTACGTGAATGTACTATACATTGACAAAATTAATTACGTATAACTTGTTGCATCCTATGCAACATGAATGTAGCAAATGAGCCATATGCATTTAGACAACAGGCATATGCCAATTGCCCCCTGTACTAGCAGCATATTTGGACTATTGTCCTCTGGTATAGCAAAATGTGGATTCATTATAAGATGACATTTTGACTATTAGTAATAAGAGTTAAATACATTTTTTCATGCTTGGGATGATATCATGTGATATTCTTTCAGTTTTCATTCACCTCGACCGCTCACATTACAATTCAAACCAATTTGTAATAATTAATTCTTTTCTTTATGTTACAGATATACCTATTTTTTGATAATTATCCTAACCTCGGAGGGAGCTGGGGTTATAACCTGAGTCTCGGGGAGCTGTTTGAGCTCCCATCCCAATCTATCTATTGATGGATTAATATGTCACAAGTATAGTTAATTTTTTAATCTTATTGGCATCAAATATGTCAGGAAAAAGCTGCAGATTCTTCAGCGAAGTCATCGTCCCATTTAACACCTCGCCCTAATGGTCCTTCATTTGCTGCACCAATGATCCCCTTGGACAATGACGATGGTGTTTCTTTCAAAGGTTGGTTCCTTGCTAATAACTAGACTCAAAAAGATGAGTTTAAGTGCTTAATAATCTATTGTTGACTTTCTGGCATAAGATTGTAATGGATGCTTACCATGTTAATTACACTGATTAGCTCAGCTTGTTATTATCAATAGTTAATGGCGTACTTCTTGGAGCATTAACTTGTTGAAATGGGATACTATCTTACGGGCATTTAGTATGGAATTCGACATTCTTGAGATCATGAGGTTTTATTCTTGGAGAATTGGGCATGAAGTTGTGGTATTATCATATGTCCTGAGTTGGTTAACTATGATATTGCATTTCAATGGCTCTTATGCTAATTACATCCCTGTTTAGTTGGAGAGTTTCTCCAACTCATGTTTGACTGCCATTTTCTGCAGCGGTCAAACTCACACATACAAGCAAGTTCACTAGTTTAGATTTTTTGTGTCCAGTAGTATTGATGTTTCGTGAGGAAACAATTATAATCTCTCGTTTGGTCAAATGCATCAATATCTCTTATGTTTTACATAATTTATCACTCCTTCCATATTTTGTCATATTATTATGACCACCTTCCATTTGTTATTATCTCTTTCTATCAAAATTTTTGACATAACAAATATTGGTGGACAAAAGTAGTCTTGCCCAGCTGATTTTGCAAGTTGCTTAATTACAATCCTCTACTCTTCAAGTTATGGTTGCATTACAAGATAGGTATATAAGGGGTCTATTCAAGAGGAATGCAAATCTAGAACATTTTAAGAACTCTCCACTATACATTTTGTGATCCATTTTCTTATGGATGCAATTGAAAAAAGGGCATTAAAGTTGTCTCTTCAAGAAAAATTTGAATCTAGGAAATTTTAAGATAGGAGAAATGAGACCAATACCAACCAACTAACCAACTAAGCCTTCAATCCCATGCTAGGCGGGTTCGGCAAATGAGACCAATATGTCCATAAATATATACCATGTTAGAAAGTTAAATATAAAGTGATATAACAACTACAGGAGGTCATGATACCATAGAGGCAAACTGTAGGAAGGTAAACATTAGAGGTAGAGACTGTGCATTTACCAAACTTGAGGGAGATTGTAATTGTTTAAGTCTACTTCCTCTGCAGTTTTCTTGCACTTGTGTGATCATAAGCTGAATTTCGTATTTATATCAAGTTTTCTTAGTATTCTCAAATAATGACAAGGTTTGCAGTGTTGTTGAGTTTTGAGCCAGACATGATGCTTATTCTACATTGTGTTGAAGTGACTGTTCACAGTTGTACTGTATTATGATATTATTAACATTTATAACGATTGCAAAGCAAATTCCTGAACTTTCCTTATGACATCATCTAAAGTTTTTTGTCATAAATCTTTTTTTTTTTGGGATTTTTATTTGGTTCGTCATCTATGCTAGTCACATGTTTTATTTAAGCTTTGACAATTTAATTGTTTAGCAATTTAGTTTCTTCTTGTTAATGATCGGTGGTGTAGGCCTATGCTTTTAATTTGGCTTTGAGGACTTCCCAAAGAAACAGTGTTTCTTTTCCTCTTCTGTGTGTGTGTATTGTAACATTTATTTACCTTTAATGCAGACATTGGTGGTGCAACTGGGGAGCTCCTTGAGCAAAATGCTCAAATTTTAAGTCAAATATCAACTAATTTTGCATCTTTTCAGGTAAGATATTCTTTTTTTTATAACTTCTTAGCATATCATTTCCCCAAGTTTTGTCATTTATTTATTTTGTGTTGCATCTTTTTGTATGGATAACTAGATTCTTTGCATTTTTAATTCATTTCCTGTTGTCATTTATATGATGTTATGGATGATACAGCAGCTAGGCATTCTTTTGTTGAATTTCCTTTTAATAAGGTCAAAATTATTCATAATAATTATATCGTGACTAGTAATTCCAATTAAAGTGAGTGCATTTAAAGCTTTAGAGTGTGTGTGTGTGTGTGTGTGTGTGTGTGTGTGTTTTGCTTATATCAGAAGTCCGAGCTGTATCAAACTAGTAATTTGAGTGTTTAAATTTTGTGGATGATGCCTTAAGTACAGTTTTGGTAGGAAAGCAATTGAGTTTGTTGCTCTTGCTGCCTATACGAAGCTGACTGGATAATGATGATTGATGGTCAAGAAGATAGTAAAGAGAGCTTTACAATGTTGATCTTTGAATGTGTTTGTCTGGCAATTGAAAGCCAGTTGTTCATGTAGGCATATTAGTATAGCTAATTGGTGTGTTTTAGCTAATTTCTTTGCATACAAATGCTTTTCCCTATAAATTTGTGATTGCTTTACATCCAATTTGGCAAATCAGTATCAATTTGTAATTTGTGGCCTTCTTGTGCTAAAATTTCCTCTGTTTTTATGTTGCAGATACATGATAACATCAATCTTTTAAGCAGAACTCGCGAGAACATCCTTTCCATCTTGAATGAGTATGCTATCGAATCTCTTTGCTTACTTCTATTGTTAAATATATGATGTGCCATTTTTTCATAAACTGAGCATGATTTAATAAGGTCACAAGAATTTGCATTCGCATTTGAAGGGCATACATCTATGCTTGAAGACACTGAAACAATTTAGAAGAGACATTTGGGAAAATTCACCTCAAGCTTTGGCCCCGTTCTCTTGGACTACAATTCAATGTAGTTCAGTCTAGTTCAGTTTAGTTCAGCTATGCATAGTTATAAATTTACACTGAAATAAGTTCAGTTCAATTCAGTTCAGTTTTTAGAAGTTGAAAAGAACAGGACCTTAGTATACTTAGATGTCTTACAAAAAATATATACTTGGGTAGATAACATATCAACTATCACATGTATCACATTTTCCATGGAACACGTTTTTAAGGAACAAACAAACATATTTTGCTTATTCACACAAATCACCGAATGGGACTTGGTGTGTGTATTTCTCATTAATCCATTTACATAATCTTTTCACATATAAATAAATTTCACCTCAAACTTGGCAAAATGTGTGTTATTTTGTTGTGCCAAGATGGGGACAATATTTGGCTATGCTTGAGACCTTCTCAATGTCATTGAACTGTTATTTAACATCTGGATTCGACCTGTCTAACTTTAACTCGAAAATACGCTTGTAGCTTGAATGACATGCCGGAAATAATGAAGCAGATGCCCCCACTACCGGTGAAAGTAAATGACGAACTAGCCAACTCAATCCTTCCTCCAACACCCCATCATATGAAGTCGTGATGCTTCTTACTTCACGCTTCAAGCTCGGGCTCTCTTATATGGAATGGATCAAAATAAGCTGCTCATTAGGTTCAAGTTCTACAGTTGACTCAAAAACACATTTAACATGCCCATGGGTTCAACTATTTAAGAGCAGGCAGTGCTATTTGTTTGTCTAATTTAATGTTAATTAGGGAGGGACTTGGTTTGGAGAAACCAGTTGTATGTATACTTAAGCTTTGTAGGGGAACTCTATGGATTTGAATTGTACTATTGTTTTTCAATTGCAAATAATAAAAACAGTGGGGTGGATTGTCTGTATATTACTTTCGGGTACTCTTAACACATGAAATGGCTATGAAGTCGAATCAATTTAAATCAGTATATTGATAATTCATTAGCACTGAAACTGAAATTCTCTCTTCTACACATGGAGCAGATGAAATAGGAAAATTATTGGGGATGCAGAACTGAGATTGAAGGAAATAATCATTCCGATATTAAAAAAACATGTGCTATTTATGCACGACTAAGTAACAGTGATTTCCAAGTTGACAACTTGAATGACTCCCACAATTTCGTAGATAGTTTCGATTGTGTGGAACAAAAAGGAGCGAAAATGTGCTCCTAGCTTCTAGCCTTCCACCTGCCAGTAAAAAGTCATTGTTACGATACTCAACTTTGAACTGCCAAGAACAATACAACACCACACAACCGTATACTAGGCTTGATACATCTGGACTATAGTTGTCCCTAAAATCCTTTCCACCCACTGAACTTCCAAAAGTTCCACATAACCTTTGAACTTGTTAAAGTGGCCCTTATAGCCCCTTGATGCTGATATGCCATGTATTATTTTTCTAGAGATTGAATATAAGATTGATTTGCCGGAACAAAACTGGGCACGTTAGTATCAAGGGGCTATGGGGTTCACTTTTACCAAGTCCAAGGAGCTATAAGGTTCACTTTTACTAAGTCAAAGGGGCTACAAGGTCCACTTTCACAAGTTCGGGGGGCTATAAAGTACACTTTAACAAGTCCAGGGGGTTATATGGAACTTTTGTAAGTTCAGAGGGCTGGGGGATTTTTAGGGAAAACTACAGGGGTCCAGATGTATTAGGCCATATATACACAGACATTCATACATACATATATATAAGGCTCTTTTGCAGAAGGATGTTAAAGGTTTCAAATTGAAGCATATACATCCTCCTCTCTATTAGGAATCTAAAACTAACTACACTTACGAAAGATGCTGTAACTCACTAGCTGTCATAAAATATCTTCGCCTGCTAACTTCAATCTCAGGGCAGCACTACATAGCATGCTGTATGCAGGTCTCGATTTCTACAGACTACAGATAGCCTAACACAAAAACTGGCAGCTCTGAAGTAGTATTAAGAAGCTTAAACTATCGCAACCTGATGTAAGATAGAAATGTTCAACAAGTACAGAAACAAAATAAATATAATATTGTGTAATTATGACTCTGTGTAATATAGAACAGAAGTTAAGAAGTAAAAATGATGTGCATATAGCAAACTGATAGAAGGAATTTGTGCTCAACTTATGGTAATATGTGAATGAGGTTGATTTGCTTGAGCTGAGATTTTGAACAGCACAAAGCAACATTAGTCATCACCTAAGCAAAGATAACATAATTTGCTTCGTAGCAAAGCCACATATCCCAAAAATTCAACGAGGCCACAAATTTAAACAGTCAATGATGGTGTGCCAAGTTTGACCGAAACTGAACAATTTTTGGGCCCATTAATAATGTATTTTGCACACAGACCTGTTCCCTGTTAAAAGATTTTTACCAGCAAAATCTAGGTATGAAATGCCAAGCGGTGTAAAGCACATACAAACAGGGAACACGTTTTTCCTATATATGCTTATAACAGATAAACATGAACAAACAATAATAAAACCATGGAAACAGAGACTACTGCTGATAACTAATGAGTAATGATCGGTGCCTTTCCTGTCATTCTTCTTATTCAAGCCAAATCATTAAACGGGATATATTCTAGCTCATTTCCAGTTATGCTTCTGGTAATTCTGCTAAGCTTAAGTTTACAAGCCAGAGGTAAAGAAAACCATTTATCCTAAACCCAAATAAATCTCACAAAATTAGGATTAGGAGTGTGTTTGGAAACAATTCCAAAACAAAATAAAAAAGGAATTGAAGTGAATTCACTTGATGGAATTCAATTGAATTGATTTTTTCGAATAAATTCTTTGTTTGTAACCGTATTAGAGAATTCAATTAATTGATAATAAATTTATTTAATATTTTTTTAAAATTGTTTACACAAATAATTTCACTCTTTAAAATAAAAAAGCATGTGAAGGATAAAATGGTAAAAATAATATCCAAAAGTTTAGCTCAAATGAATTCCTTCAAAATCATGCAACTTTTGGTAAGATTTCTATTCCTTACATTCACAAGAATTCAAATCTTGCATGATTTGAATTCTATCAGTATTTTATTAGTTCCAAACAAGGGAATTTGACAAAATGAATTTAATTCAATTGAATTCTCTCAAAAGTGAGCTTTTCAAGCACAACCTAAATCCTTCTCAAAACAATGTAATCCTATTTGCTTAGCTCCTAAATCATCAAATGCACACCAATTGCAAAATCCATATGCGATAATATTGAAAGCTTGCACCATTACAACCAAAATGGGTAGGAATTACAACCAATGTAATTCCTGATAACTATTCCCAACCAAATGATTAGTTCCAAAACATACCAATCACATAAGATGTCCAATTTCAAATTTCTTAATAAGCCTGCCTTCGTAGCATAGCATAGCATGTTTTAACCTAAATAATTGAATTTGGGAGGAGTAAAACAAGCCAGAAAACACTTATAATACGAACCTGAGTCGAATTGGAGTTGTGGTGAGAGAGAGACTCGAGATTCTTACTTCTAGTTTCAAGGGCATCAAATGTCCCGTTTACCTATGGATGTAAAGGATAATTCCTAATTATTATCCACCTGTAATATTTTTCCTTAATTACTTCTCTAATTGAGGAAATGGCATGTAACTCTCGTAGGAATTAGGTTAATATTGTGGTTTCTTTAAATACATATTGACTATATTCTCCTATAAATGTAACTCTTGTAAATCATGCAAATCACTGAAATATTCATTCTCTATAAGGTATCAGAGCATGGGCGAAGCCAGGGATAGCATAAGCACCCAAATAGTTGAAGTTTGAGATAATTTAGGTTAAGGAATGTCTTGATCTCTCCACTAATAGAGTATATCTTTCCCGTCATGTTCAGTTCGTTCCTCATATATACCCTTTTCCCACTCAAGGTTCTCTGCCATCATCTTCCTGGTCGGTCCCTCCTTTTCCCCACCATGCTCCTTCAGTTTCCAAACCTCTGACTGAAGCCTATTCTCAGCTCGACTCTCCACCAATCCAACCCTCCCTGTCCGCTACATCGTTACCATTCATCCCTGAGTCATCCAGTGGCCCGTCTTCTTCCATTCCGGTTGCCCCTCCACCCGTATCTCCCTCTCCGGCTACGGATTCCAATCGCACACTGGTTTCTCGCCCGGTCCGCATACGACGTCCTACCACAAAATACTTTGACTTTGATTTTGTGGCTGATCATCCCTCAGTTAATATTGTCACTAAACATCCTCCTCCCCTTACTCATGAGCCCAAAACTATTACTCAAGCTCTCAAGGATACTCGTTGGCGGAATGCGATGGATGAGAAGTATCAGGCTTTACTTCGAAATCAGACATGGGATTTGGTCCCACGCTCTTCTCAACGGCCAATAAGATGTAAGTGGGTATTCAGAGTCAAACGAAAGGCTGATGGAACGATCGATCGGTACAAGGCCAGACTTGTTGCTAAAGGTTTTCTTCAAGAGGCAGGACGAGATTATTTTGAGACTTTTAGTCCTGTGATGAAACCAGTTACTATCCGGCTTGTTCTCAGTATTGCTTTGGCCAATCACTGGCCACTCAGGCAACTTGATGTGAATAACGCCTTTTTACATGGCAGGTTGCAGGAACAGGTTTTCATGGAGCAACCCCCAGGTTTTATTCATCCAGAACTTCCTAATAGCTCTGTATGGCCTTAAACAGGCTCCTCGTGCCTGGTATGAAGCTCTCTCCCGTTTTCTCGTCACTTCGGGTTTTGTGAAATCTCACTCGGATTCATCTCTGTTCATTTATCAACGGGATAATATGCTTGCCTATTTTTTAGTATATGTGGATGACATAATACTGACTGGAAGTTCATCTGGTTTTTTAGATCGGTTTGTGCACGCCTTCGCTACCGAATTTTCTTTAAAAGATTTAGGTCTCATTTCTTGGGTGTTGAGGTTATCCCTACAAAGACGGGTCTTTTCTTATCTCAATCGTAGTATATCTTGGATATTCTTGACGATGCAGCCATGACTAGTGCAAAGGAAATTGCCACACCTATGGTTACGGATTCTATTCACGTCTCCCCCGTCTCCACCAAGGTTGTTGATGCTACAGCTTATCGTCGTATCCTTGGCAGACTACAGTACCTCTCGTTGACTCGTCCAGATGTCTCGTTTGCGGTAAATAATGTCATGCATGCCCCAACGGATGCTCATTGGCTGGCTCTCAAACGAGTTTTGCGCTGCCTTAAGGGCACTATATTTCATGGTTTATTTTTGTCCAAGCATGTACCTATGTCTCTCATAGCTTTCTTCGATGCTGATTGGGGTGGCATCACGGAGGGAGGTCGATCTACAACTGCTTATGTTCTTTATCTTTGCCCTAACATTATCTCTTGGAAGTCTATCTGGCAGAAAAGTGTGCCTCGTTCTTCCACAGAAGCAGAGTACCGTGCTCTGGCTAATGCAACGGCTGAACTCGAGTGGGTTCAGAACCTTCTCTCTGAGCTTCGTATCTCATTCACGAAGCCCCCTATGCTACATTGTGATAATCTAAGTGCTCTTTATGTTTGCAAAAATCCTGTTTTTCACTCTCGGATGAAGCACATTGCTTTGGATTATATTTTCGTTCGTGAATTAGTTGCCGCTGACAGGCTCAGAGTTGCTCATGTTCGCTCCACTGATCAAATCGCCGATGTGCTTACTAAGCCTTTGCCTCGGGTATTGTTCACCAGGTTTCGTTCCAAGATTGGCGTATCCGACGGATCCTCCATCTTGCAGGGGCGTGTAAAGGATAATTCCTAATTATTATCCACCTTTAATGTATTTCCTTAATTACTTCTCTAATTGAGGAAATGACGTGTAACTCTCATAGGAATTAGGCTAATATTGTGGTTTCTTGAAATACCTATTGACTGTATTCTCCTATAAATGTAACTCTTGTAAATCATGTAAATCATTGAAATATTCATTCTCTATATGGGCAACATTGAACAAAAAAATCAACAATTTGGAGGCCAATTACATGAAAAACAATCTGAGAGGAAGAGATTTACATGAGATAAAAGGGCATATCTGTCGGCCCAAAGATCCCTCCATTTGAAATTGCCAATCATTGCAGCGGACACGGAAAATCCCATCGTGACCCAAAGTGCACGAGTTCTCAACATATTCTGATCCTAGCCAAACACTCAACTCCGTTCTTTCTCACTGTTTTGCTTTTAATCGAAGCAATGTTTTAAAAAGCGCCAAGTGCTAGTCGGGCGGCCGGAGATTCAAAACGCCCAGACGAGATCTAGGTGATGTATATTTTTTATTTTTAAATATTTATTATATATATAAAAATATAAATTTAACTAAAAAGTAAATTATAATAATATAAAATATCAAAAAATATAATTTAGATCATGTATTAAAAATCACTAAGTGGCATAAGCATATTGTTTCTTGCTTTGAGACTTAAAATGACAACTTTATTGTGAGAATACTTTAATATACTTTAGTTTTACCAACTAAGCTACTTTTTGTTGGTAAACTATGATTATTATAAATAATGGTATCATAAAAAATCTAAATTAGGTGTCGCATGGGAGGAAAAAATCGGATTAGGCGGTGCCTAGGCGGCAATGAATCGGCCGAGCGTCTGATAGCGCCTTAGGAATGAAAAGTTGGGCGGCAAACACCAAAATAGCGCCTAGGCAGAACTAGGCGTGAATTTTTAAAACAGTGATTCAGAGTCCTTTGCTATATGTAGGGCAGCTTGGGATTGCTTTCTCAAACTGCTTATTTTAAAAGCTTCATTTTCAAACTTTTCGTATAAGCAGCAGATTTGATTTTGGAAAAAACAAATCCGTTCCTAATTAATTAGCATGAATGACCAAAATGTGTTGTTCAAACTCAAAATTTGTAGTTCTATCCAAACTTTGTAAGAGCAACTTATTTTGACAGCGGTTCAAAAGACAATACCAAACTGGCCCGTAACGTTTTTTAAAGAAAATGTTTCACATATAGAATAGGAAATATTAAATCAGTGAAGTTTGTGGCAGTTTTGTTGGTTTAACTAGAATCAATAGTAAGTCAACCTGTTATTAGTGTTTTTTAAATAAAATAAATGAAAAGTTCAATGTAATATAATGAAGTTTAGAAACGTTAATTTGTATTTAAAAAAAGTTGTTCAAATATGACATCAACAAAGTAACATAATAAGATCGCCAATACTGAAATTTAAACTTAATTGAAAAACAATCCCAGACAAACCAGAGTTCAATGTGAAACACAAACTATCAAAAGTTGCTTTGGCCTTCTTGCTGCTGATAAGATAAAGGATAATTCATTCCATCAAGATTATTAGGAACTTCAACTGGTATTTCAGCCAGATTAAATTCAGGCCTAATTTGTCCTTCTTGTGGAATCACAAGATCATGGCCAGTAGGTTGAACTTGCTGTGACTGCCAAGGATTATAGTACTGCTGCCCTAAATTCATCTGCTCCAATCCATTCTGAATCTGTTCAATTGGATAATAAGGATAATTCGGATGTTGATTAACATTGTTGAACATCTGCCCAGTTCCATCCATTTGTGCTAATAACATTTTCAACTCATTGATCTCATTTCTTATTTCATCATTTAATGCTGTAAAATAAACATGTACAATTCATTACTTAAAACCATAGGAATTAATAGATTGATCATATAATGAAGGGATGGAAATTTAAATTCTTACCGCTTTGAACCCGAATTTGTTGCAAAACCCTGTTTGAATCGTCTTTCAGCACAGCATTTTCGGAATTCCAGACTTGACTGTCTCTCTACACAACCATATATGTAACATGAAATTAATTTATACCATTATGGAGATTTTGCTTTTTTATTAAGGCCTAATACATCAAGAACCCCTTGAACTTGTCCCTAAACACCCCCTGAACTTTCAAAAGTTTCCAATGACCCCTGAACTTGCAAAACGTTCCAAATAACCCCTTGTGAACCAATTTGCCCCCTCAATGCCACGTGCCGGCTTTTGATTGAAGATAAAAAATGACATCTTTGAAAAGTCAAACCAACCAAAATCTGACATGTGGCATTTAAGGGGCAATACGGTTCACTTTTTGCAAGTTTAGGGGGTTATTTGGAACTATTTTACAAGTTTAAGGGGTTATTTGGAACTTTTAAAAGTTCAAGGGGTAAATGGGTGTTTAGGGACAAGTTCAAGGGGGCCTTGATGTATTCAGCCTTTTGTTAATTAAATATATATATATATATATATATATATATATATATATATATATATATATATATATATTTCAACCTTGATTAGTTCTAATCGAGCTCTAGAGTGAGCAGCTTCAGTTTGCAGGGTTCGAATCTGTTGTTCAAGCATATGTGTATACGCCTTTTGCTTCTCCTTTGCCCTCACAGCCGACATTCGGTTTGTTATAATTCTTCAAAATTTGTTAGCAAGTGCAGGTATATATGAAAAATATTAGCAAATGAGCATTCTTGTTATAGTTATACATTATGCCACCTAATTATAGTGTATAAATAAACTTACCAGCAAGAAAATACTGAACTTCCATATATGATTTTAATCAACAGTTGCCATAAACACATATGTACTCTACTAATACCATACAATAACTCTCTTATGCGAATTTATTTTAAGTACGTATGCAATGTAAGTTAACATTGTCATATTTATCTGCGATCGCTAATACATAATTACGACAAAGTTTCTGTCCGCGTATAATCTATTATAAAATATATGGTTATACTATAAATTTCAAGAAAATTAAATGATGTGAGGATCGTTAACTATTAATAAATACAGAAAACGACAAATTTTGCGATATGATACGATGCGATATGATATAATATAATATAATGTAATGAGTATAATAAAAGTACCTCCTTGCCCTCTTTGGATCCTCTACGGAAAGTCTAGCTAGGGCATCAGGAGATATACACTTCCTAATTCTCGTCGGCTTATCTCTAGGGGCCGATGTAGCGTTAGCAGCAACCGAAGTTTGGTCAGCCGATGCAGCATTAGCAACAACCGAAGTTTGGTCAGCAGCATCCGTTGGATTATTTATCATAACCTCCACATCATTATTATTGACATGAGGAACATGATTTTCAACAGGATTTCTTAATGCCAATGTTTCATCTCGAACAGAAAAGTCCTGTTTCGAAGATGAACCGGAGCCATTGGATAACATGTTACGGTTGGAATTTGTATGGCGAGATGATATGGAATCCATTAATGCTATTGTTGAAGGTAGTAATTGTTGAGGTTGTGATGGATCCGTAAGCTTGTCCAAGTTCATCATCATAAGTTTAAGAAAATCATCATCTTCATCTTCATCACCATTGCTAATTCGTTTCTTCCCTTTATCCATCTACATATAAGAAAAAAATACCATCAAATAAGAAAAGAAATTGTAAATGAAAATATAAAACAATCTATCTTACTCCGACCCTAACTTTAATTTGCCTAAATTCACTATTGAGTTAAATTCAGATTCAAAGAGAAAGCTCTTTCAGTAACTATATATTGTTTGTCAATGAAGACCTTATTGGTTCTATTGTTTATTATAGAATGTAAAGAGCTATTTACATGTACATAGATAAGTGATTAGTATGGATGAAATACAAAGAAAATGATACAATACCAAAAAAATAACACACTCAATGATACTTTCGTCACTAAAACCTTTATTTGTGGCGAAATAGCATGTCGCGGTTGGAAATTAGCAAAGAAAATGGAAGAATTACTTACATAGAAAAACGAAGAGATGACTCATTGATGAAAATGTGAAGTGGGCAGTGTTTATCTAGTAGAGAAGGTCAAATCAGCACAAGAAAGAAACAAAATTGATATCATTACAATGCCAATAGTAAGGCCATATAATTCGCAGGTCCAGGTAATAATTAACTAAAAATTACTATTGGGATGGATTTGGTATTAGTGTCGAGAAAATAAAATGTAATATAATAAGTTATAAACCATAACGTAAAATTTCCCAGAGGATTTTATTATTTTTATATTATTACATAGAGAGTCTTCACGCTCTGAGATGGGTCCATTGGAATTTGGAAGCCTCACGAGAAAAGGTGCAAAATACAAGTTAAAACCAGCTGGCTAATGATTGAAATGGGAGCAATTTGTTTTAATTTTTTATATGTTCTTTTTTTTTCTAAGATTTATATGATTTGTTTCCATAGTAATAGTATTTAATCAATACATATATATTTTTTATAAATATGAATTTTTTGACGAGGCTTATTATCGTACCAAAGTAAAAATACATATATGATTTAGATCGGCTTTGCTATCTTGTTTATAATTTGTCTAATTATAAAAAGTAAATATAAGTTAATTTTTTTAAAAAAAAGATATGCATTAATTAATGAGGTCTCAGGTTCGAACCACATTTAGAATGGGTGTAGATTTTCTTTCTATTTAATGTAAGTAATTGCGCAAATTTAAAAAATGAGAAGGGCAATAACAATGTTGGATCTAGCTCAGAAGTAAGAACTCCTCGGAACTTAGAAGATCCAAAGAAAGAGCTTTGAAGATAACAAAAGTATGGGATCAAGATCAGAAGATAACAAAATGCATTGGATCTAGCTCAGAAGAAGATCAACTCAAAGTCTAGAAGATCCAAGAAGTAATTAAAGACTGCGGTCTCAATCAAAAATAAAAGTCAAGTCTAGGAAATGAAATACTGTACTCACAAGAGAAGACCAAGTTCACAGAAACCATAAAGGATATTATCATAGTCAACACAAGTTGATGATATATCTCCTTGCATATCTCGTATCTCAAGAAAGAGAAGAATCTCCCATGCCCACAAGCTCGCACTAGTACAAAAACAACCTTTAAGGACACATTTTTCCAGTCGGTTGAGGCAAAAATCGTCTGAAAAAGAGTTTTGAAAAACACGGAGCAATCATTACGGACGGTTTTTATTTAAGAACTGTTCGTAATAGTGCCTTTGAGCAATACGGACGGTTCTTAACTCATAACCGTCCGTATTGCTCTAAAGTAAATTTATTATAATTTCTTATTTTTTAGAGCAATATGGACGGGTATGAGTTAATAACCGTCCGTATTGCTCAGTATTAATTTTTTATAGTTTATACGGACGGGTATTAACTCATACCCGTCCGTATTGCTCTAAAATTTAACCTAGATCTCAAACCTGCTCCCGTCTCCCGCAACCTCTTTATTTTTCCTCCATTGTTTCAAATTCTTCCTTTGTTTTCATCTTCTTCAGTCAGATTCTCTGGATTTGCACAAGAATCTGTTTGGCTCTCATCCATACTTTCTGCATTTTCATTAGCCTCCTCCGCCTCATCACCACCGTGAGTTTCAGCTATAGATTCGCCATTGCATTGCAATTCTAGCTGTTCATTTACATTAGAATTTGGATTTCGACTTGAATTTGATTCAGTTTTTCCCTCGTTTTCATGCTTATCAGGTACAGATTGCGATTCGAGGTTTATATCCACACGATTATCCGGTGAATTCAATTCAGAAGCGGATTTAGTAGCATTACCTTGATTTTCTACGTCGACTGGTTCAGGTATGCCTTCTCTAGATTCACATTCGCTGTAGTTTTCCGATTCGACATTGTTTGGCATCTGATTTACACCATTAGAATTTAAGATCGGATTAGAATTAGGATTCCGATCCGAGTTCACGATCTACACCATTAGTTTGTTTCTTTGTTATACATGGACTCTATAGTCAGTTCATGATTTATTAGGACAATTGATACCTGATTAGTTAACTATATACTCTTTTTTTCTTGACATTTTTTTAATTTCTCATATTATTGAATGCATCTAAAAAGAACATGGTTCTTTACATTCAAAGATATTGATAGTACTCAAATTGGGTTGCTATGGCATGTTGTTATTGGTGGTTCTTTAGATTAGCTCTGTAGTTAAAAGAAGAATGATTAAATTGTTAGTTTTCTGATGTGCTTGTACTAGATTGCAATTAAATACACAAATGGTTTGAATGAACAAATTGTTTTCTTTTCCAGCTTATAGAGAGTGTGAGATCAAATAGATATATTCTCTGTTATGCCTTTTCTAATTGTGTTTGACACAAGTAAATGTCTTACATTAAGTTGTTTCACCCTAATTTTGATTTGGCAGGAGAGGTTTATCGGAATCTGAAATAACTTTTCTGAAGGAGGTATATTCTGTGTAATGTATATTTATGCCCATTCTTTTTGAATTTTACTTTATATGAAAATCAATTATAATTTATCATTTACAATAGATTTAGTTAATTTAGATAAATTTTCTTGTTTGATGGAACTCTTTGGAGATTTTTTTGTGTTGCTATTGTACTGTTCACACCATTTCCAATATTCATATAGCTGGCTCTACAATTATGATGTTTAATTTTCTCAATGGTGTTTGAAAATCAAAGTCAGCAGGGAAAAATTCTTCACATACGAAGCATTCTTGATAGTGCTCTTGGTACATATGAGCACCTGGATGCATATGTTTTTTCCTTTCTTTGAAAGGCTTATAGTTAGAATTTATCTATATCACTCCTCTTTATATATGTAAATGTTCTGAATAAATTTGCAGAACTTGAAAAGCTTAAGAGACCTTTGTACGAAAAGCTTAAGAGAACTTTGTATTAGTTAATAACTGACATAGGATAGCTCCCTTCAATCCAAATTATATGAATTATGAATATGCAAAAAAAAGAGGTAATTAATTTTATCAAATGTTGAGCATTACGGACGGTTCTTTCTAAGAGCCGTCCGTAATGGTCCTTATTCCGGATGATTCAAAACCGTCCGCAATAAGGCCTGGTCAATCGCGTTGTGGGCTTTGCGGATGGTTGAGAACCATCCGAAAAGCCTAAAATAATCATCCTAAAAGCCCAATTTTGTACTAGTGTCATAAGTCAACAGGCTCTGTGAAAAAATCACCAAAAGGCAAACACATCAGAAGATGCATCAGCTCATAGGCAAGACAGACTACGTCAGAAGCAAAAGTTTCAAAAGATAAATCCACTATAAACTCGACAAGAACTCAGCACTCACAGAAAGGATACATCGAAGTGAAGAGTTTACTGGATGTAAGATGAGCTTAGAGTTACGACCATTTTAACCTCTAAAGCATCATTCCAAGGACAACCATTAAACAAGAAGCACATCTATGAGAAGAAAGAAAATACCAGAAGTAGGGCACTAGGAAACTAATTCTGAGAAACACCAAGGATTCCTCATAATCATATACGCCAAAAGCTCAAGCTAATACATCAAAAGTTGTCCACCTCAACCAAGGAGTAAACACGCTCAGAAGGACATTGCTTCAAAGATAAAAGGAATGGTAGTATCAATATTATCAGAATCAACTGATAACTCTGAGAAATTGATAATCCCTAGGCAACTCATGTGATTCAACCTTTTCCAAAGATGGATGTCTTAATCTCTACAAATCTATAAAGTTAGCTATCTGACTTTCACTAAAAGAGATAAGACTCATCTGCAAAAGTGAGTTGACTAGCAACAGTAAAAAGGTACTTTTTGCCACGTAACACTTGACACATAGAAAGCTGGAAGCACTAAGATGGTATGTGCAACTGGCAAAAGTCAGAGTATGGATATAGCAGACCTAGTTTAGACTCATCTAAGGGAAAGATTGATTTCAGTCTAACTACAAATTCAACGGTCACAAGGAAAGAAGCCATTTTAGAGATAACTGTAGGGAGGCTCCTCAAAAACTAGCCGTTCTGAGGCATGTACTGGTCTAATTTCTACGGTCAAATGTACTCTCTCTCCAAGGTGCGCATCAATGGTCAACTATAATAAAGAGAATATAAATAAGCCACTATCCACAACCATCAAGGTGTCGAGCAATTTCACAAATGCACAAATCACAATCAAAGAAATGCAAATTCATCAAAGCAAACAAATTTATTTACTAATCTGTTTATCCTACAAAAGCTCGATTAGAACAATACATTTCAAATCTGTTGTAAGTGCTATATTATAACAAATAAGAGCACAAATCCTTTATCAATTCAATGAAGAAGAAGGTGATCAAAAGCTAGGCAAGGGGGACTAGGCGAGGCTTTTAAGTCATAACAAAATAGGCAAGAGTGATGAGTGTTAGGAAACAATAATCCGGAAGAATCGTACCAAAAACAAGTCCTCTCAGGTTTGAAGCAAACAAAACCTCTAAGTCCAAGAAGAGCATCCGGATACACATTGAAGATAATAAATCCCTAAGTCCATATAAAAAGCATCCGGTTAAAGTTTGGAAAGGAAACAAACTTCTAACCCCTTAAAAACATCATCCGGAGATAAACTGATTGAAGAGCATCCGGATAAGTCAGAGTCTGAAGACATCCAAAAGAATCTACTTTCAAGACAACAGGGAAAAGTTCAAAATTATATTTTCCCTCCACATTGGTCTAAAGTCAAAATTCTTTTTGCCTTGGAGAATGAAAAAGTGATAGCTTGCACGCATTCTAGAAAAGGACAAATATCTGACTTGGAAAGAGAAAAAGGCAACTACCTTTTCAACTTAGACCAATTAAAAGGCGCGTGGAACTCACACAACTGGCAAAGCTTGCCTAGAATTTGGCAATGCATAAAAAGCCAAATTAACGCCAGCTGACAACTTTGTCTTTCTAATCCCAAGTATTCAAACAGGTCAATTATCAACCTAACGGACTAATTAATGGCTCTAAAAGAGCCACCTCATACCTTATCAATGGTGAAGATTCAAGATCAACCTCAATGGTACATAATGTCTACATTTATGATCAAAGCCTATAAAAGGGAAGCTTCACATGTTGAGAAGGTGCTAGTTGATTTCATAAAAAGCTATTACATTAAGAACTCAAGCTAATTCAATCAGTGAACAAAAATCCCACCAAGAACTAAACACTCTAATTTGTTTGTAAGAATTCTCAAGTGATTTATAAACTTGAAGAACTCAAAAACCAAACCATTCGATAAAACAAGTGTAGAATCTCATACTTGGGTGAGTATTGAGATTGGGGCTCAGCTTGAATTAGGAAAGTTTAAGTGGTATATCCCTGTAGGACTTAGCTTAGACTTGGGTAGAATTTAAGTGGTACAGCCTACTAAAGAAAGAGGACTTAGCCAAAAGTTGGTGCTTTTGATGGTATATACTACACCCGGAGAAGAACAAATCTCTAGGGACAACTGTAAAGGCTTGATTCCTGCTTGATTCAAAGGAATCTCACTAATGGATAAAGCTCGGAGGAAGGAAACTCCGGGGACTGGAGTAGGCGGGGCCGAACCAGTATAAATCTCAGTGTTTGAATTCACTTACTCAGTCTTTACCTTTAGTGCATTTTAATTTATACTTGCATCATCCGAATCCAATATATCTAGATCATTTCAAACACGCTGCACAGACTTTTGTAAGTCAATTAATTCTGCAAAAAGAGGTCATTCACCCCCTCTAACCTTAAATACATACGCATATAGACCAATAAGTGGTATCAGAGCAAGTGCTCACAACTAGAGATCTAACAATCTCAAGCTAAAGGTCCAATTTTGATCTAAGAGTCAAAATGAGTTTTAATAACTCACAGCTTCTTCCGGAGGGTATGTCCATTACTCGTCCTCCACTCTTCACTG
Source organism: Euphorbia pulcherrima (assembly GCA_947683365.1). NCBI lineage: Eukaryota > Viridiplantae > Streptophyta > Magnoliopsida > Malpighiales > Euphorbiaceae > Euphorbia > Euphorbia pulcherrima. Next base: position 75,257,566 of record CANTUS010000001.1, on the reverse strand, counting down.
ATGAACACTATACGTTCTGAAAAAACCGGATGAAGAACTTTATTTAAGCCCAAAGCTTGCTCGCCTGGATAGCTATTAAAGATTGCCCTTATACCCCTACCTATAAAATTGAGGGTATCACAACTAGGAAACCCTCTAATCTATGGGATGAAAATGATTACAAGAAATTGTGTGAAAATGCAAATGTTATTAACATGCTTCATCGTGCCTTGAGTGCAGCAGAATTTAATTGGATTTCAGGCTGTGAAACTGCTCACAAAATCTAGCAAAAGCTTGAAGTAACTTATGAAGGAACTAACAAAGTCAAAGAAGCCGGGATTGATCTTCTTTAGCAAAAACTAGAAACTTTCAAGATGGAGCCCAAAAAATCTATCAGTAACACGAACACTAGATACACCAATCTGGTTAATGAAATGAAAAGGCTTGGAAAGGAGATCACTAAGGTGGAGATGGTAAAGAAAGTTCTCCAGAGTCTCACCAAGGGATGGGATAATAAATAGACTGCCATTAAGGAAGCTCATGGCTTAAATTTTTATAGTTATGATAAACTTATTGATAATCTTTTAACTCAAGAGTTATCCTTGGAGAGATACAATCAATAAGAAAAGAAGCATGAAGAGAAGTAGAAAGTTATAGCTCACAAGGCATAATCATCCGGAATAAACTCATCTAGAACAGAAAAGAAATCAAAGGAATCCCAACAGAACAAAGAAGAAATGGCTATGCTAGCCAAACAGTTCAACAGATTTCTAAGAAAGAAAGAGAGAAGGAGTTCTAGAAGATATGATTCTAGAAGGATGAAGGAAAGCTCCTCTAGAAAGGACAAGCTAGGAAAAACTCTAAAAGACAAGAAAGATCCAGAGAAAGAAATGGCCTACTTTGAGTGTGGAGATAAAGAACACTTTAAATCAAAGTGTCCCAAGCTCAAAAGGGATAAAAAAAATAAAAGAAGAAGGCAATGAAGGCCACATGGAGTGACAGTGAAGAAAGCAATAGCTCATCTTTAATAGAGGAAGAAACTACAAATTATGCATTTATGGCACTAACTAAGCCAGAAGCAGAGCAATCCGGAAGAAGACCATTGAAGTAAGTCACTGAACATATTGAAGAATCAAAATATGAGACATCCAGCATTGAGGTAAACTCCCACTCTAATTCTGTATCTAACCTTGATCTTACTAGAGCTTTAGGGATTGTGATAAAAAAATGAGAGGAAAAATACAAAAGCTATCAAATCCCTTCAACGCCTAGTAATGGAACTTGCTGAAGATGCTGAAACAATGGTACAAGATGTTAACCTGATATGAGCCATAAAGCACATTGATCTTGTTGAAGAAAACTTCCTAAGAAATCAAGTGTAGATACTAAGTGCCAATGTAACTGGGCTAGATAGGGAACTAGCTCTGATAAAGGAGGCATCCGGAAGGAAACTAGAATCTTCAAATCAAAGAAAGAATTCAAATCCAGCTTTTAGAAGGAATCCGGAACCTCCAAAATAAAAGAAATCTTAGAAGCAGCCTCAATCTGAAAAACACAATGCTCCACTAGGATAAAGAACTCAAACTCAGAGATACACAGTTGCTCAAAAGGGAAATGCTATATGTTGGATATGATGTATGCTTTTAAGGCAATTAGGGTGATATATCTTAATTATGTAATAGTATGAATATTTTGTTTAATTAATAAAGGCATTTAATCTTTTGTTTATATTGATGTGCTTATAAATATATCTATTATAGCTAGTTAAAATATATTCATTGATATGTGTATACAAAAGTCCTTGACGTATCATAGCATAAAGTCAAAGAAATTATAGCTGGACTACATTTAGTGGAACCTACTTCATGTGTAACTATGATTATGTCTAAACTATCCCTAGTCATAGCTTCATCAAGAAAGGATATTGATAAAGCGGAAAGACTAGCATGTGGTCAACTTTCTTGGAAAGGGTCCAAGCGGTCAATCTCCTAAGGACTGAAGGTGGTGCCTTAAGTTTGACACATGGATATATATGGGGGATATATGGGAGACTATAGTAAGATAAACACTTGGTATATATATCAATGTGTTAGTGTTTATCTTCATGCAATAAGCTTTGCGAATGTCCTCGTACTTGAGATACTAGTTACCTTATGTAGTTGTGAGCGGATGACCTTTTTTCTGCCCGGGGCGGCCGCATGAGATGTGTCCCACGGGGGGATAAATAACGAGGTGCTGTGAAGCGTGTCGAGGGATTGGCCCTTATTTTACAGTGATGGAGATATTGAAGTTGAAGTTGGATTTAAGTCCAATTTAGGCGTTAATGGATATGAGATTAAAATCCCGAACTTAAAATAGAGTCGCCATCCGGTTCAGCTCAATCGGGAAATTTTGGTACAATTTTCCCGCCAGGTGGTAGACCATACCTTAAGTAGAGATTCCGAGTTTGGATGATGTTATCTATTTTTCATTGGGCCAAGTTAAGATATTTCATTCTTTCTTAATCAGTTTAATCCATCCTATTTATTTATGTTTTCGGTTATTACGTTGTTATCACGTTTATCAAGCAATCAAAGAAATAAATAAATTATTACAGTCATCCAAAAATAAATGCGGAAATTAAAATTATTACAAGGCTTCCAAATCCTATACATTCTTCAAGCGATAAATGAAATACCCGAAGGCCTAGACATGTATCTAACCTAAATCTACCTGCATAAAACGGTTAGCACAAATACGACACGTTGTACGAGATATATCACAAATCACGTATAGTTAGCAAACCAAATAAGACCCAAGTTAGCATGAACATGGCATAAATACTTATGTCGTTATGAAGCCCGGTTGGATGGCTAAAATGAGATTTGAACTGCGTTTGAGGAAAATTCCGTTTTTAACCAAATTTTAGACTCGATTGTTATTTTATCCGAATTATTAAATGCCTCATAGTATGGGGTGGGGTCTATTTTCACAAGGTTTTGGACCTCCATCATTGCACTATGTATCCTAGCTTTAGAAAATAAACTAGATTGGAAATGAACGAAATAAAATAGCTGTCCAGAAGGTCATGCCACAGGCGACATGGCTGATGCCGCCGGCGACATCAATGATGTTGCTAGAGGCATCAGTCTATAGGCAGGTTACATGGCCTTCTGAGTACCATAAAGAAAGGGTCCTACAAGAAAGTGAGGCTTCTAGGGAATGTGATGTCACTAGCGGTATCAGCGATGTCTCTAGCGACTTGAATGATACCGCCGGTGACATCACACGTCTCCGGCTACTTCAACTTCTTGCAGCAGCAGTAGGTAATGGTAAAAAATGACCAAAAATGAATGCAAATCAACCAGAACCAGCATAAACAAGCAATATTAATGCCAAAGAGCTTTGAGACTCAGGATTTTTACCTCAGGGCCGTGAATCCACCTCTTCGTGAACCAAGGAACACCTCTGGGGAGCTTTTAATGATGATTTGGTAGTAAATTGGGCACTTAAGCCTCTAAGTTCCTATTTAGATTGATTTTAACTTAATGTCCGTTGATTTTAAGCTCACAATCAGAGAGTATAAAGAAGAAAAATCAGGAAAAATGAATTGAGATCCTTTTTCCTACCTTTTCTAATTGTTATCTCACTAAAACTACTTTCTCACTCTAGAATTTCTCAAATTCAAGTTACAAGTTGTTGTGTTCTCCCTCTATTTTAAAATCCTAAGGTGTGTTTTTATAGGCAAATTGGGGTGGTCTTCGAGACCTTTCAGCCTTTTTCACCGAAATGGAAAAAAAAGAGACTATCCTAAGGGAGAAGATGAAAGCTGTCTATAGAGCCCAATTTGGCCTTACCGCCGGCAACATGAACGATACCGCCGGTGGCATGGGGCTATATCGCTGGTGGCATCAGCTTTCAAAAAAATGACTACTAGTGGGCCCACAAGCCTGAAAAGCTGCCAAACACGGGTCAAAGGGGTCAAGGCAGAATTTTTGAATTTTAAAGGGCATTTTAATGGGTATTTAGAGATTTATTTAATTTGGGTGTAAATTATTAGTTCAAGCTCCTACCGGACGCGTTATCAGCCACCCCGAACTAGATTCTACCAAGAATAAAGTTAACAAGGAACATTATATTGGTAATAAAAATTCTAAAGAGAACTTTTATTATGAGGCATTAAAATTAGGTACACGTCATCATCGTCTCGTGAGAGGGACCATAAAATCCCGTGCTCACAGGCTGCCCCTCGGGGGATCACTACTGCCACATGTCAGTATGATCATATGAAAGAGCAAGGGATAGGAATGATACCTGATGGATGACTGGTTTTCCCCTTGGTCAGACTTGTGCTTTGTGGAAAGGATGCCCCTCGGTTGGACTTGTGCTTTGCGGATTGGTTGCCCCTTGGTCAGACTTGAGCTTCGCAAAGAGATTGCCCCTTAGTCGCACTTATGCTTTATAGATTGGTTGCCCTATGGCCAGACTTGAGCTTCGTAGAGAGATTGCCCCTTGGTCGGACTTATGCTTTGTAGATTGGTTGCCCCTTCGTCGGACTTGAGCTTTACGGAGAGATTGCCCCTTGGTCAGACTTATACTTTATGGATTGGTTTCCCCTTGGTCAGACTTATGCTTCGCAGAGAGATTGCCCCTTGGTCAGACTTATGCTTTGTGGATTGGTTGCCCCTTGGTCGGACTTATGCTTCGCGGAGAGATTGCCTCTTGGTCAGACTTATGCTTTGTGGATTGGTTGCCCCTTGGTCGGACTTATGCTTCACGGAGAGATTGTCCCTTGGTTGGAATTATGCTTTATAGATTGGTTGCCTCTTGGTCGGACTTGAGATTCGTAGAGAGATTGCCCCTTGGTCAGACTTATGCTTTGTGGATTGGTTGCCCCTTGGTCGGACTTGAGCTTCGAGAAGAGATTGCCCCTTGGTTGGACATATGCTTTATGGATTGGTTGCCCCTTGGTTGGGCTTATGCTTTGTAGAGAGATTGCTCCTTGGTTGGACTTATGCTTTATGGATTGTTTGCCCTTGGTCGGACTTAAGCTTTGTGAAGAGATTGCCCCTTGGTCGGACTTATGCTTTCTAGATTGGTTACCCCTTGGTCGGACTTGAGCTTCATAGAGAGATTGCCCCTTGGTTGGACTTATGCTTTATGGATTGGTGGAGTGTAGTTCCTGTAATAAGCAACAAGTAAAAGATCAGACCGATTCTTGAATGACGTTTTTACTGCTTGATCAATTTTGTGAAATAAAAATATTTTTACCCCTTTGATCAACAGTAAAAATGTAATAATAAAAAGTACAAGGGTTTTAGAAGTCTTGGGAGCGATAGGATGGCTTTTGAAAGGGACGTGCACAGGGTCACATTACGATCTTGGAGGGGTGAACCCAAAGGCAACATGTATAGGGTCATACCGGGACCTTCAGTTGCCGTTCTAGGGGTGAATTTGAAGATCAGAACATACAAGGTCATTCCGTAATCTCTAATGGTGTTTGAGGGAAGAATTTAAAGATCAAAATTCATAGGGTCATTCCATAATCTCTAATGATGTTCCAGGGGGTGAACCCAAATGGTGATGCATATAGAGCCTGTATCAAGGACCTTCAGTTGGCATTCTGGGGGTGAACCCAAAGGGTGATACATACAGAGCCTGTATCAGGGACCTTTAGTTGGCGTTCTAGGGGTCAACCTAAAGGGTGATATGTATAGAGCCTGTATTAAGGACCTTCAGTTGGCGTTCAAAGGGTGAACCCGAAGATTGACATGTACCGGGGTCACGCTGTAATCTCTGGATAGCGAACAGAATGAGCATATTTGGTTTGTGTTTGTGGTTTTGTGCATGTAAAGAGTAGAATGAGAACAAGATTAGACAGATTTTAGATGATTTTTTTTATTGCTTGGTCGATTTTGTGAAACAAAAATATTTTTGCCCCTTCGATCAACAGTAAAAATGTAATAATAAAAAGTACAAGGGTTTAGAAGTCCTGGGATGTTGGGGCTAGAGCCAAGATTTTGTTGAGGATGGCTGAAAAAAAGCAGGGGGAGGAGTTGATATCGCTGGCGATATGGATGATGTCGCTGGCGATTTGAGGTGATGTCACCAGCGATGTGAGTGCCACGTGACAGTGTTGACCGATCAAGCACATTTAAAATTCAAATTGGTGGAGGTGATATCATCGGCGTTATGACTGATGTCGTTGGCGTTATGGAATGATGCCAGCGGCGGTATTGAGTGATAGTTTTATATAACTTAAAACTCCTCGAATTCCACACGACAGTTTTAAAAGAGTAAAACTCTCCTCTTTATTCCTTTACAGAAATAGCCTTGTTCTACTCTTCCCATTTTCTTCTTGTTTTCTCAAATTCCTTCTATAGTTTTCCTTTCAATTTCGATCATGAAAAGAATCACAAAAGTAATGAAGGGAAAGGTGGCAAAGGCGAGGGAAAGCTTGCCCGATTCAATCGTGGATGGGTTAAAGCTTCTTCCAGTTCCCGCGGCTTACGGCTTAAAAAAGACGGATGAGATGTATGGCAACATGATCAACTCTCCCATCTCCAATCTGACCCCGGAGAAGAAGAAACATCTTTCCTACATCTAGGTAATCCTACAAAACCCGAAATTCTTCGTTTGGTTTAACTTTTGATTTCGACCTTAGGCTCAAATTCAGCCATGATAGGAGTTATAAATGTGAAATTTATTGATTACAAACTGATATTGCATGCTTAGGTTTGGATTTTTGTTGTCACTAGGCCTACGATTCGATTAATTTTGATTTTATGGTTTTGGCGCGATGGGTGCGATTTTTGGGGCAAAACTAGGTTCTGCCAGCAGATATCGATGTCGCCGGCGGCATGAGCGATGTCGCTAGTGGCTTCTGGCCTTGCAACAGGCCAAATCAAATGTGATGTCGTTTCTGCTTGTGGTGACATCACTAGCGGCATCATCCATACCGCCAGTGGTATGGATGATGTTGCCGGCGACATCACTTCTAGCAGAAGCGACATCAGCAACTTTGCAACAGGAAATAAGAGCTAGAAAAAGACCCGAGACTTATCTATTTGTATCTCATTTTTACAGCCACATGGGTTGACTTACACTGAAGGCATGGGCACCATCGGTGAGTAGTGGCACCACATTTTGAAATCCCGAACTTTCACTTGCCATTAATGATATAGGTTTTGGCGATTTAGCTCGGATTATGCCCATGCTAATGCCAAAGCTATCCCACTTGAATGTAACTGCGTTGACAGAGAAGTGGTCTAAAACCACACATACTTTCCACTTCCTATTTAGGGAGATGACCATCACTCCTTCGAACGTAGTGGCAATGACTGGATTACCGTGGACTGATGAGGTTATCCATTTCGATGTTTATATGGACAAGTACCATACGCAGAGGCCCATGGTGCAGCGCGTGAAGACGTTGTTTGGTCTGAAGCCCTCTTCAGGGTGGCTATCTTATGGCGATCTGCACGAGCGTTAGACTAAGGAGGATGTGGTGTCTAAAGATGATAGGGATGCATATGTCCGCTCTTTTGTAATCTCCCTGCTAACGGAGTTATTCTTCCCGATCTCGGGGTCAAAGATCAACTATGGACTTATTTCCACCGTGGAGGATGTGGCGAGCATCAAGAAGAAGAAATGGCTAAGGGCTATCTTAGCGCAGATGTATCATGGGCTGGATGCGGGAGCTTGGAAGAAGTTGAAGGCTCCCCGAGTCAGCCATTTGCTATTGCAGGTATACCTTCCTTGAAATCACTTTGATTGACTTTCCCTATTTGGTGTGAACACTTTATTTACCGTGGCTATTTTGGACTAATTGGTTGTTTACTTATGTAGGCTTGGGCATTTGAGAATCAGATCCTTTCACCGGTCGGGTTCTTAAAGACCATGCCCCCGGGTTCCTATTTTCTTGCCCAATGGTACGGTGGCATTGGCGGGAAGGCCAAGTACTCCACTAGCTACCGAGAGTCATTGAGGTTTATGCGGTTTAGCTCGGTATGTGATGCTTTGGCTTAGACTCGTGTTTCACACTTAAAGAAAAACATTAGTAAACAAAATGCATTTATGTATTTACATTATACTTGCATCGGTTGTTTGGTTGATTGTTGATATAGCTTATCCTAGACCTGTTTGATAGGGTGGAGAACCTGCTGGAAGTTGTAAGGGTCAGGAAGGAGGTGGATGACCGTCGGTTTGTGATTGAGTGCCCTCTATCGTAGCAGTGGTACCTGGGAGAGAGGGTTAGGAATTGGAGATTTTTCCCTATCGCCGCCAGGCCCGTGGTCGCTAATCCTTCCAAGGGTTTATGGTGGCCCCATTTGGTGATTACATCTTAGGCTAATAAAGCTGACTGTGTCGAGGGGAATGGCCGAGTGATCCCTAGCGTCCATGGTCTCTATAAGCAGCACCAGTAGCGCCTTTTGCCCCTTTGCCCTCGAATCAAGGATAATAATAGAATTGAGTTCCATAACAAGAAGAAGATGGATAAGGAGAAGAGGAAGCTCAATGGGATAGTTGATGTTGATGAGGAGGAAGAAGAAGAGGAAAAGGAGGCTGAGATGGAGGTTGAGGAAAACGTTAAGATCGAGCCCGAGAGAGAGGACGAGATAGGTGCGGATGTGGCTGGCAGGAGTGTGCTGATGTCCCAGAGGGGCATCATTCTTTTGAGGTATGATTGTGTTTATGTGCATGATTTACAATTGTTTGGGTTAGAAATGTTGCTTATGTGTGTTTTTTGTCCTTTTCAGGAACTTGCGAGGAAAAGAGGTCTGGACAACCAGAGCGGAACGCAATACTATGGTGTACCGGAGGGGATAAATTTTATTGAAGGGCGCTTGGTCAACCCTATGGAGACCTAGTTCCTACTTATGAATTCCCGGGGTGAGTTCCATCCCAGGAACATAGGCTCGAGCCGACATATACCGATCTTCATGCCAGAGAGCACTACTTATGTAAGGCTGGAGAACATGATAATTACTTTCTCGCTTACCCTTTGATACGGGTGCTTATTGATTTACTTTTTGGATTTTACAGGTTGCACGGAGCCATGTAGAGCAATTTACAGAGATCAATTTTGCTCTTCGGGACACACTCATTGGGCAATCGCTGCTTGTTCAGGTATATTTCTTATTATGACATATTTATAAGAAGTGAAATGCATGCTATGAATGAAATGAATGATATAGGATGTTCTTGTTTCTTCTATCTACAGGACTTCTTAGCCCTTTCCTTAGCGAATGCTGGTGCGGCTCAGCGGAGGTATGAGGAGGAGACGGCAACACTCCGGCATTAAGTGGGTGAGCTTGAAGGTCAATTGGAGGCTACTGTCTAGAATCAGAGGAGTAAGCAAAACTTGGATTGTGCGTACCCCGGTAGTACTATCCGTAGAGGAGTGAAGATGCCAGCCCATCGGCGCCTACCCACAGTAACTGAGGAGTCAAGCAGCATGCCTATGAATGAAGGCAGGGAGGAGGATGAGGATGTGGTTGATGATTGGCTAGTAAGTCTTGAGGACATTTTATCTCGCCCGACCGGCAATGGCGGGCATGCCTAGATTTATACCTTCATTTTGCTTTTTATTTTGGATTTTGGTTTGTACCCTCGACACATTGGGGTTTGAATAATCTGGATTGTTGTTTGGTTTTGCTTTGGTAGGCTAGATATTCAGAATGTTTGAATGGTTTGCGCCCTAGGGCTGTCACTGAATAAAACGGATTGGCACTCGTACCAGATTTTGAAAATGGATTACAGGGTTGTTTACAGGTTTTATATAGGTCAAAAATTATGAAATTGCTTTTGATGCCGCTGAAAAATTAATTCTATACCACTGGCGGTATCATTCATATCGCCAAATGCATTACCTCAAAACTGCCCACACCCATGCCGCTAGCGGCATCAACTGATATCACCCAAATCAACCCATATCACCGGCAACATCGCCCATATCGCTGGCAGCATCATCTGTCCAGAAACACAGAATCGACCATTTCTTTAAATTCTGCTATGGCAAGCCACACTCAACAGCTATGGGGCTTCCTGCTAAGCCCGGGGAACGCAGATTGGAGGGAACTAGAGAAATTCGGGCTTCCTTTTTTTGACTCTAACTTTTACATAGACTGCCCCAAGGGGTTTTTAATCTATCGAGCCTCATCTTAATTTTTGCCTGGATCGCCCTTTCGGGTTTTCAAACCAGCAGACTTATTTTGACTTTTGCATAGACATAGATGCTTTCAGTCTATCAGGATTTTTTTTAAAAAGAAACATTGATGAGCTTGGAGCATCTTCGATTAAGCTTACTTGCGATGTTTCCTTTTCCTAGTCGTCAGGCATTCATACAATCACAAGCATAGAGGTTTCAGTCCAAAAGACACTTTTATCGAGTGAATTTAATTTGAGTACAAGATGTTAGCAATCATTTCCATCAATTGGACTCTTGGTGTTAACCAGCCTTCACATATTTTCAAGTTAACATCTCACTGTTTTTCTCTCGTGCCTTAATTTTTGTCTGAACTGCCCTTTTCGGGTTTTTAGTTCATCGAGCAACATTGACTTATCCCCTAATTTTTACACGGCTGGTTTGCAGGATACCGACTGTCGGGTGTCACTCTAATTTTTATCAGATCAGTAAAAGACCAAAAGGCGGGTGATTATCATATTTATTTTTTGGTGTGCCGCTTTTCTGATTCATTTCTTTTATTTAGACCTGATAACGCTTACGCCTGTCCTGGTTGACTAGGTTGATGAACTTGCTCTTATTCGTGCCCTTGACTTTGATAGCCCTACTCATTTGATATCATCTTTAGCCCCAAAGGCGGCCTTCTCAATTTGATATAAACTTTTTATTAACGTCGGTGTCGGAAGGTTCCAGGTGCTTTAATGTCTGGTCTATGACTTTTAGCGAGGGTATTAGGTATCTGACTTACTGTTGTGCGCTCAATTGTGAATTTACAGATTCTCCAAGGTTCGTAGTGTTCGTTCGATTTTCGCCTAGATCACCCGATTCATTCCGACCTTCAAAGACACATCGGGTAACCTTGCTTTGACTTTGATTGGCCACATTGCAAGGAGTTTAGTTTGTGGGAGTTTTGGTGCTTACGCAGAGCCTTCTTGGTTGGTTTAATTACCGTTCTGATTGCCATTTTGATTGCTCCTTCAGTCTGCAATTTGTGCAGCCCTTCCAGGTTAGGCCTCAATTTGCCCCTTGTACCGGTGGTAGAGGGTTTTAACCAAGTGACATTTGGTTCGAGGGCCTTTTACTTGGTGCCTTTGAAAAGGTGAAATGGTAGCTTGGTTTGCTAGTTTATTCGGTAAGCTGATCGCGACTTCAGTTGTGCGCTTATCTTTATGGCTTGTAGGGTAAAGGTGCTTGCTCTCATACTTTATGCTCTTGGCGGTGGTTGCCCCCTGATCTTTATTGCTTAAGGGGTTTAATGCAGGTTAATTTGTGCTAGGTGAAGATGTGTTTCTCTGCGAGTTTGGTTATTTCCTTGGCGGTGACATTGGTGTAAGATTCGGCTATAATGTTTATTTGACGGAGGTTGGGTTTCATCAATCGTTTATGCCCCCGCGCTAAGGATGGCTAAGGAGCGAAGAAGTGTTGGATAAGGTATGAAAAAGGGCAAGGGGTGGGTGGGTGAAAATGTATGCCGTGATTTTCCATTTTAAGGAACCAATTTATGCTTCTTTGGTAGCTTGGAGGTGTACCATGCGGGGTTGCTGAGTTAATTCTAGAAGAGACCCGCGGTGTTCAATAATCTGACTATTGATCTGGGGACCAAGGAAAAGGTTTGATGAAGCCGAGTTAGCGTGAACATGGCATAAATACTTATGTCGCCATGAAGCCCGGTTGGATGGCTAAAATGAGATTTGAACGGCGCTTAAGGAAAATTTCATTTTTAGCCAAATTTTAGACTCGATTGTTATTTTATCCGGATTATTAGTGAAAATTCTACATGGTATGGGGTGGGGTATATTTTCAAAAGGTTTTGGACCTCCATCGTTGCACTGTGTATCCTAGCTTTAGAAAATAAACTAGATCGAAAATGAACGAAATAAAACGGCTATCCAGAAGTCATGCCACCAGCGATATGGCTGATGCTACCAGCGATATCAATGATATCGCTAGAGGGATCAGCCTGTAGGCAGGTTACATGGCCTTCTGAGTACCATAAAGAAAGGGTCCTATAAGAAAGTGAGGCCTCTAGGGAATGTGATGTCGCTAACGGTATCAGCGATGTCTCTGGCAACACGAGTGATACCGCCGACGACATCACGCATCTCCGATGACTTTAACTTCTTGTAACAATAGCAAGTAATAATAAAAAATGACCAAAAACCCGAAAGTGAATGCAAATCAACCAGAACCAGCACAAACAAGCAATATTAATGCCAAAGAGCTTTAAAACTCAAGATTTTTACCTCGGGCCATGAATCCATGTCTTCGTGAACCAAGGAACACCTCCGGGGAGCTTGTAATGATGATTTGGTAGTAAGTTGGGTACTTAAGTCTCTAAGTTCCTATTTAGATTGATTTTAACTTAATGTCCGCTGATTTTAAGCTCACAATCAGAGAGTTCAAAGAAGAAAAATCAGGAAAAATGGATTGAGATCCTTTTTCCTACCTTTTCTAATTCTTATCTCACTAGAACTACTTTCTCACTCTAGAATTTTTCAAATTCAAGTTGCAGGTTGTTGTTGTGTTCTCCCTCTATTTTGAAACCCTAAGGTGTGTTTTTATAGGAAAATTGGGGTGGTCTTCGAGACCTTTCAGCCATTTTCACCGAAATGGCAAAAAAGAGACTGTCCCAAGGGAGAAGATGAAAGCTGTCTCTAGAGCCAGATTTGGCCATGCCGTCGGTGACATGAATGATACCACGCCGGCATGGGGCGATACCGCTAGTAGCATTAGCTTTTAAAAAGCTGACTGCCAATAGGCCCATAAGCCTGAAAAGCTGCAAAACACGGGTCAAAGGGGCCAAGGCAGGATTTTTGAATTTTAAAGGGCATTGTGAGCCGACGACCCCCGATCCCTCCGCTTGCACTGTAAGCTTTAATGCCCTTCGGCGTGGGGCGGAGAAACAACGAGCGCCGTGAAGCGGGCTAAGAGATGATCCTTACTTTAGCATGATGAAAATGGATATTGGAAGCGATGTTGAAGTTGAAATTTAGTCCGATTAATGGGTTAAGAGATACGAGACTTAGGATCCCGTATTTTAAAATAGAGACGCCACTCGGTTAAGTTCCACCGGGAAATTGGGTACGATATTCCCACCGGGTGGTTGGACCGTACCTTAAAATAGAGATTCTAGGTTCGGATGATGTTGCTTGCTTTTCAATTTTTAAATCAAGCCGATTATATTTTAATAAACGTGAACTTAGTTCCTATGCGATTTAATCCGATTATTGTTTTGTGTTTTCGGTTTATATGCCATACATCACACGGAAAGCAATATATAAACAAAGCAAGAAAATAAAATTATTACAAGGCTTTACAAATACCTATACATTTTTTCTAATGCAAGAAAATAAATAAAGTGATAAATAAATAAATGGGTGAAACCGGGTCTTAACTGAGCTTACCGACTCGGATCCGGCTCCAAACGAGGCAATAGATATATAAGAGTAATCACAAATAAAGCACAAATAATTAAATGGAGAAAATAAACACAAAGCATGAAGAAAACAGTATTTTTGGATTTTTCGAGACAAAAACATAATTTTTCGGCGTTAATTAATTATCTAACAACCTAAAAAGGGTGAAATAAATTAATCAAATGTCCTAAAATAAGATTTAATATGTTTAGAATATTTTTGGTATTTTTCAGTTGGTGTAAAACAAATTATTTAGATTTATTTAGCAAAAACACTATTTTTAAGCCACTAAAATGCATATTAAATCAAATAAAAATAAAAACAAAATCTAAAAACAGAATAAAATAATAAAAAAAGTTTCAGATTATTTGGGGATTTTTGGGAATTTTTTGGGTTGAAATCGGGACTGAAAACGCATTAAAATGACAAAAATCGGGTTAAAAACGACCGAAACGGGTCGAAAATAATAGAATAAAACAAACAGGGACCATTTGGACATTTTTACCAGTAGGCCGACTCAGTGAGGTGGTGGGTCGACTGAGAGACATGGTAGGCCGCCTCAACGAGGTGGCCTAGATGACTCTCAGTCGGCCTTCGTCCTACTGAAGTGGCCTGCCGGAAAAAATATCTAAACAAGCCGGAATTGACCTTTTTGTGCCTGAAAACCCAAGATTACTAAAAATTCAAGTCGTTTCCTACACTGTTACAGTAGATTCGGACTTAAAATGCTTAAATAACTTTGGTTTTTCTGTTTGGGGGAAAAGATTCTAGAAAATTCGATAAAACAACGATTGGCCGCTTGAGCGACCCGTTGGCCGACTGAATGAAGTGGTAGGCCGATTCAGCGAGGCGGCCTAGGTGACGTTCAGTCGGCCTAACATTCGCCAGAATAGTCAGCCAAATTTTTGACAGAGAATCATAAAAAGGACGAATAAAGGGGGCTAAACACCCAAAAAAATAATCAAAAACACAGCAGCAGTAACAAAAATAAATAATAAAAGAAATAGATTGGAACTCAGAAAGTTACCCAAAGGCTGTGAATCCACTCTCGAGACCCAAATCGGACGCTTGGCAAGCTTTGTGACGGATTTGAGATGAAAACCCGACATAACAACCGATTTAGCTAGGGATTTAGTGATTTCTGAGGGAAAAGTCCATAAATCCTATTTAAACCAATTTTTACCTAAGATTTCTAATAGATTTTAGTGTTTAAGCTACAAGATTAAGCCTAATAATAACTAAGAATCAAGATTAGACAGGATTTAAACCCCAGATTCTAGCTTTTCTTGAGCTTTCTCTCTCTAGTTCTTCCCTTTTTCTCTCTTGTTCTTGAATTTTCTCTCCAAAAATCAGCCAAAGAAAAAGTAGCAAAAGTAAGTCCCCTAAAACTGATTTTGAGGGGTATTTATAGACTTTTCAAGTGTAAAATACCTAAATTAATCCTCCAAATGTCAATATTTAACCGAAAAAAACCCAAAACCTGACTTTTTAGCCAAGAAAAACCTGAAAAAATCTAAATAAAGGAACCCCGCGTGGAAGTCGCGTCACTGAGGCATCCGAGCCTAGGCTGCGTCAAGTTACGCGGTAGGCTACGTTACACGATGCGGCCTACCGCCAGGCCGCGTTACATGACGCGGCCAGATCTAGGCCGCGTCATGCGACGCGGCCTAGCTTTCCGTCGGCGGCGACGGATCGGGGGCACTCTAGGGAAAAAGGCAAAAGGGGCCCGGCTCATCGGGCCCAAAACACGAACAAATTACACTACAGGCATTTGAACGGGATGATTCTTAACATTCTGAAAAGCTTGGGGAACCAAGAATCCGACGATGCAAACGTGACTCGCTGAAAATGTCCGAATTTTGAAGGAAAAATTATGAAACAATTTACTACGTGCGAGGGGAAAGAAAGCGATTAACATCTTAAAAGTGATCCAATTATTATTACAATCGGGGTCAAAAGATCTCAAATTCGTCAATAAAGAACTTACCAAATGTGATTCAATTCTAAAATAATGGAATAATTAGACCGTAAAAGGTTAGAGCAAAAAGTCAACATCGTTCCGAGGGTCACCGAAAAGCCCATGCTCACAGGCTGCCCCTCGTGAGATTATCATTTGAATGGTCAAATTTGATCTTATAAAAGAGCGAGGGATAGGAGGTTATACCTGACTTGCGGATTCTTGAATCGGTTGTCTTCTGGGATTGCCATAAATAGACATGTCAAGAATAAAATTGACTTAGAGATTGATTAGGTATTGCCTTCATTGCCCCAAGCAGTTTTGGGATAGATCGCTGGTTGCTTTGAAAAAGAGAATAGGGATTTCTTGAGACGGTTGTCTACGGATGGTCGTGGGACGCATCATCAATTGACCTGTCGGAGGTAGAAGTTGGATCAGTTATCTGCGGGTGGTTTGGGAATATATCATCAACGGACCTATCGAGGAGGTGAGGCTGAATCGATTGTCTATAGGTGGTCTAGGAATGCACCATCAACGGACCTATCGGAGGAGGAGGTTGAATTGGTTGTCTACGGGTGGTCTGGGAAAGCACCATCAATGGACCTATCAGGAGGGAAGGTGAATCGGCTGTCTACTGGCAGTCTAGGAATGCACCATTAATGGACCTATCGAGGAGGTGAGGCTGAGTCGGTTGTCTTCGGGTGGTCTAGGAACGCACCATCAATAAACCTATCGGAGGAGGAGGTTGAATCGATTGTCTACGGGTGGTTTGGGAACGCACCATCAACGGACCTATCGGGAGGGAAGGTGAATCAGTTATCTACTAGCGGTCTGGGAACGCACCATCAACGGACCTATCGAGGAGGTGAGGCTGAGTTGGTTGTCTACGGGTGGTTCGAGAATGTACCATCAACAGACTAAGAGCTTAATTAGAAGGTGCCGAGCACTTCTAATAAGGTTGGACTGGGATATGCTTGGCTTGAATCACATGCGTGAATATCAAATGAGACCCCTGGACTGGAATGCATACCAAGAACTTAACTAGAAGGTGTCGAGCACTTCTAACAAGGTCAGACTGGGATATGCTTGGCTTAGATCGCATGCTGGGAATATCAAACGAGATCCCTAGACTGGAATGCATACCAAGAACTTAACTGGAAGGTGCCGAGCACTTCCAACGAGCTCGAACTATTATATGCTTGGCTTATATCACATGTCGGGAATATCAAAAGAGATCACTAGCCTGGAACGCATACCAAGAACTTAATTAGAAGGTGCCGAGCACTTCTAACGAGGTTGGACTGGGATATGCTTAGCTTAGATTGCATGCCGGGAATATCAAACGAGATCCCTAGACTGGAACGTATACTAAGAACTCAATTAGAAGGTGCTGAGCACTTCTAATGAGGTAGGACTGGGATATACTAAAAAGCGTTTGAGGAGGGCTATTGGACTAAATGCATTGTGGCTGCCACAGAAATTTTGAGATATTAGAAAGCGACATAAGCCGCTCTTTTGTTGCTTAATTGGTTTTGCCGAGACAAAAATTTTTGCCCCTTTAATTAAGCAACAAAAATGGAAGAATGAAACCAAAATAAAGTTAAGATTTTCGGGAGTCTGGAGAGATTGTCGAAGCCGAGTGTCGAGTCTGGCTGATTTGCCCCTGGGTATTT
Organism: Euphorbia pulcherrima; assembly: GCA_947683365.1. Taxonomy (NCBI): domain Eukaryota; kingdom Viridiplantae; phylum Streptophyta; class Magnoliopsida; order Malpighiales; family Euphorbiaceae; genus Euphorbia; species Euphorbia pulcherrima. Next base: position 75,240,376 of record CANTUS010000001.1, on the reverse strand, counting down.
GCATTAAGGTGCCCTTGGGAGAAGCTTCTGAGTTCTAATTTTAGGATCCATCGAGTTGGTCATCTTTCTGAAGTGCCCCATGGTGTGCCTATCAAGAAGGCTTTAAAGCATTACTAAGCCATATAAATCGCGTTTTTATTGCTTAATTGATTTTGTGGAACAAAAATTTTTGCGCCTTCAATTAAGCAATAGAAACGGGAGGATTTCCGGGAGGCCGGAGAAACTGCCAATGTTGAGTATTGAGACTAGCTGATACGCCCTTGGGAGAAATTTTATCTTCAATGTAGGACAGAAGATAATTTTTGATATGCCCCTTGATACAGGCTCTTATTTTATTTCCTGTGGAATTTAGCATAGAATAATAGACATGAATGAATGTATGAATACATGAGATACTCGGACTGGTCATCTTCAAGCTGACTGATTAACTTGCTTGATCGACTTTGCTTAATTCGGGGAAAGATTGACTTGCTTGAAAAGGAAGGATACATGGAATTGCCTCACGGTATGGATAAGACAAGAATGCCCCTAGAGGAGGATGTTGTGCATATTAGGTGAGAATGCCCCTGGTGGAGAACTAGGGAAGCCGCGGCGATTTGACTGCGAATTGATTGCTGGATCAGGCATGACAGAGATAAGGGGGCATGAAGCAAAGCTTAAGATTCTGGATAATGAATGATCGGGCGCTATCACTACCAATGAATTCTACCAAGGATGGCTCCATAGGATTAGGATATTGTTGAATCAAGATGCTCGGCTGCAGTCAAGAATTGAGCAGACACGTGCGGAGGACAAATTTGAGTCCTTCAAATCTATTAGACCGGCGAACATATTCATGCATTCCGATGCTGATGGTGATGATGTAGACATCTCGATGTGTTCGATGGCAGTCATTCATCTTTGGTTTGGTTGTCTTAATTATTGCATAGACCTAGACATTGTGTCAAGCCCATCAGACTTGTTCATATTTTGCTTTTAAGTTCTAATTTTTGCCTGGACCGCCCTTTTTGGGGTTTTTGATCCAGCGAACTATCTCGGCTTTTGCATAGACCTCAATTCTTTTCAGTCTAACAGGATTTTTGCCTTTTATCTTTGTCTTTCTTTTCTTTTGAGGAATTGGGTTGACCATACAGAACCCTACGTTTGACTCATATGTTGCATTTTGCCTTTTGGACCCAATAAATTCATTCAAGCATAAACATAAAGAATTCAGTAAAAGTGACATTTCGTTTAATGAAGTAAGTTTGAGTACATGATGATGATAATCATTTCTATTGACCCAAACTCTGGTGTTAACTAGCCTATGAAGGTTTTCTAGTCAACGTACTCTTATGGCTCACTTTACCCTAACTTTTGCCTGAATGGTTTGTAGAATACCGATAAGCGGGATACACCCTAATTTTTGCCAGAGTAGTAGAGGACCACTCGTTGGGTGATTGATTTATACATGCTTTTTATATGCCACTTTTCTGGATTTGATTCTTTTAGTTAGCTATGATAATGCTTTGACCTGATTTCATTGATAGGGTTTAAGAACTCATTACCGTTGATAATCATGCCCCTTAGATCAAACGTATTTCTGAATACATAAAGTCCTACCCAATCCGGTTGGAATTTCCCCCTTGGGTCGGTGTTGGTCGGCTTTGCTTGCTTTGAAATCAGATCGTTGGCCTTTGACGGTTCCTTTGATGCTTAACTCGGTTGTTGGGCATCTTTTCCATGATTTTGATACATCTTTTGATACATCTGAAGACTGTTCAAGCCGTTCGAACCGCGGCTTCATCCATGGGGGTCCCTTTGACTTGGATTCAGTATGACCCTTAAGGACTTCATCTTAGTCTTGGTTGGTAGTATGATTTTAATTTCTTAGGCACAGGAAAAAGGTATTCGGAGAATTCGTACACTTGCACAGTACCCATAAAGAGCAAATGGTGGTTTATCGGCTCAAACTCTAACCCTTGTGGTGCTTTTTTACATAAACTTCTTAAGAAGCTGGTTTGTGGCTTTAGTTATCCCATCGGCTTATGGTTGGATGGGTGAAGGTCTGCGGTGGTTAGACCCATTTTTCTTGATCAATCAGGGGTTGAAATCCATTGTCCGAAATGATGTGATGAGGTAGGCTGTACTGAGGGAAGATGTGTTTCTCAATGAACTTGGTCGTCTTCTTGATGGTAATGTCAGTGAAAAGGGTCGACTTTCGCCTATGCCAATGAGGGTCGAATCTTATCGATCATATGTGTCCCCCTCACCGAGAATGGCCAAGGAAGAGAGAAACATTGAAGTTTTGGAGAGGTGGAAGAGATAGGGTATTAGGAAAAGGCAATGCTGCATGGGGGTGGGAAATTTGAGAATGGGTGGCGAAGAAAAGATAAGCCACAACTCTGTCAAAGATGATTCGAAGATGCTCTTCCTCTATAATCGGCTGACACTTCTTTGATAGCTTGAAAGTCATTTTGCATATAGTCACGAGGTCGGCAATGGACCGATTGACGTATTGGATCTATCCAAGGAATGACTAAGCTTTTTTGCTATTTCAGTCATAGAGATGAGATGCTCGGGCATCCGATGATAAACACTAGGTGTTTAGGCATGACTAGGCGAAAGCGTTACCATGATCTTTAAGCACTTGTTATCTCTCATTTTCTTCCAAAGGTTAGGTCATTAGAAAGTGGTTACCATTTAGATTATCATCTGTACTCAAACTTATTTCAGTTAAAGAAATGTTATGAATACTGTACACATTATGCTTATGACAAAAATGAATGCATGGACCCATTGGGCAAAACATCAAACAGATATGCAAAAGGAAAGAGTCTTCCATTAAATTAAAGTGCCTTAGAGGTAGAATTGTTCACATCAAAACACTAGAAACATAAAGAAAGAAAATTACATCATAGAAAAATCATCCTCCACTGGCGGAGGGTCTTGATTGGTAGAGCCAATAGGCTAATCATCCTCGGTACCTTCCATTAGGGTATCGCTTGGGACGTTGTCAAAGACCTTTGCCTGCTCGGCTGATAACTTTTCTCCTTCATCTGTTAGAGACCTTCCGGGATTCTTGTCAGAGTCGATGGCAGAAATGACTTCCATAACGGAGTTGGGTGAATCAGAAAAGACCATTGCTAACACAAAACCCTCAGGGAGACCGGAATTGATGGCGCTCACTTCATTTTCAGAGCCCGGCGATGGCTTCTCCTCAGTGTCTGTCTTCCTTAAAGGCTCATCAATTTTTATTTCTCTTACCAAGCGCCAAATAGCCATACCTAAAGGCCTACATTGATCTGTTGTGTATCCCTTTTGAACGGGATAGCGACAAAAGCTCCCCTTCTCTTCGGGCGTAGGAGAACGGTATTCACAAAGAGGGCTAAGCGGGCCTTTCTCTCGTAATTTATCAGATATGATATGAAGAGGGAGCTTCCATGGAGACACGAATGCCTTCTGACCACGAGCCCAAGTGGGTGTGGTTTGCACTACGGAAACACTCTCTTGATCGATAACTTGAACTGCGGGTGCCTTCTCCCCAGTTGGGGCTGAAGCAACTTCGAAGGATTGAGAGTTATTGCCCTTGTACCAGGGTTTGCCACTTGGCTTGCTGGCCCTTTCCTTTTCATCCCGGTGCTCGATCTTTTCAGCTTTTTCAAAAACTTTTTGATAGGACTCGAAAGAATCGGTCTCCATCTCTTTCGGAAGGAGCGGGAGAGCCCCATCAAGCAGTTTAAGGATCATTTCTTTAAGGCTGAGCTTTTGCGTTAAGAGGACCTAAGTGGCCATCCATCAATTGAAATAAGATTTGAAAGCTTCGCTGGGCTTTTGCTTCACTACCTCAAGATGCTGAATGGTAGTCTCCATTGTGGAATTAAATCCATAGTGGGCAACCAAAGCCTCAGATAGGAGTTTCCAATTCAGGATTGTGGACTTTGAAAGAGTATTGTACCACTCGAGAGCAGGGCCTGAAAGGGGACATGGGAACAACTTAGCCAGCACCTTATCCCTAATCTTTTGGACGCGCATGATTTGCTCATACATAACTATAAGGGACTTAGGGGGGCCTTCACCTGAATAAGCATCCATTCAAGGCATTGAGAAATTTTCAAGCACCCAATCATCGCCTTACTTCCTCCCTATCCTCGCTCCTGTTCAAAAATTACCTAAATAAAGCCGCCATTTCGGGTGTCACGCCTAGAGGCTGCGTGACCTGGTCGCATGAAGATGACCCAAACTGAAAGGGCAAAGGAGCTGGAGTTTTGATCTGGGGTGAGAAAAAGGATTTTGAGGGTAAGTGGCCTCATGGGGAGTGACCACACAGCTAGGGGGGGTGAAAATAGTCAGCTGCATAGGAGGAATAACAAAGCCACTCGAGGGGACTGTCATTTGAGGAGTAAATCCCCCTAAGAAAGTAGGGAGAATAGGAGATTGGAGAACAGGCCTTGAGTGCACTGGGGGATAAAAACCAAAGGTTGGTAGAGTAGATGATAAGGGTAGCTGAGAAGAGCTCTATCCAAACTGAAATTGGCTTTGTTGGATAGGACGAATAGGGGAGAGCAATGGTACCGAAAACTAATTATAAATTGGCAGAGACTGAACTATCTCTCCCAGAGCTTGAAAAATAGGCCCCGCTAGCCTCTGAAACTCTCTTTCCTCCCTAAGAGCGGATCTAACTTGCTCTCGAATAGTGGCCTAAAATATATCTGACTGGAGGAACATAGCTATAGTATTAGCCAGTTCGGAGCCCAACTGAGATCCCTCTTGACCTTGACCCTGATAAGGGGGAGAGGGAGAAGGAGAAGGAGAAGGAGTGCTCTCATGAGGCGCATCATTCAAATGCGGATCAAACATGGTTGGAAGAGCGGATTCTAATACTAAACTTAAAACTGAACTTGGGCCCACAGAACTGCGAACTAGATGGTGATCGAATCTGACGGGAGCGGTGCCTTGGTCTAACTAAATAAATAGAAGATGATCAGCCCGAATCAAACCATGAATGAGATGGATGATAACATAAATATTCATGCGATGAATGTTATACATACGAGTGGTTTAGAGAGGTAGAGAGTAGAAGAGCTTATGATGTGAAGCTTATCCCCAAAATATGTGAGACGTATGAATTCCTCGCTATGCCTAGCGAGCTAGGTATAGGTCGTCGGGACTCAAACGATCTCAGGTATTTTGTGAAATTTCCCTTTTTAAATGAGGGGAAAGTAGAGGAAAGTGAAAACCGAAAAGGTCGGCCACATGCGGCCTATACATGATCTTTACATGAATGAGCATAACATAAGTAGCATACGAAAGTAAATAAACCTCTTCCAATCCTTATGACTCCCGCGTATCACCAATTTGTAGTTTGGGGGTAACTCTAGCGCCAGGAAATGGTAAGAGAGTATGCGACCTAAATCTATATTGTTCCGGTAAGCCTAAAGGGAAGTTGCTATAGCTAGTTTTATCATGGTTCATAGTCTCAAACTGCTGGTGTCATGGAACGATATTGTAGAAGGTTCTCGTTTACCTTGATTCCGTGTAACTCAACCACTCCTTAAATGAGTGCGACCGCGGGAACTACACGTTGGTTGAAACAAGTGTTCCACCCACAAATATCCCCAATTCCTGGCGAGCATGAGGTATACAAGTGAGCTTCACGGGGGTGATAAAATGGCACCTTAAAACTTAGAATCTAACTAAGCGGTGGATAAAAAGGCATAAGAAATAAAGCGTTGATTTAAAAATGATTTAGGCACATCATCAAAATCCGTTAACCAAAGGTTGAAAATGAAAGCAATTTTCAAGTTTTAAGTTAAAGGAAAACCCCAGCAAAGTCGCCACTGTGAGCTGATGACCCCCGATCCCTCCGCCCGCACGGTAAGCTTTAATGCTCTTCGGCGTGAGACGGAGAAACAACGAGCGCTGTAAAGCGGGCTAAGGGATGATCTTTATTTTAGCGTGATGAAAATGGATAATGGAAGCGATGTTGAAGTTGAAATTTAGTCCGATTAATGGGTTCAGAGATACGAGACTTAGGATCTCGTATTTTGAAATAGAGTCGCCACCCGGTTAAGCTCCACCGGGAAATTGGGTACAATATTCCTACCGGGTGGTTGGACCGTACCTTAAAACAGAGATTCTAGGTTCGGATGATGTTGCTTACTTTTCAATTTTTAAATAAAGCCGATTATATTTTAATAAACGTGAACTTAGTTCTTATGCGATTTAATCCGATTATTGTTTGGTGTTTTCGGTTTATATGCCATACATCACACGGAAAGCAATAAATAAACAAAACAAGAAAATAAAATTATTACAAAGCTTTACAACTACCTATACATTTTTTCTAATGCAAGAAAATAAATAAAGCGATAAATAAATAAATGGGTGAAATCGGGTCTCAACTGAGCTTATCGACTCGGATCTGGATCCAAACGAGGCAATAGATATATAAGAGTAATCACAAATAAAGCACAAATAATTATATATAAAGCATGAAGAAAACTATATTTTTGAAATTTTTGGGACAAAAACATAATTTTTGGGCGTTAATTAATTATCTAACAACCTAAAAAGGGTGAAATAAATTAACCAAATGTCCTAAAATAAGATTTGATATTCTTAAAATATTTTTGGTATTTTTTAGTTGGTGGAAAAAAATATTTAGATTTATTTAGCAAAAATACTATTTTTAAGCCACTAAAATACATATTAAATCAAATAAAAATAAAAAAAATAATCTAAAAACATAATAAAATAATAAAAAATAGTTTCAGATTATTTAGGAATTTTTGGGAAATTTTCGGGTTGAAATCGGGACTGAAAACGCATTAAAATGAAAAAAATCGGGTCAAAAACGACCGAAACGGGCCGAAAATAACAGAATAAAACAAACATGGACCATTTGGATATTTTTACCAGTAGGCCGACTCAGTGAGGTGGTAGGCTGCCTCAACGAGGTGGCCTAAATGACTCTCAGTCGGCCTTCGTCCCACTAAGTGGCCTGCCGAAAAAAATGTCTAAACAGCATAGAATTGACCTTTTTGTGCCTGAAAACCCAAGATTACTAAAATTTCAAGTCGTTTCCTACACTGTTACAGTAGATTCGGACTTAAAATGCTTAAATAACTTTGGTTTTTCAGTTTGGGGGAAAAGATTCCAGAAAATCCGACAAAATGACGATTGGCCGCTTGAGCGACCCGTAGGCCAACTGAACGAAGTGGTAGGCCGACTTAGCAAGGCGGCCTAGGTGATGTTCGGTCGGCCTGACGTTCGCAGGAACAGTCAGCCAGATTTTCGACAGAGAATCACAAAAAGGACGAATAAAGGGGGTCAAACACCTAAAAAAATAACCAAAAACACAGCAGCAGTAACAAAAATAAATAATAAAAGAAATAGATTGGAACTCAGAAAGTTACCCAAAGGCCGTGAATCTACTCTCGAGACTCGAACCGGACGCTTGGCGAGCTTTGTGACGGATTTGAGATGAAAACCCGACGAAACAACCGATTTAGCAAGGGATTTAGTGGTTTGTGAGGAAAAAGTCCCTAAATCCTATTTAAACCAATTTTTACCTAAGATTTCTAATAGATTTTAGTGTTTAATCTACAAGATTAAGCCTAAGAACAACTAAGAATCAAGATTAGAGAGGATTTAAACCCGGATTCTAGCTTTTCTTGAGCTTTCTCTCGCTAGTTCTTCCCTTTCTGTCTCTTGTTCTTGAATTTTCTCTCCAAAAATCAGCCAAAGAAAAAATAGCAAAAGTAAGTCCCCTAAAACTGATTTTGAGGGGTATTTATAGACTTTTCAAGTGTAAAATACCCAAATTAATCCTCCATATGTCAATATTTGATGGAAAAAAACCCAAAACCCAACTTTTTGGCCAAGAAAAACCCGAAAAAAAATCTAGATAAAGGAACCCCGCGTGGAAGTCGAATCACTGACGTGTCCGGGCCGAGGCCGCGTTAGGTGACGCGGTAGGCCGCATCTCACACCACGGTCAGATATAGGCCGCGCGGCCTGGCCTTTCGTCGGTGGCGCTGGCTGCCGCCGAAGGATCGGGGGCACAAACGCGAATAAATTACGCTACGGGCATTCGAACGGGACGATTCTTGACATTTCAAAAAGCTCGGGGAACCAAGAATCCGACGATGCAAACGTAACTCACTGAAAATGTCCGGATTTTTAAGGAAAAAATCGTGAAACAATTTACTACGTGCGAGGGGAAAGGAAGCGGTTAACATCTTAAAAGCGATCCAATTATTATTATAATCGGGGTCAACAGATCTCAAAATCGTTAATAAAGAACTTGCCAAACGCGATTCGATTCTAAAATAATGGAACAACTAGACCGTAAAAGGTTAGACCAAAAAGTAATCAACATTTCGAGGGTCACCGAAAAGCCCATGCTCACAGGCATTGGGTATTTAGAGATTTATTAAATTTAGGTGTAAATCATCGATTCAAGCTCCTACCGGATGCGTTATCGGCCACGCCGAACTGGATTCTACCTAGAATAAAGTTTGCAAGGAACATTATATTGTTAATAAAAATTCTAAAGAGAACTTTTATTATCATGCATTAAAATCGGGTACACGTCAACATCGTCTCATAAGAGGGACTGCAAAATCCCCGTGCTCACAGTGGTACTGTCATACCTATACACTCATTAATTTAGGGTGCCACGGGTGATTATGGGTATAGTGATGACAACATGTTCGTAAGCTGAGTAGTTGAAAAGGATCCATCGCTTCGGATATATTAAAGGAGTTGTACTTGGCAACTTGTTGAAGTGATGATTGCCATAAACCTCTGATCAGAGTATGTGTTTGATAAAAATGGTTTCTAGTCAATCACACTATGGTAAAAGGCAATATACTTTGGTAATAAGTTAATAATTGGGATAGCTTAGAGCAACCTTGCTATTAGTGGGTTAACACTTTAATCGAACCCTATAAACCAGATGGTACTAATGTTAAAGAATGGAAGGAGTCCATCACATTGGATAACTATTGCATTAACCGGGATTAAGACATAAGCACAAATGACATTCTGAGTAATGGTGGATGGTAGACCCTTACTAGAGGCATACTATAGTCTTTTAAGGTGATCGAGTTCTATTCACGGTCTAGAACCTCGAGCCAATGGTTCTATCAGAACAAGGGTTGGTTAAGCCTTAATAGCTCAATACTTCAGGATTCTATAAGGTCACACACATTGGACCTTCATCGGACTGAGTAAAGAGTTAATAGATTCATTCTATTATAAAAATATAACATAATAATAATTGGATTATTATTTGATTATTTAAAAAGACGATTGGATCATTTTTTAAAGGATTTATTTTTGACAGGCAACTAATTTATTAGGGTCATAAAATAAATATTTATTCATATTGGAGAAAAGGCTAGAACTATAAAATTCAAAGGTTGGACCCTTTGCTAATAAGACCCGCAAGCCCGAAGGCTTTGCGGGGCCTATACGAGCCAACATGAGTGCAAGAGCACTCGTGGGCTGCAGGCAGTGCAAGCTAGGCTTGTCCTGGCCTGCAGCAAGGCCACCCGCGAGCTGGGCTTGCAGGACAAGGCTGGCTCATAAGAGCCTACCTTGTGCAGCCCTTACCACCCACGAGCTGGGCTTGAGGGACAAGGCAGGCTCTCAAGAGCCTGTCTTGGAGCAAGTCGGGTCAGCGTAGGCAGCACGCAGATCCTATAAGATCCGTATGTTGCCATCCGCGTGTTGCCAAGGGCGGGATGGGGATTTTTCCCCATCCCGCATTAAATGTGGGGAGCCCTAGCTCCCCCTATAAATTGCCCCCCTTTTTCTCCATTTGAATTCGTACCAATTCAGGTGTAACTTGAATATTTTAGCTTATATTCTCAGGTGGGATTTTGGAGTGGCCTAGCAGCTACTCAAGGTTCATCAGTTCTTCCTTATTATGAGGTTTCGGTTGGTAGGGTTCGTGTGGAAACTCATAGAGGCTATCCTACCTTTGGAGGCTTGTGTGATGAAGTTCTGCTAAAGCACGCTTCAACTGGTAAGTCTTCTAATTTCTCTTTTAATTATTAAGTCTTTTTCTTTAAGTGTTTTTAGACTTAATAATTATGCTTAGGTTATAACGCATGCTTAATTTATTTATATTTAAATTATAACTTAGAGTTGTAATATATAATCTAAATATTATTGCTATGATATAATTTAGAATTATGGTATACCTAGCCCTTGCATGCTAACCTAGGTAGAGAATTATTTAGTTAAGGCTTTATTTAATTTATATGCAACTAATAGGAGTTCCTCGGGACAGGGATAAAATTTTGAATTTCTGACATGCCTGTTATACATGTTTAATCTGATTGTCAGTTCCCAACACTATAGTGGTCTATGATGATCAACCTATCAAGCAAAACAAAAACTACATAGTAGAAGTTGCTCCTCCAGCCAACTACCAGATCCAAACCAAAAAATCCAGTCCGGATCTAGCCAAAGCAGGGTATTTTAGAGATTATGGGAAGAATGATCTTCAAAAGATTGAGGAGAAGCTTAAGCAGAACAAACCATTCACTGGGTGAAGGTTTTGTGGAGCAAATAACCATACAACTAAACTATGTAGATTCAAAAATGGTTATTATGATATTTATCCTTGGAATGAAATGGTTGATAACCCGAGAGGACCCAAATTTGATTGGGTACCCTAAACCCACTTGATTTGTTTTGCAGGTATGCCTTAGATCCACTGAAGATCAACAAATATGGTGCATTGATAGTGGATGTTCAAGGCACATGATTGGTGATGAGAAAGCCTTCATCACTTTAATCCAGAAGAAAGGTGGAAAAGTAAGCTTAGGAGACAATCAAAAGGGATAGATCATTGGGCATAGAACCATTGGATCTGAACTAAAGATAGAAGATGTCTCACTGGTAGATGGACTGGAGTTTGATCTTCTCAGTGTAGCATAACTCTGTGACAAAGGGAGAAAAGTTACCTTTGATTCTGAATGCTGCTTAATCATTGATAGTAAGTCAAATCAACGTATTCTTTATGCACCTAGAGTAAATAATGTGTACTCTATCAATAGTAAAAATGAGAAAAAGAATATATATATGCTTGGTGTCTAAAGAAGAAGAATCATGGCTTTGGCATCGGAGGTTAGGACATGTAAGCATGAACCTCCTATTCAAATTGGCCAAAAAGGAATTGGTTGTGGGTTTGCCTAAGGTTACTTTTGACAAGGATCACATCAGCACTACATGTCAATTAGGTAAACAAAATAGAAGAAGTTTCCCTTCCATCTCCTATATACCCTCCAAGAGAGTTCTAGAAATCTTGCACATTGATCTCTTTAGCCCAATCAAGCCAATGAGTCTAGGTAGAAGAGAATACACTATAGTCATAGTGGATGATTATTCTCGCTATTCCTGGGTTACTTTGCTAGCTAGAAAAGATAAAGCCTTTAACCATTTCTTAAAAATATTTATCCGGATAGAAGTAGAACAGGGCATAAGCATTGCACGCATCCGGAGTGATAGTGGAGAAGAATTCAAAAATAAGCATTTTCCTGAATTTTGTGAATCCAAAGGCATTGAGCATTTTTCTACTCCTCATACACCTCGACAAAATGGGGTTGTTGAAAGGAAAAACAAAACAATAATTGAAATGGCTTGAACAATGCTAAATGAGAATAAATTGCCTAAGTAATTCTGGGGAGAAGCCGTAAATATTGCATGTTACATTTTAAATAGAGCTCTCATTAGAAAGACCATAGACAAAACCCCATATGAAATTTGGAAGGGAAAGAAACCCAAAATTAGGTACTTCAAAGCCTTTGGATGTAAATGCTACATCCTAAATGATAGAGAGCAACTAGCAAAATTTGATCCTAAATCTGATGAAGCAATTTTCCTTGGCTACTCAACACATAGAAAAGCTTACAGAGTATATAACAAAAGAACTCAAGCTGTGATAGAGTCTATGAGGATTTTGATGAGACTAACCATGCAGGAATGAAGAGTAAAGATCAGGAAGAAATAGTTTCGGATGTAGCATAATCAGAAAAGTCTCAAGATCCTTTTCAGATCAAGAAATATAAGGAAGAGGATGAGCAAATCAATTTCAATTTAAATCAATCTTCAGACAATCCCTCAAACACTAGGATTGATTTCTATGATGGACAAGGAGAAGATGATGAAGTAGAAGAGATTGAAGAACAAGCCCCACACCAGTATAAAGATCTTCAAAGGGAAACCATGACTCAAAGAAATCATCCGGTGGAGGCTATTTTGGACAATGTCAAATCCAGTTAGAACCAGATTACAACTCAATAGGATGATGAGCCATGCTGCTTTTCTCTCACTCATAGAACCAAAGAAGTTTCAGGATGCTGAAGGAAATGAAAGCTAGATGATGGCTGTGCAAGAAGAACTAGATCAATTCACAAGAAATGATGTATGGGATCTTGTACCACTTCCAAAAGGAAAGTTAATCATTGGCACCAAATGGGTATTCCAGAACAAGCTAGATGAATCCGAAGTTGTGGTGAGAAATAAAGCAAGACTGGTTGCTCAAGGATACAATCAGGAAGAAGGGATTGACTTTGAGAAAACTTTTACACCAGTAGCAAGATTGGAGGCAGTCAGGATTCTATGTGCCTTTGCATCATTCATGGGATTCATCTTATTCTAAATGGATGTCAAAAGTGCCTTTCAAAATGAAGTCATTCAAGAAGAAGTGTATGTCAAACAACCACCTGGATTTGAAGACTCATAGTATCCAGAGCATGTGTACAAGTTGAAGAAGGCCCTCTATGGATTAAAGCAAGGACCAAGAGCTTGGTATGAGAGACTCACTTCATTCCTCATATCCAAGGGTTACATCCGGGGCAAAGCAGACACAACTCTTTTCATTAAGAAGAAAAAGGGTGATATCATTCTTCTCCAAATCTATGTTGATGACATTATCTTTGGAGCAACTAATGAGAAAATGTGTGAGGAATTTAGCACTCAAATATGAAAGGAATTTGAGATGTCAATGATGGGAGAACTTCCTGGGTCTTCAAATTAAGTAGAGTCCGGATAGAATTTTCATAAACCAATCTAAGTACATCAAGGAAATATTGAAGAAGTTTGAGATGGACAAAAGCAAGCCAGTGTCTACTCCCATGGGATCAGATACAATCCTTTCAAAGGATTCTAAAGGAGAAGAAGTTGACTAGAAGCTCAACAGAGGGATAATTGGATCACTTTTATACTTAACAACTAGCAGACCTGACATACATTATACAGTTTGCTACTGTGCAAGGTATCAAGCCAATCCAAATGATTCAAATCTCAAAGCTGTAAAAAAGGATTCTTAGATATCTTATAGGAACTACTAAAGTTGGTTTATGGTATCCTAGTAATGGCAACTTCACATTGCAAGGGTACACTAATTCAGACTATGACAGAGATATGCTTGAGAGAAATAGTACATCCGGAGGCTGTCACTTTCTTGAAGATTGCTTGGTGTCATGGTATAGCAAAAAGCAAACCTTAGTAGCATTATCAACCACAGAAGCTGAATATATGGCAACAGGAAGTTATGTTGCTCAACTTCTATGGATCAAGAAACATCTAGAGGATTATGGTGTTCAAGTAGGATGTGTTGAAGTTATGTGTGACAACAAAAGTGCAATTGATATGTCAAAGAATCATGTGCTACATAGCAGGATGAAGCATTTTAATATCAGGCACCATTTCATCACAGATAATGTCATGACGAAGGATGTAACTTTGGTCTACATTTCAATAAATGAGCAAAGGGCAAATATCTTTACTAAACCTCTAAGTAAAGAGTAATTCAACAAGCTAAGGGAGGCAATTTGTATGTCAAATCCAATATAAAGAAGGATCCGAAAGAAAAACAATAGTTATTCTAGTCTCAAGCCATTCAAGGAGTCAATGGAGAAAAGAGAAGTGACTCAATTTTGGATCCGGAGGGAAAAGTTGCTAGCTCAGCAGACAAGATTGACAAATGGCAGTAAAAGTGTGAGAAAGTAACTGTACATGTTTTGAATTTCAAACGTTTATCGGACAACCCAGGCATGGTAAAATTTAACAATTGCATTTAAATGAACCGTTCCAATTCTCCAGTGTAAATGCCATTAACTCCTCTCCTTATTTTTAATTGCCACATCATTAATCCAGTTAGTTTTAACTTCTTTCGGATCACCATTATACCTTTATCTTGAAAATTCTATAAAAACCCCCAAAATCCATCATCTTCATCATGCGAGAAACTACTCTACTATTACTCTGCAATATTTTTTTAAGAAACCCTAAATTCCCAAATTTCTTTCTTACAAATTCCTCAAATGGTAAATACTCAAACCAAAACCACCCCTCCTCCACGAAATTCCTTTGAAGACACTGACCTCATGAATGGGGATTTCATTCTACTTAAGCTTAAAAGCCCAGATACAGTAATTCCCTCTGATTATTTAGGCAAAAAATTTCTATTCAGCGCCGAACCATACTCCCAACTTTTAAAAGACCAACATCTTAAGGTCTTCCTCATGATGACTAATCCCACTTATCCAGATCTTTTAAGAGAGTTTTATGATAATCTCTTGGTCTATTATTATTATGATGCTATCCGGACGAAGGTGCAAAGGAAAATTATTACTATCACTCCTGAGTTCTTTATGACTCACTACCAAATGAAGAATGAGGGGGTACTTATGAGGAATGATGGTGATGAGCTGAAAGTCAAGTATGATCCCAAGCTATGGCTTCCAGAAAGATACTTCAGGGAAAGTGCTCCACTCATTGGCCAGAAATCCCTAGGCTGCTATAATTTGTATTGGCAAAATTTAAAATGATCTAGTAGGCTCACTCACCACTGCATCCTCCTTTCAACACTGCGTTCTCCAGCATTGTGTGGAAAGTAGAGTCCTAGATATAACAGTCCTGATAATGCACTTTATGAAGCAGCATAAATACTCCCATGGGGCACTCATCACCAAAATACTCACTGAAAATGGTATTGATCTATCCGGAGCTGAGAGCATAGAAGGAAAGGCAATCCTAGAAAGAAACTTCTGAAAGTTGGCTTTTGATGAAGTTTGGGATGGGGAGAAGTCCGTGAGAAAAAGGAGAGAAAGATAAGAGAAGAATAAGGTCTGAAATGTCAGAAGCTCAGTTGAGAAAGCTTCGGTGGCAAAGAGAGCTAGAACCAACAAACCCAAGGCTCAGAGAAAAATAAACCTGAATCATGTTGTGGAAGAAATGGAGGAAATTAATGAAGATGCCATGACGCTCACGCAAATCATGAGGCAGTCACCCGTAAAAAGGCCTAGAGGGAGGCTAATTAAAGCAGCCGCCAAGAAAAGGAGGAATGTAGAAACTCTTGAAGTTATAATTGAGGACCAAACTCTGGAGATTGCAGCTTCTATTCTCAGTGGAAGAAAAAGGGGCACTGCTCAAACATTGAAAGATATTCTTGAAGAAAATGTCATTGATGAGAGCAATGCTACAGAAGATGAGGAAATTGTTCTAAAAAGAGCACTTATCAGAAAGGGGCCAACATTCAAACAAGCTCTTTAGGCCAAAAGAGCTAAGTTGGCACCTAAGAAGCCTACTCCAGGTATTATAGTCAATAAACCTACCCTCAAGCCTACTAGAGCAGAGAAAATGGCTGAGGCTAAGACATCAAAGGGGAAGAAAGTGACCTTCACTTCTAAAAACATCACTCTAGAGGATCCACAATTCAATGAAATGATGAGCGCTATTAGAGAGAATTTTAAAGCAAATCAGCTTTCTATAGAAGGACCTGGAGGCTCACCCGAAACATCATCTTAAGCCATTCCTCCAATGATTCCCACTCAGCCAATCCTGATCTCACCTCAAGAACTTCAACACCTCTAGGAAGGATATAGTGTAGAGGAACTACAAAGTCTCAATTTTGTTGCCTGATCAAAGCCTCCTGGAGCACTTATTACTTCAGAAGGCGCAAACATAAAGGTATTTAAGGTAGAAAGACCTGAAAAGGCAACTGAAGAGAATGTTGAGGACACTACCAACATTCTTGAACAAATAGAAGAAGTCATAACCAAAAGTCCTTAAAAGGCAGTTGAAGCGGAGATTGAGGATAAAGTCAATCTTCTGGAAGCTAAACTGGAAGATAGAGTTGATAAAATAACAGAGCAATCGGAACAACTCCATACTGAGGTAATTCCTGATCTCATCTCAAATACTGCTACTGTTATGATTGTTAAGACTGCAGAAGAATAAGGCAACTTAGATACAAACACTCAAAATGCATCTAAGGTAATTGAGCCTAACCCAGAGCGTAATGCATCGGAGGAGGGAGAAGGTCTGAGACCCACTAGGGATGCTGCTGCAGTGGACTTACAGGGTGAGGCCACTCTGCTGATTAGGTTGGAGGAAAAGAGAGAATAAAAGAGGAATAATGATAAAGAAGAATCATCCAGATTAGAGGAGACTGAAACTAGAAGCAGCTCCAATTTGAGGAAGAATCCTTAACTAATAGTGAGGTACGGAGAAAGATCACCAACCCCAAACCCTCCAGAGCTGAAAAGGTGAGAATGGCCCTAAACTTGTTGGAACAAGCCACATTAGAAGGGCAAAGAGATGATAAGTTCAAGCCCATGCTTAAAGATATATGTCAGAAAGTAAGAACTGTGGAAAACCTTCTAAGAAATTAATCCATGACTCTAGATCTGAAAGAAGAGTTGGGGAATATGAAAAAAATAGTGGGAAATATTAAGAAGAGAGTAAATAAATTTCCTATAGCTGAACAAGTAGCAAACACCTCTCTCTCTCTCAAACTACCTCTGCACTTAATCAACTCACCTCTGAAATCACAACAACAAATAGATCAGTAACACAAGCTGCAACTAAAGTAGAGAATAATTGTGCAACCATCATGGGTCATATTACCTCCTCCTCTACTAAGCTAAAAATGGAGCTGAAAGAGTACTTAGATACCAAGTTTGAAAACCTGCTACAATTGATTCCCAATGCTCTCTCTAAAACATCCAAAGACATCTCTTCCGGAATCATATCTCTCTCAATAGAGCAGATTGCATTCAAAGAGTAGCTCTCCAAGTTTCTCAAGGATGAATTACCCAAACTCATTGAGAAAGTTGTGGAAGACATGAGTGCAGATTTCTAATCTCATCTCTCCAAAACTGAGAATATCATCATCAATTGGAAGGAGAGTTTTGATATTGAACTCTGACATATAAACACTAGTCTTCATAATGGTCGTGAAGCAATAATTAAAGAAGTTTAACAACTAGCTCAGGAATGTCACAGTTGACTGTTACTGCCCCTGCTTCTTCTGAAACCCCATCTGTCATTCCAGAGAGCCAACTTCTCCCCATTATACAAGACTTGGTTCAACACATAAGGGACACAGGTTTCTTTGGATATAAGTGATCCCTCACTCTTCTCAAAGCCTTGTTTTCATTATTTGAGGAAGAAGATAGACAACATGCTCTTACCATGTTCCCCAACCTCACAAAATCATATGCACAGCTTTGAAAGATCTATAAACCCCTGTATTTCATTCCTGAAACTATAGACAAAATCATTGTACATCGCTTAGCAGGAAATGCAGATTATTCTATCTATTCCGGAGCCTAGGAAAAGAAATAGGATTAACTCTCCTACATGGTTATAGACCTCCCAGAAGATGCAAATAAAAAGGGGGAGAAAGGTAAAGGCAAAGAGGGAGAATCATCAGGAAAAGAAACGGAGTAGTATAAGAGAAGTACAATTGTCTAGAATAGTTATTTTAATGTAAAAATATGTAATAGCTAGTTCAAAAATTTTTCACTATATAGTCTTCTGTAATCTGTAATCCAAAACTTTATTGATGTTAACCATTGTTAACAGCAGGAGTATATATAGTGAAAATATCTATTAAAAAATTTGCTTCTTAGTACAATCATCAATTGTACTTCAAAACTTAGAAGCTAGAATTATAGGGGAGTTAAATTGTAAATGACTAAGTATCAAGAATCATACTTAGCTCATATTCCCTATTTTTAAGCTTACTAAACTTAGGTTTTTGTTTCCATCAAATGAGAAAGATTGTTGGAAAACAATGATCCGGAAGAATCGTACTAAAAACAAGTCTGGATCAGGTTTGAAGCAAACAAAACCTCTAAGTTCAAGAAGAGCATTCGGATACACATTGAAGACAACAAAACCCCAAGTCCATACAAAGAGCATTCGGTTAAAGTTTGGAAAGGAAACAAACTTCAAACCCCTTAAAAATAGCATCCGGAGATAGACTGATCGAAGGGCATCCAGATAAGTCAGAGTCTGAAGACAGCCGAAAGATTCTACTTTCAAGATAAAAGGGAAAAGTTCAAAATTATCTTTTCCCTTCACATTATTTTGAAGTCAAAATTCTTTTTGCCTTGGAGAATGAAAAATGACAGCTTACACGCATTCCAGAAAAGGACAAATACCTGACTTGGAAAGAGAAAAAGGTAACTACCTTTTCAACCTAGACCAATTAAAAGGCACGTGGAACTCACATAATTGACAAAGCTTGCCCAGAATTTGGCAGCACAAAAAGCCAAATTAACGACAACTGACAACTTTGTCTCACTAATTCCAAGAATTCAAACGGGTCAATTATCAGTCTAACGGACTAATCAATGGCTCCGGAAGCGCCACCTCATACCTTATCAACGGTGAAGATTCAAGATCAACCTCAATGGTACACAATGACTACATTTATTATTAAAGCCTATAACAGGGAAGCTTCACATGTTGAGAAGGTGCTGGTTGATTTCACAAAAAGCTATTACATTAAGAACTCAAGGTAATTCAATCAGTGAACAAAATTCCCTCCAAGAACTAAACACTCCAATTTGTTTGTAAGAATTCTCAAGTGATTTATAAACTTGAAGAATTCAAAAACCAAACCATTCGATAAAACAAGTGTAGAATCTCATACTTGGGTGAGTATTGAGATTGGGACTCAGCTTGAACTAGGAAAGTTTAAGTGGTATATCCCTGTGGGACTTAGCTTAGATTTGGATAGAGTTTAAGTGGTACATCCTGCTAAAGAATATCCTACATCCGGAGAAGAACAAATCTCCAGAGACAACTGTAAAGGTTTGATTCCTGCCCGATTCAAAAGAATCTCACTAGTGGACTAAGCTTAGAGGAAGGAAACTCCAGGGACTGGAGTAGGCGGGGCCGAACCAGTATAAATCTCAGTTTTTGAATTTACTTACTCAGTCTTTACCTTTAGTGCATTTTAATTCATACTTGCATCATGCGGATCCAATATATCCGGACCATTTCAAACACGCTACACAGACTTTTGTAGGTCAATTAATTCCGCAAAAAGAGGTCATTCACCTCCCCCCCTCTGACCTTAAATACATACGCACAGGGACCAACAATGAGGTCTTCAACCTTACTCACAACTTGGAGAAGTTGGTGAGGTAGAAGAATCTAAGAGGAGGGTACTCTTAGATTATGGAGTCAGAAGCAGCAAGAGTGGTGTACTCTATGTGTGCAACAAGATTCCAAATTGTAAAGGCTTCTCTGCCTCAATAGGAGTTGACATAGTAGATTTAAGCTCGGAGGAGAAAACTTTGGGGACTTGACGTAGGCAGGGCCAAACCAGTATAACAATATTGTGTTTGATTTTCCTTACTCTACATGTATTTACTTTGAGCTATTTACACTGATCATATCCTGCTGACAAGTAAATAACATACATCAAACACTTAATTCATCAATAAACTTGCATCAACACGTATAGTTAAAATCAGTTGATCAAAAAGTTTATTTTTTCACATCAAATACGAAAAGGAGTTAATCACCCACCCCCCCCCCCACCCCCCCCTCCCAACACCCCCCTAACTCCCATATCACCCTCTCACAGGCACCAACAAACAAAAATAAAGCTTGCTGCAAAAAATTTCATAGAACATGAATCACATTCATCAGATAAATGAAAATCCGAATGTTGGATGGCAAGTGAAGACTCAATTGCTTTATCGAAATCACATGTGACAAGTGGAAACCTTGAGTAATGGAAAGAGTATGGTATGCACCTTTAACTGAGTACATACCTGAAGTTTTATAAAGTTCAAAAAGGAGTATCTCTCAAGGTTGAATAAGGTTGAAAATCAGGTTTATTGGGATGAAGATTGCATTTCCCATCCCTATCAAAATTTTGAGGATTTTTTTTTTTCATTTCCATCTTTATTAAGGAATTGGTAAAACATATTTCATGTTTCCCATGAGAAATTCCCTATTTCCCCATTTCAGTTAACTTACATCAATTAACTTACATGCAAACTTTTAGTTAAAATAACTTAAAACTAAAATAATTTCATATTAATAGTTCAAAATCATTAGTTTAACATATATATTTATTGACAAATAATTAAAAAAACTAAAAATACTTTGTAGCTATATATTAATTTAAAAAATAACATTGAAATCACTTGTCGAAGGGAACGAACCCCAATGAGGTTTAGAAACAGAAAAATAAGTGGTGCACACGAAGATCGTTGACAAAAATAACAAAAAATTACGAATTTTAGCCTCACTTAGAACATGTTCGTAAGGGAATACAAACCACCATATCCTTATTTACTTGCAAATTTACTCTTATTTTATGAGCATGGAATCTTAGTATCGAAGATTGATGATGATTTTACGTCCCAATACTTTCTTTAGATCCTCGAACCTTTTTAGGAATTACTACCTTTGGTAGATGTTTGTGACATGTATATGTCGTCATTTTAAAAAGTCGAAGTCCAAGGGATTATCTGAGATCGATATTGCAATCAATATAGCTCGTAAAGTGTTGTTGCAATATCAGTGCGAGTCTTACCATACCGGTGCAGATGTCACAACGCCGTAACATTGCACTTGCAAAACCAGCAGTGAAGCAAAGGAAAAATGATACAATAAACGTTTATGAATTTTGCATTTTCTTCTCAGCTAATAGGACCAACCTATATAGAATGTTTTGTTGCTACATGCATGCCTATAAGAATGAAGGACATAGTAATACTTATTATCATTTCATTTATGAATACTTTCAGTTCAACCGCATCCGAGTCAATCCAAGGAATATATATATATATATATAACATAAAAAAAATTATAGATAAATGCAATAAATTCTAGTAAATATAATATAAGGGAAAAAAATAAGAGTCATAGGACAAGAAACCAAGTGGAAATCCTCATCTATGGTCAATACAATACTTTACACAAACTGCAGAAAAATAGTGGCAATACATTTGAATTTAATACAATACAATAGGAAGATGCAGAAAGAGAATTAATTAATTGGAACATTTCCTCCAACGCCTAATCTCCAAGCAGAGAGCAATGTTACATATAATGGAAAGAAATACACCATAACCAACATTCCAACCTTTTCCTTTTTCACCCAAATTTATACCATAAAACACTTGTCCTATTGAAACTGCCATCAATATTCTCCCCACGTTGTGGTGATACCAATTCCAATATTTTCGCATCTTCGACGACTTTTCTGGTCGTGCTAGAATCGCCGTCACCTGTATATTCATGTCTTCTTAAAAATATGTTTTCTATATAATACTATAATAACGAAGTAAAACTGCAAAATTTGTACTTACTTGGAGGCAACCAAGAACGAGAATGAAAATACCGAGTCCTCTGTGGGTAGATACACTAGCATTAATACGATCTTCGAGCACGAAACCAAGGATTACACCAATGGATCCCAAAATGAAAGCTAGAGATTGAATGCCAATGTGCAAATAGAACCACAATGGATCCCATTCTTTGCCATACCTTGCTATTATTCCTCCTATCATCATCATTGCTCCCCAACTAATCATGTTTAATGATCCATGGCCCCTTCTTAACCCCCTCCCTATCACTTTTTTGCTCGTTGTCCCTGTTCGTTTTTAAGGTATTTTCAAATATTCGACATGAAAATTGAAATCTGCTTCGATCATATTGTGTTACTACAATTAGATGACACGACATGATCGTGAATCACTTCGGGTCAATATAAATTTTCTTATAAATGAGCTTGCAAAGTATAGTAAAAAAAGATTCCTACATAAAAAAAATCGGAAAAAGATTTTCTAAAATAAAAATCAGTAAGTACAATTGAACAACCATTCTTATTTCTTTTAATCAAATTTGCATTGTCACATTCTTTATCAATAAATCATTTTATAATTAAAATGGGTTAAAGTTTCAATTCTAGTTGTCAAAGTCTTCTTTAAAAATATCCTCCCAGTACATCTATTCAGTTTTTAATAAATTAGTTTAATTGAGTAACAAGTTATCATTTTATTTATTAATTTTTCGTGTATACATCTAGTTGTTTGAATAAAACTAAACGTAGTTGAATTATTTGTAAAGAAATCCTAATATACTAGGTCAACAAAATTGAAGAAGCACACTAAAATTTATAATTCAAAATGCCACAACTACTAATTAGCGTAAAATTTAATTAACTAATTAATTTCATTCTACAAAGAATTATATGTTCTATCCACCTACAACTCGGCAAATCTGGTCAATTCGGAATATAACCTATCTAAATATTTTCGAGTTTCGAATCGATAAATTGAAGTAGTTAAATAGAAAGATGTTAGCTTACCCGTATTATAATTGAGAATAGTAGACACTTGGTCACGATGTTGAGTCAACCGATAACTAGGAGCGGCCGGCGAAAAACCGGTCGGTCCGATAGAATAAATGAGACGAGGAGAAGGCTGATTGATGGTCAACTGGAAGACTAAGTAGAGACGGGAAGATTGAGAAGTAATCATAGAATAGGAAACATTAAGGTTGCCTGAATCAGGGATTACTTGAGCCGGAGTTTGTCCACTTAAAAGGTATTGTTTGATAATAGGAGTGGTATTGTCATCACTAGGTATCCAACCCACCATTGCACTTGATCCAACCATCATTCCATTATTTGAAAATCCCATTGCTATGAAATTGTCCTCTGCCGGCGCCGACAATACAAAGCTCCATAAATCTGGGGATGTCTGCACATACTGTCCGAAGAAAAAAAAATATATTGATAAGCATTTATTAAAGATTTCGGCAAAAATATCTTTTCGGTTGGTATAACCGTTTTTCCATTTAATCCATGTCCATTTTATTTATGTATTATGTAATTTGCTGCTCTTTTTATCATTGTGATATTAAGCCATTACACATTTGATCCCCGTGTTATGCGATATGTTACTATTTGGATATTCTCTTTGTAGCATCTTTATTAAAGTTAATATGCATAATTTGAAAAAATATATATTTTGCCCCTATTCGTGTGTTTCTTTATGCCAGTCATTTAGTTTTTTGATAAGTGGTGCACAAGTAGTAGACAAAACTGAAGGAGTGTGAGAGAGAAACTGAAGTAAGGGAAAAATATTATGTATAAACAAGCCGAATGAGAAATACATAAAAAGATATAAAACAAGGATATCGGATATTTTCCCCGCATAATGTGTACTAAAGTCTTGGTAGAGTTTAGGGTTTGGGCTTCAAATGTGATAGGCTAAGGATTGTTTGATAAGTGGTAATTGGTCTATGCTCAGTTGTAGTATATAAGTGGTGTAAGTTGAGCTTTATTATAAATTAAGTAGTTTTTTTGTTAAATGGATTTAGCCTCACTTGTATATTCGCTTTGTTATTAAACCCAACGCTCTCAAATCTTATAAATTTTCAAGGGCCATAGAATTAGAAATATGGGCTTTTCGTTAAATTTTGATGTGAAATTGAAATATATTATAATGAATATTAAATATAAACTATTTTATGTTTTTATTTTAACTTAATTTTAACTTTATATTGAAAAATTCAGTAAGTTTCTTAAAGTTTATATACATATACATGTATGCATAATATAAAATTATGGCCCCTTTTAGCCATAAGCCATACGTCGTCGCATCTCTGACCTATATTCACGGCCGGCCTTGTTTTCTACATGCGGATCATAAGAATAAAACCCGCTATGCCACATCAACTAGAAAGATACTTTGTCATAAATTTATCAATTTTGCAAATTCGTCAAATAAGAAGAACAATAAAAGAAAGTCAGTTCGATATTGCTTTACCAATCTCTAAACCGTTGTTCCAAAAAAATTATTCAGTCATTCTTTTTCCTGGAACATTAGTTTCAGACATGGGAAATCAATCTTAAACTGGCTATTAACTTACTCGAAGAACGTAGTTGTGATCGTTCCAAACAGGGGTGCAATGGAGAGATGAAGTGTCGAATGGAAGCTGCCTGTTAAGGTTGAGATTGGAACTGCATGAATCTGTCTGAGAGTTTGCAACTCCCAAGATTATGGACAAGATTATCAAAACGGACCTTTCTTTCATCTCTGATCTCTTTCTATCTCTTATTTGTCTTAATTTGTAGTTGTGGGGAAAAAAAAAAGTAAATGGGGGGTTGTCCATCATTGAAGAAATTATAATGAAGCAGTTGAACTTCATTTTTTTTAATCATTAATTTGAATAAGTTTAATTGTTTAATTATTGAAAGTGGTTGTAATGATCTCACGACACCATGATGCATATGAACATAATTTTTTTATTTGGTAAAGCATATGTAACAACTTCATATTTAATTATGCAATTGACGACTTGACAAAAATTGGTTTAAGCTTCAAGAAATTGTGCTACTATCATTTTTCTATAGTTAGCGTACTTTAAAAATTATATAAAAGATAGTTCCTTCTCGTGACCTGCTATTAGGGGGAGTAGGGTGAGCGACCGCTTAGAACCTCAAATTTTAATTTCAGTATAGTACATGTATAGAAGAAATTATATATATAAATGCAGTTCAGTAAAGTCTTCTTGTAGTGCTCTGCGTTCCAGTGGTAGAGCCCTGTCTTCAAGGCCCAAACAGCTCCTGTTTGCTTTTTATGAAATCTCACTTTCGTTCTTTTTACTACGGGGCAGTTCGGCATTACTTTTCTAAACTGCTTTTTCGTAAAGTTCTATTTTTAAACTTTTTTAAATTGCTGTCACGAAAATTTTTAAAAATCAATAGCAGACAGTTCATAATTAATTAGTATTAAGATTTAAAATCTTTTGTCCAATGCTAAAATATGTTGTTTTATTAAAAATTTATAAGTAGAGCTTTTGGTGACAGCCCTTTTCTAATAGCAATATCAAACAGCCCCACAAGTGAATAATCCAACATTGATATTTTTCTTAAATTATTTTCTTTTCAATATTTTTAGTCTATAATATAATACTATGATATTATAATTTAATCATCTTTATTCATATATTACTATAAAAATGAATTTATATTAACATTTAAATAGTACTTAACTATGCTTTATTAAGTTGTATTTTAAATTTCTTGCTCATTCCTTAAAAAATCGTTTTTTTTTAAGTTTGATTAGCTAGTTGCTACAAGTGAAGAATTCATCAATACTATATTTTTTAAACCTATTTTATTTTCTTTTCAATATTTAAAAGTACAAAATACAATGTAACTGTCTTTATTTACATATTACAATAAAAATTTGATTATATTAACATT
Organism: Euphorbia pulcherrima; assembly: GCA_947683365.1. Classification (NCBI taxonomy): domain Eukaryota; kingdom Viridiplantae; phylum Streptophyta; class Magnoliopsida; order Malpighiales; family Euphorbiaceae; genus Euphorbia; species Euphorbia pulcherrima. The sequence goes on along the minus strand of CANTUS010000001.1, from coordinate 75,214,845 downwards.
TCAATAGTGTTTACCTGTGCTCTATTAGGTTTTTATTTTAAAGTATTTCAAAGTAAAAAGAATTACAAAAATTTTGAAATTTTATCTTTTTACTATAAGTTAGTAAAGAGTTATCATTAACTTTTTTTAATAACTTTTTTCCAATTTGGTATTAGTTTAGAATTATTTAAGATTTGATTTTTGTTAATCATATGATTTTTTCTCATAAGCAAAAAAATTTTGTATATAGTTTGTATATTATTTTAGCTACAAATGTAAAAGTCAATGTCACATATTGAGTATATATTTTATTAGATACTTTTAAAAATAACAACAACTATTAGTTAAATTGTACTAATTTAAATTTTGGAGACCATATTTTAATTAAAATAATTTTATCAAACAAATTTTTAAGCAAGCGCGTTATTATATATTTCAAACATAATAATAAAATCGAAATGTGTTTTAGATACAAAAATCGTGTATATTTGATTTAATTTTTAAAAAAAAATGCATGGATAATCATTATTTTAAAATTATAACAGTGTATCTCTAAAAATATACTTCATTGTATAAGGGTCCATATTTCAATTTTTGTCCAGGCCCTAAAAATCTCCGAGACATGTCTATTCCTTTTTACTTTAAAAAAAGTCATTTCACACAGAGTTTTTATTTGATGAAGCTAAATTTAGGCCCTCCCAACACTAAATTATAGAAAGGATAAGATTGTTTAACGTATGAAAAAGATATTTAATTCATATTTTGACGTGTCACGTAATGCGAATTAAAATGTTACAAATTTGAACCCACCAATACACATGTCAAATGTGTATTGGATGACTTTTTTACGTGCTCGGTCTTTTGTGTAAATTCTCTACATCAACACACAACACAAAATTTATTTGAAATGTAATTTTATTATTTCCACATGAAATGGTCCATTTACTCTATAAAGATAGCGCTAATTTTATACATATATATATATATATAAAAGTAAAGAAGTCCTAAAATACATATTTACTCTTATACCTTTCAAAAGAAACATTAACATTTTATTATTAAATTTATTTTATTTTATTACCATATTATGCCAATTTATATTACTATAATAATGGTATTTATATTGGTTAATATTCATACTAATCATAACAATACCAAAATATAAAATTGAAATAAATTTAAAATAAAATAACAACAACAACAACAGTAATAATAAAATATTTGGTGAGTTGGTTAATATTCATACTAATCATAATAATACCAAAAATATAATTTTGGTGATTATGAAATTAAATTAAAATAATAACAACAACAACAACAATCTATATCTATATATATATAAAAACAAAGAAGTCCTAAAATATATTTTTACCCCTATACCTTTCAAAAGAAATATTAACATTTTATTATTAAATTTATTTTATTTTATTACCATATTATTCCAATTTATATTACTATATTTCTATAATAATGATATTTATATTAGTTAATATTCATACTAATCATAACAATACCAATATATAAAACTGAAATAAAATTAAAATAAAATTAAAATATAATAACAACAATAACAATAGTAATAATAAAATATTTGATGAGTATTTAAAATTGGTTAATATTCATACTAATCATAACAATACCAAAAATATAATTCCATTGATTATGAAATTAAAATAATATATATATATATATATATATATATATATATATATATATATATATATATAAGAAAAGAAGTCTATCAACTAATATATCTCCTAAATCTTTTTTTTAATTTAATTTATCATTCTTAATTTTATTTAATTCTATTCTATTAATTATAACCCTATTTAAAAAATAATGTGACTTTTTCCCGCAATTTAATTTGATACAATTATTTATATATATATATATATATTACAAAATAAACTTATAATTAATATACTTATTACAAATGACCTATATATACATCATCACACGGGCGCTATACTTGTAATCAATAAAGAGAGAACAGTTGAATTTGATTAACTAATACCGGCCAGCTTATTTTCTGTAATTAGTTAGTTTGGAGGGTTTGACCCAAAATTGTTGTCCACTAGTATTTTTCTCTCATTGAATTTCATTTTAGTATTTTTCATCACACATGTTTCTCACCAAATATTTGTGCGAAATTAATTATCAAACTTAATGTTCACATACAGTGATCCCTCCGTTTTTTTACTGTCACTTTAGAGTCAAATAAAATCTTTTTAGTAAGTGTCACTTTTAAATTTTAATATAATTATCTGAGCATCTTTTTCATTTTGCCCCTATTTAATACAACATTGTAAATGATAAAAGATAACATAGATCAATCATCTTTTCAAATAATTATTAGAGTTAGGAGTATTTTAGTACTTTTATTCTCTTAATTAATATTTTTCTTGATATTGACAAATTTACCCAAAGCGACAGTTAAAAAAACGGAAGGAGTATGTATTTCGATTTATTACTACCGGCAAAGAAGAGTTTTAACCGAAAGTTATTGGATTAAATATTGGCAAAAGGTTCATTCTGATTGTGTTTCTCAATAAAAATACTTCTCATCTATATCAACAAAAATATCTATTAGGTTAATTTTGTAACAATAAAATAGTTTTGGGATCCTGAAAAGCAACATCAAATACGATCAAAATAATTGGATAACTCAGAAATATGCCTAGAATATTGTCGAAAGAAAATTTAGAAAATTTGATCGAAATTATGGTAGAGTGACGAACAAAGTTGCGTTATACAACTTGAATAAGACTGTCCATTTTCTGGACTTTCTTGATTGATTGATAGCACTGTCATAACAAGGATCTTATTAAAATAACAATTATAATTTATGTTCAATAATATAAAGTTTTATTTTTTTACTTTAGTGCAAATTTATGATTCTGTGTAATCAACTAAAAATGAATTAAATTATGTCGAACCTAGCCTCTAAGAAGAACTTCAAAACTTAACTTTTGAGAATTTTTCTCTGAAGATAACTAACTCGTAAGATGATCAAGTTTAGAAGACTTTAAACTTAAGAATCAAGATAAGGGAGTAGAAGATCAGAAGCAAAGGATTTCGGAAGACAATTGTGTGTCTTATAAGAGAAGGAAAGCATCTTCTACGGTTAAGCTCAGATCTCAATGCATCAACTCACGTGAAGATAAAATACTAAAAATAGGCCACTACTTTTCATGATTAAAAAAAGATAGGTAATTAGAATCGCATAAAAGTATTAAGAGGATTTTCAAAAAACGAGTTGACAATAAGAGAGAAGAAACCCTTTTAGCCACCTGACAAGCTGACACAAGCAGACTGTATGAGACTAAAAAGTGTAAAAGACCGAAAAGTTACAGAAAGTTGATAGAGTTGACTCTCACCAACGTGCCTAATAGAATAGAAGATGTGTCTAACAGAAGATCCAATGGCTCTCAAGGAAAAGAGTTGTTGTTAGAAAACGGTTAAGATTGTGGCTATGGGGATGAGTCACAACGGAAAGATTTTAAAGATTGCCTATAAAGAGGCTTCTACTAGCAACAAGAAAAATATCGAAGCTTTCACTAAGAATTGTAATCTCATAATCAAATCTGCAAAAACTCTCAAAAACAATCATCTTTAATCAATTGAAAATATCGTACCTGAATACCGATATTTCAGAATTAATCTTTATGAACTAGTTTGAATCTACGAACGTAATTCCTGCAAAACAGACACGAACTTGGTGCATTGCTTTTAGAACATGATCCAGCACAGCATACCTATATCACCTATATGAAGTCGATGCGATCGGTGGTTACCCCGTAGAGAACCCTCCGATGCTTAAGTCAATAAAGGGTTCTGAGGAATATTATGAGAGTATTTGTGAGAAAGTAAATCTACCTTTGAACTGATCTAAGGGGCCTATTTATAGGCATGAGAGGTGTTCTAATTGGTGTAGAACTAGTATTCCCTGATATGGGGAATCCTTGTTAGCTAAGGACTCCATTTGGGAGTTATTCCTTGATTAGGAGATAATGATATATATCCTAAGTTGATTAGGATAGTGACAAGTAGAGAGAATATAGGGATAAGGATCAGACCTAGATTCTCTCCTACTTGTGTGATACGAAAGTCCTCTTGAGTCGGCTAAAACCGGCTCGAGGTCCCATCTGCTTAGGATGTTGCTTTAACAAGAGGATTTATTACGCGTATTTATCACCGCCTGGATATTAATCCAGTCGGCTTTAGCATCAGGTCCATCGTCCTTTGCTATCTTTCATGTGGTGAGCCAGGCGGCTTATGCTGACCCGGTCTTTGCTATCTTTCATGTGGTGAGCCAGGCGGCTTATGCTGACCCGGTCTCTTGACCCGAGATGGGCGAAATATATGTAGTAAGTTATCATCAGTTTGTCATCATCTAGAAAGCTTAGAACGATCAATTGTAAATATGTTGTAAAAGTGAATCTTGATAACACAAAGCACAAGATTATTAAAATCCTTTCAACCCACTCTCAAGACTAAGCAAGGTACTTGCTGAGGTCTCATTGTAACCTAAATACAATTTGGAGATAAATTGTGATTTAGAATAATTCAAGAGAATGGTACTCTTGAATTAGGGAATTAGAAACAGGAGGATGAGGGTACTCTTGGCTGTAAAGAATTTCAATTGTAAAGGCTTTTTCGCCTGGAAAGGAGTTGAATATAGTGGATTAAAGCTCAAAGCGGACGCTTTGGGATTGGAGGTAGGCAGTCCGAACCAGTATAAAATCACAGTATTTGAATCTCTAACCTTCTCACTTTAAATTTATTTCAGAAGATTAAATTTTATTATTTAGTTATTTACAAAAAGAGTCAATCACCTCCTTTTAATATGAATTTGTTGTTACAGTATTTTTCACTTTAAGTCAAGCGTCATGAATATTATATATGCACGCCTTTTGGGCTTGACGCCTTTACCCAATAGGCGTTACACGGGAGGGATATTATTCATGTTTACATACACATGATTTTCATTTTTATAGCCGTTGTAAAGCATTTTTCAATTTAATGCATTAAAGGACACACACCTCTAGCAAAGTTCTTTCATTAGTTACAGGTGATTAAACTAGGTGTACATCCATTATTTAACATTTTAAGGATTCATCCGCATTACTAATATCAGAGCATAATTCTAATAGCATTTATTGACTGTTCTGAAGGCAATATATACCTCCATATTTAGGCCAAACAAGGAAATATTGTACATGTTTATGTACTCAACACATGATTCTCTCGTTTTTTTTTCTATTCAACCTCATACATTTGTCCGTTCATCAATAAAATTAAACTCAACAATGTTAATACAATTTAACTTTAGACTATACTTGGTAAAATCTTTTTCTTTTTCCTTTTCATTATTATTTTGACATTTCACAATTTTAAATTTATTTAATGGTATTGATGTGATCTCAGTAGTAACTTTTACTCTATCAAAATGAACTTATTAGCAACTGATTTTTTCAAGTTTGACATAAAATTACGCTCATGTGATGTTTGAAATACAGATGTTAACACACAGGGGTTGAGTAATAAGAAAGAAATTTCATATTTTTCTATCTAGACTTGATTCTACCTATTTAATTTATAGGTAAAACTACATTTTTTTTTCTTTTCAAATTCATAACTCATTTTGTAAGAATATTTTAGGCACTTTGCCTTCTAAATGTCTCATTAACGTGTTTGGTTATGATATTTGACCAACTAAGGGAGGAAAACCCATTAACATTTTCATAAAATAGTTCAATTCTTGTTAAATAATTTAAGGGACTATAATATCAATTTTGAAGAAACTGAAGCAACTAATGCAATGAAATATCAAATTGCTTTAAGGTTCTGGGGAGCTAGGTGTGAGCAAACATCGGTTCAGTTCAAAAACCGGACTAAACCGATTCGAACTGAAACCCAAATTAGTAAAATAATAAAAATTGAAACCGAACCAAATATAGTTCGATTCGGTTATAACCGAATTTCTCAAACTCTATAATCTATAAAATAATTTATAATTTATTTTTCATTTTGTGGTTATACGAGATAGATTTAAAGTAATTTCATCTTGATATGTGTTAAATTTGATTGTAATTAGACTTTAGAATTGATATTTATAACAACAAATTTAAATATTGATACATAAAATATATTAGTTCAAGTGGTATATCATGCATGTATAAAGAATTAATGAATGAATTGTAATCCAAAAGTTTTAAAGTCACTGTTTATTAATTATTGTGTTGGACATCGTCAATATAATTAAGATATTAGATATAATATAAATATATTTTTAAAAATTTATATTTATTAATTTATTCGATTCGATTTTATTTCGATTTTATAACAAAAACCGAAATCGAACCGAACCAGATTTTTTTATAATTTTAAAAACCGAAACCGAACTGAAATAAATTCAGTTCAGTTTGATTATTTTTATTCGGTTTTGATTTAAATTTTGATTTTAGTTCGGTTCTGCACACCCCTATCAAGAGCTATATTTTTGTTTTGTCACTACCAGAAATTTAACTGGGAAAAAAGTTTCCCCACTAAAGTCATATTTTTTCCCCTAAGAGCTTTTTGTGATAAATATAAATTTTGTGGTTATATTATAGGCGTACATCTATAAGATTTTGAGGGGAAAAAAATTCGCCCCAAAAAGTCTTTAATCAGTGGGAAAAAGTTAAAAGGCGCCACTGAAAAATCTCTTCTACTACCGTCACAAAAAAAGTCATATTTACTCTTGTTTTATTTATTCATGTCGATAAGTGCTTATTCATATAATTTTTAATTTTATTTGCTTTAGAATTAGTAACATATCTATCATTTTGAAATAATTACTGTACTTGTTGATTTTTATGCCTGATAAATAAGAGCCAAATTGTGTTAGACTTCAACATTACCTATTTTTTTTATAAATAAAGTTGTTTACAGTTCACAAGTTAAAAAAATGACAAAGTGGTTTACCAATTTCGCACAAATAAAATTTGTAATACGAGTCAATTATTATTATTATTATTATTATTATTATTATTAAAGTAAATGCTATAATTACTTATTTTTTTATAAAATAAAAGTTATTTAGCTATTTATTATCATTGGATTAGTGATGTCATATTTTATTTAATGGTGGCAGTGACAAGGTGAAAATAAAAATAAAGTGATCATAGAATTTAATTATTATTAAGTATCAAAATGTGAGTAACTATGTATTTTCTCCATAGATTTTCTTATTAAGGGTCGGTTTGATATTGCTTTTTAAGTTGCTGTCGAAATAAGTTGCTCTCATAAATTTTGAATAGAACTATATATTTTAATCTTCATATGAATTAATTAAGAACTGTTTGAATTTTTTTAATAAAATTTATTATTTTTAAAAAAACTTAAAAATTGAGCTTTTAAAAAACGGCAGGAAAAAGCTGAGCCAAACTGGACTAGACCTACTACTTAGCATTTTTCAAGCCTCTTAAGTGAAGGAAAAACTTCAGCCCATTAGTCTCATTTAAAGCCCAACCCGGCCCTCTAACGTAATCACATATTTCCCAAATGTTGGACATACCAATCACTTTACTGAAAGAATTAGGTCGTTTTTTTTGGGCAAAAGTCATTTTGTAATCTCTATTTTAATTTTAAATTTCTTTGATAAATCTTTACATTTTGATTGAGCCTAAATTAGGGTAACTAATTGTAAGTTTCGTTGATCCTTAACTAAAGCTTCTATATAACACATGTTATTCTATAGCATCATATTATACACTGAATGTAATTTTCTTAGTATTCATTGAGCTAGTTAACAGTTATAATATAACATACGTTTGAAAAACTTCGTTAGTCAAACTGATAAATTGTTAGAAAATTAAATGCAATGAATTAAGTAATTTTTTTCCCCAATAACACGAGACATGTTTGTCAATTTTATTAATTGAGGGGTTTAAACCTATAATTTCGTATAACTTAAATTCTTCAAGAGGTGATGATCAGTAGACCAAAGTGAATGCTAAAATTCATTTTATATTTTTATATAATATTTTGAACTAGCAATATATCCGTTTTTTCTTTATAAACTAGTTATGTATGACTTCTTTCATTCTATTGTTTATTAATCAATCATAACAGAATCACTAATAATATAAGATTTTACCAATTGAACCAAATTGTACGATACAATTATAATAACATTAGTTGTGAGTGATACAAATATATGTGAAACAAGGAGAAGATAAAATATCAAATATCTAATGGTACAATGTTGTGTTTAAGCTAATATTGAAGTAGGAACATAACAATGAAATAAAAGTTTTGCAACTACTATTTTATCCATTAATAGTGCTCACACTTGAAACCTTTCTAACAGAGAGTCAATCCTTATTGTTATATCATTGCGGTAAGGGTAAACAACTATAACTGCCAAGTGTTTAAACCAAACATGCTAGTTACTCTATCTATTTTACAAAAATCATATAAACATGCATTGCATTTCGATATCATTGTGTTTCGGGGGCGGAGTTGGAGTGGACACGCAGAGGCATCCGCTTCTGTGATCGTCGGAAAATTCAAAGTTTTCTCACCACTTTATCCTTCCAAGACAACGATTGCCCCCGCAAAACTAATAAGAGAGAAGTTACAGAGTCTAAGGCCATCTATGGCTGCCTGAAAAACCATAGAAAGAGATCTGACTCTGCAACTCATGTTCTTCAACTCTTGAACAATGGCATTTGTTGCTTTGGGTTTTGGGGTCGAAGAAGACTCACTTTTTATTCATTATTTTAATTCAATTAGTAAAATCACTGTGTTTGAAGTAAAGAAAAAATAAATAAATTTAAATACATGTCTCATATCATATGACTTATAAATTTTATTTCTTTTTATTCAATACGACATATTTTTTAAATTTATCCTTTAGTTAATTAAAAAAGCAATAAGTTTATTATACTTATGTATTAGGTACTGCTAAGAAATTCAATAATATTTTCAATTAATTTGAAAAGTCTAACTTGTTGAGCTATTTTGTGAGCTTTTATTTCTCTCTTTTAACAAATATGGCTGAATTTAATTTAGATGTTTTGCTAAATTGAATTTATATGTATTTTTTTAAGTGTAAACTACAGCAACTTGAAGTCTATTAATATAATTTATTCACACTTACAGAATCTATGTTTCTAGTTTTCTCTATTTATTTATTATATTTACTTCAGTTAATATACATTTATAGTTCAATCAACATATTTTATTTTGTCCCTTAACATCAAAACAGGGTTAGTGGCATTTTTGTTGTTTGATTACTTTTATTTTAGATCAAGCATGTAATTTTTGTGTAAACATGACCTATTAATATTATAATAGGTAGCAGTAGTCCCATGATTTATCAATCAAAAGTTTTTTTTTGTCAATTAGTGATTATTTTTACTGTTTATATATTTTCACATATTATAATTTACTAGAGAAACTTCTATCCCTGGAGTCGACATATCCTGACACCGCCACTGTATTTGTTATTATGTATTTTGTATATAAATTTCACATAACATAAATTTATGCACAAAATTAAAGCTATATTGAAACACTTTACGAGTTCAAATATTTACATTTTTAATTTTATTTTTTCAAATGCAAACATAATTTTTAATTAAATGAATCGAGAGTTAAAAAAACATTATTCTCCATCCACCCGAACCTCTTTCTTACCTCTATATTCATTTAGGGCTCTAAATAAATCGAGTCGAGTTGAATAGAGTTGTGATTTATTTGTGTTCAGTTCGTTTAATTTTTAATCGAACACGAGTCAAGCCGAATTAGAATCGAGCTCAAAATCTTGTTCGTGTTCAGCTCCTTTACTTGCTTATTTACTCACGAGTTGTTCACGAATAACTCATTTATTTTATTCGTGATCATTTCGTTAAATTATTCCTGAACAATCTCATTTATTTTTGTTCACGAACACAGTTAATAACAAAATATGAAAAAGTAAGCGCTTAATATCATAATACCTCAATAAATAAATAATGTTCTTGAACAAAAGACAATGCAGAGAACTTTAATTTAAGATTTTTAAGTATTTATACTATAAATTAATTCTCTGGGTATAAATTTGACTAGTAAGTGTTGTTAATATGAGTCATAAATTAGATTATGGACTATGTGTTTATATTATAAATTTTTTTTAGAAAGTAGGATTTTTGCAGTAACCAAGGTTCAATCTATGGTCATCCCCGTCCAAACTAGTGGATGTACCAATTGACCAGAGGCCAATTGATTTATATTACAAATACAAATTATATCATCAACTATTTTAAAATATGTTTTATAAATATTTTATTATGTGAAAATTATAATTGAGTTAGTTCACGAGCTTTTTATTGAACATGTTCATGAACTTATTCACGAGCCTCTAATCGAGTTTGTTCGCGAGTTTTCAACTCATTTATTATTCGAGCTCAGAATCATGTTCATGAACAGATCATTTATAAATCGAATCGAGTCAAGCTTTTATCAAAATGAACACCAAACTATTTATAAACGATTTGTCTGAGCCCTATCTCCACTAGCATAATAGTTTCTTTCACCTCAACTTCTAAAATAACTACCATCTCAGCCACCACCATTATCTCCAACTTCTCCATCTATCATCACTATAATCATTACCCTCGTCTCCATTGATGTCACCACTATAATCTCTATCCACATTTATTCACTACATTCGCTTTCTTTTACCATCGCTATCGCCATCATCTAGAGCAATAATAACTATATTATTCAAATGTCTAACAAGGTTCATGCATAATTAAATTGAGTGTGCATAACCTTACTTTCATAATTATAAAAGTGTTATTTTCAATTGAGACTGAAGTAAAATTATAACAACTGTCCGTGATAAAAATAAATATTAATATACACAACTTAATTTTTATTTTACAATAATTTATTTTAAGTTTTCACCTATTTATATTATCATATACTTACGCCTTTGGTCGAAAAATACTTTTCATTATCGTAGCAACATATCAAAAATATTTTTATTTCTATCCTAGAAGTGAGATAAAAAAGAGATTAGTGGATTAGTTTGGCAAAATAAGAAATGATAGAAGAAAAGATGTGGTAATAGAGATTAGTTTATCCTTAAATATTTATTAAGGATTAAATTTTAAAATATGTATAGAATAATATCAAATTTTAAAGTTAATCATTCTATCTTTAAATATTTATAAATTAATAATTAAAAATTAATTTAATTATAAATATAACTTAAAAATACTAATCCATCCATGATAGAAGGAAAATAAACCAGAAATGAGTTTAATTAAGAGGCAGATAATGTTGGTATTTTCAAATTATGCACCTCTTTAGTCTTAAAAACGACAATTAGGCGTGCCTTTCATAGTAAAGTTAACGTGTTAGCCATTTCAGACTTGGCTAGAGAGAGGAAACCAATCAAAGGAAGAAGAAGAAAAAATTGCAGAGATTTGATCCTCTCTCCGCCATCTCCATATCCTCTTCTCCGCATATTTCACATTCTGATTTCTCCTCCATTACTAAGAAGAAGAAGAAATTGCAGAGATTTCACGGTTTGCTTTCTTACTTTCTTAGATCTGAGAATTTCGTATTCTTTTAACCACCACTTCTTACCGGTATCGCAGATCCGGCTACGATTGCGCATTTAATTTATCGCAAGATTTTGAGAATCTATGGATGATTTTCCTGGTATATTGGCCCGGGACTTCGGGTTCAAACCCCAGGGTAAATCTTCTCCCATGGCGCCGTCTCGTAATAATATTAATAATAGCAGTAGTGGTTTCTCTTCTGTAAATTTTGGGCTTGGATCCGGTGCTGCTGTTAACTCCCGATCCTCGTCTGCTTATACCAAATCTGCTCCTGTCTTTGATGATCATGATCGTGTTGGTGGCAGTGATGATCTTTTGTTCAATGACGTCTTTGGCGGGCCGCCTAAGTATGCGGAATCGCGTGATGGAGGAACTACCTCATCGTCTTCTGCATTTGATTATGACTCGATTTTTAAGGACCAGAATGTGAAAGCGTCTTCATTGCCGGTTTTTGATAAGCCGCTTTATGATGACGATGATTTCAATGGATTGCCAGGGGTGAAGACTACGTCCCCGGGTTCACGGTCTGCTAAGTTTGACAATGTGTTTGCTACGATCGGTTCTCCTGCTTCGCCCAAACATAGGTCAGTGAACAATAGCTCGGCGTTTGATGATTTGTTGGGGAATTTAGGTAGAAAGGAGGCTCAATCCAAGCGAGAGGCTTCCAAACCGGAGACAGAGACTGCTGCTTTTGATGATTTGCTTTCTGGTTTTGGTCGCAGTAGCTCCCCTAGTATTAGCAGGTATTCATTTTCAGTTTACCACACCCCTAGCTGTATTTTTTTTATTTTATTAGTGAATAAGGTTGTTTTTGCTCACTTTAATTAAGATTTTAAATTTGTAACGTTGAGTTTTATTTCCTGTGCAATCGACTGAAGCTTTCTATGGCTTGTGGAAAGACTTTGTAAGATACTGACCGGCTCTGAGTTACTAATTGCAGTCAGTCAATATAAGACCGACTAATCTTTTTTTTTTTTGGTTTCCTTTTACCCTTTCTGTTATATTCCTGTGCTTGTTATTCTACAATGTTTCTACATTGTTTGTACAAATGTTACTGCAAATTTTTTGGCAAGTAGCTAAATTGGCAAGAATTATTTTTAGGTCATTGATGTCAAGCTTTACAAATTGCAGCGTTGCTTATTTTATTTCCTGCAGTTATATTTTTGTTAGTAGCAATTTGGATTTGAAATTTGTTCATTGTTGGCACATATGTTAATGTTATATTTATCATGTTATAATGTTGCTGTATATACTTTTTTTTTCTGTTGTTATCTGGCTTGCATGCTTCATTTGATAAATAATAAAGAGATTAAAAAATGGACAAGGATTACCACCTAGGTACATTGGTTTTAATTTTAATGTATTAGTAGTTTGCAGCAGTTTCATAATTTCTTATAGTTATGTCTCTTTCTGTGTGTGGGATAATCATCTTGATAAGGTTAAGCTAGAGAGAGGTTAACACAATGCTTGCTGTGTTTACCGGGGAAGTTGCCTAGTTGGGAGCTAAGTTTTTGGAGTGAGCCTAAATTTGCTTTATTTTTTTTATTGTATTTTGGTTATGAATTGATGGAAAATTGGAAAGGGGGGAAATAACTGGTTGTCTTTGGCAATATAGCTTTATGAGAATTTAACTCCAATAGTTGAATAGTTTGGCATTCTCATTTTATGCGTTTGTTGTGACAACATAGCCAGCATTATGAGCGCTATGCCCAATGGCCTGTAGTATCAAGTTGAGCTTTGATTTGAGATTTAAACTTTTGTAAGAGTAATTTATGTTGGTAATGCAATATTTTATTATTGATAGAATACTGTGCAAGCTCATGTGAAACTTACTATTAAGTTTGCCAAACTTCTGGCTTGTAGTCTTGCTAGTTGCTATGGTGGTGTTTTTCTTAAAGAGCAAATATATTGAATTTTCTGTTTGAACTTTCTTTCCATCCATTTTTATATAACAGTACTTTTTATAATCAAATATTTGTACTTTTCATCTTGTATATTATATAATAAATTTAGCTCGTTTCATCCAAGTTCATCTACAAATTATTGTAATGAGGCGATATATGCTATTTTTAATCTTGTATTGAAAATTTTGCACACTTTTTTTCTCTCCGTCAATGCTAATCAATTTTTAGTTTGTACGTTTCAGTCGTGTTTCTATAATTTGGAGAAGTGGCACACTCATTCTTTTGAAATGGAACTCATCCTTCATGCATACTATAATTTAATTTGGTAGTTTTATTTGGATTATCTTCAGGCTTCCAAAGCTCTCGTATCTACTAGTATAGATATCGTGAACTCTTAAAGTTTGTTACTGATCATATTATGGTTGATAATAATATTGTTTTCAAGAACAATATATTTTGTTTCTTTCATTAGATTTGTGATAAAAGCTATTTAATAGCTGCTTATTATAATTCAATAATAATAGTAAATTTAATGCAATTCATTGTCATTCTATACAAAAACAAAAATTTGCATATACACTATTGTGATTTTAATGTGAACAACATACCCATATTTTTAATTATTTGCATGTTTCCCTATTATTTCCCTTTCCCATAAGCTTTGCGATTCTTGTAACCCGGTGTCTATTTCAGTTTCATTTTGGTTATTGCGTTCTAGCCATAGCGTAGACTTTTATAGTAAGATAGCTGAGTCATTTTGTTGGTCGTTATGTTAAAGGTGAAGTTTCCTGTGCACAATTTTTGCATTTTTTTGCTTTTTTTGTAAATTTTTTTTATTGGCATAAATTGTGTGATCTTTGCCTCATTTTTAGAAAATAAAGTACCATTTAATTCTTAGTGTAAACTGAATTCTGCAGGTCAACTTCAGAGTCTAGTCGGGCTCAGAAACCATCTGCAAGTTCGGGGAAGACAGCCTCCAGTAGGATGGAAGATCCTTTTGTTGTGTTGGAGAAAACTTCAATTCCTGCTGGTTCATCGGGAGGGCTGTACACAGACCCATTGGAAGAAATTGGTAGATTCAGTTATTCTGGAACTGCAAAAGTTGATACCTCGTTAACAAACATTGGAGCATTTGATGATATAGATGCCTTTGATAATCCTGGAAAATCTGTGCCTCCAGTTTCAGCTGGAATCAAAAAGAGAGGAAATGATACAGGTCCTTCACGAACTGGATCAAGCATGAGTGACACCCATATCCCTGCTAGTAAAGATCCAGTTGACAAAGGCCCTGTTGATGAGGCTGAAGGTCACACACGTAAGATGTCTTATGATGATTTTCAGGAACCTCATGAAATATTGTTCGATATGCCCTCTGGTACATCAGATATTCACAGATCTGCTGGGAAAAATGTTTCGTCTCCTTCGTATACGAATCCTAGTCCTAGAGATGCAAATTCACCTCCCAGATCCGAAGATATACCAGAACCATCTCATGATATATGGCTTACTGTATCTGAAGTTCCTCTTCATACCCAACCCACAAGTGCTCCCCCGCCTTCAAGGCCCCCACCTCCAAGACCCCCTCGGATGCCTAAGTCTGAGGCAGATCCCTTTCCATCAACAACCTCAAGAAAGATCAATGAATATTCTTTTCCAAATTCTACTTCATTCTCTCAAAGCCCTAGAACAAGTCGGGCAGCGAGAGGCTCAGCACCTACACATATAGATGAACTTGAAGATTTTGCTAGGGGTAGAACCCAAACCAGTACAAATGAACATTTAGATGTTCTTTATGGGGAAGATGCTGATGCAAATGCATCTTCTGCTGCAGCATCTGCTGCTGCAATGAAGGAGGCCATGGATAAAGCGGAGGCTAAATTCAAGCAAATGAGAGAAAGGGAATATATGAAGGCTGCTAGAACTAGAGATGCTGGTCAACCAGATAGAGATGTGCAAGATGCACAGCAGAGAGAAATGGAAGAAAGACAGGGGAGATCAGACCGTGAGAAGCAACAAAGGGAACGGGAGGAGGAAGAGAGAGAACAAAGAAGGTTTGAGAGAGAGAGGGAGAGAGCTCGCGAAATTGAAAGAGAACGAGAAGAGAAAGAAAGAGAGCAGAGGAGGCTTGAGAGGGAGCGAGAGAGAGCAAGGGAAATTGAGAGGGAAAGGGAAAAGGCTAGACAAGCAGTTGAAAGGGCTACTAGAGAAGCACGTGAAAGAGCAGCAGTTGAAGCACGCCAAAGAGCTGAGCGTGCTGCTGTAGAAAAGGCATCTGCTGAAGCTCGAGAGCGAGCAGAAAGGGCTGCAGTTCAGAGAGCACAGGCTGAAGCCCGTGAGAGAGCAGCAGCAGAGGCAAAACAAAGAGCAGAAAAGGCAGCTGCAGAAGCAATGGAGCGGGATGCACGGGAGAGAGCTGCTGCTGCTGCTAGGGCTGAATCTGATGCTAGACAGAGAGCAGAAAGAGCTTCTGTGGAAAGGGCTGCTGCAGAGGCTCGAGAAAGGGCCGCTGCTGCGGCTAGAGCAAACCAACAGAAGAATGAAAATGACCTTGACTCATTCTTTGGCCATCGAGCAAGCAGTGCACCAAGGCCTAGGGCTAACCCTTCGGTGAGGATCAATAGCTACTAGTATTTTGATCATCGACTGAACAAAAGAGTAAGTGGTTAATTTCCAAACTTCCATTGTGCAGGATCCATTTTTTGATACACAGAATAAGGGAGGGTCTGAACCTTCCAAAAGGTCATCTGTTGGAACGACATCTAACATGAAGAAGGCATCTTCAACTACAAATATTGTTGATGATCTATCTTCAATTTTTGGAGGTAAATTTGTTTTCTCTATTTAAAATGCTATTTTCTTATCGTTTAAGTTTTTCAGTTGTGCATATGCCTAACTAAATTTTTGCTTGCAAAAGCTCCTGGAACAGCTGGAGAGTTCCCAGAGGTAGAAGGGGAGTCCGAGGAAAGGCGAAAAGCTAGGTTAGAGCGCCATCAAAGGACTCAGGAGCGTGCGGTAAGAGTGGTTTAACAAGTTATTCTTAGTGGAGTGCCACCAGTCGTTTGCACTTGACTACTTACCATATTAGTTCAAAATCTGATAATGCCAAGGCTTCATTTTTCAGGCAAAAGCACTAGCTGAGAAGAATCAGCGGGACCTTCAAGCTCAGAGAGAACAAGCAGAAAGACATGTAAGTAGTGCAGGGCAATTTTATCAGGATTCTGTCATTGGTCTTTTTTTTTTTTTTTGCTGTAATTGTTTCCTGCGGAGGCAAGCAAGTAGTGAAGATAGCCAAGAACAACAAATTCTCTAGAATTTGCCTGTTCTATCTACATCGGGTTGGATTTTAGGATTTGAATGCATTGTTGGTTTGTTTTTATTGACAATATCAGCAGTAGTAGTAATCAATTGCATTAGCTGCTCTTATTTCAATAGCATAAATTTATATATATGACAAGACATCGGAGCTTCACAATGTTTATTGGGGGTTATGATCTGCATATACTTGTTCTTCGACTACAACAACAACCACAACATTACCCCAACGCCTAACAAGGCTCCCGCACAAGCGGGGTAAGGAGGGTTGGGTGTACGCAACCTTACCTCTGTAATTACAGAGAGGTTGCCCTGAAGTGGAGTCGCAACAGCTATCCGTGACTTCACAATAAAAGAAGCTCGGACAGTTTAGTGAGTCATTTTGCAGATCAGAACCTTGTTCTTCGACTATTTATACATTATCATTTATCAGTAATCTTGAAAGAAATTTGCTAGTTGCTCAAAATTTGTAGGCAATCACGTTGCTTATGTCAGCTGTTTCAGTTAGAAGCTTCAAGTTCTGTCTGTAAATTGTCGTCGGAATATGTATGTCTTTTTTCATAATTAACTGCTACCAGAAACCCCTGTATGCTTTAGCACCGTGTTCTATCCAGGGTTGCATGTGCTCAGTATATTAACACAAAGGAGTTAACACTTTACTGTGGTTGGGAAGTCTATTCTATGTCTTCTTTGTCATAGGATGGTGAATGTTGTTTGTGTGTGAATATGGAAGGCAGAAATAATGCTTAAATGTGGAATATCAGATATGTAACTACAGAAGGTGCAATATTTATGGTTTTGGGATATTACTTGGGAATTGAAAACTTAACCGAGTTTCTGGTGTTCTTGCATGGATTTCGTTGTTTAGTTTAGCTTTACAATATTGGAAAAGAATAACTTGTATGTCCTCCCACTCATAGTTGTTAAAGGAGCACCTCACGAAAGGCTCAGGGTCCTGCACCTCGTTATACCTCGGGCAAGGTAGCGTACCTCGAGGGCACGACTAGGCGCACCTTAGTTCTCCTCGTGCGCACCTCAGAGACACTTTTATTTTTCAAGGTTTTAACTTTAATATATGTTGTCCATCTATCTTTAAGAGTTTTAACAATAATTCAAGGCTAGATATTCCTAATTCAGTTTCTATCAAGGCTAGATATTCCTAATGCAATATGTGAATTTTACATACATATGTATATCTAACAGTTCTCTTAGTTCTTTTTCTAGTATTGTTGTTGCATTTAACATCACTTTTCAAGAAAATAGTTTTTGCAAATTATCTGCTCCTGGCCCCCTCACAGCCTAGGCTCACCTTGCGCTTTGACAACTATGCTCCCACTTCTTTGTGCAAAATCATTTTGGGTAGGGCAGATTAGAATCTTTTATAATTGAATACCAAACTAATTGATATTCTCTTATCCAATCAATTAATATATCGTTTGCCACTCTCACGAATATATAGATTTTTACTAATTTATCACTTTCCGTTAGATGATGTACTTAGATATAATTTGTATTTATGTTGAGAAGTTATGATTAAAATGAAATAGGTTGCTTTACAAGGCCAGGTTCTGTATCTTATTCCGAACAATTAGAAATGGTCTTTCTGCCTTCTTGCAGATGCTCCCTTTTTCTTAGTTTTTCTAAATTTTCGCAAGTGCGCTTACATTATTATATAATAAGAAAAATCCCCACCCGGCCCCTTTGTGACTCGACCTCTAGAGTCACAGATTCAATCTTAACCACTAGGCTAAGACATTTGCCCACAGATGCACACTTATTCTTATGTTCATTGCACTAATTTTAA
This sequence comes from Euphorbia pulcherrima, assembly GCA_947683365.1. Taxonomy (NCBI): domain Eukaryota; kingdom Viridiplantae; phylum Streptophyta; class Magnoliopsida; order Malpighiales; family Euphorbiaceae; genus Euphorbia; species Euphorbia pulcherrima. The sequence goes on along the minus strand of CANTUS010000001.1, from coordinate 75,196,249 downwards.
CAAATGTTTATTCTTTCATTTCTCCATGTCTCTGACTTGCTTATTGAATATCAATATTTGTGCGTGCCCAGTTTTTAGTTCCATTACTCGAACCACTTGATTAATTTGTTTTCAGTTCCATTACTCGAACCACTTGACTAATTTGTTTTCATTTGTTATGGCTTAATCATTCAAAACTTCATACTCCAAGGGATAAGAAACTTGTTTCATCAAGCCTAATAGTATGCTTACTTCAGGCTGCTTGACCGTAGTAGCAAGTTATCAATCTTGCTGGCTTTTATACATGTCCTATACTTCCATTCATTCAAGTGCAAAGAAAAGAAGAAAAAAGAGAAAATAATGTTTCTTTTGTTTGGTTTTTGATGTACAAATGGTTATTGGCCATTTTCATTTTTTTCTGTGGTGCTGATACTTATTCATGCTAATTTCAGAGGATTGCTGAAACGTTGGATCCTGAGATTAAGCGATGGGCTGCAGGAAAAGAGGGGAATCTGCGTGCTCTACTATCAACATTGCAATATGTGCGTTTTTATAATTATATTTTGTATATCACTAGTGTTGTTTAATTGTTAATTTTCATTTTTAACGTTACGTTTGAATGGGTTTTTGCATTTTGTGCATCAAGTTGCAATACAGTTTGTAGTCATGTAGGTTCTATCGAGTCCTCTGTTGCATATAAGCGAATCTCGATATCTGTTTTCATCACATAGAACAAGGACAACTAACATGCTTGTATATCTGTTGTACAATAATCAGGTGCTGTGGCCTGAATGTGGATGGCAGCCAGTTTCCTTGACCGATTTGATTACGGGTGCTTCTGTAAAAAAGGTATATAGAAAAGCAACTCTATGCATTCATCCAGATAAAGTGCAACAGAAAGGTGCCAATCTTCAGCAGAAGTATATTGCCGAAAAGGTGTTTGACTTGCTCAAGGTAATTTTTTGATCTTGACCCTTTTTGTATGAACTTGTACTCACACGTTCTCTGAATTGTAACAATTCTTTCTGTTAAAAAATTAGGAGGCATGGAACAAATTCAATTCTGAAGAGCTATTTTGAGTTTATGTGGTGAATATTTTACTCGAATTAATGGTGATGTGGCAACTTGGTGTATTTAATTGGGAGTTTTGCAAACTCTTCACAAAAATGTGTCCTCACATGTGCTGTTCGTGTGTATTGTATTAAGCAGCATGCATAGGAGATTTTCGCTTGTATTAGTAGAAATGCGGGAAGGATGAACAACTCTCCTGTTATTCGCTTGGCCATGGAGTGACTTTTCTTCAACACATGGCACAATTCCTTTTCCATGTAGAGTATTATTTAGATTTACCTCATTTGGCTTAGATAAGGGGGTTCTACGTTTGTGTCAGTTCTTTCCTATAATTATAATATATAAATTTTTTTGTTGTCTTCGCCTTTTTCCGCTTTTTGGTCGAAGAGCAGGATGTTGAGTTGATACAGATATGCTTATTGATATCAATATGACCTTATTGTCGCCTTTGTATGAGTGAACCGATATCTCTGAGCTGTACGTTTCATACATAATATGTTCTTTTTCCAGGTGATGTCTACTTGATTATTTTTATTATAACTCAATTTGCGTTCTGAAGTGTTTTTAAATGCCAATGTTTTAGTGCATTTATAAGCCATTTTAGGATTATTAATGACTCTCTGGCTGGGGTTGTTATGACAACTTCACAGGATAATTCTATGTTGCGTCTTAGCCATTTCATCCCAAAAGATTCAGCATTTCAATCAGAAAGAGGAAATTGGTCGAATTTGTGCTATTTTCTGTGGAAATTGGTCGAAATTCCAATGCTTGTACATGAAGAGTGATTGTTTTTCGAACTATCGAGTTATATTACAACGTCAAATATTTTGCAGGTCCCAAGATGTATAATGCGATCAAACCAAAACTAGTTTCAACACAGAACCTGGGTTTCAGTCTACAATATGGACTTCTGCTAGTCTACTCTGCAATGCCTGTAAACTAACCTGCAATGTCAACAACAAATTACGGACGCTAGTGATTTGTCATTAATACATGGGGGGATGACAGTAATTTTTGGACATTTTTGAGATGGGTATCTACCAGTGAGCAAGATCCACTTTGATTACATCTCTGGTTACAATTTCCACATAACTCATAAAGGGTTGGTGGCCTGGAATACTTGAAAAAAATGCCAACTTCAAGTTTTCCATGCATAAAACTAAATGAAACAAATTCGTAAGTTTTCCAAGGGAAGTCACAACACCATTTTTGCAAATGTTTAAACGAGTACGAGTGTCATACTAGGCATGGAACTACTGGCACTGAACTAAAACAAGTCAATCATGCATTACCAGTTAAGTCAACAAAAATACAAGTCTACTACTTCTTGGTGATGAATCTGGCTAGCCCTAGGTATAAAATCGATAGCTGTGAGTACGGTATTTGTGGATGCTATAAGGAAATTCAAAGACAATATGAGAAATGACCCAGAGGCATGGGAGGAAAGGTGACTATTAAAATTAACAGGCAAAAAGCAGCACCTCATTGCCTTTGGTAAGTTGTAGCGCACAGAGCTTGCAATATACTGTATAAGCTTATGGTTCTCTCGCAATAAATAGTCCTTTCTTACAAATGGGATGCCGGATTTTAGACGCATCTAGCACCAAGCCACCAACATCAGGATATTGACAAGAAAACTTCAAATTCATCTTATTCCGTATTTGGGCTGTAGTATGGCATTTACGCATTCTTGATCCTGTGAAAAAGCTACAAACTGTAGAGTCAGGTGTTAATTTATCTATTGAACTTTTCAGAATTAGATACGCAAGTTGAAGAGAAAAGTTGCAAGTTTTGAAGACCATAAACAGAGAATACTCAATAGACCAAGCTTGCACTTAGGTTATATCTATATGGGCATGCTCTGTCAACCAAGACAATGCTTGCATTCGGTAATTAATAAATTCAGTTTCAGTTTACTCTGTTACCTATTGATCTTCAAAGTGGATATATTGCATTACATTACGCAATTTCCTCCGCTTAGCCATATGAAATTCTGATAATATATAACTAGTGGACAGTATTACCTGCGCATCATTCAATTTCATGTGCTCAAAAACAGCACGAGCCAAGCACTCATCTTCTTCGTGCTCCCAAGTCTCATAAAGGTTTTCAGGTTCTGCAAAGAGCTAGAGTAAACATTTAAGCTTAACAGAGATGATTCTTAGTTTACAAAGACAGAAAAATGATCAGAATTCCTTTATAAGATGTACTAGTTAAGTATGATAAGGACACCAAAGTATCCCACATTGAGTCTAGATACAAAGAAGATCCCATAACCAATCACTTCCCTAGTAAATCAACACTTGTTCAACTTCAAGATTACATCTGTTAGGATTAGTACTGTACCTTCTCTAATTGGTTCTGTCCTAAGATCCTCTTAGAAAATTCTTTGCATCTCTAGTAACACATCTTCAGATTCACCTTGATAAGCATCAAGCAGGCCATTGTATCCCCATAACATATCAGTTTCGTCCACCGGCACTGCAATTTTGGATTGTTCATCTAAGAATGAACCATCCCTAATTCTTTTCAGCTCATCAGAAACTATGTCCTGAAAAGCATTCTTAATAATGCCCTCCTAAAAACACAAATTACAAATCAATAGCTGATTTGAATCAACTCCGAGAACATCAAGCAGTAATTCAATCCTTCTGAACAAGTGATTTCGCAGTGGGTAACCTCATCTTCCGTAGCAAGCCATTCCTGTCCTCTCGGATCTTCTCATAAAAATTTTCCCTCAACTAAATAAAATCGAAAACATCACACAGAAATGAAACAAAGGCAAGTATTTCAGAATCACAAGCATCCAAAGAGGACAAGTATTGAAGCGCGATTGCGATTTGATTGAGTGTCATTTAGGGGTGGGAGTTGAGAGCGGGCAATTCATCTCCTTCTCCATCTTTTGCATAACGCCGAGAAATGAAACAGATTGAAGTTATATACATAACCCGATAACTCTCTCTAATGGCGGGAGAGTTAGTTTGGGCTGGGTTTTCATAAAAAAACTGCAACTGGCCCATTACAACTTTGAAACAGAAGAATGTGATTTGTTGAGACTGTAGATATTTTTTTCTTTTGTAATGAATAACAGAAAAGGAAAGATTAATAAAAAATATCCCTTAAAAAGGGACAAAGATGATAAAACCCAAAACCCTACTCCTTTGATTATATACCCTCTCTTCTTCTTCTTCTTCAACCTCTCTTGCATTTCCTTCTCTCATTTCCACTATCTCTTCACATTCAGTGTGTACTAGTCACTGATACTAAGGCTCTCTTTTGATTTCAATCATTGCTTCGTTTATGTCTGGTTTTGGAAATGCAGAGTATTGCTCTGAAGATATAGAAATGGAAAACCGATTTTCTGTGTAGATAATTTGGCTGTTTCTTTGTTCGTCCAGATGTGGAGAATGATTAATTCAATTTCGTTTTAAGTCCATTGAAGTTGAGAAGGAAATGGAAAGGAAGAAGAAATCGCCTCTTCAACTTCAGTCCCTTGAGAACTTCTATGCCGGTACCTGCTTATCTACCCAACTTGTTCTTCTTATTCTATGACTATGCAATATTTTTTATTTGTATGCCTTTTCCTTCTTTTTTGTCGAATTTCTTTTGTAATACTGTGGGGTTGCTGATACTGGCTTAATTTTTTTTTATGAATATACTACTTCCATTTTCAATGAACCCCTGAATTTTCACTCTAGGTTCTATTACTGACCTTATTTATGGGAATTGCGATTGAAATGCTACATCGTTCTTTTAGTCCTCTTTTGAGAGATGTGGACGATTAGTTCAAATTTATTAAGTATGGAATGCTATTATTCATGTTCTAAATCATGCTTTCATGTGAAGCAGAGCAGAAGTATCCTACAAATATGGCATTACAGGAGTTCGCAGCAGTGCTGGACTTGTCAATCAAGCAAGTCCAGATATGGTTTGTTGAGAAAAGGAGGGGGGACAATAAGAAACCTTCCCTAATTCAGGATTTGATGACTCCAAACTATATTTTACAGAAGATTTTTCGCAAAGATGGTCCACCGCTTGGTGTGGAGTTTGACTCTCTTCCTAGTAGGGCAAAACAGAATTCTGACGGTATAAAATTTGTGCTATTTTAGTTACGGCTTATAGCAAGTACTTTTTCCTGTTTGTTGTTGCCTTTGGAAACTTTTTTACCATTATATTGTCTGTACTCCCTTTTTATTCTCTTCTTGTAGCATTTACATGACTGTGTTACTCTCTGGTATTTTAGATTCTAGAAATTCTAGTCTTTGCTGCCTGGAGAATCAAAGAGCAAGCAAAACGAGGAAGGTACTGCGATGAAGTTCTAGTTGTCATATTGTTTTCATATAATTAAAAAACTTTTTTGGAGGACATTGTTTATGAGGATCTAAAAAACATGCCCTTTGTTTTTAGGTATCCAAGCATCACATCTCAAGTTCCCAGGATTATAATAACAGTACACCAGCAAAAAAACATGGTATGGGAAAAGGTCTGATGACAGTATGGCGGGTAGTAAATCCAAACAGTGGCGATTTTCCAACAGGAATTCATATAGCAGATAAAGAAGCAGTACCTCCTGTTTCACAAAAACCAAAATCTCGGAGTAGAAAACGACAACAACGGCAATTGGCCTCTGTTATTGTTAGTATAACTTCACTTCTTTTCTTCTTGATTAATTTTTCTTTTTATAAAAATCTACCTATGTCTAATGAACTCTGAAGTTCGAGCTATTTTGTGACTCCTGAATGACTGTATGTTGTGTTTTTCAGAAACAGAAAATGCTGGAAAATAAATTGCATCATAAGAAGAGGCCTTCTATGAGACGGACTGAGGTAATTACTATCTTGTTCATAGTTGTTAAAGGCGCGCCTCACGCAGGGCGCATGGTCCTGTGCCTCGCCATACCTAAGGCGAGGTAGCGTTCCTCTGGCGCGCCACTCCGATACACTTTTATTTTTCAAGGTTTTAGCTTACTTTAATATGTATTGTCTATATATTTTGAAGAGTTTGAACAATAATTTAAGGCTAGATATTCCTAATTCAATTTCTATTAAGGCCAGATTTACTTAAGGCTAGATATTCTTAATGCAATATGTAAATTTTACATACATATGTACATCTAACAATTCTCTTAGTCCTTTCTATGGTATTGTTATTGCATTTAACTTTACTTTTCAAGAAATTTATTTTTGCAAATTTTGTGCGCCTAGTGCTCCTCAGGCGCGCGCCTTTTTTGCGCCTCGCCTTGAGGTGCCCCTGGCCCCCCTGGTACCTAGGCTGCGCCTAGCGCCTTGACAATTATGATCTTGTTGTTACATTATTGCATTTCAGTTTGCTTTGTTGTAATACTTACCGGCCTGTGATTTGCAGGTGGAATCAAACAAGAATGAGCTCCAAAAACAGCCTCGCAAGGGAAAATGTGAACTTGCTTTGGAAGGAGTGGTATCTCAGGAGCTCATGAATCAATTTGCAACCCTATTGGAGGATGAAGAGCTGGAGCTGAGAGAGTTACAAGCTGGACCAAATCCATTTACTTGCTTTGATCATTGTGCAAACAATATATTTCGTGGTTGTTCCCTTTGCAAAGGTTGTTTGACCCTGTCCTTTTTGGAATGATTAAACAGTTTGGTCCACCATTTTTTCTCGTTGTAATGCATGCAACCATAGTTGTCTAATCGGGATTTGGATCAAGAATCGAAATCCAAATTTTGTGAATCGAGAATCGTGAATCGTAAGATTCGAGTTCGAGTTCATAAAATAATAAAATATAACATTTATAATGTTGAACTTAAAGATACTATTAAATTCTAGTCTATATATGCAAGTTTAGAATTCAAAGAGACTTATTTTCTACTTTTCCTATATTAGAGTCTAATTTAAAAAAAAGTATAGACGCGATTTGCTTCAATGCACAATTGCTCCACCACTTAGTTGTTGCCGAAATGCCATTGTTGGCGGCGTGACAATGGGTTCCTCCTCCATCCGACGACTAATTGGTGTAGCAATTGACTTTGGCTGCCTTGAGTCAAATCTTTAATTTTATTTTATCATCTTCAAAATAATATGAATCTATTATGCTTTAATTTATTATAGTTCATGAATCGACCAAATCGTAAGATTCACCCAATTCGCCACTGAATCGGTATTGAATTGTAAGATTCAAGGTGAATTTAGATTCAACCCATAGATTCGAATCGATTTGGGGTTGAATCGAATCGAATCGTAAGATTCGTACCGAGAATCGTTAGATTTTGATAACTATGCATGTAACATATGTTAGGATTCTTTTTATCACAAATTTGCAATTTTCCAGATTTGCTTCCGAAATTTCCTCCAAATTCGGTCAAGATGAAGCTACCGTTCACCAATCAGCCTTGGGAGTCATTTCCAGAGACTGTGAAGAAACTATTTAAGGTGCTTAGAACATGACCAAATCTCAGGGTATAATGCAATGTTCAATATGCGTTCAAGAGTCCCTTCTGAGAAATTTTTTTGTGCTTAATTTGCATAGATAATCATCTTAACATGTGTAGTATTTCATGACAATTAACATTCACCACTTTTCAGTTTTATTTTCTCTTTTATGTTGAAGTTCTTCAGAATTCTTACTAAAATTATGATGAACTTTTGATTTGCAGGTTTTCCACTTTCTATATACTTATTCGGTTACAATTGACATTTGCCACTTCACTCTGGATGAGTTTGCTCAAGCCTTCCATGATAAGGTTAATTCTGATATCACATCTTCTGTTAACTCGTATTTTGGATGTATTTTTTGTTCCCAGTTTTTTTTTCTGAGCTGCTCTTGTCTCTCTCAGTAATGGATTTATATTTGCAACTGCTACTCCTTTCAGGATTCTTCTGTACTTGGAAAAATTCATGTGGCCCTTCTGAAGCTTCTTTTCACTGATGTTGAAACAGAGATTAGTAGAGGGTTTCTGCCTCATTTAAGCACATCGTGCAGGTTTCTTGCCCTTCTTCATAAGGTGAGTATATATTTCTACTTCTACACTAGCTGCTTCAGTTTTATTAAGTGCTACTGTAGCATACGTGTGATGGAAGTCTATATATGCGTTTCATGTTGGAGTAGATCTAATTAGTAAGTATTTACCTTGATATTTGTTTATTAATGCATTGAAGTTACTTCTTTTGACCAAGTGGCAATTCATGTTGAACATTTTACCTTCTGCAAAATTTATCTTACTACTACTTTGGTTCAAAATGATATCAATCTCTCATAAGAGGAAGTTTCCCGAGTAAGTTTTATATCTTCGCTTTTGGGTTTGGTTAGGAAATTATATGATCATGATATTTTTTCTATTGCAGGCTGAAGATCAGGAATTTATTTTGGATTTTTGGAAAAGGTCTCTCAATCCTCTGACGTGGACAGATATACTGTATCAAGTATTAGTTGCTGCTGGTTTTGGTTCAAAGAAAGGTGCATTTCGCAAGGAAGCCCCTAGCAAGGTAGGGTTTATTTGGTTGTTGCAAAGGGTTTTGATTATTCTCTTTTCTTTCTTCAAACTATAATGTCTTTGAGAAATTTAGGGTTTACATATACTATTGTTAGCTTGTAAATGTGACATTTAAATATTAATTTATGTGAAGTATGACATGTCAGAAGGATCTAACCTCTTTCTTTGCTTTTTAGGAAACGAGCCCCATGGTTAAATATGGCCTTTGCCCTCAAACATTAAAAGGGGAATTGTTTACAGTCTTGTTAGAGACAGGAAATAATGGATGGAAAGTTGCTGACCTAGCCACGTCACCAAAGGCAAGTTGCTGGAAAAGGCTTTCTACTTGACTATATTGTTATTATTTTGTTACGTTGATAAAGATTGCATGTTAACATGTACTTACTTGTGATTTTTATTTTGTTTTGAAGATTGTTGGATTAAATTTAGCTAGCTCGTCTGATGAATTGGAACTTCAACTGAGCTCTACTCTTTCAAGTGATATTACTTTGTTTGAGAAGATTGGACCATCTGTTTATCGTCTGCGCGTTAGTACTCTTTCAAAGGCTGATGATGATTACCAATCTGATAGTGAGGACTCTGGAAGTGTTCATGATGGCTTAAATGACAGTGGAATATGCATCACTAGTGATTCTGAGTGTGACTCAGAAAATTTCAGTTCAAGAAAAAATGAGAATATATGTGGTCGTAAGAAACAAAATAACATGCTGACTGTTCACAATGAAATCGATGAGAGCCATCCAGGAGAAGCGTGGCTGCTGGGACTTGTGGAAGGTGAATATTCAGATTTAAGCATTGATGAAAAGTTAAATGCTTTAGTGGCTCTGATTGATCTCCTCGGTGCTGGTTCCAGTATCAGAATGGAGGTAATACAAATAAGTCAATTATTATTTTGATTTTGAGAATAGCTTCTTTCTCATGTAATGTAGCTTAGATTTGTTTTGCATTTTTAATCTGCATCATACTTAGAATCAGTAATAGTCACAAGTGAATGCCTTAGTTCCACTAAATTGTGTGTTTAGTTATATGGCAAGTGCATAAGTATCATTTATCTAACATTGTGGATCTGTCCTTTTGTTTTTTTCTTTGGTTTTGTTCTCATTTATATTGATACTGCTCAACTTTGTAACTATGGATTTTTCTAGTGCTTTGCTGGCTTCCAGAGATCATCAATTACTTGCTTTATCATCTAGCATTCTGTTCACTTCTTGTATGTACATCATATCAGGATACAAGATCCCCTCTTGAGTCTGCCCCTAGCACTCTAAATCACGGCTCTGGAGGAAAAATCAAGAGATCATCATCAAAGCAACATAATCTTCGCAGACCATCATGGATCCACAATGGACAAATGAATGGTATAAATCAAATGCACATATCATCAACATCTTCGCCAATTGATTCTTCCATGTCAATACAGAAGTTGAGTGAAAAGTCCTTTGGCAAAGAGAAAGACACAGCCGAAGCAGAATTAGGGATCAATTCACATCCAATGCAATCAGTCTTTTTGGGCTCCGATCGTAGGCACAACAGATATTGGCTTTTCTTAGGCCCTTGTGATTTACACGACCCTGGGCATAGGAGAGTTTATTTTGAATCTTCTGATGATGGTCATTGGGAGGTGATTGATACAGAAGAGGTATCCTCAAAACATACTGGTTTGATGCTTTATCATGGCATTGTACTCGTTTCGTCAAGCTCTTTTATACATCTTTTTTACCTTTCTAATTTATTCTCATGGATGCCTACCAAGTGCAGGCTTTGCATGAATTGTTGTCTGTTCTGGATGATAGAGGAACACGGGAGGCTTTCCTAATTGAATCTTTGGAGAAGCGGGAAGCTTTTCTCTGCCAAGAAATGTCTACTAGTATCAGAAATGGTGCTGAAAACAGACAAATTACGTGGTCGGATCAATCTGAGTTGGAAATAGTTAGAGAAAACAGTACTTCTCCAGTTTCTGATGTAGACAACAACCTAAGCCTAACTGATGTCACAAATGATTCTTCTCCTCGTGGTGCAATAGTTCTTGAGTCCGGGAAGAGAGAAGAAGAGGAAAACCGCAAATGGATTCGTCTTCAAGAGTTTGATGCATGGATATGGAATTACTTTTACCGTAATCTTAATTCTGTGAAACACTGCAAAAGATCTTATTTTGAATCTCTTACAAGATGTGAAGCTTGTCATGATTTGTTCTGGAGAGATGAGAAGCACTGTAGGTTTTGCCATATGACGTTTGAACTTGATTTTGATCTTGAGGAAAGATATGCTGTGCATTCAGCCACATGCAGAAACAAGGGAGAAAACAAAATGTCTCAAAAACACAAGGTTCTATCATCGCAACTGCAATCACTGAAGGCTGCAGTTCATGCAATTGAGGTGCCTGCTCATTTTTTACTGTCTCGGTATTTTTTTCCTTGATGTATGTATGTTGTCTGTCTTTGTGCATCCCCGGGCATCTTTGCACTATTTTTAGCGAAACATGAATTTCAGGCACAAAATATACTAATATTAGCCGATGTAATCTTCCAATGATTTGGCGAGATAGCAACTTATTTGTATGTGAATCGTTTGGCACTTTTTCTCGTCAGGAATTTTAAATAGGATGAACAAAGGCAACTTAAATGGCTGGTCAAGTTCATTTTTTTTCTAAATCTCTTTTTCTTCCCCAATGACAACTATTTCTGGTCAATGAGATATAGCTGGCTACACTGATACACGTGAAGAAAATTGTATACATGCTATTTACTTACTAATTTGCTGTCTTGGTTTCACTTATATCTTGTCTGACTTCACATGCAGTCGGCCATGCCAGAGGATGCTTTGCTGGGTGCTTGGATGAAGTCCGCTCATAAGTTGTGGGTCAAACGGCTCAGACGCACCTCGTCTTTAGCTGAGCTTTTACAGGTCATTTTCACTTATCCAGAATTTTATTGGTCATTCTTCTAGAAGTAACATGATTGATTCTCTAACATGCTCTCTTACTGGTATGGTCAGAGTTAATTTTGTGATGTATCTGCTGTATTCACTGTTGCAGGTCATTGCTGATTTTGTTGCAGCAATTAATAAGGACTGGTTGTGTCAATGCAATGTTGATCAAGGTTCCAATATATCTATGGAAGAAAATATTGCTAGCTTTCCGACTATTTCTCAAACATCTTCAGCACTTGCTCTGTGGTTGGTGAAATTGGATGATTTCCTTTCTCCTTTTTTGGGGAAGAATCAAATTGTAAACCAAGTGGATACCGGAACCAAAAGTACAGGTATTCTTCTGTAGCCAACACTATAAGCATATTCTAACTGCTGTTAAAAATATATTTATGCTTTATGTTAGATTTCATCTGTTTGGATTTTCTTGTATGAAATTTAGTCGATTGTGAATTTGAGGCTATATGGTATAGTAATTGTGATTACTACTGATATTTGATGTGATTGTGTATTGCATTTTGATATCGTCAATACAAGTTCTCACTTTCATATGAGTTAGAATGGTTGACTTTTGTGGAGGTTATCTTGGCAGTTAGTATCAGTAGCCAAGCCAAGGATGTAAATACGAGTCAAATAGATGGACTTAGAGAGCACATTCGATATTTACTTTTCACCCGTTTGAATGATCATTCTTGATTTTGGCTGTAATGGCTTTTGGAGCCATTATGGACAATTTCTAGTCCTGCAATGGCTGATTTCCAATGCCTTCAGGTAGGTTAAAAGAAAGAACGCACAAAGGAGATGATTGAAAGTGTATTTGAATGTGCTAGTTAGGTGTTATGATTACTACACGAATTTGGGTCTTGTTTATGTACTGAATATCATTTAAGTCGGATTCTTTGGTGTTCTTCTACCCTTACTTATTGTGACATATTTAGGTTTGAGCTCATTAAGAGAGAACTCTACGAGCTCTGGAGCTTGTTGTGAAGTAACTCCATGATCTCTTGCGATAACTATTTTATTAATAATTTCCTCTTTAAATATTAGAGACAACTAAAATTCTTGTAATAACTGTTTATTACGGCAACAAACTGGTGACCACCCCATTTGAAACGAATTGTGGGGTTTTGAGTTCAATCCCTACAATCACCAGATGTTGGGAAAAATGCGTCTTTTGTTTATCATAGGAGCAACAAAACTGCATAGGAATAAAAAGAATGAAGAAACAATATAGTGTTCGTAATGAATCAATTATAAACCTAACTGAATATACTAAAACTTATTAGGACTTTAGGATTGGCTATTAAAGAAATAGGCATTATAGTGATTAGGACTGTTGGACTGGCTGTTAAATAATAACATGATACTAATTAGAACTTTTAGAATGGATATTAAAGATATAATATGATAAGAATTAAGATTCTTAATTGGCTGTTAAAAAATAACAGAATATTAATTGGAACTGTAACATAGTCCTTTTCCAAACAGTTTTGCAATCTGTCTTAACTAGTCAATGAGGGAGAGCCTGAGAGGTATTGTGGAGACGATTTATTTTAAGTTTGTGTAACCTTTTTCCGATATGTATACAACACTAGGCCATGATCTTAAAAGCTTTATTTTTTTTATTGAACTGAATTCTGAAAGAATATTCACTAGAATTTATTTCAAACTAGGATCTAGGACAAGCTTTTTGTATTTAGAATTTGTGCAATATTTGCCATTGTCAGTTAGGCAATTAAGGAGCTTACTTTTTCCCTAGTTGACTACAGAAATCTAGAAAATACCTATTGTAAATTGCTTTAATCCACTCATTGTTTCTTGCATAGTAAGACTAAAATCTGCACAATCAACAAAAACCTGTATATTCTCCATTAACTTCTCATATGGTTACTGTTGAATCTGGTTGGATTTGCAATTGGACTTCCATGTCAAGATATACAACATCTGATTTGATTTGATTTGATTTGATTCACCCCTCCAATAATTTGAATATTAGAGTTGAATCTTATTTTAACGGACATTATTAAGCAATTGTTTTCATTTGCTACCGAATCATTGCAATAAGTGGGAATTATTTTCATCAAATATTTGTTACCTATTAGGCTGAGAAATCGAGAATTGCTATCTTGTTATTCATTTCGTTATTGTCTTTATATTTCAACAGGAACAGTTAAAATGCAATGCTGATATTCACATCTAGGAAGCAAAGAGTTTTTGTATCTATGTTTTGGTTTGCAATTCAGAAAAGAGCGCATTCAATCGGAAGTGGATGATGACAACCACATAAATGGTGGTATAGAGTAGAGCTTGGACGGTTTTAGTTTTGGGTGTATATTCTCTTACCAAAGTCCTTCTTAGTAATAGAATAAGATCATTCTGCTATTCTGTTATACCCTTTTTTTTGCTTCATGGTATTGGAGGAATTAAATTTTGTCAGGCCAAAGTTTGGTGAGAGAGAATAAAATGTTTTCATTGTATATATAGTCAAAATACAGATGCTCAAATGAAATACAAACCTCAGCTTTTTACAATTCATTTTTTTCCATACACCAGTTCTCCTTTGCTTCAGGTTCCATCGTCTACAGGTAGTCAGCTTGATTTAGGGTCGTTATGAGTTGTTTGCAGCTCCAAACTGTTTTCTTCATGCTTTTCCAAAAGCATGTCTTTGTATATTTTTTGAAAAAAAAAATGCGAGAAGTACCCTGGCTTGACTGAATATTTTTTTAACAGGCATGGGAAACCCACTGATTATATGGCAGTTTCTATCAACGATTCTAAATGTGAAAATATATATGGAAAACAAACGCCTTAGTTAAGTTTCAATTTAGTATTAGTTCGGTCAACATAGTTATAAAATAATTTGAATTCAGCTTAATTTGATTCAGTTTAAACGAACATAGACTATACTATGCCTATGAAATAAGGGATGCCTAATTTCACTTATTTGCAAGTTTAGTAGGTTTCAGTTGAAAAATATGATGCTAAACGACATTATAGATAAGTTAAAGGACAAAACTTAATTTCTTGTGAAAAGCTGCATACAAATTACTGCAAATTCAATAGTTGATCTATGTTGGTTGGTTACTTGTGCTTTAGCCATGAGTTGTTCTCTTTCTATTTACATTTCGTTCTACAACAGGGCAAAGAAAAAAATTTTAAACAGCATCAATCTTTAATTCATAGGCACAAACACACAAGTCGTATCCTCTTTTAAAACGTGTTCGAAAAAACTTTGAAAAGATTCCTTATGGTGTACCAAAGAGGCCACAAGCGAGCCACTGCCATGCCTTGGTTAGATGGCCTCTTTTTTTGAGTTTTTTCTGCTAACCTGAAGTTGATTAACAAAGGGAATATGAAAACAAGATAATTATACTTTAGAAGTCTTTTCTTGATAAGATTTCACTTCCACACAATTCAGTATCTGGCACTTAATGTACATAATAGTTATAAGCCGGCACGAATTCCTTCTTTAACAAAGTATACAACATTACTTGAGATCAATCCTTGTGAAACTTCACTGTCTCGCATACTGCTGAAAAGTCCAAGTCCCCCAGTCCCATACTTCTCGCCTTCTTAAATGCCTGCCATTAATAATGTACGAAAGCTAAAGTTTACAATACCATTCGAACTCAAATTCTTGCCTGATTAAACATTAATGCGTTTTCTATAGCTTGGGAAAATGAAAGGTAACTATAATCAGAGAAGAACATAACCTCATTTGCGGCAGCAGCTACAGGCATTGATACAGCATTTTCATCCCCAAGGGCAAGAGCCAACCTCATGTCCTTTTGCTGATGTTTCAGAGGAAATGCAGGAGAGTGATTGCTTTTCAGCATTGCTGGTCCTTTCCCCCTAAACATCGGATTGGCTATTCCACCAAGATCCTGACAGCAAATTAGGTTTTCAACAGTGATTACTAATATCAAACTATGTTTTTTCCCATCTTTTCAGAAAATAAAAATATGGGCCCATCCCAAAAATTTAAGATGTCTCACCAATACATCAAGAAGATTGGAGGGGTTCAGTCCACTCCTTTCTGCTAATACCAGTCCCTCAGAAAAAGCATTCATCATACTGCAAGGTCAAGAAACAATAATTAGTACCCAATATTATCTTCCAGGGTCTAGGAAACATGTCAACCTTTTATATATTAGCTAAAAATCTGAAGAAGCTTTCCTAGTTTACACAAACAATTTTTGTCACGGTGAACTTCTCACCAATGCATTATTTTTTAGAGGTCTTTTATCAGTTTGCTTGTGCTCTAGAACATATGAAGTGAAAGGCAGTCAATTATGAAAAGATTCATCAGGTCCCTGCTGTAAGAATAATCTTTCAGTTCAAAATAGATCTGAAAACCTTCAGGTATACTCCTATTAATATATAGAAGGATTCTAACTACTTATTTTCCATAGAAAATATGAACTGGACTTTTAAAGGGAAAATGTGACGTCTGAACATATTGTACTAAAAGAATCCTACCCTTCTTACAGCAGTATTATTTGATTATGAACAACACAAAATAGCAGTCAATAGCATGCAAGCAGCCATAAACCTTGAGGTCTAGAAGTATAAGAACTAAAAAGCTAGTGTGTGTTTAATCTTATACATTTATTTATTTAATAACAGCACAAACTAAACCACTAGTTGAAATAGCGGTGAATATCTTAGCCTAGTGGTTGAAACTGAATCTGTGACTCTAGGGGTCAGGTTGGGGCGAAGATTTCCTTTTGATTTAAAATTTGAGCAAATTTGCAAAAAAAAAAAAACACTCGTTGAAATATTTTACCTCATTGCAACTGCATAGTAATTCTACAAAAAAGGGGGAATCCTTTGCTGTGACAAGTGTTTCTAGAATATGTACATTAGATCCCTTCATATACATCAAAACTAGCAATAATGCTAAATATTGCATATCAGTAGAAGGCAACAATTACCTTCCCATTATCATGTTGACCACAAGTTTCATTTTTGCTCCATTTCCGATTTCCCCCAAGAAGAAAGACTTTTTTCCCATGACCTCGAAAGCTGGAATGGCTGCATCATATAATCCCTACAAGCATTAACAGGGTCAAAATAAAACTCTTGAAACTTAAGCACAATGGCACAATGTCGGAGAAGACTACAGCATTATTAGATTCATATTAACAGCATTCCAAAAATCCAATTACCAAGCATACTTACCTTATACAAGTGTAACAAGATAACATTGGTATTTATTTCCTTTTTCTTATTAGCTAGGAAACAATATGCATATACCATGCAAAATCAAATGGTCATCTACCAAAATGTGTACAAGGAATTGTAATATTTAAGTAACTAGTGGTTAATGGTAAAGGACTACGCAAGCAGGTAGAAAACAAGAAGATACCAAGTTCTCTAAAATGTTTAGATTCATGCATTGGAAAAACACCAGAAATATGTCCGCATCATTTTAATAACTCTGTACTTCTAGTGTGATGCTGAATGAGAGATATATTGCAATCAACCTAAATAGATGATAAAGCAAAGACTTACCAAACATATAAGAAAGAGAGGCCATTAAAACGCATTAATGTTTCAAAAGTGTAATTCAAGTACATAATATCAAGAAAGATAGTTGAGAGATTAACCGATTTGTCATTTTACCTTATCCCCAGCAGCAAGTATGACCAGTTGCCCAGCTTCGGCAGGTTGTTTGCTACCGGAAACAGGAGCTTCAAGAAAAGATGCACCTTTTGCAGTAATTGCCTGTAGACATGAAGGCATAGTTGTTAAAGGCGCAGTCGCACTAGAGGGATGCCAGACAGAAAAAACATAAAATTATTCTTCCAATGATATTTTGATTCGCGAATAGGATTTTATTGAACTTTTTTCAATAGTCATCTAATCTAGAATTTATTAGAGAAACATCGGTTTTCAAATGTATTTAAGAAACTAACCAATTATTGAGGTACTAAAGGGGAAATTAAGAAATAAATCTATTTTTCTGATTTGTATAATTCACATAACCATAATCAACGGGGATAAATCATTATCTCCTACCCACAATCCATGGAAAAAGAATCATTATCTCCTAGGTGCGCTCCAAAAGCGAGCCTGGGTACAGAAGGAGTGCACCCAGAGTACGCCACCTCGCCTGTGGTATGACGAGGGCCAAGGTGCGCCAACTATGCATGAAGGACTAATCAACAAAAGCATTCCCCAAATATTTCACTAAAAACGAAACAAAATACCTTTTCTGCATACCATTTCTACTATTAAAAGACATGCCAGAAAGCTTCTAAATTCTAGCAACATTAAGATAAAATTAAAAGGAGTAATAATATACCCTAAACATTTCATTTAAGCACTCCTGGCTCAAAGTCTGAATCACAGTATTGTGTTAGCCTGAGGACAAAATATCAGTTATGAAAAGAAATATAGCAGAACGGACCTTTTGTCCACTGGCTAAAGTTCCACACCAACTGAACATTCCCCAAAAACAAGCATCAAAATTATTGATGTCATTTGTACGATTGAAAATAGTAACAATAAGAAATCATGGACCCTTGATAATGAGGATTAAGTTTCAAGTCGTCTCAAACTCTACAAAACAAGACTACCTGAACTCTGATCAGGTTACAGACTAATCCTATAACCATAAAAATAATTTAGCAGTAAAATTAGAATAAGCATTTAACAAATAGCAAAGGGTACAAACCCCACTGATCTTGGTAGAAGTTTCAGGATCAACAGTTGACATGTCGATGTAACCTTTTCCACCACAGATTTCTTCAAGAACCCCATATTTGTCAAATACAACCTGAAGAATAATCGATTTTAGTAATAAATGAATGATCTACATAACACCTCTAGCTTTGTTTTGTAAATTTCACATAAAATATCATCGGAAGAGAGGATCGGATGAATACTACGAACCGAGCAAGCAGCAGCAGGATCAGAAAGCATAGCAATGGTAATCTGACATTTCTTGACGACAGCTGCAGGGGTTTCTCCAATGGAAGTGCCTAACGCAACCAGTTCATCACACTACAAGTAACTCAGATCAATGTTGTGAGCTAAAACAACAATGAAATGGATCTCAACTAATCCAATAAACAATAAACACAGAGAATAAGAAGAAAAGTTACCTTAGAGAGCGTCCTGTTCCAGACAGTGACCTTAAATCCGGCTTTAATCAAATTAGTGGACATGGCCTTCCCCATTATCCCAAGCCCCAAAAAACCTAACTCCATTTTTGCTCTCTGAAATTTAGCTCTCTGCAATCAATCTCCTCCCCACTCTCACACTCACTATATTATAATCAATCTATGCTTTAATTTTCACGATTTTTCATAATTTAAAACGACCCTGTAAATGATTTTTTGTCTTTTGTTTTGTCTGTTTTGTAAATTCTCAACAGAACTAATAAAAATTATGCGCTGATGCGTAAGCTAATTTATTAACGAATTAAAAAATCAATTTTATAATTCAACAATTAATTTATTAAATGATTATTTCTTAAATAATAATTGCTACATATTTACAAAACAAATAAAAAAAACTTCCAACTTATTTTATTTTACCAAACTTAATTTATTACTCCATCCCTTTTTAAATAAGTGTTATTGAGAAAAGTTTTTTTAAATAAGTGTTATTTTTCAGATTACAATGTATTTATACCAATTTTTTTCCTCTTATTTACGTCTTTATTGTAAAAAATGAAAAAAATTGAAGAGTAAACTTGAAGAGTATAATAGTACTTTTATTACCCTATTTAATATATTATTAGTCTGTAAAAAATATCCAAAATAACATTTATTTAAAAAGGTAGGACACTTTTTTTAGAAATGAGGAAAAAAATTATCTCCATAAAAAATAAAAAAAAAACATAAGAAATGAAAAAGGAGATGGCAAAAGGAGGTGGAGGTAGTGACAAAAGAGTTAAATATATAAATTTTATTTTTTGCTTGTTATTTTACATATTACATGTATGTAGATGTATTTTTAAATAAAAATAACTGATAAATAAAAATATGCTAATACTTTATTTATGAGTCTTCTTTTATATTTTTCATTCAGATTTTGACATGTTATTTTTTAAACCTTCGTCATGAATTAAAATCTATATACAAGACAATGAAAGTGACTCGCAAACGAGAAAAATAAAGTTTTCCCCAAAATTATAAACTAAGGATTAAAATTGTAATTGTTCATTAGTATTAAAAATTGTTATCCTAGTTAGATTTATTTATCGGGTGAGTTGGATCGAATTTTTTACAAAAAATATTAATCCAAGCTTGATTCAAGCCCATGATTTAGAATTTTGGATTCGGGCCGGACTTATTAATTCATTTCAAGCCCGGCCCATGACCCATAGATAATTTTTATCTTTTTATATTTTATAAACTAAATTGAAAAAAATTATAAATTTTATAAAAAAAGTCTAAATTTTGCATGCGATTATATTTTTAAGTAAACATATTTTATATATAGTTACTAGGTCAAAATATAAAAATCTATATAAACTATTAAGTATAATATAAAAATCTATATAAACTATTAAGTATAGTATAAAAATATAAAATAAATATATTTTTTATTCATCGGGCCGGACTTGGGTATTTATATAAGAACCAAGTCTGGCCCATAAAACTTCGAGCTTTTGAGGGCTAGGGCTCGGGTCGTGCTTTGTAATAAAATAAGTGTCCAAGTCCGACCCATTTGAGCGGGCTCGGGCTCAGGGCGGGCCCGATGGGTAGTCCGACCCGTGAACAGGTCTAGTCCTAGTCATCATTAGCATTAAAAATTGTAATGGTATCTAGACCTAGGCACGGACCGGCAGGCCCGCTCATGCCCGTTCTTTATGGGACGGGTTTGGACAAGTAATTTATAACACAAGTTTGGCCCGGCCCGAACCCATAGGAGCCCGATTAATATATGGGCTGAATTTAGTTTTAAAACTAAAACCCAAACCCGGTCCGATACAAATTAATAATAAATTAATATTATGTATGTTATTTATAATAAAAATTGAAGAGAGTAAGCTTTGTACGGTCAATATACCAATTAGCCTTTGATCAAGCGATACATTCACATGAATCAAACCCCACTCCGACACTAATCCTACTTCTTAAAAAAAAAACATGATTAATATTTACAGTAATTACTCGTCCAACTGTCTTTAGTAAATAAAAAGTCAATTATCTCATTTTTCAAGATGATCTTTCCAACTTCTAGTCTTGGGGTTTTCACAATAATAAAATCACCTACATCTATATATTCATTTTCTCTTCTCAAAACTCAAAGAATTGTATACATGGTGCCCATTTAATCGTATGTAAGCTTGACTTTCTAATTTAGTTGAGAATTTTATTTTATTGAGAACGTAAGTTACAATTGGAATTAGATTTAAAAAAATATATAATTGACGGGCAGGCGAACTGGGCTTGAATTTTGATAATTTTATAAAGATCCGGGATTGTTATATTTTTAGCTAGGCTCAATTAAACTCAACCTGAACCCGGCCCAGCCTGGCCTATACCTAGGTCCAATGGTATCTTTCACATATTTTCTTTTTATATCTTCCGAAATCTCAAATCTTATGTTTTAAAACAAGTGTTTATACTAATACAATGCGTTTAGTGGTTATCTTCAATAAAAAAAATTACTCACTTTATTTCTCCAACTTATCAAATCACTCATTTGATTGATTTTCTATTCAAAATGCCAGTTAAAAGAAGAAAATCCCTACTCATGCTGGGCCCTTCTTTCCCTCAATAAGTATCACAATTCACAGCAAACAAACCAATTGAACATTGCTTTGAAAAATGGTTTGACGATATTTTGAACAAGTCCAAAGGGTTTTTCTTCATCATCCTCATATGATTCAGAACCTAGCACAGGTGAACCTTTTCCAATTGATGAAAATAAGAGTAAAGCAAAACGCGTCTCAAGGCATCAGTGAAGTCCATTCCAAACTTTGTAAAGTTCAAAACACAGCTTTGATTCAACAAAAATCTCATATAATCATTCAGTAGTAATAATCTTTCACACATACAACATACAAGACGAACATGCACAACACGTATCAAATTACACCATACAAGCAGTACGTGTACACTTGATAATTAGAAACCGAATTTCTCTCGAAAAGATAATATTTTACCAACATAACAGAGCAGGTAACTCCAGCACTCCCAAACTTAAGTCTTTCGATTCAATTAGTGTAGCAATGCAGGACTGCTAATTATCAGAAATCCTCATTTGACGGCGTAATTCACTCAAGAAGTCAATTTGTGAACCAGAAGGTGCCCCACAGCTGGTTGCTGGAGGCAGCATAAGCTGAAAAGTGGCCCCACAGTATTTATGACCATTAGCAACGGATTACAATAACAGGTACGGAATTATGTAGGAAGGCAAGACCCAAAATGAGCTCACCTGATGAGGAAGCTTAAGGTGCCCCCAAGCTGATACACTGCTACTTGAATACATTACAGGTCTTTCTAAATAATTAGAAACAGGTATCAGTCATTTTACAAACAGGCTAGCTAGCCATGTATAATTGCAAAACTAAACATATTTTCATTACAGTCATTCCTCAGTACCCACAATCGACAAGAAAATACAGGGTCCAAATACCTTAACTTAGTATTTAAAACCGATAATACAGAGCATGAAGCAGCTTTAAGAAATGGTTCATCCATTCTGAACAAAGGTCAAGTACTTGACTACTTGCCATATTAGTTTGATTATTTAGAACAATTATTATCTTCAGAATTCCATCTTGATTTCTTTTGCCGAGACTCATAGTAGAAAAATATGTAACATTATACTTGACCAACCAATTCAAAGATCAACGTATATCTCTCTCAGTCCAACAAACGGCCTTCTCATATAAAAGTACACAGGGAGCATAATATGAAGCCGAAGTACTAATTTTTCATAAGATAGCAGTTCACCATGGAAATGCTCATATAATAACAGAATGATGATTTTCCATTTATTACACTCACCAGATAAATCTATGGATGTAGCATTGTACTTGTGCATTGCCAATGCCCAACCTGCAGTTCAAATAAATGAACATGAAACAAAATCAAAAAAACTCAAGCAGCATATCCTATCTTATCCTCTTTTTAAATCTAAAATCAACTCGAGAAGTATCCCATTTCATCAAATGAGACTCACTAGACACACAAGATTAATAGTAGCTTTCAGCATTAATGGTAGTCCAACTCCACAACTTCCTTCGTACATGAAAATAAGCAAAGACCTCGGTAAGTCAAATTATCATTTCATGATACAAGCACTGTTTTAGAAACCCCTGCCTAGCTCCACCTAGGCCCCATTTGCTAGTTGCGGTAGGCGCCGCCTTTTCAAGAAATAATTGTCTGAAGAAATTCCGTCTAGAAGGGAGTCCATGGTACTTTGGATTAAGGCAGTTATCATAATTTTTTATTTTTGAAATTTTTTATTAAGAATTATCTAAACATTAAGTAAGAATTCATTATCTAATACATTTTATTAACAAAAATATAAATCCGGTTAATCCCTGCCTCGGCTTCGGAGACTCCATCCACCTGAATAGCTCCTAGCGGTTTCTAAAGCACAGAATAAATAACTTTCTAAAGAATGAGGAACAAGAAATATTCCAATCCAAGAGATTTGGAAGGTCAAAGTTCACCCAACAAGGATTGGTCTGAGTGATAAGGAGCTGGACCCTGGCTTGACAGGTTTGGTGTCCAAATCCCGCTCCATTAAAATTCAGTCTTTGTTGGTAAATAATCTATAAATTCTCATCGAGGGTTGTGGTTTTCCCTGGCCAGGGAAATGGGTGGGCCTACCCTTACCTAAACTATATAGTCACTAAAAAGGTCAAAGTTCATGAGTAAGTAACATTTTAATATTCCACTAAGGTTGCAGCTAGCTTTTATCCACCCAAAAACCAAATACATGCTATAGAACAATGATACTATCCTTAGGCATTGGAATCATATTCTAGTTGCTCCATACAACTTTACATGGTTTTTCAAAAAGAACTAAACTGATTTATTCTGCGTAGGACTCACAGATGCAAGATATTGGAGATAATTTTGCGCTACTGATAACTGAATAGAATCAAGTTCAATTTGTCACTATAAGCAAATTCTTTTAGCTGCACCGTGGACTTACGATCGTTCAAAAGTTGGGCAGCTTCACTGCGACAACAACCCTGTAAAGCTATTACGCCTGGATGATAGTTGTTCCCTACATCAACATGGTCTACAACAGGGATGTTTCTTGAAGGAGCAAGCTGTTGATTCTTCTCTGCGTCATTTGCATACACAGTTCAATCATGCTGGTTTGTGATATTCTTTTATTACAAATTATCATGTAGATAAATAAAAAGAATTTTTCAACAGGTTCATGCAGCTGACAGCTTATCATAAAAAACTTCCCCCTATAGGCTAAAAAACTGTTAACAGAACTTATTATGCCTCCCAAAATATTAGAGTGAATTGAAGCATAATAAGGGTTTTGAAATTTTCACATAATAGGTTGGCAAGATGAATTAAGCCATGCAACAATCACTTTCAGATCCAGCAACATTAATATTTTGGAATGGTGTTGCTCCAAGACTCTATATGAAGCTGTAAACACATCAACTTTTATTGGTATGATGGCTAGAAAGAACTTAATACTGGAGGGAGACCGGAGAGGTGAGCATTTCATTATTCCTAATAATAGGATGACCACCAAATTGATATATTGTTTCTGATGTCTAAATACTAATATGCAAATAAATTGTTTCATACCACCAACCATCCAGTGGTACAGTATGGAAATGCTTCTCCCACAAGTATTCTTAGTGGCTTCATCAAAACAGATTATATCTCAAGCCCGCATGAAGTGCCCCTGAGTCATTAGTAAAATCTAACAACTCTCAAATCATAAATTCAAGAACTTTAAAGAAAAAAACCAGTATCAAGCAACCAAGCATACGTATAACAGTGTAGGAGAACCAAAGCATGCAAACCACATATTTATGGACAGAAATAAGAGAACAATTCCAGTTTTAGTTAGAGTAACCTTCAATGATATTGTTTCATAAACAGATTCTTGCACCTTTGAAAAGACTACTACATTCTGCACGTGCAAGAATAGCTGTTTCATAAAATAATACTCTAATTGAACTTCAGCACCATCACAAAACAGCTAATGATCACAAAAGTGCTCCATCAATGGACTATGCCCATGTTTCCTCCCAACTAAGTAAAATATTCGCACATGCAAAACTTCTCAGTTTACTTTAGTCCTTCGCAATACTTTCATTTAACGATGAATTTGGCGCTTACTAGGAGCTAAGATAAGGGACCCAAAGAATCAAGTTCCCTTCAAGACTGAGTGAAGCCCAATCCTTCCATTGTAATGTCCTAAAATTTTAATTTGTCCTAAATCTGATGATGGGATGAAAGTTTGGCTTTTGATAGAGCTTTATGGCGTCAAAAGACCCCACCTAGCGTGGGATTTAAGGCTTAGTTGGTTGGTACATAGTTATCAGAATCTTAGGATTCTCGATACGAATCATACGATTCGATTCGATTCGATTCAACCCCAAATCGATTCAAATCTATGGGGTGAATCTAAATTCATCCTGAACCTACGACTCAATACCGATTCAGTGGCGAATCGGCCGAATCTTAAAATTCGGTTGATTCAGTCGATTCATGAACCATAATAAATTAATGCATAGTAGAAGCATATTATTCTGAAGATGATAAAATTAAAGATTGACTCAAGGTAGCCAAAGTCGATTGCCCCACCAATTCGTCGTCGGATGGAGGAGGAACCCAATGAGGAACCCAATGCCACACTGCAATGGACTTCTGGTGACAATTACGCGGTGGAGCTGTTGTGCAATAAAGCAAATCGCGTCTATAATTTTCTTTGAAATTAGTCTCTAATTTAGGAAAAGTAGAAAACAAGTATCTTTGAATTCTAAACTTGCATATCTAGATTAACATTTAATAGTATCTTTAAGTTAAAGATTTTAAATGTTATATTTTTATTATTTTATAAAGGCGAAAAGTTGTGCACTAAAGCAAATCCCGTCTATAATTTTCTTTGAAATTAGTCTCTAATTTAGGAAAAGTAAAAGTAGAAAACAAGTATCTTTGAATTCTAAACTTGCATATCTAGATTAACATTTAATAATGTCTTTAAGTTAAACATTTTAAATGTTATATTTTTATTATTTTATGAACTCGAACCCGAATCTTACAATTCGATTCACGATTCACAAGACTTGGATTTCGATTCGAATCCCGATTTGACAACTATGGGTTGGTGTAAATATGATGATGGTCTGAGTAGAATCTTCTAATACAGAACTGTTCACTTTGGACCACAGTCTAATGAGCTCTCCAAGGGAATTGATTTTTTATTTATAAACCAAACGCCCCTTTGGTCTCCCATATAATTTGAGATATAATTGACCCCTATTATAGCACCAATCCCATAACAACTTATAAATCCTACATCTTTTCTTATTGTTTCATTGGTCTATTTGAATGGTTTACTACTGATTTTGTGCTTATTTAGGTTATGAATGATATTTGGGATGATTTGGCAAGTTGGAAGACTATTGAAGGTTTTGAAAAGAACCAGCAGTTGCCTTGGAGTCCAGGCTAGCAGATTTTGACCATATCTGACAATTACGGGATATTGGAGCAAATTGGAATTAAAGAGCTAATATTTCCTATTTGAAGACAAAGACCTCATTACACTGATGTACATTATGTCTCTAGTCTTTGATTTATCTTTTATCTTTTTAGTGGATATGTTATTCCCTTTTAGTTTCTAATTAGGAGACTACTCTTCTAGCTCAATTAAGATTTCTTGCTTTCTTTGGTCTACAAATGAGTTGTTCTACTGGAATTACAGTTTATTTGTAGACTAAACAAAGTAAGAAATCTTAATTACGCTAAAAGAATAGTCTCCTAATTAGAAACTAAAAGGGAATAACATATCTCAATAAAATGGTAAAAGATAAATCAAAGACTAATAAAGGCATAATGCACATCAGTGTAATGAGGTCTGTCTTCAAATAGGAAATATTAGCTCTTTAATTCCAATTTGCTCCAAAATCCCAAACTTGTCTGCTAGCCTGGACTCTAGGATACCTGCCGGTTCTTTCCAAAACAGCTCCAAAACACTTCAATAGTCTCCCAACTAGCCAAATCAGCCCAAATATCATTCATAACCTAAATAAGCCCAAAATCAGCATCAAACCATTCAAATAGACCAATGAAACAATAACAAAAGATGTAGGATTTATAAGTTAATAAAGTCGGCCACATTTTTCAATTTGGTCAATAACTTCACAGAATTGTCATTTGTTAACGAAGCCCTCAAGGTTCTAAGGAGGTAAGGTAACAATAGCATTTAGCTTCATAAAGCAAAATTCTCATGCCTGTCCATCGAATGCAGTAATATTGAACAGTTACCTGATGCCCTAAGCACTCTAAAAGATCATACACAAATCTATTTTTTTCATTTCGTTACATAATTATTAATTTGGCTTCCCCCTCAACCAAATCCCAAAACCAGAAGTATGACTAGATGAGTCTTTTACAAACAAATTCAACAGTGGTCTTCTAAAAGCATATTTACGAATTTCATCAAGTTTAGGAACAATGGTTATGGTCGAGAATGTGAACTATATTACAAGTAATCAAAAATGCTGTGTAACCACAATTTTTTCATCTAGTAGGATCCAACTCTGAGATCTCAAATCTACTTAAAAATAAGAATAACGTTTCCACAACATTCAAATCACAAAATGACAACTAAAATGTTAGAACAGTATTGTAACCCCTAATTGAACGACCCTGGCCTACTGGTGCTAATGCAGACAGATGGCGCTAAAACAAGCGAAGTTTCACACATCACAATTGAGTTCCATCAATAGTTTTCAATCTAAGCCCTAACTTAAACGGTCCCAACAAAGAAACGTACTAATCCCAAAAATCAAAATAAAAGCATGAAAATCAGAAGAAAAACAAACCTGATTTGCGTCTATTAAGAGGACGGTTCCTGCAAGGAAAACATTTGTGATTAAATAATAGGTTTGCTGGAGATTTAGAATTGACAGAAAAGGGAGGGAAGATGAGAGGGATGCCTTTGGTTGGGAGGAGCATAACGCTTAACGACAGACTGAGCAGGTACCGGTGTAGGGTTTTCCAGCATCTTTTGTTTTTCCGCTACACCGCCACTCTGGCTGGCTTCGATCCGCAAAGTCGCGGCCTCCACGCTCCTACGCCGTCTCCTTTCCAATCAATTATAAGTCTACTTTGAATTTGTGTTTTCGTCCTTGTTTTACTTCTTTTTTGCATTATAGTCCTCCCTTTACTCACTGTCATATCCTTGGAAGGTTGATGAAGGGACACCGTTTAAACCGAATTCAGAGGCTGTTTCTCCGAACTTTAAGTTAATCAAATCTTTTTATAAGTAAACTTTAACTATAAGGAAAATTATTTAAATATTTCTTTCATTTTTTTTACTTAAAAGTTAATTTAAAGCTAAAAGCTAAAAGTAGTAAATAGCTACTTCTCGTAACGGGACTTTTTAACTTATATAAAAGGTAAAAAGCACAAGTTAAGAGAAACACCCCTCAATTTGACTAACTCAGGCTCATCAAATTCATTTATAATCAGCTTGGTCTAATAGCTCCCATCTTATTAGAAAAAATATAAAGTTATAGATTCAAACTCTAAAATTAATAAAAATATCTCGTATTATTAAAAAAAACTCATTTATAATCTACTCTATCAACACATCATTACATTTTATATTATAAATAATAAAAGTGGTGATGTATTAATATGTGACGAAATACCGAATACTTTGTATTTTACATTACTTGAGACTAAAAATGACGAAAGTAATGAGAAAACAAATAGTGGGAGATGGAGTCATGCAAGCATTAATGGTATAGTGCGGGTGACTTGTCATAATTAATACACTTATAATGTAGCTAAGAGTGATGTATTTGAGCTTCACCATGCTCCTATTGAGGTAAGTATAAAGATGTAAACATTGCCTGTTATTGGTGTTGATAGGGCATGTCCAATAGGAGGTGCACGACCTAGGGCTCATAGTTGGGAGAGGTTCAAAAATATTTTTTTATTTAAGCATTTAATAGTTAAAGTGAGGGTTATAAATATAAACATTAATTAATGTTAGCTTGATTGATAAAGTATTAATGGATATAAATTAAAGGTTTTATGTTCAATTTCCCATAAATGTATTTTTTTTATCAAAAGGTTTATTTTATTATTTTCATATAATTTTTACCTAAAACTTTATATTGTCAGGATCGAGCCTGGGTGCTGATGATGCTAATGTCGATATTTCCTATTGCTTAAACGAGGCTCTTATGAATTAATACCTTGAATTCATTTTTCATTCAAATGGCCAAAACTAGGCATGGGAAATGGAGATGCTTTACCTGCCATATGATCTAGCCTTTATTATCTTGGTGGTCACTCCCCTTGGAATAAAATAGGGAAAATTTTAAAAATATGCAATGTGATTTTACTGTTGTCTACAAAAGTTTTTATAGAATTTTTTCTTTTAAATGGGTATTTGTAGTTTTAAAAGTTCTTAGTAAAAAGAGGATTCTTAAAAATTTGAAACCATATTTAGAATGGTAATCTTGTCTATTTTGAAGTGAAATTTTGCAGCTTTATTTATAAAAATAAACAAAGCACATCAGTGATAAATTTTAAAATTTTTTAAGAAGTGTAATATTTATATTAATTAAATATTGACGATAACTTTAAAAAATCATAATAAAATGAAAATTTTTTAAAACTTACTCAAATCTTGATAAATAATTTACAAATAGTATAGTTAAAATATATGAATGTTGAATTTATTGAAATAACTGGTGTAGCATTGACAAAAAAAACTAATTTTCAAAAACATACCATGTGGTTAACCTATTTTTACTAACTTTTGAAACTACATACACCCATTTAAAAAAAATAATTCCATAAAAATTTATTTACAAGACGATCAAACCACGTGATATAATATTTTTTTTAAGTTTATCCAATAAAATATGTTCAGTTATAAGGAAAAATGTTTAATGTATAATTCAACGGTTACTCTAGTCTATTACAATTCTGTCTTTTTCAGAACTTTAGTAATATAAATCTGAAACATTCCAAATGGGGAGAACAAATTCTTAATGCACATATAATAACTGATTTGATTTGGGAAAAAGAATATAATATCACAAAATAAAATATATGTATTCTTTAAATAATTTTTCATTTCTCAACCAAATCATAAAATAAGTACTTTTTTAAAGAATTCAATTTAACACCATTATAAACTGATATATTTAAATAAATTGAATATGGTAGCATAAATAATACGGGGAAATTAATTATTTTAAATTTCTATTGGTATTACAATTGTACATTATAATAGTAAACACAAGTAACAAACTGACTACTGAGCTTCAATTTTAGGCTAATTTTAAACGTTTCAATTTTGTTGTTAATATAATTTTATTATTTCATAAAAAAATATAATTTTATTATTATCGACAATTAGAATTGCTTATGGATAAAATTGAAAGCAAAAGCACCTCTAAAATCAAAACCAAAATAAACAACAAACGGTAATTTGTAACATATCTAAATTAAGTGTCTATTTAGACTTTTCATCAAAATCATTGAAATATTTATTAAACTAATAAAATAACTAATTTATCTTTTATAAGATTATCTTTCTTCATAATTACCAATTTATAATTTGGTCAATATTTAATCTCTTTCCTAATTAATGGAAGGGTAAATTAGAAAAAAAATGATGAAAATTGCATTTGTACTCTAAATAAACACTTATTTGGAACCAAAATAAAAAGTCCAAATAGATAATTATTTAGAACCAGAAGGAGTTCTATGTTGAGAATTTATCATAATGGTTCAATATTTCTAAATATTTACACTTTTATCATACCATCTAAATATTTTGCAATTAAAATATGATTACCTAATTATCTACATAACTATGTTATATTTAACTTTTCTCTTTTGACAGTTACAGCATTGCCGTTTCTCAGTTTTCTTCTTCCTCTTTTTCGCTCAATTTCTTCTTTGTTTTCTCTTCTATCTTCGTTTATTGCTTTCGTTTTCGCTTCTTCTTCTTCTTCTTCTTCTTGATTTTTCGCGTATGACTGTATTTTTGTTTCGTTGAATTCTAATTGAAGTTGTTTCGTTCTATTTTTGTATGTAGGTCATTCTTTTGATTTTAAGATTTGTAGTTCATTTTATTGTCAAATCTGGTCAACATTCTTTTCATTTCATTTTTTTAGTTCATTCTATTGGTAACTACTGAATCATCCAATTTAATGGAGGATTTAGAGTTCATTCTGTATTTTTTTAACATTCTATCTGTTGAAATTGAAGTGCACGCCATGTGTTTGATAAAATACTAAGCTGTTTGTTTTGTTATTAGACGCCTGTTGAATATCTATTGGGCATATATTGGACATCTATTGGATATTATTGGACTTAGTCTAATTTTGGTTTTAAGCGAAGAATCCCTTAATCATTGCTTGTTAATGGAAGAATGCTACAATCAAATGGACTGGACTTCAGACGTCAGGTACTCAAATTAGCATATTTTTAGATAAGTCCACTGATGCATAATGAGTTTGAATTGTAACAAGAAATTACTCTAATTATTTCTGATATGAGACAAAAATGTAAGGTTGTGTTAATGTATGACAGAGAAATGGAACCATCAATTGACACTCTTTACAAATTGTAAATTTATGCTTTAGTTCATATTTTTATGAAATTTGCATGTTTATGTTATTGGACAAAATGCTAAGCTGGTTGTTTTGCTATTGGACATCTATTGAATATCTATTGGACATTTGTTGAGCATACATTGGACATCTATTGGATATTATTGGACTTTAGTCTAATTTTAATTTTAAGTGAAGAATCCCTTAATCAGTGCTTGTTAATGGTATGCTTCTGACTTAAATGGAAGAATGCTACAGTTTTATTCAAGTGTTAGTAGGATATGACATTCAATTA
Source organism: Euphorbia pulcherrima (assembly GCA_947683365.1). Classification (NCBI taxonomy): domain Eukaryota; kingdom Viridiplantae; phylum Streptophyta; class Magnoliopsida; order Malpighiales; family Euphorbiaceae; genus Euphorbia; species Euphorbia pulcherrima. The sequence goes on along the minus strand of CANTUS010000001.1, from coordinate 75,164,745 downwards.
GATTGCAAATAGTTTTGGTGATTGATTGCGAAGATCGGTTATCTGTTTTAGTGTTTATTCCAATAGTGAATTAATTGCTACTTTTTCAATTACTTGAATCTTAGAAATCAACAACGTGATCTGTAATTCATTCATTTTTGCTGAAATATGGTTTGGTTTAATTTTGTTTGCAGCAATGTTTACGTCAGTAGCAGCAGCACCGGTTGATGGTGTTCTAAGATGTGCTTTTCAGGCAGTGGTTAACAACATTAGTTTAGCTCAAAAGAAATTTTTGAAGTGTTTGTTGGACATCTATTGAACAACTATTGGACATCTATCAGACATCTACTAGAATTCTGCTAGAAAATCTATTTTGAAACTGATAATAGATATTTGTCAAATATATTTTAATTTTCAGTTATCACTTGTTTTGAAGTTGATATTAGACATTTGTACAAGTATGTGTAATTGACTTGTGTGTTTTCAATTGGCGTTTTAATAGATTTCTAATAGATTGTTATCAGATATTTTGTATATTGAATATTGATCCTTTTTAGTTACTATTTCTTTTTTTCGTTGGAATAAGTGATATGCATTGGTTGTCTGTTGGATATCTATTGATAAACACAATATCATAATTATTTAAATTCAACTATGTTCAAACATATATCAATTTCAATTACTTAGATCCCTAATTACACAAGATTTCAAGAATTCAAACATAATTGATCATCAAAACTATCTTTATTGATTGTCTATTGCATCGATACATTGCTCGTGGCTCTCAAGTTTGTTTTTTAGATATTCCCTTCCAGGTCTGTATAAGCTCAAAGCTAGCCAACCGTGTTATGTGGATTTGGCCATCAAACTGATCTAAGATTGGTTTTTGCTCAGTCATATGCTCTAAAAAGCTCAGCACAGAGATACCGCAATCGTTTCAGTTTATTTTCAAATAGAATATCAATATTAAAATAAGATATTTTTATGAAGAAGATGTGATAAATCTATCCAAATATTGCTTAAATTATAATTATAAAAGACTTAAGAAAAGTTACACCATGCTTCCAAACAATTACTCATTAATTAAACAATTGAACAAATTATATCCCTGACAATATAATTTACATGTTCTCTCAACAAAAAGAACAATACGATTCACACTTGATAGATAAACAATATGTTATATATATATATTGTTGTATACGTACTGTACAGGGATATTATTGTCCATTTTATATTAACCCTAATACTAATATATCTAAATACACTCATTGATTACAGTGAGTTTATTTCCCCGTAATCACCATATTGTATCATGGTATCAGGTCCGTAAAGGCTTACAGCCGCCGCCGCCGCCCAGTTGCTCAACCACCGCCATCGATCTTTCTTTCTCTCTGAAATCACTACCTGCTGCTTGTATCTTTTTTTCCTGGAAATCATTGTTGCCACCCCCTTAATTTTTCCACTTCGAACACAAGTCTCTGTGATCCCTGCCGCTGCCAGCCATGTCTATAAAAAGTTCAACTTCAAATACAAATTCAGAGATCATTGCTGCCGGCCAAAATAGTGCCAAATCTTCTGCCACCACTCTTTCTTCTTTTTCTCACCAAATGCCAGTAAAGTTAAATTCAGGGAATTATGTACTTGGGAAGACACTGATTACACCAATGATAGCTGGCTACCGATTGCTTTCTCATATCAACAGAACTGCTGCTATTCTGGTAGAGAAGTTGCCGACCAATGAAAATAATCCTGAGTTTGAGCTATGGTTTTAAGAGGACCAACATGTATTATCTTGGTTGTTTAATTCTATATGGCCATCAATTTTGCCTCAGCTTATTGGAGTTAAGACCTCTAGGGAAGTATGGTCCAAACTTGAATCAGCCTATGCTTTGGGTTCTAGAGCTCAAATTAGAGAATTAAAAAACCAATTACATTCTCATGATAAGACAAATACAGAATCTATTTCGGATTATATGCAAAAGGCTAAGCTCTCATTTGATCCTTTAGCATCGTTACAAAATCCTATTTCGGAGGAGGATTTAGTGGATGCAATCTTAGATGGTCTTCCGGTTCTTTCCGTGCTGTGTATCATACTTTCAGGTCTCGTACAGTTTTATTTGATGACTTATTTGGAATTTTATTGACTGAGGAGAGACATTTGAAACGAGATAAGGTGTTAGTCAATGATATAAATGTGCCTGCTGCCCACTATACTTATAAACCGCAACATGGTTAGTCTCAGGGGCGTGGGCGAGGTCGTGGGCACAATCAAGGCCTCGGCCAAAACTATCGCCAATCTTTAGCATGAGGTGGACAACATGTTTCTAGATCTTATGCAGGTTCACAACAGTCTATTATGCCGCCTTTAGACATTTCTATAGTCAAATGCCATAACTGCCAAGGTTTCAGTCATATTTCTCGCCAATGTCCCTCACCTAGACTATATAACCCGCACCATAATCCCCTAGTTTCCCACCACACCACCGTTATACCCTCGGACAATAATTGGATTCTAGACACTGGAGCGACTCACCACTTAACTTCAGATTTAGGTCACCTCAACCTTCATTCTGAAGATTTAGGACCTAAAGAAGTTCACTTAGGTAATGGCTCTTCCCTTTCTATTAAACATGTCAGTTCGTCGTCTATTCCCACTTTAAATAGTTCCTTAAAATTGTCTAATGTACTTCATGTGCTTGAAATGAATACAAATTTAATATCTGTTAGTGCACTTTGTTGGTCCATATGAGGGTCTAAATAAGGTCAGAGGTGGGTGAATGACCCTTTTTCGCAGAAGTAATAGACTTTAAAAAGTCTTTATGTAGCGTGTTTGATATGTTCCGGATGTAATGGATTTGGATGATGCAGATATAAAGTATGATGCAAATACGTAAAGAGTTAGAAAATCAAATATAAGGATTTTATCCTGGTTCAGCCTTGCTTATTCCAGTCCCCGGAGTTTCCTTCCTTCGAGATTTTCCACTAGTGGATTCCTTACCAACTGGCAAGAATCAAGCCTTACAGTTTGTCTTCGGATGGTACCCCCTTCCTGATGTAGGATATACCACTAGAACACTAACTCCTAGCTGAGTCCATTTGTCTTTAGCAAGATATACCACTTAGATTTCTACCCAAACCTAAGTAAGTCCTACAGGGAGATCCCACTCAAAGCACCAACTTTAAGCTATATCCCAATCTCACTACTCACCCAAGTAGGAGATCTTTTACACTTTGGTTTTCTCAAAGGTTTTGGTTTTCGTCTTCCTCAAGTTTATAACTTCACTTGGGAATCTTTACAATAAATTTTAAATGGTTTGGTTCTCAAAGGGATTAAGTAACTGATTGCGTTTACTGAATTCTTTCATGTATGCTTTTTTTAAAATCAACCAGCAACTTCTCAACTTATGAAGCTTCCTTTTATAGGCTTATATCATAATAGTCGTTGTGGGTTGTTGAACTTGAAATAAATCTTCACCGTTGATAAGGTAATTTGTGGCTCTTCTGGAACTGTTGATCAATCTATTAGACAAAGATTTTAACCCGTTTGAATCCTTGGGATTGAGGCTAAAAAGTTGTCAGTGATAGTTTTCCTTGTTTTTTAGTGATTCACCAACTTTTATGCTAGTAGTCCGGAATGTATGTATCATGAGCCCTTCTTATTGGTCTACGTGAAAAAGGTTGTTTCCTTTTTCTCTTTCCTATGTCAGTCCTTCTATCTTTTTTTAAAAAGTATGCTAGCTCTCTTTTGTCTTGCATATGGGGAAAGGATTTTTGACTGTAGACCAAAAAGGATGGAGGAAAAAGTTATTTTTAAAACTTTTCCCTTTGTCTTATAACTGTCTTCCGGATGTCTTTTTGTCTTGATCCGAATGCTATTCAATCGATCTTCCTCCGGATACTATTGAACAAGGAATTAATAGTTTGTTTCCTTTCCAAACTCTAACCGGATGCTTTCCTTTCATGTTTAGGCAATTGTCTTCACTTTAATAATTGCCCTGGACTTTAGATGTTTTGGCTATATATCCGGATACAATTATTTTGGACTTAAGTATCTTTGTTTACTAGTCCGGATATTATGACTTAGGTCTTTTTATACTTAGGTGTTTTGTTTTCTTCAAATCTGATCCGGATTATTTGTTGTTCCAGATCATTGTTTCTAAAAATCTCCCCCATTTGATGGAAACAATAACCTAAGACATCTAAGTATAAGGAACGGGGTTTTATAATCTAAGTAAGATTCTTGATAATTAGTCATTTACAATTTTTTACTCCTCCATAATTTTAGCATCCCTAACTCCCCCAACATTTTTCAATTCTAGCTTATAAGCTTTTTCTAGTACAATTGCAGATTGTACTTTAGAAGCAATTTTTTGTAATAATTTTTCATTATATATACTTCTGGTATTAACAATGGTTAACATCAATGAAGTTTAGGTTTATATGATACAAAAATACATAACAGAAAAATAACTCTAGCCATTACACTTATTACATAGCTATATCTATTACAGATTATTGCTTTTCAGATGCATCTCCTTTCTTCTCTTTGCCTTTACTCTTTTCCCCCTTGTTCGTTTCAGCTCTATCCTCCTCCTTTTTGTTTGCATTAGCTTGGGGGTCTATTACCATGTAGGTTTTACCATCCCAGCTTGACTGCCACGCCTTGGAGTATATGGAATAATCCAAATTGCCTTCTTTTCTGCACTATATAATTGTGTCAACTATGGTTGGAGTGAGATGCAGGGGCCGGAAGACTTTCCGAAGTTGGGAATATGACTTTGTGATGTAAGGATGCATATGTATTACATGTTCGCGATCCTTCTCATCAAAGTATGGGAATAATGCTTTCAGGAGTGTAGCCATCCTTTTATAGCTGAAAAATCCAGTATCCCCAATATGTTGGACAAGATCCTGAACCACAGGGAGGAGTTGGCTTTTCGGAATGGATGGTGAGGAAGAAGATCCGGAGATCGACAGATTAGATAAGCTAGACGCCAACTTTTCAAATTCTTTGCCTATATCTCTGCGGCAGTTCTGAATGCTAGTATTGACAGTCATGAGGTCTTTGTGAAGTTCCCCCTTGACATTATTGATGACTGTATCCTATCCATTCATTTGTCCTGTAAACTCTGTTCTAATATCTAGCAGTTATTTTATAAGGAGTTTGGGCATAACTTCCTCAATGAATTTTGTCAGCTTGTCCAATATGGCTTGTTGTTTTTATTGAGATTAGGGAGCTCCGAATTCTCTTCCTTTTCAGTAATAAATTTTGATAAGTTTTCAAACTTGGAATCCAGATATTCTTTGATTTCTGTGGTAAATTCGGATGAGGAGGACGCGATTTTATCCATGATGGTGGCGCAATTATTTGTAGCCTCAATATTTGCTTGATCTGCAGAACGGCTGGCTGCTGCAACACTTGATTTTAGCTCATTTAGTACAAGAGTAACTTTGGCAAGTGAAACTTCTGCCACCTACTCAGCAGTGGGAAAATCCTCCATTTTCTTCTCCATACTCTTCACACTCCCCTTTATCTCCCCAATGTTAGACTTCAAATCCAGAGAATGAGATTTGTCTTGCAGAAGCTTCTCCATGGATTTTAACGTGTTGGTCACTCCCCGGAGTGCCTTGGAGATTTTATCTTCCATGTGCCCTACAATTGTGGCTTCTTCTATTAATCAAAGAGCCACTCTTAGTTTTTCACGCCTTGTTGGCTGGGGGTTTACCATTCTAGCCTTTTGTAAATGTCTAGATGAGGAAGATAAAGTTTCTTCGAAACTTGAACTGCTCCCGGATATGGTTCTCCATTACTTCATCTCTTTGTGCCGCTCTCTTCTTTATTAAAATCATCCTTCTCCTCCAACCTTTCCCCCGGACTAGCCTTTCCCTTTGAATCCGCTTTAGAAGCATTTTCATTGGATCTCAGACCTAGTCCCTCCTCCCGAATGATTTATTCCCGGTTGGCTTGTTCCTTGGATACACTTTAAGTGTGTGTATCTAAGTTATCCTGATTTTTATCTGCCGTGTCAACAGTAGCAGTAGCATCAACATTGACATTAAAAGAAATTGAGTCAGTGATTACCTCATAAGTTTGATCCGGAGTGCTTGCTTCTATTCTTTCTTCATCTACGTCCATAACCCCCGGAAGACTATCAGTGTCCTCAGTCTCCCCTTCTTTTGCCTTTTTAGTACTTTTAATCACTTCCACAGGCATGTTGGTAGTGCCCTCAACACCCTCTACATGTGCCTTTTTAGGTTTTTCTTCATGGATGGTTTCAGCTCTTGGATTGAGTAAATTCTCTAGAAGTGGTTCGGTTCTTGGTGTGAATGCAAACAGGTCTGCTTTTGAAATCTGGGCAATGGTATATAGGCCTTTTGGAGCGATTAGGATAGCTTAAGTGCTGAAAGAGCCTCCGGGTCCTTCTGTTGTGAGCTTGTTTATTCTATCATTATCCTTCTTGGCTTCCTTTATAACCTCATACTGAGGATCATCCAAAGTGACTTCCTTAGTAGATTCGGGTAAATGCTTGCCCTTGGTTTTTCTGGCCTTAGCCAATTTAGCCTCTTCAGCTCTCTTTGCAGCTCCTTCATCAATCACAATTCCAGACGGCTTCTTTTTTTTGCTCTTCTTGGCTGTCTAGCCTCATCAAAGGTGCACCCCTTTCTTGTGAACTGTCTCCTCTTTGGTTTCGGGGCTTCATCCTCAGTCCCCTCATTTTCTTCCGGAGATTGCACCTTCTTTCTTTTCTTATCAGCTACCTTATTCGGCCTTCCCCTTGGCTTTGCCTTTTCTAGGCTTTTCTTTAGAAATTGTGTGAGGATTTAAATGTCCTCATCAATCTTATCCACCAGAACCAAAGCAAGATCTGATTGTGCTTTTAGTTTGGTGGTTTTGGCCTTTTTAGGAACAGGAGCATCTTCAGCTGGATTTGTATCCTTCCTGGCCTTGCCCTTCTTCTTATCCCTCAGCTCCTTAGCTTTCTCCCCATTCCATGTCTCACCAAAACTCAGCTTTTTAAAATTCTTCTCCAGAATCTCTTTTCCTTAAACATCTTGAAATCCAAATAGATTGACTTTATTAGCTACAAGGATTCTTGTGATGAGGGCACCATGGGAGTTTCTGTGCTGCTTTAGATAGTGAATAATCAGTACCGATATATTCACCACTCTGCTCTCCACTCAGTGTTATAGTATACAATGTTGGAAGGAGGATACGGTGGTTAGAGAGCCCTTCTAGATCAGGATCAGCATGGCAAGAGCATGTTGGAGATATCTAGGTGTTTCTAGAAAGTAGGTTGAGAATTTATCTCTAAAATAATTGGGATGAAGCCACATCTTAGGGTGATACTTCACAAGCAGTTCATCCCCATTGTTCCTTAGTTGAACGCCATCATTTTCATGTTGAGGTATTTCTCAAAGAATGCCGGAGAGATAGTGATTTCCTTCCCTTAAACCCTTATTCTGAGAGCATCATGGTAGGAGTGTACACTTAAATTTAAGTAGAATTCCTGCACCAAGTCTGGGTAAGTTGGGCAATTGTTCTTGTGGAAATCACCTAGATGTTGATCCTTAATCAGGTTGGAGTAGTGGTCTATTTCAAAGAGGAAATTGTCTCCTAAGTAGTCAGTGGGAACTACTGAATCGTTGGTTTTGTGCTTGAGGGGTGTGAAGTCTTCATCTTTGAGATCAAATTAATTAAAGATGTTTCTTGGAGGAAGCATCTGGATTTTGTTGTTCAACATTATGGCTGCCATTTAAGAGTTTTTAAAGAAATTAGGGTTTGAAAATTGATTATTGCAGAGTAACAGTAGTGAGTTGCTCACGTGAGGAAGAAGGAGAAATTTGAGGGGTTTATATAGAATTTCCAAAGTAAGGGTATAATGGTAATTCAAACGCAGTTAAAGTTAACTGAATTGATGACATGATAGACAAAATTTATGAGAGAGGTAAATGACGTTAAAACCGGAGAATGGGAAAGGTTTATCTTTAAAATTGCCATTTAATTTTACCGCATGTGTGACACCCAATAGACGTTTGAAATTAAAAACGTGTACAGTTACTTCAGCGCCTTTACTACCATTTATCCTTTTTGTCTGCTGAGCTGGCAGTCTTTGATCCGGATTCAAAGTCAAAATAATTTCTTCTTCTTTTCCGGATTCCTTGACTCTTAGGACTTCAAACTAATCCAAATTGTCTTCCGAATTTTCCTTTAAATTGGATTAGACATTCCAATTGACTCCCTTAGCTTGTTGAATTAATCTTTACACAAAGGCTTGCTAAAGATATCTGCTCTTTGCTCATTGGTTGAAATGTATACTAATGCAATATCCTTCTTCATCACATGATCCTGGATAAAATGATGCCCGATATTAACATGCTTCATCCTGCTGTGAAGTACTGGATTCTTTGACATATCAATGGCACTTTTGTTATCACACATTACTTCAACACATTCGGATTGAACTCTATAGTCTTCCAATTGTTGCTTGATCCATTGAAGTTGAGCTACACAACTTCCTACTGCCATATATTCAGCCTCTGTGATTGATACAACTACTGATGTTTGCTTTTTGCTATACCATGATACCAGGCAATCTCTAAGAAAGTGACAGCCTCCGGATGTACTCTTCCTCTCAAGAGTGTCTTTACCATAATCTGAATCAGCGAAGCCGAAGTGTGAAATTCCCATTATTAGGATACTATAATCCAACTTCTGTGGTTCCTAGGAGATATCTAAAGGTTCTCTTTACTGCCTTGAGATATGAATTATTAAGATTGGATTGATATCTTGCACAGTAGCAAACTACATAGTGTATGCCAGGTCTGCTAGTTGTCAAGTATAATAATGATCTAATCATTCCTCTGTAGAGCTTCTAATCTACTTCTTCTCCTTCATAATCCTTTGATAGGACTATATCTGATCCCATAGGAGTGGACATTGGCTTGCTCTTATCCATTTCAAACTTCTTTAGAATTTCCTTGGTGTATTTGGACTGATTGATGAAGATTCCATCCACACTCTGCTTGACTAGCAAACCAAGGAAGAAATTAAGTTCTCCCATCATGGACATCTCAAATTCATTCTACATTTGAATGCTGAATTCTTCACACATCTTTTCATCTGTTGCTCCAAAAATGATGTCATCAACATAAATTTGAACCAGAATGATATCATCCTTCATCTTTTTGATGAAAAGAGTTGTGTTTGCCTTGCCCCGGATATACCCCTTGGATATGAGAAATGTCGTGAGTCTCTCATACCAAGCTCTTGGTGCTTGCTTTAATCCATAAAGGGCTTTCTTCAACTTGTATACATGATCCGAATGCTTTGAGTCTTCAAATCCATGTGGTTTCTTGACATAGACTTCTTCTAGGATAACTCCATTTAAGAATCCACTTTTGGCATCCATTTAAAACAATGTGGATCCCATGAATGATACAAAAGTATATAGAATCCGGATTGCCTCTAATCTTGCTACAGGGGAAACGTTTCTTCAAAGTCAATCCCTTCCTATTGATTGTAGTCTTGGGCAACCAATCTTGCCTTATTTTTCACCACTACTCCAAATTCATCTAGCTTATTTCGGAATACGCATTTGGTGCCAATGATTGACTTTTCTTTTGGTGGTGACACTAGATCCCAAACATCATTTCTAGGGAATTGATCTAGTTCTTCTTGCATTGCCATCATCTAGCTTTCATCTCCTTCATCATCTTGAAATTTCTTTGGCTCAATGAGAGAGATAAAAGCAGTGTGGCTCATCCTATTAAGTTGTCCTCTGGTTCAGACTGGATTTTAGACATCACCTAAAATAGCTTTTACCGAATGATTTCTATCAGTCCGGATTTCTCTTTGAAGATTTGCATGCTGGTCTGGAGCTTCTTCCTCAATTGCTTCAATTTCTTCTTGATTATCCATAAAGTTTATCTCTTGATGATTGAGATAACCTTGTGGAACTTCTGAGTTGAGATTGATTCCTTCATCTTCTTCCTTGTATTTCTTGATCTGGAAGGAATCTGAAATCTGCACTTCTTCTCTTTCTCTAGTGCTTTCAAGTTCCGGAGTTAGATCTTCTGAATTTGAATTTCTTCTTCCTACATGGTCAGTCTCATTAAAATCTACATATATTGACTCTACCACATTTTAGGTTCATTTGTTATAGACTCTGTAAGCTTTGCTATGTGTTGAGTAGCCAAGGAAAATTGCTTCAACAGACTTAGGATTAAATTTTCCTAGTTGCTCTCTATCATTCAGGATGTAGCCTTTACATCCAAAGGCTTTAAAATACCCAATTTTGGGTTTCCTTCCCTTTCAGATTTCATAGGGGGTCTTTTCTAAGGTCTTTTTAATGAGAGCTCTATTTAGGATATAACATGCTGTATTTACGGCCTCTCCCTAGAAATATTTTGGCAAACAATTCTCACTCAGCATTGTTCTAGCCATTTCAACTATGATTCTATTTTTCCTCTCAACAACTCCTTTTTGTTGAGGAGTATGAGGGGCAGAAAAGTTATGTTCAATGCCCCTGGAGTCACAAAATTAAGCAAAGTGCTTATTTTTGAACTCACCACCATTATCACTCCAGATGCGTGTAATGCTTATGCCCTATTCTACTTCTATCCGGATGAATATTTTAGAGAATTGGTTAAAAGCTTCATCTTTGTTAGCCAGCAAAGCCACCCAGGTATAGCGAGAATAATCATCCACAATGACCATGGTGTATTCTCTTCTACCTAGACTCAATGGTTTGATTAGACCAAAGAGATCAATATGCAAGAGTTTAAGAACTCTCTTAGAAGGTATGTATGAGATGGAAGGGAAGCTTTTCTTATGCTGTTTACCTAATTGGCATGTAGTGCATATGTGATCCTTATCAAAAGCTACCTTAGGCAAACCCACAACCAATTCCTTTTTGGCTAATTTGGACATCAGGTTCATTCTTACACGTCCCAACCTTCGGTGGTATAGCAATGATTCTTCTTCTTTAGACACCAAGCATATATTCTTTTTATCATTTTTAATGTTGACACAATAAACATTATTAACTCTAGGTGCATAAAGAATGAGTTAATTTGACTTACTATCATAGATTGAGCATCCTCTGAAGTCAAAGGTGACTTTTCTTCCTTTGTCAAAGAGTTGTGCTACACTTAGCAAGTTAAACTTCAGTCCATTAACTAATGAGACATCTTCTATCTTTATTTCAGATCCAATGGTTCCATGGCCAATGATCTGTCCTTTTTTATTGTCTCCAAAGCTTACTTTTCCACCTTTCTTTCGGATGAAAGCGATGAAGGCTTTCTCATCACCAGTCATGTGTGTAGATCTAAGACATACAGCCAAACAGACTCAAGTGAGTATGGGTAATCAGATTTAGGTCCTCTCGGGTTCTCAACCATTTCAGGCCAAGGATAAACATTATAATAACCATTTTTTAATCTACACAATTTAGTAGTATGATTATTTTTCCCACAAAACCTGCACCCTGAGATGGGTCTGCTTTGCCCCTTCTTCTTCTGGATCTTCTTTAGATCCTCCTTTCTATAATTCCTAACATATCCAGCTTCTTGTATACTGGTCTATCCGGAATGTATCCAGAAGTTGGTTGGAGGTGCAAATTCTGCTTTATAATTCTTTCTTTGCTTGGCAGGTTGCTCATTTGATACAACCTTAGCTTTTCCCTTTTGAGCAGCTAAGAATCTTTGTGCTTGAGGCTGCCTTTGAGGTTTTCTCTCCTTTTGATTTGATGGTCCTAGATTCTTTCTTTGTTGAGAAGGACTTGGTTTCCTTCTGGATGCTTCCTTCATCAGAGTTAGCTCCCTTTCTAACCATATCAAGTTGGCACTTAAGATCTACACTTGATTTCTCAGGAAGTTCTCTTCAACCACATCAATGTGTTTAGTGGCTCTTATCAGGTTGACATCTTGTACCAATGCTTCACCATCCTCGGTGAGCTCCATTACTTGTCTTCGTAGGGATTTGATGGCTTTTGTGTTCTTCCTTACATTCATAATCACAATCCCTAAAGCTCTAGTAAGTTCAAAGTTAGAAATAGAATTAGAGTGAGAGTTTACCTCAGTACTAGATGTCTCTGATTCTGATTCTTTAATTTGAACAGTATCTTGCTTGGATGGATTTCTTCCAGATTATTCTGCTTCCGGATCAGTTAGTGCCATGAATGCACAGTTGGCAGTTTCTTCTTCTTCTGTTGAAGACGAGCAACTACTTTCTTCACTATTGCTCTAGGTTACAACCATTGCTTTCTTCTTGTATTTCTTATCTCTTTTAAGCTTGGGGCATTTAGTTCGGAAGTGGCCTTTCTCTCCACATTTGAAATAGGCAGCTTATTTTTCCTGATCCTTCTTTTCTTCCGGAGCCTTTCTTGGCCTATCTTTTCTTAAGGTGCTTTCCTTAGACCTCTTGGAGTCATATCTTTTGGATCTCCTCATATCTTTCTTCTTTAAGAATCTATCAAAATACCTGGCCAGTATAGCCACATCTTCTTTGTTATAGCTAGATTCCTTTGGTAGCTTGTCTGATCTAGAAGAGGCTGATCCGACAGAGTTTACCTTAAATGCAATAGCCTTCTTCTTTTCTTCCGGCTTTCTCTCTTGTTGGCTATATCTCTCCAAGGATAACTCTTGAGTTAAGAGATTACCAATGAGCTCATCATAACTATAGAAGTTTAAGTCATGAGCTTCTTCAATGACAGTCTTCTTATTATCCCATTCCTTGGCGAGACTCCGAAGCACCCTCTTTACCATCTCTACTTTAGAGATTTCCTTTCCGATCCTTTTCATTTCATTCTCTAGAATTGTATATCTAGTGTTTACGCTGCTAATTGACTCTTTTAGCTCCATCTTGAAGGTCTCAAGCTTTTGCTGGAGTAGATCAAGTTTAGCTTCTCTGACCTTGTTGGTTCCTTCATAGGTCACTTCCAGTTTCTGCCAAATCTCCTGAGCAGTCTCACATCTGGATATCCTGTTAAATTCTGCTGCACTAAGAGCATAATGAAGCATGTTAATAGCATTTGCATTTTCACGTAATTTTTTAAAGTCATTCTCATCCCATAAGCTTGTGGGCTTTCGGGTAGTGATACTCTCTACTTCGTGAGTAGGCTCATTAGGTCCATCTTTAATGACCAACCATGCTTGCATGCTTTGTGCTTGAATGAAGTTCTTCATCCGGTTCTTCCAGAATGTATAGTGTTTATCGATGAAGTGTAGAGGACGGGTAATAGACATACCCTCGGGAAGGAGTTGTGAGTTTTGGAAACTCATTTTAACACTTGGATCAAAATTTTGGACCTTTAGCTCTAGATTGTCAGATCTTTAGTTTTGAGCACTTGCTCTGATACCACTTGTTGGTCCCTGTGATGGTCTAAATAAGGTCATATGGGGGTGAATGACCCTTTTTCGCAAAATTAATAGACTTTAAAAAGTCTTTGTGTAGCGTGTTTGATTATATTCCGAATGTAATGGATCCAGATGATGTAGATATAAAGTATGATGCAAATAAGTAAAGAGTTAGAAAATCAAACTCAAGGATTTTATCCTAGTTCAGCCTCGCCTACTCCAGTCCCTAGAGTTTCCTTCCTCTGAGCTTTTCATTAGTGAATTCATTTCCAACTGGTAGGAATCAAGCCTTACAGTTTGTCTCTGGATGGTACCCCATTCCGGATGTAGGATAAACCACTAGAAGCACCAACTCCTAGCTGAGTCCTTTTGTCTTTAGCAAGATATACCACTTAGATTTGTACCCAAACCTAAGTTAAGTCCTACAGGAAGATCACACTCAAAGCACCAACTTCAAGCTATATCCCAATCTCACTACTCACACAAGTAGGAGATCTTTTACACTTTGGTTTTCTCAAAGGTTTTGGTTTTGGACTTCCTCAAGTTTATAACTTCACTTAGGAATCCTTACAATAGATTTTAAATGGTTTGGTTCTTGGAGGGATTAAGTAACTGATTGCTTTTAGCAAATTCTCTTGTGTATGCTTTTTTTAAAATCAATTAGCAACTTCTCAACTTGTGAGCTTACCTTTTATAGGCTTCTATCATAAATGTAGCAGTTGTGGGTTGTTGAACTTGAAATAAATCTTCATCGTTGATAAGGTAATTTGTGGTGCTTCTTGAACCGTTGATCAATCCTTTACAAAGAGATTTTGACCTATTTGAATCCTTGGGATTGAGGCTGAAAAGTTATCAGTGATGGTTTTCCTTTTTTTTAGTGATTCACCAACTTTTATGCCAGTAGTTCAGAATGTGTATATCACGCGCCCTTCTTATTGGTTTATATGAAAAAGGTTGTTTTCTTTTTCTCTTTCCTGTGTCAATCTTTCTATCCTATTCTGAAAAGTATGCTAGCTATCTTTTATCTTGCATATGGGGAAAGGATTTTTGACTGTAGACCAAAAAGGAGGGAGGGAAAAGTTATTTTCGAAACTTTTCCCTTTGTCTTTATAACTGTGTCTTTTGGATGTCTTTTTGTCTTGATATCTTGATGCTGTGCAATCAGTCTTCCTCCGGATACTGTTGAATAAGGAGTTAGCAGTTTGTTTCCTTTTCAAACTTTAATCGAATGCTTTCCTTTCATGCTTAGGTAATTGTCTTCACTTTAATAATTGCCTTAGACTTTGGATGTTTTAGTTATATGTCCGGATAAAATTATTTTGGACTCAAGTATCTTTGTTTACTAGTCCGGATATTATGACTTAGGTCTTTTTATACTTAGGTTTTTTGTTTTCTTCAAACCTGATCCAGATTATTTGTTGTTCTGGATCATTGTTTCCAACACACTGATCCGTTCTAATGATGTTTCTGTGGAATTTTTTTAATGATGTTTTTGTTGTGAAGGACCTCAATTCCAAACAGGTGATTCTTCAAGGCTCGAGTAGAAATGGGCTTTATCCTCTTCCTTCTGGCGTTCAAGCTCCTGTTCGTCATCATCTTGCTTCACTTTCCACTTGGCATGACCGTCTTGTTCAACCAGCTCTACCAGGCGTCACTCGTCTTCTTCATCGTTGTCAGATTAGTTTTACGTCTAATAACAATTCTACATCTAGTATTTGCTCCAGTTGTGCAGTTAGTAAGAGTCGTAGGTTATCATTGTCTTCATCTGAGTCTATCATATCTGGACCATTAGATTTGATTTGTTTTGATTTATAGGGACCTGCCCCTATTGAATCTTATGATGGTTTTACTTACTATATGGTATTTTATGATGCTTTTAACATTTACTATTGGATTTATTTCTTGCATCGTAAATCTTATATGTTGAGTACCTTTATTCATTTTGCTCTACTGTTGAAAAATATTTCAAACGTTCAATTAAAATGTTCCAATCAGATGGGGGTGGTGAATTTATTTCTATGAAATCTTACCTTGCAAATAATGGCATTAATCACAGGTTATCTTGTCCATATACACCCGACTAGAATGGTGCAGCAAAACGAAAACACAGACATATAGTTGAAATGGGTCTCTCTCGGTTAAATCGTGCAAATCTACCCATAAAATTTTGGTCTAATGCCTTCGATACTGCTGTCTATTTGATTAATCACATGCCTTTGTCTACTTGTCCTGATTCTCCCCCATTTTTTAAATTGTTCAAGCATGAACCCGATTACTTATCCTTACGAATTTTTGGTTGTTTATGCTATCCTTGGTTGCATCCTTATATGTCACACAAGTTGCATTTTAAGTCTAAAAATGTGTCTTTCTTGGCTATAGCAAACTTTATAAGGGTTATCGTTGTTTTGATCCAATTTCTAAGAAGCTATTTATCTTATGCCATGTTGTTTTTGATGAACATGTGTTTGCATACTTGGAGTTAAGTGATTTGGCAACTCCGGGTCCTGATTCCGTCTCACCAAAGTTGCCCATGATCCACATCCATCCTACTTCCCCCCTAATTCAACACAACATTCACTACACAAACCTACACCTACACTTAACAATCCCATACCGCCACCTGCACCTCAAATTCCTTCCAAATCGTCTTCACTACCCACCACTACCTCACCACCCAATGCACCAGCTTCTCAATCTCAACCACCGAAACCACCCCAACCATTAGCACCAACAGCTGAACCCGCCACTAGAACTAATGCTTCTGGCATTTCTCTTATTGCCGATCTTACTAATTACCCTAAACCACCAAAATAGCCACGCACAAACAGAAAACCTCCACCACCACTTAAAACTATGACTACCCGAAAAGACACTAGCAAGTTACCACGTAAGGCAAACATTAATAGTACTGTTGTTGTTCCTCGCGATCCTACCTACTACACCGAAGCTTCTAAACATGAATGTTGGCACAAAGCAATGTCAGATGAGTATTCGACCTTGATCTCTAATGGTATATGGCAGTTAGTTCCGTCCCTACCTCACTCGAATGTCATAGGTTGTAAGTGGGTATTTAAAACCAAGTTGAATGCAGATGGTTCGATTGAGCATTATAAGGCTTGACTTGTGGCCAGGGGATTTCATCAATGTCTTAGCTTGGACTTTCATGACACGTTTAGTCCTGTAGTCAAACTGACTTCAATTCGTTTACTCCTATCACAGACAACTTCATTTCGTTGGTCCATTTCTCATTTGGATGTGCCCAATGCCTTCATGGTGATTTGGATGAACCGGTTTTCATGACACAACCACATGGATTTGTAGATGCAGATTATCCACATTTTATTTGTAAACTATGAAACTCCTTGTATGGCCTCAAATAATCTCCCAGAATGTGGCACCGCCGGTTAACACAGGTTCTTCTAGCTTATGGTTTTTCAGCCTCCAAAGTAGATATGTCTTTGTATTACCTTTGTTAGGGTTCACTGGTAGTGTTCTGTTTGATTTATGTTGATGATATCCTGGTACTTAGTAATAATGCAGTTGATGAGGTTAATGTCATTCGGCACTTGCAGTCTAATTTTGCTATTAAAAACCTAGGTTCGGCAAAGTATTTTTTGGGGATGGAATTTATTCAAAGAAGAGACTCATTAATTGTTAATCAGCAAAAATATACTAGTGATCTCCTAATCAAGGCAAAAGTAGTCGATTCTAGAGGCATCTCAACATCGGCCTCACACCTGAGTAAATTGTCTATTAAAGGTAGCCCACCATTTGGGGGTGGTACATTATATCGCAGTTTAGTAGGGGGTTTGTAATATTTGACGATTATCCGACTTGATATTGCATTTGCGGTCCATAAAGTAGCTTAATTTATGCAAGCACCGTTACAAAGCCACTAGCAGGCTTTACAACGAATTTTTCGATACCTATGAGCTACTACAAGTCACGGCATTAGGTACACTCCTCAATCTAGCATATTACTCAATGCCTTCTCTGACTCGGATTGGGCTGGAGATCCTGATGACTGACGCTCGACTATTGGTTTTGCTATTTTTCATGGCACAAATCTCATTTCTTGGTCATCAAGTAAACAACAAACAGTTTCCCGCTCTTCGATGGAAGCCGAATACCGAGCTCTTGCCACCGCAACATCTGAATTGGCTTGGATAGGTATGCTCCTTGTTGACATTGGTTTTGCATCACCTAACCCGCCTACCCTTTGGTGTGACAATTTAAGTGCAACTTATCTAACTGCAAACCCTGTTTTTCATAATCGCACGAAACACCTGGAACTTGATTTTCATTTTGTTCGTGAACGTGTGGCTACGAAACAACTCTATGTGCGACATATCTCCATGGATGACTAAGTAGCCGATATTCTCACAAAGCCATTACATTGCAATCGTTTTCAATAACTATGTGACAAGTTGGCCGTCGTTTGAAACCCGGCTCAACTTGCGGGGGGATGTTAGATAAATAATATGTTGTATATATTTTGTTGTATACGTATTGTATATGGATATGATTGTCCATTTTGTATTAACCATAATACTAATATATGTAAATACACTCACTGATTACAGTGAGATGATTTCTCCCTAATCACCATATCGTACCAGCACTTTCCTCAACTACAAAACCTGACAAGGAATTAATAATATGTAAGAACTAATAGAAATCCAACAGACATCCAATATAAATCCTATAGACATCCAATATAAATCAAATACTCATTAATCAAACTTCAATTTTACACAAAGAAGCTTAATAGACAGTGTCATTTGAGATTGGATAGATGAAAAATTGACATTTGATGGCTAGTATAATGATGAATTAAACAAATATAAGCTTCAAGATACTAAGATAGTGGCTTGTAGTGTCATGCTACTTTATAACCTTATTATGATTTATTATAGTCTATTTTTCCCTGAACTAAAATTCCTCCAATTACTTGTTGTATCAACCCCAAACACTAGACATAAAATGCATATACATGAGATAGATAAGATATCGACTCATTTTGATTTTGGAGTGGACTTCTAGGTCTCCATTGCATGATAGGGACCAAAGAAACAAAGAAAACTCTTCCACCTATTCAACAAAAAGAACAATAGAATTCACAATTCCTTCAACTACATAACCTGACAAGGAATTAATAATATGTAAGAAACAATAAAAATCCTATAGACATCTAATATAAATCAAATACTTGTTAATCAAACTTCATTCATGCATTTCTACAAATACTTCATCTGCACAATTACAAGAGATAATTCAAAACAAAATTATGGAAAAATAATTACTCCTCTCAATAATAGCTCTATGTAAACAATGAAAGAATCAAAGATTTATGGCTTTAATAGGGTGAAATAACAAAGAAGCACGCCACATTAGCGACAAAAGCAATGAAGAAGAAAGGAAAAGAGAAGGTAAAAGATCAATAGTACTTTTCTTCATTATAAATTTAGAAATAGAGACATGAAATCACCTCCAAATTGAGAACAATAGCTCTTTCTTTGCCTAAATTGGTAGATGGATATGAATATAATAGAGGATTAAGAATTCGAAGATCTCTAGCATGAATCTGAACTCTACACATAATAGCATACTTGTCGACATCAAGAATGGTACTCCAACCACTATGGTCTAGCAAAATCCTTCAACGAAGTAGCTACGATCTCCAATCCTTCACATGTTGCTTCTTTATTAAGAGCAGAGAATAATTTTATGTGATAACTTATATATGTAGAAATTTTAACTTATTTCTTTTTTTAATTAAAGTATTATTCTTTTTAATTTATATTCAGTTCAGTACGGTATATATATAAATTTATATTAAAATAAATTTAATTAAATTTAATTTAATTCAATTAATACTGATAATTATAAAATGAAAAGGTAACCATCTTTGGCTGTCTGCCCATTGATGTAAATAACCCTTTTATGTTACTATAATTACTCCTTCAATCTTTATTATTTTTCACCTTATAAAATCCCCAATCGTTTCTATTATTCTATACATTTTAAACCCGGAAACCCATATCTGCATCTCCTCCGCACTCCCACTAGAAATACCTGAAAATTTTCCACTAAATTCACACATCAACCACGTTTCTGCTTCCTCTTCACGCTACTCCTGATCCGATCTCTTTCATTTCCATCTCCCTTTTTTTCTTCAGATCTGGTTTGTATACTCCTCTCAAATCTCCCTGTTTCGTTCTGTTATTCTGGATTTGATTCATATTCGTCGTGGATTTTGTTTCGCTGTTAGATCTACTTCTGTGGATTCTTTTATTGTGCATGCCGTTTTGAGGGTTCATTTTTTTTTTTTGAAATTTTTTCGTGCTTTATTCTCTGGTCTGGTATTATAGCAGGCTGAATGTGTCTTAATTGTATATAGGTATTGCTTGCGTGGTTAATTTGTATTTCAAGGGAATTCTATTTTCATTTTTCTTTTATGGATCTAATGCTTGAACATAAATTTTTTTCTAATTTGGTCGGAAATGGGGGTTTAAATAACAATTAATTTTGTGATTGATGTGTTTGATTTAGTTCCAAATTGTTTCACCAAGAGAGTTAGGAATAAGTTTCACTCATGGATTTGTGGTTCAAATTTGCTTGTAGGTTAACTTAGATCCAGCACTGATTCATAGATCTATTGAGTTCAGTGGCTTTCTCATCGATGTTGAAAATGAGGATGCCCAAAATTTTCTGGGCTTCCATTTTGGTGGTTCTCTCAGCATATTCTTGCAATGCGTTTTATCTGCCTGGTAGTTATATGCATACATATTCAACTGGCGAATCAATTGTAGCCAAAGTCAACTCTTTGACATCCATTGAAACGGAGCTTCCATATAGCTACTACAGTCTCCCTTATTGCAAGCCACCCGGTGGTATAAAGAAAAGTGCAGAGAATCTCGGGGAGCTCCTCATGGGAGATCAGATTGATAACTCCCCATACCGATTTAGAATGAATGTAAATGAGTCTCTTTTCCTGTGTACTACTCCACCATTGAGTGAATATGAGGTAAAGCTTTTGAAGCAGAGAACTCGTGATCTGTATCAAGTGAATATGATTTTGGATAATTTGCCTGCCATGAGGTATGCAAAGCAAAATGGAATTAACATTCAGTGGACTGGGTTCCCTGTTGGCTATACACCACAGAACAGCAATGATGACTATATTATTAACCATCTAAAGTTTACAGTATTGGTTCATGAGTACGAAGGTACTGGTGTGCAGATAATTGGTACTGGGGAAGAAGGTATGGGTGTGATCTCTGAAGCTGATAAGAACAAAGCATCTGGATTTGAGATAGTTGGTTTTGAGGTTGTACCCTGCAGCGTTAAATATGATCCTGGAGCGATGTCAAAACTTCATATGTACGACAGCGTTCCAAGAGTCAACTGTCCCTTGGACCTTGACAAATCTCAAATCATCAGGGAACAAGAGAGGGTTTCTTTCACTTATGAGGTTGAGTTTGTGAAAACTGATATTAGATGGCCATCTCGCTGGGATGCTTATTTGAAAATGGAAGGTGCTCGTGTGCACTGGTTCTCAATCCTGAATTCTCTTATGGTGATCTTTTTCCTTGCTGGTATTGTTTTTGTCATATTCTTAAGGACTGTCAGAAGAGATCTCACGAGATACGAGGAATTGGACAAAGAAGCTCAGGCACAAATGAATGAGGAGCTTTCAGGGTGGAAACTTGTTGTTGGCGACGTGTTTAGAGAGCCAGAAAGCTCGAAACTTCTCTGTGTTATGGTTGGGGATGGAGTTCAAATTTCTGGGATGGCAGTTGTTACTATTGTTTTTGCAGCCCTTGGTTTCATGTCACCAGCTTCTCGAGGAATGCTGCTTACTGGAATGATAATTCTGTACCTTTTCTTGGGCAGTGCTGCAGGATATGTTGCTGTGCGTTTATGGAGAACAATTAAGGGGACTAGCGAAGGGTGGAGATCGGTTTCATGGTCAGCTGCTTGTTTTTTCCCTGGAATTGCCTTTGTTATTCTCACAGTTCTCAACTTTATTCTATGGGGAAGCAAGAGTACTGGTGCTATTCCAATTTCCTTGTATTTTATACTTTTAGCTCTCTGGTTTTGCATATCTGTGCCACTCACCCTCTTGGGAGGATTCTTTGGGACCCGTGCTGAGGAAATTCAGTACCCTGTTCGAACCAACCAGATCCCTAGGGAAATTCCTGCACGAAAATACCCATCATGGCTTCTTGTTCTTGGTGCTGGAACTCTGCCATTTGGAACCCTTTTCATCGAGCTGTTCTTCATCCTTTCAAGCATCTGGCTCGGTCGATTTTATTATGTGTTCGGTTTCTTGCTCATAGTGCTTCTGCTTTTGGTGGTGGTTTGTGCTGAAGTTTCAGTTGTCCTAACTTACATGCACCTTTGTGTGGAAGATTGGCGATGGTGGTGGAAAGCTTTCTTTGCCTCTGGTTCAGTTGCTCTCTACGTGTTCCTTTATTCCATCAATTATTTGGTTTTCGACTTGCAGAGTTTGAGTGGACCTGTGTCGGCTATACTCTATCTCGGGTACTCCTTGCTGATGGCAATTGCAATCATGCTGTCCACTGGTACCATTGGGTTCCTTATGTCTTTCTATTTTGTGCATTATCTTTTCTCATCCGTAAAAATTGATTAGAAGACAAATTGTTCTTTGACAATGAATGCATGGAGAACATTGCACACGAAGAGGAAGCTCTCTAGGTTCTACAATTCACATTTTTTGGCATTTGGTTAAGTCCTCATAAGCTGATCTTATTGTGCTGTATTAAAGACTTAGATTATCATGCTAATTGCATCACAGCTTGTTATATTTTTCTATGCATTTGATGTTAGGAACAATGTGATAGTTTTTAGCTTTCATCCCAATTACGTTTTGTTATTCAATTACACTATATTTTTTGTTGTCTTCCTTTTTGTCGTTGAAGAAAAAGGTTAAAATGCTATTTTTATCCTCTTTGTAATTACAGAGGTAAGGTTGCGTACACCCGACCCTCCCTTAGCCCACTTGTGTGGGAGCCTTGAAGGTATTGGGGTAATGTTGTTGTTGTTGTTGCTGTTGTAAGCTTCTTCAGTGCTATCTACATTTGTTTTATTCTTGAAATCTCCTTGACTGTAGAAACTTCTTGTCAGCTTATTATGATAAACATTAAACAGCACCTCATATATTGAAGCTATTTCTTGATGGTTGGCATCAATTTTTATCACTTTGTCAGATAATGCAGGTTGCTATTCTATATGTTTATGATTTTTAATACTAACATTTTCAGTTTTGGTAAGAAATTCCTTATGATTATTTGTTTTGAAAAGTCTTTATCTTGGAATAGTCAAAGTTGAAGTTAAGAGTTCAAACTTAAGCAATTCGTGTTTTGGTAGTATGTTTGTCGTTCTGTCTTGGATTAGGACTTGTGGATTTAATTAAGTAGGGTTTTATTTAATCCATTGCAGTTGGTTTAATAAGTTTTAGAAACGCCATTGGGGCAAGTGATGAGAACTTGAGAAGGTGGGGTTTATTATTGAGGGTGATGATGCTATTGGTAACGTTAGATCAAAGTTTGTTTACCTGATTGGGGGTTAGTAGTATGCCGACAATTACAATGGGTAATGCAAGTTCTACTACTTAGCAATGCAGCCTGAGTTCATGTCTACAATGACGCCACCAGGAGTCCTGTACGACACTTGTACACTTCACACGAGACCTAGGCACGGGCTGCACCTGTCCAAGCCCCCTTATTTGAAGTGAGTTTGGGGCAGAAAATTAGGATACAGGTCTGGCTCGGCTTGAACCCTAAAATATCTAAATGAACTAGTTATGTAAAAATAATTACGTGTAAACTTTTATCAAATTATTAAAATATCTTCATTCACCATTATACTCATTTAAACGATTAAAGTTTTTTTTAAAATTTTTTTAGTTATTTTGCATTTATCTCTCAAGCCGTTAAATTTTTTAACATGTCGTTTTAGAGTTTTTTGTTCGTCTCATTTTATTATTGAAACGACATTTATTGTGATATATTTTTTAAATTTTTTTTAACATGTTACATAACTACAGACGTGTTTGTGGGCAGGGTTGGCACGAATTCGGTCCGGGTTTAGCGGGCTTTTATCTATTTATGCTCATACCAAACTCATCCCAACCCACCTAAAATATTTTTCAGGCTCGATGAGGTTGGGCTCGAACCCGGCATTATTCAAAAAGATCTTCTCTAAAGACAGCTACCAGGTGATAATCACAAACTACTAGTTGACAGCTACACGGATTCACCACTACTAATGACTTCTCACTCCTGTTCCTAGACAAATATATATTTTATTATATAATATACTAGATTATAAATATTTTATACATATAGTTTTTACTCAAAAATTATTACATCAAACTTTTACAAATACAAGTGTAACAAATCATTTTTTTAACTCATAATATTTGCATTTTAAAACTCAACAATAAAAAAAATTACAGTTTTTTTAAATTTGCCTCATTGGGCTTACAATAAGAACAATGAAAAACCCCACCCTACCCCACCCGTATGTGGATTTAAACCTGTGAATAATAGGATCACAACTCAAGGCTCAACCACTAAAAGATTACATTGTGTACATAAAATTTTTTATTTTGTATACAAAAAATGTGGGTCGGGCCGCCAATTGAGATTTGAGATTATTTCAAAATTCAACTCATATACTTTGTGGCCTTTAGTGGGTTCGGGCTGCGCCGAACAAAGTGAAAAAATTTGTTTTACAAACCTAACCAATGCATTATGGGCTCGGCCGGGCACCGAAGCCCGCGAACATGTCCACGTACCTATTACATATTTGCTATAAGCCTTATTTTTTTAAATTTTTTTTGGCTTATTTTGCTTTTCTCTCAAAATGTTCATTTTTTCGATATGCAGCTTTGAAGTTTTCTGTTTCTCATTTTTATCTTCGAAACATCATCTATTGTGATATATTTTTTTCAAAAAAAAATTTCGACCTGTTACATACTTATTACATATCTATTATAAGTCCATTATAAGTATGTTATATATGTTAGATGTGTTGTTTTTTGTAGTATAATGATTTCAAATGCATAACTAAAAAATGAAACAAGAAAACACAATTTTCAAGCAAAAAAAGTGAATGTATTATACATGTACTAGGTTTGTATTAGACCAACATAATACAAAGCAAAGTTTTATGATAAATATATGTTAGATATGATGTATTTTGTAATATAATGATTTGAGAGGCATAACTATAACAATAACAATGAAACAAGAAAAAACCATTTTCAAGCAAAAAAAAAAAAAGAGTAAATGTATTTGATATGTACTATATTTGTAATATCTTTGTATTAGATTAATATAATACAAAGCAAAGTTATATGATAATTATAGAGAAATTCTATGGTAAATTTGTTTTTAACTTTACCATAATCACCATTAGATTGAGTTTCACCCCACTAATTCAATGGTGATGAAAGGCAAAATAAGTTTTACTTTATAAAATACAAAGTTACCATAGCATTCATTGATAATTATATGTTACATGTGCTATATTTTGTAATAAATGATTCTAAATGCATAACTATAAAAATGAAACAGAAAACACATTTTTCAATTAAAAAAAGTGAATGTGTTAGATATGTATTAGGTTTGTATCAAATCACCATAATACAAAATATATAATAGACTTATAACAAACTTATATTAGACTTATAATAGACTTATAACAGTTCAATAAATATTGCTAAAACAAAAGGACCTATATTAAACTTATAACAGACTTATATTAGACTTGTAACAAATATGTATTAGGTATATAACATGTCGAAAAAAATTAGAAAAATATATCATAATGTATGGTGTTTCGAAGATAAAAATGAGACGAATAAAAAACTCTAAAGCGACATGTCGAAAATATGAATGATCTGAGAGATAAATGTAAAATAAGTAAAAAAAAATACCAAAATCATTGAAAGAGCTTATTATGTGTAAAACAAAAGTTAATTAAGTTTGTCTCATTTTGATAGTGTGATTTTTTTTAGATATAACGTCAATGTAATTTATTTAAAATTTATTGTAATTAAAATTTCTTTTATAAAATATTGTGGTGGTGGAAGATCCAAAATCAATATCCAGCCTCTACAAAAATCTATAATTATAAAAAAAATCTTTTAAAAGATACAGATGTTAAATTTATAGGTTGTTTCTATTTGAATTTTTTTTAACATAAGTATAATTATTTTTTATTTATAAAAAGTAAGCATTTTTTTATAAGGATAATAAGTTTGCAGGTTGCCGGGCTTGGAATTTAATTGTTTACAGGGAATTCATCAATATTTATCACTTTTTAAAAAATAATTATTGTTTTGTCATGAGAGTTAAATATTTTTTATTTATACTTTTTTAAATAAAATTTTTATAACTTTATGTTGTATATAAAGACAACAATCAGAATGAGAAAATCAATTAATGAGAAATATGACATAAAAATCGAAAGTAAAGTAAGAAAAGAAAGGAAGAGAGTTGAAACAGAGATCAGAATCAAAGTTGATCGATATTCCGAAAGAGAATCTTGAAGTCGGCGTCGGAAGAAAAGAAACGAATCCGAAAGAGAATCATAGAAAATCAACTAATGTATTAAATTGAAAGAAGAGGTTGAAGCAAAACTTTGAGCCATACAACTTCTCAATTGGATTCTGTGGCTGATGTTTTAATTAGATTCAAGCCAGCTGAGTTGATTGGATTCAATTAGAAGGATTCTAATAAAATAGATAGAAAATCAGTCAATGATGGTTATGAGTTTATATTGGACTTGTTTGTGTTTGTGGACATTTTTGCATGGTTTTTGTTTTGATAAAATCAAAGTGCACATCATGTGTTTGATGAAATGCCGAGGTAAATATTTTGATATCAATGACCAATTTAATTAGGCTGCTGGTGCAGTAAATAATTTTAGTGTTGAAAGATGTGCTTGTATTCCAAATTAAGGATATGATCGTTGTTTGTTAGTGACCTAAATTATAGTCATGTTAACCTTAGGCATCTATTGAATATCTATTGGACATCTATCGGATATTATTGAACTCTAGTCTGATTTTGATTTTAAGCGAAGACTCCCTTAATCAGTTCTTGTCAATGGTATCCTTCTGACTTAAATATTTGAGTCTTAACATATATGATATCGCATTCAATTAGACCACATATTCTTTTGGTAATTGATTGCAAAGATTGGTTATTTGTTTTAGTATTTATTTCCATAGTGAATTAGTTACTACTTTTTCAATTATGCTTGAATCTTAGAAACCAACAACTTGATCTTTAACTCATTCATTTTTGCTAATATATGATATGGTTCAATTTTATTTGTAGCAATGATTGCGTCAATAGTAGCAGCACCGATTGTTTGTGTTCTAAGATGGGCTTTTTAAAATTGATAATAGACATATGTACAAATATATTTTAAATTTCAGTTGTCACTTGTTTTGAAATTGATATTAGACATTTGTACAAGATTGTGTAATTGACTTGTGTGTTTTCAGTTGGCATTTCAATAGATTTCTAATAGATTGTTATATGATATTTTGTATATTGAATATTGATCCTTTTTAGTTACTATTTCTTTTTTTTCATTGGAAAAAGTGATATACATTGGTTGTCTATTGGATAATTTTTGGTTGTCTTTATTATTTTGTTAGATTATTCAGGATGTTTCATTAAAGCAAAATGAACTAAAGCAAAATGATTCATTAAATTATCTGAGCTTTTTTTTATTATGAAGTCACGTATAGCGTTGCAACTCCACTTCAGGGTCAATTGAAAATAATATGTAATTATAGAGGTAAGGTTGTGTACACCTAACCCCCCTTACCCTGCATGTGCGGGAGCCTTGTTAAACATTGAGGTCATGTTGTTGTTGTTGTTGTTGTATTCTGGATGTTTCATCAATTGTCTATTGGATTTATATCAAATGTCTATAAGACTTCTATCAAATGTCTATTGGTGATCCATTTGATGTCTGATGGATACGTGCGATATCAGAAGTCATAATTTAGTCCAAAAACTGCTTTAATTAGGATAATTGTTACAATAAGAAAACCTAATTTTAGAAGTCAAAATCTAGTCCATATGTCAGTAAAATTATCCTAATATTTGAATCAAAATTCTTCTATATTTACAAATATATTTTAAAGTTCTGATACATAAAAAAATTCATCTAATATTTTGAATCAAAGTTCTTCGATTTTACTAATTTCTATTGAACTTCTATTAGATATCTATAAGATATGTGACAGTTCAAAAAATATTGGAAAAAATGATGTCGTTTCGAAGATAAAAAAGAAACGAACAAAAAACCCTAAAGCGGCATGTCGAAAAAATAAACTATTTAAAAGATAAATATAAAATAAAAAATAAAATAAAAAATAAAACATGACACGTTTCACTCTTTTTTTTATAATCATTTACACGTCTCACTCAGGTTCATTTGAAATGGTTTCGTATTTGGATTGCTTCATCAATCTCAGTATATTTGTAATTTATTTCAGTAATTGTTTTATGAAGTGATGTCATTTTCATTAAAGTTTATATTTTTAGTTTAAATTATTTTATTTTTTTAACTTATTTAGGTAAAAGTCCCTTGTTTATAAGAGCTCAGCCTGCACCCGAATTTAAATTTTCATAAGTTGAGCTGGATAGGCTTAGCTAATAGATAGGTCTGATTGAGGTCGGTCTCATCCTAACTTTACCTAGTCTTGTTCATAATTAGGTCGTACCATACTAGTGGCGGTGCCAGGATCCGAGTTAGGGTGGAGTTGCTTTCATTTTTTTCTACACTTCTTTTTTTTTTTGACTAGACCAGAGGGTAGAGTTATACCTAAATTTATAGGGGAATTTTCATTTTTCCCGTGACTGGGGCGGGGCTTAAGCACCACCCCACCCCTCACCCTTGTACCATACCACACTTTTATAATAGTGAGTACAGAAATAAATAATATATATATATATATATATATATATATATATATATATATATATATATATATATATATATATATATATATATATATAAATTAATTTATTGAGTTTATAATAATAATAAAAAAAATCTCATTTTACTATAGCTTTAAGATTCAACCATTAGACCAAAAATATGAACTCTCATCATTATCCAAGATGATCCACTCCCAAACTAATTTGAATTTTTTTTCCCAAAAATTTCAAGGATATTACCAAGCTTGATTAGTAATTTGTGACAAATTTCCATTATAGAAAAAGTGAACTGTTATTTATTATTTTAAAATGACCTTTAACGGTAGCTGCTGGCCAATGGTGACCAATATATTTTTTATACTGAAGAAATATTGTCATTAAATTAATTAGAGCTCATAACATCTCGAATTAAAGGTCGACATATATCATATTAAATTTTTCATTACATTGAGCATAGATAATGAAATATTGGTGTTGTTAATTATGTGACAGATATGATTAATTATTTTTATAGACAAATAAATATACTTTAATGCTTATAATATTATAGTAATAACAATATTAGATGGATGGTGAATGTTTTAGAAGTTAAGGGTTGGAAAAATTATTATCGTTAATGTTGCGGTTGTGATTATGGTTATTATTTATTATTGTGATTTACTGTTACAGTTTTTTATTATAATTTTATGTTACTGTTATTAATTGATTTGTATTTAATGTTACGGTTGTGGTCAGAGAGATAAATTAATAAAAGTGACATATTTTAAATAAATTACTAATCAATAATAATAAACAAAATTTTAAAATAAAATAAATAAAAATAACGTAACAGGTTTTATTGAATTATAATAAAAACTAAAAAAAATAACTTTTTTTTTAAATTAATCCAAATCCAAATTATCAACCCTTTTTATTAGACATTTCTTTCTTCAAGCAATTTCTTTTCTTAAATTGTTCATTTGGGTTTCTCCGTACTCCTCGTGGTTTTCATTTGAATCAATATCATGTAAATTGTGTGATGGAACCAAATTAGGGTCATCGTCCAAATGAGAAAAAGCCGGATCTGATGATGCTTTTATCCGAATATAATTATGAAGTGCCATTGATACAACTACAATATTTCTCTGTATATGAAATGGATATGAGGCATCACTTGTAAAATTTTCCATCTAGCCTTTAAAACTCTAAAAGTTCGTTCAATACAACATCTAAGAGATAAGTGCCAACTGTTGAAACACTCTTTATACCCTCTTGATCTACCACTGCGTTGAAATTCAGACGAATGATATATTGTTCCTCTAAATGGTGCCAAATATCCTTCAATTTGTGGATACTCAGCATCCACTAGATAATATTTCCCTACATATGTCATTAAAATAAACTGTTGAACCCAGCACAAGGCTAGGCTGACTCAGTGGATGACTCAGTAGTGCTTAAGTTTTGATCATACCAATTAAGTTAAGTTTGAGTTTATTAAACCAATAATGATGTTAAAATAAATAGTCTATGGTTATATGCGAGTTATTGAATTCAGGGGTAGAATTTCAAGTCTCTGCTGACCTAGCTATTCAGTTTAAGTCCGAGTTGTTCTGGGCTGAGTATATATTTCAGACGCTGACTAAACACTATTCACTTAGTGCTTGATATTTAGATTTTGTTTCAGCTGTGTGTATTGTTTTATCGTTTCGCTGAGTTACTTTCTATTAGTCAAAGGCACTGACTTTTCCATTTAGAGAAATATGAAATCTTTCCTTTTCAGTTTCACTTTTGCAGAATTAATGAAAGAAAGACAAAAGGAATTAATGCCTTGACAAGACATCCGCTTTATGAAGAAAATGCCAAAATTCTTAATAGTCCAAGTTGCACAAAGCAATTACCAGATTTGGAAATATTGAAGACTTACAACCTAGTATCTCGCGACTCTGGAAAGATGTCAGATTATAAGAGGAATGGGAAGATGACACGTAACAAGTCAACGCAAGATCTCTCTAACGGAAGATTGGCATCAAATGATAAAGAATTCAAACTGAAGCTAGGATTTCAATCTAACGGATTGATTTCTATCTCACAAAGGTGTGATTCTATCTCTTAACGGATTGATTTGAAGAAGCAACGGGTGGATAGTTGAGCTGGCAATCTGTAGAAGATGCCGAGACAAGTTCAATGACTACATTCTTGATTTCAAGTATAAAAGGAGCAAGAAGGCTAGCATTAGAACTTGGTGATTACACCTAAATTTATAAGAAGCAAAACTCTGTCAAATTACAAGCTTTAAAGGAAGTTCAATCAAGAAAGCAACTACTCAGCGAGAATCTGCTTTACAACAAGAGAGATTAGAATACATCATATGTATTGTAATATCTTATTATCTATAACTAGTTCAATGTTTCTATAAGTTGATTTTAGCTCTTGCTTAGACTTAGTTGAGTTGCTGGTAGAAGAGGGTATTTGTTGGTCCCTATGGGTACACTCACTGAGTCAGAGGAGGGGCGAATGACTCACTCAAGAACTTATAAAACTTTTTGCGATAATTACTGGCTCCACTGAATGAGGTCAGCTGGCTGAGTGAAAAACTGGAAAATGCGATAAAGGAAAGAACACTGAGATTTTTATCCTGGTTTGGCAACCTGTGCTTACGTCCAGTCTGAAGAGAGTATCCCGGCTTTAATTCATTAATCTCAACTCCTTTACCCTAGGCGGAGAAGCCTTTCACAAATTCCCTAATTATAGTAAGTACCCTCAAACTGCAATCGCTCACCTGCTGACTAGAATACCCTCTTCTATCAGCAACTCACTCAGAGTCTAAACAAGAGTTGGATTCAAATTATAAAACGTTGATCCAGTTACAAATGATCTGATATTACAATTGAATGATCTATTATATTCTCTCTTATTCTAAAGCAGATTCTAGCTGAGTTGTACTTTCTTGGTTGAACTTCTTTAAAGCTTGTATTTTGACAGAGTTTAGCTTCTGAGAAATTCAGGTGTAATCACCAAGTTCTAACGCTTGCCTTCTTGCTCCTTTTATAGTTGGATTGAGAAAGTAGCCATTGAACTTATCTTGGCATCTTCTGAAATTGACAGCTCATCTATCTACCCATTGCTTCTTCAAATCAATCCATTAAGAGATAGATTTGCACCGTTGTGAGATAGAAAATCAATCCGTTATATTGAGATTCGAGCTTCAATTTAAATCCTTTGTCATTAGATGCCAGTCTTCCATTAGAGAGAACTCGCGCTGACTTGGCACGTGTCTTTATCCCATTCCCTATGGTATTCTGACATGCTGCAGAGTGCGCGATACAAGGTTGGTTGATCTGCAGAATTGCCCAAAATGGCAAATGACTTTTTGCAGCTTTGCATCAGAAGACTTCATCATTTTCTTCATAATTTTGAGTCTTGTCAAGGCATTAATTTGTTTTGTCTTTGTCTCATTAATGTTCCTGCAAAAATCAACACTAAAAGCAAAGATACCTTTTTACCTTAAAAGGTAAAGTCAGCAGCATTGACAGACTTAAAGTAACTCAGCGGAAATGGTATATCGTAAAGCACATAGCTGAAATAAAATCTAAATATTAAGTGCTAAGAGAATATTACTAAGTCAGCGACTATCGTAGATACTAAGCCCAGGTCACTCAAAGTTAAACTAAATAGCTAGTTCAGCGGAGACACGAAATTCTACCCTCGAATTTGCTAACTCCTCAAACAACTATAGACTATTTATTTTAACATCATTATTGATTTAATTAGCTCAAACTAAACTTAATTGTTATGATCAAAACTTAAGTACTACTGAGTCAGTCCACTGAGTTAGTCAAACTCGTGCTTGGCTCAAGAATCTACCCCATTTTGATCAATGGCAATTAACTTGAGCGAGAATTAAATCAATAAGATATCTAGATCAGAGTTACCTTATGCTTATGCTTGATATGTCTTTTATTCAACATCTAAATCTGCTCAGAGTGAATGCTAACTCCCCCATAATCATTAACTTCTCTGATTTCAGCATTCCTCAACACTTCTCATATACTTCTACAAAAGATCAGAACATATATATATATATATATATATATATATATATATATATATATATATATATATATATATAGAGCAGAAAGTATAAGAAGTTAAGAAGATCTTAACTTAGAATAAAATATGTAATCTTTTCATTAAAAAATAACTTAAGTATAGACAATGATGAGTTAATCTATACTAAGTTTTACGGTGAGCTATAACGATTACATAGATATTCTATTATACTCTTTAGGCATAGGCGGGGCTCCTAAATTTGCTCTCCTTTCCTCGAAGACTTACTGATCCCATCTTGGCTTCTTCTCTTTGGGCAGCGCAATCTCCTTACCTTTCCTATTCCTTATCTCATGATATTCTCTTTGTATGTGCTCTAGATCCTTGGACAGATTATAAGAAAATTCAGTAATTCTTTGATCTCTCTCCCTTTCCTGCTACTCACGCTTCTCGAGATCCTTCTCCCCCAGTGCCATTACATCCAAAATGGCTTAGGCTCGATGATCAAATGAACTCAGAGACTCTTCAAATGTTTCTAGCTAACCATAAACATTAGATGAAAAATTCTGCACAAGCAGCTCATAGATTTCCTGAGATATAGCATCTTGTTCTCTGAGGAAGGCAAACAAGCCTACTAAAGTGTGGGATTGAGATAGATTAACTTGATATTGAGCGCTTATTCTTTCCTTGGATATCTGGGTGAGACTAGCCAAAGCCTTCGCTTGATTGTTCTCTCTTAAAATGCGCTCTAGCATGGGAGTGCTCCTTATGTGAGTAGTGACTTCATCGTAAATCTTGTCAATATCTTCTCCATCATTAATGACATTAGCTTGAACTTGCTTAATTTGGTCTATGATATGACCAAGCTGCTGGTGAAGAGTAGGCTCCAGTTTAGCATCTGGCATAATAATGTCACTATTCAGAGCATATAAAATATTGAACCTCTTTAAGGCATTAAGCACAGCTCCCTCCGAGTCCTTGACTCCTTTCAGCATCTGCTCCTTTATAGTCCTCAATTCAGTATGTAGCCCATAATGCCTGGTTACCACTGAGATCAAAGCATTAATCCCATCAACAACAACATTCAAGCGCATTGTATTGCCTTCATTTTCCTTTCTTAGTATACTATACCCATCAAGCACCTTCAGTATAGCTTCCAACAGAGGGCTGAATTTATCAATCATTGAATTCCTAAAGTCCCTCTCATCATTCAGCACCTTGCAGTTACTCTCATAGATCTTTTCCATTTTCTTTTTGAGTTCTGCAACCTCCATATTCAATCCACCAGTATGCCTACCAGTAATAGATAACAAAGGCAACATATGGGATAATATTGCCTTTACCAATGAGAATTATGTAGGTACTGATTTGAAGTGGGCCTTCATCTCCTCAACTGCTTCAAGAAACCCTTGCACTGGCTCCACAACCTTTGCAATTCTCCTCAAGAAATCCTCAAACAATAATGATTTTGCTATCTCAGCATCAATCTCAACATCTGTCCTAAGTCCTGGAAACCTTGTTCTCTCCATTCTCCTTATATCTCCCAATAACTCAACTTGGGGGTTGAATTGGGGTTGTGGTTGAGGTTATTGAGGTTGTTGAGGTGGTTGTTATTGTTGGGGTTGTTCAAGAATCTCCTCTATAATTTGAGGCCCTCTGACAATTGGGGGTCCTTCCAAGAGCAATGGTTCATTACTGGAGATCCTATGGGTGAAAGGTATAGGATGATGGTTGTTTGGTCAGAGGTGGATGTGGATGATGTTTGGGTTTCTGGTAAGGGTATGGTAGAAATGGGTGTAGGTGAGAGTGGTGTGTTAGGTATAGGGGTTTGGAAAAAGAATGACTCTTTGTTTTCCTCCTCCTTCTCTTCTTCACCTTCAACAGCGGCCTTGCTGACATGAGTTTGAGCATTCTCAGTCAGTTGAGCTCCGAGCTCAACTACTGCTTCCTCCCCCTTATCCTCTAGATTACCTTCATCTTCATCTATTACAATCTTCATCCTCTTTAACAACCCTCCCTTCCTCTCCTTTCTAGCTTCCTTAGCTTCCTTAACAGTTAGAGTGGCTTTCTGGTTAGATTTAAGTACATCAAATTCCACAGCTTCAATCTCTACAACTTCATCTTCCTCTTCCTACTCTTCCTGATTTTTAATAGCTTCAAGAGCCCCAATCATCTTTTCAACCACTTTTGGTACTTCCTTCTCAGCTAGGCTTGCAACTGTAGATTGCAAAATTTGTTCAGTGTTAGCCTTAACTCTAGCTGCAGCTTCCTCAGCCTTCCTTCTGATTTTAGCTTCTATCTCCTCCTGCTTGTTTCTAATTCTCTATTCCTCAGCAACTTTTACTCTTTTAGCCTCTTCAAGATCTTGGACTACTCTAGTCCCTCTTTTCACCATCAATTTCTTCTTTGGCTGACTTACTTGGGGAATAAGAACTGATGTAGCTTCCTTTCCCTTTATAATCACCACATCCAACTATGCTTCCTCTACTTTCCTCTTTCTCTCCCACTTTTGGGGCATTTCTTCTTTTAACTCCTCCTCCATCTCCTTTGGAGTCAGCTCTCTGACCTTTTCCTCCTTAGTTCTGTTTTAGATCATGTCTTTTTAGGAACTGGGGCAACTACAGGAATAGAGGTCGCTGAGCTCCCTTTCTTGGCCGTTTTAGATTCCTTCTTGACCTCCTTCTTACTTCCCTACTTATCAGGCACTTCTTCTCCCTTCTTAGCTCTGAGCTTGGTAATACTCTTAAGCTCGCTAGCCACAAAGGAATCTAAGGTATGATCCGCTTCATGGGGCTGAATAAGCTTCATTTCCATTATTGCCTTGAGATCCTTGACTCTAACCTCCCCTCACTTCAGCTTTATGTACTCCATGTTGGAAGGTCTCTCATTTGCTCTTAGTCCATGAAAGTGGGCATTGCTGAGTACCCTGGACTCAATTATCTTTAGCAGAATATTATTCTTTGATGCCCATCCTTCCAGGTCCAGCTCATAAGCTCTAAAAATCTCCATTATTAGTTGGCCATATATTAAATGCTTTGTGACCTTTAAAAATCTATGCAGAATAGCCAACAGCTAATTGATGCTCATCCCATGCATCAAACCATATACAAATACCCTTTCAAACTTTGAACATCTCCCTGTAGAGCCTGTTTTAGGCTAAAGAACTTTTGCAACAAGCTCATGTGCTTTCTTTCCTTCCTTGGTGAACATTGAGGCAATAAGTTCACCAAACTTGTAATCTTCAGGAACCTCATAATCTATAGGGATATCTACATGCTCTTCATCCTTTATCACCCTCAGTCTGAGCCCTTTTTCGTTCATCCCTAATAGCCCTGCTATTAGCTTGGGAGTAACATAGACCTTCCTTCCTATCATAGTAGTTACAAATAGATCTTTCTGTCCTTCCACTAGGTGGATTCCATGAAAGAATCTTAGAACTATCTCCTTGTAGCTGCCATTGGGAAGTTCAAAGAATCCTCTCAAATGATGCTGGCGTGCCCACTTCCCAAATCTCTCATTACTGCAGAAGCTCAACATATCTACAACCATTGGACTATCCACTTCAGTTTTCTCTATAGAACACCATTCAGTAGGGATATACTTCATTCCAGTGGGGATTAGAAGATTTTACCTCTTGTTGAATCCAATGGCCACTTTTGTGATATGATCTTGAGTTATAATCCAGCAAGTGTTCTTTTTATTTCTTACAAATAGCCGCCTTTCAGAATTGGGTTCAGCTGGTCTTCCTGATGAACTCGCCTTTGAAATTGCTTGTAGAAACTTTAAGAATTTAGGAAATTTTTGAGAGAAGTTTGCAGAAGAGAAATTTGGCAAAGTAACCTTTCCTCTTTCTGAAATTCTCCTTAAATAGCCAAAAACTCTTGGTTAATCCCTGTGAAGCTACGTGTACTACTCATAAGGAAATGGATAATTAGCACTGGCATGTTTACTACTTTGTGCTCTACCTAGTGCTGTAGTATACAATGCTGGAAGGAGGATACTGTGGTTAGAGAGTCCTTCCAGATTAGAATCAGCTTGGCGAGT
The DNA here is from genome assembly GCA_947683365.1 of Euphorbia pulcherrima. NCBI lineage: Eukaryota > Viridiplantae > Streptophyta > Magnoliopsida > Malpighiales > Euphorbiaceae > Euphorbia > Euphorbia pulcherrima. Next base: position 75,128,341 of record CANTUS010000001.1, on the reverse strand, counting down.
GTGTGTTGGAGAAACCTTTACACTTCTGGAAAATATGTTCAGAATTTGTCGCTAAAGTAATTTAATGTAACCACATCTTGGGGTGATATTTGACTAGCAGTTCATCCCCATCCATTCTCATCCAAACCCCATCGTTTTTCTTATTTAGGTGCTTTTCAAAGAACCTTGGCGTGATTGTTATCACTTTTCCTTGAACCTTGGTTCTGAGAGCATCGTAATAGTTGTGAGCTCTCAAATTATTGTAAAACTTATGCACCAGTTTTGGATATATTGGGCAGTTGATTTTTAAGAACTCTGCAAGGTGTTGATCTTTGATGAGTTTTGAGAATTGGTCGATTTGGAAAAGGAAAGCCCAAATAATCAGTGGAAACAACTGAGTCATTTATTTTGAGGTTTAAGGGCAGGAAATCTTTATCTTTGAGATCAGACTCTACAAAGATATTTTGTGGAAGAAGGGTTTGGATTTGGTTATTGATCATGATTACTGCCATTTGTGAGATTTTTGAAAAAGTTAGGGTTTCAGAAAGGATTTGCGTAGAGTAATAGTAGTGAGTTGCTCGCATGAGGAAGAAGGGGAAATTTAGGGGTTTATATAGAATTTCCAAAGCAAGGGTATAATGGTAATCCGGTTGCCGTTAACTTTGGCTGGATTGATGACATAGTAGGTTAGATTTTAGGAGAGAGGTAAATTCCGTTTAACTGGAGAATAGGAAAGGTTTACTTTTAAAAAATAACTGTTGAATTTACCACGCGTGTAACTCCCAATAGACATTTAAAATTAAAAAAGGAATAGTTACTTTTTAGCACTTTTACTACCATATGTCCTTTCTATCTGCTGAGCTGGCGGTCTTTGATCCGAATCCAGAGTCAATGTAGTTTTCTTCTTCTTTTTTAGATTCCTTGACTTATAGGACTTTGTACTAGGCCAAATTATCTTCCAGATTCTTCTTTAGATTGGATTTGACATTCCAATTGACTCCCTTAGCTTGTTGAATTGATCTTTACTCAGAGGCTTGGTAAAGATATCTTCTCTTTGCTCATTGGTTGAAATATATACCAATGTAACATCCTTCTACATCACATGATCCTGGATGAAATGATGCCTAATGTTAACATGTTTCATCCTACCGTGAAGTACTAGATTCTTTGACACATTAATGGCACTTTTGTTGTCACACATCACTTCAACATATCTAAATTGCACTCTATAGTCTTCTAGTTGTTGGTTGATCCAAAGAAGTTGAGCCACATAACTTCCTGCTGCTATATATTCTGCTTTTGTGGTTGATAAGGCAACTGATGTTTGCTTCTTACTATACCATGACACTAGGCAATCTCCAAGAAAGTGACAGCCTCCAGATGTACTCTTTCTCTCAAGAGCATCTCTGCCATAGTCTGCATTAGTGAAGCCTTAGAGTGTGAATTCTCCATTACTAGGATACCATAACCCAACTTTAGTGGTTCCTAGGAGGTATCTAAGGATCCTCTTTAATGCCTTTAGATGTGAATCCTTATGATTGGCTTGATATCTTATGTAGTAGTAAACCGTATAGTGTATGTCAGGTCTGCTAGCTATCAAATATAGAAGTGATCCAATCATTCCTCTATATAGTTTCTGATCAACATCTTCCCTTTTACAATCCTTGGATAGGACTATATTTGAGCCCATTGGAGTGGACATTGGCTTGCTTTTGTCCATTTCAAACTTCTTGAGAATCTCCATGGTATACTTGGATTGGTTGATGAAAATCCCATCCGGACTTTGCTTGATTTGCAGACTAAGGAAGAAGTTAAGTTCTCCACATCGTGGACATCTCAAACTCCTTCTGTATTTGAGAGCTAAATTCTTCACACATCTTTTCATCTGTTGCTCTAAAGATGATGTCATCAATATAGATTTAAACTAGAATAATATCATCCTTCTTTTTCTTGATGAAAAGAGTTTTATCTGCTTTGCCCCTGATATATCCCTTAGATATGAGAAATTAGTGAGTCTCTCATACCAAGCTTTTGGTGCTTGCTTTAATCTCTAGAGGACTTTCTTCAGTTTGTAGACATGATTTGGATGCTTTGAGTCTTCAAATCCAGGTGGTTGTTTCATATAGACTTCTTCTTGGATAAGTCCATTGAGGAATGCACTTTTGACAACCATTTAGAATAGTGTGAATCCCATGAATGATACAAAAGCACATAAAATTCGGATTGCCTCTAATATTGCTACAGGGGCAAATGTTTCTTCAAAGTTAATCCCTTCCTGTTGATTGTAGCCTTGGGCAACCAATCTTGCCTTATTTCTCACCACTACTCTGGATTCATCTAGCTTGTTCCGGAATAACCATTTGGTTCTAATGATTGACTATCTTTTGAAAGTGCTACTAGATCCCACACATCATTCCTAGTGAATTGATCTAAACTTTCTTGTATGGCCATCATCCAGCTTTTATCTCCTTTCGCATCTTGGAATTTCTTTGGCTCAATGAGAGAGACAAAAGCAGCATGGCTCATCATCCTATTGAGTTATCGCCTGGTTTTGACTGAATTTTGGACATTATCCAAAATGGCTGCAACTATATGATCTCTGTGAGTTCGGACTTCTCTTGGTAGATCTTCATACTGGATTGGTGCTTATTCCACTTCTTCCATAACTACTTCTCCTTGGTCATCATTGAAGTTTATCTCATGTGGGTTGAGATCAACTTATGGTACTTCTGGATCAAAAGATATTCCCTCATCTTCTTCTTTGTATTCTTGATTTGGAAGGAATCTAGGATCTGGACTTCCTGCTTTTCTTCAGAGTTTTCAACTTCTAGAATTAAATCTTCCGGATTTAAATTTCTTCTTCCTGCATGGTTAGTCTCATCAAAATCTACATGTATAGCCTCTACTATAGTTTGGGTTCGTTTGTTATAGACTCTGTAAGCTTTGCTATATTTTGAGTAGCCAAGGAAGATTGCCTCATTAGATTTAGGATCAAATTTTCCTAATTGCTCTTTATCATTCAGGATGTAGCATTTACATCCAAAGGCTTTAAAGTACCCAATTTTAGGCTTTCTTCCTTTCCAGATTTCATAAGGGGTCTTTTCTATGGTCTTTCTAATGAGAGCTCTATTCATAATGTAGCATGCTGTGTTTATGGCCTCACCCCAAATATATTTTGGCAAACAATTCTCACTTAGCATTGCTCTAGCCATCTCAACTAAGGTTCTATTTTTCCTTTCAACAACTCCATTTTTTTGAGGAGTATGAGGGGCAGAGAAGTTATGTTCATTGCCCTTGGAGTCACAAAATTCAGCAAAATGTTTATTTTTGAACTCACCACCATTATCACTTCGGATGTGTGTAATGCTTATGCCCTATTCTACTTCTATCCGAATGAATATTTTTGAGAATTGGTCAAAGGCCTCATCTTTGCTAGCTAGCAAAGCTACCCAGGTATAATGAGAATAATCATCCATTATGACCATGGTGTATTCTCTTCTATCTAGACTCAATGGTTTGATTGGACTTAAGAGATCAATATGCAGGAGTTCAAGAACTGTCTTGGAAGGTATGTATGCGATGGAAGGGAAGCTTTTCTTATGCTGTTTACCTAGTTGACATGTAGTGCATATGTAATGCTTATCAAAAGCAACCTTAGAAAAACCCACGACCAATTCCTTTTTGGCTAGTTTGGATAGGAGGTTCATGCTAACATGTCCCAACCTCCAGTGCCATAGCTAGGATTCTTCTTCTTTAGACACCAAGCATACATTCTTTTTTATCATTTTTAATGCTAACACAATAAACATTATTTACTCTAGGTGCATAAAGAATGAGTTGATTAAACTTACTATCATAGATTGAGCACCCTCTGGTGTCAAAGGCGACTTTTCTTCCTTTATAACAGAGTTGTGCTACACTGAGTAAGTTGAACTTTAGTCCATCAACTAGAGAGACATCTTCTATTTGTATTTCAGATCCAATGGTTCCATGTCCAATGATCTGTCCCTTTTGATTGTCTCCAAAGCTTACTTTGCCTTCTTTCTTCTGGATTAAAGTGATGAAAGCCTTCTCATCACCTGTCATGTGCCTTGAGCATCCATTGTCAATGCACCATGTGTGTTGATCTTCTGTGGATTTAAGGCATATCTATAAAGCAGATCAAGTGGGTTTGGGTACCCAATCAGATTTGGGTCCTCTCGGTTATCAACCATTTCAGGTCAATGATAAATATCATAATAACCATTTTTAATCTACATAATTTAGTAACATGGTTGTTTTTCCCATAAAACCTGCACCCTGAAATGGGTTTGTTCTACTCTTGCTTCTTCTCGATCTTCTCAAGATCATCCTTTCCATAGTTCCCTCTATATCTAACTTCTTGTACGCTTGTTGTTGATCTGATGTGTATCTGGAAGCTGGTTGGAGGTGCAACTTCTACTGTATAATTCCTTCTTTGTTTGACAGGTTAATGATTATAGACTGCCTTAGCCTTTCCTTTTTATGCCGTAGTGTATCTTTGGGCTTGAAGTTGCTTGCTAACCTCTCTCTCCTTTTGGTTGGAAGGCTTTGGATTTTTCTTGGTAGCTTACCTTGTATTCCTTCTTAGTTGCGGACCTGATCTCCTTTCGGATGCTGCCTTCATCAGAGTTAGCTCCCTATCTAACCCTGTCAAGTTAGCACTTAAGATCTGAACTTGACTTCTTAGGAAGTTTTCTTCTACCACATCCATATGCTTTGTGGTTCATATCAAGTTTATGTCTTGTGACTTTGCTTCAGCATCTTCAGCCAATTCTAGAATTTGTTGTTGTATGGATCTTATGGCTTGGTGTTCTTTCTCACATTGTGGATCACTACCTTTAAAGCTCTAGCAAGATCAATGTTGGAAACAGAATTAGAATGAGAGTTTACCTCAATATGTACTGTTTCTGATTCTAAATCCCTAATTTGCTCAGTATCTTGCTTGGATGACCTTCTTCCAAATTGCTCTGCTTCCGAATTCGTCAGTGCCATGAATGCATAATGAGTAGTTTCCTCTTCTTCTGTTAAGGATGAACCACTACTTTCTTCACTGTTTCTCCATGTGGCCACTATAGCTTTCTTCTTATACCTCTTTTCTCTTTTCAACTTGGGGCATTTGGTTCTAAGGTGCCCTTTTTCCCCTCATTCAAAGCGGGCAACATCTTTTTCTGGATCTTTCTTTTCTTCCAGAGCCTTTCTTGACTTATCCCTTCTTGAGGTGCCTTCCTTAGGCCTTCTTGATTTGAATCTTCTGGATCTCCTTCCATCCTTTTTCTTTAGAAATTTATCAAAGTACTTGTCTAGCATAGCCATATCTTCTTCACTGTACTTTAATTCTTTTGGCTGCTTTTCTGATCCGGAAGTGGCTGATCCGATAGAGTCTGCATTAAGTGCAATGGCCTTTTTCTTTTCTTCCAGCTTCTTCTCTTATTGACTATATCTCTCCAAGGATAAATATTGAGTTAAGAGATTACCAATGAGCTTATCATAACTATAAAAGTTTGAGTCATGAGCTTCTTCAATGGCAGTCTTCTTGTTATCCCATTCTTTGGTGAGACTCCGGAGTATTTTATTGACCATGTCAACTTTTGAGATTTTCTAACCTAGCCTCTTCAATTCATTTACTACATTGGTAGATCTAGTATTCATGCTACTGATGGATTCTTTGGGCTCCACCTTGAAGGATTCAAGCTTTTGTTGTAGTAGGTCAATCTTGGCTTCTTTGACCTTGTTTGTTCCTTCATAGGTCACTTCCAGCTTCTGCTATATTTCTTGTACAGTTTCGCATCCGAATATCCTGATAAATTCAGCTGCACTAAAAGCACAATGAAGCTTGTTAATAACATTTGTGTTTTCATGCAATTTTTTAAAATCATTCTCATCCCATAAACTTGATGGTTTTCTGGTAGTCATACCCTCTACTTCGTGAGTATGCTCATATAGGCCATCTTTAATGGCCAACCATGCTTGCATGCTTTATGCTTGAATAAAGTTCTTCATCCAATTTTTCTAGAATGTGTAGTGTTCACCGATGAAGAGTTGAGGATGGGTAATGGACATACCCTTGGGAAGGAGTTGTGAGTTTTAGATCTCTAGTTTTGAGCACTAGCTTTGATACCACTTATAGGTCCCTGTGAGGGTCTAATCAAGGTCAGAGGGGGGAGTGAATGACCACTTTTCCCAGAATAGACAGACTTTGAAAAAGTCTTAGTGTAGCATGTTTGATTATGTTCCAGATTGATGGATCCAGATGATGCAACTATATAATATAGTGCAAAAAGTAAAGAGTTAGAAAATCAAACATAAGAATTTTATCCTGGTTCAGCCCCGCCTACTCTAGTCCCCGGAGTTTCCTTCCTCTGAGCTTTTCCACTAGTGGATTCTTTTCCAATTGGCAGGAATCAAGCCTTACAATTTATCTTCAGATGGTAACCCCTTCCGGGTGTAGGATAGACCACTAGAAGCACCAACTCCTAGTTGAGTCCTTTTGTCTTTAGTAGGATATACCACTTAGATTTTAACCCAAACCTAAGTTGAGTCCTATAGGGAGATCCCACTCAAAGCATCTACTTCAAGCTATATCCCAATCTTACTACTCACCAAAGTAGGAGATCTTTTACACTTTGGTTTTCTCAAAGGTTTTGGTTTTGGACTTCCTCAAGTTTATAACTTCACTTAGGAATCCTTACAAACAGATTTTGAATGGTTTGATTCTTAGGGGGATTTATAAACTGATTGCTTTCTAGAGAATTCTCTTGTATATGCTTTCTTGAAATCAACCAGCACCTTCTCAGCTTATGAAGCTTCCTTTTATAGGTTTCCATCATAAATGTAGCCATTGTGGCTTGTTGAGCTGTAATTGAATCTTCACCATTGATCAGGTAATATGTGGCGCTTCTAAAACTATTAATCAATTCGTTAGACAGAGATTTTGACCCATTTGAATCCTTGGGATTGAGGCTGAAAAGTTGTCAATGATCATTTTCCTTGTATTTTAGTGACTCACCAACTTTTACGCCATTAGCTTTTTGGTGTGTGTTGCACGCGCCTTCTTATTAGTCTAGGTGAAAAAGGTTGTTACCTTTTTCTCTTTCCTGTGTCAGTCCTTTATCCTTTCTCTGAAAAGTATTAGCTGTCATTTTTTATCTTGCTTTAGGGGAAAGGATCTTTCACTTGGAGACTATAAGAAATGGAGGGAATTTAATACTTTAAAATATTCCCTTTTTCCAGGTATTTAAGTCTTCCAGATGTCTTCAGACTTAAAGTCTCTGGATCTGTCTTCTTCCGGATGCTAGTGCAGTCAGTTCTTTCGGATGTTGTTTTGGGCGGTTAAAAGTTTGTTTCCTTTCCAAACTTTAACCAGATGCTTCCAATTATGCTTAAGTAATTTGTCTTCTCTTGTCTTAGACTTTGGATGTCTTGGTTAAATGTCCGGATGCAATGACTTAGGTCTTTTTATACTTAGGTGTTTTATTTACTTCAAACCTAATCCAGATCATTTGTTATTCCGGAACATTGTTTCCAACAAATCCTTTTTCTATTGATAAATTTAGTGAGCTCTTTTTCTTTCACACAAGCTATTGTTGGTCTAGATTCGTAGGTTTGAACATGCTAAGCAGGCATGGTGGAAATTCAAAATTTAATCTAAAGCCTGAGGATCTCCTCTAAGCATGGCATGATTGACAATATTACTAGTCTAAAATTATTCTAGGTCATAAACACTTATTAAAAGGACCTAATAATAATTTAACCACTTACTAGTTGAAGCTTGGATCCCCGTAGCCGGCAGAAAGAACCCCTTCAGCTGCGTACATAGACTCCAAAGTAGAAGCCCTCTATAAACAGTCCACACGAGCACCATCGGCCAAAACCTTCTAGAAAGGGAGTACCGATAAATAAGTGGAAGACAACTAGATCTTCTCTACTAATTTATTCTAGAAGAAATTCCCTTAGTTTTCTATTCAAAGTAAATACATCTTTCGACGGATTACTTATGAGAACCAGAACAACTAAGAGAATAAGAGAGAAAGAGAAGGCGTATGCAATTAAGGATGAAAAATAATGAAGGATGAGGCTTCTATTTATAGTGGTTAGGAAATAATCAAAAGGCAATAAAGTCCCTAACCTCAACTGTGAGCGGACGACTTTTCATGCGACCGTAGCTACGTCGGGCCGGTTGGGCTGGCCTCTTTAAATGACAGGGGAGGTGTGAGTGATGTGATTTGAAAATGGTTTTGCATGTTTAAATGTTCAAAAGATATGAAATTGAAATCCTGTACTTAAAATAGAGTCGCCACCCGGTTCAGCTCAACCGGGAAATTTTTGGTACGATTTTCCCACCGGGTGGTTAGACCATACCTTAAGTAGAGATTCCGAGTTCGGATGATGTTATCTATTTTTCATTAGGCCAAGTTAAGATATTTCATTCTTTCTTAATCGGTTTTATCCATCCTATTTATTCGTGTTTTCAGTTATTTTGTTATTTTTGCATTTATCGAGCAATTGAAGCAATGAATAAAATATTTACAGCCATTAAAAAAATAAGTGTGGAAAATAAAATTATTACAAGGCTTCCAAGTCCTGTACATTTTTCCATGCAATAAATAAAATACCCGAATGTCTGATATAGATCTACCTATAGAAGATTGTTAGCACAGATATGACATATTTTATTTACAGTACCATAAAGCCCGGTTGGATGGCTAAAATGAGATTTGAACGACATTTGCGGGGAAATTTCATTTTTAATCAAACTTTAGGTTCGATCATTGCTTTAACCGGATTATAAGTGAAGATGCCACACGTTATGGGGTGGGGTCTGTTTTTAAGAAGTTTTTGAACTTCCATCATTGCATTATATGTTCTAGCTTAAAAAAATAACCTAATCTGGGAAGAAATGCAAATAAAACTGCTATCCAGAAAGTCATATCGCCGACGATACAACTGATGCCACCGACGACATGATTAATGTCGCTGGCGACATGGCTAATGCCGCCGGTGACATCAATTATGTCACCGGCGATATCAATTTGTAGGCAGCAGTGGTGGCAGTAAAAATGACCGAAAACCCAAAAAAAATGAATATAAATCGACGAAAATTAACACAAATCAGAAATGTTAATGCCAAAGAGCTATGAGACACAGGATTTTTACCTCAAGGCCGTGAATCCACCACTTCATGAACCGAAAGAAACACCTCCAGGGAGCTTGTTACGATGATTTAGCAGTAAATTTAAGTGCTTCTGGTTTCTAAATCCAGTTAAGTTGATTTTAACTTAAAGACTCACTGATTTCAAGCTCATAATCAGAGAATTCAAAGAAGAAAAACTAGGAAAAATGGATCGGAATCCTTTTTTTCTACCTTATCTAATTCTTATCTCACTAAAATCTATTCCAACATTAAAATCCTAACATTAAACCTTTCTCTTAAATTGCAGCTCAAGGTGTGCTTTTATAGGTGAAATGGGGTATTTTTCGATGCCTTTTTGACCAATTCCACTGAAAGTGGCCGAAAGGCTGTCTGTGTAGGGACCCATCTCAGGTCATGCCACCGGTAACATAGCGATGCCGCTGGTGGTATGGATGATGCCATCGGTGACATGGTGATATCGCCGGCGGCATGACTGATGCCGCTGGTGGCATCAGCCTCCAACATACCGACAAGCAGCGGGCCTAGAAGCCTAAAAAGTTGCCTAAAGTGGTTTAACAGTGGGTGAAAATGCATTTTTTTGATTTTTAATAATATTTTAATGGGTATTTATTATTTGGATGCAAATCATCGATTCAAGCTCCTACCGGACACGTTATCGGCCACGCCGAACTGGATTCTACCAAGTATAAAATTTACGAGGAATATTATTTTGGTAATAAAAATTCTAAAGAGAACTTTTATTTTGAGGCATTAAAATCGGGTACATGTCACCATTGTCTCGCGAGAAGGACTGTAAAATCCCGTGCTCACAGGTTGCCCCTCGGGGGATCACTACTGCCACAGGTCAGTATGATCGCATGAAAGAGCAAGGGATAGGAATGATACCTGACGGGTGACTGGTTTGCCCCTTGGTCGGACTTGTGCTTTATGGATAGGATTGTCTTTTGGTTGGACGAATCCTTTGTAGATTGGTTGCCCCTTGGTCGGGCTTGCACTTTGTGGATAGGCCGCCCTTTAGTCGGACTTGATCCTTTGTAGATTGGTTATCCCTTGGTCAGACTTGACCTTTGTAGAGAGTTTGTCCTTTAATCGAACTTATGCTTTATGGAGAGATTGTCCTTTGGTCAGACTGGTGCTTTGTGGAGATATTGTCCCTTGGTCGGACTTTTGTTTTGTAGATTGGTTGCCCCTTAGTTGGGCTTGTGCTTTGTGGAGAGTTTGTCCTTCGGTCGGAGTTGTGCTTTGTGGAGAGATTGTCCTTTGGTTGGACTTATGCTTTGTGGAGAGATTGTCCTTTGGTCAGACTTGTGCTTTGTATAGAGATTGTCCTTTGGTCAGACTTGTGCCTTGTGGACAGATTGTCCTTCGATCAAACTTGTGCTTTGTGGAGAGATTATCCTTTGGTCGTAGTTAAGCTTTGTGAAGAGATTGTCCTTCGGTCGGACTTTTATTTTGTGGAGAGATTGTCCCTTGGTCGGACTTTTTTTTTATAGATTGGTTGCCCCTTGGTCGGGCTTGCGCTTTGTAGAGAGATTGTCCTTTGGTCGGACTTGTGCTTTGTGAAGAGATTGTCCTTCGGTCGGACTTTTGTTTTGTAGAGATATTGTCCCTTGGTCGGACTATTATTTTATAGGTTGGTTGCCCCTTGGTCGGGCTTGCGCTTTGTGGAGAGATTGTCCTTTGGTCGGACTTGTGCTTTATGAAGAGATTGTCCTTCGGTTGGACTTTTGTTTTGTGGAGAGATTATCCCTCGGTCGGACTTTTGTTATGTAGATTGGTTGCCCCTTGGTCGGGCTTGTGCTTTGTGCAGAGATTGTCCTTCGGTCGGACTTGTGCTCAAAATTTGAATTGGAGGTGACGATGTCGCCGGCGGCATGGTGATGTCGCTGGCGGTATGAAATGATGCTGCCAGCGGTATGATGGCCACATGGCAGCTTTGACTGGTCAAACAATTTTAAAATTTGAATTGAAAGGTGCAATGTCGCTTGCGGCATGAGTGATGTCGCTGGCAGTATGGCGTGATGCCGCCAGCGATATGAGTGGACAGTTTCAGATAAATTAAAACTCCTCGAATTCTGTACGGCAGCTTAAAAGGAAGTAAACTCCTCTTTCTCACATACAGAAATTGTATCCCTCCTTCTCCTCTTCTCCAATTTTTGATTTTCTTTCTTTCCATCATTCTAATCATGAAGAGAATCGCTAAGGCTTTCAGGGGTAAATTTGCTAAGGCTAGGGAGGATCTGCCTAATTCCTCTATCAAAGGGTTGAAAATTCTCTCTGTTCCTGCTGCCTATGGCTTGAAGGAGTCAGCCAAGATGTACGGCTATGGGATCAATTCTCCTATCACTAATCTAACCCCAGAGAAGGAAAAGCACCTCTGCTATGTCTAGGTAATCCTGCGAAACCCGAATCTCCTCTTTTTGGGTTGAGTTTTGATTTGGCCTTAGGTTTGAAATCGTGCTATGATATGAGTTATAAGTGTGAAATAGACTGATTGTAAACTGATATTGCATGCTTTAGGTTCGATTTTTTCCATTTTCAGGCTTATTATTTGATTGATTGTGATTTTTGTGGTTTTGGCACGATGGGTGCGATTTTGGGAAAAAATAGGTTCTGCCCATAGGTAGTGATGTCGCCGGCGACATGAGTGATATCGCTGGCAATATCAGTCCTTGTAAAAGGGCCCAAGGAAGTCTGATGTCGCTTCTGTTTGAAGCAATATCGCTGGCGATATCATCCATACCGACAGCGGTATGGGATGATGTCGCCGACGATATCACTTTTAGCAGAAGCGACATCAGCAGCTTTCTATAAGATTTCAGTGATGAGAAAATTTGTAGGACTTATCTATTTTGTTTCTGATTTTATAGCCATATGAACTGACTTATACTGGGGGGATGGGCACCATTGGCAAGTGGTGGCACCACATTTCAGAGAAGGACCCCGAGCTTGCGCTTGCCATTAATGAGATAGTATTCGGGGATCTGGCCTGAATTATGCCAATGCTGATGCCTAAGCTCTCTTATTCAGCCGTGATGGCCGTTACCGAGAGGTGGTCTGAGACCACCCACACTTTTCACTTCTCCTTTGGGGAAGCGATGATTACACCCTCTGATATCGTTGCTATGACCGGGCTTCCTTGGACGGATGAGGTCATCCACTTCAATGCTTACATGGATAAATACTATGTCGAGAGGCCCATGGTGAGGCTGGTGAAGGAGCTGTTTGGTCTAAAGCCCATTTCAGGGTGGCTGTCTTAGGGTGAGTTGCACCAACACTAGACCCGGGTAGATGTGGTGCCCAAGGATGAGAGAGAGGCTTGTATCCGGTCTTTTGTGATTTCCTTGCTTACCATACTGTTCTTCCTAATCTCGAGGAGCAAGGTCAATTATGTGCTGATAACTGTGATGGAAGACGTGGCGGGCATTAAGAGGAAGAATTAGCCGAGGGCTATCTTGGTCAGCTGTACCATGGACTGGACGTGGGAGCCCGGAAGAAGGTGAAAGCCCTTTGCCTCTATCATCTGCTACTCTAGGTATATTCTCTCAAAAGCATTTTTCTTAATTGTGCACATCTCATTATTTGCTGATGCTGATTGGTTGTTATTTGTTCAGGCTTGGGCCTTTGAGCACCAGATTCTCCCGCTGGTCGGGGTTTAAGAAAATCGTGCTGCCGGGCTCCCACTTTCTCGTCCACTGGCGCGGGCATATTAGCGCGAAGGCCAAGTATCCCACCAAATACAGGAAGGTTTTGAGGAGCACGCGGTTGGGCTCGGTATGCGATTTTTTACTTAGTCCTTGTTTTTTACACTTTAGAACAAAACAAAAGCGTTTATGAACTTATATTGGTTATTTTGGTTGATTGTTGGTGCAGCTCATCCTGGATCTATTCGATGGGGTGGAGAACCTGACAGAGGTTGCGAGGGTTAGGAGGGAGGTGGATGACCGTCGGTTCATTATAGAGTGTCCTTTGTCCCAGCAGTGGTATCTGGGTGAGCGCATTAGGGGCTGGAGGTCCATCCCGGTTGCCAACAGACCGATGCCTGCTGATCCTCCGAGGGGCTTATGGTGGCCCTATTTAGTGATCACCTCCGAGGTCGACAAGGCCGATTATATCGAGGGGAATGGCCGAGTGATCCCTAGTATCCCTGGCTTCTATGAGTAGCACCAGCAGCGTCTACTCCCCTCGTGTCCCCATATCCATAGGAATGATACGATTGAGTATCATAATGAACAACGGCTGGAGGTGGAGAAAAAGTACCTCAAACGTGTTGTGGATGTCGAGGAGGAAGAAGACGAAGAGCTTGAAGGTGATGTTAGGATCGAGCCCAAGGGGGAGGATGAGGCAGATGCGGATGTAGTCGGTGGGAGTGTGGCAATGTCCCAAAGGGGGCAGCGATCTTTCGAGGTATGATTGCATTGATGTGCATGATTTGTAATTATTCAGGAATGTTGCTGACGTGCATTTTTCATGTTTTTCAAGAACCCGCGAGGAAGAGAGGCTAGGATAACCAGAGTGGGACATGGTAATATAGTGTATCGGAGGGCATAAACTTCATGGAGGGACGTCTAGTCAACCCGATGGAAACCACATTCCTGCTGATGAATTCTCGGGGCGAGTTCCTCCCCAGGAATATAGGCTCGAGCCGGCATACTTCCATCTTTATGCCAGAAAACACTACTTACGTAAGGCCTGATAATTGCTTTCTTGTTTACCCTTGGATGCGGGTGTCTAATGATTTTCCTTTTAGATTTTTCAGGTGGCGCGAAGCCATGTAGAGCAACTTACAGAGAACAACTTTACTCTCTATGATACGCTTATCGGGCAGTCGCTCCTTGTTCAGGTATATTCCTTATTTATGCTTATGTTAAAATAAGATAAGATGCATGTATGGATGCTATGAATGATATGCATTGTTGATGTTTTTTCTGGTTTACAGGATTTCTTGGCCCTTTTCTTATCAGATGCCGATGCAGCCCGACAAAGATATGAGGAGGAGACTGCAGGACTCCAGCGTCGTGTGAGTGACCTTAAGGGTCAGCTGACGGCTATCGTTCAAGAATGGAGGAGCAAGTAAAAACTGGATCATGTGCAGCCAGGTAGCACCAGTTGCAGGGGGTGAAGATGTCTGCTGGCCGATTCCCGTTTACCGAGGTCGAGGAGTCTAGCAGTGTGCCCATGATAGAGGGAAGGGAGGAAGATGAGGACGCTGTTGGTGATTGGCTTCTAAGCCCTGATGACATTTCATCCCGCCCGACCGGCAGTGGCGGGCATGCCTAGTTTTATATTTTTGTTTTGCTTTTCAGTTCTTCGTTTGTACACTTGATACATTGGGGTTAGAATAATTTAGATTTATTAATGTGTTTTATTTCTATGGTCTAGACATTCAGAATTTTTGGATGGTTTATGCCTTCAGGCTTTTTACTTCAAATAAAATGGCTTGCATTCGGACAGGTGTTGGAATTGGGTTATAGGGTTGTTTAGGTTTTATACAGGTCTGAAACGGGAAAAATGCTTTTGATGTCGCCGGGAAATTAACTTCATGCCGCCGGCGGCATGACCCATATCACCCAAACTCAACCAGCTAAAATAATATATACAGGGTTGTCTGAAGGTCCAAATCACCGACGGCATCTGCTGATATTGCCCAATTTGATCCATATCACCGGCGGCATCACTCATATCACCAGTGGTGTCACTTTTCCAGTAATCTAATTTCGACGCTTCTGTCAATTCCTATCATGGTAACCCATAATCAAAAGTTACAGGGTTTTCTGCAAAGTCTGGGGAATGCTGACTGGAAGAAGCTTGAAAAATTCAGGCTTTGAGGGCTTTGATATGTCGCGGCATGGCCCGTAAGCCACGAATTCCTTTGAGTGGCACTATCTTTTTGGGATCCAATGGACCACGTTTTCCAATTTTCATCGTTCGAGCTTTGCCCCTTGCTCGAAGAATTCCACGCTATTTTAGGGACACCATGTCCTAAATGTGTTACGCTGGTGCTGCCGAACTTTCATTTTGGCACAGATGGAATTCCTTAAAGGTTATGGAATTTGGATTCTGTGGACCCATTTCTATCTCAGTTGCCCGATAAACTTGGGTTTTAGCTCAGAACGGTTCTAGAGTGGTGCCGTAGAGCACCCCAATCCTACCTTGCTTGGCCATTCATGGTGGCATTGCTACTCATAGCGGAGTTTATGTATGGGGTGAGCCCGATTGCTCCGCTCAGGCTGATTTCACTCATCAGCCCTATGTCGACAGGGGCTTCTCCCGTGGCTGTGGGATTGGCCGATGTTTTTCTGAACGTGGATGCTGCTTCTGTTGACCCGTCACTTATCGGAGATCAGCTCATATTATTACAGGTACCTTTTATTCTTTCGGATTCCGCACATTTCTTCCCCCAATCCTTACCTGAGTTTTGAATTATAGTTATGGCTGATGGAGAAACTGAAGTTGAGGGAGACTCCAAGAGGGAACCCAAAAAAGTATCTTCCCATCCATCTGAGGGAGAGAGGGCTTATGCAGGCTGATTTTGATGAGCTGATATACGATGATTGGGTGCCTATTTTGAGAGGGTATACTGACGCGCAGGTTCAGTGGGTTAGTCCATGGTGGAGAATTCAGGATATGGTTTATGTTCAATTAATAGGTCTAGAGAAATCTTCATTTTATAGCCCTTACTGGCTGTGCCATCAGTATGGCAAGAGACAAAGAGTCCCAATCAAACTGCCCTACAATCGGATTGGAGTTTACAAAGCTAGGTGGGTCAATCATATTCAGGAGAAGTGGTCTAGGGAAGCTGTATTTGAGATTCTAGATTATGATCACATAGAAACTATCAGGACTGATGCACATTACAGGGGATGGCTTGCTGAGATAAGAGACTTGCCGACCCGTCGGAAGCGGTCATGGGCCTATTTTGAGGGGGACCGTACGGAACGGGGGGAGGAGCCCTTTTCTACTACCACATCGAGATGGATCTCTAGGTACTGTGATGATGCGGGAAGCTCGATTTGAGCCTTGCTTTTGTCAGAACTATCATACCTATTTTATTTTTTTATTTTTTACATCTAAAATGAGATAAAATGAACTCTGTCCAAGGCTTGCTGAAGTTGTCTTAATCTTATGAATACAGGATCCACATAAGCCTAAGCATTTAGATTTCAACAAAAGAGAAACTTTCATTAATCGAGATAAAATAAAGTACATGATATTTGGCTGACATTCCCATTGATCTAACTCCCTGTGCCAACTAGCTGAGATTAGTTTTCTAGAAGGCACTCACTCTTTGCTTACATACCCTAACTTTTGCCTAGATCGCCCTTTTCGGGTTTTTGATCTAGCGGGTTTGTCTCATCCCCTAATTTTTGCATGGTTGGTTTGCAGGATACCAATCGTAGGGCGTCACCCTAATTTTTGCCCAATCAGTAAAAGAATGAAAGGTGGGGTATTTATTATGTATATATTTTTTAGTGCGCCGCTTTTCTGATTTGTTTCTTTTGAATTAGACATGATAACGCTTAAGCCTGTCTTGGTTTACGGGATTCATAAACTCGTTCCCATCCATTTCCATAAGCTTAGCTGCCCCTTTGCTAAGCAGTTTCTTTATTACATATGGTCCTTCCCAATTAGGCCTAAATTTACCCCTCGCATCAATGGTAGAATGTTTCAATTGCTTAAGGACCAGATAACCAGCCTTCAGGGGGAACTTCTGATGTCTTACGCGACTGTTATATACTCGAGCCATACATTATTGGTACATCTGGAGGTTATCGAGGGCCTTTAACCTCTGCTCATCCATCATGTTCAACTGTTTAAATCTTGCCCGGGTCCATTCAGATTCTTCTAATTTAGCCTCTAGAGCGACTCTTAAGGAGGTCACCTGAGTTTCAACTGGCAAGACTGCTTCCATCCCATAGACTAGGGAGAAACGAGTTTGGCCCATCAGGGTGCGTATACTGGTGCGATATCCCCAAATAGTGAAATCTAGCTTATCTGTCCAATCCCTATAATCGGCTATCATCTTAGAAAGAATCATCTTTACCAATTTGTTAGCTGCCTCAACAGCTCCATTGGCTTGTGGTCTGTATGGAGAAGATCTATGGTGCTCGATCCCATACTTCTTAATTAGAGAAGCAGTTGCTCCTTGAAATTGTACTCCATTGTCTGAGACTATATGGTGTAGGAGCCCATACCGAGTGAAGATATGCTTCTCTATAAACTTGGCCATCTGCTTGGAGGTGACATTGGTAAAGGATTCGGCTTTCACCCATTTCGAGAAGTAATCTACTGCTACCATAATGAATTTGTGGCCATTTGTTGAAGAAAGACAGATTTCACCAATTAAGTCTATCCCCCATGCCGAGAATGGCCAAGGGGTGGATAAATGATAGAGCTCGGTGGGTGGCAGATGTTGCATATCTCCGTAAACCTGGCATTAGTGGCATCGTTTGATCTAGGCAATACAATCAGCTATGAGAGTGAGCTAAAAATACCCTAGCTACTGGATTTTCTTTGCGAGAGCAAGACCGTTCATATGAGGGCCACAGTCACCGACATAGACCTGGGTCATTACGTTCTGAGCCTTAGAGTCAGTGAGATAACGGAGAAGTAGGCCGTCGCTGGTGCACTTGAATAGATCATTCTCCATAATACAAAACTGGATAGCAAGCCATCGTAGGGTGGTACGGTCCAAGTCAGAAGAATCCGTAGGGTATTGGCCAGTCTGAAGAAATAGGACGATGTCAGAATACCAACAAGGTTCGGATGAAATGACGAGGATTGGAGGAGCCGATTGAATATGATATGGGATCTTGGTGGACAGTAAAATCAAAGGGCGGATAGGCTGCTGTTGGGGTCCTTCCCACATGGATGCGAGAGTGGTGAGAGCATCTGCCATTTGATTCTCGTCTCGAAGGACATGGCGGTACAAGCATAAGGTAAATTTCTCAGATAATTTATGGATGACCTCAATATAAAGATGGAGAGATTCTTCTATAATTTCCCAATCTCTAATAACCTGATAGACAACAAGAGTCGAATCTCCGATGACGGACACACGATGGGCCTAAACCTAAAGAAGAGCCTCAAGGCCGAACAGACAAGCTTCATATTCAGCGCCGTTGCTGGTGATAGCGAATTCTAAGCATTTGGATAGTGGGATCATCTCATTATCTATCCTAATAATGATGACCCCGAGACCTGCTCCCCGGCTGTTTATAGCACCGTCAAAGTACATTGTCCAAACATCGTCAGGGGTTATAACAAAGGCAAGCTGTTTATGAGGAAAGTCCAAATTTTCCTTATAGTCAGAGCTGAGGGGTTGATTAGCCAGGAATTCGGCTATAGCTCGCCCCTTAATGACCTTTTAGGTTACATATTCAATGTCAAACTCAAACAGGAGAAGTAGCCATCGGGACAATTTGTCGGCCAGAGTAGGGGATTGATAAAGAAACATCATTGGATCAATCTTGGCCATGGCTTGGACCCGATAAGATTGGAAATAATATTGCAACTTCTTAGTGAGCCAAACCATGGTAGTACAGGTCTTTTCTATAATCGAATACTGGGTTTCATAATCTAACCACTTCTTGCTCTAGTAGTAGATGGCATGTTCGCACTTATCATCATGTTCCTGGACAAGCATGGCCCCGATGAAAGTTTCCTCAATGGCCAGATAAAGGATGAGTGGTTTCCCTGGAATGGGGGTATCAAGACGGGTGGATCAACAAGTTATGCCTTGATTCTATCAAAAGCTACTTGGCAGTGATCGTTCTATACCACGGGTTGCTGTTTCTTTAACAGCTTAAAGATAGGTCGCAAACAGTAGTGAGGGGAGCAATGAACTAACTAACATACTACAAGGACCCTAAAAATGATCGAACCTCCTTCTCTGTCTTAGAGGGTGGCATGTCCTCGTAGCAATACACCCCCCATTCAGTGATGAACGCTGTTTTAACTTTGTCGACAATATTAACCAGAATCTAATTGTACCCTAAGAACCCATCCATGAATGAATACGTAGCCGCCCTAGCGGTACTATCAATCAGGACATCGATGTGCGGGAGAGGGAAGTCGTCTTTTAGCGAGGCTTTACTGAGATCTCGGAAATCAACACAGACCTGGACCCTACCATCCTTCTTCGAAACTGGGACGATGTTGGACAACCAAGTCGGGTATTCTACCACTTCAATGAATTGAGCTTTGATCAACCTTGAAACATCTGTCTTAACCTGTTCTGCCTATTCAGGTCTCAACCGACAGAGTTTCTGCTTGACAGGTCAAAATTTAGGATCAGTTGGGATTCTGTGTTCGGTAATTTGTCGGTCAACCCCATGCATGCCTTCGTACGACCAGGCAAAAGTGTTAACATGATTTTTAACCACTTTTATGATCTCACTTCTTTCCACGGGAGTTAAATCTTTGGAAATGGTCACCATTTTGGGATTGTCATCTGTACTTAGGTTTTTTTACTCAATAATGTATCACTAATGCCGAAAACATTATACGTATTGTTTTGTGAATGCATGGATCCATCAGGAAAGACATCAAATAAGTAACCAGAATGGGAGTTATTCACTGCATTAAAAGCCTCATAAGCAGCATTGTTTACATAAAAAACATCAGAAATATTAAAAATTACATCGTCCATATCCTCCTCCACAGGCGGAGGGGCTTCAATAGTAACATCAATGGGAGAAGTGTCCTCTATATTGTCTGTCAGAATGGAACTCAAGTCGCGCTCTAGAGCGATCTTTTGGGAACGGTGAGTGATGGCCCTTCAAACAAGTCGGCCTTTACGGTGAGAGCCTTGGCGAGTTTTCCTACTAATACTGTCATAGCATCTTCTTCCCCGGTACAGCCTTTCCTCATCAGTAGTGCCATAGCTTTTGTCATGGTTGTCACATCATTCTCAATTTTTAGATCAATAGACTCTTTATTACTTCTCTCGGGCTCATCCTTGGGATGCATCTTACCTTTCCCCTTAGCCTTATCAGAAACAACATTAACAGGCGTATCAGGCTCAACAGGCTTGGGTTTAGCTGAAACTATCATATGACCAGTCTCAAAATTATAGACATCTTTAAAGATCTCAAAGCTAGGCCACATTTTCCCGCTATACTTGATTGGCTCAGACTCCCCCTTATGAGGCCTATTGCCTTGGATCTCACAAATAGTGACCATGTGGCAGTAGCAAGAAGGGATGCAGCGATAGGATTTTCTAGGCTTATATCCCAATCCAGCTTGATGGATAAGGATTTTTAGCTCCAATGCTTCAATAATTCCCTATTCGTGTATTCCTCCAACTCTGCCAGGCTTATAGCTAGATTTTTTCATTAGTTTACCCATACCCGCATGAAGGTAGCTGTGCCAAAGGGGAGGAGGCTTTTAAACTTTGCTAATTATGGCAATCTGAAGGCCCTTTTCTAGATTAGCTTTGGCTTCTATAACAGCTATAACGGAAGCGGGATCGACCTCTATAGTCACCATTCTGTCTTCATGAATTAGCTGGATTTTTGAGTGTAGTATGGAGGGAACAACGCCCAAAGCATGGAGCCATGGTCGACCAAGCAACAGAGAATAGGTAATGAGAATGTCAAGTACGGTGAAATACACATTGCTTGCCATACCTTCGACAGTGACTTCTCCCTCAAACGTCCCAATTACAATGCACTTTGAATCATCATAAGCTCTAATAACCATACTGGATCTTTCAAGCATGTCCTCCAACAGTCCTAGATGAGGAAGGATTTTTAGAGGGCACAGATTTAGAGCGGAGCCATCATCCACCATGATGCACTAGGTGACCTTATCGAGAATTTGGATTCGAATGAATAAGGCCCTATTGTGATCCCTACCCTCGAGCGTAAGATCAAAACTGTCAAACACAATCTGAGGCCCTTTTCTCGGAGGAATGCCTTCTCCTATCGTGGCACACATTTCAACGACCAAGGTGGTCAGATTAGCTTCCAGATCAAGGAGTCATTTAATTAAACCCTTGCGATGCCCTTTAGAGTCGATTACTAGTTGCCAGATGCTGTATTGTGCTTGGGTGTTTTTTAGCTGGTTAATGAGGGGGTCAACCTCTAGACTGGTAGGGAC
The DNA here is from genome assembly GCA_947683365.1 of Euphorbia pulcherrima. Classification (NCBI taxonomy): domain Eukaryota; kingdom Viridiplantae; phylum Streptophyta; class Magnoliopsida; order Malpighiales; family Euphorbiaceae; genus Euphorbia; species Euphorbia pulcherrima. The sequence goes on along the minus strand of CANTUS010000001.1, from coordinate 75,107,088 downwards.
AGGCGGAGATGGAGAAGGGGGTCTTGCAGTAGTTTAAACTCTGCTAGGAATCGGGTCTTTGCTTAGGCAAAGATATCGGTCTTCAGGCTGATATACACGACCACTCCGAGTAATATTAAGGACATCATCGAGCAAGACACTTTTAGTGGCTTGCATTTTAAATAGATACTGTTGCTCCTCGGAGTTCGAATCTGGGTTTTGTAGCTCATACTCGTCCACGCTAAAATGGTCATTTTGATCAAACTTGAATAAGTTGGTGCTTACGGCCTTGGTCTCTCGAGCCATTTCCCCATCTTCATCAGAATAGTTCTCCTTCGAAACAAAGGAATCTACACTAAATAGTGTTTTCTGCTCAGCTTTCTTTCTTTTTGCCATGAATGGTTTAGACCTGCGACTCTCTTACTTTGGCTGGTTTGGATCAATTTCCATTCCCTGGATAGAGTTGACTCCCAGGTTGGCTTGATTAATAAGATCAAAAATCGAGTAAGATGGTAGACCCGAACCGATGACCAGGATAGAGTTACTACTATTTGGCCTCTGAGCAAGGAGATCGAAGATTGCGGCTTCAGATAAACCAGACTGGACCATGCCGACCTTACACCTGAAATTCGACAATGGATTATTCGTAGTGCTCAGAGCTTTGTCCGGTTCAATGATCTTTGCTTCGCTAACCAACCATTAAATTGATGAGAGCAGGGCTTTGCAATTGTTGGTTTGGTGTCCTACCTGAACGTGATAATTACAGAAGTTGTTTTTATCTTCGGGTCTAGGTGGCTTGTATTTCTGAAGGTACTGTATGAAACCTGCTTCCCTCAAACGCTGGAAGATGAGATGCATGGGCAACTTATAAGGGTTAGTTAAAATAAAAGGGGGGCGACGAGGCTGGATTGTGGCAACCGTTGATAGAGCCGGAGTGATTGTGAGGGGCGCAGTGGGGGTATGAGAAATGGCTTGAATTACAGTCGGTGTTTTAGGCTTAGCTAGCGCTAGGGTTGAGGGTTGGGCTTCATTCTTTCTGAACCACGCCTTCCCGCTCTTTCAGCCTTCTCACGCTCTACCTCATGCTCAATTTTCTCAGCTTTCTCGAACACAGCCTTGTAAGAAAGAAAGGAATCAGTAGCCATTTCCTTACGGAATAGGGGGAGAGACCCTTTGAGGAGCTTGACAATTATTTCCTCAAGGCTTAGCTTGGATTTCATTAAGACCTGAGTTGACATCCACCGATTGAAGTATTGCTTAAAAGTTTCATTGGGCATTTGACGGACCCTCTCAAGATACTAAAGGATTGTTTCCATCATAGTATTAAAACCATAATGCACTTTCAATGCCTCGGATAGGAGATTCGAGTCGGCGATAATATATTACGGCAAGGTGTGATACCATTCGAGGGCAGGACCCTAAAGGGAGCATGGAAACATTTCAGCAAGCACCTTATCACTTAACTTCTTTACACGCATTACTCTTTCATACATTATAATATGAGAGGCAGGTGCTCCAGAACCATCATAATGAGCCATATTCGGTATAGTGAAATTATCGGGGACCAAGTCTTCATCCCTTTCAGATTTCTTATTGGTGATGAGGCGGTTGATGTAAGCTTTGATCTTGGGTGTCATGCCCAGAGGCTGCGTGACCTGGTCACTGACCAGTTTGTGAAAGATAGTCGGGGCTTCAGGTGTCGCGCCCAGAGAGTGTGCGACCTAGTCATTGACAGTTTAAGAAGCTATCATTTCCCGAATAAAAGCGGCTACCTCAGGTGTCACGCCCGGCGATCGTATGACCTAGTCATTGAGTGTCGGAGGTAGTGGAGGGCTAACGGTCAGCTGGCTGGTAAAAGGATTTTGGGGGTAGGTGGTGCCTTTAGGAGTTACAATGAACTATGGAGGTGTGAAAGAGGGTAGTGGCTGAGAAACTAGGCTTTGGTGAGAAAATATCAGGGGAGTAGAGCTTTGAGCGAAGGGTCTTGGATTAAAAGGCACAACTGATGGGATGGTCGAAGTTGATAAGAAAGCTGAAGCCTACCTAAACTAGAATGGGCTTGCCATAGGCTGGGCTGATTGAAACATAGGTGCAATGGGTCTCGTCTATACCAGATAGGTCAACATCTATGCCAAACTATTCTGGGCCTGAATATTAGATGCTGACACTTGATCGAAATTCCTGTCTTCAAGAGCTCGCTTAACGGCTGCTTGAATAGTAGTTTAGATAGAAGCTTGGAAAGCGTCTGAGTTCAGGAATTGTGCCATAGCACTGGCAAAGCCGAAACCAAGTGGTGGTTGGGATCCTATTTTCAAGCTGGATGTGGGGCTAAAGGGCTCTTCTGGAGGAGGGGTCCCTTCATTTCTTGGAAAAGACATGGCTGGTCGGGAAGGATTTTAGCTTAACTGAACTTATTCAGAATCTGATTCCTCGCTGCAATCGGTGTGTGGAATTCCTTCTACTTCCGTAGTGATAATTGAGGTTAGAGAATAACGTATCAAGCAGTGTTCTATCCTTTTCCAAGCCGGGGTGCGACGATCAGTAAGCCTCCTCCTAGCTGAAATGGTAGGCAGCGGATCAGACCGTGAATAGGTTAGTGAATGGTATGGATGGTATTCATGCCTTTTGTTCCTTGGGAGCGATGCGTGATACGTATGGCTGTACGTAAATCTGGTTAGAGATGATGCAATGGCTTATCCCTCCAACATACGTAGGACATTTGTATCTCACATCATACACAGTGATATGTGGTGACACAACAGAGGCACAAGGGAAGTCCTACATGTGTTACTAGACTTCTTCCACGGGTGGGAGCAGTGAGGGTAAGTTGATTCAATTCTGGCTCTTGATGCCAATGCATGGAGGTGCATGATCACAGAGCACATAGCACATAAATCGTCCCTTTTCTAACCTTATGACTCCCACATAACGCCTTTTTGGAAGGATGGGGATTTAGCCTCTTCACCGGTAATGGCAAAAGAAGCGCGTCCTAATTATTTTATTTATTCTGGTTAGTCCTAAAGGAATAAAGTGCTAGGGCTTTTTCTAATGTGGCTTTGGTATGAGGTTGTTGATGTAGAAGGTTCTCGTTTACCTTGATTCCACGTTACTCAACCATTCCCAAATAACTGTAGGAGTTTACGTGTTGGTTAAAACAAGTGATCTACCCACTAGGCATCCTCAATTCTAACAGGGCATAAGTGATACTTCATGAACTTCTCGGGTAAAATGGGGCACCTAAAAATTACTGAACTATCTACACGCATGAGGATGAAACATCTTAAGAAAAGGAATGAAGTTTTAATTTGGCCAATGATTTCAGTACATCATCAAAATCCTTTAAAATTTATGAAAAGAAAGTTCAAGTTTAAAGAGATACTCCCCAGTAGAGTCGCCACTGTAAGCGGATGACTTTTTGCGAGACGCCAGCTGAGCCGGGTCGATTGGGCCGACCTCTTTAAATGACGGGGGAGGTGCGAGTGATGTGATTGGAAAATGGTTTTGCATGTTTAAATGTTCAAAAGATACGAGATCAAAATCCCATAATTAAAATAAGTCGCCACTCGGTTCAGCTCAATCGGGAAATTTTTGTTATAATTTTCCCACCGGGTGGTTGGACCATACCTTAAGTAGAGATTCCGAGTTCGGATGATGTTATCTATTTTTCATTAGGCCAAGTTAAGATACTTCGTTCTTTGTTAATCGATTTAATCCATCCTATTTATTCGTGTTTTCAGTTATTTTGTTATTTTCGTATTTATCGAGCAATTAAAGCGATGAATAAAATATTTATAGCCGTTAAAAAAATAAGTGTGAAAAATAAAATTATTACAAGGCTTCCAAGTCCTGTACATTTTTCCAAGACGTATACCCGAATGTCTGATGTACGTCTACCTGTAGAAGATTGTTAGCATAGATATGATATTTTTTTATAGTACCATAAAGCCCGGTTGGATGGCTAAAATGAGATTTGAACGACGTTTATGGGGAAATTCCATTTTTAATCAAACTTTAGGTTCGGTCGTTGCTTTAACCTGATTATAAGTGAAGATGCCACATGTTATGGGGTGGGGTCTATTTTCAAGAGGTTTTTGAACTTCCATCATTGCATTATATGTTCTAGCTTCGAAAAATAAGCTAATCTGGGAACAAATGAAAATAAAACTGTTGTCCAGAAAGTCGTATCGCCGATGATACAACTGATGCCGCCGACGACATGATTGATGTCACTGGCGACATGGCTGATGCCACCGGCGACATCAATTATGTCACCGATGATATCAGTTTGTAGGCAGTAGTGGTGGCAGTAAAAATGATCGAAAACGCAAAAAAAATGAATATAAATCGACAAAAATTAACACAAATCAGTAATGTTAATGCCAAAGAGCTATGAGACTCAGGATTTTTACCTCAAGGCCATGAATCCACCTCTTTGTGAATCAAAAGAAACACCTTTGGGGATCTTGTTACGATGATTTAGCAGTAAATTTAAGTGCTTCTGGTTTCTAAATCCAGTTAAGTTGATTTTAACTTAAAGACTCACTAATTTCAAACTCACAATCACAGAATTCAAAGAAGAAAAACCAGGAAAAATGGATCGGAATCCTTTTTTTCTGCCTTATCTAATTCTTATCTCACTAAAATCTATTCCAACATTAAAATCCTAACATTAAATCCTTCTCTTAAATTGCAGCTCAAGGTGTGCTTTTATAGGTGAAATGAGGTGTTTTTCGAGGCCTTTTTGACCAATTCTGCCGAAAGTGGCCGAAAGGCTGTCTGTGTAGGGACCCGTCTCAGGTCATGCCGTCGATGACATAGCGATGTCGCTGGAGGTATGGATGATGCCGTCGGTGACATGGTGATATCGCAGGTGGCATGACTGATGCCGCTGGTGGCATCAGCCTCCAGCATACCGATACGCAGCGGGCCTAGGAGCCTGAAAAGTTGCCTAAAGTGGTTTAATAGTGGGTGAAAAGGCATCTTTTTGATTTTTAATAATATTTTAATGGGTATTTATTATTTAGGTGGAAACCATCAGTTCAAGCTCCTACCGGACGCGTTATCGGCCACGCCGAACTAGATTCTACCAAGTATAAAATTCACGAGGAATATTATTTTGGTAATAAAAATTCTAAAGAGAACTTTTATTTTGAGGCATTAAAATCAGGTACATATCATCATCGTCTCACGAGAGGGACTGCAAAATCCCGTGCTCACATCAACTAATTAGAATTAAAATAAAAAGGGCAAAAAAGTTAATTAATAACCTAATTAGAGTTGGTTAACAACACAAACACTGGGAGCTTGCTTAGGGAGCAAGTTACTAGTTGGACTGGGAGACTGCTAGCCATTCGGCCAGCAGTCGCTTTTGGGCTTGCCGGCTTATGCTCCTACGCAGCTTGCGCATTGGTAGGCGTATTGGCCTACGCATGGTGGGCAGGCCCGTGTGGTGCGCAACCTTGCACGTGCCTTGTGGGCCATGTGCAACACTTTCAAATAGTGCTGCCATGTGGCCCATACGCAGGCCTATCTATGTACTATCCCACAATATATGTATAGGCCCACTCGCGCAGATTTATAATATTAATAAATCTTCCTAAGTTCTAGTTACAAAATCCCTTTATTTATTTTAACCTCCTTATTATTTAATAGGTTCACTGATCCAATTGGTGAATTTTGGTCTAACCAATATTATGGTCTAACCATATATCTTTGCTCTTCTAGATTAGACCTAGTCTAACGATTCTTTATATGGCTCGGTTGTAACTCAAAGTGTGTGACCTTGTAGGATCCTGAAATATTGAGCCGTTAAAAGTTTAACCTAACTCAATTCCTTTTATAAATTGACTGGCTCAGAGCTCCAGACCTTTGTGGATTCCGATTACTTTGATTGGTCATAGTGGCTCTCTAGCATAGGGCATATGACCCCTCAATATTCGAAACGTCATGTGCATTATGAATTAATCCCGATTTTGTAATAGTATTAATACAATTCACTCCTTCTGTCAACTGTTAAGTATCATCTGGTTTCTAGGACTTGATTTAAGTGTTAGTCCAATAGCAGCTTTAATAGGTACCCTAATATTTAATCTTGCTACAAAAGTGCACCATATAATTTGTTGATCAAGATCTCATCCTGAATACATCCATGTGTTAACCCATGGTACCACCCCTTGCACTGGAGATATGCTACTCTAAATCAGATTCAAGAGGTATGACGATACATGCTAGTCTATCGGTATTCATCAATTTCCAGTCTTGATGATATTATGATTAGGGATATCTAGACAAATAATAATTGCACACGAACCAGTTCTCAACAACATAGTCCCATTATGCCTTTGCAATATGTGCTATGATTATGTCATGAACTTTTGCAAACACACCAATGAATATATTCTAAACCAGTCATAATATATTTTCACAGTCATTGATATAACAAAAGAATGCCTTTATTAATATAACTTTGTTCGTACAAATAAAACTAACTAAGATATATTGCCGTAATTGCGTTTAGAGCATACATCATATCTAACAGCTGCTACATGGGTTCCATCGATTGCTCCAACACAATCCTATTATAAATTTCATTATGTAAGTATAATACTAAAAAGTATAAAGTAACAAAACATAAAGTGGCTTATGTTTGGGGTTTTTCATAAAATAGATGCTTATGTTTGGGGTTCTTCACACCTTGTATAATGCTTGTATAATGATGATATAAAGTGGCTTTTGTTTAATTTCTAAAATAGATGCTTATGTTTAGTTTAATTTTTCATACGTGGTAAAATGCTGATATAAAGTGGTTTTTGTTTGATTTCTTTCATAAAATAGATGCTTATGTTTAGGTTCTTCACATCTTGTACAATGCTTGTATAAATGCTTGTATAATGATGATATAAAGTGATTTTTATTTGGTTTCTTTCGTAAAATAGATACTTATATTTAGTTTAATTTTTCACACATAGTAAAATACTGGTATAATGCTGATATAGACTAATAAACATGCATTTTATGAAAGAAATCAAACAAAAACCACCTCATACCAGCATTTTACCAACAAAATACCAGCATTTTACCAGCAGACAAAACGTTTGGGAAAAAAATATCACAATGGATGGCATTTTGAAGATAAAAACGAGACGAACAAACAACTCTAAAGTGGCATATCAAAAAAAATTAACGATTTGCGAGATAAATGGAAAATAAAGTAAAAAAAAGTGAAAAAGGGGAAGAAATCTCATGGATAAGAAGGAAATGGAGGAACGTATGAGATGAAAAGAGAAAGTTTAAAAGCTGATCAAACAATTATTTATAAAAGTAGAGGATAGAGAGGTAAATATTTTAGCCAACCTCTACATTTCTTACAATTTCATTTTAAATATTACCAAACACTTATTTATCTCCTATTCTTTTTTAAATAGGAAAAGTTCCTATTTTTTACATCACCAAACGGGTCCTAAGATTGAACTTATGAACTCTCAGGTTTGAGTCATATGCAGATCTTTGTATTTTATTAACTGCTAATATTTTTTAAAGGGTAAATTTCAAAAATATACCCTGTGGTTTCGACCATTTTCAAAAAAAGAATCATAAAATTTTTATTTTCGAAACGAGGGCTGTGGTTTCAAAAGTTAGCAAACAAGTGACAAAAAAAGATCCTCAATTTAAAAATATGTCACGAAAAAGGGTAATCTTGTCCATTTTTAGCTGAAATTTTGCAGGTTGGTTAATAAAAATACAATACACCTTAGTGATAAATATTGAAATTTTTTGACAAGTTTAAGTATTTTTTTTAATTAAAAGACAATAATAACTTTAAAAAATCATAATAAAATGAAAAAACTTCAAAACTTATTCAAATCTTGATATATAATTCATAAATAATATGATTAAATTATAGGAATGTTGAATTAATTAAAATACCATATCTTGATATATAATTCATAAATAATATGATTAAATTATAGGAATGTTGAATTAATTAAAATACCATTTGTAATATTCGAAAATAGACATTTTATAAATTTTTTCCTTTGTTTGCTAACTTTTGTAACCAGAGTCCTCGATTCGAAAACAAAAATTGTATGATCCTCTTTTTGAAAATGGCCGAAACTACAGGACATATTTTTAAAATTTACCCATTTTTAAAATAACAATATAATATGGATCGGGATAAACAACAATTTTAAACTAATAGATTTTCTTTTTTATTTGTTATCTATTATAGCACACTCATATAGCACTACACCTGTTCAAATGAACTGCAATCCACCTAGCCAGTCCGTGCCCGCTTTCTGTGGGTTGGGCTGAGCAAAGATTTTGTGATAAAAGCATGGCCCGGCCCAGGCCCGTTTAGACCAGAAGATATATAAGCCCAGCCCAACTCGAATATATATTTTTATAAAATATATAATTATTAAATTTTAAATAATATATATGTACTTAAAATTTAGTTATTATATGAAGAGCAGGCTGACATGGGTTTGTAAATAAAGTTCTAAACTCAGGCTCAACCCATATATATTGTTGATGTTGGCAGGGTATAACAATATTTTTGTTGGCCCGACCTTGCCCGGCCCAGCCCCCATTGAACATGTCTACACTTACTAATTATTTCTTAAACCAACCACAAAGCAATGAATTGGTAACCATCACATTCTTAGGAAAAAAACCAAAAAGTGTGGGTTGTGGGTTTAGTCCCCACAATCTATGAAATTGGCAAAAAAAAAATGTCTCTTATTCCTCAAAAAGAAAATAACTTTTGGCCTAATACATATATTACCCCCTTATGTTGGCACGAGTTTTCAACTGCCCCTCTCACCTTTCAAGCGTATATCTCAACTCCCTAAACTTCGCAAAAATGCACTTTATAGCCCTCTTTATGCTGACTTGGCAGCTGAGTGTAAAAAATGAAAATGTTGAGGGCTTATATGGTTCATGTTTAGAATAAATTGGGAAAAATCAAGAACAAAATCTGGAAAAATCATCTCTATGAACCAAATCAATTCAAACAAAAAAAACATATCAAGAAACATCAATTGGTGTTACATCATCCTTTCTTCTTCCTATTTTCAAATCTTCAATTGAAACTAAAACTCAAACCCAACTATTGATGAAGATTCAAACTTTTGTTTGCCGAAATTGTTACTCGTCGAATTCGGATTATTGGTCAAATGATACCCAAATGGAGTTGACTGGTTTAAGTCCATGAATTTCTCCTCCTTATACAGATCTGAACCAAAGCTGTAAAAGAAACTCGATGATGACTCTATGGTGGCAATTTCTCCACCGCCCTTAAACCCCATTAGAACCTCGTAGAATCCCTAGACATTCATCAACCACAAAGACCTAATAAGAAACTCAAATCAAAATATAACCTAACTAAAAATAAAAATTTAATTTCTCATAATTAGCACAATTTGCTGCATATGCATACACATAAGAAGAGGAAGTGAAACAAAAAGTAATGGGTTATACTAATTTCAAAACCAATTCAGTTCTCATTCAAGATGGAGAGATTTGGAAACAAATATTTTGATATGCCACATGTCAAATTTTGGATAGTTTGACTTTTCAAAATTTAACATGTAGCGCTAGTGGTGTGCACTCTCTGAAAGTGCGAGGGGAAAAAATGGTTCACGTTGGCCAAGTTGAGGGAACTTAGAGAAGCACTTGACAAGTGAGGGGGCCAGTTAAAAATTTGTGACAAGTTAAGGGGGGTAATTTATGTATTAGGCTATAACTTTTTAAATCCAAATGAAAAAATTACTGAAAGATGTAGCAATATGGAAGAAAAACAAATGAAATATTTTAAAGGTGCATGTAAAGATACATGAAGACGAAGATGCAAAACTGTGTCGAAGAAAGAACCCCGCCACTAAAACATTATTTTAGTGGTGAAATATATCGCCAATAATAAGAGTGTTCAAAATGCAATACTATTCGTCACTATAAGTATTTGTTTTTGTGGTTGTCACGTTTGCCACTAAAGGCATTGTTTTAGTGGCGCTTCAACTTCCGCCTCAAAATGAAGACCTTTTGTGGCGAAACTTATTTCTCCCTACTAATCTATTGCCGAAAAATATAAACTCGCCACTAATATGACTTTACATTGGGATAATTTTCTCAATTAAAAGTCAATTTTCTTGTAGTGATATGCTACGGTTCTCAAGTCACCAATTAGGAATGTGACTATTATTTCAGTTTTTGGGATCATTTGGTGTATTCTTGTGTATTGAAATTGTTTTTGAGAGATTTTTTTGGAAACTTTCACTAATAATTTCCACATGAAGCTTTTGCTTATCGGCTACAATCGACTTATGCTGTTGAAGTTGAACTTACTGTAATTTTCACTATTGATAAAGCTTTTGAGTTTGGTTGGTTTAATTCTAAATCATATTCAACTTATGTAGTTTTCACTCTCATAAATACATGTTTCGTTCCATGAATATGGTAGTGACACACATTTTTGGAGAAGCAAATCCAATACCAAATGCTAGCTTTGGTTCATTTTGGAGTGGCTAATGGTGATCATTGGTGGCCGTTACATCCCTATTTTGTTCATAATTTCATTTCTGATGATTTTGTTTCTTGTCTATTTCCTTTTACTATCATGATTTGTTCTTTTAAATTTTCTTTTAAAATAAATTCCGAATCATTTTTTCCTTACTTGAATAAAAGGGGTGCTAACGTAATTGAACTGTTCTAACTTGGCCAAGTTTAACGACCTTTACTTTTAATTTAAAAAATCGAACTAAAGACAATGTTTAGTTTTGCTTTCTGTGGCCAAAAAAGAATTTTTTAAAATTATGTGAAGATTTTTTGGAGAAAATTATAATTGTATTTCTCTGTTATATCTGATCAATGTATATTACATAAGTATTTATACTAGTTCTAAGCCTATGAGTAAGGAAACAAATAAATACAAAATAAATATAATTAATGACATATTTTCTCCCTAATTAGACTAAATATGAATAATGTAGGAGCAACTAATTAGGAAGCAATATGACAGATGTATACCAGCTGCATATTGTTCAACACTCCCCCTCAAGTTGGTGCAAAGATGTTATACATGCTCAACTTGCAAACTAGTGTATGGAAGGCTCGCTTGTTGAGACCTTTTATGAGAATATCTGCTAATTGCTCTTCAAAAGGCACATAAAGTAGATCCAGGAGGTTATCCTCAACTTTCTCTTTGATGAAGTGTCGATGAATTTCAATATGTTTTGTTTAGTCATGCTGAACTGAGTTATGAGCAATACTGATAGCAGCCTTATTGTCGCAGTACAAAGATAATTACCCTTTCTCTTGTAATTTAAATCTTCTAGTAGCTTTTGTAGCTAGAGAAGTTAACAAATGCCTTAGGCCATGGCTTTGTATTCTGCTTCTGCACTTGATCTAGCAACAACACTTTGTTTCTTGCTCCTCCAAGTAACTAGGTTTCCTCCCACCAAGGTACAATAACCAGATGTCGATCACCTATCATCAAGAGACCTTGCCCAATAAGCATCTCTAAAGGCTTCGACTCTAAGATGACCATGCTTGGATAAAAGCAGACCTTTCTCGGGAGCAGATTTTAAGTACCTCAAAATACGAAAAACAGCTTACATGTATAGATCTCGAGGGTCATACATAAATTGACTAACAGGGCTAATTTCATAGGCTATATCTGGTTTGGTGTGGGAAAGATATATGAGCTTACCCACTAGCTTTTGATATCTCTCCTTATCCACTAACTTTCCGATCCCTGATTGAAGCTTGTGATTGCTTTCAATAGGCAATTATGCAGGCTTGCAACCCAACATCCCTATTTCCATCAGTAGGTCTAAGACATATTTTCTTTGAGAAATGTAGATCCTTTTACTTGATATAGCAATCTCAATTCCTATGAAATACCGGAGATTTCCTAGAGCTTTAATCTCAAATTCACAAGCCAATAACTTTTCCAGTTGAGCCATCTCCTCATTATCATCTCCTGTCATCACTATATCAGCATCATACACTATGAGTAATGTGACCTTACCCCGTTGATGTTTAATAAAGAGAGTATGATCTACTTGGCTCTGTTTATAACCGAAAGAAATCATACTTTGTTGAATCTGTCAAACCATGCTCTTGGAGACTGCTTTAGGCCGTACAAGGCTTTCTTCAATTTACAGACTTTCCCTTCACTCTGGTGGTTCCTAAATCCAAGAGAAATGTTCATGTAAACTTCTTCTTCCAAGTCTCTATGAAGAAATACATTTTTGGCATCGAATTGGTGTAAGTCCCAATCAAGATTAGTAGCACAAGATAATATGACTCTGAAGGTGTTCATCTTTACAACTGGAGTGAATGTTTTATGGTAGTCTACTCTATAAGTTTGAGTAAAACCTTTTGCAACCAACCAACCCTTGTATCTTTCAATCGAGCCATCCACTTTATGTTTGACAGTGAACACCCATTTGTAACCTACCAACTTCTTGTCTGTTGGAGGAATAACAAGTTCCCAAGTCCCATTCTTGGATAATGCTTCCATTTCTTCTAGCATAACATGATTCTACTTCGGATTTACAATGGCTTCTCTCTAATCCTATAGAATAGACACAGATAAGAGAGATAAAGTAAAGGCTCTATAGGATGGAGATAATGAATGATGAGAGACAAAGTCTGGCAAAGGATATACAGGATGATTAGTACAAGACCTGGCCCCTTTTCTTTGGGCAACAGGTAAATCAACATCATTTGGAGAGTTAGGTAACTCATCTGAAGATGAAGGAGGAGAAGGTGACTCACTTGAGGATGAAGGAGAAGAATGGCCAGTAGCAGGTTGCATAATGGCTTCTTCCGTTCTATTTCTTCTTAAATATCTTAACAAGTTGGGTCTATCCAACCTCCTAACTTTCTCTTTGGCAGGAGTCTTCCCCTCAATATTAACATCAATCATCACATCTTCATTTGCAGTCTCCAACCTCCCAATTTGTTCTCTTTCAGGAGTCTCCCCCTCAATAGTCTCCCCCTGAATATGTGATGGGGATTTTTTGAAGTATGATTCAAACTCTCAAAATGTAACATCCATTGCAACAAAGCATCTCCGTGAAGGAGGATGATAACATTTATATCCTTTCTATGAAGGAGAATACCTGAGAAAGACATTTTTAAGGGCACGCGGATCAAGTTTCCCACTGTTTCGTGATTCAATGAAACACACACACCCAAACACTCTCAGAGGAACAACATATGTGTTTTTTCCTATTAACATTTCTAAAGGACTCCTAAAGTCGAGGGCTTTTAGTGGCATCTTATTAATCAGGTAAGCAGCAGCAAGAATGGCATCCCCCCAATAAGGTTTAGGCAAGTTTATAGTGAACATAAGGTAACTAGCAACTTCCAACAAATGCCTATTTTTTCATTCTGCTACCCCATTCTAAGCACTAGTATAAGGACAAGTAGTCTGGTGAATTATCCCATGTGACTCTAAGTAAACACCAAAAACTTTATCCATATATTTTGTGCCATTATCGGTTCGCACAATTTTTATTTTGGTGTCAAATTGAGTACAAATCATTTTATGGAAAGATTGGAAACATGAAAAACCTCATTTTTTGCTTTTAATAAATAAATCCATATAATCCTAGTGCAACAATCAATGAAAGTAATAAACCAACAGTTACCAGATAAGGAAATTGTTTTAGTTGGACCCCACACATCAGAGTGAATTGTGGAGAAAGGGGTAGTACTTCTACTATTGCTTAAAGGATAAGAGTTTCTTGTGTGCTTGGCATATTCACAAGCATCACACGACAATGATTTAAAATTTATTTTAGAGAATAAATTTGGATATAACTTTCTCATAGAAAAAAATGATGGGTGTCCGAACCGTTGATGCCATTGCAAAATTTTGTGATTAACAATATTATTCTCTCCAAAGAATGCTCGACTTCCTAACTCCAAACTGTCATCTATTAAATATAAGCCACCATGCAATTTGCCACTGCCAATCTTCTTCCTAGTTTCAAGGTGCTAAAAAATAGAATGGTCAGGGAAAAATTTGATTTTGCAATTTAAAGCTTTTGTGATGGAACTGACAGATAAAAGGTTTACGGGAGAGTTTAGTACATGAAGAACATAAGATTTTTCAATATTAGGTGTACAAACAACATAACATGTTCCAAAAATAGGAGACAAAGAACCATCTACTATTCTAACATTGTTTCCTTTAGGATAAATGGTATAGGTTTGGAAGCTTTATGAAGATCCTGTCATGTGTCTATTCGCACTAGAATCAATAATCCAAGAATTAAGATTAGTATTAAGCGCTATACCTGATTGCCCATAAGTAGTAGTTCCGGAAGTATATAAGTTCATGTTTGGATCTCTCATTAATACAAATAATTAATAAATAGTACTTTCGGCGAACAGAGATTGGATGAAAAGTACCTCTGATGAACAGTGACTCAAGTGAACAGTATTTTCCGGCGATGCACAACATTTTCGATGGTGAACAGTAACCAAGGCGTAAACAGTATTATCGATGATGAATAGTCACCGAATGAACAATAACAGCTCTTGAATGGCTGAAAATTTTTTAAACCCCAAACTGGGTAAAATGAATCGAAGAAGAGGCTGCTGAGGGAATTTCACGACCTCAAAAGGCAGCACTGGCTCATGATACCATGAAGATTTTTGGAGAAAATTATAATTGTATTTCTCTGTTATATCTGATCAATGTATATTACATAGGTATTTATACTAGTTCTAAGCCTATGAGTAAGGAAATAAATAAATACGAAATAAATACAATTAATTATTGACAGATTTTCTCCCTAATTAGACTAAATAGGAATAATGTAGGAGGAACTAATTAGGAAGTAATATGACAGTTGTATACCAGCTTTGTATTGTTCAACATTATGTTACAGCGTAATTTTTGTGAAAGCAAGTGAAAAGAATGAGTACACATCAACCTAAATTCACCCTAATTATATTTTGGAGGTTGAATTGATGACTGAATCACATAGACCAAAAGCTAGTAGATGGTTGACCCTATTATCAAATGGTACAATACTAACATATTTTTTTGAAAACCCCTAGAGGAACGTCGTGTCCCTCCAAAGAGAAAAAGGTTGGGGCAGGTAAAAATTTCGGGGCGGACCTCCCAACTTGGTTGGCACTTCCGCTTGCTTACAAAACGCCTACGCCTCTTTTATTAATAAATCAAACTCAAGCTCTCAAGAAGAGAACATGAGAAAGTCAATTACAAGAAAGTAATAATCCGGAAAATTAAATACATCAGATGCAATAAAACTAAGATCTCACCTCCTATACTTGAAGAAAAACCAATATAGATAAATATTAGAAACGATTATATCGTCCGTACTCATCATACTCCGGATGCCTTCAAACCCGAACTTATTTCTTCTCTTCCAAAGTGACCATGCAATAAGGAACCAAAGTGAAGTGGCAAAATCTCTATATATCCCGGAAGAAAAGTGCTACCTCCACATCATAAAAAAATCATATTCGGATAATGGCATAACAAAAGAAATACTGAAGATCTGAAAGGCTTGAGACCATACCCTGTAACTCCCATAATAATGAAAGAGTGCATGATCAGTTGTCTCAACGGTATCATAAAATGGACAGATTTTGTCAATTGCATCTCGACATTGGTGGTTGAATAAAAATTTTCTTATCAGGAGACAAGTATGAAACACGAGCCATCCGAAAAATAAAACTTTAGGAATAAGACAAGCTTCCTAAATCAACATGAAATTCATTTTATGTTTGGGCCAATGAGAGTAGAATCCGTGACTAGATGAAGAAGCCGAGTATAATTGATGTTCTCCCAATTCCCATCTAAATCGATCATCCATTTCCAAAAACTGCAAGTTTCGGCTCTCCCCCTCGTTAAAACCTTCCCCTTGTGTCACAAAAATTATCGGGCAGGTTTGGGTAATCCAGAACTGTAGCTGTTCAGTCCTTTCTTGATCCGATATCCTTAAGTGTCATTTCCAAAAGGGACGTGAGAAAGCATTCGCACCAAAGAAAATGGTACATCCCTCGACTGCCGAACTCCATTTCATATTGCACAAATGATAGAGATCCAAAAATAATAGTGATAATGGCTGATTGGCTGTGTAATTGTCATGCTAAAAAGAGCCAATCCTCCCATTCCCAAACTCAACCCGTACCTGCGAAGAAAAGAAATCCCAAAAAGTATGGTTTTTAATACAACATGAAATTATTGCACGCCATATATGAGACAATCTTCTAGACTCATAATTTTCAATCGAAGACCACGATGTGAACCCACATCAATTCACACAAATCTCCGCCTAAAGAGAGTTATGATCTGATAACCGCATCTTCTAAAGCCATTTCAACAACAGACTACAATTAATAAGGGAGAGATTTCTAATAAACAACCCACCCAAATGTTTTGGCAAGGATATGGTTTCCCAACTTACTTTACTAATTCCCCTCGAATTCGCATCGCCCCTCCCCAAAAACTTTTGCATAAGTGTAACTAGCCTATCATTAACCATACTAGGCAATTTACTCAATGACAACAAATAAATTGGCATTAATCTAAGCATTGGTTTGATAAGAACGAATCGGCCAGCATAAGATAAGGAATGGCCTTTCTAGCTAGATAATCAATTTTGGAACTTTTCAGTCAACACGTTCCAATAAGACATAGGATTTGTTTCACAGTAAGTGGAGAACCAAGATAAGTAATCAGAAAATTCACAATTTTATACCCGAATATCTCTGCGCAAGAACATAACATCAAATTGCAGACATTAATGCCTATAATCAAACTCTTATGGTAATTTATTCGCAGACCTGAAATAATCTCAAAATAATGTAATATACGAATGAAAATAGGTAAAAGGGACTCATCTGTAGGTAAGAAGTACAATGTGTCATCAGCAAATTGTATAAGAGAGATATCCCTGTCAGATCCGTCCACTTTGAATTCAGGTAGCAGCCCTTTTCATATACTCGCATCAATAAGTTATTTCAGTCCTTCAATGTCCAGAACAAAGATAAATAGAGAAATAGGATCATCCTGCTTGACCCCCAGACCCATCTGAATTGGGTTACACGGTTCTCTATTGATTAGAATAGAAGTCATAGAGTTCTCATGACAACTCTGAAGCTAACGGATCATTTATCGTGAAAACCCATTCTTCAAAATACTGCATCAGTATATGACCAAGAGAGTCATAAGCCTTGTGGAAATCGAGCTTATTGGCATTTTAGTGTAATTTGATCAACTAGTTGACCAATGCGGTCGTAATATTTCATCAAAAAAGTCAGTAGAGTGTGGAGTGCACACTTGTTCGAGTTCTATTACTATACTTAGCTTACGAGGGTCCGGTAGCTACCTTTCGTAACACTTATATTCTAAAGTGTTGCAGTTGCTTGAATGGACACGTCTTTTTGCAATGCTTCTATTCTGAACAGTTGCAACTATTAGTTTCAGGCTTATAAATATCTAGCATTGGCAACATTTTTAGTAATCTAGTTGCAATCTGGTTCACTTTTCTTCACAACGAAAATTCATTCTAAGTTCTTGTCATTTCTGATTTTATCCGATTGATCTATTGGGAAGAACTCCCAAATAAGATTCAATCTGAAAGTGTTAGTCACGACTTCAGGATTATCTAGGCTATTTTCAGACATTCAAGGCTTCATTCTACCGAAATTTCCCAACAAAGATTGAATCTTATTTTGTCGCTTGAAGAATGAGTTTTTCACCAAAAAGTTTGCAAGGGATTCTGAAGCCGTTGCGAAATTCGTTGTAGATTGAAAAGTTGCAATGGTTCATTTGCGATAACTATTTTTCTTGGTAGTTCATGGTTTATTGTGATAGTTTGTGAGGGATTCTGCTTCCGTCAGAGATTCTGTCGAAAAAAGGAAAAGTCAATGGATGGTTTATTGTGACGGTTTCTAAATGTGACGGTGAGGTTGTTTGTGAGGGATTATGTGTTTGTCAGAAATTCCATCACAAAATGAAAAGCTTTGACGGTTGGTTTTTGTGACAACCTTTGCGAGGGTTCATGATCTAAAGCAGTTCTAGCAACGCTTTGGTACAATTAAGTGTAGCCAGAAACATATGACTAAATCCAATTTTAACCGTCATCCATGTGACTTTGATTTAACCTTTAGGGTTGACCAATAAATGATTAACTGCCACATGTCAGTCAAAAGTCAAAGTTGACTGGTCAATATAATGCCACATGGCGCGTCCTTAATGGCCCCATATGTGTTTTTACTATTTAAAGCCCTAAACAATGCCTTTTTGCTCCTAAATTTTTCTACCCCACCATTTGCATATTTTTCGGATTTAATGGTTATTTTTTCAGAATTTTTTGAAGTTCGAAAAAGTGAGTATTTGATTTATTTTGTGTAAATAAATTTATAAAAATTATAGAAAAAAGTGTGTTAATTTTATAAAAATTTCTAATACGTTAGAAATTATTTTTACTCAAATTTTTATCTATTGATCAATTTGAAAAACCTTGTAAGTCATTAAATGGATGTTAACTCTGCATTCCTGAATGGTGAATTGAATGAGGAGATTTATACGAAGCAACTGAAAACATTTGTTATGTTTGGTTGTGAAAACAAATGATGCAAGTTATATTTATAATGAAGAAGATAGTTATTCCACAAGTTGGTGGGTATTCCTTCTTCGGGGAGGTGCTATCTCTTGGGCTTCAAAGAAGCAGACTTGTATCACTAACTCAACAATGAAATCTAAGTTTGTAGCATTAGCAGCAGCTAGTAAAGAAGCTGAATGGCTAAAAGATCTGATTTATGAAATTTCATTGTGGCCTAAACTGATATTACATATATCTATCAGATGTGATAGTGATGCTGCCTTGGGCAATGCGTATAGACAAGCATACAAAGGCAGGTCTAGGCATTTCAGTTTTAGACATAGCATGATTCGGGAATGCATTATGCATGAGGTGATATCTGATATCATTAGATTTTGGAAAAACTGAGTATAATTTGGCCGATAATTAACAAGAGGGTTGAAAAATTTTTTGTGTACAAATCGGCTATGGGGATGAAATTAAAGTTCATTTGAAATCTCACAAGTTAAGATACCTAATTCCCATCTAATATGTCATTAGGTGCTGAATTCAATGAGGAAAGCTTAACATCTAGAGATTGAAACATATTGATTAAAACATCCCAAGGTGTGTGTTTAGACCTGCAAGTAAAGGAGGTTGAAGTTTAACTTCTTAATAGCCTTTTTGAAAAATTGCATACGCAGGTGCAAGAGTAAAAAGCTAACTAGATAAGCATGAAGTTTAGCCACCTCAAGAAGCTTGGACTTGGCTTTGATATTCTTACGAAGGATAAGGACACAAGGCTAGTAAAAGATAGTATCAAGTAAGAACATGTTAGAATGTTGACTTATGTGTATATTATCTTCGAGTATTTGAGATAAATAACAAAGGTTCAATCTATAGTGACATCTTTAGTTATTCGAATACTTGGAATGTGTAATATATTAAGATGAAATTCAATAATCATGATATTTCATTTATGCATAAGTTTGTTATTTGTTGTGATTTTGTTTAGCTAATCATGGATTACACTAAAATGGGGAAGGATTTTTGGTATTTTATTGTAATTGGATCAACTAGTTCACTAATGCGGTCGTAATATTTCATCGAACCAGTCAGGAGAGTGCAGAGTGCACACTTATTCGAGTTCTATTACGATACCTAGCTTAAGAGGGTCCGGGAGCAACCTTTCGCAATACTTCTATTCTGAAGTGTTGCAGTTGCTCGAATGGACACATCTTTTCACAATGCCTCTATTCTGAACAGTTATAACTGCTCATTTTAGGCTTATAAATATCTGGCATTGGCAACATTTTTAGCGATCTGATTGCTATCTGGTTCACTTTTCTTCAGAATGAAAATTCATTCTAAGTTTTTGTCGTTTCTGATTTTATCCGATTGATCTATTTAGCAGAACTGCCAAATAAGATTCAATCTAAAAGTATTTATCACGACTTTAGGATTATCTGGGCTATTTTTAGACATTCAAGGCTTCATTCTACCGAAATTCCCTAATAGAGCTTTTGAACCAACCCAGACTGTTGCCTCTGACTCAAGGACTAAACAACCTCGGTAGCAATAAATGAACATTCTTAGATGCTACATCCTTTTATAAATCCAAACTACTTTTCTAAAATCAAATCTTTCAACATCGGCTGCAATCAGTTAGCCAAAACTTTCGATAAAATTTTGTAAATTCTATGTATGAGTGCAATTAGCCTGTAATTGCCCAATAAACACGACCCAGGAACTTTAGGGATCAAGTAAAGGAGGACTTTATGGACTCTGGTAGATGTGCAAATTCATGGAATTTCACAAAAAGATCAGTGACCTCTGGCTTTATCTCTTCCCAAAAGCGACTGTAAAAGTAGAAATTAAAACCATCCGGGTCTGGAGCCTTTCCTTTATGGCAAAAGCGTATAGCTCCCAGAATTTCATCCATTGTGAAAAGTGATATCAGGCTCCCACTAGTCATCTTATTAAGTGTATGAAATTGCATCTCCCTTAGGTCAAAAGGAGTTTCAGGCCCCTATGAGAAAAGCCTGACATAAAAATTTTGTATCATAGTTACAATGGTAGCCTGATCAGAAACCATAGACCCATTAATCTCCAATTGATTTATCATATTTCCCCTCCATTGTGCCGAAGCCATTTGATGAAAAAAAGTCGTGTTGTCGTCCCCTAAAATTGTCTAAGTGACTTGGGATTGCTGATGTCGAATTTTCTCTAAACTACGACAATGGTCTGATAGAGTAGACCTCACCAGTTGTAACTCAGATCCCCCAGATACATCTACAGGTCGTGTACCTGAACTAGTAGTAAGATCAATTACCCGACTTTCCAGCTCTTTAATGTGACATTCTAAACCACCAAAGTTCGTGTTGTGCCATGGTCTAATGTACTTCCTCAGCTGCCCTAACTTAAAGTCGATATCCCTAGAAGAATACCTTATCCAAATGTCATTCCATTTGGATCACAAAAAGGGTAAAAATTCTGCATTGTCCCACCAATAATTCAGTGATAAAAAAATTTTGCTCCCTCATCGTCGCACTGCGCGCAAACTAAAAACAATCAAAAAGTGATTAGATAGAGTAGTATCAACAGTCATCAAGCTCAAATGCGACCATAAGTCCATTATGGCACAAGACACCAACACCTGATCAATCCTAAAAAATGATAAGGAATTGGACCATGTATAATCTCGGCCTTGCAAAGGTACATCGTATAACGCACACTCATTAACAAACTCTTGAAATTGGATTATAGAATTAGAGGTCATTCCTTCTCTCCCCATTTGATCAGCTCCTAACAATACATCGTTAAAGTCACCATATACTACAATTCGATCAAAACCTTGAACAATCGGTGATAAAACCTGCCACAATTGATGCCTAAGAATGGCATTAGTAGGACCATATAAGCATGAAACATAAACATCAATTTGGTTCGAAACGACATGCAAAATACACCACCTATCTGAAGCTTGGAAAATTGTGCCATTGAGCAAACGTGAATTCCAAGAAATAACCAACTCCCCCGCCCCCCGATAACCTATGAGCAGGAATACAGTGAAACAAGAAGTCATTATATCCCCAAAATTGCCAAATTACCAAATCCGACACCACAGTTGTTTTCATCTCAATCAAAACAATAATCTCTAGGTCCCACTTTCTAATATTAGAACGTACAAAATACCGTTTTGCGCCACTCCTCAATCCTCCCCAATAATTCCAACTCAATAAATTCAATGACATGATTAATAAGATCACAACCTCAAAAATAGATCCGCTCAAAGCGTTTCACATACCTAAATGATCTGGCCCTTATTCCACTCATCAAACAAACCGATCTCCTTTCCCACCTAAAAGACCATGGCTGCCTCACTCTCTCCCAGCCTAGTTTCTTCCATTCTAATGATAACTCTATTCATATTCTCAATATTAGGTCCCGACGAGAATGAACCACCCTGAGCCGAGGCACTAGCAATCCCTGTTCCTGAGCTAATCCCCTTATCACTTGACCTTGTGCCGGAATTAATCCCTATATCACTTGATCTCACTGATTGAATAACCCCATTCCTAAAATTATTTTCCTCTGACATTTCCATCTCCTTAGTGTTGGATCATATAAACTTTATTCAAATTGAAAGTCCAAAATCCAAATCCAATCAATTGAAGTTCAAGCCCACAAATCCAAAATGTAGTAAATTTATTTAGTTTTTCTAAGTATGTAGATTTTTATGTGTGATAACAAAATTGGAGGCTATTAACTACAACCAATTTGGAGGTCATTAAATTAACTAAATAAGTTGGTAACTAATTGTATTAGTTGGAGATGGTGGTGAGTAATTATGTTAGTTAAGAGTTGTATAATTCACCTATAAATAGGTGAGTTGTTTAGTTGTTTATTATCAACAAAAAATAAGAACTTCTTTAGAGAGAAAAGAAGTAAAGAGTGAGTTGTAGTTTTGTATTTTGAGTGAGAGTGTTCTTATAATATCTTCGAGTTTAATAAAAGTTGTTCATTTGAGTCTTTTAATTCCAACAAAGTGGTGCCAGAGCCATATTCTAAAGTTGATTACGCTTCCGAAAATTTCCATTTTCGATTGCAAAAGTTAAATTTAAAAAATTCTAGACGTTGCAGTTGCCCAGAAAGTGTTGCAAAAGATAAAAAAAAGTGTTGCAGAAATCTACAGAAAGTGTTACAATACGTCCAGTGTGTCGCAAAAGACTACAGAAGTGTTGCATTAGCCACTATACGATTAGAATAGCTATTTGAGTAAGATGGAGAATAGTGTGGCATCGTTTCAAGTTCCAACACTCAACAACAACAACTATGAAAATTGTAGTATCAAAATGAAGGCTCTTCTCGGAGCACATGATGTTTGGGATATTGTAGAGAAAGGCTTAATCGTGCCCGAAAATGAAGCCTCTCACATAAGATCAAGCTACAACTTTGAAGGATTCCTGAAAGAGAGACAAGAAAGCTCTCTTCCTCATCTATCAAGCATTAGATGACATTAGTTTTGGGAAAATCTCAAGCGTAACCTCCGCCAAGCAAGCATGGGAGAAGTTGCAAACCTTTTACAAAGGAGTCGGAAAGGTGAAGAAGGTCCATCTCCAAACACTAAGAGGTGAATTGGAATCATTGCACATGAAACCATCCGAGTCTATCTCCGATTACTTTTCTAGAGTAGTAGCCATTTCGAATCAATTGAAAAGAAATGGTGAAAAGTTAGAAGATGTAAGGATAATCGAGAAGATACTCCGTTCGTTGGATCTAAAATTTGAGCACATTGTGGTGACGATTGAAGAAACCAAAGACTTGGAGTAAATGACGATTGAGGAACTCCAAGGATCACTACAAGCCTATGAAGAAAAGCACAAGAAGAAGTAAGGTATCAAGCTACAACTCAAGGATACGAGTGAAGGTCAAGGCAATGGTAGAAATAACCATGGACGATGCAGAGCTAGAAGATGAGTCCACAGACAAGGTGGTAGCCGTGGTCGTGGACGAAGTTGGAATTATAACAACAATTCCAGCGATAACTATGAGAAAGGAGAAAGTTCCACACAAGGTCGCGAAAGAGGCAATTCAAATGCGAGGTATGACAAATCTTAAGTCCGGTGCTATAATTGTCAAAAGTTTGGGCATTACGCTTTAGAATATAGAACTCCTAACAATCAAGTCGAGGAGAAGGTGAAATTTATGGTGGAGAAGATCGAGGAGAAAGAAATGCTATTACTAGTGTATAACAATAACAATGATCATCAAGACAACACATGGTATCTCGACATCGGTGCAAGCAACCACATGTGTGGAAAAAGAAGCTTATTCGTGGAGCTCACTGAAGAAGTAAGCGGCGATGTCTCATTTAGAGATGACAATAAGATATCGGTGAAAGGGAAAGGTAACATCCTCTTTCGCGCTAAAGATGGTAGCCACCAATTAATTTCAAATATCTACTATATGCCTAATATAAAGTGCAACATTCTAAGTTTGGGCCAACTCTTAGAAAAATGCTATGATATTCACATGAAAGATTGTAGTCTTTTCATAAGAGATGGCATAGGAGATGTGATTGCTAAATTATAAATGTCAAAGAATAGAATGTTTCCTTTGAACAATCAACACGATGTTGCAAAGTGTTTGAAGGCGTGTTACAAAGACGCATCGTGGCTATGGCATCTTCGATTTGGCCATCTCAACTTTGGAGGATTGGAGCTGTTATCCAAGAAAAAAATGGTTAGACGCTTACCATGTATTAATAATCCTTATCAATTGTGCGAAGGATGTCTACAAGGGAAACAAATCAGAAGAAGCTTTCCAAAGGAGTCAGATTATAGAGCCAAGAAGCCGCTCGAGCTCATCCATACCGACTTGTGTGGTCCTATCAAGCCAAGTTCTCTCACTAATAGTAACTACTTCCTTCTCTTCATTGACGATTATTCAAGAAAAAATTAGGTGTATTTCTTGAAGCAGAAATCAGAAGTCTTCGGAGTGTTTCAGAAGTTCAAAGCAGTCGTGGAAAAGGAGAGCGGTTATAAGATCAAAGCCATGAGATCTGATCGAGGAGGAGAATTCACATCCAAGGAATTCAACGAGTTTTGTGAAGCACATGGCATCCGTCGACCCTTAACGGTTCCTAGATCCCCTCAATAAAATGGAGTGGCAAAAAGGAAGAATAGAACAATCCTTGATATGGCTCGAAGTATGATCAAAAGCAAGAAACTACCCAATGAGTTTTGGGCGGAAGCAGTTGCATGTGCAGACTACCTATTAAATCGTTCTCCTATAAGAAGCATATGGGGAAAGACACCACAAGAAGCATGGAGCGGAAGAAAGCCCAGAATTTCCCATCTTCAAGTCTTCGGGAGTGTAGCTCATGTTCATGTATCAGATGAGGATCGAACCAAGCTTGATGACAAAAGAAAAAGTTTTATTTTCATCGGTTATGACTCAAGCTCAAAAGGCTACAAGCTATACAATCCGAATGAGAAGAAATTTATAATCAGCCGAGATGTGATATTTAATGAAGAAGGAGAATGGAACTTTGATTCTCAAACGGAAGACTTAAACTTTTCCCCATTCGAGGAAGATGAGCAGACAACACTTGAGCAACCAAGACAACTTCAACAAGGCCTCACAACTCCACCAACTTCTCCTCCTCATAGAGACGAGTCATAATCATAATCATCATAATCTCCATCCTCAAGTAGGGTTGAAGATGAAAGAGAAGTGCATCATTTGAGAAGTCTTCGAGAAGTCTATGAGGTGACTGAATAACTATACAATCTTACATTATTTTGTCTATTTGTTGATTGCGAGCCAGTGAAATTTCAAGAAGCTGCACAAGAGAAAAAGTGGAGAGGTGCAATGGACCAAGAAATCAAGGCTAGTAAGAAGAATGATACATGGGAACTCACTTCACTTCCCAAAGGACACAAGGAAATATGTGTCAAATGGGTGTACAAAACAAAGCGGAATGCCAAGGGAGAGATCGAAAGACATAAGGCAAGGCTTATTATAAAAGGCTATCGTCAAAAGGCTAGAATTGACTACGATGAGGTATTCGCTCCAGTTGCTCGATTGGAAACTGTCAGACTAATAATTTCTTTAGCGGCTCAAAACAAGTGGAGAATTCATCAAATGGATGTAAAATCGGCCTTCCTAAATGGAGTTCTTGAAGCGGAAGTCTACATTCAGCAACCACCAGGTTACGAAGACAAAGGTTGTAAAGACAACGTGTTGTAGTTGAAGAAGACTCTTTATGGGCTAAAACAAGCACCAAGGGCATGGAATAGCAGAATAGATAAGTACTTCCGAGAAAATGGTTTCAATAAATGTCCATATGAGCATGCTTTGTATATCAAGATTAAAGATGGAGATATTTTGATCATGTGCCTTTACATGGACAATTTGATTTTCACTGGAAGCAACCAAAGAATGTTCGATGAATTCAAGAAAGTGATGACGAAGGAGTTCGAGATGACAGACATGGGATACATGGCATAATACCTTGGCATAGAAGTAAAGCAACAAAAGGATGGAATTTTTATTTCACAAGAAAGCTATGCAAAGGAGATCTTGAAAAAGTTCAAGATGGATAACTGCAAGCCGATAAGCACACCGGTGGAGTACGGGATCAAGATGTCCAAACATGAAGAAGGGGAGAGTGTAGATCCAACACTTTTCAAAAGTTTGGTCGGAAGTCTATGCTATCTTACCTGCAAGAGGCTAGTAATCCTTCATGCAGTCGGGTTAGTTAGTCGCTACATGGAATCACCAACAACCACCCATTTCAAAGCCGCTAAGAGAATTCTTTGCTATTTGAAAGGTACAACCGACTTGGGCTTATTCTATTCAGTTTGTAATGATTACAAGCTTGTTGGATATAGCAATAGCGATTGGGGTGGAGACGTAGATAACCGAAGAAGTACTAGTGGATTCGTGTTTTTCATGGGAGACACTGCTTTCACATGGATGTCAAAGAAACAACCGATTGTAACTTTGTCTACATGTGAAGCAGAATATGTTGCAGCAACCTCGTGCATTTGTCATGCAATTTGGCTCAGAAATTTATTGAAAGAGATCGGCTTGATGCAAGAAGAACCAACTGAGATTCACGTTGACAACAAGTCACCCATTGCCTTAGCAAAGAATCATACACATCGACATCCGCTACCATTACATAAGAGAGTGTGTTGCAAGAAAGGAAGTACAAGTTGAATACGTGAAGACACGAGATTAAATTGCGGATATCTTCACTAAGCCGCTCACAAGCGAAAACTTCATCAGATTGAGAAGCTCACTCGGGATGACAAGATCAAGTTTAAGGGGGGGTGTTGGATCATATAAACTTGATTCAAATTGAAAGTCCAAAATCCAAATCCAATCAATTGAAGTCCAAGCCTACAAATCCAAAATGTAGTAAATTTATACAGGTATTTTTAAGTATGTAGATTTTTATGTGTGATAACCAAATTGGAGGCTATTAACTACAACCAATTTGGAGGCCATTAAATTAACTAAATAAGTTGCTATTATGTATTAGTTGGAGGTGGTGGTGAGTAATTGTGTTAGTTGAGAGTTGTATAATTCACCTATAAATAGGTGAGTTGTTTAGCTATTTATCATCAACAAAAATTTAGAGAGAAAAGAGGTAAAGAGTGAGTTGTAGTTTCGTATTTTGAGTGAGAGTGTTCTTGTAATATCTTCGAGTTTAAACAAAGTTGTTCATTTGAGTGTTTTAATTCCAACACTTAAACGTATCCATTGATTCTGAATTATTAGTCTTCGATATATTATCATCCGAATCACTCGAATCTGAATAGATATTCTCGTTATAGTGTTGACATCCTACCCTTGGCGCAAGGTGGTATAAATTGTTACCTCAGAAGAGCCTATCGATATTCTGAAATTGCGGCTAGTCGTGCCCACTGGAACGGAAACTAGGCAAGATATCACATCCAACCGGTCCGGCCTCTCAAAATCACAGTCTATAGCCACAATCCTTCCAATCCTGCGAGCCATCTCTCGGATCACCTCCTCACATGCAATGGTTGGGGGAATGCCCATAAAATCCAATAATGACGCACTCCGCTGGGGCAAAATCAGCAGAGAGGTATTGAACGGAATTCAAAATGTGTTCCATCACAGACCATTCGCCCTCTACCTAGTCATTGAGTTCTCAGAATTAAAAGATACAATAACTTGATCACCCCCTAGTGGGGCAGCAAAAGCAATCTCGAAACCATGTTCACAAAGCAATTCTAGGATATTCCTTATATCAGCAATCTGTTTCAGGGAAACCAGACAAGATTTAACTTTCCAAGGCACAGCCGGGATAATCGTTTCACTAACATATAACTCTGGGGTTTCATTTTCTTCCCTGTAATAATAACATTTATGTACAGTATTCATCGTATATTTTTTTACTGTTTGTTCATTTCCTCTGATCAATAAAATATATCTTCTGTTGCACTTCCTACAAATGAAAACCTAGCAATTACATATTCAGGCTACCTAAAAAAACAATTACTTCTCTAATTCTGTTTATAATCATTACATAGTTCCATAACCATTATTTTGCACTAGTGATTGACGGATTTCTAGTCCCCCGGTATGGAATTTTGAAGGCAAGAATGATATCAAGTACCAGTAGCTGTGCGCAATTGATAAAAATATCGCTGAACCAACAAGATTCCTCTCTATGCATGCAATAAAAGATATGCGAAACTTTTCTATCAATTCCACCAATCGTATCGTGCTAGCGCCAGTGAACCATTAAGAGGACAAAATATAAATAATAAAGCATCATTTTGTACAATATACCTCTCAACGCGACAAGGTTAAACATGTCAACTCTTTCGACACCAACACTATATTAGGTGTGGTACAAATTATTAAGTGAATATAAACGAGTAATGAATTAAAAAAAATAGGGATCCACCATCCGAAATTACTTAACACCAACATTGAAAAATGTGAGAATACTATCACTCATAAAAATTATCTAAATCAGATCTACTTGTGTGCAAAAAAGCCCAACAAGTGGTTGGCATACATTGCGAATGCATAGGGAATTTGCGACAAATGCTATGTTCTCACAATGCTCTGCTGCACACAATTTTTTTTTGTGGCATATGGTATTCACGAATGCTTCGTCACAAAAAATATTTATTTAAGGATGTTTTATTTGTTTCAGAGAGACGATACTAAGTAAAATGGTACATGGACATGGGTAGAAATTTAGAAAAAAATATCAGCAGGAACTTATTTTTGTCGCTAATTATTAGGCATTGAATTGTTAATGTAATAGTTTTGGGTAAATAATTATAACCTTTCATAGGTTTTACAAAATACACTACTACCTCCCTGTGTTTTATAAACCTAATTTATACCTCCATATGTTTTGCATTTTCCATTGTTACCTCTTTCTCATTCAAAATTATTGATGTTGCATATACTTTTTTCACTACATTTGCTTAGTGATCATAACTACTGTTTTATAAAATAAATAAAATTGCTTGATTTACTTTTTTTTTTTGACATTTTACTACGTTTTAGTCTTGTGACAACATTAGAAAAATAATGAGCATTAAATGGATAAATTAAAAGAAAATTGAATATAAAAATATCGCAAGTGTAGTTTGTTATAAATGTATATGTTAGTAAATTTTATTAAAATAATGACATAATTTATGAAAAATACCTAACAATATAATTGAAATAAGAAAATGCACAAATCAATTCTTTTTATTTTGATTTGAATAATCTGGTGACCGTTAGTGGACTCAGGCAGGAGCAGTTAAGTGTTTACGCTGTCAATGACTGTTAATTGCCATGTATATGAACAAATTTTTGGAAATTTGTTCTGGAAAATGGGAATCTATGGCAGGTTTAGTCAGGACCTGCCAATAATTATCTGTATTCCATAATAGGATCAACTGGTAAAGCTCCTTCTCCTCCGGCCCGTATTTGGTAATGGCTGCGCCTGTGAAACCCTAATTCACCTCGATCGGAATTCCATTGATTCAAAGCACATTATGTGCATCAATTGAAACACACCTGATGATAACCTTGATCAACAGTTGTTTCTACTCTATTATGTATCCAATTGAGAATTTGCTATTGTGTTGTTGTTCTTCGGTTTTTTCTCTTTTTGCTTCCTTCTATTTAAGGAGACATACAGTAGATCTTACCTGTTTTCTGCTATTTTCTTCTAGTGGATCCCACCTGACAGTTTACGCACGGGCCATGCATGCCCCTGTAACCCTATATCATCTGTGTTTTGGGTTCTGAATTTCAAGTGTGCTGAGTAGTTAGTGAGATCTAGGAAATGGATGTGCCTTCAGGGAAAGAAATGGTAGAGGGAAAACTCTGGGATTATGATACTAGAGATTCTGGCATTGGTGAACCGCCAAGTTTTAGCCAAGTTTTTGCTGATTTCGTGGGTGATGATCATCAGCCTCAAGCTGATGTCAATGTCACTTCATTTCTTGAACATTTCGAGAATGAAAATCTAGAGGAGGCTGTGATGACAGAAGGGATAGCTGCTGATAGTTTCACGGCCAATGAAAATGGCTCGTTCTTTGAGGAGAATCCAACACTAGCTAAGGAGATGGGGATGTCTAACGAAATCCCGACATTTGTTGATGGTGATGTGGTAATGGCGGAAATAGGTCCTCCGTATCATGCCTTGGTCCATCATCTTGCTTCGTTATCTGATGTGGCGTTCATGGAATTCATGACATCATCAGACACGGTCTATGACCGTATTGTTTCATCCATGAAAATGGGGAAAACAGCTCCAACTCAAGTCACACTTGAGCGCCTTGCTGTTGTTTCACATGAGACACAGAATGGAGTAGAGAGAGGGGTTGTTAATGATCGTCGCCCCGATGTTTCAGTTGATAATGGCTCAATACGCCGTGTTGCTTGGACTCCCGCATTACACAAATGCTTTGTTGACGCTGTCGAACAGCTCGGGGGATGCGAATGTCGGTATTCTTTTTTCTATTATGCTATAGTTATTATTTTGCTAATCATTTTTTCACTATTTATGAATGTTCGAGTGTCTTAATTGATTAAAGAACTAGATCTTGTTCTCTTTTTGTTATTTTTCACTCTGTATAACTAGAAAAGGTAATTTCAAGATGATCCATAATTTTAATTGGAGTTGATTAAAAAAGTTTCCTTTGTTCTATAGCGAAAACGACAAATTCCACATTCGTTCTTTAACACTAACGGGTTTTTTTCATGGTCGTGTTCATGTTGCGTCTTTTGAGAAGTTTGTTGTCATAATGTTTTTAGGTAATTATTACCATAAAACGACAAACTTCCATATTCGTTTGTTATCAATATCGTTTTTCTCTTTGTTGGAGTAAATGTTGGTTAATAGTATTACTGGTATTTGCAGCGGCTACACCGAAGCATATATTACCGCTAATGGGTGTTCAGGGTCAGGATCTAAAACATTCCCATATTAGAAACCACCTCCACGTATGCTTTTGATGTTATCTTTTTTTATTTCAACAGTTCAGAATAGGAGAATGGGGCATTGCTTGATTATAATGATTTTATCATTTTCAGAGGTACCGGAATGGTGAATGTTGATTGGAGAGCATTGATAGTTCGGAACATGGCTTCTTCCATCAATTGGTTCAAACCGAATTACCAACTGAATCAAAATGATTCAGTTTGGCTTTTCCAGTTCTGCTGTTTTAGCATTTTGTTCGGAATTTGGTTTTCATATATAAAACAATAAGCAGAACCGCACCGCACAGACAGTATGAAATCGGTTCCATTGCATTTCATTTTTATATCATGCACAGGTCCGTATTGATGTCACTTACTTTGATATTTTATGGATTCAGTTTTTTGATATCGTAGTTTTTAACGGCGTACTAAGGCGGAAGAGAGCAAGAAACATAAAATAATGCATTGAATGGTATTAATTTCACTAATAGAATCTTATTAAGGGTTTAAACTCTTTTTAAGGGTTATAATCGATAATCGATTAGTCTGATTTCTATAATTCTAATTCATCTATGGAAAATAAAATTCATTATTGCTTATCCAGAGGAAAAACCCTAGATTGCCTTGCTTGTACTAGAGGTGCTCATGGAACATAGCAAATGCTGCGCCACACACCTTATTAATTTGTAATTTTATGAATTTAATTTGTCCAAGTTCATCAGGGTTC
This sequence comes from Euphorbia pulcherrima, assembly GCA_947683365.1. Classification (NCBI taxonomy): domain Eukaryota; kingdom Viridiplantae; phylum Streptophyta; class Magnoliopsida; order Malpighiales; family Euphorbiaceae; genus Euphorbia; species Euphorbia pulcherrima. The sequence continues at coordinate 75,075,327 of CANTUS010000001.1, read as the reverse complement.
AACTATCTTTGACAAAGCAAGTTAACAACTCTGTGTGAAGGTGATCTTTATGCAAAAATGAAAGAACATATTGTAGAGTATAAATAGATCAAAGTATCAATAGCGACAGTACATGGCGACAAAAAACACTTCGGTCTCTGAACTTAATTCATTGCCTTTTATTTTATTTTTTACTTTTTCAAATTTTCAGCCTTTTGTTGTTTTTATTGGACTATGACCTTTGTTTTCGAAAGGGGTACAAGGACTTCACCTTGTCGTTGTAGCCAACATTATCATATATTATCAATTAAGCTTCTAAACTTTATGCCTTCGACAAGTCCCTCATTGTTCTTTATAATTTTCATTTGGTTTTAGGTTAAATCCGCATTATCTTTACGACATGCATAATTTGATAAAAAGAGCTTTGTCATTAAAAAAAAGATGAACTAAAAAAGAAACCTCATAGAAGCCGTCAAAGACAAATTCAACAACCGATTTCTAGATGTTATATAATACATATGTACGTGACGAAAAACTCACCTGAAATATGATTATTCATCATCTCAATAATTCAGATGGCATCAAAGTCAATATAAGACAATCCATTGCTTATCTTAAAAGCTTTAGGTAATGGTCTTGTGCCTCGAGAACTTCTTCAATTGTCACCACATGCTGCACAGTATAAACTACGTTTTCAGGCCAACAGACAATCTCATATGATTTAACTGTCAACATTAATCACTAATGAATGACACAAAATCTGTTTGGATTATAAACTCAATCCATATTAATGGAAATACAAAATCCAAAATCCAAATCCAATCAATTGGAGTCCAAGCTCACAAATCTAAAATGTAGTAAATTTATTTAGGTATTTTGGGTATGTAGATTTTTTATCTGTAATAACCAAATTAGAGGCTATTAACTACAACCAATTTGGAGGCCATTAAATTAACTAAATAAGTTGGCTATTAATTGTATTAGTTGGAGGTGGTGGTGAGTAATTGTGTTAGTTGAGAGTTGCATAATTCATCTATAAATAGGTGAGTTGTTTAGTTGTTTATCATCAACAAAAATAAGAACTTCTTTAGAGAGAAGAAGTAAAAAGTGAGTTGTAGTTTTGTATTTTGAGTGAGAGTGTTCTTGTAATGTCTTTGAGTTTAATAAAAGTTGTTCATTTGAGTGTTTTAATTCCAACAAAGTGGTACCAGAGCCAAGTTCGAAAGTTGATTACGCTTCCGAAAAGTTCCATTTTCGATTGCAAAAGTTGAATTTCAGAAATTCTAGACGTTGCAGTAGCCCAAAAAGTGTTGCAGAAGACAGAAGAAAGTGTTGCAGAAAGCTGCAGAAAGTGTTACAATACGTCCAGTGTGTCGCAGAAGACTCCAAAAGTGTTGCATTAGTCCCTGTACGATTAGAATAGCTATTTGAGTAAGAAGGAGAATAGTGTGGCATCGTTTCAAGTTCCAACACTCAACAACAACAGCTATGACAATTGGAGTATCAAAATGAAGGCTCTTCTCGGAGCACATGATGTTTGGGATATTGTAGAGAAAGGCTTTACCGAGACCGAAAATGAAGCCTCTCTCACACAAGATCAAGCTACAAATTTGAAGGATTCCCCGAAAGAGAGACAAGAAAGCTCTCTTCCTCATCTATCGAGCATTTGATGACGTTGGTTTTGAGAAAATCTCAAGCGCAACCTCGGCCAAGCAAGCATGGGAGAAGTTGCAAACCTCTTACAAAGGAGTCGAAAAGGTGAAGAAAGTCCGTCTCCAAACACTAAGAGGTGAGTTTGAATCCTTGCACATGAAACCATCCGAGTCTATCTCCGATAACTTTTCTAGAGTAGCAGCCGTTTCGAATCAATTGAAAAGCAATGGTGAGAAGTTAGAAGATGTAAGGACAATCGAGAAGATACTCCGTTCGTTGGATCCAAAATGTGAGCACATTGTGGTGACGATTGAAGAAACCAAAGACTTGGAGGAAATGACGATCGAGGAACTCCAAGGATCACTACAAGCCTATGAAGAAAAGCACAAGAGGAAGCAAGGTATCTCTGAGAAACTTCTCAAGCTACAACTCAAGGATACAAGTGAAGGTCAAGGCAATGGTAGAAACAACCATGGTAGAGGTAGAGGCAGAGGCAGAGGACGAGGCCCCGGAGGAGGTCGTGGACGAAGTTGGAATTACAACAACAATTCCAGCGATAACTACTAGAAAGGAGAAAGTTCCACATAAGGTCGCGGAAGAGGCAATTCAAACGCGAGGTATGACAAATCTCAAGTCTGGTGCTATAATTGTCAAAAGTGTGGGCATTATGCTTCAGGATGTAGAACTCATAACAATCAAGTCGAGGAGAAGGTGAACTTTGTGGAGGAGAAGATCAAGGAGAAAGAAACACTATTACTAGCGTACAACAACAATGATCATCAAGACAACACATGGTATCTCGACACCGGTGCAAGCAACCATATGTGCGGAAAAAGAAGCTTATTCATTGAGCTCACTGAAGAAGTAAGCGGTGATGTCTCATTTGGAGATGACAACAAGATATCGGTGAAGGGGAAAGGTAACATCCTCTTTCGTGCTAAAGATGGTAGCCACCAATTAATTTCAAATGTCTACTATGTGCCTAATATGAAGTGCAACATTCTAAGTTTGGGCCAACTCTTAGAAAAAGGTTATGATATTCACATGAAAGATTGTAGTCTTTTCATAAAAGATGGCAAAGGAGATCTGATTGCTAAAGTATAAATGTCAAAGAATAGAATGTTTCCTTTAAACATTCAACCCGATGTTGCGAAGTGTTTGAAGGCGTGTTACAAAGACGCATCGTGGCTATGGCATCTTCGATTTGGTCATCTCAACTTTGGAGGATTGGAGCTGTTATCCAAGAAGGAAATGGTTAGAGGCTTACCATGTACCAATAATCCTGATCAATTGTGCGAAGGATGTCTACAAGGGAAACAATTCCGAAGAAGCTTTCCAAAGGAGTCAGACTCTAGGGCCAAGAAGCCGCTCGAGCTCATTCACACCGACGTGTGTGGTCTTATCAAGCCAAGTTCTCTCGCTAATAGTAACTACTTCCTTCTCTTCATTGACGATTATTCAAGAAAAACTCGGGTGTATTTCTTGAAGTAGAAATCAGAAGTCTTTGGAGTGTTTCAAAAGTTCAAAGCAGTCGTGGAAAAGGAGAGCGGTCATAAGATCAAAGCCATGAGATCTGATCGAGGAGAATTCACATTCAATGAATTCAACGAGTTTTGTGCAGCATATAGAATCCGTCGACCCCTTAACGGTTCCTAGATCCCCCCGGCAAAATGGTATGGCAGAAAGGAAGAATAGAACAATTCTTGACATGGCACGGAGTATGCTCAAAAGCAAGAAACTACCCAAGGAGTTTTGGGCGGAAGCAGTGGCATGTGCAGTCTACCTATTAAATCGTTCTCCTACAAGAAGCGTGTAGGAAAAGACACCACAAGAAGCATGGAGCGGAAGAAAACTCGGAATTTCCCATCTTCGAGTCTCCGGGAGTGTAGCTCATGTTCATGTACCGGATGAGAATCGAACCAAGCTTGATGACAAAAGCAAAAGTTTTATTTTCATCGGTTATGACTCAAGCACAAAAGGCTACAAGCTATACAATCCAAATGAGAAGAAATTTATGATCAGCCGAGATGTGATATTTGATGAAGGAGGAGAATGGAACTTTGATTCTTAAATGGAAGACTTCAACTTTTCCCCATTCGAGGAAGATGAGCAGACAACACCTGAGCAACCAAGACAACTTCAACAAGGCTTTACAACTCCACCAACTTCTCCTACTCATAGAGATGGGTCATCATCATCATGGACTGAAGATGAAAGAGAAGTGCATTGTCCGAGAAGTCTTCGAGAACTCTATGAGGTGATTAAACAACTAAACAATCTTACATTATTTTGTCTATTTGTTGATTGCAAGCCAGTGATATTTCAAGAAGCTGCACAAGAGAAAAAGTGGAGAGATGTAATGGACGAAGAAATCAAGGCCATTGAGAAGAATGATACATGGGAACTCACTTCACTTCCTAAAGGCCACAAGGCGATAGGTGTTAAATGGGTGTACAAAACAAAGCGGAATGCCAAGGGAGAGGTCGAAAGACATAAGGCGAGGCTTGTTGCAAAAGGCTACAGTCAAAAGGCCGGAATCGACTACGATGAGGTATTCGCTCCAGTTGCTCGATTGGAAACTGTTAGACTAATAATTTCTTTAGCGGCTCAAAACAAGTGGAGAATTCATCAAATGGATGTAAAATCAGCCTTCCTAAATGGAGTTCTTGAAGAGGAAGTCTACATTCAGCAACCACCAGGTTACGAAACCAAAGGTCATAAAGACAAGGTGTTGAAGTTGAAGAAGGCTCTTTATGGGCTAAAAGAAGCACCAAGGGCATGGAATAGTAGAATCAACAAGTACTTCCTAGAAAATGGCTTAAAAAAATGTCCATATGCGGATGCTTTGTACATCAAGATCAAAGATGGAGATATTCTAATCGTGTGCCTCTTCGTGGATGATTTGATATTCACCGGAAGCAACCAAAGAATGTTCGATGAATTCATGAAAGTGATGACGAATGAGTTCGAGATGACAGACATGGGGCTCATGGCGTACTACCTCGGCATAGAAGTAAAGCAACAAAAGGATGGAATTTTCATTTCACAAGAAAGCTATGCAAAGGAGATCTTGAAAAAGTTCAAGATGGATAACTGCAAGCCGATAAGGACACCGGTGGAGTACGGGATCAAGATGTCCAAACATGAAGAAGGGGAGAGTGTAGATCCAATACTTTTCAAAAGTTTGGTCGAAAGTCTACGCTATCTTACCTGCACGAGGCCAGATATCCTTCATGCGATCGGGTTAGTTAGTCGTTACATGGAATCACCAACAACCACCCATTTCAAAGCCGATAAGAGAATTCTTCGCTATTTGAAAGGTACAACCGACTTGGGCTTATTTTATTCAGTTTCTAATAATTACAAGCTTGTTGGATATAGCTATAGCGATTGGGGTGGAGACGTAGATAACCGAAGAAGCACTAGTGGATTCGTGTTTTTCATGGGAGATACTGCTTTCACATGGATGTCAAAGAAACAACCGATTGTAACTTTGTCTACATGTAAAGCAGAATATGTTGCAGCAACCTCGTGTGTTTGTCATGCAATTTGGCTCAGAAATTTATTGAAAGAGATCGGCTTGATGCAAGAAGAACTGACTGAGGTTCATGTTGACAACAAGACAGCCATTGCCTTAGCAAAGAATCCCGTCTTTCATGATCGAAGCAAACACATCGACATCCGCTACCATTACATAAGAGAGTGTGTTGCAAGGAAGGAAGTGCAAGTTGAATATGTGAAAACACGAGATCAAATTGCGGATATCTTCACTAAGTCGCTCACAAGCGAAAACTTCATCAGATTGAGAAGCTCACTTGGGATGACAAGATCAAGTTTAAGGGGGGGTGTTGGATTATAAACTTGATCCATATTAATGGAAACCCAAAATCCAAATCCAATCAATTGGAGTCCAAGCCCACAAATCCAAAATATAGTAAATTTATTTAGGTATTTTGAGTATGTAGATTTTTTATGTGTGATAACCAAATTGGAGGCTATTAACTACAACCAATTTGGAGGCCATTAAATTAACTAAATAAGATGGCTATTAATTGTATTAGTTGGAGGAGGTGGTGGTGAGTAATTGTGTTAGTTGAGAGTTGTATAATTCACCTATAAATAGGTGAGTTGTTTAGTTGTTTATCATCAACAAAAATAAGAACTTCTTTAGAAAGAAAAGAAGTAAAGAGTGAGTGGTAGTTTTGTATTTTGAGTGAAAGTGTTCTTGTAAAATCTTTGAGTTTAATAAAAGTTGTTCATTTGAGTGTTTTAATTCCAACAAAATCCTCACTTAGATTAAGTCATGTGTTTACGGAAACAATCTTACCTTAATTTTCTTGTCAGGAGAGCCTTCAGAAGCTTTTTGTTTCCTTTTGGATCGTCTATACGTAGCAAGGCAGCACCAAAACCATATAAAGCAGTTAGCAAAATTGCAACTTTAGAACAAACATCTTTAGTATATATGAATAAATATCTGCAATTTAACCATACTTGTTAGTTGCAGTCCGCGATTCACTTAGACATTCTAGGTCTGGTGCAACTGAAGCACTTCCAGCTGATTTGCTCGGATCTAGAGAAACTAAAGCACTTTCAGTTAATTTGTTTGGGGCTTCTGAGGCTACAGAAAATGAAGCACTTCCCGCTGATACAGAATTGAACATATTAGGCAAATGTCACTTATCTGATACATAAGTATAACTCAAACAAAATGATTTAAAAATGAAGACCTTTTGACACAACAACCAAGAATTTTAATTATCCATGAATAAATTAAAAGTTCCAACACTGACATAAACTATCTTATAATCTACCAATTTGTTTGCAATCCTTTAAATCTGTTTGTTAATTCCATTTTCAGAAGCCATATATATTTATATTAGATAGTTTCCATTTCTGTTCTCTATAAGTACCATGGTGTTGCAAAAAGGAAACAAGCTTTATTGGACATCAAAGGAGGAATTCATGTTCTTGAATATGTAATATGAGTAAAAGTAGAAAAAATAGAATTTATCAGCAACACTTGAATCTTAGGTGCTAAGGCTTAAATTCAATAAGTTTGATGTCACTTAAAATTCAGCATAAAAAATAATAGCTAATAAAGGTGGTTAACTTAAATCCTAGGTAACACGGAAACGAAACAAACATAACTGAAATCAATAAGGTTCAGTGAACATTAAAATAGATATTAGTTATCACTTACCAGTTTTGGAAAATTTAGCTGATTTCCGGTCTAAAGTATTTCGGTGAGTCCGCAGATAATTACACATTATAAAGTTAGTGCCTCAAAGGAGATGTCCATTACAGTCTAATTTTACTGGGTTTATTCCTTTTTGAAACAACGAATAGGATTGAAGAAAACGTTTTCTCCTAAAAAAGTGTCAAAAGGCATGTAAAAAATTAAAGTTCAGTTGACACTAGAAATGAAGAAAAGAATAGCTTAAAAACTTCATCAGAATACTCTCAAAGGCAACCTTAGATTCAGGATCAACTCATTCAAATCAAATAAGATCCAGCCTCTACATCATGTTTTCCCATCAGAGAGAAAACTCAAATACGATTTTTGAAGAGAAAAAGTAACCACCTAAAAGGAAACAAAAAAGCTGCAAGTTTTGGAGCAAAGAAAATATAAATTAACCTACAATTGACTTTTGTCTAAAATAAAATTAAACCATCAGCTCAAAATAAGGATAAGAAAAAGAAAAAAAAATCAATCACATGTTTGCAATTAGGCTTACTGACTTTCAGGTCCACCAAGCAGGTCGATAGCTCTCAGAAAACGAGATTGCAGTTCATCAGTCAATTGGATACGATCAGTAGTCTGAATAATGATAGGATGAGGAAGGACATTGTTAGCTTCTTGCTTCTGCACCTCCTGTTCGATGGGTTGAAGAAAGGCATCATCATTTTCTGAATCATACAACAAAGAAATAATCTTGAAATCTCCGGATTAAGCTCTGATTTCAAACTCAACTTCAAGATCATCAGTGACCTGATGGGAATCCATTGGAAAATCTCCAAAATCTACTGCTGTTCTTGAAGAAATCTTCCAGGATTCCTGTCAATGGCTCAAATTTTCAAAAGTCATCCTGAATTTCCTCTTTATTATTCACAATTCACTAAAAGAGGTTTCCTGGACTTAGCAATCTACAACAGACCCTAAAAATGGAAAAAACACCATTAAACTAAAGATGACACCTCAAATTTTTAAGGGAAACGTGGAGCATGGATTTCAGTCCAACAGAGAAATGCAAGAAAAAATACAATAAAGTAGAAACTGAACAGAAAATTTGGCAGTATTAGGATTGTGCAGTGTACAAGTGAGCAAGGCACTGAGTAAATAAGAGGGAGAGAATATTAGGCTAACCGAGAAAGTGAAAAAGCATGCAAATGCTTTTGAAATGACGGTTGTCTGGTGGCTGCGAGGAGAAAGAGGAAGACTTTTGTGTGTTGTACATCAACGGCTTCGTCTGCTCCATGTAAAGGACGTGTGCGCTTCACAGATTTTAAGATTTTCATAAGTTTGTTTCCTATTAAAATTATGCACTCTATTTTTTTTCTTTATTAAAAAAGAAAACTCAAATGTATTTTGAGTATTCAACAAAATTAAAGTATTTACATGATATGTTCTATTCAACTATCATTGAATAAAAACAGGGTTACTAACAGAATTCACAAATATATGTCATAGGATTTCCTAAATTACATATAAATAATGCTAGAAACTAATTACAATCTTCCAATTCTTTTGATATGTGATTTTTTAGTATCATTTCTTGATAAATGTATATTTACCAATACTTATTTTTCTTTTCGCTTATTTTACTAAATATTTCAAGCATTCATAACATGTACCAAAATATCACAGATAATCGACATGGGGAAATTACTGTATGATCGATAACCTATATGATATCAATCCACAATCTTAAGTATATAAGTACAACACATTCATTAAATTGTTATACTTGAGTATATATAAAAAAATTTGCGACATTATGACTGCACCCAGAGAAAATTCAGAATAACTAAATCACCAAAGGAATTCAAACAAAGTAGTTGGAAGAAATTCTTGAGACCTTCAAACACAAAACCAATTGGATGGCTGATATAAAACACAAACTCAGGCTGTGTATGTGATGTGCTTCATAAATAAAGACAATTGGATGGGAAAAAAAGTGCATTGTACTGAACCGATATGGAAACTTGTCATTACGTCTTACAAAATTTCCGTTCATGCAATTATCATCCTTTATTAACTAACCCACAAACAAGAATGAAGGATCATCATCAATGCACGTAAAAATCGTGGACAAAACAAAATAAACAAAGAGCAATATTGTTACAAACAACTTTCCGATGTGCGACATGAAAACGACAAAATAATTTATCTTTAATGAAACTCGTAATTATTATTTGATGAAACGTGATTTAATTAGAAACATGCAGTCAAACCTCTTGTAATATGGCAACAAATAAACAATATCTATGGAAAAACAAATGGATATCTTCCCAAACCAATATGGAAAGTTGTTATTTAAGCAATTTTCATGCTTTACTAACAAACCCGGCAATAAGAATTAAGGAACATTCACCAAAGAAACTAAAGAATGTGGTCCATCAAGTGCGGCATAAAAACGGCAAAATGATTAAAAACTTAATTAACATACGAAAAAACTCCGTGTGAGATGACAACAAATAAACAGTATCCCACGAAAAGAAAAGCATTACTGGACCAATATGGAGATTTTGTTGTTTTAATGTAACTGCCAAGCTTTATCAACAAACCCACCAATAACAAATAAGGATCATCATCAATTAAAATAAAGAATGTGGGCAGAAAAAAAAATGTATGGAGCGCGGCATTTTGAGGAACAACTTTCTCCAGAGAGCGACATGAAAACGGAAAAATAATTAAATATTGATTATTCATAGTTTGAATAGAAATACACAAAAAAAACTCCATGAGAAATGGCTACAGTTACAAAGCTGCAGCAGAACATCATATAAAATTCAAAATCCTTCAATGCAAGTCGAGGAAAAAATTCACCCATTAAGCTGATAAAAAAATTCCTGTACTCAGAATCCTCTATATAACTGCTATGGGCTATTAGTGCTATTAAAATAAAAAATGCTGATAAAGATGTCAATAAAAAAAATATAATCACAACTATGGAACATGTGGAGTTCTGAAAAAGAGGCTATAGTTTCAAAATGGCGTGAATTTGATAAACACACCAACACATTAGTTTCAAAAAGAGGAATTGTTTTATCACCGATTTAGGAAACCACGATTTGTTCAGAAACTCCAAAATGAAGCATCAATTCCAAGACTGCATAGAAGAAGAAAGCTCAAACAATACAAAAAGCAAGATAGTAACAAACAGGGTCAACAAACAACCTCATAAATTTCAATTAATTGCTTGTAAATCAAAGAGCAGTAGTAAGTAAACGATAATCAAGAAAAAAAAAAGCGTAACTGACCAATTTGTAGGGATTATAGAATATTCCATCCATCCATGTGATCATAAAGCATCACGGAGATGAAACTAAAGGAGAAGATAAGAACAAGATAATTGAAAGTAACCAGAAACCGAAGGTGGTTTTGCTAAGAGAAAAGGGGAAATTACTGGCCTGTGGTATTGCATTTGAAGGTCTGGAAGCGAACAAGGCTCCCCTTTTCTCGCTATCGCCATTAACATCTGTTTTAGGGATTTCTTGGCTGTGTATGATACAAAGTTACAACTGTGGTCCTTAAACTTAAACTACTTTTACAGTTCAGCCTCGCATCTATATTTTTGTATAATAAAAAAGCTCTCCATTTTCAATTGTAATAAAACCAACCCAAATTTCACTCAAATTATCAAAATGTTCAACGGTTTGGTCACTATTGGTCTAATAATAAGCACAATTAGCTAACTTATCTATTTTATCCGTAGTATAGTTTACCTGTGTAGTAGTAAATTAATTTTTCAAAATGGTTTTTTCTTTTCAATAAACATATGAGCAAAGATAGAACTCTAAATTGACGGGCACCATAAAACATTTTACATAATTCAAATGACATTCAATTCCTTACAAGATAACATGTTCTTTCACAATTTAAACGACATTAAATAAAAAAACAGCTGGAGTACATAAAGCAACAGGTTTCTGAAAAAACCCTCAGTTCAGGATTCAATGCTAACTGAAGGGTTACTAAAAGCGGTTTGGTGCAAAGGGATTGAATACAGCCCCCGCCGCATAGTAATACTGAGGCTGATTAGTGGCAGCAATTGTGTCATTCACTTTTACGAAATTTCCAATAGTTTGATCAGCGCGCCTCATTAAAGTGTCCATGTATCTATTTTGTGCTTGCTGGGATCTCTCGATTTGTGCCTCGACCTAATAAGTGAAGTAATTCACAAGTTTAAACACTAATTAATCTCATAATTAGCCTTCATATGCTTAGTAAAAGTATCTTGCCTGAGCTAACAGTTCCTTGTGGTCTTTCTTAGCCTTCGGTTTCCTTTTCCCACGCCTAAAAATAGCAAGGCAACACGAAAATCAGAAAGTCAGAGTAGTCAACAGATCGCACTTTGAGAGTGATAAACATCTTGAGTTACTATTTAAACATGTAATTTAGCTTTACTTATTTGCAGGCTTTGGGTTGCTTGGGCCAGCTTCTTGCGGTGGAGTAACCGGGGCACTTCCTCCAGCTGATACAAAACCGAACTTATTAGTTCAAAATCACATATCTATAATATTCTACCAATTTTCGATCTTTTCAATTTGTTCTTTGTGATTTCATAAGACAAAACATCTACATGTGGTAAATATTTTTTATTTCTGTTCTGTACGAGTTTCATTGTTTTATGACTAGATCGTATTTGGAAATACTCACCAATTTTAGTCATTGATTCATCAGGAAAGTAGGTACCTTGGATGTATTCCTGCAGCATGTTACACATTAAAGAAAGTGCCTCTAAGGAAATGGCCATGTTATATATATTCCAGGGAAATAAAAAGAGCCAAAAAATAGACCTGGAAGTGGGCTTGCACATGCTCAACGGTCAGTCCATTTACATTCATCAGGTACATAACATGCCCCGGGGTGGCTCCTGCAGATTTGAGGTACAAATCATGACATGAGACATTCGTTACTTCTTCCAAAATATTATCGTAAATATTTGAGCAATGCATATGAAAAACAAAATAAGATTTTATTAAAATCTCACAAATTTGTGAGATTTTAATAAAATCTTATTTTGTTTTTCATATGACAAGTAATCCAGCTTAGAAGCTGTCATTTAAACAGTCAAAACAAATTAATTAAAATTTTATTAAAATCACACAAATTTATGACGTATCCACTCGGTGCTACAACAGATTTTTCTTCTTAAATCCACAAAAGATAATGTGGAACTCAATATAACTTTAAATATGACACTAACTACCACAACGCCTTTTTCGACTCATATCGCATCACAATATTATGAGATCAACTGGGATCATACAAAAAGAAATATGTATATGGATTATTTAAAAACTAAAGAAACCTAACCATTAAAACTGTTAACTAAAATCCTATGCTGATTTATATACTTTTTCCTCTACTATGTACTATGGTTCATGTAGCCGAACAATAGACCTTACGGTTATTTTCAGGTTTATGCTAAAAGCTTATTGTGATAAGAGTGGTGCTATAACTGACTGTTTCTTTAAGAATCAAACCATATGATTGAAGAAAAAAGTTTTCCTGACAAGAAACTTGCAAAGACAACCAGGTTTACAAAGAAAATAGATTTTGCAAGAAAAAATTTGAAATTATCAGAAAACTCTAGTTACAAAACCACCTTATATCTTGGTAGTGATACACAACTGATTCAAATCATACAAGATCCAACCCCTAGACATCATTTACGCAGATCAAAGCAACAAGGAAAAAGTTTTGTCTGATGAAAAAAAAAGATGTCTGATCTTGTTCTTTAAAGTAGACAAAAGTTATGGTAAACCGACACTCGAACTAGGATCATCAAAACAATATTTTTTCATCAGCTCAAGATAATAATAAAAAGAATTGCAGAATCATAAAGAGGGTTACTAACTTTCGAATCCACCGAGCTGTTCGACAGCTCGCATAAATCCAGCGTGGAGTTCAGAACTCCAACGAAAATGAGAATTGCCACCATTGTTCTGAACAACAGCAGGAGGAGGAAGAGGAACAATGGTTTTTGGCTTCTCCACCTGCAACTCATTAACTTTGTAAGCACCTGGGGAAAATTCCTGCATATTTACACGATTCTCTGGAGCCAAAACAAAATTCTGATTAAAATTCAGGCTATTATTAGGATCCATGACTGGAAGATATTCAAGATCAGTAGTCTCAGGTCCATAAAGCAAAGAAGGTATCTTAAAATCATCTTTATTTTCATCATAGAGCTGATGCTCGAACTCCTTTGAATAACCAAACAGATCACTCAAACTACCCCCTGCATTCCCAATTTCAATGTTATCAAGGCTATCAAAAACCTGATCCATTGTAAAATCGTCAATTTCAAAATCAGACATTTTCCTCACTCAATTCACAAAATCCCTAACAATTCACAAGACTTAGCATTGCAATTAAGCACCGCAGAGAGCCTGGTAATATAGTGGAAGCCAGTGAACCTAAGATTGACACATCAACAGGAACGTGGCAGGAGTAAGAATCAGTAGAGTGGAAGGAAAAAGCCAAGGAAAGGTAACAAACAGTTTGTAAGCATTAGAGGAATCAAAATTGAAACCGTAAGGAAAGACAATAAATGCAAGGGAAGGAGAAAGAGTTAAGACTAACCGATGGATTGAAGAAACGGCAGTTGTTTTGAACAATGGCAATGGCTTCTTCTGCTTGCATGTAAAGGACGTGGAACTAAAACCCCTTTTCTGCCTGCCCCCTGTATTTGCTTCTCGATTTTCGATATTGATTTATTGTTTTACTTTGTTTCGTCTAACTCTCGCTTTCTTCTTTTTTTCAACAGCAGAAAAAAAAAAAAGAAAATCAACTTTGAAATTTTAACAAGGGTGACAAACTAACTGGTCTGTGCCAGTCCAACGCACTGTGTAACGTGTAAACTTAGCTAATAGGGTTGATGTTATATGGGTTAATATAGAAAATGGGTATGTTTGTTGTTTGATACGTGTTGTTTTTTTGGTTTCCCATTTGGTTCATTGGAGTTTTGTTTCCACTACATTCAGATCCGACTCGGGTCGCATACTTGACTATGGTGGGTGAGTCTCACAATAAGGATTTTCTACATTCACTAGGACTCGAACTCGAGACCTTGCTTCAGCGATACCAAGTCCCTTACGACTTGGAACAACCCTTATTGATAAGATACATGTTGTTGTTTATTATTATCATTGACATTTGCTATTGCTGATAATTTTTGTCTCTAAAATAGCAAATTGCAGCAGAAAAAGCAGCAAAAAACTTATTGAATATGTTCTTGGACACTTGATAAATTTTAATGAATAAAAAGGATACTAAAAGGTTTAAAATAACATTTGAAGACCGCGTAAAAAAGGTTGCAGTAGTTGCCAAATTACATACAATTCAAATTTGTTCACCTAGCGGGAATTTGAGAACTTACTAAACAACTGTTTATCTTGTGTTTTATTCATCAAATAACAATTTTAATTATTTGGTTATAATCATCAAACATTTTATTTTGAAATGTTTTGAGACAAAAAAAACTATTAACAACCAAAATCGCAACATCAAACAACATGAAGAATAATGTTGACGGCATATCCATATGTCAATTATATTGGTTGAACTTGAATAGAATAATAGGCTTAATCAGTGTTCAAAAAACATGTGATGATAATAACAACTAGAGGAAAACATTTTTCCAAAGGTTTTCAAAAATAATACACAAGTTACATAAGCATTCAAATATCCAAAAGAAAGGCAACACAAGCCATTGAAATTTGTTTTTTATTACAATAACTAGAAAATACGGAAGCCGCAAGATAGCATCTTGTTTAAGGGTAAATGGGAGTTGTTATACTTGCTTGAAGAACATGAAATCCGTACGGGGTATGTGCATTTTCCATACGAGGTTCCACGAGCAAATTTGTGATGCCTTGCAGTCTGCCCACTTTTATTCTCACACTAAAGTCTGCACAAATGGTAAAAGAGATCAGTTGTTCGAGTACCTGCTAAAACTAAAACCGAATTCATAGAAGTTCTAAATAAAATCTAAACGAATTGTTACACATCAAAGCCCTCTTGCAAATAAATTCTTGAGAAAAGAAACCATAGATAATCATGGTGAAGTCGCATTAATGGGATAATGATTTCTATTTAAAAACAATATATGAAGACTGGTTCTGTAATTTTTAAGCTTTTGATTTGGCTTTTACCTTCCCTTTCCCTTTCCCTTTCCCTTTCGAATCCCTATTCGTGGCATTTCTACACCAAAAAGTAAAGAGTGGCAAATTGGTCGCAACTTTGGAATAGTTACAAGAAGTAAATGCAAAATAAGTGCTTCACAGATGGAGGTAATTTCTTACCTCTGATTCCCTAAGAGCTCAGGAAATTGCCCCCAAAATTTAGGACTTAACTGAGGCTCTTCTAGCGTCTTCAATCAAAAGTGAAACATGACACTCCAAAGTTTAGGGTTTAGGGTTTAGATCTTTATAGCTTAAGTTAAGTAATTCTATCTGTTGTCCAGCAACCACAGTCCTCTGTTTCGGTATTTCTGCAAATAATAACATCATTAAAATCAGTGGTTTGAAGGATATATCCATTATCCTTCTATTTGGAGCTGTTGAAATCAGAATATCATATCCAAGTATATTTGTTAGCAACATCTAGAGATGATTTCTTCAAGAAGTAAAGTTGGTGGACCACGGAATAATAACTACATCGAGGAGCAAATGTATACTATGCAAATAAAAGCAAGCTTGATTCAAATTTGTAGAAGACTCAGAGATCTAAACAGGATACGTATTTCAATGAAAAAATAAATTTGGGTTTATATGGATGAAAAAGAAAGGTTACGTAAAAGCTGTGACGCGTGCTGGATGACAATGACCAACAGTTACTCGAAAAAGGACAATAATAATAGTAGTGCTAGCAAACGGATATGGAAACTTGTCGTTTATGGTCCGTAAAAAACATAAATTTTTCCTATCAAATCCACCATTCAGACTAAGGATAATCTCGACATCCCCTATGCCGTTGAAGAACATGGCAACAGTAAATCAAGCCGAAAAACATATAATAATTACCTAAAACATCACGACAACTAACTTCTCGAAAGATGCAACGCGAACATGACAAAATAATGATAGTGTTAACAAATGAATATGGAAATTTGTCGTTTACGCTATAGAATAAGCGTAAACTTCCCTTATCAATCCACCAACTAGAATTACGGATCACCCCGACATCCCCTATGCCAGTGAAGAATGTGGCAACCAAAAAACGACATAAACTAATTACAAAAAACCATCATGACAACAAACTTCTCGAAAGATGCGGTGTGAACACGACAAAAACAATTAAATACAGTTGCATACGACAATCTAATAAACAAAAACAGTTTACGTAAATGGCAACAAATAATTACTTCCCCGAGAACATAAGATAGCCTTAAACTTTAAGCATATTAAAAATTCTCAAAATGAATATCTAAAAGTGAAATGTGATTCATTTAGCTTCCACATCACTTTGGCATAAACTATTAAAATTTCTCGACTAACCAATGTCTATATTAAAATACAAAAAAAGGTTCCTAAAACTGATTTAACATATATATTACATGTTAAGTGAAAGTCAGCCTCCATAAACAAACAAAACCGGAATTGTGACAGAAATTAGAGACTAAGTTCTCATAATCTTGAGCCAATTTGAACATTTCTGAATAAAATTTGACACTTACAACTAAAAGAAAAGAGGATCAAATTGTACAAAATCAATTTTCCATCAATGTGTTTCTATTTTGTAGAACATCTGTTGAACTAACCCACAATATTATGCGACCAAAATAAAGATTTGAACAAACAGATAAATAAGTAACGAACTGAACAAACAGATAAATAAGTAACGAACAACATAATAAACTAAATATTCTCCAAATACTGGCAAGATACGAAAATATACACCGGATAACAAAATGAGGAAGAAATTCAGCCTAAGCATCAACAAATTTTTAAAAAACTGATTATGCTAAAAGTACAAACAGTAATTTCCTAGAATAGTCTAAAAAGGCAACACAACACCAACTATAGATACTCTAGATTATATTTTATTAGAAATACCCGATTTCAGAAAATAACTTGTCATATTCAGGCTTGAAATATTATCAATACATCAAGTGAGGAATATATTTTATGTAACTTGTAAGAAATCAACTCAAGGTGTCTTGCTTTAACATTATGTGATAAGCTTTACTTGTAATAAAGAGTGAGCTTGTATAAAAAAGAAAAGCAGATCCAGTTCTTTAAACTAAGAAAGTAAACAGATTACTCTTTAATCAATCAGGACACCAAAACATTTAAAATAAATATTGAAGCATAATAGGAAAAAGTATACTAACATTCACATCCCCCCAAGCTGTTTGATACCGCTAACAAAGAATGAATGAAGGGTAGTAGTCCAACGAACACGATGCTTTGTAACCTTGCGAAATGTAAGATTGGGGCTACGAACATTAACAGGCCCACTCTCTACCGCATCTTGTTGCTCATGTGAAATAGCATGGCCATGAAGTGTGACTGGACTTTGAGTTGTTTCCTCCATCATCACATGCCCCTCATTGGATGAAACAACATGGTCATAATATACCATGTTAGGTGTTGTCGTGAATTCCAGAAACGCCTCCTCAGATAACGAAATAAGATCATGGACCTTGAAATAATATGGAGCTAATTCCTCCATCATCACATCCTGCTCATTAAATGGTTGGTTACTGTCCATTATACCTGTCCCCTGGAATGATGAAACATAGTCATGAACCATTGAAGAATGAGGAGGTATATGTTCTATCGTTATATCTCCCTCAGCTAGTGTTGGAATATATCCCATCATCGCGTTCTCCTCAAAGAACGAACCATGGTCATTGACCATTAAAGGATTAGGAGCTAATCCGTTTACCATCGCACTCCCCTCCAGAAGGTTTTGCTGGTATTCAGCAAAATCATATTGTTCATCGAATTCTTCAATTAGGATTGCAGAAAAATCGATATCATCAGGTTGAGGTTGGTGATCAAGCAGGAAACTACCCTGAAAACCACCAGAAGAACCTGGTAATTGACTCAGACATGGTTCACCAATGCCAGAACCAGAAGGAATGGTAACCCCTCATTGGCATTCACTATAAATCCATAATCCCAAAGTTTTCCCTTTACCTCTTCTCCTCCAAAAGGCACATCCATTTCCTAACTCTCACTAACAAATCAATAATAGGTGTTTCTAACCTCTCTATACTTGCAACTCAGAATCAAAACACAGATGATATAGTGCTAAACAAGCAACAATGTGCCCACAAAACTGTCTCGTGGGATCAACACAAAGAAAAAGAGCAGACACAGGCAGAATTCAATGTCTGATTAGATTAAAAAAAAGGCAAAAAGAGGGAAAAAGAACAACACGATATCAAATTCTGAATAGAATTCATAATAGAACAGATACAACAAAAGGTCACGGTTATCATTAGGTAAGCAAAGGGAAAATTTGAGAAAAAGGAAGAAGAAATTTTCAACCAAATTGAACACAGAGAGAGAGAGAGCACGTACAAGGTCGAAGCAAAAACAGGTGTGTGTCAATTAATGCACATATGCTCTAATCGCTGCATGTAGGTAAATGTGTAAAGCGGAATTCCGAGGTACATTAGGGTTTCATAGGCAATTTCCATGAATACAGGTCGGCGGGGAAGGAGCTTCACCAGATTATGAAATTATGAGAGAGAAACAACAATTCTTCGCACCTGATGCACACCATAAATTACAATTTATAAAACAGATTACAATAAATTTGTTCAACATATTCATGGAAATTAAAATCATTGACAACATAAAACCCTTATCTGGTTTTCGCTGAGTCCGCACGCGGTCACCAGACCACTGTAATCAGAATTAAACTAGTGCTCTAACAATGCTATGCTTACTTTTAGCGACAAATATAATTTTGCTTTTTTTACAATTCGTGACACGTTTATACTAGAATAAAAATCTGTGTCGCCAAACTATTCCTTTCATATCACTTTTAGCGACAGGATTGTCGGTTGCTAAATTTTTTCGATAGAAAATCTTAATTTTAAAGACGAAACTCAGACTTACATTTAGGCTAATTTTTTTTATAAAATAAAAGTTATTTTATTAATTATAATAAGGTAAAGTAAATTTAAATTTACTCTTCTTAAATTATTATTTCATTTTATGTCCTATCATTCATTATTTAATGTATAGTATATTTATAGGATTGATAAATTAAAAAAATAAAATAATAATAAAAATAAATATATATTAATATTTAAATAAAAATTATAAAAAAAATATCAGTTTAGAACATCAAATTTGAATCCGGGCAAAGTAATAAAAAAAAATCACGTTGTAATAAGCCGTAGATATTTTTTGATAAAATGTTTCCATTTAACGGGCCAGTGGACCTTAAATGCGCCAGCTTCATCATATATTGCATATATATAAACATGGTATTTTTAAAAATGATTTATCGCTGTCGATGTCAACAAAATAATTAATTCCATGATATAATTATCAATGGCTGGAAATTTGGGTATGAAGCCGTTTTAATTTTGAAATTGTTCAAAATTCATATCTTATAGTATTTGCTTAGTGACGTATATATGTAGTGATGTATTTATAATGTATTTTTTTTACCATATATAAATGATAGGTTGCATTTTTGCATGTATTTGTATTTTTTTTTATAACATTGAGATCATGCTTTTAATTTTTTTGGTTACTATTATTTTATTTTTTATTTTTTTATGTTTTCAAGGTAATTTAGAGAAAATATGCATTTTTGAGCAGAAAATAAGTAACTAAGGAGATTTCCGATGGATGTACCGAGACTAGTCTGGTCCCGGTGACCTGGAAGCCTTCTAGAACGTAAGAAGAAATAAAAAAAGATGAAGTCCCGCTGAAAAGTTACTAGTCACCGAGATTACGATGTATTCACCATGACTGACGAGGTCTTAATGACGTGGCAACATTTAGGAGCAGAAATCAAAAGTCAAATCTGATCATATCCTAATTGAGAAAGTGGCGTGAATTATGTTGATTAGTTCCTTCCCTTATCTTAAAGATGAATCCTTGTTAAAGAGTCTTTCATCGAAGTCCTGATGCAAACAGTGGGAGCGATAGTCAGTCTCGGTGATCCCAGAACATTCCAAAACGATCAAGATGACATTAATACCAAGACACTTAAATTTTCAGATCTGGGAGACATTTAATTCGGATAAAATCCTATTCAGGAAAAGCCCAATTTAAGAAAGGAGTTTAATCTCTTTCCTAATTCTATAAAAGAAGAGATTTTACTAACATTTGAAGATAAAGACTAAAAGGAAATAAATCTTAAAAGATAAATACGAAGAATCCTATTCCGTTCAACTCTAAAGCGAAAAGCAAGAGGCAAGACTCCTTATAAAGATCAAGGCCGGCGCATTCATCCATCAATCCACTGCCTAAGCTTAGTTTAGATTTAGTTCATTCTTCTTTAGAATAAGTTTATAGAATTTTCAAATACTTTTTTGAATCGCAATTTACTTTACAAGTCTTTTTACTCTTCGCATGCTTTACTTTAAGTCTCTTTACATTTCTGCTTATTTAAATTCAGTCATATCTAGCTAAATTCTTAATGACTTGATCAAGTAAGGGTCAAGGCTGAGTTTGAATGGCGTGAGGACCCAAATGAATATAAAAATCTGCAAGGCGGCCTATTTATCAATCTCTGTACTTCAAGGGTTTTATGGTAAGAGTATCACTTAATCTCGTTGTGTGGTTTGGCCAATCATTTGGTAAGTTTCTGTGATTATTGTTAATCTTTATTCTTGCATCCGTAATTGTGCCTGAAGAAGGATAAAGTAACGATAGTCTCCATTGAGATTGGAGAAAGGTAATCTTACGTCTGTTGGGAGTGCTTCACTACCTGTCGGTAAGGGTTTAGGCTTTTCTTAATTTTATTGCTATTCATCGGCGAGCTCTCGGGCGCGAATTCGAGAGACACGGTGAGTAAGAGGGAGGACGTGGCTCGAAGTCTGGTCTCCATTCACAGTAAGCAAGAGTTGTTAGTACTATAAGGTGCATGAGTGCTAGTATAACTAAATTTAGGTCCCGGTGTAATTAATTTCTTGTCGTGTGATCACCATGATATTCAGTCTTGCTCTACTTTGGTTGAATCATTGTCTTTCATTGATTTTATTCTTGCTTTAATTAGTTTTGATTCTCAAATTCTCAAAGAGATCAATTCTAGGTCACGCTGTCGGTAGTCTATTGAAAATAACATGGTTAAATACCGTTCCCTGTAGGATCGATCTATGCTCGCTACTAACTACTAATTTATTTTGTGTAAAGATTTATTTTTTATGATCTCGACACCCATCAATAAACAATTAATTATGACAATAATATTTTTTTTAAAATAATAATAAGACCTTTTATAATATCCATAAATTAATTTTTAATCATTCCAACCGATCTTCTAATTATACCAAGGTCAATGGTTAAAATTTTTTGTGAGTACACTGTTAACTGATGACAAATCAAGCAAAGCTCTTTACTTGGAGAAATAGGATATGTATCACAATTGCCTATATTATATAGGCTTAATCGCGAAGAAATATTTAATTGAAAAGAGGAGGCTTGGTCTTAGAAATCAGAAATAATATTTCCTTTTATTAAATTTTTTTTTATGTACAATTGAAATATATGTTTAGTAAATATTAAATAAAAAGTAAAGTTTTAATATTTTTTTATTACATATTAATAATTAAACTTATTTAAATTAAATAAATTTTTAAAAATTTAAAACTTTTATATAATAGATCATATCCGTCGTACTCCCGATTTATGTTTGGGGCCAACCCTAACAAAAGATGCCTAGGATCTAATAATAAAAACTGAATGTATTTTATTTATTAAATATATATTATACATTGTGCGCTTTTGCAAATTTGATCAAGTCTCTAGTGATGACACGAGCATGTGAAGTGGCTATGCTTTGAATTTGGAAATGCAATTAATAAAATGCTGAATTAATTGTGATTAGTATATATTTAGTAGAAAAAAAATCCTATTATCTCTTTACATATGTTTCTTGTACCTCTTCAATGGATGGATTGGGTTGGACTAGTTGAATCGACACAGATGATGTTTTGTTCAAGCCTTCCAACTTATTTGAATAGTATATGTGGACCAAGTCTTGATTTAGAATTTTATTCTCAAATCCAATCTAACAATAACTATTAATTTATATATATATATATATATATATATATATATATATATATATATATATATATATATATATATATATATATATATATTCGGGTTGGGCTTGAGTTTTTGTATAAAAATCAAGCCCAACCCATTATATGTTCGGACTTTGATGGGCATGAGTTGAGTCGGGCTTATATCAATATATGTTTGTCGAAGCCTGACTATTAACATCGGGTTTGAACGGATCAGTCGGACCGTAGGTCGCTTGGACAAATCTATTTCTCACCTATGTGTTTATATGTGCCAATTTTTACATCTTTGAACATGATGAATGTGTGGAAAGGAATCAATCTCTAGCCCATACTCCTAAGATCTGCATCTTAAAGAGGTGACAAGGGCGGTGAGCTAAAGACTTCTCTAATTCCTCTCTCAATAAGTTGTAAATGGTGATATCATGTAGGGTATTTTTCAGAATTAGTTAAAATTAGTAATATCTTTACAAATTTTTATTTAAATTAACTTTATTTTAAATATACATTCTCTTCATTTCTATATACATTCTTACAACTTTTCACTTTCTCTTTTTTCTTTTTATTTTTTTTTCTTATTTTTCATTTATCCCTTAAGCAGTTTATTTTTTTATATGTCGCTTTAGAGTTTTTTGTTCGTCTTTTTTTAATTTCAAAGTGATATCTACTGTAATATTTTTGAACTTTTCAAAATCTATTAGATATCTAATAGATCTCTATTTTGACGGGTTCTTATAGCACCGAATGACATCTAACATATATTTAATATATGTGTATATCATGATTTCATAAATTGGAACATCTATTAGATATCTGATAGATGTCTAATAGATCTATATCTTTTTACGATGATTATTTTATAAAATATAACATCTAATAGATTTGTATCCTTTATTATTTTAGTTACGAGACATTTAACAAAAATCTATTAGACATCTAATAGAAATCTAATATATATCTTAGCATATGCATGTCTTATTGCTTTGAACTTTATGAAATCTAGTAAAATTTTATAAGATATATGTTAGAAATCTATTTAAAGTTCTAATCTATTAAAAATCTATTAGACAATTTATTTTGCAGTTGGTCTAATACAAATCTATTAGACATCTATAAAATTCTACATTGAAATTCTAATCTATTTAAAATCTATCTAGTGTTTTGATTCCAAATTCTTTTAGCTTTTCTATGATACTCTATTAGATATCTAAAAAATATCTAAAAATTTGAAAAATCATATAAAAAAAATGTCATAGTAAATATCGTTTTGAAGATAAAAAGAAATGAATAAAAAATTCTAAAGTAGCTTATAAAAAAAATAATTTCAAAAATAAATTAAAAATAAGAAAAAAATAAATGAAAATAGATTAAAGGTGCGCATGAGGGTTTGTACTGTATAGGAGAGTTAATTAAAGAGAATAGTTTTCGGTGGAAGACAAATTTTGTAATCATGAAACTTAAATATTGTATTTTGTTCCATATAAATTTGAAATTCTTTGTACGTTGGTCTATTATTTAATAGAAAGTGAGGGTTCAGTCTCTAGCTCATAGCTTACGGCATTTCCAACTCCATACCATTAATTTTTATTTTAAATTTTATAATTTAAAATTGCTACTGTGTTTATTATTTAAGCTTTTACTTTAAATTTTTACTTCAAATAAATATATTATAATTTTATTCCTTTTTATTTAATCAAAATTAATAAACCAATTAAACTAAAAGAAAATGAAATAAAAATAAAAAAGTAGACAAATAATATTTAAAAAAAGTTTGTAGCAACCCCTAATTTGGGACAGTCCCATCCACATTTGAAGTGAGGTTAAAGATGCCTTGAGAGTATTTAAAGGACTCTTTACATAAATGGGAAAAAAATAAATTTGGCCCAGAAAAATAAAAATTACAGTTACATGAAAACAGGGGAAAATATAAACACATATACAGTGTTAGTAAGTGAAAATATGTCATAAAAATACATGTTTATTATGTGCTTAATTAGTGTGAAAAAATCAGCTTTTACCCTTGATTTGAGAGTCTCAGGATTTCAGCAGAAATTAAGGAAGTCTTTCCCAGCAGAAAAGACAAGATGAAAAGGTGGAGGAAAATATTGGAAAACTAGTGTTTAAAGTTACTTTTAAAAGAACCAATATCCCACATGGGTTTTTGACAAGTGAATTGTTGACTTTATATTGAGATGTTCCATATGGGCTTGTTAAGTTGTGAGAGGAATAGGTGGGCTCTTGCGCATGTGAGAGAAATGGCCCAAAGCCATTTCTAGTGCAAATCGTAGATTCCCCCCTACGCGGGCGATGGAGACTATGCTCGGAACTATTTTATTATTTTTATTGAGAAAATAATATTAGTCAAAATATTTTTTAGAGCTTATTTCCTTACCCGTAACTGTTATTTTAAGAGAGTTAAATAGCCAAAAGCTATTTGCATTTAAAGTGTAATAGCTCTTTTGATTTACTTAAATGCTAATAGCCATATTTTCATTAACATTTTGTAACTCCTTTCGGTTACGATTTTAAATGGCTTTAATCTCTGGTTTTCGAACATCTCTTTTCTTACCCTATATAAAGGCTGCTTGCATTTCTTATCAGACACCGAATTCTCTTCTCTTCTCTATTTTCTGGATATATACATGCATTTCTGATTCATGTCTCAAACTTCAAATCGAGCTTGACGCAGTTGTTTAATACTGGAAGGGACTACGAAGTATCCTTTAAGGACAGCGTCTTCTACGTGACTCAACTTATTCTAACAATTACCTTATAAAGTTTTGTACGTTTCAGCTCCTAATTGCTGCTCAGAAAAGTGTTGCCTTTGATAAGAGAAAGTGTTGCCTTTCGTCCCATTTACAAAGTTACTGCAACAGTTTCATTAAAGCGTTGCCTTATTAGTGCATCCAGATCTTCATTCGAAAGTACTTCCGGATCCAGTTTGCTTCCGGACTCAGTTCCCTTCCGGATTCGGTTTGCTTCTGGATCTATCTTGCTTCTGGATCTCGCTTCCGGATCTCTCTTGCTTCCGGATCTTTCATCCTGATCAGTTCTTTCATCCGGATCAACCATGATTAATTTTGCCTCCGGATCTGCTATCTCCAAAATTCAGCATACATTACCAACAATCTTAAAGGATATTTTGCAATGGCTGATGTTACTCCTCCTATTGGTGATGGTTCCGAGACTAACAATGGCGCCAACATTGTCAATGCCAATGTTCCTCCACTGCCTTCTCCGATTTACACTAAGCCTTTTCCCTATATCTCTAAAATTGAGATATTCAGTGGCAAGAATTTCAAGAGATGGCAAGAAAGAATTTTCTCTATGCTAGATATGCATGGAGTCGCTACTGCTCTCACTGAATCTGCTCCTACTGAGCCTGCTGCTGAAGTGAATTCTTGGATTCACGCTAACAAGGTATGTAGACATAGTATTCTCAGCACTTTATCTAATGACCTTTTTGATGTCTAATATCCCTACAAGCAAGCTAAGGAGATTTGGGAATCCTTGATTTCTAAATACACTGCTGAGGATGCCGGGAAACAAAAGTTTGTAATTGGCAAATATTACAAATGGGAGATGGTTGAAGACAAGGACATCAAGATTCAAATCAATGAGTATCAAATCTCGTTGAGGATTTGAAGGCTGAGGACATTGTGCTTCCTGATGAGTTCTTAGCCGGAGTTTTTATTGAGAAATTGCCTTCTTCTTAGAATGTGTACAAGCAGTAGCTCAAACACAAATAAAATACCTTATCTCTCACTGAGCTAATTGAGCACATCGGCAATGAGGATCCTAATAAGAAAGAGGTCAGCACTGCTAAAGAGAAAGAGATAGTCTCCAAGGAAAATATTGTAGAAACTGCTCCTCGTCAAAAGAAAAGGTACGAACCTCATCATGGCTTCAAACCCAAAAGTGGTAAAACCTTCAAAAACAAAGGGAACTATTTCATATGTGGAAAACTCGTTACTATGCTCCTCAATGTAGGAAATGAGATGTGAATGACAATCCCGTTAAACCTAGAGCTAATCTAGTTGAAGCGGATGATGAAATTATTGCTACGGTCATTTCACAAGTAAATTTGGTGGCCAATAAAAATGAGTGGATTCTTGATTCTGGAGCTACGAGGCACATTTGTGAGAATAGAAATGCTTTCAAATCATATACTCCAGTTGAAAGTGGAGAAGAAACTATTTACCTTGGTGATTCTAGAACTACACATGTTCTTGGAAAAGGGAAAGTTCTTCTCAAGCTCACATCGGGCAAAATATTGGCACTCTCTAAGGTGTTACATGTTCCTAATATTAGAGCCAATTTGGTTTCTATGGGCCTTTTAGGCAAGAGTGGTGTGAAGGTAGCTTTTGAGTGTGACAAAGTTATAATGACTAAAAATAATGTGTTTGTCGGAAAGGGTTATTTGAACCATGGACTTTTTGTAGTCAATGTTGCTCAAATTATTAATAATAATGATGCTAGTACTTCTGCTTATATTGTTGTTTCTTATGATATATGGCATGCTAGATTAGGTCATGTTAGTTTGCCTTATTTGAAACTTTTAAACTCTAGTGGCTTGATCTCAAACGTTAATTTTTCTAGTTTTGATAAATGTGAAAATGTGTTGAATCAAAACAAACTAGAAAGTCTTTTAGTTCAATTTATAGAGAATCTGAATTGTTAAGTTTAATACATTCTGATTTGGGAGACCTAAAAAATACCATGACTAGAGGTGGGAAAAAGTATTATATTACTTTTATTGATGATTTTTCAAGGTATACAAAAGTGTATTTACTTAAGACTAAAGATGAGGCTTTTGATAAATTTGTGCTATACAAAAATGAGCTTGAGAATCAGTTGAATAAGAAGATTAAAAGGATTAGATTCGATAGGGGTGGTGAGTATATTGCCTTAAAATTTTTGTGAGAAACATGGTATTATACATGAGACCACACCTCCTTATTCACCTGAATCGAACGGTATAGCTGAGAGGAAAAACCAAACCTTAAAAGAGATGATGAATTGTATGCTTTTAAGTTCTGGTGCTCCTGATAATTTTTGGGATGAGGCTATTTTGTCTGCTTGTCATGTATAAAATAGAATTCCTTATAAGAAGACCAATCAAACACCTTATGAATTATGGAAGGGCTATCCTCCTAATTTGAATTATTTGAAAGTGTGGGGGTGTCTAGCCAAGGTTCTTCTTCTCGAACCTTAAAAGAGGAAAACATGTTCTAAAACTTCAGATTGTGCTTTCATAGGCTATGTTGAACATAGTGTTGCCTATAGGTTTCTCGTGCTTAAAAGTGATGAGTATGAAAATGACACAATTATTGAGACTAAGAATGCTGAATTTTTTAAGAATATTTTTCCATTAAAGACTAGTGAATTTCCTGAATCTAGAGTTGATCTAGATGTTAACCCGGTTGCACCTATTTCTCAAAATAATTTTGAAAATGAGATTTGGAGGGAAGGCAAGAGAATTCAAAAAGCAAAAACTTTTGGTGATGATTTTTACACTTATTTTGTTGAAGATGAACCTATGAGTTTTTCTGAAACTATTTTATCTTCCAAGTCAAAGTTTTGGCGAGAAGCCATTAAAATTGAGCTTGATTCTATTTTGAAAAATGAAACTTGGATGTTGGTTGATTTACCTCTGGGAGCTAAACCTATTAGTTGCAAATGGATTTTCAAAAAGAAACGTCATCCTGATGGTTCTATTGATAAATTTAAAGCTCGTCTTGTTGCAAAAGGTTTTATTCAAAAAGAAAATACTAATTATTTTGATACCTATGCTCCGGTGGCTAGAATTTCTTCTATTCTTATTTTAATTGCATTGGCTTCGGTTTATAATCTTTTTATTCACCAAATGGATGTTAAAACTTGTTGGTCCCTGTGAGGGTCTTTGTAAGGTCAGAGGGGGGGGGGGGTGAATGACCCTTTTCGCAGAATAAATAGACTTTAAAAAGTCTTAGTGTAGCGTGCTTGATTATGATCTCGATGATGCAGTTAGGACAATATAACGCAATAAATAAAGAGTTAAAGAAATCAAACACAAAGGATTTTATCTTTGTTTAGCTCCGCCTACTAGTGTATTCCTTTCCAACTAGTAGGAATCAAGCCTTACAACTTATCTCTAGATGGTAACCCCTTCGGATGTAGGATATACCACTAGAAGCACCAACTCCTAGCTGAGTCCTTTAGTCTTTAGCAGGATATAGCACTTAGACTTCTACCCTGGATTTAAGCTGAGTCCTACAGGGAGTTCCTACTCAACACACCAACTTTAAGTCGTATCCCAATCTCACAACTTACCCAAGTTAGAGATCCTTACACTCTTATTTTCATAAAAGGTTTTGGTTTTGGATTTCCTTAAGTTCATAACTCACTTAGGAATCCTTACAACAGATTTGGAATTGATTGATTCTTGGAGGGATTATAAGCTGATTGAATGCTTGTTCTTTGTTACTTGCTTTTTAAAATCAAATAGCCACCCTTGTCATCTGGTGAAGCTTCCCTTTTATAGGCTTTTATCATAAATGTAGCCGTTGTGGATTGTTGAACTTGCATTAAATCTTCACCCTTGATTAGGTTATATGTGGCACTTTTGGAGCTGTTGATTAATCTGTTAGACTCAATTTTGACCCATTTGAATCCTTGGAATTGAGGCTAAAAAGTTGTCAGTGATCATTTTCCTTGGCTTTTTATGATGCACCAACTTTTAGCCAGTGGTCCATTCTGTTTGCTCCACGCGCCTTTTCGATTGGTCTAGGTTAAAAAGGTTATTACCTTTTTCTCTTTCTAATGTCAGCTTTTTATCCTTTTCTTGGGAAGGGATATTTGATGACAGCTAAGACCAAATGGAGGGAAAGAAATTATTTTAAAATCATTCCCTTTGTCTTGAATGGAATCTTTCGAATATCTTCAGATTTATCCAATCCAGATGTAGCTTTAGTCAGTCTATCTTCCAAATGCTATTGTAGGAAAGTTAGCAGTTTGTTTCCTTTCCAAACTTTAATCGGATGCTAATCCACTTATACTTAGGTAATAGCCTTTGCTTGAAAGCTTGTCTTGGACTTGATGCAAACTTAGTTGTCCGGATATAATGACTTAAGTCTTTCTGTGCTTAGGTCCTATTATATTCAGTTATCCGGATAGGTTTTATTTAGGTTTTATTTACTTCAACTTGATCAGGTCTGTTTTGTGTTTCGGATCTTTATTTCCTAACAATCTCCCCCATTTGATGGAAACAAAAACCTAAGTCAACTAAGCATAATAAAGGGGTATATGATCTAAGTATGATTCTTGATACTTAGTCATTTACAATTGCTCCCCCATAATTCTAGCATCCTAACTCCCCCAACATATTTCAATTCTAGCTTCTAAGTCTGTTGTAGTACCATTATAGATTGTACTTTAGAAGCAATATTTTGAGAATTAGATTGTTTCACTATTTATACTTCTGCTATTAACAATAGTTAACATCAATAAAGTTCCTGATTACAAAGCACAGAAATATAAAATAGGTAATCTAGCTATTATAAAGATTTTTACAAGTATTATAGGTAGCTAATTCTCTCCTGATGGTCCTCCTTCCTTCTCCTTTCCCTTGCTTGTTACGGCTCCTTGTTGACTTGTTAGACTTATCTCCCCCTTTTTATTACTAACTTGGGGATCAATCACCATGTAGGTTCTGTTATCCCAGGCCTCTTGCCAAGCTTTTGAGTAAATTAAGAAGTCAGGATTACCTTTTGTTCTTTCAGCAATGATAGGGTCAATAGTGGGAGGAGTAAGATAGTAGGGCCAAATGGTCTTCTTCAATTAATCATAGAATTTTTTGATGGACGGATGAATGCACAAGACAAACTCTTGATCCTTTTTATCAAAGTAAGGGAAGAGTACCTTAAGGAGAGTTGTCATTCCCTTTTGACCAAAGAAGCTGGAATCTCCAATGGCTTGTATAAGATTGTGGAAGACCGGAAGGAGTTGGCTCTTCGGAATTGAAGGATCAGAGGAGGATCCAGATAAAGAGAGGTTATGGATTCCGGTTTGGAGAAGGGTTATTTCTTCACTTATCCCTTTCTGGATATTATGAATGCTGCTATTTACTGTGTCAATTTCTTTGCACACAGCATCCCTGGCTCACTCATTTACTGCATCTTGGCCATTTAGTTGTCCACATACGTCTTGTGCAATATTGACAGCATAAGCAGTGAGCTCTTTAGGCTGGTCATCGTTAAAGAATTTTGTCAATTTATCTAAGGTGGTTTGATGTTGTTCATTTAAGCACGGGAGAGCAGTTTTGTCTTCTTTCTCAGACATGAATTTTGAAAAGTTTTCAAACTTGGTATCTATGTACTTCTTTATGTCTGTTGAGAGCTCAGAGGAAGAAGATGTTATTTTATCCAGGACTGACCCACAATTGTTTGATGCTAGAGTGTTGGCTTGATTTACAGCCCGATTGGCTAAAGAGATGCTTTCCTTGATCTCCTTTAGAATTAGATTTACTTGGGACAGGGATGCTTCTGCCATAGTTCTTGGAGAGGGAAAATCTTCCAATTTTTCTATAATCTTCTCCACTTTCCCTTTTATCTCCCCCAATTCTGCCTTCAAGTCCAGAGTCTGGAATTCATCTAGAAGTAACCTTTTAACTATTTATAATTGCCTGCAGATGTTGCAGAGACTCTACTTTACATACCCTTCCTCACTCTCTTTAAGAGTAGTTGCTTGGAGTAGTTTAAGCGCGGTAGAGACTTTCGCTTATTTGGTATTGCCGGTTGGAATTTTAATAGGGCTTGCTACTTGAAGAGGTTTATCTCCGGATGAGCAAGAAGAGTCATCTCCGGAGCTAGAACTGCTTCCGGAGGGCTAATTATCTTTGTCCTTAGTGCTCTCTTCTGAGCTTGAAGTATCCTTTTCTTCTTTGTTCTCATCCATCCAATCCTCCGGACTGGCCTTGCCCTTAGAGTCCACTCTAGGAGTGTGCCATTCGGATCCCAGACCTAGTCCCTCCTCCAGAATGATATTATCCAGGTTAGGCACTTGTTCCTTAGACACATTTTGAGATGTAGTGTCTAAGTTATCCTCATTAATAGCCGCTGTAATATCACCAACAGCAGGATCAACACAAACATTTAAAGGGACAATGTTAGGGGTTACCTCATTCATTGGCGATGGGATCAGAATGTTGGAATCTGCATTTCTCACTTTACTTCCTTACTCCTCAACCCCTAGATGACAGGAAATGTCCTCTGTCACCCCTTTAAGTGCCTTTTTCAGGACTTATGATAACTCCCCCAGGCATGTTAAAAATGTCCTCAACACCTTCTATAATTGCCTTTGCATGACTTAATTCAGCATGGGTTTCAGCTTCCGAAATCAGCAGGTTCTTTGGAAGAGGTTTTGTGATGGCTTAGAAGTTGAATAAGTAAGATTCTGGAATCTTTGACATTTCAGCTAAGGCAGCTTGATCTATGAGAATTGGTGTAGCAAATGATCCTTTGAGTCCCTCTATGGCTAGGTTATTTATCCGGTAATTATCTGCAACAGAGGCCATCATCTCTTTATATTGAGGATCCTCCGGAAGGATATCCTCATTAGCTCTGGGCACATTTTTCCCTTTTAAAGTTTTAGCCCTAGCCAACTCTTCCATGACAACCCTCTTCGCAGCCTCTTCATCAATCACAATGGCAATTGGCTTCTTAGCTGTCTTCTTTTGATGTTTCTGAACCTTAACTGCTTCATTAAAAGTGCACCACTTCCAGGTGAATTGCTTCTTTGGCATTGGTGTCTCATCCTCCGTCTCCTCCTCATCAGACCCATTACCCTCTATTAGCAAATTTGATATTTTTCTCTTTTGGCCTTTATAATAACCCTTTCTTATCGCAGTAGCAGCTACTGCAATTGACTCTCTTGCTTCTGGATCACAAATCGGTCTCTTCAACTTATCAGCTGCCTTGATCAGCCGTCCCCTTGACTTTGGCTTTTCTAGAGATTTGTTAAGCAGCTGTATGATTCTTTAGGTATCTTCATTTTCTTCTTCATTCAGAGTCATAACTAGCTATTTAATTGCCTTGGATTTAGCAGTTCGGGCCTTCTTTGGAATCGGAGCCTCTGATGGATCAGCAGCTTTTTTAGCTCTGCTTTTCTTCTCATCTCTTTGCCTCTTAGCCTTTTCTTCATCCCACTTCTCTCTATAATTCAATTTCTTAACGTTCTTCCCCAAGATTTTCTTACTAGTGATAAATTAAAATCCGGTGAGGTTGATTTTATTTGCAAGGAGGATCCTGGTGATTAGAGTGTCATGAGAGTTTACATGTTGCTTGAGGTAGAGGATGATTAATATAGGCATGTTGACCACCCTGCTCTCTACCCAGTGTTAAAGTACACAGTGTTAGAATGAGGATACTATGGTAAGAGATCCTTTCCTTATGAGCACTAATTTTACAACAGCATGCTGGAGGTATCTAGGAATTTGAGGAAAATACATGGAGAATTTATCTCCAAAGTAGTTTGGATGCAACCACTATTTGGTTTCATACTTGACCTTTTATTCATCACCATCAGTCCTTAGTTGAGAACCTTTATTCTTAATGCCCAAGTGCAGTTCGAAGAAATCTGGGGTAATTGTAATTTCTTTGCCCTGAACCTTAGTTCTAAGAGCATCAAACTTAGAGTGAACGCTGAGATTTTCATAAAACTCTTTGACCAAGTTAGGATACATAGGGCAATTGATCTTGAGGAAATCCATTAGATGTTGGTCTTATATAAGTTTGGAGTAAGGATCCGTCTCAAATAAGAAATTATCCCCCAAATAATCTGTGGGGATCACGGAGTCGGAGGGTTTGCAATTTACGGGGATGAAGTATTTATCTTGTAGATGAGACATTTCAAAGATATTCTGGGTTGGAAGCATCACAGGTGCTTCTTCAGTTATGATTTCGGCCATTTGAGAAGGAATTGAATGAATTAGGGTTTAGGTTTTAATTTTTGCAGAGTAACAGTAAGATAGTTACTCGCGTGAAGAAGAAAGGGAATTTTTAGGGGTTTATATAGAATTTTCAAAGTGAGGGTACTTTGGTAATCCAAACGTCGGTAATTTGGCTGGATTGATGATATGGCAATCGGATTTTTAAGAGAGAGGTAAATTCAGTTTAACCGGAGAATGGGAACGATTTATTTTTAAAAATACACTATCAAATTTACCGCGTGTATAACCCCTAATAGACGTTTGAAATTCAAAAAGTGACAGTTACCTTTAAGCACTTTTACTGCCATTTGTCATTCTTGTCTGCTGATGTAGCACTCTTCTGGAATGAAAGCTTCCTCTCTTCCAGATGTGTCTTGCCATGGATCCAAATTAATTTTGGATTGTCTTTCGGATTAACTTCAAATTGGATTTGACATACCAATTGACTCCCTTAGCTTCCCAAATTGATCTTTACTTAGTGGCTTAGTAAAGATATCTGCTCTTTGCTTATTGGTTGGGATGTACACCAATGCAACATCCTTCTTCATCATATGATCCCTGATAAAATGATGCCTTATGTTGATATGCTTCATCTTGCTATGGAGTACTGGATTCTTTGACACATCAATAGCACTTTAGTTATCACACATAACATCCACACATCCGGATTTAACTCCATAATCTTTAAGTTGTTACTTGATCCAAAGGAGTTGAGCTACACAACTTCCAGCTGCCATGTATTTAGCTTCTATAGTAGACAAGGAAACTGAAGTTTGCTTCTTGCTGTGCTATGATACTAAGCAATATCCAAGGAAATGGCAACCTCCGGATGTACTCTTTCTCTCAAGTGTATCTCTGCTATAATCTGCATCAGTGAACCCTTGGAGTGTGAAATCTCCATTACTAGGATACCATAACCCAACTTCAGTGGTTCTTAGGAGGTATCTAAGAATCCTCTTTACTGCCTTGAGATGAGAATCCTTAGGATTGGCTTGATACCTTTCACAGTGGTAAACTATATAGTGTATGTCAGGCCTGCTAGCTGTCAAGTATAGAAGTGAACCAATCATTCCTCTGTAGAGTCTTTGGTCAACATCTTCTCCTTCACAATCCTTGGATAGGACTATATCTGATCCCACTGGAGTGGACATAGGTTTGCTTTTGTCCATTTCAAACTTCTTCAGGATCTCCTTGGTATACTTTAATTGGTTAATAAAAATCCCATCCGGACTTTGCTTGATTTGTAAACTAAGGAAGAAATTGAGTTCTCCTATCGTGGACATCTCAAATTCCTTCTGCATTTGAGAGCTGAATTCTTCATACATCCTTTCATTAGTTGCTCCAAATATGATATCATCCATATAAATTTGGACTAGAGTGATATCATTTTTCTTCTTTTTGATGAATAGTGTGGTGTCTGCCTTGCCTCTGATATAACCCTTGGATATAAAAAATGAGGTTAGTCTCTCATACCAGGCTCTGGGTGCCTTCTTTAATCTATAGAGAGCCTTCTTCAGCTTGTATACATGGTCCGGATGCTTTGGGTCTTCAAATCCTGGTGGTTGCTTCACATATACTTCTTCCTAGATGACTCCATTGAGAAATGCACTTTTGACATCCATTTGGAATAGAGTGAATCCCATGAATGATGCAAAAGCACATTGAATCCGGATTGCCTCCAGTCTTACTACAGGGGTAAAGGTTTCTTCAAAGTTAATCCCTTTCTATTGATTGTAGCCTTGGGCAACCAATCTTGCTTTATTTCTTACCACTACTTCGAATTCATCTAGCTTGTTCCAAAAAATCCATTTGGTGCCAATGATTGACTTTCCCTTTGGAGGTGCTACTAGATCCCATACATCATTTCTGGTGAATTGGTCTAACTCTTCCTGCATTGCCATCATCCAAATTTCTTATCCTTCAACATCTTGAAATTTCTTTGGCTCAATGAGAGAGACAAAAGCAATATGGCTCATCATCCTATTGAGCTGCCCTCTAGTTCTTACTGGATTCTAAACATCATCTAGAATATTATCAATGGAATGATCTCTCTGTGTCCGGATCTCCCTTTACAGGCCTTCATGTTGAAATGGGACTTGCTCCACCTCAGCTTCAAGCACTCCTTCTTGGCCTTCATTAAAGTTAATCTCTTGTGGATAGAGATTAACTTATTGTATTTCTGGTTCAAAAGATATTCCTTCATCTTCCTCTTTGTACTTCTTGATATGGAATGAATCAGGAACTTCTGCTTCTTTCTTCTCTCTAGAGTTTTCAACTTCTAGAGGTGGATCTTTTGGAGTGTAACTTTTCTTACCTACAGGGTTAGTCTCATCAAAATCGACATGTATTAACTCTACCATAGTTTGGGTTCATTTATTGAAGAATCTGTAAGCCTTACTATGTGTTGAGTAGCCAAGGAAAATTGCTTCATCAGATTTAGGATCAAATTTTCCTAGTTGCTTTCTATCATTAAGGATGTAGCATTTACATCAATGCTTTGAAATACCCAATTTTGGGTTTTCTTCCCTTCTAGATTTCATAAGGGGTCTTTTCTATTATTTTTCTAATGAGAGCTCTATTTAGAATATAACATGATGTATTCACGGCCTCTCCCTAAAAATATTTTGGCAAACAATTTTCACTGAGCATTATTCTAGCCATCTCAACTATGGTCCTGTTCTTTCTCTCAACAACTCCATTCTGTTGAGGAGTGTTAGGGGTAGAGAAGTTATGCTCAATGCCCTTGGAGTCACAAAAATCAGTAAAATGCTTATTTTTGACTTCTCCACCATTATCACTCTAGATGCGTGCAATGCTTATGCCCTATTCTACTTCTATCCAGATGAATGTTTTAGAGAATTGGTCAAAGGCTTCGTCCTTGCTTGCTAACAAGAGAAACCAGGTATATCGAGAATAATCATCCACAATGACCATGGTGTATTCTCTTCTACCTAAACTCAATGGTTTAATTGGACCAAAGAGATCAATGTGGAGGAGCTCAAGTACTCTTTTGGAAGGAATGTAGGATATGAAAGGCAAACTTTTCTTATGTTGTTTACCTAATTGACATGCAGTGCATAGATGATCCTTATCAAAAGCAACCTTAGGCAAACCCACTACTAATTCCTTTTTGGCTACTTTGGACAAGAGGTTCATGATGATATGCCCCAACCTCCAGTGCCATAGCCATGATTCTTCTTCTTTAGACACCAAGCAGATATTCTTTTTCTCATTTTTAATGTTAATGGAATAGACATTGTTTACTCTAGGTGCATAAAGAATAAGTTGATTGGACTTACTATAATAGATTGAGCAGCCTTCGAAATCAAAAGTAACATTTTTTCATCTATCATAGAGTTGGGCTACACTTAGTAAGTTGAAATTCAGTCCATCAACAAGTGAGGCATCTTCAATCTTTAATTCAGATCCAATGGTTCCCTGTGCAATGATCTGCCCTTTTTTATTATCTCCAAAGCTTACTTTGCCTCCCTTCTTTCGGGTTAATGTGATGAAGGACTTCTCATCACCTGTCATGTGCCTTGAGCATCCACTATTAATGTACCAAGTGTGTTAATCTACTGTGGATCTAACGCATACCCATAAAACAAATCAAGTGGGTTTGGATACCCAATCAGATTTGGGTACTCTCGGGTTAATAACCATCTAAGGCCAATGGTAAATAGCATAATAACCATTTTTTAATCGACATAATTTAGTAATATGATTATTTTTCCCACAAAACCTACACCCTGCAATGGATCTGTTCTGTTCTTGCTTCTTTTTTATCTTTTCAAGATCTTCCTTCCCATAGTTCCCTCTATATCCAACTTCTTGTACACTGGTGGATGGTCCAGTGTGTATCCGAAAGCTGGATGGAGGTGTAATTTTAGCTGCACAATTTCTTCTTTATTTGGCAGGTTATTAGGGTTAAGCTATCTTAGCCTTTCCCTTTTGAGCAGTAGTATATCTTTGAGCTTGTGGTTGCCTGCTAACCTCCTTCATCCTTTGATTAAGGGACTTTTAGGATTTATTTTGATTAGGAAGATGATGATCTCTTCTTGGAGCTTTTGCCTCTGGCCTCTTCCTAGACACTTACTTTAATGGATTAATTTCTCTATCTAGTCCCATTACATTCGCATTTAGAATCTGGACTTGATTCCTCAGGAAGTGGCCATAACATCAATATGCTTGGTTGCTCTAACCAGATTGATGTCTTGTGCCATTACTTTAGCATCTTCTACTAACTTCATCACTACTCTCTTGAGGGACTTCATTGCTTTTGCATTCTTCTTTACACTCTTGATTACAATAGATAAAGCTCTAGCAAGGTTAAAATTAGGAGCAGAATTAGAACAATAATTTACCTCAGTGTTTGCTATTTCTGATTTTGATTCTTTGATTTGCACTATGTCTTGCTTAGAGGCATTGCTTCCAGATTGCTCTGCTTCCGGATCAATCAATGCGTCAAATGCACACTTGGCAGTCTCTTCTTCTTCTATTGAAGATGAGTAACTACTTTCTTCACTGTTGCTCTAGGTAGCCACCATTGCCTTCTTTTTAAACTTATTGGTTCTTTTAAGCTTAGGACATTTTGTTCTGAAATGACCCTTTTCTCCATATTCAAAACAAATAGCTTCTTTTTCCGGATCCTTCTTTTCTTTCAAATTTTTTCTAGGCCTGTCTCTTTTGGAGGTGCCTTCTTTTGATTTCCGAGATTTATACTGTGAGCGGACGACTGTTTGCGCGGCTGCGGCGCAGGGCCGGATCCGGTCGGGCCGGCCCGTTTTTTTGGGCCTGTCGGGGAAATGAGTGTGATGTGGTTGAAAAGAAAATGATTTTGCATATTGTAGTGCTTAAAAGATACGAGATTGAAATCCCGTACTTAGACTAGAGTCGCCACCCGGTTCAGCTCAACCGGGAAATTTTTGGTACGATTTACCCACCGGGTGGTTGGACCATACCTTAAGTAGAGATTCCAAGTTCGGATGATGTTATCTACTTTTCATTAGGCCAAGTTAGGATATTTCATTCTTTCTTAATCGGTTTAATCCACCCTATTTATTTGTATTTTCAGTTATTTTGTGGTTTTCGCATTTATCAAGCAATTGAAGCGACAAATAAAATATTTACAAAAGTAAAAGAAAAGTAAGTGCGGAAAGTAGAATTATTACAAGGTTTTCAAGTCCTGTACATTTTCTACGTAATAAATAAAATACCCGAATGTCCGATATACACCTACCTGCAGAGGATGGTTGACACGAATATGGCATATTTTATTGACAAAATCATGAAGCCCGATTGAAGGGCTAAAAGGAGGTTCGAATGGCGTTTGAGGGGAAATTCCATTTTTATCCAAATTTCAGATTTGATCGTTGCTTTAATCGGATTACAAATGAATATACCACTCGTTGTGGGGTGGGTCTGTTTTTAGGAGGTTTCGAAATTCCATCGTTACACTATAAGTCCTAGCTTTAGAAAATGAATTAATTTAGAAACAAACGAAAACAATACTGCTATCGAGAAAGCCATACTACCGATGGCATCTGATGCCGCCGATGACATAGTTGATGTCGCTGGCGGCATGGATGATGCCGCCGGCGACATCAACTATGTCACGGGCGACATCAGCTTGCAGATGGGCACAGGGCTTTCTGAATACCGTAAAGAAAGGGTTCCGCGAGAAAGCGAGGTCTCTGGGGAATGTGATGCTAACGGCGGTACCAACAATGCCTCTCGCGACATGGGTGATACAGCCGGCAACATTGCATGTCTCCGGCGACTCCAATTCCTTGCTACAGCAGCGGTTTGCAGTCAAAGTGACCGAAAACTCAAAAAAAAGAAGAACGCAAAAGAACAAAAATTCTTGCAAAACAGTAATAATAATGCCAAAGAGCTATGAGACTCAAGATTTTCACCTCGGGGTTGTGAATCCACCTCTTCGTGATCCGAATAAAACACCTCCGGGGAGCTTGTTACGATGATTTAATAATGATTTTAAGTGTCTTTTGGTTTCTAAGTTCTACTAAGATGATTTTGACTTAAAGGTTTGTCGATTTCAACTCACAATCAGAGAGTTCAAAGAAGAAAAACCAGGAAAAATGGGTCGGAATCCCATTTTTTTTCTGTTTTATCTAATTCTTATCTCACTATCATCTATTTCTACCTTAAAAATCCCTTTTCTTTTTTCTTTTTCCCTCCTTTCTCCCTCCTTTTCTAAGTGCAGCCCAAGGTGCCTTTTTATAGGTGAAATGGGGTGCTTTTTGGGGCCTTTTTTAATAATTCCACCGAAAGTGGTTGAAAAGGCTGTCTGTAAGAGGACCCACTTCGAGTCATGTCACTGGCGACATGATAATGTCGCCGGCGGTATGATCGATGTCGCCGGCGGTATGGTGATATCGCCGGCGACATGGGTGATGCTTTTGGCGGCATCAACCTTCAACATGCCTTCAGTTAGTGGGTCAAAAAAAGCCAAAAAGTCGGGAAAAATGGCTTAATAGTGGAAAAAGACATCTTTATGACTTTTAACAATATTTTAAAGGGTATTTATTATTTGGGTGTAAATCATCGGTTCAAGCTCCTACCGAACGCGTTATCGGCTACGCCGAACTGGATTCTACCAATTATAAAATTCAAAAGGAATATTATTTTAGTAATAAAAATTCTGAAGGGAACTTTTATTTTGAGGTATTAAAATCGGGTACACGTCATCATCATCTCGCGAGAGGGACTGCAAAATCCCGTGCTCACACATACTTTCTTGATTTCCTTCTATCTTTCTTTTGTATGAATATGTTGAGTTTTCTAGTTAATAGAGCTAGTTGATCTCTGGTGCTTAGTGATTCAATATTTACTCTTCTTCACCAGTGGTATGACATTCTAGACTACAAATTTATTTTCATTTTATTTTTGACCTGGTTTAATTTCCAAACCTAGGAGTGAAGCTGCCGGCAACATCATTGATGTTGCTGGTAATTTCACTTATACAAGCCTGCAAAATAACATTTTGGGTACCATAAAGAAAGGGTCCTGTAAGAAAATAAAGCCGTTGGTGACAAAGGAAGCCTCTGGCAGTATTATTGATGTTGCTGGCGACATGAATGATACCGCCGGCGGCTTCACTTATCATCGGCTGTTTCAGCTTCTTGTAGCAGCAACAATAGTTAATGGTTGAAAAATGATAGAAAACCCAAAACTAAGCATAAAATAACAAATAATCAGAAAAGTTATATGCCAAAGAGCTATGAGACTCAGAATTTTTACCTTGGGGCCGTGAATCTACCTCTTTGTTATCCAAATGACACCTCCAGGGAGCTTGAAATGATGATTTGGGTAGTGAACCTAAGATTTAAGTCTCTAAATCCTATTAAGATTGATTTTAAACTTAAGTTCTCCTTATTTTAAGTGAATTCTAAGAGAATTCAACAAAGAAAAACCAAGAAAAGATGGAGTAATCCCTCTTTTCTTTTTTTTTCTTCACCTTATCTCACTAAAATTCCCCTAAATTCTCTCTAAAAATTCAAGTTCTTACTTGTTCTCTCCAAAAATGTCTGGAAAGAGGCCTTATATAGGCTAAAATCTGGAGGAAATTAACTTTTCTCAATTATCCGGCGGGTATCGAGCAAAGCATGGCAAAAAGCTATCTGCCTGCGAAAGTCAGACCGCCGGCGGCATGGATGATACTGCCAGCAATATCGATGAACACGCGGGCAGCTTCAGCCTCTGCTAGGTTTGAAAAGTAAGGTATGGCATAGCCTAAAAAGGTGAAAAAGGTCAAATCCGCCCAAAAAGGTGTTTAAGCGGGATTTTTTGGTAATGAAGGTTATTTTTGAATTTTTTAGGGTATTTTAGACTAAATTAATTTTTAGGTACAAATCATCGATTCGAGCTCCCACTGGACGTGTTATCAGACACGACAAACTGAATTTTTTCGAAAATAAAATTTATAAAGAATTTTTTATCGAGAATAAAAATTTGAGAAGAATTTTCATACTGAGGATTAAAATTGAATATGCGTCATCATTGTCTCGCAAGAGGGACTATAAAATCCTGTGCTCACAGGTTGCCCCTCGAGAGAATATAGCTGCCATAGGCCAGTATGATCTCACAAAAAGAGCAAAGGTTTAGAAACTGTATCTGAGGGTGGTGTGTCAGACTCAGAGGAGGACAGGTGCATGGACTCCATCACAGACTTCGATCGACGTTTGGTAGGTGAGAACCCAAAGGATGATGGGTACACTGACTCCATCATGATCTTCAGTTGATGTTCTATGAGGGGAAAAACCCAAAGGATGATACGTACATTGACTGCATCATTACCTTCAGTTGGCGTTCCATAGGGGTGAACCTAAAGGATGATGCGTACACTGACTGCATTACAACCTTCAGTTGGTGTTTGGGGGAGAACCCAAAGGATGACATGTACATTGACTATATCATTGGCCTTTAGTTGACATTCAATGAGGTTGAACCCAAAGGATGACATGTATGCTGACTACATCATGACCTTTAGTTGGCGTTCGGGGGAGAACCCTAAGGATGACATGTACACTGACTATATCATTGGACTAAAGTTGGATTTTGGCGAGGTTGAACCTAAAGGATGATGCATACGCTGACTGCATCATGACTTTAGTTGGAGTTCGGGGGAGAACCCAAAGGATGACATGTACACTGACTATATCATTAGCCTTCAGTTGACGTTCGGTGAGGTTGAACCTAAAGGATTATGTGTACACTGACTACATCACGGCCTTCAATTGATGTTCTATATGGGCGAACCCAAAGTATGACATGTATGCTGACTATATCATGGCCTTTAGTTGACATTCGGTGAGGTTGAACCTGAAGGATGACATGCACACTGACTATATCATTGGCGTTCATTTAACATTCTATGCGGGCGGTGGCCCAAGGAATGTTAATATTTAGTTTTCCCTTTACGATTGTACCTGCATCAAGAGCCGAGTAAAATAAGTTTAGATGAGTTTTTAAATGACGTTTTTACTGCTTGATCGATTTTTTAAAACAAAAATTTTTTTCCCCTTCGATCAACAGTAAAAACATGATAAGAAAAAATAAGGGTCTTAGAAGTCCTGTAGGGTCAAGGGCTTATCTTGAGATCCGTTGAATTATTGAAAAGGCTTCTAAGATAGCCCTGGAAGACTTGATGCTGCCAGTGGTTTGGCTGAAGCCTCCGACGACATGAAATGCCACATGGCATCTTTGATCGGTCAAAGAAATTGAAAAATTTCCCCTCATGAGAGTGAAGCCACTAGTGGCTTAAATGATATCACCGACAACATGGAGTGGCAGTTTTAGATTTAATTAACTCCTCGATTTCTATGCAGGTGTTTAACACGAATTAAAACTCCTATTTCCCTATTCAGAATGGCAGAAGTCGAAAACCCCTCATTCTCTCTTCCAAACTTCTTACATCATCTTCCCCTTTGATTCTAAATGTTGAAGAAATTATTCTTGTGTAAATCTGTCGGTATGAAGCCTAACCATTTGCCTAAGTCCTCCATTAAAGGGCTGAAAATCTGCTCGATTCATGTGGCATATGGCTTGAAGAGTTTTGAGAGGATGTATGGGTATGGGATTGCTGCTCCCATTGATAATCTAACCCTTGAGAAGAAGAAACACATCTCTTATATCCAGGTAATCTTGCAAAACTCAAATCTTTTGTTTTGTTTATTTTGATTCTAGTCCTATACTCGAAATATGCCATGATAGGGGTTAAAAATATGAAATTAAGAGTACATAAACTGAAATTGCATGCTATAGGGTTGTTTTTACCCGATTTTATGCCTTAGGATCAATTTATTGCATTTTTGGTGATTATGGTTCAATTTTGGGCAAAATCTGAGATTCTGCCCATAGAAATAATGTTGCCGGCTTCTTCATCCATGCCGGCCAATTATTTTAGGCCCTCCAAAAAAATAGCCTGAACCTTGCAATGTCGCTGTTGATCCTAGCGATATCACTAGCGACATTATTCATTCCGCCGACGGTATGGATGATGTCACCAGTGGTATCACTACTTCAGTAGCGATGTCGGTATGTTCCAACAACTAAGAAACGGAGAAATACCAATTACTTATCTATTTGATTCTATTTTTGTAGCCAAATTAGCTCACGTGTACCTGGGCATGGGGACTATCTGTGACTGATGAACACATATTGATAAATAGGATCCCACGCTCCAAGCGGCCATAGATGCCATGGGTTTCTGGGATTTGGCCTGAATTCTGCCTTCAAGGATACCGAAGCTCTCCCATTTGACTTTGACTTCCTTGACCGAGAAGTGGTCGGAGACCACATATACCTTTCACCTTACTATCGGTGAGGTGACCATCATTCTGCCTTCAAGGATACCAAAGCTCTCCCATTTGACTTTGACTTCCTTGACCGAGAAGTGGTCGGAGACCACACATACCTTCCACCTTACTATCGGCGAGGAGACCATCACTCCTTCAGATGTGGTTGCGATGACTGGGCTATCTTTGACTGAGTAGGTCATCCACTTTGATGTTTATGTGGATAAGTACTATCTTTAAAAGTCGGTAATAAGGAGAGTCACAAAGCTATTTGGTTTGGAGCCCACCTTAGGTCGGTTATCTTAGATCGGAGTTGGTGTAGTTCCCGAGGCTCAGTGAGATGCTTGTGTCCGTTCCTTTGTGATTTCCTTATTGATAGTGCTGTTCTTTCCCATTTCTAGCAGTAAGATCAACTACGGGTTGATTTCTACCGTTGAAGATGTCAAGGCAATTAAGGAAAAGAACTGGCCCATGGCCATCCTCGCCTAGATTAACCGTGGATTAGATGCAGGGGCCAGGAAGAAAGGCAAGGTCCTTCGGCTAGGCCACTTACTCATACAGGTATGCCTTCTCATGAGTACTTAATTATTTCCTTTATCCCTTTCCCTATTTTTTACCTACTTCTTTCTTTTTGGATGTGTTGGACTGATTAGTTATTGATTGTGTAGGCTTGGTCCTTTGAGCACCAGATTCTTCCTTCGGTGAAGTTCAAGGCAAAGGTGCTGACAGGATCACACTTTCTTGCTTGGTGGTGTGGGAGCGTCGAGGGATTTGGTAAATACCCTACTAGCTATAGGGAGGTGCTAAGGAGCTTGTATATTAGCTCGGTATGTGATATTGGCTCTTATCCCTATTTCATACTAAACAAACCATTAGTCACAAATACGTTTATAAATTTAAATTATGCTTACATTGATTTATTGTTTGATTGTTTGGTCAGGTCATCAGGGACCCCTTTTGACAAGGTGTCTAACTGTACCAAGGTGCTCACAGTCTGGGAGGATGTGGATGATTGGAGATTTATGATGGAGTGCCTCCTGTCTTTTGAGTGGTAATTGAGGGAGCGAGTGCACAGCTAGAGAGATTTTATGCCCCCTGCTAGACCCGTGCTCCCAGCACCTCCTATAGACCTCTAGTGGCCTTAATTAACTATTACTACCAAGGCTGATAA
Organism: Euphorbia pulcherrima; assembly: GCA_947683365.1. Taxonomy (NCBI): domain Eukaryota; kingdom Viridiplantae; phylum Streptophyta; class Magnoliopsida; order Malpighiales; family Euphorbiaceae; genus Euphorbia; species Euphorbia pulcherrima. The sequence goes on along the minus strand of CANTUS010000001.1, from coordinate 75,030,789 downwards.
GGCTGATTTTCTGGATGGGGATGGCCGCGTTGCAGCAAGTGTCCCTGGCTCTTGCGATGGCCACATGTCACGCTTGCTCCCTATGTGCCCGTGCATCTATGATGATGACATGATCGAGTACCATGCTAATAAGAGGAAGGAAAAATGAATAGCTTGTGCTATATGAATAGTAATGCGGAGGAGGAAGAAGAGGGTGACCTCAAGGGAGGCAAGGAGGTGGGCAAGGATGTGCCGATGGCCCATGAGGAGCATTATCGCTCTGATATATGCATGTTCCATATTTCATCTTATTTACTCCAAGATTCTAGCTTATACTTGACTTTGTTTTGTTCCATTTTCATGTTTATGTATTTTAGGCACCTGCTAGGAAAAGGACTAGGCCCGAGAGCAGTGGAGTATATGGCCGGGGTAGGTTCGAGGATATTAGCATAGTGGATGGGCGCCTCTCGACAGCTTTAGAGGAGTCATTCCTACTTTTGGGCTCGCATGGTGATTTCTAGATAAGGGACATAACCCCGAGTGCTCACTCTAAGGACACACTACGCATGTAAGCCTTGCTAGAATACAAATTTACTCCTTGAATGCATAATATTGATTAAAGTTGAATCGTGAGCCTATTAATGAAGCAAATTCAATGCGGTACCTTTTTTTAGATTGCCTTTTCATTACCTCTTTAGATTTTTCAGGTTTCATGCAGGGAAGCAGAGCAGCTAGCAGGAACAATTTTGCCCTCAGGGACACCCTTGTCTCTCAGACCTTATTTGCCAAGGTACATGCATGTTCAAAAGATGCTGTAATTTAAATAATTCATGTATGAATGTCTTGAATGATGTGGACTAATATTTCTTCTTCTGCAAGAAATCATGGCACTATCACTTTCTAATACCGACCAAGCTCGGGTAAGATACCAAGAGGAGGTACCTGCAAATTAGGAGCTTAGGTGCTGGGTTAGTGAGCTGGAGCAGCAATTGGATGCTAGTGTGCATAAGAGGAGGAGCAAGCACAGCCTGGATCACGTACCTCAAACCAGGACCAGTGGCAAGGGGAAGAAGGTGGTAGCTGGCCGATGTCCTACTACTGAGACTGTTGATTCGAGTGGTGTCCCAATGATTGAGGGGAGAGAGGAGGATGAGGACATCAAATAGTACCTCATGGATGACAGGGAGTTCACATCTCACCCGATGTATGGTGGTGGCATGCCTTAGATTTATTGCATTTTCAGCTTTGTTGCTTTGATTCTAGCTTTGATTTGGTTTTAATTTGTACCCTTGATACATTAGGGTTTGGGTGATTTGGATTTGTTTTCGTTTAATTAGGCTTAGGATTAGATGCTTGGTACATTGGTGTTATCGGCCTTTTACTTTTGAAATGAAATGGATTTTAGACTTGAATTTGCATTTAAGAACAGATTACAAGGTGTCTACAGGTTATGGATAGGTCTGAACTTGCCAAAACAGGCTTGAAATTTGCAGGAAATATTGCCATACCGCTGATGGCTTTACTAATATCGTTGTCTCCATGAAAATTTCAATCTACTAATTAATATAGACAATATTGCCTACAACTCATACCGCCGCCGGCTTTAAGATCCATATTACAACCGATTTCACCCATACCACTGACGGCTTCAGCCATATCATTGATAGCTTCACCATCAGCATTATAGATTTTGACCATTTTCTAGATTTCAGTCATGGAGAGCTAATACCAGCAATTAAGGAGCTTTCTGAAAACCCTAGGGGAAGCAAACTGGAAGAAATTATAGAATTTCAAGCTTTGGGGATTTCCCTACATGACCTTGTGGTTGGTTAGCCCTGAGTTTCTTTGTACGACATTGACTTTTTGGGACCAGATGGATCACATATTCCGCTTTTCTTCGTTTGAGCTGTGCCCCTAGTTCGAGGAGTTTCATGCCATTTTGGGGAACCCATTCCCCAAATGCGTGCCCCCGGTGATTTTGGAGTTCCACTTTGGTACAGATGGTGTGCCAAAAGGGCTGTGGAATTTGGACTTAGTAAACCCCTTCATATCCTGACTACCTGACCAACTTGGATTTCAGCTTAGCACGATATTAGAGTTGTGCCAAGGGGCCCCCAGATCTCATCTTGCTTGGCCTCCTATGGTTGCACTACTAATTATATACGAATTTATGTATGGAGTGGGCCCAGTTTTCTCACTTCGGTTGATTTCGCTTATTGGGCCTATATCAGCCGAGGCTTCTCCCATAGCCCTGGGGTTAGCGGAGACCCTGCTAAATATAGATGCCGCTTCTACCAACCCGACCCTTATCAGTGATCACCTTACACTGCTACAATTATTCCCTCTTATCAACTTCAGTTATTCACTTCTTCTTGCTCTCATCTGAAACTGATACGCAGGTGTGGTTGATAGAGAAGCTCACAGTAAAACAAGAACCGCGGGGGAGCCTGAAGAAATATTTGCCCATCCACCTTAGGAAAAGGGGACTTATATAGGGGGACTTCGATCAGTTGACTGCTAATAGATGGGTGACGATCATGAGGGGATATGATGACTCAAAGATACGTGGGTTAGCCCTTGGTGGAAGATTCGAGACATGGTTGTGGAGTCCTAGGGGTCTTGTGTTCAGCTTTTGGGCATATAGAGGATTACTTTCTACACCCCATACCAGCTTCTCCGTCAGTACGGTCATCGATAGAGGGTTCTGACCAAGCTACCTAAAAATCACAGTGGTATCTGCAAGGTCGAATGGGTGAGCCACATTCGAGAGAAATGGGCAAGAAAGCCTATCTTTGAGACTCTGGATTATGATCACGTGGAGGCCACTAGGACGAATGAGCAATACAGGGGGTGGCTTACTAAGACCAGATGCTTGTTGACTCGATTTGAGTGATCGTGGGCCCACTTAGAGGGGGAGCGAGCTGAGCAAGGATTTGAGTCTTTTTATACGACCACCTTGTGGAGGATCGTGAGGTATTATGATGATGATGTAGGGAGTTCGGCTTGGGATGGCGCTATTATCAGTTCTATAATTTGCATAGGCTAGTCGTGGTGATAGACCTATAACACTTATTTTATTATTTTTATTTGGTTCTGACTTTTGCATAGACTGCCCCTGGGGGTTTTCAATCTATCGAACCTTGTCTTAACTTTTGCCTAGATCGGCCTTTTCGGGTTTTCAATCCAGCAGACTTATTCTGACTTTTGCATAGACCTTGCTCTTTTCAGTCTATTAGAATTATTTGTCTTTTATTTATTACTTTACATTTTTTTGTTGCGCATTGATTATGGTAACACGAACTCTGCATTATGATTACTTGAGTTGTTTTAATTGCATTAATATGAACATTCGCAAAAATATAAGCATTCTGGATTTGGAAAAAAAGATACTTTTATTAGATGAAGCAAAACAAAGTACATGATGTTGGTAACCATTCCCATTGATTTAACTCCCGGTACTAATTAGCCTAGATTGGTTTTCTAGAAAGAACTCTCTCTTTTCTCACATACCCTGAATTTTGCGTAGATCGCCCTTTTCGAGTTTTCGACCTAGCGGGTTGTAATATCCCCTAATATTTGCACGGCCAATTTGCAGAATACCGACTGTCGGGTGTTACCCTAATTTTTGCCCGATCGGTAGAGGACTGAAAGGCGGGTGATTTATTATCATCTTTTTTTTATCTTTTTGTGATGCTTTTTATGATTTATTTCTTTTAATTAGATGTGGTAACGCTTAAGCCTATATTGGTTCACGAGGTTCACAAACTCGTTCCTGTCTATATCCATAAGCTTGACTGCCCCTTTACTGAATATCTTCTTGATCACGTACGGTCCTTCCCAATCAGGTCTGAACTTGCCCCTCACATCGGTGGTGGAAGGTTTCAACTACTTAAGGGCTAGATCTCCGACCTTTAGCGGGAATTTTTGGTGTTTAACTCTATTGTTGTAAGCTCGAGCCATGTGCTGTTTGTACATTTGGAGACTATCTAGAGCCCTTAGCCTCTGCTCATCCATCATATTCAGCTTTTCATACCTCATCTTAGTCCATTTAGATTCTTTCAACTTAGCTTCTAATGCGACCTCTAGTGAACTTACTTTAGTCTCGATTAGCAGAATAGCTTCCATTCCATAGACCAAGGAGAACGGAGTTTCACCGGTCGGGGTTTGGATACTCATGCAATAACCCCAAATAGCAAAAGCCAACTTATCAGTGGTACTTTAACTTGTCTGTTTTATAGCCGGCTATCATTGTGGAGAGGATCTTCTTTAATGATTTATTGGCTGCTTCGACAACACCATTGGCTTGTGGTCTGTATGGAGAAGAGCTGTGGTGTTCCCCATACTTTTCAATCAGCTCTGCGGTTTCCCCTTGAAATTGTAACCCATTATCTGAGACTATATGGTACGGAAGCCCATACTGAGTGAATTTGTGCTTTTCTATAAACTTGTCCATCTTCTTGGCGGTGACATTGGTGTAGGATTCGGCCTCTACCCATTTAGAAAAATAGTCCACAGCCACTTCAATGAACCTATGCTCGTTTATTGATGAAGGATGAATCTCACCGATTATGTCTATCCCCCATATCGAGAATGGCCAAGGAGTAGACAAGTGATGGAGCTCGACGGGTGGTAGGTGCTGTATATTCTCAAAAATCTGGCATTGGTGGCACCGTTTGACTTAGGAGATGTAATCAGCCATTAATATGAGCCAAAAATATCCCAACCGTTGTATCTTATTAGCAAGAGCAAGACCATTCATATGAGGGCCACAGTCACCGGCATGGACCTGATCAATCACTTGCTGAGCCTCTATCTCGGTCAACCATTAAAGCGGTAAACCATCACTAGTGTGCTTGAAGAGATCATCATCAACTATCTAGAATCGGATGGTGAGCCGCTATAAAGTGGTACATTCCGTGTCATAGGAATGTGGAGGATGTTGGGGGCTGATAGTTAATTTAAACATGCATAACAAGCATGGCGGAAATTCAAAATTTTATCCCTTTCCCCAGGAACTCCTATTAGATGCATATAAATTAAATAAAGCTTTAACTAAATAATTCTCTACCTAGGTTAGCATGCAAAGGGCTAGGCATACCATAATTCTAAATTATATCCTAGCATGTATATTTTATACTAAGCATGTTATAACTCTAAGCTATAACCTAAGCATGTTATAACTCTAAGCTATAACCTAAGCATAAAATAAACTAAGCATGCAAAAATAGCCTAATCATAATTATTAAGTCTAAAAATGCTTAAAGAAAAAGACCTAAAAATTAAAAGAGAAAGAAAGAAAACTTACTAGTTGAAGAGTGCTTTAGCATAACCTCCTTGCACAATCCTCCAAGCATAGGATAGCCTCTTTGAGTATTCACATAAACCCCACCAACCAAAACCTCCCTGAGAGGAAGAACTAAGAAACCTCTAGTAGTTGCTAGACCACTCTATAAGCCCCACCCGAAAATATAAACTAGAGGTGCCCGAATAAATTCAGGGTCCTCAAAAAGAACTTGCTCGATTACCCGAGAGATTAATCTTTGCGAATCTCAACTTGAGATTTATGCTTGAGCTTGGTACAAATTGAAAGGGAGAACATAAGTGCCTATTTATAGGCTTGGGGGAGCAAAATTGCACGTTATGTGTTTGCCTTAAGGCAAGCCCATACGGGCACAACCCGCCCATACAGCGTGCTTTGCACGATGTGTGTTTGCCTCAAGGCAAGCCCATGCGGGCTTGCCTTGCATACGAGCTGGGCCTCATGGCCCATGCCTTGAGCCTAGCGCGCGACACATATAATGGGTTGCGCGTTTGGGCAGCCCATTTCCATGGGTTGCCGCGAGCAACTCCTAGCATTGTTTGCGCGCCTTTCTGTGTATAAAATATATTTTGTACCCTCAGTCCAATTCAACTCACCAAGGCAAAATTTCCTTTTAATCCCTTTTAAATAAATATTTATTTTTCAACCCTAATAAATTAGTTACCGGTTAAAATAAATTCCTTGGTTTATCTAAAATGATCTAATCATTTCTAACCAATTAAATAATAATCTAATTATTATTTATATTATATTTTTGTAATAGAATAAATCTATTAGTTCTTTACTTAGTTCGATGAAGGTCCAATGTGTGTGACCTTATAGGATCCCGAAGTATTGAGCTGTTAAGGCTTAACCAACTCTTGTTCTAATGAAACCATTGACTCAAGGTTCTAGACCGTGAATAGAACTCGATTACCTTAAACGACTGTAGTACGCCTCTAGCAAGGGTCTACCATCCCCCATTACTCAGAACGTCATTTATGGTTATGACTTAATCCCGGCTAATGCAATACTTGTCCAATGCGATGAACTCCTTTCGTTCTTTAATATTAGTACCATCTGGTTTATAGGGTTTGGTTAAAGCGTTAACCCAATAATAGCACGGTTGCTCCAAGCTATCCCAGTTATTAACTTATTACCGAAGTATATTGCCTTTTACTATAGTGTTTTTAACTAGAAACCATTTCTATTAAACACATACTCTGATCAGAGGTTTACGACAATCATCACTTTAATAAGTGGCCAGGTACAACTCCTTAATATATCCGGAGCGATGGATTCTTTCCGACTACTCAGCTTACCAATGTGTTGTCATCACTATACCCGTAATCACCCATAACACCCTAAATTAATGAGTGTGTGGGAATGACCAAAAGTATAGCAATATTACCATACAAGGTAACTAGTATCTCAAGTATGAGGATATTCGCAAAGCTTATTGCATGAAGATAAACACTAAGACATTGATATATACCAAGTGTTTATCTTACTACGATATCCAATATATCTCCCAGATATATCCATGTGTCAGTCTTAAGGCACCACCTTCAGTCCTTAGGAGATTGACTGCTTGGACCCTTTCTAAGAAAGTTGACCACATGCTAATCGTTCTACTTCATCAATATCCTTTCTTGATGAAACTATGACTAGGGATAGTTTAGACATAATCATAATTGCACATGAAGTTGGTTCCACCAAATATAGTCCAACTATAATTTCTCTGACTTCATGCTATGATATGTCAAGTACTTTTGTATACATAATCAATGAATATATTTTAACCAGCTATAATATATATACAAGCACATCGATATAAACAAAAGATTAAATGCCTTTATTGATCAAACAAAATATTCGTACTATTACATAATTAAGATATATCGCCCTAATTGCCTTAAGGGCATACATCATATCCAATAAACTCCCACTTGCACTAAGGCCGATTAGCCATATGTCTTAATCTATATGCTTTAACATGCTGGTCATGCTTGACTTGAGTCAATGGCTTCGTTAGATAATTTGGGAGGTTTTGATCAGTGGGTACATATTCTAGTCTTTTTATCTTAGCATCAACAATCTCCCTGATTATATGATACTTTTTGGATACATGTCTATTTTTCTGACGAGATCGTGGTTCCTTTGCCTGAGCTATAGCACCATTATTATCGCAACACAAAGTAATTGGATCAACAGAATCAGTCACTACACCAAAATCACCAATAAATTCCATTAACTAGCAACTTCTTTTGTTGCTTCACATGCAGTAATGTATTCAGATTTCATGGTTGAATCAGCAGTAGTCTCTTGCTTGGAACTCTTCCAGCATACCGCCCCTCCATTTAACACATACATAAAACCTGACTGAGACTTAAAGTCATCCTTGTTAGATTGAAAACTCCCTTCAGTTTAACCACTAATTGAGAGGTTACCTTCTCCATAAATCAAGAACTCATTTTTAGTCCTTCTCAAGTACTTAAGAATTGCATTGACGGCCACCCAGTTCTTTTCACCTGGATCTGACTAATATCTGCTAGTAAAGCTTAAAGCCTGAGAGACATCTGGCCTAGTACATATCATAGCATACATGATGGTTCCTATCATGGATGCATAGGGTATATCCTTCATGCACATTCTCTTCTGAGCTATCTTTGAACACTCAGCCTTAGATAGGTTAATCCCCTTTGTCATTAGGAGATAATCTTTCTTCGAATGCTGAAGGTTGAACCTATTCAATACCTTGTCTATATATGCACTTTGAAAAAGACCTAACAACTTCTTTGATCTATCCCTATAGATCTTTATACTTAGTATATAAGCTGCTTTACGAAGGTCTTTGATGGAGAACTTTCTTGACAATCATACTTGAACATTTTGAAGGAGAGAAATGTTGATTCCTATTAGTAGAATGTCATTGACATATAATACTAAGAAAATGACTGCACTCCCACTAACCTTCTTGTAAACACAAGGCTCATTAACGTTTGGACAGAAATCTAGTTGATGCATTGTTTGATCAAACTTCATATACAAAATCCTGGATGCCTACTTAAGTCCATAAATGGATCTTTATAGCTTGCATACCTTTGAGCCATTCTGAGATATAAAACCCTCAGGTTATATCATATACACATCCCGGTCTAAATCCCCATTCAGAAATGCTATTTTAACATCCATCTACCAGATCTTATAATCGTAATGAGCAGCAATAGCGAGGAGTATCCTTATGGATTTAAGGATGGCCATTGGTGAGAAAGTTTTATAATAATCAATACCTTCACGTTGACTATAACCTTTCACAACCAACCTTGCTTTATAGGTAATTACATTACCGTCCATGTCAGTCTTCTTATTGAAGACCCACTTGCACCCAATCAGTCTAACCTCTTGCACTGCATAAACTAATTTCCAAACTTGATTCTCATACATGGAATCCATTTCTGATTCCATGGCTTTCATCCATTTATCAGAATCTGAGCCTTTTATTGCCTTATCATATGTCCTTGGTTCATCATCCTCCATGAGATATAGTTCCTTATCATCAGTGATGATAAAACCATATCTATTGGGACCTTTATGAACACGACCTCATCTTCGCAATGATTGTGTTTCGACAAGTTGTTCTTGGATCACACTTTCTTGTGTATCTAGAACGAGGTCAATCAGTTGATTATCTGCTTCTTCCTCTTGAACTTCCAGTTCAATATTGCTCCCACTGACTTTTATAAGTAAGTGTTCCTTTTCTAAAAAGTGAGCATTCCGAGACATAAATACCTTCTATGCTTCGGGTTGGTAAAATAGATATCCAATAGTTTCCTTTGGATATCCAATGGACAGACATTTATCAGATTTGGCATTCAGCTTATCCAACGCTATCCTCTTTACCATAGCAGGATAGCCCCATACTCTTAAGTGACTTAGAGATGGCTTTTTATTACACCATCTTTCGTAAGGTGTAAAATCAACTAATTTAGAGGGCACTATGTTTAATACATAAACTACACTCTCTAATAAATATCCCCAAAAGGATTTACTGAGATCAACATGGCTCATCATGGATCGAACCATATCTAATAAAGTTCGATTCCTCCTCTTTGACACTCCATCGTGTTGGGGCATATAAGGAGGGGTCCACTGGGGAACTATCCCGTTTTCCTTTAGATAATCCTGAAACTCATGAGTTAAGTATTCTCCACCTCGATCCGATCAAAGTGTTTTAATACTTTTCTCAAGCTGTTTCTCCACTTCAGCTCTGGATAGTTTGAACTTTTTAAAACTTTCAGACTTGTACTTCATTAAGTAAAAATAACTATATCATGAATAATCATCAATAAAGGTTATGAAGTAGGAGTATCCTCCTAGTGCCTGAACACTCATTGGACCACATACATCAATATGTATAAGTTCTGATGTACTCGTGGCCCATTCACCCTTTGCTTGAAAGGGTAACTTTATCATTTTTCCTCTTAAACAAGGTTCTCAATCACCATAAGACTCCAAGTCTATTAGGCCTAAGTCTCCATGCTTATGCAACTTGGTTAAGCGATCTTTGTTCATGTGGCCTAAACGATAATGCCATAAGTAGAAGAAATTCTCATTATCTAATTTAACTTTCTTCACATTGTTTATATTAAAAACTTCTATTTTAGTATCAAGAACATAAAGGCCACCTTTCAATATCCCATAACCATAAAGAACATTATTCAAACTAATTTGACAATTATTATTTAAAAATAAAATTTCAAATCCTTCTGCTGCTAAACACGCAACAGATACAATATTCTTAGTAACACTCGGAATGTAGTAACAATTATTCAAAACTAAAATAAGTCCAGTTGGAAAAATAAGATTAAAGCTTCCTACAGCTAATGCAGTAACTTTGGCTCCATTTCCCATACATAGGTCCATCTCCTTTTTTTGCAAGTCTTCTACTATTCCTTAGTCCCTGCACATAAGTACAGATATGAGAACCACAACCAGTATCTAATACCCAAGTGGATTCACGAGAAAAAGTAGAAAAGTTTTCAATTACAAACATACCTGAAGTAGATGCCTCTGGAAGCTTCTTTTTCAAATGCTCAGAAATAGGAGCTTTTCAATCCCTCTTCAAATGTCCCGGTTTCCCACACTAGAAGCAGACATACTTAGATGTCTTCTTTTCTTTCTTCTTTTTACTAATTCTTTTCTTAGCACCCAGTGCCCACTTCTTCTTCTTAGAAGCCTTGCCTTTCTCAACCAATAGTAGAGGTTTCTGATCTTTCTTGATCAGAGGTTATACTATTTTCAGCATATTGATTAATTCAGGGATAATAGAATTTATCTTGTTCATGTAATAGTTAGTCACGAAGCCTGAGTAACTATCTGTCAAGGACATCAACACAAGGTTAATGCTCAAGTCATGATTCATCTTGAATCCTAATCAATTCAGCTTCTCAAGGTATCCTAAGAGTTCTAGTACATGTTGAGAGGTAGAGGTGCCAGCCTGTATCTTGGTTCCAAAAAGGAGCTTGGAGTTCTCATACCCCTATATCCTTTCCCGCTCTGAAAAGAGCTCTTCAAGATGGAGAATCATATCCTCCAAGGACATGTTCTCATATTATTTCTGAAGCTCAGGATTTATGGACACCAACATGACACATATGGTAGTCTCACGATCTTTCCTATGCTTTAAACATGCATCATGTTCCATATGATCCTCAATGTTAGGTTTAATAGGGAAAATTTCACTTAGAACATAGGCAATTCCCGTGGATCTGAGAATTATTCTCACAGCTCAGAACTAATTCGAAAAGTTTGAGCCATTCAATTTGGTGTCAAGTAACATTCGGAGATTAACATTGGAAGTCATTTTCAACCTAAGATATAAGAAAAGAAAAGGAGTTTCGATATTAGTTTAAGTACACGCATTTAATATAAGGACTTTTAATTAAATACATTTGTCCTACTATTTTCTTCAAAATTTGTAATAGCCCATTCTATCGAATTCAGGAATTTTAGCCCAGCTAAATTTCCTAGTAGGTAGCATCTATAACTAGTCTACTATAACTCCTAATTTTATGAGTCAAGTCATAATAGTAAGTTATAGTTGGAATCCCATTCCATTTGCATCGTATGCAACTGCTAATTCATTCAAGTTCCCTAATCCCTTGGGACGTGTGCTCTTATATTAGCATCTCCTTGAATATGTCTCAGATCTTGGCCTAGCCCCCAATTTTATGGTGGACTACCCCAGTTCTATTAAGGCAGACCCTATCCCAAACTTTACAACCAATCAATGTGGACTAGAAGGAACGCTTTGCATAGCACTTTGATAGCCCAAAGAGACCGTATTATAAATTTGAGTAAGGAAGACTATAACTTGCCTTAATATATTTACTTTGGGATTTTATTGGTGTTAAACGTCTTACCCAATCTAGAATTTTATCAGATGGACATATCTATAATAACATATATTAATTCAAGGAATTTTAGAATTAATTTATAAGGTCCAACCTTAGGAGGGTTCAAGCTCTTTATTATAATTATTCCATAAACCTAGATTATATGTAAAATAATCAACACTTTTATTTGTTATATTTATATTGCATTTCCTTTAAGCTTTTATTCAATAAATTTAATTTTTACTTTGTTATAGAAATATATATAAGCACCATCTTATATACTAGAAATAAATTAGTCCATATTTAATCCCCAGTTGGTCAATTCAAGCTGCACCGATATAGGTTCCCAGGTAGGAGAGGTGCCCTTGAAGTGAGTAGACACCAAGTCCAACCCTTAGCTAGAATAAATACGGGCACAAAGTCGAAGACTAATGGATTCTCTTGAACTAATAAATTTTGTTATTTCAATTAATGTAAATTGAAAGCATCTATCTCCATGTAATTTAAACAAATTATCAAAACTTGAATAATTTGAGTAAGTTGAGCAGACTTATTCAAAATTATTCATAACCATTTTCTAACCTTAAAATGAAAAGCACAAGTTCATATATATTGTTCCAAACAATTACATAAACAATAATCATTCCAAATAGAAAATAATATTCAGTTCACCTCTAACTTAATTATGCACTAAATAGGCAGGCTCTGATACCACTGTTGGGAACTGACAGTCAATTTGAACATGCATAACAGGCATGGCGAAAATTCAAAATTTTATCCCTGTCCCATTGAACTCCTATTAGATGCATATAAATTAGATAAAGCCTTAACTAAATAATTCTCTACCTAGGTTAGCATGCAAAGGGCTAGGCGTACCATAATTCTAAATTATATCCTAGTATGTATATATTACACTAAGCATGTTATAACTCTAAGCTATAACTAAGCATGTTAGAGCTCTAAGCTATAACCTAAGCATGAAATAAACTAAGCATGCAAAAACAACCTAAGTATAATTATTAAGTCTAAAAATGATTAAAGAAAAAGACCTAATAATTAAAAGAGAGAGAAAGAAAGAAAACTTACCAGTTGAAGCGTGCTTTAGCAGAACCTCCTTACACAAGCCTCCAAGCGTAGGATAGCCTCTATGAGTATCCACACAAACCCCACCAACCAAAACCTCCCCGAGAGGAAGAACTAATGAACCTTGAGTAGTTGCAGACCACTCTAGAAAAGGATACTGTCCATGTTGAAGAAATAAGATGATGTTAAAGTACCAACAGGGTTTGGTTGAAATGGCGAGGACATGCTGAACTTGCTGAGCATGGTAGGGTATCTTAGTCTATAACAGGACCAACGGGTGGATAAGTTATTGCTCGGGTCCTTCCCATAAGGATGCAGGGGTGGCAAGAGAGTCAGCCATTTAGTTCTCATCCAAGGGTACATGGCAATACAAACAAGAATTGAACTTCTCGTATAAGCTTTGGACCTCATCAATGTAAGGGCAAAGAGATTCCTCATTGATTTCCCAATCCCCAATAAACTAACGGATGACAAGAGCTAAATCCCCGATGATAGACACCATTCGAGCCCTGACCTGCAACAAAGCTTCAAGGTGGAATAGACAAGCTTTATATTCAATGCCATTATTGGTAACAACAAACTCTAAGTGTTTAGACAACAGGATGATTTCGTTACCTGGTGTGACTATGATGACTCCCAGGCCTGCTCCCCTTTTGTTCATAATACCATCAAAGTACATAGTCCACACATGCTCTAGGATAGTGATAGTGGCAAGTTGTTCATTGGAAAAGTCCAAGTTCTCGACATAATTAGAGGCAAGAGGTTGATTGGCCAAGAATTCTGCCATGGCTCGCCCTTTAATAACCTTAGTCTTCTCATATTCGATGTCAAACTCGAAGAGGAGTAATAACCATTGAGAGAGTTTACCGGCCAGAGTAGGGGATTGATAAAGATACTTCATGGGGTCAATCTTAGCCACAGCTTGGAGTCGGTAGGATTAAAAGTAGTGGCGCAGCTTTTTAGTGAGCCAAACAATGGTGGTGCAAGTTTTCACCATAATCGAGTACCATGTTTCATAACCCAACAACTTCTTACTCAAGTAGTAGATCGTGTGCTCCCATTTATCATCATGATCTTGGATAAGCATCGCTCCTGCAGAAGACTCTTTGATGGCCAGGTATAGGATCAAAGGTTTCCCTAGGGTGGGCGGTTTTAGAATGGATGGGTCTACAAGGTAATCTTTGATTTTGTCAAATGCCACTTGGCACTAATTGTTCCATATGACTGGTTGCTGCTTCCTTAGTAGTTTAAAGATAGGCTCGCACATAGTATTAAGATAGGCAATGAACTGACTGACATACTATAAGGAGACTAGAAATGAATGAACTTCTTTCTCTATTTTGGCGAAGGCATATCCCTGATGGCTTTGGCCTTATCATGATCCATTTTGATTCCTTTCTGAATGACCACGTGTCCTAGTAACTTTCCTAAAGTAACTCCAAATGCACACTTCTTTGGGTTCAAGCGGAGATTAAACTTCTCAATATGAGTCATGAATCTATCGAGAATAGCGGGGTGCTCTTCTAGTGTAGCAGACTTTACGATCATATCATTCACATACACCTCTACCTCTTTATGGATCATGTTATGTAGGAGAGTAGTCACGGCGCATTGATAAAGTGTCACTGGGATTTTTCAATCTAGAAGGCATTACTCCGTAGCAATAAATCCCCATTCGATGATGAAGGTTGTCTTGACCTTATCGATAATGTCCACTAGAATCTGATTGTAACCCGAGGACCCATCTATAAACGAGTATGTATTTGCCCTGGCAATACTATCAATTAAGACATCGATGTGGGGAAATGAGAAGTCATCCCAGGGGAACCTTTATTGAGGTACTAGAAGTCAACACAAACTCGAAACCTACCATCCTTTTTTCGTAATCAAAATGATGTTGGAAAACCATGTTGCGCACTCAACAACTTCGTTGAAATGAGCCTCGATTAACGTTAAAACCTTTGCCTTAACTTACTCTGCCCATTCTGGTCTTAATTGATAGAGCTTTTGTTTGACGGGTTTGAACTTAGGATCAGCCAGGATTTTGTGCTCATTAGTGTCAAGATCGACTCTGGGCATTAAGAGCGGGCGGACGTTTTCAGGATCGTCGTATACGAGGATTGTAGGGCGTGTTTTATTTTGAGAAAATCCGGTTTGCTTAAATACGGTGGCTTTATATACACCAAAAATGTGGTTATATTGAGAAATATATTTACACATTTATTAAGAAAAGATACTTTTAAAATAAAGCATTTTTACTTTACTTAAAAATAAAATAAAGTCACCACCCGATTCAGCCCCAATGGGAATTGTGCTATACTGATCCAAAATGGGATTTATATACCGAAAAGAAAGTGAGATTCTGAGTTTGGTCATAATACGCACTCATATTGTTCAAATGGGGGTTAATTTTGGAATTATGTTTTATATGGTAATTTCTGAATTACAAAGGCTTTATTTAAGAAATAAATTCAAGAAATAAAATGGGCATTATAAAGGCATAATAAACTGATATTTTCTACCAAAATTTTGACAAAGTAATGGCATCGCTTGGGTTTTGGCCCAAAAACTTGGATAGAGTTTCCCCTCGTTCTGGATGTTTCATCCGTACCTTCGAGCTCATTTACACATATTATAGTTTAACTGGCTCCAGCGGCTCACTTGACCTGAGAAATGAAAATGCGATGTGCAAATTGTCAGAGGTTGCGACTTATTGGAAAATAGGTTTAACCCAAGTTATGGCTATAATCTTGTATTATTCCTAAAGGAAATATAGGGTTTATGAGGGTTTAAGTCATTTTTAGACCGAAGATCACTGTGAGATCTTGATCTAAAAAGATAAAAAGCTGAGTTTATACTGAGTGTTGGTGATAAAGCTCAAATTTGGAAGTGTTTTGACAGAGTTTTGAGGCTTCTGGGACTCTCGAAACTGAAAAGGACACAATGGGGATTTTGGAATTTTCATAAATTTTTCGTCTCTCCTGAAATGAGGGGGCAAGTCCCCCATTTATAATGGGGTGTTAATTAGCTGGCAGGCTAATTACCTATCTGACAAGATTTTGCATCAGATCCCGTAAAATCTTGCCAGATCTCGGTAAGATTTAATTTTTTTTACTGTAGATAGGTAAATAGCAGGAGGGCTAATTACCCATGTTTGACCAAATTTTGACTTTCTGATTTTTCAGTAGAAAATGATAAATCGGAGCTTCCCTAGAATGTGGATTTTTGAATTTTGGATTTTGGATGATAATTCGATCATTTTTTGCTCTTTTATCTGATCACTAAATGAATTAGGCATTATTCTTGATTGGGCCGGAACAGGCTTGTGCTAACAATTTGCCCTTCGCATACATAAATTTTGCGCTAGAAATTTTGTCGTATGCAAAACAAACAAATTAGTGTGTGTTGAATGGAATGAGTTAAAATATTTTTAATCATTAAATTTTGAAACAAAATATATTTTGCCCATTCGATTAAAAATTTATTAATGACTGGGGCTCGAAACAAACATTATGAGGTGCTTAATGCATGAGTGACTATGTAAAAATAGCTTTTAGGTCCACTCATTTTGTAAACAATGCAGAAAATGGATGAGATATGCAAAATCTCAAAAATTTTCAAACTATACGTAATTAGCCGGCGGGGTAATTACCAATGTAACGATAACTTTTATAGTCGTTACGTGTAAACACATGCAATGCGTAAATGCATGACAGCTGGTATAGGAAATTAGCTATGTAATTTGCCCAGGCTAATTACCCGCGGTCTATAAAAATAGCAGCTTGGCTCCTATTTCCACCACACCGAAAATTCTCTCTTCTGCATTTTCTGCCTCTCTACTTCAAAAGTTTTTGCTTTTGAGCTATTTTTGACAATGATTTCTCTCATCTTTTTCCTTTTCTGCCCCTGCTCTTTAGATTTTGCGGGGTTTCTATGTGGTTCAAGCGTTAAAATATCTGCTTGGATTTGCCAACCATCCAAGTGACTACTCAGAATATGATTATGGACGGTGAGCAAGTGGAACTCTCTGAGGTTCCTGCTGAGGCTTTATACGGGCTTCCGCCATATTGGATGTACCACGGGATTTGTCCTAGGGATTTTGTCCCACCTGCTTTGAAGCCTTTCGGCCATCTTTCTCGGATTCTGGTGAGCCTTATTGCTTTTGCCGCATTTGTTACCATGTTATTATTGTTATGATTATTATTTATGATGTCATTATTTATTTGTTACGTATATGCATTTTTCTTCCTTTCATTAATGACATGAATGCAATGTCCTTCGATAATCGTGTGATTTATCGAAGACTGGTGTATGATTAGTGTATATGCATCACTTCTACAAGTCACCGATCACGAGGGCGGTAGTATTATCCATTTTCATAAGTGGTATAAGGTACTATCTCCTGGCACCAAAACCATTGTTGACGGGATGTCCTTGGGGAGGATGGTGAGGAATTGCAAGTACGCAAGGCATCGCAAGTATCCTTATATCCCAGCCGGTACTTCTACCCATATCCTGAGCAGGTGGTCCGATACCACCCACACTTTCCACTTCCTATGTGGGGAATACACTATTACTTCGGTGGATTACTATGCCATCAGAGGTTTTCCTTTCTATAGTAATGTGATTCATTTCAATACTTGCTTTACTTATGATAACTTTAATGTGGATACCATTAAGGCTTTGATAAGCTATTCTAGGGACAAGCCCGAGCGAGTTTCTTACGAGAAACTTATGACCATTTGGACCACCAGGGATAGGAGACATTTGACCTCTACCTGAGAAGCCAGAGCTTTTATGGCTGCTACTTTATCTTGGCCGTGCTTTCCTATTAGGGGTGCAATCATGAATCTTCACATTCTGCCTGCTTTGATTGATCCGACCCGCTTTGATGAGTATGCTTGGGGTTGAGATGCTTTAGGTCATTTATATTGGGCCCTTGATCAGTGCAAGAGGAATAGGATTGGCAAGTTCAAATCCTGCCTTCAGATTGTTTATGTAAGGATTTAACCCCTTTTCTTCCTTTATGAGCATTTTTGTTTATCTTTTTGACATTCTGACTGCTTGCATATTTGGCTTTTAGAGATGGGTATTCTCACGAGGACCAAGCTTGTGCAAGACGGTAGCTATCCATTCTGTCCTTCCCTGCCACACTACTAGCATGATTATGAGATGGAGTTCCGTTCTGCTCTTTTCGCTCGCCCCCGTGCTTTGTCTTTGGAGTAGGTATACTCCATAACTCCCTTAATTTTCATTGATCACTATATCTGCTACAATTGTTGTATCAACATTTAACTACTTTTCATTTTATTTCAGATCAGGACACAACCTTGAGGGCACGAGCTTCACTGGCCAAAGGTTATGAGATTGGCTGGGGAATTTGTGAACACCCAGCTGATTATGGAGACTCCCTTCTCCCTCAAGTGGTAACTTGGAGAGCGCATACAGGGTTGACATCTTCCTCCTAAGTCGCATTCTATCCCTTCTGAGGTGCCCCGGTGGATCTTCTGGACATGTAGCTCACCAGACTTTGTGCTCCTAGCTTTTGATGGCTTACCCAGTGCCTTCCATAGTAGGTTGGGAGGTACGAGGAGTTCTATCATTCACAGCTGCTCGGATAGCCAAAGACGGACCCCATTCCCATCGTACCTCAACTAGACATTCACAACACTCCTAAGGGTGATGGCCCTTTGACTTCTGCCACTAGTGGTTAGGCTAGATTGGGTTCTCTTCGGACTGTTCGGATGACGGTATCGTTGTTGGGAACTGACAGTCAATTTGAACATGCATAAGAGGCATGACAGAAATTCAAAATTTTATCCCTGTCCCAGGAACTCCTATTAGTTGCATATAAATTAAATAAAGCCTTAACTAAATAATTCTCTACCTAGGTTAGCATGCTAAAGGACTAGCCATACCATAATTCCAAATTATATCCTAGTATATTTATTTTATACTAAGCATGTTATAACTCTAAGTTATAACCTAAGCATAAAATAAACTAAGCATGTAAAAATAACCTAAGCATAATTATTAAGTCAAAAAACGCTTAAAGAAAAAGACTTAATGATTAAAAGAGAAAGAAAAAGAACTTACCAGTTGAAGCGTGCTTATACATGACCTTCTTACACAAGCCTCCAATCGTAGGATAGCCTCTATCAGTATCCACACGAACCCCACCAACCAAAACCTCCCCAGGAGGAAGAACTAAGAAGCCTCGAGTAGTTGTTAGACCACTCTAGAAGCCTCACCCAAAAAATATAAACTAGCGGTGCCCGAATAAATTCAGGCTCCACAAAAATAACTTGCTCAAGTACCCGAGAGATTAATTATCTCGCTTAGGATTTATGCTTTGAGCTTGGTACAATTTGAAAGGAAAGGGGAAAGCCTATATATTGGCTTGGGGGAGCATTTTGCTCCCCCTTCTAAGCGATGTGGGATGGGAGTAATTACTCCCATCCCATATGCACAGCGTGTCACACGCTGTGCACATGGCAAGGCAAAGCCTAGTGGGCTTTGCCTTGCTTTTGGGCTGTGCATGTGCATCCCATTTTTATAGGCTACCGCGAGCAATGCCTAGCATTGCTTGCACACCTTTCGGTATACTCCCGCACACTCGAGTCTATACAAAATATTTTTATACTCTCGGTCCAATTAAACTCGCCAATGCAAAATTTCCCTTTTTAATCCCTTTTCAATTATTTATTTTCTGACCGTAATAAATTAGTCATCATTCAAAATAAATTTCTTGGTCCAACCAAAATTGATCTAATCAATTTATAATTTATTTATGACTCTAATTAATTAGTTACCGGTCAAAATAAATTCCTTGGTCTATCCAAAATTGATCTAATCAATTTTAACCAATCAAATAATAATCCAATTATTATTTATGTTATATTTTGTAATAGAATAAATCTATTAGTTCTTTACTTAGTCTGATGAAGGTCCAATGTGTGTGACCTTATAGGATCCCGAAGTATTGAGCTGTTAAGGCTTAACCAACCCTTGTTCTAATGGAACCATTGGCTCGATGTTCTAGACCGTGAATAGAACTTGATTACCTTAAACGACTGTAGTACGCCTCTAGCAAGGGTCTACCATCCCCCATTACTCGGAATGTCATTTATGCTTATGACTTAATCCCGGTTAATGCAATAGTTATCCAGTGCGATAAATTACTTCCATTCTTTAATATTAGTACCATCTAGTTTATTGGGTTCAGTTAAAGTGTTAACCCACTAATAGCAAGGTTGCTCCAAGCTATCCCAGTTAATTACTTATTACCGAAGTATATTGCCTTTTACCATAGTGTGTTTGACTAGAAGCCATTTCTATCAAACACATACTCTGATCAGAGGTTTATAGCAATCATCACTTCAATAAGTGGCCAGGTATAACTCCTTAATATATCCGGAGCGATGGATTCTTTCCGACTACTCAGTCTACCAACGTACTGTCATCACTATACCCGTAATCACCTGTAGCACCCTAAATTAATGAGTGCATAGCAATGACCCAAAGTATAGCAATAGTACCATACAAGGCAACTAGCATCTTAAGTATGAGGACATTCGCAAAGCTTATTGCATGAACATAAACACTAACACATTGATATTTATACCAAGTGTTTATCTTGCTGCGGTCTCAAATATATCTCCCAGATATATCCATGTGTCAAGCTTAAGGCACCACCTTCAGTCTTTAGGAGATTAACTGCTTGGACCCTTTCCAAGAAAGTTGACCACATGCTAGTCTTTCCGTTTCATCAATATCCTTTCTTGATGACACTGTGACTAGGGACAGTTTAGACGTAATCATAATTACACATGATGTAGGTTCCACTTAATATAGTACAACTATAATATCTCTGACTTCATGCTATGATATGTTAAGGACTTTTGTATACATACATCAATGAATATATTTTAACCAGCTATAATATATATGTATAAAAACACATTGATATAAACAAAAGAACAAATGCCTTTATTGATTAAATAAATTATTCGTACTATTACATAATTAAGATATATCGACCTAATTGCCTTAAGGGCATACATCATATCTAACAAACTCCCACTTGCACTAAGGCCAATTAGCCATATGTTTTAATCCAT
Source organism: Euphorbia pulcherrima (assembly GCA_947683365.1). Lineage (NCBI taxonomy): Eukaryota > Viridiplantae > Streptophyta > Magnoliopsida > Malpighiales > Euphorbiaceae > Euphorbia > Euphorbia pulcherrima. The sequence goes on along the minus strand of CANTUS010000001.1, from coordinate 75,009,910 downwards.
ATGCTTTAACATGCTGGCCATGTTTGACTTGAGTCAATGGCTTTGTCAGACCATCTACGAGGTTCTGATCAGTGGGTACATATTCTAATCTTATTATCTTAGCATCAACAATATCCCTGATTATATGATACTTTCTTGATACATGTCTATTTTTTTGATGAGACCGTGGTTCCTTTGCCTGAGCTATGGCACCATTGTTATCACAATATAAAGTAATTGGATCAATAGCCTCAGGCACCACACCGAGATCACCAATAAATCCCTTTAACCAGACAGCTTCTTTTGCTGCTTCGCATGCAGTAATATATTTAGATTCCATGGTTGAATTAGCAGTAGTTTCTTGCTTGAAACTCTGCTATCATACTGCCCCTCCATTTAACACATACACAAAACCTGACTGAGACTTAAAGTCATCCTTGTCAGATTGAAAGCTTGCGACAGTGTAACCTTTGATAGTGAGATCACCTTCTCCATAAATCAAGAACTCATCCTTAGTCCTTCTCAAGTACTTAAGGATTGCCTTGACGGCCATCCAGTGCTTTTCACCTGGATCTGACTGATATCAGCTCGTAAAGCTCAAAGCCTGAGAGACATCTGGCCTAGTACATATCATAGCATACATGATGGATCCTATTGAGCTGTCTTCGGACACTCAGCTTTAGATAGGTTAATCCCCTTTGTCATCGGGAGATAACCTTTCTTAGAATGCTCAAGGTTGAACCTATTCAACACCTTGTCTATATATGTACTTTGAGAAAGACCTAACAGCCTCTTGGATCTATCCCTGTAGATCTTTATACCTAGTATAAATGCTGCTTCACCAAGGTCTTTCATGGAGAACTTTCTTGACAACCATACTTTAATGTTTTGAAGAAGAGAAATGTCATTTCCTATTAGCAGAATGTCATCAACATACAATACTAGAAAAACGACTGCACTCCCACTAACCTTCTTGTAAAAACAAGGCTCATTTGCATTTGGGCAGAAATTCAGTTCCTGGATTGTCTGATCAAACCTTATATTCCAACTCCTGGATGCCTGCTTAAGTCCATAAATGGATCTTTGTAGCTTGCATACCTTCGAGCCATTCTGAGATGTAAAACCCTCAGGTTGTGTCATATACACATCCCGGTCTAAATCCCCATTCAGGAATGCTGTTTTTACATCCATCTGCCAGATCTCATAATCGTAATGAGCAGCAATGGCAAGGAGTATCCTTATGGATTTGAGCATGGCTACCGGTGAGAAGGTTTCATCATAGTTAATACCTTCCCGTTGACTATAACCTTTCGCAACCAACCTTGCTTTATAGGTAATTACATTACCGTCCATGTCTGTCTTCTTCTTGAAGACCCATTTGCACCTAATTGGTCTAACCTCTTACGGTGCATCAACCAAATTCCAAACTTGGTTCTCGTACATGGAATCCATTTTTGATTTCATGGCCTTTTGCCATTTATCAGAATCTGAGCTTTTCATTGCCTCATCGTATGTCCTTGGTTCATCATCCTCTATAAGATATAGTTTCTTATCATTAGTGATGATAAACCTATATCTATCGGGACCCTTATGAACACGACCTGATCTTCGCAATGATTATGTTTTGACAGTTTGTTCTTGGATCACACTCTCTTGTGTATCTAGAATGGGGTCAATCAGTTGATCGTCTATTTCTTCCTCTTAAACTTCCAGTTCAATATTGCTCCCACTGACCTTTTCAAGTAAGTGTTCCTTTTCCAAAAAGTGGGCATTCCGAGACACAAATATCTTTTGTGCTTCAGGTTGGTAAAACAGATATCCAATTGTTTCCTTTGGATATCCAATGAACAGACATTTGTTAGCCTTGGCATTTAGCTTATCTGACGCTATCCTCTTTACCATACTAGGACAACCCTATACTCTTAAGTGATTTAGAGATGGCTTTTTGTTACACCATCTTTCATAAGGTGTAAAATCAACTGATTTAGAGGGCACTCTGTTTAAGACATAAACCGCGCTCTCAAGTGCATATCCCCAAAAGGATTTACTAAGAACTGCATGGCTCATCATGGACTTGACAATATCTAATAAAGTCTGATTCCTCCTTGCTGACACTCTATTGTGTTGGGGTGTATAAGGAGGGGTCCACTGGGGAACTATCCCATTTTCCTTTAGATAATCCTGAAACTCCTGACTTAAGTATTCTCCACCTCAATTCGATCGAAGTGTTTTAATACTTTTCTCAAGCTGTTTCTCTACTTCAGCTCTGAATAGTTTGAATTTTTCAAAATTTTCAGACTTGTGCTTCATCAAGTACAAATAACTGTATCGTGAGTAATCATCAATAAAGGTTACGAAGTAGGAGTATCCTCCTAGTGCCTGAACACTCATTGGACCACACACATCAGTGTGTATAAGTTCCAATGTACTCGTGGCTCGTTCACCCTTTCCTTTAAAGGGTAACTTTGTCATTTTTCCTTTTAAACAAGGTTCGCAATCACCATAAGACTCCAAGTCTATTGGGCCCAAGTCTCCATGCTTATGCAACTTGGTTAAGCGATCTTTGTTTATGTGGCCTAAACAGCAATGCCATAAGTAGAAGGAATTCTCATTATCTAATTTAACTTTCTTCACATTATTTATATTGAAAACTTTTGTTTTAGTATCAAGAATATAAATGCCACCGTTCAACATTCCATAACCATAAAGAATATTATTTAAACGAATCTGACAATTATTATTCAAAAATAAAATTTCAAATCCCTCTGTTGCTAAACGCGCAACAGATACAATATTCTTAGTAACACTCGGAATGTAATAATAATTATTCAAAACTAAAACAAGTCCACTTGGCAAAACAAGACTAAAGCTCCCTACGGCTAATGCAGCAACTCTAGCTCCATTTCCCATGCATAGGTCCATCTCCCCTTTTGTAAGTTTTCTACAGTTCCTTAGTCCCTGCACAGAAGTACAAATATGAGAACCATAACCAGTATCTAATACCCAAGTGGATTCTTGTAAAAAAGTAGCAAAGTTTTCAATTACAAATATACCTGAAGTAGATGCCTCTGTAGGCTTCTTCTTCAAATGCTCAGAAGCAGAAGCTTTGCAATCCCTCTTCCAATGTCTCGGTTTCCCACATTGGAAGCATACATACTTAGATGCCTTCTTTTCATTCTTCTTCTTACTGATTCTTTTCTTGGCACCCAGTGCCTGCTTCTTCTTCTTAGAAGCCTTGCCTTTTTCAACCAACAGTAGAGGTTTCTGATCTTTCTTGATCTGAGGTTCTACTGTTTTTAGCATGTTAATTAATTCAGGGATAGTTGAATTAATCCTGTTCATGTAATAGTTAGTTACGAAGCTTGAGTAACTATCTGTCAAGGACATCAACACAAGGTCAATGCTCAAGTCATGATTCATCTCGAATCCCAATCGATTCAACTTCTCAAGGTATCCCAAGAGTTTTAGTACATGCTGAGAGGCAGAGGTGCCAGCCTGCATCTTGGTCCCGAAAAGGAGCTTGGAGGTCTCATACCTCTCTGTCCTCTCCCTCTCCGAAAAGAGTTCTTCAAGATGGAGAACCATATCCTCCAAGGGCATATTCTCATGTTGTTTCTGAAGCTCAGGATTTATGGACCCCAACATAATACATATGGCAGTCTCACGATCTTTCCTGTGCTTCAACCAGTCATCATGTTCCACATGATCCTCCACATCAGGTTCTACAGGGAAAATTTCACTTAGGACATAGGCAATTCCCTCAGATCTGAGAACTATTCTCACTGCTCGGAACCAATCAGAAAAGTTTGAGCCATTCAATTTGGTGTCAAGTAACATACGGAGATTAAAATTGGAAGCCATTTTCAACCTAAGACATAAGAAAAGAAAAGTGTTTAGATATTAGTTTAAGTACATGTATTTAATATGAGGAATTTTAATTAAATACATTTTCCTACTATTTTCTTCGAAATTTACAATAGCCCATTCTATTGAATTCGTGAATTTTAGCCCAGCTAAATTTCCTAGTAGGTAGCATCTATAACTAGTCTATTACAACCCCCAATTTTATGAGTCAAGTCATAATAGTCAGTCATAGTTGGAATCCAATTCCATTTGCATCGCATGCAATTGCTAATTCATTCAAGTTCCCTAATCCCAAGGGACGTGTGCTCTTATATTAGCATCTCCTTGAATATGTCTCAGATCTGGGCCTAGCCCCCAATTTTATGGTGGACTACCCCAGCTCGGTTAAGGCAGACCCTATTTCAAACTTTACAACCAATCAATGTGGACTAGAAGGAACACTTTGCGTAGCACTTTGATAGCCCAAAAAGACCGTATTATAAATTTGAGTAAGGAAGACTATAACTTGTCTTAATATATTTACTTTGGGATTTTATTGGTGTTAAACGTCTCACCCAATCTAGGATTTTATCAGATGGACAAAATTATAACGACTTGTATTAATTCAGGGAATTTTAGAATTAATTTATAAGGTCTAACCTTAGGTGGGTTCAACTCTTTATTATAATTATTCCATCAACCTAGATTATATGCAAAATAATTAACGCTTTAATTTGTTATATTTATATTGCATTTCCTTTAAGCTTTTATTAAATAATTTTAATTTTTTACTTTGTTATAGAAACATATATAAGCACCATCTTATATACTAGAAATATATTAGTTCATATTAATCCCCCGATTGGTCAATTCAAATTGCACCGATATAGGTTCTCAGGTAGGAGAGGTGCCCTATGAGGAGTAGACACCAAGTCCAATCCTTAGCCAGAACAAATACGGGCACAAACTTGAAGACCAAAGGATTCTCTTGAACTAATAAATTTCGTTCTTCCAATTCATGTAAATTGGGAGCATCTATAACCCATGTAATTTAAATAAATTATTGACACTTGTATAATTTGAGTAAGTTGAGCAAGCTTATTCAAAATTATTCATAACTAATTTCTAACCATGAAATGAAAGGCAGAAGTTTACATATATTGTTCCAAACAATTAAATAAACAAAACATTTCATTTAGAAAATAATATTTAGTTTGCTTCTAACTAAATTATGCACTAAATAGGCACGCTTTGATACACTATTGGGAACTGACAGTCAATTTGAACATGCATAAGAGGCATGACGGAAATTCAAAATTTTGTCCCTGTCCCAGGAACTCCTATTAGTTGCATATAAATTAAATAAAGCCTTAACTAAATAATTCTCTACCTAGGTTAGCATGCTAAAGGACTAGGCATACCATAATTCCAAATTATATCCTAGTATATTTATTTTATACTAAGCATGTTATAACTCTAAGTTATAACCTAAGCATAAAATAAACTAAGCATGTAAAAATAACCTAAGCATAATTATTAAGTCTAAAAACGCTTAAAGAAAAAGACTTAATAATTAAAAGAGAAAGAAAAAGAACTTACATGTTAAAGCGTGCTTTTGCAGGACCTTCTTGCACAAGCCTCCAATCGTAGGATAGCCTCTATTAGTATCCACATGAATCCCACCAACCAAAACCTCCCCAGGAGGAAGAACTAAGAAGCCTCGAGTAGTTGCTAGACCACTCTAGAAGCCTCTCCCAAAAAATATAAACTAGCGGTGCCCGAATAAATTCAGGCTCCATAAAAATAACTTGCTCAAGTACCCGAGAGATTAATTATATCGCTTAGGATTTATGCTTTGAGCTTGGTACAATTTGAAAGGAAAGGGGAAAGCCTATATATAAGCTTGGGGGAGCATTGCTCCCCCTTCTAAGCGATGTGGGATGGGAGTAATTACTCCCATCCCATATGCACAGCGTGTCACACGCTGTGCACATGGCAAGGCAAAGCCCTTGTGGGCTTTGCCTTGCTTTTGGGCTGCGCATGTGCAGCCCATTTTTGTGGGCTACCGCGGGCAATGCCCAGCATTGCTTGCACACCTTTCGGTATACTCCCGCGCACTCGAGTCTGTACAAAATATTTTTATACTCTCGGTCTAATTAAACTCGTCAATGCAAAATTTCCCTTTTTAATCACTTTACAATTATTTATTTTCTGACCCTAATAAATTAGTCATCATTCAAAATAAATTTCTTGGTCCAACCAAAATTGATCTAATCGATTTATAATTTATTTATGACTCTAATTAATTAGTTAACGGTCAAAATAAATTCCTTGGTCTATCCAAAATTGATCTAATCAATTTTAACCAATCAAATAATAATCCAATTATTATTTATGTTATATTTTGTAATAGAATAAATCTATTAGTTCTTTACTTAGTCCGATGAAGGTCTAATGTTTGTGACCTTATAGAATCCCGAAGTATTGAGCTATTAAGGCTTAACCAACCCTTGTTCTAATGGAACCATTGGCTCGATGTTCTAGACTGTGAATAGAACTTGATTACCTTAAATGACTGTAGTACGCCTCTAGCAAGGGTCTACCATCCCCCATTACTCGGAACGTCATTTATGCTTATGACTTAATCCTGGTTAATGCAATAGTTATCCAGTGCGATAAATTCCTTCCATTCTTTAATATTAGTACCATCTGGTTTATTGGGTTCGGTTAAAGTGTTAACCCACTAATAGCAAGGTTGCTCCAAGCTATCCCAGTTATTTACTTATTACCGAAGTATATTGCCTTTTACTATAGTGTGTTTGACTAGAAACCATTTCTATCAAACACATACTCTGATCAGAGGTTTGTGGCAATCGTCACTTCAACAAGTGGCCTGGTACAACTCCTTAATATATCCGAAGTGATGGATTCTTTCCAACTACTCAGTCTACTAACGTGCTGTCATCACTATACCCGTAATCACCCGTAGCACCCTAAATTAATGAGTGCATAGCAATGACCCAAAGTATAGCAATAGTACCATACAAGGCAACTAGCATCTCAAGTATGAGGACATTCGCAAAACTTATTGCATGAAGATAAACACTAACACATTGATATTTATACCAAGTGTTTATCTTGCTGCGGTCTCCAATATATCTCTCAGATATATCCATGTGTCAAGCTTAAGGCACCACCTTCAGTCTTTAGGAGATTAACTACTTGGACCCTTTCCAAGAAAGTTGACCACATGCTAGTCTTTCCGTTTCATCAATATCCTTTCTTGATGACACTGTGACTAGGGACAGTTTAGACATAATCATAATTGCACATGAAGTAGGTTCCACCAAATATAGTCCAACTATAATATCTCTAACTTCATGCTATGATATGTCAAGGACTTTTGTATACATACATCAATGAATATATTTTAACCAGCTATAATATATATGTATAAAAACACATTGATATAAACAAAAGAACAAATGCCTTTATTGATTAAATAAATTATTCGTACTATTACATAATTAAGATATATCGCCCTAATTGCCTTAAGGGCATACATCATATCTAACAATCATTTGTTTTGTCGGCTCAAGTTTCTTCTTTGTTTTTTTATTGTCGATTATAATTGGACTGATTTGCCCTTGCTTAGTTGTCTTTGCAGGATCACTAAGGTAGGAAAAGGCCTGCATCTACTTTTACTCATATGTGTAGCTCTTCGGCGTCATCTATCCCACCTCGGGGTTTAGCGATGATGGTGGGACATCGGGGGTTTCAGTACCAGCTGCCTATATCTCTGATGTACCACCCCGATCTGAGTACTAATACACCTGTGATTCTGCCTTATTTAGACCCTGAGCATCTAGCGGCCTTCCGTTCGACTAATACCACTTATGTGAGTTTCCTCCGCCTTTTTTTCTATCTTTTCCTTAGACTGTGATGGCTTTGACTTATTCCTGATCTTTCGTTCTTGCAGGTGCCTATTGTTGGTAGTATCTCTGATTGGGGATATATTCAAGCGCAACAGCGGTTTATGATGCACTAAAACTCTGATATGGCTGTATGTTTATTATTTCATTATTTTAATGATAATGCATGGCATGTTATGAAATGTATATGAATGATCTATGTTTAAATGTTGTAATTGGAGATTTGACGGCTTTGAGGTCTATTGGGGATGCTCCAAATGGATGATCCGCAGTAGCAGCCACAACAGGGATAGGGTAATCCTTCCATATTCTTTTCTCAGGATGGTTATCCTCCTCCTCCGTCATCCTTTGATCCTGGCCACCCAAGCTCTAGCAGGCAGTAGATAGGCTTTTTTTCTTTTATTGTTTTCTTTACTTTGGGCCTTTTGCAGTGCCTTTTCTTTGTATGAATGCATTCTTATAAATATAAAAGAATTTTTCATTATTCCTTTGCCTTGCATTTTCTTTCATCATTGATCGATTTTATTGAGGTAATCTGCTGGATATTGGCAGATTACCCCATTAACTACGTATAGCGAACTGCTACTCTTTGAGATTTCACCATGGAGAACTATATTCGTTTTTGTGTAGACTTGAATGTATATTTGAAGAACTCAGATGGTTGGGATCGCCTCGGGGTTTGCAGTCTGGCACATATGAAGGAATACTTTCACATGTTTATCAAGGACAACGTGATTCAAGCCGCTGTTAGGTCTTGGGATCCTGTTAACGTGTTCTATTTCGGAGAGCACGACTTATGCCCCTTGTACGAAGAATTCTGTGGGCTCTTAAGATCTTCAGCTGATATGCCCCAGCCATTTTAATGCATCGTCCTGAGTTTTTTAACCCCATTGATGGACCGTTTTTAGCTGCCATGATTTGATAGGTGTCAACTAATCTGTGATGGGGCTTGGGGTTGGATGTGGCTTTTGACATAGTTAGAGGCCTTCCCCCTAATGATGCAAGCTGGCTTCCGCTCATTTTCCTACTCTTACTGGTAGTCTTCTTTTACGAGGTTCCCACTATGGTTTGCAGCTTTGCCTTCTTGACTATCGTTGATCAGATGTTAGAGGGGAAATCTCTTGTTGCGGTGAGTTTAGCTAAGACCCTTATCTTTGTGGGCTCTTCTCGGAATGGGACTGAAGCTACTACTAGGGGTAGCAGGCTTCTTCTGCAGGTAAATTTTATTTAAACCTTTCTTTTTACATGAATCGCCCTTTTGAGTTTTTGATTCATCAGGCTTGCCTTAATTTTTGCGTGGACTGCCTTTTCAGGTTTTCAATCCAGCAAGCTATCTTTTTCTCTTCTTTTTCCCTCTTTTTCATTTTTTTCTCTTCTAATTTTTTTTATTTTCTCATTTCTGAGCTTTTGTGTTATTTTTGTGTTGCCTTTGCAACTTTGGCTTTAGGACAAGCATTCTATTTTGCGTGTCTCTACTAGTAAGGATTATTATCCAAAGTTCTACTAGGCATGGGGCTCCATGGTTCATATCGACAATTGTACTTATAGGGATTTTACCGTTAAAGAGTGGGTCGAGTTTATGGGTTATCGAGCTGATGCGGACATTTATTGGGTTTGCCCTTAGTGGGGAATCACGCATGTGACTACCGATATTACTAGAGATGGTGTGGTCCTCATCGGTCTTTCTGAGATCATCACCTACTATCCTAGTCACTTGCACAGGCAGTATAACCGTTCTCAGGGGTTCCCTACATCCCTATATACCTTGATTGGCTCAGAGCTTTCTTACACTCGGGTTTATCGTCATGACGTGAGGTGGGTCAACCATTCTTGGGTAGAGATGAACTATTCCATGCCTTTTGAAATCTATCCTTCTGAGGCTTATTGCATCTGGGTTGCGATTACTCATAGGCTTCCTACTCTTGGAGAGAAGCTTGTCGAGACACAGAGACTCCACAGTTTCTTCAAGGATCATTAAGCTTGTTGTCGTGTGTCTTTTGTTCCTATAGGAAAACAAAGGCTTCAGGCCATGTTGTTTGCCTTTGTCATTTCCATTTCCTGTTTATGATGTATTCTATGTATAATGAAGATGAAATGATGTTATTTAAATGCGTGTTTCATTGAAAAATTCATAGTTTCCATTTAATGCACTCATTTAGTATATTTAACATGAACATGTTACTACAAGAGATACAATTTAAATAGGAAGGGCAAATGGTATTTATTTCCAAGAAATGCCCATCGTCACCTAAGGTTCCGAAAGGATTTTACCTAAGGCTTCACTCTTTTATTTAGGGTCTTTATTTTTTCTCAAGAGGCCTCACTAGCCCTTGATAGACCTTTATATTTTTCTAATTTCTTTCCCTTTTTTACACAATATATCATTTCAGCTTGTCGTGGTTCACTGGATTCATGAATTCGTTGCCATCCATATCTGAGATTTTCATTGCCCCTTTACTGAGAGTCTTTCTTACCACGTACGACCCTTCCCAATTTGGCTGGAACTTCTCTTGAGTGTACGTGTGCATTTTACAAGATTGCTTTAAGACCATATCGTCCATTGTTAGAGGTTGGTTTTGCCCCTTGACTTTACGGTTGTAAGCCCTGGCCATACGTTGTTGGTATAACTGTAGATTTTCTAATACGGTTGATCATTTTTCATCGATCAAAGTCTGTTCCTCATGTCTTGCCTTCGCCCATTCATCTTTAGGTAGTCTTGCTTTAAGGCTATACATATAGATTTGATCTCTATTTCAACAGGAAATACCGCCTCCATCCCGTAGATAAGAGAAAAGGGAGTTTGACCTGTAGGAGTCTTGACGATTATCCTGTATCCCCATAAGGCATAAGGAAAATGATTGACCCAATCTCGGTAGTTAGAGATCATCTTGGAGAGGATTTTCTTAATTGTCTTATTAGGTGCTTCTACAGCTCTATTGGCTTGAGGGCGATAGGGCGAAGAGCGATGATGCTCAATCTCGTGCTTCTTAATAAGATCAGCTGTCTGCCTTTAGAACTGTATACCGTTGTCACTTATTATGTGATAAGGAATGTTGTATCTGGCGAAGATATGTGGCTGAATGAATCGGGCCATCTTCTTGGCCGTGATGCTCGTGTATGGTTTTGCTTCCACCTATTTGGAAATGTAATCAATGACTACTATAATGAAGCAATGGTTGTTGGTCAAAGATGGTCTTATCTCACTGAGGATATCGGTACCCCAGGTTGAGAATGGCTAAGGTTTTGCAAAACTTTGCAATATTATCAGGGGTAAATGGCTCACATCTCTGTATATCTAACAAGCATGCCAAGTCTTTTCTTCTTTAACACAGTCGGCTAGCATGGATAGCCAAAAGTACCCCATTCTTTTAATTTTGTTTGCCATTATGACATCATTCATGTATGGATCGTAGTCTCCTGAATGCACCTCATTCATTACCCTTTCAGCTTCCTGTTGGGTTAAGAACTTTAATAGGAGGCGATCGGAGGATCTCTTAAACAGATTTCCTTTTTAAGGCAAAACTGTACAACGAGCTTCCTTAGTATATTTCTATCGGAATTCGTAGCCTCAATTGAAATTCATCATTTTAGAGGAATTTGACAATGTTAGAATACCAGGGTTTTCCCTCTTCCACGGTATCTTTTATTATACAGACGTAGTATGGAGATCGGGCTGTTTCCATAACAAGGGGTTTGATCAACTGCTTTTGGGGTCCTTCCCATATAGAGGCTAGAGTGGCCAATGCATCCGCCATCTGGTTCTCCTCGCAGGGCATATAACGAAATTCGCATTCGTTGAATATTGCGCTTTTCTCTATATAGCCTTTAAGTAGGGTCTGAGAGATTCCTCCTTTAATTCCCAATCACCTGTGACGTGCTTGATGTCCAAAGCTGAATCACCAATAATATTTACCTTGTCCGCTCTGAGAGTGATTAAGGTAGACGTTCCAAAAAAATAGGCTTCATACTCTACCCTATTATTTGGGGTGAGAAATTCTAATCGCTTTGATAGAGGTATGAGTGCCCCATCTGGCGTTATGATGATAACCCCCAAACTAGCCCCTCACTTGTTAACCGCACCATCTAAGAACATGGTCTATCTTCCAGGATTCTCTATAGTGGTTGTGAAACATTTTGTTAGGAAATTCTAGGTTTTCCTGTTCTCCTTTCTTGAGTGGCTGATTTGCTAGGAATTCGGCCACTGCCCTTCCTTTGATGGTCTTCTTAGTTACGTACTCAATATCAAATTTTGACAGTAATAAGAGCCACCTGGCCAATTTTTCGGTTAGTGAGGGAGTCTGGCATAAATACTTTATTGGATACACCTTTGCGACTGCTTGGATTTTGTATGATTGGAAGTAATGCCTGAGCTCTTGGTGAGCCAGACCATGGCGGAATAAGTTTTCTCCATGATGGTGTATCGAGTTTTGTATTCTAGTAATGTCTTGCTGAGGTAATAAACCACGTGTTCCTTCTTATCTTTATATTCTTGAACCAACATAGCCCCCACAGATGTCTCTTTTATAGCTAAATAGAGAATGAGCGGCTTCTCAAGGATTTACAGCTTCAGCACTAAGGTGTTCATTAGGTAAGCTTCAATTCTATCGAAGGCTTCCTGACATTGGTCATTCCATTCTATTGGTTATTGCTTCCTCAAGAGCTTGAAGATAGGTTTGCATGTGGTGGTCAACCGCGCTATAAAGTGACTGACTTATTTTATGGACCCCAAGAAACTCCTCACTTCTTTGTCGGCCTTTGGCATAGGCATTTCTTTGATAGCATTAGCTTTTTTGGGATCCATATCTATGCCTCTCTTACTAACCATATGCCCTAGTAACTTGCCTGATGTGATGCCAAATCTATACTTCTTTGGGTTGAGATGGAGATTATATTTCTCTATTCTTATGAGGAATCGCTCTAACACTGCCTGGTGCTTTTTTAGTGTGGCGGATTTTACAAGCATGTCATCTATGTAGACTTCAACTTCTTTATAGATCAAGTCGTGTAGCAATGTTGTGACTACTCGTTGGTAGTTTGCCCTTGCATTTTTGAGTCTAAAAGGCATCACCCTAAACTAATAGGTTCCCCACTCTAAGATGAATGCGGTTTTGAATTTGTCTATTATATTCATGAGGATCTGGTGATACCCTGAGAACCCATCCATAAAGGAATACATGGCTGCTCTTACCACACTGTCTACCAGGACATCAATATGTGGTAGTAGGAAATTATCCTTAGGGGTAGCCTTATTTAAGTCCCTGAAGTCGACACAAACTTCGGGCGTCACCATGCTTCTTGGATACAGGAACTACATTGGATAGCCAAGTGGGGTACTCGATGAACTCGATAAAATTAGCCTTAATCTTTTTGGCCACTTCTGCTTTTACCTTTTCAGCCCATTCGGGACGCATTCTTCTCATCTTTTGCTTTACTAGTTGAATTTTTAGGTTCGTGGGGATTTTGTATTCCTGGCATGTCTTTATGAGACCAAGTGGAGGCTAAAATATGATTTTTTAGTACTTTAATCAATTCTCTCTCTTGTTCGATGGGCAATTGATTAGAAATGTATACCATTTTTAGATCATCTTCCATATTTAAGTTAATTTCTGTTGTAATATCATTATTGATGTTAAAGATGCTAGATGAATGCTAGAATGGATGAATGGAATCGTAATCAGAAACACAATCCAAATAAGCAAAGTTCTTCATCTTATTATCATCATAAAGTAAATTATTCATTTCAAACAAGCTGGAAAATGGAAATAAAAGACTCATCCAGATTAGCAGGGTCTGGCTCTATAGCGGATGATTCTCCTATAGCAACCGGCTTTAATAGGATATCCTCATCATCTTCCTTTTATACCTTTGCCTTATCTTTCATGATCGTGACCATGTCCATGACGGCTTGGCTCAAGCTACCTCTCTTGTTCTTTGCTTCTTCCACTATCTTGAGCTGTTCTTGAAGGTGCTTGGTTAGCGTGTCAAGGATTTTATCCTCCTTACTCAGCTTTTTAACCTTCTTCGGGTGCACCTGTTCGTCAAACTTGGTCTGATTTAGGATTGCCCCTGCATCTGGCTGGTACCAGCCTCCTTCAACATACAAGTTATGGAGCATTTACCATACTTGTCATAGTTGACTACATCTGAGAAAATCTCAAATCCCGAAACTATCTTCCCTTAGTGAGTAACAGGCTCAGGGGTTCCGTTGTAGGGCTGTTCTGAAAGACCATTTTATGGGTGATTCTTCTAGAGCCTATGTAACCGAGTCCCGCAGGCTTCCTCTCTCTTACCCCTATATTAAAGGTTGGCATTCCCTCTTAATGGGCCCCTAGTTCTTTTCTAGGATTGTGGTGTTTCTGTATGTAACCCTAGATCCAAGGGCCCTAGTGCACCTCTGGTTACTTATTCGATTCTTGCCCAATCATGGCTGTGGTAAATCATTTCGTATGGCTATCTTTCATTTTCGGTGCTACTACCATGGATGCCTCGTCAGCCTCTAGAGTAATGATCTTTCCGTGGAACGGGATTTTGATTTTCTAGTGAAGAGTCGATGGAACTCCTCCCAGAGCATGGAACCATGACTGTCCGAGAGGCATAGAGAAGGTTACCAGGATATCTATAACTATGAAAAGTACTATAGATGAGAATTTATCATTTGAACATGCCGATGATGGTCCTCTTGGAGTTATCGTAGGCTTTGATGACCATTGTGGATCTCTTTAAGTCCTTCTCAGTTAGTCCTAGAATTTATTAGAATATCCTTAGGACATACATTCAATGATGAACCATCATCAATCATTATACACGGCATGATGCCCCCAAAAACACTTGCCTTCAAGTAGATAGCCTTATTGTGGCAAATGCCTTTGTCGGGGTAGACCTAAGCTCGAGAAGACCATGTCAGGAATGATAGTGTTAGTCTCATTGTTAAGTAGAGTACAGACTTATTCTGGCAATTCTAGGGGAGATGTTTCAATCTCTATTAGCTTTTTAATAATAAGCCTGTGATCTTGAGAACCAAGGAGAAGATCCCAGATGCTCATCTTAGTGGTAGTGGCCTTCAATTGATCCACAATCGAACTTTCTATTTTCTCTGAGGATTTAACAAAAGTAGAGGGTGCCAGGGGTTCAGCCCTTGGTCCAGCTGGGGCTACTAATTGGATGACTTTCCCTCTTCTAGTGATAGGACTAACAACCCAGGTTGGCGAGTTCATTGTTTCAAAGACCTTAAACTCGTCGAAATCTTCATTAAGTGGTATCTCCCCCAAGTTGATTGGTTTGTTTACAGAAGATGATGCTTTGGTGGTGAAGGACCATTGCATAAAGGGAACCTTCCAGGCTATTTCTCGGGAACGATGGGGTTCTCTTGTAAGATTTAGCATAGGACAAGATTGGATTCTTGCCTGATCATATGGATGGATGAGGAGGCTCCATCGGATGCGTTCGAATCATCGAGCATGTCTGGTGCATCATTACAGGTGTTTGTTTGTCGTTATATTTATTTATATACAACGGGTATTCCCTAGCTGATTCTATCAACGTTGGATAGATAGCATTGGTCGCTTCCCATTCCCAGTACAGTAAGGGGTTCTGTGTCTATCTAGCTTAGGGGTTGAGTTTTCTGGTGGCTCGACCCATGTGAAGTAATCGATGAATTATCTAGATAAAGTGTTCCAGAATGATCTCTGGTAGAATATTAGCCCCTTATGCTAGACAACTGCTTTTTCTCAGAGAGTCAGTTGGAAGCTCTTTGGCCAATATACGTAGTGAATATACCCATCATTCATCATTTGGACAAATTCACCAATGTGGGGGTGTGGCCTTATGTCTCCATTGTAGAATATGGGATAGACTTCCCTTAAATCCGGGTTTTAAATCTGATAACTGGCTCGAGCTAATTCATTTTCTTCACTTATCCTCTCCATGATGTATTCCTAAGAAGTCTCTTGCCCCTCTTCTTGAATCATATTAATGATGTGCTCACTACCTAAGTCGAAGTTTGTAAAGTCTCCGCAATCATCACTTAGTGCAGACTGTAAAGCACCTGGGGAGTCATGCTCTAAGGATGAGGCATAGCTCTCAACTCCATCGTAATCGACCATCATACCATTGGGGAAGGGAGCCTCTTATTCAAAATTGCCCGGTAAGTGATTTAGCTTACCGCCTAAAAAGGTCTCTGATTCATATCCCAAGTTATCCACCTCACTTTCATTTTAGTGATCCGATTCGCTGGAGTCCACAAATTCTTCTACTTTCTCATCTAAATCTTTGAAAGGATGTTGCTCATTCCACGGTTCAAAGACCCAATTTGGTATATGCTGAGCTGGGATATCGTCATTAGAATCTTCTTTTAGATCCCCCTCGGGATCTTCTTCGTTCATTTTAGCCTCGACCCTTATGATAGCCACACAAAAGTCAGAGACCATGCCTCATATGATTATGAATGTTTCCTCTACACGGGCACCATATGTTGTAATGTTAGCACGGATCCCTTCAAACGGATCTTGCAATTCGATGCTCACTTAGTTTATGTGATTCATTTCTAATGCCACATCTACATAAAGTTCGGTAAGGGGGTCCGGTGTCACTTTATTCAGGCTAATGTCGAGGTACCTTTGCAGGTCCCTGTGATCACTCCAAGCTTGTTTAGGGTCATACAACTCTTGATGTTCTAGGTGTACTACTCCGGAAGAGCTCCCAAATTCGAACATACTTGTTTCGATGTAATTCAAACTCATGTAATTTGAGGGACTATACATGGGGGGTTGTAGAGGAGGAATATCTTACCAACCAGTATTGCGTTGGTCTACTTATGGTGCCCACCACCAGTAAAGTGCATAGGGGTACTGTTGAGATGCCCTGAAGTAGTGGTGGAAAGACCTCTCTATAAAGTACCTGCTCCATTGACCTACCGTTGGCATTGTGTCATACCAGTCTATGCATAAGTGGACGACCTTTTTTCGCGTGGCCCGCATGACAGGTGGGTGCAGAAAAGTAAGTGCGGCGAAGCGTGCTAGTTGGATTGATGCTTATTTTAGCGTGATGAAAAATAGACTAGTAAAAGTAATGTTGAAGTTGAAATTTATTTCGATTCGCATGTTAAGAGATACAAGACTTAAAATCACGTATTTTAAGATAGATTCACTTCCTGGTTTAGCTCTATCGGGAATTTGGGTACGAAATTCCCACCGAGTGGTTAGACCGTACCTTAAAATAGAGATTCCAAGTTTCGATGATGTTGCTTACTTTCCATTTATTAAATCAAAACGTTTACATTTTAATAATCGTGACTTTAGTTCTTATGTGATTTAAATTCGTTAATGTTTGGAGTTTTCGGTTTATATTGCCATACATTACACAAAAGCGGTAAATAAAGCAAGAAAATTAATTATTACATGGCTTTACAAATACCTATATATTTTTCTAGTGCAGAATTGTAGATAAAGCGGATAAATAAATAAACGAGCGAAACTGGGTCATAACCGAGCTTACTAAATTAGACCCGGTTCTAAGGAATGATTAATCGCACACGAATAATCATAAATAATGCATAAACCATAAAAGGGCAAAAAAAAATCAATTAAAGGATAAAACATTTTTTTTTATTTTTTGGGACTAAAAATGCAATTATCGGGCATTTAAGTAAGCATCTAAACAACCTAATAATCAATAAAATAAACTAAACAACCTAGAACAATAAAGGAAATTAGTGGAAATTATTTTGAGGATTTTTAATTATTATAAAAAGATTTCTTTAGATTCATTTGGTAGAAACATGTTCTTTTAAGCCGTTAAAAAGAATTTAAAACTAATTAAATAAATAATAAAACCTAAAGATAGATTAACAATTAATTAAACAAATTACAAATTATATAAAATTTTTGGAAATTTTTCAGATGAAAATCAGGGTCAAAAACGAAAGAAAACGATAAAAAGAGGCCAAAAACAAAAAAAGGGACTTTTTGGCTTTTTTGCCAGTCCAGATGCTAGAGTGGTGCCTGAGATGCTACAGTGGTAGCCCCAGACGCTGCCGTTGCAGCGTCTCAAGCTACGCTGTAGCATCTCAAGGCTCACCGGAGCATTTGGCCCGAAAAAATGTCAAAAAGTCCAAAATCGATATTTTTACACCTGAATATTCAAGGTTACCAAAATTTTAAGCCGATTTCCACAATTTTTACGTAGATCTGGATTTAAAATGACAAAATAACTTTGATTTCTCGACTTTAGGATAAAAGACGGATCCAAAAATATCGGCAAAGATATTTGTAAAAAATACCGAACAAAGGGGAAAATAGCAACGAATCACAACCAAGAACAACCAAATAATAAACTAAAATGAATAAAAGTAGAATGGAACTCAATTTTGTTACCTATAGGCCGTGAATCCACGTTTTGAGACTCGAACCGGTCGTTTGGCAAGCTTTGTGACAAATTTGTGATGAAATCCGACGAAACAGTGATGAAAATAGCGACTAACTTAGTGAGGGAATTTTGTGATTTTAAGAAAAAAGTCTCTAAATCCTATTTAAGCTAGTTTTAACTTAAGATTTCTATTTGATTTTACTAATTAAGCTAAAAGATTAAGCTAAATAACCCTTAAGAATTCAGATTAATTAGATTTCACAAGTTCTAAATGGATTTCTCTCTCTAAAGCCTAAGAAATTCTAAATGTTAAATTAAGCTTTCAATGTAGCAAAAAAGAAACAAAATTCTTGAATTAGGTGATTAAAGGGGTTTATATAGGCCTAACTCACTCTAAATAACTCAATTAGTCCCTAGAAATCCAAAGATTCTCGAAAAAATTGAGTTTTATCCGGATTGGAGAGAGAAAGATAAACTTGGCGACGGACCTCGAAAGGCCCGTAGTGTCTTGGAGTGAGATGCTGCAGCGGCAGCGTCTCACCGCGCTCATGCTTAGTGAGACGCCTCACACTACTGTAAGACGCTGCAATTGTAGCGTCTTGCGGTACACCACCGTATCTCAAGGACGTGTGTGGCCACGTCCCGCCGAGATGCGGAGGGGCGTGATGAGACGCGCACAAGGGCGCATCTCATCGCGCCCCACGGTGTCTCACGGGGCCGCCGGAGTGTATCGCCGCAGACGGCGGCGCCGACGAGGGGGGAAGGTTTTTTTTTCTTTTATTTTTATTATTATATTATTTAATTATTTAATTATTTTTATTTTTATTTTAAAGTACCTATTTTACTTAACCGAGTGAGGGAAATGACGAGGTTAAAGTCCCGATTTCATCACGAGAATACTTGCCAAATGTAATTCAACTTCGAAATATAGAACAACATGCCAAATATTAGGTCAGAGCAAAATGTCATCATTGTTCCATGAGTCACCGAATAGCCTATGCTCACAGGCTGCCCCTCGTGAAATTATCATTTGACGGGTCAAATGTGATTTCACGAAAGAGCGAGGGATAGGAGGTTATACTTGATGTGCCGATTCTCGAACCGGTTGTCTTTTGGGATTGCTATAAACAGACCTATCAAGAACCAGGTTGACTTAGAAATTTGATTTGGTATTACCTTCATTGCCTCTAATGGATTTGAGGTAGATTGTTGGTTGCTTTATAGACATCCTAACATAAACTGCTGGTTGCCTAACGGGTGGATTTGCCAAGAGTGCCAAAAGAGCTCCTCTGACTTTGAGCATTATCGAGAGCATCTGTTGAGATACTTGGACTAAATTGATTGTGAGAGCATCTGAGGAGACCCTTGGACTACTAAGATGATTTCCAAGAGAATCCGAAGAGACCCTTGGACTAAAATGATTTGCTCGGATTGAAACATATGCCGAGAACTTCTAATGGGATCATTTGACTAAGAAGACTTGCTTGGACCAAAACACATGCCGAGGATGACTAATGAGATTCTTATACTAGAATGCATACCAAGAAGGCCACTGAAAGATGCCGAGGATTTATAGTGAGATCATCGGACTAAGAAGACCTATTTGGACCGAAACGCATGCCGGGGATGACTAACAAGATTCTTGGACTAAAATGCATACCTAAAATGCCACTAAAAGATGCTAAGGATGTCTAAAGAGATCATCGGACTGAAGGATTTATCGAGAATGCCTGAGGAGACGATCCGATAAAAGGATTTGCCGAAAATGCCTAAGGAGACCATCAGACTAGAGGATTTGCCGAAAATGCCTGAGGAGACTGTCAGACTATAGGATTTGCCAAAAATGCCTGAGGAGACCATCGCACTATATAGATTATGCCTATAAAAAATGTTTTGAGATGCCCCTGATGATTATATCAAGGTGCCTTTGGCGAATTGCATCAAGGTGCCCCTAGGAGAAAATCTAAGTTCAGATTTTAGAATCCATCAGATTGGTTGTCCATTTAGATTGCCACATGGTGTACCTGTTGAGGAAATTTTGAAGCTTTAGTAAATGATATGAATTGCGTTTTTATTGCTTAATTGATTTTGTGGAACAAAAATATTTTTTTCCCTTCAATTAAGCAATAAAGATAGAAGAATGAAATAAGGGTTGAGATTTTCGGGGGTCAGAAGAAGCTGGGGTTGAGCGTATAGCTCAAGGACATTGGCTAACATGCCCCTTGGATGTGGCTTAGGATATAGGATTGAAGACAATTCTGACATGCTCCTTAATACGGGTGCTTGCTTGGAGGTCAATCATAGAGCTCGAGGATACTTTTCTTTGTTTTGTTTCCTATAGAACTCAGCATAGAAAAACAGACACGATATTCATCAATATTATGCATGAATGCATGAATGCATGAGCTTCTTGGGCTGATCATCTTCTTGATGACCTGTTCGATTAAATTCCTTGATTGACTTGCTTGAAGAGAGCGAATATACAGAATTGCATTTCAGCACAGATAAGACGAGAATGCCCTTAGCAGAGGACTAGAGATGCGGTGGCGCACACACAAGACTTTAGCATTTGGATATTAAGGCTAAGATAAGACCCGCAAATTCTGTATCGCTAGTATGACAAGTTTCAGAGGGCTCTTCACGAGCTATTCAAAGAATTGATTCAACTGCAAATTTATTACTAGGTCGAGCATGTTGAAGACAAGGGGGTGCACGAAACAAAGTTGAAGATTCTAGATAACGAACGACCGAATGCTATCACTACCAATGAATTCTACCAAGGATGGTTTCAGGAGATTGCGGACTGGAGATACTCGGTCTCAGTCCAGATTGGGCTGGACACGTGTAGAGGACGGATTTGAGATCTTCGAATCCATTAGACCTGAGAATGTATTCAGGCACTCTAGTGATGATGATGGTAATGCAAATATCTTGATACGATTGATGGAAGTCATCTTTGTCTTTCTTAGTCTTAATTTTTGCATAGACCCGAACATTGAGATGGGCCTATCAGACTTTGATCATTTTTCTTTTATGTCCTAATTTTTTCCTAGACCGCCCTTTTTGGGTTTTCAATCCAGCGGACTTTCCCAACTTTCGCATAGACCTCTCTTCTTTTCAATCTATCTGGATTTTTGCCTTTTATCTTTGTTTTTTTTTCTTTTGAGGTATTGGGTTGACTGCACAGAACCCTACGTTTGACTTACTTGCAACATTTTGCCTTTTGGGCCCAGCATATTCATTCAAGAATAAACATAAAGGACTCAGTAAAATTACATTTCTATTAAATGAAGTAAGTTTGAGTACATAATGATGATAACCATTTCTATTGACCCAAACTCTGGTGTTAACAAGCCTATGAAGGTTTTCTAGCCAATAAACTCTCGTAGCTCACTTTTACCCTAACTTTTGCCTAGACTATCCTTTTCGGATTTTCAGTCTAGCAGGCTATTCTTGCACCCTAACTTTTGCCTGAATGGTTTGTAGAATACTAAATAGCGGGTTACACCCTAATTTTTGCCTTAGCAATAGAAGACCGCTCTTCGGGTGATTGATTTTCATATTATATGTTTTTTATGTGCTTCTTTTCTAGATTTGATTCTTTTAAATTAGATATGATAACGCTTCAACGGATCCTGATTGATAGGGTTCGTGAATTCGCTACTATTGATAATCATGCCCCTTGGATCGAGTGTTTTTCTGAATACGCAAAGTCTTACCCAATTTGGTTGGAACTCCCCCCTTGGATCGGCGTTAGCATGCTTTTCCTACTTTGGAATTAGCTCGTTGGCCTTTGACGGTACCTTTGACGCTTGACTCGGTTGTTGTTTGGCATCGCTATGCACTTTTGATACATCTGAAGACCGTTTAAGTTGTTTAAATTGCGCTTTAGTCCAATGGGGTCCCTTTGACTTAGATTTAGTACGACTCTTAAGGATTCCATCTTGGTTTCGACTGGGATTGCGGTGTTGGATATGATGTCTGCCCTTAAGGCAATTAGGGCGATATATCTTAATTATGTAATAGTACGAATAATTTATTTAATCAATAAAGGCATTTAATCTTTTATTTATATCAATATGCTTGTATATATATATATATATATTAAAGCTGGTTAAATATATATTCATTGATGTATGCAAAAGTCCTTGATATCTCATAGCATGAAGTCAGAGAAATTATAGTTGGACTATATATTTGGTGGAACCTGCTTCATGTGCAATTATGATTATGTCTAAACTATCCCTAGTCATAGTTTCATCAAGAAAGGATATTGATGAAACGGAAAGACTAGCATGTGGTCAACTTTCTTGGAAATGGTCCAAGTAGTTAATCTCCTAAAGACTGAAGGTGGTGCCTTAAGTTTGACACATGGATATATCTGGGAGATATATTGGAGACTGCAGCAAGATAAACACTTGGTATATATATCAATGTGTTAGTGTTTATCTTCATGCAATAAGCTTTGCGAATGTCCTCATACTTAAGATGTTAGCTACCTTGTTTGGTACTATTGCTATACTTTGGGTCATTACTATACACTCATTAATTTAGGGTGCTACGGGTGATTACGGGTATAGTGATCATAGTACATTGGTAGGCTGAGTAGTCGGAAAGAATCCATCGCTCTGGATATATTAAGGAGTTGTACCTGGCCACTTATCGAAGTGATGATTGCCATAAACCTCTGATCAGAGTATGTGTTTGATAGAAATAGTTTCTAGTCAAACACACTATGGTAAAAGGCAATATACTTCGGTAATGAGTAAATAATTGGGATAGCTTGGAGCAACCTCGCTATTAGTGGGTTAACACTTTAACCGAACCCAATAAACCAGATGGTACTAATATTAAAGAATGGAAGGAATTTATCGCACTGGATAACTATTGCATTAACCGGGATTAAGTCATAAGCATAAATGACGTTCAGAGTAATGGGGGATGGTAGACACTTGCTAGAGGCGTACTACAGTCGTTTAAGGTAATCGAGTTTTATTCACGATCCAGAGCATCGAGCCAATGGTTCCATTAGAACAAGGGTTGGTTAAGCTTTAACAGCTCAATACTTCGGGATCCTATAAGGTCAAACACATTGGACCTTCATCGGACTAAGTAAAGAACTAATAGATTTATTCTATTACGAAAATATAATATAAATAATAATTGATTATTATTTGATTGGTTAAAATTGATTAGATCAATTTTAGATAGACCAAGGAATTTATTTTGACGGTAACTGATTAATTAGAGTCATAAATAAATTATAATTGATTAGATCAATTTTGGTTGGACCAAAAAAATTTATTTTGACTGGTAACAAATTTATTAGAGTCAAAAATAAATATTTATTTGAAAGGATTTAAAAGGGACTTTACATTGGCAAGTTAAAACCGAAAAGTATGAAATATTTTGAAAAAATTCGATTGCGTGAAATACACCGAAAGATGCGGCAACCCTTGTTCATAGGCTGCACAAAGGCAGCCCATGGAAAGGGCTGCCATAACACATGCAACGTGCATTGTACGCTGCATGTGTGTGTGTGTGTGTGTGTGTGTGTGTGTGTGTGTGTGTGTATGTGTGTGTGTGTGTGTGTGTGTATGTTAATGGGAATGGAGTAATTACTCCCATCCCACATCGGTGAAAGGAGGAGCATTTTTGCTCCCCCAAGCCTATATATAGACTATTCCCTTTCCTTTTAAATTGTACCAAGCTCAAAGCATAAATCCTAAGCAAGATAATTAATCTCTCGGGTACTTGAGCAAGTTATTTTTGTGGAGCCTTAATTTATTCGGGCACCGCTAGTTTATATTTTTGGGTGAGGCTTCTAGAGTGGTCTAGCAACTACTCGAGGCTTCTTAGTTCTTCATCCTGGGGAGGTTTTGGTTGGTGGGGTTCGTGTGGATACTGATAGAGGCTATCCTACGATTGGAGGCTTGTGCAAGAAGGTTCTGCAAAAGCACGCTTCAACTGGTAAGTTCCTTTTCTTTCTCTTTTAATTATTAAGTCTTTTTCTTTAAGCGTTTTTAGACTTAATAATTATGCTTAGGTTATTTTTGCATGCTTAGTTTATTTTATGCTTAGGTTATAACTTAGAGTTATAACATGCTTAGTATAAAATAAATATGTTAGGATATAATTTGGAATTATGGTATGTCTAGTCCTTTAGCATGCTAACCTAGGTAGAGAATTATTTAGTTAAGGCTTTATTTAATTTATATACAACTAATAGGAGTTCCTAGGGACAGGGACAAAATTTTGAATTTCCGCCATGCCTCTTATGCATGTTCAATCTGACTGTCAGTTCCCAACAGTGGTATCAGAGCCTGCCTATTTAGTGCATAATTAAGTTAAAAGCAAACTAAATATTATTTTCTAAATGAAATGATTTATTTTTTAATTGTTTCGAACAATATATATAAACTTGTGCCTTTCATTTCAAGGTTAGAAAACGGTTATAAATAATTTTGAATAAGCCTGCTTAACTTACTCAAATTATACAAGTGTCAATAATTTATTTAAATTACATGGGTTATAGATGCTCCCAATTTACATGAATTGAAAGAACAAAATTTATTAGTTCAAGAGAATCCATTGGTCTTCCCGTATTTGTTCTGGCTAAGGATTGGACTTGGTGTCTACTCCTCATAGGGCACCTCTCCTACCTGGAAACATATATCGGTGCAATTTGAATTGACCAATCGGGAATTAATATGAACTAATTTATTTCTAGTATATAAGATGGTGCTTATTTATGTTTCTATAACAAAGTAAAAAATTAAATTTATTGAATAAAAGCTTAAAGGAAATGCAATATAAATATAACAAATAAAAGTGTTAATTATTTTGCATATAGTCTAGGTTGATGGAATAATTATAATAAAGAGCTGAACCCACCTAAGGTTAGACCTTATAAATTAATTCTAAAATTCCCTGAATTAATACAAGTTATTATAATTTTATCTATCTCATAAAATCCTAGATTGGGTGAGATATTCAACACCAATAAAATCCCAAAGTAAATATGTTAAGGCAAGTTACAGTCTTCCTTACTCAAATTTACAATACGGTCACTTTGGGCTATCAAAGTGCTACGCAAAGCGTTCCTTCTAGTCCACATTGATTGGTTGTAAAGTTTGAGATAGGGTCTGCCTTAAAAGAGCTGGGGTAGTCCACCATAAAATTGGGGGCTAGGCCCAGATTTGAGACATATTCAAGGAGATGCTAATATAAGAGTACACGTCCATTGGGATTAAGGAACTTGAATGAATTAGCAATTGCATGTGATGCAAATGGAATAGGATTCCAACTATGACTTACTATTATGACTTGACTCATAAAATTGGGGGTTGTAATAGACTAGTTATAGATGCTACCTACTAGGAAATTTAGCTGGGCTAAAATTCACGAATTCAATAGAAGGGCTATTATAAATTTCGAAGAAAATAGTAGGAAAATGTATTTAATTAAAAGTCCTCATATTAAATACATGTACTTTAACTAATATCTAAACACTTTTCTTTTCTTATATCTTAGGTTGAAAATGGCTTCCAATTTTAATCTCCGTATTTTACTTGACACCAAATTGAATGGCTTGAACTTTTCTGATTGGTTCTGAGTAGTGAGAATAGTTCTCAGATCAGAGGGAATTGCCTATGCCCTAAGTGAAATTTTCCCTGTAGAACCTGATGTTGAGGATCATGTGAAACATGATGCCTGGTTGAAGCACAGGAAAGATCGGGAGACTGCTATATGTATTATGTTGGGGTCTATGAATCCTGAGCTTCAGAAACAACATGAGAACATGCCCTTGGAGGATATAGTTATTCATCTTGAAGAACTCTTTTCAGAGAGGGAGAGGATAGAGAGGTATGAGACCTCCAAGCTCCTTTTCGGGACTAAGATGCAGGCTGGCACCTCTGCCTCTTAACATGTACTAAAACTCTTAGGAAACCTTGAGAAGCTAAATCGATTGGGATTCGAGATGAATCATGACTTGAGCATTGACCTTGTGTTGATGTCCTTGATAGATAGTTACTCAGGCTTCGTGACTAACTATTATATGAACAGGATTAATTCAACTATCCTTGAATTAATTAACATGCTAAAAATAGTAGAACCTCAGATAAAAAAGGATCAGAAACCTCTACTGTTGGTTGAAAAAGGCAAGGCTTCTAAAAAGAAGAAGCAGGCACTAGGTGCTAAGAAAAGAATTAGTAAGAAGAAGAATGAAAAGAAGGCCTCTAAGTATGTTTGCTTCCAATGTGGGATACCGGGACATTGGAAGAGGGATTGCAAAGCTCCTGCTTCTGAGCCTTTAAAGAAGAAGCCCACAGAGGCATCTACTTCAGGTATGTTTGTAATTGAAAACTTTGCTACTTTTCCGTGAGAATCCACTTGGGTATTGGATACTGGTTGTGGTTCTCATATCTGTACTTCTGTGCAGGGACTAAGGAACTGTAGAAAACTTGCAAAAGGGGAGATAGACCTATGCGTGGGAAATGGAGCCAGAGTTGCTGCATTAGCCGTAGGGAGCTTTAGTCTTATTTTGCCAAGTGGACTTATTTTAGTTTTGAATAATGGTTACTATATTCCAAGTGTTACTAAGAATATTGTATCTGTTGCATGTTTAGCAGCAGAAGGATTTGAAATTTTATTTTCGAATAATAATTGTCAGATTCTTTTGAATAATATTCTTTATGGTTATGGAATTTTGAAAGGTGGCATTTATATTCTTGATACTAAAACAGAAGTTTTCAATATAAACAATGTTAAAAAAGTTAGATTAGGTAATGAGAATTCTTTCTACTTATGGCATTACCGTTTAGGCTACATAAACAAAGATCGCTTAACCAAGTTACATAAGCATGGAGACTTGGGCCCAATAGACTTGGAGTCTTATGGTGATTGCGAACCTTAATTAAAAGGAAAAATGACAAAGTTACCCTTCAAAGGAAAGGGTGAACGAGCCACGAGTACACTGGAACTTATACACACTGATGTGTGTGGTCTAATGAGTGTTTAGGCACTAGGAGGATACTCCTACTTCATAATCTTTATTGATTATTACTCACAATATGATTATTTGTACTTGATGAAGCACAAATCTGAAAGTTTTGAAAAATTCAAACTATTCAGAGCTAAAGTAGAGAAACAGCTAAAGAAAAGTATTAAAACACTTCAATCTGATCGAGGTGGCGAATACTTAAGTCAGGAGTTTCAGGATTATCTAAAGGAAAACGGGATAGTTCCCTAGTGGACCCCTTCTTATACACCCTAACACAATGGAGTGTCAGAAAGGAGGAATAGGACTTTATTAGATATGGTCAGGTCCATGATGAGCCATGTAGTTCTTAGCAAATCCTTTTGGGGATATGCACTGGAGAGCGCGGTTTATGTCTTAAATAGAATGCCCTCTAAATCAGTTAATTTTACACCTTATGAAAGATGGTGTAACAAAAAGCCATCTCTAAGTCACTTAAGAATATGGGGCTGTCTTGCCATGGTAAAGAGGATATCGTCAGATAAGCTAAATGCCTAGGCTGATAAATGTCTGTTTATTAGATATCCAAAGGAAACAATTGGATATCTATTTTACCAACCAGAAGCACAAAAGGTATTTGTGTCTCGAAATGCTCACTTTTTAGAAAAGAAACACTTACTTGAAAAAGTCAATGGGAGCAATATTGAACTGGAAGTTTAAAAGGAAGAAACAGACGATCAACTGATTGACCCCTTCTAGATACACAAGAGAGTGTGATCCAAGAACAACCTGTTGAAACACAATCATTGTGAAGATCTGGTCGTGTTCATAAGGGTCCCAATAGATATGGGTTTATCATCACTAATGATAATGAACTATATCTAATAGAGGATGATGAAACAAGGACATATGATGAGGCAATGAAAAGCTCAGATTCTGATAAATGGTAAAAGACCATGAAATTAGAAATGGATTCCATGTACTAGAACCAAGTTTGGAATTTGGTTGATGCACCGCAAGAGGTTAGACCAATTGGGTGCAAATGGGTCTTCAAGAAGAAGACAGACATGGACGGTAATGTAATTACCTATAAAGCAAGGTTAGTTGAAAAAGGTTATAGTCAGCGGGAAGGTATTGACTATGATGAAACCTTCTCACCGGTAGCCATGCTCAAATCCATAAGGATACTCCTCACCATTGCTGCTCATTACGATTATGAGATCTGGTAGATGGATGTAAAAACAGCATTCTTGAATGGGGATTTAGACTAGGATGTGTATATGACACAACCTGAGGGTTTTACATCTCAGAATGGCTCGAAGGTATGCAAGCTACAAAGATCCATTTATGGACTTAAGCAGGCATCCAGGAGTTGGAATATAAGGTTTGATCAGACAATCCGAGAATTAGATTTCTGCCCAAATGCAAATGAGCCTCGTGTTTACAAGAAGGTTAGTAGGAGTGCAGTCATTTTTCTAGTATTGTATGTTGATGACATTCTGGTAATAGGAAATGACATTTCTCTTCTTCAAAATGTTAAAGTATGGTTGTCAAGAAAGTTATCCATGAAAGACCTTGGTGAAGCAGCATTTATACTAGGTATAAAGATCTACAGGGATAGATCCAAGAGGCTGTTAGGTCTTTCTCAAAGTACATATATAGACAAGGTGTTGAATAGGTTCAACCTTGAGCATTCTAAGAAAGGTTATCTCCCAATGATAAAGGGGATTAACCTATCTAAGGCTGAGTGTCCAAAGACAGCTCAAGAGAGAATGTGCATGAAGGATATACCCTATGCATCTGCGATAGGATCCATCATGTATGCTATGATATGTACTAGGCCGGATGTCTCTCAGGCTTTGAGCTTTACTAGCAGATATCAGTCAGATCTAGGTCAAAAGCACTGGATGGCCGTCAAGGCAATCCTTAAGTACTTGAGAAGGACTAAGGATGAGTTCTTGATTTATGGAGAAGGTGATCTCACTATCAAAGGTTACACTGACGCGAGCTTTCAATCTGACAAGGATGACTTTAAGTCTCAGTCAGGTTTGAAGTATGTGTTAAATGGAGGGGCAGTATGCTGGAAAAGATCTAAGCAAGAAACTACTGCTGATTCAACCACGGAATCTGAATACATTGCTGCATGCAAAGTAGCAAAAGAAGCTGTCTGGTTAAAGGGATTTATTGGTGATCTCGGTGTGGTGCTGAGGCTATTGATCCAATTACTTTATATTGTGATAATAATGGTTCCATAGCTCAGGTAAAGGAACCATGGTCTCATCAGAAAAACAGACATGTATCCAGAAAGTATCATATAATCAGGGAGATTATTGATGCTAAGATAATAAGATTAGAATATGTACCCACTGATCAGAACCTCGCGGATGGTCTGACAAAGCCATTGACTCAAGTCAAACTTGACCAGCATGTTAAAGCATATGGATTGAAACATATGGCTAATTGGCCTTAGTGCAAGTGGGAGTTTGTCGGATATGATGCACGCCCTTAAGGTAATTAGGGCTATATATCTTAATTATGTAATAGTACGAATAATTTGTTTAATCAATAAAGGCATTTAATCTTTTGTTTATATCAATATGCTTGTATATATATATATATATATATATATATATATATATATATATATATATATATATATATATATATATTAAAGCTGGTTAAATATATATTCATTGATGTATGCAAAAGTCCTTGACATATCATAGCATGAAGTCAGAGAAATTATAGTTGGACTATATATTTGGTGGAACCTGCTTCATGTGCAATTATGATTATGTCTAAACTATCCCTAGTCATAGTTTCATCAACGGAAAGACTAGTATGTGGTCAACTTTCTTGGAAAGGGTCCAAGCAGTTAATCTCTTAAAGACTAAAGTTGTGCCTTAAGTTTGACACATGGATATATCTGGGAGATATATTGGAGACCACAGCAAGATAAACACTTGGTATATATATCAATGTGTTAGTGTTTATCTTCATGCAATAAGCTTTGCGAATGTCCTCATACTTGAGATGCTAGCTACCTTGTGTGGTACTATTACTATACTTTGGGTCATTACTATGCACTTATTAATTTAGGGTGCTACGGGTGATTACGAGTATAGTGCTGATAGCACGTTGGTAGGCTGAGTAGTCGAAAACAATCCATCGCTCTGGATATATTAAGGAGTTGTACCTGGCAACTTATTGAAGTGATGATTGCCATAAACCTCTGATCAGTGTATGTATTTGATAGAAATAGTTTCTAGTCAAACACACTATAATAAAAGGCAATATACTTCGGTAATGAGTAAATAGCTAGGATAGCTTAGAGCAACCTCGCTATTAGTGGGTTAACACTTTAACCGAATCCAATAAACCAGATGGTACTAATATTAAAGAATGGAAGGAATTTATCGCACTGGATAACTATTGCATTAACCGGGATTAAGTCACAAGCATAAATGACGTTCCGAGTAATGGGGGATGGTAGACCCTTGCTAGCGGCGTACTACAATCATTTAAGGTAATCGAGTTCTATTCACGGTCTAGAGCATCGAATTAATGGTTCCATTAGAACAAGGGTTTGGTTAAGCCTTAACAGCTCAATACTTCGGGATCCTATAAGGTCACACATATTGGACCTTTATCAGACTAAGTAAAGAACTAATAGATTTATTGTATTATAAAAATATAACATAAATAATAATTGGATTATTATTTGATTGGTTAAAATTGATTAGATCAATTTTGGATAGACCAAGGAATTTATTTTGACCGGTAACTGATTAATTAGAGTCATAAATAAATTATAATTGATTAGATCAATTTTGGTTGGACCAAAAAAATTTATTTTGACTGGTAACTAATTTATTAGAGTCTAAAATAAATATTTATTTAAAAGGATTTAAAAGGGATTTTGCATTAGCAAGTTAAAACCGAAAAGTATAAAATATTTTGTACAAAGTTTGATTGCGTAAAATACACCGAAAGATGTGGCAGCCATTGTTCATGGGCTGCACAAAGGCAGCCCAAGAAAAGGGCGGCCATAACACATGCAGCGTACATAGCACGCTGCATGTTTGTGTGTGTGTGTGTGTGTGTGTGTGTGTGTGTGTGTGTGTGTGTGTGTATATATTAATGGGATGGGAGTAATTACTCCCATCCCACATCGGTGAAAGGGGGAGCATTTTTGCTCCCCCAAGCCCATATATAGGCTATTCCCTTTCCTTTCAAATTGTACCAAGCTCAAAGCATATATCCTAAGCGAGATAATTAACTCTCGGGTACTTGAGCAAGTTATTTTTGTGGAGCCTGAATTTTTTCGGGCACCACTAGTTTATATTTTTTGGTGAGGCTTCTAGAGTGGTCTAGCAACTACTCGAGGCTTCTTAGTTCTTCCTCCTGGGGAAGTTTTGGTTGGTGGGGTTCGTGTGGATACTGATAGAGGCTATCCTATGATTGGAGGCTTATGCAAGAAGGTTCTGCAAAAGCACGCTTCAACTGGTAAGTTCCTTTTCTTTCTCTTTTAATTATTAAGTCTTTTTCTTTAAGCATTTTTAGACTTAATAATTATGCTTAGGTTATTTTTGCATGCTTAGTTTATTTTATGCTTAGGTTATAACTTAGAGTTATAACATGCTTAGTATAAAATAAATATGCTAGGATATAATTTGGAATTATGGTATGCCTAGTCCTTTAGGATGCTAACCTAGGTAGAGAATTATTTAGTTAAGGCTTTATTTAATTTATATGCAACTAATAGGAGTTCCTGGGGACAGGGACAAAATTTTGAATTTCCGCCATGCCTCTTATGCATTTTCAATCTGACTGTCAATTCCTAACATACCGTTGACATACCATAAACCAAGGAGAAAGGCGTCAGATTCATGGGAATTCTGACACTTGTTTGATACCCCAGAAGGGCGAATGGTGGCTTATCGGCTCAATCGCTGTATCTTAAGGTAGGCTTTAAAATAAAATTCTTGATAAGTTGGTTTATAGTTTCGATTGCCCCATTAGCTTGTCGTATGTGAGGCAAAGCCCTGCGGTGCTCGGTTCCATATTTCTTGATCAAATCAGCGATTGCCTCTTAGGACTAAATCTCATTTTCTAGGACTAAGTGGTAAAGTAGGTCATACCTAGCTAAGATGCGTTTCTCGATGAACTTGGACATCATCTCGGCAAAAATGGTGGTGAAAATCTTGGCTTTCCATATTTTGAAAAGCAACCTACCCCTAAGATGATGAAGCAGTGTTCACTTATTGATAAGGGTCGAATCTCATCGATCATATGCTTCCCCCTCGCCGAGAGTGGCCAATGAGGAGAGAAACCGTGAAGGCTTATGGATTTGGAAGGTATTGGATATTGGTAAGGATCAATGGCGTATCGGGGGTGGGAATTTGAGAATGGGTGGGTAATAAAAAGGTAAGCCTTAGTTTGGTCAAAGGTGGTCTGGCAATGCTCTTTCTCCATAATCTGTCGACGCTTCTTCAGTAGCTTGAAAATAAGTTGGCACATAGTGGCATGCGATGAACCGATTGACATTTTGGACTTATCCAAGGAATAACCGAGCTTCTTTTTCTGCTTTAGGCATGAAGATGTGATGCTCGGCATTCTGACAATAAACCCTAAGCGTGTCTAGGTATAATCAGGCGAAAGCGTTATTATGATCTTTAAGCACTTGTTATCTCTCATCTTCTTTCAGAGGATAGGTCATTAGAAAATGGTTACAATTTTATTTACTCAAATTTATTTCATTTAGAGAAACGTCATGAATAGTGAACACATTATGCTTATGATAAAATGAATGCATGGACCCATTGGGCGAAACATCAAGCACATAAGCAAAAATAGAGTCTTTAATTGAATAAAAGTGCCTCAAAGGCAGAGTGTTCACATCTAAATACCAGAAAAAGAAAATTACATCATAGATAGGCATCCTTCATAGGCGGAGGGTCTTGATTAGTGGTACTGGCAGATTAGGCATCCTCGATAGCTTTCATCAACATGTCATCTAGGATGAGATCTAGAGGTTTCACTTGTTTGGCTGAAGACTTGTCTCCTTCATTCGCTAGAGACCTCACGAGATTCTTGTCAGAATTGGCAGTAGAATTAGTTTGTATGTGGTGTCGGCTGAACTAGAGAAGATTGAAGCCAACATAAATTCTTCGGGTAGATTGGAATTGATCGCACCTACCTCACTATCAGAGCATGGTGATGGTTTCTCCTTAATATCGGTCTTTCTAGCTAGCTGAGCCATTTTCCCTTCTCTTACTAAGCGCCAAATGGCCCAACCTAGAGGTTTGCATTGATCTATTATGTGCCCTACCTGAACATGATAGTGACAAAAGTTTCTTCTTTCTTCGGGTGTGGGAGCACAATATTCACAAAGAGAGTTAAGAATGCCTTTCTCTAGCAACTTGGCAAATAGAGCACTAAGAGGTAGCTTCCATGGGGATATGAACGCTTTTTGAGTAGGCGTCCGAGTAGGTGTAGCTTGAACTGCGGAAACATTCTCCTGAGCGATGACTTGATCTGCAGCTATCTTCTCATCTGTTGGAACCGGAGTACTTTGAAAGATTGAGAATTGTTCTTGTTAAACTAGGGCTTGCCACTGCTTGGCTTGTTAGCTTTCTCTTTCTCCTCGCGGCGCTTAATTTTCTTAGCTTTTTCAAAAACTGCCTGATAAGATTCAAAAGAGTCGGTTTCCATTTCCTTACGGAGAACCGAGAGAGCCCCGTTGAGTCGCTTTAAAATCATTTCCTTTAAACTAAGCTTTTGCTTCAACAGAACTTGAGTGACCATCCACCTATTAAAGTAGGACTTAAAGGGTTCACCTTGCTTTTGCTTTATAGCCTCGAGATGCTGGATAGTGGTTTCCATGGTCGAATTGAAACCGTAGTGACCAACCAAGGCTTCCAAAAGGTGCTTCCAATCTAGGATCATTGACTCGGGGAGAGTATTATACCATTCAAGTGCTGGCACTGATAGAGTACATGAAAATAACTTAGCAAGAGCTTTATCCCTGATTTTTTGAACACACATAATTTGCTCGTACATCACAATGTGGGATTTAGGAGGTCCCTACATTCAATGAATTGAAAAGTTCTTAGGGACCAAATCTTCGTCCTTCACTTCTTCCTTTTCTTCATTCTTATTCAGAAGTTGCCTAAAGAAAGCCACCATTTCGGGTTTCATGCCCGGAGGCTGCGTGACCTGGTCGATTGGTGTCACACCCGGAGGCTGTGTGGCCTAGTCATTGTGCATGGAAGAGGCCCCAAATTGGAATGGCGAAGGATCTGGGATCTC
The DNA here is from genome assembly GCA_947683365.1 of Euphorbia pulcherrima. Classification (NCBI taxonomy): domain Eukaryota; kingdom Viridiplantae; phylum Streptophyta; class Magnoliopsida; order Malpighiales; family Euphorbiaceae; genus Euphorbia; species Euphorbia pulcherrima. The sequence continues at coordinate 74,975,503 of CANTUS010000001.1, read as the reverse complement.
AATCTGAGGATGAGTAAAGGGATTCTAAGGATAAGCAATCCCGCATGGAATGACCATAAAATTAGGAGGTGATTGTGCAAATGGTATTGACAGTGTCGGGGAGATTACAAAACCTCTAGAGGGGATGACCATTTATGGAGTTATACCCCCTGAGAAAGTGGGGAATATGGGAGCCTGATGGGAAGGCCTTGAGGGTATAGGAGGATGAAAAGCAAACACCAATGGAGCAAAGGATGGGGGAGGCTTAATCGAGGAACTCTAACAAAACTAAAACTGAAATGGTCAGACAGGCAAGAGCGGTGGAGCTTAAAACTGAGGCTAAACAGGCGGAGACTAAACAGATCCATTCTAAATGATCTCTATCTATCCCTGAGCTTGAAATATAGCCCCCACTAGCCTTTGAGCATCTCTTTCTTCCCTTAGAGCTGACCGGACTTGCTGTTGGATGGTAGCATGAAACATATCATATTGTAAAAATATGGCAATAACATTGGCTAATTCGGTGCCTAACTGAGACTAATTCTGATCGGTCGGAGGCAAAGAAACAGGAGGTGGAGACTCCTCAGATGGAACTCCATTGACTGGCTAAATATCAGACATAGGAAACTGACCGGCGAACTAAATGATTATCAAGTTCGAGCCAAAGAGGACTGAGGCGGTGAGGATGTCTTGACCTAACTAGAGAAACTGAAAGACGATTAGCCTGAATCGAACCGTGAATGAAATGGATGATTACATAATAACTTGAGTGACGAATGCTATATACACGGGGGTGGTTTAGAGAGGTAGAGAGTAGAAAAACTTATGATGCGAAGCTTAAACCTAAAATACGAGAGATGCGTGCACCCCTCGCCATTCCTAGAGAACTAGATACGAGTTGTTGGGACTCAAACGATCTCAGACATTTTGTTAAATTCCCTCTTTAAGAGAGGGGAGAGTAGAGGTAAGTGAAAGAAAAATAAAAGTCGGCCACATGCGGCCTATGCATGAGGTTCGCATGAATGAGAACAACACAAGTAGCACACAAAAAGTGAATAAATCTCTTCTAACCTTATAACTCCCATGCAACGCCATTTAAAAGATCTCGGGGTAACTCAAACGCCAACGAACGGCAGTTGAGTATGCGACCTAAATGTAAATTATTTTGGTGAACCTAAGGGGAAGTTGCTATGGCTAGATTTATTACGGTTCATAGTCTCAAACTATTGGTATCGTGGAACGATACTGTAGAAGGGTCTCGTTTACCTTGATTCCATGTAACTCAACCACTCAAATGAGTGCTATCACAGGAATTACACGTTGGTTGAAATGAGTGATCCACCCACAAATATCCCCAATTCGTGGCGGGCATTAGGTATAAAAGTAAGCTTCACGGGGGTGGCATAATGGCACCTTAAACTTAGTATCTAACTAAAGCCTTAGAGTTAAAAGGCATAAGAAATAAAGCTTTGATTTAAAAACGATGTAGGCACATCATCAAAATCCTTTAACCAAATTTTGAAAACGAAAGCGATTTTCCAAATTTTAAGTTAAAAGGAAATCCCCAGCAGAATCGCCACCGTGAGCGGACGACCTTTTTGCGTGGCCCGTATGAGAGGTGGGCTCGAAAAAGTAAGTGCTACGTAGCGTGCCGGTTTGATTGATCCTTATTTTAGGTTGATGAAAAATAGACTGGTAAAAGTAATGTCGAAGTTGAATTTTAGTCCGATTTGCATGTTCAGAGATACAAGACTTGAAATCCCATATTTTAAGACAGAGTCGCCATCGGGTTTAGCTCTATCGGGAATTTAGGCACAAAATTTCCAGGTGGTTAGACCGTACCTTAATACAGAGATTCTAAGTTTGGATGATCTTTCTTACTTTCCATTTATTAAATCAAAACGTTTACATTTTAATAAGTGCGACTTCAGTTCTTATGCGATTTAAATCAGTTAATGTTTGGATTTTTTGGCTTATATTGCCATACATCACACAAAAGCGGTAAATAAAGCTAGAAAATTAATTATTATATGGCTTTACAAATACCTATATATTTTTCTAGTACGGAAAAGTAAATAAAGCGAATAAATAAATAAACGGGCGAAACCGGGTCCTAACCGAGCTTACCAAATTGGACCCGGCTCCAAGGAACGATAAATCACACACGAATAATCATAAATAATGCATAAACCATAAAATGGCAGAAAATAAATCAATCGAAGGATAAAACATTTTTTTTATTTTTTGGGACTAAAAACGAAATTATCGGGCATTTAAATAAGCATGCAAATAATCTAATAATCCATAAAATAAACTAAAAAACCTAAAACAATAAAGGAAATTTCTGAAAATATTTTGGCGATTTTTTTATTATTATAAAAAGATTTCTTTAGATTTATTTGGAAAAACATATTTTTTAAGCCATTAAAAAGAATTTAAAACCAATTAAATAAATAATAAAACCCGAAGACATATTAAAAATTAATTAAACTAATTACAGATTATATAAAATTTTTGGAAATTTTTCGGATGAAAATTGGGGTAAAAAACGCATGAAACGATAAAAAATGGACAAAACAAAAAATAGAGACTTTTTGGAATTTTTGCGAGTCCAGATGCTAGAGTGGCACCTGAGATGCTATAGTGGCAGCCCCAGACACTGCCATTGTAGCGTCTCAAGCTACGTTGTAGCATCTCAAGGCTCACAGGAACGTCTGGCCCAAAAAATGTCAAAAACTTTAAAATCGGTATTTTTACACCTGAAAATTCAAGGTTACCGAAACTTTAAGCCAATTCCCACAATTTTTCAGTAGATCTGGACTTAAAATAACGAAATAACTTTGATTTCTCAACTTTGGGATAAAAGACGGATCCAAAAATATCGGTGAAGATATTTATAAAAATACCGAACAAAGGGGAAAATAATAACAAATCACAACCAAGAACAACCAAATAATAAACTAAAATGAATAAAAGTATATTAGAACTCGGTTTTGTTACCTAGAGGCCGTGAATCCACATTTTGAGACTCAAACCGGTCGTTTGGCAAGCTTAGTGATGAATTTGTGACGAAATCCAACGAAACAGTGACGAAAATAGCGACGAACTTGGTGACGGAATTTTGTGATTTTGAGAAAAAGTCTCTAAATCCTATTTAAGCTCGTTTTAGCTTAAGATTTCTAATTGTTTTTAATGATTAAGCTAAAAGATTAAGCTAAATAACCCTTAAGAATTCGGATTAATTAGATTTCTCAAGTTTTAAATGGCTTTCTCTCTCTAAAGCCTAAGAAATTGTAAATGTTAAATTAAGCTTTCAATTTGGCAAAAAAGGAAAAAAAATCTTGAATTAGGTGATTAAAGGGTTTATATAGGCCTAGCTCACTCTAATTAACTCAATTATTCCCTAGAAATCCAAAGATTCCCGGAAAAATTGAATGTTTTTCGAATTAGAGAGAGGAAGACGAACTTAGCGACGGACCCTGGAAGCCCGTGCAGCTTATCGGAGTGAGTCTCACTGTGCTCATGCGCGGTAAGATGCCGCACACTACCGCGAGATGCTTCTTCGTAGCATGCCACCAGGTCTCAGTGTGGCCACGTCCCGCCGAGATGCAGAGGGGCGTATCTCGTCGCGCCCCACATCGTCTCACGGAGGCCGCTGGAGCATCTCGCCGCTCCGGCGGCAGCGCCGGTGAGAGGGGAAGGTTTTTTTTCTTTTCTTTTTTTATTATTTTAATTATTATAGTATTTAATTATTATTATTATTATATTTTTATTTTGAAGCACCTATTTTAATTAACCGAGTGAGGGAAACGATGCAATTAAAGTCCCAATTTTATCACGAGAATACTTGCCAAACGCAATTCAACTGCAAAATAATAAAACAATAAGCTAAATATTAGGTCAGAGAAAAATGTCATCATTGTTCCGCAGGTCACCGAAAAGCCCGTGCTCATAGGCTGCCCCTCGTGAAATTATCATTTGACGGGTCAAATGTGATTTCACGAAAGAGCGAGGGATAGGAGGTTATACTTGACGTGCCGATTCTTGAACCGGTTGTCTTCTGGGATTGCCATAAATACACCTATCAAGAATCAGGTTGACTTAGAAATTTGGTTTGGTATTGCCTTCATTGCCCCTAACGAATTTGAGGTAGGTTATTGGTTGCTTTATAGGCGTCCTGACATAAATTGCTGGTTGCCTAATGGTTGGATTTGCTAAGACTGCCAAAAGAGTCCCTTGAACTTTGAGCATTGCTGAGAGCATCTGAAGAGATCCTTGGAGTAAATTGATTATTGAGAGGATCTAAGGAGGCCATAGGACTACTAAGACGATTGCCGAGAGAATCCGAAGAGACCCTTGGACTAAAATGATTTACTTAGATTAAAACACATGCCGAGAACATCTAACAAGATCATCCGACTAAGAAGACCTGCTTGGATTGAAACGCATGCCGGGGATGACTAACGAGATTCCTGGACTAGAACGCATACCAAGAACGCCACTGAAAGATATCGAGGATGTCTAACGAGATCATCAAACTAAGAAGACCTGCTTGGACCGAAACGCATGCTGGGGATGACTAACGAGATTCCTAGACTAAAACGCATACCCAGAACACCACCAAAAGATGCCGAGGATGTCTAACGAGATCATCAAACTGAAGGATTTATCGAGAACGCCTAAGGAGACCGTCAGACTAGAGGATTTGCCGAAAGCACCTGAGGAGACTGTCTTACTATACAGATTGTGCCTATTAAGGAGTTATAACATTCCCCAGATGATTATATCGAGATGTCCCTGGGCAATTGCATCAAGGTGCCCCTGTGAGAAAATCTGAGCTCTGATTTTAGAATCCATTGGATTGGTTATCCATTTGGATTGCCACATGGTGTACCTATCAAGGAAATCTTGAAGCATTAGTAAATGATATGAATTGCGTTTTTATTGCTTAATTGATTTAGTGGAAATAAAAATATTTTTACCCCTTTAATTAAGCAATAGAAGAAGAAGTAAGAAATATAAATTGAGTTAGAAATTCTCGGGAATCTAAGAAGTTCGTTGCTCGATCCATCTTTTAAAATTGCATCGAGGTGCCCCTAAAGGGTTGAAGGCTGCAATGAGGTGCCCCTGAAATCTGCATAGCAGTGCCCCTCGATGATCAAATACTACATAGCGGTGCCCCTAAATGATTGAAATCTACATGGTGGTGCCCCTAAATGATTGAAATCTGCATAGCGGTGCCCTTAAATGATTGAAATCTGCATGGCAGTGCCCCTAATTGATTGAAATCTGCATGGCGGTGCCCCTAAATGATTGAAAGCTTCATAGCGGTGCCCCTAGAGGATTTCGAAGCTCTGAATTATGGATCCTCGAGTTAGTTGTACATCGAGATTGCCGTATTGTGTACCTGTCAAGTAAGTTTGAGATATCAGCAAGTGACATGAATTGTGTTTTTATTGCTTAATCTTTTAGCTTAATCATTAAAAATAATTAGAAATCTTAAGCTAAAACGAGCTTAAATAGGATTTAGAGACTTTTTCTCAAAATCACAAAATTCCGTCACTAAGTTCGTTGCTATTTTTGTCATTGTTTCGTTGGATTGCATCACAAATTCATCACTAAGCTTGCCAAACGACCGGTTTGAGTCTCAAAATGTGGATTCACGGCCTCTAGTTAACAAAACTGAGTTCCAATCTACTTTTATTCATTTTAGTTTATTATTCGGTTGTTCTTGGTTGTGATTTGTTGTTATTTTCCCCTTTGTTTGGTATTTTTTACAAATATCTTCACCGGTATTTTTGGATTCGTCTTTTATCCCAAAGTTGAGAAATCAAAGTTATTTCATCATTTTAAGTCCAGATCTACCGAAAAATTATGGGAATCGGCTTAAAGTTTCGGTAACCTTGAATTTTTTGGGTGTAAAAATACCTATTGTGGACTTTTTGACATTTTTCCAGGCGAGATGCTCCGGTGAGCCTTGAGATGCTCCAACGTGGCTTGAGACTCTGCAACGACAACATCTGGGGCTACCACTGTAGCATATCAGGCACAACTATAGCATCTGCACTGACAAAAATGCTAAAAAGTCCTTATTTTTGTTTTTGGCCCCTTTTTATCGTTTGCTTGCATTTTTTACCCCGATTTTCATCCAAAAAATTTCCAAAAATTTTATTTAATCTGTAGTTAGTTTAATTAATTTTTAATCTATCTTTAGGTTTTATTATTTATTTAATTAGTTTTAAATTCTTTTTAATGGCTTAAAAATATATTTTTACCAAATAAATCTAAAGAAGTCTTTTTATAATAATTAAAAATCCCCAAAATATTTTATTTTATTTCCTTTATTGTTTTAGGTTGTTTAGTTTATTTTATTGATTATTAGGTTCTTCAGATGCTTATTTAAATCCCCGATAATTGCGTTTTTAGTCCCAAAAAATTAAAAAAAATGTTTTATCCTTTGATTGATTTATTTTCTACCCTTTTATGGTTTATAATTGCGTTTTTAGTCCCAAAAAATAAAAAAATTGTTTTATCCTTTGATTGATTTATTTTCTACCCTTTTATGGTTTATGAATTATTTATGATTATTCGTGTGTGATTTATCATTCCTTGGAGCCGGGTCCGATTTGGTAAGCTCGGTTAGGACCCAGTTTTGCCCGCTTATTTATTTATCCGCTTTATCTACTCTTCCGCACTAGAAAAATATATAGGTATTTGTAAAGCCATATGATAATTAATTTTCTTGCTTTATTTACCGCTTTTCTGTGTTGTATGGCAATATAAACTGAAAACTCCAACATTAACGTGATTTAAATCGCATAAGAACTAAAGTTGCGCTTATTAAAATGTAAACGTTTTGATTTCATAAATGGAAAGTAAGCAACATCATCCGAACTTGAAATCTCTATTTTAAGGTATGGTCTAACCACCCGGTGGGAATTTCATACCCAAATTCCTGGTAGAGCTAAACCGGGTGGCGACTCTGTCTTAAAATACGGGATTTCAAGTCTTGTATTTCTTAACATGCAAATCAAACTAAAATTCAACATCAACATTGATTTCATTGTTTTATCTTTTTTGTCACGCTAAAATGAGGAACAATTCCTTATAGCACGCTTCACAGCGCTTACTTTTCCACGCCCACCTCTCATGCGGGACTGCGAGGAAAAGGTCGCCCGCTCACACTATGGCTAGTACTTGTAAGAACCTGGGGAATTGAGGTGCAAAATGCATCATGGCTATCCCTTATTCGTGCATAAATTGGACGAATTCTTCTATATGCCCATTCGGGTCAAAGTCTCCTTGGTATATGAGGTGTTGTGGCACTTGGTATTGATCGAGCCCTTCTCTTCTCATCCTTAAGACATACTAATCGACCATGTAGATAATATCCATGTTGTCGAAAATCATGTCGTACCCCCATCCCGGGTCATGTCAGAAGTTATCCATCACATCAATACCATATTATTCATCTTCCACCTGAACATTGATGGCATTTATTGTGGCCTCAAAGTTTGGCAAGGGATTAGTCTGAGTGCTTGGTTTCTTCTCAAGCACTTTTATTCTCCCGTCGGCTATCATCCATTGTAAATCTTTTAGTAGCCTGGTGCATTCGTTAGTGCGGTGCCCCTTGGTGACATGATAGGAATAAAAGTTATCTCTATCTGCCATAGCAGGCGGAGTAAAGGGCTTGATGCTCTGGAGTTGGTCAGACTTTCCTAGTTTGGTGAATATCTGTGATAGTGTTTCTACCCATAGGGAGATAGATCAATGAGTCTGCACTTGAGTAGCTACTACAACTTTGGCCAGAGTCTTCAGGGATTTAGAACTGCCCTATTTGGAGGATCCACCCTTTTCCCAGTATTGAGGCAAAGTATAAGCTTGCTATTCTTGCTTTTATGCTCGATCTTCTTCCTCATACTTTTCTAGTCTCTTCGCATAGTCCACCACATTGTTAAAAGTGTCGAATCTTTTCATCTTCATTTCGTCCTAATATTTTGAGCTAGAGCCTTCGACAAGCTTCAGGGCATCTTGGTCGGGTGCCCCAGTTATGAGCACACGAACAGCCATCCATCTTAGGTAAAATTCTTTAAATGACTCATTTGGCCATTGTTTGATGCTTTTAAGGTCTTGCAAGGTAGTTTTGACCTTTAGATTGAAGGTATAATTCTCCAGGAATGCCAACCATAGCTTCCTCCAATCAGATTTCATGTTCGTTAGCATTCTTATGTACCACTCGAAAGCGGGTCTACGTAGGGTTGCTTAAAATAGATTGACTATGTGAACCTTAGTGATGTTCATGCTAGTCATCATTCAAAGATAACTTTCCACATGCACATGAAGAGGCCTAGTACCAGTATATGGGGTCATGTAAGGCATCACAAAGTTAGCCGGGAGGGCTTTTGATTCCTTTAGAAAGAATCGGTCAATATCTACATACTGCTCGATGGAGGGAGCAACAGATTTGCCTCTGGTGGGTCTCCATATCTGCCATCTTTTCCTTTAATACTACTATCTCGGCCTTTTGCTCTTAGGTTTTTTGAGCATTAGCAGTGCTCAGCCTTTCCCAAACATCGCAAAATTTCAGAGCATCAAGAATCCTTTTGAGGGACTGTCCAATTGTATCATTGTCTGCCATTATGATTTTAGGTTCTGGATCGACAAAAAATCTAGCCAGAGATTCGACTGGTGGTAGGGGAGTGACTCTTGGGTTTCCCGTAATACATCTTAACCTCCTTTTCTCTCTCTTCCAACCTAAAAATGTAAGAGATCAACTGTTGGTAAGTGTATCAGGTATGGCTCTGAGCCCTTGTTACCTCAACCTATTAGGATATATGAATGGATGAATGAATGTACGAATGAACGAATGAATGGGTATGACGAAATAATAAAGGGTAGGGTGCATGCCAAATGTTTGAGGAGCAATCGGCAAGGGGAATCTATAATATTCATGGAATATAAAAAACGCGTGATTTAAAGACCAAGGGTTTAAGTTAGATTTGACTTAATAGCCGGGGGTGAGTTGACTCACTGATCAAAGGTGGGTTGACTCTATGGTCCAAGGCAAGCTGACTTGCTAACCACTCAAAAAGGGTTGACTCATTGGTCCAAGGGTGAGCTAACTTGCTGGTCACTCAAAAAGGGTTGACTCATTAGTCCAAGGGTGACCTGACTTGCTGGTCACTCGAAACGAGGTTGACTAGTTGGTCCAAGGGTGAGCTGACTCGCTGGTCACTCGAAAGGGGTTTGACTCATTGGTCTAAGGGTGAGCTGACTCGCTGGTCACTCGAAAGGGGTTTGACTCATTGGTCCAATGATGATCTGACTCGTTGGTCGTTGAAAGGGGTTTGACTCATTGGTCTAAGGGTGAGCTGACTCGTTAGTCACTAAAAAGGGGTTGACTCATTAGTCTAAGGGTGAGCTGACTCGCTAGTCACTCGAAACGGGGTCAACTCATTAGTCCAAAGGTGAGTTGACTCGTTAGTCACTCAAAATGGGTTGACCCATTGGTCCAAGGGTGATCTAACTTGTTGGTCATTCAAAACAGGGTTTGACTCATTGGTCTAAGGGTGAGCTGACTCATTGGTCACTCAAAAGGGGTTGACTCATTAGTCTAAGGGTGAGCTGGCTCGTTGGTCACTCAAAAGTGGTTGACTCATTTGTCCAAGGGTGAGCTGAATCACTGGTCACTTGAAATGAGGTTAACTCATTGGTCCAAGGGTAAACTGACTCGTTGGTCACTCGAAAGGGGTTGACTCATTAGTCCAAGGGTTAGCTTACTCGCTGGTCATTCGAAACGGGGTTTGACTTATTGGTCTAAGGGTGACCTAACTCGCTGGTCACTCAAAAGGTGTTGACTCATTAGTCCAAGGGTGAGCTGACTCGCTGGTCACTCAAAAGGGGTTTATGTCTTTTGGCTCGAGGGTCTAGCCTTGGTGGACTCACTGGTCTCGATTATTTTTGTTCACAGGCTGAGCCTGGGTGGACTCACTGGTCTCGATTATTTTGGGTTCCTCTAATGTAAGGAAATAAAATGGTATGGCATACATCAATGTCATTGCTGCACAAAGATGTGATTAGTTTTCACACAATCATGATGTTTATGATGATCCTTTTTAGTTTATTTATATTTAATAACCTTGCACAGGTAGAAAACATTTAGATAGTGCCTACCGCCCTTTTACCTCCATATGGTTACTTTGCTTTAAAGCCAATGGGGGACTTAGCGAAGTCAACTTGTGTGCACTCATGGTTTTAGGGTAGACCTATGAGGAAGTGTCTATGGCTCATCTATATGCGGGTTTCGATCTCAGGATTGGGTGCAATTACGTTACCCTGCACCTTTGTGTACCGAGTCCCAGTTGCCCTAAACAAACTAAAGGAAACTTTTTCACATATAATATACTCGAGTAGTCTTGCCCTTAAGCGAGCAAGGCCATCGTACGTTATGCAAGGGGTGTGATTGGATCCATACCCCTCAAGCCCTAAGCAAACTTGGAGATACTTCACCAAAAGACACCTAAATTAGTTTGGGGGTAAAGAATGCAGATGCTATGCAATCCTAAAATTTGTGTAATGTCGAAATTACCATATATTCCGTAATTCTAAAAGATAATTTGAACAATAATATAATTATTATATCAAGAAAGAATTTTTATAAAAATCCGGTTTTTATAAAAATAATTTATCCCCAGCATAGTCGCCACTGTGAGCGGGCGGACATTTTCAGGATCGTTGTGCACGCGGAGTGCAGTGCGTGAGGCTCGTTTCAGTTTGAGAAAATCCGGTTTGCTTAAATGCAGTGGCTTTATATAAGCAAAAAATGTGATTATATTGAGAAATATATTTACACATTTTATTAAGAACAGATATTTTTAAAATAAAGCATTTTTACTTTACTTAAAAATAAAATAGAGTCGCCACCCGGTTCAGGTCCACTGAGAATTGTGGTATACTGATCCAAAATGGGATTTTTATACCGAAAAGAAAGTGAGATTCTGAGTTCGGACATAATAGGTACTCATATTGTTCAAATTGTTTGGGTTAATTTTGGAATTATGTTTTATGTGGTAATTTCTGCATTACAACGGCTTTATTTAAGAAATAAATTTAAGAAATAAAATGGGCATTATAACGGCATAATAAACTGGTATTTTCTACCAAAATTTTGGCAGAGTAACGGCGGTACTTGGGTTTTAGCCCGTAAACTCGGATAGAGTTTTCCCTCATTCTGGATGTTTCATCCGTACCTGCGAGCTCCTTTACACATATTATAGTTTTAGTGCCTCCAGCGGCTCACTTGACCAGAGAAATGAAAATGCAATGTGCAATAATAGAATAATGAAAATGAATTTCAATGAATTTTAAAGTTGGGCTTAGAGCCAGTTACCCTCAGTTTACCTTTTTGCCTATCCAGGATGACTTGAGAGCCGGTGAGGGACCAAAATTGTCAGAGGTTGTGATTTATTGGAAAATAGGTTTAACCCAAGTTATGGCTATGATCTTGGATTATTCCTAAAGGAAATATAAGGTTTGTGAGGGTTTAAGTCATTTTTTGACCAAAGATCACTGTGAGATCTTGATCTAAGAACACAAAAAGTTGAGTTTATACCGAGTGTCGGTGATAAAGCTCAAATTTGGAAGTGTTTCGACAGAGTTTTGGGGCTTTTAGGACTCCCGGAACTGAAAAAGACACAATGGGGATTTTGGAATTTTTCCTGAAATGAGGGGGTGAGTCCCCTATTTATAATGGGGTGGTTACCGAGATCTTGCAAGATTTTATAGGATCTGATGTAAAATCTTGTCAGATAGGTAATTAGCCGGCGGCTAATTACCTATCTGACAAGATTTTACATCAGATCCCATAAAATCTTGCAAGATCTCGGTAAGATTTGATTTTCTTTACTATAGATAGGTAAATAGCCGACGGACTAATTACCTATGTTTGATCAAATTTTGACTTTTTGATTTTTTGAGTAGAAATTGCTAAATCGGAGCTTCACTGGAATGTGAATTTTTAAATTTCGAATTTTGGATGACATTTCGGTCCTTTTTGGCTCTTTTGTCTGATCAATAAATGAAATAGTCATTATCCTCATCGGGCCGGAACGGACCTGTGCTAACAGGCATGTCTTCATATGACTAGGCAAAAGCGTTAACATGTCTTTTAAGAACTTTTATTATCTCACTTTTTTCCTTGGGAGGTTAAGTCTTTGGAAATGGTTACCACTTTGGGGTTATCATCAGTACTTTGGTTTATTTCACTTAAAGAAGTATCTCTAATATCAAAAACATTATGCATATGGTTATGTGAATGCATGGATCCATCAGGTAAAACATCAAATAAGTAAGTAAAACGAGAGTCATTCATTGAATTGAAAGCCTTATAGGCAACATCATTTGCATTAAATACATCAGAAATATTAAAAATTACATCATCCATGTTTTTGTCCTCCACAAGCAGAAGGACTTCGGTGGCGATGTAAGCAGCAGGTGGAGCATCCTTTGTAGTCTTCATCACAATGACATCCAGGTCAGTTTTAGAGCTATCTTCTGGTCGGTAGTGAGCGGTGACTCCTTTGAAAGATTGCCTTTCTCGAACAGGGCTCTGGTAAGCTTCTTCATGATCTCGATCATGGAGTCCTTTTCCCTGGTCCTCTCACCCTTCTAACCCTTCTTCATCAGAAATGCCATAGCCTTAGTCATGGTAGCCACAACGTCTTTAACTTCCTGATCTACGGGCCCTTCATCACTTCCCCTGGCCTCACTCTTAGGGTACATCTTCCCCTTTCCCTTAACCTTATCAGCAATGACATTGATAGGCGCAATAGGTTCAGGGGGTTAAGGTTCAGTAAAAACGACCATGCGGCCGGCTTTAAAATTATAGACATCCTTGAAGATCTCAAAACCAGGCCACATCTTCCCATTATGGTCAACAAGCTCAGGTTCCCCTTTATAAGGCCTTTTGCCTTGAATTTTGCAGACAGTCACCATGCGATAATAGCCAGAAGGAACACTATCGTAGATCTTCCTAGGCTTATACACTAACCCTGTGAGTCAGAAATGCACCTTCGGTTCCAAGGCCTCAATAATCCCTTGCTCATACATTCCACAACCCTTTCCTCACTTAAATCTAGCTCACTTCAATAGTTTCTTGCACTATAGTGGAGATAACTATGCCAAACGGGAGCTAATTTCTAGGCTTTACAAACTATAACAACATGAAGGCCTTCATCCAGCTTAGCCTCGGCTTCCATGACATCCACAATAGAAGCGGCTTCAGCCTCGATTACTCCCAGCCTATTCTCGTGTATGAATTTAACCTTCTAAGGGAGAGCGGAGGGTACTACCCCTAGGGCGTGGAGCCAAGGTCGACCAAGCAATATGGAGTAAGTGATTGGAATGTCAAGAACGGCGAACTACACTTTGTTTGTAACCCCTCCGACATTAACTTCTACTTTAAAGAATCCAATCATACTACGCTTTGAGCCATCATAAGCACAGATTACCGTGTTGAATTTTTCTAGCATTTCCTCTAGCATACCCAAGTGAGGAAGGGCTTTTAGAGGGCAGAGGTTCAAGGTAGAGCCATCATCCACCATGATACATGGTATGGTCTTATCGAGAATCTAGATACGGATAAAAAGAGCCCTGTTGTGGTCCTTACCTTAGATTAGAAGATCAAAATCATCAAATATAATCTGTGGTGTCTTTCTTAGTGGGATAGCCTTCCCCACTCTAGCAAACATTTCAATAATTGAGGTAGTCAGAGTGGCTTCTAGGTCAAGGAGCCACTTAATAAATTCCCTGTGATGCCCTTCTGAATCAATGACCAACTGGCATATGCTACAGCGGGCTTGGGTATTCTTGAGTAAAGTGATAAGGGGATCAACCTCAAGGCTTGTCGGTGCAGGCAGACGAGGAGAGGGAGGCCTAGTGGAGGTGCCTACCCTCTTAGGGATTGGGTCCAGATTCAAGCGAAGATAACGTTCCTCGGGCTAGTACATGCGGACACTCCTAGTGATGTTGAGGACATTATTGAGTAGGACACTATGAGTGGCTCGCGTATTAAAAAGATAGGGAGGTTCATCAAAGTCTGAAGCCGAGTCTTGCAACACATACTTGTCCATATTGAAAGGCTTAACCCGGTCAACTTTGAATAATTCATTTGGCTTCTCGGCCAAAGGATCATCCACCTTAAATAATTTGGTGCTCACTGTCTTGGCCTTCTCGAGCATTCCATCCTCCTCATCAGAATAATCCCCCTTCGGAACAAAAGCGCTAACACTGAAGAGGGGTTCCTTCACGATTTTCATTCTCTTAACCACGATAGGTTGGGTTCTATGATTCTCCTTCTTAGATGGAGACGGGTCCACTTCCATTTCCTGAATTGAGTTTTTCCCCAAATTAGCTTGGCTGATCAGATCAAAGACTGAGTTGGACGGGATGCTAGAATCGATGACTAGGACTGAATCACCTCTTCCTTACCCTCGGGTGATTATCTTAAAGATTGCAATTTTAGGCAAGCTAAAATTGATCGTGTCCACCTTATTCCCAAAATTTGACAACGAATTGGTCATGGTGCTAGGAGCCTTTTCTAGTTCAACGATCTTCCCTTTGCTTACCAAACACTAGATGGCCGAAAGCAGGGTTTTACAGTTGTTGGTTTGATGGCCCACTTAAATGTGATAATTACAGATATTATTCTTGTCCTCGAGTTTGGGTGATTTAAATTCATGAAAAGGCTGGATATAACCTACTTCCCTTGGGCGATTAAAGATAACCCTAAGTGGCAACTTGTACGTGGTTGGCCAAGATGAAAGGATGAGGAAGAGGTTGGACTGCAGTGACTGCCAGTGGGGTTAGAGTGACTGTAGGAGGGGCTTGAGAGATCGCCTAAATTATGGCTGGGGCTTTGGGTTTAATGGGTACTAGAGCTATAGCCGGAGCATCATTGTTCTTTTTGTACCAGGGTTTCCTTGCCTTCTCTACTCGCTCTTGCTTAATCTCACGCTCGATTTTCTTAGCTTTCTTATAAACATCCTTATAGGATAGGAAGGAGTCGGTTGCCATCTTCTTTCAGAAAATAGGGAGTCCTCCTTCTAAGAGCTTAACAATCATCTCCTCAAGACTGAGCTTAGACTTCATCAGAACTTGAGTTGCCATCCAGCAGTTGAAATACTACTTATAGATTTCACTAGGTAATTGATGGAGTCCTTCAAGGTGTAAAAGGGTTGTCTCCATCATGGTATTAAAGCCATAATGCACAATCAAAGCTCCTAAAAGAAGTTTCCAATTGGTGACAATGTGGTAGGGCAAGGTGTGATACCATTTAAGAGCGGGACCCCGAAGAGAGCAAGAAAACATTTTAGCAAGAATTTTATCACTCAACTTCTTTACTCGCATTACATATTCATACATAATAATATGAGAGTCAGGAGCACCTTACCCATCATAATGTGCTATATTAGGCATAGTAAAGTTGCCAAGGACCTAATTCTTTTCCTTGTCTTGAGTTGGTAGACAGCACTTGATGGATATAGGCTTGAATCTCGGGTTTCACACCTAGAGGTTGAGTGACCTGGTCATTAATCAGCTGGCCGGTGAGAGCTCGGCCTTGGGTGTCATGCCTAGAGAATACATGACCTGGTCATTAGTTTAAGAGGCCATCATCTGACGTACAAAGGCAGATACTTCAGCTGTCATGCCTTGAGGTTGCGTGACCTGGTCGCAGTTTAGGATAGGTAAAGATGGTGGAGGTATGTTAAAGTGAGGATGGGTAACCAGCTGGCTATTGAAAGGATTCTAGGGGTAAGCTGTTCCCCTGGGATTTACAATAAACTAAGAAGGGGTGAAATATTGTGGAGACTGGATTAATTTGCTAGAAGAAGCTGAGTACTGGTGCGCAAACAGAGGTAGAAATGAGCTCTGAGCTAAGGGCCTCATATTTTAAGTAACATAAGGGATGATTGATAGGGTCGTCGAGGTTTGCAGAAAAGTAGAAGCTTGCCCAAATTGGAACGAGCCTGTCATAGGTTGAGTTAACGGTGTCAGGTGAAAAGCAGGTAGAACTGATCATGCCGTTGTTGGGCCATACAGATTCTTAGCTGAACCGTTTTGAGTCTGAGCTTGCATATCGGATTTAGAAACTCAGTCTGAGTTCTTATCTTCTAGGACCTGCCTGATGGGTACTTGAATAGTAGAGTTAAAAGTGGGGCGGGGATTCCCCGAACCCGATGGAGATCCTCCCTGACGGGGATAGGGAATCCCCAATAAGAATCCCCACGGGGTGGGGAAGAAGATTTTTTAATCCCCAAATCCTTAATGAGTATGGGGATGGGGACTATGCCCCCAAACCCGATAAATCCTCGAACCTGATAAGAAAAACTAATTTTTTATTTTTTATAAGTACTATCATAATCTTACAAAACTTCTTGATTAAGTTTAAAAGTAGATTGTAAAATATAATAATATAATATTTACAATTATTAATTTCTATATATTAATATTAAAAAGTGACAAGATACTTGAAAACTAATGTTCAACGCCATTTCATTAATCATCTAATTGATTTTACAATTGAATTGATAGTAATTATATTGTATTGTTTTTAGTTTTATTTAATTATTTTCACTAATTATATAACTTGTATGAATTTTTCCGATGTATCAATATAAAATAATTTTAGTTTATATTATTTTGGCAAAACAAATTAGCATATTTTTTTGTTAATAGGGAATTGGGGATTCCCAGATGGGGAATGGGGAATCCCCGATTGGAAACGGGGAAAAATTTTCCCCAAATCCTTAATGAGGATGGGGAATTCATCACTCACCCCGATAAGCCCCACTTTCAACCCTACTAAATAGTAGCTTGGGTAAAGGCCGGAAGCCTATCTTGGAATGCATCCAAATTCAGAAATTTGGCCATAGCCTAGTGAAATCAAAATTGGGAGGTGGCTGAGATCTTGCTCCCGAGGTAGGAATAGGGCCTAAATGATCTTCGGGCAGAGGGATGTTCTCTTCATTGTTTTGGAAAGACATGGTTGGGTGAGAGGAATTCTGGCCTAACTGAATCTGACTCTCCACTGTAATCGGGTTATGAAACCCATTCAATCTCCATGGTGTCTACCGGGGTGAGAGAATAATGAATCAAACGATGTTTAGGCCTTCTTTAAACTGGGGTGCGACGATAATTTCATCTCCTCCTAGCTGAAATAGCTGTTAGCGGATCAAATCATGCATGGACTATGTAATGCCATTGATGGTGTGAATGATTTTTATAATAATCGACACGTGACATTCTTACTCGTATGGCTGCACGTAGATGCGGTTAGCGATGATGCGAAGGCTTATCCCTCTAATATATTAGGGATGTTCGTACCTCTTGTCACACATGGTGATTTGTTGTGACTCAATGGAGATACCAAAGAAGTCCTATGGATGTTGCTAAACCTGTCCCACGAATGGAGATCGGTAAGGGTAAGTTGATTAAGATTTGGGCCCTTAAAGTCGATGCATGGGTAATGCATGAGCACGTAGCACATAGGATATGAAGCATCCCTCTTCCGACCTTATGACTCCCACATAACACCGTTTAAAAAGGATGGATGATAACTTCAACGCCAATAAATGGCAAAGAAGTGTATCCTATTTACTTTTTATTGTTTTGGTTCCTAAGGGGAAATGACTGTGATGGCTTTACTAATGCGGCTTGGTATGGGGTTGTTGATGTAGAAGGTTCTCGTTTACCTTGATTCCATGTTACTCAACCACTCCCCAGATAGGCCTGATCGCAGGAGTTCATGTGTTGGTTGAAATGAGTGATCTACCCACTAGGCATCTTTAACTCCAAATAGGCATGAGTGATACTTTCGTGAGCTCCTCGGGTAAAATGGGGCATCCTAACCTTACAAATCTAAACTACACGCGTAAGGATAAAACGTTACACAAAAGAATGAAGTTTTAATTTGGCCAATGATTTCAATACATCATCTACATCTTTTAAACTTATTGAAAATTTTGATTTTCAAGTTTAAAGAGATTGATCCCTAATAGAGTCACCACTGTGAGTGGACGACATTTCGGATGGCTGCGAAGCTAGGCCGGAGGACCGACCTCTTAAATATACATATGTGATGTGATGGTACAAAATGGTTTTCCATATTTTAATGCTCAGAAGATAAGAGACTGAAATCTCATATTTAAGACACAGTCGCCACCCGATTCAGCTTAATCGGGAAATTTTGGTACGATTTTCCCACCGGATGGCAGACCATACCTTAAATAGAGATTCCAAGTTTGGATGATGCTATCTATTTAACACTGGCCAAGTTAAAAGTTTCATTCTTATTTATTGTGTTTTAGTTTATGTTTTGTCAACGGTTATTTAGCAAGCATTCAAAAGCGGTAAATAAATTATTACAGTCATCCTAAATAAATGCAGAAATTAAAAGAATAATTACATGGCTTTCCAAATCCTATACATTTATCTAAACATAAAATAAAATACCCGAAGGCCTAACATACATCTATCCTAATTCTACGTGGATGAAAGGGTTAGCACAAATACGACACGTTGTATGAGGTATATCACGTAGCATGCATAATTAGTGAACCAAACAAGACTCGAGTTAGTGTGATCATGGCATATTTATTGTATAATTTATAGAGCCCAGTTGGATGGCTAAAAATGGTGTTGGAATGGAGTATGTGATAAAATCCCGTTTTATTTACATTTTATACTCGATTTTTTTATTTTAACCTGATTATTTGTGAAAATGCCACATGTTATAGGGTGAGGACTATTTTTGGGGAGTTCTGGACTTCTGTCATTGCACTATACATCCTAGCTTCGGAAATTAAACTAGGTTAAAAATAAAATGAAAATAAATCTATTGTCCAGAATGTCATACCGCCTGTGGTATGAGTGAAGCCATCGACGGCATCATTGATGCCGCTAGCAATTTCACTTACACATGCCTTCAAAATAATATTTTGGGTACCATAAAGAAAGGGTCCTGCAAGAAAATAAAGTTGTTACCGATAAAGGAAGCCTCTGGCGGTATCATTGATGTCACTGGCGAAATGAATGATACCATCAACGACTTCACTTGTCACTGGCGGTTTCAGCTTCCTGCAGCAGCAGTAGTTAACGGTCGAAAATGACTGAAAACCCAAAACTAAGCACACAACATGAAACAACCTATATCTTATACCAAATCACCAAAATCGTAATCACAACATATAAATTTTTTTTTCTACCTATACTTTTTTTATTTATATAATCACTTGTAACATTATATCTTTTTACAAAACAATCTTATACAAAGCAAAATTAAAACCCGACCACCTTCTATCCTATATGATTGTTTTACGAGGAGAGGGAGTGAGATGGAACACAGCCAACCAATCTTTCATCCACGATATCTACAGGTAATGAGCTTCTAGTACGAACTTTATCAGCTTTGAAAAATTTAGCGCTTTATATGAGGCCCAACTTAGTGAATATAAACAATCTATGAATTTAGCAAATCACATTCACACACCTCACAAATTCAATAGCAAATCACATATATATATTAACAAATTCAATATACAGTCACACTTATATGAGAATGAAAGAACCGGATATTTAATTGTTGTGACATTTCCGACCAAACTATTGCCCCGGGATACATGTAACATTTGTAACAGTTGTTAATTAATTTGCTGGCCAGCTATCAATTGGTTGAGCTTTCGGTCCAAATAAACAATTGGTTGACCTTTCGGTCCATTTGTCAGCTATTGCAATTGGTTGATCATATAGGTCCAGTTGAACAGAACATGTATTGCAATGTTTGATCGGCTATGTCACAACGTCTCTTATACTTTTCATATATTCAAGTGCAAATGTTTGTTTTACGAACTATTGAACTTACAATTAGCATATATTAACGCAAATGAACATATATTCCACATACATATATTATATAAATCCAGCTTATCAAATACAATTCTCATTATAAATGTATCCAATAATTCATATATGCACCAATTCACTTCACTTAAGAATTCAATCCATTATCATATTCAAATGACACAAATCAACATATTTCAACCATATATTCATATCATGTTTATACTCATAGATTAACCGAGATAATTTTCTCGGAAACAACTTGGACATTCCTCTGGAATCCCTTCACAGTTTTGAGCTCCTATAACATAAGTTCATGTCAAATATAAACATACATATACATCTTATTTCTTTTTTGTATATACATATATATATATATAGATTAACATAAACTAGAATTTCTATCTATATGACCTTACTGACCTTAACAATTGATATCTATCAATTCATTCAACTAAATAACATGATTCTAGTTTCATTTTACTCTTAACACATAACTTCATAACATATCAAAATTTCATAATTTTCTGATTACTTTTCCATTTGTTATGAATTTTGTATCTTAAACTCTAAATCTGTCCTGTTTTGCCTGCACTCAGAACTAGTGTTCTTATGACCTCACTTCACTTCAAAATTCATAACTTTCAACTCACTTACTCAAATATGCTAATTCTTCTTTTGTTCAATTCCTAATACACAATTCCATGACACACTAAAACCTCAAAATTTTCAAAGCTGTATACGATTTATAGTGAATTTTTTTTCAATGCCTTGTTTCAACCCATTCTACCTGGACAGCATATTAGTAAAATGACCATAACTTTCTATAAACAACATGAATCAACCTGAATTTTTTTATTTAAACTATAGACATAAGGGAATAACATATAAAAAATGCAGAATTTTCTAAGTAGTATAACAATCCCAGATTAATTTTAAAACTCACCTCATCTCTTTGATCATCCAATTCCGGACACTTCATTTTATAAAAATCATAGCTATTGATCTACTCATCTAAAAATCTCCAAATTTTACAAAAACAATCTAGAGATGTAGAGAATCAATTTGTCTTTTTGTCATAACCTCAAATTCTATCTCTAACATCTCAAAACTCGTATTACAAAATCATATATATACCTGATTCTTCCTCTCTCTTTGTTCTTCTTCTTCTCTTCTACTCCTACCCTTTCATATTCTAAGTTTTTCTTTCATTTATGGTTGATTTCAGATACTTATCACTTCCACAATTATCTATAGGCTAAAATGACCATTTTGCCCTTCTTTTTCATTTTATAATACTACACTTATACTATACTATACTTATACCAATAATAAATAACTCAAGGACTAATTTAATTACCAACTACAATTTCTACTTTTATCTTCACAAAATTTCAAATCCCTTTTATATATTTTAGTATATATATGTTTTATCTAATATATTTTAAACCAAATATACCAAAATTAATATATTTATTATATATTTATACTTCATCTAATAATTTGTAATATATATGCATAAATGAATAAAATGATGTGTGAAATGGGATGTTACAATTCTCCCTTCCTTAAAGAATTTCATCATTGAAATTAAATACTTGTATCTGAAAAAAATGAATAGTCTTTTCTCATCTGTTCTTCTGTTTCTTAAGTAGCTTCTTCCACTAAATGACTTCTCCAAAGTACTTTGACAAATGGTATTTCTTTGTTTTCTAGTTCTATGGTCTTATATCATATAATCTCTACTGGCTCCTCTACATAACTCAAATTATGTAAAATTTCTAATTCTTATTCCTAGAGTACATTTTCGGGGTCTTATTGATACTTCCTTAACATGCTAACATAAAAAATATTATGCATTTCAGCTAATTCTTAAGGTAACGCCGATCTATAAACAAATAGACTAACTTTCTTAAGAATTTCGTAAGGTCCTATATACTGTGTACTTAGCTTTCCCTTCTTTATGAATCTCAATATGTCTTTCCAAGGTGATAACTATACGTAATCCTATAGTGAATTTTTTCATTTCTTTCAAAATTATACTTAATCCAGATTCATATTCTTCATTACCTTACTGACTTTGAAAATTCATACCGCTGACAATACAAAACCAAAAGATTTTGTTCTTATCTCGTTTTCTTTGTAACATACATGACTGTAACATACTTAAATTTCATAACCATCTGATTAGCACACAATTTATACTAAATTTTTCTTTCGCTTCCTGAATTTATCCCATTTCACATGTACAACACCTAGTAAAATGACTATAAATTTTTCTATGTAACCTCAAATGACCTAATTACAATTCTCTTTTATATTTTGAACCATAATTCTATCTCTAATATCAAGAAAAGTGGATAACAAGTTCAACTAGTTACCTGATTCCTTCTACTTCCCTATCTCTTCATTTGCTATTCTTGTTCCTCCTATACGTTTTTTGGAACTTCTAGAGGTTTTGAAGAGTTTAATATCAGATTTTTCATCTATCTTATCTCTCAAATTAATCTTATAAAATACCCTAGCTCCTTGGGATTGATCAAATAAATCACTAATGCGAGGTAAAGAATATTTGTTTTTCATAGTGCCTCAATTCAACTTCCTATAATTAAAGTGTAGTACAATCCTTCTTGATGGTAAATAATACTGAAGCACCTCAAGGAGATACACTAGTTCTTCTAAAACCATTATTGCAAGAATCAGACAAGTAGGCACTACCTTACATTCACCTTGAAAAATAACTCGTGACTGACTTAACGACTCTAAATTAACTTCTTTGGTAAAACAATCGGTAATGACACGTTGCTTCATCAACCAATTCAAGCCCAATATCACATAAAAGTCTTTTGTAATCCATCTAATCAAATTAGCAACTAACACTGCTTTATCAATTAGAGTGAACAGTTTTGTACACTTGATTTATAACAATCAATTCACTTAAAAGAATTCCTTTGTATCATACTGTATCATTCTTCTTATATTCATCAAGTACCATTTCCCTTTCAGCAAATAGTGGAGGCCCTTGTATCACAAAGCCTCTTGACGTACATTTGATGCACGTGAATGTACGTATGATCCTATAAGTGGCATTTTGGCTGGTTCCTCTCTCCTCAGGTTAACATTATCATCAGCCATATATAAAGGTCATATCATGCACTGTATTAACTTTTATATGTGTATGCATATGATGCCCCTGTGATCATATCCATGCTCTAATACTAACTGAAACAACCTATACCTTATACTAAATCACCAAAATCATAATGACAACATATAAATTTTTTTTGTACTTATACTTCATTTTTTTATATAATTACTTGTAACATTATATCTTTTTACAAAACAATCTTATACAAAGCAAAATCAAAACCCTACCACCTTCTAACCTATATGATTATTCTGTGAGGAGAGGGAGTGAGATGGAACACAGCCAACTAACCTTTCGTCCTTGATATCGATTGGTAATGAGCTTCTAGTACAAACTTTATCAGCTCTGAAAAATTTAGCGCTTTATATGAGGCGCAACTCAGTGAATATAAACAATCTATGAATTTAGCAAATCACATTTACACACATTACAAATTCAATAGTAAATCACTTATATACATTAACAAATTCATTATACAGTCACACTTATATGAGAATGAATGAACCGAATATTTAATTGTTGTGACATTCCCAGCCAAACTATTGCCTCGGGATACATGTAACATTTGTAACAATTGTCAATTGATTTGCTGGCCAGCTATGTGACAATTGGTTGAGCTTTCAGTCCAGATAAACAATTGGTTGACCTTTCGGTCCATTTGTCAGATATTACAATTGGTTGACCATATAGGTCCAGTTGAACAGAACATGTATTGCAATGTTTGATCAGCTATGTCACAACGTCTCTTATACTTTTCATATATTCAAGTGCAAATGTTTGTTTTACGAACCATTAAACTTACAATTAGCATATATTAACACAAATGAACATATATTCCACATACATATATCATATAAATCCAGGTTATCAAATACAATTCTCATTATACACGTATCCAATAATTCATATATGCACCAAATTCACTTCACTTAAGAATTCAATCCATTGTCATATTTAAATGACACATATCAACATATTTCAACCATATATTCAAATCATGTTTATACTCACATATTATCCGAGCTAATTTTCTCGGAAACAACTTGGACATTCCTCTGGAATCCCTTCACAGTTTTGAGCTCCTATAACATAAATTCATGTCAAATATAAACATACATACACTTCTTATTTCTTTGTTGTATATATATAAGGATTAACATAAACTAGAATTTCTATGTATATGACCTTACTGACTTTGACAATTGATATCTATCGATTCATTCAACCAAATAACCTAATTTCAGTTTCATTTTACTCTTAACACATAACTTTATAACATATCAAAATTTCATAATTTTTGATTACTTTTCCATTTGTTACGAATTTTGTATTTTAAACTCTAAATTTATCTTGTTTTGCCTGCACTCAGAATTAGTGTTCTTATGACCTCACTTCACTTCAAAATTCATAACTTTCAACTCACTTACTCAAATATACTGATTCTTCTTTTGTTCAATTTCTAATACACAATTCCATGACATACAAAAAAACTTCAAAATTTTTAAAGCCTTATATGATTTATAGTGAATTTTCCTTCAATGCCCTGTTTCAACCCGTTCTACCTGGACAACATCTTAGTGAAATGACCATAACTTTCTATAAACAACATGAATGGACCTGATTCTTTTTCCAACTTAAACGATACACATAAGGAAATAACATATCAAAAATTGAGAATTTGCTAGGTAGTATAACAATCCCAGATTAATTTCAAAACTCACCTCATCTCTTTGATCATCCAATTCTGGACACTTAATCTTATAAAAATCATAGCTATTGATCTACTCATCTAAAAATCCCCAAATTTTACAGAAGAAGTCTAGAGATGCAGAGAATCAATTTGTATTTTTGTCATAACCTCAAATTCTATCTCTAACATCTCGAAAATCATATTACAAAATCATTTACATATCTGATTTTTCCTCTACCTTTGTTCTTCTACTTCTCTTCTACTTCTACCCTTTCATATTCTGAGTTTTTCTTTCTTTTATGGTTGATTTCAGATGCTTATCACTTCCACAATTTTCTATAGGCTAAAATGACCTTTTTTCCCTTCTTTTTTATTTTATAATACTTACACTTATACTATACTATACCTATACCAATAATAAATAACTCAAGTACTAATTTAATTACCAACTATAATTTCTACTTTTATCTTCACAAAATTTCAGATCCCTTTTATATATTTCAATGTATATATGTATATATCTAATATATTTTAAACTAAATATACCAAAATTAATATATTTATTATATATTTACACTTCATCTAATAATTTCTAATATATATGTATAAATGAATAAAATGATATGTGAAATGGGATGTTACAGTTCTCCCTTCCTTAAAGAATTTCGTCCTCGAAATTAAATACTTGTATCTGAAAAATATGAATAGTCCTTTCTCATCTGTTCTTCAGTTTCTCAAGTAGCTTCTTCCATTAAATGACTTCTCCAAAGTACTTTGACAAATGGTATTTCTTTGTTTTCTAGTTCTATGGTCTTATATCCTATAATCTCTACTGGCTCCTCTACATAACTCAAATTATGTAAAATTTCTAATTCTTGATCCTCGAGTACAAGTTTGGGGTCTTATCGATACTTCCTTAACATGCTAACATGAAAAATATTGTGCATTTCAGCTAATTCTTAAGGTAACGCTGATGTATACACAAATAGACTAACTTTCTCAAGAATTTCATAAGGTCCTATATACTGTGTACTTAGCTTTCCCTTCTTTATGAATCTCAATATGTCTTTCCAAGGTGATAACTATACTTAATCCTATAGTGAATTTTTTCATTTCTTTCAAAACTATACTTAATCCATATTCATATTCTTCATTACCTTACTAACTTTGAAAATTCATATCGCTTACAATACAAAACCAAATGATTTTGTTCTTATCTCGTTTTCTTTGTAACACACATGACTATAACATACTTAAATTTCGTAACCATCTAATTAGCATTCAATTTATACTAAATTTTTCTTTCACTTCCTGAATTTGCCCCATTTCACATGTACAACGCTGAGTAAAATGACTACAACTTTTTCTATATAACCTCAAATGACCTAATTACAATTCTCTTTTATATTTTGAACTATAATTATATCTCTAATATCAAGAAAATTGGATAATAAGTTCAACTAGTTACCTGATTCCTTTTACTTCCCTATCTCTTCATTTGCTATTCTTGTTCCTCCTATACGTTTTCTGGAACTTCAAGAGGTTTTGAAGAGTTTAATATTAGATTTTTCATCTATCTTATCTCTCAAATTAATCTTATAACACACCCTGGCTCCTTGGAATTGATCAAATAAATCACCAATGTGAGGTCAAGAATATTTGTTTTTCTTAGTGCCTCAATTCAACTTCCTATAATTAATGTGTAGTACTATCCTACTTGTTGGTAAATAATATTGGAGCACCTCAAGGAGATACACTGGTTCTTATAAAACCCTTATTCCAAGAATCAGATAAGTAGGCACTACCTTACATTCACCTTGAAAAACAACTCGTGACTGACTTAACGACTCTAAATTAACTTCTTTGGTAAAACAATCGGCAATGACACATTGCTTCATCAACCAATTCAAACCCAATATCACATAAAAGTCTTTAATATTCCATCTAATCAGATTAGCAACTAACACTGCTTTATCAATTAGAGTGAATAGTTTCGTACACTTGATTTATAACAATCAATTCTCTTAAAAGAATTCCTTTGTATCATATTGTATCATTCTTCTTCTATTCATCAAGTACCATTTCCCTTTGAACAAATGGTGGAGGCCCTTGTATCACAAAGCCTCTTGAAGTACATTTGATGCACGTGAATGTATATATGATAGTATAAGTGGCATTTTGGCTAGTTTCTCTCTCCTTAGGTTAACATTTTCATCAGCCATATATAAAGCTGATATCAAGCACAATCCTAACATGTGTTAACTTTTATGTGTGTATGCATATGATGCCCCTGTGATCATATCTCCGCTATGATACCAACTAAAATAACCTATACCTTATACTAAATCACCAAAATCGTAATCACAACATATAAATTTTTTTTGTACTTATACTTCAGTTATTTATATAATCACTTGTAACGTTATATCTTTTCACAAAACAATCTTATACAAAGCAAAATCAAAACCCGACCACTTTCTATCCTATATGATTGTTTTCTGAGGAGAGGGAGTGAGATGGAGCACAGCCAACCAATCTTTCGCCCATGATATCTATAAGTAATGAGCTTCTAGTACAAACTTTATCAGCTCTGAAAAATTTAGCACTTTATATGAGGCGCAACTCAGTGAATATAAACAATCTATGAATTTAGCAAATCACATTTACACACATTACAAATTCAATAGCAAATCACACACACACACACACACACACACACACACACACACACACACACACATATATATATATATATATATATATATATATATATATATTAACAAATTCAATATACAGTCACACTTATATGAGAATGAATGAACCGGATATTTAATTATTGTGACATTTTCAGCCAAACTATTACTCCGGGATACATGTAACATTTGTAACAACTGTCAATTGATTTGTTGGCCAGCTATGTAACAATTGGTTGACCTTTCGGTCCAGATAAACAATTGGTTGACCTTTCTTTCCATTTGTCAGGTATTGCAATTGGTTGACCATATATATCTAGTTGAACAGAACATGTATTGCAATGTTTGATCGGCTATGTCACAACGTCTCTTATACTTTTCATATATTCAAGTGCAAACGTTTATTTTACGAACCATTGAACTTACAATTAGCATATATTAACACAAATGAACATATATTCCACATACATATATCATATAAATCCAGGTTATCAAATACAATTCTCATTATAAACGTATCCAGTAATTCATACATGCACCAATTCACTACACTTAAGAATTCAATCCATTATCATATTCAAATGACACATATCAACATATTTCAACCATATATTCATATCATGTTTATACTCACAGATTATCCGAGCTAATTTTCTCAGAAACAACTTGGACATTCCTCTAGAATCCCTTCACGGTTTTGAGCTCCTATAACATAAATTCATGTCAAATATAAACATACATATACATCTTATTTCTTTTTTGTATATATATAAAGATTAACATAAAGTAGAATTTCTATCTATATGACCTTACTGACTTTGACAATTGATATCTATCGATTCATTCAACCAAATAACCTGATTCTAGTTTCATTTTACTCTTAACACATAACTTCATAACATATCAAAATTTCATAATTTTCTGATTACTTTTCCATTTGTTATGAATTTTGTATTTTAAACTCTAATTCTGTCTTGTTTTGCCTGCACTCAGAACTAGTGTTCTTATGACCTCACTTCACTTCAAAATTCATAACTTTCAACTCACTTACTCAAATACGCTGATTCTTCTTTTGTTCAATTCCTAATACGCAATTTCATGATATACGAAAACATCAAAATTTTCAAAGCCTTATACAATTTATAGTGAATTTTCCTTCAACGCCCTATTTCAACCCATTCTACATGGATAACATCTTAGTAAAGTGACCATAACTTTCTATAAACAATATGAATCGACCTGATTCTTTTTCCTACTTAAACTATCAACATAAGGAAATAACATATCAAAAATTCAAAATTGTCTAAGTAGTATAACAATCCCAGATTAATTTTTACAAAATTCACCTCATCTCTTTGATCATCTAATTCTAGACACTTCATCTTATAAAAATCATAGCTATTGATCTACTCATCTAAAAATCCCTAAATTTTGCCGAAGCAATCTAGAGATGTAGAGAATCAATTCGTCTTTTTGTCATAACCTCAAATTCTATCTTTAACATCTCAAAAATCATATTACAAAATCATATACATACCTGATGTTTCCTCTATCTTTGTTCTTCTTCTTCTCTTCTACTCCTACCCTTTCATATTTTGAGTTTTTCTTTCTTTTATGGTTGATTTCAGATACATATCACTTTCACAATTATCTATAGGCTAAAATGACCATTTTTTCCTTCTTTTTCATTTTATAATACTTACACTTATACTATACTATACTTATACAAATAGTAAACAACTCAAGTACTAATTTAATTACCAACTATAATTTCTACTTTTATCTTCACAAAATTTCAAGTCCCTTTTATATATTTAAGTGTGTACATGTACATATCTAATATATTTTAAACCAAATATGCCAAAATTAATATATTTATTATATATTTATATTTCATCTAATAATTTCTAATATATATGCATAAATGAATAAAATGATGTGTGGAATGGGATGTTACAAAACAACGAATAATCACAACTATAATATGTCAAAGAGCTATGAGACTTAGAATTTTTACCCCGAGGCCGTGAATCCACCTCTTCATGATCCAAATCACATCTCTGGGGAGCTTAAAATGACGATTTGGGTAGTGAACCTAAGAGTTAGGTCTCCAAATTCTAATAAGATTGATTTTAAACCTAAGTTCTCCTGATTTTAAGTTAATTCTAAGAGAGTTCAACAAAGAAAAACTAAGAAAAGATGGGGTAATTCCTCTTTTCTTACCTTTTCTTCACCTTGTCCCACTAAAATTCCCCCAAATTCTCTCTAAAAATTCAAGTTCCTACTTGCTCTCTCCAAAAATGTGTGGAAAGAGGCCTTATAAAGGCTAGAATCTGGAGGAAATTGACTTTTCTCAATTATCTTGCGGGTATCGAGCAAAGCATGGCAAAAAGTTGTCTGCCTGCAAAAGTCAGACCGGCGGTGGCATGGATGATACCGCCTCTGCCAGGTCTGAAAAGTAAGGTATAGCCTAGCCTAAAAAGGTGAAAAAGGTCAAATCCGCCCAAAAAGGTGTTTATGCGGTTTTTGGGTAATTAGGGTTATTTTTGAATTTTTTAGGGTATTTAGGAGTAAATTAGTTTTCGAGTGCAAATCTTCGATTCAAGCTCCCACTAGATGCGTTATCGGACACGCCGAACTAAATTTTTCTGAAAATAAAATTCATAAAGAATTTTTTATCGGGAATAAAAATTCGAAAAGAATTTTTGTATTGAAGATTAAAATCGAATATACGTCATCATCGTCTCGCGAGAGGGGCTGCAAAATCCTATGCTCATAGGAGACCAAGAGGAGATTTAAGTTAAATAACATTAGAAACCGGGTGAGGCCGAGAGGTAAGCTTGGGGAAATTAGGTTGAGATACCTTGGATCTATGTTCTTAAACATGATGTTTGCATATATGTTTGGAGGAAAACCTTAGACTGTCTGCGGGTAAGGAAAACCTGTGTCTGTTTTTGTTGTTCTTTTCTTGCTTTATATTTTTTACTTATAATATTTATCACTAATAACCTAAAAATTAAAAGAAAACCTTCTGAGCCAATCTATTAGGGAAATCTTAGACTATTTAAGATCGCTTCTGTTAGCACAGGTCCATTTCGCCCCGATGAGGAATAATGCGTATTTCGTTCAGTGATCAGACAAATGAGCCAAAAAGGACCGAATTGTCATCCAAAATCCGAAATTCAAAAATCCACATTCCAAGGAAGCTCTAATTTAGCATTTCCTACTGAAAAATCAAAAAGTCAAAGTTTGGTCAAACATAGGTAACTAGCCCGCTGGCTATTACCGATCTACAGTAACTTTGTCAAACTACTCCCAGATCTGAGCTCTATCACCGACACTCGGTATAAGCTTAGTCTTTGTCTTTTTATATCAAGATCCCACAGTGATCTTCGGTCTAAAAATGACTTAAACTTTTTATTTCTTTCAGAAATAATCCAAGATTATAATCATAACTTGGGTTAAATCTATTTTCCAACCAAATCACAATCCCTGATAACTTCGGTCCCGTACAGGCTCTCAAGTCATCCTGGACAGACGAAAAGGTAAACTAAGGGTAATTGGCTCTAAGCCCAACTTTCAAATTCATTAAAACACATTTTTATTGCTTTATTATTACATATTGCATTCCATTTCTCTGGTTAAGTGAGCCACTGGTGCCACTTAAATTATAATATGTATAAATAAGCTCGCAGGTATGGACAAACATCCAAAATGTAAGAAAACTCTATCCGAGTTTCCGGGCCCAGACCCGAGTGCTGTCATTACTCTGCAAAAAATTTGGTAGAAACTATCTATTTATTAAGCCATTTTAATGCCCATTTTATTTCTTGAGTTTAATTCTTAAATAAAGCCATCGTAATGCAGAAATCCCCACAAATTCTAAAATTTCAAAATTAATCCAAACAATTTGAACAATATGAGTAACTATTATGTCTGAACTTAGAATCTCCTTTTCTTTTCGATATAAAAATCCCCTTTAGGATTAGCATACCACAATTTCCAGTGGAGCTGAACCGGGTGGCGACTCTATTTTATTTTTAAATAAAGTAAAAAATGCTTTATCTTAAAAATATCTTTTCTCAACAAAATTTGCAAATATATTTATCAATATAATCACATTTTTGGCCTACAAAGCCACCACATTTAAGCAAACAAGATTTTCTCAAACCAAACCAAACATCGCGGTTTCCTTAAACGAATCTGAATCGCGCCCTACGCGCCTCACCCTGCATGCCTCCATAAAAAACGTCCGCCCACTTACAGTGGTGACTCTGCCGGGGAAATTATTTTTATAAAAACCTAATTTTTATAAAAAAAAAAATTTTGACATAATAATTAAAATATTGTTCAAATTAAATTTTGGAATTACAAAATTTATGATAATTTCTGCATTACTCAAATTTTAGGACCTCATAGCATCTGCATTCTTTACCCCTAAAACAATTTAGGTGTCTTTTGGTGAAGTATCTCCAAGTTCGCTTAGGGCTTGAGGGATATGGATTTGATCACACCCCTTGTGTAACATACGAGGACCTTGTTCACTTAAGGGCAAGACTACCTACGTATATTATATGTGGAAAAGTTTCCTTTAGTTCACTTAGGGCCATTGGGACTCGGTACACAAAGGCGTAGGGTACCCCAAATCGCACCCGATCCTGAGACCGAAACCCATATATAGATGAACTATAGACACTTTCTTATAGGTCTACACAGAAACCTTCAGTGCACGCGAGCAAACTTCGCTAAGTCCCCCATTGGCTTTAAAGCGAAGTAAAGCAAATGGAGTTAAAAGGGCTATAGGCATGATCTAACCATTTGCTACCTATGTAAGTTTATTAAATATAAATAAACTAAAAATGGACATCATAAACATCATGATTGTGTGAAAACTAACCACATCTTTGTGCAGCCATGACATTAATGTATGTCATGCCATTTCATTAATCGAGACCAGTGAGTCAACCTAGGCTCAGCCGATGAGCCAAAATGAACCGAGACCAGTGAGTCCACTTAGGCTCAACCCATGAGCCAAAATAATCGAGACCAGTAAATTAACCTAGGCTCAACCCATGAGCTGAAAGACATAAATCCTTTGAGTGACCCTAGTGTCAGCTCAACCCTTGGACTAGTGAGTCAAAACCCTTTTGAGTGACCCATGTGTCAGCTCAACCCTTGGACCAATGAGTCAAAACCCTTTGAGTGACCCTAGCGTCAGCTCACCCCTTGGACCAATGAGTTAAAACCCTTTGAGTGACCCTAGTGTCAGCTCACCCCTTAAGGGGGGGAGTCGAAACCCTTTGAGTGACCCTACTGTCGACTCAACCTTTAGACTAGTGAGTCAAAACCAGTGAGTTAAAACCCTTTGAGTGACCCTAGTGTCAGCTCAACCCTTGGACCAGTGAGTCCAAACCCTTTGAGTGACCCTACTGTCAGCTCAACCCTTGGACCAGTGAGTCAAAACCCTTTGAGTGACCCTAGTGTCTGCTCAACCCTTAGACCAATGAGTCAAAACCCTTTTGAGTGACCACTGTGTCAGCTCAACCCTTAGACTAGTGAGTCAAAACCCTTTGAGTGACCCTATTGTCAGCTCAACCCTTGGACTAGTGAGTCAAAACCCTTTGAGTGATCCTAGTGTCAGCTCAACCCTTAGACTGGTGTGTCAAAACCCTTTGAGTGACCTTAGTGTCAGCTCACCCCTTAGACCAAAGAGTCAAAACCCTTTAAGTGACCCTAACGTCATCTCATCCTTTGGACCAATGAGTCGACTCATCTTTGACCTGCAAGTCAATTCGCCCTCGGGCTTTTGTGTCCGATCTGACTCAAGCCCTTAGTCTTTGAACCATGTGTTTGCAATATTCTATGAATATAGCAAGTTGTTAATTGCTCCTCGAGCGATTGGCATATGCCCAAACCTTTTTTTAATTTGATTGTACATCTCTATCATTCATCCATGCATTTAATCACTCATAAATTCATTCATTCACCCACAAACAAGTTGAGAAAGGCCTAGAGCCATGGCTGATGCACTTACTAACACTTGATCTCTTACCCTTTCACATTAGAAGCGAGAGAGAAGTAAGTTGAGGCACATTATGGGCAGTCTAAAAGTCAGACCCCTACCACCGGTTGAATCTCTAGCTAGATTCTTCTCTGATCCAGAACCCAAAACCGCAATGGCAGATGATGTTGCAATTGGCTAGTCTCTTAGGAGGGTTCTTGACGCCCCGAAATTTCATGATATTTGGGAAAGGCTGAATGCTGCTAATGCTCAGAAAACCCGAGAATAAGAGACCAAAATAGCCACACTCAAAGCAAAAATAGCAGACATGGAGAAATTATCTCTGACAAAGGATAAATCTGTTGCCCCCTCTATTGATCGATTCCTGCCTAAGGAATTAGAAGCCCTTCCGGCTAACTTTATGATGCCTTACATGGCCCCATATACTGGCACCGAACCTTCCCATACGCAGAACATCCCTAAGGTTTATATAGTCAATCTGTTTCAAGCAACTCTTCATGGATCCGCCTCTGAGTGGTATATAAGAATGCCACCTGATGTAAAGTCTGATTGGAAGAAGCTATGCTCTGCGTTCCTTGAAAACTATGCCTTCAATTTGAAGGTTAAGACTACTTTGCAAGATCTTGAAAGACTTAATCAACGGCCAAATGAGTCCTTTAAAGAGTTTTATCTAAGGTGGATAGTTGTACGTGTGCTTGTAACCAGGGCACCTGACCAAGATACCCTGATAGTAAAGCTTATCGAAGGCTCTAACTTGAAATATCGGGATAAAATGAAGATAAAAAGATTCAACACCTTCAACGACGTGGTAGACTATGCCAAGAGGGTAGAAAAATATGAAGAAGAAGATCGAGCAAAGAAGCAAGAACAACAAGCTTACACTAAACCTCGACATTGGGAGAAAGGCGGTTCTTCCAAAATAAGGCACCTCCGAATCCTCAAAAGCCGCTCCTAAAGTTACAGTAGTTACCCAAGTACAGACTCACCATCTCTCCATGGGTGGAATCACTATCCCAGATATTCACCAAACTAAGGAAGTCGGACCAACTCTAAAGCATTAAGCCGTTCACTCCACCTATAGAGGCAGATAGAGATAATTTCTATGCTTACCATTTGACTAAGGGGCACTGTACTAATGAATGTGCTCGGTTACTAAAAGATCTATAGCAGATGATAGCCGATGGGAGAATAAAAGAGCCTGAGAAGAAGCCAAGCACTCAAACTAATCAGTTGATATGGTAAATGCCATTAGTATTCATGTAGAGGCTGATGAATATGGCGTCTACGTAACAGATAACTTTCAACACGACCCAGGATGGGAGGACAACATGATCTTTGACAATATAGATATCATCTACATGGTCGACCAGTACGTCTTGAGGATGAGGAGAGAAGGACTGGACCTGTATCTTATACCGCCATATCTCATATATCGCAGAGATTCAGATTCGAATGAACATCTAGAGGAATTTCTCTGGTTTATGCACGAACAAGGAATAGCCATGATAGGTTTTGCACCACAGTTTCCCCGATTCTTAGGAGGCTCAGCCATGGACTGGTATGATGCGATACCACTAGAAGGACATTAGAACTGGTACTTTATGGAGAGATCTTTCCTCCACTACTTTAAGGCATCTCAACCATACCCGGATGAGCTTTACTGGTGGTTGGCACCACAAGTAGACTAGTATAATATCGGCTGGTAATATATCCCTCCTCCACAGCCTCTCATGTACACTCATCTAGATTACATGAGCCCTAATTATGTCAGAACAAGTCTGTTTGAATTCGAGACCTCCTCTGGGGCAGCACATCTAGGAATCTAAGAACTATATGATCCTGAATAGGCATGGAGTAACCACGCAGACTAGCAGAGGTATCTCGGCTTGAATCTAGATGGAGGTGCACGAGACCCATTTGGAGAAATCCGTACCGACATTATAGTATATAGTGCTCGTATGGAGGAAACATTCGCCAGTATATAAACCATAGTATCTAAGTTTTATATAGCCATAGAAGGAGTCATAATCGAGCCAAATGTGGTAGAAGAAAACCCAGAAGAGGATCCTAAGGAAGATCCCAAGAGAGATCCAAGGAAGACCCGAGGAAGATCCTGAAGAAGATCCTGAGAAGGACCCCGAAGAGGATCCAATAGAAAATTCTGATAATGATATCCCAGCTCAGCATGCACCAAACTGGACCTTTGAGCCGTAGCCTTTTGAAGATTCAGATGAAGAGGTGGAAGAGTTTGTGGACTCCAGTGAATCAGATCACGAAGATGAAAGCGAAGTGGATAACTTAGGGTATGAATCAAAGACTTTCTCGAATGACGAGCTAAATCACTTACTTGGAGATTTTGAGTACAAGGCTTCCTTCCCCAATGGCATGATGGTTGATTATGACGGTGTAGAGAGCTACGCCTCTTCTCTAGAGCATGACTCCCCGGACGCCTTATGGTCTGCAGCAAGTGATGATTCTAGAGACTTTACGGACTTTGACTTAGACAGCGAACATGTCATTAACATGATCTGGGATGAGGGCCGAGAACCATCCTGTGAATACATTATAGAGAGAATTCGTGTAGAGAATGAACTAGCCCGAAATAGTTATTAAATCCAAAGTCCAGACTTGAGGGAAGTTTACCCCCTATTCTACGATGGAAATACAAGGCCACGCCCTCACATCAATGAATTCATGCAAATGATGAATAACGCGTACATTCACTATGCCCACTAGCCCGAAAGGTTCCACTGGACTCTTCTAGAAAAGGCAGTCATTTGGTATGAAGGGATGACATTTTATGAAAAGTCATTCTAGAATATTCTGGCCAACCAATTCATCGACTACTTCACATGGGTCTACCCACCGAAAGACACAACCCCCGAAAAAAATAGGCACATGAACCCCTTGTTGTACTGGAAATAGGAAGCAACTAATGTCGCCTACCCAACATCAATAGAATCGGCCAAGGAATACCTATGGTATTCAAATAAATACCATGACGCGCCAGTCCTTTACGATGATATGCTAGATTTGTTCGGTGGAAGTGAATTAACTAATGGAGCCTCCTCGTCCGTCTATATGATCAGATAGGAATCCAATCCTGTCCTATGCTAAATCTTACAAGAGAACCCCGTCGTTCTAGAAAAGCAGCCTGAAAAGGTTCCTTTCTTGCAGTGGCCCTTCACCGCCAAGGCACCGATTTCTGTGAATAAGCCAATTGACTTAGGACAGATACACCTCGATGAGGATTTCAACGAGTTTGAGGTCTTTAAAACAATAAACTCGCTAATCCAGGTGGTTAGTCCTATCACCAGAGGAGGAAAAGTCACTAGATTAGTAGCCCCAGATGCACCAAGAACTGAGCCCCTGATACCTCTTACTTTTGTTAAGTCCTCAGAATAGATAGAAAGCCCGATTGTGGATCAACTGAAGGCCACTACAACTAAGATGAGTATCTGGGACCTACTCCCGGGCTCCCAAGATCACATGCTCTCTATCGTTAAAAAGCTGATGTAAATTGAAACATCTCATCTGATATCCCTAGAACAGGTTTGTGCGCTACTTAATAATGAGACTAGCACTGTTATCCCCGACATTGTCTTCTCAAGCTCAGATCTACCTAATGAAGGCATTCACCATAATAAGGCTCTCTACTTGAAGATTAGTATCTTCGGGCGTATCATGCCCTTCACAATGATCGATGATGGCTCATCATCAAATGTTTGTCCTAAAGATTTTCTACCAATCCTAGGACTGGCCGAGAAGGGCCTAAACAAATCCACAACAATCATCAAAGCTTACAACAATTCTAAAAGGACCATCATCGGCATGTTTGAAGCTGAAGTCACTATTAGTGAAATCTCATCTATAGTACTCTTCAAGGTCATAGATATCTCGGCAACTTTCTCTATGCTACTTGGTAGACCATGGTTCCATGCTTTGGGAGGAGTCCCATCTACCCTGCACCAAAAGATCAAAATCCTGTTTCGTGGAAAGATTATTACCCTAGAAGCTGAAGAAGCCTCAGTAGTAGCAGCACTAAAGATGGAAGAAAGCAACATGAAAAGGTTTACCACAGACTCAATTAGCCAGGAAGCAAACAAGCAATTAGAGGTGTACTAGGGCCCATGGATTCAGGGATACATGCAAAGCACCACATGCCTGGAAATAGACTAGGCACCCATGAATAGGGAATGCCCACCTTCAATATAGGGTAGGAGAATGGAAGCCCACAGGACTCGGTTACACATGCTGTCAAAGAGTTATTCACAAGACGACCTTTCGGAAGAAGCTGTAATAGCCCTATGAAGGAACCCCCGAGCCTGTTACTCATCAGGGGAAGACTGTTTCAGGATTTGAGATTTTCTCAGATGTAGTCAACTACGGTAAAAATGGCAAAAGATTCATAACCTATATAAAGGAGGCCATCGCCAGCCAGATGTAGGGGCAATCCCGGATTAGATGAAGAATGACGAACAGGTACACCCGAAGAAGGTCAAGAAGCTGAGTAGAGAGGAAGAAATCCTTGACACCCTAACCAAGCATCTTCAGGCACAACTCAAGACAGTAGAGATAGCAAGGAGCAAGGGAGGTAGCTTGAACCAAGCCGTCATGGATATGGTCACGACTATGAAAGGCAAAGCAAAGATACAAGAGGAAGACCACAAGGACATCCTGTTAAAGCCAGCTGTCGTAGGAGAATCATCCGTAACGAAGCTAGACCCTATTGATTAGGATGAGTCTTTTATTTCCATTTCTAGCATGTTTGAAATGAATAATGTACTTTATGATGATAATAAGATGCAGAAATTTACTTATTTGGATTATGTTTCTAATTACGATTCCATGTGTCCATTCCAGCATTCATCTAGCATCTTTAACATTAATAATGATATTACAAAAGAAATTAATTTAAATATGGAAGATGATCCAAAAATGGTATACATTTCCAATCAATTGCCCATCGAACAAGAGAGAGAATTGATAAAGGTATTTAAAAATCATGTTTTAGCCTTTGATTGGTCTCACAAGGATATGCCTGGACTTGATCGATACATCACCGAGCACAAGATCCCCACGGACCTAAAAATTCGGTCGGTGAAGCAAAAGATGAGAAGAATGCACCCAGAGTGGGCTGAAAAGGTCAAACTAGAGGTGGTAAAATAGATTAAGGCAAATTTTATCGAAGTTGTTGATTATCCCACTTAGCTATCCATTGTAGTCCCCGCACCCAAGAAGACCAGTGATGTCCGAGTTTGTGTCGACATTAGGGACTTGAATAAGGCTACCCCTAAGGATGATTTCATGCTACCACACTGATGTTCTGGTATACAGCGCGGCAAGAGCGGCCATGTATTCCTTTATGGATGGATTCTCGGGATACCACCAAATCCTCATGAACGTAATAGACAAGTTCAAAACCGCATTCATCTCAGAGTGGAGAACTTATTATTTTAGAGTAATGCCTTTCGGACTCAAGAACATAGGGGCAACCTACCTGCAAGCAGTCACAACCTTGCTACATGACTTGATCTATAAGGAAGTCGAGGCCTATATGGATGACATGCTTATGAAATTGGTTACACCAGAAGAACACCCGGTAGTGCTAGAATGATTCCTCAAAAGGATTGAGAAGTACAACCTCCATTTAAACTTGAGAAAGTGCATATTTGGCATTACATCAGGCAAATTACTAGGGCACGTGGTTAGCCAAAGAGGCATAGAAATGGATTCTAACAAGGATAATGCTATCAGGGAAATGCCCGTGCCAAAAACTGAGAAAGAAGTAAGAAGTTTCTTAGGATCCATACAGTACGTTAGTCGCATTATAGCACGGTTTACCACTACATGTGAGCCTATCTTCAAAATCTTGAGAAAACAACAGCTAGTAGAGTAGAACGACCAATGCCAGGAAGCCTTTGATAGAATTAAAGCTTACCTGATGAACCCTCCGATA
This sequence comes from Euphorbia pulcherrima, assembly GCA_947683365.1. Lineage (NCBI taxonomy): Eukaryota > Viridiplantae > Streptophyta > Magnoliopsida > Malpighiales > Euphorbiaceae > Euphorbia > Euphorbia pulcherrima. The sequence goes on along the minus strand of CANTUS010000001.1, from coordinate 74,936,116 downwards.
CTGAAACCTCCGATTCTTAGAAGGCCACTCATTCTCTACTTGGCGATAGAAGAAACATCTATAGGGGCCATGCTAGTTTAAGAACATGAAGATAAGAGGGAACACGAGGTTTATACCTCAGTAAGAAATTGCTAGAGTATGAGACTCGATACACCATCACGTAAAAGGCTTGCTCTACCATGGTCTGGCTCATCAGAAAGCTCGGCATTACTTTCTAATTAGTCGCAAAAGTGGATCCGATGAAGTACTTATATCAGGCTCCCTTACCAACCGAAAAAATGGCAAGGTGGCTCTCATTGCTGTCAGAATTTGATATTGAGTACATAACAAAGAAGACCATTAAGGGTAGAGCAGTGGCTAAATTCCTAGCAAATCAACCACTCGAGGAAGGAGAATAGGAAAACCTAGAATTTCCCGACCTATGTCTCACACCTACCACAGAGAACCTCAGAAGATGGACCATGTGCTTCAACAGTGCCGTCAACAAGCGAGGATCCGATTTGGGAGTTATCTTCTTTACGCCAGACGGAGCACTCATACCTCTATTAAAACACTTAGAATTTCTCACCATGAATAATAGGGTGGAGTATAAAGCCTATTTATTTTGAATGTCTGCCCTAATCTCTCTCAAACCAAATAAAGTTAAAATTATCGGTGATTCGGCTTTGGTCATCAAGCATGTCACAGGGGACTGGGCACTAAAGAAGGAATCCCTCAGGCCTTACTTAGAAGCTATATGGAGAAAAGTCATGATGTTCAGCGAGCGTGAATTTAGTCACATGCCCTGCGAGGAAAATCAGATGGAAGATGCATTGGCCAATTTAGCCTCCATATGGGAAGGGCCCTAAAAATAGCCAATCAGACCCCTTATTATGGAAATAGCTCATTCTCCTTACTACATCTGCACAATAAAAGACACCGCAGAAGAAGGAACCCCTTGGTATTTCGACATCGTCAAGTTCCTTAAAAATGCAAACTCTCGACTGAGGCTACAGATTTTGACAGAGATATGCTGAAAAATCTTGATGTACGATTCTGCCTGATTAGAGGAGATCTATTCAAGAGGACCTCTGATGGCCTACTGCTAAAATGCCTAACACAGCTAGAAGTTGAAAAGGTGATGAAAGAAGTACATTTAGGAGACTACAGTCCATACATGAACAGCATTATGATGGCAAAGAAAATCAAGAGAATGGGGTACTTTGGGATGACCATGCTAGCTGATCGTGTTCAAGAAGTGAGGAATTGCCACGGTTGTCAGATATACGAAGATGTGAGCCATTTACCTCCAACAACATTACAAAGCTTAAAAATGCCTTAGCCATTCTCGGCCTGGGGCATCGACATCAGTGGTGAAATAAGACCTTCTTCGACTAATGGTCATCGCTTCATTATAGTGGCAGTTAATTACTTTTCCAAGTGGGTTGAAACAAAATCATACACAAGCATCACGGCCAAGAAAATGGGTTAATTTATTCAGCGACACTTCTTCGCCAGGTATAGAAATCCTCATCATGTGGTGAGTGATAATGGTGTGCAATTCTAAGGAGAAATAGTTGATCTTATTGAAAAGCACGGGATTGAGCCTCATCGCTCTTTGCCTTATCGCCCTCAAGCCAATAGAGTTGTGGAAGCAGCTAATAAGGCAATCAAGAAAATCCTCTCTAAGATGATTTCTAACTACCGAGATTGGGCTGATCATTTGCCCTATGTCCTATGGGGATAGAGAACCAGTGTCAAGACTCCTACGGGTCAAACTCCTTTTTCCCTTATCTATGGGATGGAGCAGTATTGCCCGTTGAAATGGAAATCAAGTCTTTACGTATAGTCGTTGAAGCCAAACTTCCCGAAGATAAATGGGCAAAAGCGAGGCACGAAGGACTAACCTTGATCGACGAAAAGCAATTAGCTGCATTGGAAAATCTACAGTTATACCAACAATGCATGGCCAGAGCTTACAACCGCAAAGTCAAGGGGCAAAGCCAACCTTTAAAGATGGACGATTTAGTCTTGAAACAATCTTGTAAAACATACACGGATGCTCGAGGGAAATTCCAGTCAAACTGGGAAGGACCGTACGTGTTAAAGAAGACTCTCAGTAAAGGGCAGTAAAGATCTCAGACCTGGACGACAACGAATTCGTGAATCCGGTCAATCGCGACAAGCTGAAGCGCTATCTTGTGTAAAAAAAGATAATAATAAAGTCTGAGGGCTCTTGAGAAAAAATAAAGACTCCAAAATAAAAAAACATGGAGCCTTGGGTAAAATCCGTTTCAAGCCTTAGGCAATGGTAGGCATTTCTTGGAAATAAATACCACTTGTCCTCCGTGATAAATAATATCTTTTATAGTAACATGTTCATGTTAAAATACTGCATGAGTGCATTAAATGGAAATTGCGAATTGTTTAATGAAACACGTATTCAAATAAACATCTTTTCATCCTTATTACACTTAAAGGTGCATTGCAAACAAGGAATGAAACGACGAAGACAAATAGCGAGGCCTGATGCCTTTATTCTCCCATAGGAACAAAGGACACATAATGGCAAGCTCAAAGACCCTCAAGGAAGCTGCAGAGTCTCTGCATCTCAATGAGCCTCTCTCTAATGGTAGAAAGCCCGTGAGTACTCGCAACCTAGATGCGATAAGCCTCAGAATGATGGATTTCAAAAAGCATGGAGTAATTTATCTCCACCTAAGTGCGGCTAACCCATCTCACGTCATGACAATAGACCTGAGTATAGGAAAGCTCCAAGCCAATAAGGGTGCACATGGATGCAGAAAACCTCTAAGATCGACTGTACTGCCTGCACAAGCAACTGAGAGAATAAGTGATGATTTTAGAAAGTCTAATAAGGATTACACCGCCTCTAGGGACATCAATAGTCACATGCGTGATACCCCACTAAGGTAAAACCCAACGAATATCCTCAGCAGCTCAGCTACTCATAAAATCAACCTACTCCTTGATAGTGAAGTCTCTATACGGACGATTGCCAATACAAACCATGGAGCCTCGCGCCCAGTAGGCCTTTGGATGATAATCCATGCTTGTAGGAATAGATAATACAGAAATCTTATCCCAGAGCCAAAGCTACAAAAGCAACAAATGATAAAAAAAATGAAAAGAAAAAAAGAAGAAAAAAAAGAAAAACAAGACAAAAAGAAAAGAAAATAAAAGATATCTTGTTGGATTGAAAACCTGAAAAGGTGGTCCAGGCAAAAATTAAGGCAAGCCTAATAGATCGAAAACCTGAAAGGGCGGTTTATGCAAAAGAAAGGCTTAAATAAAAAGTTACCTAAAGAAGAAGCATGCTGCACCTGGTAGTAGCTTCAGTTCCATTCCGAGAAGCGCACACCAAGATCAGCGTCTCAGCCAAACTAACTGCAATAGGAGATTTTCCCTCTAGCATCTGATCAATGATAGTCAGGAAGGCAAAACTGCAAACCATAGTGGGAACCTCGAAGAGAAAAACCTAATAGGAGCAAGCATAAGAGCGGCAAATAGCTTGCATCGTCAGAACAAAGACTCCTAACTATGTCAAATGCCACATCCAACCTCAGGCCCTTGTCATAGATCAATCGGTGCCTGTCAAATCGTTGAAGCTGAAAATGATTCATTAATAAATCAAAAAATTCCGTATGATGTATCGGAATAACCGGAGGCATATTGGTAGAGGACCAAAGAAGCCCACAGAATTCTTCATACAAGGGGCATAGCTCATGATCCCCGAAATAGAACACATTATCAATAGGGTCCTAGAACCTAACAACAGCTTGGATCACATTATCTTTGATAAAGACATGACAATACTCCTTCATGTGCACCAAACCATAAACCCCGAGATGATCCCAACCATCGGAGTTCTTCAGATAAACATCTAGATCAGCACGAAAATGGATGTAGCCCTCCATGGTAAAATTTCACAAGAGCAACAGTTTGCTATACGTAGTTTATGGGGCAATCTGCCAATATCTGGCAGATTACCTTGACCAACGATGAAAAGAAAACGAAAAGAGAAGGAATAAAGGAGATTTTATTTATATGAAAATGTGTTCATACAAAAGGAGGCACTGCAAACGGCCCAAAAGAAAGCAAAGCAAAATAGAAAAACAAAAGAAAAAAAAAGCCTATCTAATCACCCTATGGAAAGAATCTGAGAGGATTGCCTTGTCCCTGCTGTGGCTGCTACTACGGGTCATCCACCTGAAGCATCCCCAACTGAGCTTGGAGCCGTCAAATCTCCAGCTGTAAAATTTTAACACAAATCATTCATATGCATTTCAAGACATGCCATACATCATCATTAACATAATAAAATAACAAACATACCATAATATCCGAGTTTTTGGTCATCATGAAGCGCTACTGCCCTTAAATATACCTCCAATTGGAGATGCTATCAGCAATAGGCACCTATAAGAATGAAAGATCTAAGTAAGTCAGAGCTATTGCAATCTAAAATCAAAAGGCCAAAGAAGAAAAGACAGAGGAGACTAACATGAGTGGCGCCAGTAGGATGAAAGTCATCGGATGCTCAGGATCCAGATAAGGCAGAATCACCGGAGTATAAGTGCTCAGGTCAGGGCGGTACATCATGAACATGGGTGGCTGATACTTGAACCCCCGATGCCCCTCTACCATCATCGGGCCTTAAGGCGGGACAGATGAGGCTAAAGACCTACCCACGTGAGTAGAAGTAGTTGAAGGTCTCTTCCAACCCTGGTGATCCTGCAAAGACAATAGAGGGAGGTTGGGTTAGTCTAATTAAGTGCGATAGTCAAAACAATGGCAACCATAAAAGAAAGAAAAACTTAAGCTAGTGAAAGGGGAAGTACCGTCATCCGGACAGCCTCAGGCAAACTTGATCTGGCCTGGCCGCTAGGGCCAGAAGCCAAAGGATCATCATCCTTATGAGGGTTATAGATATCTCACTGAGGCGCAATAGGAACAGGATCCGTATCCGACCATCCAAGCAGCTACAAATGGCAGAAGTCCTCGTATCCCCCAACCCGCTCCGGGAATGCGCTAGGGATACCCTCAAAGGCCAATTGTGCAAAGTTCGGCAAGCTATGAGGCCAGAAGACCTACCGAGGCACCTCGAGAGGAATAGAATGTGACTTGGGAGGAAGATATAACCCTAAATGCGATCTCCTAGGTACCACTCCAAAGAGAAGGGGGTCTCTATGATCAGTCGGGTGTTCACAAACTCCCCAGCTAATCTCATGACCTCCGACCAGTAAAGAGCATGCCCCCAAGGTTGCGTCCTAATCTAAAAATAAGAAAGCCAGACATCGGTACCACGCTTGTAGCAAAAATGGTGATTGGAATAAACGAAGAAAATTATGAGACATACATGCTCCGAAGAAAGGGTACGAAGACGGGTAGAAAGAGCAAAATGAGAATCCATTTCCCAACCATAAAAATAGTGTGGTATTTGAGGGTAGAATGGGAAACCATTGTTAGGCACGAGCTTGGTCCTCGAAAGGATCCCTATCTCAAAAAACCAGATCCGCAAGCAGTCAAGAAAAAGATCAGAACACCAAAAATAGACAAAATACTCATAAAGAAAAGATAAGGGTTAAGTCCTTACATAAACAATCTGGAGGCAAGATTTGAACTTGTCAATCCTGTTCCTCATGCACTGGTCAAGAGCCCAATATAGGTGACACGGTGCGGGTCAGCCCCATGCATACTCATCAAAGTAGGATGGATCTATCAAAGCCGGCAGAATATAAAGATTCACAATCGAACCCCCGGTGCGAAAACACAGTCACGACAAGGTAGCAGCCATGAAAGCTCTAGCCTTGCAGGAAGTAGTCAGATACCCTCTATCCCCAAAGGTCTAAAAAGTTATGAGTTTCTCGCAAGAAACTCACCCCGGCTTGTCTCTGGAATATTCAATTAGAGCTCTAATGATCTCTATATTGAAATTGTCATAAGTAAAGCAAGCATTAAAATAGATCACATTTTCGTGGAAGGGTAGACCTGTGATAGCGCAGTAATCTAGCGGAGTGATGGTATACTCCCCGCAACATAAGTGGAAAGTGTGGGTAGTATTAGACCACCTGCTCAAGATATAAGTAGAGGTACCGGCTGGGATGTATGGATATTTATGATGCCTGACGTACTTACAATTCCTGACCATTCTCCCCAAAGACGTCCTATCAACAATGGCCTTGGCACCGGGGGATAGGACCTTATACCACTTGTGGAAGTGGGTAATGCTAGCACCGTCATGCTTGGTAACCTAAATAATGCAAATACATGTATCACACACCAGTTTTCGATAAATCACAAGACTATCAAAAATAATAAATCATTGCATTAAATAAATTTTTGCATAAAAAAATAAATAAATAATAAAATGGATAGGTCTTTGCGAGGAATAAAAACAGCAGTAAGGCTTACCAAAATCCGAGAAAGATATTCAGAAGGCTCCAAGGAAGGTGGAATGAAATCCCCAGGATGTACCCGTGATACATCCAATTCAGAGGGAGCCCGTACAAAGCCTCAGCCGGAACCTCAGAAAGTTCCACTTGTTCGCCATCAATAAGCACGTTCTGAGTAGTCACTTGAACGGCTGGCAAATCTAAGCGGATGTTATAAAGCTTAAACCATATCGAGACCCCACAGAATCTAAAAGAAGGGGCAGAAAAGGGAAGAAGATGAAAGAAATCATCGTCAAAAATAGCTCGAAGGCAGAAATTCTCAAAAATCGAGAGTAGAAAACCCAAAAGAAAGAAGAGAGAATTGTTGGTGTGAAGAAAATGGGAGCCAAGCTGCCGTTTTCATAGACCACTGGTAATTAGCCCGCCGGCTAATTACCTATCCAGCTATCACGCATTTATGCATCCTATGCATTTATGCATAACGGCTATAAAAGTTACCGTTACATAGGTAATTAGCCCGCCAGCTAATTACGTGTATTTTCAAAATTTTTGTAATTTTGCATTTTTCATCCATTTTCTGCATCGTTTTCAAAACGAGCGGACCTAAAAGCTGTTTTTACATATTCACACATGCATCAAGCATCCAAAAATATTTATTTCGACCCCTTGTCAATTCTTCAACCTCATTCAATGCATTAATAAATTTTTAATCGAATGCGCAAAATATATTTTGTTTCAAAATTTGTCGATTAAAAATATTTTTAACTCATTGCATCCCACACACACTGTTTTGTTTGTTTCACATACGATAAAATTTATAGCATGAAATTTATGCATGCGAGGGGCAAACTGTTAGCACATGTCCATTCCGGCCCGATGGGGAATAATGCCTATTTTGTTCAGTGATCAGACAAATGAGCCAAAAAGGACCGACTTGTCATCCAAAATCCAAAATTCAAAAATCCACACTCTAGGAAAGCTCTGATTTAGCATTTTCTACTGAAAAATCAAAAGTCAAAGTTTGGTCAAACATAGGTAATTAGCCCACCGGCTATTTACTGATCTACAATAAAAAAAATAAATCTTACGGAGATCCGGCCAGGATTTATGGGATCTGATATCAAATCATATCAGAGTGGTAATTAGCCCGCTGGCTATTTACCTATGTAAATAGCCTACTGGTTATTTACCAACCCTTTATATAAAGGGGTGCATCCCCCTCATTTCTGAATAGAGACGCAAATTTTGTAAAATCCTAAAATTACCTCTGTATCCTGTTTTAGTTCCGAGAATCCCAAAAGCCCCGAAACTTTATCAACATACTCCCAGATCCGAGCTCTATCACCGACACTCGATATAAGCTCAGTCTCCGGTCTTTTTATCAAGATCCTACAGTGATGTATGGTCTAAAAACAACTTAAACTTTATATTTCTTTCAAAAATAATCCAAGATTATAATCATAACTTGGGTTAAATCTATTTTCCAACCAAATCACAATCCTTGATAACTTCGGTCCCGTACCGGCTCTTAAGTCATCCTAGACAGATGAAAAGGTAAACTGAGGGTAATTGTCTCTAAGCCTAACTTTCAAATTCATTAAAACACATTTTTATTATTTTATTATTACATATTGCATTCCATTTCTCTGGTTAAGTGAGCCACTAGTGCCACTTAAATTATAATATGTGTAAATAAGCTCGCAAGTACGGATAAACATCCAGAATGTAAGGAAACTCTATCCGAGTTTCCGGGCCCAGACCCGAGTGCTACTGTTGCCTGCCAAAAATTTGATAGAAACTGTCTATTCATTAAGCCGTTATAATGCCCATTTTATTTCTTGAATTTAATTCATAAATAAAGCTGTTGTAATGTAGAAATCACCACAAATTCCAAAATTCCAAAATTAATCCAAACAATTTGGACAATATGAGTAACTATTATGTCCGAACTTAGGATCTCATTTTCTTTTCATTATAAAAATCCCCTTTAGGATCAGTATACCACAATTCTCGGTGGACCTGAACCGGGTGGCGACTCTATTTTATTTTTAAATAAAGTAAAAAATGCTTTATCTTAAAAATATCTATTCTCAATAAAATGTGCAAACATATTTCTCAATATAATCACATTTTTGTCCTACAAAGCCACCACATTTAAGCAAACTTGATTTTCTCAAACCAAACCAAACACCGAGGTTTCCTCAAATGACTCCAAATCGCGCCCCGTGCACCGCACCTCGCGTGCCTCCGTAAAAAATGTCCGCCACCTCACAGCTCCCTATGGATACGGCCTTGTGCTTACCACACTACACCGACGCTAGTGCACTTACTAGATAGTACCTTTAGGTAGTAACAGGTGTACTTATAAACAAATTTTAGAAATCTCTTCCACTCTCTACTGCGATCTTTTCCCAAATCAAATTTAAAAACAATCAAAAGAACCGTCTAAAAATCTGCAAAACCATTCAAATCAACTACTTGAAATGGTTTTATCTCCTTCAAATACATGAAATAGATCTCAGAAAACCTCCAAAGAACTCAACATTCTTCAATTCACCACTACAGAAGCGAAACAAAGATAAAAAAAATGTAAGAAAAATGAAACCTAATCTCATTCTCTCCTTCTTTAGCTACTGAGTTTGTTAAACGAAAACCTAATTTCATGTTATTAATTGGAATCAAAACCAATCTTTACTTCTTCCATTTTTTACATAAAGCTGTTGTCGAGAGGAGTAATAGTTTCCCCCTAATTCTATTCTGAACTATCTCTTACAATTGTGCACATGAAGTGTTTGTAGAAATGCCTGAATGAAGTTTGATTAATGAGTATTTGATTTATATTTGATGTCTATAGGATTTATATTAGATGTATGTTGGATTTCTATTGGTTCTTACATATTAATAATTCCTTGTTTGGTTCTGTAGTTGAGGGAAGTGTGAATTGAATTGTTCTTTTTGTTGAATAGGTGGAAGAGTCTTTTCTCCTTATTTGGTCCCTAGCATGCAATGGAGACCCAGAAGTCCACTCCAAAATTAAAATGAGCTGGTATGTTATCTATCCTATGCATATGCATTTTCTGTCTAGTGCTTGGGGTTTATATAATTAGAAATTGGAGGAATTTTAGTGCAAGGAAAAATAGACTACAATAAAATAATAAGGTTATACAGTAGTATGACACTACAAACCACTACCATAGTATTTTGAAGCTTATATTTGTTCAATTCATCATTATATTTGCCATCAAATGTCAATATTTCATCTGGTCAATCTCAAATAACACTGGCTATTAAGTTCCTTTATGTAAAAATGAAGTTTGATTAATGAGTATTTGATTTATATAGGATGTCTTTAGGATTTATATTGGATGTCTGTTGAATTTCTATTAGTTCTTACATATTATTAATTCCTTGTCAGGTTCTGTAGTTGAGGAAAATGTAAATTGTATTGTTCTTTCTGTTGAATAGGTGGAAGAGTCTTTTCTCCTTCTTTGGTCCCTAGCATGCAATGGAGACCAAGAAGTTCACTCTAAAATTAAAATGAGTCGGTATCTTATTAGATGATTTTGATGTCCCAATCCACAAAACACGATTAACTTTAAGCTTATACAAGCATGGTAGGGAGTATCTAGAAAACAAACTTGAGAGCGACGAGGAGTACATCAATACAATAGACACTCCATATAGATAATTTCAATTACAGTTTACATTTGATTTCAAAAGAAACTTGTGTAGTTAGGAATCTAAGTAGTTAGAAATGATGTATGTTGGAAGAAATTTGAATTTCAATAGCTATCATTAATTTGATGACGCTTTATGTTTGAATACTGGAAAACTTGTGTAATTCGGAATCTAAGTAATTGGAATTTATGTATGTTTGAGCATATTTGAAGTTTATTAGTTATAGAAAAGTCTCTGCCAAATACTGTGTTTCTGATCATATTTATTAGTTATTCAATAGACAACCAATATAATTCACTTTTTTTTTAAAAAAAAGGAAGAAATAGTAACCGCTGATCATTCAAAAAAGACACACCAATATCAATTACTCATTCAAAATTATATTATACCAACATCAAAGATCTAGTTACTTATTCAAGCTCATAACAAGGAAAGAAAAAAACTTCATTTCCTACTCCGACAAGATCACCTATTATGACCGATTCTTCCACAAAGGCCGCATTTTATAGAAGACTTCGATTTCTCCCATGGAGAACCAAAACTTTCTTTTCTCGTATGCCTACTTTTGCCTTAGCATCCAAAGGAAGAATAACTTGTTGAATAATATTATCAGGTAAAACCAATTATGTCTCGACGGCAACAGGTGGATAGTTCCTTGATATGTTGCTAACATTTTCTCCTTCATAATATCCAATAGATATGCTATAGAATTCCAATGGTCATCCAACATAGACAGGATAGAAAAATAGTAAAGTCTAATGAGCACATGCTAACAACTACTAAAGAAAACAGTTATCATCCAGTAAAAAAATATTAAAAAAACCACAAAATTTATAAAAAAGCATGCAATCATAAAATTCAAAAAATGAACTAATTCAAGAAAACTATATGACTACTAATGTTCAATAAATATCCTATAGAAATCAAATATATATCTAATAGATATGCAAACACATGGTGTGCACTTCAATTTTAATAAAACTATTTCATAAAAAATACTGCCAAAATTAAGATATATTGAACATCTATAGGATGTCTATCAGATGTTAGTTGGATATCTATCAGCAGGCCCGACCTTGACAATTTGAGGGCTCTAGGCAAATCAATATTAAAAGTAATAACAATGGGCCCTCAACAAAAAAATAATGTAATAAAACATAATTTTTGTGAAAACTAGGAACTGATCTCTTGCCCTTTCACAACTTTAACAAGCACCTTGCCAATTCTACAAACATTAATTTGCATCTACTTTTATCTTTTAAATAATAACAATTAAATCTTCAAACAAAAAAATATCTGTCTATCAGATGTCTAACAGATTCAAAACCAACATGATTATAATTTAGGTCACTAACCAACAGCAATCTCAGCTTTATTTTCGAATACAAGCATACCTTTTAACACCAAAATTGTTTACTCCACCAACAGCCTATTAAATTGGCCATTAATAACAAAAAAATCACCTTAGCATTTTATCAAACACATGGTGTGCACTTCAATTTCAATAGATAAAATGTTAAAAAAATACAGAATAAACTACAAGTCTTGAAATCAAACAAATTAGCTAAAACGAAAACATAATATCATAAAAATAGCTTGAATTTATGATTCGAAGAACAACAAGAGAAAGAACTAAAGGACTCTGAAATCAAAGCAGTGAGAAGAACGAAATCAGAAAACGAAAAACATGTTTAGTTTAAGATTCGATCAAACAAAAACAAAACCAAAAACGCAAAAAAAAGACTATAAAGCAATGAAGCGTGAAAAATCAAAAGAAGAAGAATAAGAATAAAGAACTCAGATCAGAAACAGAGAACAAAGATCAAAGAGAGAAAAATGAGATCAGGAAATAGAGAAGAAACAGATCAAAAAGGAAGAAAATAGTTACTTCCTAAAGAAAACAAACTTTATATTCACCATATATATGTAAAAAGTTTGTTAAAAAAACAAAAATAAAAAATGTTTAGCTCTCATGGTAAATACATAATTAATTTGGAAAAGATGCACTATCTTGATAAATTCCCGTATTTAAAGGAGTTTGATGATGGATTGTGGGTCACAATTGGGCTTCTAAATTCTAATCATGGGCTAGGTATGAGCCTAATATATAGGGCAACTTATCTAAATACAAGATTTTGAGCTTTTAATTTTGTAAATACCAACCTAACATTTTTTAAATCCCACCATAAAAACTTACTTCTCTTAATTACCTAAACTCTTTCTTAATTACAATATTTTAACTTTTGAATTTTTCTTTTATGTGAATACAAGAACCCTCATTGTAACTAGGGCTGTAAACGAACCGAGCCAAACTCGAACACTGACTGTTCAAGCTCTGTTCGTTTAAATTTTAATGAAATCGAACTGAGCTCGAACTTGGTCAAATCGAGCCTGAGGCGAGCTCGAGCCTATCTCGAGCTTTGTTTAAATTGAGAGCTCAGCCTGTAAAAAAGATAGAATCCACAAGATGAAGAATTGGAGATGAATGATCTAAACACCACAAATATTTTCACTATACTAAGAAGAGGAAGATGAGTGTTGTGTTGGCGGGTGTTTTTTTAGAGGAAAATGAGGTTAAGTTTTTACTGAGCATATAAACATTGATGAATATATATAGTAGGAATTAGATTGGATCCAAATTGTCTTTATTAGGCTTTATATCCATCTTTTCTCTTTTTTTACATATTTTTCCTTTAATCTTTAAATTATATTTTATATTTTTCTTTGTAAATTTTTACACATACAATATTTTATATTTTTCATATTCTATCTATTTTATAAATATAATGTTTAAACTTTTCAATTATGTTAATGAGCTTAATAACGAGCCTGTTGGCGAACTAGTTCGCGAGCCTCTTATCGAGCATGTTCATGAGCTTTCGAGCTGAGCATCCCCTAGTTCAAGCTTGGTTCGTTTACAATAACGAGCCTGAAATTTTTTTCACGAACAAGCTCATTTATTAATGAAATGAGCTCGAACGAGCTTTGATCGAGCAGAGCGCTGAGTAGTTCACGAGTAGTTCGACTCGTTTATACCCCTAAATGTAACAACTCTCTCTCCCGTAATTAATTTGATTTTTGCATCTTAAAAATGACTATATCTCAAAAACCGTTAATTTTTTCGACACGAGCCTTTAAAATATTTTGTTCATCTTATTTTTATCTTTAAAACAAAATCCATATTGAATATTTTTTAAGTAAAAATATTTTTTTGCATCTTATACCAATTTTAACAATGTTTCATAAATTCTTATACCTAATATAAGAGTGGTATAACGTCTTTATAACACCAGTTTTCCATTTATTTTCAGGTAGATAACATAAAACATTAGCAACACTGTTCTATTTAAAGCAAAAAAAACTCTTATACCTGGTATAAAAGTAGTAAAAAACTAGTATAAAACAGTAAAAATTTTTTTTTGCTCCAAAAATATTCAATATGGATTTCATTTTAAAGATAAAAATAAGACAAACAAAATATTCTAAAGGCTCATGTCAAAAAAATTAACGATTTGAGAAATATAGTCATTTTAAGCTGTGAAAATCAAATTAAATATGAGAGAAGGTTGTGGTAAAGAGAAAAATAATAACTTTATATAAAAAATATGTCCTATAAAGTTAGGAATTTGTGAAGATAGGGCATCTTTTCCAAGTAAATTACATATTTGACATGAGAGCTAAACATTTTTCATTTTTATTTTTTTTTAACAAACTTTTTACATATATACGGTGTATATAAGGTTTGTTTTCTTTTTGGCGCTGTTTCTTGATCTTGTTTTTCTCTCTTTATCTTCGTTCTCTGTTTTTGATCTAAGTTCTACATTCTTATTCTTCTCCCTTTTGATTTTCAGCACTTCATTGTTTTATAATCTCATTTTTTTGCATTTTTGGTTTTCTTTTTCTTTGATTGAATCTTAAACTGAAATTTTTTTTGTTTTGTTTTTCTCACTACTTTTGATTTCAGAGTCTTGTAGTTCTTTCTCTTATTGTTCTTAGAATCATAAATTTGAGTTTTTGTTATATTATGTTTTTGTTTTAGCTGATTTTTTTTATTTTGAGACTTGTAGTTCATTATGTTGTCTCCAATGGAGGATTTAGAGTTTTTCTGTATTTGTTTAACATTCTATCTATTGAAATTGAAGTGCACACCATGTGTTTGATAAAATGCTAAGATGAGATCATTGTTTACCCTTAGGCGATTGGACATTCATTGGATATCTATTGGACATATATTTGATTTTTATAGGATATCTATTGTTGAAGATGTGATTGATTATGATCCTTTGATTTCTGCTGCTCAAGAAGATTTCAGTGATGATCATGATCTTTACATACAGAATTTATCTGAGATTGCATTAAATGAGCTTTATAGTTTGGTTGAAACTAATTCGGCAGGAAATTTTGTTCCTGAAGTTGTCATTACGATTCCAAAATGTTGATTCTTTTAAGATTGATCATGTTATTAAGGACAAGGATATACTTAAAGATGCTACCACCGAACAGTACGTTTAGAGGCAAAACAATATGTTTTTTGTGGTGAGGAAATTTTCAGATGTGCATACGTGTGATATTGATGAAAGGAACGGTGAGAAGAGGCAGGCTGCCACTGAGTTAATTGTAACCCGCTGCCGTCGAGACATAATTGGGTTTTACTTGATGATGTTGTTCAACATGTTGTTCTTTCCCCCGATGTTAAGCCTAAAATAGTCAGACCGAGAAAAGAAAGGTATCATTCCGCATGGGAGAAATCCAAGTCTTTTGTGAAATGCAGTGCTTATGGAAGAATTGGTCATATTAAACGATCTTGTGAGTGCAAGAAATAATTTTTTTTTGTCTTTGTTATGATTTTGAAATAGCTATTTGATCTTTGACCTCTGTATAGTATAATTTTGAATAAGGAATTGAACATTGATGTATCTTTCTTTCCTTTTATTGAATATTAATCATTTTTAGTAACTGTTTCTTTTTTTTTACTTTGTTTGAATTAAGTGGTATGCTTTTGCTGTCTACTGATAAATGTTTGATGTCTATAGGATTTCTATATTATGTATAATGCTTTTCTATAGAATTTCTATAGGCATTGTATATGATCCCTATTGATAATAGTGTATTGTTGTCATTCTTGAAAGTTTTTCTAACTTTCTATTTCATATGTTGAACATGTCTAAGATCTACTATAAGTGCCATACTTTTTCAATTGAATTGCAAAATAGATATTGTATTTTGGCAGAAGAAGATAATTTCATATCTTGTAAACTTCAAATATGTTCAAAGGGACATCAAAACTACTTAGATCCTTAATCACATAAGATTTTCAGAATTCAAACATAATTGATCATCAAAACTATCTCTATTGGTTGTCGATTGTGTCAATATATTACTCGTGGCTTTCAAGTTTGTTTTTTAGATATTCCCTTCCATTCCTATATAAGCTCAAAGCTAGCCAACCGTGTTCTGTGGATTTGGCCATCAAACTGATCTAGGATTGGTTTCTGCTCAGTCATGTACTCTAAAAAGCTCAACATAAAGATACCGGAATCGCTGCAATTTATTTTGAAATAGAATATCAGTATTATAATAAGATATTTTAATGAAGAAGATGTAATAAATCTATCCAAATACTGCTTTAATTATAATTATAAAAGACTTAAGAACAAGTTACACCATGCTTCCAAACAATTACTCAATAATCAAACAAATTGAAGAAATTGTATCTCTGACAATACAAATTACATGTTCTCACATTCCTATTCAACAAAAAGAACAAATTTGCACTTTCCTCAAATATAGAACCTAGCAAGGAATTAATAATATGTAAGAACCAATAGAAATCTAACAGACATCCAATATAAATCCTATAGACATCCAATATAAATCAAATACTCATTAATCAAACTTCAATTTAACATAAAGGAGCTTAATAGTCAGTGTCATTTAAGATTGAACAGATGAAATATTGACATTTGATGGCAGGTATAACACAGTTATTACGGGCGTACGCCTCGGGCGCGCCTTAGGCGCAAGGCGCTCGAGGCTCAAGGGTCAGGGCCTCGTGGAGGGTCAGGAGAGGTGAGGTTCATTAGACGTGCACCTCGGGCGTGCCTATGTGCGCCTTGGATGCGTTTTGGATGCCTCAATGTGAAAATGAAGGTTTGTTTGTAGCCTATTTTTCCCTGCACTAAAATTCCTCGAATTACGAATTATATCAAACCCAAGCACTAGACGGAAAATGCATATGCATGAGATAGATAAGATATCGGTTCATTTTGATTTTTAGAGTGGACTTCTAGGTCTCCATTGCATGCTAGGGACCAAAGAAGGAGAAAAGACTCTTTCACCTTTTCAACAAAAAAAAATACAATCCACACTTTCCTCAACTACAGACCTGACAAGGAACTATTAATATGTAAGAACCAATAGAAATCCAACAGACATACAATATAAAGCCTATATACATCCAATATAAATCAAATACTCATTAATCAAACTTCATTTTTACATAAAGGAACTTAATAGTCAGTGTCATTTGAGATTGAACAGATGAAATATTGACATTTGATGGCAGGTATAATGATGAATTGAACAAATATAAGCTTCAAGATACTAAGATAGTGGCTTATAGTGTCATGCTACTGTATAACCTTATCATTTTACTGTAGTCCATTTTCCCCTGCACTAATATTCCTCCAACTACTAATTGTATCAACCCCAAGCACTAGACAGAAAATCATATGCATAAGATAGATAAGATACCGACTCATTTTGATTTTGGAGTGGACCTCCAGGTCTCCATTGCATGCTAGGGACCAAAGAAGGAGAAAAGACTCTTCCACATATTCAACAAAAAGAATAATCCAATTCACACTTCCCTCAACTACAGAACCTGACAAGGAATTATTAATATGTAAGAACTAATAGAAATCCAACAGACATCCAATATAAATCCTATAGACATCCAATATAAATCAAATACTCATTAATCAAACTTCATTCAGGCATTTCTACAAACACTTCATGTGCACAATTGCAAGACATAATTCTGAACAAAATTGGGGAGAAACAATTACTCCTATCAACAACAGCAGTATGTAAACAATGGAATTAGGTTTTGATTATGATTATTAACATGAAATTAGGTTTTTGTTTAACATGAATTCAATAACAGAAGAACCAAAAACGAGATTAGGTTTCTTTTTTCTTACCTTTTTATCTTTGTTTTACTTCTTTTGATGGAGCTTCATGGCATCAGAAGATTCATATAGCCGACCCCACCTAGCGTGGGATTTAAGGCTTAGTTGGTTGGTTGGTAGTGGTGAATCGAAGAATGTTGAGTTTTTTTAGAGGTTTTCTGTGATTGATTTTATGTATTTGAAGGAGATGAAACTGTTTTAAGTAGTTGGTTTGAACGATTTTGCAGATTTTTGGACGGTTCTTTGATTGTTTTTGAATTTGATTTGGGAAAAGATCGCAATAGAGAGTGGAAGAGATTTTTGAAATTTGTTTGTAAGTATACTGTATATGTGTTAATATATTTTCCTGTTTTTCTCTTTTTATTATTTTTATTTTTTTAGGCCAAATTTATTTAATTTTTTGCCCATTTATGTAAAGAGCCCATATATATACTTATCATTATGTACATACTTTTTTATTTGCATAATTTTTTAAATCAAGAGAAAAATCCACTCCCGTTCCAGCTGTGGTTCAAGCCTAACACCTTAATACTACATAAAAAATGTATCAAGGGCTATTTTTTTCTAAAATAAGAACTAAAATGGTTTTTTCTTATCATAGTTTTTTGGATACATTCGTATACAGATAATGTGCTATTTGTTATAGTTTCGATACAGTTTTTGCATTTTAGAACTATACAAATGTATCATAAAAATGTAACACAAAGACATAAAATATGATTATTTTTTTATATAACTATACACTCAAAAAATTTCCAAAAAATATGTATTGCATAATTTGTTTCACAGATAGAAAAAGAAACAAAAAGAACTTTTTTTTATCAATAGAACTTGAGAAAGTGGAATATAGAAAAAGTGTAGTACATATGTACAAAACATAATGAAAAATAATAAAAACAAAAGAATATAACCCATCCAATAATTACATTATAAAATACTTCCTTCATCTTTTAAAATATACATTCTATGTATTTTTTTAAATATTTTTTTATTTATTATTTTTAAATACTTTTTAAATTATTTTTTCAATTATACCCTCAGTTGTCTCATTATCATTAATTATAATAGAGTGAAAAATTAAATATTAATTAAAAAATAAAATAATATTTTTTTACTTTAATTAATTAATTTTTTAAAAAGTGTCAAAATTGTTGAAAGAAAATAAAAAAAAGGAGGAAGTATAATTTTGGTATCTTTATTTGTAATAAATTCATGGAAGGTTGAGCGTTAGTTAATCAGAAATTGTTAATCAGAAATTGTCAATCTCAAACCCTTTATTTATATGGAAAGAAAATCAATATATAATTGTCAAACTAGCCGTTACCTTTTTGAAACCTAAAAAACCCCTAATCAATAACGCTCCCCCTTTCTTTCTATGTTCTCTCTGCTCATCATCGATTCTCTTTCTTCTTCCTCCAATCGACTTTTCTTCTCGCCGGAAAAATGTTCACCGACGGTCTAGATGAAAGCGCCATCAATTGGATCAAGCAGGTCTCTCTCTTCTATTCTTTTTCCTTTTTCAGATTATATTTTTAGCTTCGTCTTGGTTGATCTCTACTTCTGTTAAGCTAATGTTCTTACATCTAATGTCACAGGGATCGGAAATACAAGAGCCTCTAGTCAGATCTCCTCTATCTCCATTAGCGGAGAGGCTATCTCCTAACGAGCAATTCCCAAAATCTCCGATAAATCCACTTTTGAAATCTCCACGTTTATACAGTTCCAACAATTTCGGTTCTTCTCATTTGCTGCCTCCACTCAAATTCAGCTCTGGATTACTAAAACCTCACAGTTTAGCAGCTCCATGTCTAGACAATGAAGATAGTGAGAGCGTGGCCTCAGTTTCAGACTACGTGGGCGGGAACTACTCTGAAGACGAGGAAACGGATGTTGGATTATCTGATTTTGATTACTTAGAGAAGCCAGTTATGCGATGCTATGAAGAGGAGGAGATATTTGGGAATCGGCCTAAAACAAAGTTGAATAAGGGATTGCTTAAGCAAGATCTGAAAATTGAAGTTCCTGGGAATTTAAGAAGGTTCACCACCGACGGTGATCTGGAAGTTCGAAATGTTTCCTTCGAGAGTTCTGCTCCTGCTAGTTGTCCACTTCGCGCGAGAGTCCAGCTACGGAATGCTCATGCGGCATTTATTGTAAGTTAGTTTTCGGAATTTTGCTATTCTTATCAAAATTCTATTGTTTTTATTTTTCATGGCTTTGATTTGTTCGGTTCGTTCTGTTTATTTTGTTCCGGATATTTGTGTCGGCCATGGATGTAGGGTACTTCTACTAACGAAACAAGCAGATTTAAAGAGGTAGAAGTTTTGGGAACTCCAAGTGCACCTCCAATAATGGAAACTGGGAGGGAAGTAAATAGTGTTGTACATGAACCGGAAATTGAGCAAACTGGGGTTGTTGAAGTTTTTGAGTATAGAGAAACTGAAGCTTTTATTGGAAACCGAGATTCTTTAGCAGATAAAAAATGGCAATCGATGCCTAGTGCTGAATTTGTAGATAGGTAATGTTCTTTATCCATTCTGAAGTTCTATTATTCAAATGATCTTTTCTATCATTTTTGTTTGGCTACCAGAACTTCATTTCAGGGATACTTGAAATTTATCTTGCAGATTAAACACAACCGTGGCTGAAGAAGTTGAAGATAAGATACCTTATTGGCAGACAGGCCCATCAGAGCATTCATCTTATCACAACACCAGGTAGAGTTCAATTTCAGTTAATACAGAGATCAGAGTTCACATAGCAGTTATAATCATGAATGGTATTCCTATTTCAAGGATTATTCCTTAGTAGTCTAAATCGAACAATTGAAAAGTGAAGATTGTTTTAGGCTGTGCGCTGGTTCTTATCATTCTATTAATATTCAGGCTCCCGTGTTGTACACGTGTATTTGCAGAAATTTGAACCAGACACCTTTTGTCTACTTTTAGAACTCAAAAGTTTCTCTATGGTCATCCTTTTAATGGTTTGTCAGTTCAATTTTGCAGTGGTCAATATGCTTGGCAAACTCTAATAGCTTATGATGCATGTATCCGCCTATGTCTCTATACATGGGCTAGGGGTTGTACTGAAGCTCCTGAGTTTCTGAAAGATGAGTGCCTGCTTCTTCGAACCGCTTTTGGGTAGGTTTGCTGCATAAGTTTTCTGTTTATAACTTCTAATGGCCACCAAAGAAAATTTTGAACTTCTTCAACTTTTTTGAATTTATAGCTCTGAAGAGTGTCTTTTGTTGCATGATGTTAGATTGCATAAATTTTTGTTGCAACCGAGAGGTGTACAAGCACGAGAAGTCACTACGACCAAGAATGTGGAACAGCTGTACCCTTCAAAGGTAAAGAAGGTTGTTGGAAAGATAAGGGTGGAAGGTAAAGTCCTCTCTCATAAGTTAGAAGTTGCATTTGATGGTTATATGTGCATTTCCACCATTTTCTAGTTTCAAACTTCTCTCTCTAACTCACCGACCATTTTGTTCTTGATTCAATTGTATCAAGCCATTCTAATGTATACATATTTATGCTTAAGCATTTAAGCTATTGTAGAGAAAGAAATCATTTGTTCTTAAAATATATGAGGACAAGAATAACAGAGGTGTACTTCACTAAAATTGAGTTGAAATAATAACTTCTTCAGCAATTTTTGACCAAAATTTGTTGCCATGGCAGTGAGGAAACTTCGAATTATACCTAGGAGGAAACTTAAGAGTACATACTCTCAGCGCAGTGCAATCTACATGCAAGTGGGGAAAGAATATGTCCGGCATGTTTCATCACTGGTGAAAACTGGCATGACTTCTCTTAAATTAGCTTCATTTCCTGTAACCTCAGAAGGTTTGTTTTCCTCATCATGTGTAATCAGCACATTAGTTTTTAACTGTGAAACTTACGAAAATTTTCTCCACATTCTTCAGTGAATTTAATTTAACATTATCATGTTTTCAGAGAAACTGTCATGCTTGTTTCAACTGAAAAGCACTGGTGAAGATACTCAAGCTGAAGCTGGGTCCACTGTTTGTTTACACCCTGGAAGCGGGGAGTATAACGTCTTGTGAGTTCCCACATTGTGTTTTAGTTTTTATGTTTGACTGGGACGCAATTTTGTGGTATTATCAAAATTTTCTCATTTGAAAAACTCTTTGCTACTGGGATGGAGGTTACAGCTCAAAAAGATTTGGCTAAAACCATATTCACATTTTTATGAATTCTAGATTGATCTGATAAACATTGTAGTTGATTTAATCATATATGACTAAGGTACCTCGAGTATGCTCAAACTCACATTTGTTATTTATGCTCCTGCTATGTCATGTAGTTTACCAAATCAGTTGTGGAGTATACTTATTATTATGGGTAAATAACATCCCTCAGGTTTGACATAATATACTATAACCTCCCTGCGTTTTAAAACCCTAATTTATACCTCCCCATGTTTTGCATTTTCTCATTATTACCTCCCTCTATCAATTGTTAGGCCTTTTCATTCAAAATTGTTGATGTTCCATACACTTTTTTACAATATTTGCTTAACCTGTGATCATATGTACTGGTTTTTAAAGATATTTCATAAATAAGATGTTTGTTTTGCTTATTTTCTAAAATTTTATTACATTTCAGTCTTACGATTGCGTTAGAAAAAAACATACATAAAATGGACAAATCAAAAGAAAATTGAATATAAAAATATCACAACAATAATAGTTTTGTTATAAATGTATATTTCGGTGAATTTTTCGTAAAATAATGGCATAATAACATATAAAGGGACCTAACAATATAATAAATTAAAGTATAGGGAGGTAGTAATGAGAAAATGCAAAACATAGGAAGGTATAAATTAGGTTTTTAAAACACAAGGAGATAGTAGTATATTATGTCAAACCTGAGGGATCTCATAATTATTTACCCTATTATTATCTTTGATAATCCTTGTAATTGTCATGCCATAAGCTGATGGGGAAAATCTGATGTTCAAATTTTATTCAGTTTCCCAGAAAGTGAAGGAGATGCTCTTTTAGTAGAAGTCCAGGATGCAAAAAAGTCAGTCCAAGGTCGAGCCACAATTCAAATTTCATCATTGACTGATAATCCTGTATGTACATTTTATTTTTTATCTTCCAATATCAAGATATTATAGGAAATATAGGCCTTTCTAATAACAGTTGCCTTCTATTTGGTGTATTTTGCAGAATGACAGAATTCGGTGGTTTCCCTTATACCATGACGATCAAGAATGTGTAGGGAAGATACAACTCTCAATTGGCAGTACGATTACATGTGATGAGGCTAATAATATAAAGGTTTTTTGTTCTAGACCCAAATTAGCTTGAACTTAAGTGTTGAATAATTTAGACATGAAAATCTATTTTCGAAAAGAATTGAGTGATGATAGATAGTGCAAAATTGTTTTAAAAGTATCAGTTCTTGAGATTTTGAGACTAACTGTACAATACTTACTTTTAAGTGATCCTGAAGTTGTTATGATGATCATATATAGTTGTTCGAATCTATGAGAACCAAACTGATCTGTTTACTTTGTGGCGAATAATATAGTATCCTTGGTGCAAATTGATATCAGAACACTGAATCGTGTAACTAAATTTTGAATGCAATTAGGATAGCATTGGGCTCATAACCATAATTTTCCTTTTCTGTAGTGATTATTATCTTTAGTTCCTACTCATGTTGATATATGTTTCTTAGTAACCAAAGTTTCTTTTATCCTATTTCACTGTACAGAGTGGACCTGTTGTAGAAACTCTAGCTTATGATTTACTGTTGGAAGCTGCTATTCGTGCACAACATTTTCATTCTCGAAGGCTGAGATTAAACGGAACTTGGAAATGGCTATTATCTGAATTTGCAGACTACTATGGTGTTTCTGATTCTTATACAAAATTGAGGTGAATGAATCTAATTTATTCAATTAATGTTGTATGTTCAACACCCCTTTCTGTTTATCTGCCCTTCGATTCTCACAATCTCTCTATAGATATCTTTCACATGTCATGAATGTGGCAACTCCAACAAAAGGCTGCTTAGAGCTTGTAAACGAGTTACTTGTACCTATTATAAAGGCTAGGGGAGAAAGAAGTTTGACAAGACAAGAGGTAGGTCCTCAAATTCCGTACACATTACTTTCAACATTTCTATTAAACAAAATCTGCGTGCCTTTCTCTCTTTGTGGTCACAGCAAATAACAGGAAATGGTATTTAACAAACTAATTGATGAACATAAACCCCGCTACTAATTAATGCACCAGTTATCATAATTATTACTACTGGATAATTGGTATTAGTCCATGTTTACCGACAAATTAGATAGAAAAGAAGGAATAGTATGTTAATTTTGTTGGGGATTTCCAGAAAGAATACCGTCATATCTTACTCCGTTCCCTATAAAAGACATTCCGTCTAATAGTAATAGAATAGAAGTTTAAGAGGGGGGTGATTAGCTTTTTGGACTGGTCCAATGCTCAGCAATTAGCTTTGTTCGCATATGATTTTTGGCCAGAAATATCATCATTTTGCTATATATATCTAAAATAGTGATTAACAGTAGTGTTAATTAAGAGGGCGTTTCTTTCTCACTTATAAGCACTTCTCTGAAGTGTTTCTTATAAGTTATATTTTAACTTAAAAGCAGCTTATAAGTTAAAATTTTTAACATATTTTGATGTGTACACAGTATCTGTGGTACTAGCTGTCATCACATCAAGTTCTTGTCTTTCAGTTCTCACCAGTAATTGGCTGTTATTACTTCCAAGAACACCAAATGAGAAAGATTGATTCCTTCCTTCTGAATTATATTGACCAACCAATTCTATGTCTTTTTACTTTGAAGGATCTCTTACAATGTGTGTTTTGTTCTGTTGCAGAAAAGTTTACTATTAGATTGTGAAACCCAAATTGAAAGTCTCTTGGCAAATGTGTTTGAGAATTACAAGTCACTGGATGAAAACTCCCTCACAGGATTGGCAGATCTCTTTGGTCCAATGCAGGAGTCTGCAGCACCAGCTTTAGCTCCTGCAGTTGAAGTCTTTATCCTTCTTCATGACATACTTTCTCAAGATGCACAGACTATGCTAAGAAATTATTTGCAGGTACAAGTCTTCTAAGCATAATAATATTCAATTGCTATATCTTTCTCCACATATTACTTGGTATTTATTATCAAATCTAAAGTCTAATTGAACAGCCAAATGACATACTTGGTTCATACATCCATGTAGAATCAAACACAACTTCAGCCAACAAATGATTTATACTATTACTAGCATATTATATAATACAATTTCTATCAATACTTGACCCACAAAGTCTATCCACACGCTTCATCAAATGACAAGTAATTTGTCAACTGTATTTGTTTTCTCAACGTGCAAGATATATTCTGCAGTCCGCAGCATTCTAGGTTTTCTAAATAGTAAATTTTACAGACAGCAGCTAAAAAGAGGTGCCGGAAGCACATGATTGAGACAGACGAGTTCGTATCAAACAATTCTGAAGGTTTTCTTACAGATGCCATTACCATCTCAACAGCGTACTTGAAAATGAAGAATCTTTGCATAAGCATTGGCAAAGAGATCCAGGCAGATATAAAAATCAACAACCAAAACGTATTCCCAAGGTATTAGAATCTCTCATATGCCAATATCTCCAAAAGTTTGTGCTCAAATGTTGATACAGTGGAGAATTTTGTGTTTCAGTATTCATCTTGTAAGGAACATAAGCTTCAGTCCAGAACTCTAAATCTTCTAGGATTTTCACATGATAAGTCATCTTAAAAAGCTCAACGTTTTTTAACAAAGAACTTCATGTTTTAAATTTTTTCTGTGGTGTGGCTTGTCATCTTTTAATTAACATTAGTGTTAAAAAGTGTAGCTACTGAGAACATATTACTTCCTCTAAATAAATAAATTCCACTTCATGCATCCCGGGAGTTCTGATACATGTTTGTCTGATTTCAGCTCAATTGACTTGTCAAACATCACAGCTTCTGTCTACAGCAGTGAGTTGTGTAACAGGCTAAGAAGTTTCCTTTCTGCCTGTCCCCCATCCAGCCCACAACCACATGTAAATGAACTTCTGATAGCAATTGCTGATTTGGAACGGGATATTGAATTATGGGGAATCAGGTTCGTCATATAACGAAGTTGGGAACCCAACATATCCCTTCAACTATTGTTTTTTTTTCTCATATATTAAAAACATTTACCTCTAGTAAGAGTTATGACATTTCATATGCTATCTGTTTCAGTCCAGTGCAAGGTGGTGTAGACTCAAGGGGATTGTTTCATAGTTACATTATGGTGTGGGTGCAGGATATGCAGCTTAATTTGCTTGAGCTCTGCAAAGCAGAGAAGGTATACTTCTCTCTCTCCTGGTTGCCATTACTACCCATATTCCTTCCTCTCACACAATTTTCAAAAGGCAAAAACATTCCACAGAACGGTTTTCAATATCTATTTTTCTCTGATTAGTAACTTCCTTTTGCAGGTCCCATGGGCTGGAGTAACGACAAATCATTCTACCTCTCCATTTGCTGAGGAAATGTATGAGAAAGTAAAGAATTCCCTTGTAGAATATGAAGTGGTGATCAACAGGTGGCCTCAGTATTCATTGATTTTAGAGAATGTAAGTTCTCCTGTCATTTAAGTTTCAGTGAAGTTTTTCAAGTAAAGATTCATCACAGAAACACACAATTTCTCTTGTCATTAAGTTCCATCGAAGATTTTCGAGTGAAGATACATCACATATGCACACAAAAATTCTTTTTGGACATGCAAGCAGACATGTATGTGAGCCTCGGTTACATCACATTATTTTTTTCAAATTTTTTCCTTGGTTGTACATCTTATTACTTTTATATCATGCCCTTGGTTCTATCATATCACATTTTTATTCATTTTGTGACAATCTGAAACCACTATTCTTTGTGTTCCTGAAGTCGGTGGCTGATGTAGAAAGAGCAATCATCAAGGCGTTGGAAAAGCAATACAATGACATCTTAACTCCTCTGAAAGATACTATTCCAAAGAGGCTTAATATGCACGTTCAGAAACTGACTAGAAGACAATCTACAACACAGTATTTTGTGCCTAATCAAGTCAGTGCACTCTTCTTGTGTATAATTGGTATTTCTGCTTCTCAAATTCAAATATCTAACAATGAGCTTGCTGTGTGGCAGTTGGGAATTTTTCTAAATACCATCAAGAGAATCCTAGATGTCTTACATGTTAGAGTGGAGGAAGTCTTGAAGTCATGGGCATCTTATCTGCCTGTTACGGGAGAGAGAAAGTTACTCTTTGGGGAGCAGATGAATGGAATCACAGTTCTGTTGAGAACAAAATACAAAAATTATCTGCAGGCATCCGTTGAGAAGCTTGTTAGCAATGTTAGTTCTACCTTACATTGAATCCCCTTGGTATTATTACTAATATCATTTTAACGAAAATCAAAACAATCGTAACGATGTTTCATCAGTGTTATCCCAGTACAGTTCCATAGCTAAATGGGAATAGAAGAAATCACAAGCATACTTATTTTAAAACCATCACATAACAATGTGAAGTTAGACTCTTAGATTCCATGCATAGTTTTATTGAATGACATTGTAATTATTGAGACATTTATATTAAAATAGTATCAATGATTACTGCAAAAAAGTGATAACAACAAGAGCATAATCTCTAACAATAACTACTGTGTCAGTTGCAAGCTAACCGGAATACAAGGCTGAAAAGAATTTTGGAGGAAATAAATGAAGAAGATGGAGAAGGTGAAGTTCGGGAAAGAATGCAGATGTTGAGCTCGCAGTTAATCGACTCAATAAACAACTTGCACGAGGTCTTTACCAGCCGGATATTTGTTGCAGCCTGCCGTGGATTTTGGGATAGGATGGGACAGGTACTAAACATATATTGTTTGTAAACTTCAAACTGTTTTTGCTGAGGTAGGTCTCCATAATAACTGAATATTACTCATGGTGTTGCATTCTAGATTGTTCTGAAGTTCCTTGAAGGCAGGAAGGAAAACAGGGTGTGGTACAACGGCTCTTGTTTTGCCCTTGGGGTAAGTAACGTTTTTCGTCAGTACTGTAGCTTTAGATGCAGGGTCTAATACACTTGTGGTCTTGCTTTCAGTGGAAATTGTGGTAACTTAAATGTTTGTTTTTTTATGCTTTTACAGATATTGGACGACACTTTTGCTTCACAAATGCAGCGGGTATTGGGAAATTCACTGCAAGAAAAAGATCTAGAGCCCCCACGTTCGGTAATTGAAGCACGATCTATTCTGTGCAGAGACACAGCAAATGCAATGGACACATCTACATATTTCTATGTATAGTGCCTGCTACTAATTGTCTATGATATGGAGCAAAGGTAAAAATGAGAATTACTTGTAATTTGTGTACCGTAATATGATCTTAAGGTTACTATACATGTTTTTCATACATAATTCCAGTATAGATTACACTGCTAAGCAATTTATTCTTTTTGTATGTAATGATATGAAATTCTCTGTAATATCAAAACTATTATTCTTTTTATACATACATGTAAGTGATTTTTTCGGTAGCATATAAATGAGAGACGTCTGATGCTGAGAACCAATGGAAACATAATATAGCTAACTATAACTACACTAAACATGAGGCATAAAACAAACAGTCACTTCCAGATAATGGATAACTTGACATATTATCTGCATAATAACCTAAAATATCCTCTGCTACATTATTTGGTGGTTGAGATTGGGTGTTCCATTGCTGGTGTGGATAGTTGTGCCTATAATCACTGTAAGAATCAGAAAAATGACCTGAAGGTGTGGTTTGCTGTATAATTGGTCTAAAATCTGAACTAGGAAGTTCTATCCTTAAAATAACACCAGAAACGCAAAGTTTTCCAGGTACTCTCAATACTTTCTCGGAGAATTTGGAAGGGGGAACAAGAAATAATGGCCTTACTATCCAATTTAGCAACTGCAGCGCGCTGTTTCTCCTCGAGATAATGCATGAATTCGTTTTAGTATCCAATGTCAGCATCACTAGCAGGAGCAAAGAAAACAACCCAAGCAGAAGCTGCCTGGTAATAATGCTTTGCAAGCATGCCAAGACCAGTCCTTGCAGTACAATCAAGAAATTCAGGCCTGGACCATAAACCAAGAAAATCATTTAACAGACAGAAATTAGGAAGAGTTGAAAGAGCAGATATAAACTACTTACTGCATGATATCTAAGGCTTCACCAGAAATTATGAAATTATGAAACATAGTTATTTTTTCAAACTCACCGAACAGCGAAAACGCCCTTCTTATGAGAAACGGCCAAACCTCATTGTTTAAGTATTAACTATTATTTTTATCACTAACTTAAATAAATAAATGAAGTGAAAGCTCATGTGGGGGTTTCTAGCTGCACGGAGAAGATTTCATGTATGTAACTTTCTCTTTCAACAAATTCTGAGACCATTGCCTTATTTTCATAGTTTTAGTCTATTATTGGTGAAGAAATACAGTTGTTGTACATGTATTTATGCCTAGCCATCAGCAAGGAAATAATATCTCTATTTTATATAGTCCAATATGATCTGACAAGAGCTTCTTTTTCTATATTAAATGAAACAGAAGAAAAGGTATTATAACAGTTGTATCTTAGAGATGGACACCTAGAGATAGGCAAATGGTAATAAGAGAAAGCACAAAAAACTGCAGCTAAAATTGCTTCTGATGAGAACTTGGTAAATCATGGATTAGTGGAGAAGCTATGGGACTTAAAACACTAGATATAAATGCTCTTTTATAAACCATAGTAAAATACATTTCTAAATAATCTCAACTCAAGTCCCGATTTTATGTACTATTTTTTGCCTTGTGACATAAATCTGGAGAATAAGATGTTTGAGGCAAATTGGTTGTAATGCTGATAAGTGTTGGGCTAACAAATATCCCACATTGTTAAGATAAGTGTGGATAATATCTCCAATGGTACACATTTATAAGATTGGCTTAAGCCTACTTTGTATTGAATATTCAGGTGACAAAATGGATAAGGGAGAAATTAGCGAATCATCTTTTTACCCCAAGAGATAAATGGTCCACAATTTTCCTTTTCTTTTACCAATCTAACTTAAACTTCTTTTAATTGAATCCAAATTTAATTATAGAATAACTCTGAAAATGATTAGGCGCTCAGTCAGCCTTTGATCATATGACAATTCAGTCGTGCCAAAGACGATGTAAAGATGTCTTGTAGTTACACAACTGAACATTAGAAATTGATACAAAGTTCTGAGCTCAATATAAATCCAACAAATGTATTCTTTACAGAAAGAAAGTTTATTGGCTTTCATATCCTTGGGTAGATCAGTACTGAATAATGAGTTTTAAAATGATGAATAAATGAGATTGTAGCAAACAACTTTAAATCCAATACCATTATTTTTATCCTCACAACTCATCAGGATTATTCTTAAGATTGTTTTGTTAGCATCATATTGGATACTTGAGAATTGAGTCTTGTAGCTGATCATATTGGATACTTGAGAATTGAGTCTTGTAGCTGATCATATTGGATACTTGAGAATTGAGTCTTGTAGCTGATTTGTAATTTTAATTTGCTATTTGAGATCAGTTCTGTTATTCTGTTTCACTAAATAAAGGTCGAGTTCAACTTCTCCTGCCTGGGCATAGATATATTAAGCTCTAATTATCACTAAGAAACAATCAATTGAATTAAAATCATGAAACAAATACAAAGTCAAAGTCATGGCACATATAATTAATTGACTGATTAATTAATTAAGCTCTAATTATAACTAAGAAACAATCAATTGAATTAGCTTATTGTCATAATTAATTAATTCTAATAATATTTATTATTTTCATAAAACTAATTATAATAATACTTTTTATTAACTTGTACACTATCAACATTTTATAATAAACCATCTTGTTTTTATGTTTTGAAATAACTCCGTGTGAATTTCAACATTTACAATATTCAACGTCAAACTTTCCAGTACTATCACTCGTTAGCATTTTTTTTGCAAGTCATCTACGTACCATGGTTTTAACCATCTTTATGTACTTAAACTCCAATTTTGTTAGTAGCTATATAAATTCAATGAGTTAAATGAATATTTAAATGGGATAAGGAAGCATTTAAAGCAAAAATATGAAATCGAAACGAAAAAATTAGTAATAAAAACTTCCTTTTTTCTTCCCTCGAGTATATGATATTTTTACTTTGAGGATTGATCTTACAACCTAATATATATGCAAGCTATATGCAATGAAGAGGAGATAGAAAAAATCCCATCCCCATTTACAAATCAACTACTCAACGCCTTTTTGATTTGCTGATAATGAGGCCAAATTTTCTGCAGAAACACAATCAACTTCGGCAGAGATTCCTAAATTTGATGCTCCAATGTCTTAAACCTCAGACATTCCTTCAATTTCTTTATCCCTTCACTTTTGGTCGATCCGCTGCAAAATCACATGTTTAAATCCTCTTAGGAATGCAACATCACCGTGTTTCAAAATAAGTAAACACAGATAATGAAACTATTACATACCTATGGAAGCCGGATCGACATGTACATAGAAACTTGCAGCAACAATTAGGTAGCAGAAGATCAGCATTAGTCCTTTAAAGTAATTCGAAGTTCCCTCCTGCAACACAGCCATAAACCTTCAGTTTTTATCATTTTAAGCTCCCTAACTTTTACTATTTCCCACATTGATCCCTAGATCATTTATAAAGCTTCACTGAAAAGGTTCCATTTTGTAGTTTCTAAGAGATAAGCGGCTCAATGTTTAGGACTATAGATTTATAAATGATCAGAGGCTCTATGGGGTACTAAGGAAATGACTAATTTTCGATTCGGCATATACCTGCAACATAAAGGCCACCACCAAAACAGTAATAAAAAGCGTTGCTGTCTCAAATAGTTGAAAATTTAAGTCCATAGGTTTCCCCATGATCCATCCAACAACCACCAGAAAAGGTATCTGCCAGGAATCAAATTAACCAAGTCAGAAGGTAATCAAAAGAAGATCCAGGAACAAAATATCCTAAGTCAATTCAAGAGAAAGGACCACTACATGATGTATAACTTACCGCAAACATAGCTATCTGTGTTGATGAACCAATTGCCACCCCCAACGAGATATCCTGTACCAAAATGATAAAATATTAGATATAATTACATTAAAGTTTCTTTTTCTTTCACGAGTTGTTAGAATAGGAAGCACTTACAAGCTTGTCTTTCATGGCGAACATAATAGCACCTGCATGTTCTGCAGCATTTCCAACTATTGGGAGCAGAATAACACTTATAAATGCAATAGGTATTTTCCAATCTCTTGATGCTCCCTGCAAACACATTTTTTTGGTGTAAGAATATGCAGATAATCATTCACTATCTAAGATTTTATCCTATATGTAAATCTTTTTAATTTAATTTGTCTTCAAACATAAATGTTGCCACAGTTTCTTGAGGCTTTACGGTTTCACAAACACTCCGATGTTCACGACCGAGTATTCTAGTATATTGACTTTAATTTTCTGAAATCGCTTTTATCATTGTTTTGCCAAAGATAATGGATGAGATAATGCGCCTAAAGTAAAATTAAAGAAATTCATAAATGGAAGAATCGAAATCACCTCTATAGCATCAACCAGATATTCTGAGAGGATTGAGATCCATACGGTTAAAATACTTAACCATATGATTGATTCCCATTTTGAGATTTCAGGGCTTTCATCGTCATCTGCGCTCCAATTTTCAGTGTCCTGTTGATCTCAAGCCATTAATCCATGAATCCTTAAAACCATATCCAAGAAAACATAGCAAAACTAAAAAATTTCAAAAATGCCTCTGTATACATCTAACCAGTGGAAGAAAAACTAAGTTTGAGAAAGACAAGATCATTAATTTTAATGCCTTTGTATACATCTAACCAGTGACTTAACTCATTAAAACAACATTAAATTTTTACCTCAATTTCATTTATCAATATTTGGTTGAGATTTGCATAATGTGTCACAGAACATCCATTGAAGAGACTAACCTCATTTACAGGGACATAAATATTCTTGGTGCTCTTCAGCTGAAAGTAGAGAAATGAAGCATATGCAATGAGCATTATACAACTACTGAACCTTGAAAGAGCCAATTCAGACTTCCCAAAATGCAATTCTGTTCGTGTAGAGTGGAGAACAGCAGGGAATAGCAGTCCCATGACCGCCATTAACAGCAAATTGGAACTCACCGTTGCAGTAGCCTAGAAAATGAAATTCGAACAGTTTTAAACGCTTCAGCAACAAAGTTACAAAGGATTTCGGAGAAAATAATGAATAAAGATAACTCTTTATACCTTATGAAACACTTGTTCCCTGTTGGAGACGACAAGTCCTCCACTGAAGAATGCACAACCAAGCACTAGCAACATATTTGACAAGATCGATCCAAGTAATGATTGCTGAACTACACGTATCATGCCATTTCTTAACGCATACATTGATATTATCAATTCGGTTGCATTTCCAAATGTTGCATTTAAAAGGCCTCCAACTGCAGGTTCAAGAGACAAAATTACAAATTAAGGGTGTAAAATGATGGAAAAAGAACATAGAAAATATTTACATAACAAGTTGATTGGTGTTCAAGTGACATCTCTGTATTTTCTTATGAAACTCTAAAATTTGATAAAAAGAAAAAAAACTTAACAGAAAAGGGAAATAAAGTTGACAATTCCTTGAAAAATATATACCTGTAGGTCCAGTGTAAAAAGCAAGCTGCCTGCATTGAGAAATCAAAAGCTGAATAAGGAACTTATCAATCATATGATAATGCTACGATGTGTAATCATTTTATTTCAATACATCATTTTGGGCCAATTCAGCAAATAAATGCCAAGTTGTGGGAGCAAAATTCGTATCCTCAGTTAAATTTTGAGGCAAATAGCCGCTTTTCTAACTTTTAAAGAACAAGGGAATGCTTTTATTAAAGAAACCTTACTCTGTAGCAAATCCAAGACGCTCGGCCATAGGTATAATGCCCAACAAACTGAAAAGGAACACAAAACCCTGAAACAAATAATTGAAAAGAATAAATCCAGAAGCGTCAGACAATCCAAAGGTACAATTAGGCAAAAGAAAACACCACAAAAAGAGGGCAACTTACATGATTGCCATAAACCCTATCAATCAAGATAGCCAACGGACCAAAAGGCATAAGCAAATTAATTTTGGCAGAAAATATCACAACCTTTATGCTACCAAACACACTATTTTTCGGGGCAAGAAGATCGCTGCCTCCAAAATCAATAGCAGGTAAAGATCCTGGTCTAGACCCATCAATTGACAGTTTCTTATCCTTTATAATTCCATCTTTAATACCTATTTTTTCATCCACGGCCTCATATAAATTTTTATCCCCCATTGAAGTCATCTGTTGGATCAAAAATCAAATTGCCACATTTCAACAATCAAAATTCGCAATTTTACTATTTAACAAGAAAATGATAAATATACCTCAAGATCGGAATGAATACGAATCATAGGTGGAGAATTGACCGACATTTGGGTATCCATGGATGGATTTTTAACTTGCAAGCAAGAAAAAATCTAGATATGCATCAGTGGTGTTGAAATCCAGGAATACCCAAAATGTCTGCTAAGAGATGTGAAACGCAGGCGAAAAGGAAGACTTTCTCTCGGGAAAAGGAAATTTCCCAGAAAGTAAAAGTGAAGGGAAGTCAATGTACGATATCTTGAAAGAGAAATGCCGAAAGGAAGGAGAAAAATACGGGCTTACAAATTTCAGCCATTAAAGAGCGGCATTATAGGGGAAATTCCACAAATATACAATCGCTCGGAGAATATGGCGGGAACGTGGTGAAAACTGAAAACTTCAAGATGGTAAAAGACTGATATTTTCGCCTCTGTTTCTACAGGGAATCGTTAACCTAACCGCCATTACATGTCCGGGCTTTTTCATTCCACTTTAAATCAGTCAACTGTCAATTTAAATAGCCACCGCACGTTCTGAGGCCGAAATTTCAAAAAGGGAAATTATAAGGATAGCATGGGTAGAAGAATTTATTTATATAGTCCTCTACTCTTATAATTATTTTGTGCGTTTAAATTTTCTTTTTCTCATCTTGTACAATCCTAAAGGAGCAAATGATTCTTTTTTTTTACATTTTTATACTTTATTTTTCATTTATCTCGTAAACTGTATTTTTATACTTTATTTTTCATTTATCTCGCAAACTGTTGATTTTTTTATATGCCGCTTTAGAGTTTTTTTGTTCATTTTATTTTTATCTTCGAAACTAGATTCATGATCATATACGTTTTTTGACTTTTTATTTTCGTAGATATGTAACAAATGATATACCAATTTATATTAACATTATACTAGCATTATATCAAATGTAATATACCAATTTATACTGACATTATATCAGCATAATACCATGTGTGATATATCAATTTATACTAGCATTATACCAGCATTATACCAAGTTTGATATACCAATTTATACTAGCATTAGACCATGTGTGATATACATCTATTTTATGAAATAAACCAAAGATAAAACCACATTATACCAACATTACACTAGATGTGATTAAACAAAACTTTAATTTGTTATCTTATAAAAGAAAATAAATAAAAACAAAGCTTTAAGCATCTATTTCATGAAAGAAATCAAATAAAAATAACTTTATACTAGTATTATACCAGGTTTATACCAGTTGTGATTAAATAAAATCTTAATAAAATAAAAAAATGTATTTATACCAGGTTTATACCAAGTGTGATCAAACAAAGCCTTAAGTATCTATTTTATGAAAGAAATCAAATAAAAACCACTTTATACCAACATTATACTAACATTATACATGGTGTGAAAAATAAAACCAAATATAAGCATCTATTTCATGAATGAAATCGAATAAAAACCACATTTATTCCAACATTATATTAGCATTATACCAGGTGTGAAGAACCAAAACCATAAAAATCTATTTTATGAAAGAAATCAAATAAAAACCACTTTATACCAGCATTATAAAATGTGTAAAAAATAAAACCAAACATAAGCATATAATGAAATCAAACAAAAACCACCTTTATACCAGCATTATACTACGTGTGAAGAACTAAAACCATAAGACTCTATTTTATGAAAGAAATAAAAAAAGTTACTTTGTACTAGCATTATACAAGGTGTGAAAAATAAAATCAAATATAAGCAATTATTTTATAAATGAAATCAAACAAAAACTACATTTATATCAACCTTATACTAGATGTGAAGAACCAAAACCATGAAAATCTATTTTATGAAAGAATTCAAATAAAAACCACTTTACCAACATTATACTATGTGTGAAAAATAAAATTAAATATAAGCATCTATTTTATGAATGAAATAAAACAAAAACCACATTTATACCTGCATCATACCGGGTGCGAAGAACCAAAACCATAAGATCCTATTTTATGACAGAAATCAAATAAAAATCACTTTATACCAGCATTATCTAGGTGTGAAAAATAAAATCAAATATAAGCAGCGATTTTATGAATGAAATCAAATAAAAATGATATTTATACCAATATTATACCATATATGAATATTTATACTAGCATTCTAACATGTGTGAAGAACCAAAACCATATTTTATGAAAGAAATCAAATAAAAATTACTTTTTACAATAATTATACTAGATGATGAAAAGTTTCAAAAAAAATTTAAAAAAATATATCAAAATGGATGACACTTCAAAGACAAAAAAAAAGGAATAAAAAAGTCTAAAGTAACATTAAAAAAATAAATGGTTTGAGAGATAAATGAAAAATAAATCAAGAAAATTAAAAAAAAACATGGGAACGTATGATTTGAGTGAAACGAATGAAATGTTAATGTTGGTACCTAGTTTGAACTCTTGTGTTATTGACCAAACTTTTAATTGAAATTATTGTTGGACTTTAATAAGACTTATGTGTTTTGCCCTAGTTTAAATTGTCTTCGTACCAACCTTTTAAATAGGGAAATTGTCAAAAATACACATGTCCTACTAAAAAATTTACAAAATTGACCATTAAGTTAAACTATTTACATATCTACTGTGCAACCATAAACAATTTACAAGTTTACAAAAATAAGAGAAAATAATTACATAAATACGGTCTGATCAGATAGATACCAGACAATTACTAGACGTTTACCAGATATTTACCAGATAAAAACCAAACGATTACTAGACGATTACCAGATATTTACTAGATAAAAATCAGACCGTATTTTTGTAGTTATTTACCCCTGTTTTTATAAACTTGTAAATTATTTATGGTATCATCAAATTATTTTGATTTTTTATAGAATTTTTGTGAGAACCCCTTTTAAATACACCAATTTGTTTGGGCTGATCAGAAAGTGTTTGGAGTGGGATTCGTCGGGCGTTTAATTAAAAATCTCAACTCAATTTCGACTCGGTTCACACTTTAAAATTTTGAGTTCCAATTGCATTAGGGTGCACTTATATGGTAATTTTTAAGTCCCTTCTATGATTCAAAAATGATTTTTTATTTAAATATTTTTTATGGATTAAATAGATTTGAAATGACAAATATTATATAAATATATTAACTTGAGTTATCTAATAAATAATAGGACTTGTTCTAGTTAATTGAAAATTTTATAGATTAAAATAAAAATAAAATTTATTATTAAAATTAATATATAAATATTTAATAAATAAAATTATAATATATTGGGCCATACTTGATTATTAATATATGAAATCAACCCCGACTTATAAAACTTCAGATTTTAATGAGATTGAGTCAAGCTTCGTAAAATAGAATGGAAAAAATAATGTTATCAATACCGTATTGTACCAGTCGGTTTGATCGGTTTAATTATGAATCGACCATAACTATGGTTTGGTATACATAAAAATCAGTTTTAATAAAAAAAATAAGAAAAAATTGGGTTGAACTGTAAAAAACTGATAAATCGGCGTACCGGTTCAAATCCGATTTTCTCAAAACCCTTCTGACAACAAGTAAAAGTGTGGCTAAAGATTCAGAAAAGCGTTGCTACAGACTCAGAAGCGTTGCTAAAGACACAAAATCGTTGCTAAAGACCTAAAAAAGAGTTGCAATAGCCACTAAAACCCTAAATAATATGCATTTCTTTCTCAAACTCCTCTTATAACATCCAGAAGCATTGCAATAGACCTAAAACGAGTTGTAATAGCCACTAAAAATCATAAATAATATATATTCTGTTAAAAATTAAAAACCGGTAAAACTACTTATAATACACGTAATATCAATTATACTGCATACCATTAACCTCACCGATATG
This sequence comes from Euphorbia pulcherrima, assembly GCA_947683365.1. Taxonomy (NCBI): domain Eukaryota; kingdom Viridiplantae; phylum Streptophyta; class Magnoliopsida; order Malpighiales; family Euphorbiaceae; genus Euphorbia; species Euphorbia pulcherrima. The sequence goes on along the minus strand of CANTUS010000001.1, from coordinate 74,898,444 downwards.
AGGCTCAATACGATATTAATAACATTGAAGAAAAATCCAAACTGCACTAATTTAATCAAAATAATTTTCATATAAACTTTTATCAAATAATCAAAATACCTTTCAAGCTAAAATGGCAAAACTTAATTACCTTTTTTATTAACTTTATACGCCACTTGCATTTAAGAAAGCTTTTTTTTAATTTTTTTTTTGCTTATTTTATATTTATTTCTCAAACTGCTCATTTTTTTTGACATGCCACTTTAGAGTTTTTTATTCGTCTCATTTTTCTCTTCAAAACGTTATTCATTATGATATAATTTTTTAAAAACTTTTTTCAACATGTTACAAATCTATTACAAATATATTACAGATCTATAACAAATCTTTTACAAATCTAACTTGCGTGGTTATATTGTGGCTAGTCTGACTCTTATTGAAGCTCAATAAGACAAACTAGGATAATGGAAGATCATACAATAGTATGGAGCCTTTATACTCTCAAGTTTTTGCTATTTTTCGCCCTATTAATCAATTTTAGTTAAAATTATGGTTGTAATTTCGAGTTTGCATTTCAATTTGTTATTTGTTTCTCTGATTTCTTCTGTATCAATCATGTCCCTTATAGGACTACGCTTTAGGTATGTTAGAAAATGTGGCTTATATATTTGTTTGTAACATATTTGACAAATAGGTTTGTAATTGATTTGTAATAGATTTGTAACAAATTTATAATAGTGCTAAAAAAATTTTAAAAAAAATATAATAATGAATGACGTTTTGAAGATAAAAATGAGAGGAACAAAAAATTCTGAAGCGGCATGTCGAAAAAATGAGACGATCAAGACAGTATGGTGATACTGGTGCCAACGTGTATGCTGGTTGTAACAGATCTGTAATAGGTTTGTAACATATTTTTAATAGGTTTGTAACAGATTTGTAACAGGTCGAAAAAAAATTAGAAAAAGTATATCACAATGGATGACCTTTCAAAGATAAAAATGAGACGAACAAAAAACTCTAGAGCTGCATATCAAAAAAATGAATGGTTTGAGAGATAAGTGCAAAATAAACCAAAAAAAATTAAAGAAAACTTAAAATGATTAAAAGGACATGATTAACTGATTAAGTTATTTTGGTATTTATTTTAGGCAAATGAATCATATTGAACAATTTTCCAAAAATAATTGTCCAAACCCGTCCTTTAGATTGGGTCCAGACTGGTCTAATTATCTAGCCTGTAAATATGTCTACTTTTAAACATATTAGTCGTGCTACGTCTACTGCAACAAACCATGATCGCCTTGCATGAAGAGATGTCGTGAGAACTATATCTGGAAATTGTGGGAATCCAAATCCACGAATGTAGTAATAATTGATATATTTACCTCCAAAATGGAGTTACGAGTGAGAGGAAAATTTTAACTAGTGTAAAAAAAATGGACGGGCATAGGTGGAAGTGGAACTACTCGGCACGGTAGGAATTTTCATAGAGCCCGAAGAAAAAATTGAAATTATATATAAAAGAGATAAAAGAGTAAAGCATCTTATAAATCAACTCAACTCACGCCAATTCGAATTATTCAAGAAATTTTCTCTCAAACTCTTCTCAATTCTCTCACATCATCGACTAAAAAATTGATTCAACAGTCTTCGATCTCGAATCTATTGTTCCTTTTGATTTCATCAGGCAAATCTGCCTTCTTCGTTATTGATCTCTTTCTATTTCAAATCAATGCTTTCAGTTCCAACTATGTTATTCGTTCTTACTTATTTTGCTCTACTGCGATCTAAGTTTTGAACTGATTGTTTGAATTTGAAGATGTACAACCATTCATGAATGTTTACAAGGTAATACTCTTGCCATTTTCTAGTTTCATGATTGCTTGGCATCTTCTTTCGTACCTATTACAAATCTAGTACAAACCTGCTACATACATGTTACATATATGCTATATATATGCTACAAGTGTAATACAAGTGTGTGGTGAGTATAAAGCATATTATAACAATATTGTATTAGATAGGAATGTCATTGAAGTGTTCCTTTATATCTGTTACAAATCTACTATAATTATATTTAAGACAATAATGATGTGAGTTTTTTTGGAAAAAAGGACTGAAATTCATTAGAATTCTAACAAAAAGTACAAAATGTATCATCAAACACATCAAAAGTAAATATCTAAAAAAACTAAAAACATCAAAACAATAACTATGACAAAAAAAAGATAAAAACAACTAAAACTTAAAAGAGTTATGCAATCTTTAACTAATCTTAACCCCTAACAATGTCTTCATCGCTGATAATATTCTAGACATTCTTTCTCGTTGCGTGATTATACAAACAAAGAGATAAGCGCAATCTGAGCAGATCCACGTCAAGCTTCTCGGGCATTGGTTTTTTTCGATAATATACTCGATGACGTCTCATTTGGATGTCACGTTCAATCCAACAACCATCTAATAAATAGGAGCATAAAGCTGGACTATCTCTGCAAAAGGGTTCTCTTCTCCTTTCTTCTGCATTTGTAACAAAAAATGTGTTATTTGAACATTTAATTGAAATTAATATAGATATAACATAAATCCCATCATAAAACATATAACAGATTTAAAATCACCTCCATCAGATATACCTAGTTATTTTTTTAGCAAAACACTTCAAACATTTTGACAATATGTTATATCCATGTTATATGTGTAATAAAAGTGACTTAGCTAGATGATATACTAGAAATATAACAAACTTATACCAAGTATATAACATAAATTGTTTCCATATAACTTTTGCCTTATAATAGAAATATAGTAGACTTGTATCGGACATATATCATACACCAAATTCACTGCCCAATCACTATATTCGGATTTAAAACTTCTATTTCCACTAACCAAACACTCTATATGTTGTTATAATAGACATTTAACAAACTTATAACACATGTATCAGATGATGATTAGCCAAACAATATACATACTCTTATATCCAACTTATAACAGACTTATATAAGATATATAACACTTGTTAATTAGACACAGGGCTTTGCACACTCTTATACCTTCATTTTTTGACATTTAAAAACATTATATTAGACATATAACAAACTTGTATCAGATATATAAAACTTGTTAATTAGGCAAAGACTTCACACACTCTTATACATATAATAGAAATGTATCAGACATATAACACTTGTTAATTAACAAAAACAATTCAACCACTCTTGTACCTTCATCTTATTACATTTACATACATTATACTAGACATATAATAGACTTGTATCGCATATATAACACTTGTTAATTACCTAGAAGACTTCACATACTCATTTTCTTACATTTATATGCATTATATTAGATATATAACAGACTTGTATCAGATATATAACACTTCTTAGTTAGCCAAAAACAAAAGGCACTCTTGCACCTTCAACATATTACATTTACATACATTATATTAGGCATATAACCGATTTGTATCAGAAAAAAGAGTACACTTATTATTTCAAAATTTAACCAAATTTATATATTCATGATATATATTTGATGCAGAAGAGACAAAAAATGATTTTACATCTATTGTTCCGAGAATATCATGGATATAAAACAGGTATAAGAGATAAATCACAAATATATCAGATATATAGTAGATTTATTCAAATATATACTTAAAACGGATATATATCAGGCATATACTAGAAATATAATAGATGCATACTAAATACATTAGATCTAAAATTAAAACCTAATCTTACATTCTTCTGAGATTTTTGAGCGGCATCTCTCCCCTTCTTAACCACAACAGGAGATTTCCTTGCTGTCTGTCTCTTCTTTGGAGCCATGATCACTTACATCCGAGAAAAAAATTAAATGAATAAAACAAAAAAAATCAATAGAGGATGCGTAACAAATTTATAGGTTTCGAGAAGCTTATCGTGGATTATGATATAAATGAACGTAAAACAAATAACACAACTTGATAAGAGAAAACGAAGAGCTAGCTTGGATGAAACAAACACAAAACCAAAGAAACCTAAAGATCAATGAGAAGTAGAAAGCTACAATGAGAGTGTAATATAAAGAAGATTTTGAATTAGGCTTTTATGGAGAGATTGTGAATTGATAATGGAAGAAAACTGATGATATTAGTGACTGGTAACAAATTGATCATGTGTAGAATGTGAAAGGTTTACAGAGAAACTGAAATTTTATTTTGAACTTGAGAAAGTAATGGAGAGTGAGTGAAAGAGATAAAAGGGCAGAGGAAGGTTATTAAAAAAAAGATCAAGAGCTTTGGGTAATTGAGCTAAAGTTTGGCTGAAATTATTTTGGATAAATGGGTCGTATTGGACAATATCCCTTTACTTTATACTATGTTTTTTTTGCCAAGAAACTCTGCATCCATTTTCCAAAAAAAAATAAAATTACTGCCTATCCCTTCATCTTACTTTTCAACACAAGAGTTTTACCTATAGGATTGGATGCTTAAAATGTTCAATTTAGGGAAATGGATTGCAGTATCACCCATATCTATATCTCTCAATAGATTTATGCTTTAGCACGTTGAGTGATATCTTTTTGTCATAAACAATTTGTTGGAATTCCATATTGCTTGGCTTGATGAAACAATCACAACATTAATAGGTACCTTTTGGAATTATAAATGGATGCTTACATGGTATTAAAGCTAGGGGAAATTATTCAATGGTCCAAGACCCAAGGACCCTTCTCCCTGTATGAATGACATGTCTCCCAGAAAGGAATAGAATAAGAAAAAGTAATAGCATAAAGTAGTTCACGGGACACATTATTATAGTATATCTCTTTATGTATGTTTCCCATATTGTGTAGAATACTATAATTGTATAATTTCCTATTCTATCTAGGAGTCTTCCCCTTTAATTTCAACTGATATGAAAGCTCATTGTATATAACCTAATGTATTCCTTATTATTGAATATATGATTACATTGAGTTTACATGGTATCAAGAGCCTAAAATCCTATATAGGCCATTTTTTTGTGTTTTTCGAGTTTCTTCTTTTTCAAAACCCTAATGACTACATCTTCACCACCAGCCTTTGTTATTCTGTCAGCCACTACCATATCAGCAGTCACTGTCACTTCGTTGGCTACTATCAGACCATCAGCCATCACTATTCCGCTAGTTACTCGGGTTTCGATGGGTCTCTCAATTTCGATTTCACCCCTCCTTTGTTTAATGCTTCGAGTGCAATGATCAATCTTGAAAGTGTTCTTGGGTTGCAAAGTTTGAGTCTCACAAATAGTGTTCCATCTCCATCATTGATTTCCATTAATAATATCATTGATAATCAGAGTTTTCTGAGTTTTCATTCAAATCAAGTTATCACTCCTAATCTCACCAGAATGATCAATAATAAACTCACTTTAAGTAACTTTATGATATGGAAGGCATAATTTCTAAGTCTATTAAAAGGTTGCCATCTCGCCCCCATATCGAGTCGCTTTAGTTCCTGCGAAACTCCTTCCTAATGGCACTCTTAATCAAATTTTTGATGCACGGGAACAAAAAGTCCAAAAAGTGTTAAGTTGGATTCTCATTACAGTTTTTGAGAGTTTGTTACCTCAAATCGTATCCTCATCAACCATGACTGAGGCATTGGAAAATCTTGCTAAGACTTACTCTTGTGGCTCTAGCTCACAAATTTTCCACTTACGTTCTCAACTATTGAATATTCAATGTGGTTCGAATGACATCACCACTTACGTGCTCAAACCCAAGGGGATCTATGATAAATTGGGCTCTTTAGAATATTAAATAATTGAAGACGATCTTATCGACACAATTCTAATGGGTCTTGGTGAAAAATATGATACGTTTAAATGTGTAAGGGAAGCTAAGCTTGAGTTCATTTGTTTTGATGATACTTTCGGCCTTCTACTTACTACCGAACGCTAAATATTTCGGGGATCTAGTACACAAGTCCTACCTCCAATAGCATTGAATGTTGCCCGCAATAAATTCTGATCGAAGCTTGTGTGATACTGGTCGCGGTTATAGGGGTTCTTATGGTGTTGACTGGCCGTGGTGGCCAATGCGGCCAAACTCATCAAAATTTTACTCATGGCCAATTCTTTCAACAACACAATCCTCGAATAGTTTTTCAAACTCCACAAAATATTGCACCACCTAGAAATTTTGATGCATATTCTCAACATTTAGTTTGTCATATTTGTCACGGCTTGGGTCATATCACTCATAACTATTCCTCACCTAAAATTAACATTGGACCCTCTTCCAATATAGCTACCACTCCCACTACCAAACCCCAATCTTGGATTATGGATTCTAGAGCCTCTCATCACTTAACTTCATATCCGGGAAATCTCAATGTTCATTCCGCGTACACTAGTCCTGAGGAAGTCACTATTAGTAATGGTTCTAAACTTTACATATTTGTTCGTCTAGGTTTTCCATAGGTAATTATCAACTTAATTTTCATGATATCCTTTGTGTTCCTAGGTCTTCTCATAATTTTTATTTGTTTATACTCTAATAAATTCTGACCATATTTCTGTTGAATTTTTCTCTAATTTTTTTAAGGATTTGGAAACGGGGCAGATCAGGTACAAGGGCCGGAGTAACAATGGTCTTTACTCGTTATGCTTGTCAGCTTCCCATCAAGTGTCAGCTCATCTAGCTTCTTTATCTGTTTGGAATGATCGTTTAGGGTATGCTTCTTTTCCTATTGTTAAACATTTCTTGATATGAATAAAATTAAGTATTCTAGTTCTCGTGAGTCTTTGTGTTCGTCTTGTTCAATTTTGAAAAGTCATAAATTGCCATTTATGCAATCTACTTTTGTGTCAACTAAACCGCTTGAATTAATTTATGCCGATGTTTGGGATCCTAATTCTCCTATTGAGTCTGTGAATGGTTTTCGATGTTATGTCATTTTTTGGGATCATTTCAGCAAATATATTTGGGTGTATTTCTTGAAAAGAAAATCAGAAGATAAGGACGTTTTGATCAAGTTTAAAACCATTATTGAAAATTTTTTTTACACTTCTATCATCTCTTTCAATGGGATTGCGGGGGAGAATTTCTTGCTATAGATCAATTCTTTATTAACAATGGTATTTCACATAGTATTTTATGTCCATACACACCAGAGCAAAATGGCTCTGCTCAATGAAACATAAGCATCTAGTCGAACACAGTCTTTCTCTTATGCATCGCGTTCATGTTCCCATTGCTATTGGATCTATGCTTTTGACACTGCTAATTATTTGATCAATCGCACACCCATCCACCACCATCGCATTTCAACCCCTTTTCTCACATTGTTCGGTAAAAATTTTGATCCTAAATTTCGTCATGTCTTTGGTTGCTTGTGTTTCCCTTGGCTTTGCCCTTATGCAAGCATAAATTTACCCTAAATCTCTTCCTTGCATCTTTATGGGCTATAGGAAACTTAAAAAAGGGTACAAATGCTTTAATCTTATCTCTTCTAAATTCTTTGTCTCATGTCATGTGTTATTTGATGAACAAGTTTTCCCATTTTCAAAGGGACTTCGTAAAAAGGTAATGGAATTTTCCAAACTGCAAACTACCCCTTTACACATCTAATTTTCGGCCTACCCTACACCACCACTAAATCCGCCTGCCTAAATACCAACTCCACCATCCAATATACGAACCTAGCCCTCGAACCCATCACAATAACTACCTAACCCACCACTACTTAGCGCTGACCAACCCACTCACCATAATATTTCACCTACTGCCATTCCCATTGCAGCCGCCACTACCTCACCACCCACTACCAACTCACCGGCATTAGACCTGACCATATACCTCACTCCATATCCCAACCTGGTTGTCACATCATAACCACCTTTGATAATTCAAAATTAACCCAACTAAAACCGACCTACCATACCTAATAGGCAATGACCATAAGGATGTTAACCGATTCTCTCAAAGATCAAGTTCCCTTTGATTTACTACATGTTATGGATACATCGACCACCTTTGATCAGGCAGCCAAACACACCTATTGGAGTCAAGCTATGACTGAGGAATACAATGCTCTCATTTAGAATAGCACTTGGGTAATAGTTCCCCCTCCATCGACACATAATATAATTGGTTATAAATGAGTTTTTAGGGTGAAACAAAAACTCGATGGATTAGTCGATCGATACAAAGCTTGTTTGGTTGCTAAAGGGTTTCATCAAAGACCTAATGTTGACTTCTTTAAAACTTACAGTCTAATTGTCAAACCGGCCATAATTTTGCCACTCCTTTCATTGGTTGTGTCTCTTCATTGGCATATCACTCAGCTAAATATTTCTAACACCTTTCTTGATGGCAATCTAGATGAAACGGTTTATATGGCATAACCCACAAGGTATGTATATCCCCAATATCTTGATTATGTGTGTCGGCTTCGCAAGTCCCTTTATGGTTTGAAATAGGCTCCTCGGATGTGCCATAAATGCCTAGATTATCTTACTCACCTTAGTTTTAATGGTTCGAAATATGATGTTTCGTTATATTAGTTTCGACAAAAAATAACTCTCATATTTTATCTCATTTACGTTGACGATATTCTCCTCATAGGCAATGATTCGAAGTGTATTGCTCAAATCATCAATCAATTGAAGCATGAATTTTCTATTCATGATCTAGGCAAACTTGATTACTTTCTTGAAATTCAAGAAAAATGGAGTTCTTCAGGTTTGTTCCTATACTAATCGAAATACATTAAAGATCTACTTTGCCACCTCACATGTTTGGTTCGAAACTAATATCCACTTCTACGTGTTCCAAGGATAAATTTATGCTCGACCACGGTGACCCGTACATGAATTTGACTACATATCTAATTCTCATGGGAGGTGTGAGTGGCCGACCTTTTCTGACCCAGCCCCGCGTGAGATGCGGGTGCGGGGGAAATAACGAGTGCTGTGAAGTGAGCCAGAGGGATTGATCCTTATTTTAGCGTGATGAAAATAATAATGTAAAGTGATGTTGATGTTGAATTTAAGTCCGGTTTGCATGTTAAGGGATATGAGACTTGAAATCCCTATTTTAAGATAGAGTCGCCACACGGTTTAGCTCCACCAGGAATTTGGGTACGATATTCCCACCGGGTGGTTAGAACATACCTTAAACCAGAAATTCCAAGTTTGGATGATGTTGCTTACTTTTCAATTTTTAAATCAAACCGTTTATATTTTATTAAGCGCGACTTTAGTTCTTATGCGATTTAAATCCGGTTAAAGTTTGGAGTTTTCAATTTATATGGCCATACATCACACAAAAGCGGTAAATAAAGCAAGAAAATAAAATTATTACATGGCTTTACAAATTCCTGTACATTTTTCTAATGCGAGAAAGTAAATAAAGTGCATAAATAAATAAAAGGGCGAAAGCGGGTCAAAAATGAGCTTACCTGTAACACCTCATTATTCGGAGTGTCGCAATATCGATAACCTCCGATATCTTATTTACTAATTCAGTAAGTTTGGTATTAATACTTAAACAAATTCACTCTCAATACTTATATATGTTAATTCCAAAATTTAAACATTCATAAATACATGCAGCAGTTATAACTCCAAATATCAACAATATACAACTCACACTTCTCACACTATCTAGTACATGCCATTATTCTACAAATCATAATATTACATTAAAATACAAATCCGCCTCGAGTCTTTCCTTATATGCTCTTCAAGCTGATCCACTTATACCACTTTGATCCAAACTATCTACAAATCTCCACCAAACCTACGTGTAGAAAAAAGACTACACGATAAGCAATTTGCTTAGTGGTGTACATAAAATAAATACAACAATTTTGAACATTTTTAACACTTTAAAATAGAAACAAAGTATGTTCATAAGCCAAAAACAAATTAAACAACTTTATAAAACCAAAACACAAAACTTATATTATAAACCTTTCAAAGTACAATTAAATTTATATCCAATTTTCTAAACACATTAACCATATGTTGCCCAAAGTAAACTAGCAAAGAATAACGATAAAATGGATATGGGAGCGGACAAGCCCGAAGCCGAAGCTTCAATATCAATATATCGGTCAAGCCCAAAGCCGAAGCTTCAATATCAATATATTTTTATCAAAATACCGGCTGAAGCTTGAAGCCACAGGTCCTATATCATATCACATAATACCGGCCAAAGCCTGAAACCGAAGCTTCAATTGTTTGTACAGTACTGTAACCCCCTTTATTGGCACCAATCTACCCTGACCCATATTCTACTCATTTGCTAAGGGCAATAAACCATATAAATATTCTTTAAAATCAGTACAACATCAGAAAATATTTCCCACATTTTTAATAAACTGAATCCAAACATCAAACGCTAAAACAAACTCATATAAACTCATTAAGTTCATCCAAAATCACTTTTCAGAAAAAAAATCTATTTCGTCACTCAACTTTATAGATATAAACAAACTAGAAAATAAAGGAATTTCATTAATATTTCTTCTAAACATAACTAGATGTATGTCTCAGCTTTCCAAATCCACAAGAATCACAGAAATTCAAATTATATAACGAAAGTAATGATCAAAATACTAAATAGTATACAAAGCTGAGATTTTCCAAAAATAGATTTCATGGCTCAACTTCAAACAGAACTTTTACATTGAAAACAAATGAAATTCAATAAGGTTTCTTCGAAACATATTTTTATTAGTTTCCATAGATATCAATAGAATCAAGAATCATTCAAATCGGATTTATATACGAAGAGAAAACATCAAAACAAAATAGGGATACAAATCTAGAAATTTTCAGAAAAACAGAGAAATTGAAATTAGAGACACAGACCTTTTCCTAAACTCGTTCTAGCTCTCTTCCACCACTTTCCCTTGTCCTTTACTAGTATTAGCTTCCTCTACAATAGCCATGTATAATTCTGTCAAGATATTGTATAAATAAACTTTCTAATACCTTAAATATGCTTAATCTACCATAAATTCTACTAATTAAGCTTTAATTTCACCAAAAATCACTTACCTCAAATTCGGGTTACTATTCACCAAGAACCCTAACTCTTGATATTCCTCTATCCTTGACTTAATAGGCTGAATTCTTGAGTATAAAAGACATAGAAAATAATTTCTAGCTAGAAGATGGTATTTGATTTAAAGAATGAATGAAAATTGGTAACATGGAACATTCGAATTGGAGCATTCGAATAGCATCCAGGAGTAAAGAAAGAGAAGAACACGAAAATGAAAATAGGAATGGGTGTAGAATGTGCTGGAATTTTTGAGGTTTTAGCCACATATATGCAACTTGTGAAAATTACATAAATACCCTTAATCAAATAACTTAATTCTCATTATATCCCTTTTTATTTAATTCCTTTCCTTATCTCATGTTTTATATAATATACTCTCCTCTTATGCTAATATTTTAACTACATTTATAATTTATACCTTCATATTACTCTTAAATTAAATTTAGAAATTTCGGTTCGTTATATTACCAACACGAATCTGGCTCCAAACGATGCAAAATATATACAAATAAGCATAAATAAGGCATAAATAAATAATGGCAGAAAATAAACACATAACATTAGGAAAAACATTTTTTGAGAATTTTTAGAGTTAAAAAGGCATTTTTAGGCATTTAATGGATATTTAATCAATTAAATAATAAAATAATTAAGCAATTGAGGTTAAATATAATTATTGATTACTCCACAATTTTTTTTATGATTTTTAGAAAATTTTCCGGGTGCAAATCAGTGAGAAAAAAGCGAAAAACGCCTGAAAAATGAACCGAAAAGGAGCTAAAAGCAAACTCAAATAGACAATACTATAGTGGCAGCCTTCGCCGCTATTGCTATAGAGGTCACCGCTATAGCTATAGAGGTCGCCGCTGTAGCGACGGCGGAAAGGCTATAACTATAGCCTTGTCATCAAAATTCGCTTTTAAGGGGGAAATCGGGTGTTTTTGCATCCATAAACTCGAAATCATTAAAGTTTTAAGTCGCAATCAACCATATTTCAATAGATCTAGACTTAAAACACACAAATAATGTTGATTTTATAGATTTGGGGTAAGAAAATACCCAAAAATCGTAAGAAATAACGAGACCTCTATAGGGTCGGAGTTCACCTCTATAGCTAGCCTTCACTGCTATAACAGTAGCAGCCAAGGCTATAGGGATTGAGGTGAAGGCTATCCCTATAGAGGTTAGATTATTTTCTGATGGTTTTCCAAAAACACCGAAGAAAAACAAAGAACAAGCACCGAAATCACCAAGAACAACAATAATACTTAATAAAAAGTAAGTAAATAGATAGTGGGACTCAATTTTGTTACCTCTAGGTCGTGAATCTAACTTGGGAGACTCAAATCAACCCTTGGCGAGGTCTTTTTAATGATTTATAACGAAAACCAACGGAATCAGTGACAGAAATAGCGACAGATTAGTGACGAAAAATTTAGGTCGTATTTGGAAAATAAGTCTCTAAACTTATTTAATCCGATTTTAACCTATGATTTCTAATTGATTTTAGTGTTTAAGCTATGATATTAAGCTAAAGAATAACTAAGAATCAAGATTAGGATGGATTAAACCAGAATTCTATGCTTTTCTTAAGCTTTCTCTCTCTAGTTCCTCACTTTCTCACTCTAGTTCTTCATTTTCTCTCAAAAATGTGATTCTAATTCTAATTTCCCTGAGAAAAAAAGCCCTCCGATCTCTCTCTTAAATGGGTTTAAATACTCCCACATTCAAAAATACACCGACTTTGGGTGAAATTTGATGGATAATACGTGGCCTAAAGCCAAAGAGAGAGAGAGAGAGGGAAAAGAGAGGCACGACCAAAAAATGGTCGTGCTAAACCCGCCGCTGCTGGCACAGAGATGGCCACCACTGCCATGGCAGTAGCCGCTACCATGGTAGCGACCAAAGCTACCATGGTAGCAAGGGGTGGCCACAACGGGGGTGCCCACCCCGGTGACGCTCATCACCACAAATAGTGGCAGTGACCACCACCATGGCTGCGGTGGCTGCCACCCCAGTGGCTATCACCACCACAGGAGGGCAAGCCGCTGCTACCACCGGCGGTGGTAGCAACAGAAGGGAGGGGAGCTAGGTTTTGGTCTTAGGTTAGGTTAATCAGGGTTTCTAGGGTTTCTAGGGGGTAGATTAGGGTTTTGACTTCCGACGCCTATAACTTTCACTACGATTATCCGATTAAGGTTTTTCTTGACATTTCGGAAACCTCAAAAAGTCTAGAATCAAAAAATATAAATGAGACTCATTGAAAATGTTCGACTCTTATAGAAAATTGCAAAAAAAGTACTACACACGAGCGAGAGAACGGTTAATTCTAAATGCATTTTAATGATTTTTAAGCGCGTTCAAAGGTTCAAAATCATCAAAAAGGTACTCGCCAAATGCGATTCAAACCCAAAAAAATAGAACAACTAGACCATATAAGGTTAGAGAAATAAGTCATCATCATTCTGAGGTCACCGAAATGCCCGTGCTCATAGGAGGCCTCCAATATTTGTCTCTCACACGGCTAGATATTGCATTTGCGGCTAATAAACTATCACAATTCATGCATGCTCTAACAATGGTACATTGGTAAGGTGTTAAAATATTACTTTGCTATCTTCAAGGCACAACTGCCCATAGAATTTTTCTTCACTATGACTCTAATTTGATTCTACAAGGTTTCATTGGGTGGGGAGTCTCAGTGACCGTAAGTCAACAACGGTCAATGCTATTTATTTGGGCCGAAATCTTGTATCTTGGTGTTTTAAGTGTTAGATATGATGTATGACCTTAAGGCAATTAGGACAATGTATCTTAATTATGTATTAGTACAAACAATTTGTTTAATTAATAAAGACATTTTAATCTTTTATTTATATTGGTGTGTTCATATATATTATGGCTGGTTAAAATATATTCATTAATATCTGTGTACAAAAGTCCTTGACATATCATAGCATGAAGTGAGAGAAATTATAGTTGGACTATACTTAGTGAGACCTGCTTCATGTGCAATTATGATTATGTCCAAACTATCCCTACTCATAGTTTCATCAAGAAAGGATATTAATAAAGCAGTAAGACTAGCATGTGGTCAACTTTCTTGGATTGAATCCAAGTAGTTAACCTCCTGAGATTAAAGGTGGTGCCTTAAGATTGACACAAGGATATATCTGGCGGATATATTGGAGACCGCAGTAAGATAAACACTTGGTATATATAACAAGGTGTTAGTGTTTATCTTTATGTAGTAGCTTTGCGAATATCCTCATACTTGAGATGCTAGTTACCTTATGTGGTACTATCGCTATACTTTGGGTCATACCTATTTACTCATTAATTTAGGGTGCCACGGGTGATTACGGGTATAGTGATGACAACACGTTGGTAAGCTATGTTGAAGTGATGATTGCTATAAACCTCTGATCAGAGTATGTGATTGATAGAAATAGTTTCTAGTCAAACACATTATGGTAAAGAGTAATATACTTCGATAACAAGTAAATAATTGATAGCTTGGATAAACCTTACTATTAGTGGGTTAACACTTTAACTGAACCCAACAAACTAGATGGTACTAATACTAAAGAATGGAAGGAGTTAATCGTATTGGATAACTATTGCATTAACTAGGATTAATTCATAAGCACAAAATGATGTTCCGAGTAATGGGGGATGGTGGACCCTTACTAGAGGCGTACTATAGTTGTTTAAGGTAATCGAGTTCTATTCACGGTCTAGAACCTTGAGCCAATAGTTCCCATAGAACAAGGATTGGTCGAACCTTAACAGCTCAATACTTCAGGATCCTATAAGGTTACACACATTGGACTTTCATCGGATTGAGTAAAGAATTAATAGACTTGATCTATTATGAGAATATTAAATGAAGTACGGTTAGACCATTACCTGGTTAGACCAGAGTATTTATTTTGACTAGTAACTAATTTTATTAGGGTCATAAATAAATTAAAGTGTTAGTTAAAATGATTAGATCATTTTCTGGTTAAGCCAGATATTTATTTTGATTGATAACTAATTTATTAGGGTCATAAATAAATATTGAACGTAAAGAGGAGCCGCAAATTGCCGGACTAAATAGCGAGGGTGGGACCCTGCGCATTTGGGCCACATAGGCATTGGATGCCTACGTGGGCTACCTCAGCCACGTGAGCAATTGGGCTCATGGGCTATAGGCTGCGTACGCTGCATGTGCGGAGCATGCGGGCTTATACGGCCAGCCCAAATAAGTGCTGCCCAAAGGCAGCGCTTGTGGCACATTGCCACCCACGAGCTGGACTCGTAGGAAGTCCTGTGAGGCCCAGCCCATGGGATAAGGCAGGCTTGCAAAAGCCTGCCTTATACGGTAAGGACCTGGCTTGCGGAGCAAGCTGGGTCAACTTGGGCAACACGAGGATTTATTAGGATCCGCATGTTTACTCAAGGGCAGGATGGGAAATTCTCATCCGTATTAAATTCAGGGAGCCCTTGGCCTATAAACAGCATGCTCCTCCCCATTGTTCAAATGCACCACTTCTTCCCATGAGCTCTGACTTGAGATTCTAACGTATTTTCTCAAGTCAACTTAGAAGAACTAAATTAAGGAGTCCCTTTGGTTAATATTTTCGGGTGGGCTTTTAGAGTGGTCTAGCAGCTACTCAAGGCTCTGCAGTTCTTCCTCATTGGGAGGTTTTGGTTGGTGGGTTCGTGTGGATACTCATAGAGGCTATCCTACACTTGGAGGCTTGTGTAAGAAGGTTCTGTCAAAGCACGCTTCAATTGGTAAGTCTTCTATTTCTCCTTTTAATTATTAGGTCTTTTTCTTTAAGCGGTTTTAGACTTAATAATTATTATGCTTAGGTTGTTTTGCATGCTTAGTTTATAAACTTAGAGTTATAACATACTTAGTATAAAATATATTTATGGTAGGATATAATTTAGAATTATGGTATGCCTAGCCTATACATGCTAAACGAAGTTGAGAATTTATTTTGTTAAGGCTTTAATAAATTTATATGCAACTAATAGGAGTTCCTAGGGACAAGGAACAAAATTTTGAAATTCTGCCATACCTGTTATGCATGTTCAAAGTGACTATCAGTTCCCAACAGTGGTATCAGAGCCTGCCTATTTAATGCATAATTAAGTTAGAAGCGAACTAAATTTTATTTTCTATATAAAATGATTTAAATTTTATTAAATTGTTTGGAACAATAGATTAACTTAGGATCTCATTTCAAGGTTAGAAAATGGATATAAATAATTTTGAATAAGCCTGCTCAACTTACTCAAACTTATCAAAGACTCAATAAATTATATAAATTACGTGGGTTATAGATGCTTTCAATTTACATGAATTGAAAGAATGAAATTTGTTAGTCCAAGAGAATGCATGTTTCTTCAAGTTTATGTCCGTGTTTGTTCTGGCAAGGATTGGACATGGTGTCTACTCCTTATAGGGAACCTCTCCTACTTGGGAACCTATATCGGTACAGCTTAAGTTAACAAAGAGGGGATTAAATATGGACTGATTTATTTCTATTATATAAGATGGTTCTTATATATGTTTCTAGAACAAAGTAAATATTAAATTATTGAATAAAAGCTTAAAGAAAATTCAATATATATATAACAAATAAAAGAGGTTAATATTTTGCATATAATCTAGATTGATGGAATAATTATAATAGAGAGCTTGAACCCACCTAAGATTAGACCATATAAATTAATTCTAAAATTCCCTGAATTAATATAAATTATTATAAATATCTTCATCTAATAAAATCTTAGATTGGATGAGACGTTCAACACCAATAAAATCCCAAAGTAAATATATTAAGGCAAGTTATAAGTCTTCTTTACTCAAATTTATAATACGGTCTTTTTCGGCCATAAAGGGTTGCGCAAAGCATTCCTTTCGTCTACATCAACCGATTATAAAAATTGAGATAGGGTCTGCCTTAATAGGACTAGGTAGTCCACCATAAAATTGAGGGCTAGCCGCAGGACTGAGACACCTTCAAGGAGATATTAATATAAGAGCTCATGTCCCTTGGAATTAGGGAACTTGAATAAATTAGCAATTGCATACGATGCAAATGGAATGGGATTCCAACTAGAACTTACTAATATGGCTTGACTCATAAAATTAAGGTCATATTACACTAGTTATAGATGCTGCATACTTGGAAATTTAGCTAGGGTAGACTTCCTGAATAGAATGGGCTATTGTAAATTTCAAAAAAATGGTAGGATAAATGTATTTAATTAAAAGTCCTTATATTAAATGCATTTACTATATACGAAAGTCTAAACAATTTTTTCTTTTCTTATATCTTAGGTTGAAAATGACTTCCAACATTAGTCTCTGTCCATTACTTGACACCAAACTAAATGACTCGAACTTTTCTGATTGTTTTTTAGCTGTGAGAATAGTTCTTAGATCCGAGGGAATTGTCTATACTCTAGATGAGATTTTCCCCGAAGAACAAGATGTTGAGGATCAATTGGAACATGATGTCTGGTTGAAGCACAAGAAAGAACATGAGACTACAACATGCATAATGTTGGGGTCCATGAATCTTGAGCTTCAGAAACAACATAAGAATGGACTTAGAGACCATGGTTCTCCATCTTGAGGAGCTCTTTGCTGAGTGTGAAAGGATAGAGAGGTATGAGACCTCAAGACTGCTTTTTAGAACCAAGATGGAGGCTGGCGCCTCTATCTCTCAGCATGTACTAAAACTCTTAGGATACCTTGAGAAGCTAAATCGATTGGGATTCAAAATTAATCATGAGTTAAGTATCGACCTTATGTAGATGTCCTTAACAGATAGTTACTCACATTTTATGACTAACTAGTACATGAACAAGATTCATTCTACAATTCTAGAATTAATCAACATGTAGAAGACAGTAGATCCTCAGATCAAGAAAGATCAGAAGACACTACTGTTGCTCGAGAAGGGCAAAACTTCTAAAAGGAAGAAGGCATGAGGGTCTAAGAAAAGAATTAGTATAAAGAAGAAAGAAAAGAAGACATCTAAATATGTCTACTTCCAATGTGGGAAACCAGGACACTAGAAGAGGGATTACCAAGCTCCCACTTTTGAACATTTGAAGAAGAAGCCTATAAAGGCATCTACTTCAGGTATGTTTGTAATTGAAAATTATGCTACTTTTCCTTATGCATCAACTTGGGTATACTGGTTGTAGTTCTCACATCTGTACTTTTGTGTAGGGAATAAGGAACAGTAGGAGGCTTGCAAAAGGGGAAATGGACCTGCGTGTGGGAAATGGAGCACAAGTTGCTGCATTAGCCGTAGGAAGCTTTAATCTTATTTTTCCAAGTGGCCTAGTTTTAGTTTTGAACAATTGTTACTGTATTTTGAATGTTACTAAGAATTTTATCTCTGTTGCACGTTTAGCAGCAGAGGGATTTAAAGTTTTTTTCAAATAGTAATTGTCAGATTCGTTTAAATAATGTTCTTGATGGCTATGGGATGTTGAATGGTGGCATTTGTGTTCTTGATACTAAAATAGAAGTTTTTAATATAAACAATGTGAAGAAAGTTACATTAGATAATGAGAAATCTTTCTACTTATGGCATTATTATTTAGGCCATATAAACAAAGATCGCTTAACCAAGTTGTATAAGCATGGAGACTTGGGCCCAACAGACTTAGAGTCTTATGGTGATTATAAACCTTGTTTAAAAGGAAAAATGACTAAGTTACCCTTTAAAGGAAAGGGTGAATGAGCCACGAGTACATTGGAACTTATACATACAGATGTATGTAGTCTAATGAGTGTTAAGGCACTAGGAGGATACTTCTACTTTATAACCTTTATCGATGATTATTCACGATACGATAAATCTGAAAGTTTTGAAAAGTTCAAGATATTTAGAAATGAAGTAGAGAAATAACTTGAGAAAAGTATTAAAACACTTTAATCTGATCGAGGTGGAGAATACTTAAATCAGGAGTTTCAGGATTATCTAAAAGAAAACAGGATAGTTCCCTAGTATACCCCTCCTTATACACCCCAACACAATGGAGTGTCTGAAAGGAGGAATCAAACTTTATTAGATATGGTTCGGTCAATGATGAGTAGAGCAGATCTCAGTAAATCCTTTTAAGAATTTGCACTGGAGAGCGCAGTTTATGTATTATACAGAGTGCCCTCTAAATTAGTTGATTTTACGCCTTACGAAAGATGGTGTAATAAAAGGCCATCTCTAAGTCACCTAAGAGTATGGGGCTGTCCTCCGATGGTAAATAGGATAACATCAGATAAGCTGGACACTAAATCTGACAAGTGTCTGTTCATTGGATATCTAAACGAACTATTAGATATTTATTTTACCAACCCAAAGCACAAAAGGTACTTGTATCTCAGAGTGATCACTTTTTGGGAACGGAACACTTACTTGCAAAAGTTTGTGGGAGCAATCTTGAACTAGAGGTTTAAGAGGAAGAAATAGACAATCAGCTGATTGACCACATTCTAGATACACAAGAGAGTGTGATCCAGGAAAAACCTATCAAAACATGATCATTGTAAAGATCAGGTCGTGTTTATAAAGGTCTCGAAAGATTAGGTCTTATCATCAGGATGATAGGGAACTATATCTCATGGAGGATGATGAACCAAGAACCTTTGATGAGGCAATGAAAAGCTCAAATTTTGATAAATGGCTTAAATCCATGAAATTAGAAATGGATTCTATGTATGAAAACTAAGTTTGGAATTTGGTCGATGCACTAGAAGAGGTTAGACCCATCGGGTGCAAATGGGTCTTTAAGAAGAAGACTGACATGGACGGTAATGTGATTACCTATAAGGCAAGGTTGGTCGCACAAGGTTATAGTCAATGCGAAGGTATTGACTATGATGAAACTTTCTCACCAATAGCCATGATTAAATCCATAAGAATACTCCTCGCCATTGCTACTCATTATGATTATGAGATCTGGTAGATGGATATTAAAACAGCATTCCTAAATTGGGATTTGAATCGGGATATGAATATGACACAACCTGAGGGTTTTACATCTCAAAACGGCTCGAAGGTATGCAAACTATAATGGTCTATTTATAGACTTAAGCAAGCATCTAGGAGTTGGAATATAAGGTTTGATCAGACAATCTATGAACTGGAATTCTGTCCAAACATTAATGAGCCTTATGTTTACAAGAAGGTTAATGGGAGTGCAATCATTTTCTTAGTATTATATGTCGATGACATTTTACTAACAGGAAACGACATTTCTCTTCTTCAAAGTATTAAAATATAGTTGTCAAGAAAGTTCTCAATGAAAGACCTTGGAGAAGCATCATATATACTAGGTATAAAGATCTATAGAGATAGATCTAAGAGGCTGTGAGGTCTTTCTCAAAGTACATATATCGACAAGGTACTGAATAGGTTCAGCCTTGAGCATTCGAAGAAAGGTTATCTCCCGATGACAAAGGGGATTAACCTATCTAAAGTTGAGTGTCCGAAGACTGCCTAGGAAAGAATACACATGAAGGATATACCCTATGCATCCGTAATAGGATCCATCATATATGCTATAATATGTACTAGGCCAGATGTCTCTCAAGCTTTGAGCTTTACGAGCAGATATCAATCAGATCTAGGTGAAAAGCATTGGATGGCAGTCAAGGAAATTCTTAAGTACTTGAGAAGGACTAAAGATGAGTTCTTGATACATGGAGATAGTGACCTCACAATCAGAAGTTACACGGATGGGAGTTTCCAATCTAACAAGGATGACTTTAAGTCTCAGTCAGGTTTTGTGTATGTATTAAATGAAGAGGCAGTATGCTGGAAGAGTTCCAAGCAAGAAACTACTGCTAATTTAACCATGAAATCTGAGTACATTGCTACCTGTGAAGTAGTAAAAGAAGCTATCTGGTTAAAGGGATTATTGATCCGATTACTTTGTATTGTGATAACAATGATGCTATAGCTCAGGCAAATGAACCACGTTCTCACCAGAAAAATAGACATATATCTAGATAGTATCATATAATTAGGGAGATAGTTAATATTAAGATGGTAAGATTAGAATATGTCCCCATTGATTAGAACCTCGTGGATGGTCTGATGAAGCCATTGATGTAAGTCAAACACGACTAGCATGCAATAGCATATGGATTAAGACATACGGCTAATTAGCCTTAGTGCAAGTGGGAGTTTGTTAGATATGATGTATGCCCTTAAGGCAATTAGGGCGATGTATCTTAATTATGTATTAGTATGAATAATTTGTTTAATTAATAAAGGCATTTTAATCTTTTGTTTATATCGATGTGTTCATATATATATTCTGACTGGTTAAAATATATTCATTGAGATATGTGTACAAAAGTCCTTGACATAAACATAGCATGAAGTGAGAGAAATTATAGTTGGACTATACTTATTGAGACCTGCTTTATGTGCAATTATAATTATGTCTAAACTATTCCTAGTCATAGTTTCATCAAGAAAGGATATTGATGAAGCAGTAAGACTAGCATATGGACACCTTTCTTGGAATGGGTCCAAGCAGTTAACCTCCTGAGATTGAAGGTGGTGCCTTAAGATTGACACATGTATATATATATATATATATATATATATATATATATATATATATATATATATATATATATATATATATCTAGTGGATACATTGGAGACTGAAATAAGATACACACTTGGTATATATATCAAGGTGGTAGTGTTTATCTTTATGCAGTAGCTTTGTGAATATCCTCATACTTGAGATGCTAGTTACCTTGTATGGTACTATCTCTATACTTTGGGTCATACCAATTCACTCATTAATTTAGGGTGCCATGGGTGATTACGGGTATAGTGATGACAACACATTGGTAAGCTATATACTCGGAAAGAATCCATCGCTCCAGATATATTAAGGAGTTATACCTAGCCACTTGTTGAAATGGTTATTGCTAAAAACCTCTAATCAGAGTATGTGATTGATAGAAATAGTTTTTGGTCAAACACATTATGGTAAAGAGTAATATACTTTGATGACAAGTAAATAACTAGGATAGCTTAGAGCAACCTCGCTATTAGTGGGTTAACACTTTAACCGAGCCCAACAAACCAGATGGTACTAATATTAGAGAATGGAAGGAGTTCATTGCATTGGACATGTGAGGTGTGGATGACGTATGGGTCTCCCTTGGTGCCTGTGTGAGAGGTGGGGCCCACTGGGGGTTTCGTTGAATTTAGGCATGACAAAACATTTTTAGTTAAAGTTTGCACAATAAGCCAATTTTAATGAATAAAAGAATCAAGACCTAAATCTTGATACAATTGACAGAGTCGCCACCCTAGTTGTCTACTTGGGAAAGAGTTTTTTTTTAAGATTCCCTCTGGGTGGGAGACTCATACCTAATGGATCAGAGATTCGGGTATCGGATGAGTCACTTATTTCTCATTAAGTTGATTCAAAATTACATTCACTCCGTAAAACCATTTTTTAGTTTTCATCATTTAAGAAATTATCACAGAAATCCTATTTCTACACTCTTTCACACTCATTACATACGTTTATGTATTAAAATAAAGCACAAGCAATAAATACGGAAATAAAAATTACAACCGGGGGAAATGGGGGAAATTGCAAAGAGAGCCTATACAGTTGTTCCAAGTTATAAAACAAAATGAATAAATTCCCTTGAATCCATAGATGTTAGCACAGTTTATAACTCACCATAAATCAGCATTTCAGTGAATTTTGTGGTGGAAACACATTTTAACTTTTGAGGGTTGATTTACCAGATTATTAGTGAAAATGATCGTATGGCAAATGGTGAGTTGGATTGATTTTTAACCAGTTAGAAATGAGTTCTAGAATCTGCCTGGGGATGGTACCCATACGGGTGGGTGGGACCCTTACTGATACTAAGGAGGACCGGTATGGGTATGGTGTGCCTGTATAGGTTCTGTTTGGTCCAGGCAGAAACTCTGTTCAGTTCAGTTTACAGATTAATAGATTGGTGGCAGGAAAATAAAATAAAAAGGGATTTCCTTCCATATGAGTATGGCGCATCGAATTGATATCTTTGGGGATATATGGTGCCAACAAGGCTCATACGGGTTAGGACCAGACCTGAAACAAGAAATGGAAGTAGCAGATATAATAGAACGAATAGAGAATAATAATAATGAAACAACTGGGATATGAGTCTCTTTGAAACTCAAGAGCGTTACCTTTACGGCGTGAATCCACTTTGAGATGATCCCTTTACTATTGAGAGAGCCCGACCATAGTAGATGGTGAAATAGGATTATTTAGGTGAGTATTTTTGTGGACAGAACCTCCCCTAAATCTTAATAAAAGAAGCTAGGAATGAATAAAATGTGGACAAAACCTCAAAGGAAGGGGTTTCTCCCTATTTTATACTTCCTATACTCCTACTATACCTTTTCTATACCTATAGAAATTGATAGAGTTTTAGTATGATTTTCATATGAGATATGTGTGGGTAAAATGTGAAGAGAAGGGCCCTATTTATAGGGTAGAGGAGGTCAGAACGCAATAAATCACGTTCATGACCTGCCTTTTCCCGAAATAGGAAAGGATTCCCTTTTAAAAGTGCCTATTTAGGCAACAAGACAACCCGTATGGGTTGCGCCCCACTTGTACGGGTCTTAAGGGACCAGTACGGGTTCCCCCCAGGCTTATGGAAGGAATGACCCATACGGGGTCTGCCGGTGGATTCGTACCACCAAGCAGCACCCGTATGGGTCCCTAAGGGTAGACTAGGTCTCCAAACTTTGGCCAAACTCAACTCTGCAGTAGTAGGAAAACCTCTGATGGACAACACCTAAAATATATTGCATCATATAGCTCTCATAATAGTTTTGTGGGAAGGATCTTTAAAATCCAGTACTCACAGACTGCCCCTTGTGGATCATCGCTGATACAGATCTGTACGATCTCACGATGTGAGCGAGGGTTTAGAGGTTATACCTGAGGTGATGATATGGGTTAGTTCCTTTCTTGAGGTGAGCTTCTTTCCTTTGCTGATGCGTACCCCTTGTAACTCTACTGGGGAATGTGTATCCCTTCCCTGAGGTGAATGACTTTCCTTTTGCTACCGTGCATATCTCTTTCTTAAGGCGGATGACTTTCCTTACTAATGCACATCCCTTTCCTAAGGTGGATGACTTTCCTTGCTAATGGGTATCCCTTTTCTGAGGCGGATGACTTTCCTTTTGCAACCGTTCATATCCCTTTCTTGAGGTGGATGACTTTCCTTGCCAATGCGCATCCCTTTCTTGAGGCGCATGACTTTCCTTGCTAATGTGTATCCCTTTCCTAAGGTGGATGACTTTCCTTTTGCTACCATACATATCCCTAGTGACTCAACTGGGGCAGGTATGTGTATCCCTTTCTTAAGGCTGGTCGACTTTCCTGGCTGATGATGGTGTGTCCCTTTTATAAGACGGATGACTCTCCCGACTGATGATATATCCCTTTTCTAAGGAGGATGACTCTCCTTTTACTGATGAATTCTCTGGGAAAGATGTGTGTATCCCTTTCTTAAGGCAGATTGAGTTTCTTGACTAGTGGTGTATCCCTTTCCTAAGGCGGATGACTCTCCTACTGGGGAATTTTGAATAACCTGGGAAGAGACCACAATCAAACACCGTGTCAGTCATTGTCTAAGTAGACACCTCTTTATTCTTAATTGACTATTATGGAAATAAAAATATGTTTACCCCTTCAATTAAGAATAAAGATATATAGATAAGATAAGCTGAAAATTCTATGCAGGAAATGTCAGGTTGGGCGCGATCGCTCCAAAATAAAGTGCCCCTTGGAGGGGTGCCTCTCAAAGAATGCCCCTAGAAAGGCTGGACTATAGGGGGATCCCCCTGGTTCCGATGGGGGGATGCCCCTGAATCTAATTCTGCTACTAGGAAGTGGGGGGATGCCCCCAGATCTGATGGGGGGATGCCCTTTAAGTGATTCCTTAGTTGGGGAGGGAAGTGATATCCTTTGAGTAAAGCCTCTTCTATTGGGGAGGCCTTTTTCTTATAAAGTTTGTTTATTGGTGAAGAACTCCTGTGTTAGGATGGACCTTTACACAAAACTTCCTGATCAGTGATCAACTAAAAAATGGCTTACCTTGATTCTTGATTGATTTTTGTGACAACAAAATATTTTTGCCCCTTCAATCAAGGATCAAGGTGAGCCTAGGGATTTATCCCAAATATAATGGAAATATAAGGTTGAGAGGGAGTGGGTTGGTCCTAAACTTGAATTGGATTAATTCCTAGTGTTCACTGAAATGCTAACAGAAAAATCTGCCTCTAGATGGCAAGAGAGGGCCCGTATGGGTGGGTCAGACCCGTATGGGTATAGTTCTTGAAAATGGGGACCCATATGGGTCCCCAACAGCGGGGTTTAAAAGGCAGATCGGCCCCCTCGTATCTCGCGTCACACCAAAACTTCCCACAAATCGGCCATTTCTATCTTAGACTCAAGGACTTGCCCCCAGTGGGCAATTTAGAGCTTCGAGAATTCCCGGTTTCTATCGGGTATGCTTTTTGTGAATGAGACTGGTTTCTAGGACTTACTCCCATCTCTGGAGTCCCCTTAATCCCTTCCCCTGATACCCAGCTTCAAAACTCTAGGTAATTTTGCTTGATTCTCAATTTTCCCATTTTAAACTTTTGGCAATTTCTTGGATTTTTGCATGAATTAGGGTGTTTTTTACCTTGGAATAGAGCCTAATGCATGTAACTTTAGCCTAGGATGCTTTTAGGATAGTTTTGGATGAGCTTTGGTTAAGATTGGATGATTTTGGATTTTTAGGAGTTTGCTCGCATAGGGACTGCTTGCAGGGGACCCATATGGGTAAAGGGGGACCCGTATGGGTCCTGTTTTTTTGTAAGGGTTCTGTTTCTGGACCAGTACGGATAGGGCCTACCCGTATGGGTCCTGTCCTCAGGGATAGAATGTTGTTTTCTTTGATTTCTGCAGTCCTTTTATAATTTCTGACTTGGCTGCTATATTCCAACCCGGTTAAACTGTAATTCTATCTTTGTAATATAGGACTATAGGGGCTATGTGCGTCTGCAGGAAATGGTACGAGGAGATTCATATTGCGGGGAATACGGAGCTGCTAAACCGCATTGATTCCTTTAGCTTTAGCGATATTATTAGGGCCATCTCTCATGCCCCTAAGACATTGGCCCCCGGTGCTGTTTCAGCTTTAATAGAGAGGTGGTCAGAGATGACCCATACTTTCCACTTGCCTATCGGGGAGGTCACCATCACTCCCTCAAATGTGTGCACCACGACCGGCCTGAAGTGGAGTGGGGATGTATTCCACTTTGATGTTTATGCCGACTGATGGCATTCTCGGCCTGAGGTGAAGGCCTACATTACTAGATTACTTGGGCTTCATCTGGGCGAGATGAACAAGCTCAAGTACAGGGACTTGCATGCTCACTAGATTGTGCAACCAAGGCCTATTACGGCTGATAGGAGGGACCAGTATGCTTGATCTCTCCAACTGACGTTCCTTACCACAGTCTTCTTTCCCTTCTACTCGAGCAACCTCAACTATAGTTTGCTCTCTGCTGTGGAGGATCTTGCGGCCATGCCCGGCAAGAATTGGTGCCGGGCCATCCTGGCATAGCTGTAGTATGGATTGGACTTAGGGGTCCGGGGTGAGCAGTATGAGCTGAAGATCTGCCATCTAATACTACTGGTAAATCCCGAACTGATCTCTTGTGCTTTAACCCTTTGTCTAAACTGTACTGCAACTAATCCTTACTTTGTCTTGTAGATTTAGGCTTTCAAGCATCGGTTGATTCCTAGGCTAGGCTTGCCCATGCAGCCTGAGATGCTGCATATCATATCTAGATGGATGGGGCTTTGGCAGAATTAGCCCTTGACCACAGCGCAGTATCGAGAGTTCTTACGCCAGCTGCTCTCAGATCGGGTAAACTTCTTCCCTACTAAACCTGCATTTTACATTTTGATAAACTATTAGTAGAAACTTTATTTACTAGGTTGCGATACTCACAGTGCATTTCTTTTTTATAGGTTATTTTAGACCCGTGGGAGAGATTGGTCACATATGGAGCTATCGAGCAGATACAGGCTGGCGTGGATGACCACCGCTTTATCCTGGAGTCATCACTCTCTTATGAGTGGTATTTCGGTGAGCGGGTCCGAGGGTGGAGGACCAGTCTATGGTGGAGAGACCAATCCCTCGCCTAATCCCAGAGGGTATTTTCTGGCCTTATCTCATACCGGGGACCGATTAGGGGCTGTATTTATTGGGTAAGGGAGCTCGCGTGCTGACTATAGAGGGCCCTTATTCTGAGTTCATTGATTCCTCCCTTTTTCCACCTTGCGGGAGGATTCACCACGAGGACGAGCCCCTTGAGTTTTATTAGAGCGACAATGAGGTTGATGATGATGATGATGATAACGAGAAGGGAGGACCGAGGGGTGACCGGAGGGGTCCATCCATAGTTTGGGGTACTAGAGGTTTGGCTAGGTCAGCTACTCCTTCTTCTCAGGTATACTCCTAACTTGGTCTTTGTGAATGCCTTACTGCTTTTTGAAATTGACTATGATTTTGAATCTGATTCTTTGTTGCTACAACCTCTCACATCTACATGGAAGAGGTCTACTGCTACCGCTGCCACTGCTACCCTTGAGCCACCGGAAAAGCATTCTCGAGCCTTCGAATCTGTGAGGGAGGGTGTCCTTCGAGCTGAGCTAGACACTTTCTTCTGACTCCTTGACCATTCGGGGAATCAAGTTATCAAGAAGCTCGAGGAGTCGGTCTAGCCTATTGGTTTCACTCCTTCTAGCTCCACCCATGTGAGGAATCCTTTCCCTTTTACTCTGTTCATTATTGTAATTGCTTAGGGCAAGAAGCAAATCTATTTTGTACCCGTTAAGTACCAATACGCAACGGGTAGCTGACTCCATTTTATATGATGGAACACAACAAGATTTGTTCATCATTCAAAGGACTTATTTGTAATAATTTGACTCTATTCATTTTGTCTTCCTTATACTATATATATTTAATATATATTTATTTTTTCTATTTTTTATAAATTCGAAATAGAAATTCTAATAGAAATACACGCATAAAATATTACAAAATATTACTAAAAGATTAGTAAATTAGAAAAGTCAATATTCTTAAAACAAAAATTCATTCTTACGTTTTCGTATCAAAGTGAAATAGAGTGACCCTTTCTTTTCAGATGATCATTTTCGAGGCCGAGAGGATAGCCTGGGGTTATTTTTCAGTACGGGATCTACTATTGGCCCAGGACGTACTAACTTTAGTAAGTTTCTTTTACTTGCAAAATTTTAATAAACTATGCATGATGCATGCCATGACATTTATATATGTGTACTGATCTCATAGTTTTTGTTTTAGAGTTTGCTAGCCATGGAACGGAGCAGGTTCGCCCAGGATTTGGATGCTTCCAAGAAGAGAGCCAGATTTTTAGAGGAGTAGCTGCGGGCAGCCACTACTGAGGCTGATCAGGCTAGGGCTGAGACTGCCAAGGTGAGGGCCGAGATTGAGACGCTGAGGGGTCAGCTAGCGAGGATGACTAAGCATAGGTAGACGCTGGTTCATTCTGATGATGAGTTCGAGGATGATCTTTCTGTATATCGAGTGACTCAGAGGGGTGGCGACCAGTATGTTGAGGGAGCTGATGCTGCTGGGCCTGCTACAAGGACCTCGAAGACTAGGGCCCCCACCATGCCAGCTACTGGTGCTGGTGATGCCGATGATCATATGACCATATGACCATAGACGTAGACTATATGTTGGCGGATACTCAGGATCAGACTTAGGAGGGTCACCAGGGACAGGATCCCCTGACAGCTTAGGTTTTGATTATCTTCTGAACTGTTTGATACTTTTTAGGGCCTTGGATGGCTTGTTTGGATTGTGAACTTTTGAATTGGTACTTTTGATATTTCTTTTATGCTTATAGATTTTTCTTGAACTGAGATTGTCGCGCATTGTTGCCTTGTGAACCCGTATTTTGTCCAGTGATTTTATGGCGAGGGGATCAGATGACGTTCTAACTTTGGAATAGGCCACTTGATGTGAGGGGACCCATTGAACATTTATTTTTGTTTTCTTTTCTTTTTGTCCTAATTTTTGCTTGAGCTATCCTTGACGGCTTAGCCCAGTGGACCTTTTTCTTTTTAGCTTTAACTTTTGCGTAGACATCCCTTTTAGGTTTTCAATCTAGCAAGCTTTTCTCTTTCTTTTTTGCCTTAATTTTTGTTGAGACCGCCCTTTCAGGTTTTCAATCCCGTAGGCTATCTTAATTTTTGCCTGAGTTATCCTTGTTGGCTCAATTCAACAGACTTTTCTTTTTGCCTTAACTTTTGCCTAGACCACCCTTTCGGGTTTTCAACCTAGTATGCTTTTATGAATATTGCAAATGCATGGTAAAGATGAATACAATGATGCATAACACGTAGAGAAAAATTGATGTTCACATACTAGCGATTATAGACATGCATGCATTCATAAGACCAAGATTCTTAGCAAAATCATAACATATTCGTTGTTGAGATTAATTTGAGTACATATGAAATGGTAACAATTTCCAATGGTTAACTCCTACTACCTACTGGTCTTTTATAGATTTTCCAGAAAGCAACTGACATATTTCTCTCGTTGCCCTAACTTTTGCCTAAGCCGCCCTTTTCGGGTTTTCAGCCTAGCGGGCTTTATTACGTTAGAGTGCCCTAATTTTTTCCTGACCGACTTGTGGGATACCAATCAGCAGGCTGCAACCTAATTTTTGCCCGAGCAGAAGAGGACCGCTAGCTGGGTGTTTTATTCTTTATTTCTTTTATTATTTGTGCTGCTTTTTTATGATTTAATTCTTTTAACCTAGACATGATAACGCTTAAGCCTATCTTGATTCACTGGATTCATGAACTCATTTCCATCCATATCCATGAGCTTGATTCCTCCTTTACCAAGGACTTTCTTCACGATGAATGGTCCTTCCCAATTAGGCCTGAACTTGCCCCTGGCGTCAATGTTGACCTAGCGCAGCTGCTTGAGGACTAGATATCCCATTTTAAGAGGTTGTTTCGGGTATTTGATTCTATCGTTGTAAGCTTAAGCCATGCGTTGTTGGTATATTTGGAGATGATCAAGTGCCTTGAGCCACTTTTCATCTATCACGTTTAACTATTCATACCTGACCCTTGCCTAATCTGATTCTTTGAACTACGATTCAAGTGCAACTCCTAGAGATCTTACTTCTATTTTAACCAATAACACGACTTCCATTCCATATACCAAGGAGAAAGGTGTTTGATCGGTGGAAGTCCTTACACTAGTTCTATATCCCCAAACTGCGAATGAAAGTTGATCATTCAATCTCTATAGGTAGCTACCGTCTTTGACAGAATCTTTTTGACTGATATATGATCTGCTTCCCTTTAGAGCTTCTGAAGGATTTGGGCATTTTGTGCCCCAGTATGTACTTTCTTTCTTTTCATAACCAGAGCTAGTCTGATGTTGGTGTTTTTATGAGTCTTCTTGGTCTTCTTTCTTGATGATGCGTGCTTTTGTGCTCTTTCCCCCTCATAAAGAAAGAAGGATTTGGTCTAATTGTTATCATGTTTGCTAAGCACTTTTCATTATCTCTCTTTTGATGATAAGTTTTAACCACTGGACGTTTATAACATTGTGTTATACTCAAAGCAAACTTCATTAATGAATATGATGGTATTTTAAGAATGTTGTTGTTATGAGTGCATGACATCATTACAATGAAATACTCGAGGAAAATGTGAATGATAGATGCATCAATTTATTCATGACATGTTAAAAGATACTGATGCTACAACTTATTCGTAATATGCCATATAAGCGGCATTGTTTGTATAAAAAATGTTTGCAACATTAAAAATTACATCAATTAAGTCATCCTCCACAGGCGGAGGGCCTTGTTGATTGACAGCTAAACTGGTAGCCCTAGTGTGCAAGTTTGCTTGTGTTTCTTCAGCCACTGCTTTTGCTAAGTTCTTGATGGCCTTGCTG
Source organism: Euphorbia pulcherrima (assembly GCA_947683365.1). Taxonomy (NCBI): domain Eukaryota; kingdom Viridiplantae; phylum Streptophyta; class Magnoliopsida; order Malpighiales; family Euphorbiaceae; genus Euphorbia; species Euphorbia pulcherrima. The sequence goes on along the minus strand of CANTUS010000001.1, from coordinate 74,867,303 downwards.
ATAGGATTTCCCTTCTCATTTCTTTTCCAATTCTTCTTCATAAGTACTACTAGTGCCCTGGTGATAGACTCGATTGCCTCATTCATTTCATCTTCTTCCTTATTCTCACATACTTCTATAGAAACTGAGGTTTCAATCAGGCAGCCTTTCTTGAAATCATATACATCGTTGAAGATTTCAAAACCAGGGATCTTCTGGCCACTTACTTTGATAGGTTCTTCTTCACCCGTGAATTCCCCTTGTTTGAATTTAACTCCTACCATGAGCTAGGACTGAGGTTTGGATATTTTAGCACTTGGGCGGCTCCCTAAACCAAGTCTGAATGGCCATGGAAGAGGCAAGAGGGGTTCCAGTATTCCCTGTAGATTCTTTCCGAGTACCTTACCCTTCATGTAACCCTACTTCAACATAATCTTCTTGATTTTAAGTGATATGTAACCCCTAACCAAAAACTTCATACCTTGGTGAGCTACAACCACCCTAGATTCCTTCTCCTTGGCTTCTATAGCCGCTATAATAGATGGTTCATCGGCATTAATGGTTACTAGTTTACTATTGTGGATGAGTTTGACTTTCTGATGGACCATGGAAGGGATAACCCCTAATGCATGGAGCCAAGGTCGACCCAACAGTAATCAGTAGGTGATAGGAATATCAAGAACAATGAATAAGACCTTGGAATTCACTCCCCTAACTGTAACTTCAGCTTCGAAGAGCCCAATGACACTCCTCTTTGTATAGTCATATGCCCTTATGACTATATTAGACTTTTCCAACATGGATTCATCCAACCCTAAGTAGGGAAGGATCTTGGCAGGACAGATATTAATGGCGTACCCATTATCCACTATAACACATGGGATAGAACGATCAAAGATTTGCACCCCAATGAAAAGTGCTTTGTTGTGTTTATTCCCCTTACCTGGGAGATCTGATGGATAGAACTTGATGGGTTCAACCTGATCAGGAGGAGATCCCTCGATTACTGAGAACATCTCAACTAGAGTAGTAGACGCATGGCTTTCACACTTAACAACTTTTCTATCAGACCTTTGCGATGTTCTTTAGAGTCAATGAGGAGCTACTAAATGCTGTATTTTACAGGGGTAACTTGCAATTGCTGGACGAGGGGGGTGACTTTCGATTCTTTCTTCTCATTATTGACTGAAGCAGGCGTAAAGACTGGAGCTTGGTTGGTACTTGGAATGATCCAGATATCTACATCTTTGCCCCTCCTCCTTTTTAGGAGAGTATTTGGAGGAACCCTTTCACTTCGGATGACATGCAATACCCCATTTTTCACATAACTTCTCCCTTCAGAAGTTTTCACCAATAAGGCATGCCCTTGGAGTTCATGACTCTCTAACACATAAGCATCGATATTAATTGGCTTCGGTTGAACCAACATAGCATGCACTCCTTATAACTCGAATGCATCGATGTCAATGGGGATTGGCTCATTTAGTAAAGCCACAATTGAGTGAACTGTAGGATTAGCTTGCGAGATTATATTAAAGACATGGTAGGAGGGCAAGCCTGACTCTACAGCTGCAACTGTTTCTCAAAATTCAGATGGGGATTATTCATGGTACTAGGTTTAAGCTCGGGTTCCTAAATCTTCTTATCCCTAATCAAACCTTGAATAGCCTCAAATAGATCCCTAAAGGCACCAGTGCGATGCCCCTTACTGACGTAATAAGTACAAAACTGATCTCTGTCTTCAGGTTTGGGTGGGACATAGGGCTTGATACTCTAAAGAAGGCCGAGTGCCCTCAACTTAGTGAAGATGGCAGGTAGAGATAATTTCCAAGGGAAAATGCCATCTTCGATGGTACGGACTGCAACCAATTCTTATTTCACTACTGCTACTTTAGGATCGGAGCCAAGTTTTAACTTAGAAGCCTGGGCTGGGGCTGAAGGGTCATTCTTTTTGAACCAAGGTTTGGCAGGTACACTTGCCTTCTTCAATTCCTCAATCCTTTCCCACTTTTCAGCTTTTTCAAGGACCTCAACATAGGTAGAGAACTTATCTATGCCAAGAACCTTATGATAAGCAGGCACGACACCATCCATTAATTTTACGATCATCTCTGGGGGACTTAGCCATTCTTTCAATAGAGCTTGCATAGCCATCCACCTTTTGAAGTAGGGTTTGAACTTCTCATTGGGGGCTTACTTGATAGCCTCCAAATTTTGTATGGTAGTTTTGATGGTGGTGTTAAAACCATACTACTCAATAAAAGCCTTCGATAAAGCTTTCCAGTTCCCAGTCAATTTATCTGATAGAGTGTTATACCACTCGATAGCAGGACCTTCCAGGGTGCAAGGGAACATTTCAGCTAGGACCTTATAACTTAACTTTCTAATTCTCATAACCCTCTGATAGGTGGTGATGTGAGATTGAGGCAAACTGGTTCCCTCATCTTTGCTATGCTAGGTATACTAAAGTTTTCAAGGACCCAATCCTCCTCTCTAGATGCTTTGATTGATGGTTGGGAGCCAGGATTAGCAGTAAGCAATTTCTAAAGTAGGTCACAAAATGCCAAGGATAAAGATGATCCCTCCAATTAAGTAATCGCAATTAAGGGTAAACCTGTTGATTGAGGAAAGGTCATCCCCTTAGGTGTGACCACAAAATTTAGGATCGGACCAGATGCCCGAAACTAAAATGGTGGTAGCACAAACCCCTGACTAGGCTGAGTAAACTGACTGATGACTAACGGAGCTACTATAACCACTGACTGGAATGGCAAGGTAGCTAAATCGAGTGGACCCACAGAACCCAACTGACCAAAATGACTAGAAGAATCCCCATGAGTCTACACTGGCAGCAATCATAATTGAGTGAACGGATTATGAGTAACTCCTGAATCTTGCTCACTGATCACTGCATTCACCGCTGGAGCACTGATAGGTGTGCTATGAGGAGAATTGGCCATTCTTTCCTTTGCCATGATTGCCTTGATGGAAGACAACATCTTATCATTCATTTGATCCAAGAACTGATCACTTCCCAAGTATTATGTGATGGCATGGGAATCTCTGACCTAACCTCGGCCCTTGATACATTTGCCTCCTTACTAGTAGCAACATTCTCAACCTCAACATCAATCTGGCCATCTGAAGTTAGGATACAAGACATCTCCTTAAGATGATAGGAAGAAAGATCAATCGGACTAAATTGAATGCTGGGTGAAATACTCATAGATGGAGACGGAGTAACCCTTAACAGAATTGAAGGAGCCGGAATGTAAGTCAAACAGACTTGAGATCGTCGCCAAGCTTTTTCCCTTTGAGGTTTAGTCTTGGCTGAGGTGATAACCAAGAGATCAGTACATGCATGGGATGTGGTATGCATGCATAAACTACAATGATGCATGGTGGGGTTAATGACAAGGGTATGTAACACAACACATGCGAAGTGATCGATTCCGTCCTTATTTCTCCCGTCACGTCTGAGGGTATTCTTCCTTAATCTAATCTCACATAGAAATCAGGGTACCTAGAGGGTAAAATTCTATCGCTTTTAATAATAATGGTGTAGGGACGTATCGGAAGTTGATGCAGAAGGTTCCCATCGCATCAAGCCTCTTTTAGAGGGAGATGACAATGAGTGCTCCACCCACTAAGGTGTCCTCAATATCCCTGGCAGTCATGGGTATTACCATTGCGGGTGTCATGGAAAAAATAGGGCACCCTAACCTAGCGCTAGAAGAAGAGCGCATCTAACTAAAGAGAGAGGGAGATGAAAAGATAGAATGTGATAATATTCCCAAATGATGAAAACAAAATCGGGTTGAATCAAGTAAATGATTTTTGGTGCTTATCTTAGTCTTTTAAGCTTTTAAAATAAACCAACATTTTGCAAGTTAAAAGATTATATCCCCAGCAGAGTCGCCACTGTGAGGTGTCGATGACGTATGGGTTTGGTTGGATTTAGGCGTGATAAAACATTTTTAGTTAAAGTTTGCACAATAAGCCAATTTTAACGAATAAAAGAATCGAGACCCAAATCTTGATACAATTGATAGAGTCGCCACCTAAGTTGTCTACTTGGGAAAGAGTTTTGGTACGGTTCCCTCTAGGTGGGAGACTCATACCTATTGGATCAGAGATTTGGGTATCGGATGAGTCAATTATTTCTCATTTAGTTGATTTAAAATTACATTCACCGCATAAAGCCGTTTTTTAGTTTTCATCATTTAGGGAGTTATCACAGAATTTCTACACTCTTTCACACTTGTTACATGCGTTTATATATTACAATAAAGCACAAGCAATAAATAGGGGAATAAAAATTACAACTGGGGGAAATTGTAAAGAGAACCTATACATTTGTTCCAAGTTATAAAACAAAATGAAAATAAATTCCCCTACATCCACAGATTTTAGCACAGTTTATAGCACACCATAAATAAGCATTTCAACGTATTTTATGGTGAAAACACATTTTAACTTTTGTGGGTTGATTTACCAGATTATTAGTGAAAATGATCGCATGGCAAATGGTGAGTTAGATTGATTATTAACCAGTTAGAAATGAGTTCTAGGATCTGCCTGGGGCTAGTACCTGTACGGGTAGGTGGGACCCGTATAGCTACTAGAGAGGACTAGTATAGGTATGGTGTACCCATACGGGTCCTGTCTGGTCCAGGAAGAAACTCTGTTCAGTTCAGTTTACAGATTAACAGATTGGTGGCATGAAAATAAAATAAAAAGGGATTTCCTTCTCTATGAGTATGGCACATTAAATTGATATCTTTGGGGATATATGGTGCCAACAAGGCTCATATGGGTTAGGACCAAACCCAAAACAAGAAATGGAAGTAGCAGATATAGTAGAAGGAATAGAGAATAATAATAATGATATAACTGAGATGTGAGTCTCTTTGAAACTCAGGAGCATCACCTTTATGGCGTAAATCGACTTTGAGACGATCCCTTTACTATTGAGAGAGCCCAGTCAAAGTAGATGGTGAAATAGGATTATTTAGGTGAGTGTTTGTGTGTACAGAACCTCCCCTAAATCTTAATAAAAGAAGCTAAGAATGAATAAAATGTGGACAAAACCTCCAAGGAAGGGTTTTCTCCCTATTTTATACTTCCTATACCCCTGCTATACCTTTTCCATACCTATAGAAATAGCTAGAGTTTTAGTATGATTTTCATATGAGATGCGTGTTTGTAAAATGTGAAGAGAAGGGCCCTATTTATGGGGGAGAGGAGGTGTGAATGCAATAAATCGCGTTCATGACCTACCTTTTCTCGAAATAGCAAAGGATTCCTTTCTATAAGAGCCTATTTAGGAAACAAGAGGACCCCTATAGGTGGGGCCCCACCTGTAAGTGTCCTAGGGGACCTGTACCACTACGCAGCACCCGTACGGATCCTTAAGGGCAGACTAGGTCTCTAAACTTTAGCCAAACTCAACTTTGCAGTAGTAGGAACACCTCTGATGGACAATACCTAAAAGACATTGCATCATATGGCTCTCATTATAGTTTCATGAGAAGGATCATTAAAATCCAGTGCTCACAGGATAACTATTGCATTAACCAGGATAAAGTCATGAGCACAAATGACGTTCTGAGTAATGGGGGATGGTGGACCCTTGCTAGAGGCATACTACAGTCATTTAAGGTAATCAAGTTCTATTTATGGTCTAGAACCTCGAGCCACTAGTTCCTATAGAAGAAGGATTGGTCAAACCGTAACAGCTCAATACTTCAGGATCCTATAAGGTCACACACTTTAGACTTTCATCGGACTGAGTAAAGAATTAATAGACTTGATTTATTACGAGAATATTGAATGAAGAATGATTAGACCATTACCTGGTTGGACTAGAGTATTTATTTTGACTGGTAACTAATTTTATCAGGGTTATAAATAAATTAAAGTGTTGATTAAAATAATTAGATCATTTTTTGGTTAAGCCAGATGTTTATTTTGACTGGTAACTAATTTATTAGGGCCATAAATAAATATTGAACGTAAAGAGGAACTGCAAATTGCCGAACTGAATAGCGAGGGTGGGACCCTATGCATTCGGGCCACAAAGGCATTGGATGTCTGCGTGGGCTGCGTAAGCCACGCAACTCACTAGCTATAGGTTATGTACACTACATGTGCAGCGCACGCAGGCCTATATTGCCAGCCGAAACAAGAACTGCCCAAAGGCAGCACTTGTGGCCCATTGCCACCTGCGAGCTGGGTTTGTAGGAAGTCCCACGCGGTCTAGCCCGTGGGACAAGGTAGGCTCGCGAAAGCCTACATTATGCGTCAAAGATCCGACTTGTGGAGCAAGCCGGGTTAACTTGGGCAGTAAGCGGATCCATTAGGATCCGCATGTTTGCTCAAGGGCAGAATAGGAAATTCCCATCCCGCATTGAATTCGGGGAGCCCTTGCTCTCCCTATAAATACCATGCTCCTCCTCATTGTTCAAATGCACCACTTCTTCCTATGAGCTCTGACTTGAGATTCTAACTCGTTTTCTCAAGTCAACTTAGCAAAAATAAATTAAGGAGTCCCTTTAGTTAATATTTTCGGGTGGGCTTTTGGAGTGGTCTACCAACTACTTAAGGCTCTGCAGTTCTTCCTCATTGGGAGGTTTCGTTTGGTGGAGTTCGTGTGGATACTCATAAAGGCTATCCTATACTTCGAGGCTTCTGTAAGAAGGTTCTGCCAAAGCACGCTTCAACTGGTAAGTCTTCTATTTCTCCTTTTAATTATTAGGTCTTTTTCTTTAAGCGTGTTTAAACTTAATAATTATTATTCTTAGGTTGATTTACATGCTTAGTTTATTTTATGCTTAGGTTATAAACTTAGAATTATAACATGTTTAGTATAAAATATATTTATGTTAGGATATAATTTAGAATTATGGTTTGCCTAGCCTATGCATGCTAACATAAGTAGAGAATTTATTTATTAAGGCTTTAATTAATTTATATGCAACTAATAGGAGTTCCTAGGGATAAGGAACATATATGCATGTTCGAAGTGACTGTCAGTTCCCAACATTAAGAAGCAAAAGTCTATTTCCTGCTATTCTACTAAGGCTGAGTATTGTGTACTTGCCAGGGGTGCTTCTAAAATCGGCTGGTTGGAGATTTTATTATGAGAGCTCGGTGTTAAGTCACTAGTTCTCCCCATATTTAGTGTGATAATTTATCTATGACATATTTAATGGTCAACCTAATCTATCATCAAAGGAGTAAGCATGCTGAGGTTGACTTTCATTTTTTTCGTGATCGAGTGTCAAAAGGATTGCTACGAGTTTCGTATATCCCTACTCAAGAGCAAGTAGCGGACATTCTTACCAAACCTCTAAACAAGGACTATTTCATGGCATTTCAAGACAAGTTGAGCATTTGTTCACCACCATGCACAACTTGAGGGAGGGTATTAGAGTATATCTCTTTATGTATATTTCTAATATATAATATTATGTAGAATACTATTATTGTATAATCTCCTATTCTATCTAGGAGTCTTCCCCTTTAGGTTCAACTGTATAGAAAAAGCACATTATATATAACTAGATGTATTCCTCTTTATTGAATAAATGGTCCTTTGATCTCGGGCCATTGTATAATTTCCCCAAAGCTAGATGAGTAATGTTGTTAGGTCAATTTGATGGTGGAGACACTTGATTGATGATAATTCATATTCATTAGATTTGGGCGTGTGAGGGAGTGTCGGAATCTCATATTGTTTAGATATGAGCAAAAATGAGATGGAACAATCACGTAGATGCTTGCACAACTATTTTGACTGAGTCTCATACAAATGTATTTTCTTAATGAAAGTCAAACTTGAAATTACTCCTACATTGTTATCAACTGGGCTATAGTAGATTACTATATATGCAACAAATATATATAGTTGTAACTTATTGTAACTTGCATTTTAGTCAAACATTTGCTAAAGATTATTACAAAAAACTCAACGGGCAAACTTGATAAAATCCAAGATGCTAGTTAATAAGTTTAAAATATACCAAGGAAATATAAGTAATTCGGCTTTGGAATCACTTAATTTGGAGTTGAATTGCGGAAATTATAAAGGTTTTTCTAATTTTGTAGGAAGGTTCTGCTTGCTCCATTTGGTTGCTCCAGAAAGCCAGAAAAGGCAGAAAAACAAGCAGAGCAGGTAGAATGAGCAGACATAAAAAGGAGGAGGTGGCCATGATGACGTGGTAGGATAACATACCAGAAAAGTCCCATTATTTTATTTCTAGAAGGATTTTTTTGGAAGCTTGTTAGAGACGCCTTGTAGTGGAGATAGTGGGCTAGTTGTATTATTTTGTTAGCCACTTAGGTGAATTCTCATTGAACCATACTTAACCTTCTAGAAGAACTCTTAAATTAGCTGATGTAAGCTTAATACTTTAGGATATTTTATTGTGGCAAGTGGCATGTCTAGATCCTTCCATTTGCCACTATAAAAAGGAGATCTTCTCTCATATGTAACTAGCCCTTGTTGGCTCAAGCCTTCATTGGTTTATCTTTCTATTCTATATTCTTAGCTTACTTAATATAATATCAATATTTTATGCTTTTTTTATTGTTGATTAAGCCGAAGCAGGCAAACCCAGCAGGTAAAACGGACTAAATATGGTTTAAATCTCTCTCTCTCTCTCTCTCTTTTATTTCTGACATTATATTGAGTTGATTGTATTATGTAGAGCTTACTTAACTCATAAGTTTGGCCAAACTTATGCATAGTGGTATTAAGAAGCACCGAAAGGAGAATTATAAACACGGAACTTACATAACTCACACAAGTCTATAAATACTAAAAGTAGAGTAGAATTGTGCTAGGGGTTTCTATTTAACTTAATAGAATGCTTGCCTAAACTTGATACTTAAAGTGTAGCTTGCAAGAGGAGGTTTTCGGAGTGAAACTTTAAAGAATCTAGGCAATAAGTAAGTATGCTGAGCTTAGTGATTCTAGTGCAAGATACCTTAGATCTATGTGCTGTAACATGTCAGAATAAAAGGGAGAAGTTAAAATCATGTTTGTTTGCTTGCTGGTCATATCTGCCCCCTTATAAATTTGTTAACAATTTTATTTTAGAGTAACCAGAATTCTGTTTTAATCAATCATTTATATTTTCAGCATTTACTTTATTATTTTCTCTTTTTATCAATTATTTTGGATTTCTAACTACTGATTTACTTAAGGTTAGCTACTTTCCTTGCTCCTTGTGGGAATGACACTTGGTCTTGCCCTATACTATTACCATAACCTAGTACACTTGCTAGAGCCCTCACATCGGGCTTGTAACAAGTTTTTTGGGTCATTGTCGGGGAGCAACATGTAAGTTTTTGAATTTTTGAGTAAATTAGTAGTTTTTAACCTAGTTTGTTCAGTTTGTATAGTTCTCTTGCAAAAGGGAGAAAGGCAGGAAATTTGTTTTTCGCAGAAGACAAGCGGAGCAAGCAGGAAGAGTAGGATGGTAGACAGAACTTGGCTACCCCCTTCTAAAACTTAGGGAGTTTTCCAAACCTTCTTCATCGAGACACATGCCATGCATAGTGATACCAGATGAGGGAGAAAACTTTGTTGAAATTAAATCCTCCAGGATTGAACTTGCTCTAACAAATGCTCAATTTAAAGGATTGCCTAATGAAGACCCGAATGACCATCTTTATGATTTTCTTGAAATATGCAATCTTTTTAAAGTTAATCATGGTATTTTCAATGATATTCTCAAGTTAAAGTTGTTTCCTTTCTCATTGCAGGATAAGGCAAAATCTTGGTTTAGATCTTTACAATCGGGTTCAATCACATCTTAGGAGAAGATGGCTGAAGAATTCTTGACAAAGTATTTTCCACCTTCTAAGTTTGCTAGAATGAGAAATGAAATCTCTAGGTTCACTCAATCTAAAGATGAATCACTCCAAGAAGCATGGGAGAGATTCAAGGATCTACTAAGAAGCGTACAAAACCACGGTTTACCCATGTGGATGCAAGTACAAATCTTCTATAATGGGTTAATCGATGAGCATAAAATTCGACTAGAAACCCTTGCGAATGGTGACCTAGAAGAAATGGAGCCCGAAGCAATCTTTGCCCTCATTGAGAAAGTGGTAAACACAAGTTGCAAATGGCATTCTGAGAAGAACTTAAAATTCCCAGAATCTAAGGTTGTCCAAAAACTTTCAAAAAAGGTTGAGGAATTAGCGGAGCAAGTAAACAGACTCTCGAAGCAACGAAAACTGTTATTCCAGCAACCAAAGATTCCAATCCAAAATCCTTAAATGCCATTCCAGCAACCAAAGTCTCCTTACTAACAACCTCAAATTTTCTTCCCCCAACCTCAAAGTGACATCCATTAATAACCATAATTTTTATTCCAACAACCTCACCAACCATTTCAAGAACCTTCACATTACTTCCAGTAAGTTTTACCATCATTTGAGCCTGAGCAACCTAATTTGGAAGTGATGATGAGGGAGTTTATGGATCAAACTCAAGAATCAATCAAGAACTTGGAGACCCAATTTCAACAACTAGCAAATATGGTTATTTCAAGAGATGAAGTGGTCATTCCAAGCAACATTAAAGAAAATGGTAAGGTTGTTGATGATTCTAACATTCTTGTTATTGATGATGTTTATAATGTAGGGGAGTAAGTAGAAGAGGAGACTGAGCAACTAGAATATCACCTGGAGCAATAAGTGAGCAGCCTGAAGTTTAGTATAAGACTTCTCTAGTTCCAGAAAAAATGTTTTCTCAAAAGTAAGAGGTTCTAAGGGAGCAACCACATCGAATCTACCAACCAAGGATACCATTTCCCCAAAGAGCAAAGCCACATCTTATGAATGAGGAGCTTAGAAAAAACTTTCAGGTTTATAAGCAAGAGATCATCAAAGATTAGGAGAAATTTGTTGAGGTTGGATTTCAAAGGGAATATAGATTGCTCCCTAATCCTTGAAGATGAGTAATCTACTTACAAACCTCATAACAATTTAATGGGCAATCTTTTGTTGAAAATCAAATTAGAAGTAAATCATGAAGAGATGTGCACATGCTACAATAAAGACTTCATACATCAGTCCAAGCAATCAAACAAGCTGCTCCAAGCAATCTTTGCTACAACATCAGAGTAAATTGCCAATTCTTACCCATCCCACATTCTGGTACCTCACTTCTACTTTAGCTCGACAATAATTAAATTCAAAAAATGCCATGATAAGTTAGTTTCCATTACCCTCTATACTTTATGGTTGCTGCTGGTTAAATTTTGTTTATTGCTTTGAGGATAAAGTAATCTGTAGGTGTGGGGGGATGGTTTATGATTTGGAAGTGATTCTTGCTGATTGTTTGTGTTTATTTGGTATAACTACTACTTTTGACTAGCCCTACTTAAGCATTTTGTTTGAACTTGAGTATTCTGTGTTTTATTATTTTTAAATGTGTTTTTGTGAAATTTTTGTCAAAATTTTTTTCATTTTTCAATTATGTTTTCGATTTTTGGCAATTAGCATGAGATTTTAATCTTTTGAAAGAAAATAGTATTTGAAAAATACTTGGAATCTGGATGTTGATGGTAAACTTACATTAGCAAGTTTAATGAGGTTGATTAAGCATGATAGACTATAAACTTGGAACTATTTTTTAATAACTTTGGCTAAAATGAACTAACTGAAATTAACCCAAATTTTAAGTGAGGATTTGAGCCTTTTCTTATTTGTTTATGAACTATTGCTTGAATTCCTTCCTGAGTGGGCTTATACATGCATGCTTAAACTAGAACTTGATTTGGGAGAAACTTGTTAGTACTTGTCGAGACTACATCCTTGATCACTTGAATAAAATGATAAAGGCATTTGAATTTCACCTTCTCTTAACCAAAAAGCAACCCTTAACATAATTTCCCCTAGTCAACCCCTTTGGGCCTTTAACCTTTTCTTTCTTACACACAATAATTAAAACCCAAAGCCTTTTCACTTTAATTTACCTTTCTCACCCTGAATTTTTACCAAATAATTGTACAAAATGGAGCAAATTTGTAAAACAGTTTGGTTGCTGACTTATATAGTCTACAAAATTCTTTTCAAGGAAACCTTATAAGTATTCTTCAAATTCATTGTAATCCTTATTTCTCCAGCATCTTATCCTTATATTAGTACATTAATTGAATAAAATAAAAAAAATAAAAAATGAAAAGAAATAAAAAAAAATACAATAATAAAAGAAAAGAAAAAGAAAAAGAAAACGAAGTTTGAAAAATTTTGATTCCTTAGAATAAGCTCAACTCTCTCTTAATACATCCTAAAAGCTTGCTGAAACTATTTTTGCTACTGCTGGAGTGATTTCTCAATTCTGTCCTTATCCTCTTGATTGCTCTGATCTTTCACTCTTATTCCTTGTGCTTAAAACTTGTTTTTACTGCATGAGTTAGTAACTATAATTGTGATACAACTTGTTGCAAGCTCATTAATGTTTGCTTTGGTAAAATCCCTTACACATAAAGTCTTTTCATGACACACCCATCCCTAAGCTATCATTACAACCCAAATAAAATACTATTGGTCCCTATGCATACACTTAATGAGTCAGAGGGGGGTGAATGACTCACTCAGTAACTTATGAAACTTTTCCGCGATAGTTAAGGCTCCGCTGATAGAGGTCAGCCGGCTGAGTGAAAAACTTGGAAAATGCGATTAAGTAAAGAACACAGAGATTTTATACTGGTTCGGCAACCTAAGCTTACATCCAGTCCCAGGAGAGTGTCTCAGCTTTCATCCACTAATCTCAACTCCTTGACCCTAGGAGGAGAGACCTTTCATAAATTCCTAATTACAGTAAGTACCCTCTAAACTGCAATTGATCACCCGCTGACTAAAATACCCTCTTCTATTAGCAACTAAAAAAGAGTTTAAACAAGTAATGGACTCAACTAATAGAAATGTTGATCCAGTTGCAAATAATCTAATATTATAAGTGATTGATCTAATCTATTCTCTCCTGTTCTAAGCAAATTCTCGCTGAGTTGTGCTTTTCTTGCTAGAATTCCTTTAAAGTTTGTAATTTGATAGAGTCTTTACTTCTATGAAATTCAGGTGTGATCACCAAGTTCTAATGCTTGCCTTCTTGCTCCTTTTATAGTTGGATTGAGAAAGTAGCCGTTGAACTTGTCTTGGCATCTTCTGAAATTGACAGCTCAGTAATTCACTCGTTGCTTCTTCAAATCGATCCATTAAGAGATAGAATTGCACCGTTGTGAAATACATTTCAATCCGTTAGATTGAAACCCGAGTTCCAATTTGAATTCTTTATCATTTGATGCCAGTCTTCCATTAGAGAGAACTCGCGCTGACTTACCATGTGTCTTCATCCCATTCCCTCTGTTTTCTGACATGTTGCAGAGTGCGCGATACAAGGTTGGTAGATCTGCAGAATTACCCAAAGTGGCAATTGACTCGTTGCAGCTTTGCATTAGAAGACTTTGTCATTTTCTACATAATTTTGAGTCTTGTGAAGGCAATAATTCGTTTTGTCTTTATCTCATTAATGTTCCTACAAAAAGCAACACTAAAAGCAAAGATACCTTTTTACCTTAAAAGGTAAGGTCAGCAGCATTGACAGACATAAAGTAACTCAGCTGAAATGATAAAAAAATGTACACAGCTGAAACAAAATCTAAATATCAAGTGCTGAGTGAATATTACTAAGTCAGCGACTACATAAGTACTCAGCCCAGAAACCACTCAGAGTTTAACTAAATAGCTAAGTCAGCGGAGACTCGAAATTCTACCCTTGAATTTACTAACTCCCTTAAAACCATAGACTATTCATTTTAACATCATTATTGATTTAATTATCTCAAACTGAACTTAATTGTTATGATCAAAACTTAAGCACTACTGAGTCATCCACTGAGTCAGTCCAACTCGTGCTTGGTTCAACAATCTCCCCCATTTTGATCAATGGCAATTAACTTGAGCGAGAATTAAATCAATATGATATCTAGATCAGAGTTACCTTAGACTCATGCTTGATATGTCTTTTGTTCAGCATCTTCAATCTGCTTATTGTGAATGCTAACTCCCCTGTAATTCTTTAGTCTTCTGAGTTCAGCATCCCTCAATACTTCTCATATATTTCTGCAAATTATCAGAGCATATGTATATAGCAGAATAATATATGAAGTTAAGAAGATCTTAACTTTGAACAGAAATTGTAATCTTTCATTAATAAATAACTTGAGTACAGATAACATAGAGTTATTCTATACTAAGTTTTACAATTCAGCACTAGCGATTACAAAGCTTCTATTCTAATCCTTTGGCATTGGCGGGGCTCCCAAATTGGCTCTACTCTCCTCATACACTTATGATCCCATCTTGTCTTATTTTCTTTGGGCAGCGCGATCTCCTTACCTTTCCTCTTCCTGGTCTCAACATATTCTCTCTAAATGCACTGCAGATCCTTAGATAAGTTACAAGAAAATTCAGTAATCCTCTGCTCTCTTTCCCTTTCCTCTTTTTCATGCTTCTCACGATCCTTCTCCCCCATTTCCATTGCATCTAAAATAGCTTGAGTTTGATGATCAAACGAGCTCAGAGAATCTTTAAATATTTCTAGCTGATCATAGATAGTTGATGAAAAATTCTGCACAAGTAGCTCATAGATTTCCTGCGATATAGCTTCTTGTTCTCTAAGAAAGGCGAATAATCCTACCAAAGTGTGGGATTGAGACAGATTAACCTGATATTGAGCAATTAAACCTTCTTGATATCTGGCTAAGACATGCTATTACTTTAGCTTGATTATTTTCTCTGAGAATGCCCTCTAGCATAAGAGTGCTCCTAATATGGGTAGTAACTTCATTGTGAATCTTATCCAGGTCTTCTTCATCATTGAGGACATGAGATTGAACTTGCTTGATTTGGTCTCTGATGTGACCAAGTTTCTAATAAAGATTAGGCTCCAGTTCAGCATCTATCATTACAATATCACTACTCAAAGCATCAAAAATATTAAGCCTCTTTAAGGCATTAAGCATAGGTCCCTCTGAGTTCTTGACTCCTTCCAGCATCTCTTCTTTCACTTTTCTCAACTCAGTGTGTAACCCATGATTTTTTGTTACCACTGTGATCAGAGCATCCAGTCCATCCAGAACTATATTCAAGCGAGTTGTATTCTCATCATTTTCCTTGCTCAGAATGCTATAACTATCTAGCACCTTCAACACAGCCTCAAGTAAGGGATTGAATTTGTCTATCATTGAATTGCAAAAATCTCTTTCATCGTTAAGTACTTTGCAGTTGCTTTCATATATCTTAACCATTTGCTTCTTTAGCTCTACAACTTCCATCTTCAAACCAGCTGCCTGCCTACCTGCAATAGATAATAAGGGCAAAGCATGGGATACTATTGCTTTGACCAAAGAAAACTGGGTAGGTACTGATCTGAAATGGGCCTTCATCTCCTCAACAGCCTTCATAAAACCTTGCACTGGCTCAACAGCCTTTGCAATCTTCCTCAAAACTTTCTCAGACATTAATGATTTTACTATCTCAGCATCAATCTCAGCATCAGTCCTCAGTCCTGAAAACCTTTCTCTTCCCAACCTCCTTATGTCTCCCAATAATGCAGCATTTGGATTAAATTAAGGTTGTGGTTGAGGTTGTTGGGGTGGCTGATGTTGTTGTTCTGGAATCTCCTCAATAATTAGAGGTTCTCTAACTAGTGGAGGTCCTTCCAAATATAACACTTCTCACACTAGAGATCCTGCAGGGGAAAGATATGGGATAATGGTTATTTGGTTAGAGTCTGGGTTATTTTGGTTAGAGGGTTGGTTGATTTAGCATAAACTAGATGTGGATGGTGTTTGGTTATCTGGTAAGGGTAAGGCAGAGACTGGTATAGGTGAGAGTGGTGTTTTGGTGGATATATTAGGGAAAGTAAAGAAATCTTTAGGTTCCTTCTCCTTCTCCTCTACAAGACCTTCAATAACGGACTCGCTGACCTGAGTCAAAGAATTCTCAGTTAGCTGAGCTCCGTGCTCAACTATCACTTCTTCCTCCTTATCTTCTAGATCTCTAACATCCTCATCTATTATAACCTTTATTCTCTTTAACAACCCTCTCTTTCTCTCCTTCCTGGCCTCCTTTACTTCCTCAGCAGTCAAAGTGACCTGCTGATTAGAGTTCAACACACTGAATTTAATAGCTTCTACTTCAATCACATCATCTTCCTCCTCCTGCTCTTCTTGATTATCTATTCTATTTAGAGTGCCAATTATCTCATCAACAACTTCTGGCACTTCCTTCTCAGCCAAGCTAGCTACAACCTTTTCCAGAATTTCCTCAGTGCTAGCCTTAGCTGCTGCCGCTGCTGCTTCCTTAGCCTTTCTTCTTATAGTTGCCTCAATCTCCTCCTACTTCTTCTTAATCCTCTCTTCCTTAGCAGCCCTTACTTTCTCAGATTTTTCTACATCTTGGACAACTCTTGTCTCGCTCTTCACCATCGGCTTCTTCTCTGGCTAACCTACTTAGGAATAATAACTGATGTAGCTTCCTTTCCCTTTATAGTCACCACATCTAGCTGAGCTATTTTTTCTTTCCTCTTTCTTTACCTTTTTAAGGGCATTTCTTCTCTCAGCTCTTCCTTAGCTCTCTTCTCTTCCTAATCTCTTGAGGAGTTAGCTCTCTCCTCTTATCTTCTCTAACTTCCTTAGAAGATCTTATCTTCTTTGGAACTACAGCTGGAACTGAGCTCGCTGAGCTCCCTTTCTTTTCCTCTTTGGAGTCCTTCCTGACCTCCTTCTTCACAACTTGCTTCTCAGACATATCTTCTCCTTTTTCATCTCTAATCTTGGTAATCCTCTCAAGCACTTCTCTACGAAGGCATCTAGGGTCAAGTCCTCCTCATGAGGCTGAATAGGCTTCATTTTCATGATGGCCTTGGGGTCCTTCACTCTGAATTCCCCTCTCTTTAGCTTTATATACTTAGTCTTGGAAGGCCTCTTATTTGCTCCGAGTCCACGAAAATGAGCATTGCTTAAGATTTTGGACTCAATCACCTTTATCTGGATGTTGGTTTTAGTAGCCCATCCTTCCATATCTATCTTATAGGCTCTGCAGATCTCCATTACCAACTGCCCATACACCAAATTCTTATTCACCTTTAAGAACCTATGTAAGATTGCCACTAGCCAATTAATGCTCATTCCATGAGTTAGATCATACACAAACACCCACTCAAACTTGGAGAAGCATCTAGTAGAGCCAGTCTTGGGCAGAAGTACCTTGGTCACAAGCTCATGAGCTTGTTTTCCTTCCTTAGTGAACATTGATGTGATAAGTTCACTTGCCTTATAGTCATAAGGAGCTTCATAATCAATAGGAATATTAACATGATCTTCATCATTGATAACTCGCAGCTTCAGCCCTCTTTCTTTCATCCCCAGAAGCCTAGCAATTAGCTTGGGAGTGACATAAACCTTCCTCTTCATCATGGGGGTAACAAAAAGATCTTTCTAACCTTTCACCATGTGGATTCCACTGTAGAATCTATCCACTATCTCCTCATAGCACCATTTAAGAGTTCAAAGAATCCTCTCAGGTGGTGCTGACGAGCCCACTTTTCAAACTTCTCATCACTGCAGAAACTCAGCATATCTACAGTGGTTTACTTTTCTACTTCTATTTTCTCCATGAAGCACGATTTTATCAGAATATACTTAGTTCCGATAGGATTTCTGAGCTTTTCAACTTTATCCATATTGATTGCTAATTGAGCAATGTGCTCTCTAGTAGTCCAGCAAGTATCCTTCTTGTTCCTCATAAAAAGATTAGAATTTCTCCCTGATATGCTCTCCATTGAAACTTTTTCTTTGAGAAAGATAGAGAATTTAGAGATATAGAGAGGAAATTGTAAAGAGGAATTTTGGTAAAGTACCCAATCCTCTTTCTGAATTTCTCCTTAAATAGCTAAAAACTCTTCGCATAAACCTGCAAAGCTATGTGTACGACTCATAATCCATGGTCTTAAGATTCAAGAGTTAGTTTGCATAACGTATATCGAAGGCTTAATGAGGGCAAAAAACATGGGATAACTACTCTAAATATGGATCATTTCATAACTTGCAACTGTTTTTATCAAGTTTAAATTTGAAAGATAATCGGTGACAATTAACAAAGTGTCCAAAACTCAAGCGGCAAAAGAAATACTTAACCTAATTCGCTGAAGCTCAAAGTGTGCCCTAATTTGGTCAGCTCCAGAATAGGTCAGAGTGAGATGTATTTCTTCAAATTGGATTGGACTTTCTGATCAGGTTTCTGAGCATGTTGAATTGATCCTTTCCAATAGGCTTTATGAATATGTCAACTCATTATTCTTCAGTTGGAATGCATGTGAGCTTGGCTTGTCCTTTTAGCACGTAATCCCTTATGAAGTGATGTCTAATATTGACATGCTTCATCCTGGCATGTTGAACTAGATTCTTGGATAGGTCAATTGCACTCTTGTTGTCACATATGACTTTAAGACAATTTGACTTTATACCATAATCCTCCAGTTGCTGCTTGATCTATAGCAGTTGTGATACATAACTTCCTGTAGCCATGTACTCAGCCTCAGCTGTACTTAGGGCTACAGAAGTCTGCTTCTTGTTATACCATGTAACTAGACAATCACCAAAGAAATGATAACCTCCTGTGGTTCTTTTCCTTTCAAGTTTGTCTCTTCCATAGTCAGGATTTGTGTATCCTCTCTAAGTGAAGTATTATTTAGATACCATAAACCTGCATCAATAGAGCCTAGCAAATACCTGAGAATTCTCTTAATAATAGCTAAATAAGATTCTCCGGGTTCAGCTTGATATCTTGCACAATAACATACAGTATATTGAATGTCAAGCCTACTAGCAGTTAAGTAAAGTAGAGAACCAATAATACCTCTGTACAACTTACTCTCTATAGGTTTGCCTTCCTCATCTTTACTCAGAATAGTATCAGTCGCCATGGGTGTTGACATCGACTTGGCTTTAACCATGTTAAACTTCTTGAGAACTTCCTTGGCATACTTAGCTTGGCTGATAAAGATCCCATCATCACCTTGCATGATTTATAAACCAAGAAAGAAATTAAGCTCTTCCATTATAGACATTTTAAATTCTTTCTTCATCTGCTGCTGAACTCTTTGCATAACTTTTCATCAGTTGCTCTAAAAATGATGTCCTCCACATAGATTTGGACTAGCAACACATCTTGATGCCTTTTCTTGATAAATAGAGTTGTATATGTTTTCCCTCTGACATAACCATTGCTGATTAGATAGTTATTTAGTCTCTCATACTAAGCTCTTGGAGCCTGTTTTAGTCCATATAGAGCTTTCTTTAGCTTGAAGACATGATTTGGATATTTAGGGTCTTCAAAGCCTAGGGACTGTCTGACATAGACTTCTTCTTGAATATAACCATTAAGAAATGCACTCTTCACATCCATTTGAAATAAGTTGAAGTTCATATGGGATACAAAAGTACAAAGAATTCTATGGCTTCAAGTCTTGCTACTGGTGCAAATGTTTCTCCATAATCAATGCCTTCTTGTTGATTGTAGCCTTGAGAAACTAGTCTGGCTTTGTTTCTGGCAACATTACCAGCTTTATCTAGCTTATTCTTAAAAACCCATTTTGTGCCTATAATTGACTTCCATTTAGGTTTCTCTACCAAATCCCAAACTTCATTTCTTCTGAATTGATCTAACTCTTCTTACATTGCAATCATCCAGTTATCATCAAACTCAGCATCTTCAAACTTCTTTGGTTCAATTAATGATACAAATGCTGAATGGCTCATCATTCTATTCAGCTGACCTCTAGTCAGCACTGGATTTTGCACACTGTCAAGAATTTTATCAACTAGGTGATCTCTTCTTACTCTGACTTCTTTTGGTAGATTAGGATCAGCTCATTGAGCTACTGTTATTGGTTAAGCATCTACATGATCACCAAAGTTGATTGATTGGTCCAAGTCAACTTCTTCATTTTCTTCTTTCTCTTGTACTGGATCAGGAATGATAATGGGCTGATTGACTGATCTGCTGACTTGTTCCTTTTCTCTTTCATTATCACTGGCTTATCTACCTGCATTATTAGTTTCATCGAAGTCTACACGCATGGACTCCTCTAAGATGCCAGTCCTCTTGACATATACTTTGTATGCCCTACTGTATGTTGAGTAACCTAGAAAGATTCCTTCATCAACCTTGGGGTCAAATTTAGCCAATTAGTCTTTAGTGTTTAATATGAAGCATCTATAACCAAAGGCCTTGAGATGACCAACCTTGGGCTTGTGCCCCTTCCAAAGTTCACAAGGAGTTTTATTCAAAAATGGGCGAATTAAAGCCCTGTTTAGAATTTAACAAGCTGTGTTAATAGCCTCTACCCAGAAATACTTTGGTAGATTGTTATCACTTAGTATAGAACAACCCATCTCCATAATAGTGTGATTCTTTCTCTCAACAACCCTATTCTGCTAAGGTGTATGAGGGTCAGAAAAATTATGGTCAATACCATGCTTGGAACAGAATTCCTCAAATTGCCTGTTTTTTAATTCCCTTCCATGGTCACTGCAGATTCTATTAACTTTAAGGTCTTTTTCATTCTTAATCTGGGTAGCCAACCTAGAGAATGATTCAAATGTTTCATCTTTGCTAGCTAGCAAGACAATCCAAGTGAACCTGGTTAGATCATCTACAACCACAAGGGTGTATTTCATTCCACCTAGACTTATTGGCACAATATCTTGAGCAGAGTCTATCTTTATCAAAGGCTAGATTGGGTAAACCCTCAACAAGTTCATTTCTGGACAATTTGGATAGATTGGTCAAATTGATATGTCCTAACCTTTTGTACCATAGCAATGAGTTTTCGTCCTTAGAAACTAAGCATAAATCATTGGAGCTAGGGGATAAATCAATCATATAAACATTATTAATTCTAGGATCATAAAGAATTGTTTGGTCGGAGTTACCATCAATAACTGAGCAGCCCGCTGAGTCAAATATCACTTTTCTGCCTTTGTCACATAGCTGAGCAATGCTTAGCAAGTTGAACTTTAGGCCTTTCACCAGAGACACATTATCAATTGAAGGCTTGACTCCCACTGTGCCATTGCCAATAATCTTTCCTTTCTTATTCTCTCCAAAACTGACACTTCCATTTCTTCTTCGCTCCAATGTGATGAATTGCTTTTCATAACCTGTTATATGCCTCAAGAATCCACTATCCAAATTCCACATTCTACTGTCATCATTGGATCTCAGGCTCACCTGTAAAACAATCAAGTTTTCTTAGGTACCTATGCCTTTTTCTGGCTGGGTCCTCCCTTATTAGTGGTGGTCATACTTGACCAGTCATACTTATCATAGTAACCATTTTTGTGCCTGCATATGACTATTGCATGTATTGGTTTACCACAAAAACTATAGGCGGCCTTAGGATTAGGCCTGCTCACTTTACTCTTCTTAGAAACCTTCTCGGAGTGGTGAGTGCAGTTACTCTAAGAATTCCTGCTAGGTTAAGGAGGAACCCACACCTTTTTCAAAGCTATTAATTTAGTAGCTAGCTCATCCAATCTCTTAGTAAGTTTATTGTTATATCCATTTTGGTACTTAGCCTTTTCCATTAGGTATAGGATGTCAAGTGATGTAGAAGAGTTGACATCTTCTATATCATCACACCTCCTCTGAAGTACTCTGATGTATTTAGTTGACTTTTTAGTCATATTAATAACATCATTAAGTACTGCAGTAAGCTCATCAGAAGACAAAGGGGGTTCAGAATTTACCTCAGAGTTATTTCCTTTGTCTTTGCTTTGGTCAGCAGATTGTCTGGCAGCGGAGGTACTTAGTTGGTCAGATGACTCTGAGTGAACTCGATCACCCTTAGCCATGAGACAAATATTGGCGGAATCATGTGCCTCTTCATCTGAGGATGATGACTCTTGTTCAGAGTCACTCCAAGTAGCAGCAAGGGCTTTCTTACTCTTCTTCTTCTTGAACTTGTCCTTTTTGGCTTTAGGACAGCTCGACTGAATATGCCCCTTCTCACCACATTCAAAGCATTTAATGTCCTTATTATACTCTTTGTTGAATTCTTTTCTTGGTCTATTAACTGCTCCCTTCTTATACTTGATTGTCTTTCTAAACGTTTGAAAGTTCTTCTCTTTACCCAGATATCTTCTAAAATTTTTAGTCATTAGAGCTATTTCTTCTTTTCTGTCCTCTGGATATCCTTCCTTAAAGGAATCTTCTTCTTCTTCATCCTCATCAGCTTTCAGAACAACAGCTCTACTTGAGCTTTCTTTTTCTTTGGACCTCTGCTTCTTAGACTCATCTTCATATTATTTCAAGGACATCTATAAGTCAGCAGAGTTCTAATCAGCTCATCAAACTTATAGGTCTTTAAATCATGAGCCTCTCCAATAGCACTCTTCTTGGCTTTCTAATCTTGAGTCAAGCTTCTAAGAATTTTCTTGACAGTCTCTTCTTCTGTGAAGGTCTTACCAAGTCTTTTTAGCTCATTGACAATATTCATGAACCTGGTGTTCATGTTAGAAATATCCTCCTCGAGCTTCATATGAAACCTCTCACAATCCCTCATAAGCTTGTCAGTACCTTCATAAGTTACTTCCAACTTCTTTTAAATCTATTTGGCTGTCTCTCATCTAGAAACGCGATCAAACTCAGTAGCATCAAGAGCATATTGAAGATAGTTGATAGCAGCTGCATTCTCTTTAAGTATAGCCAAATCATTATTATCCCATTCAGTCGAGTACTTGTCAATAGTAACTCCATTATTCATATGTGATGGAACATGTGGCCCTTCTACAATGGCCATCCAAGCATGTATACTTTAGGATAGAATGAAATTAGTCATTCTGTTCTTTCAGTAAGTATAATGCTCTCCATTGAACATTGGAGGCCTGGTTACTAACATGCCTAGCTTTAGCCCTTTCACTAGATTCTCCTTTGTATGCCAAGGTCTTTGTCTCAAAGATTGTAAAATCTGTGAAATGAGAACTGCTCTGATACTACTTATTGGTCCCTATGTGTACACTCAATGAGTTAGAGGGGCAGTGAATGACTCACTCAGTAACTTATAAAACTTTTCCACAATAGTTAAGGGTCCACTGAGTGAGGTCAGCTAACTGAGTGAAAAACCTAGAAAATGCGATTAAGTAAAGAACACAGAGATTTTATACTGGTTCGACAACCTGTGCTTACATCCAGTCCCGAGAGAGTGTCTCAGCTTTAATCCACTAATCTTAACTCCCTTACCCTAGGTAGAGAAATCTTTCGTAAATTCCCCAATTACAGTAAGTACCCTTCAAACTGCAATCGCTCACCCGCTGACTAGAATACCCTCTTCTATTAGCAACTCAAAAAGAGTTTAAACAAGAGCTGGACTTAACTTATAGAAACATTAATCCAATTATAAATAATCAAATATTATAATTGATTGATCTAACCTATTCTTTCCTGTTCTAAGTAGATTCTCGCTGAGTTGTGCTTTTCTTGCTAGAGTTCCTTTAAAGCTTGTAATTTGATAAAGTCATTGCTTCTATGAAATTCAGGTGTGATCACCAAGTTCTAGTGCTTGCATTCTTGCTCCTTTTGTAGTTGGATTGAGAAAGTAGCCGTTGAACTTATCTTGGCATCTTCTGAAATTGAAAGCTCAGCAATTCACTTGTTGCTTCTTTAAATCAATCCGTTAAAAGATAGAATTGCACCGTTGTGAAATACATTTCAATCCGTTAGATTGAAATTCGAGCTTCAATTTGAATTCTTTATCGTTTGATGTCAGTCTTCTGTTAGAGAGAACTCACGCTGACTTACCACGTGTCTTCATCCCATTCCCTCTGGTTTTCTGACATGTTTCCGAGTGCGCGATACAAGGTTGGTAGATCTGCAGAATTACCCAAAGTGGTAATTGACTTGTTGCAGCTTTGCATTGGAAGACTATGTCATTTTCTTCATAATTTTGAGTCTTGTCAAGGCATTAATTCGTTTTGTTTTTATCTCATTAATGTTCCTGCAAAAAGCAACACTAAAAGCAAAGATAACTCTTTACCTTAAAAGGTAAGGTCAGCAACATTGACAGACATAAAGTAACTCAGCTGAAATGATAAAATAAAATGTACACAGCTGAAACAAAATCTAAATATCAAGTGCCGAGTGAATATTACTAAGTCAGCGATTACGTAAGTACTTAGCCCAGAAACCACTCAGAGTTAAACTAAATAGCTAGGTCAGCGGAGACTCGAAATTCTACCCTTGAATTTACTAACTCCCTTAAAACTGTAGACTATTTATTTTAACATCATTATTGATTTAATTATCTCAAACTAAACTTAATTGTTATGATCAAAACTTAAGCACTACTGAGTCGTCAACTGAGTCAGTCCAACTCATGCTTGGTTCAACAAAGACCTTTTGATTATGTTAGTAATCAAAACTTAGTGGTGGAGATAGGACCAATAATGAAGCCTATGGACTCAAGACTGTTGTGTATAGCTGAGGAGCAAATTCTAAACACTCACCCTTAAACATATTGGGTAAATTGAGTGAAATCCATTGGTCAGGCAGTTAGTTTCATAATGGAAATTATTATTGACGAGCTAGCTCCAAGTTATAGTCTTAACATGTTTTTGAGACTAAGTTTCTTGCTAAGTGTGGGGGCATTTATCTCCTTCCTTCATCTTTATATTTTTCATAGACTATTCTGTTTTTCATAAGAGATAAGTTGATTGCTAATTGTTGCTTTTGTTTTCTTCACTTTTATACTTTTATGTTTTATGTCTTTGTGTTTTGCTTGAGGACAAGCAAATGGTTAAGTGTGGGGGTGTTTGATAAGTGTAAAATATACCAAGGAAATATAAGTAATTTGGCTTTGGAATCACTTAATTTGGAGCTGAATAGTGGAAATTATAAAGGTTTTTCTAATTTTGCAGGAAGGTTCTGCTTGCTCCATTTGGTTGCTCCAGAAAGCCAGAAAAGGCAAAAAAAACAAGCAGAGCAAGCAGAATGAGCAGATATAAAAAGGTGGAGGTGGCCATTATGACGTGGCAGAATAATATTCCAGAAAAGTCCCATTATTTTGTTTCTAGAAGGATTTTTTTGGAAGCTTGTTGGAGACGCCTTGTAGTGGAGATACTGGGCTTAGTTGTATTATTTGAGTAGCCACTTAGGTGAATTCTCATTGGGCCATACTTAATCTTCTAGAAGAACTCTTAAATCATCTGATGTAAGCTTAATACTTTTGGATATTTTATTGTGGCAAGTGGCATGTCTAGATCCTTCCATTTGCCACTATAAAAAGGAGATCTTCTCTCATTTATAACTAGCCCTTGTTGGCTTAAGCCTTCATTAGTTCATCTTTATATTCTGTATTCTTAGCTTACTTAATACAATATTTATATTTTATGTTTTATTTTATTATTAATTAAGCCGCCCAGCAGGTAAAACGGACTGAATATGGTTTGAATCTCTCTCTCTTTTATTTCTGACATTATATTGAGTTGATTGTGTTATGTAGAGCTTACTTAACTCATAAGCCTGGCCAAACTTATGCATAGTGGGATTAAGAAGCACCGAAAGGAGAATTATGAACACGGAACTTACATAACTCACACAAGTCTATAAATACTAAAAATAGAGTAGATTTGTGCTAGGGGTTTCTATTTAACTTAATAGAATGCTTGCCTAAACTTAATACTTAAAGTGTAGCTTGCAAGAGGAGGTTCCCGGAGTGAAACTTTAAAGAATCTAGGCAATAAGTTGGTATGCTGAGCTTAGTGATTTTAGAGCAAGATGCCTTATATCTATGTGCTGTAACATGTTAGAATAAAAGGGAGAAGTTAAAAAAATGTCTGTTTGTTTGCTGGTCATGCCTGCCCCCTTATAAATTTGTTAATAGTTTTATTTTAGAGCAACCAGAATTCTATTTTAAGCAATCATTTATATTTTCAACATTTACTTTATTATTTTCTCTTTTTATCAATTATTTTGGATTTCTAACTACTGATTCATTTAAGGTTAGCTACTTTCCTTGCTCCCTATGGGAGTGATACTTGATCTTGCCATATACTACTACCACGACCTAATACACTTGCTAGAGCGCTCACATCGGGCTTGCAACACTAGTAGTCATACTACCAGTTTGAATAGATTTTCCCAATCAAATTAGACAATTTGTTACACATCATTATAAATTAAGAAAACATTAATTAAGTTTTCAGGATTTCATATATTTTGAAAAGAAAAAAAAAATACTATATATAAAACTTGAAAAATACTACTTATTAAAACTTACATATAATGATAGATTTCAATTAATGCTATCTATTAAAACAATTCATTTACATCTAAAAAAAGAGGTGGGGTCTTGGGTTCAATACTCAACCTCTATAAAATTTATATTTATCAAAAAATAAAATTCACAAAATTTAGTTAATGTAAATGAATTATATAAACGTCGGTTAAATTTCATCAATCAAGTTTAAATTAAAGGAAATTAATGTCAAAGTTTTTCTCTAAGCAAATTTTATTGAAAAAATAATTATAAAAATAAAAACACACAAATAAATATGATATATATAGTTCTTTTTTAAAATTTATAACGGTAAGAAAATTACTTTATATGATAGAATTAATCTTTCTTTATCTTTCTTTAGTTTATTTTTATTTAAATTGTGGAATTGGATAAACATTATTAGATACAAAAATTCCATTCACTCTAGATATCACAACTTTAGTCTTAACTACTAGATTTAGATCTTCACCATCCTTTCTTTAGTTTCATATGAAATCGAAGTATTACAAGCATTATTTTCACACTAGTAGTAAAATGGTGCGGGATGATCCATATATAGCAATATTATCTATTGCATATCCTATTCCATTAATATAGTGTTGTGACCTACAACGGTACCAGTTCAAACTACATTCTCTCAAATTTATCCATCATTCATTGACGAAACGACAACGTTTGTTCCCGAATGTTTAGGGTTGTTTTCTTTTTCTTATTTATATATCTTGTACTTCTTTGCTCACTTCCGCCGCTGTTCTCTTATTCTCTCCCCTTCATCTCATGCAATCTCCTTCCTCATGCTCCGAACACTCATGCTTTCTACTATTAGCTTACACACCATTTTGAGATCTACACCGATAACTTCATATCGCTCTCATCATTTGTGCTTTCGTCGGTCAATTTAGATTATATTTCAATCTTCACATTTGTGGATCTGCCATACTCCGCTCACTCGAGCGAGTTTTCATCAATCAGGTTAAATTCCATTTGGGTCTCTTCACCTATGATTTTGTTTTGATTTTATTGTTCGTGATTTTGTCTATAAGATTATATTCCATTTTAGTCTAGCATTATTGGATACGACCTACATTAGTTGTTGATGTTTTTGCCAATTAATTTTACTTCAGCCTTTGAATCCGTGGATTACTAGTGTGATTTTGCTATTTAATTTTATTCGTGATATTTTTCTTTGTAAATTCAAAGAAAATCTTACTGAAACTTATATATAATTATATTCATATTTGTTGATTTAAATAATAAATAACTAAGACTAACAATTCTATTTGCTATATGTTTTGGTTGCATTGCATATCAAACTAATGAAGAATTCAACAATGTCGTCCTCCATTAACTATGGCGAATTGCTTCTTAGCTTTACACCATTACCAGACGTAAAGATGGAGTATCCCGTACCAGATGTAAAGATGGAGTTCCCCAATATTGTAACACCGATACCGTCTTTGCACCTTTATTTCCAACTCTCCTACGAAGTATGCCACAAAGTAACGTCCCAATTGGCTGACGGAAAACAATACTCCACCATTGAAACTACCGACAAAATATCCACAGAGACTTTATGGACAAGTATGACTTTATTCAACAATTCAGTAGAGATTTACAAGATTTTTACAGTGAAATTGGCTAAATTGGGAATCCGATCAGATGTACATAGGAGGAGAGTAATTTTGGGGATAACGGAGAGAGTGAAAAGGATGAAGAGAAGTGTGCCAAAGCGGCGAAAGGTGATGGTGATTGATGTGGTACTAGTATTAGAAAAGGTTCATCGTATGTTCGAAACAGAAGTGATAGATAGAGTAGTGAAGAACTCAGGGATTACATTTGACAATGTAAACTACGGAACAGATCTGAATTCGATAAGGACGATGATGAGAATTGTGAAAATTGGAGAACAAGGCAGTAGGACAGGGAATGAAGAAGAAAGAGAATGCAAAATATGCTTGAAGGGGATGGTTGGATTTGTGTTGGGAATGCCATGTGAGCATGTTTTTCACGCCAATTGTATCCTCGGCTGGCTAAAAATCAATCGTTCATGTCCGCTTTGTTGTCTATAAATGCCTAATCTCTCTTTTAATTAATATATTATGTTTGTGTTGTTGCAATTTATCTATCAATTGGATCCTACATTACAATTGTCTTTGAAATGGACCTAAGATATGGCTTATTTTTGGAGATCACATGATTGACATATAGACACAACACACACACATATATATATATATATATATATATATATATATATATATATATATATATATATATATATATATATATATATTCTATAACTTTAATTTTCATATAAAAGCTAATTGAAACGTATAATGGTCTAATTCTAGCAAGCTAGCATGAGGCCTTACATTCTTGAAGGCCTTGAAAATTCACAAGTCCTCTAATTTGGTCCAACATTTTTCCTCCCAATTTTTCTATTAGCTAATTTAAACTTTGGGGTTTTTACATAAAGGAGCTTAAAACATAAAAAAAAAAAAATTGGACCAAAAGATTAGTCAATGACAAAAACACCACAAACAAACAGGTCAGCAATATTACAATCATATGGTCCCTTATTATTTTAATTCAACTTACCTTTCACATGGGACAGACATATATATTTCAATTTTTTTAATTTATTTTGTATTTATCTCTCAAACCGTTTATTTTTTTAACATGTTGCTTCATAGTCTTTTGTTCGTCTCTTTTTTATCTTCTAAATGACATGTGTGATATTTTTTTTCCATATTGTTTTATCTGTCAGATTTTCAATAGATATCTAATATAAGTCGAATATAAATCAATAAAACTTGAAGAACTTGGATACAAAATACTAAATAGATTTTAAATGAATCAAAACTTTAAAATAGACTTTTACAGATGTCTACTATCAACTTCAACAAAGAAAAGAGACGAAGCAAGAGTTTATCTGATACATACAACCACAATTCCCTCAATTCATTGCTTGTTGATTATGATCTGAAATTTCTTCTCCTAAATCGTATAATTCCTTTTCAGTGATCTATTAGATATCTATCAGCTATCTATTATCGAGAAAGTCACAGTGGATATCATTTCAAAGATAAAAGTAAGACGAACAAAAAACTTTAAATTGGTATGTCAAAAAAATAAACAGTTTGATAGAATAAATAAAAATAAAAAAAATCAAAAGAACAAGGAACATAACAATTATGTAAATAGATTTGAAAATGGAAAAGTTAAAAATATTTCTATATCATGGAATTCCTATAAATAGTGTGCAAAATATGACCCATTATGATAAATATCCAAAACATTCTAATTCTTTACTTTATTTTATAAATATAATTATACTATGCTATTTTAATATATTAAAATTATTCCTTTTATACATGTTAAGCCGAAGAACTGGGATTCAAATTTGTTGTCCCTAAATCAGTGTCCTCTTTTATGTTTCCCATTCAATTGTTGCCATGTATCTAATTTTATTATTTTTTACACTTTCTCTTTCATACTTAGCACTTTCTCTATGTTACATGTCAAATTATTAATGGAGGGACATGGAAGTGGACACTAATTTGGGGACAACAGATTTTATTCCGGAAAACCGGTGCATTCTATGGTTACTTTGTTTTTGACAAAGTACATATTACTGTGTACTTTTCCATCATAGGATGAGTTGGGGTTATTTTAATCAAATGGTGAGAAAGGCAAAGTAATGGTTAAACAAAGTAACTATAGAATATGCCTCATTTTGATAATCAAAACAAGGTTTCTAAAAATTTTGAGACATCTCTCACGAGTTCTATATATAACATCTAAAAAGTTAACAAAATGGTAAGTATTTGTATAAAAGGGAAAACACTTTCGCTCTGTACTTTTCAATTTATAAGTAGCTGTACTAAAATGAATTGAACTAAATGATATTAAATTGAACTGAATGATATTGAACTGTATGGTAATGAAATTGAAAATACTGAAACTGAATTACAATTGATAATATAAATAATTAATATTAATACATATTAACAAATTTAATAACACTTTAAATAATGCTATATATTATAATAAAGTTTATTAATTTTTAATAATAATAATATTAATAATTAAATTTACAATTATAAATTGTTATTTTATTTTATTGAAATTATTGTTATGAATAATATTTTTTAATATTTTAATTTTTTATCAATATTTATGAAGTATAATTATTTTTATTTATTTATTTATTTATTTTCCTACAAAATTATCTATCACAAAATAATAATTACTAGTTTTGAAAATATTATTATTATTTACTTTTTCTTTGTTATTATTTATGATTACCATTACTAATTTAATAATATTGATATAATATATAAATA
Source organism: Euphorbia pulcherrima (assembly GCA_947683365.1). Lineage (NCBI taxonomy): Eukaryota > Viridiplantae > Streptophyta > Magnoliopsida > Malpighiales > Euphorbiaceae > Euphorbia > Euphorbia pulcherrima. The sequence continues at coordinate 74,836,616 of CANTUS010000001.1, read as the reverse complement.
AAAATGAACTGAAAATGAAATAATATTATTATTAATATTCATTAAATTTTTATTATTTATTATTTATGAATATTAATATTAATTAATAATATTAATATAATGTATAAACTAAAACTTAATACTGAATGCTGAATACAAATACTAATTGATGAATGCTGAATACTGAAACTGAATTGAACTGAATGGTATTGAACTTAACTGAACAGAAAATAAGTTAAAAAGAACAGAGCCTTAGTGGGTGTTTGACAGTTCGTTCAAATGCTGCTTTTTGTATGTTTTATTTCTTCTGCAAAAAAGTTGTTTTAAGAGTTTGATTACAAATGTTTTAGCTATTTCAGAGAGATAAATATTAGGGGCTTTAAAAAAAATACCTCACTCCATAAAATAATTTGGGTCAAATGCCACTAGAGGGCAAAATAATTCCATGTATACATTCCCTTCCACAAGCGATAATGTTCATGTTTGTTTTGTAATTCTTTGATTTATTTTGTAATAATCTCTCAAATCGTTCATTTTTTCGATAAGTCGATTTAGAGTTTTTTGTTCGTCTCTTTTTTTTCTTCGAAATGACATATACTGTGATATTTTTTCTAAATTTTGTTTGAACTGTCAAATATCCAATAGATATCTGTCTCATAGAAATCAGTAAAACTAGAAGAACTTGGATTCAAAATATTAGATAGATTTTTAATAGATCAAAAATTTAAAATAGACTTTTGCAGATGTCTAATATCAATTTCAAAACGGATTTTCTAATAGAAACCTATTGGATGTCTAGTAGATGTCCAATAGATATCTGGTAGATGTCCAGTAAATGAGAAAACATAAAGACCAAGTTAAAAAACTGATTGATCTCATAAACACTACAAACAAAGAAAAAAGGCGAAGCAAGTGATCAATTGCAAAAAAATTCTCAATAAAATAATATATTCAACTCCTGAAAGTCCACTCGTAATTCGGCTCAAAACAAATTCAAGCATAACTTGCAGAATCCAACAGTTTATCTGATACATACAACCATAATTTCCTTTCTAGTGATCTATTTTTGAAAATCTATCATATTTACTAGATAAAAAAATGTCTAAAAAGTCACACTGAATATTATTTCAAATATAAAAAAAGGACGAATAAAAAACTCCACAGCGACATGTCAAAAAAATAAACGGTTTGAGAGATAAATGAAAAATAAAAAAAAAATTGAAAGAACAAGTAACATATCAATTGTGTAAATGGAATTTGAAAATGGGAAGTTAATAAATATTTAACTAGCATGACAATTGTGTAGATTTTTTAGTAAGTATGATCAATCTTGATAAATGCCCTAAATATAGGGTATTTATTAAGAATAGTCAAAATTGGTAAATTATTTATAAATTACAATCAAGTCAAACTAATCTTAAATCTACATTTATTTCTTTTGTATTTACATACCTCCATTTTTCTTTTGATTTTCTTTCTTATTTTTCTTCGATCACTCAAACTGTTTATTCTTTCGACATAATGCTTTAGAGTTTTTTGTTCGTCTTAGTTTTATCTTTAAAATAATATACACTGAATTTTCGAACTTTTAAAACCAATAGACATTTGGTAGATATCTAATAGATATTAGGTTTGACAGTTTTTTATGGAATCATTATTTTAGTGTGTGTTGTTGCTTCTTTAACTGGATCTAGTGCTGCTTTGGGTTTCGAGTGTGAGATTTTATATCTATTTATTGCTCAAATTGAGAAGGTTTGATTGTTGTTGCTCTATATAATTGGTTGTATGTAATAAACATCTATCATACATCTATTGGACATCTACTAGATTTCTATTAGAAATCTATTTTGAAGTTGATATTAGACATCTATAAAAGTCTATAAAGTTCTGATCTATTAAAAAAATCTATCTAGTATTTTGAATCCAGGTTCTTATAGTTTTATTGATTTCTATTCGACTTCTACAAGATTTTAAAAAATGAAAAAATTATCATAGTAGATTTCCTTTCGAAGATAAAATAAAAGAGACAAACAAAAAACTCTATAGCGGCATGTCGAAAAATTGAACGGTTTTAAAGATAAATGCAAAACAAATCAAATTTTTTTTAAAAATGAACAGTACGAAGGGAATTTTTGGAATTATTTTGCAAGGAGATTATATTTGAAAATATTTTGCTCTTTTTATGTCATTTGACCTAAATTATTTTATGGAATAAGTCCTTTTTTTATAAAAGCCTCATAAATATTAATAACAATTGGTTATTTATCAAGAACAGTCAAAATTAATAAACTATTTACGAATTCACTATCAAGTCAAACCATTTACAAATATACATTCCATTCAATTCTATTTACATATCATGTCATCCACTTGTTTCTCTCCCTTTTCTTCTAATTTTCTTTCTTATTTTTCATTCATCTCTCAAACCGTTTATTTTTTTGACATGCCGCTTTAGAGTTTTTTGTTCGTCTTATTGTTATATTTGAAATGATGTCCACCGTGAATTTTTGAACTTTTTAAATGGTAGACATCTGGTGGAAAAAATCACTTGACCCCAATTTGGTGTCTTCTTCCATGTCTCCCATTCATTTTTCAACATGTAGCAAGTTTATAGGAGAGATGTGATGAAAATTAGGAAAGTAAATTTTAAAAAATAATAAAATAATAACAAAAATTGCTACGTGTTAGAATGGGGGATATGGAAGGGGACACCAAATCGGGGACATGTGATTTTTTTCCGGCATCTGGTAGATATCCAATAGACATCTGGTAGATATTAGTTTTTGATAGTTTTTTTTGTAATCGTTATGATAGTTTGAGCAAACCTTGGAATCAAATCACCAGCTACACTAAAAGCAATAAAATCATGTTCAACTGACCAAATTCAATTTTGATGAAGCAATACATCAATCTCTTCCATTGTTAAACAACAATAAGAATTTTAATTTTGAAATTAAAAATAATATGTGAATCAAAATCAATAATCAATAACCAACATCAGTAAGCGATCCAAAAAAGCAAAAAAATAAAAAGAATGCCGCAGAAAATTAGTTAACGATTAACTGGTGGAGGAAATCAAACAAATAACAAGTAGAGAAGAGAATCAATATACGATTTTCAGATCAAGAAAAGAACGCAAGAACATATTCGATAGAGAGAATGCAACAAACAAATTAGGAGAGAAAATTGGCTAATAAAAAAATATATTCAAGGCATCTACCGGATTTCTATCACATGTCTTCCAGACATCTACCAGATGTCTACTAGTTCAAAAAATTTGAAAATGTTACAGTGGATGTTGTTTCGAAGATATAAAAGAAACAAACAAAATATTCTGAAGCGCCATATCGAATAGATGAATGGTTTGAGAGATGAATACAAAATAATATGAAGAAATTTTAAAAAAAATTATCAATCACATGTTAGAAGAGAAGTTTTGTATTAATTTGGAGGGGTGATATATATGTAAATTGTTTTCTCTGTTTGTGACATGTAGCTGAAATTACTTTGTGTAGTGAAACTTTTTTTACAAGAGCACCATAACAATTAAGACCAATCACAATAGCAAATAAAAACAACCAAATTGAACCTGTCCATATATATATATATATATATATATATATATATATATATATATATATATATATATATATATATATATATATATATATATATATATATATATATATATATATTAAGGCTTCTTTTACTTTATTTATTGTAGCAATGGATAAATATTAAAACCTTTTTCCTTAATATAATTTTTTTTGTTCGTAAACCCATCTTAGATACTTTTAAGGGTAACCTTTAAAAACATGCCCTCACTACAAGAAATTAGTTAATATGTGACAACAATTTTTCTGTCACAAAAATTGCTGTCACAAAAAGGCTATTATCCGTTACGATAAAATTTTTATTGTCACAAAAAATAGTGTTTTGAAATTTTGATGTAAAACTGTCACATATAATAGACGTTTCTGTGACAATTTTTTAATATTGTAATGAATATCTTTCGGCTACAACTTAAGTTGTAACATAATATTTAGAAGTTGTTACAATGAAATTTTTATTGTCACAACAACTATTTATGTGACAACTTAAAAAACTTGTTACAAATAAAGTATTAGTTTCGTGACAATAAATTTAACTTGAAACAATAAATACTTTAGTTACAATTGTAACAAAAAAGATTCAACATGTGACAATAACTATTTGTTGTTAAAAACACCATTTAACTGACAATGAGTTTAACTCAGAAAAAAAATGCTTATGTTACAAGTAAATGTTGTAACTAAAACCACTTAATATATGACAAGAAATATTTATTGTCACAAAAACTATATGTATGACAACATAAAAACTTGTTGCAAATAATTTATTGCTTTTGTTACAATAAGTTTAAATTGAAACATAAAATACATACGTTGCAAGTAAAAGTTATAACTAAAAGTATTCAATATGTGACAATAACTTTTTTATCGTCATGATAACTATATGCGCGACAGTGTAAAAAAATTGTTGCAAAAAATATTTTGTTTTTGTGACCATTGTTTTAATTTAAAACAAATAATACTTCAATTACAAGTTAAAGTTATAACTAAAGCTATTAAATATGTGACAATAAATTTTTTATCGTTACAAAATCTAAATGCATGACAATATAAAAATCTCGTTGCAAAACATATATTATTTTCGTAACAACAAGTTAAACTTGTAACCGAAATCACTTATGTTACAAGTAAAAGCTGTAGCTAAAAGTAGTGAATATGTGACAATAATTGGTTAATTGTAACAAAATCTACATGCATGACAAAACAAATTGTTACAAAACATATATTATTTTTGTGACAATAAGTTAAACTTGAAACAAAAATACTTACGTTACAACTAAAAGTTGTAACTAAAACTAGTCAATATTTGACAGGATTTTTGTTGTTGTCACATAAATTATATGCGCGACAACATAAAAAGTTTGTTGCAAATAATTTATTATTTTTGTTACAGTAAGTTTAACTTGAAACAAAAAAATTATTATGTTACAAGTAGATGTTGTAACAAAAATTATTCAATATGCTACAATTAATTTTTTTATCGTCACGAAAACTATTTGTGTGACAAATAATTTATTATTTTTGTTACAATAAGTTTAACTTGAAACAAAAAAATTATTATGTTACAAGTAAAAGTGATAACTAAAAGTATTCAATATGTGACAATGTTTTTTATTGTCATAAATTCTATATGCATGACAACATAAAAAAAACTTATTGCAAATTATATATTATTGTTGTAGCAATAAGTTAAACTTGAAACCAAAAATACTTATGTTACACGTAAAAGTTGTAACTTGAACTACTCAATATTATGTGAAAACAAAGTCTTGTGACTACGATTTTGAAGAGTCATACCAAATGATTAAGATAGTTCTATTATTATGCTTAGTTATAAGATACGCATAAAAATATATAAGAAAGTTACAAGCTATATTAAAAAATATCAAAGTAATAGGAAAATTGTACATGATATGGAATGTTATAGAAAAAGGGTATTGAAAAGTTTAAGAAAATTATAGATTTACCAAAATTTATATAAAATGTTTTGAAACTGTATATGAAAGATGTTTTATAGAAAAGCTTTACAAAATGTGTAGAAAATATTGTACATATGAAAATATTAGAAAATGCATATAAAAACTACTAGGCTCTGGTATAGTGGTCACCACCTTATTAGGAAAAAATCAACAAGTGTGGGGTTGTGGGTTCAAACCCCACAATCAACAAATTTGGAAAAAATGCCCCATGTTAGTAAAAAAAAAAGGAAAATGCATATAAAAGTATATAAAAGTTACTTGTTATATGATAGTTAAACAAAATGTATAGGAAAATTACATTACATAAACAAATCATAGAAATTTATAAAAAAAGTTATAAGTTATAGGTTTAATGAAACATTCAATAAAATATATAAGAAAGGTATGTAAGAGTTATAAGAAAAGTATAAGTTAAATGAAAGGTTAAAGTTTATATGAAAAATTATATAAATTGTAAAGGAAATGCATAGAGAAGTTGTATGTTGTCGTACAAAATAATATGAAAGTTATATGAAATGCATGTAAAACTATAGGTTCAATGAAAGTTATAGAATTGTGTATGAAAGTAATAGATTATGATAAGTTATATGAGATAACTATACTAAAGTTATAGAAAAGCTATAGGTTGCATGAAAAGTTCTAGAAAATGTATATAAAAGGAATACAAAATTAGTTATAGATTTATTGAGAAAATATTGGTTATATGAAAAGTTACCAAAGAAGGGTATAAGAATGTTATAGAAAAGGGTTGCCTTGAAAGAGTTGTGTTTGTGATGAAATATGATACTAATAGCTACTATTTATCAAATTGATTGAAAACGGTTGCCTTGTATATAAAATCCTTAAAAAACGCTAGTATAGGAAACCATTTAGAAAAGAGTCACCTAAAAGGGTAATGAACAATAAATTTTTATGGCGGGATTAAATCCCGCTATTTACATTTGTCGGAAATAAAAATAATAATATTATTGTTTCTCTTTTATAGGTATATAACGCACTCCCTTTACTTTTAAAAAATGCACCCCTTTGCTGTTCGATGCCACGTGTTAGCTTTTGATGGAAGAGAAAAAATCAGAAAAATAACATATTTAAAAGGTTAAACCAACCAAAAGCTAATACGAGGTGTTTTTTTTTTGAAAACCCCCCGGAGAAATATTGTGTTTCTCCAGAAGGAAAAGGATCGAGATAGGTGAAAATTTCGGGGCGGGCGTCCCAACTAGGTTGATGCCCCCGCTTACCTACAAAACACCTACCTCTCTTTATTAATGCAATCCAAAGACCGCTCACAAGATGAGAGCGTCAGTGAACAAGGATACAGCCTAAAGGTGAATGAACTACGTGGTCACTTTAAAAATTCAGAGGCAGTAGATTTTCAACAACAAGTTCATGTACCTAAAAATGCATTAAGTCAAAATAAAATGATTTATATTTAAGAATATTTTCATATTTATATAAATTTTTTTATTAAAAAAATATTAAAACTCTAAATAAATATACTTTTACCCTAAAACCGAATATTAAATAATAAATATTTATTATTTAGATATTTTATTTGATGATAATAATTAATTAATTAATAATTATAGTTAATGCAAATCTAAATAAGTGATAAGAATAGATAATAAAACCGAGTATGTATAAAAGGCACACCCTCTCTCCTTAATTTATATTTTAGGTTTTTATGTCTCTCTCAAAACCCCGAGTTCGTACTGCCTTGTTTCTTTCTCTTCCGCTTTCTTTCAAAAATCTTCTGAAATTGGGTGCCTAAACCAGAATTCTTTTGCGCCGCTGCTAATTCCAATCGCAATTTGAACTCTTAGTGGCGATCTATGGCTTCTATGTTGGATTCTTTTTCTCTCGCGCCGTCTTCTCCTCTATCTCTACTCTGACCTCAAATTCTAGACTTCAATCGCGGGCGACCCATCCTATCTTCGCCACCGTCTTTTCCAGCCTTCCCACTGCGTATTTCTTTCTTCCATCTCCTTTTATTACTTATTTGTTTTGTAATTGTTGTCTCTTCAAAAGACTAAGTTGAACTCTTAGCTTTTTGCAGGAACAGTGAGCGATTTCCTTCCGCTGAGAAAGTACCCAAGTTGGTTGCTTTTACCCCTTTTTAGTGTTTATGCTTTTAGTGTTTATGCAATATATGTTTGGTTAATTTTAGGTTTCTTAACTTAGGCTGTGAATGAATTTATGTGGTGGTCATGGAGATCTATAAAGGCGTTTACAATGGCTTAATTGGGTGATTGAATTTTAGAATTATTGTCTGTGCATAGTTTGATATTTGAGTTTCCCTTGGAGTCAACTCTCAGAAAACTGGTGAGCTTTTGATTACTGGCTGCTACCTGCAGAATAGTTGAATAGAATGTAATTGTTGAGTTTCCTTCATTTGCTCATGCCCTATACTTAGTTTATATTTCATTACATGTTTTTGTCCATTTGCTAGTGAGTGAATGTAGTTTCTTATTTTAATATTAAATTAGTTTTGTCTCAACTGAAGTTCACTAGGAAACACTATTGCACAAATTGCCTGGCTGGTTACTAAACCCTCAATAGGAACTTGGTAAAGGAAAAAGCAGAAAACCTATGAACACTGGACGTGATTACTAATTGAAAATAAAAGGTGTAAAATGACAAATAAGACAAAATTCTCGGAAGATAAAATGGATATCAAAGATATATATATATATATATATATATATATATATATATATATATATATCAATGATTGTAAGCATTTGTTTCACTCAAAAAGGTAGTATATGTTACTTCTTTTTTAAATATTCGATGTAAAATTCCATGTGTTGAACTATAGCTATGGCTGCAAGCTGTTCTCAGCTTATTTTTAGTATTTCCTCGTCTCCATGGGTGCTTGAAGAGATCAATAAAAACTCAGATCTTGTCTACAGAGATGGATCAGAAGGAAAAAAATCCAAAGTACATCTCCTTGGGTTGCGACTCTTTACCATTGCTAAGAGGACAAATACCAATACTGGTCCACACTGTTCACGTCAGAAGCTTTCTCAATAGATTCAAAGATTACTTAGGAGAAGTTATTGTGGTAAGCTTTCATTTTTTCTTCATTCCTGGTATTGTATTGAAAATGAGTCTAGAATTCATGCTTCTTATTCTGTTTTTCTGTTCATTGTCTAAATATGTGGAGCTATGATTTTTCTTTTTGGTAGGCATATGATTATGTCAGGTTGACATTAAATCTTAGTGGAACATGTCTCTTGTTTAGATAGTACTGGTGAAATGGTTCCTCCATAATGTTTTGTTTGTGTTGTTTTTGACTTCAAATTTAATATTCATGTCCTTTTATCATAACCGAAGTTCCTCTTCCATTGATGGCCCTCTTAATTGTGTTTATCTTCCATTTATCACCATTACTAATTTAGTACTCCCTTCATTTCTAAAAGTTTGATGTTTTGATTTTTTTTTCTAAAAGTTGATGTTTTGGAATTTCAATGCATTTTTTATCATATTTTTTCCTAATTTACCCTTATATTAATTAAGAGGGAGATAATTGATTATGAGTAATAATTTAGATGAAAGAGAATTTTTTATATAAAATATAAAGGATAAATTAGTTATTTTAATGGTGTAATAAATATATCATTGGATTTGATGATTCGGTTAGAGTGTCTAACTTTTGGTAACGGAGAGAGTACTATGTTATTCAATTAGTGGCTTAGAAGGTAGAATATGTGAGAATACTCAAGACATGTTTAAAAATTGCCCTACTAGTTAAAAATTACAATTGAGAACAAATGAAGAAAATTGGATAACGTTAACTTTTTTTGAAAAATTATAGCTACAAGCTATATTACTCGGACTCTTAATTTCGGCCGACTTACCAGTGTCCGGTAAGGACGGTACGGATTCCGGTAATGGAACCGTGTCCTGTTGTCACATATAAGATCATGTAACAATTTCTTTCTTGCTTTAATGCGACAACTTTTATCATCACAACTAGTTTGTTGGTTGTCATATAGTTTTAGTTCAATTTACTATATAATACGTGATAACAAGCATATTTGTGACAATTATTTTTCTTTTCAGTTACAATAAAAGTTGTAACAAATGAAAATTATGTGACAATATTTTATAGTTATATTTGAAAATATATTTTGTTACAGAGTTATACATGACGACCTCTTTGTGACAACTTTCCTTGTCACACATAAGATTATGTGGCAACTTGTTATTTTTGTGACAACCTTTATTATCACAATATTCTTTTAGTGACGATTTACTGAAGTTGTCACTAGTTTTAGTTCAATTTGTTATATAATACGTGACAATAAGAATATTTGTGACAATTATTTTTCTTTTCAGTTACAATAAAATGTCAGGTATTAAATTTGACTTGTCTTGCTAAAATAGAAATAGAGGAATTTGAGAGGGAATAGACTAGGTAGAAAAGAAATAGAAGAAATTGGGAGAGATGAGAGTAGAAAATAATTGATAAGAACAAAGAAATGAGGGAGAAAAGTTCTGAATATTCTCATTGATGATTCTCCTCTGTTACAGCTCTAATTCTTATAGTAATTCTGCTAATGGTTGCCTGGACACCTGTCCACTAGCTGCCAAAATAGGAAAACTGTCTGGTACAACAGCACATGACCTACTAACAGCTATTTTAGGGAAATAAAGACAATTCTATCCTTCTTCTAGATGCAGTAAATAAATACATGGAAATAACTATTTAACCACAGTAAATTAACTAATTTAAATTGCAAAATAATTGAAATTAACTAACTCCTCCCTGGACTGAAATCTGCCCAATTTCTTCTTCTTTCTACTCACATACGTGACATAAAAGTTGTAACAAATGAAAATTATGTGACAATAAAAATATTGTCACAAAAATTTAAAATATTTGTGACAATATTTTATTGTTACATTTGAAAATACCTTTTGTTACGGAGTTATACATGAAGACCTCTTTGTGACAACTTTTCTTGTCACGTATAAGATAATGTAACAACTTGTTATTTTGTGACAATTTTTATTATCACAAATATTCTTTTAGTGATGATTTACTAAAGTTGTCATGTAATTTTAGTTCAATTTGATATATAATACGTGACAACATACATATTTGTGACAATTATTTTTCTTTTCAGTTACAATAAAAGTTGTAACAAATGAAAAGGAATGTGACAATAAAAATATTGTCACAAAACTTACAATATTTGTGACAACATCATATTATTACGTTTGAAAATACCTTTTGTTACGGAGTTATACGTGACGACCTTATGACAACTATTTGTTCTCACTTAGCTTTCTGTGACAACTTCTGTTGTCACAAATTCCTTGATATCTTGTAGTACTTGTGGTTTGATCGTTTTGCAAAAAAGTTTCTTGTTGAATTTTTTATTTCAAAAGGGTGCCTGTAGTTTCAAATGTTAGCAAAAACATGCTCCTCAAAATTTTGAAACCACATTTGGAAGGGTAATCTTGTCCATTTTAAAATGAAATTTTACAACTTTATTTATAAAAATACAATACACATTAGTGATAAGTTTTAGAATTTTTTTAGAAGTACAAATATTTATATTAATTAAAAATTGACGATACCCTTAAAAATAATAACAAAATGAAAAGTTTCCCAAATTTACTCAAATCTTGGTAAATAATTCACAAAATATAGTTGAAATATAGGAATGTTGAATTTATTGAAATAACTGATATTATCTTTCTAAATGTGGTTTCAAAAATTTGAGAAGCATGTTTTTGCTAACTTGTGAAACCATGGACACCCTTTTGAAACAAAAAATTACACAAGAACCTTTTTGCAAAATGATCAAACCACAAGACACATTTTTTAAGTTTACCCTACTTTTAAATTGTTTTACATAATTTCAACAACCATTAATATTTATTTTTATATTATTTTTTTGGAAATTATAAAGAACCCAGTATATTTTACTTACTTATTTGCTCTTTTAATTTTATTTTTTCCATTCGAATTTAAGTTTTGGACTTTTTTTTGAATGATACACATTCATTCAAAAAAAGTCCAAATTTAAATACGAATGAAAAAACTGAAACAATGTAAGAAAATAAATAAAAATATAGGTCTCTTTTTAAGATGAAGCAAACTACTGTTTTTAGTTCTTTCTTTCTTACCATATTTCGAAAGGTGAAACAATACAAAAAAAATTATTGCAATATGTTGTACAAAATATCAAACATTTCCTAAGTCATATGTATAAACTTGTGCATCTATAATATCTTACATATACTTTTACATATTTTCGCCTGTACGGCCATATTCAAACGGAAAAGATTTATTAATCAAAAATAAATTGGGTAATAAGATAATGTATAATGAATCAAAATTGTGGAAAATTCTATGATTATTTTGTTTTTAGGTTACTTTGCTACAATTACAATTAAATTTAACTCCACCTCATTAATTCAGTGGTGATGAAAGGTAAAGCAACTTTTACTTTGTTAGAAAAATGAGAGTTTTATGTTACTTTTAAAAGAATAAGTTTTATGATATTTTTTATTGAGAAAAATATCTTTGGTCAATTGTTTTAATTGTGGCTGTTACTGATTTTAATTCCTTAATAAATCTGAGTTTTATTTGTATTTAAAACTCTAACAACTACATTTTCATAAATATTGTGGTTACAGTTTTTAAGTGTTTGTAACTCCTGCAGCTATGGTTTTGATTAAGTGTTTTTATTGTAATTAAAACACTAAACGACTATTTTTTTAATTTTTGTAACATCAAAACTTTTATAGCCATAAACTCTTTTGTTTACCTATAAAAAGTAGAGCGGGTTTTCTTTTGTGAGGAATCCAATTTTTACTCTCTTCTCTCTCCCTCTTTTCTGGATATGATAAGCATTTTTTATTCATGTACCCAAACTCAAATCGAGTTTGAAGAAGTTGTATAATCATGGGAAGAACTATGAAGTATCCTTTAAGGACAGAGTCTCCTACTCGACTCAACTCATCCTAATACTTAAGAATTTGTTCTTGTTGTTTCAGTGATGTTCTAAGTAACTAAAATCGGTATGTACAGATTCTGAAGATCATTTTCAATTTCAGCAGAAAGTGTTGCCTCATCTGAGTAAACAGTTGCCTAAGTTGTGCATTTGAATCTACTGCAACATATTATGAAAAATAAAGCGTTGCCTTAGGTCTATTTTCAAGCTATTGCAACATTTTTAAAAAGGGTTGCCTCTCATCCAATTTGCCTCTATATCTGTCCGAATCAGTTTGCCTCCGGAAGTATTGCCCCTGATCCAGTTTCTGAGTTTCTGCAACAGTTTCTTATCAGAAAAGCGTTGCCTATTAACCTGCGACTCCGGAAGCAACCCCGTTAAAGAGCAAATTTTCCAACATACTTTGCAAAAAACAAAGTTACCATAACATTCACCCAAAATTATACATTCACCCATTGCACCCGCCATTACCTCACCACCCACTACCAACTCACCTGCATTAGACCTTACCGAAGAACTCACTCTATATCCCAACCTGGCTGTCACATCACAACCACCTTCAACAATTCAAAATCGACCAAACCAAAACTGACCTACCACACCTAACAGTGAATGACCACAATGATGTTAACTAGTTCTCTCAATCATGTTCCCTTTGATTTACTATATGTTGTGGATACACCGACCACATTTGATCAAGCCGCCAAACACAGCCATTGGCGTCAAGCTATGAGTGAGGAATACAATGCTCTCATTCAGAATGGTACTTGGGTGCTAGTTCCCCCTCCATCGTCGGATAATATAATTGGTTGTAAATGAGTTTTTAGGGTGAAACAAATGCTTGATGGATCAATCGATCGATACAAAGCTCGTTTGGTTGCTAAAGGGTTTCATCAAAGACCCAATGTTGACTTCTTTGAAACTTACAGTCCGGTTGTCAAACCGGCCATAATTTGGCTTCTCCTTCCGTTGGTTGTGTCTCTTTGTTGGCATGTCACTCAACTAGATGTTTCTAACGCCTTTCTCCATGGCAATATAATTGAAACAGTTTACATGGCGCAACCCCTGGGTATGTAAATCCCCAATATCTTGATTATGTCTGTCGGCTTCGTAAGTCTCTTTATGGTTTGAAACATGCTCCTCGGATGTGGCATTAATGCCTAGATCATCTTACTCGCCTTGGTTTTAATGGTTCAAAATATGATGTTTAGTTATATTGGTTTCGGTAAAAATCAACTCTCATTTTTTTTCTCATTTACGTTGGTAATATTCTCCTCATGGGCAATGATTCAAAGTGTATTGCTCAAATCATCAATCAATTGAAGCATGAATTTTATATTCGTGATCTAGGCAAAATTGATTACTTTCTTGGCATTCAAGCAACTTGGAGTTCTTCGGGTTTGTCCAATGCCAATCGAAATACATTAAAGATCTGCTTCGCCACCTTATATGTTTGGTTCGAAACCAATATCCACTCCTATGTGTTCCAAGGATAAATTTATGCTCGACCATGGTGACCCTTACACAGATTTGACTACGTATCAAAGTCTCATGCGAGGCCTCCAATATTTGTCTCTCACACGGCTAGATATCGCATTTGCGGTTAACAAATTCTCACAATTTATGCATGCTCCAACAATGGTGCATTGGCAAGGTGTTAAAAGATATCTTCGGTATCTTTAAGGCACAACTGACCATGGAATTTTTCTTCACTGTGACTCTAATTTGATTCTATAAGGTTTCACCGATGCAGATTGGGCAGGAAGTCTCGATGATCATAAGTCAACAGCGGTCAATACTATTTATTTGGGCCGAAATCTTGTATCTTGGTGTTCTAAGAAGCAAAATTCTATTTCATGCTATTCTACTGAGGCTGAGCATTGTGCACTTGCCTAAGGTGCTTCTGAAATCAGCTATTTGGAGATTTTATTACGAGAACTCGGTGTTAAGCTCACTAGATCTCCTCATCTTTGGTGTGATAATTTATCTGCAATATATCTAATGGTCAACCCAATCTGTCATCAAAGGAGTAAGCATGCTGAGGTTGACTTTCATTTTATTCGTGATCTAGTGTCAAAAGGATTGCTACGAGTTTCATATATCCCTATTTAAGAGCAAGTAGCGGACATTCTTACCAAACCTCTAAACGAGGACCATTTCGTAGCATTTCAAGACAAGTTAAGCATTTGTTCACCAGCATGCATAACTTGAGGCATGGTATTAGAGTATATCTCTTTATGTATGTTTCCAATATTATATTGTGTAGATACGATTATTGTATAATCTCCTATTCTATCTAGGAGTCTTCCCCTTTAGTTTTAACTATATAGAAAAGTTCATTGTATATAACCTAATGTATTCCTCACTATTGCATATACGATTACATTGAGTTTACACATATGTCATTCATGTAGAGAGAATTGTCCTTTGGTCCAGGACCATTGTACAATTTCTCCAAAGCTAGACGAGCAATGTTGTTAGGTCAATTTGATGACGGGAACACTCGATCGATGATAATTCATATTCATTAGATTTGGGCGTGCTAGGGTGTGGCGGAATCTCATATTGTTTAGATATGAGCAAAAATGAGATGGAACAATCACATAGATGCTTGCATAGCTATTTTGACCAAGTCTCATACAAATGTATTTTCTTAATGAAAGTCAAACTTGAATTTACTCCTACATTGTTGTCAACTGGGCTATATTTGATTACTATATATGCAGCAAATATATAAGGGAAATTATCACTTATGCCTCATTTGGGTAAAATAATTTCATCCAAAGTTTAGCTTAATTACCTAAAGGTCCTAACATGTTTTTTCAATATCCTTCATATGCCCTCCATAACTTTCATACACCCTCCATAACTTTTTACACTCCAGATTGTATTAGGTTTATAACAGGTTTGTAACAGATACATAACAGCTTTGTAACAGACTTGTATTAGGTTTGTAACAGATATATAATAGAATTGTAACAGAATAATGTCAAACACTTTAATAAGAATTCAATTGAAACAAAACTAATGAAAATTTACTATTTTATTCATCAAACACCATTAACAGATATATAACAGCCTTGTAACAAACTTTGTAACAGGTCTGTAGTAAGTCTGTATTAGATATGTAACAAATTTAAGGAAATACTTCATTCATATTTCCTATCTGATATAATACTGATACAAGTCTGTTACATCCTCATTAAACACTTGTATCAGACTTATAGCAGATATATAGCGCATATGTAACAGATATGTACTAGGTCTGTATTACATGCATAACAGGTAGAAAAATCATGCAAATCGGCTTACCAATCAGTGTCTACATTGAATCCAGTGATCATCAGTCCATTATCCGTTTACATGAAGCAAAATAGGAGTTGTGTTCATCTTCGAATTCCAGAATTCTTGCATAATCTGGATCGCAGCAAGGCTAAGAAATTGCGAATGAAAAACAGATTTGAATCAAAAATCAAATCTAAAATTGAGGAAGAAGAACATAGATTTGAAATCGAAAAGGAAAATAAAATTAGTTGTATCATTATAACAAAAAGGCTCCAATATGCTAAAACGATAATTTCTTCATTGGAAGGAAAAGAAACTGTGGCAAGACTATTCTGATCTAATCGCAATTAATATATTCTAAAGCAGCAAATATATTCGATCCTCTTTCAGCTACTAGATTTCCTAATCAGTTTAAATTTTCTCATCATACGATCACAGTTCATAATTCCATATCTTCCTCCATAAAAATTCAGTCACAGTCAGATCGCACCTATAAAGCTACAATCGCAATCTAACCTCCTTAACACACTTGCGCTCATCAAATTTCAACGAATCACAAAAATAGAAATAAATTCAAAACAAACAAACAACTCAACAATGTAATTTCATAAAAAAAAAACCGATCCTCGAAAAGAGAGAGAGCAATACAATACCAGCTTATCAGTGTTGATGAGACAGACGCCGACGTTTGGGCTATAACCAGAAGGAAGTCACCATCCGTTTGTAGCTTTGTGGATCCAAACAACAACCAGAAAACACAGAGAGTAGAAGTATATCTATAGATTTATAGTAGGAATTCAAAATGTGAAAAGGATCGGTCGTAGAGGAAGTGAAGGAGACCTTGAGACCTCTAGCGTGAGGTAACCTGACGGCGGGAAGAGAGGAGATCGGAGAAGCAGTAGAAATAAGAGAAGGAGAAGAGCGAGGAATAGTGAGAAGCGTAGCCATGAAAGATGATGGACAGGATTGAGTAGGGAAGGGCAACTATATGGAAGGAAGCGGGAAATAGAGATGAGATCGGGAGACCAATGGATAGAGAGATTAGAATCTGGTTGGGGCGTATAAAGGTTATTAGTTTTTCAGAAAAAGTTGTATCAGTTGGACGCAATATTTTTGGGCCAGAGAAGTAATTATTTTATAATTCTTGCCAATTCCGGTGCTTTACCCAATATATATAGTTGTAACTTATTGTAACTTGCATTTTAGTTAAACATTTGCTAAAGATTATTACAAATAACTCAACGGGCAAACTTGATAAAATCCAAGACGCTAGTAATCATACTACCAGGTTTAATAGATTTTTCCAATCAAATTAGACAATTTGTTACACATCATTATAAATTAAGAAAACATTAATTAAGTTTTCAAGATTTCATATATTTTGAAAAGAAAAAAAATACTATATATAAAACTTGAAAAATACTACTTATTAAAATTTACATATAATGATAGGTTTCAATTAATGCTATCTATTAAAACAATGCATTTTTAAAATAAAATTCACAAAATTTAGTTAAATTTCTAAATTGAAAAATGTTGAAAATTAATAAAGAAAGGGGAATTAATATCAAAGTTTCAATTAAAGAAAAGAAATTAATATCAAAGTTTTTCTCTGAGCAAATTTTATTGAAAAAAAATTATAAAAATAAAAACACACAAATAAATATGATATATATAGTTCCTTCTTAAAATTTATAACCGTAAGAAAATTACTTTATATGATAGAATTAATCATTCTTTATCTTTCTTTAGTTTATTTTTATTTAATTTGTGAAATTGATTATACATTACTAGATACAAAAATTTCATTCACTCTAGATATCATAGCTTTAGTCTTAACCTCCTACTAAAAAAAAAATAGCTTCAGTCTTAACTATTAGATTTAGATTTTCGCCACCCTTTCTTTAGTTTCATATGAAACCGTAGTATTACAAGCATTATTTTCCAACTAGTAGTGAAATAGTGCGAGATGATCCATATATAGTAATATTATTTATTGCATATCCTATTCCATTATAATAGTGTTGTGACCTAAAAAGGTGCCGTTTCAAACTACATTCTCTCGAATTTATCTATCATTCACTGTCGAAACGGCAACGGTTGTTCCCGAATGCTTAGGGTTGTTTTCTTTTTCTTATTTATATATCTTATACTTTTTTGCTCACTTTTGCCGCCGTTCTCTTATTCTCTCCTCTTCATCTCATGCAGTCACCTTCCTCATGCTCCGAACACTCATGCTTTCTACAATTAGCTTACACACCATTTTGAGATCTACGCCCGTAACTTCATATCGTTCTCATCATTTGTGCTTTCGTCGGTCAATTTAGATTATATTTCAATCTTCGCATTTGTGAATCTGCCATGCTCCGCTCACTCGAGCGTGTTTTCATCAATCAGGTTAAATTCCATTTGTGTCTCTTCACCTATGAATTTGTTTTGATTTTATTGTTCATGCTTTTGTCTATAAGATTATATTCCATTTTAGTCTAGCATTAGTGGATACAACCTACATCAGTTGTTGATGTTTTTGCCAATTAATTTTACTTTAACTTCAGCCATTGAATCCGTAGATTTACTGGTGTGATTTTGTTATACATTTTTACTCGTGATATTTTTCTTTGTAAATTCAAAGAAAATCTTATTGAAACTTATATATAATTATATTCATATTTGTTGATATAATAATAAATAACTAAGACTAACAATTCTATTTACTATATGTTTTGGTTGCATTGCATATCAAACTAATGAAGAATTCAACAATGTCGTCGTCCATCTACTGTGGCCAACTGCTTCTTAGCTTTACACCATTACCAGACGTAAAGATGGAGTATCCCGTACCAGACGTAAAGATGGAGTTTCCCAATATTGTAACACCGATACCGTCTTTGCACCTTTACTTCCAACTCTCCTACGAAGTATGCCACAAAGTTACGTCCCGTTTGGCTGACGGAAAACAATACTCCATCATTGAGACTACCGACAAAATATCCACAGAGACTTTATGGATAAATATGACTATATTCAACAATCCAGCGGAGATTTACAAGATTTTTACAGTGAAATTGGCTAAATTGGGAATCCGATCAGATGTAGATAGGAGGAGTGTAATTTTGGGGATAATGGAGAGAGTGAAAAGGATGGAGAGAAGTGTGCCAAAGCGGCGAAAGGTGATGGTGATTGATGTGGTAATAGTATTATAAAAGGTTCATCGTATGTTCGAAACAGAAGTAATAGATAGAGTAGTGAAGAACTCAGGGATTACATTTGACAATGTAAACTACAGAACAGATCTGAATTTGATAAGGACGATGATGAGAATTTTGAAAATTGGAGAAGAAGGCAGTAGGACATGGAATGAAGAAGAAAGAGAATGCATAATATGCTTGAAGGGGATAGTTGGATTTGTGTTGGGAATGCCTTGTGAGCATGTTTTTCACGCCAATTGTATCCTCGGCTGGCATAAAATCAATCGTTCATGTCCGCTTTGTTGTCTAGAAATGCCAAATCTCTCTCTTAATTAATGTATTATGTTTGTGGTGTTGCAATTTATCTATCAATTGGATTATACATTACAATTGTCTTTGGAATGGACCTAAGATATGGCTTATTTTTGGAGATCACATGATTAAAATATAGACACAACATATATATATATATATATATATATATATATATATATATATAACTTTAATTTTCATATAAAAGCTAATTGAAACGTATAATGATCTAATTCTAGCTAGCTAACATGAGGCCTTACATTCTTGAAGGCCTTGAAAATTCACAAGTCCTCTAATTGGTCCAACATTTTTCCTTCCGATTTTTTTACTGGCTAATTAAAACTTTGGGGCTTTTACATAAAGAAAAGCTTAAAATATAAAAAAAGGACATATTTATTTCAATTTCTCTGATTTATTTTGTATTTATCTCTCAAACCGTTTATTTTTTTGACATGTTGCTTCAGAGTCTTTTGTTCGTCTCTTTTTTTTATCTTCGAAACAACATTTACTGTGATATTTTTTTCCAAATTTTTTTAACAGTCAGATTTCCAATAGATATCTAATATAAGTCGAATAGAAATCAGTAAAACTTTAAGAACTTGGATTCAAAATAATAGATAGATTTTTAATAGATCAAAACTTTGAAATAGACTTTTACAGATGTCTACTATCAACTTCAACAAAGAAAAGAGACGAAGCAAGAGTTTATCTGATACATACAACCACAATTCCCTCAATTCATTGCTTGTTGATTCTGATCTGAAATTTCTTCTCCTAAAATCGTATCATTTTTCCCTTTTCAGTGATCTATTGGATATCCATCAGTTATCTATTATCGAAAAAGTCACAGTGAATATCATTTTAAAGATAAAAGTAAGACGAACAAAAAACCTTAAAGTGGTATATATGTCAAAAAAAATACACGGTTCGATAGAATAAATGAAATATGAGGAAAAAAAATTAAATAAACAAGCAACATGACAATTGTATAAATAGATTTAAAAATGGAAAAGTTAAAAAATATTTCTATGTCAAGGAATTCCTATAAATAGTGTGCGAAATATGATCCATTATAATAAATACCCAAAACATTCTAATTCTTTACTTTATTTTATAAATATAATTGTACTATATTATTTTAATATATTAGAATTATTCCTTTTATACATATTAAGGCGGAAAACTGATGCATGCTATGGATACTTTATTTTTAATAAAGTACATATTATTTTACACTTTTCTATCATAGGATGAGTGTTGATTATTTTAATCAAATGGTGAGAAAGATAAAGTAATGGTTAAACAAAATAACCATAGAATATACCTATTTTCATAATCAAAACAAGGTTTCTAAAAATTTTGAGACACCCCTCACGAGTTCTATATCTAAAAAGTTAACAAAATGGTATGTATTTGTATAAAAGGGAAAACACTTTGGCTCTGTAATTTTCAACTTATAAGTAGCTGTACTAAAATGAATTGAAATGAATGATATTAAACTGAACTGAATGATATTAAACTGTATGATACTAAAACTAAAAATACTGAAACTGAACTACAGTAGATAATATAAATAATTAATATTACAAAATTAATAACACTTTAAATAATACTATATCTTACAATAAAGTTTATTAATTTTTAATTATAATAATAATTAAATTTATAATTATAAATTATTATTATTATATTTTAGTTTATTAAAATTATTGTTATGAATAATATTTTTTAATATTTTAATTTTTACTAATATTTATAAAATACTATGACATTTATTTATTTATTTATTTTTCCTACAAAATTATCTATGAAAAAATAATAATTAATAGTTTTTAAAATATTAGTATTATTTACTTTTCTTTGTTATTATTTATGATTACTATTATTAATTTAATAATATTGATATAATATATAAATAAAAATGTACTAAAATGAAATAACATTATTATTAATATTCGTTGCTTTTTATTGAATATTAATATTAATTATTAATGTTGATATAATATATAAACTGAAACTTAATGCTGAATGCTGAATACGAAATACTAATTGCTGAATGCTAAATACAAAAACTGAATTGAACTGAATAGAAAATAAGTTGAAAAGAATAGAGCCTTAGTGGGTGTTTGACAGTTCGTTCAAAAGTTATTTTTTGTATGATTGATTTCTTTTGCAAAACAGTTGTTTTAAGAGTTTGATTACAAATGTTTTAGCTATTTCAGAGACATAAATATTATGGGCTTTTACAAAAACACACCTCACTCCATAAAATAATTTGGGTCAAATGCTATTAGAGGGAAAAAAAATTCCATGTATACATTCCCCTTCCACAAGTGATAATGTTCATGTTTGTTTTGTAATTCTTTGAGTTATTTTGTATTAGTCTCTCAAATCGTTCATTTTTTCGATACATCGATTTAGAGTTTTTTGTTCGTCTCATTTTTTATCTTCAAAACGACATCTATTATGATATTTTTTCCAAATTTTGTTTGAACTGTCAAATATCCAATAGATATATGTATAATAGAAATCAGTAAAACTAGAAGAACTTGGATTCAAAATACTAGATAGATTTTTAATAGATCAGAAATTTAAAATAGACTTTTGCAGATGTCTAATATCAATTTCAAAACAGATTTTCTAATAGAAACCTATTAGATGTCTATTAGATATCCAATAGATATCTAGTAGATGTCAACTAAATGAGAAAACATAAAGACCAAGTTAAACAACTGATTAGTGGCAAAGACTTGGTCTAGTAGTTGAGCCTTGAAGCTGTGATCTTAGAGATTGCAGGTTCGAGTCCATACTCAGGCGGGGTGGGATAGGGTTTTCCTTTGTTATTATTGTAAGCCCATATGTGGCAAGTTTTTTTAAAAAAAAAGTTAAACAACTTATTGATCTCATAAACACTACAAACAAAGTAAAAAGGCGAAGCAAGAGATCAATTGCAAAAAAATTCTCAACAAAATAATACCTTCAACTCCTGAAAGTCCGCTCGTAATTCGACTCATAACAAATTCAATCATAACTTGCAGAATCGAACAGTTTATCTGATATATACAACCACAATTTCCTTTCCAGTGATCTATTCGAAATCTGTCATATTTACTAGATAAAAAATGTCTAAAAAGTCACAATAAATATCATTTCAAATATAAAAATAAAATGAATGAAAAACTCTAAAGCGACATGTTGAAAAAATAAACGGTTTGAAAGATAAATGAAAAATAAAGAAAAAAAATTAAAAGAACAAGCAACATATCAATTGTGTAAATGAAATATAAAAATGGGTATTAAGAAATATTTAAATAACATGACAATTGTGTATATATTCTAATAAGTATCACCAATCTTATAAATGCCCTAAATGTTGGGTATTTATTAAGAATAGTCAAAATTGGTAAATTATTTATAAATTACAATCAAGTTAAATTAATCTTAAATCTACATTCATTTCTTTTATATTTACATACCATAGGTCCCCATTTTTATTTTGATTTTCTTTCTTATTTTTCTTTTATCACTAAAACTATTTATTCTTTCGACATAAAGCTTTAGAGTTTTTTGTTCGTCTTATTTTTATCTTCAAAATAATATCCACTGTGAGTTTTTGAACTTTTAAAACAAGTAGACATTTGTAGATATCCAATAGATTTCTAATATATCTTAGTTTTGACAGTTTTTTTTATAGAATCTTGATTTTAGTTTGTGTTGTTGTTTCTTTAACTGGATCTAGTGCTGCTTTGGGTTTCGAGTGTGAGATTTTATTTGTTGCTCAAATTGAGAAGGTTTGATGGTCGTTGCTCTATATAATGGGTTGTATGTAACAAACATCTACCATACATCTTTGGACATCTACTAGATTTCTATTAGAAATCTATTTTGAAGTTGATATTAGACATCTATAAAAGTCTATAAATTTCTGATCTATTAAAAAATCTATCTAGTGTTTTGAATCCAAGTTCTTGTAGTTTTACTGATTTATATTCGACTTCTACAATATCTCTGTTAGATATTTTACAGTTAAAAAAATTATCATAGTAGATTTCCTTTCGAAGATAAAAAAGAGACGAACATAGAATGTTGAAAAATAATGATCCGGAATCACAATTAGATTAAAATATCCAAATCAGGTTTGAAAGAAACAAAAACTTGAACAAAGTATCTCCTAAATCCAAATGGAAGCAACCGGACAAAATCTAGCTACAAGGTCATCCATTGAAGACATCAAGTACCTAAGTATATACTGGAATCATCGAGATAAAGTTTGGAAAGGAAACAAACTTTAATCTCTCCAGACTAGCATCCGGAAGAACTGATTGCACTAACTCCGGAAAAGACAGATCCAAAAATTCTGAGTCTGAGAGCATCCAGAAGACTAAGATATCAAGACAATGGGAAAAGTTTCAATGACAAAATTTCCCTCCACCTTTTTGGTCTACATGGTCAAAGATCATTTCCCCACATACAAGGCAAAAGACACAGCTTACACTTTTTAGAAAAATTACAAATGGACTTAAGTCGGACAAAAAAAGTTAACAACCTTTTCACCTAGACTAATAAGGAGGCGCGTGAGCTCACACTAAAAAGTTACTTATATAAAAGTTGGTGTGTCACTAAAATACAAGGAAAACGATCACTGACATCTTTTCAGCCTCAATCCCAAGGATTCAAATGGGTCAAATTAACGGATTGATCAACGGCATCGGAAGCACCACATCTTACCTGATCAACGATGAAGAATTGAGTTACAACTTACCAACCCACAATGACTACATTTATGATCCAAGCCTACAAAAGGAAAGCTTCACAAGTTGAGTAGGTGCTGGTTGACTTGAGATAGTAATTAAAAAAGAGAATTCGCAAGAAGCAATTAGAAATTAGTCCCTCCAAGAATCAAACAATTCCAAATCAGTTTGTAAGGATTCCTGAGTGAGTTATAAACTTAAGGAAATCCAAAAACCAAAACCTTTGACAAAAACCAAAGTGTAAAAGATCTCCTACTTGGGTGGGTAGTAAGATTGGGATATAGCTTGAAGTAGTTGCTTTGAGTGGGATCTCCCTGTAGGACTCAGCTTAGATTCAGGGTAGAAGTCTAAGTGGTATATCTTGCTAAAGATAAAAGGACTCAGTTAGGAGTTGGTGCTTCTAGTGATATATCCTACATCCGGAAGGGGTTACCATTCGGAGACATCCTGTAAGGCTTAATTCCTGCCAGTTGGAAAGGAATCCACTAGTGTATAAGCTCGGAGGAAGGAAACTCCTGGGACTGGAAGTAGGCGGGGCTGAACTAGTATAAATCACTGTGTTTGATTTTCTTTCTTTTACTTACTGCATTATATAGTCATATTTGCATTATCCTAATCCATCCTCCGGATCATAATCAAACACACTACACTTAGACTTGTTAAAGTCTATTAATTCCACAAAAAAGGGTCATTCACCCCCCTCTGACCTTATATCGACCCCTCATAGGGACTAACGAGTGGTATCAGAGCCAGTGCTTAAAACTAGAGATCTAACAATCTCGAGCTAAATGTCCAAAATTTTGATTCAAACATCAAAATGAGTTTTCAAAACTCATAACTCCTTCCCGATAGTATGTCCATTACCCATCCTCCACTCTTCATCGATGAACAATACATGTTTTGGAAAAATCGGATGAAGAACTTCATTCAAGCATAAGGTATGCAAGCATGGATAGTCATCAAAGATGGCCCTTATGAGCCTACTTATGAAGTAGAAGGTATGGTTACCCAAAAGCCCTAAAGTATGTGGTATGAAAATGATTTTAAAAAATTACGGTAAAATGCAAATGCTATTAACATGCTTTATTTATACTCTCAGTGCAAAAGAATTTAATAGGATATCCGAATGTGAGACTGTATAGGAGATTTGGCAAAAGCTGGAAGTAACCTATGAAGGAACTAATAAAGTAAGAGAAGCCAAGCTTGATCTACTCCAGCAACAGCTTGAATCCTTCAAGATGGAGCCAAAAGAATCAATCAGTAGCATGAACATTAGATATACCAATCTAGTTAATGCGATGAAGAGGCTCAGAAAGGAAATCTCTGAAGTAGAGATGGTAAAGAAAGTGCTTCGGAGTCTCACCAAGGAATGGGACAACAAGAAGACTGCCATTGAGGAGGCTTATGATTTAAATTTCTATAGTTATGATGAGCTCATTGGCAATCTCCTAACTTAAGAATTATCCTTGGAGAGATACAGCCAATAAGAAAAGAAGCCTGAAGAGAAGAAGAAAGCCATTGTACTTAAGGCAGAATCCCACCGGATCAGCTTCATCCGGAGAAGAAGAACAAGTCACGAAACCTTAAAGTACCAAGGAATAACTAGCTCTATTAACTAGAAGCCTCAATAGGTTCTTACAAAAGAAAAAAAGGAGAAAGTCCAGAAAATATGAATCCCGAAGACCAAGGGAACATCTAGAAGAGACAGGCCTAGAAAGAATTCGGAAGAAAAGAAGGATCCGGAAAAAGAAGCTGCCTGTTTTGAATGTAGAGAGAGGCCATTTTAGAACAAAATGCCCCAAGCTTAAGACAACCAAGAAGTATAAAAAGAAGGCAATGGTGGCTACCTGGAGCAACAGTGAGGAAAGCAGCAGTTCATCTTCAACAGCAGAAGAAGAGACTGTCAACTATGCATTCATGGCACTGACTGATCCGAAAGCAAAGCAATCTGGAAAGAATGTCTCTAAGCAAGATACAATGCAAATCGCAGAATAAGAATCAGAAACAGCAAACACTAAGGTGAACTCTTATTCTAATTCTGCTTCTAACTTTGACTTGCTAAAGCTTTATCTATTGTGATCAAGAGTGTAAAGAAGAATGCAAAAGTAATCAAATCCTTACAAAGACAAGTGTTAGAGATTGCTGAGGATAATGAGGCATTGACACAAGATGACAACCTAATCAGAACAACAAAGCATATTGATGAAGTTGAGGAATACTTCCTGAGAAACCAAGTGCAAATACTAAGTGCTAACTTGATGGGGTTAGATAGGGAGCTAACCTTAAAAAAGGAAGCATGCAGAAGGAGGTCAAACCCTCCTCAACCAAGAAGGAATCCAAGGCAGAATACATAAAGAAATCAGCACCAAGTTACCAAAGGAAATCCAAAACCCTCTAACCAAAAGGTGAAAGAAGTCAGCAGGCAGCCATAAGCCTAAAGATATACTGTTGCACACAAAGGAAAGGCTAAGGTGGTTTAGAATCAACAACCTGCCAAATAAAGAAATTGTGCAGTAGAAGTTGCACCCCCAACCAGCTTTTGGATACACACCAGACCATCTACAAGTATACAAGAAGCTGGATATAGAGGAACTATGGGAAGGAAGATCTTGAAAAGATAAAAAAAAAGAAGCACAAATAGAACAGATCCATTACAGGGTGCAGGTTTTATGGGAAAAACAATCATATTACTAAATTATGTAGATTAAAAAATGGTTATTATGCTATTAATCCTTAGCCTGAGATGGTTATTAACCCGAGAGGACCCAAATCTGATTGGGTACCCAAACCCACTTGATCTATTTTGCAGGTATGCCTTAGATCCACAGTAGATCAACACACTTGGTTCATTGATAGTGGATGCTCAAGGCACATGACAGGTGATGAGAAGGCCTGCATCACATTAACCTGGAAGAAGGGAGGCAAAGTAAGCCTTAGAGACAATCAAAAGGGATAGATCATTTGACATGGAACCATTGGATTTGAGTTAAAAATAGAAGATGTCTCATTGGTTGATGGACTTAAATTCAACTTACTGAGTGCAGCCCAACTCTGTGATAAAGGAAGTAAAGTCACATTTAATTCCGGAGGCTGCTCAATCTATGATAGTAAGTCAAATCAACTCATTCTTTATGCACCTAGAGTTAATAATGTCTATTCTATTAACATTAAAAATAAGAAAAAGAATATCTGCTTGGTGTCTAAAGAAGAAGAATCATGGCTATGGTGAGTCCGTGAACACAGTATGTTACATCTTGAATTGAGCTCTCATTAAAAAGACCAAGAAAAGACCCCATATGAAATCTGGAAGGGAAGCAAACCCAAAATGGGGTACTTTAAGGCATTTGGATGTAAATGCTACATCCTAAATGATAGAGAGCAACTAGGAAAATTTGATCCTAAATCTGATGAAGCAATTTTCCTTGGCTACTCAACACATAGTAAGGCTTACAGAGTCTTCAATAATTGAACCCAAACTATTGTAGAGTCAATACATGTAGATTTGGATGAGACTAACCCTACAGGAAAGAAAAGTTCCACTCCGAATGATCCAGTTCTGGAAGCTGAAAACTCTGGAGAAAAGAAGGAAGCAGAAGTTTCAAGAAGTACAAAGAGGAAGATGATGGAATATCCTTTGATCCATAAATACAATAAGTCAATCACAACCCACAAGAGATTGATTTCAATGAAGGCCAAGAAAGAGTGATTGAGAAAGAAGTAGAACAGGTCCTAATTCAATATGAAGGCTTACAAAGGGAGATCTAGACTCACAGAAATCATTTGGTAGAAGCCACTTTGGATGATATCAGAACTAGAGGATAGCTTAACTTTATGATGAGCCATACTGCTTTTATCTCTCTCATTGAGCCAAAGAAATTTCCAGATGCTGATGGAAATGAAAGCTGGATGATGGCAATGCAAGAAGAACTTGTTGGGAAACAATGATTCGGATAACAATCTAAAAAAATCTAGAATAAGTTTGAAAGAAACAAAAATAATGTATGTAATTCTCGTAAATCTTAATGGAAATATCCAGACAAAGATTAAGATACAAGTCATCCATTGAAGAAATTAAATACCTAAGCACTAGAGTAAATCATCCGGACAAAGTTTTGAAAGGAAACAAACTTCTGTCCTTCAAGACTAACATCCAGAAGAACTAATTGAAGCTATCTCCGGAAGAAGATAGATCCGGAGTACATAGGTCTAAAGGACATCCGAAAGACCTATATTTCAAATATAGGGAAAGATACAAAATATCAGTTTTCCTCCATCCTTTTTGGTCTATGAAGTCAAAGATCCTTTCCCCAAGACTAAGACAAAATGACAGCTTGTATATTTCTGAGAAAGGACAAAAGGACTGGCATCGGACAGAAAAAGCTAACTACCTTTTTCTCCTAGACCAATAAGGAAACGCGTGGAGCTCATATCAAAAATCAATTAGTATGAAAGTTGGTGCATCACAAAATGACAAGCAAATCGATCACTGACAACTTCCTAACCTCAATCCCAAGATTTCAAACAGGTTAAAATACAGTCTAACGAATTGATCGACGGATTCGGAAGCTCCATATCATCGACCTGAGCAAGGGTGTAGATTGAATAAAAGCTCACCAACCACAATGGCTACATTTATGATCAAAGCCTATAAAAGGAGCTCTTCACCAAATGAGAAGGTCAACTGGTTGATTTATAAAAAGCAAGTAACAAAGCAATACTTATTCAATCAGTTGATACAATCCCTCTAAGAACCTTTTAATTCAAAATCTGTTTTTGTAAGGATTTCCAAATGAAACTATAAACTTGAGGAACTCCAACCAACCCTTTGTTAAAAAACCAAAGAGTAAGAATCTCCAACTTGGGTGAGTTGAGAGATTGGGATATAGCTTGAAGTAGGTGCTTTGAGTGAGATCTCCTTATAGGACTCAGCTTAGATTCGAGGTAGAAGGCTAAGTGGTATATCCTACTAAAGATAAGAGGACTTAGCTAGAAGTTAATACTTCTAGAGGTATATCCTACTTCCAGAAGGGGTTACCATCATGAGACAAATCTGTAAGTCTTGATTCCTGCCAGTAGGAAAGGAATACACTAATGGATAAGCTCGGAGGAAGGAAACTCCGAGGACTGGATATAGGCGGGGCCGAACCAGTATAAAATACTTGTGTTTGATTTTCTTTCTATTTTTCGTTATTGCATATTATTGTCATATTTCTATCACCCGGATCCATCTTTCGGATCATAATCAAACACACTACACTAAGACTTTTCTAAGTCTGTAAATTTGGCAAAAAAGAGTCATTCACCCCCATCTGCCCTTATAAATACTCTCACATAGACCAACAGAACTAGATCAATTCACCAGGAATAATGTATGGGATCTAGTAGCATCACCAAACGGAAAGTCAATCATTGGCACCAAGTGGGTCTTCCGGATAAGCTAGATGAATCCGGAGTTATGGCGAGAAACAAAGTAAGATTGGTTGCCCAAGGCTATAATCCACAGGAAGGGATTGACTTTGATGAAACCTTTGCCCTTGTAGTAAGACAAGAAGCAATCCAAATTTTTTGTGCTTTTGCATCATTCATGGGATTCACATTATTCCAAATGGATGTCAAAAGTGCATTTCTCAATGGAGCTATCCAGGAAGAAGTCTATGTGAAGCAGCCACATGGATTTGAAGATTCAAAGCATCCATATCATGTCTACAAACTAAAGAAAACTCTCTATGGACTGAAGCAAGCACCAAGAGCTTGGTATGAGAGACTCACCATATTTCTCATATCCAAGGGATATGTCTGGGGTAAAGCAGATACTACTCTTTTCATCAAGAAGAAGAAGAATGATATTATTCTAGTCCAAATTTATATGGATGATATCATATTTGGAGCAACAGATGAGAAGATGTGTGAGGAAAGTAGAAGGAATTTGAGATGTCAATGATGGGAGAACTTAATTTCTTCCTTAGCTTACAAATCAAGCAAAGTCCGGATGAGATTTTCATTAACCAATCAAAGTATACCAAGCAGATCTTGAAGAAGTTTGAAATGGACAAAAGCAAGCCTATGTCCACTCCAATGGGATAAGATACAGTCCTATCCAAGGATTATGAAGGAGAAGATGTTGATCAAAAACTCTATAGAGGGATGATTGGCTCACTTCTATACTTAACAGCTAGCAGGCCTGACATATATTATGCAGTTTGCTACTGTGCAAGGTTTCGAGCCAATCCTAAGAATTCTCATCTCAAGCCAGTAAAGAGGATTCTTAGATATCTCCTAGGAACCACTGAAGTTGGGCTATAGTATCCTAGCAATGGAGATTTCACACTCCAAGGTTTCACTGATGCAGACTATGGAAGAGATACTCTTGAGAGAAAGAGTACATTTAGAGGTTGCCATTTTCTTGGTGACTTCTTAGTATCATGGTACAACAAGAAGCAAACTTCAATTGCTTTATCAACCACAGAAGCAGAATATATGTCAGCTGGAAGTTGTGTAGCTCAACTCCTATGGATCAAGCAATAACTAGAAGATTATGGAGTTTAACCCGGATGTGTAAATGTCCTGTATGACAACAAAAGTGCTATTGATGTGTCAAAGAATTTGGTACTCCATAGTAGGATGAAGCATGTCAATATAAGACATCATTTCATATGTGATCATGTGATGTAGAAGGATGTTGCTTTGGTATATATTCCAACCAATGAGCAAAGAGCAGACATCTTTACTAAACCACTGAGTAAAAGATCAATTTGGTAAGCTAAGGGAGTCAATTGGTATGTCTAATCCAATTTGAAGGGAATCCGGAAGATAGTTCAAAACTATTCTAGATCATTGACAGAACATTAAATCCGAAAGAAAAGAAGCAGTGAAGAAAAATCCATTCCGGGAGAAAGAGTGTCACGTTAGGAGATAAGAATGATAAATGATAGCAAAAATGCTTAAAGGTAACTGTTACTTTTTGAATTTTAAACGATTATCACACGCGCGAGTGAAAATCGAGCCATTTCAAAATAAACCTTTGCCATTCTCCGGTTTTAATGCCATTTACCTCTCTCCTCTAAAATTGACTGCCATGTCATCAATCCAATTAACTTTTACTACGTTCGGATCACTAAAATACCCTCACTTTGAAAATCCTATATAAACCCCTCCAAAATTACCCTTCTTCTTCACGAGAGCAACTACCTTACTGTTACTCTGTAAATTTTAAAACCTAGAAACCTAATTTCCTTCAAATTCTCCTCAAATGGCTAACATCATGATAGAGGAAGGAATTTAAATGATTCCCACAAGAAACATCTTTACATAATTTAATCTGAAAGATGAGGATTTCAAACCCTTGAACCTAAAAATAAGTGATTCGGTCGTTCCCACTGATTTTCTAGGCGACAACTTTCTTTTTGAAACTGATCCCTAATCCAGGCTGATTGAGGATCAACACTTGAAAGACTTCCTCAAGATAAATTGCCTAATATACCGAGATTTAGTCAGAGAATTTTATGATACCTTGAGAGCCAACGAGCATTTTGATGCCCTGCAAACCAAGGTTCAAGGGAAAGAGATAGCCATCACTCCTGATTTCTTCGAGAACTCCCTCAATATGAAGAACAACGGAGTTTTAATGAGAGCTGATGGAGATGAGATGAAAGTGAAGTATGATCCAGAAATATGGCTTCCTACTACATACTTTGGGGATAAGTTCTCTACCTACTGGCCACAAGCACCAAGATATCTCCAATACGTGCTTGCAAAATTATTGCTCATCTGGAAGGGATCACTCATAACCTTTTCCAGTTTCCAACACTATGTACTGAAGCACTAGGCAGAATGCAGAGAGGTTAACAAGTCAGTCCTGATAATTCATTACTTGAAGCAGCATAGAAATTCCCACGGGGCATGAATCATCCAGATTCTTCAAGCCCACGAGGTTGACTTCTCCGGATTTAAAGGAGTTAATGGAAAAGAAATCTTGGAGAAAAACTTCAAGAAATTAAGTTTTGGGGAAACATGGAATGAAGAGAATCGAAAATGCTTCAGAATGAGAAGAAGAGCAGAGCAAGTAAAGCTACCAATCCGGATGCAATTGCTCATGCTCCTAAGAAGCCAAGAGCCGTTAAGCCAAAAGTCTAACAATAATTAGCAATGGTTCCAGTAGAAGAGGAAGCTGATGTGGATGCTCAAGCGATTACCCAAAAGCTAAACAAACCTCCATAATGCCTAAGAAGAGGAGTAGGCTGATTAAGATAGCAGCCAAAAAGGGGAGGAATATTGTAACTCCTGGAGTTAAAGTGGAGGATCAGCCTCCGATAGTAGCTCAGGCGATTATAGCCGGAAGGAAAAAGGCTAAGAGAACTTTGGAGAAAATGCTGGAATATGAGGAGGAAGTTGAGGAAATAGGGGATGAGGACCTGGAATCAAAGAGAAGGCAGTTCATAAAAAAGGGGCCTGCATTTGATGAAGCCATGGCTGCCCAAGAGAAAGGGAAGAAGGCAGCAGGGATAGTGATACAAGAAGAAGCCAGGAAATGGGCTTAAGAAACTGAATTAGCCAAAGCCAAGCTATCCAAGGGAAAATATGTGCCCGGATCAAATGAAGATATCCTTCCAAAGGATCCTCAATATGAGGAAATGATGGCATCCGTTAAGGAAAATAACCGGATCAATAATTTGGCCGTCGAGGGACCCGGAGGATCTTCCTCTACTACACCTATCCTAGTAGACCTAATTGATTTGGAGGAACTTTCTAAAATTCCGAAATCAGATTCATTTAACTTCCAAGCAATCTTAGAACCTTTTTTAGAACATCTTCTCCTTTTGAAGATTGAGGCAACAAATATTAAAAGTCCTGAAAAGGCATTTGAAGAGGGCATTGAGGGCATTGCCAATGTGCTTGGAGGCAAAGTTGTAAGTCCTGCTAAGGCATTAGAAGGGGTGACTGAGGATATTGCCAGTCATCCAGAGTTTGTAGAGGTGGAAGAAAGAAGAGAAGATGAAGCTAATCATGTTCTGAATCAGCAAACTAGTGAGGTAACTCCTAACACAGTTTCCTTTAATGTTAATGCTGACATTGCTGGCAATGATGACACAGTAGATATAATTAAGGACAACTTAGACACTAAAACTCAAACTATATCTAAGGAACAACTGCCTAACCCAGATAATATTATTTTGAAGGAGGGACAGGGTCTGGAATCCGAAGGGAACACTTCTAAAGTGGACCCTAATGGCGAGGCCAGTCCGAGGGAACAGTTGGAAGAAAAGAATGATGAGAAGACTGGGGAAGTGAAAGAAGAAGAAGAGAGCAGTGATTCTTCCGGCTCATCCGGACACGGTTCTTCCAGCTCATCCGGAGATAATTCCTCAAGCTCATCCGGGGATAAAATCCCTCATATTGCTAGCCCCATCAAAATACCTACAGCTCATACAAAATAGGCAGAGGTAACAGTGGCACTCAAACTACTTAAATAAGCTTCTCTTAAAGGAACTGAGGAAGGGTATATCAAGTAGAGTCTCCGAAATATCTGCAGACATTTAAAGGCTATTGAAAAAGTACTCCTAGACAAATTCCAGCCTCTGGATTTGAAGGGAGAGCTTGGAGAAATTAAGGGGAGTGTGTAGAAAATAGCAGCAAAAGTGGAGGATTCTCCAACTGCTGATCTCGTAGCAGAAGTTTCTCTCGGTAAAGTCACTCCGATTCTAAATGAGCTTAAGGAGAGCGCTACAGAGTCAAACAGATCCGCTGCTCAAGCAAATACAATGGCTTCAAATAATTGTGGAACAATCTTAGATAAAATCACCTCTTCCTCTTCCGAGCTCTCAACTGAAATAAAGGAGTACATTAATACCAAGTTTGAAAACTTGTCAAAATTCATAACTGGAAGGGATCCTACACCTACCCTTACGAAATTGGGAGAAGAACAACAAGCTGTTCAGGAAATGCTTGTGAACTTTCTGGATGAATCTCTCCCAAAAATCCAAGAAAAAATACTGGACGATATGGGAGATGAACTTGGAAGCCGTTTGGCCGGCCTTGAGAAGATCATAAATGATTGGAAAGCCTCCGTCACAAAGGAGATGTATCTCCAAATAGAATCTATCCATAACGTCCGAAGAGGTATTAGTGAAAAGATTACTCTCATTCAAACCGGAATCAATAAATTATCCTTATCCGAATCTTCTTCTGGCCTATCAATTCCTGAAAGCCAACTCCTTCCAGTCTTCCACAATCTGGTCCAAGTCATTGGGGACTCCGGCTTCTTCAGACGAAAAGGGGTAACAACACTGCTTAAAGTTCTCTTCCCTTATTTTGATAAGAAGGATCAAGAGTTTGTACTACACATACATCCTGCCATAAAATAGACTTATGCTCAACTAAAGAAAGCCATCCGGCCCTACCATCTCACTTCAGTCACAGTTGATCATATTATTGAAGAAAGGAGCAAAGGTAATGTTGACTACTCCATATACTCTAAAGCTTGGCAAGAATCCTGTGATAACAGAACCTACATAGTAATCGATCCCCAAGCTGAAAATAAAAAGGAGGAGAAAAGTCAGTAGAGTCAATAGGGGGAAGGGACCAGAAAAGGCAAGGAAAAGGAGGGAAGACCATCCGGTGAAAATTAGACTAGCTACAACTCTGTAACAATTTTTGTAATAGCTAGATTCACTGTTATGTATCTCTGTAATCTGTAATCTAAAGCTTTATTGATGTTAACCATTATTAACAACAAAAGTACATATATAGTGAAAATCTAATTCTCAAAAATTACTTCTAAAGTACAATCTGAAATTGTACTATAAAAATATTAGAAGCTAAAATTTTAAAATTATAGGGGAGTAAAATTTGTAAATGACTAAGTATCAAGAATCATACTTAGTTCATATATACTTCTTTTCCCTTATGCTTAGTTGTCTTAGTCTTTGTTTCCATCAAATGGGAGAGATTGTTGAAAAACAATGATCCGGAGTCACAATTAGATTAAAATATCCGGATCAGGTTTGAAAGAAACAAAAACTTGAACAAAGTATCTCCTAAATCCAAATGGAAGCATCCGGACAAAATTCAGCTACAAGGTCATCCATTGAAGACATCAAGTACCTAAGCATATACTGGAATCATCAAGATAAAGTTTGGAAAGGAAACAAACTTTAATCTCTCCAGACTAGCATCCGGAAGAACTGATTGCACTAACTTCGGAAGAACACAGATCCGGAGATTCTAAGTCTGAGAGCATTCGGAAGACTTTCCCTCCATCTTTTTGTCTACATAGTCAAAGATCCTTTCCCCACATACAAGATAAAAGAGACAACTTGCACTTTTCAAACAAAGGACAAAAGGACTGACACCGGACAGAAAAAGTTAACAACCTTTCTCACCTAGACTAATAAGGAGGCGCGTGTAGCTCACACCAAAAAGTTACTTGTATAAAAGTTAGTGTGTCACTAAAATACAAGGAAAACGATCGCTGACATCTTTTCAGCCTCAATCCCAAAGCTTCAAACGGGTCAAATTACTATATAACGGATTGATCAACGGCTCTGGAAGCGCCACATCTTACTTGATCAAACAATCAGAAATTCATCCCTCCAAGAATCAAACAATTCCAAATGAGTTTGTAAGGATTCCTGAGTGAGTTATAAACTTAAGGAAATCCAAAAACCAAAACCTTTGACAAAAATCAAAGTATAAAAGATTTCCTACTTGAATAAGTAGTGAGATTGGGATATAGCTTGAAGTATGTGCTTTGAACGGGATCTCCCAGTATGACTCAAACAATTAAAAAAAATTTCTTGCAATATATTGTACACAATATAAATCATTTCCTAAGTCATATGTATAAACTTGTGCATATATCATATCTTACATATACTTTTACATACTTTCGCCTGTACGGCCATATTCAAAGGGAAAGGATTTATTAATCTAAAATAAATTAGGTAATAAGATAGTGTATAATGAATCAAAATTATAGTAAATTCTATGGTTATTTTATTTTTAGGTTACTTTATCACAATTACAATTAAATTTAACTCCACCCATTTAATCTAATAGTGATGTAAGGTAAAATAAATTTTATTTTATAAAAAATAAAGTTACTGTAACATTCACTCAAAATTATACTTATTTTTAACTAAATCTATTTTAGTCTAAATTGATTACGTCTTATGTATAAAACAGGTTAAATAATTTTAATCTCAAATCCAACTTTTTTTCTTAATAATATTTATTCTTAAACCCTTATTAGTTAATTTTAAACTGTTTTACCCTATTTTCAACGACATTAAAATATTTATATTTATTTTTTTAGATATTTTAAAGAAAATTGAATATTTTGGTACTTATATGGCTACTGTATTTTTTTCTACAATAAGTAATTTTTTTTTTACTCTTGATCGGATCAACTCTCATCTAATTTTGAAAAATATGGGAGTTATTACCTTGAAAAAATACAAACTAATCATATAAACATCCATATACTTAGCTAATTTACTTCCGGGTTTAGATTTTTTAAAGTTAACGATATGTAAAGTTATATATTTTATTCAATTTCAATCATAAATTGAGTTTTAGTGGTTGAGATTTAATTTTAGTGATTTATATGGTCCATAATAAAAGAAGATCTCGACCATTAAAATTTAATAAATAATTAAAATTTACTAAAATCTACAACTTTATTAATCCTAAACCTTAGAGAATCCAAATCATTTTCTTTCACTTTCTAAAGTATTTTATTCTTACTTTATTACAAGTTTGGACTTAAACTACTATTTTTAGCTTTTATGACTTAGTTTGAAAAAAATCTGATATATATTCAAAATTATCTTATTTTCTTGGAATATCGTACACAATCTAGACCAAGTCAATCATTACTTACACAACTTTTTTTATATTTCCTCGGGCATGAATACGAGACTACGGGTAAAAGATAATTTAATCTAATTAAATGAAATCTATTTTTTTATAAAAATTAAATTAAATTAAATCTATGTAAAAAATATAAATTTTATATGAGATCAAGTATTTAATACCCTTATTATTGTATAATTGACACTTATCTATATTTTATCATATAATATCAAAAGTATTAAGATATCATTCATCGAACATAAAAAAAACTCATGTGAAAAGATTCATTGATGAATTAAATTACAAGAGGTTGTTAAAGAAAACAAAACAGGAATTAGTTGGAAAACGAAAATTAGTTCATAAACAAAATTCAAAAAACTTTATTGAACAAGGATTGTGAATCCAATTAGGAAATACGAACCGTAAGTCCTTGTAAGGCAAGAACTCGGAATTCAATTTGGCTACTATTTTCAATTCTATCAGTGAATTAATGTATCCGCTTCTCATACCTGTGAATCTATTGAATAGCTGGATGAATTCAACAATGTCGAGTGCAGTTTCAGTTGAAATTGATAGAATACAAAAGAAAGAGTATCCAGGACGTACAGAGTCCCTAAAACTCTACTTCCACATCTCCAACGAAGGCCGCCACATAGGGATCGGCCATCAACATCAAACCGGACCGAAAATAGCTTGTATATGGATAGATGCGGAGTTGTTTGAGCAGCGGACAGTGGAGGAATTATCGAGCAGTTTTGAAACGGAATTGGAGAGAATCGTAATTGTCGAGAGTGAATGGATTGTGGAAGTGGCGATGGTATTCCATGTGGAGATAATATAGGAAGTGGTACAGCGGGTGTTTGGATCGGAAACAGAGAGGGAAATTTGGGAATCGGGACTTGAATTTGATGGCCGAAAGTGAATTGTTGAATTTTTTTTTTATCGTAGTTGCAACTGTGTAGTGATTGTTCTTGTTCCTTTTTCTTTTTTGTTATTTACAACTGTTTTATTTTTATTGGTCTGAAAGTTCCCACGGACTGGCATGTGTCATCGGAGAATTAGTATACTTTGCAACTTTTTTACCTTAACTTCGACAAACCTTAGTGTTTTTTCTTCACCTCGTTAAAACGAATTTATGTTTTTCAAATCTTGCCAAAATGACTACTAAATTTAAAATTATCGCTAAAAATTAAAATAGATATAACATCGAAGTTTAATGAGGTTTGATCAATTATGCCTCCGTCTCTTGACATTAATAAAATAATATTTCATTTAAAGAAATATTACAAGAGAGATTTAGAAGAAACAATTGTCTTAGAATTAGAGAGACTAACTGTTTTGGGATGTTTAGAATGAGTACCTAAAAGGGCTATTTATACACAAAATTTGAATAACTTCCACCAATATTTTAACCACCCAATTAATGTAGTCTCCCTTTAATTAAGTCTCCATTTTAGTTGAGTACATTTTGACTTGGTCCATGTGAGACTTTGTCACTTTTACTACAAATCTCCACCTTGTCGAAGTTCACATCTTAAACCTCTCATCGTTGTGTAGTGTCATCTATTGCAGTCTTCAAGTTTTGACAGTATTGATCAAGTCTAAGCAGTATTGGAACTTGGTCGGCGATATTGTCTTTGTCAATATATCAGCTGGATTCTCAGTGGTCTGAATCTTCTGGATTGCAACTCCACCTTCTTCAAGAAGCTCTCGTATGAAGTGGTAGCGAACATCGATATGTTTCGTCCTTGCATGGGAAACTTGAATCTTTGCTAACATGATAACACTTTGACTATCGCAATGCACCTTTACATGCTTCTGTTTAATACCTAATTCACCAAGCAACCCTTGAAGCCAGATTGCCTCTTTTACAGCCTCTGTACATGTCATATATTATGCTTTCGTCGTAGACAAGGCAACTGTTGACTGTAATGTAGACCTCCAACGTACCGGCGCCTTTGCCAAAGTGAACACACAACAAATAGTTGATCGACATTTATCCATATCACCAGCATAGTTGGAATCACAATATCCAACTACATACTGACCACATTTATCTTGTTGATATACTAATCCAACATCCATAGTGTTCAGAATATACCGTAGAATCCATTTTGCCAATGCTCCTTTCCAGGATTATGCATATATCTGCTCACGACCCCAACTGCATGTGAAATGTCAGGCCTCATACACACCAAATCATACATTAAGCTGACAATAGCACTTGCATATGACACTTTCAACATATATGCTTTCTCTGCTGCATCCTTTGGAGATAATGCTACACTTAGCTTGAAATGAGAAGCAGGTGGTGTGCTAACATGATTCGACTGCTCATTAATGCCAAAATGTTTTAGTACTCTTCTCATATATTCTTTCTGAGTTAAACAAAGTCTCCCCAGTTCTCTATCTCTGCTTATCCCCATACCAAGAATCTTCTTTACTATCCTTCATTTTGAATTCTTCATTTAATTGAGACTTTAACTTCTCAATTTCTTCTTGGTTCTTGGAAGCTATCAAAATATCATCGACATAAAGAAGAAGACATAACAGCTTGCGCAAATGCACATAATGATCG
The DNA here is from genome assembly GCA_947683365.1 of Euphorbia pulcherrima. NCBI lineage: Eukaryota > Viridiplantae > Streptophyta > Magnoliopsida > Malpighiales > Euphorbiaceae > Euphorbia > Euphorbia pulcherrima. The sequence continues at coordinate 74,797,116 of CANTUS010000001.1, read as the reverse complement.
TATTTGCTTCTTGTGTACCTCTTCCTCAACATAAACTTGTCAAATCGCTTGTACCACTGACTCGGAGATTGCTTCGATTCGTATAACGATTTTTCAAGTTTACAAACCATATTCTCTTTTACAGCAACTTTGAATCCTTTAGGTTGAACCATTTAAATTTCCTCCTCCGAGTCTCCATATAAAAATGTCGTCTTTACATCTATCTGAACCAACTCCAGATCTAACTGTGCTACCAAAGTCAATAAAATATGGATGGAAGAGTGTTTCATAATTGAAGAAAACACTTCATTATAATCAACTCTCTCCATCTGAGCATAGCCTTTAGCTACCAACCTTACTTTGTAGCGAACATTAGACTCATGAGGAAACCCATCTTTCTTTGCATAGACCCATTTGCACCCAATCGCCTTCTTTCCCTTTGAAATATCAGCTAACTTCCACGTCTGATACTTCTGAAGGGACTGCATTTCTTCAAGCATGGCATTCCTTCACTTATCTTGTTCTGAACTTTTGACTTCTTCTCTGTAAGTGGTTGGGATGTCATCATTTGAAATCGGAGATGTGAACGCCACCATATCAACATAACGAGCAAGCTTTCGATTGTTCTTTTTAGCTTTCTCAATGCAATTGGTTCATGTTGCTATGGAGGTTCTTGGGTTTGAACCTCTTCCTCATCAGGCTCCTCTTTTACCATAAGAGTTTCTACATTCGATTCAACATTTTCTAGGCTAATTATTTGCCTTTCAAACTCCACCTATTTCGTAGTACCATCCGTTTGTTCAACTGTCACCTTTCTTAACATGGTAGATTCATCAAAGGTAACATCTCGGATGATGATTGTTTTCTTGGTCTCTAAGCACCAAAGATGAAATCCTTTTACTCCCGAGGCGATCCCTAAGAAAATTGCTTTCTTTGCACGATGATCCAACTTTGATTCCTTCATATGATAATAAGCAGCGGAAGAGGATCCAACTTTGATTCCTTCACATGATAATAAGCAGCGGAACCGAACACATGTAAGGAATCATAATTAGTAGCAGGTTTCACAGACCATTTCTCAAGTGGTGTTTTACCACCGATAGCACTAGATGGTAGGTGATTGATGAGATGGCTCACATATATGGGAATCAAATTCCTAAAATTGGAATACTATTATTATATAATCTCCTATTCTATGTAGGAGTCTTCCTCTTTAGTTTCAACTGTATAGAAAAACTCATTGTATATCACTTGATGTATTCCTCATTATTGAATATACGATTACATTGAGTTTACACACATGTCATTTATATAGAAAGAATGATTCTTTGATCCCAGATCATTATATAATTTCCCCAAAGCTAGATGAGCAATGTTGTTAGATCAATTTAATGATGGGGACACTCGATCGATGGTAATTTATATTCATTAGATTTAAGCATGCGATGGCGTGTCAGAATCTCATATAGTTTGGCTACGAGCAAAAATGAGATGGAGAAATCTTAACATTAATGAGTAACCACATAGATGCTTGCACAGCTATTTTGACCGAGCCCCTACAAATGTATTTTCTTAATGAAAGTCAAACTTAATTTACTGCTACATTATTATTAACTAGGCTATAGTTACTGGGGGTTTTATACCCAACTCCTGGCTTTCCAACGTGGAATCCTGCCCAATAAAAAAAATATGCCATATAACCTAACTTACCCACGTCACTCCTAACCCTTGATTAACCCTTAATTAAATCAGGTTTCATCATGATTTCTATTCCTCACCTTTTGCTTCTCAGGCACGATTCATCAAAATTCCTCCACTTCACATTTCCAGATCACTGTTTTCTCATTTGTAATTTTTCGTTTAAGAGTCGTTTACTATTTCTCATTGCGATTCCTCAGTTCTATTTTGTTCGTGGTTCTCAGGCAACAGCCGTCATGCCACCGACATCAGTTCTGCGATTCCTCGTGATCGCTTCTTCTTGGTTGTGTTTCTTTTCGGTTTCAGTTCTCCGTTGGGAGCTGGTACGCCGCTGACGCCCCTTAGTTCTATCTTTGATCTTAGCCACTTTCGCCGCTAACGCCCTTCAGTTCTATCTTCGATCTTAGCCACTTTTGAAGGTAATTTGATTTTTTTCTTGGTGAAACCGTGAGTATAGAAACACAATTTGGTGAAATTGGAATTGGATATAGGTTTTTATAACTGAATACAAACTTGATTGAGAGTTAACTACAAAGTTTTTTTTATGAAAAATATGTTGATTATAGCTAAAACCCAAAGTATTTGTACAAAAGTAATAGGCAGAGTGCCTCAGGCGATAAAATGAGGCCTATGCAAGTATTCAATGGTTCAATTATTACTTGAATTCTATTGCTATATATGCTCATTCTATTGGTAACTACCAATTTGATTCTGTCATTTCTCGATGCAGTCGCTTCATAATTTCTCGTCTTCTCTTTTTTTCTCTATCATAAGGTATATTTTGGTTAAACCTAAGGGCTTGTTTGGTTGGCTTAATAGAATGAAATAGTATGGAATGGAATAAAAATTCCTTAAGGATTCCATAAGAAATGCCTATTTTATTCTGCCTCATTCCATTCTATTCTGTGTACCAAATGAGGCCTAAGAGTTTATATTGATGTTGATAGGCATATTATCTGAAACATAAAGACTCATTGGCTAGAGCTAAAAGTGTATCTCAAGCTTCAAATACATCACAGTCGGGGTCTCATGGTGTTTTTGTGTGGTGTTTAAGTTTAGGGTGCCTTTGAGAAGCCTTTGTGTTTAATGCGTTTGTAAATTTTGATGTTTTACTTAAAATAGGAGGCGAGCTTGACTTATCAAGGCCACAAGATATCGATGTCATTGGAGCAGTTGGTGTCCCCTTCTTGACTGGCATCCAAACGAAAAATGGAGTTCCTGTGAAGTCAACCACAAGTGGATCATCTAGAAAGCAGCCAGGCAGGAGATCGAGAAGAAGAAAGCAGGCTCATTTGACTGAGCTCGAGATACAAGTTTTTGCAACTAAGAGTCAAAAATTCTTCTCGGCTTAAGCATCTTTGCGACTTAAACCACAAGTACAACGAGGCGACTGTTTATAACTGAGTTATAAAAGTTGTTGATATCTAAAATGACTAGGAGCACCACTATTACATGAATTTTTTTGCTGCTACATGTGCTTGTTTAGGGCAGAAAATGAATAATTATGGCCAGTTATGTATTGAATTGTTTTGAGTGCCATTTTGGAGCAAGTTCATATTTTCCAATAACAAATTTATCTTTCTACTTGTCTTCTTCAAAATTATGGCACATTCCCTTCAACTCATGATCCCATATATGTAAAGATGTAGCTTTCATTAATTCACAAATAAATTACTGGCATAAGTATAGGTGTAATATAAAATTAACAAAGGCTAAGCTAAATGTAGGTACAAAATATGAGAATGGGTCAAAGTATATCAATAAATCAAAAACCAAACATCATAAATGAAATCAAGCAAATCAAAGAACTCATAATCTTAAAGATTAAAATGATTGTAGTGCAGATGGCAGTTGATATCCACATACTATTGCAATTATATATGGGAACATCTAGATCAAAGCTTATAAACTAGTTTTAACAGTTGATATCATCATTGCAATTGTAAACAAAACAAGCATATCCCTAAAGCACAACCAAAAGTTAAACTAGATTGGACATCAAGCGTCTCTTTTCAACTTTACGAACCACCTGATGGAGGTAAATCCTGTAACGAAAATCACACTTAGTTTTATTCAAACTATTTTATAAAAAAAATTCTAATTCAACAAATAAAATTATATAATCTTACTTGACTCAAATGTGTTGCTTCCATAATTCCTTGTTGTGTATTTTGTAGCATGATATTAGCACGATATGAAATATATGCAACATCGGCGTTCAAATACTGAGAAAAAATATATTTAGTCCACAAAGTGATAGCTTAAAAATAAAATTACAGAATATTGTTAGAACTAACCGGTGATGGTACACCAAATGAATTTAACAAATGCATATTAGGTGTAACATGATATGGAAGTGTTGAACTTGAAATTTGATAATGGGGAATGTACGGAGGAAACGCAATCATATTCACAGGTAATAACACCTGTAATATAAAACATAAATGATGTTATTGGTGTCATTGAAGCCTTAACTTGTCAATACAATAACCATATGAACACTCAATTTTTTTATTTGTTTTTATAATACTAACACTCAAAAAATAACCAACTTTTCAGTAGCTATACGATTCATGTAAAACACGAAAACAAAATATTTACTTATTGATCGTTGGCATTTGAATTTTTAGAACTTTTGGCAGTAGAAACCTTTTTTTTCCCTGTTAATCAATAATGAAAACAAATATATATGCTCACGGTAATTATTAAAAAAAACAATGAAATGATTATTGAAAAATTTACCAATAGCTTTAGCCTTTACACCGGTCTTCGCCTTTGGCTTTGGTTTCTCAAAGTGCCCTTTCAATCGAGCATTTGAGACTCCTTTGGGCTTCACACGGGGAGGATTTAAGATAGGACCAACATCATTTACCTCGTGTACTTCATCTTCCTCAACAATTGTTTCATGGTCTCTCCCTTCATCATTTTAAGAATCTTTCAATTTATCCAATGCAATTTGGACATCTCTATAATTATGATCCAACCCATCTTGAACAATTGTTCTTGTAACTTCATGAGTTTGACTCCTCAAAATTGTATCATAAGCGAAATGAATGATTTTATTACAATAAATAAGTTCAATATCACCACCGCTACCTTTAGAAGTTTTACCCTTTGCCCATCTTTTTCTAGCCTCTTTACTCCATCTATGCAAAATATATTTCTCTGAAATAGAATTGAAATTTTTCACGATCAAAATTTTCAAGACATGAGAACAAAGCAAGCCACTAGACTCAAACTTCTTACAAGAACAACTTAATTCCGACGTAGATATATCCAATCTAACATGACGAACTTTTGAATTCTCCTCTGCTTTTACTTGGAACATATAAACATTATCAATAAAAGATACTTTTGACCACATCAATCCGATGGCATACTTGAACTCATCTTCAAATAACTTGAAATTTTTACAAGTGTAAACATTTGCAGCATCATTCAATATCCCACAATTTGTAATAGACAATTGAGGTCTTCCATTATAACACCGAAAATCTTCTTTATCCTCGCTAGAACGCCATCTTTCAACCATTTTTTTGGAATGCAATTAAAAATTGGGTGAGGGAAGTAGTTCTACTAGCCAATCCTCCTAATACACTATTGGTACTTTCACTCTATTGTGTTGATAAAAGTCCAGCTGAAAAGGTATCATTAGAAAATGCCAAACTCCACTTATTGCATAAAGTATACATCTTTTGCAACCAATTATGGTCCTTCAAATAAAATGTATCCAACATTTTTCCCCATGTATCTTGGAACTCGCTTTCTGATTCACAATCATACAGGCACTTTTTGAAAAACTTTTGGAACTCATTATTTGAATTTAAACCACCCAAGTGAGATGGGAAATGTTTTGCCATATGCCACATACATAAACGATGACAAGTATCGGGAAAAACAGTTGCGATTGCATTAGCCATTGCTTGATCTTGATCAGTAAATATCATCTTTGGTGCTTTCCCTCCCATTGAATTCAAAAATGACTTGAAAAGCCAAAGAAATGACTGGGTTATTTCATCGAGTAAAAAGGCACAACCTGTTAAAGTCCAAACCAAATTTGGAGGCTAATTAATTCAACCAATTTGGAGGCTAATTAATTGCCAACAAATAAGGTGGGAAGATGGTAGTAAGTAATTGGCACATTAATTACCAATTGGAAAGTTGATGCAACTTTTTGTGCCTATAAATAGGCATTCCCATAATCCAAATTCATCCAAGCAAAAATTGAGTTTTCTTTTGTAGAGCATTTCCTACAAAAAGAGTTTGAGAGAAATTAAGGGAGTGAGTTGAGTAGTTTGGGAAATACTACACTATTTGGGTGTAAGGGTTAATCTTTCTTTTGGGCATTCCAACTTTCTCCTAAAATTATTTTATACCTCAAGTTTGGGTATACTTGAGAGAGGCTTTATTGTTGTATTCCCATTATTTATTAGAGGAGTTATTTTTGTCGCCCCGTGGTTTTTCCCTTTTAAAGGGTTTTCACGTAAATCTTTATGTTTTTTTATTGCTCTATTTATTTTTATACTCATTGTTGCAACATCTACTTTAGTTAATACATATCACCTTGCTACTGAATTGATATACGGGACCCAACAAGTGGTATCAGAGCTGTTAGTTCCATAAAGGTGGTTGTGTTAATTAAAATGGAAGGTTCTTCAACATCAATGATCAAATTGAACGGTTCGAACTGGTCAATTTGGAAGCCCATGATGGAGGATATATTGTACTGCAAAGATATGCCTGAAGCAATCGAAGGAGACACCGTAAAGCCGAAAGACATGAAAGATCCAGATTAGAGCAAGTTGAATAGAAAGCCCATCGGTACCATTCTCTAGTGGCTAGATTTTAGCGTGTTCGGTCATATCTCGGAAGAAACGTCTACCCATGAACTATGGAAGAAGCTGCAAGATCTTTATGATCGGAAAACTGCTGGAAACAAGTTGTTCCTAATAAGGAAGCTTGTCAACATGAAATACAAGGAGGGAACTTCTGTTGCTGAATTTTTGAATGAATTTCAAAGTGTTATTAATCAATTATCTTCTATGAAAACAACACTTGAAGATGAAGTCCAATCCTTATTGTTGCTCAGCTCTCTACCGGAAAGTTGGGATTCCTTGGTGGTGTCTGTGACCAATTCGACTCCAGATGGAAAATTGTCCTTAAACCACATTGTTAGCACTTTGCTTAATGAGCAGACAAGGAGGAAAGTTACGATTGTCGAAAGTATCCAAGCTCTTGTCACAGAACACAGAGGTTGGAGCAAAAATCGAGGTCCCAACAATCCTGACAAATCCAAAGGAGGAGACAAGTTCAGACGCAGATCTAAGTCCAAGGGTAGAGTCAAATGCTACCATTGTGGATTAAAAGGCCATCTGAAGAGGAACTGTCGAAAGCTGAAGAGAGAACAAAAGGATGGCAATAACTAGGAGGAAGACAAGAACACCACTGCAGCAACTGAGGAGATTATTGTTCTTTCCTTCAGTCATGAAGAACAATGTCTGCAAGTCTCAAGTCAAGATGATACGGAATGAGTGATTAACACTGCAGTATCTTATCACGCCACTCCCAACAAGGAGTTCTTCACCACATACAGAGCAGGAAATTTTGGTATGGTGAAGATGGGCAATAATGGCCATTCCAAAATCATTGGAATTGGTGACATTCATATTAAGATGAACACTGGCTGCACACTCATCCTCAAAGAAGTTAGATATGTTCCTGATTTGAGGCTCAACTCAATATCTTGTGGTGTCCTAGATCGTGAAGGCTTTGAGAATTTCTTCGGGAGTAGGAAATGGAAGCTTACTAGGAATTCCTTGGTGATTGCAAAAGGTGCCATGTGTTGTACATTGTACAAAACAAATGCAGTCATTTATAAAGATGGATTGCATGCTATTGAAAAAGAGTCTTCACCAGACTTGTGCCATAGAAGATTGGCTCACATCAGTGAGAAATGGTTGCAGATTCTAGCAAAGAAGGCGCTTCTACCTTCGGCTAATGGAACACCACTATCTCCATATGACTACTGCCTATTCGGCAAGCAACATAGAGTGTCATTCAGCAAGTCATCAAGTAGAAAGTCAAGTGTTCTTGACTTGGTGCGCTCAGATGTATGTGGCCCCTTTGAATATGTGACCTTAGGAGGTAACAAGTATTTTATTACTTTCATCGATGATGCATCACGGAAGCTATAAATGTATTTCCTGAGAACAAAAGATCAGGTATTTCAGTCATTCCAGAAATTCCATGTTATGGTGGAAAGAGAGATAAATAAGGAATTAAAATGTCTCTGATCCGATAATGGAGGTGAACACACATCACACGAGTTTGAGAACTACTATTCCAAACATAGAATTTGATATGAAAAGACTGTACCTGGAACCCCACAGTACAATGGTATAGCAGAAAGGATGAATCATACTATTGTAGAGAAGGTCAGATGTATGCTCAAAATGGCTAACTTGCCAAAGTCATTTTGGGGAGACGCAGCATGCACAGCCTGCTATGTCATCAACAAGTCACCATCTGCTGCTCTAGATTTTCATATTCCAGAAAGAGTATGGACTGGAAAAGATGTTCAATACTCTCATTTGAAAGTGTTTGGCTATAAGGCATTTGCGCATGTGCCTAAGGAGCAACGGTCAAAGCTTGATGATAAAGCAAGTTCATGTATCTTCCTTGGATATAGAGATGAAGAGTTCAGGTACAAACTGTGGGACCTAGAGAAGAAGAAGACCATTAGAAGCAGAGATGTAGTCTTTCAAGAAAATGAGGCCATCGAAAGCTTGAAGAAGAATGGCAAGTCAGGACTTGTAAATGACATCATTCCCAGCCATGTTCCTTCATTATCAAATAGTACCATTAGTGGAGATGAGGAACAAGTTCAAAACAATGATGAAATTCCAGAGCTAATGGAGGATCATGAGCAAGAAGATGTTGATGAGCAGGGGGAGCAACCGACCCAGCAAGGTGAAGCTGAACAGCAGCTTAGAAGATCCACCAGGGATCGCCAACCAACAACATAGTATCCTAGTTTTGAGTATATTCTCCTTACTGATGAGGGGGAGCCATAGAATTTTCAGGAAGTTCTAACTCATGCAGATAAAAGAATCTTGGCTGGAGGCAATGCAAGATGAGATGAATTCCTTGCAGAAAAACAACACATATGAGTTAGTAGAACTTCCTACGGGAAGAAAAGCCTTGAAGAACAAATGGGTTTTCAAGCTCAAAAGATATGGCAATGGAAAGCTAGTGAAGTATAAAGCTCGTCTAGTAGTGAAAGGATTCCAACAACAGAAAGGAATTGATTTTGAGGAAATCTTTTCTCCGGTGGTTAAAATGACTTCTATTCAAGCAGTTCTAAGCTTGGTAGCAAGTGTGAATCTGGAGCTTGAGCAGTTAGATGTGAAAACCGCCTTCCTTCATGGTGACCTGGAGGAAGAAATCTACATGGTGCAACCAGAAGGCTTTAAAGTAAAAGGGAAAGAGCACATGGTTTGTAAGCTGCAAAAGAGTCTGTATGTGTTGAAGCAAGCACCCAGGCAATGGTACAAGAAGTTTGACTCTTTCATGAGTAGTCATGGGTACAAGAAGACCCAGGCGGATCCATGTGTCTACTTCAAGAGGTTCTCTGATAACAACATCATCATATTGTTGTTATACGTTGATGATATATTGATCATGGGACAAGATGCTACTTCAATTCATAAATTGAAAGAGCAATTAGCGAAGTCCTTTGACATGAAGGACTTAGGTCCAGCACAACAGATTTTGGGCATGAAGATTATTCGTGATCAAAGCAACAACAGGTTGTGGCTGTCACAAGAAAAATATGTTGAACGTGTGCTACAACGTTTCAACATGTTAAATGCTAAATCAGTCAGTGTTCCTCTTGCTGCTCATCTGAATCTGAGTAAGGAATCTTGTCCTATAACCAAAGAAGAGAAGGAAGACATGAGAAAGATTCCATATTCCTCCGTTGTTGGGAGTCTGATGTACGCAATGGTTTGCACAAGACTAGACATTGCACATGTTGTTGGAGTTGTAAGCAGATTCTTAGATAATCCGGGAAGACAACACTAGGAAGCTATAAAGTGGATTCTCAGATATTTGAAGGGAAGTTCAAAGAAGTGCTTATGCTATGGAGGATCTAAACATATCTTAAAAGGCTTCATTGATGCTGACATGGCAGGAGATCTCGATCATAGAAAGTCAACTTCGAGATACGTATTTACATTTGCCGAGGGTGCAATTTCTTGGCAATCTAAATTACAGAAATGTGTTGCACTTTCTACGACCGAAGTGGAGTACATTTCAGCTTTTGAAGCAGGAAAAGAGATGATTTGGTTGAAGAGATTCTTTGAAGAGTTGGGTAAAAAATAAGCTAACTATATAGTATATTGCGATAGTCAAAGTGCTATAGACTTAAGCAAGAATACTATGTATCATTCTCGAACAAAGCACATTGATATCCGTAATCATTGGATACGCGAGCAACTGGAAAAGGGGATTTTTCATCTTGAGAACATTCTAACAAAAGAGAACCCCTCAGATATGTTGACAAAAGTTATTCCTCGGGATAAGTTTGAGTTGTGCAATAAACTGATCGGCATGAGCTCCAAGTAAGAGCGCTTATTTCGTACCTCATTGGTTTAGAGGGGGAGAATTGTTAAAGTCCAAACCAAATTTGGAGGCTAATTAATTCAACCAATTTAGAGGCTAATTAATTGTCAACAAATAAGGTGGGAAGATGGTAGTAAGTAATTGACACATTAATTACCAATTGGAAAGTTGATACAACTTTTTGTGCCTATAAATAGGCATTCCCATAATCTAAATTCATCCAAGCAAAAATTGAGTTTTCTTTTGTAGAGCATTTCCTACAAAAAGAGTTTGAGAGAAATTAGGGGAGTGAGTTGAGTAGTTTGGGAAATACTATACTATTTGGGTGTGAGGGTTAATCTTTCTTTTCGGCATTCCAACTTTCTCCTAAAATTATTTTATACCTCAAGTTTGGGTATACTTGAGAGAGTCTTTATTGTTGTATTCCCATTATTTATTAGTGGAGTTATTTTTGCCGCCTCGTAGTTTTTCCCTTTTAAAGGGTTTCCACGTAAATCTTTGTGTTTCTTTATTGCTCTATTTATTTTTATACTCGTTGTTGCAACCTCTACTTTAGTTAATACATATCACCTTGCTACCGAATTGATATACGGGACCCAACACAACCAAACATAATATTTTTACGATGGTGGTTCAAACCAGTAAATGGAGCACATACTAAATTATATCTATTTTTTCGATAAGTAATGTCAAAGATAACATCACCAAAAAAATCATAATCAACTGCCGATTTTCCATCCCTCCAAAAAAAAGTTAGTCAATCTATTTTCTTGATCAACTTGAATGTCATAAGAAAACATGGAATCCAAAAATTCTTGCTTCTTAAAATATTTGATCAAACTTTGTGCATCTCCAGCTTCAATTATTTGCATCTTTTGCTTATTAACTTCATTCTATCAATCTCTTTTGATAAATCCAACATTCTCATTTCCTTCCGCTTCCCCAGATATATAAGCAAAAACATATGTTGCCTTATACCCACATTCACCATTGAGCAAATAAGATTAGCATTTGGTGCACTTATTGATCTATTAGATCTCAAGAGATATGTTTTGGAAGGTGAAGCAAGCTCGTGATTATGCTCAACACAAAGCGATTAACAATCCATAAACCATCCTCAACCTTAAATCTAATCATTGCTTTACAATCACTTTTTTGTTAAGAATTTGTTATGACAAGACGTTGAGTAAGAGCTACTTTCCTCTTTACCTACTTTTGAGCATACAAATTCCTTCGAACGGAGTTCACTTGCATTTGATTTTCCCATACCAAATCGAGTTTTTGAGCGTCTGATACTAAAACCCTTTCTGATCGCATATTCATTATATAAATTATATGCCTCCTTTTCACCATTAACCACCATTCCCATTAAGTTATCTTTATCGGCATGACTTTGATTAATGAATGTATTATCTTCAATATTTTCCTCTATGATGACATCCACATCTTCCGAACCATCGAATAAAAATTTAAAATAAACTATTTATAAAACAAGTTAATCACTTAGCAATTTTTATCAAAACTTATAAACAAAAGACAAACTCACAGGTAGTTTGATTTTGCTCAACTTCAATTTCAAAGTGGACTTGGTGGAAAGTGTCGAGCCTCTCATCCATCTCTTCAATCCTTCACAAGCATATGTATATGGTCAGCAGTTTATCACATAATTTTGTCACAAATTAAATTTTATAGTAATTACAAGCTAGCTGGTGGAGTTCTTAATTGATCAGAATTATTGCTGTGTAATTTGAAATATTTACAAAGTAAGCAAGGGACTTTATGTTGTCCACTTTGAATTCAGTTTCGCAAATTGTTTTCGATTTCCAACACTAAAAATAAAAATCAACTTACCTTTGACAGAGGCTGAGATAAGATAGAGTAGAGAACACCAGCGGCTAACGGCTGTCAACGGCGCACACTGCCGGCGTAATGGCTGTCGACGAACCAAAAACAAAAAGAAAATCGACGAACAAGACGCGTTAATGTTTTGCCTGAGATGCCGAAGGTGAGGAATAGAAATCGTGATGAAACCTGATTTAATTAAGGGTTAATTAAGGGTTAGGGGTGACGTGGGTAAGTTACGTGATGTGGCATAATTTTTTTAGTTGGGCAGGATTCCACGGTGGATCCGAGGAGTTCCGTATCAAAAACAACTAGGCTATAGTTAATTAATATTATATATGTAGCAAATATATATAGTTGTAACTTATTGTAAACTGCATTTTAGTCAAACATTTGCTGAAGATTATTACAAATAACTCAACGGGCAAACTTGATAAAATCCAAGACGCTAGTAATCATACTACCAGTTTTAATAGATTTTTCCGATCAAATTAGATAATTTGTTACACATCATTATAAATTAAGAAAACATTGATTAAGTTTATAAGATTTCATATATTTTGAAAAGAAAAAAAAATACTATATAAAACTTGAAAAATACTTCTTATTAAAATTTACATATAATGATAGATTTCAGTTAATGCTATCTATTAAAACAATGCATTTTTAAAATAAAATTCACAAAATTTAGTTAATGTAAATGAATTATACGAAAATTGAGCGTAATAAAGTTTAAATTAAAGAAAAGGAAATTAATATCAAAGTTTTTCTCTATGCAAATTTTATTGAAAAAAAATTATAAAAATAAAAACACACAAATAAATATGATATATATCCTTTCTTTAGTTTCATATGAAACCGTTACGAGCATTATTTTTCAACTAGTAATGAAATGGTGCGAGATGATTCATATATAGCAACATTATCTATTGCATATCCTATTCCATTAAAAATAGTGTTGTGACCTACAACGGTACCGTTTCAAACTATATTCTCTCGAATTTATTCATCATCCACTGTCGAAACAGCAACGTATGTTCCCAAATGTTTAGGGTTGTTTTCTTTTTCTTGTTTATATATCTTATAATTCTTTGCTCACTTCCGTTGCCGTTCTCTTATTCTCTCCTCTTCATCTCATGCAATCTCCTTCCTCATGCTCTGAACATTCGTGCTTTCTATGATTAGCTTACACACCGTTTTGAGATTTACGCCATCACTTTATATCGCTCTCATCATTTATGCTGTCGTCAGCCAGTTTAGATTATATTTCAATATTCGCATTTGTAGATCTGCTCCGCTCCGCTCACTCGAGCGTGTTTTCATCAATCAGGTTAAATTCCACTTGTGTCTCTTCACCTATATGATTTTGTTTTGATTTTATTGTCCGTGCTTTTGTCTGTAAGATTATATTCCATTTTAGTCTAGCATTGATGGATACTGCCTACATTAGTTGTTGATGTTTTTGCCAATTAATTTTACTTAACTTCAACCTTGGTCTAGTGGTTGATCCTTGAAGCTGTGATTTTAGAGGTCGCAGGTTCGAGTCCACACTCGGACGGGGTGGGATAAGATTTTCCTTTATTATTATTGTAAGCCCATATGAGGCAAAAAATTTTTTAAAAAACTTAAACCTTTTGAATGTGGCAAAGGCTTGATCTAGTGGTTGAGTGTGATCCTAGAGGTTGCAGATTCGAGTCCACACTCGGACGGGGTGAGATAAGGTTTTCCTTTATTATTATTGTAAGCTCATATGAGGTAAATTTTTTTTAAAAAAAAAACTTACACCTTTGAATCCGTGGATTTGCTAGTGTGATTTTATTATACATTTTTACTCGTGATATTTTTCTTTGTAAATTCAAAGAAAATCTTATTGAAACTTATATATAATTATACTTATATTTGTTGATTCAAATAATATATAACTGAGGCTAACAATTGTATTTGCTATATGTTTTGGTTGCATTGCATGTCAAACTAATGAAGAATTCAACAATGTCGTCCATTAACTGTGGTCAACTGCTTCTTAGCTTTGCATTGCATGTCAAACTAATGAAGAATTCAACAATGTCGTCCATTAACTGTGGTCAACTGCTTCTTAGCTTTGCATTGCATGTCAAACTAATGAAGAATTCAACAATGTCGTCCATTAACTGTGGTCAACTGCTTCTTAGCTTTACACCATTACCAGATGTAAAGATGGAGTATCCCGTACCAGATGTAAAGATGGAGTTTCCCAATACTCTAACACCGATACCGTCTTTGCACCTTTACTTCCAACTCTCCTACGAAGTATGCCACAAAGTTACATCCCAATTGGCTGACCGAAAACAATACCCCATCATTGAGACTACCGGCAAAATACCCACAGAGACTTTATGGATAACTATGACTTTATTCAACAATCCAGCAGAGATTTACAAGATTTTTACACTAAAAATGGCTAAATTGGGAATCCGATCAGATGCAGATAGGAGGAGAGTAATTTTGGGGATAACGGAGAGAGTGAAAAGGATGGAGAGAAGTGTGCCAAAGCGGCTAAAGGTGATGGTGATTGATGTGGTAATAGTATTAGAACAAGTTCAGCGTACGTTCGAAACAGAAGTGATAGATAGAGTAGTGAAGAACTCAAGGATTACATTTGACAATATAAACTACGGAACATATCTAAATTCGATAAGGACGATGATGAGAATTGTGAAAATTGGAGAAGAAGGCAGTAGGACAGTGAATGAAGAAGAAAGAGAATGCAAAATATGCTTGAAGGGGATGGTTGGATTTGTGTTGGGAATGCCTTGTGATCATGTTTTTCACGCCAATTGTATCCTCGGCTTGGTAAAAATCAATCGTTCATGTCCGCTTTGTTGTCTAGAAATGCCTAATTTCTCTCTTAACTAATATATTATGTTTGTGTTGTTGCAATTTATTTATCAATTGGATTATACATTCATGTGTATTAAACAATTGTCTTTGAAATGGACCTAAGATATGGCATTTTTGGAGATCACATGATTAACATATAGACATAACACATATATATACTCTATAACTTTAATTTTCAAATAAATGATTATTGAAACGTATAATGGTGCAATTCTAGCTAGCTAACATGAGGCCTCACATTCTTGAAGGCCTTGAAAATTCACAAGTCCTCTAATTTGGTCCAACTTTTTTCCTTCCAATTTTTCTTTTAGCTAATTAAAACTTTGGTGCTTTTACATAAAGGGGCTTAAAATATAAAAAAAATTGGACCAAAAAATCAGTCCATAACAAAAACACCACAAACAGGGCTACAATATTACAATCATACGGTCCCTCAATTTTTTTATTCGACTTACCTTTCACATATAAACATGTTTATTTTTTATTTATTTGATTTGTTTTGTACTTTTTTTAAGGTTGCTTCAGAGTTTTCTGTTCGTCTCTTTTTATATTCGAAACGACATTTGATATGTTTTTCTAAATTTTTTTAACTATCAAATTTCCAATAGATATCTAATATAAGTCCAATAGAAATCACTAAAACTTGAAGAACTTGGATTCAAAATACTAGAGAGATTTTTAATATATCATAACTTTAAAATAGACTTTTGCAGATGTCTACTATCAACTTCAACAAATAAAAGAGACGAATCAAGAGTTTATCTTATACATACACCGCAATTCCCTCAATTCATCGCTTGTTGATTCTGATCTAAAATTTCTTCTCCTAAAATTGTATCATTTTTTCCTTTCCAATGATGATATCTACCAGTTATCTATTGTCAAAAAAGTCACAGAAATATCATTTCAAAGATAAAAATAAGACGAACAAAAAACTCTAAAGTGGTATGTCAAAAAAATAAACGGTTTGATAAAATAAATAAAAAATAAGGAAAAAAATTAAAAGAACAAGCAACGTAATAATTGTGTAAATAAAATTTAAAAATGGGAAAGTTAAAAAAATATTTCCATGTTGATAACTGGTAAATTTAATTCATTTTCTGATTGATTCATGTGATTCTTGGAATGATTAACCGTTGATTTTGTGCATACGTTGTTTATATTCAGGTCTCTGACATTATTTGAGATACTTTATAAGTTTTGGAGTTAATAAAGCATTTTGATAACGATTTATAGCTGAATTACAGTTTAATTTAGAATCTAGGATATAAAGTTCGAACTTAAAATGATTGGAGCTTGAACGTACAACAAAATACGCTGTTTTGAAGTATTTTCATTGACTTTAAGTTGACGGTTGTTGAGATTCATGATTCAAATAGAAGATTCTATTTGAATGTTTTAGTTCTACTTAATTATCTCTTCGGAAATTTACTTATTTATATAGACTATATTCCCTTTTTTTTTATCTAATTTCAATTTTATCTGTTTAGTTGTTTAGGAATTTGATAACCCCCTTTCTAGCCATTGACTTTAATTAGTAGGTCTATTAGAATAGGATTTGGTTTTAGATTATTTAGGTCCGTTGAACATTAGCAACATAGAAGACATGACATCTTTTGGCTGGATTTTTAATTAAGGACGTCTACTGCCTTTGTGTTCTTGATTTTATTTTCTTGATTTTTCAATGAAAATTGCAGTGTTACTTTCATATAACATGAGCGGCTAAATTTATTTTTTTCGAATGAGGAGTTAATCGAAGCCAATTGGTAATTGTGAGGCTTATTTTTAATCTTTTTCGCATCCATCAATCTTCGAATCAAATCGGTAACATCTCTTCATTGTTATATTTTGAATTCTTCAATCTGGCCAATTGTGATTTTTGATAATATAGCAGATTGTTATTCTTTTGCATTCATGCTTTCATAAAGTAACAAAAATGCGGTGACAATTGATTTCTTATGTTTTTCATAGTTTGATTTGGTTTAATTCGATATTTTGTACTATCAAAATTTGTTGAATTAAGATTGATTCTTTATACTCGTTGCTTTTTCCAAGATCAAACCTTGTCAACTATCCACAAGTGTGTCTTTAAATCGAAGGATTTGATGGTTAACCCAATTAATTGATATAATAAAATTTCATCCTTTATGCGTGTGATTGATTACCTCCGAGTTTATACTATCCTTAGTCGATAGAGCCTTCAAACCATACATTTTTATCCCTTATTTTTCTAGCTTTTACATTTTATTTTATTTGCATTTTCAAACAACCTCCAAAACCCCATTTATTTATTTTATCTTATTTTCTTGATTATTAAACTAATTCAAATTGATTTACTTGTTTCCTGTGGAGACGATTTCACTTACCACTTTCACAAATTTCGTCTATTTTAAAGTAAACGGGTTATTTATTATTTTTGGCGATTTTGACGCTCATCATATATCATGGCATTCCTATAAATAATGTGCAAAATATGATCCATCATGATAAATACCCAAAACATTCTAATTCTTTACTTTATTTTATCAATCATGATTATACTATGTTATTTTAATATATTAAAATTATTCCGTTTACACATGTTAATGCAGAAAACTTTTGGTTTCTTTGTTTTTTATAAAATATATATTATTTTACACTTTTTCACTATAGGATGAGTGTTGGTTATTTTATCGAATGGTGAGTGTGAGCGAGAGATTTTGCAGTTCCACTCGCGAGACGATGATGACGTATATTCGATTTTATTTTCCATGATAAAAATTCTTTTTTGGAATCTTTATCACCGAAAAAAAATTCGTTACGAATTTTATTTTCGGAGAAATTCAGTTCAACGTGTCCGATAACGTATCCGGTGGGAGCTCGAACCGATGATTTGCATCAAAAAAATTAATTTAGTTGTAAATACCCTTAAAAATTCAAAAATAACTAATTGCACCCAAAATCCCGCCTAATCACCTTTTTATGCGGATTATGACACCTTTTCACCTTTTTAGGCTAGGCTATGCCTTGCTTTTCAAACCTGGCAGAAGTTGAAGCCACCAGCGGCTTCAACAATACCGCCAGCGATATCATCCAAGCCGTCGGCGATATGATTTTCTGCAGCAGACAGCTTTTTGCCATGCTTGCTCGGTACCCGCCGGATAATTGATAAAAGTCAATTTCCTCAAGATTTTAGCCTATATAAGGACCCTTCTTCAGCTGAAATAGGGGTTGGCAATTATAAACGTGAAATCTTAAAGAGATTTTGGTTAGTTTTAGTGGGATAAGGTGTATAAAAGGTAAGAAATGAGGAATTACTCCAACCTTTCTTGGTTTTTCTTCATTGAACTCTCTGATATTTAACTGAAAATCAGTAGACTTTAGGTTTAAAATCAACATAATAGGATTTAGAGACTTAAATCCCCCATCTACTTCCCAAATCGTCATTTTAAGCTCCCCGAAGGTGTCATTTGGATCATGAAGAGGTGAATTCACGGCCCCAAGGTAAAAATTCTGAGTCTCATAGCTCTTTGGTTTCATTTTAGTTGTTTATTGTGTTAACTTGTTGTTTTGTGCTTATTTTTTCGATCACTTTTCGACCGTTAACTGCTACTACTGCAAGAAAGTGAAGCCGCTAGAGAGATTTGAAGCCGCCGGCGGTATCACTCATGTCGCCAGCGACATCAGTGGTATCGCCAGGGGCTTCCTTTATCCCCAATGGCTCTATTTTCTTGTATGAACCTTTCTTTATGGTATCCAAAATGTCATTCTTCATTCATACCGCCGGCTGTATGAGGTTCTAGACAGCATATTTATTTTCGTTTTCGTTTTCAACCTAGTTTAATTTTCAAAGCTAGGATGTACAGTGCAATGACAAGAGTCCAAAACTCCCTGAAAACAGTCCTCACCTCATAACATGTGGCATTTTCACTAATAATCCGGTTAAAATAACAAATTGAGTCTAAAATATGGATAAAATGGAATTTTCTCACAAACTCCGTTCAAACACCATTTTTAGCCATCCAACCGGGCTCCCTAAATTGTAAAATAAATATGTCACGCTCACACTAACTCGGGTTTTGTTTGGTCTACTAATTATGTATGTTACGTGATATACCTCGTACAATGTTTCGTATCTGTGTTAACCGTTTTGTACAGCTAGATTTAGGTTAGATGTTTGTTAGGCCTTGGGGTATTTTATTTATTGTATAGACAAATGTATAGGATTTGAAAAGCCATGTAATTATTCTTTACTTTTTCGCACTTTTATTTGGGATCATTGTAACAATTTATTTATCGCTTTGAATGCTTGATGACGCGCCAACACAATATATCAATCGAAAATACAATAAATAAGGTTGATTAAACCGATTTAGAAAGAATGAAACTTTTAACTTGGTCAATGTATAATAGATAACATCATCTGAAATCGAAATCTCTACTTAAGGTATGGTCTACCACCGGGTGGGAAAATCGTACCTAAATTTCGCGGTTAAGCTGAACTGGGTGGCAACCCTATTTTAAGTACGGTATTTCGATCTTGTATCTTTTGAACACTAAAATATGGAAAACCATTTTCCATCATCATGATCACTATATATTTTCTTAGTCATCGGTCCTCCAGGCCTGGCTTCGCAGCCCCGTCCGAAATGTCGTCCGCTCACAGTTTGGACTTTGCTGGGGATTGATCTCTTTAAAATTTAAACTTAATATTTTCAATAAGTTTAAAAGATTCAGATGTTGTATTGAAATCATTGGCTAAATTAAAACTTCATTCTCTCTTATAATGCTTTATCCTTATGCGTGTAGATAGTTTTGTAAAATTAGGGTGCCCCCTTTTACCCGAGAAGCTCACGAAAGTATCACTCATGCCCTATTTGGAATTGAGGATGCCTAGTGGGTTGATCACTAGTTTCACCAACACGTGAACTCCCCCGATAGCACTCAGTTGAAGAGTGGTTAAGTAACGTGGAATCTAGGTAAACGAGAACCTTCTACATCAGTAACCCTATACCAAGTCGCGTTAGTAAAAGCCTTAGCACTTTATTCCCTTAGGACTACCAAAACAATAAAAAATAAATGTGACACACTACTTTGCTATTTGTTGGTGTTGAAGTTAACCTCCGTCCTTTTTTAATGGCAATAAAAGGGAGTCATAAGGTCGAAAGAGGAACGCTTCGTGTGCTATGTGCTATATGCTCATGCATTACCCATGCGTTGGCTTCAAGGGCCCAAATCTTAATCAACTTACCCTTACCAATCTCCATTCCAGGAAGAGGTTTAGCAACATCCATGTGACTTGTTTTGTATCTCCGTTGAGTCACAAAAAATCACCATGTGTGACGAGAGGTACGAATGTCCCCCGTATGTTGGAGGGATAAGCCTTCGCATCATCGCTAACCACATTTACGTACAACCATGCAAATAAGCATGTCACGCATCGATTGTTAAACCAAAAGGCATGCATACCATCCATACCATTCACAACCCATACATGGTCTGACCTATAATTTATGATTCGAAGTAGTCTGGCTTTCTAATCTGAGTCTTCACAACTAACCATGTCTCTTCCTCACAATTATGACGATGCTGCCCTGCCCAAGGAGCAGACCAGTCCTACCCCTATCTCGGGAGAAGCTCCTTCGCTATCTCTTAGCTCTAAAATCGCAGCTACCATGGCCTAATTTATCAGTTCGGATCTCTTCCGATACACTATTTAGGAACAGATTTGAGCGACCATTCAAGCATCTGTCAGGCAAGCCTTTGAAGATAAGAGCTCCGACCGAGTTTCACAATCAGATAGTCAGACTCAGAATTAGAATGGGTTTGTTCAGAATAATCTAGCTCAGGTTTTATCCGGCCCGACAGGGGCACAACCAGTCTAGTTTGCTCAACTTCAGGTTAAATCAGCTTTGACCCAATCTCAGCCAAGCCTATCCCAATTCGGTCAAACCTCAAGCCATCTTCAAACCTCAAAGGCCCAACCAATGTTCCCTTTCTAAACCTAAAACCTGAGGCATGTAAAGCTCAATTCTTCCCCCATCTTCCAATAGTTTTATTCACCAATTCTCAGCTTCTCTAATGGATTGGACTAGCCTACACTGCCTCCACCACTTTTCACTCCCAGTCCTTCTCAATTTATCATAACACCTTGAGGAACGGCTTACCCTCAAAACCCTTTCAATACCCAATTGGTATCTAGTCCCCGACTTGGTTGGCCATCTCCTTTTCCATATGGCCAGTTTGGAGTTCACGACTAGGTCATGCAATCTCCGGGCGTGACACCTAAAGTTGAAGCACTCACCCACCAGCCTACAGTCCCCCAATCTAGCGACCAGTTCATGCAATCTCCGGGCATGACACCTGAAGTAGAAGCTCTTATGCGGCAGTCATTATCTACAAACTCCGGGCAAAGGAGAGAAGCCCAAGGTTCAGTTCATTCTTTATTTTCCCATGGCTTGTCCCAGACATTGGTCACTCCATCACAACTTGCGCTACCCGCATCCTCGACGCCTACTCATTTTGGTGTCACACCCAAAGGGTCTATCTCCCCCTAAAACCAGTTCGTTTCCTAATCGAACCTTTTTGGGGGAGCTAAATGATCTCAGCCACTTGCAGTGTAAGGAAACAGTCCCTCCTCATACGACCAGGTCATCCAACCTCCGGGCATGACACCCAAAGTGGAAACCTTCTTGTGTCAATTGGTGGCAGCTAATTATGATCAGAAAGAGGGGGAACTTCAAAGAAATAAAGGTCGGGTTTCCTAGAACTAAAGGGCCTCTTAGAATTTGATCCCGGCTACCATGGCATATCCACACTACATCCTTTTAAGTAGTACAAACCCGTACAAATTGCCGCTCAAGGTCATTTGTAATCTCTTGAGGCAAGTATATCCAGTCCCTTCATGAATATAAGCAACCCAAACCTGAGGACAAAGATAACATTTGCTCGTATCATGTACACTTAGGCCATAAGACCAACAATTGTAAAACCCTTCTTTTAGCCATCCAACGCTTGGTAAGTGAAGGGAGGATTACTAAACCAGAAAAGGCGCCTAGCAATATGAATTCCCCCTACCAAAGTTTGACAGCCAGATAAGAATGACTAATTCTGGCTTACCTAAACAAGGGAATGGGCCAAAGGAACTCATTAAGGTTATCTATTCCAAAGGCAATATCAAAGGAAAGGGAAAGTTGTGCTCTAACGATGTGGCTGAAGATGAGAAATCGAGCAATGAAGAAGTCAATAAGGTTATCGCCGCAATGACTATGGCCATGATAGTTTAATGAAGAAAGGTTGGAAACACAAAGAGGGCAGATCAATGAGTAACCCGCTAACCAAAACCATAGAATAGCTCACAAAAGTCATGGACGAGGGGACAGATCTTATGAAGGACATCTCGCCAACCACTGAGCAGAATGAGACTCTAGCTTTTGACCAGGACGAGACATTGATGGAACCTATCAAGGATGGTCTCACCGCCGACATCAATGACAAAGACCCTCCGCCTGTGGAGGATGATAAACTTTGATATATAATCTTTTAGATTTCTCTACGCTTTTATTTTGAATAATTCTACCTTCAAAGCTTTCAGCTCAACGAGCAACCTTTTATTTTGTTAACTTGTTTCATGTTTTGATTGATCCACGCATTCATATAAACATATGCATAACATGTTCAGTATTCGAGATGCTCCATGGCATGAAATTAATTCGAGTACAAATGGAATCTCTCAAACGGTAACCATTTCCAATAATTTAACTCCTATTAAAAAAGGTGAGATAATAAAAGTGCTTAAAGATCGTGAGAGCACTTACGCCTGGTCATACAAAGATATGATTGAAATAGGCCACCAAATTTCCAAGCATCCCATCCCTGAGGGTACCATGTATAAGCAATCAAGTGGAAGCTTCACCATTTGCAACTATCATACAGACTATCTCGAATAGAAGATTCAGCGGGTGGTCTATACCTTACGAAACCTAAATTGCAATTGCGTCGCCAAGACGAAAAGGCACTATTAATATCAGATTCATGGAAATATGTGGCACCTTCCTCCGATTGGGCCCCACAGTTTCCCTACCCTTTGTTCGTTCCCATCATGAAGAATGAATATGATCAATAAAATTCGACCGTCGTCAATTTTTTGACACGAGTTCACCAAAATGGTCATGGTGTACTTTTCAAAATAGCCGGGAGTTTAATCCAGCACCAGTCTAGCCAATAAAAAGACAACCAAATTCACAAGGGAGTATCTCCTTGGCTCGATATGACCTATCTTGTTACATTGCCTCGGAAACGAAGATCCTATTTCAAGGGGCAATTTCCAAACTAATCAGAAGACATGTAATTGAACACTATCTTCTCCATACAAACCACCGACTAAAGAAGCAGTTATAGCAATAAGCAAGCCAATCAAGAAAGTGCTTTTCAAGCACCAGGACTCCCATAAACCAAACTCTTGCGGTATCGTAAATTGAAATCAAAGTGAGATAACCCGATGTCGCTCTGAAGGTCAAAATGGATCGAGCATTTTAATGTGATAATCGAACGGACACTAGAGACCTTAGACAATCTATGAAGGTGCAACCGAGTGCACAATGACAAGTCAGATACCTAATATTCTAGCCAAAAGTCGTAGACCCAGCATTGAGGCATCTGAAACTTCCTAACACCGACTTTAAGGAGAAGTTCGGATTAAATTGGGAAGGTTCCCGTGTGGTCAGGACAATGGTTGATAAACTGTGCAACCAATATTAGGAGCATGGACGAGAACGAGTTCATCAACCTAGTCAACCAGGATAGGCTTAAGCATTATCAGATCTAAATCAAAAGAAATAAGTCAGAAAAATGGCACACAATATATACATATATATATATATATATATATATATATATATATATATATATATATATATATAACTCTACCCATCAGGCAAAAATTAGGGTGACGCCCGAGGGTTGGTATTCTGCAAGCCAGTTGGATAAAAATTAGGGTATCTCTTCAGAAAATAGCTCGCTGATCTAAAAATCCAGAAAGGGCTGTTCAGGAAAAAATTAGGGCATGAGAGAAAAATAGTAAGATGTTAACTTGAAAATCTGTAAAGACTGGTTAACACCGGGAGTTTGATTAATGGAAATGGTTACCAACATCTTGTACTCCGATTAAATTCATCTAATGAAAGTATCTTTCGTACTGAAATCTTTATGCTTGTGATTATATGAATGCTTGGCAGCCAAATGGTGGAAACATTGCAAGTAAACTTAATGGAAAGTACTCAGAGCTCATCCGTATAAGTGCACAAACAACTCAACATCTAAAAGACAAATAAATCTGGATAGACCAAAAACATCCAGGTCTATGTAAAAGTCAGAAAGAATTCTGCTGGATTAAAAATTCAAAAAGAGCGGTCCAGGAAAAAATAAAGACAAAACATAATAATACAAAAAAAGAGATAGGTTGAAAATTCGAAAAGGACGGTTTATGCAAGAAACATGTCTGCTGAATTGAAAACCTGAAAGGGCGGTCCAAGGAAAAGTTAAGACAAGGTTCGATAGCCCATTACACCGATCAAGTCTATGCAAAAATTAGAACCACTAATAAGGTAGACAAATGCACCTGTCACACCGAGTTCTTTCACCATCATGCGAATGCACATCAAGAAGATTTTGAGACTATCCTCACTAGATTCCCACTCTAGCCTTAACTGCAAAAGCTTCTCTCAAGCAGACGAAGGCCCAACTTCTACCGATCATCCTTGGTAGGATCCATCAGTAGTGATAACCTCCTCTGTGTTGTAATAAAGGGTTGAAAATGAAGTCTTCTATCCTCATCTCTCTTTAACTTGGTTTGGCGAGCAAATGTTAAGCGTTAGAAATCAACGACTCAATCCACTGAAACCCGAATACCTACCTTGAGCTGCATCTTGATTGAAACTCAAATTTGAACTCAAACTCGAATCCAAGTCCTTCATAGCAGTCATCTTTGAGGATTTCCGCTTCCATCACACGAGCCTACCTGGTCACTATAAAAGTATCATTTACCCATCCAACATGATTGAACTGAATACCACATAATCATCCATCATTAATACATCCATTTCATTCATACACTTTTCCGAGTTCTATTCCCTAAAATATCCAAAGGAAAATTATAGAGGCATGAATGCTAGGGGCATAAACCCGAGCATGTCAATCGAGCTTGACCTCCAGCTATCCAATATCCACTGATCAATAAGGGGCATTTGGAAGGGGCACAATTTCCTCCAACCGCTTGGAATCACCTACAAATCAATAAGAGGCACTTGGAAGGGGCACGGTTCTCTCCAACCAGTTAGAGTCACCTACTGATAAAAAATAAACCTTAAGGGGAACGAGCAAGATAGTTTAGATGACTCGCCAAACCTCCGCAATAACTCCTCCGGACCCTCCAAAAAATCTAACTCAATTTACAATTCATACTTCCATTTTTATTGTTAATTAAAGGGACAAAATTTTTGCTCTCGACAAAAATGCAATTCACGCTTTGGGCTAACTTCTCTACTTCATCTGAATATAGGTTGAGGATAGTTACAGGCTTTTCCCCAACTGCGACTCAAGTCTAACGACATCATTTATCGATCAAAAGATGGCTAAGGGCAAATATCCAAACACAAGGATTGACCGGTCGACCAAATTCGATCAGGTTAGGTTAACCTGTTATCCAACGATTACCGGTAATAATCACCCTTATTCAATGCAAAAGGTTGTGGGATATTGCTCCCATCATCACTCGGGACATCGCTCCTATCTGTGCTTGGGATATCGCTCCCATCATCGCTCGGGACATCGCTCCCATTTTCGCTCGGGATATTGCTCCCATCATCTATCAAGATATCACTCACATCATCGCTAGGGGCATTGCTTCCACCTCCACTAGGGGCATTGCTCCCATCATCATTGGGGACATCGCTCCTATCTTCGCAAGGAGCATCATTCCCTACTTCGCTCGGGGCATCGTTCCCATCTTTGCTAGGGATATCTCTCTCGTTTTATCTTGGGATATCGCTCCCATCTTTGTAAGGGGCATCATTCCCACCTTCACCAGGGAAATCACTCCCATCATCACAAGGAGCATCATTCCCAGTATCGCCAGGGATATCACTCCCATCATCTCTTGGGATACCACTTCCATCATCGCTAAGGGCATTGATCCCACCATCGCTCAGGATATCACTCCCATCATTGGTTGGGATATCACTCTTATCATTGCTAGGGCATTGATCCCACCATCACCCGGGATATCACTCCCATCATCGCTTGGGATATCACTCCCATCATTGCTAGGGGCATTGATCCCACCATCTCCTAGGATATCACTCCCATTATCGCTAGGGGCATTGATCTCACCTTCGCTCGGGACATCATTCCCACGTTTGCCCGGGATAATATTTCGCACTTTCACTTAGGACATCGTCCCTCATGCTCTCGGGTTATCACTCTCATCATTGCTAAGGGCATTAATCCCACTATCACCTGAGATATCACTCTCATCATCGTTAGGGGCATGGATCCCATATCATTCTCGGGATACTGCTTCCCACCTTCGCTCGAGGCATCAGCCCTACCATCGGTCATATCATTGGTGACCTCAGCTCTGTAAGACACATCTATCTAGACTCGGTCAACTGGTCAGAGGGAAGACGTGGCATCCCTTACTGGTGACGGTATGGCCATATCATCAGCAGCATCAAACTACCAACAATAACTTCAAATCCCTATGCAACTTCTTCCAGATTCAACGAATTTTCACAATGATTCCTCGGCGACCCGAGATTCTTAAACCTTTTGTATTTTCAACATCATGTCAAACTACGCAAGAAAAATCCAGCTCTTTGAACCCCTTCTTGGTAAAAGGCCAATCCATCTCTTTTGAACCTGCTCGGCACAAGACCAATTCAGCTCTTCAAGCTCTCGGCACTCCAGGACTTCTAAAACCCTTATTTTTTTATCACATTTTTACTGTTAATTGAAGGGGTAAAAATATTTTTGTTTTACAAAATTGACCAAGCAGTAAAAACGTCATCTAAAAATCCGTCTAATATTGTTTTACCCAACTTTTATTATAGGTACAACCACAAGGAACAAACCAAGCATCAAAATGAAGGTCTTGACAGAACTAGAATCTTGTCATCCTTCGGGTCCAGCCCACCAAACATCAAATAAAGGTCTTGATGGAACCAGAATCTTGTCATCCTTCAGGTTCAGCTCACCAAACACCAAATAAAGATCCTAACGGAATCAGAATCTTGTCATCCTTGGGTCCAGCCTACCAAACACTAAATGAAGGTCCTGACAGAACCAGAATCTTGTCATCCTTTGGGTCCGGCCTACCAAACACCAAATGAAGGTCTTGACGGAACTGGAATCTTGTCCTCCTTCGGGTCTATCCCACCAAACACCAAATGAAGGTCCCGATAGAACCAGAATCTAGTCATCCTATAGGTCCAGCCTATCAAACACCAAATGAAGGTCCTGACAGAACTAGAATCTTATCATCCTTCGGGTCCAGCCCACCAAACACTAAATAAAGGTCCTAACGAAACCAGAATCTTATCATCCTTTGGGTCTAGCCCACCAAACACTAAATGAAGGTCCTAACGGAATAAGAATCTTATCATCCTTCAGGTCTAGCCCACCAAACGCTAAATCAAAGTCCCGATGAAACCAAAATTTCTTCATCCTTCGGGTCCAGCCTACCAAACACCAAATAAAGGTCCTGACGGAACTAGAATCTTGTCATCCTTCAGGTCCAGCCCACTGAATATCAAATGAAGGTCCTGACAGAATCAGAATCATGTCATCCTTAGGGTCTACCCTAACAAACATCAAATGAAGGTCCTAAAGGAACCAGAATCTTGTCACCCTTCGAGTCCAGCCCACTAAACACTAAATGAAGATCCTGACGGAACTAGAATCTTGTCATCCTCTGGGGTCTAGCCCACTAAACACCAAATAAAGGTCCTAACGGAACCAGAATCTTGTCATCCTTCAGGCCCAGCCCACCAAACACTAAATGAAGGTCTTGATAGAACTAGAATCTTGTCATCCTTTGGGTCCAGCCCACCAAAGACCAAATAAAGGTCCTAACGGAAACAGAATCTTATCATCCTTCGGGTCTAGGCCACCAAACATCAAATATAGGTCCTGACAGAACCAAAATCCTATCATCCTTCGGGTCCAACCACCAAACACCAAATGGAGGTCTTGACAGAACCAGAATCGTGCCAACCTTCAGGTCCTGCCTACCCAACGCCAAATGGAAAACCTAATGAAATCAGAATCTTGTCATCCTTCAGGTCTGGCTCACCATCTATCAGGTACAATTCCTAAACCCTTACTCTTTTTATGCGATCAAACAAACCTGTGGGAGCAGTGATCCCTCGAGGGGCAGCCTATGAATGCAAGATTTTACAGTCCCTCATGCGAGATGATGATGATGTATATTCGATTTTATCCCTCATGATAAAATTATTTTTTGGAATTTAATCACATTTAAAAAATTCTTTACGAATTTTATTTTTGGAGAAATTCAGTTTGATGTGTCCTAAAGACCCTTAAAATTCAAAAACAACCCTAATTACACCTAAAATCCCGTCTAATCACCTTCTTAGGTGGATTATGACACCTTTTCACCTTTTTAGGCTAGGTCATGCCTTGCTTTTCAGACCTAGAAGAAGTTGAATCCGCCAGGGGCTTCAGTTATACCGCAAGCAGTACCATCTAAGCCGCCAGCGACATGATTTTCTACAGCAGACAGCTTTTTGCCATGCTTGCTCGATACCCGCTGGATTATTGATGAAAGCCAATTTCCTCTGGATTTTAGCCTATATAAGGACCCTTCTTCAGTTGAAATAAGGGTTGGCAATTATAAACTTGAAATCTTAAAGAGATTTTGGTTAGTTTTAGTAGGACAAGGTGTAGAAAAGGTAAGAAAAGAGAAATTACTCTATCTTTTCTTGGTTTTTCTTTATTGAACACTCTAATATTTAACTTAAAATTAATAGACTTTAGGTTTAAAATCAACATTATAGGATTTAAAGACTTAAATCCCCCATCTACTACCCAAATCATCATTTTAAGCTCCCCGGAGGTGTCATTTGGATCACGAAGAGGTGAATTCACGGCTCCGAGGTAAAAATTTTAAGTCCCATAGGTCTTTGGCTTTCATTTTAGTTTTTTGTTGTGTTAACTTGTTTTTTGTGCTTAGTTTTGGGTTTTCGGCCACTTTTCGACAGTTAACTGCTGCTGCTGCAAGAAAGTAAAGCCGCCGGAGACATTTGAAGCCGTCGGCGGACATTAGTGATATCGCTAGGGGCACCCTATGTCCCCAATGACTGTATTTTCTTGTGGGACCTTTTCTTTATAGTACCCAAAATGTTATTCTACCTGCCTATGTAAATGAAATCGCCGGTGGCATCGTTGATGCCGTCGGCAGCACGAGGTTCTGGACATCATGTTTATTTTCATTTTTGACCTAGTTTAATTTCATAGTTAGGATGTACAGTGCAACGACGGGAGTCTAGAACTTCCCAAAAACAGTCCTCACCCCATAACATGTGGCATTTTCACTAATAATCCGGTTAAAATAACAAATCGAGTCTAAAATATGGATAAAACGGAATTTTCTCACAAACGCCATTCAAACACCATTTTTAACCATCAAACCGGGCTCCATAAATTGTAAAATAAATATGCCATGCTCATGCTAACTTGGGTCTTGTTTGGTCTACTAATTATGGATGTTACGTGATATACCTCATACAACGTGTCGTATCTGTGCTAACCATTTTGTGCAAGTAGATTTAGGTTAGATGTATGTTAGGCCTTCAGATATTTTACTTATTGCATAGACAAATGTATAGGATTTGAAAAGCCATGTAATCATTCTTTACTTTTCCGCACTTTTATTTGGGAGGACTTTAATAATTTATTTATCGATTTGAATGCTTGATGATGCGCTAACACAATATATAAATCGAAAATACAATAAATAGGGTGGATTAAACCGATTAAGAAAGAATGAAACTTTTAACCTGGTCAATGTAAAATAGATAACATCATCTGAATTCGGAATCTCTACTTATGGTATGGTCTACCACCCGGTGGAAAAATCGTACCTAAATTTCTCGATTGAGCTGAACCGGATGGTGACTCTATTTAAGTACAGGATTTCGATCTCGTATCTTTTGAACACTAAAATTTGCAAAACCATTTTCTACCATCACAATCACCATATATTTTCTTAGGGATTGGTCCTCCGGCCCGGCTTCGTAGCTCATCCAAAATGTCGTCCACTCACAATGAGCAAGGCAAAGTAATGGTTAAAAGAAATAACCATAGAATATTCCTCATTTTGATAATCAAAATAAGGTCTGTGAAATTTTTGATACATCTCTCACAAGTTCTATATATAATATCTAAAAAGCAAGGTTTTAAAAAGCGCTAGGCGCTAGTCGGGCGGCCGGGGCTTCGAACTCCTAGGCGGGGCCTGGCCAACACCTAGGCGGATTTATAAATTTTTTTATTTTTTATAGTTTTTAATAGATAAAAGTATAAATTCAACTAAAAAATAAATTGTAATACAATAATATTTTACAAAAACATAGTTTAGTATATGAAAACATAAGTCTTAGTTAATTTTTACATAAAAACACATAACATTAATATCAATTCCTTAAAAATAAATATCCTCACTTATTTTTTTGTGGTTTATAGCATACTATTTCTCGGTTTGAGATTCAAAATAAAAATTGTATGGTGAGAATATTTTGTTGTACATTAGTTTTACCAACTGTGCTACCTTTTTTGAATTGAAAAAATTGAACTATAATTATTATAGGTATCGGTATCTTAAAAATTGGGGAAAAAATCAGACTAGGAGGTGCCTAGGCAGAAAAAATCGGACTAGGCGGTGCCTAGGCGGCAATATGTCAGTCCAGCGCCTGATAGCGCCCGAGGAATGAAAAGTCGGGCGGCGAGCCTCAAAATAGTGCCTAGGCAGGGCCTAGGCGGAGCTAGGCGGGGAGTTTTAAAACACTGCTAAAAAGTTAACAAAATGGTAAGTATTCGTATAAAAGGGAAAACAGTTGGGCTCTGTACTTTTCAACTTATAAATAATTGTATTGAAGTGAATTGAATTAAACTGAATGGTATTAAACTAAATTAAATTAAAATGATACTGAACTGAACTGAATTGTATGGCACTAAAACCGAATTATGAATGATAATATAAATAATTCATATTTATATATTAACAAAAATAATTAATAACACTTTAAATAATACTATATATAACAATAAAGTTTATCAATTTTTACTTATACTAATAAATAAATTTACAATTATAGATTATAGTTATATTTTATTTTATTGCCATTATTGTTATTAATAATATTTTTTAATATTTTAATTTTTATTGATATTTATAATGTATTATTAATTTTATTTATTTATTTATCCTACAAAATTATCCATCACAAAATAATAATTAATAATTTTGAAAATATTATTACTAGTTACTTTTTCTTTGTTATTATTCGTGATTATTATTATTAATTTAATAATATTGATATAATATATAAATAAAAATGAACTAAAAATGAAATAATATTAATATTAATTAATAATATTGATATAATGTATAAACTAAAACTTAATGTCGAATGTTAAATACTGAATATTATCCTGAATACTGAAACTGAATTGAATTGAATGGTACTAAACTGAATTGAACTGAACAGAAAATAAGTTGAAAAGAACAGAGCCTTAGTGGGTGTTTGCCAGTTCGTTCAAAAGTTGCTTTTTGTATATTTTATTTCTTTTGCAAAAAAGTTGTTTTAAGAGTTTGATTACAAATGTTTTAGCTATTTCGGAGACATAATTATCAAGGGCTTTTACAAAAAAATACCTCCCTCCATAAAATAATTTAGGCCAAATGCCACAAGAGGGCAAAATAATTCCATGTATGCAATCCCCGTCCACATGCGATAATGTTCATGTTTGTTTTTTAATTTCTTTAATTTATTTTGCATTAATCTCTCAAACCGTTCATTTTTTTGATAAGTTGCTTTAGAGTTTTTTTTCATCTCTTTTTATCTTCGAAACGACATTTACTTTGATATTTTTTCCAAATTTTGTTTGAACTGTCAAATATCCAATAGATATCAAAATACTACATAGATTTTTAATAGATAGTAGAAGTCTAATAGAAATCAGTAAAACTAGAAGAAATTTAATTCAAAATACTAGATTGATTTTTAATAGATCAGAAATTTAAAATAGACTTTTTGGCAGATGTCTAATATTAATTTCAAAATATATTTTCTAATAGAAACCTATTAGATGTCTGATAGATGTCCAACAGATATCTGGTAGATGTTTAGTAATTGAGAAAACATAACGACAAAGTTAAACAACTAATTGATCTCATAAACACTAAAAAAAAGAAAAAAAGGCGATGCAAGAGATCAATTGTCATAAATCCTTATCAAAATAATACCTTCAACTCTTGAAAGACCGCTCGTAATTCGACTCAAAACAAATTCAAGCATATAACTTGCATAATCCAACAGTATATCTAGATACATACAAACACAATTTTCTTTCCAGTGATATATTTGGATATCATTTTTACTAGATAAAAAATGTCTAAACAGTCACAATGAATATAATAAATACTCTAAAGTAGCATGTCGAAAAAATAATCGGTTTGAGAGATAAATGAAAAATAAAGAAAAAATTAAAAGAACAAGCAACATGTCAATTGTGTAAATAAAATTTAAAAATGGGAAGTTAATAAATATTTACCTAACATGACAATTGTGTAGATAATTTAATAAGTATGACCAATCTTAATAAATGCCTTAAATATTGAGTATTCATCAAGAATAGTCAAAATTGATAAACTATTTACGAGCTACTGTCAAGTCAAATTAATCTTAAATTTACATTCATTTCTTTTTTATTTACATACCATACGTCCCCTTTTTTTTCATTTATCTCTCAATTTGGTTATTCTTTCGACATAACGCTTTAAAGTTATTTGTTCGTCTTATTTTTATCTTTAAAACGATATCCACCGTGAATTTTGAAATTTTAAAACCAATAGACATTTGGTAGATATCCAATAGATATCTAATATATCTTACTTTTGACAGTTTTTTAATGGAATCGTTGTGTTAGTTTGTGCTGCTGTTTATTTAACTGGACCTAGTGCTGTTTTGGGTTTCGATTGTGAGATTTTAATCTATTTGTTGCTCAACTTGAGAGTGTTTGATTGTTGTTGCTCTATATAATAGATTGTATGTAATAAACATATACCATACATCTATTGGACATCTACTAGATTTTTATTAGAAATCTATTTTGAAGTTTTTATTAGACATCTATAAAAGCCTATAAAGTTCTGATCTATGAAGAAATCTATCTAGTATTTTGAATTCTAGTTCTTCTAGTTTTACTGATTTCTATTCGACTTCTACTAGATTTCTATTAGATATTTTACAGTTAAAAAAATTGAAAAAAATATCATAGTAGATTTCCTTTGGCACATAAAAAAGAGACGAACAACAAACTCTAAAGCGGTATGTCGAACAAATGAACTGTTTGAAAGATAACCATAAAACAAATCATGAAAATTTTTAAAAATGAACAGTACAAAGGGAATTCTCGAAATTATTTTGCAAAGATAATATATTTGTAATTATTTTACCTTTTTGGGGGATTTGACCCAAATTATTTTATAAAAATAAGTCTTTTTTTTATAAAAGCCTCCTAAATATTAATAACAATTGGTTATTTATCAAGAACAATCAAAATTGGTAAACTATTTACAAATTCACTATCAAGTCAAATTATTTACAAATATATATTCCCTTCAATTCTATTTACATATCATATCATCCACTTGTTTCTCTGATTTTTCTTCTAATTTTCTTTCTTATTTTTCATTTATCTCTTAGACCGTTTATTTTTTTACATGCCGCTTTAGAGTTTTTTGTTCGTCTTATTTTTATCTTCGAAATGATATCCACCCTGAATTTTTAAACTTTTTCAAATGGTAGATATCTAGTAGATATCCAATAGACATTTGGTAGATATTAGTTTTTGATAGTTTTTTCTGTAATAGTTAAGTTAGTTTGTGCAGACCTTGAATCAAACCACCAACTACACTAAAAGCAATAAAAACATGTTCAACTAACCAAATTCAATTATGATGAAGCAATACATCAATCTCTTCCATTGTTAAACAACAATAAGAATTTTAATTTCGAAAAAAAAAATAATATGTGAATCAAAATCAACAATCACTAACTAACATCAATAAGCGATCCAAAAAAATGTCACAGAAAATCAGATAACGATTAACTAGTGACGGAAATCAAATAAATAATAACAAGAAGGGAAGAAAATCAATTTACAATTTTCAGATCAAGAAAAGAACGCAAGAACGTATTCGATAGAGAGAAAATACAATAAACAAATCATGAGAGAAAAAAGGCTAATAAAAAAATTTATTCAAGGCATCTACCAAATTTCTACCACATGTCTATCAGAAGTCTACCAGATGTCTACTAGTTTAAAAATTCACAGTGGATGTCGTTTTAAAGATAAAAAAAGAGAATAGCAAAATATTATGAAGCGCGATGTCGAAAAATGAACGGTTCGAGAGATAAATATAAAATAAGACAAAGAATTTTTTTAAAAAAATTATCAATCACATGTTAGAAGAGAAGTTTTGGATTAATTTGTAGGTGATATATATGTAAATTGTTTTCCCTATTTGTGACATGTGGTTGAAATTACTTTGTGTAGTGAAACTTTTTTTACAAGAGCATCATAACAGTTAACACCAACCACAATAGCAAATAAAAACAACTAAATTAGTGGTGGGAGGTCCTAAGTTCAATACCTAACCTCTTCAAAATTCTAAAAAAAATAAAAACGACTAAATTGAACCTGCCCATACAACAAAATTACTTCTTTTCCATTATATAGTTGAAGTTGATGTATTGGTTAAGGCTTCTTTTACTTTATTAATTGTAGCAATGGATAAATATTAAACCTTTTTCCTTAATATAATTCTTTTGCTCGTAAACCCTTCTTCTTACATACTTTTAAACTGTTTTACCATAATTTCAACAACCATTAAATATTTATTTTTAGGGTTAATACATATCTAGCTACCTGAATTTATCCTAAAATATTTCTTGCCTTCCTGAATTTTTAAAGTGATCTCGTAGCTCCCTCAACTTTCAAAAAGTGCTCCACTTAACTCCTTGAATGCCACGTGTCAGATCTTGATTGAAGAGAAAAAAATAGAAAAATGATATTCTTTGAAAAGTCAAACCTATCAGAAGCTGACATGTGGCATTCAGGGAGCTATGTGGAGCATTTTTTAAAAATTGAGGAAGCTACAAGATCACTTTAAAAATTTTGGAAGGGAGTATATTTTTTGAATAAGTTCAGTAGATAAATATGGGTTAAGCCTTATTTTTATACTACTTTTTGTGGAAATTACAAAGAACCCTGTATATTTTACTTACTTTCTTGCTCTTTTAATTTTAATTTTTTCTATTGGATTCAAATATGTTGTCCTTCTACATCTCATATTTATATTTCGTTATGTGTTAATTTTTTTTACTTATTTTTTTTATTTTTATTTTTTATTTCCTTATTTCCATCACCTACGTGTTTAATACATGATAAGATATGAATAAAAGATATAAAAGGGACCACACAATTAGGAGCAATAGATTTGAATCTTTTTCATTAGTATTAAAGTTTTGGACTTTTTTTGAACGATAAACTCATTCATTCAAAAAAGTCCAAATTTAAATACGAATGAAAAAAAATAAATCAATGTAAGATAATAAGTAAAATATATAGGTCTCTTTTTAAGTTTGGACTTAAACTACTGTTTTTAGTTCTTTCTTTATAAATGTCAAACAATACGTAAAAAAAATTGTTGCAATACATTGTACACAATATCAAACATTTCCTAAGTCATATGTATAAACTTGTGCATCTATAATATCTTACATATACTTTAATATATTTTCGGGGCTTTTATAGAAAAAGTCAGATTTTTTGTACCCTTCTCTCATCTAATGGTTAAGAATTAATGAGAGTGAATTTAATTAAATTAATTCTGAATCATTGAACGAGAGAATGGTATAAAAATTTTGACTTTTTTTATAAATTCTCATATTTTGGCTTGTAAAACCATATTCAAAGGGAAATGATTTATTAATATAAAATAAATCTAGGTAATAAGGTAATGTATAATGAATCAAAATTATGGGAAATTCTATGATTATTGACTACTTTGTTTTTAGGTTACTGTGCCTCAATTATAATTAGATTTAATTCCACTCCATTAATCTAACGATGATGAAAAATAAAGTAATATTTCTTTATAAAAAATAAAGTTACCTAGCATTCGCGCAAAATTATACATATTTTCATAGACAATTCCAATTAGGAAAGAATCTGCGAGGCTATATTCTCTTGAATCTGTAACTTAACTAAATCTATTTTAGTCCAAATTGATTACGCCTTACGTATGAAACATGTTAAATATTTTTAATCTCAAATCCAAATTATTCTTAAACTCTTCTTAGATAATTTTAAACTGTTTTACCACATTTTCGACGACATTAAAATATTTAAATTTATTATTTTTTTAGAGATTTTATTGAAAGTTGAATATTTTGATACTTATATGGTTACTATAATTTTTTTCTACAATAAGCAATTTTTTTACTATTATCACTATTGGATCAACTCTCATCTAATTTTGAAAAATATCATTGTAATATTCACTTTGGAAAATACAAACTAATCATATAAACATACGTATACTTAGCTAATTTTCTTCCGGATTTTGGATTCTCCAAAGTTAAGGATGAGTAAAGTTGTACATTTTATTTAATCTCAACCATCCATTGAGTTTTAGTGGTTGAGATTTAGTTTTAGTGATTTAAATCTCAACCATTAAAATTCAATGGATGGTTGAGATTGAATAAAATGTATAACTTTACTCATCCTTATCTTTAGAAAATGCAAATAATTTTTCTTTTACCAGCTTCGTCAACTCATTGTACAAACATAAGCTAATGTTAAGATTTCTAAGGATCAATTTGAAGATGGAAATATAACCAAATGTTATTGAAAACTTCGAACTGCCAGTTGAATCAAATAAAATGTCACATAGTATCAGTGGCGTAGACAAATGGGGGGAGGTGGGTCACGTGACCCACCGGCGCCGGAACTCCCCCCTATCCCCATATCTCCAGTTTGAGTTTTTTAAGGAGTGTCACAGGGACGGCTGCGATTTTCAACTAAGGAACCCTAATCTAAAGGAGAAGGATGACTCCATTATATTAATTGTGAAGTTGATAATTTATTCTAAGTCAAATTTATATTTTTATACACAATTGTGATCCACCGGATGTGAAATCCTAACTACGTCACTGCATATTAGAGTAGCGCCGCCAAATGTCATCACATATGGATTTTATTTAATTGGGAAGAGAAATAACCTATTACAATACATGAAACATGTTGGCCTTAAATATCACTTTGGACGATAAATTTTGATTGTTTACATTGAATACATTTTAATGTAGATCCTTTAATTGTGTTAGCACTGATTTAGGTGGATTTGAATTGTGTTAGCACTGATTTGTGTGGATTTTGTAAAAAAAAAGTAGAGTATAAATTATTAATTAATATAGTGTTTGTGATAGAAACGAAAACAAAGCAATTCTATTGGATGACCGTTTAAATAAGGTTTTTGTTAGAGGTAGTGATGGAATGAATTGGATATGGATATTCATATCCATATACTTGTATGCAATATATTGTAGAATATCCATATCCAATCCATTGTCATTCCTAGTTAGAAGAGCATTAACATTGATTGACTCAACTAAAAATGTTGATACACAGCAACATACATATAACTGAAGAATTAAGTAGAAATATGAGGCATCTCTCCAATAGAAAAAATTGGACCTTAGAACATAACATCTATACCCAGATAATTTTTCCTTGATAGCATTAATTTTCAGTAAATTCATTAACTTGAATTGGTTATTACATTATCAGAAATTCCCAAATTGATATCTTAACTTTGTTTTGCTCATATCTTACACAATTGGATATGATTTAATTTTTCTTCCAAATTCAATAAAGTGCATATTTGGCGACACTACTATAACCTGTAACAGTTTAT
Source organism: Euphorbia pulcherrima (assembly GCA_947683365.1). Classification (NCBI taxonomy): domain Eukaryota; kingdom Viridiplantae; phylum Streptophyta; class Magnoliopsida; order Malpighiales; family Euphorbiaceae; genus Euphorbia; species Euphorbia pulcherrima. Next base: position 74,758,838 of record CANTUS010000001.1, on the reverse strand, counting down.
TTGGTTAATTTGCTAACGTCAACAACGTTTTGTATATTTTCATGTCAAATAGAAACTACTTAGAAATCCCTTACCATTAGCTCAGTTTGTACAGTGAGGTGACAAAGTCATTAACTCATACAAGGTAGTTTCAAAATTTTTATTACATTGAAAAAAATATATTACTAATTTTTTAATTGCATCTTTTTTGAGTTTTATTTGTATTTTTTTTAATATGTTTCAAACAATAAATTAATGAATTTGTGCATATAGTATGGATATCTCAATTTCATGTTACCATGTAAAATAGTTTGATAAGTTATTACCAAAAAGCCTATTAGTGATTACAAGATATTTATGATAAATCACTTTGTAGATTTTTGGAACCATTGGCGTTTTCGTTTTCAAAAAAAATTGAATGATTTGACATAACCTATAACGTTTTAATTCATATCTAGAACGACTTGTTATGACAACTTTGTAACCTATGGGATCCATGATTACTTGCACAACTTTTATATATTTTCTTAAACATGACTTGAGGGAAAAGATTAATTAATCTAATCATGAAGAAATCTAAGTAAAATGATTATCAATCTTAAAACATAATTCACAAAACATTAGTTAACAAGGATTGGGAAATACGAACTGGTAAGTCCTTGTAAGACAAGGATTTGGAATTCAATTAGGCTACTATTTAAATGCCATCAGTGAATTATGTATCTGCTTCTCATACCGGTGAATCTCTTGAATAGCTAGATGAATTCAACAATGTCGAGTGCAATTTCGGTTAAACTTGATAGAATGCATATTAATTTGGCACCAAAGCCAGACCTAAAGAAAGATTATCCAGGAGTTACAAAGTCCCTACAACTCTACCTCCACATCTGCCATGAAGGCCGCCACAGAAGGATCGACCATTCAAATGACGGCCAGCAGCGTGAATTGGGCGAAGTTTTAACCGAACCGAAAACAGCTTGTATTTGGATTGATGCGGATATGTTCAAGCAACGGACGGAGGAGGAATTATCGACGAGTTTTGAACCGGAATTGGAGAGAATCGGAATTGTAGAGAGTTATTGGATTATGGAAGTGGTTTCGTTTATAAGAGAGAAACTGAGGATAATATTGAGAAGCGTGTCCAAGAGGCAGAAAGTGATGGTGATTGATGTGGAGATAATTTCAGAAGCGATACATCGGGTGTTTGGATCGGAAACCGAGAGAGCAATTTGGGAATCGGGAGTTGAATTTGAAAATGGAAATTATGGAATGGTGGTGGCGGATTTGAGAGCAGCGAAGAGGATGATGAATTTAGTGAGAATTAGAGACAATGGAGAAGAAGGAGGAGGAGGAAGAAGAAAGCGGAGGAAAGTCGATAGAGAAGAAAAGACTGAATGCAGAATATGTCTAGAAGAAATAAAGGAAATAGGAATTGGTTTGCAATGTCGACATTTATTTCATTCCGACTGCATTTTTCAGTGGCTGAAAACAGTCACTATTGCCCTCTCCGTCGCTTTGAGATGCCCACTTCTCCGTCTAGATTGGATGAAGAGTCGATTACAAACAACTGACAGAGCCTTCTGGCCCTCAATTTTCCAATTCTGTGTGGTTGATTTTTTTAACACATTTTTTTAACATATTTACTTGGATTTGTACTACCATGCCGCAAGTGAATTGTGTTCTACATATTATCAGTTTCGGATTTAGATTCTCTAAAGTTGAAACTCTCTAAAGTTGTACATTTCAATAAATCCCAACCATTCATTCAATTTTGGTTGTCCAGATTTTATTGCACTGTAGACCCCACAAATCACTAAAACTAAATCTGGACCATTAAAACTCAATGGATGGTTGAGGTTGACTGAAATTCATAACTTTAGAGAGTTTAAACTTTAGAGAATTCAAATCCATCAGTTTCACATGGTTGCTACTGAGTTGTGATTGTTCTTGTCCTAGTTTTTGGCTTAAAGTCGTTCAAAGTACAAAGACTTTGCTTTTACTAATATAATGGTACATGAACTTAAAAACTTGACATAAAGGTACACGAACTTTATAACTTACTAACATAATGGTCAAAATGACCTTTGACCTCATTATTTACCATTGACTTTACTCATAGCAGGTAATCTCATTCCGTCTTTAATTTTTGTCTTCCCTCCATTTATATCTTTCTTTCAACTCCGACAACCTGGTTCTCTATGATTTAGATTTCCAATATCATATGGTAGACTTTTGATTTCTCAGTTATACAATTTTTGGCACATCGTCTGCTAGCCGAGAAAGAGCTGGTTCCCGAAAAGTCCAACGAAGGTCATTGCAGCAGAAGATTTGGACTCCGAATATGAAAGATTGGGAAGCTTGTCATGTATGCATAGGATTATCCGTTAAAGAGTGATTATTTCTTTTGGAGATTATAAACATGAGCAGGAGATCATGCACGTGACGTTGAATTTGGATTCAAATGGTTAATTGTTCTTGCTTAGTAGTAATGGCATTAAGTTTAATACTTTGAATATTGAAAGCACAAACATTCCTGGTAGAGCAATGAACGACTATTATGATGGATGGAATAATTTGGCTGTATTTGCATAATTTGGCGAAATTTAGTTATCGGTCAATTCAATGGGAGTCTTGTTGGAGATATCCCACATGGGAACAAACAAAGATTATAAGCGGTATATAAGTAGTTCAGATTAGACCTTAACACAAGTTAATTGGTATTATATTAGATGGGCTCAACCACACTTGTTTGCTCACTCATGCTATAAAGCCCAACACTCTCAAGACCCACGGATTCTCTACAAGTATTTTAGCAATAAGTGGATTCGACTAGACTTCGTGGCCTGACTGCATAACATTCTATTGTCGATTAGATTCTTGTGCACTTGTCTTCCTATCTTCCATTTTATTGACAGAAACAGAAAAATTTGGGATACCAGTAGAAATTTACTATCGCCGGGGCATTGCCGTGCAGCAGTAGAAGATTATTGTTTAGGAATTGGAGAATGAATTGTGAGAAACTTATAGCCAATATTCTTTCCTTCCATCTTGCTCAAAAGAAGCATGCATAATTTTAATATGAAACAATTGCTAGAGGAATGTTAAGAATTTTATGGCTTTTAGGCTCAGTCTAAGCCCAAAGTCCATTCTGAAGGATGCCCACGTATATAAGGCATTCTGATCAGCCTTGCTAAGGCATGCTCTCAAAAACACAGAAACAAGCCGCCCAAAACCTCTCAAACATTTTCTCCGGCGATTTTCTTTTGTCAGAGATCAATCGGTTGATAATCGTCTTGATTAGCGATGGCTATCCTTTTAGTTGTAACCTCCTCAAGAGTTGTATAAATTGAGGTATATCTCTTCTGTAATTAGTGGTTGGGAGTGATTTAGGGTTTAAGTTCTATTCTCTGTTATTTGGTGAGATCAGTGAGCGATTTTGTAAACCATTAGTGTTGATGTTCATTGTATGCATTGTTGTTGAGTTACGCGCATAGTTTAGTGCTAGGGTTTGGGTTTTCTGGATTCTGTAATCGCTATTGTTGGATTTTACTTCATCAATGAAAGCTTTGCAGTTATGTTCGATAAAATCATATTGTTCCATTTCTTGATTTACTTTTCTGTTCATTTAAATTTTTGAGTCTTTGAGTTGATTTCTGGGATTAAATCCCTCATAAAGGGGTATCAAAGCATTTTTAAACTCCTGGATTTCATTTTATGCCTGTCACGGATTAGTACTTTTAGGTTTTGAAGCTTTAAACCTAGTTGCATGTTTGTTTTTTAGAAAATTCTTTTGTTAAATCTTGCATGCAAGACCTGATTTGATGTAGTTAATACATTCTGATGTTTTTTCCCTATTTGTTTTAAAAAATTTGTTAATCTCTTTTGATTACTTGCCTTGATTTCATATTCTATAAGCTTTCTTTTATATTTTTCTGATTAATTGATACTTACGTGTTGTTCTTTTGTGTTTACTCTGAGGGACTTCAAATTTGGGTATTCAAATTAAAAGGAGTGGATCTTCTTAGCCCAGAATTGGTAATTTAGTTTAGCTGGAGACCCACTGTAAGTATTTCTAAAACCTCCTTGATAAACACTGTTAAAAGAAGAGTCCACTGTAAGATTTCTTTAACCCTTTCTCTTTAAATTTTCGGCAATTACTGGGACACATCTGGTGATGATATGTCTATTGATTAGATACTGCATGATAGGGATAGAATTGTTTGAAGATTTATGGGTTTAAATTCTCTGAAATTGATTATCTATCCATGTTTAAAGATTTCTTGACTATATGTTTGCCTGATTTGGTAATTTCTTGCAATAGGATTATCAGTAATTACCTTGATCTTGGTATTATTTTTGTGAACTCTCTTGAATCTTGCTTGTTGTGTTCTTTAGGTTTAAACTATATTGTTTTGCCTAGTCTAGTGTCTTCTATTAAGTCTGAATTCTCTAGTCTCTCATCCTATGTAGGCTCTTCTATCAAGTCTCTTTGTTTTGAGTTCTTTATGATTGTTAGTGTCTTTATCTGTATTCAAGCCATGTCAATTGTTAGGGTTAATCTTGAAAAATTTGATGGTAAAATGGATTTTACCCTTCGAAAAAATAAAATAAAAGTTGTTCTTGTCCAGCAAAAGTGTCATAGGTCCTTGAATTGCATTGACTCTTTGTCTGCGAGTTGACCCCTGAAAAGAAACAGTATTTGATGGAGTTGGCTTACTCCACTATATTCCTGAATCTTTAAGATCCCGTGTTAAGGAGGGTTAGGAACTGTAATAAAGCCCCTCAACTCTGGACTAAACTAGAGACCTTGAATAAGACTACTGACTTGTCTAAAGTGTCATATCTAAAAGAAAAGCTGCTTAGTTTGAAAATGAATCCTACTAAAGGTATTGATGATAACATTGATGAGTTTCAAAAATTGGTAATGGATTTAGAAATCTGGTGAAAAGTTTTCTGATGAAAATCAAAGTATAATTCTGTTAAATTCTATTCTTGACACTTATAGAGAAATTAAAACTGCCTTAAAACATGGTAGAGATACTTTAAGTGTGAATGATATCATTAATGCCTTCAAGTTAAGGGAACTAGAACTAAAAGGTGACACTAAAGGTAAGAGTCAGTCTAATGAGGCTCTAGTTGTTAAAGGTAAGAATGGAGGTCATAAGAAAAGTCATAATGGGAAAGAGTCACATAGTAACTCAAATAAACAAAAACCTAGTAATGACCAGTCTAATAATAATGAAGAGGATAAGTCTAAATCACATAAAGATTTAACTTGTTATTATTGTAAGAAGAAAGGTCATACTAGGAGATTCTGTAGACAAAGATTGAATAATCAAAATGACACCAATTAAACTGGAGCAGTTAATAACACTACTGAACTTGGAGATATAGAGGCCCTTGTTGTGAGTAACAACAAGGACCAAGAGTCTTGAATATTAGCCTCTGGATGCAACTTTCACATGACACCTAATAAAGACTGGTTTTATGAATATGAAAACATTAATGGTGGTAAAGTCTTAATGGGTAATAATACCACTTGTGAAATTCTAGGTATCGGTTCTGTGTTGCTTGATGTGAAAAATGGCAATAGAGTTCTTTTAAAAAAGGTTAGGCATATACCTGGCCTCAAAAGAAACCTTATATCTCTTAGTTTCTTAGATATTAAAGGTTTAGTATACCAGGCTCAAGGTGGAGTCATTAAGGTCACTAGAAATGGCAGATGTCTCTTACAAGGGAATCTTGTTAATGGTCTTTACTATCTAGAGGGTTCTGCTTTGGTGTGCTCTGCTTATGCTATAAATAGTAATGAGGAAACTATTTTATGGCATAAGAGACTTGGTCACATAGGTAATAAGGGACTCACTCACCTCCAAAAGGAGGGAGTCCTTAAAATTTCTGTGTCTAATAAAATTCAATCTTGTGAAACTTGTATTATGGGTAAATCACATAGACAGAGTTTTAGTAATTCAACAAATAAATCTAACACTTGTTTAGAATATGTTCATAGTGATCTTTAGGGTTCCTCTTTTATTCCTGAGTCCATTTCTGGATCTCAGTACTTTGTGTCTTTTATTGATAACTTTTCAAGAAAAGTTTGGATTTTTTTCTTGAAAATAAGAATGATGTGTTTGATAAATTCTTGGAATGGAAAATGTTACTTGAAAACCAACAAAGTCTTAAGATTAAAATTCTTAGAACTGATAATGGACTAGAACTTATTAACAATTAGTTTAACTCTTATTGTATGGAAAATGGAATAATAAGACACAGAACTTATACCTACACATCTCAACAGAATGGGGTGGCTGAAACATACAATAGAACCCTATTAAACAAAGTTAGATGTATGTTGTTTGAATCTGGTTTAAGTAAAAAATTTTGGGCTAAAGAAGCCCAAAATGCTTATTACTTGATAAATAGATCCCCTAGTTCTGTTATTGACTTTAAATCCCCCAATGAAATATGGTACAATAAACCTGTTAACTTGAGTCATCTTAAAGTCTTTGGATGTGTTGCCTATATTTATAGCAAGGAGTCTAAGTTATATGCTAGAGCTAAGAAGTGTATTTTTATAGGCTATCCATCAGGCATTAAGGGCTATAAGTTTTGGTCTTTGTCTGATAATAAAGTTGTTAAAAGTAGGGATGTTATGTTTAATGAAAATGATTTCCCCAAACTTGTCAATATCACTGTTAATTCTCAGACTGATAATCAACAATCCTGGTTTGAGTTGGAGTTTGATAGGATTGAACTAGAAACTGACAATCTTGTTAGTGAACGTCAAGTTGATATTAATAACTTGAATGAAAATGTCTTTGACAATCAAATTGAAGTTGTTAATAATAAGAAAAATCAACCTAATTCTAGACCTGATAGTTATCAATTAGTTAGAGATAGGTCTAGAAAGGAAGTAAGGCCTTCTAAGTATCCTGATTCTACTGTTTATGATTGTAGCTATTCTGAATTTGTTGAATTTGCTGTGAATGTGGCTGATTGTGTTGGATATATTGAACCTAGAACTTTCATTGAGGCTAAGCATTCTAAAGACTGGAATAAATGGCATGATGCTATGGTAAGTGAAATTGAATCTTTGAATAAAATTAATACCTGGATTTTAGTTCCTAAGCCTAAGAATAAAAGCATGATAGGCTATAAATTGGTGTTTAAAAGAAAACCTGAAATTCCTGGTGTTGAAAAAGAAATATTCAAAGCTAGAGTAGTAGCTAAGGGATTTACTCAAGTAGATGGTGTTGACTTTCATGATATTTTCCCCTGCTGTAAAACATGTTTCAATCGAAATTATTTTATCTCTGACTACTTTATATGATCTTGAATTGGAGCAATTAGATGTTGAAACTGCCTTTCTTCATGGTAATTTAGAGGAAGATATCTATAAGTCTCAACCAGATGGTTTTATTCCGAAAGGCAAAGAGTCCTATGTATGTTTATTGAAAAAATCCTTATATGGTTTGAAACTGTCTCCTAGGCAATGGTATTTAGATTTGACCAATTTATGCTTAACTTGAAATTTAATAGAAGAATTATGATTCCTGTGTTTACCACATGAAATTGAAAGATGATTCCTATATATACTTCTTGTTGTATGTTGATGACATGCTAATTGCATGTAAATATAAGTCTGAGATTAACAAGTTAAAGTTTAAATTGAATTTTGAGTTTGAAATAAAAGACCTAGGTGAAGCCAAAAGGATTTTAGGAAAAAACATTTTAAGGAATAGGGCTAAGGATACTCTTTACTTAACTCAAACTGATTATATTGATAAAGTTTTAAAAAACTTTGGGTTAAGTGAAACTAAATCTATTTCAACTCCTTTAAGTACTCAGTTTAAGCTAAAGGCTAGTTCTAAACCTTTAGATAAAGATGAATCTACATTCATGTATAAAATTCCATATCAGAATTTGGTAGGTTCATTTATGTATGCTATGGTGTGCACTAGACCTAATTTGGCTTATGATGTGAGTGTCGTTAGTAGATACATGAGCAATCCCAATAAGAGTCATTGGTTTGTTGTTAAGTGGTTGTCTAGATACTTAAAGGGTTTTGACAATGTTAGTTTGCTTTATAAAAGAGTCCTTGATGGTATTCTTATGATAGAAGGTTACTGTGATTCTGATTTTGCTGCTGACTTGGATAAAAGGACATCAGTTACTGGTTATTGTTTTACACTAGGTGGAAATATTATTAGTTGGAAGCCTATTTTACAACATATAGTTGCTCTTTCAACTACAGAGGCCGAATACATTGCTTTGACTGAGGCAGTTAAGGAAGCCCAGTGGTTAAAGGGAATTTTGTCTGAATTTGGTATTGCTCAAGATTTAGTTAAGGTTCATTGTGATTCTCAATCTGCAATACAACTATGTAAAATGCCATGTTTCATAAAAGAACTAAGCATATAGATATTAAGTTGCATTTTGTTAGGGAGATAGTAAATTCTGGATTAATAAGTGTTGAGAAAATACATACTGATGTTAACCTACCGATATTTTGACTAAATTTGTGCGTGTTTCCCAATTTCAGGGTGCTTTAAAGTTGTTGCAAGTGGAGCAGTTTCAGGAAAAACAAGCCTGAAGAATTTGTTGTTTCATTTTGCTATTTTTGTAACTTGTTGTAATTTCTATTTTAAGTTTCTGTTATTTGCTGTTGTTTTAGATTTGTTGTATTAGTTAGCAAATAGTTAATCTAGATTTTAATAGTTAGATAGATATCTAGGTTGTAATGGACTTGCATTCTGGTGGATGTATTTAGTAACATGACTCTAAAGCTGAAGTTGGTGAAGCATTGACCAAAGCCAAGGTGGAGATTTGTTAAGAACTTTATGGCTTTTAGGCCCGGTCTCAGCCCAAAGCCCATTCTAAAGGATGCCCACGTATATAAGGCATTCTGATTAGCCTTGCTAGAGCATGCTCTCCAAAACACAGAAACAAGCCACCCAAAACCTCTCAACCATTTTCTCTGGCGATTTTCTTTTGTCAAAGATCAATCAGTTGATAATCGTCTTGATTATCAACGACTATCCTTTTAATCGTAACCTCCTCAAGAGTTGTATAAATTGAGGTATATCTCTTCTGTAATTAGTGGTTGGGAGTGGTTTAGGGTTTGAGTTCTATTCTCTGTTATTTGGTGAGATCAGTGAGCGATTTTGTAAACCATTAGTGCTGGTGTTTGTTGTATGCGTTGTTGTTGAGTTACGCGCATAGTTTAGTGCTAGGGTTTACGCGCATAGTTTAGTGCTAACCCTAATTCTATAATCGCTATTATTGGATTATTCTTCATCAATAAAAGCTTCACAATTATGTTCGATAAAATCAGGTTATTCCGTTTCTTGATTTACTAATCTGTTCATTTAAATTATTAAGATTTTGAGTTGATTTTTGGGATTAAATCCCTCGCAAGGAATTTAAAAGAATGAAAAAGCAAGAATTATAATTGTGAAAGAGAAGGAATTTTGTATTATAATTGGCATAGTGATTTACGCAAACAAATTCGGCTCTATATTTTATCATGGAAATTTTTCGATTAACTTGAATATTTACATGAGAAATCAAAAGGAGGGAAATACAAAATAAGATGGAATTACTAAATTTTCATACGAAAAATACAATAAAAAAGATTAAAAATGGGGATAAGATAACCTATGAGTAAAGTCTAAGGTAACTAATGTGGTCAAATGTCATTTTAACTATTATATTAGTGGGTTGTAAAGTTCATGTATTTTTATATTAAATTTTGAAATTCATATACTATTATATTAATAAAAGTAAAGTTTGTATATTTTAAATGATTCTAAGCCTCTTACTTTAACAAGTATGGACTTAAACTACTACTTTGAGTTTTTATTAGCTAGTTTGAAAAAAAATCTGATACAATATATTCAAAACTTTTTTTTTCTTGAAATATTGTACACAATCCACACCACATCTATAATTTACTTGCACAACCTTTTTTTTATAATTCCTCGGGCATGACCACGGGATTACGGGTAAAAGATAAATTAATCTTATTAAGAGGAAATCTATGTAAAAAGATTCTTCGATGAATTAAATTAAATTACCAGAGGTTGTTAAAGAAAACAAAACAGGAATTAGTTAGAAAAGGAAAATTGATCTATAAACAAAATTCAAAACACCCTACCGAACAAGGATTGTGAATCCAATTAGGAAATACGAACTGCAAATCCTTGTAAGGCAAGGATTTGGAATTAACTTGGCTACTATTTAAATGCTATCAGTGCATTAATGTATCTGCTTCTCGTACCTGCGAATCTATTGAATAGCTAGATGAATCCAACAATGTCGAGTGCAGTTTTGGCTGAAATTTATACGCATGTGAATGTCGAACCACAGCCAGACCTAAAGAAAGAGTATCCAGGACGTGCAACAGAGTCCCTAAAACTCAACTTCCACATCTCCAACAAAGGCCGCCACATAGGGATCCGCCATTCGATTGACGGCCAGCAGAGTGTATTGGGCGAAATTTTGACCGGACCAAACACAGCTTCTTCTATATGGATTGATGCGGATATGTTCGAGCAACAGACAGTGGAGGAATTATCGAGGAGCTTTGGATCAGAATTGGAGAGAATCTGAGTTGAAGAGAGTGAACGCATTGTCTATGTGGTTTCGAAGACAACAGAGAAGGTGAGAATAATGCTGAGAAGTGTGCCCAAGAGGCGGAAAGTGATGGTAATTGATGTGGACATAATGTCAGAAGTGGTCCATCGGGTGTTTGGATCGGAAACAGAGAGGGCAATTTGGGTGTCGGGAGTTGAATTTGAGGACCGAAACTATGGAATGGTGGCGGCGGATCTGGAAGCCGCGAAGAGGATGATGAATTTAGTGAGAATAAGAGACAATGATGAAGAAGAAGAAGAAGGAGAAAGAGGAGGAAAAACAGACGGAGAAGAAAAGATAGAGTGCAGGATATGTGTGGGAGAAATAAAGGACATTGGAATTGATTTGCCGTGTCGACATTTATTTCATTCCGAGTGCATTTTTCGATGGCTGAAAACCAGTCACTATTGTCCCCTCTGTCGCTTCCAGATGCCCACTTAGTTCTCTCTCAATTAGATGCAAGGTCAGCTCTTAGATAGTTCTTTGATTACAAATAACCAACAACAAGTGAATTATGTTCTACATGTTGCCGATTCTTTTTAACATATTTACTTTAAATTTGTAATACCATGGCTGCTTAAAAATTTTGATTTGTGGAAATGGGCTGTATTACCATTCAAATCTCAATCTCATCATAGTACATGCTTTAACATGTTGAGGGTTTTTTTTTTTTGACATCAGCGACTATTTTGATTGACATATTCTCATCTTCTATAAATGTATTTCTAGTGAAAGTTGAATATGAATTTACCCCCACATATTTGGTCTATATTGCCAAAATAGCTACTACTGATATTACACATGTAGTAGAGATATATAAAGTTGTAACTTTTTGTAACCTCTTTAGTTCCACATCTCCTAACTTTTATTACAATAATACACAGTAAACTTGATAAAAGTCAAGCCGCTGGTAATCATACTAGTACACTACCAATTTTAATTGATTTTTCCAATCAATAATACAATTTGTTAAACATCTTTATACATTGAGAAAAAAACATTAATTAAGTTAACAAGATTTCATAAATTTTGAAAGGAAAATACACTTCATAAAACTTGACAGATATATATACTTTTTAAATTTAGGGTTAATTTCAAAAAACCCCCATATAATTTCACTCATTTTTAAAAAGGCACTTGTATTATTTTTTTTTCAAAAGGTCACTTGTGGTATCAAAAATTAGCAAAAAACGAATTTTCTCTTAACAAAATTAGTCTGAGTTGGCAAAGCGTATTTTTGGAAAACCTCAAATTTTGCAAATTTTAAAACAAAAAAAATGATAATTCAACTTGTCAATTCAGCATAACTAACTTTGTTATGAAAAAACCCGTTAATTGCTACTATTTGATACCACAAGGACCCTTTTGAAAAAAAATAATACAAGGGCATTTTTAAAAATGAATGAAACCACATGGAATTTTTTAAGTTAACCCTTAAATTTGCACAGTTATAAAACTCAATTATATATGTAACGACCCGAAATTTTTAAACTAAATTTTTATTTTATATATAGCTATTGTAGAGGAAGCTAGTGCAAGCAAATCAATTGCAAAAGAGGTAGAAGATAACTATAATGAGTTTAGAAAAAGGTTTCTGTCTCTAATTTCGATTTCTCGGTTTATGCGTATCATCCTTGCGCAGGGGCCATGCTAATCTTCTCTGTATCGTTCCAATTTTATGGATGTCCCTTCTAATTTTGATTTCTCGGTTTTTCGGAAAATTTCCATATTTATATCCATGTTTTCTTTTAATGTTTTCTCTTGTTATATAAATCCGATTTAAATGATTCTTGATTCTTGATATCTACAGAAACTAAGGAATATATGTTCAGAAGAAACCTTGTTGAATTTCGTTCGTTTTCAATGTGAAATTTTTGTTTGAAGTTGAGTCATGAAATCTGTTTTTGGAAAATCTCAGCTTTGTACACTGTTTAGTATTATGATCATAACTTTGGTTATACAATGTGGATTTCTGGGATTCTGGTTTATTTGGAAAGCTGAGACATGTGGCTAATTATGTTTAGAAGAAACTTCTTCGATTGGATGATGTTTTAATGGTGAAAAATGTAGGGGAAGTCAGGTCACGAAATCTGAAAAATTTTGAAAAATATGAATGTTGATTTTATTGTGTTTTTAATTGAAGTTTGATGCTTTAAAATTTAGGATTTGAATTTCTTAACTATTGAAGTTATGTTGAATTGTGTTTGATGATTTATACTGAAATTTTTAATATGTTACTTTGATTTATTGCCCTTATTAAACGAGTAGAATACGGGTCAGGGTAGATTGGTGCCAATAAAGGGGGGTACAGTATTGTACAAACAATTGAAGCTTCGGCTTCGGGCTTCGGCCGGTATTCTGATAAAAATATATTGATATTGAAGCTTCGGCTTTGGGCTTGACCGATATATTGATTTTGAAGCTTCGACTTCGGGCTTGACCGATATATTGATTTTAAAGTTTCGGCTTCGGGCTTGATCGATACATTGATATTGAAGCTTTGGCTTCGGGCTTGTCTGCTCCCGTATCCATATTACCGTTATTCATGACTTGTTTACTTTGGGCAATATATGGTTAATGTTTACTTTGGGCAATATATGGTTAATGTGTTTGGAAAAATTGGATATAAATTTAAATGTACTTTGAAAGGGTTACAATATAAGTTTTGTGTTTTGGTTTTATAAAGTTGTTTAATTTATTTTTGACTTATGAACATACTTTGTTTCTATTTTAAAGTGTTAAAAATGTTCAAAATTATTGTATTTCTTTTATGTACACCATTAAGCAAATTGCTTAGCGTGTGTTTCCACACGTAGGTGGAGATTTGTAGATAGCTTGGACCAAAGTGGTATAAGTGGATCAGCTTGAAGAGCGTATAAGGAAAGACTCGAGGTGGATTTGTATTTTAATATAGTATTACGGTTTGTAGAATAATAGCATGTACTAGATAGTGTGAGAAATGTAAAGTGGTATTGAGAAATATTTAGAGAATAATTTAGAGTTGGAAATATTATATTTGTATTTGTACATATTAAATCTATAAGTATTGAACTTTATATAGTGGAGTAGAGTTGTTTATTGGGTGATTATAGTTACTGTGACACTCCCTATAAAGGGGGTGTTACATCTATTGGTATCAGAGCCAGCTCTCTCCTAGTATAGTGTGGTTCGGGGACGAACCAGGCGGAAGCTGGTGGGCCTGTAACGACCCGGTCCTAAGAGGGGTGGCACCGGGGTAGAAGACTTGAGCAAAGAGCGGCCATGAAGGATGTCGATAAGGACAGGAATGAACCGAATCCACACCCGAAAGAGAGGGTTTCGAGATTGTGCTGGTATGGGACGGTACAATTGAGAACGGTTAAGGATTTCGAGATTGTGATGGTATGGGACATTACAATTGAGAGAGACTTAAAAGATTTGATTGGTACTACCTATACCAACAAGGTCACTTTCTTTTCGGGGAGCTTACTCGAGAGAACTTCAAAGTTGAGCGTGCTTGACTTGGAGCAATCTCGAGATGGGTGACCTCCTGAAAAGCAATTTCTAGGAAGTGAACGAGTGAGGACAAAGCTCACTGTAAAAACTCGTGTTGGTTTGTGGGGGCAGTCGATCAAACTCGGGTGTTATAATATATTTACTATATATTAAAATAACACGTTTTCAAATAATATTTGCAAAACTTTGGTTGATGCAAATAAATTATAAGAAAACTGAGCGTGGATATATATATATATATAGAGAGAGAGAGAGTTCCTTTTTAAAACTTTATGGGAGAAACTATTGAAAATAGTGATGTGATCGGTGTCCTTTCGAACTACATTCTCTTGATTTTATCGAATAATTGTTGTCAAAACGATAACGTTTATTCCCGAATACTTAGGCTTTGCTCGAGAGCATGAATTTGGTAGGAAAGGAAAGGATGGGATGACAACTACCATGCTTGAGAGCATGAATTTTAAGTATTGCAGGATTTGAAGGAAACTCATTTCCTTTCATCTTCCATATATTCAATTCCACCAAAATGGTGGAATTTGAAAGGAAATGGGTATTTATTTACCATTTTAATCTTATATTTTAATTTATATAAAATAACTTTTGATTTAAAAGGATATTTTTGTAATTTTCTTTCTACTTTCCTTTATGAACTCATCAAATTCGTTACAAACACAATGTTACTTCATCCTTTATGATTTCATCCAATCATATCCTTCATTTTCTTTTCCTTTCCATTAAAATTCTCATCCACTTTGCTCCGAAGCAAAGCCTTAGAGTTGATCTCCTTTTCTTATTTATATCTTTTACTTCTTTACTCATTTCCACCGTCATTCTCTTTTCTCTTGTGCTCTCCTCTTCATCTTATGCAATCTCCTTGTCTTTTGGATATTTGGGCTTCCTATAATCAGCTTACACACCGTTTTGACCTCTACACCCACAAGTTCATATCGCTCTCATCATTTGTGCTTCTTCGATCAAGCCGAAAACTCCATTGTGTCTCTAGTACAACCATGATTTCGTGATTTATTTGTTGTTTGTGCTTTTGTCTACAAGATTATATTCCATTTTAGTCTTGCATCTATGGATACACCCTACATCAGTTGATGTTTTTATCATTCAATTTTGGCCAAATACATAAAAACCCGTCTGTACTTGGCTCAAATAGTCTATTGTCTGCTCCAAATTTCAAAAGGACCTATTAGCTTCATGAACTTGACAAAAGTGCACATATTTTTCCCTAAATTTGACATGGCAGCCGACATGTCTCGGTTTGAAAAAGTCAACGCATATGTTTGATTTTTAATAACAAAATATAATAATAAGGGCAATTCGAAAATTGGGATTTTTTCTTAACAATCAAATGATATCATATATTGATATATTGGGCGGACTCAATAACAGGGCGCCATAGGGGGTGCAATGGATATCACCTAAGGCCTATAGTTGAAAGGAGTCTAATTTTTTTAATTTTTTTAATTTTTTTATGTGTATAGAATAAAAATAAATGTCATTATTTTTTAATAAAAAAACTCTAATTATTTTTTTAATAAATCATAATACAATAGTATTAATTAAAATTTTAAATTATTATATTCATTGATTTATTAGTTTCTTTTTTCTTAAAATAATTGGATATAATTAATGTTCATTTTAATTTATTATTAAATAATATATTTTATTTTATAATTAGATTTTAAGAGTATTAGTCATAGTGATAAAATGACTAATTAAACCCTAGAGATTGAAAGTTTTATCTTAGAACAAATATGCCTGAACTATACTTGAGTCAACATTAAGAGCAATTATTCCATATTTATTAAAAAAATATATAATTATAACTTTATATTAAAAGAGTTCAATCTATTTGCTTCATATATTATTTTACCTAAGACCCTGAAAATGTCAAGGTCGGGCCTACTCAACCAGATTCTCTAAAGTTGGGAGGTGAAGTTGTACATTTTGATCAATCCTTACTATCCATTAAATTTTAATAGTTGATATTTAACTGAAATATATAACTTTACAACCTTCCAAATCCAAATTCAACTATTTAAATTATAGATTTGACATAATTTATGGCATCTGAATTCATATATAGGTACCTTGTTATTGCAAATTTGTTACCTATCACTACATGACATCTCTAATTACTTATACAACTTTTATATATTTTCTCGGGCATGACTACGACTAATAACTCTATTACAGAAGAAATCAAAGTAAAAAGATTACCTGATGAAATTACATAAGGTTGTTAAAGAAAACAAAACAGGAAGTACCTAGAAAGGAAAATTATCCAAATAATTTTGAAACAAAATTCACAAATCCAAACTAAACAAGGATTGCGAATCCAATTAGGAAATAGGAACTGTAAATCCGTGTCTTACAAGGATTTAGAACACAATTTGGATACTATTCAAATACCATCTGTGAATTATAATAATGTATCTGCTTTTCATACATGTGAATCTCTTGAAGATGATGAATTCAACAATGTCAATGGCAGTCTCGATTGAGGTTGATCTGAATTTGGCACAATTGCCGGACCCAAAGAAAGATTATCCAGGACGTACAACAGAGTCCCGAAAACTCTACCTCCGCATCTCCCACAAAGGCCGCCACAGAGGGATCCGCCATTCAATTGACCTTCAGCAACGTGAAACGGGCGAAATTTCAACCCGATTATGTACAGCTTGTATTTGGATTTGTTGGATATGATGTATGCCCTTAAGGCAATTAGGGCGATATATCTTAATTATGTAATAGTACGAATAATTTATTTAATCAATAAAGGCATTTATTCTTTTATTTATATCAATGTGTTTATATATATATATATATATATATATATATATATATATATATATATATATATATATATTCATTGATGTGTGTATACAAAAGTCCTTGACATATTATAGCACAAAGTCAGAGAAATTATAGTTAGACTATATTTGGTGGAACCTGCTTCATGTGCAATTATGATTATGTTTAAACTATCCCTAGTCATAGTTTTATCAACAAAGGATATTGATGAAACGGAAAGGCTAGCATGTGGTCAACTTTCTTGGAAAGAGTCCAAGCAGTTAATCTCCTAAAGACTGAAGGTGGTGCCTTAACCTTGACACATGGATATATCTGGGAGATATATTTAAGACCGCAGCAAGATAAACACTTGGTATAAATATCAATGTGTTAGTGTTTATCTTCATGTAATAAGCTTTGCGAATGTCCTCATACTTGAGATGCTAGTTGCCTTGTGTGGTACTATTGCTATACTTTGGGTCATTACTATACACTACTATTGCTCTACTTTGGGTCATTACTATACACTAATTTGTTTAAGGTGCTACGGGTGATTACGGGTATAGTGATGTCAACACATTGGTAAGCTAAGTAGTCGGAAAGAATCCATCGCTCCGAATATATTAAGGAGTTTTACCTGGCCACTTGTTGAAGTGATGATTGTCATACACCTCTGATCAGAGTATGTGTTTGATAGAAATGGTTTCTAGTCAAACACACTATGGTAAAAGGCAATATACTTCGATAACAAGTAAATAACTAGAATAGCTTGGAGCAACCTCGCTATTAGTGGGTTAACACTTTAACCGAACCCAATAAACCAGATGGTACTAATATTAAAGAATGGAAGGAATTTATCGCACTAGATAACTATTGCATTAACCGGGATTAAGTCATAAGCATAAATGACATTCTGAGTAATGGGGGATGGTAGACCCTTGCTAGATGCGTACTACAGTCGTTTAAGGTAATCGAGTTCTATTCACGGTCTAGAACACCGAGCCAATGGTTCCATTAGAACATGGGTTGGTTAAGCCTTAACAGCTCAATACTTAGAGATCCTATAAGGTCACACACATTGGACCTTCGTCGGATTAAGTAAAGAACTAATAGATTTATTCTATTACAAAAATATAACTTAAATAATAATTGGATTATTATTTGATTGGTTAAAATTGATTAGATCAATTTTGGATAAACCAAAGTATTTATTTTGACCGGTAACTAATTAATTAGAGTCATAATTAAATTATAATTGATTAGATCAATTTTGGTTCGACCAAGAAATTTATTTTGACTGGTGACTAATTTATTAGGGTCACAAAATAAATATTTGAAAAATGATTAATAGGGAAATTTTGAATTGGCGAGTTTAATTGGACCGAGAGTATAAAAATATTTTGTACAGGCTCGAGTGCGAGGGAGTACACCGAAAGGTGTGCGAGCAATGCTGGGTATTGCTCGTGGCAGCCCATAAAAATGGGTTGCATATGCGCGGCCCATGTAAAGGGCACATGCAGCGTGTGCATGTATATATATGGGATGGGAGTAATTACTTCCATCCCACATCGCCCACAAGGGAAGCATTTTTTGCTCCCCCAAGCCTATATATAGGTTGTCCCATTTCCTTTCAAATGGTACCAAACTCAAAGTATAAATCCTAAGCGAGATAATTAATCTCTCGGGTAATTGAGCAAGTTATTTTTGTGGAGCCTGAATTTATTCGGGCACCGCTAGTTTATATTTTGGGTGAGGCTTCTAGAGTGGTCTAGCAACTACTCGAGGCTTCTTAGTTCTTCCTCCTGGGGAGGTTTTGGTTAGTGGGGTTCGTGTGGATACTGATAGAGGCTATCCTATGATTGGAGGCTTGTGCAAGAAGGTTCTGCAAAAGCATGCTTCAACTGGTAAGTTCTTTTTCTTTCCCTTTTAATTATTAAGTCTTTTTCTTTAAATGTTTTTAGACTTAATAATTATGCTTAGGTTATTTTTGCATACTTAGTTTATTTTATGCTTAGGTTATAACTTAGATTTATAACATGCTTAGTATAAAATAAATATGGTAGGATATAATTTGGAATTATGGTATGCCTAGTCCTTTAGCATGCTAACCTAGGTAGAGAATTATTTAGTTAAGGCTTTATTTAATTTATATGCAACTAATAGTTGTTCCTGGGGACAGGGACAAAATTTTGAATTTCCGCCATGCCTCTTATGCATGTTCAATCTGACTGTCAGTTTCCAACAGTGGTATCAAAGCCTGCCTATTTAGTGCATAATTAAGTTAGAAGTGAACTAAATATTATTTTCTAAATGAAATGATTTATTTATTTAATTGTTTGGAACAATATATATAAACTTGTGCCTTTCATTTTAAGGTTAGAAAATGGTTATGAATAATTTTGAATAAGCTTGCTCAACTTACTCAAATTATACAAGTGTCAATAATTTATTTAAATTACATGAGTTATAGATGCTCCCAATTTACATGAATTGGAAGAATGAAATTTATTAGTTCAAGAGAATCCATTGGCCTTCAAGTTTGTACTCGTATTTATTCTGGCTAAGGACTGGACTTGGTATCTACTCCTCATAGGGCACCTCTCCTACCTGGGAACCTATATCGGTGCAATTTGAATTGACCAACCGGGGGATTAATATGAACTAATTTATTTCTAGTATATAAGATGGTGCTTATATATGTTTCCACAACAAAGTAAAAAAAATTAAATTTATTGAATAAAAACTTAAAAGAAATGCAATATAAATATAATAAATAAAAGTCTTAATTATTTTGCATATAATCTAGGTTGATGGAATAATTATAATAAAGAGCTGATCCCACCTAAGGTTAGACCTTATAAATTAATTTTAAAATTCCCTGAATTAATTCAAGTTATTATAATTTTGTCCATCTGATAAAATCCTAGATTAGGTGAGACGTTTAACACCAATAAAATCCCAAAGTAAATATATTAAGGCAAATTGTAGTCTTCCTTACTCAAATTTATAATACGGTCTCTTTGGGATATCAAAATGCTACGCAAAGCGTTCCTTCTAGTCCACATTGATTAGTTGTAAAGTTTGAGATAGGGTCTGCCTTAACAGAGCTGGGGTAGTTCACCATAAAATTGGGGGCTAGGCACAGATCTGAGATTTATTCAAGGAGATGCTAATATAAGAGCACACGTCCCTTGGTATTAGGAAACTTGAATGAATTAGCAATTGCATGCGATGCAAATGGAATGGGATTCCAACTATGACTTACGATTATGACTTGACTCATAAAATTGGGGGTTGTACTAGACTAGTTATAGATGTTACCTACTAGAAAATTTAGCTGGGCTAAAATTCACGAATTCAATATAATGAGCTATTGTAAATTTTGAAGAAAATAGTAGGAAAATCTATTTAATTAAAAGTCCTCATATTTAATACATGTACTTAAACTAATATCTAAACACTTTTCTTTTCTTATATCTTAGGTTGAAAATGGCTTCCAATTTTAATGTCCGTATGTTACTTGACACCAAATTGAATGGCTCGAACTTTTCTGATTGGTTCCAAGTCATGAGAATAGTTCTTAGATCCGAGGGAATTGCCTATGTCCTAAGTGAAATTTTCCCTGTAGAACTTGATGCTGAGGATCATGTGGAACATGATGCCTGGTTGAAGCACAGGAAAGATCGTGAGACTGCCATGTGTATTATGTTGGGGTCTATGAATTATGAGCTTCAGAAATAACATGAGAACATGCCCTTGGAGGATATGGTTCTCCATCTTGAAGAACTCTTTTCGGGGAGGGAGAGGACAGAGAGGTATGAGACCTCCAAGCTCCTTTTCGGAACCAAGATGCAGGCTGGCACCTCTGCCTCTCAGCATGTACTGAAACTCTTGGGATACCTTAAGGAGCTAAATCGATTGGGATTCGAGATGAATCATGACTTGAGCATTGACCTTGTGTTAATGTCCTTGACAGATAGTTACTCAGGCTTCGTGACTAACTATTAGATGAACAGAATTAATTCTATTATCCCTGAATTAATCAATATGCTGAAAATAGTAGAACCTCAGATAAAAAAGGATCAAAAACCTCCACTATTGGTTGAAAAAGGCAAGGCTTCTGAAAAGAAAAAGCAGGCACTGGGTGCTAAGAAAAGAATCAGTAAGAAGAAGAATGAAAAGAAGGCATCTAAGTATGTCTGCTTCCAATATGGGAAACCGGGATATTGGAAGAGGGATTGCAAAGCTCCTGCTTTTGAGCATTTGAAGAAGAAGCCTACAGAGGCATCTACTTTAGGCATATTTGTAATTAAAAACTTCGCTACTTTTTTGTGAGAATCCACTTGGGTATTAAATACTGGTTGTGGTTCTCATATCTATACTTCTGTGCAGGGACTAAGGAACTATAGAAAACTTGCAAAATGGGAGATGGAACTATGCGTGGGAAATGGAGCCAGAGTTGCTGCATTAGCCGTAGGGAGCTTTAGTCTTGTTTTGCCAAGTGGACTTGTTTTAGTTTTGAATAATTGTTACTACATTCCAAGTGTTACGAAGAATATTGTATCTATTGCGTGTTTAGCAGCAGAGGGATTTGAAATTTCATTTTCAAATAATAATTGTCAGATTCATTTGAATAATATTCTTTATGGTTATGGAATATTGAAAGGTGACATTTATATTCTTGATACTAAAATAGAAGTTTTCAATATAAATAATGTGAAGAAAGTTAAATTAGATAATGAGAATTCCTTCTACTTATGGCATTGCCATTTAGGCTACATAAACAAAGATCACTTAACCAAGTTGCATAAGCGTAGAGACTTTGGCCCAATAGACTTAGAGTC
The DNA here is from genome assembly GCA_947683365.1 of Euphorbia pulcherrima. NCBI lineage: Eukaryota > Viridiplantae > Streptophyta > Magnoliopsida > Malpighiales > Euphorbiaceae > Euphorbia > Euphorbia pulcherrima. Next base: position 74,737,080 of record CANTUS010000001.1, on the reverse strand, counting down.
TTATGGTGATTGCGAACCTTGTTTAAAAGGAAAAATGACAAAGTTACCATTTCAAGGAAAGGGTGAGAGGGCCACAAGTACATTGGAACTTATACATACTGATGTATATGGTCCAATGAGTGTTCAGGCACTAGGAGGATACTCCTACTTCATAACCTTTATTGATGATTACTCACGCTAAGGTTATTTGTACTTGATGAAGCCTAAGTCTGAAAGTTTTGAAAAATTCAAACTATTCAGAGCTGAAGTAGAGAAACAGCTTGAGAAAAGTATTAAAACACTTCAATCGGATCGAGGTGGAGAATACTTAAGTCAAGAGTTTCAGGATTATCTAAAGGAAAATGGGATAGTTCCCCAGTGGACCCATCCTTATACACCCCAACACAATGGAGTGTCAGAAAGGAGGAATCAGACTTTATTAGATATGGTCAGGTCCATGATGAGCCATCCAGTTCTTAGTAAATCCTTTTGGGGATATGCACTGGAGAGCATGGTTTATATCTTAAACAGAGTGCCCTCTAAATTAGTTGATTTTACACTTTATGAAAGATGGTGTAACAAAAAGCCATCTCTAAATCACTTAAGAGTATGGGGCTGTCCTGCTATGGTAAAGAGGATAGCGTTAGATAAGCTAAATGCTAAGGCTGACAAATGTCTGTTCATTGGATATCCAAAGGAAACAATTGGATATCTGTTTTACCAACCCAAAGCATAAAAGGTATTTGTGTCTCGGAATGCTCACTTTTTGGAAAAGGAAAACTTACTTGCAAAAGTCAGTGGGAGCAATATTGAATTGGAAGTTCAAGAGAAAGAAATAGACAACCAACTGATTGACCCCGTTCTATATACACAAGAGAGTGTGATCCAAGAACAACCTGTCGAAACACAATCATTGCAAAGATCAGGTCGTGTTCATAAGGGTCCCGATAGATATGGGTTTATCATCACTAATGATAAGGAACTATATCTTATGGAGGATGATGAACCAAAGACATATGATGAGGCAATGAAAAGCTCAGATTCTGATAAATGGCAAAAGGCCTTACAATCAGAAATGGATTCCATGTACGAGAACCAAGTTTGGAATTTGGTTGATGTACCACAAGAGGTTAAACCAGTTGGGTGCAAATGGGTCTTTAAGAAGAAGACAGACATAGACGGTAATGTAATTACCTATAAAGCAAGGTTGGTTGCGAAAGGTTATAGTCAATGGGAATGTATTGACTATAATGAAACCTTCTCACCAGTAGCCATGCTTAAATCCATAAGGATACTCCTCGCCATTGCTGCTTATTATGATTATAAGATATGGCAGATGGATGTAAAAATAGCATTCCTAAGTGGGGATTTAGACCGGGATGTGTATATGACACAACCTGAGGGTTTTACATCTCAGAATGGCTCAAAGGTATGCAAGCTATAAAGATCCATTTATGGACTTAAGCAGGCATCCAGGAGTTGGAATATAAGGTTTGATCAGACAATTCGAGAATTAGATTTCTGCCTAAATGCGAATGAGCCGTGTGTTTACAAGAAGGTTAGCGGAAGCGCAGTCATTTTTCTAGTATTGTATGTTGATGACATTCTGCTAATAGGAAATGACATTTCTCTTCTTCAAAACATTAAAGTATGGTTGTCAAGAAAGTTCTCCATGAAAGACCTTAGTGAAGCAGCATTTATACTAGGTATAAAGATCTACAGGTATAGATCCAAGAGGCTGTTAGGTATTTCTAAAAGTACATATATAGATAAGGTGTTGAATAGGTTCAACCTTGAGCATTCTAAGAAAAGTTATCTCCCTATGACAAAGGGGATTAACCTATCTAAGGCTGAATGTCCGAAGACAGCTCAGGAGAGAATGCGTATGAAGGATATACCCTATGCATCCGCGATAGGATCCATCATGTATTCTATGATATGTATTAGGTCGGATGTCTCTTAGGCTTTGAGCTTTATGAGTAGATATCAATCAAATCCAGGTGAAAAGCACTGGATGGCCGTCAAGGCAGTCCTTTAGTACTTGGGAAGGACTAAGGATGAGTTCTTGATATATGGAGAAGGTGACATCACTATCAAAGGTTACACTAACGCGAGTTTTTAATCTGACAAGGATGACTTCAAGTCTCAGTCAGGTTTTGTGTATGTGTTAATTGGAGGGACAGTATGCTAGAAGAGTTCCAAGCAAGAAACTACTGCTGATTCAACCATAGAATCTGAATACATTGCTGCATGCGATGCAGCAAAATAAGCTGTCTAGTTAAAGGGATTTAATGGTGATCTCGGTGTGGTGCCTAAGGCTGTTGATCCAATTACTTTATATTGTGATAACAATTGTGTCATAGCTCAGGCAAAGGAACCACGGTCTCATCAGAAAAATAGACATGTATCCAGAAAGTATCATATAATCAGGGAGATAGTTGATGCTAAGATAATAAGAATAGAATATGTACCCACTGATCAGAACCTCGCGGATGGTCAGACAAAGCCATTGACTCAAGTCAAACATGACCAGCATGTTAAAGCATATGGATTAAAACATATGGCTAATTGGCCTTAGTGCAAGTGGAAGTTTGTTGGATATGATGTATGCCCTTAAGGCAATTAGGGCGATATATCTTAATTATGTAATAGTACGAAAAATTTATTTAATCAATAAAGGCATTTGTTCTTTTGTTTATATCAATGAGTGTGTGTGTGTGTGTGTCTATATATATATATATATATATATATATATATATATATAGCTGGTTAAAATATATTCATTGATGTATGTATACAAAAGTCCTTGACATATCATAGCATGAAGTCAGAGAAATTATAGTTGGACTATATTTGGTGGAACCTGCTTCATGTGCAATTATGATTATATCTAAACTATCCCTAGTCATAGTTTTATCAAGAAAGGATATTGATGAAACATAAAGACTAGCATGTGGTCAACTTTCTTAGAAAGGGTCCATGCAGTTAATCTCCTAAAGACTGAAGGTGGTGCCTTAAGCTTGACACAAGGATATATCTGGGAGATATATTGGAGACCGCAGCAAGATAAACACTTGGTATAAATATCAATGTATTAGTGTTTATCTTCATGCAATAAGCTTTGCGAATGTCCTCATACTTGAAATGCTAGTTGCCTTGTATGGTACTATTCCTATACTTTGGGTCATTACTATACATTAATTTGTTTAAGGTGCTACGGGTGATTACGGGTATAGTGATGTCAGCACGTTGGTAAGCTGAGTAGTCGGAAAGAATCCATCGCTCCGGAAATATTAAGGAGTTGTACCTAGCCACTTGTTGAAGTGATGATTGCCATAAACCTCTGATCGGAGTATGTGTTTGATAGAAATGGTTTCTAGTCAAACACACTATGGTAAAAGGTAATATACTTTGGTAACAAGTAAATAACTGGGATAGCTTGGAGCAACCTCGCTATTAGTGGGTTAACACTTTAACCGAACCCAATAAACCAGATGGTACTAATATTAAATAATGGAAGGAATTTATCGCACTCGATAACTATTGCATTATTCAGGATTAAGTCACAAGCATAAATGACGTTCCGAGTAATGGGGGATGGTAGACCCTTGCTAGAGGCGTACTACAGTCGTTTAAGGTAATCGAGTTCTATTCACAGTCTAGAATATCGAGCCAATGGTTCCATTAGAACAAGGGTTGGTTAAGCCTTAACAGCTCAATACTTCGGGATCCTATAAGGTCACACACATTGGACCTTCGTCGGACTAAGTAAAGAACTAATAGATTTATTCTATAACAAAAATTTAAATTAAATAATAATTGGATTATTATTTGATTGGTTAAAATTGATTAGATCAATTTTGGATAAACCGAAGTATTTATTTTGACCGGTAACTAATTAATTAGAGCCATAAACAAATTATAATTGATTAGATCAGTTTTGGTTGGACCAAGAAATTTATTTTGATTGGTGACTAATTTATTAGGGTCAGAAAATAAATATTTGAAAAGGGATTAATAGGGGAATTTTGAATTGGTGAGTTTAATTGGACCGAGAGTACAAAAGTATCTAGTACAAGCTCGAGTGCGCGGGAGTACATCGAAAGGTGTGCGAGCAATGTTGGGCATTGCTCGCGGCAACCCATGAAAATGGGCTGCACATGCAGCGTGTGCACGTATATATATGGGATGGGAGTAATTACTCCCATCCCACATCTCCCGCTGGGGGAGCATTTTTGCTCCCCCAAGCCCATATATAGGTTGTCCCATTTCCTTTCAAATGGTACCAAACACAAAGCATAAATCCTAAGCCAGATAATTAATCTCTCGGGTAATTGAGCAAGTTATTTTTGTGGAGCCTGAATTTATTCGAGCACCGCTAGTTTATATTTTGGGTGAGGCTTCTAGAGTGGTCTAGCAACTACTCGAGGGTTCTTAGTTCTTCCTCCTGGGGAGGTTTTGGTTGGTGGGGTTCGTGTGGATACTGATAGAGGCTATCCTACGATTGGAGGCTTGTGCAAGAAGGTTCTGCAAAAGCACGCTTCAACTGGTAAGTTCTTTTTCTTTCTCTTTTAATTATTAAGTCTTTTTCTTTAAGTGTTTTTAGACTTAATAATCATGCTTAGGTTATTTTTGCATGCTTAGTTTATTTTATGCTTAGGTTATAACTTAGAGTTATAACATGCTTAGTATAAAATAAATATGCTAGCATATAATTTGAAATTATGGTATGCCTAGTCCTTTAGCATGCTAACCTAGGTAGAGCATTATTTAGTTAAGGCTTTATTTAATTTATATGCAACTAATAGGAGTTCCTGGGGACAGGGACAAAATTTTGAATTTCCGCCATGCCTCTTATGCATGTTCAATCTGACTGTCAGTTTCCAACAGGATTGATGCTGACATGTTCGAGCAACGGACAGAGGAGGAATTAACGAGGAGTTTTTAACCGAAATTGGAGAGAATCTGAATTGTAGGGATTCACTGGATTGGGGCAGTGGTTTCGAAGATAAGAGATCAAGTGAGAATAATATTGAAAAGCGTGCCAAAGAGGCAGGAAGTGATGGTAATTGATGTGGAGATAAAATCGGAAGTGGTACATCGGGTGTTTGGATCGGAAACAGAGAGCGATTTGGGAATCGGGAGTTGAATTTGAGGAGCGAATTTATGGAATGGTGGCGGCGGATCTGGAAGCGGTGAAGAGGATGATGAATTTAGTGAGAATAAGAGACAACGGAGAAGAAGGAAGAAGGAGAAAGAGGAGGAAAATTGATGGGGAAGAGGAGATAGAATGCGGGATATGTTTGGGAGAAATATAGGACATTGGAATTGATTTGCCGTGTCGACATTTATTTCATTCCGACTGCATTTTTTTATGGCTAAAAACCAGTCACTATTGCCCTCTCTGTCGATTTCAGATGCCCGCTTCTTCTCCCTTCAATCTTAATTAGATGCTCAATTACAAACAACTAACAGTGCCTTGAAACCACTGATAAGGGTTGGTCTGAGTGGTAAGCGGCTTGGTATCATTTAAGTAAGGTTTCGAGTTCGAGTCCTGGTGAATGCAGAAAATCCTTATTAAGAAACTCACCCATCATAGCCAGGTGCGCGATCCAGGTCGAATCTGAATGTAGTCGGAGCAAAGCTCTGATAAACCAGATGAAAACAAATATCAGAGCCTTGTAACACTCAACTTTTCAATTTTGTGTAATTGATTATCTTTTACTTTGGATTTAATTGTGTTCTACATACATAGTTGCGACTGTGTTGAGAGTTGCGATTATTATCGTCTTCAATTTATCTATAAGTTCCCAACAGTAATGTGTAATCCGAACATCACTTTTTTATATATAAAATATGATATATTTCGTTAAAAACTGATTTATGAAGTATATTTTGACTGATACATGAATAAAATAATATACATCAAATAAAACAATTACTACAATTAGAGCAAGTCCAATCGTATTCTCTATTTTTCATTTCCTAAACTCTATTTTAGGGGATCTACAGTGTTTTTGCTCCAACCATCTTCCCTATTTTCGTTCCTTATATTACATTTCCAAAAATTAATAATATTCTATTATTATTATATTAATTCTTTTACATCATTTCTATTTTAATAAACTAATAAAACAATTTAAAAATAAAAAGTAAAAAGAAACGATAATTTAATATTTATCCCCTAAAATAGGGTTCTCTATATATAGGAAACGCTATTTTAGGGATATACCATATAGGGAACCCTATTCCCTATATTCATTCCCTACCCTAAAATAGGGATTGGTTGGATTTGCTCTTAGAGAAACAAAATCTCACCATAATGGGAGATAAGAAAAACTTGTCACAAAAGCAAGATGACAAACATAAAAAAACCAAAACAAGTTATAAATGTTGCAATCTATAATTTCTTAACCACCAATTAAAATTTTTGAGTATCCGCAGCCAGGAAAATACATGCGTACGCCATAACAACAATCAGATTTGTAGATCTAGAGCGATCGTGCTTAGATATATCTAGGAGTCAAATATGAAAGATCTACAAGTATCTTTGTCTGAAGGCTGATGGAGTCCAACCCAGTTTTAAGACTATCAAGATTGAGATGTGTAGCAACGGATTCATGTTTGAAGAAAACGATAACATAGTGGAAGATTAAAAAAAAACCTTATGCAAATTTTTCTAGTATTCGCTTTGTTCACATTAGGAGGTCTGCGAATCAGCTTGCTCATATTCTTGCTCGAGTGGCTGATTCTTCGACACATCAAGGCGAGTGAGATCATTTTCCCGAGTCTCTTAGGATGTAATGCTTTTATTTTATGAGTATTTCATGATTAGTAAAAAAAAGATTTGAATCCAATTAGGAAATACTAACTGCAAATCCTTGTAAGGCAAGGATTTGGACGGAAATCGAATTCGAATTGTCCCATTTCTGTGCCCGAAGATATGAGAATGCCGCATGTATGTCAAGTCGAGATTGATTCACATTATACCGGAATTCAATCGATTTCCACGACTTCTGCAATGTTGAATTGCGATAGCGAATGATTCGAGGGAATTTCCAACATAGGGAGAAAACTCGGGAGAGAGAAATCAAAATTTCATCAACCGTTATTTCGTACTTACTATGTCTATTTATAGAGGGAAAACGGGCAAATATATGTTTAGTACATGTAGAGAACAAATATTTATTTTTAAGTCCTAATATATACAATTAGGCCTCAAAACTTATTTATTCTCCAATTTAGTTCAATTATCCAAATTGGATCAGATCCTTTGACCCGATTGGCTCGCTCAAGGGTGGATCGGTTATTTTCAGCATCTCTCACTCGCACTTGACGGGTCACATTTCATACAAGGTTATCAGATATTCTTTATGCTATGAAGTCGTGCAACCGGCATACTATTAGGAACACTTTGTCTTGCATCCGTTAGTGTCTGCCAAAACTATCCCTAGTGGTACCAACCAAATAGGTTAACAACTTGTATTCCATACACCTTGCACTCGTTAGGGTCTACCAAGACTATTTTAGAAATTGATACTAACCATTTAGTTAACATCATCATATTGACATATTGCGCTTACTCAATCAGAGGGCTAGCTCTTGGGTGTGGCAATAGATACCATGCCCAAGACCCATAGCTAAAAGAAGCCCAATTTTTTTAGTTTTTTTTTTTTTTTGTATAAAATGAAATAAATATTACATATCGCTGTATGGCATTATGCAACTTTTATATATTTTTCTTGGGCATGACTACAGGTCAACGATTGATAACTCTGATAAAGAAGAAATCAAAGTAAAAAGATTATTTGATGAATTAAATTAAATTATATAAGGGTTGTTATATGGTGATTTTTTATTTTTTCTCTACTTTATCATTATTATTATTATTAATAGATTAAACTTCATTACATTCATTACACTAATTCAAGTACTAATTACATTAACTTTTACTCTATAATCAAAGTACCTTAGAAAAAAACAAAAAAGGAAGTACCTAGAAAGGAAACTTATCCAATTAATTTTGAAACAAAATTCACAAAACCTTACTCGACAAGGATTGTGAATCCAATACGAACAGTTAATCCTTGTTAGGCAAGTATTTGGAAGTCAATTTGGCTACTATTTAAATACCGTCTGTGAATTATAATAATGTATCTGCTTCTCATACCTGTGAATCTCTAGAAAATCGAAGAATTCAACAATGCCGACAGCACTCTCGATTGAAGTTGATAAAATGTATATGAATTTGGGACCATGGCCAAACGTAAAGAAAGAGTATCCAGGAGGTACAGATTCCCTAAAATTCTACTTCCACATCTCCAACGAAGGCCGCCACAGAGAGATCGCCCATTCAATTGACGGCCAGCAACGTGAATTGGCTGAAATTGTAACCGGACCAAAAATAGCTTGTATATGGATTGATGCGGATATGATCGAGCATCGAACATAGGAGGAATTAACAAGGAGTTTTGAGCCGGAATTGGAGAGAATCGGAGTTGCAGGGAGATACTGGATTGGGGAAGTGGTTTCGAGGATAAGAGAGCAAGTGGGGATGATATTGAGAGGCGGAAAGTGATGGTAATTGATGTGGAGATAATATCGGTAGTGAATTATTGGGTGTTTGGATCGGAAATAGAGAGAGCGATTTGGGAATTGAGAGTTGAGAGTTGAATTTGAGGAGGGAAATTATGGAATGGTGGCGGCGGATCTGAAAGCCGCAAAGAGGATGATGAATTTAGTGAGAATAAGAGACAATGGAAAAGAAGGAAGAAGAAGGAGAAAGAGGAGGAAAATAGATGGGGAAGAGGAGATAGAATGCAGGATATGTTTGGAAGAAATAAAGGACATTGGAATTGATTTGCCGTGTCCACATTTATTTCATTTCGAGTGCATTTTCCGGTGGCTGAAAACCGGATGTGGATTCTCTTATACTCTCTAAAGTTATATATTGTAGTCAATTTCAATTATTCATTGTTTGTTAATGGCCAAAATTTAATTTTAGTGGCTTATAGAGTCCACAGTGCAATAAAATCTAAACAATTAAAACTCAATGAATGGTTGAGATTGACGGAAATGTATAACTTTAGAGAATTTAAACTTTAGAGAATCCAAATCCCTGAAAACCAGTCACTATTGTCCTCTCTGTCACTTCTCCCTCTTAACTAGATGCAGGAACCATTGTGTGTAGTTGATTTTTTTGACATAGTTTTTTTTTAATACTTCTTCATTTAGATAATTTTGTTTGGGCTTAGTAATAGTTAAGGCTTCTCACCCCTTCGAACAAGTGTATTTAGTGAAATTTGAACCTTGTTCTCCTCCAACTTATTCAACCTACTTAGTCAACTGAGCTATTTGCGACATATTTACTTTACATAGTAACTATTGTGTTCGTTGTGATTGTTGTCGTCTCTTTTCTGTCTCAAAAGTTCCCAAAGACCGTCATGTGTCATCCGAGCATTAGTAACTTTGTAACTCTTTTACCTTAATTTCGACGATTTTTTTTTCTTCATTATGTTGAACTGAATTTATGTTTTTCAAGTACTCACAATATCCACTCAATTGAAAGTAATGGAGAGTTAGATAATATTTAAGATAGAAAATGAATTAGAATTTTCTAAAATTAAGCTTATGGTAAAATTATTCAATACACTAAATTTTCCATTTTAGTCTTTCATCCATGGATACACCCTACATTTTTTTATTAAAGAATATAGTCTATTATATTGAATTAGGGGCAATGACAATTTTAATTAAAGGTGGATAAATCCTCCTCCTTGTCGAAGAATCAGCTACTCTATCTAACAATTGTGCAGCATAATTCGCAGACCAATTAACATAGACAATTCAAAAAGTAATATAAACATAAAACTGGAGCTAAAACACCGGACAGACACAATCAAAACATACTAAACTTTCTTTTACAGAAGATAAACAAGTCATATGGCAAAAACTAACTAAAAAACAAAATAAAAAAAAGAACGTTATAACCTATGTTTTCTTAATCTCAGCTAACGTTTTAGATCCACAACCATAAGAGCTCCCGCGTACGCCATAACATCAACCGTTGTTGCAGATCTAGAACGATCTTGCATAAAAAGAGATAAATGCGGGCGCCTACTGTGAAAGATCATGCAAGTATCTTGTCTAAAGGCAGATTAAGTCTGACCCAACGATAAACTATCAAGATTGAGATGTGTAGCATCAGATCCATGATTGAAGAAGTCAATCCCGTGTTAAAACTAAAAAAAAATAGCAACGGATTATTTACCATAAAAGAAAAATATTATCAACCAATGAAGCGAAGGAGGAAGAAGAAAGCAAAAACTTTCTCATTCCTCCTCAAAGAGTGATTAAAAAGAACTGAGTGAATGATAAAAGAGTGGATACACCCTACATTAGTTGTTGATGTTTTTGCGAATTAATTTTACTTTAACTTCTGCCTCTGAATCCTTGGATTTATTAGTGTGATTTTACTATACATTTTTACTCCTGATATTTTTCTTTATAAAACCAAAGAAAATTTAATTGAATCTTGTATATGTTATATGCATATCCATGGATAGATTCAAACAACAAATAACTAAGACTAACTATTTTATATATTATGTTTTGGTTACATTGCATGTAAAACTAATGAAGAAATTAATAATGTCGTCTTCCATTAACCCTTCTGAACTTCACACCGTACCAGACATAAAGATGATTATATGTATGACTGCTAAGAAGACATATTGTATATTATGGTTATAATTGCAAGAAGTTTGATGTGCAAGTTTTGGGTTGAACAGTAAGGGGGAGAGATGGCAGAAATCCGTGATTAGTTACGGATATTTGAATTTTTCTGTGATGAAAAGTTGAGGAAATAGATTTTTTTATCTGCTTTGATTCTAAGATAAAAATGGAAAATTACATACAGAATTACTCTTTATGCGGGTGGTATGATTGTAAACAAGAATTGATGGTTATTTTTGGTGTTTATGGAGACTTACAATGTCAACCATATTAATTTAATGATCTATAGTTAAGATCAGTATAGTTAATTTGGTCCGGCCGGTCCATCAGAAAAACTCAAATAAGAACATTGCCGAGTTTTACGAAGAACCCACTACATATATGATTTGTTAATTACTCGTTGATCCGGGACTAATTAATGAGCCAATAACTTTTTTATAGTTTAATGTTTCAATAAAAACATATTAAATATCAACATCTTAAGTGTCAGCAATTTAAAAGTTCAACAAATTTAATTTCAACTAGTGTTTTGTCCTTTTATCTCCATTTTTCAATTTTAATTTCAAAGTAACGTCTTTATAAATTATATGGTTGAATTTAGATATATGAAATTGTTTTGATACTTCTTTTGACTAACTTTGTCACCTCATTGTATAAACATGAGGTCAGAATTTCTGAGGAGTTGCTATTTGACACTGAAAATATAACCATATGTTATTGACAACTTCAAACTAGCAATTGAACCCAATAAAGTGTCATATAGATTATTGATTGGAAGAAAAATAACCTAATGCAATACATTAAATCCGTTCGCCTTAAGTGTCACTTGGACGATAGATTATTTATTGTTTAAATTGAATATATTTTCATTTTATTCCTCTAAAATTAATTGTGTTAATACCTATATACAGTTTTGCAATATATCCATGAATTGGGTGGATTTTGTCAAAAATAATAATAATAATAATAATAATAATAAGTCTTGTTACAATTCGGTTTTATTGATGATAGTTGAAGCACTATAATTTATAGATATAATGGATTCAGATAAATAATAAGTCTTAAAAATATTGAACAGATATTAATATAATTCTGATTATTTCTTTTTCTATTGATCCTTTTTCGATTGCGATGGACAACTCCATACTTCTGAAGCTGTTCTTGTCTGTATAGTATTTATGATAGAAACGAAAACAAACCAATTCAACTGTCGATCGTTTAAAATAAGGCTTTTGTTAGAGGAAAATTAATTTTGATTTGACTCAACTCCAAATGTTGATCTATAGTAAGATATATATAACCGAAGAATTAAGTAGAAATATGAGGCAGCTCTGACATAGAAACTTGGACCTTAAAACAATAACATTTATGCCCATATAATTTTTCCATAATTGCATTATTTTTTAATAAATTCATTAACTTGAATTAGTAATTACATTTTGGAGAAATTTTCTAATCCTTATTTAATTAGGGTCTTGAGTGGACACATTTTGAATGATATTTCTTTTTTGAATCTTATGATAATGTTTTCATCATCGCTGTCGTTAAGCCTCATCATCTCATTCTTCTCGTCGGAATTGACTATGTTGCATCATGGAGATTTTCTTCATGTTGTTCCTTATCATGCCGGCTACAATTCGGTTACTGTTATGGATCTTTAAATCATTATGATCTCACTCTGTTGTGATTAGATTCTTTAGTTCGTTATTATTACACTAGATTGCAAATGACTTTATTAACATCCTAGAAATATTTTATTTTTTCTTTTCTTTTCTTTTTTTTATTGTTTTTTTCTTTTCATTTAAATAAATTGAGCGGGTATAATTCTAACTAACTTTTTTTACTCATACATCTGATATAATTTTATTTTGGATAAACTTTAAAAAAAGTACCTTGTGATTTCAGACATTTGCAAAATGAGGCTTGTAGAAATTTTTTTTAAAAGAGGGTCTGAGATTTTACACCGTTAACAGTTAAAGGATTTTACCCTACCACCATTAAAAATGCTGATAGCGTGGATAATTCACTGTTCATTCTCTTCTTCTCTAATTAATTAATCAGAACACCCTAATCCATCTTCATCCATCCATATGCATTCCACCATCTTGAATATTCCGGTCACTGGTCTCACCATTTATGGCATAACTACAACCTCCCGATCTAACTTCATCTCATCTTGGCCATGTCGGTAGGTTTTTCTTATTTTTGTGAAGCGTCCCCTGTAAGAGGCAAAGGGACCACCGTGACGTCCGACTTCTTTCATCTCCAGTGAAGATCGTGAAGTTTCGTTTGTAGGCGTAGGAGCAACTGGTCGAAATTTGCAGCTATTCTCCGTCGCCGCTTGTTTCACCGCTTTTCGGATACTCCTCGCTTCTCTAAATTCCTTTTTGTTCATCATGTCCTCCAAATTCTTATTTTGTTTCTAGTTTTTTTTTTTTTGTATCTTAAAATGAGTAGAAAATAAGCTTGTTTAAAAGAAACACGAAAACTTAATTAAATTTCCGTTGCTTGGAATCTGTATCTAGATTGGGGTTTTTTCATAGCGTCTTCTCATTACTTGGATTGCATTTCAATTTCGTCCCCAATTGGCCAAATCATAGCAATGTAATATAAAATCCTAATTTTCAATTCAGTTCTCGGTTTTTTTTTTCATTTTGTTCCTGTATGCCCTTAAGGTAATTAGAATGATATATCTTAATTATGTAATAATACGAATATTTTGTTTAATTAATAAAGGCATTTAATCTTTTGTTTATATCGATGTGTTTATAAATATATTATAGTTGGTTAAAATATATTCATTGATGTATGTATGCAAAAGTCCTTGACGTATCATAGCATGAAGTTAGAGAAATTATAGTTGGACTATATTTAGTGAGACCTGCTTCGTGTGCAATTATGATTATGTCTAAACTATCCGTAGTCGTAGTTTCATCAAGAAAGGATATTGATGAAGCGAAAAGACTAGCATATGGTCAACTTTTTTGGAAAGGGTCCAAGCAGTCGATCTCCTAAGGACTGAAGGTGGTGCCTGAGGTTTGACACATGGATATATCTGAGAGATATATTGGAGACCGCATTAAGATAAACACTTGGTATATATATCAATGTGTTAGTGTTTATCTTCATGCAATAAGCTTTGCAAATATCCTCATACTTGAGATACTAGTTACCCTGTGAAGTACTATTGCTATACTTTGGGTCATTCCTATACACTCATTAACCTAAGGTGTCACGGGTGATTATGGGTATAGTGATGACAGAACGTTGGTAAGCTAAGTAGTCGGAAAGAATCCATCGCTTCGGATATAATAAGGAGTTGTACCTGGCCACTTGTTGAAGTGATGATTGCTATAAACCTCTAATCAGAGTATGTGTTTGATAGAAATAGTTTCTAGTCAAACACACTATGGTAAAAGGCAATATATTTCGGTAACAAGTTAATAACTCGGATAGCTTGGAGCAACCTTGCTATTAATGGGTTAACACTTTAACCGAACCCTATAAACCAGATGGTACTAATATTAAAGAATGGAAGGAGTTCATCGCACTGGACAACTATTGCATTAACCGAGATTAAGTCATAAGCATAAATGACGTTTCGAGTAACGGGGGATGGTAGACCCTTGCTAGAGGCGTACTACAGTTGTGTAAGGTAATCGAGTTCTATTCACGGTCTAGAACCTCGAGCTAATGGTTTCATTAGAACAAGGGTTGGTTAAGTCGTAGCAGCTCAATACTTTGGGATCCTCTAAGGTCACACACATTGGACCTTCATCGGACTAAGTAAAGAACTAATAGATCTATTCTATTACGAAAATATAACATATTAATAATTGGATTATTATTTAAATGGTTAAAAATGATTAGATCATTTTGGATAAACCAAGAAATTTATTTTTGACCGGTAAACTAATTTATTAGGGTCATAAAATAAATATTTATTCGAAAATGATTAAAAGGGAATTTTCCAATCGGCTCAAAGGGGTCGGACCCTACGAAAATGTGGCCCAATTTTTGGGCCCCCATATAGGCTGGCTAAAGGGCTGTGGGCTCAGCATTGCGATCCCACGTGCTGGGTCACACCAGTGTTGCTGGGCAGTATTGGGTGTTCCCAGCACAGCCTAACCCGCAAGCCCACTTACGGTGCAAGGCAGGCCAAACATAGCCTGCCTTGCGGGCTGGCGTGCAGCGTGCAAGGCACGTTGCACGCGGGTCAACCCGCGGACCGAGTGTTGACCCATGTGGGGATTGGGCAATTTTGCCCAATCCCACATTGGAAAAAAGGGGAGCAATTTTGCTCCCCCAAGCCTATAAATAGGCTTTCCCTTCACCCTTTTCAAGTGCACCAAGTTCAAGTATAATTCCTACGATAAAGTTGGAGTGGTCTAGCAGCTACTCGAGGCCCCTTAGTTCTTCCTCTCGGGGAGGTTTTGGTTGGTGGGGTTCATGTGGATACTCATAGAGGCTATCCTATACTTGGAGACTTGTGCAAGGAGGTTCTGCTAAAGCACGCTTCAACTGGTAAGTTTTCTTTCTTTCTCTTTTAAGTATTAGGTCTTTTTCTTTAAGCGTTTTTAGACTTAATAATTATGCTTAGGTTGTTTTGCATGCTTAATTTATTTTGTGCTTAGGTTATAGCTTAAAGTTATAACATGTTTAGATTATAGCTTAGAGTTATAACATGCTTAGGTTATAGCTTAGAGTTATAACATGTTTAGGTTATAGCTTGGAGTTATAACATGCTTAGGTTATATCTTAGAGTTATAACATGCTTAGTATGAAATATATATGCTATGATATAATTTAGAATTATGGTATGCCTAGCCTATGCATGCTAACCTAGGTGGAGAACCATTTAGTTAATGCTTTATTTAATTTATATGCATTTAATAGGAGTTCCTAGGGACTTGGACAAAATTTTGAATTTCCGCCATGCCTGTTATGCATGTTCAATTTGACTGTCAATTACCAACAGTGGTATCAGAGCCTTCCTATTTAGTGTATAATTAAGTTAGAAGCGAACTGAATATTATTTTCTATATGAAATGAATTATTGTTTATTTGATTGTTTAGAACAATATATATGAACTTGTACTTTTCATTTCAAGGTTAGAAAATAGTTGTGAATAATTTTTAATAAGTCTGCTCAACTTACTCAAACTATACAAGTTTCAATAATTTATGTAAATTATATGGGTTATAGATGCTTCCAATGTAGATGAATTGAAAGAATGAAATTTATTAGTTCAATAGAATCCATTGGTCTTCAAGTTTATGCCCGTATTTGTTTTAGCTAAGGATTGGACTTGGTGTCTACTCCCCTCAAGGGCACCTCTCCTACCTGGGAACCTATATCGGTGCAGCTTGAATTAACCAACCAGGGGATTAAATATGGACTAATTTATTTCTAGAATATAAGATGGTGCTTATATATGTTTCTATAACAAAGTAAAAATTAAATTTATTGAATAAAAGCTTAAATGAAATGCAATATAAATATAACAAATAAAAGTGTTAATTATTTTGCATATAATCTAGGTAGATGAAATAATTATAATAAAGAGTCTGAACCGACCTAAGGTTGGACCTTATAAATTAATTCTAAAATTCTCTGAATTAATATAAATTGTTATAAATATGTTCATCTGATAAAACCATAGATTAGGTTAGACGTCTAACACTAATAAAATCCCAAAGTAAATATATTAAGGTAAGTTATAGTCTTCCTTACTCAAATTTATAATATAGGCTCTTTGGGCTATCAAAGTGCTACTCAAAGCGTTCCTTCTAGTCGACATTGATTGGTTGTAAAGTTTGGGATAGTGTGTGCCTTAACAGAATTGCATACGATGCAAATAAAATGGGATTCCAACTATAACTTACTATTGTGACTTGACTCATGAAATTGGAGGTTATAATGGACTAGTTTTAGATGCTACCTACTAGGAAATTTAGCTGGGCTAAAATTCCTGAATTTAATAGAATGGGCTATTGTAAATTTTGAAAAAAATAGTAGGACAAATTTATTTAATTAAAAGACCTTATATTAAATGCATGTACTTAAACTAATATCTGAACTCTTTTTCTTTTCTTATATGTCAGGTTGAAAATGACTTCCAACGTTAATCTCCGTATATTACTTGACACCAAACTGAATGGCTCGAACTTTTCTGATTGGTTTCGAGCTATGAGAATTATTTTCAGATCCGAGGGAATCTCAATAGCATGGAATGACACAAAACAACGGAGTTGACCCTATCCACAAAAGTGGAGGCACGAACTGTCGTGCTGTCACCAGAGCTAAACAATTTACCTTCCTATGTTCTAAATGAAATTTTCCTTGTTGAACCTGATGTTAAGGATCATGTGGAACTTGAGGCCTGGTTGAAGTATAGGAAAGATCGTGAGACTGGCATGTGTATCATGTTGGGATCCATGAATCCTGAGCTTCAGAAACAACATGAGAACATGCCCTTAGAGGACATGGTTATCCATCTTGAAGAGCTCTTTTTGGAGCGAGAAAGGACAGAGAGGTATGAGACCTCCAAGTTCCTTTTCGGAACTAAGATGCAGGCTACCACCTCTGCCTCTCTACATGTTCTCAAACTCTTGGGATACCTTGAGAAGTTAAATCGATTGAGATTCGAGATGAATAATGACTTGAGCATTGACCTTTTGTCGATGTCTTGACGGATAGTTACTCAGGCTTCGTGACTAACTATTACTTGAAAATGATTAATTTTACTATCCCTGAATTAATCAACATGCTAAAAACCGTAAAACCTCATATCAAGAAAGATCAGAACCACTACTGTTGGTTGAAAAAGGCAAGGCTTCTAAGAAAAAGAAGCAGGCACTGGGTGCCAAGAAAAGAATCAGTAAGAAGAAGAAAGAAAAGATGACGTCTAAGTATGTCTGCTTCCAGTGTGGGAAACTGAGACATTGGAAGAGGGATTGCAAAGCTCCTACTTCTGAATATTTAAAGAAGAAGCCTGCAGAGGCATCTACTTCAGGTATGTTTGTAATTGAAAATGATGCTACCTTTCCTCGTGAATCCACTTGGGTATTAGATGCTGGTTGTGGTTCTCATATCTGTACTTCTGTGCAGGGACTAAGGAACAGTAAAAGACTTAAAAAAGGGGAGATGGGCCTACTTATGGGAAATGGAGCCCGAGTTGCTGCTTTAGCCGTAGGAAGCTTTAATCTTATTTTGCCAAGTGGACTTGTTTTAGTTTTGAATAATTGTTACTACATTCCGAGTGTTACTAAGAATATTGTATCTGTTGCATGTTTAGCAGAAGAAGGATTTGAAATTTTATTTTTGAATAATAATTGTTAGATTCGTTTGAATAATGTTCTTTATGGTTATGAGATGTTGAATGGTGGCATTTACATTCTTGATACTAAAACAGAAGTTTTTAATATAAACAATGTAAAGAAAGTTAAATTAGATAATGAGAATTTCTTCTACTTATGGCATTGTCGTTTAGGCTATATAAACAAAGATCGCTTAACCAAGTTGCATAAGAGTGGGGACTTGGGCCCAATAAACTTGGAGTCTTATGGTGATTGTGAACCTCGTTTAAGAGAAAAAATGACAAAATTACCCTTTCAAGGAAAGGATGAATGGGCCACAAGTACATTGGAACTTATACATATTGATGTATGTGGTCCAATGAGTGTTCAGGCACTAGGAGGATACTCTTACTTCATAACCTTTATTGATGATTATTCACGATACGGTTATTTATGCTTAATGAAGCGCAAGTCTAAAAGTTTTGAAAAGTTCAAACTATTCAGAGCTGAAGTAGAGAAACAGGTTGAGAAAAGTATTAAAACACTTCAATTAAATCGAGGTGGAGAATACTTAAGTCAGGAGTTTCAAGATTATCTAAAGGAAAATGGGATAGTTCCCCAGTGGACCCCTCCTTATACGCCCCAACACAATGGAGTGTCAGAAAGGAGGAATCGGACTTTATTAGATATGGTTCGGTCCATGATGAGCCATACAGATCTCAGTAAATCCTTTTGGGGATATGCACTAGAGAGTGTGGTTTATGTATTAAATAGAGTGCCCTCTAAATCAGTTAATTTTACACCTTACAAAAAATGGTGTAATAAAAAGCCATCTCTAAGTCACTTAAGAGTATGGGTTGTCCTGCTATGGTAAAGAGGATAGCGCCAGATAAGCTGAACATTAAATCTAACAAGTGTCTGTTCAATGGATATCCAAAGGAAACTATTAGATATCTACTTTACCAACCTAAAGCACAGAAGGTATTTATGTAACAGAATGCTCATTTTTTGGAAAGGAACACTTACTTACAAAAGTCAGTGGGAGCGATATTGAACTGGAAGTTTAAGAGGAAGAAACTGGCAATCAGCTGATTGAACATGTTCTAGATACACAAGAAAGTGAGATCCAAGAACAACCTGTCGAAAGACAAACATTGCGAAGATCAGGTCGTGTTCATAAAGGTCCAGATAAATATGGTTTTATCATCACTAATGATAAGGAACTATATCTATTGGAGGATGATGAACCAAGGACATATGATGAGGCAATGAAAAACTCAGATACTGATAAATGGCTAAAGGCCATGAAATCAAAAATGGATTTCATGTATGAGAACCAAGTTTGGAATTTGGTTGATGCACTGTAAGAGGTTAGACCGACTGGGTGTAAATGGGTCTTCAAGAAGAATACTGACATGGATGGTAATGTTATTACCTATAAAGCAACGTTGGTTGTGAAAGGTTATAGTCAACGTGAAGGTATCGACTATGATGAAACATTCTCATAGGTAGCCATGCTTAAATCCATAAGGATACTCCTCGCCATTACTGCTCATTACGATTATGAGATGTGGCAGATGGATGGTAAAACAACATTCCTAAATGGGGATTTAGACCAGGATGTGTATATGACACAGCGTGAGGGTTTTACGTCTCAGAATGGCTCGAAGGTATGCAAGCTGCAAAGGTCCATTTATGGACTTAAGCAGGCATCCAGGAGTTGGAATATAAGGTTTGATCAAACGATCTGTGAACTGGATTTCTGTCCAAACATTAATGAGCCTTGTGTTTACAAAAAGGTTAGTGGGAGTACAGTTGTTTTCTTAGTATTATATGTCGATGACATTCTACTAATAGGAAACGATATTTCTCTTCTTCAAAATGTTAAAATATGGTTGTCAAGAAAATTCTCCATAAAAGACCTTGGTGAAGCAGCATTTATACTAGGTATAAAGATCTATAGGGATAGATCTAAGAGGTTGTTAGGTCTTTCTCAAAGTACTTATATAGACAAGGTATTGAATAGGTTCAACCTTGAGCATTCGAAGAAAGGTTATCTCCTGATGATAAAGGAAATAACCTATCTAAGGCTGAGTGTTCGAAGACAGCTCAGGAGAGAATACGCATGAAGGATATACCCTATGCATCCGTGATAGGATCCATCATGTATGTTATGATATGAACTAGACCAGATGTCTCTCAGGCTTTGAGCTTCACGAGCAGATATCAGTCAGATCCAGGTGAAAAGCACTGAATGGTCTTCAAGGCAATTCTTAAGTACTTGAGAAGGACTAAAGTTGAGTTCTTGATATATGGAGAAGGTGACCTCATAATTAGAGTTACACTAACGCGAGTTTACATTTTGACAAGGATGACTTTAAGTCTCAGCTGGGATTTATGTATGTGTTAAATGGAGGGGTGGTATGCTGGAAGAGTTTCAAGCAAGAAACTACTGCTGATTCAACCACGCAATCTGAATACATTACTGCATGTAAAGCAATAAAAGAAGCTGTCTGGTTAAAGGGATTTATTGGTGATCTCGGTGTGGTGCCTGAGGCTGTTGATCCAATTACTTTGTATTGTGATAACAATAGTGCCATAGTTCAGGCAAAGGAACCACGGTCTCATCAGAAAAAACAAACATGTATCCAAAAAGTATTATATAATCAGGGAGATTGTTGATGCTAAGATAATAAGACTAGAATATGTACCCACTGATTAGAACCTCGCAGATGGTCTGACAAAGCCATTGACTCAAGTCAAACATGACCAGCATGTTAAAGCATATGGATTAAGACATATGGCTAATTAGCCTTAGTGCAAGTGGGAGTTTGTTGGATATGATGTATGCCCTTAAGGCAATTAGGGCGATATATCTAAATTATGTAATAGTACGAATATTTTGTTTAATTAATAAAGGCATTTAATCTTTTGTTTATATCGATTTGTTTATAAATATATTATAGCTGGTTAAAATATATTCATTGATGTATGTATGCAAAAGTCCTTGACGTATAATAGCATGAAGTCAGAGAAATTATAGTTGGACTATATTTAGTGAGACCTGCTTCATGTGCAATTATGATTATGTCTAAACTATCCATAGTCATAGTTTCATCAAGAAAGGATATTGATGAAGCGAAAAGACTAGCATGTGGTCAACTTTCTTGGAAAGGGTCCAAGCAGTCAATCTCCTAAGGACTGAAGGTGGTGCCTGAGGTTTGACACATGGATATATCTGAGAGATATATTGGAGACCTCAGTAAGATAAACACTTGGTATATATATCAATGTGTTAGTGTTTATCTTTATGCAATAAGCTTTGCGAATATCCTCATACTTGAGATACTATTTACCTTGTGTGGTACTATTGCTATACTTTGAGTCATTCCTATACACTTATTAACTTAGGGGGTCAGGGGTGATTATGGGTATAGTGATGACAGCACGTTGGTAAGCTAAGTAGTCAGAAAGAATCCATCGCTCCGGATATATTAAGAAGTTGTACCTGGCCACTTGTTGAAGTGATGATTGCTGTAAACCTCTGATCAGAGTATGTGTTTGATAGGAATAGTTTCTAGTCAAACACACTATAGTAAAAGGCAATATACTTCGGTTACAAGTTAATAACTAGGATAGCTTAGAGCAACCCTTCTATTTGTGGGTTAACACGTTAACTGAACCTTATAAACCAGGTGGTACTAATATTAAAGAATGGAAGGAGTTCATCGCACTGGACAACTATTGCATTAACCGGGATTAAGTCATAAGCATAAATGACGTTCCGAGTAATGGGGAACGGTAGACCCTTGCTAGAGGTGTACTACAGTCGTTTAAGGTAATCGAGTTCTATTCACAGTCTAGAACCTCAATCCAATCGTTCCATTAGAATAAGGGTTGGTTAAGCCTTAACAGCTCAATACTTCAGGATCCAATAAGATCACACACATTGGACCTTAATCGGAGTAAGTAAAGAACTAAGAGATCTAT
Source organism: Euphorbia pulcherrima (assembly GCA_947683365.1). NCBI lineage: Eukaryota > Viridiplantae > Streptophyta > Magnoliopsida > Malpighiales > Euphorbiaceae > Euphorbia > Euphorbia pulcherrima. Next base: position 74,715,078 of record CANTUS010000001.1, on the reverse strand, counting down.
TCTATTACGAAAATATAACATGTTAATAATTGGATTATTATTTAAATTGTTAAAAATTATTAGATCATTTTGGACAAACCAAGGAATTTATTTTTGACCGGTAAACTAATTTATTAGGGTCATAAAATAAATATTTATTTGCGAAGGTTTAAAAGGGAATTTTTCAATTGGAGCAAAGGGGTCGGACCCTACGGAAATGGGGCCTAATTTTTGGGGCTCCATATAGGCTAGCTAAAGGGTTGTGGGCTCGGCATTACAAGCCCATGTGCTGGGTCACACCAGCGCTGTTCTTGCGGTGCAAGGTCGGACAAACATGGCCTGCCTTGCGGGCTGGCGTGCAGCATGCAAGGCACGCTGCACGAGGGTCAACCTGCTGACCCATAGAGCTCCGCGTGTCGACCCAAGTGGTGCCCAATCCTACATTGGTAAAAAGGGGAGCAATTTTACTCCCCCAAGCCTATAAATAGGCTTTCCCTTCACCCTTTTCAAGTGCACCAAGTTCAAGAATAATTCCTACGATAAATGTTACTTGAACAAGTAATTTTTTAGGAGCTTGATTTTATTCGAGCACCTCTAGTTTATATTTTTGGGTGGGGCTTTTTAAGTGGTCTAGCAACTACTCGAGACCCCTTAGTTTTTCCTCTCGGTGAGGTTTTAGTTGGTGAGGTTCGTGTGATACTCATAGAGGCTATCCTACGCTTGGAGGCTTGTGCAAGGAGGTTCTGCTAAAGCACACGTCAACTGGTAAGTTTTCTTTCTTTCTCTTTTAATTATTAGGTCTTTTTCTTTAAGCGTTTTAGACTTAATAATTATAGTTGGATTATTTTGCATGCTTAGTTTATTTTATGCTTAGGTTATAACTTAGAGTCATAACATGTTTAGGTTATAGCTTGGAGTTATAACATGCTTAGGCTATAGGTTGGAGTTATAACATGCTTAGTATAAAATATATATCCTAGGATATAATTTAGAATTATGGCATGTCTAGCTTATACATGCTAACTTAGGTAGAGAATTATTTAGTTAAGCCTTTATTTAATTTATATGCATCTAATAGGAGTTGCTGGAGGACAGGGACAAAATTTTTCGCCATACCTATTATACATATTTAATTTGACTGTCAGTTTCCAACAGTTCCTTCATATGATTTTTTCCTTTCTTGCTGTTCCAGTTTCATCGTTTGTATCCATTTGGATGAGATGTATGAACTCGTCTTCGTACTTTCAATTGATCGACCAAAAAAAATCTCTTAAAAAAAATCTCTTACACGACATTTTGTTCCATATTTTTGTGAGATTGTCATAGATGTGTTTGTTGTTATTGTAATTGTGTACATAGAAGATGACAAAGAGAAAAAGAAATTTGTGGGTTACCAGCACTACCCTTAGCCACGTTAACATTTTTAACGGTGTCAGGATAAAATTTTTTAATTATTAATGGTGTGAAACCTTATATATCTTTTTTGAAAAAAAATTTCACCTATCCTATTTTATAAATGTCTAAAATCACAAGATACATTTTTAAAATTTACCCTTTTATTTTCGTTCCAACTTAAATAAAGTGCATGTAACGACATTTGGCCGCCCTACTATAACATGTAACACTTTATTTGGGTCCAGTGTTGGTGGGAAGTTGTCAATTACATATGCTTCTATTTTCATCGCCAAATAGAACTACTTAGAAATCTTAACCATTTGCTCATGTTTGTACAATGAGGTGACAAACTTAGGCCCAAATATTTTTAATTTATAATTCATTCAATTCATTACTTATTAGTATTTATTTGTACCGTATATATATAAAATTATATTGAAATAAGCACTTATCAATACGTATTAGTTCAGTTTAATTCAGTATTCTTTTAATAAATTGAAAAGAATAGAGCCTAGTCATTTGTTCAAACAAAATAGTCTCATTTTATCATATCTCTTCCCACCCGTATGTGAATTCGGACTTGTGATCAAAAGGATCACAGCTTCAAGACCAATCACTGGACTACGCCTTTGCCACAATAAAGTAGTCTCATTTATTAATTATTTCTAGTTTATTAAATTAAAAAATAATATAATTAATTTTTATAATTGCACCCATTTTGTCTTTTATCTGTATTTTTGTCTATATTTCAAACAATAAATTAATGAATTTTTATATATAGTATGGATTTTCTAAGATAACGATGCATACTTATTTCCAATTCAGTCTTAGCTTCGTGTTACTATGTGAAATAAATTATAGTTTGACAAGTTAGTATTAAAAAATTATTTGTTATTACGAGATATTTATGCTCAATCAATTACATGGCCGTTTTGGAGATTTTTGAGATCCTGAGTAAAAAAGAATATATGAGCCATTAAAATTTTTTGGTTCGATGTTATTATTTGAAAGTTATTAACGTGTAAAATTTTTTTAAAGTAAATTTTAATCATGTTTTCATAATAAATTTTATCTTACTTATTAATATTTTTCTTGAACATACGGGAATACAATTATTTTTAATTTGTTTGATAAAATAGCTTTATTAATATATGGAACCGAAATATCTAAAACATATATTAAAAATATTGTACTTATACTTTTTCGAAACAAAAGTATTTATCAATATATAATACTAACTTTTACATTTAATATATAGATAAAAAAAATAAAGAAAATTAAATATCAAAATTGCTTGCTTGTGATAAAAAAAAGATAAGTTGCCTTATATAAGTTTAAACAAGTATCAAATGGAAACAAAACTTATGCCTTGTTCACTTGGACTAAAATTTAAATCAGTTCAGTCCACTGCAGTTCAATACAACTATAAGTCACAGTAAATAAGTTCAGTTCAATTCAAATAGGTATTATTTAACATTAACCTTTTTAAAGTTTAAACAAGTACCAAATGGAAACAAAACTTATGCCTTGTTCACTTGGACTAAAATTCAAATCAGTTGAGTCCACTACAGTTCAGTACAGCTATAAATCACACTAAAATAAGTTCAGTTCAATTCAAATAGGTATTATTTAACATTAACCTTTTTAAATAAAAAAATTTATATTAATAAATAAATAAACTTTATTTTTAAAGAGAAAAATTTGAAAGATAATAATTTTAACAAATATAGTGTTTTATTAAAAAATATTATAATAACATTAATTATAATAATTAATTTATAAGTTAATTGTTTAGTCTCGTTTTTAATGTAAATATATATAATTAAAATATAATTTTTAGTTGAATTAAAAAGGGGGGCAGGAGGATTCAAACCCTGCCTCTGCTACAAGGAAATCCTCCCTACCACCTTACTACAACCAATTTATGTTTACCTGCTATACATTAATATATATATTTTTATTTTTTATTCTCGTACTATACCGAAACTAAAATTTGAGGCCTTCAAAAATTTGGGGTCTTGAACGATCGCTCCACTCGCTCCCCCTAATAGCCGGCTCTGATCACTTAATTTTATACATTTCAAAGTCTACGTTACAAGCTCACATATAAACTACTATATTTTTTTATGGAAAAAGACGTGTATAATACAATTGGAAGAAAGATGGGTAGCACAAAGTGGGGGTGTGCTAACCAACCCTCATTACTTCATCTAAGAAAATAGCTCGAGCTAAACAGTGAGCAATTACATTATTTTCTCTACCACAAAAACTAAAAGGACAAGAGCTAAAACAAGTTGATAACATCTTACAATCCTCAACAATTGACTTAAAATATGAGTAACCTATGCCATCGGAAGTTATTAGAGCCTCAAAGAGAATACGATTATCGACTTCAACTATAACATGAGTATACCCCATGTCGTAGAGCCATGACAAAACTTCTCTGACCGCAGTCGTTCCCGCATCTAAGATTGAAATATAAGAAGGCAATTCACCTGACTTTGCTGCAATAAAATGACCCTCTGAATGTTGAACTCCGAGCGGCGTCACCTATGGCCCCGCATTAGTATAATATTGTCCGCTTTAGGCTGGGCCCTCACGGTTTTTTCTTGGGGCTCCTTCCCCCAAGAGGCCTTACACTAATACAAGTCTTCGTGGACATTTATATTTTGGTGCAAGCTCTCTCCAAATCTTCTAATGTGGGACTTGGCTTTACTTTCCAACATCCCCCCTTAAACCAAGGACCACAACTCGTACATCCTTGACATAATTGAGAACTTCCACCTTGCACTCCGCTCTTTTTTTGCCAATTCCGAACCATGGCTTTCAGATACCATGTTGAACTCCGAGCGGCGCCACCCGTGACCTCGCATTAGCATAATATTGTCTGCTTTGGGCCGAGCCCTCACGGTTTTGTTCTTAGGACTCCTTCCCCCAAAAGGCCTCACACAAATGCAAGTCTTTGTGGACACTTATATTTTAGTGCAAGCTCCCCAAATCTTCCAATGTGGGACTTGGCTTTACTTTCCAACACTGAACACCTCAATATTGCACCAAAACACGGTGTGCTTCCAAAGTTGAATATTGCCGTATTTGAGAAATGGTAAATGAGGGGGCTGTGATAGAAGTACGAAATAGAACGGAAAAGTAACAAGGTTTATAATGGAAAATGCTGAAATATGATATTAATAAGAAGGAATGAAACACCAGGGGATCTCTCCCCTATTCCCCTAACAACAGTCCCAGGAACGAGTCCCAAAATAACCAACAAAACCACTCCTCTAGCATACACTCTCACACTTATTAAATAGCCACATATGGCACTAACAAACAACACACTCTAACGATAAAGTAGGACCCCAAAATCACTCTTTGTTTCTTCTGTGCTTCCTTTCGTAAACTTGCCATATCCTGGGCTTGGTTTCTCCAACTGGGCCTGATCATTGGGCTCCTTCCTATCATTGCCACCCGCTAGAGCTGCAGTCTTGTCCTCAAGACTGAACTGTGGGAATTGTGCACGAATCACTAGCTCATCCTCCCACGAAGCATCTTCTACTCTACCATCCTTCCATTGAATCAAGCATTGACTCACATCCTCATCTCCTCTCTTAATTTTTTGAAAGGACAGGATTTTCTCAGGGCTGGTAATCTCTGATAGTTCAACTTCAAATCCTTTCGACAGCTCTGGTACTCACTGTGGGGGTTGATGTGCCTTCTTTAATAATGAAGCGTGAAAAACTGGATGAATTCTAGATGTCTCAGGCAGCAGCAGTTCATATGCGACAGTCCCAATACGACGCTTGATCTGAAAAGACCAAAAAAATCAAGCTACTAACTTTTGATTAATTCTCCTAGCCACTGATTGTTGTTTATGAGGTCTGAGCTTCAAATAGACCCAATCCCCTGCATCAAATGTGACATCCCTTCTATGCTTGTTTGCTTCCTTCGCCATCAAATTCTGGGCTTTGAGCAAGTTAAACTTTAATTGTGCTAGTGCCTCTTTAAGATCAGCTAACTCCCTAGCCACCCATTCAACATTGATCTCCCCTGGGATATACTACATCAGGGTTAGTGGCTTGCGGCCATAGACGACTTTAAAAGGTGTGGTTCCAGTGGAAATATGGAAAGAAGTATTGTAACAAAATTCAGCCCATGGTAACCAGTCAGCCCACGTTCTTGGTTGTTCAACGGCAAAGCAGCTCAAATATGCCTCTAAGCAACGGTTTGTTACTTCAGTTTGACCATCTGTTTTGGGATGGTAAGCAGACGATATACTCAATTGTGCCCCCTACATTCTGAAAAGTTCCTTCCAAAATGCGCTCATGAAGATGGGATCTCTGTCGCTTACTATGGCTTGAGGAATTCCATGTAAACGAACAACCTCCTAGACAAAAACTTCAGCCAGTAATTTTGCCCAAAATGGGCGCTTTAGTAAGATAAAATGAGCATACTTGCTTAGACGGTCAACTACCACCCAAACCACTTCAAATCCCTTAGATTTAGGGAGTCCCATGATGAAATCCATAGAAATTTTGTTCCAAACTATCTCAGGTAGTTGTAATGGTTGTATCAGCCCTGTTGGTGCCAAAGTGGAAGCTTTATAGCGTTGACATATATCATAATTTTGCACGAATTCTTGCACTCGTTTGACCATGCCATTCCAATAAATGTTTACCGCCATACGCCGGTATGTTCTGTAAAAACCAGAGTGACCGCTAGCTAGGGAAGAGTGAAACTCCTCTAAGAGAACCGGTATTAGTTGAGAAGAAGAATGTATCACCAATCTATTTTTGTACAACAGGATTCCCTCTCTAATTTCATATCCAGGCTTGCTATTGGGGTTTTGACTGATCTCATCTCGAATCTTCTTTAATTGAGGGTCTTCTTCAGCTTCCCTAATTAGTTGGGCTCCTTCACCCCACTGTGGAAATGATCGTAATTCTCCTAGTTCTCCTACTTCTGACTTCTGGGACAGAGAATCAGCTGCTGCATTCAACCTCCCGGGTTTATAGAAGATATCGAATTGATACCCCATAAGTTTTGCCATCCAATTTTGTTGATCGCTTGTGGTTATACGCTACTCCAAGAGGTGTTTCAAGCTTTTTTTTATCCGTGAACACCCTGAACCTTCGCCCAATTAAATAAGTTCTCCAATGCTGAATTGCCAGAGCTAAAGCCATAATCTCCTTCTCATATGCGGACTTAGCCATATTTCGCTCAACTAATGCCTTGCTAAAAAATGCTATGGGCCTTGAATTCTGCATTAATACCGCCCCCACCCCACGGCTAGACGCGTCGCATTCAATGTCAAATATTTTCTCAAAATTAGGCAATGCTAAAATAGGAGCAGTTGTAATTGCCCTTTTAAGTGTCTCAAAGGCCTATTGAGTGATCTCGTCCCATCTAAAACCCTCTTTCTTAGTCAACTCGTATCTTCCCGTAGTCTTGAATGAACTTACGATACCCAAAAACCCTCGCACCCCTTTAACATTCTTTGGTGCTGGCCAAGCTAGCACCGCTTCTATTTTGGTTGAAACCATTGCCACCCCCTCTTCGGAAATTAAGTGCCCCAAGTACTTAATTTTTCTTCCACTAAACTAATACTTTTTTAGATTGGCTACAAACTTCTCATTTGATAAAATCTGCAGAACTTCCCTCAAATGCTTGAAGTGTTCTTCCCAACTTTTACTGAATACCAGAATATCGTCAAAAAAGACCAATGCCGTTCGTAGTAACTGTCGCCTAAAAATAGAGTTCATGGTAGCCTGAAATGTAGGCGGTGCATTCATAAGTCCAAATGGCATCACCAAGTACTCATAATGACCATTGTGGGTCCGAAAAGCGATTTTTTCCACATCCTCCTCCCTCATCAAAATCTAATGATATCCTGCTTTTAAATCGATCTCTGAAAAATATTTTGCACCATGTAGTTCTTCTAACAACTCATCTACCACTGGTATGGGGTACTTATCCGGCACTGTGACCTGATTTAAAGCTCTTTAATCAGCACGAAGCCTCCACATTGTGTCCTTTTTTTACTAACAAAACAGGGCTGGAGTATGCGCTGGAGCTATTCCTAATTATGCCTTATTCCTTCATCTCCTGCACTTGAGGTTGTATCTCATCTTCGTGGAGGTGAGGGTACCTATAAGGTCGAATGCAAACCGGTCCTCCCCCTAAAATGAGATTTATAGTGTGAAATCTGTCTATGTGGTGGTAACCCTCTTGGCCCATTGAAAATAAGCCTGAACTGATCCAGAAGTATGTTCAACTGCTTCGTTTGTCCTTCACTCAATTATTCTCTTGCTATAACTTATTTCTTTGATGCAATTAGCGCTTCACCACTATAATTTCCTAGTAAGGAATGCAATGACTTCAATTCAGGCATCGCTTTCTTGCTTTCAAACAACTCTATCATCTTACCATGTTGCCAAAATCTCATTCGTCTCAACTTTCAGTCATGCCAAACCTCACTCAATTTTCGGAGCCATTCCATCCCCAATATCAAATTGAGGTCACCAATATCCAACACCAAGGCCCTAATTTGACATTCAAACTCACCAATGGTCACCTTCACTACTGGACATTATTGTGTCACCCTTACCCTATGCCCATCTCCTAAACGGATTCCAATCTTAGGTCCTTCTTCAGCCTTTAGCCCTAATGACTTCACTAGTCTTTTTGAAACAAAATTGTGGATTGCACCATTGTCTAAGAGAATGGAAATAGTAATACCTTTGATCATTCCCTCAAACTTGATTGTTCTCAGCTCTCCTTGTTCAGCTAAACCACAAAGCTCCAAGCTTTGGCCTTCGCCACCTATGCCTATCACCTCTGTCTCTCCTTCCACCTCAATCATTACAATCTCCCCTTCACTATTTACTCCTTCATCATCAGCGAGCAAGAGTAATTATAATTTTCCCTCAGGGCATCGGTGTTGTGGGGAATAAGGTTGTGCGCAACGGAAGCATAATCCTTTCTTTCTTCGCTCTTCCCAATCTTTTTGTGATATATGTCTCATGCCCCTATTTCTGTTATTATTTAGTGACCCAGCTATTGGGCCTGAAGAGCTCGTAGAGATCCTTGAGCCTTTAGACTTTGAAAAAGAAAAGGCTTTACCACTTCTCATGTCATTGTCTTTGCTTTGGCCACCCCCTTTACTGCAACCCAAGGTATTTTGGCTGCTTCTATGGTCACGCAGCACCCATGACCTCACCCTACTAAAATTTCCCCCTTTGCTCTCCTCCTTTGTCAGAGCAGCCTCTACCAACCTGGCCAACCTCATGGTACTGATTCTAGTGGTCGGGCAATGCATAACAACCTTGCTCCTCACCTCTTCTTTAAGCTCCGACATGAAACAGCGGATGTACTGTATCTCCGATTGTCGGGGAATTAGCGCCGCCACCATCTCAAAGTCCTGCATATACTCTGCCACCATTCCGGTTTGCTGGATGCTAGCTAGAACCTGATATGGGTTAGCATTGAAATGCCCAAATCTCTGCAAAAACTCACTTTTGAACACTTCCTAAGTCAAGTTTGGTGTTGATTCAATGAGCACCGTAAACCAATGAATAGCTGCCCCCTCCATATAGATCTCTACATTCGTCAACCAAAGCTCCCGCGGAGTCTGATTAATTCTGAAGTATGTCTCAGCCTTAGAAATCCACCCTCTTGGATCGTTTCCATCAAACAGAGGTAGCTTAACCTTCCTTCCAGCCCAAAAGACCCCATTGTTGTCTCTACCCCCTCCTAACTGTTGATCAGGACCTCCTCCTACTGTTTTGTGGGTACTCTCCATCTCAATTTATCGCCTTGCCGCAGGAGTGAACACTGCACTCCTTTCTCCATTTTGAGGTAAGGAAATTCCTTCAATCTCCATTTCTCCTTCCATACGAGCGCTCTCAGAGAGATCTTCCTCCTCATATGGTTTCTTACCCATTCCCCTAATTAGTGTTGCCATTTGTGCCTGCAACCCAATCATACATTCATTCATCTTAGACATTTCTTGCTCTAGATTCATAAATCTCTTGTCACAACCCTCAAACTAGCTTTGGATCCTCGGATCCAGTTCTCCAGCGGTTTTAGTCATCCGACAGGTCGGACCAAATGATAGGAATATGAAATAGAATGGAAAAGTAACAAGGTTTGTAATGGAAAATGTTGAAATAAGATATTAATAAGAAGGAATGAAACACTCGGGGATCTCTTCCCTATTCCCCTAACAACAGTCTAGGAACGAGTCCCAAAATAACCAACAAAACCACTCCTCTAGCATACACTCTCACACTTATTAAATAGCCACATATGGCACTAACAAACAACACACTCTAACGGTAAAGTAGGACCCCAAAATCACTCTTTGTTTCTTTTATGCTTCCTTTCGTAAACTTGCCATATCCTGGGCCTTGGTTTCTCCAACTGGGCCTGATCATTGGGCTCCTTCCTATCAGGCTGCCATAAATTTCCAAAACTGGCGTGCAAATCGTCATTAGCCCTATTCTCTTCTAAATCACTAGTTGATGACCAATTGTTTTGTAAGTTAGTGGGATGATCATGTTGTATACAATGTCATTAATACCGGACCGGGCATCATACAAGTGAAGTTAATGGTACGTTGTATTACCAGTAGAAATGGTATAATTAGTGCTTTACCGGTTTATTATTTTTAAAAATATATATAGTATTTAGGGTTTCTAGTAGCTATTGCAATGCTTTTAGGTCTTTAGCAACGCTTTTGTGCGTGCCAAAGAGTTTTTGGAATGCTTATGCGTGTTTCCAGTGGCTATTGCAATGCTTATTGGGTCTTTTCCAACACTAGATCTTTTGCAACACTTTCTATGTGTCACCATAACCTTTTAAAGAACGTTTTTAAGTTGAATCGCACCATGTTTGGTTCACAATAAAATCAGTCAAACCAGCCGGTACGATTCGGTTTTGATAATACTGGTTGTATGTCTCCACCATTCATTCTAATGTTTGAAGCATCAACTACTGTCTGATTCCATTTGCAATCATACTGCCCCTTTGAATATCAACACCCCTTCTATCTCCTCGATCAATTCTACCTGGGACATTAGACATTGTCCTCCAACATCTTGTCATGAATTTACAAATTCGAACCTCTAGATTTTCGGAAGGATTTGGATTCTCTAACGTTTGGAAAATAGTAAAATTGTACATTTTAGTTAATTTTAATCATTTATTAAGTTTTTAAATGGCTGATATTTTTTTAATGGTTGATATTTTTTTAATGGTTGATATTTAACTTTAAGGCAAACTTAAAAAAGTAAATGTGGTTTTACTAATTTGTAAACAGTATGTGAGAATTTTTTTTTTGCAAAATGGGTATGCGGTTAAAAAAACTGGCAAAAAAATGATTATTAATATTAAATTATGTCAAGATAATGGATAACCTTATTAATTTTCATCCAAAATTTTATTAATTAGTTAATAAAAATATAATATACAAAATTAAATTGAAATACGATGATAAACTTTAAAAATTATAAGAGATAGAGAAAGCCTCAAAATTTATTTAAATCGTGATATATATTTTATATATATATATATAAGAAGGTTAAATCATGAGAATTAAAATTAAATTAAATAAGGTTGTTAAAGAAAAAAAAAGTCCATAAAAATAACAAAAAAGTAACTCACTAGAAAGGAAAATTATCTAATTAATTTTGAAACAAAATTCACAAATCCATACTAAACAAGGATTGCGAATCCAATTAGGAAAGGAACTGTAAATCCTTGTAAGGCAAGGATTTGGAACTCAATTCGGCTACTATTTAAATACCATCTGTGAATTATAATGATGTATCTGCTTGTCATACCTGTGAATCTCTTGAAGATGATGAATTCAACAATGTCGACGGCTGTCTCGACTGAGGTTGATCTGAATGTGGCACGATTGCCGAATCTAAAGAAAGATTATCAAGGAGGTACACAGTCCCTAAAACTCTACCTCCACATATCCCATGAAGCCCGCCACAGAGGGATCCGCCAGTCAATTGACGGTCAGCAACGTGAATCAGGCGAAATTTCAACCGGATTATGTACAGCTTGTATTTGGATCGATGCGGATATGTTCGAGCAACGGACAGAGGAGGAATTAACCAGGAGTTTTGAACCGAAATTGCAGAGAATCGGAATTGTAGGGAGTCACTGGATTGGGGCAGTGGTTTCGAGCATAAGAGAGCATGTGAGAATAATATTAAAAAACGTGTCCAAGAGGCGGGAAGTGATGGTAATTGATGTGGAGATAAAATCGGAAGTGGTCCATCGGGTGTTTGGTTCGGAAACAGAGAGAGCGAATTGGGAATCGGGAGTTGAATTTGAGGACCGAAACTATGGAATGGTGGCGGCGGATCTGGAAGCGGCGAAGAGAATGATGAATTTAGTGAGAATAAGAGACAACGGAGAAGAAGGAAGAAGAAGGAGAAAGAGGAGGAAAACAGATGGGGAAGAGGAGATAGAATGCAGGATATGTTTGGGAGAAATAAAGGACATTGGAATTGATTTGCCGTGTCGACATTTATTTCATTCCGACTGCATTTTTCGATGGCTGAAAACCAGTCACTATTGCCCTCTCTGTCGCTTTCAGATGCCCGCTTCTCGCTCTTAATTAGATGCAGGATCAATTTTGTCCAGTTGATTTTTTTGAACATATTTGCTTCGAATTTGAATTACGAGCAGCAAGTGAATTATGTCCTTGCATATTATCAGTTTGACATAGTTGTTGTGATTGTTCTTGTCCTTTTTCTTTGTTCTCTTTTACTTTTATTTATGTCTTCATATGGTCTAAAAGTTCCCAAAGACTGTCATGTGTAATCCTTGCATCAATATACTTAGTGAACTCTTTTACCTTAATTTCGTTGTTTCTTTATTTTGTTGACGTGAATCTATGAATTTAAATTCTCCCAAATTAATGGAGAGAAATGTAAATGATATTCAGGTTATAATAAAATGGATTAGATTCTTTAAAACGGTGATTAATACACTATGCACTAATCCAAATTTAATCAATATTTGAAATTGATCAACTTTACATTTATATCTTCGTCAACTTTAGAAAGTTCGAATCTAAAAAATATATATGTAAATCTTATTTGCCCCTGATAGGATGTAATTATAAATTGTGACAATCCAAAAAAATATAAAATAAATTTTAAAAAAGTATTATGCGTTTTCACTCGTTTTCAAAAGATTGTACGTAGAATTTTATTTTTAAAATGGGTTGTGATTTTTAACCGTCAACAAATAAAGAATTTTTTTTACGCCGTTACTTTTGGTGACTTGTCAAGGGCACTTTTGAAAAATCACCTTTTCACTTCTCTTCTTCGTTGACTCTGGATTTATTTAGAGCAGAAATAAATCGTAACCCTAAAATCAATTTCAAGAACAGGTTCTTGCTCTATAGATCAAATCTCAACAACATCCTCTGTTCCCTCAACCCTACCACCGTCGCCAACACCGGGTTAGGTTCCATGCGAGAAACTCTTGCTCCTGAATGAGATATCGCCTCCATAGTCACTCGTTGATGGCGAAGAGGTTCCTTTCTGATCCCTGAATTCATTGAGGCTTTGAAAATGCTTTCCCCTGTTTACCGGCGCTACAATAATAAAATCACAATAATGAGAATGGCTGAAAACGAGTGGGATCAAAACAATTCGAGTTTAAGGGAGATGTTCCTTAACCACCGTGGCCTTTGGTTCTGAAGCATTTCTAGATGGTTAACGATTACAAAGAGAGACTAGCAGTGTTAATCCCTAACTTTTCCTGTTTGATTATCATTTGCCTTGACTGTCGATCTCTGGAATTAGAGAATGTTGGTCTTTGTTGTTCTTCTAGCAGTGCGAACTTCCATTTGCTAACCTGAGATTGTACCTAATATGGATTTATTCAAATGATAATAGATTATATGAAAAAATTAATTTTTTTAAATATTGAGTAATTTCCGAATTTGAGTCCTGAAAGGAAACAAAGTCCCGAATTTCGCTGTCAATTTTTTTTCCATTCTGATCCAAACTTATCTGAAGCAAGGTAACTCACTTCATTGGGACTCTCTGATATTCTATATTCACTAAATTTTCTTCTTCTCCTCTTTCTTGTTGATTATTCTGTATCATTTCAATGCCCTATGCTAAACTAAACTTGAATTAATTGATGGGGAACTTGATTCAATCTCGGATAAAAAGATTCTGAGAAAATAAATTGACATTAGCAAATAAATTAATTGATGGATTTGAAAATAAGGCTGGTAAAGATGGAGAAGAAAAAAATGGGTTTTCACAAAATTATCCCTTGACAGGTCATCTTTATCCACGGTGTTGGAAAAAAATCCTTATTTGCCAACGGTTTAAAACCAGACCATTTTTTAAAAAAAATTCCACAAACCCTCCACAAGGTATCTTTTTAAACTCTACCCAAAATATATACGTAGGAGAGGAATCTAAGATAAGAATTGGAAGGATCGAAACTTGCAATGATAACAAAAATTCATTACCCCAGTTAGAAACTAGCAACAGCTTCAACTATTCCAAAAATAAAATACCACGAAGCAATAAACTGATCCTCAAAACTACAATAAAAACAAGTTGGTCTTGATATAAAAAAACATCCAAAACTCTTTTATCACTCAGAATCGTCATCAGCATCAGCTGCCGAGTTGAGTGCCTGCAACCTTTCAATCAACTTGTTTTTCCTTTCCTCGTAGGTCAGCTTCTTCAAGTTGTACCTGTAAATCAATAAATAGATTTCACTTAGTTCTAATCTTTTCCAGTTTATTCCTCTAATACTACTATCAATGCGCTTCATTGAACTTTATGAAACCAAAAGAAGAAATTAGTTGTACCTCTTATGCTCCTTTGGAAGCTCCTTGTCGGTCTTCTTTGCCAAGGGATCTGCACGAATGGCAGCATGAACCTTCTTATACATCTGTTCCATGTTATCAGGATCGATATTTCTTTTAATATACTCGCTGAAGTGAGACTGGTACTTTTCTGGTTCATCTTCCATTAGCATCTGCATTAACCAAACAAAAGTAAACGAAAAAGTTAGATATCCAAAACCATAAATTAGATTTGCGCATTGTTTCATATTCAGATATGTATAAATCCCACCTTCATGTATGCAGCAACATGGCCACCGAAGATGTACTTTCGGTGAACTTCAGCATCTAGTTGCTTGCCGTCCTTGCTGAATCCAGCAAACCTCTTTTCACTGTGAGGAATATCAAGCCCACCATCCAATGCTCCCTGATCAAACAAGAGAAAAGTGCCTTGTTAAAAAATAAGTCCTACAGAGACAGATATATGATGGGGTGTGCAAATAGTTTGGTAACCGAATTACCGAACCGAACCAAACTGAAATATTAATTTGGTTCGGTTATTTAAAAAATCCGGTTCGGTTCAGTTTGTAAAATGTTGAATATTTCGGTTATTCGGTTCGGTTTGTGTGTATAAAAAACCGAAACAACCAAACCGAACCGAAATATATATTACACATAATAAAAATTTAAAATATGCTCATATATAAATTATTTTAACATCACACCCTTATTCCTCTTTGCCAAAATGCAGTCTTATTCCTTTACATGTTTATAATAAGCCATTTAATATATTGTAACACTTATATTGGATGTGCATTTTGTATTTTCAGTGTTAGAATTTGAATTTTAGTTAATTAATTAATTTAAAATTTTGGTTTAGTTCGGTTTTTAACCGAACCGAATTACTTGTTTCGGTTTGGTTAATTCGGTTTTCATTCTTATTTGGTTTGGTTCGGTTAATAATATTTTCCTTATTTGGTGTTCGGTTAATTTGGTTCGATTCGGTCCGGTTTCGACCGAATGCACACCCCTTATCAGAAAAGAAAATTGGTTTATTTCCATATGATACATTTATATGAAGTTAAATGTCATACACATAATTATTTCACTTAGAAGCCAAAATTGTCTTCTATACACGTCATTCGAGTAAAAATAAATCCTCATTCTTTTTCAAAAAGGAAAAAATATTCATTTGCAGGGTTTTGTCTACGTACGCATCGGTATTTGATGACAATGAAAGTTAAAATGGGGCATTGGAAATTTGGAAAACAGAGCACTGAAATCTACAGAACAATGGGGTAACAATACAGTGCACTGGGTAATAACAGACCAAAGAGATAGCATCCATTAAAAATGTTCCAGGAAGGAAGAAAAAATACCTTCAGAGCACCAAAAACACGATTTCCAGTTGTTGTCCTCAAAAGGCCAACATCAAGGAGAGCACGGAAAGGCCTTCTGGTATCAGCTGGTTCAACAGAATAATCTTCCCCAGTAGCCTAATAATAGGAATAGTAAGCCAGCAAGAAAATTCCACAAAAACTAAGTATTCCAAGTAAGAATGCCAGGATTTATCCAATCAAATACCTCAACATTTCCTTCGTACTCCTCATCCATCTCGAGCATTTTCAACACCCGACGGGCCAATAGGAGACCAGTGCAGTAAGCTGAATCATCGGAAAAAGCAATGAGAACCAACTCATGGAAACAAAAGCACTAAACAATCAACACACAGATAAAACTGATACCTGCAGCATAGTTTGTGAGCCCAACTTCAAGGCCATAGCGAGGAAGCTCATGAGCATAAGCAGCAGCCAAAACTATATCACCGACAATTCGTGAATGTATAATTTGTGCGACTACATCTTTGTTGGTCTAGTAATAGCATTAAGGAGACATCAAGAGCAATAAGGATTAAAAACAGAGTACTTGCTACATTCATGCTACACAGAAAACCTCATCTAACAAGAATGATTGAAATAACATTCGGCTGAGCTAATAACTTGATTAATATCTAATTCAAGAATAAACCTGAATGCAAAATCAATAACTGACCCAATATGATACGAAGCACAACAAAGAGTCAATACAATTCTAACACCCAATTTCTATCAGAAATACAAATGTGTAAACAAGGAAAAATGGATTCCAAACAACAGCGAAATAGGCAATGAAAAACATATTTTGAAACCTGAAATCTACTGACATTTTAGATTGTGATACAAAAATTTAACATAAAGAGCCACTCATCAAAGCTAAACTAGCAGGGCACATATGAACTCACTGAATTAATGATAATTGATAAAGAGAAACTGAAGAATAGAAAATATAACCCGGTTAACAAGAGGATACAAATCTGACAACAAATCGATACTTGGGAGTGTTGTACTTGTTTTTATCTTGATTGATGAGACGAATTCTCGCCCGGTAATCGGTCTTACCCGCTAAGCAAATCAGACAGAAAAACACACCATCAATACGGAGAAAATTGTCAGAATAAACTAAAAGAAAACGAATGAAAAGAACAGAACAGAAATTACCCCGCCTTCTCTTGTATTTAACTTGAAAACGCTTGTAGTAAGCCTTCGTCTTCTGAGACTTAACAAACGCCTGCAACAAACCAATAAATCTGTCATTTCAGGAGCAAAAGGAGAAATACCAACAAGATTCTTGCTGCGAAATGGGAAGGCTAACCATTGATGATGCAAATGCCTACAGTAGCAGCTGCTATGCTTGCTATTGTAATAGGAAGAACGGGTCTGCGTTGCCTGCTCAATTAAATACTGAAACCCTAATTGAATCGCGAAACCTTAATCTAACGGCCAGGATCTTTTCATACGATCATACAGTAAACAAGGGCAAATCTGTAAATTATGCTAGGTTTGTGGGCTAACAGAAATGAAAACCATAAAACATAAAAAAAATAACATATTCCTTTTTTTTTATTGTTGTCTGTTAAAAACTTCTCTCACAACTTTTTTTCATAAAATGGTATATTGGCATTGGACCAAACATTTTAATTCTTAGTATAGATTAATTTGAGTTTGTTTATTATTGATTTTTTAATGTTAAAATTTATTGTCATAAGGGGACAAGCTTGAGAGAGCAGCCTTAAAGTGGCCTTAAGAGAGGTTGAATATGGATAGGGTTGAAAGTAGAACTTACTCCATTCCCATTAAGGATTTGGTGAAAAATTTTTCCCTGTTGCCTATCAGTAATCCTCATTCCCAATCAAAAATTCCCCAATTTCTCATTAAACAAAAAATTTATGCTAATTTTTTATCAAAGTAACATATTATTAAAAGTATTTCACATTGATATGTCACAAAAATAAATACAAGATATATAATTAATAATAATAATTAAATAAATTAAAAACAATACAAAATAATTAATATCAATTTAATTATAAAATATATTGATAGTTAATCAATAATTAAATGATATTGATCATTATTTTTTTAAGTTTAGTCTTACTATTAATACTAATATATAGAAATTAACGATAATAAGTTTTATATTACTACATTTTACCATAAATTGTTTATACATGTAACACGAATTTTTATAAAGTTAAATGTTAGTAACACTTAGTATACTCTAATAATTAATTTTTTCTACCTAGTTCAGGAATTTTCCAGATTGGGGAATGATATTCCTATCTCCAATAAGGATTCGGGATAAAAAAAAATTCCCATCTCCACCTCATAGGGATTCTTATCGGGGATTCCTCGTCCCCATTAGGGCGAATACCTATCGAGTTCGGGGAATCCCCCACTTTCAACCCTAAATATGGAACTTAGAACCTCTCATCTTTGTGAAAGATAAACTAAATAAGTTACCTCCAATAATGTAAATACATTTTTATCCGGTTGAATTTGACTTGTATATATTTAGTAAAACACCTAATTGGGCAAGCTTTGTAAAATAATTACCTTTTTGGCTCAAAAGTACGCATGTAACCAACAAGGAATTTCTCAATCTGCTGCTAACATTTATACGCCCTACATAAACACAGGAAACTCACCACAAATCGCGATTCAAAGTTGCAGTCTTGATTTTTACTTTGCTTTTCGATTTCATCTTTGTTCTTTATTCTCAATTTCATATTTGATTTTCTGATTCAAATATGTTCTTCAAATCGTTTTCATCTGTGTTTTTCGTTCTCAGTTTGAGATTTGATTTCTGATTCAAATCTGCTCTTCATTCGCGATTTCTTTGCTCTACTACGATCCAAATTTGGAATCGAATTTCAGAATTCAAATTGCATATGTGTTCTTCGTTCTCAATTTCATTTGTGTTCTTCGTTCTCAATTTCAAATTTGATTTCTGATTTATAATTGTTCTTCTTCCGCGATTTTTTTGCTCTACTGCGATCCAGATTTCAAATTAAATTTAGGAATTCAAAGATAAACACCACTCTTTTTTTTCTTCTTGTAAATGTATCATGGGCTAATGATCACAAATTTATGTTATTTGCAAGTTATTACGCACCTGTTACAACATACATATTACATATCTATTATATACCTACTACAAGTCTAATAAGAGTGTTTGATAAGCATATAACAGGCTTGCAACACCATTGTATAGGATAAGAATGTTGTTGAAGTGTTCCTTTATATACGTTGCACAACTAGTACATATCTGCTACACATCTATTACAGACCTACTACATACATTTTACATATATGTTATGCAATTGCTACAAGTCTAATAAATGTACAATACAAAATTTCAGATGAATATATAATAGACATGTAACAGTATCGTACTAGATAAAATTATTAATGAAGTATTTGGCAAAGTCTTTATATCTTTTATCTGTTACAGGTCTACTACCTACCTGTTACATGACTTCTTTTCTTAAACTAAAGGTAAAAAAAGATATGTGCACATAAATATGAGCACTATATAACCAATTAGAATGTTTGAAATCCAAAAAATGCATATCCAATCCATTTTGATAATTACAAAGGAGTTTCATATGCTATTTGAACTACATCTTGCAAGTCTGTTACAAAACTATTATATATCTATTACAAGTCTGTTACAAACCCATTCCAAATTTGGAATTTGGCAAAAACGTAGGAAAGTTATGAATAGCGTATGATAGATATGGAGATCGTATGAAAGTTATTTAAAAAACAGATCAGGAGCTTTAGGTAATTGAACTAAACTTGGACCGAAATCATTTTGGTCAAATAGGCCAAATTCAACAATTTCCCTATATTTATTTGTTAATGTTTCTCAAGCTTAAAGTTACAACAACAGTATACCACCGAGACATACACGGTGACAAAAGAAAAATAAATTGACGTGATACGTTATTTATAAAGGGATTTGACCGACATTTTAGTATGAAGATCGACACACCTAGCCCAACATAGCTATTGGTTATTAAGGTAAAATTTATGCTTACTTTATTGGATAACAAAATAATTAAACTTGATTTCAATATCCAATAGGATAAACACATGTGGCAACTTAAAATAAAATAAAAGAAATTAAATTAAATCTGCCTTGTAATAGCAGGTTAATGGGTGTAAAAGTGGCACCATAATTAGGGAAAAAAATCTGCTCTCCCTTTTTTTATGGTTTTTTGAGTTTTTTTTATTTAATATCTCATATTTAATATTTTTTTTATATATATTTTTATTTTTTTTTCTTTTATCTATATATGATTTATGTGTCAAACATTGAGTGAGAGACACTTAAGGAGACACAAGAAAAGAAACACCAGATTTTTTTTCCATAATTAGTGGCAAAATATTCGGTCATTTACCAGTATTTCAATCATATTTTAAATCATATTCTTTCCATTTTTTACCTTAAAAAAATCATATTTTATTACTTTTTTTAGGGTCGGCTAAGCGAGCCACCCTATGAAGTTCCACAAATTTTGTCGAACATATGTCTTGATAGCCATTTGGCACTCACCAAGCTAGGGTGAATGGGCACGATTACTTCAATAACTGATCCAAGTATCCAATTAACATTCCAAGTGCCTAATTAATATTTTTTTGTTGATCTAAAATATTCTAATTGTATGTTCACGGCATGATTCTTTTCACCTTAATTAATGGTCATAAATGTTCAATACCGTAAATATTTTTGAGATAATTCGATGACTTTAATTAGGTAAACTTTAGTTTTTCTATTATTTGAATATAATTATTTTTACAATTATTAATTTCTTTTTTTTTAATTCCCACCATTTTTTTGAAATGTATTAACTTTATGAAAAATTACTAGTTGTGCACGTAAAATATGTCAATGTTTCAATTAATTTTATAAAGTTCTAATAATTTACTTTAACATCATCAATTTATCATTGAAAACAATATATTTTCGTAGTTGTCGTTCAATTTTTCGCATAATTGAAGTTTTTTTGGTAAATTTTAACTTTACAAAAATTTAATATTTTTCTACATAATATATAACTAACTTTAATTAATTTTTGTGAAATTTAAGGATTTTACCTAAAACTTAGTTTTTTTTAATACAAGCGTTATTGCAAATCATCAATTTTATTTTTTTGTAAAGTTGAAGAATTTTTTTGTGAAGTGTTAATCTTACAAAAAATTACTAGTCTTACATGTAAAATAAGTCTATGTTTCAATAAATTCCATAAAGTCCTAACATTTTACGTAGTTCAACACATGTATGTTTTACTTTTTTTTGGTTCCCACCCAAATCACGCGAGCTTTTGCCCTGATTACATCTGAATCCATTAGCATGAACATCATTAGTAAAATAACTTGTGTAGATGATATTAATTAGTTTATCATTCACAAATTATTTGAGCTATCCAACCTTAATATTCTATATTTGATCATGTTCTCAGTATTTTTTAATTTTAGTCAATTAATAATTTATCTCCATAGTTTAAATTATAAACGAACCAACACATTTTTGTAATTTTACATGGACGAAATAGAGCGATTATTATATAAACATACTTATAGGGTTAAGTTTATTGTAAAATCTTTAAATTGTACGAAATTTATTGAAACTTAGATATATTGTGCATGAAATTCTACTTAATTTTTGTAAAGTTAACACTTTACTGAAAAATCTTCAACTTTGCAAAAAATGAATGAGAACTGCAAGAATATAAGTATTCAAGTAGTTGGGAAACTATGTTTAACGTAAAATCTTTAAATTGTACGAAATTTATTGAAACTTTAATATATTTTACGTGAAATAATATTTAATTTTCATAAATTTAATACTTTATTGAGCAATCTTCAATTTTGCAAAAAATGAATTAAAACTGCGAAAATATAAGTAGTTTTTATGTATAATATATTTGACTTCCAATTCATTTCGTAAAGTTCTAAACCATTATTTATTATTTGAATTGCATTTTCATTCATTTTTCTCGCAAAGTTGGCGATTTTTTTCAAGCATTAACTTTACAAAAATTAAGTAGTCTTTGATGCAAGATTATATAAGTTTCAATAACTTATGTTAAATGCAAAACTTTCTAGTAAACCTTTTTATCATTTAAATAATATATTTTTTTTCAGTTATTATTCATTTTTTCAGAGTTGAAGATTATTTCATAAAATATTATTATCTTTACTAAAATTAAGTCGTCTTTTATGTAAAATATCTCTAAGTTTCAATAAATTTAGTAAATTTTTAAAAATTTGCTCGAACTATTTTTTTACTATTTGAATAATATATTGTGGCATTTTAAGATCAATTTTCATAAAGGTGAAGATATTTTTGTAAATTATAACTTTACGAAAATTTACTAGTCTTTCACGTAAAATATATCTGAATTCTAAATCATTACGTAAAATTATTAAAATTTCTCTCAGCCTTTATCTAGCATTCGAATTACATTTTTCATTCCTTTTTCTCGTGAAGTTGACAATTTTTGTCAAGCGTTAACTTTGCAAAAATTAAGTACTCTTTAATGCAAGATTTGTATATATTCCAATAACTTTTGTAAAACCCTAAACTTTTAATAACATATTTTTGCAGTTGTTATTCTTTTTTTTTACAGATTTGAAGATTATTTCATAAATTATTATTAATTTTACTAAATTTAAGTCGTCTTTCACGTAAAATAAAAGTTTCAATAAATTTTGTAAATTTCAAAAATTTTACTTTAACTTTATTTTTTTTACTATTTAAATGATATATTGTGGCATTTAACATCAATATTTATAAAGGTGAAGATATTTTTTTAAATTATCAGCTTTACGAAAATTTAGTAGTCTTTCACATAAAATATATCTGAATTTCAAATCATTTCGTAAAATTCTTAAAATTTACGTCAACTTTAATCTATCATTTGAATTGCATTTATCATTCCTTTTTCTTGTACAGTTGACAATTTTTATCAAGCGTTAACTTTGCAAAAATTTAGTACTATTTTTTACTTGAACATTATAGTTTTTTTAAACATTTAAACAATATATTTCACAGTTGTTATTCGTTTTTCTTATAGTTGAATAGAGAGAAGCCTTAATTTCATTTTTTTGTAAATTCTACAAATATATTATCTTATCTGCTTCAATTTTTTTTATAGGTTGAGCTGGGAAAAAAAAGGGCTCCATTTATTAAAAAGGAAAATAAAAATTAACAACAAAAAAAGAAAACAAAAGAAAATAAAATAAAAACATCCGTAGGATGTAACAAAGCTAATTGCAACCTAGTGCAATAATAATAATGAATCAAAGATTCCAATCACAATAGAGTGTGAACCTAATGATCTAAAGATCCAAAGAAGAAGTGAACGACGGGAAGAAAATTCCAATGGTGCACCATAGTCAATCCCGTGAAGGCTAAGATGATAAATCCTAACGGCAGCGATGATGGATAACATCGCCTAACAATCACTACTGCGCAAAAAGGCACCACCTGTGCAACGCCGCAGGCAACGATGAACACCAAAGGACAAAAAACCTGATACCCTTGTTGAAAACTGCCTGCCGAACTGCCGCTGAAAGCAAGCAAAAGGGTAGGAGCTCCTGGACCCTCCAAGGACTGCCAGAACAACGCCGGTAGAAGAAAACCGAGAAACAAACCATCGACCCCCAGTCTAAACACTGGCCAAATGAACCCTAACCGCCAATTACCCTCCTATTAAAAATTGATCTGCGAAAAGCCGGCCAAACACCGGTGGAAGCCGCCTAATCACCCTACTGTCGAAAGGAGAAGCCTTGTAAAAAAACATCGGCCAAACGCTGGTGGAGAAAATGTGGGCGGCTAGACTTCAGGAGAACCCTAGACCAGAGCTCTTAAAGGAAAAACACCGATGGAAGCCGCCTGATCACCCTCCAATTGAAGGCATAGAGAGATCCAAATAGCCTTGTCAAAAACGATGGCCAAACGCCGGTAAAGAAAATCTGGGCGGCTAGGGTGCAGGAGAGAACCCTAGCCGCCTAAGAGAAGGAGAGCCTAAAAAAAGAATATATGTGGAGATGCGACTTTAACTATGCAAATACATATCTTTACTCTTGTTTGCTTCAACTTAAGACTTTAACGTAAATTTGTTATCGTGTACGGAATTTATTGAAGCTCATACATATTTTATGTGAAACGCTACTTAATTTTCGTAAAGTTAATACTTTATTAAACAGTCTTCAACTTTTCAAAAAATGAATGAAAACTGCGGAAATATAAGTAGTCTTTCACGCAAAGTAATAACTTTACGAAAATTAAGTAGCATTTCTGTAAAATATGCTTAAGTTTCAATAAATTACGTATAATCTAAAGATTTTATCTTAAACTTAGTTTTCCTACTATTTGAATACATTTATTTCACATTTATCTATCGTATTTTGTGAAGTTGGAGATTTTTTATAAAGCGTTAAATGTATGAAACTCGAGTAGCATTTCATGTAAAATATGTCTATATTTTAAAGTTGAGTAGCATTTCACGTAAGTTGATAAAAAAGGGTTTGTCTTCCGTTGCAAATCAACAAGTAGGTTTTGCTTGCAGTTTTCCCTTGCAGATTTGAAAGTACTATATCCCTTGCAAAAAGGCTTCTTGCAAATTTGCAAATGCTTAATCCCTTGTAAAATTGCAAGTGCAAATTTCCTAAAAATCCTTCCATATGCTAATATTTGGATTGAAGGGAGCTATATTGTAAATAATTACTCAAGACCAAGACAATAATGTGGAATTAATACGCCATAGAAAATCTGTAACCAACCAATAATCCTCATCTCAAACTAAAGCAACACAACTTTTCGAAAGATCAATTATGGTTTCTCTAATTGCTACAGTTACCACTCTACATACCTATACTAAGGTGTATAATATAAATACATACTAGACAAAAAGATGCCCAAGATCAACTACGTTGGGAACCCAGTTTGCACTAACAGTCAAGTAACATATAAGTCATAGTTATTTGTCCAATGCAATAGATACCGTCACCATTATACCATATGCAATGTATCACATAAAAATAAAGTTCCAATTGTGAGAAACAGGGCAACAATATTCAACCATATTTTTTTGTCATTTGAGTATAAAGTTAAGTATGTATATAACCTACAGAATCAAGCAAGTAACAACTAAAAAAATTATAAAATTTCAATTACTCAATTAATAACCAAAGAGTAAACACAATTGGTTCGTACATTATTGTTGAACCAAGAATGAGTTTGGACTGACTCAGTGGATGACTCAGTAGTGTTTAAGTTTTGATCATAACAATTAAGTTAAGAATGAGATAATTAAATCAATAATGATGTTAAAATAAATAGTCTATAGTTGTGAGGGAGTTAGTAAATTCAATGGTAGAATTCAAGTCTCCGCTGACCTAACTGTTTAGTTTAACTCTGAGCTGTTTCTGGGTTGAGTATCTACTTAGTCGCTGACTTAGTAATATTCACCCAACGCTTGATATTTAGATTTTGTTTCAGCTGTATGCTTTACGTTATATCATTTCCGCTGAGTTACTTTAAGTCTGTCAATGCTGATGACTTTACCATTTAAGGTAAAAAGGTATCTTTGCTTTTAGTGTTGCTTTTTACAGGAACATTAATGAGACAAAGACAAAAAGAATTAATGCCTGGACAAGACGCATAATTATGAAAAAAATGACAAAGTCTTCCAATGCAAAGCTGCAAAAAGTCTTTTGCCAATTTGGGCAATTCTGCAGATCTACCAACCTTGTATTGCGCACTTTACAACATGTCAGAATACCAGAAGGAATGGGATGAAGACAAGTGGCAAGTCAGCGCGAGTTCTCTCTAACAGAAGACTGGAATCAATCGACAAAGAATTCAAATTAAAGCTCGAATTTTAATCTAACGGATTGAAATGTATTTCACAATGGTGCAATTCTATCTCTTAACGGATCGATTTGAAGGAGCAACGGGTGAATTACTGAGTTGCCAACTTCACAAGATGCCAAGATAAGTTCAACGGCTACTTTCTCAATCCTAAAAGGAGCAAGAAGGCAAGCGTTAGAACTTGGTGATTACACCTGAATTTCTTAAGAAGCTAAACTCTTTCAAAATACAAGCTTTAAAGAAGTTCAAGCAAGAAAGCACAACTCAGCTAGAATCTGCTTTAGAATAAGAGAGAATAGTATAGATCATTTAATTGTAATATCAGATCATTTGTAACTGGATCAATGTTTTATAAGTTGAGTCTAGCTCTTGTTTAGACTCTTTGTGAGTTGCTGATGGAAGAGGGTATTCTAGTCAGCCGGTGAGCGATTGCAGTTTGGAAGGTACTTATTATAATTGGGGAATTTGTGAAAGGCTTCTTTGCCTAGGGTAAAGGAGTTGAGATTAGTGGATTAAAGCCGAGACACTCTCTCGGGACTCAATGAAAGCACAGGTTACCAAACCAGTATAAAAATCTCAGTGTTCTTTACTCTACTATATTTTCTAGGTTTTTCACTGAGCGAACTGACCTCACTTAGTGGAGCAAGTTATTATCGTGAAAAAGTTTCACTAGTTCTTAAGTGAGTCATTCACCCCCCCTCTGACTTAGTGAGTGTACGCATAGGGACCAACAAGTAGTATTAGAGCTATTCTCATTGTAAAGATCTAACAATCTTTGAGACAAAGACCATGGCGTACAAAGGAGAATCCAGTGGAAGAGCCCAAGCTTATATTCTGCCAGAAGACATGTCAATCACTAGGCCTCCAATGTTTAATGGAGAGCATTATACTTATTGGAAGAACATGATGAGTCTCTGAGTATGCATGCTTAGATGGCTATTGTAAAAGGGCCACATCTTCCCACCATCATAAAGAATGGAGTAAAGGTCGATAAGTACTCTAATGAATGGGACAGTTAGGACTTGATTAGATTGAAATAAAATACATCTGCTATCAACTATCTTCACTGTGCTCTTGATGCTACTGAGTTCAATTGCATTTCTAGATGCGAGACAGCCAAAGAGATATGGAAGAAGTTGGAAGTAACTTATGAAGGTACTAACAAGGTGAAAGAGTCCAAGATCAATATCCTTATGAGGGATTATGAATGGTTTCATATGAAACCTAAGGAGGATGTTTCCAACATGAACACCAGGTTCATGAATATAATTCATGAGCTTAAAAAGACTTGGCAAGACTTTCACAGAAGAAGAGACTGTTAAGAAGATCTTAAGAAGTTTGACTCAAGAATGGAAAGCCAAGAAGAGTGCTATTAAAGAAGCTCATGATTTAAAGATATATAAGTTTGATGGGCTAATGAGAATGTTGCTGACTCATGAGATATCGTTAAAGCAATATGAAGATGAGTCCAAGAAGCACAGGCACAAGGAGAAAGAGAGCTCTAGTAGAGCTATTATTTTGAGAGCTGATGATGATGATGATGAAGATTCCTCTGAAGAGGGATATCCAGAGGACAGAAAAGAAGAAATAGCTCTAATGACCAGAATTTCAGGAGATACTTGGGAAAAGATAAGAACTTTCAAAAGTTCAGAAAGACAGGCAAGTATGTGAAGGAAGCAGATGATAGACCATGAAAGGAGTATAACAAAGAGCATAATAAAGATATCAAATGCTTTAAATGTGGTGAGAATGGGCATATTCAGGCGAGCTGTCCTAAGGCTAAGAAGGATAAATTCAAGAAGAAGAAGAATAAGAAAGCCCTTGCTGCTACCTGGAGTGACTCTGAACAAGAGTCATCATCCTCAGATAAAGAGGCACAAGATTCTGCAAATGCTTGTCTCATGGCTAAGAATGATCTGGTTCACTCAGAGTCAACTGACCAACCATCTGTTTCCGCTGCCAGATAATCAACTAACTAGAGCAGAGACAAAGGAAACCATTCTGAGGTAAATTTTGAACCCCCTTTGTCTTTAGATGAGCTCATCGCAGTACTTAATGATGTTATTAATGTGACTAAGAAGTCAACCAAATACATTAAAGTACTTCAGAGAAAGTGTGATGATCTAGAAGATTTTAATTCTTGTACCTCACTTGATATCATGGAAAAAGCTGAGTACAAAAATGGATATAACAGCAAACTCACTAAGAGATTGGATGAGCTAGCTGCTGAATTAACAACTTTGAAAAATGTGTGGGTCCCTCCTCAACCTCACAGGATTACTCAGAGTAACCGCACTCACCACTCTTAGAAGGTTTCTCAAAAGAGTAAATTAAGCAGGCCTAATCCTAAGGCCGCTTATAGTTTTTGTGGTAAGCTAGGACATGCTGTAGTCATATGTAGGCACAAAAAATGTTACTATAATGAGTATGATTGGTCAAGGATGACCACCACTAACAAGGGAGAAACCAGCCAGATAAAGGCATAAGTACCTAAGAAAACTTAACTATTTTGCAGGTGAGCCTGAGATCCACTGATGACAGAAGGATATGGTATTTGGATAGTGGATGATCGAGGCATATGACAGGTGATGAAAAGCAATTCATCACATTGGAGCGAAGAAGAAATGGAAGTGTCAGTTTTAGAGACAACAAAAAGGGATAGATTTTTGGCAAAGGCACTGTAGGAGTGAAGCCTTCAATTAATAATGTGTCTCTAGTGAAAGGACTAAAGTTTAAACTGCTACGCGTTACTCAGTTGTGTGAAAAAGGCAGGAAAGTTGTATTTGACTCAGCGGGCTGCTCAGTCATTGATGGTAACTCTGACCAAACTATTCTTTATGCTCCTAGAATTAATAATGTTTATATGTTTAATTTATCCCCCGAATCCAATGATATATGCTTAGTTTCGAAGGAGGAAAACTCATGGCTATGACATAGAAGGTTAGGACATATCAATATGACAAATCTGTCCAAATTAGCCAGAAATGAACTTGTTGAGGGTTTACCCAATCTAGCCTTTGAAAAAGATAGACTCTACTCAGCATGCCAACTTGGGAAACAATTTAGGAAGACCTTTAAATCTATAGCTGATATATCTTCCTCTCATCCCCTTGATCTTCTACACATGGATTTGTTTGGGCCTGTTGTGCCAATAAGTCTAGGTGGAATGAAATACACCTTTGTGGTTGTAGATGATCTGACCAGGTTTACTTAGTTTATCTTGCTAGCAAGTAAAGATGAAACATTTGAATCATTCTCTAGGTTGGCTACCCAGATCATGAATGAAAAATACCTTAAAATTAATAGAATCCGCAGTGACCATAGAAGAGAATTAAAAAACAGGCAGTTTGAGGAATTCTGTTCCAAGCATGGTGTTGACCACAATTTTTCTACTCCTCATATACCTCAGTAGAATGGGGTTGTTGAGAGAAAGAATCGCACTACTATGGAGACAGGTCATTCTATACTGAGTGATAATAATCTGCCAAAGTATTTCTAGGGAGAGGCTGTTAACACGGCTTCTTACATTCTAAATTGGGTTTTAATTTGCCCAGTTTTGAACAAAACTCCTTATGAACCTTGGAATGGGTGTAAGCCCAAGGTTGGTCATCTCAAGGCCTTTGGTTGTAAATGCTTCATAATAAACACTAAGGACCAATTGGCTAAATTTGACCCCAAGGCTAATGAAGGAATCTTTCTGGGTTACTCAACATACAGTAAGGCATACAGAGTGTATATCAAGAGGACTAGCATCTTAGAGGAGTCCATGCATGTAGATTTTTATAAAACTAAGCATATATCATTGTAATACCAGTGATGATGAAAGAGAAAAGGATCAACTCAGCGGAGCAGTCAGTCAACCCATTGTAATTCCTGATCCAGTACTAGAAAAAGAAGAAGATAAAGTTGACTTGGACCAATCAATCAACTTTAGTGATAATGTAGATGCTCAACCAATGACAGTAGCTCAGCGAGCTGATCCTGATCTACTAAAAGAAGTCAGAGCAATGAGAGATCACCCAGTTAAAAAGATTATTGATAATGTGCAAAATCCAGTGATGATTAGAGGTCAATTGAATAAAATGATGGGCCATTCAACATTTGTTTCATTGATTGAACCAAAGAAGTTTGAAGATGTTGAGTTTGATGACAATTGGATGATTGCAATGTAAGAAGAGCTAGACCAATTCAGAAGAAATGAAGTTTGGGATTTGGAGGAGAAACCCAAAGGAAAGTCAATCATAAGCACCAAATGGGTTTTCAAGAACAAGCTAGATGAAGCTAGAAATGTTGTTAGAAACAAGGCCAGACTAGTTGCTCAAGGCTACAATCAACAAGAAGGCATTGACTATAGAGACACATTTGCACCAGTAGTAAGACTTAAAGCCATAAGAATTCTCTTTGGTTTTGTATCCCATATGAACTTCAAGTTGTTTCAAATTGATGTGAAAAGTGCATTTCTTAATGGTTATATTCAAGAGGAAGTCTATGCCAGACAGCCCCTAGTCTTTGAAGATCCAAAGTTTCCAGATCATGTCTTCAAGCTGATGAAAGCTCTATATGATTGAAACAAGCTCCAAGAGCTTGGAATGAGAGACTGACTAACTTTTTAATTAGTGATAACTCGTAAATTTAACTTAATTTTTGGTTGTTTTATGTGATGATTGGAATGGTTTGCTACTAATTTTGTGCATATGTTATGTATATTCAGGTCTTGGGCAATATTTGAGCTAATTTAGAAGTTTTGAAGTTAATGAAGTATTTTGGTAGCTATTTGGAGATGAGTTGCAATTTAACCTGGAGCCCAGGATATGCTATTTCGTATTGCTGATTTCTTAGAGATGTTGGTGGACCAAAGGCAAGCCCAAAGCCTTGTTTTAGAAGCCCAAGTTTCTATAATTTGGACAGGATTTGATTGGCTTCATATCTGATCAATTACAATAAAGCAGATTGTGGAACTTCAAGTCCTAATTCACCTCTACTTTCCACTTCAAAGAAATTCCAGATTAATTTAGATTTTATCCCTTTTTTTTATTATTTTATTCCTTTTCTAGTTTTAGTTGTTTAGGAGATTTGTAACTCCTAATTAGTCATGGATTTTAATTGAGAGTGTTTTGCCTAATTAGGTGATTTTATTCTATATATAGGCGTGAATTATGAGGCAACAGGGAGAGATCTTTTTGGCTGGTTTTGTGGGTTTTTGGGGCAGGAGGATGTTCACTGCCTACCTTTTTCTTGTTCTCTTATTTTTATATTTATAATGAAAATTTCAGCTTTGTTTATTTACATTATGTGTAGCTAAATTCATTTTCTTTTGGTTGAGGAGTAAACTCAAAGCTAGTTATCAATTGTGAGACTCATTTTAATCCTTCTTTCGAATTTCAATTTTTGAATCAAATCGGTAATATCTCTTCATTATTATATTTTGAATCCTTCAATCTAGCCAATTGTGGTTTTTGATAATATAGCATATTGTTATTCTCTTGTGTTCATGCTATCATAACGTAACAAAAATTCGGTGATAAACGATTTCTTATATTTTCATGGTTTAATTTGATTTAATTTGATATTTTGTGCTATCATAATTTGTTGAATTAAAATTGGTTTTTATACTTAGTGCTTTTTGAAGATTAAACCTTGTCAGCTATCTACAAGTGCGTCTTTAAATCAAGGGATTTGGTTTAGCTATCTAAGATCATTCCCATCGTTTCTTGAAAGATTTTAACCATGCTATTTCATGGTTATAACCAATTAGTTGAGGTTTGTAAAATCATCTTTTATGCCCGTGATCAGTTATAACTAAGCTAGAGCATCCTTAATCGAAAGAGTCTTAAATCATATTTTTACTTCATTTAAATTTGAGTTTTTATATTTTTATCAATCAACCTCTTACCCCCTATTTATTTATTTTATTACATTTTATTGTTGTCAGATTAACTTAAATTGATTTACTTGTTCCCTGTGGAGACGATCCCACTTACCATTTCTACAAATTTTATTTGTTCTAGTGTAAACGGGTTTATTATTTTTGGCAATTTCGACGCTCGTCAAATTTTAGCGCCGTTGCCGGGAAATGAGTACTGATTAATTTTATTTGTTTTGATAACTAGGATTGATCGCCTCCTGAATCTCTTGAAGATGGCAGCAATCATGACATTTGAAGAAATGCTAGTAGCATTAGGAAGAGCACCACCTGTGGTTTTTTGTGAATTTTGTGGAGTTGCTGGACATGAGGCCAATACGTGTCCATTGCTTTTCGGAGAGAAACATAAAGCATATTATTATTCTAGGTTCACTAGGCAGTAGTACATGCATCAACACTTTTATCCTTCATCTAATCAGACAAGCATGACTCTTGAGGATATGATATTGTCAATGACAGAAAATACTCGAAGGGCAGAAAAGAGTCTCCAAAATTTGGAGAAACAAGTCAAGTGGCTACCTTAATTAGTAAGTTAGAAAATCAAAGTAAGTTTTCATCTCCTGTTGAAGTTGCTCCTATTTGTGAAATAAATTTTAAAAGTGAAAAGGTGATTGAAACTATAAGCAGCAGAGCTGAATTGGACTCGAGGCTAAAGCGTGAGGGTAAACTGGGCTCCAAAGAGGCTGCAGAATTTGAAATAATTACACAACCACAACGTGCAACTGCTTTAGTTCAAAACGAACCTAAACCATTAACTATCCAGCTGCCTTTTCCTCAACAATTTGCAGTATCAAATAAGGAAAAGGAGGATAGGGGGTTAATAAAGGTGTTTCAAAATGTCGAGGTAAATGACCCATTTTTTGATGTTATACGAACCCCTAAATATGATATGTTTCTTGAAAATTTATCGAGTGGCAAAAAGAAATATAATTTTAATGAACAAATTCAGATAGGGAAAGATGTTTCATCAATTATTCAATGCAAGTTGCCTCAAAAGTGCATAGACCAAGGTATGAATGATCCTATGTTGAATGATCGTGAAATAATTTATATGAATTGATTTCAGGTGAAGAAAAGAGTTTTACTTCATGATATTAAATTGAATTTTCACTTAAAAATATTACACTCCCGGTGGAAAAGATTTATGTTTGTTGTTGCTAATGTTTTTTCTCATAGTGCAGTGGCGGTCAAAAGCTTGGAAATCATTAAGGTCTTTTCTCTGAAACAATTTTATAAAGGTTTCCGAGCAGTTGGTCCGAAGGATTTCATCTTCAAGAAATTGAGCTCTGAGCTGTAATGAGGCAGCGATAATGTCGAGCTAACGATAATAAAAAAAATGCACTTCTGGGAGGCAGCCCAGTATCGAGGGTGAACTCACGCTCATCTCTCTATCCTTTTAAGGTACAAGTGGGCTTTCATGGAGGATTCAATAATAAAGAGCTAAATGGGTTGCACGTGTGTGTTTAGTGATGGAGTAGATAGTGGGCTTGATGGAGATTTTGGTTTAATAATAGATAATGGAACATGGAAATGGGCCAATAATAATGAGTTAATCAATGCCCAATTATCCATATGACATCCGTTTACTCATAACCCATTTTTATTATCTTAACCTGATAACCCATATTACTTGCCCCATTTATCACTTCACCTCAAGCCCTAAACACTCTCAGCAGCCACACATCTCTCCAATCTCACTCGCAAATATTTGACTCTGCCCATCACTCTCGTTACCGTTCACAACTACCTCAACTCTAGCCACGACACTACGACTTTCCCCTTCTCTATTATCTCGCCAAACTCAATCAAACCACCACCAATATTGGCCATTTCCACCACCAATCAACCTTGCCGTCATCTTACCTCTATGTCTAGGATGAAGAACCATGCTTATCGGCCTCCACTACCACCGTGATAGTCATCTCAACCGTCATCGTAACTCACATCTCTTGTCGGAAACATCTCCTCCGTATTCTCCTCTAGGTACGACCACCTCTCAGCCCTTAGCTGCCATTTCAAGACTGCTGAACTCTGTTGCAACCAATGAAACACTGAAGAAAGACAACGCTGCTTACAAACTCGCATTAGTACAAAAGGGCAAGAGTTCACAAGTGGGCCTCATTTCAAGGTAATTCCTAGCTTTTAAATTTACATATTTTGATACTTTAAAAGCATTAGGAACTGATAAGAGCTCTAGAATTAAAAATGTTAACTGGAGATCATTTATTTTTACTTGAAGTTGCCTTGCTATAAGGAGTTGATCGATGAATAATTTGGGAGTCTTATTTTAGTTCTTGAAATGACTTGAGGTTATAATTCAGATTTGATTTGTCTCTCTATTTGAGCTGAAAGTTTTAGGTTAAGCTTTAATGAATTTATTGATCACTTTGAGTTTAGAGATTGAAATTTCAACTGATTTTGAGGATTATAGAAATGGAGAACGATTTTATCTCATTGAGTGTACTAATGTTCAATTATTTTGGAGTTTATCTTAGGCTCATTACCATTTTTTTATTCAGGACATGCTTCGAGTTTTGAGGTATCATTTTTGTTTCTAAGGAGTTTACTTAAGATCAAACTGATTCTTAGCTAATTATTTCGATGGATGATGTAGCTAAAGTGTAGTAATTGGAGGACTTAAGCCATTTAGTAGCCCAATTTTATGCTAACATGGGGTTGTTTGACTGTGAGATCTCGACATTGCATTTTCTTTATGTTGGCTTTGAAAAATCTAACTAAATATGAGCTGGTTATGCAAGACCAAGCTGGACATGTTTTTACAAATGCAGATCTTGAGAACGCTCCTATTGATAGCCCACTGCTACTTGATTGATTGGACGCCCTACTCCAGTAGCTGAAGGGAACAAACACTCTACACTCCGCCATCTATTGGCTCTTTTAGCCCAAACAGCATCACTAGTAGGCTGACTCATCGCACCTCCCCAACTTCAAGTTGTATCTTTCCTTGTCCTTTGCTTTTCATTTTCCTTTTTGACATAAATGAGGACATTTATGATTTTAAGTGTGGGGGAGGGGATTTTTGCAGAAAATTTTGAATTTTTTTTACACTTGCTTTTAAAAATTGATTTTGACTTTGATTTTGACTGTCCTCGGTAAACATAACTCTAGAAAAAGGGATATCACTTAAATAGACTAATTAAACAAGTACCAATTCTAACTTATGTAGCCATATTTTTATATCGAGAACCAATTTAAGAAATGGATGCCCAATTGACTGAAATCTGAAAGTTGCTTTGTAAGATGCTTAACCTTGATTGAATGCAGAAAAGTGATACATGATTGTATAATTTGCATGTGCTTAACTTGGACTTAGCCTATATTTAGGTTCTTTGTAACATGGAAGTTTTATCGAGACCTTACATAATCTCTAACATTGATCCTGGTGGTTATTTATGTTTGTGAGTTCTAAAAATAAACGAAACGAGCCTTACGCGGCTAGCACCCGGGTAAAGTCTCTTTCATAGGACCGCTAGAGGAAGAGCAATCTGCGGCTAACAACCGGTTGAAGACTCTTTCATAGGAAGAGAAAAAAAGAGAGCAAAAATAGGATATGTGTTTTTAAGAAAAAAATAGGCAATAGAAAAAGTATAAAAAAATAGAAAGTTGCAGTAGAAAAAAAAGAAGAAAAAAAATAGAAAAAAAAGAAGAAGTATTGTGGCTAGATGTGTTCTAGGGACCCCACCAAGTGAAATGCACAAAAACTTAAATATAAGATCGAAATAAGTCTTCTCATGATTACAAAAAACTTTAAATAGAAAGCTAAGGTAAACTCTCACCCTTAATAGCAATTAACTGCATGTTTATGTTTATAATTGGTAAAATTTTTTGTGTTAAGATTTCAAGCAAGGCCATAAGCTTTCTAAAAGGAAATCTGTCAATTGGACTACAGTAGCTTTGAAAGGCTCTCTATCAAAATGTTGGTGAAAATAAGTCAGTCTTTGCAAAAATGTTTAGGGCCTTTTATTTGATTTAGTTCCTTCTTCTTTGAGTTTTTAATGTTTGCTTGAGGACAAGCGAAAGGCAAGTGTGGGGGAATTTGATAACTCGTAAATTAAACTTAATTTCAGGTTATTTCATGTGATGATTGGAATGGTTTGCTACTGGTTTTGTGCATAAGTTATGTATATTCAGGTCTTGGGCAATATTTGAGCTAATTTAGAAGTTTTGGAGCTAATGAAGCATTTTGGTAGCTGTTTGGAGCTGAGTAGCAGTTTAACTTGGAGCCCAGGATATGCTATTTTGTATTGCTGATTTCTTGGATCTGTTGGTGGACCAAAGGCAAGCCCAAAGCCTTATTTCAGAAGCCCAAGTTTCTACAATTTGGACAGGATTTCATTGGCTTCATATCCGATGGAACTTCAAGTCCTAATTCACCTCTACTTTCCACTTCAAAGAAATTCCAGATTAATTTAGACTTTATCCCTTTTTTATTATTTTATTCCTTTTTAGTTTTAGTTGTTCAGGAGATTTGTAACTCCTAATTAGTCATGGATTTTACTTGGGAGTGTTTTGCCTAATTAGGGGATTTTATTATATATATAGGCGTGAATTAGGAGGCAATAGGGAGAGATCTTTTTGGCTGGGTTTCTGGGTTTTTGGGGCAGGAGGATGTTGACTGCCTACCTTTTTCTTATTCTTTTATTTTTCTATTCATAATAAAAATTTCAGCTTTGTTTATTTACATTATGTGTAGCTAAATTCATTTTCTATTGGTTAAGGAGTAAACTCAAAGCTAGTTATCAATTGTGAGGCTCGTTTTAATCCTTCTATCGAATTTTAATTTTTGAATCAAACCGGTAATATCTCTTCATTGTTATATTTTGAATCCTTCAATCTGGCCAATTATGGTTTTTGATAATTATTCTCTTGCATTCATGCTATCATAATGTAATGGAAATTCGGTGACAAACTATTTCTTATATTTTCGTGGTTTGATTTGATTTAATTTGATATTTTGTGCTATCATAATTTGTTGAAATAAAATTGGTTCTTTATACTTAATGCTTTTTAAAGATTAAACCTTGTCAGCTATCTACATGTGCGTCTTTAAATCGAGGGATTTTATTTAGCTATCTAAGATCATTCCCATCTTTTCTTGAAAGATTTTAACCATGCTATTTCATGGTTATAGCCAATTAGTTGAGGTTCATAAAATCATCTTTTATGCCCGTGATCAGTCATAACTAAGCTAGAGCATCCTTAACCGAAAGAGTCTTAAATCATATTTTTACTTCATTTAAATTTGAGTTTTTATATTTTTATCAATCAACCTCTCACCCCCTATTTATTTATTTTATTAAATTTTCTTGGATGTCAGATTAACTTAAATTGATTTACTTGTTCCCTGTGGAGACGAAACCACTTACCATTTCTATAAATTTTATTTGTTCTAGTGTAAACGGGTTTATTATTTTTGGCGATTTCGACACTCATCAATCAGCAATGGTTATGTCAAAGAGAGAGCAGATACAACTCTATTTATCAAGAAGAAGCATCAAGATGTGTTGCTAGTCCAAATATATGTTGATGATATCTTATTTGGAGCAACTGATGAAAAGCTATGCAAAGAGTTCAGTCAGCAGATTAAGAAGGAATTTGAAATGTCAATGATGGAATCTTCATCAGCCAAGCTAAGTATGTCAAGGAAGTACTCAAGAAGTTTGACATGGATAAAGCCAAGCCAATGTCGACACACATGGCCACTGACACTATTCTGAGTAAAGATGAGGAAGGTAAACCTGTAGAGAGTAAGCTCTACAGATGTATTATTGGTTCTCTACTTTACTTAACTGCTAGTAGGCCTGACATTCAATATACTGTATGTTATTATGCAAGATATCAAGCTGACCCCAGAAAATCTCTCTTAGCTATTGTTAAGAGAATTCTCAGGTATTTGCAAGGCTCTATCGATGCAGGTTTATGGTATCCAAGTAATGCAGACTTCACTCTGAGAGGATACACAGATGCTGACTATGGAAGAGACAAGCTTGTAAGGAAAAGCACCAATGGAGGTTGTCATTTCCTTGGTGATTATCTAGTAACATGGTATAGTAAGAAGCAGACTTCTATAGCTCTGAGTATAGCTAAGGCTGAGTACATAGCTGTAGGAAGTTATGTAGCACAACTGCTATGGATCAAGCAGCAACTGGAGGATCATGGTATAAAGTCTAAGTGTCTTGAAGTCATGTGTGATAACAAGAGTGCAACTGACCTATCCAAGAATCCAGTTCAACATGGCAAGATGAAGCATGTCAATATCAGACATAACTTCATAAGGGATCATGTGCTAAAAGGAGAAGTCTCACCTACATTCCTAAAGAGGAATAACGAGCTGACATATTCACAAACCCTATTGGAAAGGATCAATTAAATAATCTAAGATAGCTGATCGGAATGTCCAATCCAATTTGAAGAAATACACTCCACTCTAACCTACTCCCGAGCTGACCAAATTAGGGCACACTTTGAGCTTCTGCGAATTAGGTTAAGTATTTCTTTTGCCGCTTGAATTTTGGACATGTCATTAACTGCCACTGGTTATCTTTTAAATTTAAACTTGATAGAAACGGTAGCAAGTTATGAAATAATCCATATTCAGTAGCAGTTATCCCATATTTCTCGCTTTCATTAATCCTATAGTATGCGTTATGCAATCTAACCGTTGAATCTTAAGACCATGGATTGTGAGTCATACACGTAGCTTTGCAGGTTTAAGTGAAGAGACTTTGGCTATTTAAGGAGAAATTCAGAAAGAGGAAATGTTACTTTTACCAAAATTTCCTTTTTTGTAAATTTCTTCCTAAATCCCTAAAATCTCTAATCTCCGTCAAAGCAATTCGCAATGATAAGCACCTCAGGAAGAAAGAATGATCTTTTTGTAAGGGATAAGAAGGATACTTGCTGGGTTACAATGAGGCATCATAAAGCTCAGCTAGCAGTAACTATAGATAAAATTGAAGAAATCAATATCCCGGCAGGAACCAAGTATACTCCCACAAGATGGTGTGTCATGGAGAACACATAAGTTGAGCCACTAACAACAGTAGATATGCTCAGCTTTGCAAGTGACGATAAATTTGGCAATGGACTCGACAGCATCACCTGAGAGGTTTTTTCGAGATGCCAAGTGGCTGCTATGAGGAGATTATTCAGAGATTCTATCATGGAATCCATATGATAGAAGGTCTGAAGGATATTTTTATAACAATGATGATGGGGAGGAAAGTTTAAGTGACCCCCAAATTGATTGCTAGTTTACTTGGAATGTACAAAAGAGGGCTCAGACTGCTAGTCATCAAAGATGAGGAGCACGTTGATATCCCTATAGATTATGAAGTTCCTGCAGATTATAAGGCCGGTGAACTAATCGTATAAATGTTCACTAAGGAAGGTAAGCAAGCCCATGAACCTGTTATAAAAGTTCTTCGGCCCAAGACTAGTTCAACTGGAAGTTATCCCAATTTTGAGAAGGTATTTGTCTATGCTCTGACCCATGGCATGAGAATAAATTGGCCCATAGCCATCCTGCATAGATTTTTGAAGGTCAACAAGAATCTAGTGTATAGGCAGTTGGTGATGGAGATCTGCAGAGCTTATGAACTAGATTTGGAAGGATGGGCGGCTAAGAATAATATGCAGATGAAAGTTATTGAGTCCAAGGTATGAAGCGATGCTCATTTTTATGGACTTAGAGCAAATGAGAGGCCTTCTAACACTAAGTACATCAAGTTGAAACCACGAGAAGTGAGAGTAAAGGATCCCAAGGCTATAATGGAAATGAAGCCAATTCAGCCTAATAAAGAGGACTTGACCTTAGATGCCCTTGTGGCAAGTGAGCTGGAAAGAATCACTAAGCTTAGAGCAGAAAAAGGAGAAGATATGCTAGAAAAGAATGTAATGAAGAGGGAGGTCAGGGATGACTCCAAGAAAGAAGCTAAGAAGGGGAGCTTATCGAGCTTAATTCTAGCTGTTGTTCCTAAGAAAACAAGATCATCTAAGGGAACTAAAGAAGAGAAATCCCATGAGCTGACTCCGAAGGAGATTGAGGAGGAAAGGCAAGCTGAGAAGGAGCTAAGGGAGGAAACGCCTCTGAAGAGGGAGAGAAAGAGGAAAGTAGAGGACTCAGTTAAATATGGTGACTGCAAAGGGAAAGAAACCTCATCAGTTCCAATTCTCCAAGTAGGTCAGCCAAAGAAAAAGCTCATAGTAAAGAGAGGAACTAGAGTTGTTCAGAATATAGAAGAAGCTGAGAGAGTTAGGGCGGATGAAGAAGAGAGGATAAGGAAGAAGAGAGGATAAGGAAGAAGCAAGAGGAGATAGAGGCTAAAATTAGAAGGAAGGTTGAGAAAGCATCAGCTAGAGTTAAGACTGGTACTAAAAAAATTTTACAGTCTGCTATTGCTAGTGTAGCTTAGAAAGAAGTGCCTGAGGTAGTTGATGAGATAATAGGAGCTCTTGAGGGTATTGGGAATTAGGAAGAGCGGGAAAGAGAGGAAGATGATGTTGTGGAAGTTGAAGCTGTAGAGTTTAATGTGCTTGAATATGACCATCACTCTAACTGCTGATAACGCTAAGGAAGCTAGGTAGGAAAGGAAGAGAGGGTTATTGAAGAGAATGAAAATTGTGATAGATGAATATGAGGGTGATTTAGAAGATAAGGAGGAAGAGGAAGCTATAGTTGAGCACGGAGCTCAACTGACTGAGGATTCTCTAACTCAGGCCAGTGAGTCTGTTGTTGAAGGTCCTGTTGAAGAGAAGGAGGAAATTGAAGAACCTTTTATTTTCCCAAACACCTCACCTGAACCACCACTCTCACCCACACCAATTTCTGCCTTACCCTTACCTGAAAGCCAAACACCATCCACATCCAACATAAACCAAATCAACCAAGCCTCTAACCAAACCAACACCACAGACCAAACAGACATCATCCCCTATCTTTCACCTATAGGATCTCCAGTACATGAACTGCTACTTTTGGAAGGACCTCCACCAATCAAAGGGCCTCTAATTATTGAGGCGATTTCTGAACAACAACAACCACCTCAACAACTTCAACCACAACCCCAATTCAACCCCTAAGATGCGCTTTTGGGAGATATAAGGAGAATGGGGAGGGCAAGGTTTCCAAGACTGAGGACTGATGCTGAGATTGATGCTAAAATTGTAAAACCCCTACTGTGTGAGGAAGTTCTAAGGAGGATTGTAAAGGCTGTGGAGCCAGTCCAAGGGTTTATGGAAGCTGTTGAGGAGATGAAAGCCCACTTCAAGTCTGTCCTTACTCAGTTTTCTTTAGTAAAGGCAATAGTTTCCCATGTGTTGCCTTTATTATCTAATGCAGGTAGGCAGTTAGAGGATTGAAGTTAGAAGTTACAGAGTTTAAGAAGCAGATGGCAAGGATCTATGAGAGCAACTGCAAGGTGCTTAATGATGAAAGGGATTTCAGAAACTCAATGATTGATAAGTTTAATCCCTTACTAGAAGCTATGCTGAAGGTGTTAGATGGGTATAGCATTCTGCGCAAAGAAAATGAAGACAACACAACCCTTTTAGATGCTGTAGTTGATGGCCTTAATGCTCTGATCACAGTGGTAACCAAGCATCATGGGTTACACACTGAGTTAAGGAATGTGAAAGAGGAGATGTTGAAGGGAGTCAAGGACTCAAAGGGACCTATGCTAAATGCCTTAAAGAGGCTAAACATCTCAGATGCTCTAAATAGTGACATAGTTATGACAAATGCTAAACTACAGCCTATACTTCACCATTGGTCATATCATGGACCAAATCATGCAAGTTCAAGCAAATGTCATTAACATTGGAGAAATGGACAAGATTCATGATGAAGTCACTACTCAGATAAGGAGCACTCCCATGCTGGAGCAGATTCTTAGAGAAAATAATCAGGCCAAGGCTCTAGCAAGTCTCACCCAGATATCCAAGGGAGGACTGAGCGCTCAATATTAAGTCAATCTCTCTCAATCTCGGGCTTTGGTAGATTTGTTTGATTTTCTCAGAGAGCAAGATGCTATATCACAAGAAATCTATCAGCTGTTGGTGCAGAACTTTTCAACTAATGTTTATGGACAGGTTGAGACTTTTGAGGCATCTCTGAGCTCATTTGATCATCAAGCCCAAGCCATTTTGGATGCAATGGCAATGGGGGAGAAAGATCATGAGAAGCGTGAGAAGGAGGAAAAGGAAAGAGAGCAGAGGATTGCTGAATTTTCTCACAACCTGTCCAAGGATTTGGAGAGCATACAAAGAGAATATCATGATACAAGGAAGAGAAAAGGCAAGGAAATTGTGTTGCACAAGGAAAAGAAGTCAAGATGGGATCAGCAAGTTTATGAAGAAAGGAGAGTGAATTTGGGAGCCCCGCCTATGCCTAAAGATTAGAATAGAAATCTTGTGTAATCGTTAGAGCTCAATGTAAAACTTAGTATAGAGTAACTCATTGTTATCTGTACTCAAGTTTTTATTTAATGAAAGATTACATTTTCTGTTCTAAGTTAAGATCTTCTTAACTTCATATATTTTCTGCTATATATATAAATGTGTGTGTTGATCTTTTGCAGAAATATATGAGAAATGTTGAGGAATGCTTAACTCAAAAGAGTCAAGAATTATAGGGGAGTTAACATTCACTCTGAGCAAATTGAAGATGCTGAACAAAGACATATCAAGCATAAGTATAAGGTAACTCTGATCTGAATATCTTATTGATTTAATTCTCGCTTAGTTAATTGCCATTGATCAAAAAGGGGGAGATTGTTGAACCAAGCACGAGTTTGGACTAACTCAGTGGATGACTTAGTAGTGCTTAAGTTTTAATCATAACAATTAAGTTAAGAATTGGATAATTAAATCAATAATGATGTTAAAATAAATAGTCTATGGTTGTAAGGGAGTTAGTAAATTCAAGGGTAGAATTTCAAGTCTCCGCTCACCTAGCTATTTAGTTAAACTCTGAGCTGTTTCTAGGCTGAGTATCTACTTAATCGTTGACTTAGTAATATTCACTCAGCGCTTGATATTTAGATTTTGTTTCAGTTGTGTGCTTTACGTTATATCATTTTCGCTGAGTTACCTTAAGTCTATCAAAGCTGCTGACTTTACCATTTAAGGTAAAAATGTATCTTTGCTTTTAGTGTTCCTTTTTGCAGGAACATTAATGAGACAAAGACAAAAAGAATTAATGCCTTCACAAGACTCAGAATTATGAAGAAAATGATAAAGTCTTCCAATGCAAAGCTGTAAAAAGTCTTTTGCCAATTTGGGCAATTCTGCAGATCTACCAACCTTGTATCGCGCACTCTACAACATGTCAGAATACCAGAAGGAATGGGATGAAGACACGTGGCAAGTCAGCGCGAGTTCTCTCTAACGGAAGATAGGCATCAATGGATAAAGAATTTAAATTGAAGCTCAAATTTTAATCTAACGGATTGAAATTTTTTCACAACGGTGCAATTATATCTCTTAACAGATCGATTTGAAGAAGCAAGGGTGAATTACTGAGCTGTCAACTTCAGAAGATGCCAAGATAAGTTCAACGGCTACTTTCTCAATTCAACTATAAAAGGAGCAAGAAGGCAAGCGTTAGAACTTGGTGATTACACCTGAATTTCTCAAGAAGCTAAACTCTGTCAAAATACAAGCTTTAAAGAAGTTCAAGCAAGAAAGCACAACTCAGCTAGAAT
Source organism: Euphorbia pulcherrima (assembly GCA_947683365.1). Lineage (NCBI taxonomy): Eukaryota > Viridiplantae > Streptophyta > Magnoliopsida > Malpighiales > Euphorbiaceae > Euphorbia > Euphorbia pulcherrima. The sequence goes on along the minus strand of CANTUS010000001.1, from coordinate 74,671,961 downwards.
ATGCTTTAGAACAAGAGAGAATAGTATAGATCATTCAATTATAATATCGGATCATTTGTTACTGGATCAACGTTTTATAAGTTGAGTCCAGCTCTTGTTTAGACTCTTTGTGAGTTGCTGATAGAAGAGGGTATTCTAGTCAGCGGGTGAGCGATTGCAGTTTGGAGGGTACTTACTTTAATTGAGGAATTTGTGAAAGGCTTCTCCGCCTAGGGTAAAGGAGTTGAGATTAGTGGATTAAAGCCGAGACACTCTCTCGGGACTGGATGTAAGCACAAGTTGCCGAACCAATATAAAAATCTCAGTATTCTTTACTCTACTGCATTTTCCAGGTTTTTCACTCAGCGAGCTGACCTCGCTCAGCGGAGCAAGTTATTATCGCAAAAAAGTTTCACTAGTCCTTGAGTGAGTCATTCACCCCCCTCTGACTCGGTGATTGTACGCATAGGGACCAACAATAAAAGTTTCACCATACACTTTCATACTTTTCTGCAATTATCTCAACATATCAAACATTGAAATATATTTTATCTCTGCCACCGCTAATACAGAACACCATGCAAGATAACACTTCCAATAGTAAGACAGGAAGCCATCTATGCTAATAACAGGAAAAAAGGCAGATAAGTAGAGGTAAATGATAGTATCAACAACCTACTTTTATATAACCATGAAACAGATTAAGTATGAAACCTGTTAACAAATACTAAATAATTATGCAATGAAGACAAATACATGGACCTGAAGTAGAAACAAATTTTCTAAGTGAATAAAATACTCAACTAGAAACATCAATATAATTGCTGCAAAGATGCTTCACAAATAGATTAAGAGAAATTTCAATTGATTCTGATGCAAAGTGGTAATGTAAAGCCAAGCTAATTATAAAGTCAGAAACTCAAACAACAAGCATGAATGAATTGTATTCCAGAAAGTCCTTCGCGTTTAAGTAGCTAGTTTTCTAAATATATAGAACTATAGTAGTATACAAAGAAATGAAATTAGTGAGCATTCATATACAGGATATTAGTTTAAATAAAAATAAGCAAGAAATATTAGAATGCAAAAAAAAACCTTATGTAGGAAAGGACATGTGAAGGAGACAACGTAAATGTAGCTCTTTTGCCTTCTATTAGAGCCTTAGGTGCACGTCTGCTCTTCCATAACTTGTACTCATTTCTTTGTTGGCAGTAGAGTGAGATCTTGAGATAGTGGCTGAATTGACACGCTATTTACAAATCTAAATAGGTAACACTTGATCCTAAATATTATAAATATTTGATTATGATATAAGATAACGAAAACTAACTTGTTAGGAATAGTGATTACAAGGCAAAATGTGATTACACTAGTGGGAACACAGGGCCATTGGCGTCGGTTATATATGGGCCTTTTGCCTTGGTTATAAATCGAGGAAAAAGTAGTCGAAACCAAAGGCTCAATCAGTACGGCCTCAGTTAATTTAACTAAAGAAAACGAGCTTCATTTTCCTCGGTTATAGGAAAATAAGCATTGAAAAAGACGTATTTTTTAAAAAAAAATTCACAACCATAAACTATAAACAAACACAGATTTACACACAAAATACCTAGAAAATACATATTTACATACAAAATACCTACAAAATGTTGGATAAACAATGACAAAATTTAAATAAATAGAAATATCTTCAAGCTCGAATTTTCTCTATCCAATTTGGGAGTGTCAATTTCATTGAAATGTCCGCCTCATCAAGTTTTCTAATCCTCACCTTCAACCAAAACATAAATATAATTAGTAGAAATCATATAGAAACATAATGGAGCTTATAAAAAAAAGTTTAAGATAACGGAAACATTGATAAGCTGAGTCATGTCGAACGATACTGTCCTTAAAGGATACTTGTAGTTCCTTCTAGGATTAAAAAGCCTCTTCAATTAGTTGATTGGATTAGAAACAGAAACTCAAAAATATATCCAAAATGTATAAGAGAGAGCAAAAGAATTGAAAAATGATTAAGAGAAGCACAAAGAAAGTTTTGGTCTGTGTATGAAATGTAAATGTGCAAAAGTAATGTTGTTATTAATTAGAGAAAATAATTATCTTAATAATATTATTTACTAGTATATAAAATACCACAATATTCTTTTGAAATAACTCTAATATTTTTTCTAACAATCTCCTACTTATTTTAAAAGAAATTTTGAAAACAGAATTATTATGAATATCTCAGGTTTGACATATAATGCATGATATTGGTGTCTTTTGGACTTTAAACCAATACTTGATAGGTAAAATTTAACTTACGAAATATTTGGTAAAACATATAGTTTCTGTGAACCAAATACGAGCTACTGTAAGATAGGGCTTTTACATATCGCATTATACTAAATACATTTCTGAACAACGCCGTAATGCACCATATTAGGCTATGCCTGGTCTCTGAGAAATTTATATCATATGTTAAAATATTTTTATTAAGTTATTTTATATTTCTCTTTATAAGCATACTACTTTTCATATTTTATGCCTATGTTAGTTAGTTTTCACTTCAAAATTAACTGAGACTTATAATTGTGTGGCCTTTTATATTTCAGGTACATTTTAATTATAGTCATTTCAATGCTATTTATTTTGACTGAAATTGACTGTAATCGATCCTTTTCATTAGATTGCGGCCATTATGCTTTTACTATAAAAATGGTCTTTTTTTATGTTTTTGTGCGAACCATCATTTTTACTCTAACATGATATTATTTGGGACACAATGTTTTTATCTCCGCTTATCTTCTCTGTTTTATAATATTCAATGAAAGAGAACTGGTGGTCATTGACCAACCATGATAAAGCTAGTAAATAATTGAGAGATACAGTGAATTATGGTATTTATGTTATGAATATCCTTTAAGATTGTTGGATAAACAATAACAAAATTTAAATAAATAGAAATATCTTCAAGCTCGAATTTTCTCTATCCAATTGTGGAGTGTCAATCTCGTTGGAATGTCCACCTCATCAAGTTTTCTGGTCCTCACCTTCAACCAAAACATAAATGTAATTAGTAGAAATCATATAGAAATATAATGGAACTTATAAAAAAAAGTTTAAGGTAACGGAAACACCGATAAGCTGAGTCATGTCGAACGACACTGTCCTTAAAGGATACTAGTAGTTCATTTCGGGATTAAACAGCCTCTTTAACTGGTTGGTTGAATCAGGAACAAAAACTCAAAAATATATCCATAAGAGAGAGCAAAAGAATTGAAAAATGATTAAGAGAAGCACAAAGAAAGTTTTGGTCGTGTATGAAATGTAAATGTGCAAAAGTAACTTTATTATTAACTAGCTGATTTGCACAATCTACTCAATAATATGTTCATGCAACTTGGCAATTCACACGTGAATTCAGATTGCTAATGCCGGGTTTATTAAAATCATAAACCACCACATATTTATCAATTAGGAGAAACCCTACTGACCAATTAATTCAAAACCTAAATGCAAATTTACACAAAGATTCATGCTCAAAAGACTTAAATCAATCAATGACACCAAATTAGAGGATTCGGCATTGCAAAGAGCATACGCATTAGCTGAAAATAATATATGACATTGTATAAAGCCCATTATTTTTTTCATTTCAAATTTATTTTACATGCCTGGTTGTTGTGTAATTGTAACTGTTTGCAAAATTGAAATATCAACTAAAATATATCATACCTTGTGATCACACATAGCAGAAGGTAGCGAAGATGTCTAAAACTTCTTCTATCTCTGGCTTAAAAAATTCTTTGATTCTAGGATAACCCTGCAATAACAGTTATAAAAATTTGATATTCTTTCTTAACACAAATAATTATATACTTCTTCCTAGCTACTCAACCAAACATGATACATTTAGGAGATCAATTACCTGCGAGATATCTAAAGAATAACGATAATGCATAATGATGTCATACATATATCGCATCACAAAGTAACCACATAAAACCGAGTATTCTAGTTGCTTTGGCCCCTAAAAAAACATTAAAACAAAAACAGATTCACTTTCGACAAGCAGTATCAATAGAAAATGAGCAATATTTTTACCTCCGGATAATTGATAGAACATTTTGCCCGTCAATCCGCTAACCTAGTTATTGTAGCATTCCTTGCCGCTAATATAGCACTACATGCACAAAAAAGCAAAATCAGTTCATAATCAGCAACTAGTTTACTCGAGTCTGTGGCGGCTTTATAATATTCAATTATTGACTTATTATATAATATCAGAACTGTTTTACAAATTGTGTTCAATGGTTTTTAGTTTCTTGCTAAAGATATCTTTTTCTTCATTCTGTCGGTGATGAGTATCTTAAGTTCTTTGTTAGTGACAGTTATGTGTTTGATAATATGCATGAAAGAGCTCGAAGCTGTATAAATCAGCACAGATGAAGAAGCACTGCTTGCCTTCAAAGCTCACATCACTAATGACCCTCAAAATCAGAGTACAGGCTACACAGAAAGCTTTTTCTGCTAGAACAACAACAAAAAATAAATAGAAAAGTAAAAGTAAAAGTTGGCAGGCTCTGTTTGAAGAGAAGAAAAACAATCACGAGCGCACATCAAACGTCAAAACTATTCCACTTAAATCTGGGTTTAACCTAATTAGTTTTAGTCCTATTCAAAGTTGCTTAAACACCTTTATGTGGCTCCTCTCTCAATTATAGTCCACTGCCTAAACTAGTAATCGAACTGGACTCCAAGCAATAACAAATTAGATCATGTACACTAAAGTCAACTTTAATTGGCAAAATCAACCAGTACTTTAATACATCACAGATAGTGATCAAACTTGAGTCCTAGCTATTGCAAATTCAGATCCTTTCCGCTAAAGTCAGCCTTAATTGGCAAAATCAAGCAGCACTTTAATAAATCAAAGACAGTAATCAAACATAAGTCCTAGCTATAGCAAATTCAGATCCTTTCCACTAAAACCAACCAGTGTATTAATCCAACAAAGAGAGGAATATATAGATAACACTATGTCATAAAGCATGACTTTGAGGACCTAAAAATGAGAATCTTGGTAGTCTATATTCTCTTATATATGAAAACAGAATGAATTTGAATACCCAAAGCATAGTATAATCTCCCTAATACGACTAGATCAAGCATAAAAGCATACAGAAGAAGAAGTCAACCCATATGAGTTGTTATTGACATTAAAACCAACAAGGCAACATAAAATATCAAGAGCCGATTGTGAGTAACATCAAGTACAAGCTAATAAAGCAAATCAAACATAAAATTTCAATGAAATCAAAGTAAAAGGTCACTAGTACGATGAGGAATAGAGAGAGCGCCTATATTCATTGAATAACTGGTCACGATTGATGAAAACAATGGCATATAAAGCATAGATAATTCCAGGAACATATCACTCGTAGAAACCTAATTCTACCTAGGTTTAGGGTCAACTAAATCCCCAAAGTTTAATTAAACTAACTAGAGATGCAGAAAGAGAAACTGAATACCTGGAGAAGAGGGATGAGGTTGAGGAAAGTAGGAAAGAGTGAAGCAAAGAAGCACAGTTGAGAGGCGCATGAAAGGCGGCAGCGACGGTGAGGGGTCCGTCCTCACGAGGGACGGCGGCGACGGTGAGGGGTTCTTACGAGGGGTTTTGAATTTGAGACGACGGTGAGGGCTAAGTATCTGTGTTGTGAATTTCGAATCGTGAAATATAATTGAACATTTCCTCGGTTTTTTAGATAACTGAGGAAAATGTTCAATGCGAATTGATTATTTTCCTCGGTTATTTAGTGTTCAATTCTAGCCCGTGAATTCAAAATTGGTGAACATTAGTCTCGTTTATATATAAAACCGAGGCCAAACTAGCGAGTTAACAGGCCCGTTTCTCACTAGTGTCAATTTCTTGTATCTCAACTGATTCTATAGCAAAACAATACAATTAGATCAGCAATCCAATCTATTATTACATAGAAAAGCTCAAATATAGATCTAATTGAAGAGTTGCTTTTGATTGTGGCATGTTGTAATGCTTATTGAATATGCAAACAAGCTATATAAAATAACTAGGTAGTTAATAAATTGTTTGTTGGATTGCTGAACTAGTATTACAAGATTTCAATAAGTCATGCATATGAAAAATCAAGATAACACTTGATCAGTAGCAAAAATAGGACACTAAAACTCTAACATTCTTTAGTCAAAATGTTTATGTAATTCATATACAACTTTTAAAGTAACATGTGATCCATATGCTACCCAATAGAAATGATGAATGAGAACTCAGGAAAAGAAGGAACTTGAACACCGTAGGTACTAACTGCTATATAAACACAAACAATGAACAAAAAAAAAAACACAATAGCTGATATCGAACTATTATAATAATATGGAAAAAGAAAGGATGATAAGAAAATATCAGGTGTCCATGTCTATCAAACAATAAAAATCTAAAACAATGTATATTCAATGTTGATATTGTATTACAAGAAAAAATTAGCTCTCTGTGAATTGAAATGGAAACAATAAACAAGGAAATTTGAATGCCGACCTCTACAAGGCCTGTAATATATTAGGTATATTCATCATGGTTTGGGTTACAACCACCAAATCAACATCAGGATCATAGACTTGATGACTACACAAATGGCAATGAAACTCCAATCTTTTGATATCAACAACAGTATCATATCGATTCTCACACAACATGTAAAAAAACGTGGCTTGCACATGAGATTGAAGAGCAAACTAAACAAATATAGAATCTACCTCTATGCCTATTATAAAAACTGCATACAGGTGCCTTTGGTTCACACTTACAAACATTGATTCTTCCATTTGATGTTGTTTTAAGCCAATTTTGAAGAAAATTATAGTTATTCAAGCCAATAATGTAGTAACAACAAGTATAAAATATCAAAGTCAATAAATTTAGACAAGGGCTTGAAATTTGAGAAGATGCAACGATAAGGGAAAATCAATTATAAAATTTAAGGCAGATAAAGCATGAGGCAACTCATATGGTAATTTCCAAAGCTACTCTTCCTAATTTCTTTTTGACTTCCTTGTTTGAAAAAAGTTAATTGGGCAAAATAAATTTAAACTTAATATGACAGAAAAGTATGTATTTTAATTTAAGGTGTGATTTATGTCTAGTTTGTCATTAACAATATTAGTAATGGTTTTAAAAAACAACCGCACAGATTAATCCTGCTTTTTAATCAACGATGAAAAATGCAGAGTTTAGTTACTTGGTTTTTAGACCAAGTTATGATAGCCGGCACCTAAAAGTTAAATATGTACTGAATACAAGTTAGTGTATTAAATAACAACTGAAAATGAAAATCCAGTTTACATTGAATAAAAAACCAAATGAAATAAGATTTAAAGACCAAACGAACATCCAATATAATTTCTTTAAAAAACCAACAATATAAGCACAACATATGCGATAAAATCAAAACGCGCAAAGAAATGAGAAAAAAAACCATTGAAAGAGGTATCCCCATTCCATTGGTGATGACTGATGAACTATGGTGTCTAGATTGCAAAACAAAGGCAATTTTAAGAGTTAGTGGCGATAAACTCCAATTATTATACTGTATAAAAACCAACTATCACAGTTCTGAAGATCTAATATATTGCAATTAGGGGACATTGTTCCTTGTCAAGTTCTTCAATTTTGTACAGTTCTGTGCAATCAAGATAAAGTCCATCGTTAACTGCAGTCAATCTAGTCATCATCATCCTGTGCATCAATATCTTTAACCTTCACGTCTGCGTCTTCCCCATACTGAATGCAGTTGTCAATTTGATCCAATACATACTGCATGCTGCAAAATTTAATGCAAACGCCAATAACTACAACATTACACACAGAATCAAACTCTCCCTCCTTCAGTTTCTCTTTTACTAGCATTAACAAGCTACATCAATGGCTTGTTTTCCGTAAAAAAACCTTTAAAGGCCAACATTTTCTTTGGTGAGAGGACCTTATTCCAGCTATATCATATGCCTTCACACTATTTTCGAATTTTCCCACTGGATGGATTACATGTTTTAAGACAAAGCAATAATTGACCAAAACCAGAGAGGCTACACTTGACTGACATTCTTAGCAATGTCTACCTTCAACTATCATAACTCCAATAGACATAAATAGAAATGTTTTGAGGATGGATTAATAATTCTCCATGAAGTTGGGAAAGCGAACACCTGAATGAAATAACAATTGGTTTGAACTTTGAAAGAAATTGAACCTGAAAAAACCCTAAACAGAGGTACTGACCCTCTCCCCATCATTTTGACATAGCCGTCTTCGATTATGAACATGTAAAACTATTGTACATCCAAATCAGAAACAAAGGTAGAGTTCTAATGATTTGAGAAAAGTACAGGGGAAAAATCTTTGGCGAAAGAGAGGATTGTAGCTCCAAATATGATAAACTCATGTTTGCCACTATGATAGAAAATTAAGTGTCATATCATCAAGCCAACTTGCCACATTAACGAGTCAGCTTATCATGTCATCAAGTTAACTTGTATACATCGTTGAATCCTAATAGCAACCTTCAATTTTATCCTCTTAGTCTTTACTAACCACTGAAACCACAATGATATAAATCGCATTTTAAAAACACATGAAAAGATATTGGTACCTGCTCTCCTTCCTCAAGTCAAGTGGGATGAAGCTCACCATGCTGTAATCATCAACCTAAAACAAAAGGAAAGTGAGCGATGATACGATTTTATATTGTAGTTAACATTTAAGCTTCCATGTTATGCAAGCCACTAACCTTAAAAGCAATATCACAAATTGAAATTCAGAACACATAAGATTTCCACATCTTCGGAGTTAGAAACTTTGTAATTCGTTAATTGAGTTATGGATAAGTTTCTAAGGGCATAGAAATCTCATGAAATTCTAGATATTAGAAGATATGTGAGTAGCGGAGTTGACATGTGAGTGTTTAGGGAAATAAGCAAAAGATTAGTGTGTACAGTCCCAAAATGTGTGAATACAACTGAGATGAAAACAAATAAAAGATTCTTCATGTTCTATAAGTAATCCCAGGAACATAACAAAGGCACATCTAACAGCTTCTGAGTACTGAAAAGGGCCCTTTTTCCGTCTTATTTTTTTTGCTAAACAAATTCCATCATGAGAATGTTAAAACTCATGAAACTAGTCTAACATCTTAAAAACGATTAATCTGGACGACAACGGTATAGAAATGAATCAAATTTAGTTGCTTGATTACTCACCAGTTCAATCAGAGCCTTATTGAGCTTCACAAACTGAGGCGCCATCTGTTTATTTAGTTCAGGCAGCAAAGCATGTGAATCTGGATCCAAATACCTGAAAAATACAAATGAATGATAGAGTATACTACTCAGAACAGTCAAACAAATATAGCTGTTGGAATTGAGGAAGCATACTTTTCAAGATCCTTTTTATTAGTGACAAGGTCCATTTTGGAGAGGATGTTGACATGAGGCAATTCAAGTTGTATCATTGCAGAGAGCGATGCCATACACCCACTGATGAACTTGGTCACATCTGTTATGAACTGAAAAATAATAAAAAACACTAAACTAAGGCAGTGGATTTTAAAGGAGAAGATAGGAACATACCTGTGAATCAAGCATGTAAACAACACAGACATTGAAATTTTTGCGCTTCAAATACTCCACAAATTTCCGAAGCACAGGGACATGTGAGAAAAGTTCTATCTGGCCTATAAAGCATCAATATATAAAGAATATGAAATTCACTGACATATTTTAAGTTAAATACTACAAATAGTATAATACTTCTTGATCCATAATGGCATTAAATCACAGAGCAGGCATCAATCAGCATAAAATGCAAATGAAAAAGCATAAGTCTGGTTCCTGTAAATTCATTTGAGATTTTATAACAAAAGAAGAACGCAATTGCAACAACCTCAGACCTTCATTGCATGAATATCATAATGTATCAACAAGAGATTAAATAAGAACTTTTTTTTCCTCTTTCCTATATTCCGTTGCGCACTATTAATATGAATATAAAACCATGCTAGGGAATGGCATTAATAACAAAGTTAAACACCAATTTCTAGGATCCAAAAGTAAACCGTGTTGGGCATATTTGAACCCCACAACTTTGCACATTCACTAAACATATAAAAGCAAGTAAATGACGTACCTGGACAGTCAAAAACTAGATAGTCATCATCCAGGTAATTATCCAGCTCTTCAGCTAACCAGCTGTCCAGATTGTCTTCAAGTTCTCTATTATTATATGTTTAAGGTCACTTGCGATGTATTTAAAATTTGAAGGAAGAATAAACCGACACAATATTAATAATATGAATAATACATTACAAGTGTATGTGATCATATTTGTATGGTACTCTCATACCAAGTATGAGAGAGAATTGTTTCACCCTTAGCATGGAGAAAACCACATGTGAAAATACTATGAAACGAAAACTACCCGAAAAGAACTTAAAAATTCAATTAGCCAATGACAGGAAGCAGGATACTCCATGCAATAAAGAAGCGCACCATTGGGACCCAAGCCAAGCTCCTCCATAACATCTTCCAATGAAATGAGTTCCCTAATATCTAAAAGGCAAAAATTGTAAATTCAGTAATTAAACAATTTGATATATATATATATATATATATATATATATATATATATATATATATATATATATATATATATATATATGGCCACTAAATAAGACTCGACCCACCCATAGCCACTGGATAGTCAAAATTTTCAGCAGCAGGATCTAGGTTCACAATATGCATTGTGCGTCTGAGGGTTCCGCAATGTCGGAATAAGCTCGAACAGTAAGTGGACTGCATTCAGAAATGCGTATACAAGGAAAATGGTGAAATTTATTCCAAAAGCATAAACAAGAAATACAAATGTTCAAATTTCTTATTATATTCACCTTCCCACTGCCAGCAGGGCCGATAACAAGTTGTGCATAACCCATTTTAGCTTTTTCTTCAAGCAGGTAGATTTCTAATCAGAATGGACATAGAGAGACGAAGAGCCGGAAATAGGAGATAAGAGCAACAGTTACATAAGCAGTACACCAAACACAGACCGCAAATATCACTTTCAGAGCATGACAGGTAGACATCAACACCAGTCTTGTAAACCCAACATTAGAAGGACCTGATAGAACACAACTGTTACACAAACGCATATAGCAAAGGGGAAAAAACACCAGGCAACGCATACAATACTGTCAGAACTCTGTCATTTTCAATCAGCAATTTGATTTTAGCCGCTTTACTTTTTAATTTGGGAAAATGTCCTTTAGGAGATAGAAATTACAAAACCCTAGTTCAAAAACACCAAATAATACAGCGGCTAGCAGAGATGATATCGGGAATGCAAATGCAAATGAAATCGAAATTGTTAGAAGGCAATTATCAGATTAATGAGCCAAAACACCGTAAAAGGTGATTAACAGGAGATTATAGTTGAAAGTTACCTGAAAAATGAGGCGTTGGTTGCAAACAAGGAACTAGCAAAGGTAGATAATAAGAAGTCGACGTCGGCGCTTTTTAAAGTTAAATTTTTTAAAAATAAAAAATATTTGCTACTTATAATTCGCAAACGACATGTCGTTTGGCCACCGCCGAAGGCTTGAATAAAGAAATCCAGGTCCGAAAATTTCAAAGCAATAGCAGCTCTGGCGAGTCACGGGTTCCAATAGGGATTCGGTTGAATAACTTACCCGAATTAAAACCTAGTAAAGAAATAAGAACCAAAATTAAGTCGAGTATAATTTGGTTCTGTGGAAAAAGAATCTAATATTCGGTTCAAATTCAATTCGGTTATAATCGAATTGTTTGAACTTTATAATTTATAAAATAATTTATAATTTATTTTTTCGAGAGAGATTTAAAGTAATTTTATATTGATATGTGTTAAATTTAATGGTAATTAGACTTTAAAATTTATATTTACAATAACAAATATAAATATTAATACATAAAAGATATTAATTCAAGTGGTATGACGTGCATACATAATGGATTACTAAATAAATCCTATTCCTAAAATTGTAATGAAAAACAATTCCTTCCTAATTAAGATTAATTAATTAAAATTTCATATTTGTTATCTTTATTTACTAATTAATGTGGTGTATATTATTATTATGATTAGATATTAGATATAATATAAATATATATTAAAATATAATATTTATTAATTTATTCGGTTCGATTTTATTTTGATTTTAATTTTAAAAATTAAAATCAAACCGAAATCTAATTATTTTAAGAATTTTAAAAATTAAAATAGAATCGAAATAAATTGAATTCAGTTTAGTTCAGTTATTTTTATTCGGCTTTAACTCGGTTTTCAATTCTGATTCGGTTTTCCAAACCGATGAGTTCTAACCCTCGACGTTTCACCTTTTCTGCATTCCTGTTCAGTTTTTATTTCATCGTCTGATATTCGGTACGGAAAAGATAAGACAATGATTAATCTGTTTCTCTCGGAGCCTAATTGGAAAGAAGATAGAGGCGGAGATACTGACCTTGCCAAGCGACGGATTTCCCTTTTGGGCCAATTGGAATCTGTTATCTGGTCACTGATTACTTCCGGCTGTCGATCGGAAGCTCGTCTATGGCTATGCAGTGCTATTGCAAGCATTAAATCGTTTACTTCTCACCAACAGAGAGACCTATTTGTGAAATTATTAGAACATAGACCTACAAATCGGAGTTTAGCATCCCAGCTCGTGGAGATGGTATTTCAGAAGAGGCCGAATAAAGCAGGGTCGATCATAGCCAAGAGAAGCTATGTGCTTGAGAAATTCTTTGAAGGTATGTAATCCTTCCTTTCTATTGATAGCTTTAACGGTAGTGAATTTGATAGCAGCAATTTGGCTTAATATAGGACAATGATTCTAAGTTAGATACAGGAAATATCTCTAAATCTGCTATTGTTTTAATTGATGCAGGAAATCCTGTTCGTGTAATGCAATGGTTCTCTAACTTTGCTGATGGTGGTGGCTTAGACCACAAAAAAGGTGCTAAAGCATTATCTCAATTTGCCTTTGTGAATCGTGACATATGTTGGGAGGAGCTTGAGTGGAAGGGGAAACATGGGCAATCACCTGCAATGGTTGCAACAAAGCCTCATTACTTTCTTGATTTGGATGTCCAACGAACAGTGGAGAATTTCATTGAAAATGTTCCTGAATTTTGGTCATCCAATGAGTTTGCTAAGTCTTTGAGAGACGGTGATATTATTTCCATTGATAGAAAATACTTCGCTGATATCTTCATTCGCTTAATGTTTGACGAAGATGCAAGAGATGTGTGGGAAATCATAAATGAGTATCTTATGGAGGAGTCTTTTTCCTCTTTGTGCAACCACCTCCTCATAACTCTTGATGAGGAGGAATTATGCATTGCTCTGAAATTAATGGGCAGATATTTAAGCTTGAGAGTGGAACAAATGAACTTTTGCAACTCATCTTTTTGGCTTGAATTAGTACTTTCTAAGTTTGGTGATTCTGAATCTATCGATGAGCTACTTCTGTTAAATGCAGTCATTAATCGAGGTAGACAGCTTTTGTGCCTTATGCATGACGAAGAGTCACATGAGGAAAAAAAGAAAATCGAGGACATTGTACGGCAGATCTGCAAAATCTCAGGTGGTGCCAATAGCTTGGCCCCTTTGCTTAGTGAGAGCTTCAAAATTAAATCAGCAATAGCTGTTAAGTTCCTTGGTCTTCAGTCTTGGGTTATTCATTATATTTTATCAAAGGAATCCCGAAATCCGGAGTCCTGGGAGCTATTATTTTCAAACAATGGTATAAGTTTCCGAAAATGCATGAAATATGAAATGATTCATCATGTTGAATTGTCAGAAGTAAATGATTCAGAATCGGACGATAATGTCTCGATTCGAAGAAAGAGCAGGAAGAAAAAGAGAAGTAGAAAGAAAAGGAGGACTTTGAATCATGATGATGATGATGATGATGAATTCAACGGAAATGAGCTATTGGATTTTGAATCATCAAATAGTCGTCTGGGCTTGCAATCTAAGGCTGGGAGTTGGTTACTTTCTACAGATGGATTTTCATCATCATGGACAAGTGTGAGTTCAGTAATTTTCTTTCACTTGAAATGCTTTTTATTGCTAACGAATGCTGCATCACGATTTATATATAATCTGCAAGTGCTCTTGACAATATTGTTCAACATGTTTAGGTTCTATGTTAACAATATGCCTAAAAGTTGTCAAATCATCTGGCATGGACATATAAATTTCTGGATTATTTACTTGTGTACCCATTTACATGGCTGGAAGAGATGAGTTCCTAGTTTTGATTATGCAGTGAAACAAAATGACAACAAATTTAAGTATTCACTTATCTTACTAGGTATGGGTGTGTTATTCTGCCAGTATTCAAGGCTCTTTATTTTGTGGGCTTAAATACAATACCTTCACCTAAGTTTTTTTTGGTTATTTACCAAAGTCTTTCTTTGAAGGAGACGGATGGATTGTTAGTGTGGACAATTTAACAGGTTTATGATTTTATGCTCAATATGTTGCAAAAGCATTAAACAATATCTTTTCTGATAGCTGAATTAGCACCAGTACCTGTTTGTCTGAAAATATTAGTGGATAGGAGTTTAGGACCTGTAAATCAGTTTGAACTTCTGTTCTTTGTTTCTTTGTGTGATTTTGTTCCCTGGATGTATCAGAAGTTTGCTGTTCTGATCCTACAAATCTTTCCAAATTACTCTGTTATCAAGTTATCAACTTTTGACATCAATTATTTTGCATGAATGCATCTGAGTGTTGGTTTATTCGCAGATTATCTTATCTTCAATACAATGTGCAGGTTGATTTGCCTGAACACCTCTCAAAGTTTGGCTTTTCTACATGGATGAAGTGGGCGTTTGCAAAGTGATGCGACTTTGTTCATACAACTTGTGGTATGAAAAACTAATACCATCTTGTCTTTAATTTTTTCTGATCCTGCTTATATAATTGTTTTAGATACTAAAAGGAATGCATTATGTGTGTTTTTTCTTTTAAGTAGTTTCATTTCCAGGTCAATACTTGTGTTGTAACCAAAATTCTTTGTGGACAAACACGAATTGCGTCTGTTTAGCTGGTTTACTTGGGATCTCCTTGTGATGTTTAAATCAAAATCATTGTTTCCTCTGGAGTTTTTAGACTGAGCAGAAAATACTGCCCATCCATAAGGTTAGAGTTTTTCCTTTCTTCTTTACATGTTCCAAGCTTAATTTTAAATTCCAAATCATCTTTAATCCTTCAGTTTACTGTTTGCATTGTGTTTTCTCCTTTCCCAGGCACTTAAAAATATAGGACTAAGTTTTATTGTTACGAGGAATGGCCTAAAAATGGCGAGGTTGTAAATCAGAACCCAGTTGGTCCAAGAGAGTTGAGGTTTTATGATTCGGAAAGTGACAACAATGCTATTATGAGCAAGGGTATTCCTTGAAAGGTTTAGTTATGGGATAGTTGATGAGCTGACATTTCTGTTACTGTTTTATAAAAGACGAGTTGTGGTGAATAATAGGCAAGTTTTGTTATTGAAATCTGCAGCTTGTGCAGGGCTCTACCCTATAGAGACAGAGGTACCTTTCTTCCCTAGGGATTGATATCTCTGAATCTAGTTTTCCTCTTCCCAATTAATAAAACTAGAGCCTATTCTTTTCAAAATATCTTGATTTTTTTGCTTTGATGCTTGTTTGTTGGGTTTCATTCATTGTTATCAAAACCGTACCGGATGTCATACCCACGAAGATTTTGGTACGCGATATTACCGGTACCGGTATACTAGTGGTTTTACCGGACATCATATTGGTATTTTGCAACGCTATCTAGGTCTTTTGCAACGCTATCTAGGTATTTTGCAATGCTATCTCGGTATTTTGCAACGCTTTCTAGGTATTTTGCAACGCTTATGCATGTTGCCATAGCCATTTTTTAAAAAACCATTTTTAAGTTAAATCGTACCGTAACCATAGCCGGTTCGCGGTAAAACCGATTGAACCGGCCGGTATGGTTTTGACAACACTGGTTTCATTCTTTATGCATAGTGCCATCCAACCAAGCTGTTAAAATCTGGTTACTTACGGGATTCGAACCAACAAGATATGGCTCGAGAACAGTTTAAAGAGCGATGAAGTCCTTGTAACTTGAGTCATTCTTAGTTAAATCAGCATCTACTGTAATGCTTCAAATAGCAAACAGGGATGACAGGTGCAGTTTATTCTTCATATTGAAGCAATCTAACTGAAGTATGCAGAAATCGGCAGTTTTACTTCTCACAAGAAGCATCATATGCAATTAACTTGCCAATTATAAATTGCAGTAGGCAATTAGACCGTATCCAGCCCGTGCTTTCTAACAGTGAAACCAAGAGGTTCAACCAATAAATATATATATGACATCCAATTAAAGTTACTTGTGATCTTACTGGTAATATCGTACATAAAATTAGCGGCATTGCAATGATGAATTAACAATCCAAGTTCAGCTTTATTCTGATTCATGCATAATGTACACAATAAGCAGCTATAAATACAGTTTGTGAACAATAATGTTGATTGCAACATGTTGATTATATCAATTACTTCAGCAATGTACAACATACATTTACTGCGATCCTCAAAGAGCTTCCGCCCCCGATGTCATGGTTTCTGAGCCATCAAAGCCTACAAAATAATAAAAAAAATCTGATTATATAACCGAAACTTAATCTCTGCAACATGTACACATTTTTGCATGTGTCTTTAAGATAAATATAAACCAAAGCTTCTACCAATTTCTTATCTTAAACCTTATAATGTCTAGGCATGTAACTAGTCATAGATAAGCATCATATTGAGGTAAAGCAACATCAAATGGCATATTCATGCAATCAATGTTTCCAGGCAAGGGAGCATAGATTTGTCTTAATTCAACTTAAAGAGAAACTGGATCTGGAGTGTGGTCTACTGTTCCCCAGGTCACTAATAAGGTATATGAAGAAAAATGGACAACCACCAAATTATTTTTGGCAGAAACACGTGCAAGTGTTCGGAGTTCGGGCACATGTCTAAAAGAATTAGCAAACTAATAACATCAAAGTGCATGGAAACAAAAACAATAAAGCAACAATGATGAGAGAAACTTTCATGTTATCAGACTTACCCAATGAAACATAATCTGGGAGGCTAACATACTTTGGACATGAGCTTTTAGAATAAGCATCTTCAATTGTTGATCGAGTTGCACAATCCCGAGGCTGCACAATAAGACAATCAAAAGACATGATTTTCTTCAATAACAGAAAAAAAAAAATGAAAATACGTGTTTGTACTCAGAAAGGAATATCATTCAAGCTCCAAGAACATGAATCATCCAAGAATTAACTTTTCCCTAGAGTACAATCTAAAATTACTCCTATTATGCAATCCACAGAAAATAGTCATAAAGAAATGGTTTACTAGCCTTGAGGCTCCACAGTAAAGACTATATAATCTATCAAGATTCAGGTTAAACTACAAACGAGCATGTTAACCTCAAAGCCCAAATGTAAGACACTAACCTTGAAATCCTTGTAGAAGCATATATAAAGCTCCTGCACTTCACCTCTTGAGCACGCCACTTCAGGGGTTGCATGGAAAGCATTCTCAATTGCGGAGATAATACCCCCAAGAGGATATTTTTCAGTATTTGATGGAATGTATCCCGCTTCATGCAGTACTTTCTATCATGTGACAATACAAACACCAATCACCGCTCAATTAGATAAGATAATTCTTAATGAAAAAAGTTTTCTTCCGCATGAGCTAGATTACAAATTACAATTTACATTTCTTTTCACCTATTTTCTAGTTGAGCTGACCGACTTGGTTTGTCTTGTATGATCAAGAATATATGGTACTACACCATTTGTCGATATATTTCAGTAGGATTCAAAGAAATGGACCCAGAAATCAGCACATAAAGAATGATATACAGATACTACAAACAGAAAACCAAGTAAAAGCTATTTAATCTTTCATCAATCTCAACAAGAGAAGCAATAGCACTAGAACACCAAAATTATTAGGTTAAGACAGCAGTTTTTTGTTAAATTGATGAAGTTATGCAACTGAAACTAAGGAAGCCAAGAGTAAAACCCAAAGTCACCTCTAAGTTTCTAAAAAGTAGATAAGAACTTGATAAATTCATGAATGGTTTTGGTAGATGGTTTGAAACTCCTCTCAATTAATATTTGGGAGTATCAATTTACCCCTTACATTACTTTCTTTCAATGCTACCCTGATGTTAGAAACCCATATCAATTTCACCGTATTACGGGGAAAACATCTCACGACTCACTGGCTCAGTATAAGTAGCATTGGTGAGAAACAGCAAAACTGATTAGGGTTCAATATAATCAAGACAACATTGCACAAGAAATAACGGGGTGATATTCCCAAATAACTTTAGGGGGAAATTGTACCCTATCCCATAAAATTTATGATTAAGGTAAAGTAAACCCACACTTCTCGAATTGAGATAACATGATAAGACCGACACATCTAGTTCTTTCAGGAGTCCCACCCCAAAAGTATTTTGTTCTTTCTTTTTAACTTCATATATGAAATCTGCAGTAAATATGTGAAATCAGTTACCTAGAACTTACCGTGACATTATACTTGAAGTAAACATTGAGTCCTGTCAAAAAGTAATTGTATTCATCATGAACAACCGGAGAGGAGCAAGTCCCGTGCTTCTCTGCAAAGTAAAATACAAAATTATATTAACATAAATAATAGAAATCCCAACAGGTGCAGTAAAGTCCACTCTTACGTTATATCTGGACAAGAAAATGCATTGAATTATTGTTCATCAAGCCATTACACGGTGCACAAGAAATTATTACTGGTTTGGTGAAATGCAGTTTCACTCAGATTAGTCTTATATTTGTTACAGAAAAATATTTCATATAATTGAGAAATGAAGACAGATCACTGTTCTGCAAAGTGCATCCAAGCATACATCATAGCCTTTCTCACTACAATCCCTTTAGGAAGAGTATTCTTGTTCAATTATTAAGCACCAAACTCACGTCAGCTTAACAAGTCAACTACATAATGCAACAGACTTCAGAAAGTGAACTTTACAAGTCAACTACATAATGCAACGGATTGAAAATTAAAGACAATTACCCCACTGTGAATGTTCATTGCGGAATTCAGCCATCACCAAGCATAGAAAGCAAAGATGTTAGTTATCAATAATGTAAAGTTAATATAACAAGAAAAGGTATCTACAATAAAAAAACACCTCGTGTGCCCAAAATGATCCTTTTGAACCATGACAAGTTGACGGTGAACTACAACTTAATGATGGCCAATATTTATCTAGAGCATCACGCAAAGTCGATATCTGCATGAAATAAAATTTATTTTCAAAACATGTAACACATTATTCTATTGAAACAAACATAGGAAAGAACTATCTTCCGTACACACATACACACAGAAACCATGTTAATTATATATACTCTCACTAGGCAGTGCACATCAAATAGAATTTCACATTCCATATTCAATAATTTATTGCTTCTAGATGATTCTTGTTCCTGCAAGATGCTCAAGGTATTTTCATTTTCCTGTTTTGAAAACTTTCAACAAACCATGTAGCCAAAATTTCATACAGCATATTCATACTTTTAAAGCGTACCTCTTTTTCATTGAAATTGGATTGTGTACAACACGCAGGCCAAGCTCCATCATTATAGTCGGGCCACAACCCATCTGCATTCAGAATTAGTAGTTAATAGATGAAAATTCCTTCAGGTGTTTCCAATGCCTCCAAGAAACACAATATTAACTTACACAATCAAGCAACAAGAGAAAAAAAAGAAAAGATGCCAAAGCCCCATTTGATCCATTATTCAAAAATAGATTTTTTTTTAAAAAAAAATTGCAATTTCGATTACTTTAAGTAGAAAGAAAAATCTCCACCCACTCCTGATGTGTTTCGAACCTGGGACCCCTAGAGACCATAAGTTCAGTCTTAACCGCTAGGCTAAGACATTCACCACTTAAAAACAGAACTTTTCAGAAAAAAACTTTACGAGAAAAAGTTGTGAGTAAAAGCAAAATTCCTGTCAGAAAAATCTCAATATAATGTACCAGGGTGATACAAACTTTGAAATTTCTGAAAAGATAAAAGCGGGTGGTAGCAAAATAGACAAATGGCTTTTCAATATGGACTGGAGAAAGGCAGTTTGCCTCTCATTCGCTACCCCGAAACCCAGATGATGATACCATAGTCACTTGATGATTTATATCCAATCAAACTAAGACATATACTTACGGATAGTAAATAAACTCGGAGCATTTGACCTGAAAAACCAAGAGAGATATTAGTTCCAAGCTTACCACACATAATTTTCAGAATTAAACATGAAATAACACCAGAATTAGAGATGTTAAGGGTCCAACTGCTCAAAAACTAGAACCCCTTGTTCTACAATGGAAATAAATAATTTGATGATGCATCATTAAAACCCTAATAATCAAGTGCACATCATACAAATTGAAACATGTGGATCAATACACTAAAAATTAATAAAAAGAAAGAAATATGTATTGAATGAAAAGGAGGAGAACATATGCATCTGTTCACTTGTTACATGAGCATTAATCATAGAGCATCTGAAGAATTTCTATCCAACATCCAAAGAACAATAAATCAATTTCTTAGGGTTCCTTATCAAAGTCTGATCCAAAGCCACTGAAGCAACTGAAAGGAGGCGCGGTCCACATGTATTATTTAAATCCCATGATCAACCTATAAGAGGTTAAACACCTTAGGGAAAAACACAAGAGAAGGCTTAATTGCAATATTTACAGCAGATAACCTACAAGACATACCCAGACTAAAAAAAATACCCAATTACGACAATACGAATTCAAATTGATCAGTTAGAATCACAGAATCCTGAGCGATTTTTTAAATTGATGTAATTAGCTGAGAAAACCACATGATGCTACGGAAAACAGCCAAGAAACAAGAGTTTTCGTAGAAATGCGGATGATTATATGCAATTCGGATTCTGATAGATAAAGGATGAAAGAGATGAACAAAAGCAAACATAAGGAAATATTGATCAAATAAATAAAATATAATAAATGGAAGGAGTAGTTAGAGAGCTTACCCGCGGCAGCAAGCATTAGAGGAGCAACAATGGCGAGTTCGTTTGCAGTAGGTGCCAGGCCATTGAAGAGCCAATTTGAAATAATCGAACTCTCTCTGAGCAGGCCTGGCGGTAGTGTCCTCGATCAACAGAAACGACGACGCCGTGAAGAGGATGAGAGCTAGCCGGAGATGTAACAGTAGGTGGGCAGAGAAAGAAGCCATTATCCAATTGTAGAAGGAACTTGACTTGCGGGTGGATGCTGATGTTATCCCAATCCACGAATTATAACAGCTAATTGTCTGTTGAAACATTAATAATGGCTGAAAGGGTATAACGGTCATTGAAGCCGTTATATCATTGCAACAAAAGCTCTTTGCAATTTTGCTCTTTCGTGCCTCATCTTTTAAACAGAATAAGCCATTCTAACTAAAAATGAATCCGGTGCTCATCTCTCCACTCCAGCAACTAGCAAGCGATATGAACCGCAGATATAGCCAATATCCACGGCCACTATTAAAAGTAACGGAAAGGAGCAATCCGCGTGCTAGGGGATGTCTACTCTCAACCAATCAAATTCCCCCTCTTGCATAGAGAACGCCGCTTGCTCTGAAGTCTGACTCATTGGTCAAAATTCAAAAAAGGAAAGGGAAAAAAAATTCACAACCTTCCCCTCCTCCCACTTCCAGTTGCAGCTTAGCGCAGAGCAGTCTCGGCGTTCCATGGAAAATTCACCGGAAAAACAACAGAAGCATTGTGATACAGCCATTGAAGACAGGATTAGCAATTTGCCCGACTCTATTCTTTGCCACATTTTGTCATTTCTTCCAACCAGATCGTCAGTCCATACTTGCATTTTGTCAACAAGATGGAGATTTCTGTGGATCTCTGTACCTGTTTTAGATCTGGACGATTCATGGTGTGAATATTGGCCGAAAAGGCGTCTATCACAATCAGCCTGGGCATCATCCTTTAAGAGGTTCGTGAACAGAGTTCTAGCTCTCCGACACACCCCGTTCAAATATTAAGGCTCAAGGTTTCAAATTCCTACGCCAGTGTTGTTCGATGTATTACGGCTGCAATTTCACTCAATGTTGAGGAAATCAACCTTTCTATTAACGACTGTGTTGTTGCCAAAAAACTGTTAAACTGTGGTACAGTATCAGTTTTAAAGCTGCATTTCTGAGCGTCCTTTTCCCAAGTCTATATGGATGCCCAATCTTAAGGTCTCCCATATTCACTCATTGGATTTTGAAATGCGTGCTGTCACCGTGAACAGGCTATTATGTGGCTTCCCTATCCTTGAAGAACTAGCGATAGTTAGCGGTAGTGCCATAAGGAATCAGAACTTTTCTATAGTCTCCTCATCGCTAAAAACTTTGGAATTTCGGTTTCCAGAGATGTACCATACATATAATACGGCAGTTGTTGATGCTCCAAAACTTGTAGTTATTGATGCTCCAAAACTGGAAATTCTTGATGTAAGGGCCGACGGCTTCAATATTGAATTGAAGAATACGCCCTCAATACTCAAGGCATCAATTATCACTGATGAGTCTTGTTCTAGTGGTGGAACCAGGAAAATACCCGGTAATCTGTGGACAATCATCAACGTTGAGGTTCTGTGCTTGTCCTTGTATATTCTCAAGGTAGGTGCTTGTTCTGCTCAACCTTCTTACATATTATTCTGCTGAATATATAGCTTACATATGCACTATCCTTGTCAGGATCCTCTGGTTTATGAACTAATTCACTTTGCTAACTTGAAGAAATTGGTGCTGAGATATTGTGGACTAGATGACTTGTCTATGCTATCCAAAATCCTCAAAAGACTACCATGTTTGGAGCATCTTATACTCGAAAAAGGCAAGTATAATATTGTTCTAGCTAAATGCACTCTGATCTTTGTTATTTTCTTGACACATTAGTTACATTAAGTCCCACCTTTCCTGAAGTAGGAGCTGAACTTTTCGGAAGCATTTCTATATAATTGAATAATTGCATGTTATGTTTTACCCCTTGAAAGTTGAAACTGAAAAATAGACAATTGCAGTCAATTTGTTGTCTTGTTAAATTCTATGTTCAAATTAAGTGTTGAAACATTATTGATCACACTATTTAACAGTACACACTATACATCATTCAAAAAAATTGATTAGAGAATTAACTACAATTTTGGTAAAACAGTCAAGAACTATGGATCTTATATGCCTATTATTTCCATTCCCTTTGATTAGAACAAATATGAACGGCAGTACGGTTGCTCGCATACTATTACATGGAAGGAGTTGGAACTGGGAAAGTCTGAGATTAATTGCTGAAACATAGTCTCCAAAGACTTCAGCTGAGAAGATTCAGTTGCGATAAGGGAGAAATGGAAGTTGTAAAATATTTTATGCAGAATTCAAGTGTGTTGAACGAAATCAGATTGACAAGAAGTAGGCCCTATGGAAAACGACCAGAAATCTCTTTTCCGAAGAAGCTCTTAACCTTTTCAAGGTGCTCAAATGCATTTAGAATTGTATTTTCTTAAGCTTTTTTTTCATTTTGATGTTTATGGAGAATGTGTTGAAAGGCAAAGTTGTTTTGTTTTGTTCACAGAGTTAACGAGTTCTTAAATCAGGTATCAGATATTAACTTTTGATGGATATGGAATTGCTTTCTTGTTCTACAACTTAGAATGCCTTTTGATGTATATGGGGAAAATGGTTGGACTTGCTTAAAGAGTAGAACTCTTTCCCTTTACATTTTTTTCCTGTAAAATTTTCTAACAACTTTCCGAAGCAAAGTTGGTTTGCCCATGAACTATTGAAACATGGTTTGAAATAAATAGTGGCTCTTCAATAAAACTATAGTGGCTCTCATCTTCATCTTCAGCAATAATTGAAGCCTTGATCTGGTACATATACCGTAAATGTTTTCCTATTCTTTCGAAACAACTCAAACACATTAACCCAGTTCTTCATCTTTCTAACGGATTAGTCGGAATAAAAAAAGTACATCGTGATAGGTGGTGATTCTAGTGGCAGCAAAAGGTGGACAAAATCGGCGCGCATGAGATGGTCAATTTCTATTAAGTTTTCAGAATTCTTCCATTAATTTGTTTTTCTTCTTTTCCCATTCCCATTTGGTTATATGCTGCATATCTGTTTGATGTTATTTTCCTTCTATTTTCTTTCTTTTTTATTTTTAGAATAATCCATTTGACAATCCCTCATTATGTGTTTGTTATGTATATGTCATATCGAAAACAAACAATAAGTTAGGGTTAAATTTATAGCTTAGCCCTTTTGTAATTTCCTGAATTACACAGCATAATACTGGAAAGCAGTTCCAGAGTTCAATTGAAATCCAACAAATCTTGGATTGTTTGTGATTGTGGAGAAGGGCTTTGGCAGAGTTCCTCTCCTTCTTGATAGCTTCCTGCACACTGGTTGAATTGTCGGTCGAAATTGGGGATTTACATTCAGGCAAGCAAATGTTAATCTCGCTACTAGTACAATTTCATATGCCACTTGAGTAATAGGACGCGGTAGTCGTTGGTCTATTATGTCCTCTAGTAGCATTTGATGCCCTTTCGTTGTTGAGAAGGGATATGAGCTCTACTCATCCGAATGACTTCCTACGAGTACTTCCATTGCGACCACTCTGAAGCTATAAACATCGCATTTTTCGCTTAGTGTTGCTGTGTGTGCAAGCTCTGCAAAGTAGAATGTGAAAGAAATCTCAAATTACTTTCAAGAATTTGAATACTAAAAAAGTGATGTGATAGTACCTGGAGCAGAATATCCAACAGTACAGCAAATGCAGTCTTGTTAGATGAGTCAGGTCTTAGAATTCAAACAGTACCGAAGTCTGAGATGTGAGCATTGTGTTCTGAATCAAATAAAATGTTCTTGCTTGATATGTCACGATGGACTATAGCTGGAAAACAATCATGATGCATGTAGGATAACCCGTTTGCTATGTCTTTAACAACATTGACCCTCTTATTCCAGTCGAAAAGGCGAGCTTCTTCTTCGTTGCTAAGTGTTTTCATCAAGTTTCAACTTCTAGGAATTCGTACACCAGAAGCGAGTGATTCGGGTGCGAACAAAATCCGTAGGGTCTCACAATATTTCGATGTTGGATTTTCGCCAAAGTTTGAATCTCACTTGTGAAGCCTTTGATGTAAACACTTTCTTCACCAGCTAGTGAATGGAGATTTTTCACTGCAACAACAGTTCAGCTTTGTACACACACTTCCACTCCTCCGGTTCCAATGCAATATCTTGAATCGAAATCCTCTGTTGCCCTAACAATCTCTTCTTACACCAGTTTACCATCATAGCTTCAAATCACAAATAAATCCTGGGTTTCCGCTGATATACCCTCTGCCGCTCTATGTTTTCCCCGAAAAGTATAAAATACGGATGCAAGACATATGATGAACAGGAAGCAGGTTAAAGAAACTACAATGATTACAACTAGGATTGTTCGATTTGAATTGGTGACTGTGATGCGAGGATAATTCCGGCGATCGGAACCGTATCGAAAACAGGGAACGATTAGGGAAAAATAACAGAAATGGGGGTTAGAGAGAGAAAAACAGATTTCTGGAGAGATGAGCAAATTCTTACTAACCAATTTCATAACCGTATTACACAGGTTGCAAGGCTTTTATTGCCAATTTTGAGCTTCTATAACAATCTAAATTCTAAACCAATTACTATTACCAAAACTAATATCAGCTCCTATTTTCCCTATATCATTCCACTCCTCTTAAAGAACCTTGTCCTCAAGGTTCATCAACCTCTCTCAACCATCTTCCTATGAATTATATCAAAAGAAACAACAATATCTATAACTGCAAAAGCAGCAGTGGTAGTAGATTGAATGTGGACTGTTTTCAGAGTTGGCCATGACTGGAATTCAGTTCCATCAACGAACAGCTGATAGTACTCATCAAGCTTGAACTCAGGCTTGGTTTCATCGATGAACTTGATCTACAGATAATAAGGCACAAAAGCTGCAATTTCCAGGTTGTTCATGAAGTTAGAGTTCGGTTCAAAGAGAAAAACAGTAGGCACATGGTCCCCTCGTAAATTGAAAAAAAATTAGCAGCTTTTGTGACCGATTCTCCTTTTTTAGCTGATTTTCTCCATCCAAACTTACATCATCACTGAACAAAGTAACTAATTCTTTGTCGAACAACAAGTTGTTACCTGAATCCACCGCCTGAAGCCGGAACTCGAAATTGCCATTGGACAGAGCTTGGAGCTCAAAATCGTCGCCGTTAGATGGCTACAACTCCCTATCTGATTTAGGCAATGGCTGCAACTCAATAGCTAGGTCAAGTGGTGACTCAAATGTAGAGGCATCTTCTTCCAGTGAATCGCCATGGAGAAAATCAAGCTGAATTGTTAAATCTTCTTGGATCTTTGTTTCGCTGTTTGCCTTTGATCTGGGTTGAAAAATCTCTTCAATCGCCTTTGATCTTTCTTGAAAAATCTTTTCCATATCTTCAGATAACCGATTGAAATATTTGTTGATTATATCTTCCATTCTTTGAAGCAATCTTCAATGAGCAGCGTCATCCATTGTAAATTATTCGCAAAAATAGAGCACCAACAGGCCAGAGACTCGTCGGCCGAAATCACAAGCGCAGGAACCGCTCTTATACCACTTGTTGCGAGGATAATTCTGGCGATCGGAACCATATCGAAAATAGGGAACGATCAGAGAAAATAACAGAAATGGGGGTTAGAGAGAGAAGAACAGATTTCTAGAGAGAGGAGCGAATTCTTATTAACCAATTTCATAACCCAATTACCCAAGTTGCAAGGCTTTTATAGCCAATTTTGAGTTTCTAGAATAATCTAATTTCTAAACCAATTACTATTACCAAAACTAATATCAGCTCTTATTTTCCCTATATCAGATTGTTGAGTTGTAAGGCTTCAGACCTGAAATATTTCTGCATAAACCTGTGTTATTCCTCAAAGATTTGAATCCTCCCTCAGAAAAAGCTTGGTTTTTAGGAATAACTGGTTGTAAGAGATATCGACAGATGTTAAACTTGACATGCCATCAAATGTGGGCGGGATAAGACCCGAAAGCTGATTGTGAGACAAATTCAACTTCTCTAACCTTTGCAATGATCCAAACTGCACCGGTATCTTCCCATTAAGGGGATTTTTACTTAGATCAACAACTTGCAGAAATTGCAATGAACTAATTGCGGATGGGATGCCATTTACAATTTTGTTGTCACTCAAATTCAACTCCAACAGACTCGTGCATCTGCCAATTTCTTCGGGAATTGAGCCGTTTAAGTTGTTTGATGCAAGGTTAAGATACCTTTGACTTGATAAAGTTCTACAAGCAGAAGGAATTTTACCTGAAAGTTGGTTACCATGGAGCAGAAGCTGAAACAATAACTTCTGCTGTCCTAGTTCTTCAGGAATTTCCCCAACCAGTTGATTTGATGAAAGATCTAGTAATTGCAACTGAGACATGTTTCGAACCTCTCGAGGAATAATTCCTGAGATTTTGTTATTTAAAAGTTTCAGGATTGACAGGTTCTGAAACTGCCCCATTTCGGCGAAAGCTCCCCTGTTAATTGGTTCCCACTTAGATCCATGTACCTCAGATACAGGTATATGCCAAAAACTTCCGATATGTTTCCCGAGAGTTGGTTGTTTTCAAGTCTAACCCTCGGTAAACTACTGCAATTTCTAATTCTGCTTGGAATCTGACCTGTGAAATAGTTGTCATTGGCAAGTAAAAAGTGCAATTCGCCGCTGCATACGTCGTTCGGTAAATGGCCAGTGAAGTCATTGATTGCCAATAATAAATTTGAAAGTTGTGTAAGATTATTCATCTCGACCAGAAGGGGACCAATGAGTTTGTTCATGAACAACCTTATATCAACAAGGGGAAGTGCTCCGATTTCCGGAGGAACCGAACCTGATAGGCCATTTTGATATAGAGCGAGTTTGGTGAGGCGCTTCAAGTTTCCAACTGTGGAAGGTATAGATCCTGAAAGCTGATTAAGAAAAACACTAAAGATAGTCAGATTCGATAAATATCCAATGGAATCAGGGATGGAGCCAGTGAGTTTATTATCTGCAAGGTCAAGGTAATCTAAGGATCTAAAATTCCCAATTTCCTGAGGAATGGAACCGAAAAGTTTATTAATATAGAGGAAAAACTTATTTACTTTGGTCAGGTTTCCCAAGGAAATAGGTATAGAACCTGTGAGATTATTTGTATCCATCCAAAGAAAAGTTAGAGAATGTAGAAATCCTATATCTCGAGGAATATTACCCGATAATTTGTTTTCGCCAAGGTCGAGGAGACTGAGATTTGTCAAGTTTCCTATAGAAGCCGGTATTGTACCAGTGAGATAATTAGTTGACAAGGTTAAACTTGTAAGAAGTCTCATCTTGCCGACTTCTTGAGGGATGGAACCTGAAAGTCCATTACTATTAGGAGATGAAACTTCAATATGGTAGCCATATCAGAGGTGTAGAAAGATATCAGGTTTATGGTATAGCCATATCATATATTAGCAATTTTATAATATCTTATAGCTGTATCATAACTTCCCTTTTTATATTCTATTTATTGTCAGAATAAAAAATGAATAATTTATTCTATAATCCAATATTAAGAAGTTAACTTGTTTCTTTGTTTAAAACCGTATCATATATAATGATACTTGTATTCTGTTTCATATTATTCCAATTTATTTACGAATATACACACACACACATGAATACTAATTAATATTACAAACTTGTAATATATATATATATATATATATAGGGGAAGGCATATAGATGGTTTTGTTTTCTAAATTGCATTATTTTGTGGGATAGCAAATAACAGAAAGAGTAAAAAAACATAATCAGGATATTGAAGTTACTGAAGTTGAACTATCTTTAAAAAAATACGTTCACCAAAATGTTTGTATGGTGTAATTATTTTGTATACATTATTGTCAATATTCAACTAGTATGTATGTGATTGAACTATTAATTCCATATGAAAATAAGTGTTAAATTTTGGAAATGCCATTTATAATTTATTTGTGTGCTCAATATTTAAGTTTAGGTGTAGGCTATGTTTACTTTATTTTTTACTAAATATGTTTTTATACTTAGGTGTGTGCTTATGAGCAATAAGAATAGATCATCTACTAAATATGCTTTTGTACTTAATCTCTTTTCTAATTAGCACAAAGGTATCAGTCAAAAATTATTAAATGATGTATTGATATTCTAAAATGATAAACAAAACGGAAAATAATATTGAATACAATCGCAAACATTTTACATCGGAGGGAGTATATTTTAAAAATCCATACGTTCTAGTTGGACGGAAATGCCTCCTGCTTAGACCTGTTCGTCGGGCGGGCTGGGCCGGATTCGGGCCAGGCCTAATCGGGCTTTTGACTAAAAACATCAACCCAAGCCCGGTCCAGCCCACACTTTAAAACTTTGGGTTCGAACTGGGCTCAGGCCGAACTTTAGAGGTCATTCCCAAGCCCGGCCCAAAGCCCATAAATATATTTCTTTTATTTTTTTTTGGTATACTAAGTAAAAAAGATAAAATTTTATACAAATATGTTTAAATTTTACATATAATTACATTTTCTACTTAAATAATTTAATAAATAGATAGTAATATTGTAAAAATTCAATAGATTAAAATATAAAAATCCAAAATAATTATTAAATATACTATATAAATATTTAATAAATATAATAATTATTCATCGGGCCGAGCCGGGGTATTTATATAAAAACCAAGCCCGACCCATAAAACATCGAGCTTTAAAGGGCTCGGGTCAGGCTTTAGAAAAAAAAGACCTAAGTCAGGTCCATTAGAGCGGGCTCAGACCCGGCTGGACAGGTATCCAAATCCGTAAACAGGTCTACTCCTGCTCTTGGTTGGTCTTGGTGGGGACAATTTGAATCCAGACAGAAATTATTTGGATTTGAATTTGTAATTTTAATTTATTTTTGAAATATATTAAAGTTTTAACCAATAGCTTAATGTAGGAGCTGAGATTCAAACTCTGACTCTCCACCCGGATGTATCATTTGGTCTATGTTTAGTTGGTAAATATATTAAAATTTTCAATTCAATGTAAAGGTGGATTACAGTTGGAAAAAAATAATAATAAACTCCTAAAATTAAGGTCATGTTCTTTTCAACTTATAAGTAGTATCACTGAACTAAATTGATAAGTACTTATTACAGTGTAAATTTATATATATACAGCGTTGATAAGTACTGAATTAAATAGATTATAAATTGAAAAGAACATGGTATGAAACTGACAAAAATATTAGATTTTTTTTGAATTCGTATTGATGGAAGAAATTCATTACAATTTACATTATTTAAAAACCTTCAAAGCTAGAGCTCAACAAAATTTTTTTATAAACTTCAAAAACATGTCATATTGATTGGTTTTATAAAAAGGCTCTTATGAAAGTTTTTGTTTAAAAAAGGTGCTTGTTGAAAATAAAGTATCAAAATACCGATATAGTAGAATAAATTTTCTCTTCTCACAGCTCCGATCTACGAACAATGAACCTGTAAAATAGACACGAGCATGGGGCGATCGGTGATTACCCCGTGGGGGACCCTCCGATACCTAAGTCAAAAGGATTTCAATAGAATGTAGGGAGAGTGTTTGAGTTTAGAGATTGTGTGTCCCTTTGATTCTGACTTAAGGGTCTTTATATAGTGTTCGGGGTTGACCTAATTAATAATTAGGAACCTTTGTTTGATTAGGAATGAATATAAGAACTATCCCTTTTTAGCATAGGATTATTACTTTATATTTCCGTGAGAATCCGTTTTAGTGAAGGATCCTATTTGGTCTCTACTTCCTTTATATGAAGATTTTTCCTGTTTACTTGTTATGGAAAGGGATAACCTTCGTATTTATCTTAAATTAGGCAGTGGGGAAATAGACGCATTTAATCATAGAGTCTTCTAGAAGATTCTATCCGCGTTAAAGCGAGGCGGACTCTACTTCGAGCCGGTTGTGGGCCAGCTCAGGACCCTATCTTAATAGAGAACGACTGGACTATTGCTTGAGCCGGTCTTTGAGAAGCGGAGGGGTCCATTGCTTGAAAATAAGACCATTCGGTCCAAGTTGACCCGGTCTCGATGTCCAAGACGGCAAATATATTTTGCAAGATTATCAGAAGCCTCCCCGTAAGTGTGAGAAGTTCTTTAAGGCTTCAGGCGGTTGTAATTCGTCTTGATTTGAGCGGATGAGACCAGGTGACGTAGTTAATTCTATTTCATGCATTTTATAGGTTTCCTCTAAAAGTTTGCGCCTTTTCGTCTGGTGAGCGGCAGTTGAAATTTTGAATTTCAAAACCCGTCTGTGTATGCTTGCCACGTGGCAGGAAATAATGATAAGTGACTCTTCATCTTTGGTTTTCACTTATTTAAGCGCGGGGTAAATTCATTTTACCACTTTCACTCTCTCTTCATCTTGTTAAAAAGCTTTCATTGGCGATTTCCGGCGAGAAGTTCTTGGGCAATTTTCTAGTGGAGTGTGTTTCTAGCAGCTTCTTTCTATCCATTTTACTCAACAAGTAGGTTCTTTCAAATTCTTTTCTGCTCTTGATTACTTGCGTTTACCTTGCTCAGGATTTGTTGTGCAAATACTTCCCTGATTCTTTTAGGAACTGTTTTAGATTTCATATGCTTGCATGTTTTATGACTAAAAATCATCTGAAACTGCTGTTTATTGTTTGTTGCTTGTTTTGGATACCCCATATCTCGCCGAAATCTGCCTTTTTTGCTTTCATAAGATTGCTTGATGGCTCCTTCTTTTGCTAGTTTTGAAATATGCTTAGAATGTTTTGGGAATTTCACCGGAATTTGGGTTGAGGGTTCACCAGACTTTGGAAGAATTTTTTATAGATATGAACTTGATGAACTTGATAGTTCTTAGAGAATTTAGGATTGTCCCTCCCGACTGAAATATAGCATAGATCCTTTAGGATAGGTGTCTTACGAATCTAACTTGTTCTAAGTGGTTGTTCCCTTTTTAGGCGGTCATGTCTTCGTCTTTCGGGAGTACCGGCTCCGCCAATAGAATGTTTGATGACTTATGCACTAAGTTCCCTTACTTGGTGTCAAGGTGTTATGTTAATATAGACTGAACTAACTTTACTCCTAACACTAGGGTTAAGAGAGTAGTGGGAGGATGGACCAAATAGAGGGGAATGTCGCTGAGGAGAGGAAGGAGACAAATAAAGCCACCTCAAGCTCGTTGTAACGACCCGATCCTAATAGGGGTAGCGCCGGGGTAGAAGACCTGAGCAAAGAGCAGCCATGAAGGATGTCGATGGGGACAAGAATGAACCAAATCCACACCCGAAAGAGAGGGTTTTGAGATTGTGCTGGTATGGGATGGTACAATTGAGAACGGTTAAGGATTCTAAGATTGTGATGGTATGGGACATTACAATTGAGAGACTTAAGAGATTTGATTAGTACTACCTATACCAATAAGGTGCACCTTCTTTTTGGGAGCCTACTCGGGAGAACTTCAAAGTTGAGCGTGCTTGACTTGGATCAATCTCGGGATGGGTGACCTCCTAGGAAGTAATTTCCAGGAAGTGAACGAGTGAGGATAAAGCTAACTGGAAAGACTCGTGTTGGTTTGTGGGGGCAGTCAGTCAAACCCAGGGTGTTACACTCGCAGCTGCATTCATCTGACTCAGCATGGACCAGGGATGCTAACGAGGGGGAGGAGATCAACCAACCGGCTCAAGAGGAGGTGTTGGCTCCCACACCCAAAGGTTATAGGGTGAAATAGGCGGCTTTAAAAGGTAAATCAAAAGTGGTTCCCCAAGAACCAGTTATTATAGGGGCATTAAAAGCAAAAAAAAATGACTCCTCAGATTGAGGGTATGGTGTCAATTGTCTATAAAGTGGATGTAGAGTTTGAAAGGGTGACTTTCCTGTGGATGGGGGATTGCAAGGTCATGCTCCCATCTCTGAGTCAACGCGTCCACAAACCGCTTCCTGGGTGGTTTAGCATCTACTTGGAGCAAATATGATTTGGATTTATTTACCCTATTCCTCCGAGGATATGCGACCTTCTCAACACGTGGAAGATATGCTTGGCTCAGATTCATCCGAATGCCTGGGGCGACATCATTGGGCATTACAAGATATGTATTGATTTAGGACTTGGCTGTAATGCCAATTTTTTCAAGCGGTTGGCCTCTTGTAAGATGAATAAGGGCGAGGATCACTTGCATTTTTCCCACAAGAAGGGATTTTATTCTTTCACTGGGAAGTCGGATTCGGTGAAAAATTTCAAACAATTTTTTCTATATATAAAGGTGAAGGAGGAGGCACCTATCTTCCCTACTTAATGGAACTTCACTATACCGCATCTGTGGACAGTGCCTAAGGATGATTGGGATTTTTGAGTGGAAATGTTTGAGCGTTTACAGAGGCGGGTTTGGTCGCTAGCTTATATTTCCTTTACTTTTGTTCATAGGCATAGGATAATAGATGATTCCTCTGAGTCGGACGATGATTTTGAATATTACATCCTTAATCAACTGCCTGGTGAGTCTTCCTTACTAATTTTCTCTTTATTATTCCTTTTTTCAATTATGTCAGGAGTTAAAGCAAAAATTTCCAATGCTGTAGCTAAGCGGGTCAAGAATCTTCAACAAGAGAACACTCGGTCTGCTCCGATGGAATTAGATGCTCAAACTAATGAAGCTGCTAATGTAGTTTTGTTAGGCAAGAATGTCAAGGAGGAGTCCTCAAAGGGAATAAAGCGTAACAGTACGAAGGAGCCAGAACCGGCTGGTAGAAAGCAGAAGAAAGCTAAGGGCGTTAATGAGGTAAGGTTACTTATCTTTGCTCTAGTATAACTTGAATATTTTTTACGACTGAAGTACCATTTTCTGAATAGGTTACCCTCGACTCGGCCGTAGCTCTTGAGAGGGATGTAAGCTCGGCTTCTCCTCCCAACACTGCCATAGTTAGAGAGGCATTGTTAAGGGTGGCTGGGGAGAAGCCGGCTATTAATCTTTCGGTTGTGTAAGAATCCCTTCATGATTCTTTACCGTTGGAATGAGAGTTTCAGCATTATGAAAAGGAGGATTCTCTCCCCTTGTCCGGCTTGCTCTTTTAAAATATCAGCCAGGTCCATCTCCTTTCATTTTTATATTGTTATTTCATAAGCTTTTGTACTTATTTATTGAGTTAGGCAATTGTTTATCTCAGTCTCTATCCCAGGCAGCTGAGATGTTCCACCAGATGGAGGCTGAGAAGACGAATGCTGAGAAGCTGCAAGAAGCCATAGATAAGTGCAAGGGTAAGAAGAATAAGGTGCTGGAGAATGACCTTGACAAGTTAAAAGACAAGCACGCACTCCTTTAATCAGCTCACGAAGTTCTTTCTATCGACTTGATAAAGGCCCAAGGCAATCTTGCTTCTTCTCAGCAGGAGTTGGAGGCCGCCCCTCTTACAAAGGAGAGGGAGGAGGTAGAGTTCATCCAATCCATCAAATGGATGGTGAACAATGGTTATGAATTTGGTCGGATGGTATTGGAGGCATGCTGACTTCTCCCCCCGGATATCCCAGAGAGCCGTCTCCACTCTATCAAGTACCTGGGAGCGAAACAAGAGGAGTAGGAGGTAATCGGTGATGGCTCTAGTGATAAAGTTGAGGGCGACAAGTTTGAAGGCTGGCCCGAGGACATTACTCATGATGCTATTCCTCATATAGTTTGAATATTATTTTTGTAATTATTGGTCTCTTTGGCCAAGTTTTTATATGAACAAAGTTATTTAATTAAGCCGTTTGAGGCATATTTCAATTACCGAGTTGTTATCTCGTATTGCATCTATTTTTTAAGTTGATTTATTTCCAATTATATGAATTTTTAGGTCTTGCATTTTGTCTTGTACATTCTGCTTGAGTCAAGCATTTTATTTGTGCCGATCTTACATTGTCTGCCGGTTGGTCACACACTGCCTAAAAGTAGATTGCCTTAGTTTTAACTAAGTATTTTGTGTGAGATTTTTTTATTTGAGGCAACATTTGGCATCGCGTTGTAAAGTGTGATCAGCACTTATCGTAGCGAATAATAGTTACTTATAAAAAAGTGATGCTTAAGGTCTTGTATTATGTTTTTTGCAAAATTGGCTAAGTTTTGTGCTTAGTCTTTATGCCAGTTTTACGTTTAGCCTGTAGCCATTGTGGTGAATGTATAAGTAAAAGAATCCTTTTATTAATAATAAACTAGATACAAGTCCAGGAATTCTATGGATCCGGATAACTACTTGAGGGGAGCCGCCTCAGTAAAAACTTCCTTTAGGAAAAACCCAGTGGAAAAAAATCCTAAAGGAAGGAAAAAGAGTGCGGCTGCTAGAATCCTTAAGTATTATTGTGTAATAGGGCCCGAGGTTAGCAATGTTCCATGTGCGTGGAAGCCCTTTGCATTTCATAATTCCTAGCTTGTATGTGGCTGGCCCAATCACTTTGATGACTTTGTAGGGGCCCTCCCAGTTGGAGCCCATCTTGCCTTTACCCTCTCGAGCTTGTGAGGCGTCTGAATCCTTGAGAACTAAATCTCCTTCTTTCAGACATATTTCTCTAACACGACGGTCATGATATTTTGCAATTTTTACTTAGTATGCCGCCATGAGGATCCATGCTCTCTCCCTTCTCTCATCTAGGTTGTCCAGATGGTATTGCATATTAATGTTGTTTTCTTCCTCTATATAGTACACCACTCGGTCCGATGGGGCCTTAATCTTAACTGGAATCACCACCTCGACTCCATAAACTAGGGAGTATGGAGTTGCTCCAGTTGTTTTACAAGGAGTAGTTCTGTAAGACCACAACACCCTGATCAATTCATCCGGCCATTTTTATTTCCTGTCAAGGACTCTTTTTTTTCAACCATTTGCCTAGGGTTCTATTAGTTACTTCAGTTTGGCTGTTGGTTTGTGGATGTGCTATCGAGGAGACGTGGTTCTTAATTTTCCAGTGTTCGTAGAAGGCTTTAAACTTTTCTGATATAAACTGAGAGCCATTGTCAGCTATGATCTTCTTTGGTACCTCAAATCGGGTGATGATGTTTCTCCATACAAAATCAATGACCCGGTCCGTTTCGACCCATTTTGAAAAATGGTCGACCGCTACAAGTATCCATTTCTTTTGCCCAGCTGCTTCCGGCATCGGTCCTGCGATATCGATTCCCCAAGTGGCAAAAGGCTATGCGGTCATGATGGGCTTATCATCCGCCTTGGGAATGCTTGTCTTTCTAGTGTGATTTTGGCATTGATGGCATGTTTTGACACAAGCTTCCACGTCATCTTTGACCGTTTCCCAGTAATAATCTGCTAGGGCGACTCTTCTAAGTAATGTGTCGACTGCTTGGTGGGATCCGCAATTTCCTTCATGGATTTCTTCCAAGATCCGTTTTCCTAGATCTGGGGCGATACATTTGAGCCACACATTTGAGTAGGATTTTCTGTATAACTCATCCCTAACCAGAGCAAACCTCATGGATTTCCTTATGATCTTTTCCGCCTCGATTTTATCTTCTGGGAGTTTGTCACAAGCTAGATAATCATAAATTGGTTGCCTCCACCCAAGTGACTTCTTTTATATCTGAAGGTTCTCACCTTGTTTTTTAGATGTAGAATGAGTCAAGACTTCATAAGGGTAAATTAGCTCTTTCCATGAGTCTTTTCCTGCAGCCTTCTTGGCTAGAACATCTGCTTTTTCATTTTGTGACCGTGAGATGTATTCAATTTTCCACTCGGTACCTTTTGCTTTTAGTTTATCTAGCAAGGTACTTACCTTGGCAAGATACTTCACCATACCAGCTTACCTCGTTCTATAGGTCTTATTGATCTGATTTGAGACTAGCTTGGAGTCGCTTTTGATCACAACCACATCGGGCGCTATCTCAATGGCTAGCTCTAGCCCCTTGATAACTGCCTCATATTCGGCTGCATTATTTATGGACGAGAATGCCAACTTGGCTGCATAAGACAATTTGATTCTTTCAGGTTCTCGAATGTAAACACAGATATACCGGATCCTCCTGTGTATGAAGATCCATCTACATAGATGGTCCAAGTTGCCAATTGAATTGGTCAATTCAGTTCAAGACCTACAAATTCCAACATGAAGTCTGCCAAGACTTGAGATTTTAAGGCTGTTTAGGCTTTGAATCTAATGTCAAATTCTCCCAGCCATATGGCCCATTCGGTGATTTGCCCAGAAATATCAGGCCTTTGTAATACCTTTTTAAGAGGAAAGATAGTTCTCACAACTATTGTATGGGCTTGAAAGTATGGTTTCAACCTGCCTGCCATGTGGATTAGTGCTAGGGCAAGCTTTTCAATCTTGGGGTACTTAAGTTTGGCATTTCTCAACACTTTACTCATATAGTAAACCGGGTGTTGTCTTTGGTCATCTTCTCTTATAAGGATGGTTCCTACCGCTTTGTCCATCGCAGCTAGGTACATGTATAATGTTTCTTTATTGTTAGGACGGCTTATATGTGGGGGTTTGGCCAAGAAATCTTTTATTTTATTGAAAGGCTCTTAGCAATCCTCGTCCCATTTGAAGTCCCTGTCCTTCTTAATTACTTTATAGAAGGGCATGCACCTCTTGGCTGAGAAAGAAATGAACCGGCCTAGAGCATTGATTCTACTATTAAGGCATTGTACTTCGTTTAGGGTTCGAGGCGGTTCCATCTGGAGATTGGCTTCGATTTTATTGGGATTGGCCTCAATCCCTCTCTCCAATATTATAAATCCGAGGAATTTCCCGCTTTTTACACCAAACACACATTTTTCCAGATTAAGCTTGAGCCAATATGCTTTCAAAATCTCAAAAACTTTCTCAAAATCATCCCCTTGTGATTCCGCATTTTTGGTTTTGACAATTATATCATCTACATAAACTTTTATAGTTTCCCCAATCATACCTTCAAACATTTTGTTCATCAGTCTATGGTATGTGGCTCCGGCATTCTTAAGCCCAAATGACATTACTGTATAATAGTATGTTCCTATGTAAGTTATAAAGGAAGTCTTTTCTTCGTCTATCGGGTTTATGGGTATTTGATAATATCCCACTTTGGCATCAAAGAACGAGTAGATGGCAAAACCGGCTGTAGAGTCTACCAATTGGTCTATACTCCGGAGAGGTTAACTATCTTTTGGAGTGGCTTTGTTCAAATTGGTAAAGTCCACGCACATCCGGTAGTTACTATTTAATTTTTGGACTAGAACAACGTTTGCCAACTATTTAGGATAGTATACTTCATGAATGTGCTTTGCCTTTAGCAATTTATCAACTTCCTCTTCTATCGCTTTCTATCTATCCGAAGCATGCTTTCTTTTCTTTTGGACTACTAGTACCGCCTCTGGGTTGAGGTTGAGGCTATGTTGGATGATCTCTGGTCGGGCCCCAAGTATATCGTCATGAGATTAAGAGAATGACTGTTGTTGGCTTACAAGGACGGCGTTAATGCTTGCCTTGGTTTCCACCGACAAGTCTTTAGCCACTTTTAGCCCTTTACTCGGAGCCACTATGAGTACCTCTTATTCTTCAATCGATTATATTACTGGGCTATCTTCATCTTTATCCGGACTCGCGTTGTTTCGGTCATTGTTGCTGTTCTTATGGCTCTGCCTTCTTCTTAAGAGCGTCTACGTACGCTTTGTGCGCCATGAATTATTTTCCTATTACTATTGCCATCCCCTTTTTAGTTGGTATTTGTAATACCAAGTAGATGGGAGAAATTAAGGCAAATGATTCACATAGGAATGGGCGTCCTAATAGGATGTTGAAGCCGACTGATATTTTGGCAATGGTGAAGTCCACTTTCGCTCTGTAGACATGCTCTTTGTCTCCAATTTCTACTTCTAGTTTCAACTCACCTAGGGACACTATAGAGTGCCCGCTAAGGTCTGAGAGGGTCGTGTATCCCGGTTGGACCCTTCTATGATTTACTTTTAATTGCTCAAATGCTGATTTTGCTATTAAATTGACTGAACTCCCAGTGTCTACCAACAGCTGATATACTTCATATCCTTCCACTATCGCCTCGATCACAAGCCGGTCAATGTATGGTTTTATCACCATGGCAGCCTTTCTGTAAAGTTTGTTAGCTTCTGAGTTATCTCCGAACTCAGGTGATTGACTGCAGAGGTGTTGGGCCCTCTTTTGAGACGGTACTCTATCTGTGCTTATTACCAGTAATTTCTTTTCTTTATCGGCCCGTTGTTTTTCAATTAGTCTCTCCTCGGAGTCGTCTGAGTCACCTTTCTTTCCATTTGGTTTCCTGCTCACCCCCTTAATAAACTAGCTGAACTTATCGGCTTTGATTAAGAGGTTTACCTCTTCTGCTAGGGCCCGACAGTCATTGATATGATGTCCTTTGGCTTTATGGAACTCACAATACTTATCATAGTCTTTGCTAATTATCTTCCCCTCCGAAATGTTGGGAAACCCACATTTCTTCTTTCTAGTCCATTCTTAATTGCCACTAAAATCTTACTTAAAGTAGTGTTTAACTGTGGCTTACAAACCTCATGCCGGCTGAGCTGACTCGAGCCCATGCCTCCTCCACCTCTACTTTTCTTATTGCGCTTGTTGTCCCACCTGGAATAGTCCCTATCATCCGGGTTTCTTTTATTTGATTGAGTGATTTTATTTACCTATTTTAAGTTTTGGGCCATTCCAATCATTCGCATGTATTGGGCTGGCCTACGGATTATCAGTTCTTGTTTGAGTCTTTCATTCTGGGTCCCCTTTGATAAGGACTTCCTTTGTTGTCCCAAAATCAAGGTCAGTGATGCTTACACAGGCTTCATTGAACCTCTCTAAGTAATCTCTTAGAGATTCTTCTGTCTTCTGGATGATGTTGTGCAAATTCTGGCTAACATAGCCAGGCCTTGTCGATCCCAGGAAGTGTTTCATGAATATCCCGACAATTGCTCGAAGTCTGTGATCAAATTTAGGGGGAGCCAGAGGAACCAGTTCTTGCTGTTCCGCCCAAAGTGCTAGAGAAATACCTACATCTATATGCATCCGGGGCATTGATCAGGTCCATCCGATCGCAATACTCACTCAGATGTGCTTTGGGGTTTTTTATCCTATGATATTTGTCAATTATGGGTGGGATGACATAGTTTGGCAGCTTTTGTGCCAAAATACTCTTTTTGAATGGAGAGATATTCTTCTCGTTTAGGGGTTCTTGGTAGGAGATGGCGTACTTCTTCAGCCTTCTTTTGAATTTTGAATCATTGTCCGATTCAGATTCTTGTCGACGAGGAGGAAGAGGATGGGGATCTATGATTCTTGCTTCTCTTTGCACTTTTCCCTTTTAATGTTCGACGAGTCTGCTCCTCTGACTCAGTTGCAACAGTGAT
Organism: Euphorbia pulcherrima; assembly: GCA_947683365.1. Lineage (NCBI taxonomy): Eukaryota > Viridiplantae > Streptophyta > Magnoliopsida > Malpighiales > Euphorbiaceae > Euphorbia > Euphorbia pulcherrima. The sequence continues at coordinate 74,631,330 of CANTUS010000001.1, read as the reverse complement.
CGAGTCAGTTGGTATATTTCGTATTTGAGCCGATGCTAAGTTCTGAGTTCCACCGATTCCGGATGGTATGGGAAGACCGCGCTATATCATCATAGCAACGCCTTGTAGAAGCGCTACCTGTTCCGCATCTACTTTTCCCTTTTAATGTTCGGCGAGTCTGCTCCTCTGACTCAGTTGCAACGGTGATCGAGTCAGTTGGTATATTTCGTATTTGAGCCGGTGCTAAGTTCTGAGTTCCACCGATTTCGGATGGCATGGGAAGACCGCGCTATATCATCATAGCAATGCCTTGTAGAAGCGCTACCTGTTCCGCATCTAGTGGTGTGGACCCATCGGCATTTGCTAATGTGGGTACCGGCACAATTCCAACAAATCGCGACAGGCCTAGTTGTTTTATTCCTTCCATTTCTAGAGGCATAGATGTCTGTGTTTGATGAACAGAGTTGAACTGGGGGAGCAATTGGGCACCTGGCTCGGTTGGAATTATGACGTCGAAATCCGGCTCTTCAGACGCGCCTAGCCGGCCTGATGATACATAATGCTCGAAGGCAGATTTAAGCATCTACTTCTGTTCTTCCGAGCCCAGCCGGCCTGATGATGCATAGTGCTCAAAGGCAGATTTAAGCATCTACTTCTGTTCTTCCGAGCCCAGCCATCCTGATGATACATAGTGCTCGAAGGCAGATTTAAGCATCTACTTCTGTTCTTCCGAGCTAAGTGCTGCTTTTCGAGCAATCTCCATGAACAAGTTTAGTGATGTATGGGAAGAATTTTCTCCGGGAACGGGGTTGGCAGGCGTGATTGGGGTGTCATAAACAGTGTTGGTCATTTCGATACCCTCTTGGGTATGGTCGCCGACATCGGTAGGTGATTCGTCAACTTTATGGGACATGTGGGCAGAGTAAGACTAGATTCTGAGAGGATTTGTTGTTCTCTAAGGAACTAAAATTCTCGTATGAGCAAGTAAGTTTAGTCCACGCTCACCGCACCATTGAAAATATAGTATCAAAATATCGATATTTCATAATAGATTTTCTCTTCTCACAGCTCCGATCTACGAACAATGAACCTATAAAATAGACACGAGCTTGGGGGCGATCGGTGGTTACCCCGTGGGGGACCATCCGATGCCTATGTCAGAAAAGGGTTTCAATAGAATGTAAGGAAAGCGTTTGAGTTTAGAGATTGTGTGTCCCTTTGATTCTGACCTAAGGGTTTTTATACCGTGTTTTGGTTGACCTAATTAATAATTAAGAAAATTTATTTGATTAGGAATGAATATAAGAATTATTCCTTTTTGCATAGGATTATGCTTATATCGCCGTGAGAATCCTTTTTAGTGAATGATCCTATTTGGTCTTTACCTTATTTATATGGGGATTTTTCCTGTTTACTTGTTATGGAAAGGGATAAACTTCTTATTTATCTTAAATTAGGCACCGGGGAATATACGCATTTAATCATAGAGTCTTGAAAATAAGACCATTCGGTCCAAGTTGACTCGGTCTCGATGTTCGAGACGGACAAATATATTTTACAAGATTATCACTTTTAATTTCAAAAGTTAACAAAAACATGCTTCTCAAAATTTTGAAACCACATTTTAAAGGGTAATCTTCGTAATTTCAATAAATTCAACATTTCTATATTTCAACTATGTTATTTGTGAAGATTGGAGTAAATTTCAGAAACTTTTCATTTTATTATAATTTTTTTAAAATTTTCATAGATTTTTAATTAATATGAATATTTGCACTTCAAAAATTCTAAAATCTATCACTAACGTGTATTGTATATTTATAAACAAAGTTTTAAAATTTCACTTTAAAATGGATAAAATTACCCTTTCAATTATGGTTTCAAAATTTTAAGAAGCATATTTTTACTAACTCTTAAAACCACATACCCCATTTTAAAATAAAAAAATTTACAATAAACTTTTTATAAAATAGATAAACCATACACCACGTTTTTTTAAATTTACCCAATTTTTTTTTATGAAGAGCTCAACAAATTAGACTTGAAAGCACTGGAAACTGAAGTGAGTCCGTTGCTTATCTGTCCCTGTCTAGCAACTGGCAATCACTATGAACCTTAGATAAAGCCAATATCCACGGCCACTATTTGAAGTAACGAAAAGTAGCAATCCGCGTGTTAGGTGATCAACTTAGGTGGTCAAAATTCAAAAAGAAAAAGTAAAAAAGTTCACAACCTTCCCCTTCCACTCCCAATTTCAGTTCAGCGTAGAGCAGTGTTGGTGTTCCATGGATAATTCAACGGAAAAACTGCAGAAGCATTGTGATATAGCCATTGAAGACAGGATTAGCAATTTGCCCGACTCTATTCTTTGCCACATTTTGTCATTTCTTCCAACCAGATGGTCAGTCCAGACTTGCATTTTGTCAACAAGATGGAGATTTCTGTGGACCTCTGTACCTGTTTTAGATCTGGACGATTCATGGTGTGAAAATGGCCCAAAAAGGCGTCTATCACAATCAGCCCGGGCGAATTCCTTTAAAACATTTGCTAACAAAGTTCTAGCTCTCCGTTCACTCCCCGTTCAAATATTAATGCTTAAGGTTAGCAATCATTCCGCCAATGTTGTTTCATGTATTACGACTGCAATTTCACTCAATGTTGAGGAAATCAACCTTTCTATTCATGTTGGTGTTCATCTTCCTAAAAAACTGTTCAATTGTGGTACAGCATCAGTTTTAAAGCTGCAATATTCTGTTTCTGAGCGCAATTTTGGGAAGTCTATATGGATGCCCAATCTTAAGGTCTTCCATATTCACCATTCATTGGGTTTGGAAATGTGTGCTGTCACCATGATCAGGCTACTATGTGGCTTCCCTATCCTTGAAGAACTGGTGATCGTTAGTGGTAGTTCTATAAAGAATCAGAACTTTTCTATAGTCTCCTCATCGGTAAAATCTTTGGAGTTTCGGTTTCCAGAGAAGTATGGTACCAATTACATGGTAGTTATGGATGCTCCAAAACTGGTTATTGATGTAAGGGCTGATGGCTTCAATATTGAATTGGAGAATACAGCCTCAATACTGAAAGCATCAATTATCACTGATGAATCTTGTTCTCGTGGTGGAATTCTTAATCTGTGGACAATCGTCAACGTTAAGAATCTGTGCTTGTCAATGTATACTCTCAAGGTAGGTGCTTGTTCTGTTCAACCTTCTTATATATTATTCAATCGAGTTAAGTTGATCATCTGGCTTATATATGCGCTATACTTGTCAGGATCCTCTGGGTTATGAACTGATTCACTTTGCTAACTTGAAGAAATTGGTGCTGAGATATTGTGGACTAGATGACTTATCAATACTACCCAAAATCCTCAAAAGATTACCCTGTTTGGAGCATCTTATACTCGAAAAGGTAAGTAGAATCTAGAATGATTTGCCTCTTGTTTTCTAGCAAAATGCACGCTGATATTTCTTTGTAATTTAATAATTGCATGTTATGTTTTACCCCTTGAAAGTTGAAATTGAAAAATTGACAATATGCAGTCAATTTGGTTTCTTCTTAAACAATTTTCTATATTCAATTAAGTGTGAAAATATATTATTGATCACAGTGTTTAACAGCACACTGCACACAATGCTATTAAAAAGAAAATATCATAAAAAAAAATTGGTAAGAGAATTAACTATGATCTTGGTAAAACAGTCAAGAACTATGGATCTTATATGTCTATTATTTGTATTGCCTTCGATTATAACAAATATGAATGGCAGTACCGTTGCTGGCATACAATTACATGGAAGGGGTTGGAACTAGAAAAGTCTCAGATTATGTGCCTGAAACAGAGTCTTAAAATACTTCAGCTGAGAGAATTCAGTTGCGATAAAGGAGAGATGGAAGTTGTAAAATATTTTATGCAGAATTCCAGTGTGTTGAACGAAATCAGATTGACAAGAAGTACTTTCTATGGAAAACGACCAGAAATCTCTTTTCCGAAGAAGCTCTTAACCTTTTCAAGGTGCTCAAATGCATTTAGAATTATATTTTCTTAGGCTTTTTCTCATTTTGATGTTTATGGAGAATGTGTTGAAATGCAAAGTTGTTTTGTTTTGTTCACAGAGTTAATGAGAACTTAAATTAGGTATCATATATTAACTTTTGATGGATATAACCTTGCTTTCTTGTTCTACAACTTAGGAGGCCTTTTGATGTATATGGGGAAAGTGGTTGGACTTGCTATAGAAATAAAACTCTTTCCCTTTACATTTTTTTCCTTTAAAATTTTCTAACAACTTTCCGAGGCAAAGGTGGTTTGCCCATGAACTATTGAAACATGGTTTGAAATAAATAGTGGCTCTTTAATAAAACTATAGTGGCTCTCATCTTCATCTTCAGCAATAATTGAAGCCTTGATCAGGTACATATACTGTAATTGATTTCCTATTCTTTCGAAACAACTCAAACACATTAACCCAATTCTTCATGTTTTTAACGGATCAGTCGAAACAAAAAAAAGTATGTCATGATAGGTGGTGATTCTAGTGGCAGCAAAAGGTGGACAAAATTGGCGCAACATGAGATGCTCAATTGTTAAAAGGTTTCCCAATTCTTTCATTAATTTGTTTTTTGTCTTTTCCCATTCCCGTTTGGTTATATGCTGCATATATGTTTGATGATGTTTTCCTTTTATTTTCTTTCTTTTTTAATTTTAGAATAATCCATTTCACAATCCGTGGGATTTGTGTTTGCTATGTTTATGTCATGTTGAAAACAAACAATAAGTTAGGGTTAAACTTATAGCTTAGCCCTTTTGTAATTTCCTGAATTTCACAACATATTACTAGAAAGCAGTTCCAGAGTTCAATTGAAATCCAACAAATCTTGGATTGTGATTGCGGAGAAGGGCTTTGGCAGAGTTCCTCTCCTTCTTGATAACTTCCGACACACTTGTTGAATTGTAGGTCGAAATTGGGGGTTTACATTTAGGCAAGCAAATGCTAATCTTGCTATTAGTACAATTTCATGTGCCACTTGAGTAATAGGTTGCGGTAGGCGTTGGTCTTTTATGTCCTCTAGTAGCATTTGATGTCCTTTTGATGTTGAGAAGGGATATGAGCTCAACTCACCTGGATGACTTCCTACGAGTACTTCCATTGCGACCACTCTGAAGCTATAAACATCGCATTTTTCACTGAGTGTTGCTGTGTGCGCAAGCTCTGCAAAGTAGAATGTGAATGTGAACAAGATCTCAAATTAATTTCAGAATTTGGATACTCAACAAATAATAGGATAGTATCTGGAGCAGCATATCCGACAGTACCAGCAAATGCAGTCTTGTTAGATGAGTCAGGACTTAGAATCCGAGCAGTACCAAAGTCTGAGATGTGGTGAGCATTGTGTTCTGAATCAAACAAAATGTTCTTGCTGGATATGTCACGATGGACTATAGCGGGATGCATGTAGGATAACCCATTTGCATGTCTTTGACAACATTGACCCTCTTATTCCAGTCGAATAGCCGAGCTTCTTCTTCGTTGCCAAGTGTTGTCATCAAGTTTCCACCTTCTAGGAATTTGTACACCAGAAGCGAGTGATTCCGGTGCGAACAAAATCCGTAGAGTCTCACAATATTTCGATGTCTGATTTTCGCTTAAGTTTGAATCTCACTTGTGAAGCCTTTGATATATACACTTTGGTCGTCAGCTAGTGAATGGAGTTTCTTCACAGCAACAATTTGACCTGTTGGCAGTTCTGCTTTGTTCACACTTCCATATCCTCCAATCCCAATGCAATATTTTGAATCGAACTCCTCAGTTACCCTGACAATCTCTTCGTACACCAGTTTACCATCATAGCTCCAAATTGCAAATAAATCCTGGGTTTCCGCTGGTATGCCCTCTGCACTTAACATTTTTGCTGGGAAGTATAAAATACTGACACAAGACATATGGCGAATAGCAAGCAGGTTAAGGAAACTACAATGACTACAACCTGGATTATGTTATTCCTATTTCGATCTGAATTACTGATTGTTGAGTTGCAAGGCACTAAACCCGAAACATTTCCACATAAACCTTTGCTATTCCTAAAAGATCCGAATCCTCTCTTAGAAAAAGCTTGGTTTTTAGGAATAGGGCCTTCTAACTGGTTGTAAGAGATATCGACAGATATCAAACTTGACATGCCATCAAATGTGGGCCGGATAAGACCCGAGAGCTGATTGTGGGACAAATTCAACTTCTCTAAGCTTTGTAATGATCCAAACTGCACCAGTATCTTCCCATCAACGAAATTTTTACTTAGATCAACAACTTGGAGAAATTGCAACGAACTATTTGCAGATGGGATACCATTTGCAAATTTGTTGTTGCTCAAATTCAACTGCAAGAGACTCGTGCATCCGCCAATTTCTTCGGGAATGGAGCCGTTTAAGTTGTTCGATGCAAGGCTAAGATATCTTAGACTTGATAAAGTTTTAAAACCAGCAGGAATTTTGCCTGAAAGTTGGTTATCATGGAGCAGAAGCTGAAACAATAACTTGAGTTGTCCTAGTTCTTCAGGAATTTACCCAACCAGTCGATTTGATCTAGGTTGCACGGACACGCCTCGAGTGTCCGACACGACACGGACACGGACACGGACACGCGGATACGGCAATTTTGAAAAAATACGCATTTGGACACGGCGACTAAAAAATATTATCGAACATAAATATTCATACATAATAAAATTCATATCATCTATAATCATTTAATCAAATTACAAAACAAAAAATATCCAAAGTAACTAATGAGGTAAGCTTTAATTCTCTACATCTTCATCTAAAAATGTAACTTTCTCTAACTCGGGCTCATCAAGAGATAGTTCGGCGAATTCAAGCACATTAGCTTCCTCTTAAGTTCCAAAAGCATCTCCACCAACATCCCAAAACTTAGTTTTTCCTTCTTGGTATTGAGCGGAACTCCTAGATAGTAATCTTAGATTGTTATGGACATAAACAAGATCCTCCGCACGTTTTGGTAGTAACTTATTCCTTTTCACCGAGTTAATAAAGGCATAAGTACTCAAATTTCTTTCGGCACATGAAGATGAGGTGGGTTGCCCAAGCACTTTTAAGGCCAACTTGGCTAGTAAAGGAAACGATGAACCATTGTTGTACCACCAAATTCTAGGGTCCCATGAGTTACTCATTATATTCGATGAGTCATCAAGAGTGCTAATATTAAGACAAAATAGGCCATACTCTTCAACTACGTTTTTGTAATCATCATCACATGCAAATAAACGTCGAAGGCACTTCTTCCTTTCAATGGAGATCTCATTATCTAAATTGGGAGAGATTCTTGCGGGATCTTGTTCAAGCCATTTCGGGTTATAGAACCTTTTAAAATAGATAACTTTAATAAGCATGTGAAAGAGAGAATTTATAAATTATAAATGAACTATAAAGTGAGATTCAAATACCTTGGATTAAGAGAATGAGCTAAGCAATGAAGAGGGGTGTTTTTCTTACTCCATCGACTCACAAGAATTTGGTGAACCACATCATAGAAACTTGAATGCTCCCATGAGGCCTTGTCCTCATGTGTTAAGATTGCAGCCTTAACTTTTTCAATCATAGTATCCCACATCTCATACACCAAATGAAGGCATGGTTTGTCCGTATCACAATATCTAATCATGTCATGAATGGGATTAGTGAACTCAATGATGTAATCCACCTTTGTATCCCACCAATCTTCATTTAGCACCAACTCTCTTACATATTTTGCTCGATTTTGATCATCTTCCTTATAAGAAGTCCACCCGTCACTTGTCACCATTTCTATTAAAGAACGTCTAAGAAGCTTCATTCTTTTAAGCATAATAACCATGGAAGCAAAACGAGCGGGTGCAGCCGAAAGCAACTTAAGAGAGGTGAAACGGTTGAAAATTGCCAATCTCATCGAATGATTCATTATGAAATTTTTATCAACATGGCATCTTCATAAACATCTTTAATCCAAGAACACTCTTCAAATGTTTTTTCATTACTCTCCACATTCTTTGGCTCACAAATATTTTTCAAAGCAAGATTAAGTGTGTGCACAACACATGGAGTCCAAAAAATATGTGGGTACATGCCCTCAATAATTTCTCCCGCACCCTTGCAATTTGAAGCATTATCGGTCACAACTTGAACTACATTTTCATGCCCCACCTCCTCTATAACCTCTTTCATCAAATTAGAGATAAAAAATTTATCTTTCCTCTCTCCCTCACAATTCACACACTTAAGAAACATAGGACCATCTCTAGAAACAAGCATAAAATTTATCAAGGGTCTCCTTTGGGGATCACTCCATCCATCCGTCACAGTACTAACTCCCATCGATGCCCATGACTTCCTTTTTGGAATCAACAAAGTTTCAACATGTTTCCTTTCTTGGTCAAGAAGGGTGGTTCTTAATTTATTATACCCTGGAGGTACATACCCACCCAAATTGTGATTAGCTGCAAAAGTATATGAGCTTATGAAATAAGGATTTCTTGCAAGATTGAAAGGCAACCCACCAGTGTAAAACATCCTAGCTATCTCACAATCTAGTTGAGCCCTAGCTTGGTTGTCAAATGATTTCTCCAAAGGGGTTGCACTCTTTCTTTTCTTTACAGCAAGTGTATTGAATTCACTAGGAGTTGAGGATATGGTAGGTCCAGAAGGAAGGGAGACTCTATTAGAACTAGAAGCCCTTAATTTCTTTAATCTCTCATATTCCTCATCCTCCCTTGTCATATTTGATATGTCTTGTTTTGTGACTTTTTTGCAAGTAGAAATACCTCTATTAGGTATATTCAACAAATGTGCTTTAGCTCTAGTGTATGACCCTTTATTCTCTTGCCCACATTTCTTGCATTTAAATATAGTATTACCCCCCTCCACTAATTTTTTCCATTCTTGTCACATATTTCCATAGAGGAGGTTCATTAACTTCTTTCTCCACATTTCCACCCGCACTAGTATTGACAGTTCCACTAACACTGCCACTACTACTACCACTACTACCACCAACTCGAGATTCCATTAATAAGAAAAATAAATTCTGCATAAAAAAGAACCAAAGCAAAGCTATAAGCACAATAATCTAATTATCTTTCTTAATTAAAAAGCCAATAACAAACAATGTGCTTTTAATATAAATTGATTAAATCATATAAAATTCTCATCACCATTATCTAAGCAAGCAAATTCAATTCAAAAGTCTTGTGATCGAAATAGTCTTCATTACCTAACCCATTAGAATGAACCAATAATCAAGAAACATTTTTATTGACTGTGATAAAGAAAGGAATAAATTACACAAAAAGCAAGCTCCAACTACAGCCCATTCAAAGAAAAGAAGGGATCATGAAGGCGACAAAATGCTTGTTGGGGATGTCCCATGGTAGTTTCTGCATTGACCCGTGAGTTCGATAATTGTTTAAACTTGAATTAAGTATTATTTGGATCAAAACTTGTTTCTAATTGCAGATGATTGTGTTCTTTTTTCAGTTAGAAGCAGCAAGAAAGAAAAATGCTGATGAGTTTTTATTGACTGTGATAAAGAAAGGGATAAATTACACAAAAAGCAAGCTCCAAGAAGAGCCGATTCAAAGAAAAGAACAAGATTTGCACAGCTGTAACCTCCAAGAAGATCTGATTGAAATCTTGAGCATATAAATATTATAAAAAAAGCCTAAAACCTTACCTTCGTCGGCGTCGGAGTCTGCTGTAGCCGTCGTCTTCACCGAAGTTAGAGTGGGTCGTCGTCGCCGGCAGTGGGTAGCAGTCGCCAGTAGCAGCCTTTTCGATTGAGTTTAGCAGAAAGAATGGGGAGAGGCGCAAACAGGTGAGGATATAAAGTTAAAAAAACCTAAATTTTTTTATAGCCAAAACGACGCCGTAGAGTGTCCAAAACGTGTCCACAACGTGTCCATGAAGTGTCCGCTGCCTTTATTGCCTACGTGGCGTGTCGGATTCAAATCCGACGTGTCGGACACGTGTCCGCCGCGTGTCCACCGCGTGTCCGTGTCGGACACGTGTCCGACACTTGGACACTCCTACATTTGGAGTGTCCGTGCAACATAGGATTTGATGAGAGATCTAGTAATTGCAACTGAGACATGTTCCGAACCTCTCGAGGAATTATGCCAGAGATGTTATTATTTGAAAGTTTCAGGCTTGACAGGTTGCGACACTGTCCCCATTCTGGTGAAAGCTCCCCGGTTAATCGGTTCCCACTTATATCCATATACCTCAGATGCGGGTATACGCTAAAACTTCCGATATGTTTCCCAAGAGTTGGTTATTTTCAAGTCTAACCCTCGTTAAACTACTGCAATTTCTAATGCTGCTTGGAATCTGACCTGTGAAATGGTTGTCATTGGCAAGTAAAAAGAGCAATTCACCGCTGAATACTTTATTCGGTAAATTTCCAGTGAAGTCATTAATTGCCAACAATAAATTTGAAAGCTGTGTAAGATTATTCATCTCCACCAGAAGGGGACCACCGAGTTTGTTCATGAACAGCCTTATATCAACAATGGGAAGTTCTCTGATTTCCGGAGGAATCGATCCTGATAACTCGTTTTGATATAGTGCGAGTTTAGCAAGACGTGTCAAGTTTCCAATTGCGGAAGGTATAGAACCCGAAAGCTGATTAAGAAAAAGACTAAGGGTGGTCAGGTTCGATAAATATCCAATGGAATTAGTGATGGATCCAGTGAGTTTATTATCTGCAAGGTCAAGGTAATCTAAGGATCTAAGATTCCCAATTTCATGAGGAATGGAACCGAAAAGATTATTACTACAGAGGAAAAACTTATTTACTTTGGTCAGGTTTCCCAATGAAGTAGGTATAGAACCTGTGAGGTTATTTGTATCCATCCGAAAAAAAAGTTAGAGAATGTAGAAGTCCTATTTCTTGAGGAATATTGCCAGACAATTTGTCTTCGCAAAGGTCGAGGAGATTGAGATTTGTCAAGTTTCCAATAGAAGCCAGTATTGTACCGATGAGATAATTAGTTGACAAGGTCAAACTTGTAAGAAGTTTCATCTTGCCGACTTCTGGAGGGATGGAACCTGAAAGTCTATTGGAACAGAAATCAAGAGGAGATAAACCGGTCAAATTTGATATGGAGACAGGAATTGAACCGGTCAGGTTGTTTGAAAAAAAAGAAAGCTTCTCAAGGGACTTGAGTTTTGTAATTTCAATAGGTATAGGACCAGAAAATTGATTCATGTCTAAGGTCAGGCAGAGAGCTTAGAAGCCGATTTCATTGGGAAGATTACCGGCAAATTGATTTTGAGACAAACCGAGACAAGTAAGTTTGGATAGATTAGCGATTTTTGAATGGATGTTTCCAAAAAGGAAGTTTCGGGTGAGATTAAGAGTAAGAAGATTGGGAAGAGAAGCTGAAATTGTGAAGCGTACCATTCAAATTGGAAGATGAAAGATTTAAATGGGAAACACTTCCATGGTTATTACAAGTGATTCCGTACCAAATACGAGGATTAGTTCCTGTCCATGGGAAAGAAGAGATTGGTTTTCGTTTCGGTTTGAAAGACTGTTTTTCCAGTTCAAGAGTGCTGCGGTTTCGTTGGTAGTTTGATGGGAAGCAAAAGCAATGGCAGCCATTACTAATCGGAGATGAAACTTCAATAAGGTAGCCATATTCAGAGCTGTAGAAAGATTGTCAGGTTTATGGTATAGCCATATCATAGATTAGCAATTTTATAATACTCTTATGGCTGTACAACTTCCCTTTATGTATTCTATTGACTTTATCAAAATAAAAAATGAGTAATTCATTCTATATTCCAATTTTAATAAGTTAACTTCTTTCTTTGTTTAAAACTATATCATATATAATGATACTAATATACTGTTTCATATTATTCTAATTTATGTAGGAATATATATTCATGAATTTTAAATAAGATTACAAACTTATAATGTATGTATAAAAAACTGAAATTTTTGAGAAAAAAATAATTTTACATTTTGTATTATTTCTAATGAGTTACATTACATGGCTATATATACTAATCTACTACTTGCCCATCAAGCATACTTGCCCATCAAGAATAAACTAACATGGGAAATGATAAATACAATTGAATGCAGAATATTCTATTCTTAATTAGCCTAAACAAGCTGATTTGTCAACACTCCTTCTTAAGTTGGTGCAAAGATGTTGCACATGCCCAATTGAAAACTAGTGTATGGAATGTACTCTTGTTACGGCCCTTTTGAAAATATCTGCTAATTACTCTTTGGAAGACACGTAAATTAGATCCAGTAGGTTATCTTCAACTTTCTCTTTGATAAAGTGTCGATCAATTTCAACATGTTTTATTCGGTCATGCTGAATTGGGTTATGAGCAGTGCTGATAGCAGCCTTGTTATCACAGTACAATGATAATTTCCCTTTTTCTGCAAGTTCAGATCTTGTAGCAGCTTTTGTAGCCAGAGAAGTTCACAAACGCCTTGAGCCATGGCTCTGTATTCTGCTTCTGCACTTGATCTAGCAACAACACTTTATTTCTTGCTTCTCCAAGTAACTAGGTTTCCTCGTACCATGGTACAATAACCAGATGTTGATCGCCTATCATCAAGAGACCCTGCCCAATCAGCATCTGTAAAGGCTTCGACACTAAGATGACCATGCTTGGATAAAAGCAGACCTTTCCTAGGAGCGGATTTTAAGTATCTCAGAATACGAAAAACAACTTACATGTGAGGATCCCGAGGGTCATGCATAAATTGACTCACCAAGATAACTGCATAAGCTATATCTGGTCTGGTGTGCGAGAGATATATGAGCTTGCTCACTAGCTTCTGATATCTCTCCTTATCCACCATTTTTCCAATCCCAGATTGAAGCTTATGATTGGTTTCAATAGGCGAGCCCACAGGCTTGCAACCCAACATCCCGGTTTCCATTAATAGGTCTAAGACGTATTTTCTTTGAGAAATGTAGATCCCTTTACTTGATCTAGCAACCTCAATTCCCAAGAAATACCGAAGATTTCCTAGAGCTTTAATCTCAAATTCAAGAGCCAATAATTTTTCCAGTTAAGTCATCTCGTTATCATCTTCATTCATAACTATATCATCAACATATACTATGAGTAAGGTGATCTTACCCCTTTGATGTTTTATGAAGAGAGTATGATCTGCTTGGCTCTGTTTGTAACCGAAGGAAATCATGGCTTTGCTGAATTTGTAAACCATGCTCTTCGAGACTACTTTAGACCATACAAGGCTTCTTTAGTTTACAAACTTTCCCATGACTTTGGTTGTTTTCAAACCCAGGAGGGATATCCATGTAAACTTCTTCTTTCAAGTTTCCATGAAGGAATGCATTCTTTACATCGAACTGGTGTAACTCTCAATCAAGATTAGCAGCACATGATAACAAGACTCTGATGGTGTTCATCTTTGCAACTGGAGCAAATGTCTCTTGATAGTCTACTCTATAAGTTTGAGTAAACCCTTTTGCAACCAATCGAGCCTTGTATCTTTCTATCGAACCATCCGCTTTGTGTTTAACAGTGAACACCCATTTGCACCTTACCAACTTTTTGCCTGTTGGAGGAGCAACAAGTTCCCAAGTCCCATTCTTGGATAATGCTTTCATTTCTCCAAGCATAGCATGCTTCCACTTCGGATTTGCAATGGCTTCTCTCCAATCCTGTGGAATAGACACAGACAGGAGGGACAAAGCAAAGGCTCTATAGGATGGAGACAATGAATTATGAGAGACAAAGTCAAGCAAAGGATATACAGGATGATTAGTACAAGACCTAACCCCTTTTCTTTGGGCAACAGGTAAATCAACATCATTTTGAGAGGTAGGTGACTCACCTGAAGATGAAGGAGAAGAAGAATGGTCAGTACCAGATTGCATAATGGCTTCTTCTGTTCTATTTCTTCTCAAATATTTTAAAAAGTTGGGTCTCTCCAATAAGTTAGGTCTATTCAACCTCCCAACTTCCTCACTTTCAGGAGTCTCCCCCTAAACATGAGTTTTACCAACTTCCTCAGTTATAGGAGTCTCCCCCTCAATATCAACATCAATATCAATCATTACATCTTCATTTGCAGTCTCCCCCTGAATATGTGATAGGGATTCTTTGAAGTATGATTCAGTCTCTCGAAATGTAACATCCATAGTGACAAAATATCTCCGTGAAGGAGGATGATACCATTTATATCCTTTCTGTATAGGAGAATATCCTATGAAGACACATTTAAGGGCACACGGATCAAGTTTCCCACTATTTCGGGATTGAACGAAATAAACACATCCAAACACTCTAGGAGGAACAACATATACATTTTTTCCTTTTAACATTTCTAAAGGACTTCTAAAATCAAGGGCTTTCAGTGGCATTCTATTAATGAGGTAAGTAGAAGCAAGAATGGCACCCCCCAATAAGGTTTAGGAAGATTCATAGTGAACATAAGAGATCTAGCAACTTCCAACACATGCCTATTTTTCCGTTATGCTACCCCATTTTGAGCACCAGTATAAGGACAACTAGTCTGATGAATTATCCCATGTGACTCCAAGTAAGCACCAAAAAGTTTATCCATATATTCTGTGCCATTATCAGTTCAACTTTTTTTTTATTTTGGTGTCAAATTGTGTACAAATCATTTTGTGGAAAGACTAAAAACAAGTGAAGACCTCATTTTTTTTTGCTTTTGGTAGGTATACCCATGTCATCCTAGTGCAACAATCAATGAAGGTAACAAACCAACGATTCCCAGATAGGAAAACTGTTTGAGTTGGACGCCACACATTCGAGTGGATAGTGCTAAAAGGGGTAGTACTTCTATTATTGCTTAAAGGATAAGAATTTCTTGTGTGTTTGGCGTACTCATAAGCATCACAGAATAATGATTCAAAACTTGTCTTAAAAAACAATTTTGGATATAATTTTCTTAAAGCAAAAAAGGAAGGATGTCCTAACCGTCAATGCCACTGTAAAATTTCTTGGTTAACAACCTTATTTTCTCTAAAGAATGTCTGACTTCCCGAATCCAATGTCTGACTTCCTGAATCTAAACAACCATCAATCATATATAAGCCATTATCCAATTTACCACTGCCAATCTTCTTTTCGGTTTGAAGGTCCTAGAAAATACAATGGTCAGGGAAAAATTCAATTTTTTGCAGTTAAAGGCTTTTGTGATGGAACTGACGGGTAAAAGATTAACGGAAAATTTTGGAACATGTAGTACAGATGACAATTCAATATTAGGTGTACAGACTACAGAACCTGATCCAGAGACTAGAGATAAAGAACCATCAGCTATTCTTACATTATTTCCTATAGGACATGAGGTATAGGTTTGGAGGCTTTGTACAGATCCTGTCATATGTCTATTCGCACCAGAATCAATAATCCAAGAACCACATTTAGTATTAAGGGCAATGCCTGACTGCAAATAATTGGTAACGGGAGTAGATAAATCCATTTTTACCAAGAGATTACAGAGTCGTTGAACTTCATCATAAGTTAGAGTATTTTTTGTATATCTCATTTTTATTACCAAAGAAAATAACTCCCAAACCGATTGATCCTTTAAAGAAGGGTATGTATATTGTGCAAAAAAAAAGCACCGGTAATGCTGGCCAAACAAGTTTTCTTTGAGAAAAAAAACAAACGTACACCAGATAATGAGAGAGTGCACAAGAAACGTTGGAATACTCAACCTGACCACACAATTAGGTTGGAAAATCAGAGACGACGCTGGAAAGATGTAGAACGCTAGAATTGGAGCTATTATACGCTCCTACGCGTCGGTGCGTGAATTTTTTAGCAGAATTTAACGACGATGCATGAAATACACACGCGCAAATTTTGATCGCCAGATTCTGGTGTAACGCCGGAATCGGTGGGTTCTTCTGATCTGGAGGGGCGGTGAGTAAAGATGACGGCTTCAGGAAGAGTTTTTATTAAAACCCTAAAACTGATAATAGAGCAAACGCAGGCTGCAGAGGGCAAACTCAACCTCAAAAGGCAGCAAAGGCCTTGATACCATGAAGATTTCTGAGAAAAGAATAATTGTATATTTTGTATTATTTCTAATGAGTTACATTACATGGCTATTTATACTAATCTAATACTTGCCCATCAAGAATAAACTAGGGAAATTATATTGAATATAGGGGTTGCAGAAAATATTTACCTCTTTGCCCTCTACTTTTATAAATAACTGTTTGGTCCGCTTTTAAACTTTCTATTTTCATTATGTACGTTCCTCCCTATATATGCGATTCCTTTCTTTTTTTTTTATTTATTTTTACTTTGATTTGCATTTATCTCGAAAACCGTTGATTTTTTTGATATGCCGCTCTGGAGTTTTTTGTTTGTCTCGCTTTTATCTTCGAGACTAGATCCATAATGATATACTTTTTTCGAATTTTTATTTTATACAAGTATTTTACCAGCTCTGAAAAACCAATATTTTACCAACATTATACAAGGTGTGAAAAACTAGCATTTACCAGATTTATACTAGCAAAATACTAGGTGATGAAAATAACCCATAAACTTGCATTTTATGACGAAATCAAACAAAAACCACTTCATACCATATTTATACCAGCAAAATACTAGGTGTGATGAAAATAACCCATAAACTTGCATTTTATGAAGAAATAAAAAAAACCACTTCACACCAGATTTATATCAGCAAAATACTAGGTGATGAAAATAACCCATAAACTTGTATTTTATGAAGAAATCAAACAAAAACCAGATTTATACCAACAAAATATTAGGTGTGATGAAAATAACCCATAAACTTGCATTTTATGAAGAAATCAAACAAAAATCAATTCACACCAGATTTATACCAGCAAAATACTAGATGTGAAGAAAATAATCCATAAACTTGCATTTTATGAAGAAATCAAATAAAAATCACTTGATACCAGATTTATGCCAGCAAAATACTAGGTGTGATGAAAATAACCCTTAAACTTGCATTTTATGATGAAATTAAACAAAAACATTTTATACCAGCATTTTACCATGTGTGAAAAATTAAACTAAACATAAACATCTATTTTATGAAAGAAACCAAATCTACGCCACTTTATATCATCATTATACAAGCATTATGCAAGGTGTGAAGAACCCAAATATAAACATCTATTTTATGAAAGAAATTAAACAAAAACCACTTTATACCAGCATTTCACAAGCAAAATACCAGCATTTTACCAGCAACATACCAACATTTTACCAGGTGACAAAAAGTTTGGAAAAAAATATATCATAATGGACAGCGTTTCGAAGATAAAAATGAGACGAAAAAAAAGTCTAGCGTGGCATGTAAAAAATAAACGGTTTTAGAGATAAATGAAAAATAAGAAAAGAAAAATAAAAAAAAACATGTATTGTGCATGATCTGTTGGAGAGGAACGTATTTATGTTGTTTGAGGCTTATGGAACGTATTTATATTGTTGAAGCTTGTGGAATTGGACACTTGTGTTATTGACTAAACTTTTAATAAAAATTATTGTTGTACCGTTATATACTTTTCTAATAAACTAACATGGGGGAAATGATAGATACAATTGAATGAAGAATATTCTACTCTTAATTAGCCTACACAAGTTGATATGTCAACGAAAAAACTAAAAACATAAAAAAAAAACATAATCAAGAGATTGAAGTAGGGATGTCAATGGGGTGGGAATTACCCAAAAACCGTTGCATCCGAACCGATGGGTGTGGGGAAAAAATAAAAAATTTTCACCCATGGGGATAAAGATGGGTAGAATTTTACCGCCCAGTTAAAAATGTGGGCGGGTGTGATTGGAGCTATAACTGCCCCACGGGGATCCCCGAACCGCCCCCGAACAAATCCCGAAAAATCCTTGCAATATATACATAATATACATTTATTTATACAGGCACCGTGTACACGGACTATATAAAAATATATAAAAAAGTAACGAGTTATGGTTTTAAATGCCTCTTACAAAGTCCAACTTGCTATTGTTCGGCTCAATTTGATTAATCAGTTCTCCTTTTTTTTTTTTATCATATTTAACTTCTCCTTTTAAATACTCATCAAACCCTAGTAATCACTAATCACTTTTACGCATCCTGCCTCCAGACTCTTTTTGTTTCTGATCAGCGTCATTCTATTCAACCCAAACCCCAAATAAAAAGACAACTTCATCTGCCC
This sequence comes from Euphorbia pulcherrima, assembly GCA_947683365.1. Lineage (NCBI taxonomy): Eukaryota > Viridiplantae > Streptophyta > Magnoliopsida > Malpighiales > Euphorbiaceae > Euphorbia > Euphorbia pulcherrima. Next base: position 74,613,117 of record CANTUS010000001.1, on the reverse strand, counting down.
TTAGTGTCATCAGTGAGGTAATAATCTCTTCTTTTTTTTTCTTTACTCGAATTAGTTTACATTGTTTGGTTTGGTTAATTAGGGACATGTAAAACTTGGGTTTTGCACTTCATATTTGTTTAATGTTTAGGTGTATTTGTTTATCATATGCAAAGATTTTGTCGCCTTCTGTAAACAATGTTAGATCCTAGGTATAAGTTCAAGGTGTTGCAATATTATCTTCCTATTCTTCATGGTGATATAATGGCAAAGGTTGAGATAGCAAGAATTAAAAATGTTTGTTATGAGTTAGTGGCTGAGTATTCGAAGGTTCATGCTAAGGGAGATGCCAATTTAGAGTCAGACATGATTGTGAAAAATACTTTTGATGCTACTTGCTCATCACCTGAAATAAGAAGTTTTGAGGACTTTGTTGCTGTTGATGAACAATCTATTGAAAATGTTGGTGTTGAATTTGATCATTATTTGGAGGATCGCTTGTTGCCAAGGAAAGAAGATTTTGATTTACTTGCTTATTGGAAAACATGCCTTAAATATCCAATACTACGATTGTTAGCCAGGGACATATTTGCAATTCCTATATCAACTGTGGCTTCAGAGTCTGCTTTCTCTACTAGTGGTAGAGTTATAAGTGAATCTTGTAGCAACCTTAAACCTGATACGGTGGAGGCATTAATGTGCATGAAAAGCTGGTTACATTCTGAAGTAAAAGGTATTATACTACTGTTTATATATATGTATCTATGGTCAAAGTTGATATGCTGGATGTTCTAATTTAATGAATATTTTTTCATTTAGATTCTGAATTTGGTTCGTTGATTTGGAGCATCACTAGAGACATGGATGCACTTCACCTATATATTTACGTTTTAATGGTTTTTTTTATGCATGTTTGAGGCATCTAAAGCTTATTTTTTTGTTTATTAGATTGATGATGCAAATAAAGGTAAGGAAGCAAAAACGAAGGTTGCTAAATAATTTAGTGTTGGGATATCTTCAAACTCAAAGGAAAATTGTCTAAATATTTTTATTTAAACTATTTTGTGTTATCATTATAATATTTTTGAACATTTATAATGTTGGAAATTTTTCCAAATTGTTGCTGTTGACATTTTCAAATTTGGAGTCAAATATTTTGTTAAATCCAATACTTCTATTACTTTAAATTTAGGCCACTTACACTAATTTCAGATTAGATAAATACAGAATATTTTAAAATTGAATTATTGAATTGCTATTACTTTAAAAAATTTTGTTGGATGGGGATTACCCGAAACCTGTAGACATCCGCATGGGTGTGAAATGAGTGTGAAAAAATACCCGTAATATTAAATGGGAAATCTCCAAAATCGTCCTGAAAACAATTGGATGCGGAATGGGGTATAGTATCGCCCCCGCACCGCACCGTTGACATACCTAGATTGAAGTTGAACTATCTTTCAGAAATTACCTTCACCACAATGTACTGTATCATGTAATTATTTGTATTATTCATTGTCAATTATTCAACTAGTATTTCCGTGTTTGAACTAATTAATTCTATATGAAAATTACAGGTTTTAAAATTTGGAATGCCATTTTTAATTTGTTTGTGTGCTCAATGTTTAAGTTTAATATACAGTTGACCTGAAAGTTTAAATATAAGCCAATTATTGCAAGACTTAATTGATAACGACTGACAATTGAAAATCAATTAAATTATGGATGATTCTATAGTTCTAATAGAGTACAAGAGAATAAATTAGGTTTAATAAGGAGTGCTATTATAATTTTATCATTCTCTAGGGGCAGGACTCAAAATTTTACGTAAACCACCACAAAACTCACGATTCTTCTAGAGGTTCTCATCATTTTATTTCGTTCTTCTACCCGTATACCAATTTCATCTTAATCTTTCTTTCAGAACCAATCTCCTTATCATATTTAAAATTTTCTCTAGATTTCTTCCATTCAACTTCGAATTTTTGTTAGAAAAATCGATCCATAAGCCATCTATCATCATCAATTTCAGTGAATCAAGGCTAGAAGAAGAGGATTTCAGTTTCTAGGGTTTGAATGAATAGTAATTTGAATATGAGGTCAGTGATTTTTTGATAAAACTAAGGCTTAATTAGTAGAATTCATGGTAGATTAAGCATATTTAAGGTATTAGGAAGCTTATCTATGCATTATCTTGATAGGATTATACAGGTCTATTGTAGAGGAAGTTAATACTAGTAAAGGAAAAGGGAAAGAGGTAGAAAAGAACTAGTGAAGAGCTTGAAGAGGTCTGTGTACACAAATTTTATTTCGCCGCTTTTGCTGAAATTTTTTGGATTTGACCACATCTGTTAGTTTTTGGTTTATCTCTTGATTTACAAACCTTATTTGAATGATTTAAATTTCTGTGGATTTTCAAGACATATATGAAGCTTTGTCTAGAAGAAAGTTTTATTAAATTCGTTCATTTACTAGTTCGAATTTTCAATTGAAATCGGGTCATAAATTCTGTTTTCTGGAAATTTTAGATTGAATGTTGTTTATTAGTTTGGCTGTAACTTCTGTCATACAAATCGGAATTATATGATTTCTGCGGCGTTAGAAAGCTAATACATATGGCTACATATTTTCAGAAGAAAGTTTTGTCAAATTGTTTTGCTATCTGGTACAAAAATGTACTAGAAGACAGGAAAACTGGTTTTCTGAAATTGTGAAAATTTTTAATGAGTTTAATTGGTGTGTATTGCTAAAATTTCAGATTTGAGTTATTTAATAACTACTAATATATTGAGAGCATGTTGTGGTAATTTATTGAATTTTGATAAATTTTTGTAATATTATTGCCCTTAGTAAATGAGTAAAAAAATAGTTTCGGGTAGATTTGCATTAATAAAGGGGTATAGTACTTTACAAATAATTGGAGCTTTGGTTTCGAGGCTTCGCCAGGTATATGATTCTGAAATATATTCTATTAAAAATATAAGAGATTCGGCTTCGGGCTTTGACCGGTATTCTGTGATATGATATTGGAGCTTCGACTTCAGATTTAGTGCCGCCTACGTATTAATCCCATTTATATTACTTGATTACTTTGGGCAATATTTGATTCCTGAGTTTAATTGATGTGGATTATGTTTATGAGTTTAAAAAGTTGATATTTATTTGACTTTATACATGGAAATATTTATTTTCACAATATTTAGTTTAAAACTTATAATTATTTTTGGATATTTAGTAAAGTATGAAATAAAATTTGTATACACCACTAAGCTTTTTGCTTAGCGTATAGTTTGTTTTGCTACACGTAGGTACTGAAGACTGTAAATAGTCGGACTAAAGTGGGATAGTTCGGTAGATAAGGGCAAGTCAAGAGAACTTTTTGATATTGTCTAAATTTTGTTATATTTTGCGGTTTGTATATTATGACAGGTACAAAGTAGTATAGATAGCGTGACTTGTATTTTGAGGATCTAAGACAAATATTTTGGATTTATGAATATTACACTTTATATTATGTAAATAAAGGTTTTGATTAGAAGTTTATTTAAGTTTAAAGATTCTAAGTGTTTTATTTTATACGAAATATTGAGCTAAGTATCGAAAACAAGTGTTTATTTATTATTGTAGCATTTTCTTAATAATTTCTATTAAGGGGGTGTTACCCATTCTGTAACACCCCGGGTTTAATCGACTGCCCCCATAAATCAACACAAGTCTTTCCAGTAAGCTTTGTCCTTACTCGCTCACTTTCTTGAAATTACTTTTCAGGAGGTCACCCATCCCTAGATTGCTCCAAGTCAATCACGCTCAACTTTAAAGTTCTCCCGAGTAGGCTCCAAAAAAAAGATGCACCTTGTTTATATAGGTAATACCAATCAAATCTCTTAACTCTCTCTCAATTATAATGTTTTATACCATTACAATCTCGAAATCCTTAACCATTCTCAATTGTGTTGTCTCGTACCAACACAACCTCGTAAACCTCTCTTTCAGTTGTGGACTCGATTCATTCCTGTCCCCATCGACATCCTTCATGACCGCTCTTTGCTCAGGTCTTCTACCTCGGCGCCACCCCTCTTAGGACCGGATAGCTGCAGGCCCACAACTTCCGCCTGATTCGTCCCCAAACCACATCGCATGGTATTTTAATGTACCACATCTTTATCCACCTATAATAATTAATTAATAAAAAATTTATCAACTAAATTATCTATTAATTTTTTTTATAATATAATAATATAATTACTCAATTATTTATCCACGTCTCCTTTTCCTCTTACTGAAATTACCTTTCACCTTACTCCTGATGTAGCAGTTGCAAAAGTTTGTAGGCGAACTCATATAGCTCTCAAATGGCTTCATTTAAACCATTTCTCCATTTTTAAATCTTAAACCTAGTAATTACAACTCCATCAACTTTTTAACTAGATATTTTTCAACCATGGCTTCAATCACTTCCTCTTCTCTCACAAAATGTGACATCAATTTGTTGTTTATATTTGAATTGGCGTATCTTGAGAGCTGTAACTTTGGCAAATGATTCCAAGAATTTGAGTTTCATAGATTATCAGGAATTGGATTCACTGAATTGAACATTCAATCACCATTGAAATAGACCATTGAATTGAAACCTCATAAATACTTCTATTGAATTTGACATAAACAAAACTAAATCGTCATTCCACATGTTGAGTTGAATCCAAGATGAAATCTTCAAGATTTGACAGTAAGTTTGATTTCAAATCAGTTCTTGAAACTTGCCATCGAATGCTATGCAACAAACTGTTCTCATTTTTTTCATTCCATGTATTATAGCATTCTTAGATTTTGATTTTGATTCTCAATTTGTACTCATTCTAATGCATTTTGATCATTAAAGGTTTGAATTTGGGCTCCGAATTTTAATCCAATCGCTAGATATGTAATTGGTAAGTTGTCAATAGAGGAGGCTTTTACACCATAGCCAATGGAGGTTTTAAAGTTAGAGGTTCAAATTTTTTTTGGGTTTTGAACAAGAGATAGAGTTTTGGGTTTGCCATCAATGCTTTCAACAAAACCAATTGTTTCAGTCTCTTTTAGTTTCTCATCCTGAAATTCTAATTCTTATTGCCATAATAAAGGTTTAAGCTTGATCTTCGAATTTGAATCTGAACTGGTAGATTATGTGATTGGTACCCATAGCCATTTGAAGTTTTTAGGTTTTGGTAATAGTTTTACAGCTTGGAATAGTGGAGATATTTGTGGAAGAAGAAGAAGAAAAGGTGGTTCATTTTGTATTTGAAGGTGTAATATAAGATGGAGTATTTTTGTGTTTGAAGAACATGCACCGTTCGTTGGAAAGGGAGTTATTAATCTAAGGTCAAGAATTGGGTACATGGAAAGAAAAATGAGTATAGATGTATATTAGCATAACTTACAATACAATGCAATGTATTGTAGAATTTTCGTTAAATTATTTGTCAAAAAGGGATAGTTTAAGGTAAAACTTCCAAGTTGAACCTTTAAAATGTTTGTACAAATTGTAAATTATGTTAATTTTTTTTATTAGTACATATCAATGTATTATCAACTAGATTTTATTTATTGAATTTATAGGATAATGGTGGGTATAAGAGGCGGCTAACTGAACTGAAGTGGTCAGTTTCCTAACATGATAGATGAAACTTCCAAAACAACTGAAAAAAGGGACAATTTGTTTTTAGGATTTCGAAATTAGATCGCAACAATCATACGGAAGTCTTTTTGGAGTTGGTGTTGATGCTACTGATCTATCACATATTCAAGCATGGATATTCTTTATATTTTAGCGAGCACATTTTTGTTTTGGCTGCACATAGGTTTTTCGTAAGCTAAAATATCAAATATGAGTATTGGATAGAAATAAAGTGGATGACCGGACTTGCTTCATCAAACAACACCATGGAAATAAATTATATTTTTGTGATTGTTGATTTATAAACATCCAATGAAAAATATAAAATAGAGCTACTAGAGTTTACTTGTACAGTTATCAATGCATGTATTCGTCCAATAACATTAGAGTGTTTGTAGGGCAAAAATGTAAATCATACACCAATAGAGCGATTTTTAACGTAATTCCCCCCATTTGGATTTATAATCCAGATCAAACATTAGGGTACATCTACAGATCTGAAGGAGTTGCTTCATTGATTGCTAAAAAATGGCCTGTGATAAGTACAGTAGAGTTTTTAAAGAAGATGAACAAAAAACCCTAAGAAATCAAGCCCAAATGAAGACTCACAAATACAGAGAACTCAATCGCAAAATACAAAAGCCACCACACCAAACCCTAGAATGAACTGAGTTTATATGAACTTTAGAACTCGGAGAGAATAACCGCCTTGAATCAACATGCAACATCACAGCCATTGATAATCGCCAAAGGAGAGCAAAAGGAAGAGAGAAACACAGAAACAGAGAAAAGGGTTTGGAATGAAGAAACCCTAAAGCAAGCGGAGCTTATAAGGCTCACTCCCAATCAACAAAACTCAGCGTTTTGTTAATGAGCAGGCCTTTAAACAGGGCTTGAATTAATGGGCCTCAAAACACAACAGGCTTTTACAAAAGATTTGGCTTAAACTCATAAATACAATAGGCTAAAGACGGACACAAGAGCACCAATAAACCCACCATTCTCCACCTTGGCCATCGAGCCTCCAAATAAAGCCTTCTCACTTCTGATCGGTAAATAAACACTTGATAAATCGCAACTTCAGACTTGATGGCACCATTTGATCATTGAAAAAATGATACAACACCAATCTTCTTTAGAGCAGCCTGAAATTTATCAACAGAAACTAGTTTAGCAAAAATATCAACAGGATTTGTGCTAGTATGTATCTTTTTAACATGAGGAGAATCAGCACTAACAATATCTCTAACAAAATGCATTTTAATATCAATCGGCTTAGTCCTTTCATGAAAGACACCATTCTTGCATAAATGTATAGCAGACTGAGAATCACAATAAACATTTACTAAACCAAGTTTCACTCCGAGTTCAGAAACAATGCCTTTTAACCTAACCATAAAAATTCCTTAATTGCCTCTGTCAAGGCAATATACTCAGCTTTTATAGTTGACAAAGCAACCACATCCTGCAGGCATGATTTCCAACTAATTAAATTATTTCCTACTGTAAAACAGTATCCAGAAGTTGACCTCCTTATATCAAGGTCAGCAACATAATCATAGTCGCAATACCCATCAATAGATAATGTATCACTACCAAGGGATTTATATGTTAAACTCAAAGAGTAACTACCTTGAAGGTATCTAGCAAGCCATTTGACAGCATACCAATGATTTTTATTAGGATTACTCATGTATCTACTAATTAGGCTTACATCATATGCAATATCAGGTCTGGTGCACACCATACAATACATGAAAGAGCCTACTACATTCTGATAAGGGACTCTAGACATAAATTCAGATTCCTCTCTATCCAAAGTTGTACTAGTAAAAACTTTAAAGTGTGCTCCTATGGGAGTGCTAACAGCCTTATTGCAATCTAACTCAAAGTTTCTAAGAACCTTTTCTATATACTCCTTTTGAGTTAACCTTAGGTACCCCTTATTCCTATCCCTATAAATGTCTATACCCAGAATTCTCCTAGCAGCACCAAGATCTTTCATGCCAAACTCAGAGTTCAACTTATGCTTTAGTTTCTCAATCTCAGACTTATTCTTACAAGCAATTAACATGTCCTCAACATATAGCAACAAGTAAATATAATCACCTGAATTCAATTTGCAAAAATACACACAGGGATTAAATTTACTTCTAACAAAATTGAGACTAATCATAAACTGATCAAATCTTAAGTACCACTGTTTAGGTGACTGTTTAAGACCATACAAAGACTTTATAAGTTTGCATACAAAATCTTCTTTACCTTTAATAGCAAAAGCTTCAGGTTGAGCCATGTCAATCTCATCCTCAAGATTTCCATGTAAAAAGGTAATTTTAACATCAAGTTGCTCAAGTTCTAGGTTAAACATAGTAGTTAGGGATAAAATTAACCTTATAGAAACATGTTTGATAATTGGAGAGAAAATCTCCCGATAATCAACTCCCTCAACTTGGGCAAAACCCTTAACAACAATCCTGGCATTGAATCTCTGCTTTAGGTATTAAGGGTTTTCTTTTATAGACCCACTCACCACCTATGCCTTTCTTGCCTATAGGTTTTGGGACTAAAACCCAGGTCTTACTCTTCTCAAGAGAATCAATTTCCTCATTCATGGCTTCATGCCACTTAAACCAGCCATTACTCATCCTAGCTTCAGAGTAGGACTGAGGTTCAGTAGAATCTATACTAATAGCAGCTAGAACAAATTGCTCAATGAAAGATGTGTAATTACAGTCATACATGATATAATCATTGAATTTGGTTGGTAACCTAACATTTCTTCTAGGTCTTTCATTAATTACATCAGTATTTTGAATATCATTTTCATTTACAGCAGTATTTTCATTAAAATCATCTACAACATTTTCATTGAGCTGATCATTAACTTCAGGTTAAGTGTATTGAGGTTGGTTAATAGGATTAGGTTCTAACTTATCTAACTCCACCTCAAACAAAACCTTATCTTGCTTACTACTGCTAGACTCATATTGAACAAGCATGGGAAATTCACTCTCATTGAAAACAACATCTTTTGATATAAGAACTTTCTTATCAGTTAACGACATGCACTTAAAACCTTTGACACCTATTGGATAACCAATAAAAACACATTTTTTAGCCCTTGGATCTAACTTAGACTCCAAACAATGAACATATGCAGTACAACCAAAGATTTTAAGATGATTATAGCTAGACTTTCTACCATGCCATAACTCATTTGGACACTTAAAATTAATAGAAGAGCTAGGTGTTCTATTAATCAGATAGCAAGCTGTAGAGGCTGCTTCTGCCTAGAAAGATGCATCTAAACCTGATTCATATAGCATACATCTCACTTTATTCAAAATAGTTCTATTGTACCTCTTAGATATGCCATTTTGCTGTCTAGTGATTCCATTTTTAGAACAATACTCATTAAACATGTTATTGACAAACTCCAAACCATTATCAGTTCTTAGGACTTTAACTTTCAAATTCTTTTAATTTTCAACCATGGTTTTCCATTCTATAAATTTGTCATAAACATCAGATTTATTTTTTAAGAAATAAATCCAAATTTTCTTAGAAAAATTATCTATAAAAGTCACAAAGTATTGATTACTAGACATAGACATGGTAACAAAAGAAGAACCCTACAAATCACTATGAACATAGTCAATACATATCCTAAAAGTATTTTGGGCAGAACTGAAACCCTGCTTATGGAATTTTCCTATAATACAGGTTTCACAAGTGTCCAAAACAACAGGCTCTGGTAAGTCCAAGCAATTTTGCTTCTGCAGACTTTCCAAACCTTTGAGGCCAATATGGCCAAGTCTTCTATGCTATAGAAGGGACTTGTCCTTATTAGTAACATTATTAACAGAACCAACCAACACAGTACCAAGGAAATAATACAAACCATTAGATAAAATACCACTAAAAATACATTAATTATTCCTAGTTACTTCTAAAACTCCACTTTGAGCAGTGTAAGTCAAACCCCTTTTTATCAAGATGACTAAGTGGGATTAAATTCCTTTTTAACTTAGGAATGTGCCTAACCTCACTTAAGGTTACTATTTTTCCATTTTCATAGATAAATTGCACTTTCCCTATGCCTAAGATATCACAGTGTGAGTCATTCCTATAAGGACCTTGCCTTAACTAAATTGCTCATATTCGATGAACCACTTTCTCCTAGGAGTCATATGGAAAGTGCATCCAGAATCTAGAATCCAAGAATCTAAATCCCTAAAATGGCTAACAGTAAGTGCGTCAATATCAATAACTTCAGCAGTGTTATTGACAACACCAGGGTTTGAGTTACCTTGCTGGTTATTCTGATTATTTAACCTTTACCTATAGAATTTTCTAATATGTCCCTTTTTATAGCAATAAAAACAAGTTAAATCTTTATATGATTTAGTCTTACTGGACTTAGCTTGGTTACAACTTTCGGTGATAGGTTTCTTATCATTGGTATGTTTACCCTTTTTACCCTTTTTATGTCCTGACTTACCTTTAATGTTTAAGACCTCACTAGACTGACTCTTGCTTTTAGGCTCATTTTGATTTTAAGTTCTCTTAATCTTAAAGCATTTGTTATATCATCTTCTTCTAAAGACTCCCTACCATATTTTAAAGCATTTTTAACATCTTTATAAAGTTCAGGAATAGCCTTTAGAAGTAAAACAGTTTGATTTTCTTCAGAAAATTTCTTAGCAACACATTCAAGATCAACCATTATTTTTTGAAATTCATCAAGGTTTTCATCAATGCTTTTTGAAGGATTCATTCTAAAGCTAAACAATTTTTCCTTTAAGTAAGAAACTCTAGCCATATCTTTATTCATAAACAGAGACTTAAGCTTTAACCAAAGCTTGGGTGCATCATCACTGTCCCTAACCCTTCTAAGGACAGAGTCAGAAAGATTCAGGACAATGGTGGAGTAAGCCAACTCCATCATGTCCTGTTTCTCCAGGAGTAAGATCAGGAGGGAGGGTGTGTATACCATTAAGAGCCCTATGACACTTTTGTTGAACCAAGACAACTTTCATTTTACTTTTCCACAAAGTAAAATCACCTTTACGATCAAAATTTTCAAGATTAATTCTAGTGACTGACATTTTAAAAACAACAGTTAATACACCAATCACAAAACAAATATCCTTAGTGACAATTCTAAGAGAACCCTTAAATGAGGGAGAATTCTAGTTACAAGAATCTTAAAGACTTGGTAAAGGAGAATAGCTAGCTTAAAGAAAACTAGAATCTTAATATCTAAGGTAATAGAATTAAGAAAACTAACAAGAAGACTATCATCGGGAAAAATATTAACTAGAAAACAGGCACTCTCAATCAAGAAACTAGAAACAGTTAATAAGCTATCGTGAGCTGAAACAACCTATATCTTATACTAAATCACCAAAATCGTAATCACAACATATAATTTTTTTTATACTTATACTTCATTTATATATATAATCACTTGTAACATTATATCTTTTTACAAAACAATCTTATACAGGGCAAAATCAAAACCCGACCACCTTCTATTCTATATGCTTGTTTTGTGAGGAGAGGGAGTGAGATGGAACACAACCAACCAATCTTTCGTCCATGATATCTATAGGTAATGAGCTTCTAGTACAAACTTTATCAGCTCTAAAAAATTTAGCGCTTTATATGAGGCGCAACTCAGTGAATATAAACAATCTATGAATTTAGCAAATCATATATTTACACATATTACAAATTCAATAGCAAATCACATATATACATTAACATATTCAATATACAGTCACACTTATATGAGAATGAATGAACTGGTTATTTAATTATTGTGACATTTCCAGCCAAACTATTGCCCCGGGATACATGTAACATTTGTAACAATTGTAAATTGATTTGCTGGCCAGCTATGTAACAATTGGTTGACCTTTCGGTCCAGATAAATAATTGGTTGACCTTTCGGTCCGTTTGTCAGATATTGCAATTGGTTGACCATATAGGTCCAGATGAACAGAACATGTATTGCAATGTTTGATCGGCTATGTCGCAATGTCTCTTATACTTTTCATATATTCAACTGCAAATGTTTGTTTTAGAAACCATTGAACTTATAATTAGCATATATTAGCACAAATGAACATATATTCCACATACATATATCATATAAATCCAGCTTATCAAATACAATTCTCATTATAAACGTATCCAATAATTCATAAATGCATCAATTTACTTCACTTAAGAATTCAATCCATTATCATATTCAAATGACACATATCAACATATTTCTCATACAATTCATATCACATTCACATATTCATACAATTAACACATCAACACATTTCACTCATATATTCATATCATGTTTATACTCATATATTCATGTAATTCTCTGGGAACGACTTGAACCTTTCTTTAGAATCTCTTTATTGTTTTGAGCTCCTATAACATACATATTTATATATCAAACATACATATATACATCTTATATCCTTTTGTAAATAAATAAAGATTAATATAAACTAGAATAAAATTACTATCCTTGTGACCTTACTGACTATAACCAGTCATATCTCTTAAAGTACTCAACCAAATGACCTGATTATAGTTTCATTTTACTCTTAACACATAGCTTTATAACATATAAAAATTTCATAATTTTCTAATCACTTTTACATTTATTATGATATTTATATTTTACTCTAATTCTGCTCTGTTTTGCTGCACTTAGAACTAGTGTTCTTATGACCTCACTTCACTTCGAAATTCATAACTTTCAACTCACTAACTCAATTGCTCTGATTATTATTTTGTTCAATCTCTAATACACAATTTCATAACATATTAAAACCTCAAAATTTTCAAAGTCTTATACGATTTATAGTGAATTTTCCTTCAACACCCTGTTTCAACCCGTTCTACCTGGACAACATCTTAGTAAAATGACCATAACTTTCTATAAACAACATGAATAGACCTGATTATTTTTCCTACTTAAACTATACACATAAGGAAATAACATATCCAAAAATCAGAATTTTCCATTCACTGTAGAAATCGCAGTAGGCCTTTGAATCTGGCCTTACTTCATTAATCAGGCAATTATGAGTACTTTGATTTGTAAAATTCTCAGAATTAAACCTAATTATTCAAAAATTCCCAAATTTTATACAGAGCTTCATGAGACATATATGAACAAATTTCTAGTTAACCATATCTCCTAATTCTGTTTCTAACGTCATAAAAATTGAATCACAAGTTTAACTTCATACCTAATTTTTCCTCTCTCTTTGTTCTTCTTCTCTTCACTTCTTCTCTAACTCACTCTCTCTCTCTCTCTCTCTCTCTCTCTCTCTCTCTCTCTCTCTCTCTCTCTCTCTTTTCTGTGTGTGTGAGAATTTGTAAGGATGAGAGTTCTCATCTTAATCCTATATCTACACTTACTATATACTCCAACTATACCCTTTTTAACATACAATTATTACATTAGTAGTAATAATAATTATTTATAAAAATATATCATGTGTAACTAATATATTTGTAACTATATACATTTATATACTATAACTATACCCTTATATTTGTCCTCAATACTAAAACAATAATACTAATAAACAATACCGATATTTTATCTATTAAATCACTTTATATCTATAACATTACTATACTTATTTCTTAAATTCTATAGTTCTATAATTTAGAATCTAGGCATTAAAATATGGTATTTTCTATCACCAAGTAACTATTTTTTTTAACTAATCAATTTCTTATAATTATAACATGTAAAATATTAAATAATCTAATTTTATGACATGTAATGGATGTTTGAAAATGCAATTATAATGTATGTACTTGGATGTCACATGAGCAATCTTAACAGCATGCGCAACAAGATTATCTTTAAATTCAATTATCAATTTATGCAATTTTACAATAAAATTGAGCATAGGCATACAAAACTTCAAAGAACAAGAAGAAACAAAACACCTATAGCCAAGCATGCAAAACTATACAATCAATATAGTCTGAAAAGAAAAACTTGAGAAGCAGATAAAGAATCAACTTACAGTGCCTTATATTCCTTTTCTTTTCAACAACAAAAATAAAAAATTAAAAGATTAAAGAATGAGATACTTACAAAGTAGGTCTTCCTTTAACAGTGCGTATAGGAGAGAAGTTTAGAGATTATACCTTTTAAAGCCTTGTTAACAAGCACAAAGAGATCCGGAATAATTCCAAACGCCAAGAACACACGAACAACAAACAGGAAATATTAGTAGTGTGGCTTTTGTATGAAAAACAAGAAAGTTGAAAAGGAAAAACTCAGATCAAGAAACTTCCATACTGATTTCAACCGAATTCATGCGATACTAAATCTTTTAAGATAAAACTGCAATTTAAGATAAAAAACCCTAAGTTTTCCAGAGATCGCAAAATAAAAGATCTAAACTAGTTTTTTAGAAAGAATCAGTAAATCCAGAAAAACTAAAACCACATGCATGAATAGAAAGCTCGAAATCTTAACAAGATATTAACATGCAAGATCAGATCAGTCACGGAAGCGAAGAAATCCAACGCTCTGATACTAGATGTAGCGCAAAAATGTAAATCATACACAAGAACACATTGATTTTTATCGTAGTTCCCCACATTTGGATTTATAATCGAGACCAAACATTAGGGTACGTATATGGATATGAAGGAGTTGCTTTATTGATTGCTAAAAAATAGCCAGTGAAAAATTATAGTAGAGTTTTTAAAGAAGATGAACAAAAAACCGTAAGAAATTAAGCCAAAACAAAGAACTCACAAATACATAGAACTCAATCGCAAAATACAAAAGCCACCACACCAAACCCTAGAATGAACTGAGTTTATATAACCTTTAGAACTCGGAGAGAATAACCGCCTTGAATCAACATGCAACATCACAGCCATTGATAATCGCCATCAAAGGATCCACGAGCATCAAGAGGCATAGAGAGCAAAAGGAAGAGAGAAACACAGAAACAGAGAAAAGGGTTTGGAATGAAGAAATCCTAAAGCAAGCGGAGCTTATAAGGCTCACTCCCAATCAACAAAACTCAGAGTTTTGTTAATGTGCAGACCTTTAAACAGGGCTTGAGTTAATGGGCCTCAAAACACAACAGGCTTTTACAAAAACTTTGGCTTAAAATCGTAAATACAATAGGCTAAAGATGGACACAAGAGCACGATAGACCCAATAGTGTTGAATAAGATTTCCAAAATTAGGAGAGTGTCTTATTTGAATATTTCCCAAATTGGGTTATATTGAAATAATATATTTGCTCAAATATTTTATTTGTTTATCATTAAATAATCTTAAGGGAAATTGTTCTTGCAATTTTGTAAGAAGCTTTATTTCAATGGATGTTTTTACTTACAATTCTGCAAGGGAAAATTGTAAATGAAATTCATTTGCAGATCTAATGGAAAAAATCCCTTACAAAACAATCTGCAAGAAGCAATATTGTAACAAAACCGAAACTGTTGCAGTTCCGTTCCAAAACAACTTCTACAACAGAATTTCATTGCATTTTTCATTGCAGAACATTGATTTTCTTGTAGCGGAAATTGCGAAGAATAAAATTAAAACATACCAAATGATAATATAACAAGTTTTGTTTGTTAATATGATAATATAACAATTTTACATTATGTGAGGTCTACAAAGTTCTTTGGTTCTTTGAAAATAGGGTAAACTTAAAAAATAAACCTTATGTTTCAACCCTTTTCAAAAGAGGGTATGTGAATTTTTTTTTTCAAAAGGGGTATGAAGTTTCACACTGTTAGCAAATGAAGGAAATTTTCATAATACCGTTAAAAATGCTGATGTGGCAAGGTGCATTTTTAGAAATTCATCATTTTTTTCTTCATCTTTATTTTTTTTATTATATTCTCCTTCATCTTTATACTATAAAGACCCAGACATTATCACTAGCCATATGTTGAATTCAATTCAACTTAATATTCATTGAATTCAGAATTGAACCTTTTTCAGATGAATCATTAAAAGAAGAGGGCCAATGCTCCAAATAGGAATCTTTACAAATTTCCTTCATAAATCTAATCCAAAAGGCTCAATTTTTTCAACTATATTAGACAACAATCCCAATCACTGCAACGAAAGTGAAATTTGTGCTTGAAAAAACTTAGACCAAACATCAGAACCATCTGCATTCCATACAAAATGATGCAACTGAGTTAACTGAAAACAATAATTATCGGTAAGCCATAGAACCTGAAATTCATCGAAATCAACTTTCTGATGAGGAAGATTCATCCAAACAGAGAAATAAGCCAAGCTTCCGAAAGCAACGCGGGTAGAGAAGTTGAGGTTAACAGTTCCGATGCTCTTTGCTGCATGATTTGGCCAACCGAAGAAGACACAAGCAATATCACAAATTGGAGGTTTCCCCTCTTTTGCGGCAATGCTCGATAGAAGATCTCGAAAATAAGTGAAACCACGTGACATATTTTTTTAAGTTTATCGTTACAAATATTGATATGACATGGACAATAAAGCAATCCCAATAGATTATATTTACTATTCTTCTTAACACTCAAGTAGAATTAGTTAAATATATCTTTTATAGTAGTTAAAGAAGCATATGATCTTCTTCTATTTACGGAAGCTAATGAATCTCAACTTGACCATGTAAGGGAGGTTCGAAACTGCTTCTGCTTTTTCTCAGGGGAGAAGGTTAGTGCTAATAAATTGAGAATTGTGTTCTCGAATAATATTAATCAAGAAATGCAGAATGATATAGCTTCTCCTATTGATTTGACTATAGCTAACTCGCTTGGTAAATATTTGGGTATGCCGTTTGTTTAGTGTAGGTAGGAAAGGACGAAATTCTCAGGTTTGCTCGATAAAATTAGAGACCGTTTGAATGGGTATAACTCACGGACTCTATCTTAAACGGGGAGATTAACGTTTATCAAGTCTATCCTTTGCTTGATTCCATATTCTACTATACAAATGGTTAAACTGCCGGAGTCGATATGTGCTAAAATAGAGGAGATGGTTCGAAGTTTCTTGTGGGGTAGCATCAATGGCGGAGCCAGCGGGTAGCGGGCCCTGGCTCCCGGAAGTTTCCTAGTACCTACCATTGGTTCGCTGTCCCTAACGGTATAAATTTGAAAACCGCCTCCTCTGTATACAAAGTTTTTTGAGATGGAAAAGAAAAGACGATGGACCACTTGTGAATCATCATCTATCCCGGTTGTGATTGGGGAGGCGAAAAAGACAAGATATTAATGGTAAATGATAAAGGAAGATGTAAAATGATAAACTTGAATGAGTTTTATTTCTCTGTAAATTGTTTTTGATCTTATGAAGTGAAGAAGAAGGAGGAGGAGGAGGTAAACAGTATTTTGGGCCATTTTTTGTAATATTGCTTTTGAGGTGTTTAGCTCTTTCTAGGACACGTGTCTGAGCTGGTTTTGATCTTAATTAGAAAGTCTTTTAATTACGTTTGATAAAATAAACCCTCAAGTTTTTCTAGCTTTTATAATAGGTTAGATATCAATTTTTCAATTTCATAACCTTGTTGTGTTTATAGTATATAACTAATGAAATTTTGATGTAAAGCCATATTTTTTAAATTACGTATTAATAAATTGATAAAAAATAAATTTCAAATATACTCTATATAGTTAGAATATGAATTATGTGAAAAATAATAATATGATAATAAATGGTGCCAATTGAAATGAATTATTTTAGATATCGAAAATAAGGTAGTAAATGGATGGAGGAAGTATAGTGAATACATGATATATAAAAGTTCAAACGCATCTATTGTCCCTCAAACTTGACATATTTTATCATATGTCACCCTCAACTTTTAAGTGAATTATTTTACCCTATAAAGTTAGCAAAATTGATACAGTTTCCCCTCACTGCCACATGTCAGTTTCTGGTTGGTTTGACTTTTTAAAGATGTCATTTTTAGATTTTTGTCCCTCCAATCAGAAGTTGACACGTGGCATTGAGGGGGTCATACTGTATCAGTTTTGCCAACTTTATGGGGTAAAGTGATTCACTTGAAAGTTGAGGGTGACATGTGATAAAACATGTCAAGTTTAGGAGGCAATGAATGCGTTAAGCCTATACAAAATAAAGTGTACTTCAATCTGGGGAAAATAAGTGAACTTTAAATTAATAAATTGTTCCGAGATAGAAAAGATATAATATTTTTGTTCAATTTTATATTATTTTAATTAGTTTATGACTAGTGTTGACACTTATTTTTCATTACACTATTTCATTAACAATTCTATTTAATCTTGTCACAAGAGAATAATAGTTGGCACTTGCATGTGCACCTTGTTGAATTAAATGCATTTATATTATTAAATATAAATGAAAATACTCAACTCATTTCGGATGCATGTGGTTCGAACTTATGGGCTTTAAAATTATAAATTTAGTCTCAACCACTAGTTCAAGACATCGAATATAAATTAAAGTGAATAAAACAGTTTTATATATGTTTAGCATTATGATGTGCACCTAAAGAACAAATTTGTATTTTTTCCTTAATTAGGAGTTAGAGCCATTGTCTTTTTATAAGAAAATCTACAACACCTAAAAGGGTAGTCTAATGTGTATTCATGGTATATATGTATGTAATCCATTTTATAAATGCCAATTTAAGATAATTTTTGGGTGAAAAGAAGAAAACAAGGAATTTAAATGACATTTTTTCAATTGATGTTCGCCCTCCCTCATTCGGAATCCTGGCTCCGCCACTGGGTAGCGTTGGCGACGCTAAGGAAATCCACCTCGTCAAGTTGGTTCATGTGTGTCGCCCTTTATATGATTGTGGGCTAGGTGTGAGGAAGCCCCTGTTGATGAACACGACCTTTTTGATGAAACTAGGGTTCCACCTCATTTCTAATCGAGAATCTCTTTGGGCGAGGCTAATATTGGGTAAATATCGTTGTGAGAACTTCACCCATCGTTGTTATTAAACCTGGGTAGCATGTCTCTAAAATCTGGAGAGCTCCTATTCGTGTGAGGGATGTTTTTCTAGGTGTTAAATGGTGCGCTTTGAAGGGTGATGAAGTGCGGTTTTGGTCGGATGCTTGGGTTGGAGATCTTGGCCCCTTGCAATTTCTTATAGATAGTTTTCTCTCTGAAGATGAGTTGAACATGCAGGTGAGCGACATGGTACGCGTGGATGGGAATTGGGAGTGGCAAAGGTTTGATAGCAAACTACTGTGCACATGCATTTACCAAATTGCGGCCTATCAGGTGAAGCTTATCAAAGAAGAAAAGGATACTTGCTACTGGGTTGGAACCTTCTCGGGACGTTTCTCGGTCCAATTAGCTTATAACCAACTGATTTCGGATTATAGAGGTGTCATGAATAGAAATTGGAGAGGGTTATAGAGCTAACGAGGCCTTGAGAGAGTGAAATCCTTTTTATGGTTGTGTTTCCATGACAGCTTACTTACAAATGCCGAGAGAGGGAGGCGACATTTGACAGAACTTTCGGGGTCTTATCAGTGTAGTGTGTTGGGGAATTCCGGTAGATTGAAGCCTTGAATGTCTGTAAAAATGTCTCTCAATCTTTGTTGCTGAAATTTGATAGAATGATGCCTGGATAATTCTGAAATCGTTACTTACACTTTCAGATTGAATCTTATTTGGCGGTTCTATCAAATAGATCAATCGGATAAAATCAGAATTAAAAATCAAGAACTTAGAATGAAATATTGTTGTGAAGAAAAGTGAATCAGATTGCCACCAGATTTTTATAAAACGTTGTCAATGCCAAGTTTTTATAAGCTTGAAACAAGCAGTTGCAACGCTTAAAAGACAAAGCGTTGCTAAAAGTAGTATCAGTTCGAACAATTGCAACGGCTCAAAACAAAATCGTTGCGAAAAGTCGTGTCCTTTCAAGCAGTCGCAACAGTCAAAATAGAAGCATTGCAAAAAATCGTGTCTATTGGAGAATCCGCAACTGTTCAAAACATAAGTGTTGCTAAAGGTTGTATCTACTCCAGCAATCATGACGGTTAATAGAAGCGTTGTGAAAGGCAGCTCCCGGATCCTCGTAAGCTAAGTATCGAGATAGAGCTCGAACAAGCGTGTACTCCGCACTCTCCCGAATTGTTTGATGAAATATCACGATTCCATTGGTCAACTAGTTGATCAAATTACACTAAAATACCAACATACTAGTGGTGTCCAGAGTGAAATTCATGCCATTAGAGATTGCCTAGAGGCAAAGGAAGTTTGGAGGTGATTATAAAGGAGAAGCTCAGGTGCTTTAGCGGATGAATTCTGGACAGTTAATTTTTAGAGATGGCTGGAGTCAACTATATGGGAGAGCTTTAAGTTTAGGTATGGAAACTAGGGGTTAATTTTCGGTATAACTTGTTGGCTACTTTGGCAAAATCTTAATGCTTTCATTTTCGAAGGAGTAAGTCAAGATATGGACTCCTTGGTGGCCCATTCGGTGGGAATGGTAGCAGCTTTCGCAAAAGCTGGTGAGGCGAGGCATGGCTATGTTTCTAGTCATGAATGGCGTCTGATTGGGTGGGAGCGGCTTGATATTGGGTGGGTTAAACTTAATACCGATGGATCTGTTCGGGGTAGGGAATTTCGAGCTTCGGCTGGGGGACTAATTAGAGACTCGAGTGGGAAGTGGTTGGATGGTTTTGCACGAAATATAGGCTCATGCTCGATAGCAACGTGGGGGGTGTTGGATGGTTTGTAGGTGGCGTGGAGTAAGGGGTATAGAAGAATAGTAGTGGAACTTGATAGTAAATATGCGACGGATGAAGTGTAGAAGGGTAGTTTGGAAGTGAATGCTCAATATAGTATCCTAAAACGTATCAAAGAGCTCGTGCAACAATGGGATGTTCGTTTTCAACATGTTTACCGAGAAGCTAATAGATGTGCAGATTTCATTGGCAACTTTGGAGCTTCGCTCCCTCTTGGATGTCATCTACTAACCGAGTCACCATCGAGATGCTTGCAGCTCATTCATCAGGATTTTTCCTGTGTCTCTTTTCCTAGGCTAAGCCTGCTATATTTGTGTTTACTCTTCTTTTTTACCAAAAAATAAGAAGCCCAACCTTGCTTTCAATCAAACAAAACAATACCTAAAATTGAAAAAAATAATTGACTTTAAACTTTGTAGCCGTAGTGAAACAAATTTACATTAAGAAGCAGATCATGATTTTCATTCTAAAATTTAAAAAACAACTTTAAAAAATATTTAAATAAATATATTTCTTAAATAACTTTTCAAGGACTTAGGTTGTGTTCTTTTAGACGGCAATGAACTGACTTAATGTATTAAACTGAACTGAACTGAAACTATTAATAAATATTAATAATTATAAATATTATTAAGATAATAAAAAATATTAAAAATAATAAATTATTAATACTTTACAATTAAAATATAATAATAATAATATATTAAATAATATTAATATAAATACAAATAAGTAAAATAAATAAATAATTAATATTTTTTGTTATTTTATTTTATTTTATTTAGGTAGTTTGAGTTTATTAAGATTTATGCTATTCAGTATTATTTGTATTAGATTGGGGTTTTAGTTGTTTAGGAGTTTTATTTATTTAAGAACTTTTAATATGTTATTGCCTCTAAAAACATGAATGTAGCAGAATTAATAGAATTATTTTAAATGAAAATTTCATACTGGTCTTTAGAATTTATCTGTCATACGTGTTTCCGCTGCATTAGAAAGCGTATATCAGTGCTGGTGTTCCATGGCTAATTCAGCTCAACAACGGCCAAAGCATTGTGATATAGCCGTTGAAGACAGGATTAGCAATTTGCCCAACTCTCTTCTTTGTCACATTTTGTCATTCCTTCCAACCAGATGGTCAGTCCAGACTTGCATTTTGTCAAGAAGATGGAGATCTGTGTGGACCTCTGTACCTGTTCTAGATCTCGACGATTCATCGTTTCAATATCTCCAAAAAAGGTGTAGAAGAGCATCAACCTGGGCGAATTCCTTTAAAAGGTTCGTGAACAAAGTTCTCGCTCTCCGTTCGCACCCCTGTGTTCAAATATTAAGGCTCAAGGTTTCCAATCCCTATGCCGCAGCTTCTCATGTTGCCTCGTATATTTCCGCTGCAATTTCGCAAAACGTTGTGGAAATCGAATTCTCTATTATCAACGGTACTGTTCATCTTCTCCAAAACCATTTCAATTGTGGTACAATTTTAGTTTTAAAGCTAAAATTTTATGTTATTGAGCTCAATCTTGCGTAGTCTGTTTGGATGCCCAATCTTAAGGTTTTCCATATTCTGTATAAATCGAGTTGGGAAACCTGTGCTGTCAGCCTGAACATGCTATTGCGTGGCTTCCCTATCCTTGAAGAATTAGTGATCAATAGCAAGAATTTTAACACAGATGATCATATAAAAAACCCAAACTTTTATATAGTCTCATCATCACTAAAAACTTTGGAATTTCAGATTTTAGCAAAGTAATGTCACAATAATAGGGTGGTTATTGATGCTCCAAAACTGGAACATCTTGATGTAAGGGCTTACGCGTAGGGTGTGCAGAATCGAACCGAACTGGAATCAAAACTCAAACTAAAACCGAATAAAAATAATCGAACTGAACTGAACTGAATTATTTTGGTTCAGTTTCAATTTTTAAAATTCTTAAAAATCAGGTTTCAGTTCGAATAAATTAATATTTATATTATAATTGATATGCAACACATCAGTGAACAATAATTGCAAGTTTAGGATTTTAACTTGATTAATTCTAACTAAGAAATTTCTAAGTCCAATTTCCATCAAATATAACACGTATCAAAATAAAATTACTTGTTATCTCTATCATATAACACTAAAACAAAAAAACAATAGAATTTATTTTGTAAATAATAGCTTTGAACAATTCGGTTATAATCGAACCGAACCGAATCCGAACAGAGTTATATTCAGTTCGGTGTAAACCGAACTGAACTATGTTTGGTTTGGTTTCGGTTTTTAATTTTCTACTAATCCGTATTTTTGAATCGAACCGACATTTTTTCACCCCTGAACTGTACTGTAGAATGTTTTGGTTTTGAAAGCATTTGAACACCTTTGCTCCCGCAGAAAAATGGACAGTAGTTAGAAGTCTAACTTATTTTGATGTCTAATATAATATATTCAAGAGAGCTCTAATATCAATAGGATACAATGCCACAATCCTAAAGATTGTGCTAATGTAAATAGGATACCATAACACAATCAATCCTATACGAGAACATAATCCTAAACAGATACAATTTTACTAAATAAGAATTCTTGTCATAAGACTTGTTATTCTTACCGTCCCGTTGGACTCCAGTTGCAGAGTTTACGAGAGCGTATAGCAGTGTTGGTGTTCCATGGCTAATTCAGCACCAAAACGGGGAAAGCGTTGTGATGTAGCCAATAAAGACATGATTAGCAATTTGTCCGACTCTCTTCTTTTTCACATTTTGTCATTCCTTCCAGCCAGATCGTCAGTCTAGACTTGCATTTTGTCAAGAAGATGGAGATCTGTGTGGACCTCTGTACCTGTTCTAGATCTCGACGATTCATCCTTTCAATATCTCCAAAAAAGGCGTAGAAGAGCATCAACCTGGGCGAATTCCTTTAAAAGGTTCGTGAACAAAGTTCTAGCTCTCCGTTCGCACCCCTGTGTTCAAATATTAAGGCTCAAGGTTTCCAATCCGGGCGCAGCTTCTCATGTCGCTTCATATATTTCCACTGCAATTTCGCAAAACGTTGCGGAAATCGACCTTTCCTTTATCAACGGTACTGTTCATCTTCCCCAAAACCTTTTTAATTGTTGTACAATTTCGGTTTTAAAGCTGAAATTTTCTGTTATTGAGCTCAATCTTGAGGAGTCTGTTCGAGCATGAGGCTGAGCGTGAAAAGGCCGAAAAGCGAGAAAGCCATGGTTTAGAAAGAATAATAAAGCTCAGCCCTCGGCTTTGGCATCGGCTAAGCCTAAAGCCCCAGCCATAGTTCAAGCCATTTCTCAAGCCCCTACTGCACCCCTAGCAATAGCTCCGGCTCTGCCGGCAGTTGCCGCAATCCAACCTTCTCACCCCCCTATTATTTTAGCTAATCCTTACAAGTTGCCTTTGCGGGTCATCTTTAAGCATTTGAGGGAAGCAAGTTTTATCCAATCCCTTCAGGAATACAAATCGCCTAGACCCGAGGATAAGAACAACTTATATAACTACCATGTTTAGGTAGGACATCAAACCAATAATTACAAAGCCCTGCTCTTGGCGATTTAGCGTCTGATTAGTGAAGCAAAGATTGCTAAACCTCATAAAATTTTGAGCACTATGAGTAATCCTTTACCAAATTTCGGGAACAAGGTGGGCACGATCCAGTCTGGATTATCTGAGGCCATAATCTTTGATCTCCTTGCTCGAGGGCTGGAAAATGGTAACTCTATTCTAGTCATCGGTTCGGGTCTCCCGTCTAACTCGGTTTTTTATATAATCAATCAAGCCAACCTAGGGGTCAATTCGATCAAGGGGATGGAAGTTAATCCGAATTCTCCAAAGCAAGAAAGCCGCAGGTCTCAGCCATTCATGGCAAAAGAATGAAAGTTGAGAAAAAGCCGTTGTTCAGCGTAGATTCCTTTGTTTTGAAGGATGACTACTCCGATGATGATGAGGAAGTAGCCCAAGAGGCCAAGGCCATAAGCACCGAGCTATTCAAGGTCGATTCATATGCCAATGAGAAACTAAGTGGATTATTCAAGGTTGATCAGAATGAACTTTTCAGCGTAGATGGGTATGAGTTGCAGAACCTAGACTCGGACTATAAAGAACAACAGTATCTATTTAAAACACGAGCCATTAAAAAGTGTCTTACTCGATAATATTCTTAACATTACTCGAAGTGGCCGTGTGTATCAGCTTGAAGACTGATATCTCCACTTGAACAAAGACCCGGTTCCTAACAAGGTTGGAACTACCGCAAGGCCCCCTTCTCCACCACCGGTTGTTGCAGCCAGTCTCAAGGTTAAACCTCTCATTACTCAGCTGAAAATCACCTAAGCTCGATACAGTATCTAGCAACTGGTAATTGATTCTAAAGGGTAGCGCAAGGGGTAGATTAAGCGACTCCTCGATTTGAAAGCTAATCCGACCACTTCAATTTTTGAGATATGTGCTATGGTCGGAGAAGGCAAGGGGCCTCAGATTGTGTTTGACCATTTTGATCTTCTACTCAAAGGTAAGGATCACAACAGGGCCTTATTCATCCGAATCCAGATCCTCGATAAGGTTATCCCCTGTGTGATGGTGGATGATGGCTTCGCTCTAAATCTGTGCCCTCTAAAAGTCCTTCCTCACCTAGGGTTGTCAAAGGAAATGCTTGAGAGATCTAGTACTATTATTAAAGCTTATGATGATTCGAAGCATAGTGTAACTGGGACCTTTGAGGCAGAAGTCGCTGTAGAAGGTGTTACGAGCAATGTGAGCTTTACAATGCTTGACATTCTTGTTACTTATTCTCTGTTGCTCGGCTGACCATGGTTCTATGCCTTGGGCACAGTTCCCTCCACTCTACACCAGAAAATCAAGCTTATTCATAAAGATAAACTGGTAAGCATCTAGGTTGACACCCCGCTTCCGTCGTGGCAATTATGGAAACCGAAGCTAGTTTAAAAGGAGGTTTTCAGATTGCCGTGGTTAGTAAGGCTTAGAAATCTCCTCCCCTATGGCAAAGTTATCTCCACACTAGTATAGGTAAATTGATGAAGAAATTTGGCTACAAGCCTGGCAAAGGCGGTGTGATGTATGAATAAGGAATTGTTAAACCTTTAGAGCCGAAAATGCTTGCCTACCGAGCTGGATTGGGGTATAAGCCTAGAAAATCCTATCACCGTGTTCCCTCTTGCTACTGTCGCATGGTCACTATTTATGAAATCTAGGGCAAGAGGCCTTATAAGGGAGAACCTAAGCCGATCGAGCATAATGGAAAAATATGGCCCGACTTTGAGGTCTTTAAGGATGTCTATGACTTCAAGGCCGGCTGCATGATGGTTTCTGTTGAACCCGAACCCGTTGAGCCTGTTGCCCTTATTAATGTTATTTCTGATAAGACTAAGGGAAAGGGTAAGATGTATCCCGAGGATGAGTTTAGAGGCAGTAATGAGGAATCTATCAATCCAGAGATTGAAGATGCTGTGGCAACCATGGCCGAAGGTATAAAGCTGTCGATGAAGAAAGGCTGGAAGGGTGAGAGAATCGGGGAAGAAGATGCTATGATAAAGATAGTAAAGAAGCTCACCAGGGCCCTCGCCGAGAAAGCCAACCTGTTCGGGTAACCATTGCTCACCACTGCTGAGGAAGCTGTTCTGGAGCATGACCTGGATGCCATTCTGATAGACACTACAGAGGATGCTCCTCCTATTGCTATTACTTCTGAAGCCCCTCCGCCTGTGGAGGAGGATATGGATGATGTAATTTTTTTTAACATTTTTGATGTATTTAATGCGAATAATGTTGCCTACAAGGCTTTTAATGGAATGAATGGCTCTCGTTTTGCTTACTTATTTGATGTCTTTCCTGATGGATCCATGCATTCATATAATAATACGCATAACATTTTTGGCATTAGCGATACATATTTAAGTGAAATAAACCTAAGTACAGATGATAATCCTAAAATGGTAACCATTTCTAAAGATTTAACTCCCGAGGAAAAATGTGAGATCATAAAAGTGCTTAAAGATCATGTTAGCGCTTTTGCCTGGTCATACGAAGACATGCCTAGGTTTGATCGATAAATTGGCGAACATAGAATCCCAATCGATCCTAAATTCAGGCCTGTCAAGCAAAAGCTCCACCGATTAAGACTAGAATGGGCAGATCAGGTTAAGGCCAAGGTTTTGAGGTTGATTGAAGCTCGATTCATTGAAGTTATGGAGTATCCGACTTGGTTGTCCAACATAGTCCCGATTTTGAAGAAAGATGGTAGGGTCAGGGTCTGTGTAGATTTCCGAGATCTCAATAAAGCTTTATCGAACGACAATTTCCCGCTCTCTCACATCGATGTCTTGATTGACAGTGCTATCGGGGCAGCTATGTACTCATTCATGGATGGATTCTCGGGTTATAGTCGGATTTTGGTCAACATTATGGATAAAGTCAAAATAGCGTTCATTACTGAATGGGGGGTGTAGTGCTATAAGGTAATACCGTTCGGGTTAAAAAATGTCGGAGCCACTTATCAGCGCGTCGTAACCGCCCTGTTGCACGATATGATCCATAAAGAAGTGGAGGTGTATGTGGACGATATGATTGCAAAGTCTGCTACTCGAGAAGAGCTCTCTGCTATTCTTGACAGGTTCATGACTCGTATTGAAAAGTATAACCTCCGCCTGAATCCGAAGAAGTGCGTGTTTGGGGTTACTTCAGGCAAATTGTTGGGGCAAGTGGTTAGTCAGAAAGGAATCAAAATGGATCCAGACAAAGCCAAAGCCATCAAGGACATGCCTCCACCCAAGACAGAGAAAGAAGTCTGATCGTTTCTGGGGCCTTTGAAGTATGTTAGTAGGTTCATTGCCCATCTCACTACCGTGTGTGAACCCATCTTTAAGCTATTGAGAAAGCAATAACCCGTAGTATGGAATGATCAGTGCTAAGTGGCATTTGACAAAATTAAGCGTATCTTGTTGACCCTCCCATTTTGAAATCTCCCATCCCAGGAAAATCGATGATCCTTTACCTGGCTATTGAACAATCTTCTATCGGAGCTATGCTTGTCTAAGAGCATGATGATAAATGGGAACATGCTATCTACTACTTAAGTAAGAAGTTGTTGGATTATGAAACCCGGTATTCAATTGTGGAGAAGACGTGCACCACCATGGTTTGGCTCAATAAAAAGTTATGACATTATTTCTAATCTTATCAAGTCCAAGATATGGCCAAGATTGACCTAATGAAGTATCTTTGTCAATCCCCGACTCTAGCTGGTAAATTGTCCCGATGGTAGCTTCTCCTATCCAAGTTTGACATTGAGTACGTAACCCAAAAGTTCATCAAGGGGCAGGTAGTAGCTGATTCCTTGCTAATCAACTGCTTGACTCCGATTATGTAGAAAACTTAGAGTTTCCTGATGAGCAACTCACCTCCGTTACAATCCACAAGCATGATTGGACTATGTACTTTGACGGTGCTATGAACCAATGGGGAGCAGGCCTCAGAGTCATCATAGTCACACCATGTAATGAAATAATCCCATTGTCCAAACACTTAGAATTCACTGTCACCAACAACGGTGCTGAGTATGAGGCTTGCCTATTTGGCCTTGAGGCCCTTCTCTAGGTTGGGGCCTACCGAGTATCTGTCATTAGGGATTCGGCTCTTATCATCTGTTAGGTTGTCGGAGATTGGGAAATTAAAGAAGAATCTCTTCGTCCTTATGTCGAGGCCGAGCATGAATTATCCGAGAAGTTCACCTCATGCTTATATGGCCATGACCCTCAGGACGAGAACCAAATAGCTGACGCTCTCACCACTCTCGCATCCTTATGGGAAGGGCCTCAACAGCAGCCTATCTGTCCTTTGGTTTTGTTGTCCACCAAGACCCCCTACCATGCTCAATCGGTTCATCCGGTCCTTTATCATCTCATCTGAACATTGTTGGTATTCTGGCATAGCCCTATTTCTCCAAACCAGCCAATATCCTACGGATTCTTCTAACTCGGAACAAGTCCATACAGGTGATTGTGGCCCTTATATGAACAGTCTTGCTCTCGCAAAGAAAATTCAATGGTTAGGATATTTCTGGCTCACACT
The DNA here is from genome assembly GCA_947683365.1 of Euphorbia pulcherrima. Lineage (NCBI taxonomy): Eukaryota > Viridiplantae > Streptophyta > Magnoliopsida > Malpighiales > Euphorbiaceae > Euphorbia > Euphorbia pulcherrima. Next base: position 74,584,649 of record CANTUS010000001.1, on the reverse strand, counting down.
CACGGCCGATCGCATCGCCCAAGCCAAAAGGTGCCACCAATGCTAGGTTTACGGCAATATGCAACATCTACCATCCACCGAACTCCATCATTTATCTACTCCTTGGCCATTGTCGGTGTGGGGGATAGACATAATTAGTGAAATTCGTCCTTCTTCAATAGATGGGCATAGATTCATTGTGGTAGCAGTAGATTACTTCTCAAAATGGGTGGAGGCCGAATCCTACACCAATGTCATTGCCAAGAAGATGGCCAAGTTGATAGAGAAGCATATTTTTGCTCGATATGGACTTCCGCACCATATAGTCTCAGATAATGGGGTGCAGTTTTAGGGAGCAACAGCCGATCTAATCAAGAAATACGAGATTGAGCACCACATATCTTCCCCGTATAGACCGCAAGTTAATGGAGCTATTGAGACAGCTAATAAATCGGTGAAGAAAATTCTTTCTAAGATGATAGCCGGTTATATGAATTAGGCGGATAAGCTACCTTTTGCTATTTGGGGATATCGCACCAGAATTCGTACCCCAACCGATCAAACTTCGTTCTCCCTGGTCTACGGAATGGAAGCGGTTTGTTGAAAGTCAGGTGACCTCTCTAAGAGTAGCCCTGGAGGCTAAGTTAAAAGAATCTGAATGGACTCATGCAAGGTTTGAACAACTAAAGATGATTGATGAACAGAGGTTAAGGGCTCTCGACAACCTCCAGATGTACCAGCAACACATGGCTCGAGCATATAATAGTCGGGTAAGACACTAGAATTCCCCCTGAAAGCTAGTGATCTGGTCCTCAAACTGCTGAAACCTTCTACCACTGATGCGAGGGGCAAGTTTAGCCCAAACTGGGAAAGACCCTATATAATAAAGAAGATGATTAGTACAGGAGCCATTAAGCTTATGGACATGGATGGGAATGAGCTTGTGAACCCCATAAACCAAGACAGGCTTAATCGTTATCATATCTAATCCAAAAGAAATAAATTAAGAAAACTAGCACGTAAAAAATAGATAAATTAAATCACCCGCCTTTCGGTCTTTTACTGATCGGTCAAATATTAGGGTGACACCTGACGGTCGGTATTCTATAAACTGACCACACAAAAATTAGGGGATGAGTCAAACCCGCTAGATCGAAAACCCAAAAAGGGTGATCTAGGCAAAAATTAGGGTATATGAGCAATGAGAGAGTGCCTTCTAGAAAACCAATCTAGGCTGGTTGGCACCAGGAGTTAAATCAATGAGAATGTTAACCAAACATCATGTACTTTGTTTTACTTCAATTAATGAAAGGATCTCTTTTGCTGAATCCTGAATGCTTATGCTTATATGAATTTTGTATCCATATGGTCAAGACAACTCAAGCAAGCCTAATGCGGAGTTTATGTTATTCCAAATCAAATGCGCAATAAATAAACTAATTCTGAAAGACTGAAAAGAGCGATGTCTATGCAAAAGTCAGAATAAGTCTGCTGGATTGAAAACCCGAAAAGGGCGGTCCAGGCAAAAATTAAGACAAGGTTCGATAGGTTGAAAACCCCATGGGGTAGTCTATGCAAAAGTTAGAACTAAATAAAAAAACATAAAATAAAATAAAGTTCGATAGGTCCGTCACCCTGACTAGCCTATGCAAAAGATAAAAATAAAGGAAAACGCATCTCAAGCCGAACTCCCCGCATCATAATCATAATATTGAGTAATCCTCCTTAAGGTGGTAGTGGAAGAGGGATTGTGCCCCTGCTCCGCTTGCTCTCCCTCAAAGCGGGCCCACGGTTGCTAGGATCGAGTGGTCATGCACCTAATCTCGGCCAACCATCCTCTGTAGTTTATATCTGTCTCAAGGATCTTATAATGACCCGATCCTAAGAGGGGTGGCACCGGGGTAGAAGACCTGAGCAAAGAGCGGCCATGAAGGATGTCGATAGGGACAAGAATGAACCGAATCCACACTCGAAAGAGATGGTTTCGAGATTGTGCTGGTATGGGAAGGTAAAATTGAGAACGGTTAATGATTTTGAGATTGTGATGGTATGAGACATTATAATTGAAAGAGACTTAAGATATTTGATTGGTACTACCTATACCAACAATGTGCACCTTTTTTTCGGGAGCCCACTCGGAAGAACTACATAGTTGAGCGTGCTTGACTTAGAGCAATTTTAGGATGGGTGATCTCTTGAGAAGTAATTTCCAAGAAGTGAGCGAGTGAGGACAAAGCTCATTGGAAAGACTCGTGTTGGTTTGTGGGGGCTGTCGGTCAAACCCGGGGTGTTACAATTTAGTATCAGAGCCAGCCCTCTCCTAGTACAGTGTGGTTTGGGGATGAATGAAGTGGAAGCTGGTGGACCTATAATGACCTAGTCCTAAGAGGGGTGGCACCGGGGTAGAAGACCTGAGCAAAGATCAGCCATGAAGGATGTCGATGGGGACATGAATGAATCGAATCCATACCTAAAAGAGAGGCTTTCGAGATTGTGCTGGTATGGGATGGTACAATTGAGAATGGTTAAGGATTTTAAGATTGTGATGGTATGGGACATTACAATTGAGAGAGACTAAAGAGATTTAATTGGTACTACCTATACCAACAAGGGGCACCTTCTTTTTGGAAGCCTACTTAGGAGTACTCCAAAGTTGAGCGTGCTTGACTTGGAGCAATTTCGGGATGGGTGACCTCCTGGGAAGTAATTTCCATGAAGTGAGCGAGTGAGCTCGTATTGGTTTGTGGGGGCATTCGGTCAAACCCGGGGTGTTACAGGTCTCCACGTGGTCATAGTTTAGAGTTTTAAATATAACCTCCCTAGCCCACTTCTCCCGGATATGGTTCACACATCTAGCGTTATAAACTCCAATTTTGTTATGAGGTAGCTTGATCGGAACTCTTTGTCATTTGCCGTACTGAAGGAGCAATCGATAGGGGGTATAGAATGAAGATCTCTCCAGACCTATCAGCTGATCACAGGATCCCCAGGACTCCACATCCACATCTCGGATCCTCCACCATGGGCTAACCCACTGAATCTGTACACCTATGTATCCCCTCAGAATGGGCATCCAGTTATCAAATGTCAGCTATACAAAATCAGCTCTCATAAGCCCCCTTTCTCTCAAATGGACGGGTAAGTACTTCTTCGGGTTCCCTCGTGGTGTCTCTCTCAGCTTCAGCTTCTCCATCAGCCATACCTATAAATCAATTTCAGATGAGAATAGAAGAAGTGTGTATTTTGCAGAATTAGGGGATAATGAATACCTATAGTAGTATAAGGTGATAGGTAGAAGCAGCATTTGTATTTAGTAGGACCTCGGCTAATCCCACAGGTATGGGGGAAGCCCTTGTCGACATGGGCCTGATAAGCGAGATCAGCATGAGTGGAGCAACTGGACCCACTCCGCACATAAACTCTGCCATAAGTAGTAGTGCCACCATGGATGGCCAAGCAAGATGGGATCTGGACACCCCTCGGCACCACTCCAGAACTGTGCTAAGCTGAAAGCCAGGTTTGTTAGGTAGTCGGGACAAAAACGGATCTATGGAATCCAAATTCCACAGTCCTCAGGGAATGCCATCCATGCCGAAATGGAACTCCGGGAGTTCCAAGGGCACACGCTTAGGACATGGTACCCCCAATATAGCTTAGAATTCTTCGAGCAAGGGGCATAACTCGAATAATGAGAATTGGAACACGTGGTCCATCTGATCCCAAAAAGATAAGGCTGCATGAAGGAACTCAGGGCTTATGGGCCATGCCGCGACATACCAAAAACCCCAAAGACTGAATTTTTCCAGCTTCTTCCAGTCCACGTTTCCCAAGCTTTACAAAAAACCCCGTAGTTACCGGTTCTTGCTTGCCATGGCAGAATTTGGCTAAAATGGTTGAAATTGGATTTTAAGGCAAGTGATGTCACCGACGATGTTGTTGATGTCGCCGGCGATATGGGCTAAAATGAGGCAATATCACTTGAAGCCACCGGCGGTATGGATTGTGGGCGACTTTGTCTATATCATTTAGCAGGGTGAAGTGGGGTGATATCAGTGATGTCGCCGGCGGTATGGGGTTATTTCCCGGCGGCATCAAAACCATTTTCATTAGTTAAACTTATGCAAGAACTTGTAAACAAGCCCCATAATCTATTTCCAAAACCTGTTCGATCATAAATCCATATTTTATTCAAAATAAAAGCCCGAAGGCACAAACCATCAAAATTTTCCAAACGCTAAGCCTAAATAAAACCAAAATCACATCCAAAATCCAAAATTATTCAAACCCAATGTATCGAGGGCATACAAACCATAACAAAGATTCATAAAAGGTAAAAAACCTATCTAAAGCATCCCGTCACCACCGGGAGGATGAGAGGAGACGTCTGGGTCATCCACGAGCCAAGTGTCAGCCACATCTTCTTCTTTTTTCCTACCCTTCATCATCAGAATGCTGCTTGACTATGCCGGCGTGGTAGGTGGACGTCGGTCGGCTGCTATCTTCACTCCCCTTCGGCTTGTATCACCGGGGTGTGCAGGATCCATATTTTGCTTACTCCTTCTCTCATGAACAGTAGCATCCAATTGGTTCTCTAGATCGCTCACGCGGCGCCGAAGCAATGCATTATCCTCCTCGTACCTCTACCGGGCCGCATCGGTATCCGATAGGGAAAGGGCTAGGAAATCTTACAAACAAGGAAAACAAATGTATTGCATATCATTCATAGCATCCATACATACATCTTATCTTATTTTAGCCATGTCATAACAGGGAATATACCTGAATAAGTAAGGATTGACCAATGAGAGTATCCCTAAGAGCGAAGGCATTTCCGGCCAACCGCTCTGCCTCGCTCTGAGCAATCTAAAAAAATCCAAAGGGGTAATTAGAAGAAGTCCATAAAAGGGTTATCGCATGAATATGTTTAGAATTATGCAGAGCTTACATAGGTAGCATTCTCTGGTATGAAGTTTAGTAGGTGGCGGCTCGAGCCTATATCTCTTGACCAAAAATCACCCCTTGAATTCATCAGCAGGAATTGGGTCTCCATAGGATTTGATAGGCGCCCCTCCATGAACTCGACACGCCCACGCATGCTATAGTACCGTGTCCCGCTATTATCATTGCGACCCCTCTTCCAAAGGGTTCTAGAAAAGCATAAAAAAGCAAACATAACCAAATTTTTAACCAGTAAAATCGCCATACATGTACAGAAACACAATTATACCTCAAAAGAGCGGTACTCCCCATGAGACATTAGTACGCTCCCGCCGGCCGCTCCTTCACCTACCTCACCCACTCCCTCGGGTTTACCCTCCTCTTCTTCGCCTTCTTCCTCCTCTCATCCTCTTCCTCCTTAATATTGCCCACTATGCCGCCTGCTCTCCTCCTTCAGCTTCTCATTATGATACTCTATCGTATAATTCTTCTTGATGCGGGGGCATATGGGAAGTAGGTGCTGGTAGTGCCACTCGTACGAACCCGGAATGCTTGGAATGACCCGACCATTCCCCTCTAGGTATTCAACCTTATCTGCCGCAGAAGTGATCACTAAGTAAGGCCACCATAAGCCCGTAGGAGGGTCCATAGGCACTGGTCTCGCAGAGGTAGCAACGAACCTCCAGAAGGTCATCCACCTCCTTCCAGACTCTAGCCACCTCCACCAGGTTCTCCACCCCGTCAAAAGGGTCATGGTTAATCTAAACAAACAACCAAGTAAACAATCAATGTAGGTGCAATGTAATTTTATAAATGCATTTTGTCTACTAATGTTTTGTTTAAGTGTGAAATAGGAATCAAGATCAAAAGTTCGCTTACTGAGCTCAATCGGACGCTTCTCAAAGACTCCTAATAGCTTGTGCGGTACTTGCTTCCCCCCCCCCCCCGATACTACCACACCACCAAGCAAGGAAGTGAGAACCCGATGGCATAGTGACTTTGAACTCGACTGGCGGGAGGATTTGATGTTCAAAAGACTAGGCCTACAAAAGTGAACAATTAATCAGTCTAAAACATCCAAAATAAGGGAAAGCATGCAAATCAAGCAAAGAATTAGTTAAATATTTTCAAGAGGGGTGTACCTGTAGGAGCAAATGGCTGAGCCAGAGGGCTTTCCCTTTCTTCCTGGCTCCAGCTTCTAGTCCACGGTAAAGCTGTGCCAAGATGGCCCTAGGACAATTCTTCTTGCTGATGCTGGCCACATCCTCAACAGTAGATATCAGTCCATAATTAATTTTGCTACCCGAGACTATAAAAAATAGCATGGTGAAATCACAAAAGAGATGCAAGCATCCTGATTCTCCTTGGGAACCATACCAACTCCTACCCAATGCTTATGCAGCTCTCCATATGATAATAGCCCCGAGACAGGCTTCAAGCCGAATAACTCCTTCACCTGCCTCACCACAGGCTTCTCAGTGTGGTACTTATCAATATACACATTAAAATGGATGACCTCATTCTTCCACGGGAGCTCAATCATAGCCATCACGTCAAAACATGTGATGGTCACCTCCCCGAATAAGAAGTGAAAGGTGTGAGTGGTTTCGGACCACTTTTCCGTCAAAGCCTTCACCCCCGAATGGGCTAGCTTCAGCATCAGAAGGGGCATAATACAGGCTAGATCTCCGAAACCCGTCTCGTTAATGGCCACTGCAAGCTGCGGATACTCCTCCGAAATGTGGTACCACCACTCGTCGATCGTACCCATACCCCCGATATAGTTCAGTCTATATGGCTGCAAAAATCAAAAGCAAAATAGATAAGTCCCGATTTATTTTCTCATCTTCATTATTTGCTGGAAGGCTGCTAATATTGCTTCTTCTAGAAGTGATATCGCCGACGATATCATCCATACGACTGGTGGTATGGATGATATCGCTAGCGGCATCGCCATAAGTGGAAATGACATCACATCTTCCAAGGCCTTTTTGTAAGGCCTGATGCAGCTGGCAGCATTATTCATGTCGCCGGTGACATTATAACCTGTGGGTAAAACTCAATTTTGCCCCAAAAATCAAACCCATCGCGCAAAAACCACACAAATTGTAATTAATCGAATCCAAATCCTAAAAATAGTAAAAAAAATCAAGCCTAAAGCATGCAATATCAGTTTCTATTAATTAATTTCATGTTTATAACCCCTATCATGACAAAATTTTAAGCCTAAGGCCAAAATCGAAACTTAACCTAAGCAAAGAAATCCAAGTTTGTAGGTTTACCTGGACGTAGTAGAGATGTTTCTCCTTATCCGGGGTCAAGTCGGGGATAAGAAAATCGATTCTATAGCCATACATCTTGTCCTTCTCCTTCAAGCCATACCCGGCGAGAACAGAGCAAAGTTTTAGCCCTTCGATGGAGGAGTCAAGCAAGCCTTCCCTAAGGCCGATTTTCCCTTGAGATCCCTTAAAATCCTCTTCATGGTTAAGATTGAAGAAAGGGTGAAAGATTTGGCTTGCTAGAGAGAAAGGGGGGCTATTTCGGTTTCTGTATGCAAAAGAGGAAGAGTTTTACTCTTTTAAAACCCTGCACAGAATTCAAGGAGTTTTAATTTATCTAAAACTGTCCATCTATACCGCCTGTTACATCAATTCATATCGCCAGCGACATCAGCCATGCCGTCGGTGACATCACCTTCCCCAGTTTGAATTTCGAATTCCTTTTACCGATCAACGTGGCATCTATACCGCTAGCGGTATCGATTCATATCGCCGGCGGCATCAGCTAAGCCACCAGTGACATTAAGGCATCCCTCAGTAAATCTAGTGGAATCCCGGCTCCAGCCCCGACATCCTTGGACTTCTGAAACCCTTGTACTTTTTATTAATTTTTTACTATTGATCGAAGGGGCAAAAATATTTTTGTTTCACAAAATCGATCAAGCAATAAAAATGTCATTTAAAAATCTGTCTAATCTTGTTTTCATTCTACTCCTTGTAGGTACCACCACAGCCGCAAACCCAATATACTCGTTCACTATGCTAACATGAGATTATGACATGACCCTCTACATACTGATCTCCTGATTCATCCCCTGGAACATCATTGGAGATTATGGAATCACCCTATACATTTTGATCAATAAATTCACACCTGGAACACCAATTGAAGGTCCCGGTATGACCCCATACATGTCACCATTGGGTTCACCCCTCGGAGATCGTAGTGTGACCATGTACATACCACTTTTGGTTTCAACCATCGACCTATCATCCAAGACTTCTAAAACCCTTGTACTTTTTATTATTAAGTTTTTACTGTTGATCGAAGGGACAAAAATATTTTTGTTTCACAAAATCGATCAACCAGTAAAAACGTCATTTAAGAATCAGTCTAATCTTTTACTAGTCACTTGTTGCAGGAACTACACTCAAACAAATCTACAAAGCATAAGTCCAACCGAGGCACAACCTCTCCGTAAAGCACAAGTCCGACCAAGGGGCAACCAATCCACAAAGCATAAGTCCAACCAAGGGGCAATCTCTCCGCGACGCTCAAGTTCGACCAAGGGGCAACCTCTCTACAAAGCACAAGTCTGACCAAGGGGCAACCAATCCATAAAGCACAAGTCTGACCAATGGGTAACCAATCCACAAAGCGTAAGTCCGACCAAGGGGTAATCTCTCCGAAGCTCAAGTCCGACCAAGGAGCAACCAATCCACAAAGCACAAGTCTGACCAAGTGACACCGAATCTATAAAGCTCAAGTCTGACCAAGGGTCAAACCAGTCATCCATTAGGTATCATTCCTATCCTTTGCTCTTTCGTGCGATCATACTAATATGTGGCAGTAGTGATCCTCCAAGGGGCAGCCTGTGAACACGAGATTTTACAGTCCTTCTTGCGAGACGATGATGACAAATTCTTAATTTTATTCCTCATAATAAAAATTCTTTGGAGTTTTCATTACCGATATAAAATTCTCCGTGAATTTCATTTCTCGTAAGAATTCATTTTGGCGTGTCCGATAACGCGTTCGGTAGGAGCTTGAACCGATGATTTTCACCCAAAATAAAATTAACCTCTAAATACCCATTAAAATATCATTAAAATTCAAAAAGATGCCATTTGACCCGCTTTTGACCCTTTTTGGCAGCTTTTTGGGCTTGTGGGCCTGCTGGCTGTCAGCTTGCAGGAAGATGATGCTGCTGGCGGCATCACCCATACCGCCAGTAGTATCATCATGTCGCTAGCGACATGGCCTGAAATAGGCTTCTGCATAGACCGCTTCTTCTTCTTCCTTTGACCAGCTCTTTTTGGCATTTCAGAGAAACTGGCCAAAAGGTCTCGAAGATCCCCCTTTTTTACCTATATAAACATGCATTAGGGTCCCAAAAGACAACAACAACACATCTGAATTTTACTTGAGAGGTTTTAGAGTGAGAAAATCAATTTTAGTGAGATAAGAAGTAGAAAAGGTAAGAAAAGGGATTCGAATCCATTATTCTTCTTGGTTTTTCTTCTTTGAATTCTCTTAGTTAAAGCTTAAGACTTTAGGTTAAAATTAATTTAATAGGAATTCAGAGACATAAATCCTTAAATTTACTACCCAAATCATCTTTCCAAGCTTCCCAGAGGTGTTCCTTGGTGCTATTGTGTGTTATTTTGTGCTGGTTTTCGGTCATTTTTTACCATTACTTGCTGCTACTGCAAGAAGCTAAAATGGCCGGAGGCAAAAGCGGTATCAACCATGCCGCCAGCAACATCACTTGCCCCCAGAGGCCTCATTTTCTTGTAGGACCCTTTCTTTATGGTATCCAGAAAGTCATGTAGCCTGCTTGTGTAACTGATACCGCTAGCGACATCACTGATACCACCGATGATATCAACCATCCCATCAGCGACATAACCTTCTGGATAGCTATTTTATTTCACTTATTTCCGACCTAGTTAAATTTCTGAAGCTAGGGTGTATAGTGCAACGATGAAGGTTCAGAACCTTTTAAAAATATACCCCACCCCATACCATGTGGCATTTTCACTAATAATCTAGTTAAAACAACAATTGAGTCTAAAATTTGGTCAAAATGGAATTTTCCCGCAAAAGCCTTTCAAATCTCATTTTTAGCCATCAAATCGAGCTTCATAACATTGAAAATAAATATGCCATGTTCACGCTAACTCGAGTCTTGTTTTATCCACTAACTATGCATGCTAAGTGATACACCTCGTACAATGTGTCGTATCTATGCTAACCATTTTATGCAGGTAGATTTAGGTTAGATGAATGTTAGGTCTTTGGGTATTTTATTTATCGCATAGAAAATGTATAGGATTTGAAAGCCTTGTAATAATTTTAATTTCTGCATTTATTTTTGGATGACTGTAATAATTTATTTATCGCTTTGATTACTTGATAAACGCGAAAACAACATATAAATAGAAAACACAATAAATAGGGTGGATTAAAATTGATTACGAAAGCATGAAACCTTTTAACTTGGCCTAATGTAAAATAGATAACATAATCCGAACTTGGGATCTCTGTTTTAAGGTATGGTCTAACCACCCGGTGGGAATATCGTACCAAAATTCCTGATGGAGATTAACCGGGTGGCGACTCTATCTTAAAATATGGGATTTCAAGTCTCGTATCCATTAATAAGCAAATTAGACTTAAATTCAACATCAACATCAATTCATTTTTTATCACGCTAAAATGAGGATCAATTCCTCGATACGCTTCACGGCGCCTCATTATTTTTTTGCCCCCCATGCTACACATCTCACGCAGTCCTTACGGGTGGGAAAAAGCTTATCCCCTTATAGGCTAGTACTTCAGCATCTCAGCATGTTTTAAAACTTCTTGGCTATGTCGAGAAGCTTGGTCGATTGGGTTTTATCATAGATCATGAGTTAAGCATAGATATCATTTTGACTTCGCTCCCTAATATTTATTCACAGTTTATGACTAATCATTACATGAACAAGATTGATACTACAATCTCAGAATTCATCAACATAATAGAACCTAAGTTCAAGCAAGATAAGAAAAATCTACTGATGGTTGAGAAAACCAAACCTTCGAAGGGTAAGACCCAGAAAAAGAAGGGGCTGAAGGCTAAGAAAAAGATTAGTAAGAAGAAAAAAAATAAGAAAGGAGCTACAAGTTTCTAGTCTGGAAAACTAGGACACTGGAAAAGGGATTGCAAGGCACCTGTCTCTAAGCATGTGAAGAAGAGCCCTGAGAAGGGAACTACTTTAGGTATGTTCATGATTGAAAATTTCACTATAATTCTTTATGAGTCTACATGGGTATTAGATACTGGATGTGGTACTCATATCTGTACTTCTGTCCAGGGGTTGCGGAACCATAGAAGGCTGGCTAAAGGAGAGTTGGACCTATGAGTTGGAAATGGAGCATGGGTTGCTGCATCAGTTGTAAGAACATATAGTCTCAAATTGCCAAGTGGCCTAGTTTTAGAATTAAATAAGTGCTATTATATTCCGATTGTTACTAAGAATATTATTTCTATTGCGTGTTTATCAGCAGAAGGATTTGAAGTTTTATTTAATAATAAAGATTGTCAAATTCGTAAAAATAGTGTTCTTTATAGCAATGGAATTTTGATTGATGGCATATATGTTTCAAATACTAAAGCTGAAAATTTTAATATGAATGATGCTAGGAGATTGAAATTAGATAAAGACAAATCATCCTACTTATAGCATTATCGTTTAGGCCATATAAAGGAAACCCGCTTAACTAAGTTACACAAAGGTGGTGACTTGAGCCCAATAGATTGGGAGTCTAATGGGCCATGCGAACCTTGTTCATTAGGCAAAATGACAAAGAAACCCTTTAAAGGTAAAGGGGAACGTGCCACAAGTACATTGGAAATAATACACACAGATGTATGCAGTCTAATAAATGTGCAAGCACAATGAGCATTCGTCTACTTCATATCTTTTATCGATGATTACTCATGATATAGGTATTTGTACCTTATGACTATAAGCATGAAGTTAAGAAACAACTTAGAAAGAATAGTAAGACACTACAGTCAGACTGAGATGGAGAATATTTAAGCCAAGAGTTTCAAGATTATCTAAGAGATAGTGGAATATTACCCCAATGGACCCCTCCTTATACTCCTCAGCATAATGGCGTATTTGAGAAGTGGAATAGAACTTTGTTAGACATGGTTTGGTCCATGATGAGCCAAGCAAGTCTCAGCAGATCCTTTTGGGGATACGCACTTGAGAGCGTAGATTATATACTAAACCGTGTGCCCTCAAAATCAGTTGATACGACACCATACGAGAGGTGGTATGGTAAGAAACCCTCTCTTTCTCCCTTGAGAGTTCAGAGATGTATTGGCTATGTTAAAAGGATAATGTCAGACAAGCTAGGAGCTAGGCCTGACAAATGCTTATTCATAGGTTATTCTAAAGAGATAGTAGGATATACCTTTTATAATCCTAATGAATAAAAGGTGTTTGTTTCTAGGATGTCTCAGTTCCTTGAGAAGGATCACATGCTTGCAAAAGCTAGTGGGAGCGACCTTGAACTTAAAGTTCAGGTAGGTGAATAAGCTGATCAACTAATAATTCCTATGCCTGATACACAGCAGAGTGTGATCGAGAAATAACCTATTACACAATAACCATTGTGTAGATTTAGTAGGGTTCCCAACGCTCCTGAAAGATACAGATTTTTCATCAGGGATGATAAACAAATCTTTCTAATAGAGGATGATGAACCTAAGACCTACAAGGAAGCAATGGAGTGCTCAGACTCTGATAAATGGTTAAAAGCCACAAAATCAGAAATGGATTCCATATATGAAAACTAATTATGGGAATTAGTCGATGCACTTGATGAGGTTAGACCCATAGGTTGAAAATGGATTTTCAAGAAGAAAACCAACATGGATGGCAATGTAATTACCTATAAGTCAAGGTTGGTGGCAAAGGGCTATAGTCAAAAAGTAGGAATTGACTATGATGATGCCTTTTCACTGGTAGCCATGCTTAAATCCATAAGGATACTCTTAGCCATTGTTGCTCATTATGATTATGAGATCTGGAAGATCAATGTGAAAATCACTTTCCTAAATGGAAACTTGGATCGGGATGTACACATGATACAACCTGAGGGTTTTACATCTCAGAATGGCTCAAAGGCATGCAAGCTGCAAAGATCCATTTATAGACTTAAGCAGGCATCCAGGAGTTGGAATATAAGGCTTGATGATACGATCAAAGAGTTAGATTTTATATCAAATGCTTATGAGCCTTGTGTATATGAGAAAGTTAGTGGAAGTGCAGTCATTTTCCTTGTGCTATATGTTGATGACCTACTGCTAATGGGAAATGACATTTCTCTTCTTCAAATGGTTAAGTCGTTGTTGTAAAGAAAGTTCTCCATGAAAGACCTTGTAGAAGTAGCATTTCTACTAGGTATAAAAATCTATAGAGATAGATCCAAGAGGCTGCTAGGTCTTTCATAAGGTACATACATAGATAAGGTATTGACTAGGTTCAACCTTGAGCAATCAAGAAAGGGTTGTCTTCCAATGTCTCATGGAATTAACCTTTCTAAATCTGAGTATCCGGGGACACAAGAGGAGAGATTATGCATGAATAGAATACCCTATACATCTGCAGTAGGTTCTATCATGTATGCTATAGTATGTACATGGCCTGATGTCTCACAAGTGTTGAGCAGCACAAGCAGATTTTATTCTGATCTAGGTGAGAAGCACTGGAAGGCTATTAAGAATATCCTTAACTACTTCAGAAGGACTAAGGAAATGTTCTTGGTATATGGAGGAAGTGATCTCACAGTAAAGAGATTTATTGATGCGGGTTTTTAATCTGACAGAGATGACTGCAAGTCACAATCAGGTTACCTCTTTATGGAGGGAAAGTTGTTTGGAAGAGTTCCAAACAGGATACGACTGCCGATTCAACCACTGAATCTGAGTATATTGTTGCTTCAGAAGCAGCAAAACAAGCTATCTAAATAAAGAGATTTATTGGTGATCTCGGCATAGTGGCTAATAGTGAGGATCCAATAGTAATATTTATTGGGAACTGACAGTCAAATTGAACATGCATAAGAGGCATGGCGGAAATTCAAAATTTTGTCCCTGTCCCCAAGAACTCCTAGTAGTTGCATATAAATTAAATAAAGCCTCAACTAAATAATTCTCTACCTAGGTTAGCATGCTAAAGGACTAGGCATACCATAATTCCAAATTATATCCTAGCATATTTATTTTACAGTAAGCATGTTATAACTCTAAGTTATAACCTAAGCATAAAATAAACTAAGCATGCAAAAATAATATAAGCATAATTATTAAGTCTAAAAATACTTAAAGAAAAAGACTTAACAATTAAAAGAGAAAGAAAAAGAACTTACCAGTTGAAGCGTGCTTTCGCGGAACCTTCTTGCACAAGCTTCTAATCGTAGGATAGCCTCTATTAGTATCCACACGAACCCAACCAACCAAAGCCTCCCTGGGAGGAAGAACTAAGAAGCCTCGAGTAGTTGCTAGACCACTCTAGAAGCCTCACCCAAAAATATAAACTAGCGGTGCCCGAATAAATTCAGGCTCCACAAAAATAATTTACTCAATTACCCGAGAGATTAATTATCTCGCTTAGGATTTATACTTTGAGCTTGGTACAATTTTAAAGGAAAGGGGACAGCCTATACATAGTTTGGGGGAGCATTTTGCTCCCCCTGTGAGCGATGTGGGATGGGAGTAATTACTCCCATCCCATGTGCACACAGCTTGCACGCTGTGTGCACATGCAAGGCAAAGCCCTAGTGGACTTTGCCTAGGGCTGCCGTGAGCAATGCTCAACATTGCTTGAACACCATTCGGTGTATTCCCGAGCACACGAGCCTGTACAAAATACTTTTGTACTCTCGGTCCAATTAAACTCGCCAATGCAAAATTTCCCTTTTGAATCCTTTTTCAAATATTTATTTTCTGACCCTAATAAATTAGTCATCAGTCAAAATAAATTTCTTAGTCTAACCAAAATTAATTTAATCAATTATAATTTATTTGTGACTCTAATTAATTAGTTACCGGTCAAAATAAATTCCTTGGTCTATCCAAAATTGATCTAATCAATTTTAACCAATCAAATAATAATCCAATTATTATTTATGTTATATTTTTGTAATAGAATAAATCTATTAGTTCTTTACTTAGTCCGATGAAGGTCCAATGTGTGTGACCTTTTAGGATCCCGAAGTATTGAGCTGTTAAGGCTTAACCAACCCTTGTTCTAATGGAACCATTGGCTCGATGCTATAGACCATGAATAGAACTCGATTACCTTAAACCACTGTAGTACGCCTCTAGCAAGGTCCTACCATCCCCCATTACTCAGAACGTCATTTATGCTAATGACTTAATCCCGGTTAATGCAATAGTTATCCAGTGCGATAAATTCCTTCCATTCTTTAATATTAGTACCATCTGGTTTATTGGGTTCGGTTAAAGTGTAACCCACTAATAGCGAGGTTGCTCCAAGCTATCCCAGTTATTTACGTGTTACCAAAGTATATTGCCTTTTACTATAATGTGTTTAAGTAAAAACCATTTCTATCAAACACATACTCTGATCAGAGGTTTATTGCAATCATCACTTCAACAAGTGGCTAGGTACAACTCCTTAATTTATCCGGAGTGATGGATTCTTTCCGACTACTCAGCCTACCAAAGTGTTGTCATCACTATACCCGTAATCACCCGTAGTACCCTAAATTAATGAGTGCATAGTAATGATCCAAAGTATAGCAATAATACCACAGAAGGTAGCTAGCATCTCTAGTATGAGGACATTTGCAAAGCTTATTGCATGAAGATAAACACTAACACATTGATATATATACCAAGTGTTTATCTTGCTGCGGTCTCAATATATCTCCCAGATATATCCATGTGTCAAACTTAAGGCACCACCTTCAGTCTTTAGGAGATTAACTGCTTGGACCCTTTCCAAGAAAGTTGACCACATGCTAGTCTTTCTGTTTCATCAATATCCTTTCTTGATGAAACTATAACTAGGGATAGTTTAGACATAATCATAATTGCACATGAAGCAGGTTCCACTAAATATAGTCCAACTATAATTTCTCTGACTTCATGCTATGATATGTCAAGGACTTTTGCATACATCAATGAATATATATTTAACCAGCTATAATATATATATATATATATATATATATATATATATATATACAAGCATATTAATATAAACAAAAGATTAAATGCCTTTATTGATTAAACAAATTATTCGTACTATTACATAATTAAGATATATCACCTTAATTGCCTTAAGGGCATACATCATATCCAACAATATTGTGATAAGACTAGGGCTATTGCCCAGGCAAAAGAACCACGATCTCATCAAAGAAATAGACATATACATAGAAAATATCATATAGTTCAAGATATGATAAGGGATAAGAATATACAGATGGAATATGAAACAACACATCAGAACCTAGCGGATGGTCTGACCAAGCCTTTGACATAGATTAAGCATAACCAGCATGTTAATAGTTATGGCTTATGGCACGTAGCTAATTGGCTCTATTGCCAGTGGGAGATTGTTAGACATGATGTATGTCGTAGAGGCAATTAGGGCGATATATCTTAGTTAGTTTTATTTGTACGAACAAAGTTATGTTAATAAAGGTATTCTTTTGTTATATCAATGATTATGAAATTATATTATGACTGGTTTAGAATATATTTATTGATGTGTTTGCAAAAGTCCATGACATAATCATAGCACGTATAGCAAGGGCATAGTGGGACTATGTTGGTGAGAATTAATTCATGTGCAATTATGATTTGTCTAAATATCCCTAGTCGTAGTATCATCAAGACTAGACATTGATTATATGGATAGACTAGCATGTGTCGTCATACCTCTTGAATTTGATTTAGAGTAGTATATCTCCGGTGCTAGAGGGTGGTACCTTGGGTTAACACATGAATGTATTCAGGGAGATACATTGAAGACCACTATAAGACAACACTCGGTACTCTATATTATGTGTTATTGTTTTAATCATCTCATTGCAATAGCAATATGAATATCCTTAGACCTGTGATACTAGTTACCTTGTTTAGATGTTGCTATATTTTGGGTCATAGCTAAGCAACTCTATAGACTGGGTGATACGGATGATACGGGTATAGTTGATGTTCATCCGTTGGTAAGCTGGGTAGTTGAGATGGGATTTACCACTACACCATAGCAATATAAGGGAGATATACCTTGGCCACTTGTTAGAAGTCACACACTCGTAAACCTCTGATCAGAGTATGAGTTGATAGGATATCCTAATCAACACATTAAATGGTTGAGTAGTGTGCTTTGGTAGCAAGACTAAACACTAGGGTAACTATTATAGTTACTAGTGGACTAACACTTAAATCGAGTCCTAGAAACCCGATGGTACTTAACATTTGATAGAAGGAGCGAATTGTATTGATACTATTGGAAAACAGGAATTAAGTCACAATGCACTTGACATTCCAAATATTGAGGGGTCATATGTTCTTTGCTAGAGAGCCATTATGATCGATCAAAGTAATCGGAGTCCACAACGATCTAGAGCTCCGAGCCAGTTAATTCGTAAAAGGGATTGAGCTAGGTTAAACTTTTGACAGCTCGATATTACGGGATCCTATAAGGTCACACACTTTGAGTTACAACCGAGATATTTAAAGAATCGTTAGACTAGGTCTAATTTAGAAGAGCAAGGAAATATGGTTAGACCAATATTCATTGGTTGGTCCGATGAACCTGTTAAATAGCAAGGAGGATAAAATAAATAAAGGGAATAAAGAACCAAAAGATTGTACAATTAAAGAATACTGAGTATTGCTTAAATTGGTGCAAGTGGATCGTTAAGAAAATTGTTGGACAATTTTAGATTTGATCTGCGTGCTGGCCAAGGCAGTGTTGTGTGTGAACAACACTACTCAAGGCCCGCATTGGGGCCTTAGGAAAAGTATGCTGTTGTGCCATATGCAGCCTGCTGGGCTGCGCTGGTGTGCTACCCAACAGGCACAACATAAGGCACTGTGCTGTGTTGGGCCATAGGCCTGCGCGCCTGTGTAGTCCCAGCCTGCACTGCTGGCCATTCAGCCAGCAGTGTTTGGATAGGTATGGGGAGTTTGCTTCCTAAGCAAACTCCTCAGTAGAGTTTGATTCTAACTCTATTAGGTTAATTAAAATACCTAATTTGCCTTTTTATTATATTTCTGATTGGTTGAGGTTAGAGACTTTATTATTCTTTGAATAATTCCTAACCAGTATAAATAGAGGTCTACTCCTTCATTATTTTTCATCCTTAATTACATACTCCTTCTCTTGCTCTCTATTATTCTCTTAGTTGTTCTTATTCCTAAAAGTAATCCATCGAAAGACGTATTTACTTAAAATAGAAAACTAAGAAAATTTCTTCTAGAATAAATTAGTAGGGAAGATCTAGCTATCCTCCACTTATTTATCGGTACTCCCTTTCTAGAAAGTTTTGGTCGGTGGTGCTCATGTGGAATATTTATAGAGGGCTTTTACTTTGGAGTCTATGCACGTAGCTTAGGGGTCTTTCTACCGACTACGGGATTCAAGCTTCAACTGGTAAGTGGTTAAATTATTATTATGTCCTTTTAATAAGTGTTTATGACCTAGAATAATTTAAGACTAGCACTATTATCAATCGTGCCATGCTTAGAAGATCTTTGACACTAGATTAAATTTTTAAATTTCCGCTGCGCCTGTTTTACATGCTAAAACCCTTAATCTAGACAAACATTCAGACCCCTTAAACTTGTCCCTAATAGCCCATCGCTTTTCTGAACTTTCAAATTTTCCTCTCGCCCCCTTAAACTTCTCTGAAGCTCCTCTCGCCCTCCTAAATTTATCTAAATACATCTCATGACTCTCTAAAGCTAATGTGGCAGTGCCATGAGTTGACTTTTCAAATTAAAAAATTGAATAAAAACCATGGTTATAAAAATCGGATCAGACCGAAATAGCCATGGGTTCGGTCCGATTTTCACTGGGTTTTAATTCTTCCAAAAATCGGACATTGACCGTCCATTGAAAGGTTTGACCGATCGATCGGATCGAAAATTGGATAATGAACCGGTCGTTTTAATAGAATATGAAAAGTTTTTTTATGAATGAAATAGAATATGAAAAGTTATCTATCTATAGGATAAAATCTTATTTCAAATTTTGAAATCATTAGTACTTATTTAAACCATTTCTAATTATATGAAAACTATATTTAATTACAAAATATAATTCCAATTAAGGCCACATTGAATTTCATTAAATGCAATTAATTGATGAGATTTTCTTGACAAGTACTAGATTATTTTCATGTCATATTTGACCTATATGTTATTTATATTTTTATTCCCATATATGTAATTCAATTTATATTATATATTTGACATCAAATTATTTAACATATTAATATTTTATTATGTTTTTAAAAACTTCAGTTTGACCATCGATTTAATCAGGTTGAACTTTATATCCATGACCATTTCTCTCATTTAATTCACTGACCTGTCCGAATCTGACAACCACGATAAAAACAGATTTTTTTTGTTAAATCCCTTTCTCTTTTTCATTTTTCCTTTCTCACCATTTTTTCAATTACTCACTCAAAGCTTCAAGCTTCAATCATGGTGTTTATACCCATCTCTCACTTCTGTGATGTCTCTCCTCAATTTCTTCGTTCTTTACCAATTTTCAGATTTCCAATTTCAGATTTCGGAGCCCTAATTGATCGATTAGAGCTTGGACTCTCATTTCCTTCGCAATTTGCTTCTCGGAAGCCAGAATTCTGTCGTGAACCTGGGCATTTCTTCAACGGTGAACAAGGTAAACGTTCTTTGGCTTCCCCATACTGATTTATACAGCGAATTGTATGTCGCTGATGTAGGTGAACGGGTTGAGTTTGTATCAAGGTGCTATGTTTGGTACTAAATAATAAGTCTATTAACTTAAAATCAACAATCAGTACCAAGCAGCGTAAGTTTAACCTATTTTAAGAGTTCTACATCCAATAATAGCAGTATATACTTCCATGATTCATATGCTAATCTAACTATTGATCTGTTGAGGCGTTGAGTTTGTATTAATTGAGGAGGAATATAATATCGAAAATTGTCGGGGTGTTGAGTTTGTATCAAGGTGCTCTGTTTCTTTAAGGTTTAGGCTAATTTTTAATTAGGTTTAGGGATTCTAATTTTGTTTGAATTCTTCTGTAAATTTCAGTGATGCTTTCAATCCCATGATTGAGTGAGTTAATTTATCAAATGTTTATGCAATTGATTTTTTGAAATTTAAAAATTTCTCAGATTTAAATTTTTACTATAAGTCGCAAAAAATAATTTATGTGGTTTGGTTGTTATTTTTGTGTTATAATTTATTGATGAGATTTGTGTAAGAAGAAAGGGAAAAGGAAGAAGATGATTAGTTTGAAAGAAAAAAGGTTGCTAGGGACTCAACTGAAGAATTTTCATGGATTTTTTGAATTTTTTACATTTTACGCCATGTGTTAAAATTTAATTCATTTGACGTTTTCAACTTTAACAAGTGCAGGCGTGTGAAACATAATCTCTATAGTGAGAGTGGTGTAGCATGAGTAAAGGATTTAAGTGGTGTACTTTAGACGAGTTTGAGGGGGGCGAGGAACTTCAGAGAAGTTCAGGTGGCGAGAGGAAAACTTAGAAGTTGAGGGGGACGAGGGACTATTAGGGATAAGTTCAGGGGGGCCCCGAATGCATCAGGCCTTAAATAAAATCAACTTAGTGAATAAAAAATGGCTAATGCATCTGGACCCCATGAACTTGACACTAATTACCTCTCGCTCCTTGATCTTTCAAATTTCCTTCTAGCCTCCTTAAACTTATCTAAAGTTCCTCTCGCATCCCTTAAACTTGTATAAATTGCACCAATTAGTTACCTTTTCGTAACGTGGATGTTGACTTGAAAATCTAGGCAAGTGAGAAGTATTTTTGAAGAAAAAAAAGAAAAATTAAAATCAACCATTTCACCAATTTTACTATTCATCTTCACCTGTGAAATTTATCTTCCTGAGCTACGGGTACTAGTGGATTCTTCAATTTTGTTCTTTTGTTTTCGTTTCTATGGTGAGTTATAAATTTGATTTTGGGATGTAAGGGCAAGAGGGCAAATCCGAACTTGTAAAATCTGCGGGCATAGCTCAAAGACTCATCTTCCGAAAGAACAAAGCGAACCATCGACGGTAGGCCTATTCGGTGCATAATATGGAATATCAGAGGAAGAAAAAAAGGAATCCCAGCAAATAGAAGAGCCAAAGAGTCTTGTTTCTGTTTTCATCTTCTTTATCTAGCGAGAAAAGTATCCAAACGAATCAATCCGATCGATTACCAGATAGATAAATTACAATCAGAAACAGAAATTGAGCTCTATCAATGGGGTTCACTGGAAATCTACTAGGTGTGAGTGGTTTTGTATCACTTAAGGGGTTATGAGGTGCACTTTAGACAAGAGGAACTTTAGATAAGTTTAGGAGGTGAGAGACGAATAAGGTCAAGCTCAGGGGGGCGAGGGGCGATTAAGGCCAAATTCAAAGGGGTTCGGATACATAAGAAACAAAATTATGTTTATTTAAGTAAAATAAAAAATAAAATTACTTACGAAATAACGGGAGTAACAATCACAGTTAAAAATCCGTAACGTGCACTAAGTTGTTAAGAAAGTAGTGATGTAATAAAACTATAAATAATATTCCGCTCCAATGTAAATATGATTGATTTATATTCTTTTGATTCGGCCTAATACATCCGGAAATCCCTAATTTGATTCTAATCATCTATCATTCCCCCTGAATTTTTAAGTTTCCTCTCATCCCCTCTAAATTTATCTAAAACATATCTCAGGACCCCTCAATCTTATGTGGAAGTTTATGTAGCGAAAGTTGAATAAATCACTAAGTGGGTTGACCGAAGAAAGGATACGTTGGGAAATAAGAGAATAATTAAGATAAAATTTATGAAATAATTAATTAACTCTCCAATTTTAAAATAAAATGAAATGTAGAAAAATAAAATGTGGCATTTCACAGCCACCACCACTCATAACGGCGACCACAGATCCCACCGGCCACCACAATTATCAGTCGTACTACCCAACAAAAAAACCCAATTTGATCTTCAACAAGTTGGCGTTCAGTATGTAGGCATCTCCGCTTGAAATCTAGCCTCACTCGACCTCACCACGGTGTTGGAGATATCCCATATGAGAAACTAACAATGATAAAGAGTGAAATATAGCTGGTGTAGATTAGGCCTTAACACAAGCCAATTAGTTTTGTGTTTGATGAGCTCAACCCCACTTGCATACTCACTCAGCCTATCAAGCCCAACACTCTCAAGGCCCACGGATCCTCTACATAGTATTAGAGCGGAGAAAGGCCTGACAGCCGAAAAGATCCTGGGTTGGTATTAAAGTCTTGGCGGAGTTGGGCTAGCAGAGAAGACTAGACCCATTAATAACATTGAGCCTCAGAGGAGATAGGTCAAGGAATGTTTGATAAGTGGCAACTGATCCAGACTCAGTTGGACTTGAGGGGGAGTGTTGGAGATATCTCACATGAGAAATAAACAATGATAAAGAGTGAAATGTGACTGGAGTAGATTGAGCCTTAACACAAGCCAATTGATTTTACGTTAGATGGGCTCAACCCCACTTGTATGCTCACTCAACCTATCAAACTTAACACTCTTGAGGTCCCCGAATCCTCTACACATCACCGTCGCCCCTGGTCCCACCACTGCCTCACTGCCCTACGATTCATATGTTGTTTATATAGAATCAAATAACAACTAACAGGGGCAGAAAATTGATCAAAACCCAATTTCAGAAATTCAAAATTCAACAAACATAAACCATGGTAAAATTCATTCCAAATATAGACACAAAATTCAAAATGTAAAATACAGTGGAAGTGATACAGTAACAAACAAGCCGTTTCTCTTGCTGTAGCACAGATAGAAAGATTTCAGAGCTATAATCTTCTTTTGGGTACACCTCAAATCCCCCAAATCCTCAATTTCTGGTTCAGTATTAGGATTAATACCAGTAGGGAATTTCCTTTTGGAGAGAAAAGTAATATGGAGGAATAGAAGAGGAACGAGTTGCTGCAGTTTATTAACTGATGGGTTGCTGGTGAATTTGATGGAATGTGAAAATCACCAATTTGTAATTTGAATGTGAACTTAGAGCTACAACCTAATCACCATACTTTGTTTTCCTCTCTGTTCATTTTAGGGTTTTATTATCTGATGGGTTGAGGGTGAAGTTGATGAAAAGTGAAAATCTCCAATTTTTTTGTTTGATTAGAAAAGGTCAAAGAGAAGAACTCGTACAAGATAGTGTTTTAGAAATTTTTATATGAATTTTTTTTAATTTTACTTCAGACGTGTCAAGTGGTAATTGGTCTGACTTTTTCAATTTGGTGATATGGAGGGGAGTGTAATACACCCTCCTTAGTGAGAGTGGTATAGTTGCATTCAGGGGGTCCTGAAAATATGTTTTAGATAAATTCAAGGGATGATAGGAAAACTTAAAAATTCAAGGGTGAAAAGTAATTAAGGCCAAATTTATAAGGATCCGGATGTATTAGTCCTTTTGATTTAGAAGAAGTTTTACCCCATTTTTCTACATTGGTTAAAAATTTGGTTACCAATCTAAATACAAAAGTAAACTATTTAACAAAAACTCCAACGTAAACTCGTTTTCGAGTAACAAACTTTAAATATAAAATAATATAAAGAGTTCTTTTACATAATATCAGGTATTTAATATCCTCTATATTTGATGAAGGACACCTATACACTTTTAATATTATAAGCCATGGTCCCTACGAGTATCGGATACGGTAAATGTGAAATTTTAGGATATGCGAACTCTGGCCGGAATTTTGACTCAGACCAACTAACCAATCAACCAACTAAGCCTTAAATCCCACGCTAGGTGAGGTCGGCTATATGAATCTTTCAATGCCATTAAGCTCTATCAAAAGCCAAATTTTCGTGCGAATTTTGAGTGAGACACGAGATGTATTTGTTTTAATGATTTTTTTGGTAAGTATTTGTTTCAAGGATTTGATTAATTAGTGAGAACATAAATTTGTTTTATTAATTATTAGGCTATGTTGTTTTCAATTTTTAAAATTTGAACTGAATTGAATTAATTTTAGTGTAAATTTATAATTATGTATAATTAAATTAAACTGAACTATATTAAATTGTACTGATTAAATTATATTAATTTGTAGTAAAAAAATAAGGTCTTAATTTAAAAAAAGCGACGAATATTAGGTAATAAATAATAATTAATCAAGGAGTAAAAATAGAAGGAAACAAAAAGTCTATGCTATATTATATGATTACTTTATTTAATTATTATTTTATCTTTTTTATTAATGGATTAAAATAACCACCACTTATCTTATAGTGAAAAATGCAAAATGATAAATACTTTATAAAAAATAAAGTAACCATAAATGCACCTTCAGTAATTAGTATTTAAAGCATGTAATTACCTCTTTATTAGTCATGTAAATTAATTTTCTTTATTAATTCTCTCACTTTATTTTTTTAACTGTCCCTTCGGAGCTAAATAATTTTTTTAAATTAGTGTCACTTTTAAATTCTAATGTAATTATTTAGATATCTTTCCTATTTACCATTATTTAATATAACATTAAAAATAATAAAAAAATAAGAAAGATTAATAATATTTTTAAGCAATTATTAATATTAAATATATTTTACTACATTTATTCTCTTAATTAATTTTTTTTAAAGTAAATGAACAGTTACGAATTCTCTCTACACGTGGCCTTTTTCCTCATAATTTCATCTGGGCTCACTTTAGAAAAAAGGGATATTTCTAAACCTAATTTTTTCACCTTTATCTTCATCGTCTTCGACCTCACTTTTTCTTGCAAATAACGATCGCCACTGCAAATGCTCTTTCAATAGTGTTCGACAGTCAACTGCTGGATCCGATCCGAATTCTGTGTCTGTGTCCGTATCCGTGTCAGGGTCGTGTCGACACGAGTGCGGCCACCATTTTGAAGAGTCTGAGTATCATAGTACAAATATGTAGATAAAAGTGTTAACTTCATCCAAGGCCCTTGCATTCTGTATGAAATATTCCACAATTTGCGTCTCTCCTTCATTGCCTCTGAATCCTCCAAATGTAAGGCATTTCATGCCATTAATGACTTTTCCTCCTTCCACGCCTCACATGTAGACTTAGGCATAGGCCAACGAGGCCCGCTGGTCGCCTTTCCCAAAAACAAGATAGTCCCAGAAGATAGCACAAGTCTCAAAATCCAAGTCGTCTCAGAAGATTAATCAAGGCGTATTAAAGAAGGCAAGAACTCACGTGAAAATAAAGGCAAAAAATAGACTCCTACTTTTTATAATCTAAAAAGATATGTGATTAGCCTTACATTAAAAGTAGTAAGAGGATTTTTCAAAAAGTGAGTTGACAATAAGAGAGAAGGTCCACTTTTAGCCATCTAGCAAAATGACACAAGCAAGCTGTACGAGACTAAAAGGTGTAAAAGACTGAGAACGTGTAGAAGTTGGTAGAGTTGACTCCTACCAATGTACCTAACGGAAAAGAAGATGAGTCTAACGGAAGATCCAATGGCTATAAAGAAAAATAGTCGTGAGACAACGACCAAGATTAAGACTCTGAGGAAGAGTCACAATGGAAAGATTTTGAAGACTGCCTATATAAAGACCTCTACTAGCAAAGAGAAAATTACCGAAGCTTTCAGTAAAATTGCAATTTCATTTTCAATTTGCAAGAATCTCAAAAGCAAACAACACTCTCACACACTTGTTTGTCATTATCTAGAAAGCTAATAGAAAGTACAAGATCACTAACAAACTTTTCAATCCACTTTTTAATACTAAGCAATGTGCATGCCGAGGTCTTCTTGTAACCTAAATACAGCTGGAGATAAGTTGTGATTTAGAAGAATTCAAGCGGAGGGTACTCTTGAATTGAAAATTAGAGACAAGAAGAGAAGGGTACTCTTGGCTGTAAGAATTTCATTGTAAAAGCTTCTCCGCTTCGGAAGGAGTTGAAAATAGTGAATTAAAGCTCAGAATCGGATGCTCTGGGAACTGAAGGTAGGTAGTGTTCAAACCCGTATAAAATCGCATTGTTTGAATCTCTATTTATTTTATATTTAAATCACTGTCTCAGAAGCTATTAAATATATTACTTGCTTTTTATATATATTTACAAAAAGGAGTCAATCACCCATTTTGACTCCCAATCACCCATCTGAGACCAACAATAATAAATTTACAAAAAGAAAAAAATAATTTACATTGATAAAGATTTAACATTTTTATTGACTAATTAAGTTTATAAAGATGAGTTTATGTTTTGTTATAATAAATATTGTAAAACATGAAATATTATAATTTTGAAAAGATTTAAATTTGGATAGAATAATTAAAAAATAAATTAGGAAGAAAATATAGTAAAGTAATGCACTCAAGTTAAGAATATAAAATTAAACTAGGTAAGATAAGAAAGAGATTTTATTTCATTTACTTACCACATGGACAACCACAAAAATATTAACTTTGAATATAATTAATGAGTTCGTTAAATGCCTTTAGATAGAATTATGTAGCTTATAATCTTTTGGTTATATGAACGTTTGACATTTTTGCAGGAACCTAAAAATTAGTTTCTGAAACCTTGTTGCTATGATATCATTAAATAATGTAAAATGTTGGCCTAATGTATCCGGACCCCCTTGAATTTGGCCCTAATCATTCATTGCCCTCCTAAACTTTTAAGTTTTCCTCTCGCCTCACTAAACTTGTTTAAAGTGCACCACTAAATCCTCAAGTCCTATGTGGCAGTTGACTTGGCTAAAGTTGAAAAATTAGGAAACAGGATATGTTGGGGATTAAGCAAATAGTTAGGGTTAAATTGAAAAAAAATAAAATTAACTTTTCCTCTTCCTTAATGGTAAGAAAGCCCCAACTCAAATCGATTAACTTTTCAAATTGATTTCAAATGTTGTAACCTCAAATTCCAGTGATAGAAGAATCGCTATAATGGCCAAGCTCTTGATTCCCACTCTTAGTCTCGCTATGGTGGAGAAGACTTCCACCTTTTCCTTTTACCCATTTTAAAATCGAACTCCATCATTTTGTTTTCAATCCACTCTTCTTCGTTGCGATCCTGGTACAATCCATCGGAATTCACCGACGAAGTTCAGTCGAGGAGTATTAAAGAAGGAGATGGGAATGAATGAAGTAGAGGGTGAGGATTTGGGTAGGTGTCAAACTGTACTTCACTGTTCTGATTAAGTTCAGGGAGGTCCGAATACATTAGGCCTAAAATGTTCAATTTGTTGTAAATATATGTTATTAATATTTATTTAAAATATATATATTGAATTGTATTGATGTCCATTAGTTTCACCATTATTATGTTATTCATATGTTCTTATAAGTTCTTAATCATTTCCTGTAAATATAGGCATATTATATCAAAATACATATACTTCTCTATTGGTTTACATTCTTGTGTATACATATTATTTATAACATTATTGACAATTAGCCCTCTTGTATTATATATGGGTGTTGCTATTTGCCACCGGCAATTATTTGGTGCCGCCCATGTTACTTACATAGGAATTTTAATTGAATTCTTATATAGAGGAGAATAATGTTTGAATCATACTTAATACACTTGTTAGAAGGGGTGAAGAACCTTAACTGTGACAAAGCCCCGAACAAGATTATTTCAATGAAAATACTTGTAAATATTAACAAAAGAAAATTTGAATTCTTATATAGAGATGAAATTGTATTTTTTTTATCCTGCCCACATCAATGGACCCATATCCGTTCTAACAATATTTTTCAAACCAGCAGATCTGGGGCTACCGTACTATTATTGAAGTTGATTGTAACTGTGATCATGTAATGCTTAGCATAGAATTGATTCTACCACTTCAGTGCAACCACCTGAACAAGTCAAATTAGGATACTATTATATCCTCTTGCCTTTTAACTTCTCAGGAGTTCCATATACATAAAAAAGGCGTTCTAAGTTGCAGAACAAGAAAGCAATTCCATATCCATCAAAAGTTAATATATGATACCTAATTTCAATACCCATTAATTATGTCAACAAAACAAAACAACTTCTCCTTTCATCATGTTCTCTAGAAACAACTAAATCATCAAAATGAGAAAAAGCTTATGAAATTATAATTCTAAACGCATTTGAGCACCTTGAAAAGGTTAAGAGCTTCTTCATAAAAGAATTTTCTGGCCGTCTTTCGTAGGACGTACTTCCTGTCAATCTGATTTCGTTCAACACATTTGAATTCTGCATAAAATATTCTACAACTATCATCTCTCCCTTCTCGGGACTGAATCCTCCCAACTCAAGACATTTAAGAGAATGTTTTAGGCAATTAATCTCAGACTTTTCCTGTTCCAACCCCTCCCACATTTTGTATATAATCAAAGGCAAGACAAATAAGATCCATAGTACTTGACGGTTTTACCAAAATCATACCTAATTAAGTGAGGCTTAACAAGATCCATTTCAAATTGGATGGCTCAAATTTCAACTTTTCTCTCATCCATTTTAAATAGTATTGAAAGTGAGGTTTATTGGGGCGGAAAATGCATTTTTCATCCCCATTTCCATTAAGGTTTCGGGGAAAAAATCTTCCCCATCCCCATCCCATTTAAGGATTCGAGGAAATTTTTTCCATGTTCCCTATCGGGGAATCTCCAATTCCCCACTAAACAAAAAATTATGCAATTTTTTTTGTCAAAGTAACATATAACTAAAAGAATTTCATATGTTAATACATCAAAAATATTAATAGAAGATATATAATTAGTGAAAATAATAATGTAAACTAAAAACAAAACAATAATTAATATCAATTCAATTATAAAATTTATATGATGTTTAACGTTATTTTTTAAAGTATAGTGTTACTTTTTGTGACAAAGGCTTGATCTAGTAGTTGGGCTTTGAAGCTGTGATTTTTGAGGTTGCAGGTTCGAGTCCACACTCGGGCAGGGTGAGATAAGGTTTTTCTTTGTTATTATTGTAAGTCCATATGAAGCAATTTTTAAATAAAAAAGTATAGTGTTACTTTTTAGTACCAATATATAGAAATTAACCATAATAAGTATTATGTTGTTACATTTTACAATAAAATAATTTTCATAAAGTTAAATGTTAACATTTATTATAAATTAATACAAAGAAAACAAATTAACGGCGATTTTCTATTTCAACTTTCAAGGGATAAAAATAATTATTAAAGGTAGCTGGGCGCACAAAACATTCTCAGTACACTTTGCTAGAATAGTACAAGGCAAATCATTCTATATACCTTTTCGAGTACAAGATGCTCCAAACATGGTAATCTTTTGAGGATTTGGGGTAGAATTGACCAGTCATCTTCTCCACAATATGTCAGCACAAATTTCTTCAAGTTAGCAAAGTGAATCAGTTCCCAAACCAGGGGATCCTGATAAGTATAGTGCATATATAAGATATACAATCAGCTCAACTCTAATCTAGAGAAATAAAAAACATAAG
This sequence comes from Euphorbia pulcherrima, assembly GCA_947683365.1. Classification (NCBI taxonomy): domain Eukaryota; kingdom Viridiplantae; phylum Streptophyta; class Magnoliopsida; order Malpighiales; family Euphorbiaceae; genus Euphorbia; species Euphorbia pulcherrima. Next base: position 74,554,983 of record CANTUS010000001.1, on the reverse strand, counting down.
GACGTTGAGCAGAACAAACGCCTACCTTGACCATATACATTGACAAGCACAGAACCTTAACGTTAACGATTGTCCACAGATTAACAGGTATTTCCCAAATTTCATCACGAGGTTCATTAGTGATAATCGATGCCTTGAGTATTGAGGGCGTATTCTTCAATTCAATTTTGAATCCATCAGCCGATACATCAAGAAGTTCCAGTTTTGGAGCATCAATTACCATCCTATTATTGTCACAATAGGTTCCTATAAACTGAAATTCCTAAGTTTTTAGTGATGATGAGACTATATAAAAGTTCTGGTTTTTTATATGATCATCTCTGTAAAAGTTCTGATCTTCTATACAATTTTCGCTATTGATCACTAACTCTTCAAGGATAGGGAAGCCACTTAATAGCCTGTTCAAGCTGACTGCACTGTTTTCCCAACTTGATTTATACCGAATATGGAAGACCTCAAGATTGGGCATCCGAACAGACTCCTCAAGATTGAGCTCAATAACAGAAAATTTCAGCTTTAAAACCGAAATTGTACAACAATTGAAAAGGTTTTGGGGAAAATGAACAGTACCGTTGATAAAGGAAAGGTCGATTTCCGCAACGTTTTGCGAAATTGCAGTGGAAATATACGAAGCGACATGAGAAGCTGCGCCCGGATTGGAAACCTTGAGCCTTAATATTTGAACACAGGGGTGCCAACGGAGAGCTAGAACTTTGTTCACGAACCTTTTAAAGGAATTCGCCCAGGTTGATGCTCTTCTACGCCTTTTTTAGAGATATTGAAACGATGAATCGTCAAGATCTAGAACAGGTACAGAGGTCCACACAAATCTCCATCTTCTCGACAAAATGCAAGTCTGGATTGACGATCTGGTTAGAAGGAATGACAAAATGTGACAAAGAAGAAAGTAGAGCAAATTGCTAATCATGTCTTTATTGGCTACATCACAACGCTTTCCCCGTTTTGGTGCTGAATTAGCCATGGAACACCAACACTACTATACGCTCTCGTAAACTTTGCAACTGGAGTCCAAGGGGACGGTAAGAATAACAAGTCTTATGACAAGAATTCTTATTTAGTGAAATTGTATCTGTTTAGGATTTGTTAGGCCCAATAATAGATTACGAGAAAAGATAATAACAGCAGAATAAAAAGACACAAAGATTTTTACGTGGAAACCCCAAATAAATCAGGAAAAACCACGGGACAAACTCCGAATAATTCTCCACAATAAAATAATAGTAGGTACACCAAGAGATTACAAAATAGTGGCACTCAAGTGTTTCCTAAAATCTCACTATTTTCTCTATTACCCAACTCTTAGGAACCCATTTCCTAAGTTTATATGCACAGATTATATTCTTATATCTGTGTTTTTTTAATCTATTTTTGAAATGAGGCAGAATGCCTCTCTATTTATAGGAATTGAAAGACGTGTGAAATGGCTGTCTTTCAATTCCTTTAATTGCGCCACCAATTACCACCGAATTTGGTTTTGTAATTTTCTTATTTTTTTTAATTATTTTAGTGGGTCCCACATTTAAAGGGACACCACTCAACAAATCTCTCCCTTCCGACTACATTGTGGGACTCTCCGTCCCCGTTGCTTTGACACACTGATCAAACTTTTCTTTTGGAACGACCTTTGTCAGCATACCAGCAACATTATTGTTTGTATGAATCTTCTGCAACTTGAACTCTTTTTCTTCAATGGCAAGTCTGAGCCAATGATACCTTATGTCAATATGTTTTGTCCGTGCATGATACATAGTATTCTTGCTCAAGTCTAGTGCACTTTGACTATCACAATAAACTATGTAGTCTTCTTCTTGCACACCCAATTCTTGAAAGAATTGCTTTAACCAAAGCATTTCCTTTCCTGCTTCTGTTGCTGCAACGTACTCTGCTTCAGTTGTTGATAATGAAATACATTTTATAACCGTGACTGCCATGAAATAGCTCCCCCTAAGAATGTAAATAAGTAACCTGATGTAGATTTTCTTTCATCAAGGTCACCAGCCATATCCGCATCTGTGTAACCAACAAGTGCTGGCTTTCCACCTTCAAAGGTTAAACATAACTTTGAAGTTCCTCTCATGTATCTAAAGATCCATTTAACTGCTTCCCAATGTGTCTTCTGGGGATTTGATAGAAATCTACTCACAACGCCAACTGCATGAGCGATGTCTGGTCTTGTACACACCATTGCATACATTAAACCACCGACCGCTGAAGAATATGGAACATTTGACATATATTCTATATTTTTCTCTATTGAAGGGTAGGATTTCTTACTCAACTTGAAATGAGCGGCAAGTGGAGTGCTAACTGGTTTAGCATTCTTCATATTGAACCTTTCTAGTACCCGTTCAATATATTTTTCTTGCGACAACCACAACCTGTTGGACCTCCGATCTCGGATAATCTCCATTCTAAGAATTCGCCTTGCCGGTCCTAAATCCTTTATGTTAAATGCCTTAGACAAATCACACTTCAACTTACTAATCATTTTGGCATCTGGCCCAACGACTAGCATATCATCAACATATAAGAGAAGAATGATAAATTTTCCATCAGGGAATTTCTGGACATATACACATGGATCAGCTTCTGTCCTCTTGTATCCTTGATTCACCATGAAGGAATCAAACTTTTTATACCATTGCCGCGGGGCTTGTTTTAACCTATACAAACTTTTCTTCAGGCGACACACCATGCCCTCCTTTCCCTTGACCTTGAAACCTTCTGGTTGTTCCATATAAATTTCTTCTTCTAAATCCCCATGCAAGAACGCGGTCTTTACATCAAGCTATTCTAACTCAAGGTTCAAGCTAGCTACAAGACCTAGCACAACTCGAATTGAACTCATTTTCACAATTGGTGAAAAAATCTCGTCAAAGTCGATACCTTTCTTTTGAGTAAAGCCTTTGACAACCAATCAAGCTTTGAATCTCACTAGGTTTCCATCATCTTTCTTTTGCTTGTACACCCATTTGTTCTTGAGTGTTCTGTTCCGTTTTGGAAGTTTCACTAGCTCGTACGTGTGATTCTTCTTCAAAGAATTCATCTCCTCCTGTATGGCCTTCATCCAACAATCTTTATCTTTACAAGATTGCACATCTTGGAAGCTTTCAGGCTCCCCCTCATCAGTGATTAAAATATAATCAGAACTGGAGTATTTTGTAGATGGTTGGCGTTCTCTGACTGACCTCCTTAATTGAGGTTCTTCTTCTGGTAGAATGAGGTTCTCTGGCTCCCCCTGCTCAATACCCTCTTCATTCGTATCTTTATCTACAATCGCATCTTGATCCCTCACAACTGGCTCTTCTTCTCCATCTTGTTCTGATTGATGCATTCTTCTTTCTGTGGCATCATCTGATAGAATGCTCTTTGGTGTTATATCGATAATACTGTCACTTGTAGATCTTTCATCGATGATATCATTCTCAAGAAATACAACATCTTGGCTCCATACAATTTTCTTTTTCACTGGATCCCATAATCTGTAGCAAAACTCTTCATCTCCTAACCGATAAAAGTGCAAGGAACTGATTTATCATCAAGCGTTAGCCTTTGCTCTTTAGGAACATGCATAAATGCCTTGCAGCCAAATACCCTCAAGTGAGAGTATGAGATATTTCTACCTATCCAGACCCTCTCTAGAATATCAAAATCCAAAGGTGCTGATGGTAGTCGGTTGATAAGATAGATAGCAGTATTGACAGCTTCTCCCCAAAATGACTTAGGTAAGGTAGCCATTTTGAGCATGGATCTAACTCTTTCGACAATGGTACGATTCATTCGTTTAGCAACGCCATTGTGTTGAGGTGTACCAGGAACTGTCTTTTCATGCCTGATACTATATTGACTACAGTAATCCTTGAACTCGATGGAGATATACTCACCACCATTATCTGTGTGTAAACACTTCAATGGCACTCTAGTCTCCCTTTCCACCATTGCATGGAATTGCTGAAAGTGCTTGAATACTTCATCCTTTGTTGAGAAATCATCAATGAAGGTAAGAAAGTATCTTCTTCCTCCAATGGATTCTGTATCCATGGGACCACAAACGTCAGAGTGTACCAACTCTAACTTATTATTTCTCCTTCTAGAGCTTTTCTGAAATGAAACTCGATGTCGCTTCCCAAATAAATAGTGATGACACGAGTTAATTTTTCCTTTGGCTAATGGGATGAGGGACTTCTTAGCCAGTATATTCAACCCTTTCTCACTAACATACGCCAGTCGCCTATGCCACAAATTTGGTGAAGCATCATCTCCAACTGTATTCAGTTAACCCGCACATATTATTGCATGCATTTTCTATAGCGAGCAACACAATCTTCCTTTCGCCACCACCAACGATCCGTTGGTAAGTTTCCAATTTCCATTGACTGTATGATTGTGATAACCTTCCTTGTCCAATACACTAACAGACAACAGGTTCAACCGAAGATCTGGAATGTGCCGCACATTTTTAAGTGTTAATGTGCATGCGATACTTATCTTCACGCAGATATCACCGATTCCCACCATTTGTGAGATACTATTATTTCCTATTCTAATAGTACCAAAATCACCGGGTTTATATGTTGAGAAGCATTCCCTTTTTTAGAACAGAGTGGTATGAGGCACCAGAATCTACAATCCACTCAGAATCTACATCTCCAACATGACAACAATCAGCATCATGAGATACTAAAGCCACCTCTCCATCTTCTTTTGTGACTGTAGTAGATGTATTTTTGTCATTATTATGACTTTGGTTTGCATTCTCTTATTTAAAGAAACGACAGTTCCTTTTGAGATGGCCCTACTTTCCACAGTGGTAACATGACCTCTTCTCCCGGGCCTTGGATCTATCTTTCGATTTTCCATTCCCACGACCTCTACTCTTGCTTCGACCCCTGTTTTCCATGATAAGGGCTTGTGAACTGGTACTGGCAAAATCTTTTCTACGAAGTTCTTCATTAAGTAGGCTATTTTTTACCATAGACATTATTACCACACCATTTGGAGCTGAGTTACTCAGTGATACACAAGAGTATCCCAGCTATCTGGAAGAGTTCCCATCAAAAGACATGCTTGCATCTCATCATCCAAGGACATACCGGTGACTGTTAACTCACTTATGAATCCTTCAAAGTCGTTCAGGTGTTGTGTGATTGATCGTCCCTCTGTCAGTTTCAAGTTCATGACTTTGTGAATCATGAACACTTTTCCTTGAGCATTTTTAGCCTCGTACATATCCTCTAGCTTCTTCCAGAGAACTTTGGGATCTGTTTCATTCCTCACGTGGTTGTACAGGCTAGCATCTATCCATTGGCATACTGTACCCAATGTCTGCTTCTTCAACTTTATCCACTGCTGATCTTTCATATCTTTCGGCTTTGCGTCGTCACCCTCGATTGGATCATACAACTCTTTGCAATTGAGGTAGTCCTCCATTCTGGATTTCCACATTGAATAATTTGTATCCGTCAATTTGATCATTACACCGTCATTCGCCATGTCAAAAATTTAAGAATGGCAAAATTTTACTATTCATAAATTTCACTATTCATATAAATAGTGACTGTATATGTGAATAGTATCATATATCCAAATAATACTTGTATATTGGGATAGTAACAGTATGTCTATACATTTAAATAATACTATTCATAAAAGGTGGCCGAATATGAATAGTATTATATATGAATACTATTATTCAAGTTACTATTTTACTATTCATTCAAATTGCGTATCTACGACGGTTTTTCGAACGGATTGCGCCACCGGATTTATCATAATTTTCTCGTCGTCCTGGTATATTTATTTTTGAAAAATATATCCACGAATTTTACTGATAAAACAACCTTCGGCTCTGGTACCACTTGTTAGGCCAAATAATAGATTACGAGAAAAGATAATAGCAGTAGAATAAAAAGACACAAGGATTTTTACGTGGAAACCCCAAATAAATCAGGGAAAAACCACGGGACAAACTCCGAATAATTCTCCACTATAAAATAATAGTAGGTACACTAAGAGATTACAAAAGAGTGGCACTCAAGTGTTTCCCAAAATCTCACTATTTTCTCTCTTACCCAACTCTTAGGAACCCCTTTCCTAAGTTTATATACACAAATTATATTCTTATATCTGTGTTTTTTTCAATCTGTTTTTGAAATGAGGCAGAATGCCTCTCTATTTATAGGAATTAAAAGACACGTGAAATAGTTGTCTTTCAATTCCTTTAATTGCGCCACCAATCACCACCGAATTCGGTTCTATATTTTTCTTCTTTTTTTTTTTAATTATTTCAGTGGGTTCCATATTTAAAGGGACACCACTCAACAGGATTATGTTCTCGTATAGGATTGATTGTGTTATGGCATCCTATTTACATTAGCACAATCTTTAGGATTGTGGCATTCTATTGATATTAGAACTCTCTTGAATATATTATATTAGACATCAAAATAAGTTAGACTTCTAACTACTGTCCATTTTTCTGCGGGAGCAAAGGTGTTCAAATGAGTTCCAAACCAAAACATTCTATAGTATAATTTAGGGGTGAGTAAATGTCGGTTCGATTCAAAAACACGGATTAGTAGAAAATTAAAAATCGAAACCAAACCAAATATAGTTCGGTTCGGTCTACACCGAACTGAATATAACTCTATTCGGATTCGATTCGGTTCAATTATAACCGAATTTTTCAAAGTATATTATTTACAAATAAATTCTATCATTTTTTCGTTTTAATGTTATATGAGAGAGACAATAAGTATTTTTTATCTTGATACGTGTTATATTTGATGGAAATTAGACTTAGGAATTTATATTTACAACAACAAATATAAAAATTGATATATAAAAATATTAATTCAGGTGGTATAAGATGCATATTTATTGAATTACTGAATGAATCATATTCCTAAAGTTGTAAAAAAACAATTATTTCTTAGTTAGAAGTAAAGGAAATTGTATGGAATGTAGGGGTTGGCTAAAATATTTACCTCGTTACCCTCTACTTTGATAAATAACTGTTTGGTCAGATTTTAAACTTTTTCTTTTCCATTTATACGTTCCACCCTTTTTCCTTCTTGTTCATGCGATTCCTTCCCTGTTTTTTTTTATTTTATTTTATTTTGCATTTATCTTGCAAACCGTTGATTTTTTCGATATGCCGCTTCAGAGTTTTTTATTCGTCTCGTTTTTATAACCAAAACTAGATACATGATAATATACTTTTTTCGAGTTTTTATTTTATACCAGCATTTTACCAGTATTTTACCAGCTCTGAAAAACCAGCATTTTTCTAATATTATACAAGGTGTGAAAAACTTGCATTTCATGAAGAAATCAAACAAAAATCATTTCATACCAGATTTATACTAGCAAAATACTAGGTGTGATGAAAATAACCTACAAACTTGCATTTTATGTAGGAATCCAACAAAAACCACTTCATACCAGATTTATACCAGCAAAATATTAGGTGTGATGAAAATAACACATAAACTTGCATTTTATGAAGAAATCAAACAAAAGCCACTTCATACTAGATTTATACCAGCAAAATACTCGATATGATGAAAATAACCCGTAAACTTGCATTTCATGAAGAAATCAAACAAAAACCACTTCATGCCAGATTTATACCAGATTTATACCAGTAAAATACTAGGTGTGATGAAAATAACCCGTAAACTTGCATTTTATGAAGAAATCAAACAAAAATCACTTTATACCAGATTTATACCAGCAAAATACTATGTGTGATAAAAATAACTCATAAACTTGCATTTCATGAAGAAATCAAACAAAAACCACTTCATACCAGATTTATATTAGCAAAATACCAGCAAAATACTAGGTGTGATGAAAATAACCCATATACTTGCATTTCATGAAGAATTCAAACAAAAACCACTTCATGTTAGATTTATACCAGATTTATACGAGGTGTGATAAAAATAACCCATAAACTTTCATTTTATGAAGAAATCAAATAAAAATCACTTCATACAAGATTTATTCCAGCAAAATACTAGTTTTTTTACCAGATTTTGAAAAGTTTGGAAAAAAGTCAAAAAAAAATATATAATAATGGATGGCGTTTCGAAGATAAAAATGAGACGAACAAAAAAGTCTAGAGCGGCATGTCAAAAAATAAACGGTTTAAGAGATAAATGTAAAATAAGAAAAGAAAATTAAAAAACAAGTCTTGTGGATGAGTTGTTGGAGAGGAACGTACTTATGTTGTTTGAGGCTTATGGAATGTATTTATATTGTTGAAGCTTGTGGAATTGGACACTTGTGTTGTTGACCAAACTTTTAATGGAAATTATTGTTGGGCTTTGATATAACTATGTACTTTTCCCTAGAATTAATCAAGTTAAAATCCTCAACTTGTAATTATTGTTCACTAACTGATGTGTTGCATATCATCAATATAATTAGGGTATTAGATATAATATAAATATATATTAAAATATAATAATTATTAATTTATTCGAACCGAAATCCGATTTTTAAGATTTTTAAAAACTGAAACCGAACCGAAATAAATTCAATTCAGTTTGATTATTTTTATTCAGTTTTGGTTTAAGTTTTAATTCCAGTTCAGTTCGGTTCTACACACCCTACGCTTATTGGAGTGTACAATAAATTTATCTACAAAATTAATTATATTTAATATGCTTAATCATATTCTTATTTTATTCTATATGATTAATTATTTGTTAACATTTTTAAATATATTCTTATTAATTATCTATATTCTTAATTAAGAGGTTGGAATATAATGAGAATTATCTTTCAAATTTAAATTATTTACAAATAAAATAATAATATAAAAAATCTGCCTCTAATTACTTAGTGTGGCTGGCTCTATTCTCCATTTTAACCTCGTTAAAATTCTCTGGCTTATCTTTTCGTTTTACCCTTACTAAAAAAGCCTTTCATATACTAATTTTCACCCACCTTGAGAGTGGTAATGTGTGATTGCCAAATTAATCATATTATCCTAAAAAAGCAACTATGTGCAGACAACCCAAAATTTACATCAAACTTGAAACTCAAACAGCACTCCAAAAGCAGATTTAGCATTTAGGGACTGTGGTAATCCTTCTCAGGATGATTTAGTAGGAGGCAATGTTCCTTCTAATCTCTCAACGTGAAAGGTAACAGGGACATAGATATTGCAGGGGAAAAATCGAAACTCGTTACACGGCTCATGATTTTGATCTTTCTCTCTGTTTTGCAATTAATGGAGTTTGATTAATGAAAGAGGTTAGTATGGAATTGAGGAATCTTGAAATTGCAGTGTAAGAACAAAGTGTTAAAACTAGAGAGTTATGGCATAGAAGAAGCTGAAATCCTGTTAAATTATGGCTTCTTTTGAACCTAATTTTTTCCGTCTTTCATGACTTCATTTATTTCTAAATTCTAAACAATTTCTGAGTGGAAATAAATGAATGAAGGATAACAATTTGGAAGTAAATGAGGGGCTTTTTTAATAAGGGTAAAACTGGAAATAGCGAGGCGGCACTGAGTAAGTACGGGCGGCAAATAACAACACCTATGTTGACTCGGTATTTTACAAATACCAGATGGAGGACCAACAGGTGCCACATCACCAGTCAGACTCGCACCAGGGTCACCATCAGGCTAACTTAATGGAAGGTCTCGGTCACATCGACCTAATTAGAAGATATTGTCCCGCCACAACTCCTTCCCAAACATATAATAGAAAGAATATCCTTTCCTAAAGGGATAAATAAGAATAAACCTCTTATAGATGAAGTCACGGCTAAATAGGACTCTTACCTAACAAGGACTCCACATCGCCAATAAAGGAAATACCTTCCTGATATGACAAGGACACCATTCACTATAAATAGGGGGCCACCCCCATACTCAGGTATCACATTCTAAACCCTAAAATCCACCTTCTTACTTGCCTCCTCTTTATCACCATCGCTTTCTTAAGCATCAGAGAGGCTACGCCGTTCACACGGCTAGTCACTTTGATGCCCTTTTCTGTCTTGCAGCACCATTTCTGTCGAAGGTAGACCCTCTCTCTTTCTGTGAAGGTTAGTCCAAAGAACCCTCTCTTTGACCAATCATTTAGTGGTGCGGTGAGCGTGGACAAACTTACTTGCTTCAGCGAGAATTTTGTATTCTGACGAACACAAAAATCCAACCAGATGGACGACAACCAGAATCATGATCAAGCGGCCAATGACAATGTCGATGACTCAAGGACGGCGATCAACTCCAAATCAACTACAACAGCATCCCTCTCCTCCACGATCCCAGCCAAGGACTCCGCCATAATGCCACCGACAAACTCCGCAACCAGAATGGCATTCTTCAAAAGTTTTGTTCAACGCTATCAGGTTTTCCCCGAAGACCAAAATCAATTGTGAAGGAATCTATTCGGAGTGATGAAGGAGGGAATGGCTGGACGCAAAATAAGTGGACCGCTACACCATACAGACGCTCTCATCCGTCCTGTCACCCACTGGGTTGGGCTGTGCAACGCCCACCCAAGAGGATTATCCAACACCAATAGGGTGAGCCACACAAAGCTCACCCCAAAGGGCCACACAATGCCCAGTAATATGGATCTCTCAATACTCACTCGGTGGGGCCACACAACGCACACCCGAGTTATAATATCATAGAGGCGGCTCCCAACTGGCTCAACACAACGCCAACCTAAATGCCTCATTCACGGAGAAAAGTATAGAAGCCCCCTCATAGAGGGATTTGATTGGCATGCCGAGAGCACGACAAGCAGAATGGGCCATATTGAATGAACCCGTATATGGTGCACACTTCCCACACGGGCCTACTCCTTTAGGCTTTTCCCACCCAAGCGGTCCGTATCAAGGTCCAACTCACTCCACTAGTCTTCCCCCGCCACCACCATTGGGTTCATAGTTGAAACCTAAGAAGTTCAGATACTGGGATGACCCAGAGTTCTAGAAGATGTTCAATGAAGGTGTCAATGGCTATGTTGTTTCTCTACAAGAACCCCTGCTAGAAATTTCTGACTCCCCATTCAGTGCGGAGATCCACGCGGAATAGCTCAACTCCCGAGTCAAGTAACCATTCATTGACAACTATAAAGGAGATACAGACCCTCAGACCAATGTTCGGACTTATAAAAACAAGATGAGCTTAGCCTACACCTCAGAAGTACATGCCTGCATGAACTTTCTAAACACATTAATCGGTCCAACAGCCTACTGGTTTGACTCATTGCCAACAGAGTCTATAGATTCATGGAATGACCTAAGGTAGAAGTTCTATACGCAATTCATCAGCTCCATTCCAGCAGGAACTACCACTCGTACCCTCAACGAGATCACTCAAATGACGGATGAATCACTCCGCTCTTACATGTAGCGATTCAATAAAGCCTCCCTCCAAGTAGGAGACCTAGATTATAACACCGCTAGGGAGGCTATGCTTAGAGATATAAGGAACAAAAGACTCCAAGCAGAGCTCCTTCAAAGACAACTCAAGAAGCTGGATCAAATGTTCACCATTGCGAAGAACCTGATCAAAGTAGACGAAGTCGATAGGCCACACAAAATGTCTAAAAGGACTCGGCCTGAAGACTGAAAGGCTAAGAAAAAGGGGGGAACTACCACGAGCAGTCCTCCACCCAAAGTAGATATAGACCAAAATTGAATGCTCCCTTATGCGACATCTTGCTAGCTATGTAGAAGAGTGATGATAAGAAACCCATCAAATATCCAAGGGTGACGCCTGAGCAATGTGTAGGAAAGGATATGGACAAGTATTGCAAATTCCACAAGTCTAGAGGCTTTGACACGGATGAATGCCGCATCCTAGCAGATGAGATCCATGCCCTAATTGAGCAAGGGAAGCTTTCATAATTTGTAAAAGGGGTCTCTAAAGAAAGCAGATCTGAACTAAAGAAGGATGGTGAATAAGAGTCCTCACAGAAATCAAAGGGGCTTGTGATGGTAATCACATGTGGACCGGGCTTTGAAGGATTCCCCTCAAGGGGGAAGAGTTCCGAATGCAAAAGATCAAATACTGAAGATAACTCAGAACTTAGCAGGACTTTTTAAAAACAAAGCTTAGTGAAGAACCCGCATGCTGACCCCTTTGAACGAAAGGCCTTAGTAGAAGGGTACACTATTAAACGGATCATTGTTAACACTGGTAGCTCCATCAATCTGATTAGAAAAGAGGTGATCGATAAGCTAGAAGTTCATCACAGTTGGATGTTGCCAGCCCATTCACCACTTGTCGGCCTTAGTGGCCATTCGGTTCTAACACTCGGCCAGAGCAACCTAAAAGTTGAACTTGGTGATCACAGAACCAAATGAAGAGTAAAACTGGACTTCATAATCATTGATGTACCGATCGGCTATAATATCATTTAGGGCAGACCGTTCCTAGCCGAGTCAGATGGACTGGTCTCAATCAAACACTAAGTCATGCAGATTCCTACCATAAAGGGAGTCGCAGTAGTTGCAGGTAACCCTTTAGTGGCATATGAGACCTACTTAGCATCACCAAAGATGGATCAAGCAGTCATAGAATTGGAAGATACGGAGAATGCTAAGCCAATTGGTCTCATAGAAATAATGATTGTAGGGCTTAATCAATAAGTACACATAACTGCTGACCTCCCAGAACCTGTAAAAGCATACATCAGTTGAGTGCTACTAGAAGAATAACACACCTTCTTTTGCATGAATGAAGATATGACTGGGGTACGTTTTGAGGTAATTTAACATAGCTTAAACCTTGACCCGGAGGCATCTTCGGTGAAACAAAAAAATGCAATCATGCACCAGATAAGTAAAAGGAAATTGAAGCTAAGATCCTGAAGCTCCTGAAAGCCAATCACATCTGAGCGGTACGCTACCACAAGTGGCTTGCAAATGTGGTCTTGGTGAAGAAAGCAAATGAAGCTTGGCGAATGTGCGTAGACTTTACAGACCTTAATAAAGCAACGCCAAAGGACAACTATCCACTCCCAAGCATTGATCAGCTCGTCGACTCAATAGTCGGTTACGCTATATACTCCTTATTAGATGCAAAAGCAGGGTATCACCAGATTCCTATGGACACTATTGATGAAGAAAAGACATCCTTCATAATGCATGAAGGAACATATTGCTATAGGGTTATGCCATTCGGCCTGAAGAACGCCGGAGCCACTTATCAACACCTGGTGAATGGCCATTTCATCTAATGTGATCATCCGATCACCATTTCATCTACTTCGATTAGCCGATCACCATTCTATCTACTTCAAAGTAGACAGAATGGTGATCGGATGATCACATTAAATTCTTTGACCCATATACCTCCATCAGGTTCTTCGCAATAGTGATTATCTGATCTAGCTTCTTGGGTTGTCTTTGAATGAGCTCTGCATAGAGTCTTTCATTCCTTATACCTCTAATCATAGCCTCCATGGTGGTGTTATAACCCAGGTCTCATACTTGGAGGCGGGCTTTATTAAATCACTCAATGTAAGAGCGGAGTGATTCATCCATCCTTTATGTGATCTCGTTGAGGGTATGAGTGGTAGTTCCTGCTGAAATGGAGCCGATGAATTACATACAATACTTCTGCCTTAGGTCATCCCATGAATCTATAGACTCGACTGGCAACGAGTCAAACCAGTAGACTGCCGGACCGATTAATGTATTTGGGAAGTTCCTGTATGAATGCGCTTCTGAGGCGTAGGCCAAGTCCATCTTATTTTTATAAGTCCGGACATGGGTCTGAAGGTCTGTGTCTCCACTACAGTTATCATTAAATGGTAGCTTAACTCGGGAGTCAAGCTATTTCGCGAGGATCCCCACACTGAATGGGGAGTCAGAAATTTCTAGCAGGGGTTCTTGTAGAGAAACAATATAACCATTGAGACCTTCCTTGAACATCTTCTGGAACTTCAAGTTATCCCAGTATCTGAACTTCTTAGGTTTTGACTGTGAACACAACGGTGGTGGCGGGAGAAGATGAGTGGAGTGAGTTAGACCTTGATACGGACCGCCCGGGTGGAAGAAGCCTGAAGGAGTAGGCCTGCATGGGTAGTGTGCCCCATATGCGGGTTCATTCAATGTGGCACATTCTGCTTGTCGTGCTCTCGATATGCCAATCAGATCCCTCCATGAGGGGACTTTCGTACTTATATCCCTAAATAACGCATTTACGTTGGCATTATATTGAGCTGATTGGGAGCCGCCTCCTATGATATTATGACTCGGGTGTGCACTGTGTGGCCCCATCGAGTGAGTATTGAGAGATCCATACTACTGGGTGTTGTGTGGCCCTTCGGGGTGAGCGTTATGTGGCTCACCCTAATTGGTGTTGGATAATCCTCTTGGGTGGGTGTTGCATAGCCCAACCCAGTAGGTGACAGGATAGATGAGAGTGTTTGTATGGTGTAGCGGTCCACTTATTGTCTGTCCAGCTATTCCCTCCTTCATCACTCCAAATATATTCCTTCGTAGTTGATTTTGGTCTTTGGGGGAAACCTGATAGCGTTGAGTGAAACTTTTAAAGAACGCCATTTCGATTGTAGAGTTTGTCGGTGGCGTTACAATGGAGTCCATGGCTAGGATTGTGGAGGAGATGGGTGCCGCTGCAGTTGATTGGAAGTTGATCGCCATCCCTGAGTCATCGGCATTATCATTGGCTTCTTGATCATGATTCTGGTTGTCGTCCCTCTGGTTGGATTTTTTTATTCGTCGGAAGACAAAATTCTCGACGGAGCAAGTAAGTTTGTCCAAGCTAACCGCACCACTGAAAGATTGGTCAAAGAGAGGGTTCTTTGGACTAACCTTCACAAAAAGAGAGAAGGTCTGCCTTCACCGAAAATGTTGTTTGCAAGATAGAAAATGGCATCAATGTGACTAGCCATGTGAACGACGTAGCCTCTCTGATGCTTGAGTAAGCGACGATGATAAAGAGGGCAAGTAAGAAGGTGCTTAAAACTGGAAATAGCGAGGCCGACACTGAGTAAGTACAACACCCATAATAAGAGCTTAAGGATAATGGAGGGTGTGGGAACTGGTGGGTTGCGTTAATGGTGGTTGTAGGGTTGGGGTGGCGTTAATGTTGGTGTTAATTACATTTAAAATAGGCACTAGTGTAGTGAGTAAAAGTAAAGGACAATTTCTTAAAGGATAAAATTGTAAGTTACGAGGAAGGCACTAAGTAATTTTAGGCATGTTTAGTTTAGCTGTTAAGAATAGTTGTTTTGCAGTTGGTGATAATTTTGTTCAAAAATAATTAAAATCAATTGTAACCAAAGACTTAAAAATTACGGCTTGTGCTTCAAAGACAATTGTTTAACACATTTTCAGCCGCTTCATAATTTTTAAGCTTAATGCATCTCTAGTTACTTTGAACTTGTTCCTGAAAATGTAATGTGTTTGAACTTTCAAAGTTAACTATTTCAAGTTTTAAAAAGTGCGTTTCTTTGCCCTTTAAATGTCACATGTCAACTTCTGGTTGGTTTGACTTTTTAAAAATGATATTTTTTTCTCTCCAATCAGAAGTTGACATGTGGCGTTCATGGAGCAAAGTTATACACTTTTGAAAGTTGAAGTAGCTACAAGATCACTTTATAGGTTCAGGGCATGTAAGCTTTTTAAAACAAATTCAAATATATAGAGATGCATTAAGCTTGATTTTTATAATGTATCCTCGTTTACTATACATAATAAAGAAGGATTTTTAGGATGACCGGAGAAAACCAATTTTCATAAATAGGAAGTGTTTGAAATATTTAAAGGCACTTGCAGGGATCAGGTGGGTGTTCATGATCCTTTAGACAGCTCAAATGTTGGTAACACATCTAACTTCTCATCTTAGGAAGCTCCTCACTTACCTTATATTAAATGCAATACCGATGTGGCACTCTTCAACGAATGAAATTATGTTTGTTTTGGCTTGGTGGCTAGGAGCTTGGGAGGAAGTTCTATAGGTGCAAAATTGGGACATCTTCTGGCTAATATCTCGATATTTGAAGCCGAATCTTTATTTGTGAGGGAAGCTCTATCATGGATGGAGGAGGCTAAATTCACTCATATAATAGTCGATATGGATAATAAGTTTCTTTTTTTATTGGCTAGTTAGTGATGATCTTGGTTATTCATATATTGTCTCGATAGTTTCAGATTGTAAACTCCTTTTGAGGAACTTTATCAGTTTTTTATTTAGCCTCACTGAACTTAATGCTAATGTGGCGGCACATTCTTTGGCAACAATCGTTTATATGGATGAATTAATATGGACTTACACTCAGTTCTGCGTACTTGTGTCACCCATTTCATTTGATACAATCATTTCCATAATAAATTTTTTGAAATTTACATAATCAAATTATTAAACAAAGTTCCTATTACTCTGTAGTCGCCCTAATCTAGGGTTTGGTGTCTTGTGCCGCCGCCAGTAACAAGGTTTGTTCATCATTGCGTTTCTTCCCCCGGTGAGTATTGTCGAACTGTTCCATGGAGACTGATGAGATTACAGATGCTACTAGGGAAAGATATAAAAACCTAGCCCTCGAAGATGAAGAGAAGGAGGAGGAGTCAGTGCAAGTTTCTTTAAATATTACACCTAAAAGCCAATTTTTCTATGTGGGAGTCCTTCACACAGACCGTGATTTCAATGAATTGGCTTTCCGCCAGACCCTTTCTAAGTTATGGATACCGAAGGGGGGCTGTGTTAATATCAAATGGATTGGCCTGAAAAATAGGTTTTTATTCACCTTTTTTCATCAGAGAGACTTCGATCAGGTTTGGGAAGGCTTCCCTTTGAGTTTCAATAACAGGCTACTTACACTAGCACCGAGAATGCCACATGAAGACCCTATAACCCTTAGTGTGAATAAATTCCCGATGTGGATATAGGCCTTTGGGGTTCCAGTTGGCTATTTGTCAATGCAGTTGTGCGAGGCTATTGGAAAGTTTGCGGTTGAGATAATGGAAGTCAATGAAAATAACTTTAAGGTCTCATGACCTCTTTATCTGGGAGTGAGAGTCCCCATCGTTATAAACAAACCGATTAAAAGAAGAATGTGTATGCGTTTTAGTGAAGGTAATTTCATCATAGTGCAATTCCAATATAAACGTTTGCCTTCCATGTGCTTAATCTGCGGAATTTTTGAACATACCAAATCAAGTTGTCCACTCAGGTACATTAGTGGAACTGATCAGCCCAGACGAATGTAGGGATGTTGCTTGAAAGAACATGATTACTGAGGAAGACAAGTGGCTACGTGATGAAAAGGGATGTAGTTTGCTTCCGATTGGGTCAATTTTGAAAGCTAGTGAGATAGCTAATTTATCTAGTGAACTTCATGATGAGTGCCGAGATGCATTGATGAGAATGGAAGAGGATCAGAATGATGTTGTAACCATAGCAGACACCAAGCAAAAATGCATCCTTAAGAAGAATGTTAAACCAAACACGGTGTTAGTCCACATAAATACTGATGAGAAAGCAAGCTCGGAGGTGAGAGCTCACAAAGCCTTATGAAGATTATGAGTTGGAATTATCGCGGTTTGGGCATGGACCCCGACAATTGATGAGTTGGAAGATTTAGTGTCTTCTTAAATACCCGAGATTGTGTTTCTGATGGAAGTTAAAGTAGGGAGGTTAGTTATAGAGAGAGCTTTGCAGCATATTCGATTTGAAGGAATGTTTTATATACCACGCATTAATAATTATGGAGGGCTTGTGTTTTTGTGGAAGCGAAGTGGTATGGTTCAATTAAATAAATATGGTAGGAACTTTATTGACCTTGTTATACAAGAAGGTGATACTCGTTGGCATACAATAAGTTTTTACGGTTTCCCAGAAAATAGTAATGCGAGAAGAGAAGAGTCTTGGGAGTGTCTCAGAAGGCTATCTCGGCTGAGTAGTTTACCTTGGTTTGTTCTTGGTGATTTTAATGATATCATTTCAGCATCTGAGAAGGTTGGAGGTAGGCCTAGACAGGTTAATGGGATAGTTGGTTTTGAAGAAACTCTTGAGGACTGTGGCCTGGCGGATCTAGGAATGTTAGGCTATCAATTTACTTAGGAACGAAGTAGGCTTATTCCTAATTGGATAGCAGAATGACTTGATCGGGCCACTTTTAATATGGAATGGATAGAGTAATTCAGTAATGCATGGGTCCAAAGTATTCCTACATCAGAATCGGACCACTCAGCCATCTTTTTGTATTACGATGCAGTGCTCATGAACCGCAAACCAAATTTTCAATTTGAGAATTGGTGGGTAGATTTACCGAGCTACCGTGAGCTTGTAATGATAAGTTGGAATAGGTAGCAGCCGAGTACAGTAATTGAAAAACTAGCAAGTTGTGATAGTGAGATTGAAGTTTGGGGCCGTAGACAGTATGGTGATTTCAAAAAGTGACTTAAGCAGTGTAGACTTGAATTAGAGCAGCTGAAAAGTACTCCGGGATAGGAAGAGACCGATCAATTTTTGGCTAAAAAGAAGGAATGAGGAGTAATTCGAAAACAACAATCAGACTATTGGAAGAAAAGATCGAAAGTGACGTGGCTTAGGGAAGGAGCTTAAAACTCTTCCTACTTTCAGCGTGTTGCTTCTTCTCGACAATGCAAAAATATGTTTCAACAGTTGCAGAATGACAGAGGTGATTGGATTAAATGTTGGGGAATTCCGGTAGAATGAAGCCTTGAATGTCTGTAAAAAACGTTTCTCAATCTTTGTTGAAGAAATCTAATAAAATGATGCTGGATAATTCTGAAGTCATGACGAACACTTTTAGATTGAATCTTATTTGGCGGTTCTACCAAATAGATCAATCGGATAAAATCAAAATTGACAAGAACTTAGAATGAATTTCTCGTTGTGAGAAAGTGAACCAGATTGTAACCAGATTGCTAAAAATGTTGCCAATACCAGATATTTATAAGCCTGATACGAACAGTCGCAACTCTTCAGAACAGAAGTGTTGCGAAAAGACATGTCCATTCAAGCAGCTGCAACAGTTCATAACAGAAGTGTTGTGAAAGGTAGCTCCCGGACCCTCGTAAGCTAAGTATCGTAATAGAACTCGAACAAGTGTGCACTCTGCACTCTCCTAAGTTGTTCGATGAAATATTACGACTGCATTGGTCAACTAGTTGATCCAATTACACTAAAATACCAACAATCCTCCCCCATTTTAGTGTAATCCATGATTAACTAAACAAAATCACAACAAATAACAAACTTATGCATAACTGAAATATTGTGACGATTGAATTTCATCTTAGTATATTACACATTCCAAGTATTCGAATAACTAAAGGTATCACTATGGATTGAACATTGGTTATCCATCTTGAATACTCGAAGATAATATACACATAAGTTAATATTCTAACATGTTCTTACTTGACACTATCTTTTACTAGCCTTGTGTCCCTATCCTTCATAAGCATATCAAAGCCAAGTCCAAGCTTCTTGAAGCGGCTAAACTTCAAGCTTATCTAGGTAGCCTTTTTACTCTTGCACCTTCGTATGCAATTTTTCAAAAGGCTATTAAGAAGTTAAACTTCAACCTCCTTTACTTGCAGGTCTCAATACACACCTTGGGATGTTTTAATCAGTGTGTTCCAATCTCTAAATGTTAAGCTTTCCTCATTGAATTCAACACCTAACGTCATATTAGGTGGGAATTGGATATCTTAACATGAGAGATTTCAAATGGACTATAATTTCATCCCTATAACCGACTTTTACACAAGATCTTTCCTTAATCCTTTGGTTATATGATCGGCTAAATTATGATCAGTTTTTACAAACTTAGATTCCATTGTCGAATCACTCACACAAGTTTGTTTCTTAGACACCCAAGAAGTAGAACCTCCCCCAAGAAGAAACACTCATCCACTTGCGGAAGAACTATACTCCTCATAAGAAAAATAACTTGTATCCGACTAACCTTTCAAAACCGAAGGAAGCCATTAGAAACGCGCCATGTGACATTATGTTGACCAGTCAACTTTGACTTTTAACTGACACATGTCAGTCAACCATTGACATGTTAACCCCAAAAGTTAAACCAATGCCACATTAGATGACGGTTAAAGCCGGATAAGGACAAGTTTCTAGCGATGCCTAATTTCACTAAAGTGTTGCCAAAACTGCTTCACTTACATTCTTTCTTGCGACACAAAAAAAATATTCTGGCAACACTCTAAAAATCGTTACCATATCAACCAGTAGCCTTGTTTCTGGCAACACTTATAAAAGCATCGCAATAGATCAAAAAAGCGTTGCAAAAACTGCTACATGAAGCATCACTACAAATCATGAACCGTCACAACGGTTGTCACAAAAACTAACCATCTTGACCTTTCATTTTGCGACGAAATTTCTGACGGAATCAGAATCCCTCACAAACCGTCATATGAAACCATGACCTGCCACAAAAAATAGTTGTCGCAAATGAACCATCGCAACTTTTCATTCTGCAACGAATTTTGCAACGGATTTAGAATCCCTTGCCAACTGCAGGAAAACGAATTCAGATTTTAAATCATTTCAAAATTGATTCCGGCCACCGAAAAAACCTCTCCTAAGGTTTTTCGACATCCCGAGTCCAATGGCACTGTTCTTTTTAGGAAAAAAGGAACCTAAACACGTCGTTTATACAAAACTTGAGAATCAAGATTTTTTTCCGAGAAAAAGAACGTTTATACCACCATAAACAACCAAAAACGAAAATGGCCATCAAACATAATTCAACATAACTTCAATAATTTAGAAATTTAAATCTTAAATTTTAAAGCATCAAACTTCAATTAAAACACAATAAAAATCAACATTCATATTTTTCAGAATTTTCCAGATTTCGTGATCTGACTTCCCCTGCATTTTTATCCATTAAAATATCATCAAATCAAAAAATTTTCTTCTAAACATAATTCGCCAAATGCTTCAGCTTTCTAAATCCACTAGAATCACAGAAATCCAAATTGTCTAACCAAAGTTATGAGCAAAACACTAAACAGTGTACAAAGCTGAGATTTTCCGAAAACAGATTTCACGACTCAACTTCAAACGAAAATTTCACATTGAAAACGAACGAAATTAAATAAGATTTCTTCTGAACATATATTCCTTAGATTTTGTAGATATCAATAGAATCAAGAATCATTCAAATCGGATTTATATAACAAGATAAAACATCAAAACAAAACAGGGGCAAAATCTGGAAGTTTTCCAAAAAATCAAAAAATTGAAGTTCAAGACACAAACAATCATCGCAAGAGAACAGATCGAATTCGTACCTTTTCGGTGAAAAACTCAGGCTTCAAGCGACAAAATAAGATTCAATCTTAAAGTGTTCGTCACGAGTTCAGAATTATCCATGCATCATTTTATCAGATTTCTTCAACAAAGATTGAGAGACGTTTTTTACAGACATTCAAGGCTTCATTTTACCGGAATTCCCCAACATTAAATGGGGAAATGGCTTGGAAAATTTAATTCAGTCATTTTACTCGGGAATTTTCTCGTCTAATGGTACTCATTTCGATCTTATTCTATCTCTAATTACGTCGAGGTTAGATTCTAAGGTTCAGGCCGATTTACAACGTCCTTTGTTGCAGATGAGGTAAAACATGCTCTTTTCCAAATGTATCCTGATAAGGCGCCAGACCTGGATGGATTCAACCCGGGATTCTTTCAGAAATTTTGGGATATCATTGGTAGTGAGGTAACTGCTTTTTGTTTAAGCTGCTTACATAACAAATAATTTCCTAGAGGCCTCAATGACACAAGTATTGTTCTTATTCCCCAAAAGAAAGTTCCAGGTACTGTATCTGATCTTCCCCCTATTTCTTTAGGTAATGTCCTCTTTAAAATTATGTCTAAAATCTTGCCAGTAGAATTCAACCAGTTATGAACTCTATTATTTTAGAGCCCTAGAGTGAGTTTATTCTTAGAAGGTTAATTACAGATAATATTCTGATTGGTTTTGAAGTAGGACATTATATTAATAGAAAGCTTTTGGGTAAATTGGGTATGTGTTCTTTAAAGATTGACAGGTCAAAGCCTTACGACATGGTTGAGTGGAATTTCCTTCAGGCTATGCTTAAGAGACTGGGTTTTCCTGATTATATTATAGACCTTATTATGTTATCTGTTTCATCCGTCATCTACACCATTCAATATAGACTTGGAAGTTTTGATAAGATAATCCCCCAACATGATCTTCGGTAGGGAGATCCGATCTCACCTTATCTTTTTATCATTTATGATGAGGCTTTGTCTGTGTTAATTCAGGTGAGGATTTCCACCGGTCTCTTACATGGATGCAAAATAACGTCTGCTGCACCAGTTGTGTCCCATTTATTATTTGCAGATGACATTCTTTTCTTCTTCAAGGCATCCATGGAAGAAGCTGATTCGATCAAGGATATTTTCTATCTTTATGAAATGGCCTCGGGACAACAGATAAATTTTAGCAAATCATCAATTGTTTTTAGCACTAACATTGATGATAGCTTGAAGCAAAATAATGTAGCTCGTTTGGGGGTTAGCATTGTCGAGGGTCATGGCCTGTACCTTGGGTTACCACCGTTTATAGGGAAAGCAAAGAAATGTGCTTATGATTATATTATTGAGAAAGCTAATAGAAAGGTACAAGGGTGGAAAAGAAAGCAATTCTCACAAGGGAGTAAAGAGGTATAGCTAAAATCAGTGGCTCAAGCTCTTCCTAACTATGTCATGTAAGTTTTTCTCTTGCCTTCCCACATGATTGCTAGCCTGGAGAAAATTTTTTTAAAGTTTTGGTGGGGCTCATCTATTCATTGGATGAGATGGGAAAGGCTTTGTCAAGCTAAAGATAAAGGTAGCCTTAACTTTTGTAGCCTTCGTGAGTTTAATAAGGCACTACTGGCAAAACAAGCTTGACGTATTATTTTAAACCCACATCTCTTTGTGAGTCGTATATATAAATCCAAATATTTTCCCATGTGTTCTTTTTTTATGGTCAAATTAAAAGTAATATTAGTTTTTATTGGAGAGGTCTTCTTGCTACAAAAGATATTTTACATCACGGTCTAGGCTGGCGGATTAGTGATGGTTAAGAGTTTCGCATTTGGAATGAAAACTGGCTACTGTAGTTGAAATTTCCAACGGTTCGCTCGAACATGGTACCGAGGTTTGAAGAATAGTCTTTAATCTTGGATGATGGTAGATCACGGAAATCTGCACTTATCGGCTTTCTTTTTGACAGTGAAGATCAGCAACTCATTCAAAAAATTAATCTCCCTTGGTATTCTAAACCTGATGATATGTGTTGGAGGCTAGAGCAAAATGGTCTTTTTCGGTAAATCGGCTTATTATGCTTTGTGTAGCCGATCCAATGTGTGCAACTTACCTTCTAATTTTTCGACTGATTCCTGGAAAAGCATTTGGGATCTGATCATCCCTCCGCGTGTGCATCAGTTTTTATGGAAGGTTGCGACAAGGTCTATCCCCTTCTATGTTGTCTTTGGCAAAGGTAAGTTGATGTCGACTTACTTTGCCCTCTTTGAGGTGATGCACAAGAGGATGATTTCCACGCTTTAATAAGTTGCTCATTTAATTACCCAATATGGAATGAATTATTTAGTGAAGGTTGGCCTATTTATATTGCTAATTTCATTGAATGGTGGAATTGGGTTTGCACAAAAGATAAGGAGCTAATATGCAAGAGCGCGTGTGTCTTATGGGCTATATGGGCTAGAAGAAACCATTATGTTTGGAATGCTAATTTTCGAGTCGCTTTACATGTTCTTAGACATGGTTTGGGTTTCCTAGAAGAGTGGAGATCAGCCAGAAACAAGGTACATATGTCTGACAGAAGCCGAATATGCCACAGATGGTGCAACCCGCCGCCTAGATACCTGAAATGTAACATCGATGCTAGCCTCTTTGGAAATGGGAAGTTCAATCGGACATGGATGTATTTTGCGTGACTCTACAGGGAGAGTGATTGCTACTTGGTCTGTAATGCTTCAAGGCGGAGCTGATCCTCTTTTGGCCAAAGTAACTAGCTGTTGGGAGGCGCTCAGCTGGCTCAAAGAGAATAATTTCGATCAGGTTATCATGGAATTGGACTCATCCAATGTTGTTTTTGCTCTCATTAACGATTTGCATTTTCTTTCACCTATTGGTCTTATTTTCTCGGATTGTAAGACTCTTATTAGTTGTTTCTTGTCTATAAGAATAATGTATGTTAATAGGTCTGCGAACATGGCTGCTCACTTGTTAGCTAGAGCAGCTAGTTCCTCGACGAGTAAGGGGGTTTAGCTTTTTCCCACCTTAGATTAGAGCTGTTATTTGTCTCTAATTAATGATATATGACCTATTCTTCAGTAAAAAAAAATATTTGAAAACCATTTCCTATCCCATCAACTTCTCCTTCTCAAGCAGATCCAACCAGAATAAGCAATCTACATGCCTCAAGCCTCAACCAATACAAAATTCTCTCTTGCCCACAATCGCATCGATAATACAAAATTCACAAGCTTCCCCTTCCGATCCCAAATGCAGTTCAGCGTAGAGCAGTGTTGATATTACATGGAAAACTCAACAGGAAAACGGCAGATGCATTGTGATGTAGCCATTGAAGACTTGATTCGCAATTATCGGAACAAGAAATTTTAAAAAGCCATCCCACACCAACCAATTAAAAGCGCTACTTCCATTCACAATCATTGACAATTAGAGAATATAAGTATATAAGAGAGTCCTAATATGAATAGGATACAATGCCACCATCCTAATCGGGTACACAATCCTAAAAATTGTGCTAATGTAAACAGGATACAATTATACAATCAATCCTATGCAAAAACATAATCCTAAATAGATACAGTTTTACTAAGTAAGAATTTTTGTCATACAAGACTTGGTATTCTTACCGCCCCCTTCGACTTCCAGTTGCAGAATTTATGAGAGCGTACCTTGGCTAATTCAGCTCAAAACCGGCCAAAGCCATGTGATGTAGCCAATAAAGACAGAATTAACAATTTGCCCGACTCTATTCTTTGTCACAATTTATCATTCCTTCCAACCAGATCGGCAATCCAGACTTGAATTTTGTCAAGAATATGGAGATTTGTGTGGACCTTTGTACCTGTTCTAGATCTCGACGATTCATCGTTTCAATATCTCCGAAAAAGGCCTAGAACAGCATCAGCCTGGGCCTCCTCCTTTAAAAAGTTCGTGAACAAAGTTTAAGCTCTCCGTTCACACCCGTGTTCAAATTTTAAGGGGCCTAATACATCCGGACCCTATGAACTTGTTCCTAATAGCCCCTCGCCCCCTTGAACTTTCAAAAATTCCTCTTGCCTCTCTAAACTTTTCTGAAGTTCCTCTCGCCCTCTTGAAACTTGTCTAAAGTGCACTCCATAACCCCCTTACTGACACTACACCACTCTCACTATAAAGAGTGCGTTTCACATAAACTTATCAAAGTTGAAAAAGTCAAACGAATGATATTTGGACACATTGCATAAAATGTGAAAAATTCAAATAAATCCATGAAAAATTTTCAATTGAGTCCCTTACAACTTTTTTCTTTCATTCAAACCATCTTCTTTCGTTTTCTTATTACATGAATCTTATGAACAGCACAAAAATGGGAGCCAAGGAATTAACAATCAAATCACAAGTTGGTGGTGCTAACTGTTAGTAACTGATAAGTTCTTACACAGTATATAAATAGTCCGACGAGTTTAGCATAGTTTGACGGCGAGAGCTAAAAATCAATGGCGTCAATGGCATCTCCTCAGCAATCAGTTATCCCAACGATGTTATCTTCAAATTCTGAATCTTTTGTCGCTAATCAGCAATCACACGCACTTTATTTCTCTCATACCCTTAAAACCTCTCTATCATCTCCTTCATATTCGAGCACATTCAAGCAGCTTTGATCATGTTATTTAAAAGAAAAATTGGAATTCACCAATCTCACCACAGCCAAAATCAGCTACAACCAAAGAAGAGCTGTGCTCTTTTAGCCATTGATTTTTAAATTTCCAAAAATCAATTGCAGAGACACAAAATAAAAAAAAACAAATCCTAAAAATCTAGAGCTAATCAAATTGGTGTTAAGAATCTAGTTGATCTGGAAAATCAACATTGATTGATGGTTTAGTGAATCCGATTGCTAAGGGGAGCTAACGATTACCTTATATGGAAGAGCTTTGGAATCTCGAATGCTGAAAGTGATTTCAGCGTATGTAATGTCGGACTATTGTTGGACCCGAAGCTCACCGTTTAATAAACGCCATGTTTACGGCGGAATTCTAGTTTACGAGAGGCTAATCGGCATAGAAGAAGAAAATAAGATTTAGAGTTCTAATCCATCAATCAGGGCTCCGAAATTTGCAAAATTGCAAAATTGAAAATATGAAATTGTAAAAGGATGAAGAAATTGAGGATGGAGAGAGAAAAGAGAAGTAAGAGACGGGTATATACACCATGATTGAAGCTTGAAGCTTCAAGTGAGTAAATGAAAAAAAATGGCAAGGGAGGGGAACTACGACACTGAAAGAAAAGGAGGGGATAAGGAAAAGAAAAAAAAATAAAAAAATCTGCTTTTTTATTCAATTTTTTAAATTAAAAACACAACTCACTGTCCACATTTTTTTCACTGCCACATCAGAGTTAGGGGTCATGCGACCCACTTTTGACAAGTTTCAAGGGGTGAAAGGAGCTTCAGAGAAGTTTAGGGGGTGAGGAGCTATCAGGGATAAGTTTAAGGGGGTCTGGATGCATTAGGCCAATTTTAAGGCTAAAGGATTCCAGTCCCGGGCGCGCAGCTTTTTTTGTTGCTCCATATATTTCGAGTGCAATTTCGCAAAATATTGCAGAAATCAACCTTTCTATTATCGATGGTACTGTTCATCTTCCCCAAAATCTTTTTGAATGTGGTACAATTTCGATTTTAAAGCTGCAATTTTCTGTTACTGAGCTCAATCTTGGGGAGTCTGTTTGGATACCCAATCTTAAGGTTTTCCATATCCTGAACATGCTATTACGTGGATTCCCTATCTTTGAAGAATTAGTGATCGACAGCGATAATTATATAGAAAATCAGAAATTTTACAGAGATGATTATATAGTAAATCAGAACTTTTTTATAGTCTCATCATCACTAAAACTTTGGAATTTTAGTTTACAGCAATGTATGGTGACAAGAATAGGGCGGTTATTGATGCTCCAAAACTAAAACTTCTTGATGAATGTGTTGATGGATTCAATATTGAATTAAAGAATATGTTGGAAATAAGCTTAGAAGTTGTTATTTAGTTGGAGGCATATTCAATAAATTAGAAGTAGATCATAATTAAAATAGATAATTGTTATAGATAATTGTTATTTGAGGTAGAAATAAATTAGAACTTATTGTTTTAGATAATATTTATGAGTTTTATTATATTAGTTTAGGATTAGAAGTCCTTTTATATTTAAGTTTTCTCTCTATAAATACATGGATAAAAATCAATATTAGTGTGCTTTCAGGCTCCAATACATGCTCCAATGTCTTTCTTTTTTATATTTTTCCGCTATGAATCCTCAAAAAACCCAACAATTGGTATCAGAGCCATCTTTTCTTCAGAGACCTGTGAACATCTGACTTACAACCAAAATTATAATTACAAGAAGTACAACCAGAATTACAACCACCAGAATTACAACCATAATTACAACCAGAATTATAACCACAAGATTTACAACCCGATTTACAACCCGATTTACAACTTGATCTATAAGAATGGAGAACGATTCACAATCCGATTACAATTATCATGTTATTCCACCAGCCTTTAATGGTCAAAACTTTCAAGCATAGACTGTTCGAATGAAAGTCTATGTTGAGGCAATGGATCTTTGGGAGGTGGTAGAAGAAGATTACAACACTGCACCACTGTCTCCAAATCCAACGGTGATGCAGATAAAGAATTACAAAGAGAGAAAAAAAAGATAATCAAAAGCCGTTTCAGAATTGGTTAATGCTATGCAGGCTCTAGAATAAAGAGGAACAATGGAAGAAGAAATAATTGAAGGTGCTTTATTAGCAAAGATAAAATTTTGGGTAAACTTAAAAAAAGTACTTTGTGGTTTCACTTATTTACAAAATGGGGTCTGAGGAATTTTTTTTTTGTAAAACAGGGTCTGTGGTTTCAAAAAATTTGCAAAATGGGCACTACGGATTCAAAATAGTCATGTTGCATCGAATATTTTTAACAATTTAATATTCTAATAATTTAACCTTATTATTTAAAAATTATCAGTCATATTTGAGTAATTTTTGGAAATCTTTTCTATTTTTTATGATTTTTAATAGTATGTTATCATAATTTAATAAAAAATAATATTTGCACTATTAAAATTTTTTTAAAAAATTCACCGATGTGTATTGTATTTTTAATAACTATCCTGCAAAAATTCAGATAAAGAAGAACAAGATTACCTATTTTCGTGACATAATTTAATATTGAAAATCCTATATTTATAAATTTTTTGAAACCACGGACTCTGTTCTGCAAAAAAAATTCCACAGACCCCATTTTGCGAATGAGTGAAACCACAAGGTACTTTTTTTAAATTTACCCTAAAATTTTCAAGAGGAGAAAATAGTGATATATATCCACCATGTCTACATTGCCAAAAAAAAAAAAAGAAGTAAAAACAGTAGCTATGCAATATAAGAGGACGAACTGTTCTAATGTACAACTTTAAAGCCAAGGAGTGTTGGAAATTGACTTATAAGTTGTTATTTAGTTAGAGACATATTCAATAAATTAGAAGTAGATTCTAATTAGGATAGATAATTGTAATTTAAGGCAGGGATAAATTAGAATTTATTGTTTTAGATAATATTTATGAGTTTTATTGTATTAGTTTAGGATTAGAAGTCCTTTTATATTTAAGTTTTCTCTCTATAAATACATGAATAAAAATCAATATCCGTGTGTTTTCAGGCTCCAATACTTGTTCCAATATCTCTATTTTCCATATTTTTCCATCATGAATCTTTAAAAACCTAACAGAATACGCCCTCAATACTCAAGGCACCAATTATCATTGATGAATCTTGTTCTCACGGGGGTATTCGGGAAATACCTGTTAATCTATGGACAATCCTTAACGTTAAGGTTCTGTGCTTGTCAATGCATATGCTTAAGGTATATAGGCATTTGTTCTGCTCAACCTCCTTATGTTTTTTTCTCTAGAGTGGAGTTGAGCTGAATGTATATCCTCTATATGCACTATAATTGTCAAGATTCTCTGGTCTATGAGCTGATTCACTTCTAACTTGAAGAAATTGGTGCCGAGATATTATGGAGAAGATGACTGGTCAATTCTACCTCAAATCCTCAAACGTTTTCCAAGTTTGGAGCATCTTATACTTGAAAAGGTGTATAGAATGATTTGCCTTGAACTATTATAGCAAAATGCACTCTGAAATGTTTTGTGGGCCCAGTTTCCTTTAATAATTATTTTTATCCCTTGAAAGTTGAAACTAAAAATACTAAATTTGCAGTCAATTTATTTTCTTATTAAACAATTTTCTATGTTAAAATTAAGTGTTAAAATATTATTAATCAGTCTATTAAAATTAGGGTTGAAAGTGGGGTAAGAATTTTCGGAATATGATAGGGATCCATTTCGAATCCCCGATAAGAATCCTCATAGGATGGGGATAGTAATTTTGTTATCCCCAAATCTTTAATGGAGATGGAGATATTATTCACCAACCTAAAAAATTTCCTAACCCGATAAGAAAACTAATTATAAATTTATAATAAGTATTAATATTTAACTTTACCAAAATTCTTTAATATGTATAAATATTTTATTGTAAAATGTTATGACATAATACTTATTATAGTTAATTTCTATATATTATTACTAAAAAGTAACACTATTTTTTAAAAAATAATGTTAAACATCATTTACTTATTTATTAATTATTAAATAGATTTTAAAATTGAACTAATGTTAATTATATTGTAGTTTACATAATTATTTTTACTAATTTTATATCATGTATTCTTTTTTTCAATGTATTAACATATGGAATTCTTTTAGTTATATGTTACTTTGATAAAAAAAATTTACATAATTTTTTGTTTTGTGGGGAATTGTGGATTTCTTGATAGGGAACGGGGAAAAAATTTTCCCTGAATCCTTTATGGGGATGGGGAAGATTTTTAACCCCAAACTTTAATGGGAATGGGATGGGGAATGCATTCCCCGCCCCTATAAGCCTCACTTTCAACCCTATTTAAAGTGGATGAGAGAAACGTTGAAATATGAGTCATCCGATTTGAAATGGATGGATAATAATTTTAATTGAAAAATCTGAAAATCACCAAACTTTAGGTTAGAGTTGGGAATGGAACACATAAATATTAAAATGAAAATATCATTCAAAATAATTTATTAGAGAATTAGGTATGATTTTGGTAAATAGTCAAGAACTATGGATCTTATTTACTACTATTTGTCTTGCCTTTGATTATATACAAAATGTAAATGGCAGGTACCCTATTGCTCGCATACAATTACATGGAAGGGGTTGGAACAGGAAAAGTCTGAGATCAATTGCCTCAAATATTCTTTTAAATGTCTTGGGCTGAGACTATTTTATGCAGAATTCAAATGTGTTGAACGAAATCAGATTGGCAGGAAGTTTTTCCGATGACGAGCAGCCAGCTGAAATCTCTTTTCTGAAGAATCTGTTAACCTTTTCAAGGTGCTCAGATACATTTAGAATTACAATTTCATAAGCTTCTTCTCATTTTGACGATTTAGTTATTTCTGGAGAACATGACGATTTAGTTATTTAATCAATTTTTAAGCAATGATTTCTAATATATTTTAGTTCAAATCTAAGTGATTAAACAAGATGAAGACCCAAGAAACTGATTTGGAGGAATTTTTTAGCCTTTATCAAGCTTTTCCTCTCGAATTCTTAAATTTATCTCGCTAAAAAATCAATTTTTGTTTCTCACAAAAATTAGCCAAAAGTCCTCTATTTAGGTGATTTTGGGGGTTTATATAGACTTGAATAAGTGAAAATAATTCATTTGGTCCCTTAAAATCATGATTTTGTGGAAAAAATGGGTGAAAATTCGAATTTTTGACAGAAAAAACGACAGAAACGCGCAAGTACAGTCTCTGGAGCAAGGCCGCTTTAGTGACGCGGTAGGCCGCTTTGCTGATGCGGCTGGCCCCTCGCTGAAGCGGCCTGGCTGCTCCGACGGCCGGATTCCGGGGCCTGAATCCGGTGAAAGGGCAAATTTTCTAAAAAACGCCGTTAAACTTCAAAAAATCATAACTTTCACTGTGATTATCCGATTCAAGCAATTTTTGACATTTCGAAAACCTCAGAGAATCTAGAATCTAAGAAAAATAATGGGACTCGCTGAAAATATTCTAATTTTTTTGAAAACTGCGCAAATTACTGCGCGCGAGAGAAAGATAAAAGCTCATTTTAAATGCAATTTTAATTATTTTTAATGACTTTAAGTGCGGTCAAAGGTCACAAAATCGCCAAAAGGAGCTTTCCAAATGTGATTCGACTCTCAAAGAATAGAACAACTAGTCCGTAAAAGGTTAGAGAAAAAAGCCATCATCATTCCATGGGTCACCGAAAAGCCCGTGCTCACAGGCTACCCCTCGTGAGATTATCATTTGACGGGTCAAATGTGATTTCATGAAAGAGCGAGGGATATGAGGTTAAACATGAGACAATGGAACCTCGAGTCGGTTGTAGAAGATTCTTAGAGTTGGTTATCTACGGATGGTCGTGGGACACATCATCAACGGACATATCGGAGGTGAGGCTGAATCGATTATCTACTGGTGTTTTGGGAACACACCATCAATGGACCCATTGGATGTAGAGGTTGAATTGGTTGTCTACTGGTGGTTTGAGGACGCACCATCAACGGACCTATCGGATGTAGAGGTGGAATCGATTGTCTATTGGTGGTTTGGGAACGCACTATCAACGGACCTATCGGATGTAGAGGTTGAATTAGTTGTCTACTGGTGGTTTGGGAACGCACCATCAACGGACCTATCAGATGTAGAGGTTGAATCGGTTGTCTACTGGTGGTTTGGGAATGCATTATCAACGGACCTATCGAGAATAAAAGATTGAGGAGTTAGTAGTCGTTGTGAATTGCATTTTTAATTGCTTAATTGACTTTGTTTAGACAAAAATTTTGCCCCTTAAATTAAGCAATAAAAATGAAATATTGAGAAAATAAGTTTGAAATATCCGGGAAGGCCAGGAAAGCCATTGTTGCTAATTTTGCGACAACTGCATTGAGGTGGTCTTGAAGGGCTAAAAGCTACATCGCAGTGCCCCTGAAGGGTGCAAAGTTGCACGGAGGTGCCCCTAAAGGATTTTCTTAGTCTTGGATTCTTGATCTTCGGATCAATCGTCCATCGAAATTGCCGTACAACGTACCTGTCAAGGTGGTTTTGAAGCATTAGTAAACGATTTGAATTGTGTTTCAATTGCTTAATTGATTTTGTGGAACAAATATATTTTTGCCCCTTCAATGAAGCAATTGAAATGGAAGACTGAAAGCTAAGTTAGGATTTCTGAAAATCCGGAGAAACTGTCGAGGTATCCATCAGGTCTAGCTGATATGCCCCTTGGAGAATTTCTGAGTTCTGATTTTAGGATCCATTGGTTTGTTATTCGTCTGGATTACCACATGGTGTACCTATCAAGGAAATTTTAAAGCATCAGTAAATGACATAAGTTGCATTTTTTATTGCTTAATTTATTTTGTTAAGACAAAAAAATTTTGGCCCTTCAATTATGCAATAAAAATGGAATATTGAGAAAATGAGTTCAGAGATGTCTGGGAGTCGAAAAGAGATAACCGATCAGAGAGTTTTACCCCTTGGATGTTCTGTCCTTGAATGTAGGTTAGAAGATAATTCTGAGATGCCCCTTGATACGGGTATTTGCTTGGAGGTAGAGCGTATAGCTCGAGGATACGTTTTTGTGCTTTGTTCCCTATAGAATTCAGTATAGAATAATAGATATGACATTTATAAATATTATGCATGAATGCACGAGCTGCTTGGACTGATCATCCTCCACATCTGAGCTGCATGATTGCTTGCCTGATTGATTTTGCTCAATTTGGTTGCTTGCTTAAAGAGAGAATATATGGAATTTCTTTGCAGCACGGACAAGATAAGAATGCCCTCGGCGTAGGATTAGGGATGTTGCACAATGCCCCTGTACGAGAATTAGGGAAGCTGTGGTGAGTCAATTATAAATTGATTGTTGGATCAAGCATGTCGAAGACAAGGGGGGTGTATGAAGCGAAGTTCAAGACTCTGGATAACAAACGATTGGACGCTATCACTACTAATGAATTCTACCAAGGATGGTTTGGGGAGATTGCAGACTCGAGATGCTTGGTTGCTGTCGAGATTGGAGTGGACATGCATAGAGGATAGATTTGACCCCTCTTGAGTCCATCGAATTGCAGAAGATATTCAGGCACCATGATGACCATAAAGATAATGAGGGTATTTAGATGTGATTGATGGAAGTCATTTATCTTTCTTTTGATTGTCTCAATTTTTGCATGGAGCCGAACATTGATTTGGGCCCCTCAGACTTGATTATTTCGCTTTTATGTCCTAATTTTTGCCTGGACTGCCCTTTTTGCGTTTTCAATCCAGCGGACTATCCCAGCTTTTTGCATAGACCTCGCTTCTTTTCAGTCTATCAAAATTTTCGCGTTTTAATTTTGAGGAATTGGGTTGATTGCTCGAAACCCTACATTCGAGTTACTTGCAACATTTCGCCTTTTGGGCCCAATAAATTCATTCAAGCACAAACATAAAGGATTCAGCAAAATGACAATTTTATTAAACGAAGCAAGTTTGAGTACATGATGATGATAACCATTTCTATTGACCCAAACTCTGGTCCTAACTAGCCTATACAGGTTTTCTAGCCAACATACTCTCGACTCGCTTTACCCTAACTTTTGCCTAGGCCGCCCTTTTCAGGTTTTGAGCCTAGCTGTGAGCGGACGACATTTTGCACGGTGGCTACGGCGCCTGCCCGACAGGCTGGCCTCTTTAAATGATGGGGTAGATGCGAATGATGTGATTGAAAAATAGTTTTGCATGTTTAAATGCTCAAAAGATATGAGATCAAAATCTCGTACTTAAAATAGAGTCGTCACTCAGTTCAGCTCAACCGAAATTTTTTTTTGTATGATTTTCCCATCGGGTGGTTAGACCATACCTTAAGTAGAGATTCCGAGTTCGGATGATGTTATCTATTTTTCATTAGGCTAAGTTAAGATACTTCATTCCTTCTTAATCTGTTTAATCCATCCTATTTATTTGTGTTTTCAGTTATTTTGTTGTTTTCGTATTTATCAAGCAATCGAAGTGATAAATAAAATATTTACAACCTTAAAAAAAATAAGTGCGGCAAATAAAATTATTACAAGGCTTCCAAGTCCTGTACATTTTTTCTATGCAATAAATAAAATACCTGAATGTCTGATATACATCTACCTGCAGAAGATTGTTAGCACAAATATGGCATATTTTATTTACAGTATTATGAAGCCCAGTCGGATGGCTAAAATGAGATTTGAACGGCGTTTGCGAGGAAATTCCATCCTTAATCAAATTTTAGGTTCAATCATTGCTTTAACCGAATTATAAGTGAAAATGCCGCAAGTTACGGGGTGGGGTCTGCTTTTAAGAGATTTTGAACTTCCATCATTGCATTATATGTTCTAGTTTCGAAAAATAAGCTAGTTCGGGAACAAATGAAAATAAAACTGCTGTCTAGAAAGTCATATCGCTGACAATACAACTGATACCGCAGGCAACATGGTTGATGTCGCTGGCGACATGGCTGATGCCTCTGACGGCATCATTTATGTCACTGGTGATGGCAGTAAAACTGACTAAAAACCCAAAAACGAATATAAAATCAACAAAAATTAATGCAAATTAGTAATATTAATGCCAAAGAGCTATCAGACTCAGGATTTTTACCTCGAGGCCGTGAATCCACCTCTTCGTGAACCGAAAGAAACACCTCCGGGGAGCTTGTTACGATAATTTAGCAGTAAATTTAAGTATTTCTGATTTATAAATTTAATTAAGTTGATTTTAATAAAAGAGTTACTGATTTTAAACTCACAATCAGAGAATTCAAAGAAGAAAAACCAGGAAAAATGGATCGGAATCCTTTTTTCTGCCTTATCTAATTCTTATCTCACTAAAATCTATTTTCTCATTCCAACATTCAACTTCAAACCTTAGATTTTTCTCCCCCCTCAATTACAGCTTAAGGTGTGCTTTTATAGGTGAAATAGGGTATTTTTCGAGGCCTTTTTGACCAATTCCGCCGAAAGTGGCCGAAATGCTGTCTGTATAGGGACCCATCTTGGGTCATGCCGCTGGCGGCATGGTGATGCCGCCGGTGGTACGAATGATGCTGCCGGCGGCCTGGTGATGTCGTCGTCGGCATGACTGATACCGCTGGCGGCATCAGCCAACAGCATACCGACAGGCAGCGGGTCTAGCAGCCTAAAAAGTCACCTAAAGTGGTTTAATAGTGGGTGAAAAGCTATCTTTTTGACTTTTAATGATATTTTAATTGGTATTTTTTAATTTGGGTGTAAATCATCGGCTCAAGCTCCTACCGGACGCGTTATCGGCCACGCCAAACTGAATTCTACCAAGTACAAAATTCGTGAAGAATATTATTTTGGCAATAAAAATTCTAAAGAGAACTTTTATTTTAAGGCATTAAAATCGGTTACAAATCATCATCGTCTCGCGAGAGGGACTGTAAAATCCCGTGCTCACAGGCTACCCCTTGGGGGATCACTGCTGCCACAGGTTAGTACGATCGCATAAAAGAGTAAAGGATAGGAGTGATACCTGATGGGTGACTACTTTGCCCCTTGCTCGGACTTGTGCTTTTATGGAGAGATTGTCCCTTGGTCAGACTTTTTGCTTTGTGGAGAGATTGTCCCTTAGTCGGACTTTTTTTTTGCTTTGTGGATAGATTATCCCTTGGTCGAACTCGCGCTTTGTGGATAGGCTATCCCTTGGTCTGACTTATGCTTTGTGGAGAGA
Source organism: Euphorbia pulcherrima (assembly GCA_947683365.1). Classification (NCBI taxonomy): domain Eukaryota; kingdom Viridiplantae; phylum Streptophyta; class Magnoliopsida; order Malpighiales; family Euphorbiaceae; genus Euphorbia; species Euphorbia pulcherrima. Next base: position 74,518,791 of record CANTUS010000001.1, on the reverse strand, counting down.
TCGTCCCTCGTTCAGAGTTTTACTTTATGGAGAGATTGTCCTTTGGTCGGACTTGTGCTTTGTGAAGAGGCCGTCCCTTGGTCGGACTTGCTTTGTGAAGAGATCATCCCTTGGTCGGACTTTTGTTTTATGGAGAGATTGTGCTTTGGTTGGACTTATGCTTTGTGGAGAGGCTGTCCTTTGGTCGGACTTGTGTTTTGTGTGAAATCATCCCTTGGTCGGACTTTTGTTTTATGGAGAGATTGTCCTTTGGTCAGACTTGTGCTTTGTAGAGAGGCTGTCCTTTGGTCGGACTTATGTTTTATGTGAAATTATCCTTCGGTCAGACCTATGCTTCGCAGAGAAATTGCCCCTCGGTCGGGCTTGAGCTTTATGGAAAGGTTTGCCCTTCGGTCGGGCTTTCACCTTGTGAAGAGATTGCCCTTCGGTCGGACTTATGTTTCGTGTAGTGATTATCCTTTGGTTGGACTTTCACTTTGAAGAGATTGCCCTTCGATTGAGCTTATGTTTTGTGTAGTGATTGTCCTTTCGTTGGACTGGCACAAAATCTGAACTGGAGGAGCGATGTATCGGGTGGCATGAATGATGTCACTGGCGGTATAAATCGATGCCGCCGGCGGCATGAGTGCCACGTGGTAGCTTTGACTGGTCAAGCAATTTCAAAATTTGAACTGAAAAGGGGGTGATGTCACCGGCGATATGGATTGATGCCGCCGACGGTTTTGGTTGACAGTTTCAGATAAATTAAAACTCCTTAAATTCCGCGCAGCAGTTTAAAAGGAAGTAGAACTTCCTTCTTCCGTATTTATTCAGAAAACCGTACTCCTTCACATCTTATTCTCCAAATTCTCTATTTTCTCTTTCGTTATTCAAATCATAAAGAGAATCGGCATGGCTTTCAGGGGCAAATCTGCTAAGGCTAGGGAGGACCTACCTGACTCCTCCATCGAAGGATTGAAAATTCTTTCCGTTCTTGCTACTTATGGCCTAAAGGAGATTACCAAGATGTATGGCTATGGGATCAATTCTTCCTTCTCCAACCTAACCCCCGAGAAGGAGAAGCACCTCTGCTATGTTCAGGTAATCACGCAAAATCCGAATCTCCTCTTTTTGGGTTGGATTTCAATTTAGCCTTAGGCTTGAAATTATGCCATGATAGGGGTCACAAGTGTGAAATAGGCTGATTATAAATTGATATTGCATGCTTTAGGTTTGATTTTTACTGTTTTCAGGCTTATTGTTTAATTGATTACGACTTTTATGGTTTTAGCACGATGGGTGTGATTTTGGGAAATAACAGGTTCTGCCCGCAGGTAATGATATCGCCGGCGATATGAGTGATATCGCTGGTGGCATCAGTTCTTGCAAAAGGATCAAAGAAGTCTGACATCGCTTCTGTTTAAATTGATATGGCCGGCGATATCATCCATGCCGCCAGCGGTATGGGATGATACCGTCGGTGATATCACTTCTAGCAGAAGCAACATCAGCAGCTTTCTATCAAATTTCAGTGATGAGAAAATACGCAGGACTTATCTGTTTTGTTTTTGATTTCGCAGCCATATGAACTGACTTATACCTGGGGGATGGGTACCATTGGTGAGTGGTGGCACTATATTTCGGAGAAGGACCCCAAGCTTGCACTTGCCATTAATGAGACGGGATTTAGAGTCCTGGCCCGGATTATGCCAATGTTGATGCCCAAGCTCTCTCATTCAGCCATGATAGCCCTAACCGAGAGGTGGTCTGAGACCACCCACACTTTCCACTTTTCTTTTAGGGAAGCTACGATTACACCCTCCGATGTTGTAGCTATAACCGAGCTCCCTTGGACGAACGAATTCATACACTTCAATGCTTACATGGATAAATACCATGTTGAGAGGCCCGTGGTGAGGTGGGGTGAAGGAGCTATTCGGTCTGAAGCCCATTTCTGGGCGGCTGTCTTATGGTGAGTTGCACCAATACTAGACTTGGATGGATGTGGTGCCCGAGGACGAGAGGGAGGCTTGTGTTCGATCCTTTGTGATCTCTTTGCTCACCATGCTGTTCTTCCCAATCTTAGGGAGTAAAATCAATTATGTGCTGATAACTGCGATGGAGGATGTGGCGGGCATTAAGAGGAAGAATTGGCCGAGGGCTATCTTAGCTCAGCTTTACCATGGGCTGGACGTAGGAGCCCGAAAGATGGTGAAAGCCCTTCGCCTCTGCCATCTGCTACTCCAGGTATATTTCTTTGGAAGTATTTTACTTGATTGTTCATGTTCTCATTTATTGTTTAACGCTTTTTGAACTGATTAGTCGTTATTTGTGCAGGCTTTGGCCTTTGAGCATCAAATTCTTTCGCCGATTGAGTTTAAAAAGACCGTGCCACCGGGCTTAAACTTTCTCGCCCGCTGGTACGGGGGTGTTGGCGGGAAGGCCAAGTACCCTACAAAATATAAGGAGGTCCTGAGGAGCGCGCAGTTGAGCTCGTATGCGATTTTTAACTTAGTCCTTGTTTTTACACTTTAGAACAAAACAAAAGCATTTATGACTTTATATTAGTTATTTTAGTTCATTGTTGGTGCAGCTCGTCCTCGATCCATTTGATCGGGTAGAGAATCTGGCAGAGGTTGTAAGGGTTAGGGAGGAGGTGGACGATCGTCGGTTCGTCATGGAGTGTCCTTTATCCCAGTAGTGGTATCTGGGCGAGCGTGTTCGGGGTTAGAGGTCCGTCCCGGTTGTCGATAGATCGGTGCCGACTGATCCTTCCAGGGGCTAATGGTGGCCCCATTTGGTGATCACTTTTGAAGCCGACAAGGCCGATTATATTGAGGGGAATGGCCAAGTGATCCCTAGCATCCCTGGCCTCTACGAGTAGCACCAACATCTTCTACTCCCCTTGTGTCCCCGCATCCATAGGAATGATAAGATTGAGTATCATAATGAACAATGGGCGGAGGAGGAGAAAAGGCACCTCAAATGTGTCTTGGATGTCGAGGAGGAAGAAGATGAAGAAGATGAAGAGCTCGAAGGCGATGTTGGGATCGAGCCAGAGGGGGAGGATAAGGCAGGCGTGGATGTAGCCGGTAGGAGTGCGCTAATGTCCGAAGGGGGGCAGCGTTCTTTTAAGGTATGATTACGTTTATGTGCATGATTTGTAATTGTTCAGGAATGTTGCTGACGTGGATTTTTTATATTTTTCAGGAACCTGCGAGGAAGAGAGGCCGGGATAACCAGGGCGGGACACGGTACTATGGTATACTGGAGGGCATAAACTTCATGGAGGGACATCTGATCAACCTGATGGAAACCACATGCCTGCTAATGAATTCTCGGGGCGAGTTCCTCCCCAGGAATATAGGCTCGAGTAGGCAGGCTCTAATTTTCATGCCAGAAAATACTACTTACGTAAGGCCAGGTAATTATTTTCTTGTTTAGCCTTGGATGCGGGTGTCTAATGATTTGCCTTTTGGATTTTTCAGGTGGCGCGGAGCCATGTGGAGCAGCTTGCAGAGAATAACTTTGTTCTTCGGGACACACTTATCGGGCAGTCGCTCCATGCTAACGTATATTCCCTATTTATACCTATGTTAAGATAAGATGCATGTATGGATGCTATGAATGATATGCATTGTTGATGTTTTCTCTGGTTTGCAGGATTTCTTAGCCCTTTCCTTGTCAGATGCCGACGCAGCCCCGGCGGAGGTACGAGGAGGTAACTGCAGACCTACGGCATTATGTGAGTGACCTTAAGGGTCAACTGGCAGCTATCGTTTAGGAACGAAGAAGCAAGTAAAATCTAGACAGTGCACACCCTGGTAGTACCAATCATAGGGGGGTCAAGATGTCTGCCGGCTGATGCCCGCTTGCTGTGGCCAAGGAGTCTAGCAGTGTGCCTATGACAGAGGGAAGGGAAGAGGATGACGTTTATGATTATCTTGCGAGCCCTGAAGACATTTCATCTCGCCCGGCCTGTAGTGGCGGGCATGCCTAGTTTTTCATTTTCATTTTGCTTTTTTTTTATTTCCTTGTTTGTACCCTTGATACATTGGGGTTGGAATAATTTGGTTTTATTGTTGGGTTTTGTTTTTGGGATATTTGAGTGGTTTACGCCTTCGGGCTTTTTATTTTGAATAAAAATGGATTGCTATTTGAAGAGACATTGGAAACATAGTATAGGATTGTTTACAGGTTTTGCACAGGTCTAAAATGGAAAAAATGTTTCTGATGTTGCCGGCAAATTAACTTCATATTGCCGGCGATATGACCCATATAGCCTAAACTTAACCAGCTAAAATAATATATATAGGGCTGTTTGAAAGTCCATATCACCGGCGGCATCAGCTGATATCGCCCGCTTTGATCCATATCGCCGGCGGCATCATTTACATCGCCGGTGGCATCAGTTTTCCAGTTATCTAATTTTGACTATTCTGTCAATTCCTGCCATGGCAACCCGCAATCAAAAGCTATAGGGTTATCTGTAAAGTCTAGGGAATGCAGACTGGAAGAAGCTTGAAAAATTCAGGCTTTAGAGGTTTCGATATGTCTCGGCGTGGCCCCGTAAGCAGCGAGTTCCTTCGAGCGGCACTATCTTTTTAGGATCTAATGGACCACGTTTTCCGATTTCATCATTTGAGCTTTGCCCCTTGCTCGAAGAATTCCACGCTATTTTAGGGACACCGTATCCCAAACGCGGTACACTAGCGCTACCGGACTTTTATTTTGGCATATATAGAATTCCTCGAGGGTTATGGAATTTGGATTCTGTGGACCCCTTTCTATCTCAGTTGCCCAATAAACCTGGGTTTCAGCTTGGAGCGATTCTAGAGTGGTGCCGTAAAGTGCCCCGATCCCACCTTGCTTGGCCATTCGTGGTGGCATTGCTACTCATGGCAGAGTTTATGTGCGGAGTGAGCCCGATTGTTTTGCTCAGGCTGATTTCACTCATCAGCCCTATGTCGACCGGGGCTTCTCCCGTGGCTGTGGGATTGGCCGATGTTTTGCTAAACGTGGATGCTACTTCTATTGACCCATCACTTATCGAAAAAATAGCTTATATTATTACAGGTACCTTTCGTTCTTTCCAATTCTGCACATTTCTTTCCCCAATCCTTACCTGAGTTTTGAATTATAGGTATGGCTGATGGAGAAACTGAAGTTGAGGGAGGCACCACGAGGGAACCCAAAAAAGTATCTTCTCGTCCATTTGAGGGAGAGAGGGCTTATGCAGGCTGATTTCGACGAGCTATCTTACGATGATTGGGTGCCTATTTTGAGGGGGTATACTGACTTGCAGGTTCAGTGGGTTAGTCCATGGTGGAAAATTCAGGATGTGGTTGTAGAATCTTGGGGAGCCTGTGTTCAATTGATAGGTCTGGAGAAATCTTCATTTTATACCCCTTACCGGCTATGCCGTCAGTATGGCAAGAGACAAAGAGTCCCAATCAAACTGCCCCACAACCAGATTGGAGTTTACAAAGCTAGGTGGGTCAACCATATGCGGGAGAAGTGGTCCAGGGAGACTGAGATTCTAGATTATGATCACATGGAAACTATCGAGACTGACACACATTATAGGGGATGGCTTGCTGAGATGAGAGGCTTATCGATCCATCAGAAGTGGTCATGGGCACACTTTGAGGGGGAATGCGCGGAGCAGGGGGATGAGCCCTTTTCTACTACCACATTGAGACGAACCTCTAGGTACTGTGATGATGATGTTGGAAGCTCGATTTGAGCCTTGCTTTTGTCAGAACTATCAGACCTCTTTTACTATTTTATATATATATATATATATATATATATATATATATATATATATATATTATGAAATAAAATTAACTCTATCCAAGGCTTGCTGAAATTGTCTTAACCTTATGAATACAGGATCCACACAAGCCTAAGCATTTAGATTTCAACAAAAGAGAAACTTTTATTAATTGAGATAAAATAAAGTACATGATGTTTGGTTGACATTCCCAATTATTTAACTCCCGGTGCTAACTAGCTGAGATCGGTTTTCTAGAAGGCACTCGATCTTTGCTCACATACCCTAACTTTTGCCTAGATCGCCCTTTTCAGGTTTTCAATCTAGCAGGTTTGTCTCATCCCCTAATTTTTGCACGGCTAGTTTGCAGGATACCAATTGTTGGGCATCACCCTAATTTTTGCCTGTTTAGTAAAAGACTGAAAGGCGGGTAATTATTACATATATATTTTTTGGCGTGCCACTTTTCTGATTTGTTTCTCTTAAATTAGACATGATATCGCTTAAGCCTGTCTTGGTTTACGGGATTCATAAACTCGTTCCCATCAATGTCCATAAGATTAGCTGCCCCTTTGCTAAGCAGCTTCTTTATCACATTTGGTCCTTCCCAGTTTAGCCTGAATTTACCCCTCGGATCAGTGGTAGAATGTTTTAGTTGCTTAAGGACCAAATCACCAGCCTTCAGGGGCAGGGGGAACTTCTGATGTCTTAACCGACTGTTATATGCCCGAGCCATACATTGTTGGTACATCTAGAGGTTGTTTAGGGCCTTTAACCTCTGCTCATCCATCATGTTCAACTATTCAAATCTCGCCTGGGTCTATTCAGATTCTTCTAATTTAGCCTCTAGAGCGACTCTTAAGGAAGTCACCTGAGTTTCAACTGGTAAGACCGCTTTCATCTTGTAGACTAAGGAGAACAGAGTTTGGCCCTTCGGGGTGCGTATGCTGGTGCAATATCCCCAGATAGTGAAATGTAGCTTATCCGCCCAATCCCTGTAACTAGCTATCATCTTAGAAAGAATCATCTTTACCGATTTATTAGCTGCCTCAATAGCTCCATTGGCTTGTGGTCTGTATGGAGAAGATCTATGGTGCTCCATCCCATACTTCTCAATTAGAGAAGTAGTTGCTCCTTGAAATTATACTCCATTGTCTGAGACTATATGGTGAGGGAGTCCATACCGAGTGAAGATGTGTTTCTCTATGAACTTGGCCATCTGCTTAGCGGTGACATTGGTGAAGGATTCGGCTTCCACCCATTTTGAGAAGTAATCTACTGCTACCACAATGAATTTATGGCCATTTGTTAAAGAAGGATGGATTTTGCAAATTATATCTATCCCCCATGCCAAGAATGGCTAAGGGGTGGATAAATGATGGAGCTCGGTAGGTGGCAGATGCTGCATATCTCTGTAAACCTGGCATTGGTGGCATCGTTTGACCTAGGCGATACAATTGGCTGTGAGAGTGAGCCAAAAATACCCCAGTCACTGGATTTTCTTTGTGAGAGCAAGACTGTTCATATAAGGGCTACAGTCACTGGCATGGACCTAGGTCATTACATTTTAAGCCTCAAAGTCAGTGAGGCAACGGTGAAGTAAGCCGTTGCTGGTGCTTTTGAATAGATCATTATCCACAATACGAAACTGGATAGCGAGCCGCCGTAGGGTGGTACAGTCTAAGTCATAAGAATCTGTGGGTTATTGGCCGGTCTGAAGAAATAGGACGATGTCAGAATACCAACAGGGTTCGGATGAAATGGCGAGGACTAAAGGAGCCAATTAAACATGATATGGGATCTTGGTGGACAACAAAACCAAAGGACGGATAGGTTGCTGCTGGGGTCCTTCCCATATAGATGCAAGAGTGACGAGGGCATCTGCCATCTGATTCTATTCCCGAGGGACATGGCGGTACAAGCACAAAGTAAATTTCTTAGACAATTCATGGACAGCCTCAACATAAGGATGGAGAGACTCTTCCTTAATCTCCCAATCTCTAATAACCTAACGGACAACTCGAGCTGAATCTCCGATGACAGATACGCGATGGGCCCGAACCTGAAGAAGAGCCTTAAGTCCGAATAGATAAACTTTGTACTCAGCACCGTTGTTGGTGATAGTGAATTCCAAGCATTTGGACAACATGATTATCTCATTATCTGGTGTAACGATGATGACCCTGAGACCTGCTCCCCAGTGGTTTATAGCGCCGTCAAAATACATTATCCAAACATCGTCAAGGATCATGAAAGAGGCAAACTGTTCATCAAAAAACTCTAAATTTTCCTTATAGTCAGAGCCGAGGGGTTGATTAGCCAGGAATTCAGCTACAACCCACCCCTTAATGACCTTACGGGTTACATATTCAATGTCAAACTCAGACAGGAGAAGTAGCTATCAGGACAATTTACGTGCTAGAGTAGGGGATTGACAAAGAAACTTTATTGGATCAATCTTGGCCACATTTAGATGTGATAAGATTGGAAATAATGTCGCAACTTCTTAGTAAGCCAAACCATGGTAGTACAGGTCTTTTCTACAATTGAATACTGGGTTTTATAATCTAATAACTTCTTGCTTAAGTAGTAGATGGCATGTTCGCGCTTATCATCATGTTCCTGGACAAGCATGGCCCCCACGAAAGTTTCCTTAATGGCCAGATAAAGGATGAGTGGTTTTCCTGGGATAGGGGGGCGTTAGACGGGTGGATCAACAAGATACGCCTTAATTCTGTCAAATACTACTTAGCAATGATCTTTCCATATCACAGGTTGCTATTTCCTTAACAGTTTAAAGATGGGTTCACAAACAGTAGTGAGGTGAGCGATGAACCAACTAACATACTGCAAGGACCCTAAAAACGATCGGACTTCCGTCTCCGTCCTGGGTGGAGGCATGTCCCTAATGGCTTTAGCTTTGTCTGGATCCATTTCAATACCGTTCTGGCTAACCATGTGTCCCAATAGCTTGCCGGAGGTAACCCCAAACACACACTTCTTTGGATTCAGGCGGAGGTTATACTTTTCAATGCGAGTTATAAACTTGTCGAGAACAACAGGGTGCTCCTGTCGAGTAGCGGACTTCACGATCATATCGTCCACATATACTTCCACTTCTTTATAGATCATGTTATGTAAGAGGGCGGTTACAGAGCTCTGATAAGTGGCTCCGGCATTTTTCAACCCAAACGACATTACCATGTAGCAATACACCCCCCATTCGGTGATGAACGCTAATTTGATTTTGTCGACAATATTAACCAGAATCTGATTATACCCCGAGAATCCGTCCATGAATGAATACATAGCCCCCCTGGCGGCGTTATCAATCAGGACATCGATGTGCGGGAGAGGGAAGTCGTCTTTTGGTGAGACTTTATTGAGATCTCAGAAAGCCACACAGTCCCGGACCCTACCATCCTTCTTTGGAACTGGGACGATGTTGGACAACCAAGTCAGGTACTCTACCACTTTAATAAATCGAGCTTCAATCAACCTCAAAACCTCTATCTTAACTTATTCTGCCGATTTTGGTCTCAATCGGTGGAGTTTCTGCTTGACAGGTCGAAACTTAGGATCGGTTGGGATTTTGTGTTCAGCAATTTATCGATCAACCCTAGGCATGTCTTCGTACGACCTAGCAAAAGCGTTAATATAATTTTTAAGCACTTTTATGATCTCACTTTTTTCCTCGGGAGTTAAATCTTTGGAAATGGTCACCATTTTGGGATTGTCATCAGTACTTAGGTTTATTTCACTTAATAATGTATTACTAATGCCAAAAACATTATGCGTATCATTATGTGAATGCATGGATCCATCAGGAAAGACATCAAACAAGTAAGCAGAATGGGAGTTATTCATTGCATGAAAAGCCTCATAAGTAGTATTGTTTGCATAAAAAACATCAGAAATATTAAAAATTACATCGTCCATGTCTTCCTCCACAGGCGGAGGGGCTTCAGTAGCAACGTCGATGGGAGAAGTGTCCCCTTTATTATTAGTCAAAATGGCGCTTAGGTAGCGCTCTAGGGTGGTTTTTAGGCGACGGTGAGGGATGGACCTTCAGACAGGCCGGCTTTTTCGGTGAGAGCCCTGGCAAGTTTTCCTACTATTGCTGTCATGGCATCTTCTTCCCTGGTGCCCTTCCAACCTTTCCTCATCAGTAGTACCATAGCTTTTGTCATTGGTGCCATAACATTCTTAATTTCTGGATCGATAGACTCTTCATTACTTCCCACAAGCTCATCCTTGGGGTGCATCTTACCCTTCCTTTTAGCCTTATTAGAAATAATATTGACAGGCGTATCAGGCTTAGTAGGCTTTAGTTCAGCTAAAACTATCATATGACCAGTCCCCAAAGTCATAGACATCTTTAAAGATCTCAAAGTCGGGCCACATTTTCCCGCCATACTTGATTGGCTCAGGCTCTCCCTTATAAGGCCTCTTGCCTTGGATCTCACAAATAGTGACCATGCGGCAGTAGCAAGAAAGGATGCGACGATAGGCTTTTCTAGGCTTATACCCCAATCTAGCTTGATGGATAAGGATTTTTGGCTCAAATGCCTCAATAATTCCCTGTTCGTATATTCCTCCTACTTTGCCAGGCTTTTAAGCAGATTTTTTCATTAGTTTATCCATACCCGCATGAAGATAGCTATGCCAAAGGGGAGGAGGCTTCTGAACTTTGCTAATCATGGCAATCTAAAAGCCCTTTTCTAAATTAGCTTCAGCTTCTATAACAGCCATAACAGAAGTGGGATCGGCCTCTACAGTCACCATTCTATCTTTATGAATCAGCTTGATTTTTTGGTGTAGTATGGAGGGAATAGCACCCAAAGCATGGAGCCATAGTCGGCCAAGCAACAGAGAATAGGTAATGGGAATATTAAGTACGATGAAATGCATTGCTTGCCATACCTTCGACAGTAACTCCTGCCTCAAAGGTCCCAATTACATTGCATTTTGAATCATCATAAGCTCTAATAATCGTGCTGGATCTTTCAAGCATGTCCTCCGATAGTCCTACATGAGGAAGGATTTTTAGAGGGCACAAATTTAGAGCGGAGCCTTCATCCACCTTGACACATGGGATGACCTTATCGAGAATTTAGATTCAGATGAATAAGGCCCTATTATGATCCCTACCCTCGAGCGTAAGATTAAAACTATCAAACATAATCTGAGGCCCTTTTCTCAGGGGAATGCCTTCTCCTATCGTGGAGCACATCTCAACAACTGAGGTGGTCGGATTAGCTTCCAGATCAAGGAGTCATTTAATCAAGCCCTTGTGATGCCCTTTGGAATTGATTACTAATTGCCAGATGCTGTACCGGACTTAGGTGTTTTTCAGCTGGGTAATGAGGGCGTCAACCTCAAGACTAGTAGGGACATACTGAGGTGGAGAAGGGGGTCTTACAGTAGTTCCAACTCTGCTAGGAATTGGGTCTTTGCTTAGGCAAAGATATCGGTCTTCGGGCTGATATACACGACCACTCCGAGTAATATTAAGGACATCATCGAGCAAGACGCTCTTAGTGGCTTATGTTTCAAACAAATACAGTTGTTCTTCGGAGTCCAAATCCGGGTTTTATAGCTCATATTTATCCATGCTAAAAAGGTCATTGTGATCAACCTTGAATAAGTTGGTGCTTACGACCTTGGTTTCTTGAGCCATTTCCCCATCTTCATCAGAATAGTTCTCCTTCGAAACAAAGGAATCTACACTGAATAACATTTTCTCCTCAGCTATCCTTTTTTTTACCATGAATGGTTTAGACCTGCTGCTCTCTTGCTTTGGCTGGTTTGGGTCAATTTCCATTCCCTAGATGGAGTTGACTCCCTGGTTGGCTTGATTGATAAGATAAAAAACTGAGTAAGATGGTAGACCTGAACCGATGACCAGGATAGAGGTACTACTGTCTGGCCTCTAAGCAAGGAGATCGAAGATTACAGCTTTAGATAAAATAGATTTGACCATGCCGACCTTATTCTCAAAATTCGATAAAGGATTATTCATAGTGCTCGAAGCTTTATCTGGTTCAGTGATCTTTGCTTCGCTAACCAACCATTGAATTGCTTAAAGCAGGGCTTTGTAGTTGTTGGTTTGGTATCCTACCTAAATGTGATAATTATAGAAGTTATTCTTATCTTCAGGTCTAGGCGGCTTGTACTCCTAAAGGGACTATGAAACCTACTTCCCTCAAACGCTGGAAGATGACCCGCAGGGGCAACTTATAAGGGTTGGTTAAAATAAAAGGGGGGAGAGGAGGCTGGATTGTGGCAATCATTGACGGAGCTGGAGTGACTGTGAGAGGTGTAGCGGGGGTGAGAGAAATGGCTTGAATTATAGCCTGTGTTTTAGGCTTAGCTGGCGCCAGGGCTGAGGGTTGAGCTTCATTCTTCCTGAACCACGGTTTCCCTGCTCTCTCGGCCTTCTCACGCTCTACCTTACGCTTAATTTTCTCAGCTTTCTCAAACACAGCCTTGTAAGAAAGAAAGAAATTGGTAGCCATTTCTTTACGAAATAGGGGAAGAGAGCCTTCGAGGAGTTTGACAATCATTTCCTCAAGGCTTAGCTTGGATTTCATCAAGACCGGAGTTGACATCCACCGATTGAAGTATTGCTTAAAAGTTTCATTGGGCATTTGGCGGCCCCTCTCAAAATGCTGGAGGGTTGTTTCCATCATAGTATTAAAACCATAATATACTTTTAATGCCTCGGATAAGAGATTCTAGTCGGCAATAATATGTTGCAGCAAGGTGTGATACCATTCGAGGGCAGGACCCGATAGGAGTAGGGAAACATTTCAGCAAGCACCTTATCACTTAACTTCTTCACGCGTATTACTCTTTCATACATTATAATGTGGGAGGCAGGTGCTCCAGAACCATCATAATGAGCCATGTTTAGTATAGTAAAATTGTTGGGGACCCAATCTTTGTCCCTCTCAGATTTCTTACCAGTGATGAGGCAGTTGATGTAAGCTTGGATCTCGGGTGTCACGCCCGAAGGCTGCATGACCTGGTCACTAACCTATTTGAGAGAGATAGCCGGGGCTTCAGGCGTCCCGCCGGGAGAATGCACCACCTGGTCGTTGGTAGTTCGAGAAGCTATCATTTGCGAACAAAATCAGCTACCTCGGGTGTTACGCCCGATAGTTGCATGACCTGGTCGTTGAGTGTTGGAGGTAGCGGAGGGCGAATGGTCAACTGGTTGGTAAAAGGATTTTAGGGGTAGGTGGTGCCTTTATGAGTTATAATGAACTACAGAGGTGTGAAGGAGGTAGTGACTGAGAAACTGGGCTTTGGTGAGTGAATATAGGGGGAGTGGAGCTTTGAGCGAAGGGTCTCAGATTAAAAGGCACAACTGATGGGATGGTCAAAATTAATAAGAAAGCTGAAGCCTACCCAAACTGGAATGATCTCGCCATGGGTTGTGTTGATTAAAACATAGGTGCAACAGGTCTCGTCCCTACCAGATTGGTCAATATCTATGCCAAACCATTAAGCCTGAATATCAGATGCTGATACTCGATCGAAATTTTATCTTCGAGAGCTCGCTTAACGGCTGCCTGAACAGTAGTTTGGATAGAAGCTTGGAAAGCGTCCGAGTTTAGGAACTATGTTATAGCACTGGCAAAGTCAAAATCAGGTGGTGGTTGGGATCCTATTCTCGAGCTGGAAGTAGGGCCAAAGGGCTCTTCTGGAGGAGGGGTCCCTTTATTTCTTGGAAAAGACATCGCTGGTCGAGAAGGATTTTGGCTTAACTAAACTTGTTCTGAATCTGACTCCCGGCTGGAATCAGTGTTTGGAATTCCTTCAACTTCTGTGGTGATAATCGGGGTTAGAGGATGATGTATCAAGTGATGCTCTATCCTTTTCCAAGCTGGGGTTCGACGATCAGTGCGCCTCCTTCTAGCTGAAATAGTAGGCAGCGGATCAGACCATGAATGGGTTGGTGAATAGTATGGATGGTATGCGTGCCTTTTGTTCCTTGAGAGCGATGTGAGATACGTATGGCTACACGTAGATGTGGTTAGAAATGACGTGATGACTTATCCCTCTAACATACTTGGGACGTTTGTATCTCACGTCATACATAGTGATATGTAATGATGCAATGGAGGCACAAGAGAAGTCCTACGTATGTTGCTAAACCTCTTCCACGGGTGGAAGTGGTAAGGGTAAGTTGATTCATTTTCGGCTCTTGAAGTCGATGTATGGGGGTGCATGATCACAGAGCACATAACACGCGAATCGCCCCTCTTCCAACCTTATGACTCCTGCATAACGTCTCTTTAGAAGGATGGAGTTTGGCTTCTTCACTGGTAATGGAGAAAGAAGCGTGTCCCAATTATTTTATTTGTTTTGGGTAATCCTAAGGGGAGTGATGTGCTAAGGCTTTTTCTAGCGCGGCTTTGGAATAGGGTTGTTGATGTAGAAGGTTCTCGTTTACCTTGATTCTACGTTACTCAACCACTACCCAAATAAGTGCGATCGTAGGAGTTTACATGTTGGTTAAAATGAGTGATCCATCCACTAGGCATCCTCAATTCCAACAGGGCATGAGTGATACTTTGTGAGCTTCTCGGGTAAAATAGGGCACCTAAAATTATCAAACTATCTACACGCGTGAGGATAAAACGTTATAAAAAAGAAGAATGAAATTTTAATTTGGCCAATGATTTCAATACATCATCCAAATCCTTTAAACTTATTGAAAAGATTGAGTTCCAGTTTAAAGGAAAAGTCCCCAGCAGAGTCGCCACTGTGAGCGGACGACGTTTCGCGCGGTGGCTGCGGCCCTGGGCCGGCAGGCCGGCCTCTTTAAATTACGGGGGAGATGCAAATGATGTGATTGGAAAATGGTTTTGCATTTTTAAATGCTCAAAAGATACGAGATTGAAATCCCATACTTAAAATAGAGTCACCACCCGGTTCAGCTCAACCGAGAAATTTTTTTAGTACAATTTTCCTACCGGGTGGTTAGACCATACCTTAAGTAGAGATTCCGAGTTTGGATGATGTTATCTATTTTTCATTAGGCCAAGTTAAGATACTTCATTCCTTCTTAATCGGTTTAATCCATCCTATTTATTTGTGTTTTCAGTTATTTTATTATTTTCATATTTATCAAGCAATCGAAGCGATAAATAAAATATTTACAGCCGAAAAAAAATAAGTGCGGGAAATAAAATTATTATAAGGCTTCCAAGTCCTGTACATTTTTTTCTATATAATAAATAAAACACCTGAATGTCTGATATACGTCTACCTGCAGAAGATTGTTAGCACAGATATGGCATATTTTATTGACAGTATTATAAAGCCCGTTCGGATGGCTAAAATGAGATTTGAACGGCGTTTGCGAGGAAATTCCATCCTTAATCAAATTTTAGGTTCAATCGATGCTTTAACCGGATTATAAGTGAAAATGCCGCACGTTATGGGTTGGGGTCTGTTTTCAAGAGATTTTGAACTTCCATCATTGCATTATATGTTCTATCTTCAGAAAATAAGCTAGTCCGGGAACAAATGAAAATAAAACTGCTGTCCAGAAAGTCATATCGCCGACAATACAACTGATGTCGCCGGTGACATGGTTGATGTCGCTGGCAGCATCATTTATGTCACCGGCGACATCAGTTTGTAGGCAGCAGTGGTGGCAGTAAAAATGACCGAAAACCCAAAAACAAATATAAATCAACAAAAATTAATGCAAATCAGTAATATTAATGCCAAAGAGCTATGAGACTCAGGATTTTCACCTCGAGGCCATGAATCCACCTCTTCATGAACCGAAAGAAACACCTACGGGGAGCTTGTTACGATAATTTAGCAGTAAATTTAAGTATTTCTGATTTATAAATTTAATTAAGTTGATTTTAACTAAAAGACTTACTGATTTTAAACTCACAATCAGAGAATTAAAAGAAGAAAAACCAAGAAAAATGGATCGGAATCCTTTTTTCTGCCTCATCTAATTCTTATCTCATTAAAATCTATTTTCTCATTCCAACATTCAACTTGAATCCTTAGATTTTTCTCCTCCCTCAATTGCAGCTTAAGGTGTGCTTTTATAGGTGAAATGGGGTGTTTTTCGAGGCCTTTTTTTTACCAATTCCATCGAAAGTGGCCAAAAGGCTATCTGTGTGGGGGCCCATCTTGGGTCATGCCGCCGGCGGCATCGCCATGCTGCCGGCGGTATGAATGATGCCACTGGCGACCTGGTGATGTCGCCAGCGGTATGACTGATATTGCTGGTGGTATCAGCCTCTAGCATACCGATAGGCAGCAGGCCTAGCAGCCTAATAAGTCACCTAAAGTGGTTTAATAGTGGGTAAAAAGGTATCTTTTTGACTTTTAATGATATTTTAATGGGTATTTTTTAATTTGGGTGTAAATCATCGGTTCAACCTCCTACCGGATGAGTTATCAGCCACGCCGAACTGAATTCTACCAAGTATAAAATTCGCGAAGAATATTATTTTGGTAATAAAAATTCTAAAGAGAACTTTTATTTTGAGGCATTAAAATCGGGTACACGTCATCATCGTCTCACGAGAGGGACTGCAAAATCCCGTGCTCACACTAGCGGGTTATGTTGCACCCTAACTTTTGCCTGATTGGTTTGTAGAATACCAATCAGCGGGATACACCCTAATTTTTGACCGAGCAATAGATGACTACTCGACGGGTGATTGATTTTTATTTATTTTTTATGGGCTGCTTATTCTAGATTTGATTCTTTTTGGGTTAGATATGATAACACTTCAACCTGCTTTACTTGATAAGAATCATCATGCCCCTAGAACCGAGCACCTTTCTGATTACGTAAGGTCTTTCTCGATTTCATCGAAACTTTCCCCCTTGAATCGGCATTAGAAGGCTCCACTTGCTTCAGAACTGGATTATCGATTTTTTTACGGATACTTCTGACACTTTGACATGGTTGTTGGGTGCCTTCACCATGTGTTGTTGGTGCATTTTAAGATTATTTAAGTCACGCTTTAGTCCATGGAGGTTCCTTTGACTTAGATTTTGATATGACACTCAAGGATTTCATCTTGGCATTGGTTGGTAGCATGGCTTCCATTTCATAGGCATAGGAGAAAGTTGTTCAGTTTGCAAGAATTCTGACATTTGTTCAACATCTTGGAAGGGTGAATGGTAGCTCATTGGCTCAATCTTTGATCCTTGCGGTAGCCTTAGAAAGAAACTTCTTGACAAGCCGGTTTGTAGTGTGAATTCCTGTAGCGCTCAATCCCGTATTTCTTTATAAATCAGTTGTTGCCCCTTGAAACTGAAACTGATTTTCTAGGACCAAGTGATGAAGTAATCCATACCAGGTGAAGATGCATTTCTCGATGAACTTGGGCATCCTCTCGGCGGTAATGTTGGTGAAAGACTCGACTTCCCCCTATTTTGAGAAGTAACCTGGCCCTACAGTGATAAAGCAGTGTTCATTTGTTGATGAGGGTCAAATCTCATAGATCATATATGTCCCCTTTGCCGAGAATAGCCAATGAAGAGAGAAACAGTGAAGGTTTAGGAATTGGAAGGGATATGATATGAGTAAGATCAATGGTGTATCGAGGGTGGGAAATTTGAGAATGGGTGGCCCAAGAAAAGGTAAGCCTTGATTTTGTCGAACTTAGTCTTGCGATGCTCTTTCTCCATAATCGGCTGATGCTTCTTCAATAGTATGATAATAGGTTTGCACATAGTGGCATGCGAAGAACTGATTGACATATTGAACCTATCCAAGGAAGAATTGAGCATATTTTTCTATTTTAGGCGCGAAGATGGGATGCTCGGCAATCCGACCACGAACCCCGGGTGTGGCTAGGTATGACTAGGTGGAAGCGTTATCCTGATCCTTAAGCACTGGTTATCTCTCATTTTCTTTCAGAGGTTAGATTATTAGAAAATGGTTACCACTTTAGGTTGTCATACGTACTCAAATTTATTTCATTTAAAGAAATATCATGAATACTAAACACGTTATGCTTATGATAAAATGAATGCATGGACCCATCCGGTGAAACATCAAGCAAATAAGCAAAAAGAGAGTCTTTGATTGAATAAAAAATGCCTTAAAGGCAGAGTTGTTCACATCTAAATAATAGAACAAGAAAATTACATCATAGATAGTCGTCCTCCACAGGGGGAGGGTCTTGATTGGTAGAGCTGGTAGATTAGGCATCCTCGGTAGCTTCCATTGGTATGTCGTCCAGGATTAGATCCAGAACTTTCAGTTGTTCGGGTATGGCTTGTGTCCTTCATTCGCTAGAGACCTCACGATATTCTTGTTAGATTTGGCGATAGAATTAGCTTGTATAGTGGTGTTGGCCAAACTGGAGAAGACCATGGCTAATACAAATTCTTTGGGTAGACCGAAATTGATCATATTCACTCCACTATCAGTACTAGTCTTTCTAGCTGGCTGATCAATTTTCCCTTCTCTTATCAAACCCCAAATAGCCCTGCCCAGAGGTTTGCATTGATCTATTTTATGACCTGCCTGAACATGATAGCGATATAAATTCCCTTTCTCTGTGGGTGTAGGGGAATGATATTCGCGAAGAGAGGTAAGCATGCCTTTCTATTATAACTTAGCAAACAGGACACTAAGAGGAGTTTCCATGGGGATATGAATGCTTTCTGAGCAAGCGTTCGAACAGGTGCAGCTTGAACCGCAGAGGCATTCAGTTGAATTTCGAGAGCTTTATCTTTGGGATAGACGGCTCTAATGAGATCTTGCAGGCCCCTACCTCGAGAAAGCGGGGGTGAATACTGAGGGTTTAATGGTTTTGCAGGCTCAACTATCTTTCCATCCCTTATCAAACGGTAGATGGCTTGAATCAAAGTCCAGCATTCGTCAGTGTGGTGGCCTGGTTTAACATGATACACACAAAAGCTATGCTTCTCCTCTTCCTTAGGGGGTCTATGCTCGCGAAGGGTTCGAAGGAGGCCGTGCTCCCTTAAGGCAGCTAAGATTACAATGAGGGGTAATTTCCATGGACTTGTAATATGTATAGGGTTATTGTTTTGCTGGATGGCGGTAGCTACGACCAGCACCTGAGTGATGGTCTGAACTTGAGTGGATGATCCGTGATTCGACTTGCTGGCTCGTAAAAGCTTCTCCTTCACCTCGGCCAGAGATAGGACAGCATATGGTCCTTCACTCTCTTTGAGCTTTGCTTTTTAACTTTTTTCAAAACTAAAGAGTAGGAACTTATACAGCAGAGCCTCCATTTCAGGAGTTACGCCTGGAGATTGCATGAACTGGTAGCTGGATTGATGGGGTATGACAAACTAGAATGGTGAAGCGAGCGATGAGGTTTTGACTTGAGAACTAGCCCGTGGATTAGGATCGAAGGGGTTTTACAGGTAAGTAGCCCCTCTTAGAGCAACAATAAATTGAGTAGGAGTAGGAGAAAAGGACTTTGAATGCATTTAAGGTTGAGCTAAATTCTGATCAAGTTGGAATAGACCGGATCGGGACTGGACGGGTAAAATTGACCGAGTGGGTAGAAATTGATCTGAGGTTATTGGGGTCAATGGAAACTGGCTCACACTAGTGAGGAAATCAGGCTTGAAGGTATGGCTTGGAGTCCGGGTTGGATAATCGAACACGGGCGACTGAGATTGCATGATATCCTGACTAAACTAAAATGGTATAGGTGAAGATTGGATAGGCTGAACAGTACACTGAATTTGAAATGACAGAACCTGAACTGACCCATTCTGAGTGGTCTCTAGTTGTCCCTGAGCTTGAATACCAATCATTGGAACCCTGTGAACACTTCTCTTCTCTTCTAAAACTATGCGGACCAAATCTTAGATCTGCCCGTAAATTGCAACTCAAAACTGATCAGATAGGAGAAACACTGCCATAGCAGTGGCAATTTCGGAACTCAATAGAGACTAACCTTGATCAGGCGGAGGGAGAGGAGAGGGAGTACCTTCAGACAGAACCCCATCAACAATCTGCAAACCAGACATAGCACAAAAAAACCAGATTCTAAAACTGAGCTTAAAACTAAACTCGGTCCCACAGAATGGGGAATAAGAGGATGATCGAGTCTAATAGTAGAGGTGCTTTGGTCTTACTCTAAAATCGAAAGATGATCAGCCCAAATCAAACCATGGATAAAATGGATGACTACATAATAATTCGATGAATGCCATATATACGGGGGTGGTTTAGAGAGGTAGAGAGTAGAAGAGCTTATGATACGAGGCTTAACCCCAAAATACGTGAGACGTGCGAATTCCTTGCCATGCCTAGCGAAATAGATACAGGTCATCGGGACTCAAACAATCTCAGGTATTTTATTAAATTCCCCTTTCAAGCGAAGGGAGAATAGAGGTAAGCGAAAATCGAAAATAAAGGTCGGCCACAAGCGGCCTATGTATGAAGTGTGTATGCATGAGCACAACAGAAGTAGCACACGAAAGCAAATAAACCTCTTCCAACCTTATGACTCCCGTACAACACCATTTGGAATTGGGGTTAACTTTAGCGCCAGGGAACGACAAGAGAGTATGCGACCTAAATCTAAATTGTTTTGGCGAACCTAAGGGGAAGTTGCTATGGCTAAATTTATCGCGGTTCATAGTCTCAAACTGCTGGTGTCGAGCAAAGACCGAAATCTCACCAGAAAATCGCAAAAAGGACGAAAACAAAAGCCAAATTCCCAAAAATCAAGCAAAAATGCAGCAACAAGCGAGGAATAACATATGAAAATAGATTAGAACTCAGAAATTACCTTTAGGCCGTGAATCCGCTCTTTGGAGACTCGAGTCAACCCTTGGTGCGATCCTTTTTGATGATTTAGATGATTTGGGGTGTTTTTGAGGAAAAGTCACTAAAAACTTATTTAATCAATTTTTAAGCTACGATTTCTAACAGATTTTAGTTCAAATCTAAGAGATGAAACAAGATAAAGACCCAAGAAATTGATTTGGAGGAATTCTTTAGCCTTGATCGAGCTTTCCCTCTCTAATTCTTAAATTTATCTCACTAAAAAATCAATTTTTGTTTCTCATAAAAATTAGCCAAAAGTCCTCTATTTAGGTGATTTTGGAGGTTTACATAGACTTGAATAAGTGAAAATAATTCATTTGGTCCATTAAAATCATGAATTTTGTGGAAAAAAAGAGTGAAAATTTGAATTTTTGACAGAAAAAATGATTGAAATGCGTAAGTACATTCCCTGGAGTAAGGCCGCTTCACTGACGCGGCTGATCACCTCGCTGAAGCGGTCTGGCAGCTCCAGCGGCCGGATTCGCCGGAATCCGATGAAAGGGCAAATTTTCTAAAAAACGCCGTTAAACTTAAAAAATCATAACTTTCACTACGGTTATCTGATTCAAGCGATTCTTGACATTTCGGAAACCACAGAGAGTCTAGAATCTAATAAAAATAATGGGACTTGCTGAAAATATTCGGATTTTTCGGAAAACTGTTAAACAAATTACTGCGCATGAGAGAAAGATAAAAGCTCATTTTAAATGCAATTTTAATTATTTTTAATGACTTTAAGCGCGGTCAAAGGTCACAAAATCGCCAAAAGGAGCTTTTCAAACATGATTCGACTCTAAATGAATAGAACAACTAGTCCGTAAAAGGTTAGAGCAAAAAGTCATCATCGTTCCGCGGGTCACAGAAAAGCCCGTGCTCACAATCGTATACCAACTTTTGATGGATATGGAAATGCTTGCTTGTTCTACAACTTAGAATGCCTTTTATGTATATGGAACTCCTTCTGAGAAGTTAAGAGTGGATGTGGATTCAAGGCAAGTGGGTATAATAGTATCCGAATTTGTCTTGTTCAGGTGGTTTCATTGAATTGGTGGAATCATTTCTATGCCAAGCATTACATGATCAAAGTTGCAATCAACTTCACTAATATTTTAAGGGTAAATTTCAAAAATATGTCGTGTGGTTTAACACATTTTTAAAAAGAGGATCAAATTCTTTTTGTTTTAAAACGGGGTTGCTGTTTCAAAAGGAAGCAAACATATGACAAAAAAATCCTCAATTTGAAATTATGTCACGAAAAGGGTAATCATGTCCATTTCAAACTGAAGTTTTGCAGGTTGATTAATAAAAATACAATATACCTCCATAATAATTTTTGAAATTTTTTGAGAAGCGTAGATATTTTTTTATCTAAAAGACTGTGATAATTTTGAAAAATTATAATAAAATGAAAAATTTCTGAAATTTATTCAAATATTGATATATAATTCATAAATAATATGGTTAATTTATAGGAATGTTGAATTGATTAAAATACCATTTGTAATATTAGAAAAGAGACATTTTGTAAATTTTTTCCTTTATTTGATAACGTTTTAAACTTCAGTCCTCGTTTCGAGAACAAAAAATTTATGATCCTTTTTTTTAAAATGACCGAAACCACATGGTACGTTTTTGAATTTACCCATATTTTCATAGCCCCTGATCTGTTGGTTCGAAAAATATTATCACAACAGATATTGGTACATTTATGTGGGCAGGATAAAAAAAATCCAATTTCATCCCTATATCAAAATTCAATTTAAATTCCTATAGAATGTAATACACTATCTCAATTTGATATATTACTGGCTGTTTGTTATTTGTCGCCCATAATTACTTGGTGCTACCCATGTTACTTATAATTTTACCCTTCGAAAAACCTCTCATTTAGTTTCAATCACCAAATTAAGGCTTATTTATACAGAAAATAACACCATATTAACGCCACCCCCAACCCTACATACCCACCATTAACACCACCCACTAGCTCTCCTTCAACGAAAACATTGAAATCATACCTATAGCGGATTATAAAAGTAAAAACAAACAGAAAACCATATTTGAAGTCATTTGACATTAGGCAAAAACTATCAAAATACTCTAACGAGAAATTTCAATAATAATATGATATAGAAAAATTTCGTAACATCAACGCCCCAAGTCTCAACAGGGTCAAACAGTTATTATGGCAGCAGCCTGGGTACTCCAGAAGACCATATCAGAAACGAAGAAATGGTGTTCATACACAGTAAGGATGCATGGCTGATCCTTTTAATATTAGAAAGGCAAGCATGGCTGATCAAGCTCTGATCTAGTAAGTGGATAATAATTTGAAGACCATAAGGATAATGGAGGGTGTGGGAGCTGGTGGGTGGCGTTAATGGTGGTTGTAGGGTTGGGGTGGCGTTAATGTTGGTGTTAATTCCAGTTAAAATATTCGTTAATTTAGTGAGTAAAAGTGAAGGACAATTTTTTAAAGGGTAAAATTGTAAGTTATAAGGGCAGCACTAAGTAATTTTGGGCATGTTTTGTTTAGCTGTTAAGAATAGTTCTTTGCAGTTGGTGATAATTTTGTTCTAAAATAGTTAAAAGCAGTTGTAGCCCGAGACTTAAAAATTACGGCTTGTGCCTAAAAGAAAATTGTTTATGGAGTAAATAATTATTGAAAGATTGTTTAAAGAGAGGGTTCTTTGGACTAACCTTCATAGAAAGAGAGAGGGTCTGTCTTCGCTGGAGATGGTGGATGCAAGACAGAAAAGGGCGTCAAAGTGACTAGCCGTGTGAACGACGTAGCCTCTCTGATGCTTAAGTAAGCGACGGTGATGAAGAGGAGGCAAGTAAAAAGGTGGATTTTAGGGTTTAAAATGTGATACCTGATTATGGGGGTGGCCCCCTATTTACAGTGAATGGTGTCCTTGTCATATTAGGAAGGTATTTCCTTTATTGGCGGTGTGGAGTCCTTATTAGGTAAGGGTCCTATTTAGGCGTGACTTTCTCTATAAGAGGTTTCTTCTTATTTATCCCTTTAGGAAAGGATATTCTTCCTATTTATCTATTTGGGAAGAGGAGTTATGACGAGACTATATCTCCCAATCAGGTCAGTGTGACTGCTACCTTCCATCCGGTTAGCCAGATGGTGACCCTAGTGCGAGTCCGACTGGTGATGTGGCACCTTGTTGGTCCTCCATCCAATATCTGTAAAATATCGAGCTAACAGAAGCCCCCCATGTGCTTTGTCAAATTCTTTAGGATTTGCTCTGTCCGTGTGAGGATTCGATCAGATTTTTCACCTTCTTTAATTAAAACTAATGTCGTGTGAGCATTCAGCTGCAACCCTTCAACTTCGACCCTAGGCAGTTCATGACAGCTATTTCATCATTGATTTGTCTCGAGTAATGTGCAAACCGTAGATGAAATGACACGTGGATGCGATCAATGGCTGATTTTGAAAAGAAGTCTTTTCATAAATGTTTTAAATAGTGCGTTTTTTCTCATTTCGCACTTTTCCCCTTTATCTTCTTCCTCGATAATTTTCGACTTCTCCTTCTCAAGTGATTTACAAACTTCTGGTGGTGATAATGAGTAATTCGAATGCGTCCAGCCGGGTCCATTTGGCGGATGATGAGAGTGTTGAGCACATGAGCCATATAAGTCTTGAGGCGGATTCCTCTAAGGTCTTGGAAGACGTAGAGAATTATAGGGATGAAGAAGGTGTTCATCTGCGCAAAGAAGTTGGCACAAGTGGCTGAATGGAGGAGGGTTCCCCTGAGGGAGAAGAAGTAGAGGAGGAGAGAAATATGACTCCATAGGTAGCCGATATGATCTCGTGCATTCATGGGGATTATATACATAAGGAAGCGCTGATGTATCCGTGGCTTAATGATTGTCACGTGTTGTTACCGAGTGTGGATCAACGGGTAAATGCTCTCCAGCCGGCTACTTTAGCATGTATCTAGATGTTATTATAGGTGGTTTCAGGTATCCTCTTCCAGCCTTCATTGCTGATCTTTTATAAGTCTGGGGTTTGTGTCCGGCTCAGCTTCATCCGAATGCGTGGGTGGTGTTGATGGGCCAGTATTAACTATGCCTTGATTTGGATTTGAATTTTGATGCAACCTTCTTCGGCAAGATTTGTTTTATCAAGTGGAATATAGATAATGATCACTATCAATTCGTATGGAAGAATGGTATGTACCGCTTCACGAATCAGCCTTCCTCTGTGCATCATTACAAGGAGTTTTGGTTTTATATTCGTGTCAACGATGAATACCCCTCTTTCCCAACAACTTGATCTATCTCGACTTCCCCTAAGAGGAAGGTTAAAGCTAATGACCTGGATCCCAGGCTATAAGTGTTTCAGTAGTAATTCAGTCACTTAGGCATCCATCTTTGGTTATCATTTATTATCACAGGGGTTGACTGGGATAATATATCTTCCTGGACCAATTCTGCAACTAGTATACTTTCTTTCTTACTTTTACTTTCTTTTTTGCATTTTAGGTAGTCATGTTTGACCTCGAATTTGCTAATGCTCTCCTAGCGGCTAAGAAATCAAAGAGAAAGAATAATTGCACTCACGCGGTGGTAGTGAGTGGGGATAAGAGGAAGCCTACTGAGTTTCCAGGATCCAGCAAGCGAGCTGTAGTGATACTTTTGGATAAATCTTCTATGTTGGATGCACATCCCCTTCGTCCTGATGTATGCTTTAATTTTCACTTTTAAGCTTTTCTTATTTTGTCTTGATCTAAAAATCTAGCTTTTATTTAGCGTAGATTTCTCCACCTGATCCGAGTATAAATGGTAGATACATCTCTCCTCGCCTTCCTCCTCAGCTGGTGCTGGCTGAGTTCCTTGATCGGTCTTTCCCCAACCTCCCTTGCACGGATGTGACCATGCAGGGTGCTTTGAGGGGTGCTTTTCCTCTCCATGCCGACATGGAGGGCTATAAGGAGGAGCCTACTGCCCAACTTTCTTCCTTCTTTTTCCAAGATCTCACTAGGTTATTCTTCTAGCTTTTTATGTTTTCTTAATTTTATGAATTTATACTAATTGTTTTTATTCATTTTCAGGCCATGTCCCGTGGATCCGAGCTTATCCAGAGAGCCCAGGATAAAAGCAAGACCAAGCTAAAATTGAAAGAAAAAGAGCTTAACGATACCAGACGAAAGCTTACTTTGTCCTAGAAGAGTGTCCTCAAGCTTGAGAATAAGAGGGATGAAGCGAGGAAGCTTCAAGTGGAGAGTAACTACTAGAAGGGGGAGGCAGAGATCAAGGTAGCAGCTCTGGAGAAGGCATTAGTGGCAATACAAGAAGAATCAACAAAAGCTAAGGAGATGGCCAAAAAGGTCACTGACAAGCTTGGTGATTGTGGTTATCTCTAAGGTGATTTGATCTTTCAAGCCTTCCAACGCCGCCATCTGGCTCTTTCTTGGTCCGATGTTAATGATGTAGACTTGCCATCCTATGATGACTTGGCGGCTTATAAAGCAGCCCAAGCGGAAGCGAAGATGGAGGGAGAAGGGATCTTAAACCAAAAGGATCCGGATGCTGATGATCCTACTGAAGTCGAGGTAGTGGGGGAAGATACCGTCAAGGAGGCTAGGATGATTCTCGAAGAAGGCTTGGATCCTTAGTTGAAAGATGTTACTCCATCAACTGAATGACTTTATTCTCTTTTGTACTCGCTCTGACCTCTGGGTTGATTTTGTAATGTTCGTACAATTACCCTTTGTGGCTTTTATTTGTAGCATTTTTTCTTCTTCAGTTGCGTGTTCACCGATGATTTTACTTGCTTTTTTCTTTGAATGTTTATTCTATGCTTGCTTTTCCTCCCTCGATCTGTTAGGACGAATGGATGTTTACATTCAGTCAGGAGTGTGATTATTGCAATCTTTTCTTTGAGCGTTTTGACATTTTCTCAAGTATACTATGCTAGATCGCGAAGATGAGTGGTCCGACTTAATATTTTTCCTTGAATGTATTATGTCTTGTATTCTTTCATTCGGTCTTGGTGACGAATGACATGTTTGATGCAATTTTGTGTAGTGCAGTAAGTCCTACTTTTTGCGTAGGTCTTTTAATATGCCTGAGGGCTCAAGTGTAGTCTAGGTCTTACTAACTACGCCTGCGGGCTTAAGGATGGCCTAGGACTTTTTATTTGCCTGATGGCTTTTGGAACCTAGAACTTTTTGTTATGCCTACGGTCTTATAAGTTTAGCCTAGGACTTTTAATATTCCTGAGAGCTCAAGAGTGGTCTAGGACTTTTTGTTATACCTGAGGGCTTAAATGGCCTATGACCTTTTACAGAGCCGGGTCCGTGTAGCTGTTCTGACTTTGAGTCTATGGTTGGGTAAAGTGCTAATAGAGTTTGATCAGAACTTCTAAGGTGCATGAGCATGTAAGAGCATGAAAGAAATATTAAATATTTTATTATTAGAAAAATAGATAGATTACAATATCCGGGCTTATAGTATGATGCCGGATGAAAGTCCACTTAGGGAGTGCTGCCTCACTAAAAACCTTGTTAAAGGGTTTGTTGCTATGTAGTAAATCCTAAGGCTAGCTATATTACATGTCCTGGGGAGTTCTTTTCCATCTATTTTGCTGAGTCGGTAGGTAGCGGGTCCTACGACTTGAGTGACTTTGTAAGGTCCTTCCCAGTTGGTTCCTAGCTTGCCCTTGCCTTCACGGCTCTGTGGAATCGCCGCGTCTTTGAGCACTAAATCCCCTTCTCTTAGCCTCACTTCCCTAACCTTCTTATCATGGTATATGGCAACCCTAGACTTGTACGAGGCCATAAGAATGTAGGCTCTATCTCTGCATTCTTCCAAATCATCTAAGTGATGCCTCAGGTTGATGTCATTTTCTTCCTCTGCATAATAACCCACGCGGTCCGAGGGAGCGTCGATTTTTACTGGTACAACTGCTTCTACCCCATGAACTAGGGATAATGGATTTTCTCCAGTCGGCCGACAAGGAGTAATTTTGTATGACTAGAGGACATTGTTTAACTCTTCTAGCCATGCGCCTTTCTTTCCTTCCAGCCATTTCTTTAATCCTTCTCCAAGCATCTTGTTAGTTCTTTCCTTCTGCCCTTTTGTCTATGGGTATGCGACGGAGCTAAATTAATTTTAAATATTCAGACCTTCATAAAATTTTTAAAATTTTTCAAAGATGAACTGTGACCCATTGTCTGAGATGATCTCATTTAGAATGCTGAATCAGATGATAATGTGGTCCAAAATAAAATTAATCACTTTTTCAGGAGTGATGGTACTAACGCCTGCTGCTTCCACCCACTTTGAGAAGTGGTCAATTGCAATGATATTGAATTTCTTCTGTTTGATAGCTTCAAGCATTGGTTTAGCAATATCGATTCCCCAAGTGGTGAATAGCCACCCGGTTAGTAGAGGTTTTTGCATTGCATGTAAGACTTGCGACTTTTTTATATGAATCTGGCATTGGTGACAAGACTATACATAATCAGTTAAATCTACTTCCGTAGTTGGCTAGTAGTACCCTAGGAGCTTAGCTCTTCAGGTAATGGTAGAGGCTGCTTGATGGGAGCCACAATTTCCCTCGTGTATCTTCTGGATCATGTACTTTCCTTCTTCTGGAGTAATGCATTTAAGCAAAGCATCCAAGTAGGATCATTTGTACAATGTCCCGTTAACCAAATACCTTGATGACTTTTTTACAATTCTAGATGCCTTGACCTTATCCTCTGGAAGGATATCTTTGTCCAAGTAGTCAATCAATGGTTGCATCCATTCGAGTTCATTTTGTTCTATCAGCAACAGGTTCTATTTTTCTATTATTGGGGCATGCATAACCTCAAATGGGCAGCTAAGCTTTTTCCATCGGTCTATGCTTGCTGCATCTTTAGCCAGCTTATTTGCTTTCTTATTTTCCTCCCTAAGGGTGTGTTCAGTACCCTCGTGTTGCCTTTCAACTCGAGTTCCTTTAGTAGGGTTTCTACTTTGGCTAAGTGTTTCACCATTTCTTCCTTCTTTATTATATAGCTTTGAATCATTTTTTATGCTTACTCTGTCTAGGGCAATTTCTTTGGCCAATTCCAATCCTTTGATCATTGCCTCATATTCTGCGGCGTTATTGGTGACTAGAAAGGCTAGTTTTGCAATGTAGCTCATCCATATGCTCTCTAGCCCTTCCATCCAAACTCCGACTCCAGCTCCGGCTCCTTCATGGAAAGATGCCCCATTAATATATATGTGCCATGACTCAATCTTGAGGCTCGGTGAAGGTTCAAGCCCTGTAAACTCGGTAATAAAATCTACCAAGACTTGTGCTTTTAGTGCCTTTCTTCCTTCAAATCGTATGTCAAACTCTCCCAGATGTATGGCCTATCTGGCTAGTCATCTGGAGGTTTCTGGCCTCTACAGTACTTTCTTCAAAGGGAAATTGGTTCCTGATAGTGACTGTGTAGCCTTGGAAGTAGGGTCGAAGCCTTTCTGCTACTGATACTAAAGCTAAATCCAACTTCTCAATTTTTGGAAATCTGAGTTCGACGTTCTTGTGTAGTATACCGGGTGCTGGTTCTAGTCTGCTTCTCTAATCAACACTGATCCTACAACTTCATCTGTAGGAGCCAGATACATGATCGGTTCTTCATCCTTCTCTGGCTGACTCAAGAGAGGCGGTGTACTTAAGAACTCTTTGATGTTCTCAAAGGCCTCCTGGTAGTGTTTGTCCCAACTAAATGCTTTGTCTTTCTTAATGGCTCTATAAAATAGGAGGCATCTTTTAGCTGAAAATGAGATGAATCGGGTGGCTCTATAAATGCTTTGGGTTGTCTTTAAATGAGCTGTGCTCGAAGTCTTTTGTTCCTTGTACCTCTAATCATAGCTTGGTGATGCTATAATCAATGTCTCATACTTGGAGGTAGGCTTTATTGAATTGCTCAATGTAAGAGTAGAGTGATTCATCCATCTTCTGAGTGATCTCGTTATGGGTATGAGTGGTAGTTCCTATTAGAATAGAGCTGATGAATTACGTACAGAACTTCTACCTTAGGTCATCCCATGAATCTATAGACTGAATTGGCAACGAGTCAAACCAATAGGTTGCCGGACCTATTAATGTGTTTGGGAAGTTCCTGTATGCATGTACTTCTGAGGCGTAGGCTAAGTCCATCTTGTTCTTATAAGTCCGGACATAGGTCCGAGGGTCTATGTCTCCACTATAGTTATCAATGAATGGTAGGTTGACTCGATAGGTTGAGCTATTCCACGAGGATCTCCGCACTGAATGGGGAGTTAGAAATTTCTAGCAGGGGTTCTTGTAAAGAAACAGCATAGCCATTGAGACCTTCCTTGCACATCTTTTGCGACTCTGGGTCATCCCAATATCTGAACTTCTTAGGTTTCAACTGAGAACCCAATGGTGGTGGCGGGGGAAGACGAGTGGAGTGAGTTAAATCTTGCTACGGACCGCCCGGGTGGAAGAAGCCTGAAGGAGTAGGCCCATGTAGGTAGTGTATATCGTATACGTGTTCATTTAATATAGCCCATTCTACTTGTCATGCTCTCAACATGCCAATCAGATCCTTCCATGAGGGGATTTCCATACTTTTATCTGTAAAGGACGTGTTTAGGTTGGTGTTGTGTTGAGTAGGTTGGGTGAGCATTGTGTGGCCTTAACGAGTGAGTATTAAGAGATCCATACTGTTGGGCGTTGTGTGGCTCACCCAGATTGGTGTTAAATAATGCTCCTGGGTGGGCATTGCACAGCCTAACCTAGTGGGTGATAGGATGGATGAGAGCGTCTGTACGGTTTATGTTGGATATGATGTATGCCCTTAAGGCAATTAGGGCGATATATCTTAATTATGTAATAGTACGAATAATTTGTTTAATCAATAAAGGCATTTATTCTTTTGTTTATATCAATGTGTTTTTATACATATATATTATAGCTGGTTAAAATATATTCATTGATGTATGTATACAAAAGTCCTTGACATATCATAGTATGAAGTCAGAGAAATTATAGCTGGACTACATTTGGTGGAACCTACTTCATGTGCAATTATGATTATGTCTAAACTATCCCTAGTCACAGTGTCATCAAGAAAGGATATTGATGAAACGGAAAGACTAGCATGTGGTCAACTTTCTTGGAAAGGGTCCAAGCAGTTAATCTCCTAAATACTGAAGGTGGTGCCTTAAGCTTGACACATGGATATATCTGGGAGATATATTGGAGACCGCAGCAAGATAAACACTTGGTACAAATATCAATGTGTTAGTGTTTATCTTCATGCAATAAGCTTTGCGAATGTCCTCATACTTAAGATGCTAGTTGCCTTGTGTGGTACTATTGCTATACTTTGGGTCATTGCTATGCACTCATTGATTTAGGGTGCTACGGGTGATTATGGGTATAGTGATAACAACACGTTGGTAGACTGAGTAGTCAGAAAGAATCCATCGCTCCGGATATATTAAGGAGTTGTACCTGGCCACTTGTTGAAGTGATGATTGCTATAAACCTCTGATCAGAGTATGTGTTTGATAGAAATGGTTTCTAGTCAAACACACTATGGTAAAAGGCAATATACTTCGGTAACAAGTAAATAACTGGGATAGCTTGGAGCAACCTTGCTATTAGTGGGTTAACACTTTAACCGAACCCAATAAACCAGATGGTACTAATATTAAAGAATGGAAGGAATTTATCGCACTGGATAACTATTGCATTAACCGGGATTACGTCATAAGCATAAATGAAGTTCCAAATAATGGGGGATGGTAGACCCTTGCTAGAGGCGTACTACAGTCGTTTAAGGTAATCGAGTTCTATTTACGGTCTAGAGCATCGAGCTAATGGTTCCATTAGAATAAGGGTTGGTTAAGCCTTAACAGCTCAATACTTCGGGATCCTATAAGGTCACACACATTGGACCTTCATCGGACTAAGTAACGAACTAATAGATTTATTCTATTACAAGAATATAATATAAATAATAGTTGGATTATTATTTGATTGGTTAAAATTGATTAAATCAATTTTTGATAGACCAAGGAATTTATTTTGACCGGTAACTAATTAATTAGAGTCATAAATAAATTATAATTGATTAGATCAATTTTGGTTGGACCAAGAAATTTATTTTGACTGATAACTAATTTATTAGAGTCAAAAATAAATATTTATTTGAAAGGATTTAAAGGGGACTTTGCATTGGCGAGTTAAAATCGAAAAGTTAAAATATTTTGTACAATATTCGGTTGCGCGAAATACACCAAAAGGTGCGCGAACATTGCTGGGCGGTGTTCGCGGTGGCCCATATTCATGGGCTGCACAAAGGCAGCCCATGAATACCACATGCAGCACGTGCATGTGGTATGTGTGGGATGGGAGTTTTACTCCCATCCCACATCGTTAATTGGGGAGCAAATTTTTGCTCCCAAGCCTATATATAGGCTGTCCCTTCTCCTTTCAAAATGTACCAAGCTCAAAGCATAAATCCTAAGCGAGATAATTAATCTCTCGGGTACTTGAGCAAGTTATTTTTGTGGAGCCTGAATTTATTCGGGCACCGCTAGTTTATATTTTTGGGTGAGGCTTCTAGAGTGGTCTAGCAACTACTCGAGGCTTCTTAGTTCTTCCTCCTGGGGAGGTTTTGGTTGGTGGGGTTCGTGTGGATACTGATAGAGGCTATCCTACGGCTGGAGGCTTGTGCAAGAAGGTCCTGCAAAAAGCACGCTTCAACTGGTAAGTTCTTTTTCTTTCTCTTTTAATTATTAAGTCTTTTTCTTTAAGTGTTTTTAGACTTAATAATTATGCTTAGGTTATTTTTGCATGCTTAGTTTAATTTATGCTTAGGTTACAACTTAGAGTTATAACATGCTTAGTGTAAAATAAATATGCTAGGATATAATTTGGAATTATGGTATGCCTAGTCCTTTAGCATGCTAACCTAGGTAGAGAATTATTTAGTTAAGGCTTTATTTAATTTATATGCAACTAATAGGAGTTCCTGGGACAGGGACAAAATTTTAAATTTCCGTCATGCCTCTTATGCATGTTCAATTTGACTATCAGTTCCCAACAGTTTAGCGGTCCACTTGTTGTGTGTCCAGCCATTCCCTCCTTCATCACTCCAAATAGATTCCTTTGTAGTTGATTTTGGTCTTCGAGGGAAACTTGATAGCGTTGAGCGAAACTTCCAAAGAACGCCATTCCGGTTACGGAATTTGGCGATGGCGTTACGGCGGAGTCCATGGCTGGGATCATAGAGGAGAGGGGTGTCGCTGCAATTGATTGGGAGTTGATCGCTGTCCTTAAGTCATCGGCGTTGTCATTAGCCGCTTGATCATGATTCTGTCTGGTTGGATTTTTGTGTTCATTAGAAGACAAAATTCTCGCAGGAGCAAGTAAGTTTGTCCACGCTCAACGCACCAATGAAATATTGGTCAAAGAGAGGGTTCTTTGGACTAACCTTCAGAAAGAGAGAGGGTCTGCCTTCGCCAGAGATGGTGGCTGCAAGACTAGAAAAGGGCGTCAAAGTGACTAGCCGTGTGAACAGCATAGCCTCTCTAATGCTTAAGTAAGCAACGGTGATAAAGAGGAGGCAAGTAAGAAGGTGGATTTTAGGGTTTAGAATGTGATACCTGAGTATGGGGGTGACCCCCTGTTTATAGTGAATGGTGTCCTTGTTATATCAGGAATGTATTTCTTTATTGGCGGTGTGGAGTCCTTACTAGGTAAGGGTCCTATTTAGGTATAACTTCCTCTACAAGAGGTTTCTTCTTGTTTATCCCTTTAGATATTCTTCCTATTTATCTGTTTGGGAAGAGGAGTTATGATAGGACTATATCTCCTAATCAAGTCGGTGTGACCATCCGGTTAACCAGATGGTTACCCTGGTGCGAGTCTGACTGGTGATGTGGCACCTTGTTGGTCCTCCATCAGGTATTTGAAAATACCTAGTCAACAATCATAACCTTCCTGAAGTTTGTACTAATAAATATCTCCCTGAGTTTTATCATTATAATTTAAACCTCCTTGTGTTTTGTTTCCATTCAAATAGTACCTCATTCTATTAAATTTTACTTTTATTGAAAAAATTATATGAAAAGGCAAGTAGAATTATTTTCTTTTCTTTATACTAGCCAAATGCACTGTGATCTTTCTATATAATCTAATAATTGCATGTTACGTTTTGCCCCTTCATAGTTGAAAATTAGAAATAGACATTTGTTTTCTTATCAAACAATTTTCTATGTTCAAAAATAGTGTTAAATTATTAGTGATCACACTATTTAACAGAACACATTGCTATAAAAATGAAAATATCATTCAAAAAACGAATAGAGAAGTAACTATTATTTTGGTAAAACAGTCAAGAACTATTGATTTTATTTGCCTACTATTTGTATTGCGTTTGATTATATGACAAATGTAAATGGCAGAACTCTCATTGCTTGGATACAATTACATGGAAGCGGTTGGAACGGGAAAAGTCTCAGATTAATTGCCTGTAAAGTTCTCTTAAAAGTCTTCAGCTGTGAGGATTCAGTTGCGAGAAGGGAGAGATGGAAGTTGTAGAATATTTTATGCAGAATTCAAGTGTGTTGAACGAAATCAGATTGACAAAAAATATGTCCGGTGAAAGACGGCTAGAAATTTCTTTTCTGCAGAATCTCATAACCTTTTCAAGGTGCTCAGATGCATTTACAATTATAATTTTATAAGCTTTTCTCATTTTGATAACTTGTGGAGAACATGTTGAATGGCAAAGTTGTTTTGTTTTGTGGACATAGTTAATGGGTACTGAAATTAAGTATCACATATGAACTTTTTTTTGGTAGACAATGAAAAAGCACAAGGCTACTTAAGTGCAAGTCTGGGATTGGACGCCCCAGCAATATCATTCACGACCATATATAAAGCCTAGACTCGGCGGCGGATTCTCCAACACATGCAAACCCAAAGAGAAGGATCCAGCAAGGTTAGCCATTCGATCTGCTGAACCATTACCTTCCGTATAGACATGGCACACCTCCACCCTCCAATCCCTACTCAACAGTTCCTTAATACTCCATACCAAATTGTAATAATCATTCGCCTCCGCATCTCTTCCCAAAATAACATCATATGCGAACTTACTATCCATCTCCATTACCACCTTCCTATACCCCTTCTCCCATGCTAAAGATAATCCATCGAGAATTCCCCATAGCTCCGCACGGGCAATAGAACACTTGCCAATATTTCGAGCATATCTACATAGTCACTTCCCCGTATAGTCACGTAATAGTCCCCCCGCAGAAGCTCCAAACTCTTGTCCTCGCACCAATCAGTCAGAATTAATCTTCACCCAATCCCCACTTGGTGGCTTCCAAGGCGCCAACCTCCACTCTCTCTCACATTTAATTAGCTCTACTCCTCCACCTTCCCCAAATGCAACAACCATAGCACAAGTCAAGCCTACCAACCTCTTAGCTTCGCCCACCACCTGTTCAAACACAAAATCGTTGCGGCCTTTCCACAAAAACCAACACCCAATGCTAAAAATCAGCCCCCATCTCACCTGTCCATGCACGTCGCTCCCATATAAATTACGTAGCAACCAAGTAACCAGGTCACCATCAAAAAAGGCCCCTCTCTCCTCCCTCAGAATCAACTCCCCCACACTAAGCAAGCAAAATGACAACCCCTAAGCACACGATCAATATCTTCCTCAGCATTTGAGCACAGTGAGTAAGTAGAATCATCCACGATATGCCTCCTCCTCCA
Organism: Euphorbia pulcherrima; assembly: GCA_947683365.1. Taxonomy (NCBI): domain Eukaryota; kingdom Viridiplantae; phylum Streptophyta; class Magnoliopsida; order Malpighiales; family Euphorbiaceae; genus Euphorbia; species Euphorbia pulcherrima. The sequence goes on along the minus strand of CANTUS010000001.1, from coordinate 74,483,454 downwards.
CTCTACGTTCGTTAGCAATTGATTATGCAAACATAGCCATAAAAAAGACTTAACACGTTCGGGTCCCCGCCAACCCCATATAGCAAGCCAATTATGATAAGAACCATCCCATTCCGTGTTGGTTAGTTGTAAATAGGCTGACTTCCGTAAAAACCGGCTATTAGAGCTTCCATTCCAATAACACACATCGCCACCCTCCCCATTCTCAGCGAGGCAAATCAACGCAATTTGCGTAAGGCATGAAATTGGCAATATCACTTCCAATAAATTCCACTTCCAACTTCCATCACTCCCTATCATATCACACACTTTCAACTACCTCTCCTCCTCCGATTCATTCCTATTGAGAAGGCTGAGAAAATTGAGCGCAAGGCAGAGCATGAAAAAAGCAGAAAAGGCAGGAAAACCTTAGTTCAGAAAGAACAATGATACTCAGCCCGCATCTCAGGCACCTACTAAACCTAAAGCCCTGACTGTAGTCCAGGCAATTTCCCAAGCCCCTGCTGCACTCCTGGCAATCACTCAAGCTCCACCGATCATCGATGCAGTCCAGACTTCTCTTCCTCCATTAATCTTGGCTAATCCGTACAAGTTGCCTCTTCAGGTTATTTTTAAGCATTTAAGAGAAGTAGGTTATATCCAGTCCCTTCAGGAGTATAAACCGCCTAAACTTGAGGATAAGAACAATTTCTAGAATTACCACATTCAGGTAGGTCACCAAACCTACAATTGTAAGGCCTTACTCTCAGCTATCTAGCATCTTGTTAGAGAAGGAAAGATTGCTAAACCTGATAAGGCTCTAAGCACTATGAATAACCCTTTATCAAATTTTGGAAACAAGGTGGGCATGATCCAGTCTGGCTTACCCGAAGCTATAATCTTTGATCTCCTTACTCGAGGGCCGGGAAGTAGTAATTTGATTCTACTTATTAGTTTCGGTCTCCCCTCCAACTCAGTCTTTGATCTAATCAGTCAAGCTAATCCAGAGGTTAATTTAGTTTAGGGTATGAAAGTTGACCCAACTCCTCCTAAGAAAGAAAACCGCAGAGCTCAGCCATTTATGGCTAAGAGAATGCAAATTGAGAAAAAGCCACTTTTTTGTGTTGATTCCTTTGTTTTAAAGGAAGACTATTCTGATGAAGATGATGGAGTAGTCGAAGTAGCCAAGGCAATGAGCATCGAACTGTTTAAGGTTGATTCACCTACTGATGAGAAGCTAAATGAACTATTCAGGGTTGACCAGAATGAACTTTTTAGTGTAGATAGGTACGAGTTATTAGACCTAGATTCAAACCCTGATGAACTGCCTTATCCTTTTAAAACATGAGCCACTTAGAGTGTTCTGCTCGATAATGTTCTTAAAATCACTAGGATTGGCCGTATGTATCAGCTTAAGGACCGTTATCTCAGTCTAGATAAGGACCCGATCCCTAAATGGGTTGGAACCACTATAAGGCCTTCTTCTTTGCCTTCACTTACTCCGACAAGCCTCAAAGTCGACCCTCTCATTACTCAGCTCAAGAATACCCAAGTGCATTATAGTATCTAGTAGTTGGTTATCGATTCTAATGGATATAACAGGGGTGTATTAAGCAACTGGTCAATTTAGAAGTTACTCCGACCACTTTTAGTGTTGAGATGTGTGCCAGGGTCAGGGAAGGTATTCCTCCAAAGAAGGGTCCATAGATTGTGTTCGATCATTTCGATCTTCTTCTTGAATATAAGGATCATAACAGGGCCTTGTTCATCCGTATTCAGATCCTTGATAAGACTATCCCCTGTGTCATGGTAGATGATGGCTCCGTCCTAAATCTCTGTTCGCTGAAAGTCCTTCCTCAATTGGGTTTACCAGAAGAAATTCTTGATAAATCCAACACCATTATTCATGCTTATAATGATTTGAAGTGTAGTGTGATTGGGGCATTTAAAATAGAAGTCACTGTTGAAGGTGTTACGAGTAAAGTATTATTCATTGTGCTTGATATTCCTATTACCTACTCTGTGTTGCTCAGCCGACCTTAACTACATGCATTGGGTGTAATTCCCTCCACTCTCCATCAAAAAATCAAGCTCATTCACGAGAACAAGCTTGTAACTATCGAGGCCGACCCCGCTTCTATTGTAGTTGTTGTGGAAGCCGAAGCTAAATTGGAGGAAGGTCTGTATATTGTTTTTATTCGTAAGACAGAGAAATAATTTCCTACTTGGTATGGTTTTCTTCACTCTGGTATGGGGAAAATGATGAAGCAAGCTGGATATAAGCTTGGAAAAGGCTGCGGAATACACAAGCAGGGAATCATTGAAGCTTTAGAACCAAAGGTGCTTGCCCGCAATGCAGGTTTGGGGTATATGCCTAGAAAGACCTATCACCGTGTCCACCCTAACTACTGTGGTATGGTAATTATCTATGAAATATAAGGAAAGAAGCCTTGCAAGGGAGAAGTTGAACCCGTCGAGCATAATGGGCAGATGTGGCTTAGTTTTAAGATCTTTAAAGATTTCTATAACTTTAAAGCCAGCTGCATGGTTGTATCTACTGAACCCAAACCTACTGAGCCTATCACACCTATCGATGTCATTGCTAATAAGGTTAAAGGTAAGGGAAAGATGTATTCTAAAGATGAGGCATGTGAAAGTGATCTAAAGATGAGGCCTGAGAAAGTGATGAAGAACCCATGGATTAGGAAGTGGAAGATGTCGTGGCTTCCATGACCAAGGATATGGCATTTCTGATGAAGAAAGGTTAGAAGGGTGAGAGAACTGGAGAAGAGGATTCGATGACTGAGATCATGAAGAAGCTCGCCTAGGCTCTGACCAAGAAAGCCAACCTGTCCGAGGAACTACCACTCACTACTGACTAGAAGATCGCTCTAGAACATGACCTGGATGCCATTCTAATGAAGACTACATAGGATGCTCCACCTGCTACTGACATCACCAATGAAGCCCCTCCTCTTGTAGAGAATGACAATATGGATGATGTAATTTTTAATATTTCTGATGTATTTGATGCAAACAACATCGCCTATAAGGCTTTCAATTCAATGAATGACTTTCATTTCGCTTACTTGTTTGATGTTTTTCCTGATGGATCCATGCATTCACATAACCATATGCATAATGTTTTTGGCATTAGCGATACATCTTTAAATTAAATAAACCTAAGTATTGATGATAACCATAAAATGGTAACCATTTCCAACGACTTAACTCCCGAGGAAAAAAGAGAGATAATAAAAGTGCTTAAAGATAATGTTAATGCTTTTGCCTGCTCGTATGAAGATATGCCGGGGGTTGATTGTCAAATTGCAGAGCACAGAATTCCAACCGATCCTTAGTTCAGACCTGTCAAGCAGAAACTCTGTTGGTTAGGACTAGAATGGCTAGATCAGGTTAAAGCAGAGGTTTCAAGGTTAATAGAGGCTCATTTTGTCAAAGTTCTGGAGTACCTGACTTGGTTGTCCAACATCGTTCTAGTTCTGAAGAGAGATGGTAGGGTTTGAGTTTGTGTTGACTTCCGGGATCTCAATAAAGCCTCTCCTAAGGATGACTTCCTGCTTCCTCACATCAATATCGTGATTGACAGTGCTGCCAGGGAAGCCATGTACTTATTTATGGATAGGTTCTCGGGTTACAATTAGATTCTAGTGGACATTATCGATAAGGTTAAGACAACGTTCATTACCAAATGGGGGGTCCATTGCTATAACGTAATGCCATATAGGTTGAAGAATGACTAGGCCACTTATCAGCTCATTGTAACAGCTCTCTTGCATGACATGATCCATAAAGAGGTAGAGGTGTATGTAGACGATATGCCACCCAAGAAGAGCACCCTGCTATTCTCGATAGATTCATAACTCGTATCGAGAAGTATAATCTCTACCTGAATCCAAAGAAGTGTGTGTTTGGGATTACTTCAGGCAAATTACTGGGGCATATGGTCAGCCAGAAAGGAATTAAGATGGATCTCGATAAGGCTAAGGCCATCAGGGATATGCCTCCACCGAAAATAGAGAAATAAGTCTAATCAGTTTTTAGGTCCTTAGTATATCAGTCGGCTCATTGCCCGTCTCACTACTGTATACGAGCCCATTTTCAAGCCACTAAGGAAGTAACAATCATTAATATGGAATGATCAGTGCCAAGTGGCATTTGATAGAATCAAAGCTTACCTCGTCGACCCATCCATTCTAAAACCCCCCATCCCCAGGAAACCTTTGATTCTGTACTTAGCCATCGAAGAGTCTTCTTTCGGGGCAATGCTTGTCTGAGAGCATGATGATAAATGGGAGCATGCAATCTACTACTTGAGTAAGAAGTTGTTGGATTATAAAACCCAGTATTCGATTATAGAGAAAACCTGCACCACCATGGCCTGGCTTACTAAGAAACTGCGCCACTATTTCAAATCCTATCGAGTCCAAGCCATGGCCAAGATTGACCCCATAAAGTATCTTTGTCAATCCCCCACTCTGGCCTACAAACTCGCTTGATGGTTGTTGCTCCTCCCTGAGTTCGACATTGAATATGTAATGAAAAGTTTATAAAGGACGAGCAGTGGCTGAATTCTTGGCTAATCAAGCTCTTGACTCCAATTATGTTAAGAACTTAGACTTTCCAGATGAATAGCTTACAACCGTTACCATCCTCGAGCGTATGTGGACTATGTACTTTGACAGTGCTGTGAACCAACAGGGAGCAGGCCTTGGAGTTATTATAGTCACACCAAATTACGAAATCATCCCATTGTCTAAATGCTTAAAGTTTTCCGTTACCAACATCGGCACTGAATACGAAGCTTGTATGTTCGGTCTTGAAGCTCTCCTCCAAGTTGGGGCTACATTGTATCTATTATCGGGGATTCGGCTCTTATAACCCGTTAAGTTGTCAGGGATTGGGAAATTAAGGAAGACTCTCTTCATCCTTACTTCAAAGCCTTCTAAGGCTTATCTGAAAAGTTCTCCCTATTTGTATTGCCATGTACCTTAGGATGAGAACCAAATGGCCGACTCTTTTGCTACCCTGGCTTCCTTATGAGAAGGACCCCAATAACAGCCTATATGTCCGTTAGTTCTATTTTCCACTAAGACCCCTTACTATGCTCAGCAGGTTCCACCAGTCCTTACCATCTCAACCATCCCCTGCTGGTACTCTGACATCATCCTTTTCTCCAAACCAAACAATATCCCCTAGATTCATTTGACTCAGACCGTACCACTCTATGGTAGCTCGCTTTCTAATTCAGGATTGTCAATAATGATCTGTTCAACACTAAAAGTGATGGCTTGCTCTTTCATTGCTTAACTAAAATTGAGGCTTAGAAAGTGATTGATCAGGTCCATGGCTGTGACTGTGGTCCTCGTATGAATGGCCTCGCTCTCATAAAGAAAATTCAGTGGTTAGGATATTTTTATCTCACTCTAACGGCCGATTTGCCTAAGTTAAAAGGTGCCACCAATGCTAGATTTATGAGGATATGCGACATCTACCACCCATTAAGCTCCATCATTTATCTACTCCTTAGCCATTCTCAGTATGAGGGATAGACATAATAGGTGAAATTCGTCCTTCATCAACAAACGGGCACAGATTCATTGTGGTAGTAGTGGACTATTTCTCTAAGTGGGTAGAGGACGAATCCTGCACCAATGTCACTGCCAATAAGATGGCCAAGTTCATAGAGAAGTATATTTTTGCCCAGTATGGATTCTGCACCATATAGTCTCAGTTAATGGGGTTCAATTCCAAGGAGTAACAGCTGAACTGATTGATAAATACGGAATTAAACATTACAGATCTTCTCCATATAGACCGCAAGCCAATGGTGTTGCTGAGGTAGCTAATAAATTGATAAAGAAGATCCTCTCTAGGATGATAACTAGTTACAGGGATTAAGCTGATAAGCTACCTTTGCCATTTGGGGTTATCGCACAAGTGTCCGCACCCTAACCATTCAAACTTTATTCTCCCTGGCCCATTGAATGGAAGCAGTTTTGCTAATTGAAACTTAAGTAAGGTCATTGAGGGTTGCATTATAAGCCAAGATAAATGAATTTGAATGGACACAGGCAAGGTTTAAATAGCTGAATATGATGGATTAACAAAGATTAAGGGCTCTTGATAATCTCTAGATGTACCAACAGTGCATGGCTTGAGCCTACAACAGCAGGGTGAGACACCAGAAGTTTCCCCTAAAGGCCGGAGAACTAGTCCTTAAATAGCTAAAACCTTCTACCACTGATGCAAGGGGCAAATTCAGACCTAACTAGGAAGGACCGTACGTGATCAAGAAAATGCTCAGTAAGGGGGCAGTTAAGCTTATGCATATGGATGGAAATGAGTTCATGAACCCCATAAACCAGGACAGGCTTAAGCGTTATCACATCTAAATCAAAAGAAATAAATCAGAAAAATGGCACACAAAAAATAGATATAAATAATCACCCGCCTTTCGGTCTTTTACTGATCGGGTAACAATTAGGGTGACACCCGACGACCAATATTCTGCAAACTTGCCGTGCAAAAATTAAGGGATATGACAAACCTGCTAGATTGTAAAAATGAAAAGGGCGATCTAGGCAAAAATTAGGGTATGTGAGAAATTAGAGAGTGCTTTCTAAAAAACCGATCTAGGCTAGCTGGCATCGGGAGTTAAGTCAATGGGAATGATAACCAAACATCATGTACTTTGTTTTACTTCACTTAATAAATGTATCTCTTTTCCTAAATTCTAAATGCTTATGCTTATTTGAATTTTGTATCCATGCGATCAAAACAGCTCAAATAAATAGAATGCAGAATTCACATTATTCTAAACCAACGCGTGAAGATAGTAAATAAAAGACAAGTAATTCTGATAGACTGAGAAGGGTAAGGTCTATGCAAAAGTCAAAATAAGTCTATTGGATTGAAACCCCAAAAAGGGCGGTCCAGGCAAAAGTTAAGGCAAGTTCAATAGATTGAAAACCCTTAGGGGCAGTCTAAGCAAAAATTAGAACCAAATAAAAATAATAATAATACAAATAATAAAATAAAGTTCGATAGGTCTGTCACCGCGACTATGCTATGCAAAAGATAGAACTAATAAAAGCGCATATCAAGTCAAACTCCCAGCATCACCATCATAGTATCTCGATATCCTCCGCAAGGTGGTCGAATGAAAAGGCTCGAATCCCTGATCAACTCGCTCTCCCTTAAAGTTGGCCCATGATCGGTTGGATCGAGTAGTTAGACGTCTAATCTCTATAAGCCATCCTCTGTAGTGTAAATCAGTCTCAATGGTCTCTATATGAGCATAGTCCATAGTCTTGAATATGGCCTCCCTTCTCCCGAATATGGTTCACCCATCCGGCTTTGTATTTGGTTCTCAAGTAACTTAGTCAGGACTCTCTATAGCTTGTCGTACTGACTGTGAAACTAGTACGGGGAATAGAATGAAGTCCTCTCCAGACCAAAAAACTAAACACAAGATCCCTAAGACTCCACAACCACATCGCGAATCCTCTACCATGGGCTAACCCACTGTATCTGTGAATTAGTATACCCCCTCAGAATAGGCACCCAATTATCAAATGTCAATCGATCGAAGTTGCCTACATGAGTCCCCTTTCCCTGAGATAGACGGGCAAGTATTTTTTTGGGTTCCCCCGTGGTGCCTCCTTTAGCTTCAGCTTCTCTATCAGCATACCTGCAAACAAGTTTTAGATAAGAGTAGAAAGAAGTGAATAATTCATAAAGTGGGAGAGAGTGAATACCTGCAGCAGTGTGAGATGGTCACCGATAAGAGTTGGGTCGATAGAAGTAGCGTCCATATTCAGTAGGGTCTCTACTAACCCTACGACTATAAGGGAAGCTCCTATCGATATGGGACCGATAAATAAAATCAGCCTGAATGAGACAACTAGGCCCATTCCGCACATGTACTCCGACATAATCAACAATAGAACCATGGAAGGCTAAGCAAGGTAAGATCTGGGGCCCCTCGGCACCACTCCAGTACAGCACTAAGCTAAAATCCAGGCTGATCGAGCAATCGGGATAGAAATAGGTTCACAGAGTCCAGATTCCATAACCCTCAGGGCTCGCCATCCGTACCAAAGTGAAACTCTGAGAGCGCCAGGGGCACGCGCTTGGGACATGGGACCCCTAGTATGGCATGAAACTCCTCGAATAGGGGGCATAACTTAAATAAGGAAAATTGGAAGACATAGTCCATTCGATCCCAAAAAGTCAACACCGTGCGAAGGAATTCAGGACTAACGGGCCTTGCCGTGACATACCGAAAGCCCTATAGCCCAAATTTCTCTAGCTTTTTCCAGTCTATGTTTCCCAAGCTTTTTAGGAAACCCTGTAGCTGCTGATTGTGGTTTGCCATGCTTAAATTAGGAAAAGTGGCCGAAATTTGAGTTTCTAGATTGTGATGTCGCCGGCGGTATGGGTGAGATCATCGGTAGTATGGGGTGATGTCGCCGGCGGTATGGATTACAAGCGAATTCATCTATATCATTTAGCAAATTAGATTTTCAGTAACATGGCGATATCAATGACGCCGCCAGTGGCATGACGGCGTTTTCTATGAATTTTAGACCTATTTTAATCTGTTCAAACTTGCCTTAAAATTGTAAAAAAAAACCTGTATTCTGTTTCGAGGCATATTTCAAGCACAAATCCAAACTTTATTCAAATCAAAGGATCGAATGTACAAATATTCCAAACATTAAACCCTAAACCTAAAAGATTCATCCAATCCAAAATCCACATTCAAATCGAATTATTCAAACCTAATGTATCAAGGGCATATAAACTAAAATCCATAAAAGCGAAAAGAAACGGGAAATGAGGATCAGCAGATACTATCTAAAGCTGCCCACCACCATCGGTCGGTGAGATAAGACATCCGCCTCATCAAGAAGATAACGGTTGACGACATCCTTCTCAGTCCCCAGGATGCTCTAGGTACTATTGGGATCACCTCTAGGACGATGGCCAGCTATCACCTTCCTTCCCCTACGGCTCATCTCAGCCGGGGTTGAGCGATCCATGTTATGTTTGCTTCTCCTCTCATGCAAAGTAGCATCCAGTTGGCTCTCTAGCTCAGTCACCCGGCGTTGGAGCACCCCCGTCTCTTCCCGGTACCTCTGCTGGGCCGCATTAGCATATGACATTGTGAGGACCATAAAATCCTACAAACAAGGAAGCAACAATAATCCATATCATTCATTACATTCATAGCATTCATACATGCATTTTATTTTACAATGTCATATTATAACAGAAGTTATACCTGAATGAGCAAGCACTGATAAATGAGAGTGTCCCTCAAAGCAAAGGCATTTCCAACCAGCCGCTCCACCTCCCTACGAGTAACTTGAAAAATCCAAAAAAGGAAATTAAAAGGAATCCATGAAGGAGTTATCATATGAATATATTCGTATTTGCACGAGACTTATGTGAGTAGTGTTTTCTGGCATAAAGTTCAGTGAATGGCTGCTCGAGGTTATCTCCCTAGTTCGAAAATTGCCTCTTGAGTTCATTAGTAGGAAATGAGTCTCTAAAGTAGTCGAGAGATGCCCCTCTATGAATTTAACACCCTCGGGTCTGCCCTGGCCTCACGCCCCACTGCTCTCAGGCCGGGCTCTCTACCTTGGAGGTGCCTGAAAATCAAAAATAACATAAAAGGCAAGCATAAGCAACCATTTTAACCCAAGCATATGGCATATATAAATAAAAAAAGGCACGATCTCACATCACAAGAATGGTGCCCCTCGTGAGCCATCGATGCATCCTGGCCAACCTTGCCCTGCCCCTCGGGATTGCCCTCACCGCTACCACTTTCTTCGTCATCCTCATCACTCTCATTAATAATACCGCACCTCTACCTTTTCAGCTCTTCCTTCCTCTTTTTTGCATGAAAGGCGATAGAATCATTGGAATGGATGTGGGGTCATATCATAAGCAAACGCGATATATAGCCACTATAGGGGCCAGGGACACTTTTAACCACTCAACCATTGCCCTTCAAATAGTCAGCCTTATTGGTTGCACCAGTATTGGTCATGTAAGGCCACTAGAGGCCTGTAGGGGGATCCACAGGCACTAGCCTAATAGCAGGTATAACCTCCCTCTAACTGTAAACTCTCTCACCTAAACACTAAAGCAAAGCCAGGGGCACTCCATCATGAACCTACGGTCATCCACCTCCCGCCGGACCGTAAGGACAACAGCACAGTTAGACACCTCCTCGAAAGGGTCATTGACGACCTGATCAATCAATCAAGCAGAAAGCTAATGTAAGCAATTTAAATTTATAAATGTGTTTTTTGACTAATGGTTTTTTAAATGTAAGATAGGGCTATAAGTCAAAGTAACATACCAAGCCGATCTGTAAGTTTCTCAGTGCCTTCCTGTATGCGGTAGAATACTTACCGAGTCCTCCAATGCTCCTGCACCACCTGGCTAAAAAATGTGAACCTGGCAGCACCGTAGTATTGAACTTAACCAGGGGGAGGATCTGATGCTCAAAGGCCTAAACCTACGCAATTGGCAGCCAGTCCGTTCAAAAGCTCAACACACCAAAAAAGAGAAAAGCAACAAACCACGATAATAAAGCTCTATTAAAAAAGATATACCTGAAGCAGCAAATGGCTTAAGCGGAGGACCTTTTCTTTCTTTCGGGCCCCCACATCTAGCTTATAGTACGTCTAAGCTAAAATGGCCCTAGGCCAGTTCTTCCCCTTGATGGTCTTCACATCCTCGATGATCAAAATCAACCCATAGTTGACCTTATTGTCAGAGATCGGAAAGAATAGCACGATCAGCAATGAAATGATAAAATAGTGGATGCAAGCATCTCGCTGGGTCTCGAGGACCACTCCAACCTCCATCCAGTACTCTTGTAGCTCTCCATAATATAGTTGCCCTAATTTAGGCTTCAATCCAAAGAGCTTCGTCACCCTTTTCACCACCAACCCCCTAAGGTGGTTCTTCTCCATATAGATGTCAAAATGAATGACTTCTTTGGTCCATGGCAGACCAGTCATTGCCACCATATTGAAAGGGGTAATAGTCATCTCGCTAATCTAGAGATGAAAGGGTGAGTGGTCTTGGACCACTTCACAGTCAAGGTGATCAAGGCCGCGTGGGAAAGCTTTAGCATTAGTAGAGGCATATCACGGGCTAAACCCTCGAAACCTGTGTCATCTATAGCAGCCACAGGTGCAGAATTCTTCTTCTTAATGTGTTGTCACCACTCGCCAATAGTCCCCATACCCTCGGTGCAAGTGAGGACATGCGGTTGTAAAAAATCAGAAAGAGCAATAGATAAGTAATTTTCTCTTTATATTAGCTTCTGGAATGCTGCTGATGCCACTGCTAGGGCAGTGATGCCGCCGACGGCATCAGCCATACCGCCAGCGGTATGAATGATGTCGCTAGCAACATCGCTGGATTCCAAACTTTATGTGCATGCGTATTATTCATTAATTACAATTTTTTTTACTTTATTTTGCATTTATCTCTCAAATAGTTTATTTTTTCAACATGCCGCTTTAAACTTTTTTTGTTAGTCTCTTTTTTTATCTTCAAAATGACATCCACTATGATATTGTTTTTCCAAATTTTTTTGAACTATCATATATCCAATAGATATCTAATAGAAGTTCAATAGAAATCAGTAAAACTAGAAGAACTTGGATTCAAAACACTAGAGATTTTTTATACATCAGAACTTTAAAATAGACTTTTACAGATGTCTAATATCAACTTTAAAATAGATTTTCTAATTAAAATCTAGTAGATGTCCAATATATTTCCAATAGATGTGTTGGATCTAGCTCAGCAGAAGAATATGGCATGATTTTGGTCTTTTTGGGAGGCTTGAAGCCACTGGCGACAAGAGCAATGTCGCCGGGGACATCAATTTCAGTGGGCAGAATCCAATTTTTCATAAAATTGCACCAAATCACCTAAAAACTCAATTAATCAATTTCGGCGGCCTCACCATCACCAATTTGGATTTTGAATTTCTTTGACTAGTCAAAGATGCTACGTGGCACCCCATACCTCCAATGGTATCGCTCCATATCACCAGTGGCATAAAAAATTCTCCATGCCTTTTTAGCAATCCGATGGAATCATGGCTCAAGCCTCGACATTTCAAGACTTCTAAAATCCTTATGTTTTTATTATCACGTTTTTACTATTAATCAAAGGGGCAAAAATATTTTAGTTTCACAAAATCGATCAAGCAGTAAAAACGTCATCTAAAAATTTATCTAACATTGTTTCACTTGCCACTTATTGTAGGAATGACACTCCATAATCTCAAAACTGAAAAGCCCAAGCCCCGCTTGGCAAAACTGAAAAGCCGAACCCCGCTTGGCAAACCTTAAAGCCCAAGCCCGCTTGGCAAACATGAAAGCCCAAGCCTGCTTAGCAAATCATCAAAGCCTAAGCCCGACCAAGGGGCAAACAATCATCAAAGACCAAGCCCGACCAAGGGGCAAACCAATCTCGACCAAGGGGCAAACCAATCTCAAAGCCTAAGCACGACCAAGAGGCAAACCAATCTCAAAGCTCAAGCCCAACCAAGGGGAAAACCAGACACAAAATGGAGGCATAGGCGGAATTAAAACCTTGCCATCCATCAGGTACAATTCCTAATCCTTGCTCTTTCATAAGATCATACTAACCCGTGGCAGCAGTGATCCCTTGAGGGGGAGCTTGTGAACACGGGATTTTACAGTCTTGCTCGTGAGACGATGACGACGTATACCCGATTTTATTCCTGATGATGAAAATTCTTTTTTAAAATTTTTATTACCGATATAAAATTCTCTACGAATTTTATTTTTAAAAAAATTCTGTTCGATGTGCCCGATAACGAGTCCAGTGGTAGCTCAAACCGATGATTTGCACCCAAAAAATAATTTAGTCCTAAATACCTATAAAAGTCAACCAAAACCCTAAATATTCAAAATACCGCTGAATTTGCTTTTTGAGCGGTTTAAGGCAACTTTTCTACCTTTTTAGGCTAGGCCATGCTTACTTTTCAGACTTGGCAGAAGCTGATGCCATCAGCGACATCAGCGATACCCCCGACGGCATCATCCATGCCTCCAACAGCATGAATTCTGCAGCAGTCAGCTTTTTGCTTGATATCCTCTGGATAATTGATCAAAGTCAATGTTTCCACCAGATTTTAGCCTATATAAGGAAGTATTTTCAGCAGAATAAGGGTACAACACTTCCACCACTTGAAATCTTAAGGAGATTTTGAGTATTTTTCAAACACTCTTATCATATAATAACTATAGAAAAATACCATAAAATTTTTTTATACATAAATATTCATATATTAACACAACCATAATATTTCACATTAACTCTAATATCATTCTTTTATATTATAAACCATAATTATGTTTGATTAGCAAAACCAAAACCCGACCACTTTCTATTCTATATGTTTATCATGTGCGGAGAGAGAGCGAGATGGACTCTGCCGACAGACCTTTCTTCCATGACAGCTACGGGTAAGGACCTTTTAGTACAAAACTTTATCTACAACTTCAATAGCTGAAAAATATAGCAATTTATATGAGTCGCCACTCAATGAATATAAACAATCAATGAATTTAACAATCATATACAGTCAGACCTTCAAATAAACATACAGTCATTCATATATGCTATTGGATGATTCATTTATTTGATTGTTGCAACATTTCTGGCCAAACTATTGCCCCGGGAACAAGTAACATTAGTAACAATTGTCAATTGATTTGCTGGCCAGCTATTTAACAATTGGTTGACCTTTCAGTCCAGATAAACAATTGGTTGACCTTTTTGTCCATTCGTTAAATATTACAATTGGTTGACCATATAGGTCCAGATAACAGTACATGTATTGCAATGTTTGATCAGCTATACCACAATGTCTCTCTTTATCTCATTTGTTCCTGTTCAAATACGTATACCATGTATAATTTAATTACCTCATGTTTCACCAAATATACATGTGTGCATATAATTCAAATTCATCAAATAACATATAATCATTCAATTCACAACAATTCACCAGACATTCAAATATCACATAACAAAATATTTCACCCATAAATTCATTTCATGTTTATACTCACAGATGGAATGCTAATTTCCACAAAATCGACTTGTTTCCTCCTCTTGAACACCTACACGACTTCGTGCTCCTATAAGCATAAATTCACACCAATACATTTCACCTTGTTTCGTTTTCTATTTATAAAGTTTTCATGACTTAGACTATTGTTACTTGTATACTTGTTCATATGACCTTGCTCCACTTAAAAATTCATAACTTTCAATTCACTTCACCAAATGATTTGATTCTTATTTTATTCTATCTCTAATATACAAAGCTATAACATACTAAAACCTCAAAAATTTCAGAGTATTATACAATATATAGGGAAATTTGCCTTCAAAACCTGTTTCAGTCCATCTTAACCAGGACAACAACGTAATAAAACGAGTATAACTCTCTCTACACAACATGAATCGACTTGATTCCTTTTCCTACTTAAACTATACAAATAAGGAAATAACATATCAAAAACTTAGAATTTTTTAAGTAGCATAACAATCCCAAATTAATTTCAAAATTCACCCTATCTCTTTGATCATCCAATTCTGCATACTTCATCTTATAAAAATCATAGCTAATGATCTACTCATCTAAAAATCCCCAAATTTTGCAAGGTGAACGCCGACATAAAGAGGAACAATTCATCTTCTTACTAAAACTTCTAATTCTAAACTTAACCTAACACAAATCGCACTACAAAGTTACTAAAATACCTGATTCGTTCATTCTAGCTCTCTTCTTTTCTTCTTCCTTATGCTTTCTTCTTTGCTTTGTTTTTGGGAGATGAATACCTGATCTAATTCTTATCAGGCCATACAAAAATCTAATGGGAAAAAGACCAATTTGCTCTTAAATTCCTTATTTAATACAAATACTAACTATATTAAATACATATACGTATATCTATACTATATTAATACTAATTCTGATACTAATGCTTATACTTATATCCTTATGATATATCACAATTTTATTAAACTTTATATGTTCAAATAATCATTTTTATCTATAACATAACTATACTCCACTTATTCCTTAAAATTCTATAGCTATATAATTCGGTACCTAGATATTAAATATCGTATTTTGTATGGTTAAAATAACTATTATTTTAACTAACCAATTTTAATAAATATAACATGTAAAATATTAAATATAATAATTTCATGACATGTAACAGATGTGGACAAATGCAAATATAATGCATGAAATGGGATGTTATAATTCTCCCCCTCTTAAAGAATTTCGTCCTCGAAATTAAATACCTGAATCGGAAAACAAATAAGATTGTCCTTTCTCATTCGATCTTCTGTTTCCCAAGTGGCTTCTTCTACTGAATGACTTTTCCAAAGCACTTTTACCAATGGTATTTCTTTATTTTGCAATTGTTTGGTCTTATACCCGATAATTGCTACTGGTTCTTCTACATAACTCAAATTACCAGCAATCTCTATCTCTTGTTCCTTCAATACATGAGTAGGGTCTGACCGATACTTCCTTAGCATGCTCACATGAAATACATTGTGAATTTGAACTAACTCCGATGGTAAAGCCAATTTATAAGCAAGCGGACCAATTCTTTCAAGAATTTCATAAGGCCCTATGTACCACAGACTAAGCTTCCCTTTATTCTTAAACCTTAACACGCCTTTTCAAGGTGATACACGAAGAAAAAATTTGTCCCCTACTTCATATTCCTTTTCCCTTCTATGTTGATCGGCATAACTTTTCCGTCTATCTTATGATGTCTTGATTCTTTCTCTTACTATCTTCACCTTTTGACCTGTGTCTTATACTATTTCTGGACCCTCTAAAACTCTCATCCCTTCTTCATCCCAACAAATAGGACTTCTGCATTTTCTTCCATAAAGAGCCTCAAACGGTGCCATTCTAATACTACTATGATAGTGATTATTATAAGCGAATTCCATTAGAGCAACATATTCGTCCCACGCACCTTTGAATTCTATAGCACAAGCTCAAAGCATTTCTTCCAAAGTATGAATTGTTCTTTCTGATTGACCATTTGTTTGAGGATGAAAAGCAGTACTAAAGTTCAATTTTGTGCCCAGTGCCTGCTGTAAACTTCTTCAAAATCGAGGATCTCTATCTGATACAATAGACATAGGTATCCATGTAACCTGATAGTTTCATTCACATACTTCTTCGCCAAATTCTCCAATGAACAACCTCAATGTATGGGCAAAAAAATGGGTTAATTTCATCAATCTATCAACAATAACCCAAATAGCATCATTCTTTCTTGGAGTTTTTAGAAACCCGTACATAAAATCCATAGTAACCATCTCCTATTTCCAAACTGGTATAGGCAATGGTTGTAATTTCCCCGCTGGAGCTTGATGTTCAATTTTTACTTTTTGACATATCAAACACTTTGAAATGTATTCAGCAATATCCTTCTTCATTCCAGACCACCAAAAATGAGAGCGCAAGGTATGATACATTTTTATCATTCCCGGTTGCATAGCATATGGAGTAGTATGAGCTTCTTTTAAAATTTCCTTCTTCAAATTATCAGCATCAGGCGCACAAATTCTTTGTCCCAACATCAAAGTATCATTTTCTACTATAAAATCAGTGCTCTTTCCTTAATCTCTTTTAATTGAGGATCTCAAACCTGAGCTTCCTTAATTCTGTCATGTAACACTACTCTTACCTTGAAGTTAGCTAATAATGCACCATTTTTGCCCAATTTTAAGTCAACATTCATTGCTCATAATTAAACTAAGTATGGGAGTTTTAAAACTTGAACATTAGCCATTACACTACTGGATTTTCTACTTAAGGCATCAGCTATAACATTCGCTTTTCCCGGATTGAGCTCTTTCAGTTGCTTCAATTCATTTTAGACAATCATATATTAAATATTCAAAAGAGCCACATAAATAACATGCTCCAGTCATTTTCCTGCATTCACCTTCATGCAATTTACCACATAGCATACACTAAGGTTTTTATCTCGAGCTTTGTCCCTGGCTTTATCTCGAATGAGTTTGCGTATTCGTTCTTCCTCCTCTATTCCCAGAATATCCTCTTATAGCTATAAACTGTGACGAACAAGAATTTGTTTGATGTTTAGCAGACTTTTTACTTTGGTTACCACCAAAATCATTGTAACCTCTTCTAGCTTTATATTATGCTTTCTCTTTTTCTAGTCTTTCAGCCCTAAACGCGGCATTTTTCAACTTTAAGTAACTTTCAAGTTCAAATGATGATATCTTGGTTCGAATTTCATATCTAAGCCCATCCTAAAATTTCCTGCATCTATCCTTTTCAGTCGCCAATAATGTTGGTACATAACTAGATAGCTGATTGAACTTAACTTTATACTCGGCCACTGTCATCCTCCCTTGTCTCAAGTTTAAAAATTGTCCTTTTTTTTATCATCAATGTACACATCTAGCATGTGATTACTTTTGAATTCCCGCACAAAATCATCCCAAGTCAAGATAGGAGGCCGAACAGTGCTCTGTGGGATAGTCTCCAACCAGTCATAAGCATCAACTTGAAGTAAAAATACCGCATAATTGAACTTCTCATCAGGAGTACAATGCATCATATTGAAAACTCTTTTCAGCCTTTTTAACCATCTTTTCGCTATTGTAGGATCTGTAGTTCCCTTGAATTCTTCTGCACCTTATTTCTTCAATTTATAGAACCTTCTTTCTCTTTGGACAAATGTTGTAGGTGCTTGCACCATAGGCATTTCCTGATGATGCTGAAAATTTGATGCATGAGAATGCATAGATGATGCAGATGTAATAGGTTGGATTTCTACAGGTTGATTTACGGTCAGTCCCTCTCTCCTCGGGTTAACATTATGGTTCTCATCAGCCCTATACGAATATGATAACATGCTATAAGATAACATATACTAATCTCATATTATGTATGCATTTGTATGTGTCCCTATGACCATATCCCCGCTTTGATACCAACTGAAACACCCTTATCATATAATAACTATATAAAAATACCATAAAAAAAATTTTTGTACATAAATATTCATTTATTAACACAACCATAATATTTCACATTAACTCTAATATCATTCATTTATATTACAAACCATAATTATGTTTGATTACTAAAACCAAAACTCGACCACTTTCTATTCTATATGCCTGTCATGTGAGGAGAGAGAGCGAGATGGACACAGCCGACAGACCCTACTTCCAAGGCAGCTACGGGTAAGGACCTCCTAGTACAAAACTTTATCTACAACTTTAACAATTGAAAAATATAGCGATTTATATGAGTCGCCACTCAGTGAATATAAACAATCAATGAATTTAACAATCACATACAGTCACACCTTCAAATAAACATACAATCATTCATATATGCTATTGGATGATTCATTTATTTAATTGTTGTGACATTTTTGGCCAAACTATTGCCACGGGAATATGTAACATTAGTAACAATTGTCAATTGATTTGCTGGCCAGTTATATAACGATTGGTTAACCTTTCGGTCCAAATAAACAATTGGTTAATCTTTCGGTCCATTTGTCAAATATTGCAATTGGTTGACCATATAGGTCTAGATAACAGATAATATATTACAATGTTTGATCGGCTATGTCACAATGTCTCTCTTTATTTCATTTGTTTCTGTACAAATACGTATATCATATATAATTAAATTAACTCATGTTTCACCAAATAAACATGTGTGCATATAATTCAAATTCATCAAATAACATATAACCATTCAATACACAACAATTCACCAGACATTCAAATATCATATAACAAAATATTTCACCCATAAATTTATTTCATGTTTATACTCACAGATGGAATGCTAATTTCCACGAAATTGACTTGTTTCCTCCTCTTGAACACCTTCACGACTTCATGTTCCTATTAGCATAAATTCACATGAATACATTTCACCTTGTTTTGTTTTCTATTTATAAAGTTTTCATGACTTAGACTAGTTTTACTTGTATACTTGTTCATATGACCTTGCTCTACTTAAAAATTCATAACTTTCAATTCACTTCACCAAATGATCTGATTCTTATTTTATTCTATCTCTTATACACAAAGCTGTAACATACTAAAACCTCAAAAATTTCAGAGTCTTATATGATTTATAGGGAATTTTCCTTCAAAACATATTTCAGTCCCGCTTAACCTAGACAGCAGCGTAATAAAACGAGCACAACTCTCTCTAGCTATTGATCTACTCGTCTAAAAATCATAGCTATGATTTAATAGTCTAAAAATCCCCAAATTTTGCAGGATGAACCTTGACATAAAGAGGAACAATTCATCTTCTTACTAAAACTTCTAATTCTAACTTTAACCTAACAAAAATCGCACTGCAAGTTACTAAAATACCCGATTCCTTCCTTCTAGCTTTCTTCTTCTCTTCTTCCTTATGCTTTGTTCTTTGCTTTGTTTTTGGCAGATGAAGACCTGATCTAATTCTTATCAGGCCATAAAAAATCTAAGGGGCAAAAGACCAATTTGCCCTCAAATTCTTTATTTAATACAAATACTAACTATACTAAATACATATACGTATATCTATACCATATTAATACTAATTCTAATACTAATGCTTATACTTAAATCCTTATGATATATCCCAATTTTATTCAACTTCATATATTCAAATAATCATTTTATATCTATAACATGACTATACTCCACTTATTCCTTAAAATTCTATAGCTATATAATTCGTTACCTAGGTATTAAATATCGTATTTTGTATGGTTAAAATAATAATTATTTTAACTAACTAATTTTAATAAATATAACATGTAAAATATTAAATATAATAATTTAATGACATGCAACAGATGTGGATAAATACAAATATAATGCGTGAAATGGGATGTTATAATTTTAGTTAGTTCTAGTGGGATAAACTCTAGAAAAGGTAAGAAAAGAGGATTCGATCCATCTTTTCTTGGTTTTTATTTACTAAACTCTATGATATTTAGGAGGATTTTAATTTTAGAATCACTAAAATTGGATTTAGAGCCCTAAATCACCCTTTTACTTCCTAAATCATCATTTGAGCTCATCGGAGGTGTCATTTGGATCATGAGGAGGTGGATTCACGGCCCCGAGATAAAAAATTTTGAGTCTCATAGCTCTTTGGCTTTCATTTTACTTGTTTGTTGTGTTTAGTTGCGGTTTTATGCTTAGTTTTGGGTTTTTGGTCGATTTTCGGCTGTTAACTGCTGGTGTTGCAAGAAACTAAAGCCGCCGGAGGCATTTGAAGCCGCCAATGGTATCAACCATGTCACTAGCGGCATTGTTGATACCGCCAGGGGTCTCATTTGCCGCCAACGGCTCTATTTTCTTGTAGGACCCTTTCTTTATGGTATCTAGAATGTCATACAGCCTGCATGTGTAAATGATATCGCCAGCGGCATCATTGATGCCGTCGGCGGCCTCATTCATACCGCTAGCGATATGAGGTTCTGGACAGCTTGTTTATTTTTGTTTTATTTCCGACCTAGTTTAATTTCCGAAGCTAGGATGTACAGTACAACGACGGGGTCCAGAACCTCCTAAAAGTAAAGCTCACCCCATAAGATGTGGCATTTTCACTAATAATTCTGTTAAAATAGCAATCGAGTCTAAAATATGGATAAAACAAGATTTTCTCACAAATGCCATTCAAATACCATTTTCAGCCATCCAATCGGGCTCCATAAAATTGGAAATAAATATGCCATGTTCACGCTAACTCGAGTCTTGTTTTTTCTACTAACTATGCATGCTACGTGATATACCACATATAGGGATGGCAATGGATCCTAGACCCGTCCCGAATCCATAGATCCGAGCCTTTTTTTAGGATCTGGATCCTATTATTTTAGATTTGTCGGATCCGAGTCCAGGAAAACAGATCCGGATCCAGTATCGGATTTTAGTGTGGGATTCGTACCCGGACCCGGATCCGTAGAGTATGTATATTTTTAAGATAATTCTAATGAAAACACAATACAAAAGAAAAATATTCAAAATTCAAAAAAACCCATAGTTGTTCAAGTTTCTAGTTGCGAATTTGTTTACCAATAAAAGAAAGATTGTGACCATAAAACTTCATCTTCTCTTACGTAGTATGGAAACGTAGATGTATCAACAAACTTGAACTTAATTTCATTACATTTGATAAAGCAGATATTGTCAAAGAATTATATTTTTGTTTTGTTATTGTAAATGAAGATTAATAGAACTATTTTACTTGTTATTTCCTTAGAATTTAATGGATTGTTAATATCATTTACATAGACCTGTTTTGGACCTGTCTCAGACCCGTATCCGCGAGGATCCTTTGGATCCGGATATGGATATTAAAATTATAGACTCGACGGATCCAGGGCAGATCCGGGCCTAGTATGTGAAAACTGATCCGGACGAATCCAAGCTGGATCCGGCCTGGATCCGACCCGTTGCCATCCCTAACCGCATACAACGTGCCGTATCTGCGCTAATCATTTTATGCAGTTAGATTTAGGTTAGATGTATGTTAGGCCTTCGGGCATTTTATTTCTTGTATAGAAAAAAATGTATAGGATTTTGAAAGCCTTGTAATTATTATTTTAATTTTTGCATTTTTATTTGTTGGATGACTGTAATAATTTATTTACCGCTTTTGAATGCTTGATAACTCGCTAACACATATAATCGAAAATACAGTAAATAGGGTGGATTAAAACTGAATAACAAAAAATGAAACTTTTAACTTGGCCCAATGTAAAATAGATAACATCATCCGAACTCGGAATCTCTACTTAAGGTATGTCTGCCACCCGGTGGGAAATTTGTACCTAAATTTCCCGATTGAGCTGAACCGGGTGGCGACTATTTTAAGTACGGGATTTCGATCTCGTATCTTTTGAACATTTAATATGCAAAACCATTTTTCAACACCATCACGCCTAACATATGTTTTTAAGGGATCGTTCCTCTGACCCTGCTTCACAGCCGTCCTGTAAAATGTCATCCGCTCACAATGACGTGCCAAATCATACTTCACAAACCACACTTATCATATCAGAAACTTCAGATATTCAGAATCAAGAAATTTAAAATTCAATGCATCAACGTGACCAACTTGCAAACATTTTATGATCAATTCTTAACATTGTGACACAAGTTTGGAGTACATGATATTCACTCACCAACTTGAGGGGGAGTGTCGAGAATATTAATTTCAATATTGGTATTGAATTATTCATATATTAGATTATTCTTAATTAATCTAAATTATGAATATTATCACTAATTATAAATAATGGTAATTCGGAACATTATTTATAATTAATTATATTTATTTACATTTATTTATTTCCTGTTTCTCATATGTATTGTATAATATAAATATATTTTATGTAATTGATTATGAATAAAGAGAACTATAGCATTTCAATAACCATTTCCTATTCTTATCATTTTTCACATACTGCTCCCCTAAACCTTAAAGTGACTCTCGTAGCTACCTCACGTTTTATAAAGTGCACCAATTTATTCCCTAAACGTCACTTGTCAACTTTTAATTTCAGTCGGGACATCTTCCGACAATTATCTCGATATTTGAAGCCGAGACTTTATTAGTGAAAGAAGCTCTATCATGGAAGAAGAAGGCTAAACTCACTCATCTACTAGCGAGATGGATAATAAGTTTCTTTTAATAGGCTAAACTCACTCATCTTGGTAATTCATATATTGTCTCAATTGTTTCGATGAACTTTATTATTTTTTATTTAGTTGCACTAAACATAATGTTAATGTGGTGGCACATTCTTTAACAAGAGTCGTTTATTTGGATGAGGTAACATGGACTTGTTATCCGGTTTTCCTTGTGTCACCCATTTCATTTGAGACAATCATTTTCATAAAAAAACATGGTTTTGAGACCTGAACCAGTCGGTCGGACCAGGTTTAACCAGAACTGATGGCTGGTCCTGTCGATTTCAACTGGTTCACACGAAAGTGAAGAACCAGTATTTACCAGTTGAACCGACATGTTCAATCGATCCGATTCTTGACTTTAATTATATATAAAAGTTAATTTTTTTTGCTTTTGGTGAGTGTTGAACCTTAAACCTCTCACTTAAACACTTCATGCCTCACCAATTGTGTCAATGCTTCAACTTGGTTGTTAATTGCATTTTATTTTTTTATCATATAAAATATTAAGTTGTTAAATTGTTCTAAATGAAATTAAATTTTAATTTTAAGAAATCTACGATGTATGTATATAGCATCTATTTAATTATTATGTACAGCAGTTTGACAATATTATATTGTAAAAAATTATTTAATTACAAACTAAAATTTTTTATATAACTAAATAATATTTAATACGTTTTTAAAATCAAATTAACATTGACTCATTTTTATAAAAAAATAAAATTATAATGAATGAATGAATATTTCAATTTATTATGTTTTATTTTAAAATTTATAATTATATAAATTTATTGTGTGAATATGTAGTATAAATATACTATATATCAATTCTTTTATCTAATTTATAAAATATGATTTAATCTTAATTAAATTTAATTTGTTAATGTTATTTAATTCTTTCACCAAATTATATTGATTATTATTTGTATTTTATTTTTATAAAGTACTAATAATTTTTAATTAAGAGTTGTTAACATTGAATATTATTAATTGTTTGTGTTGGATAACTTATATTACAAGTTTAATATCAAATTATTAAAAATATTAATATTTCTACATGTTTTAAGAAAATTTACTTCGACTACTGGTTAAATTTGGTTGAACCTTAAATCCATGACTCTCTCCCTTCACCAGTTCGTTGGTCGGTCCGGGTCTGACAATTATGTGAAAAAGAATTGAAATGTACATAATCAAAATGTTTGAAAACCATTTCCCATCCCATCAAATTCTAACGAAAATGAGCAATAGTCTCAACCAATGCAAAATTCTCTCATGCCCACGATCGCATCTATAACACCGCTTGCTCTAATGCCAAACCCATTGGTTAAACAGAAATGGAAAAAATCCACAATCTTTCCCTTCTGCTATCAAGTTGCAATTCAGCGTAGTGCAGTGTTGATATTCCATGGAAAATTCCACAGGAAAATGGCAGGAGCATTGTGATACAGCCATTGAATACAGGATTAGCAATTTGCCCAACTCTATTCTTTGCCACATTTTGTCATTCCTTCCAACGAGATCGTCAGTCCAGACTTGCATTTTGTCATGAAGATGGAGATTTGTGTGGACCTCTGTACCTGTTTTAGATCTGGACGATTCATCGTTTCTATATTCCTGAAAACGGCGTAGAAGAGCATCAGCCTGGGCTACATCCTTTACGAGGTTCGTGAACAAAACTCTAGCTCTCCGTTCGCACACCTGTATTCAAATATTAAGGCTCAAGGTTTCCAATCCCGGCGCAGCTTCTTTAGTTGATCCATATATTTCGGCTGCATTTCACAAAATGTTGAGGAAATCAACCTTTCTATTATCGACTGTACTGGTCATCTTTCCCAAAAAAAATTAATTGTGGTACAATATCGGTTCTAAAGTTGCAATATTCTGTTCTTGAGCTCAACGTTGCGGAGTCCGTTTGGATGCCCAATCTTAAGGTCTCCCACTTTCACTATCAATGGGGTTCGGAAATGTTTACTGTCACCATGAGCCGGATATAATGTGGCTCCCCTATCCTCGAAGAACTAGCGTTCTTCAGCGGTGATTCTATAAAGAATCAGAACGTTTCTGTTGTCTCATTCATCACTAAAAACTTTGGAATTTCGGTTAGCGTATAGTTATAGTATTAATAATATGGTGGTTATTGATGCTCCAAAACTTGAACGAATTGAAGAATACGCCCTCAATGCTCAAGGCATCAATTGTCACTACCAACTCTTGTTCTTTTGGTGGTGTTCATAAAATACCTGGTAATCTGTGGACAGTCGTCAACGTTAAGGTTTTGTGCTTGTCAATGTGTATGCTCAAGTTAGGGGACTTGTTATACTTTTTTCAGTATAGTATAGTTAGCTGAATATATATATATATATTATATTCTTACTATACTATACATCCCAGGATCCTCTGGTCTATGAACTGATTCACTTTGGTAACTTGAAGAAATTGGTGTTGAGATATTGTGGAGAAGATGACTTGTCAATTGTACCCCAAATCCTCAAAAGACTACCCTGTTTGGAACATCTTATACTCGAAAAGGCAAGCAAAATGCACTGTGAATTTTCTTATCTTCTTGGCATATTAGTTACCTCTCTCGGCCATTTATTTGCACTGCATGACATGACTGCTATATGCTTCGTAGCTGCACCGGGTTGCATTTTTTATTAGTTACCCAACTCATTTCTAAATTTGGAGCAGAACTTTTGGAATACATTTCTAAGTAATTTAATTATTACAGGTTATGTTTAATAGCTTGAAACTGAAAAACTAGACAATAGCATTCCATTTGTTTTCTTATTCAATTTTAAGTGATCGAGTTACATGATTATATAGCCCATTTAACATAATACATTGCTAATAATAATAATATAGTTTGGGGAGACAATTATGATTTTGGTAAGGAAAACTTAAGAACTATGGATTATTTTGGCTATTATATGATTATTATTATTATTTGTATGGCCTTTGATAGCATACAACAAATGTGAATGGCAGTACTGTTGTTGGAATAGAAATACATGGAAGGGGTTGGAACCAGAAAAGTCTGAGATTAATTGCCTGAAATATTATCTTGAAAGACTTGAGCTTGAAGTATTCAGTTTCCGTAACGAAGACCTGGAAGTTGTAAAGTATTTCAGATTGACTAAATTTGAGCACTCTGAAAGACTAGCAGCAATCTGTTTTCTGAAGGCGATATCAACGTTTCCAAGGTTCTCAAATGCATTTAAAATTATATTTTCTTAAGCTTTTCATCTTGATGGTTTATGTAGAACATGATGAAACTTGAAATGCAAAGTTGTTTTGTTCACTTAAAACATATTAACTTTTGATGTATATGAAATTGCTTTTCATGGAACACCTTTTCATGAGTTTGTCTCAATTGTTTCAATGAACTTTATTTGTTGTTTATTTAGTTGCACTCAACATAACGTTAATGTGGTGGCACATTATTTGACGAGAGTCGTTTATTTGGATGGGGTAACATGGATTTATTATTCGGTTTCCCTTGAGTCACCCATTTCATTTGATACATACATTTTCATAAAAAATATGATTTTGAAACCCGAACCGGCCGGTCGGACCGGGTTCGCTTGAACCGTGGCTAGTCCTGTCCGATTTCAATTGGTTCACACAAAAGTCAAGAACCAGCCGTTGACCAGTTGAATTGACCGATTCAATCGATCTGATTGTTGACTTTTATTATATATAAAAGTTAATTTTTTTTTTTTTGTGAGTGTTGAACCTTGAACTTTTCACCTAAATGATCTATGCCTTACCAATTGTGTCAATGCTTCAACTTGGTTGTTAATTGCATTTTATATTTTTATCATATAAAATATTAAATTATTAAATTATTTTAAATGAAATTAAATTTTAATTTTAAAAAAATGTACTATATATTTATATAGTATCCATTTAATTACCATGTAAAGCAGAATGATAATATTACATTTTAAAAAATAATTTAATTAAAATCTAAAATTTTTTATATAACTAAATAATATTTAATACTTTTTTAAAATCAAATTAAAATTGAATCATTTGTATAAAAAATAAAATTATAATGAATAAATATCATATTTTTATTTAATATATTTTATTTAAAATTTATAATTATATAAATTTATTATGCAAATATGTAGTTTAAATATACTATATATCTATTCTTTTATCTAATTTATAAAATATGATTTAATCTTAATTAAATTTAATTTATTAATGTTATTTAATTCTTTCATAAAATTATATTGATTATTATTTGTGTTTTATTCTTATAAAGTAATAATTTTAATTAAGAGTTATTAACATTGAATATTATTAATTATTTTTGTCAATAACTTATATTAGATATTTAATATCAATTATTAAAAATATTAATATTTTAATATATTTTAAAAAAATTTAGTTCGATCATTGATTAAATACGATTGGACCTTAAAACCATAACCCTCTCCCTTTATCGGTTCATTAGCCGAACAGAATTGAAATGTACATAATCAAAATATTTGAAAATCATTTCCTATCCCATCAAATTCTAACGAAAATGAGCAATCTGCGTGCCTCAAGTTTCAACCAATATAATGGAAAATTGTCTAAAGTACACCATTATGGTATTTGTGTTCTTAAAATGCCCCTTTTTAAAATATATATATTAAATTCTATTTTTTTAATAAATTAATTCATTATTTACACTCACTCCAATTTTTAGTTATTTTGAGAATCCATATTTTATAGGAGATTATAATTGCAGTATTCAAATTCCGACTTCTTTTCTTTCTCTTTTTTTGATTAATTCCTATTTCTGTTTTTGATTAATTCCCTTTCACATTTTTTTTATTGATTCCTATTTCAGTTTTTGATTAATTCTGTTTCTCACTTTTTTGATTAATTCCTATTTCTATTTTTTATTAATTCATTTTCTCATTTTTTATTAATTTCTATTTCAGTTTTTGATTAATTCTCTTTCTCGTTTTTTTATTATTTCCTATTTCAGTTTTTGATTAATTCCTATTTCAGTTTCAAATTACGATTCTTCTCCCCTGATTGAATTTCTTTCCTTTTTTTGAATTTTATCTTTCCGATTACTTCTCCTTTCGGTTTCTCTCTTCCATTTTTTCAGATTTCAATTATATCGGAATCGGTTTTCATTTTTCAGAGCTACATATTTCTTTGTTCCATTTTCTCTGATTTCAATCTTATTGGAACCATTTTTCATTTGTTTTCGAAACTAATACTACTCGATTATATCAGATTTGTGTTTAATAGAGATGATTGAAGTAGTTAACAGGTTAGAAGCGGGTCAAAATTGCAAAAATGGTGGTCGGAAGCAGCAGTAGCAAGGAGAAGAAGAAGTGTTATACACAATCGTATACTGTCAACTGTATATTGATATATAGTACTTGATTCACAATTGTTTAATCTTGTATATTATTATGTAAATATTCTGTATATTGATACACAATACTTGATACACAATTGTTTAATCTTGTATATTATTATGTAAATATTATGTATACTAACATACAGTACTTGCAAAAATAAAACTGTATATTGAAAATCGTATATTGATATACAAATCTTCTAATATTAATGATGTTCGCTCTTTAAAACTATCGGTGTATGAGTTGCAACTATTACCCTAATTGATATACATTACTTGATTCATAATTGTTTAATCTTGTAAATTATTATGTAAATATTCTGTATATTGATATACGATACTTCATAAACAATTGTTTCATCTTGTATATTACTATGTAAATATTATGTATACTGAGATACAGTACTTGCATAAATAAAACTGCATATTATCAACCGTATATTGATATACAAATCTTCTAATATTAATGATGTTATCTCTTAAAACTGTCGATATATGAATTGCAGCTATTACCCTAATTCGTTGTGAAATATATGGTTCGCCGCTACCAAAAGGGGTTCAGGTTGCCCAACCTGGGGTTTTAGTATCGTCATTCATCAATACTGTTCATGCGTGCCCAGTATCTTTTAGGGGTAGGCATCTATACTATACACCGTTAGCAAAAAGGTTCATTTTGCCCAACCTAGGGTTTTAGTACCGTTATGCATCAATACTGTTTATGCATGCACAGTATCTGTTAGGGGTAGGCACATATATTGTACATCGTTAGCAAAAGGATTCATTTTGCCCAACCTAGGGTTTTAATATCGTCATGCATCAATAATGTTTACATATCTATTCTACCATTAGAGAAGTTAATTTACAAGGTTTGTTTTGTAGCATTTTATAGATTTCTGATTTTTTTTCTCATATGTCGTACTGTATATGAACAATCATATATTGTACGCTTTTATGTTGTTGCATATATTTTGAGTTTATGAACAATTTATGATGTGCTTTTGCTGGACATTAATGGTTAATTGTTTTATTTATTTCCCTAATGCACACTTCCATATATACTGGGTATGTTTTAAAAAATAATCATTTAAACTTTGAAATTGTACTATATTTAGCCTGTATACAGTTTCATAGAAACCGAATTTCAATTTTATATGTTAATTATGTATTTAATCTCTCTATTTAATCTTCTTCTATCTCCCCTTTTTTCATAACCCTTTCCCCCTTCCCTCCTCCTCTCTCTCTCTTTTATTCATCTCTTTCTCTCTCTAAAAGCTTTACGATAATCATCAGAAATCGGTGACGGAATGAAAGCTCCTTTCTTGCTCTAGTTAGATGCAAGCGGGGTTTTGAGTTTGGAAAGGGCGGCCACTGGTTTGGAAATCGGAAAAGACGGCGGTGGTCGGAGCACACAGCGACGGTTTCGCCGGTTATAATTATTGGAAGCTGGAATTTGTGGGGGGTGGTGGGTTGTGTGATTATTTCCAGTTTTAGAAGGTAAGGTGGTGTTTCTGTTTTGGGTATTCAAATTGGTAAGGGTAGCTACAAAATAGGGATTTGAAACAGTTTTCTAATCTATTAAGGTAAGATGGTGTTTGTTTTTGGTATTATTTAAATTGGTAAGGGTAGCTACAAAATAGGGATTTGAAACAACTTCCTAATCTATTATAATTGGGTATTTTATATATAAGTTTCTCTCAATGTGCACTTTGTTAATTATGTATTTCTATTCTTTAAATAACTATCTCTTAACCATACATAATTCTCTCATGCCCATAATCGCATCTATAGCACCGCTTGCTCTAATGTCCGACCCAACCGAAAAAATCCACAACCTTCCTCTTCTGGTTTCAGTTGTAGTTCAGCGAAGAGCAGTGTTGATATTCCATGGAAAATTCAACAGGAAGACGGCAGAAGCATGGTGATACAGCCATTGAAGACAGGATTAGAAATTTGCCCAACTCTATTCTTTGCCACATTTTGTCATTCCTTCCAACCAGATCGTCAGTCCAGACTTGCATCTTGTGAACAAGATGGAGATTTATATGGACCTCTGTAACTATTTTAGATCTGGACGATTCATCATTTCTATATTCCCGAAAACGGCGTAGAAGAGCATCGGCCTGGGTTACATCCTTTAGGGTCTGCTTGTGTGAAAGTTTTGTAATGGAAAGGAATGGAAGGTATTTGGATTCTAGTGCTTGGGACGAATGAATTTATATGAATGAATAGAATTGGGCATAATCATATTTCCGTCAATTCCAGTCAAAAGCCATATTTTTATTCCCACCAATTT
Organism: Euphorbia pulcherrima; assembly: GCA_947683365.1. Classification (NCBI taxonomy): domain Eukaryota; kingdom Viridiplantae; phylum Streptophyta; class Magnoliopsida; order Malpighiales; family Euphorbiaceae; genus Euphorbia; species Euphorbia pulcherrima. The sequence continues at coordinate 74,452,972 of CANTUS010000001.1, read as the reverse complement.
GGTTGAACTGGGAAGGAGCCCTTATTTTTTTTTCAAGTTTGCCCCTCTCTCTTTTCTTATTTTACTAACTTAATTAATGTTTTGACTTTTATATATGAAGGATGCATATGTAATTATACTACATTTTCCTTTAAAAATCCATCTTTCTTCCCAAACACCATATTTAAAAAAAATCCATTCTCCTCAAATCCTATCCATTCTTTTCTTTTTCTTTCCATTCCTTTCCTTTGAAATTTCAGAGTACTTTGCTCCCAAGCAAAGCCTTAAGAGGTTCGTGAACAAAATTCTAGTTCTGTGTTCGCACCCCTGTATTCAAATATAAAGGCTCAAGGTTTCCAGTAATGGCGCAGCTTCTTTTGTTGCTCCATATATTTCGGCTGCAATTTCACAAAATGTTGAGGAAATCAACCTTTCTATTATCGGCGGTACTCATTTTCCCCAAAAATTTTTCAATTGTGGTACAATATCGGTTAAAGTTGCAATATTCTGTTATTGAGCTCGATGTTGCGGAGTCTGTTTGGATGCCCAATCTTAAGGTCTCCTCCCACTTTCACTATTGATGGGGTTCGAAAATGTTCGCTGTCACCATGAGCAGGATATTATGTGGCTCCCCTATCCTTGAAGAACTAGCGTTCTTCAGCGGTGTATCTATAAAGAATCAGAACTTTTCTGTAGTCTCATCATCACTAAAAACTTTGGAATTTCGGTTAGCGTATAATTATGGTATTAATAATATGGTGGTTATTGATGCTCCAAAACTTGAACGTCTTGATGTATGGGCTAGAGGCTGTAATATTGAATTGAAGAATATGCCCTCGATACTCAAGGCATCAATTGTCACTACTGACTCTTGTTCTTTTGTTGGTGTTCATAAAATACCTGGTAATCTGTGGACAATCGTCAACGTTAAGGTTTTGTGCTTGTCAATGTATATGCTCAAGGTAGGGGACTACTTTTTTCAGTATGGTATAGTTAGCTGAATATGTATCTTATATTTGCACTATACCATACATTTTCAGGATCCTCTTGTCAATGAACTGATTCACTTTGCTAACTTGAAGAAATTGGTGTTGAGATATTGTGGAGAAGATGACTTGTCAATTCTACCCCAAATCCTCAAAAGACTACCCTGTTTGGAGCATCTTATGCTCGAAAAGGCAAGTAAAATGATTCACATTTTTATTGTTCAAGCAAAAGCACTGTGAATTTTCTTAATCTTTTTGGCACATTAGTTACCTCTCTCGGCCATTCCCTTGCCCTGCATAACTGCTATATGATTCGTAGTTGCACTAAGTAATTTTATTAGATACCCAACTCATTTCTAAATTAGGAGCAGAACTTTTGGAATACATTTCTAAGTAATTTAATTATTGCAGGTTATGTTTTCTTATTAAACAATTTTAAGTGATCAGGTTACATGATTAAATAGCCCATTTAACATAATATATGTTGAGATTTGACTTCAAATCTGTAGAGATTTTAGGAAAATACGTTTGTTATGATTAGATTAGTTTTTGAATGATTTAATATTATTAGAAGATATAATTTAGATTTAAATTTCGAAGAAGTATTTGGTGGTTCAAGATTTCATATCAATATCTTTGTTAGCCTATAAATAGGCATTCCTATTAATAAGAAAATGTGTTTCATAAGTGTCATATGCTTGTGTGTACCAGGGTACTACATCTGTAGTATTGCTTTACTATAATCTAAATTCATATTCTACAACAATACAATAACATTAAAATAGTTTAGGGATTCAATTATGATTCCGGTTAAAAAACTCGAGAACTATAAATGTTTTTTGGCTATTATATTATTATTATTATTTTTATGACCTTTGTTAACATACAACAAATGTGAATGGCAGTACTGTTGCTGGAATAGGAATACATGGAAGGGGTTGGAACCAGAAATGTCTGATATTAATTGCCTGAGATATTCTCTTGAAAGACTTGTGCTGGGAGGATTCAGTTTCCTTCAGGAAGACATGGAAGTTTTAAAGTATTTTATGCAGAATTCAACTGTGTTGAACAAAATCAGATTGACCAAATTTGAGCACTCTGAAAGACTAGCAGCAATCTGTTTTCTGAAGGCGATATCAACCTTTCCAAGGTTCTCAAATGCATTTAAATTTATATTTTCTTAATCTTTTCATCTTGATGGTTTATGTAGAACATGATGAAACTTGAAATGCAAAGTTGTTTTCTTCACTTAAAACATATTAACTTTTGATGTATATGAAATTGCTTTTCATGGAACACCTTTTGTGCGTTGTAGAGCTTCGTGGAACAAAAAGTTTATTGCCATGCCATCAGCTCATTCCTTGAAGAGTCAGTTGGGTAAGGTGGTTGGCCCAACTATATGTTAGGCCCAATAATAGATTACGAGAAAATATAATAGCAGCAGAATAAAAAGACACAAAGATTCTTACGTGGAAACCCCAAACGAATTAGGAAAAAACTATGGGACAAACTCCGAATAATTCTCCACTATAAAATAATAGTAGGTACACCAAGAGATTATAAAATAGTGGCACACAAGTGTTTGCCAAAACCTCACTATTTTCTCTCTTACCCAACTCTTAGGAACCCCTTTCCTAAGTTTATATGCACAGATTGTAGTCTTATATCTGTGCTTTTTTCAATCTATCTGTCAAATGAGGCAGAATGCCTCTCTATTTATAGGAATTGAAGACGCGTGAAATGGCTGTCTTTCGATTCCTTTAATTACACCACCAATCACCATCGAATTCGGTTTTGTATTTTTCTTCTTTTTCTTTTTTTTAATTATTTCAGTAGGTCTCACATTTAAAGGGACTCCACTCAACAAATCTCCCCCTCACAACTACATTGTGGGATTCTCCATCCCGATTGCTTTGACACACTGATCAAACTTTTCTTTTGGAACGATCTTTGTCAGCATATCGGCAGCATTGTTGTTTGTATGAATCTTTTGCAACTTAAACTCTTTTTCTTCAATGGCAAGTCTGAGCCAATGATACCTTACCTCAATATGTTTTGTCCGCGCATGATACATAGTATTCTTGCTCAAGTCTAGTGCACTTTGACTATCACAATAAACTATGTAGCCTTCTTCTTGCACACCCAATTCTTGAAAGAATCATTTTAACTAAAGCATTTCCTTTCCTGCTTCTATTGCTGCAACGTACTCTGCTTCAGTTGTTAATAATGAAACACACTTTTGTAACCGTGACTGCCATGAAATAGCTCCCCCTGAGAATGTAAATAAGTAACCTGATGTAGATTTTCTTTCATCAAGGTCACCAGCCATATCCGCATCTGTGTAACCAACAACTGCTGGCTTTCCACCTCCAAAGGTTAAACATAACTTTGAAGTTCCTCTCAGGTATCTAAAGATCCATTTAACTGCTTCCCATTGTGCCTTCTGGGGATTTGACAGGAATCTACTCACAACTCCAACTGCATGAGCGATGTCTGGTCTCGTACACACCATTACATACATTAAACTGCTGACCGCTGAAGAGTATGGAACATTTGACATAGCTTCTTTATTTTTCTCTGTTGAAGGGAAGGATTTCTTACTCAACTTGAAATGAGCAGCAACTGGAGTGCTAACTGGTTTAGCATTCAAGCGGCAACTGGAGTGCTAACTGGTTTAGCATTCTTCACATTGAACCTTTCTAGTACCCGTTCAATATATTTTTCTTGCGATAACCACAACCTATAGGACCTCCGATCTCGGGTAATCTCCATTCCAAGAATTCGCCTTGTCGGTCCCAAATCCTTCATGTCAAATGCCTTAGACAAATCACACTTCTACTTACTAATCAATTTGGCATCTGGCCCAACGATTAGTATATCATCAACATATAAGAGAAGAATGATAAATTTTCCATCATGGAATTACTGGACATATACACATGGATCAGCTTCTGTCCTCTTGTATCCTTGATTCACCATGAAGGAATCAAACTTTTTATACCATTCCTGCGGGGTTTGTTTTAACCCATACAAACTTTTCTTCAGGCGACACACCATGTCCTCCTTTCCCTTGACCTTGAAACCTTGGTTGTTCCATATAAATTTCTTCTTCTAAATCCCCATGCAAGAACGCGGTCTTTACATCAAGTTGTTCTAACTCAAGGTTCAAGCTGGCTACAAGACCTAGCACAACTCGAATGGAACACATTTTCACAACTGGTGAAAAAATCTTGTCAAAGTCGATACCTTTCTTTTAAGTAAAGCCTTTGACAACCAATCGAGCTTTGAATCTCACTAGGTTTCCATCATCTTTCTTCAGCTTGTACACCCATATGTTCTTGAGTGTTCTCTTGCCTTTTGGAAGTTTCACTAGCTCGTACGTGTCATTCTTCTTTAAAGAATTCATCTCCTCCTGCATGGCTTTCATCCAACAATCTTTATCTTTACAAGATTGCACATCTTGGAAGCTTTCAGACTCTCCCTCATCAGTGGTTAAAATATAATCAGAACTGGAGTATTTTGTAGATGGTTTGCGTTCTCTGATAGACCTCCTTAATTGAGGTTCTTCTTCTAGTAGAATGGGGTTCTCTGGCTCCCCCTGCTCAATACGCTCTTCATTCGTATCTTCTTCTATAATCGTATCTTGATCCCTCACAACTGGCTCTTCTTCTCCATCTTGTTCTAGTTGATGCATTCTTCTTTTTATGGCATCATCTGATAGAATGCTCTTTGGTGTTATATTGATAACACCGTCACTTGTAGATCTTTCACCGATGATATCATTCTCGTGAAATACAACATCTCGGCTCCATACAATTTTCTTTTTCACTGGATCCCATAATCTGTAGCCGAACTCTTCATCTCCATAACCGACAAAAGTGCAAGGAACTGATTTATCATCAAGTTTTAGCCTTTGCTCTTTAGGAACATGCATAAATGCCTTGCAGCGAAATACCCTCTAGTGAGAGTATGAGATATTTCTACCTGTCCAGACCCTCTCTAGAATATCAAAATCCAAAGGTGTTGAAGGTAGTCGATTGATAAGATAGACAGCAGTATTGATAGCTTCTCCCCAAAATGACTTAGGTAAGGTAGCCATTTTGAGCATGGAGCTAACTCTTTCGACAATGGTACGATTCATTCATTCAGCAATGCCATTGTGTTGAGGTGTCCCAGGAACTGTCTTTTCATGCATGATACCATATTGACTACAGTAATCCTTGAACTCCTTGGAGATATACTCACCACTATTATCTGTGCGCAAACACTTCAATGGCACTCCAGTCTCCCTTTCCACCATTGCATAGAATTATTGAAAGTGCTTGAATACTTGATCCTTTGTACGCAGCAAATAAATCCATGTCTTCCTTAAGAAATCATCAATGAAGGTAAGAATGTATCTTCTTCCTCCAATGGATTCTATATCCACGGGACCACAAACGTCAGAGTGTACCAACTCTAACTTATTATTTCTCCTTCTAGAGCTTTTCTGAAATGAAACTCGATGTTGCTTCCCAAATAAACAGTGATCACACGGGTTAATTTTTCCTTTGGCTAATGGGATGAGGGACTTCTTAGCCAGTATATTCAACCCTTTCTCACTAACATGCGGCAGTCGCCTATGCCACAAATTTGGTGAAGCATCATCTCCAACTGTATTCAGTTGACTCACACATATTATTGCGTGCATTTTGTATAGCGAGCAACACAATCTTCCTTTCGCCACCACCAACGATCCTTTGGTGAGTTTCCAATTTCCATTGCCTGTATGATTGTGATAACCTTCCTTATCCAATGCACTAACAGACAACAGGTTCAACCAAAGATCTGGAATGTGTCGCACATTTTTAAGTGTTAATGTGCATCCGACACTTATCTTCACGCAGATATCATCGATTCCCACCATTTATGAGACACTATTATTTCCCATTTTAATATTACCATAATCGCCTGCTTTATATGTTGAGAAGTATTCCCTTTTTAGAACATAGTGGTATGAGGCACCAGAATCTACAATTCACTCGGTATCTGTATCTCCAACATGACAACAATCTGCATCAATACTAAAGCAACCTCTCCATCTTCTTTTGTGACTGTAGCAGATGTATTTTTGTCATTATCATGACTTCTATTTGCATTCTCTTGTTTAAAGAAACGGTAGTTCCTTTTGAGATGGCCCTGCTTTCTACAGTGGTAGCATGACCTCTGAGAATAGAAATTGAATTACCTTTTGCTATAGTGGATATCTGTATTTATAGGCCAAGACTCCCCTTGGAATGAAGGATTGGTAGTTCTCTTTTTTTGAATGGAGATCATGATCCCTATTTATGAGGAAGAATTAGTCAAAGACCCCTTTTGGCTGTTACCTCCTACTTTTTAGGAGTTGGAGCTTATCTGCTATAGGGAGAAGTATAGTGGCTATAATGATGTGCTATCAACATAGAGCTATTTATATCATCTTGCCAACGAGGCGTCGAGGTGGTTACAAGGGCGAAGCACCCAAAGGGAAGTGACGTATTAATATGGGTGAGACGGTGTCCCGCATAAGGTGTATTCATCTCAAATATACGCCCCATTATCAAAAGTTCCCCCACAAGTGTGGTGAGAAGTCTTTCAGGATTTAGTCGGTTCGAAGTGGATACCGCCTGGCGTTTGCTATTTCTCAGTGCAGTTGTATTTCTTGGGCAGTGTGTTGGGAAACTATGATCCAGACCACAAACTAAACTAAACTATCCGGATCAGGTTTGAAAGAAATAAAAACTTAAACCATGTAAATCCCAAATCCAAATGGAAACATCCGGAAAAAGATCCAGCTATAAAGCTGTCCACTAAAGACATCAAATACCTAAGCACATGGAATCATCAGAATAAAGCTTGGAAAGGAAACAAGCTTTATTTCCTCAAGAACAGGATCTAGAAGAGCTAATTGCTATATCTCTAGAAGAAGGAAGATCCGGAGAATATGCGGAAAAATTCTAAAGATAGCTTTTCCCTCCACCTTTTGGTCTATAAAGTCAAAGATCCTTTCCCCAAGACAAAGACAAAATGACAGCTTGCATTTTTCAGAGAAAGGACAAAAGGACCGACACCGGACTGAAAAAGCTGAAAACCTTTTTCACCTAGACCAATAAGGAGGTGCGTGGAGCACACACCAAAAAGCTAGTGGTGTAAAAGTTGGTGCATCATAAAATACCAAGTAAAACGATCACTGACCACTTTTCAGCATCAATCCCTAGGATTCAAACGGGTCAAATTATAGTCTAATGAATTGATCAATGGTTCCGGAAGCGCCACCTATAACCTGATCAGGGGTGAAGATTTATTATAAGTTCAACAACTCACAACGGCTACATTTATGATGGAAGCCTATAAAAGGGAAACTTCACCAAATGAGAAGGTTAGTTGTTTGATTGAGAAAAACAAGTAAAAAAGAACAAGCATTGAATTAGCTTACAAATCCCTCTAAGAATCAATTAAATTCCACATCTGTTGTAAGGATTCCTAAGTGAACTATAAACTTAAGAAAATCCAAAAAAAACCAAAACCTTTGTAAAAACAAGAGTGCAAAGATCTCCAATTTGGGTGAGTTGGGAGATTGGGATACAACTTAAAGTTGGTGTTTTGAGTGAGAACTCCCTGTAGGACTTAGCTTAGATTCGGGGTAGAAGTCTAAGTGAAATATCCAACTAAAGACTAAAGGACTCAGCTAGGAGTTGGTGCTTCTAGTGGTGTATCCTACATTCGGAAGGGGTTATCATTCAGAGATAAATTGTAAGGCTTGATTCCTGCCAGTTGGAAAGGAATCCACTAGTGGAAAAGCTTGGAGGAAGGAAACTCCGGAGACTGGAGTAGGCGGGGCTGAACCAGGATAAAAACCTTCTATGTTTGATTTCTCTAACTTTTATTATTTGCATTATATTGTCATATTTGCATCATCCGGATCCATCATCCGGTTCATAATCAAACACGCTACGATAGGACTTTCTAAAGTCTTTACATTCTGGGAAAAGGGGTCATTCGCCCCCCCCCCCCTCCTGACCTTATAAAGACCCTCACAGGGACCAACAAGTGGTATCAGAGCAAGTGCTCAAACTAGAGATCTAACAATCTCGAGCTAAAGGTCCATATATCATAATTCATATATCAGAATGAGTTTCCAAAACTCATAACATCTTCCCGATGGTATGTCTGTTACCCGTCCTCCACTCTTCACCGGTGAACACTACATGTTCTACAAAAACCGGATGAAGAAATTCATCTTGTCATAAATTATACAAGTATGGTTAGTTATTAAAGATGGTCCATATGAGCCTACTTATGAAGTAGAGGGTATGACTACCCGAAAGCCATCAAGTATGTGGGATGAGAATGACTTTAGAAAATTGCTTAAAAACGTAAATGCTATTAACATGCTTCATTGTGCTCTTAGTGCAGCTGAATTCAACAGGATATCCGGATGTGAGACTACAAAAGAAAATTTGGAGAAGGAACCACCAAAGTAAGAGAAGCTAAGCTTGATCTACTATAACAAAAGTTTGAATCCTTCAAGATGGAGCTTAAAGAATCAATCAGTAGCATGAACACTAGATACACCAATCTAGTGAATGAAATGAAGAGGCTGGGAAAGGAGATTCCAGAAGTAGAAATGGTCAAGAAAATGCTCCGAAGTCTCACCAAGGAATGGGATAATAAAAAGACTGTCATTGAGGAAGCTCATGACTTAAACTTTTACAGTTATGATGAACTCATTGGTAATCTTCTAACCTAAGAATTGTCCCTGGAGAGATACAACCAATAAGAAAAGGAGCCTAAGGAGAAAAAGAAGGCCATTGCACTTAAGGCCAAATCCACCGGATCAGTTTCATCCGGAGAAGAAGAGTAAATCAACGAATCAATGAGCACCAAAGATCAACTTGCTCTACTAACTAGAAGGCTTAACTGATTCATACAAAAGAAAGATAAAAGGAAATCAAGAAAGTATGAATCCCGAAAACTAAGAGAAGGAACTTCCAGAAGAGACAGGCCTAGAAAAAATTCGGAAGAAAAGAAGAATCCGGAGAAAGAAGCTGCATGTTTTGAATGTGGTGATAAAGGCCATTTTAGAACAAAATGTCCCGAGCTTAAGAGAACCAAGAATTTCAAGAAGAAGGCAATGGTTGCTACTTAGAGCAATAGTGAAGAAAGTAGCAGCTCATCTTCAACAGAAGAAGAGGAGACTGTAAATTGTGCGTTTATCGCTCTGAGTGATCCGAAAGTAGAGCAATCCAGAAGAAATGCCTCTAAGCAAGAAATAGTGCAAATCAAAGAATCAGAATCAGATACAGCAAACACTGAGGTAAATTCTTGTTCTAATTTTGCTTCTAATCTTGACCTTGCTAGAGCTCTATCTATTATAATTAAGGGTGTAAAGAAGAATGCAAAAGCAATCAAGTTCCTTAAAAGAGCAGTAATGGAGTTAGCAGAAGATGCTGAAGTAATGGCACAAGACATCAATTTGGTTAGAGCAACCAAGCATATTGATATTGTGGAGGAGAATTCCTGAGGAATCAAGTCCAGATCCTAAATGCAAATGTAATGGGATTGGAGAGAGAAATCAATCTATTAAAGGAAGTATCTAGGAAGAGGCCAAAGACAAAAGCTCCAAGAAGAGATAATCATCCTCCTACTCAGAACAGATTATAAAAGACCCCTAATCAAAGGATGAAGAAAGTTAGCAGGTGACCACAAGCTCAAAGATATGCTGCTGCTCAAAAGGGAAAGGCTAAGGTAGCCTACAACCAACAGTCTATCAAACAAAGAAGAAATTGTGGAGCTGAAGTAGCACCTCCAACCAACTTTCGGATTTATACCGGACCATCCACCAGTGTGTAAAAAGCTGGGTATAAAGGCAACTATAGGAAGAAGGATCTGGAGAAGATCAGAGAGAAGCAAAAGCAAAACATACCCATTTCGGGGTGCAGGTTTTGTGGAAAAAATAATCATATTACTAAATCATGTAGATTGAAGAATGGTTATTATGATGTTTACCTTGGCTTGAGATGGTTATTAAGCCAAGAGGACCCAAATCTGATTGGGTACCCAAACCCACTTGATCTGTTTTATAGGTATGCCTTAGATCTATAGTAGATCAACACACTTGGTATATTAATAGTGGATGCTCAAGGCACATGACATATGACGAGAAGGCCTTCTTCACATTAACCAGAAAGAAGGGAGGCAAAGTAAGCTTTGGAGATAATCAAAAGGGACAGATCATTGGTCATGGAACCATTGGATCTGAGTTAAAGATAGAAGATGTCTCATTGGTTAATGGACTGAAATTCAACTTGCTAAGTGTTGCCCAACTCTGTGACAAAGGAAGAAAAGTCACATTTGATTCTGGAGGCTGCTCAATTTATGATAGTAAGTCCAACCAACTCATTCTTTATCCAGCTAGAGTAAATAATGTTTATTCTGTAAACATTAAAAATAATAAAAATAATATCTGCTTAGTGTCTAAATATGAAGAATCATCGCTATGGCATAGGAGGTTAGGACATGTAAGCATGAACCTCCTGTCTAAACTAGCCAAAAAGGAATTAGTAGTGGGTTTGCCTAAGATTGCTTTTGATAAGGATCATCTATGCACTGCATGTCAATTAGGTAAACAGCATAATAAAAGTTTCCCTTTCATCTCATGCATTCCCTCCAAAAGAGTACTTGAGCTCCTGCATATTGATCTCTTTGGTCCAATCAAACCATTGAGTTTAGGTAGAAGAGAATACACCATGTCATTGTAGATGATTATTCTCGATATACCTGGGTTCTCCTGCTAGCAAGCAAGGATGAAGCCTTTGACCAATTCTCCAAAACATTCATCCAGATAAAGGTAGAATAGGGCATAAGCATTGCACGCATCCAGAGTGATAATGGCGGAGAATTCAAAATAAGCATTTTGCTGATTTTTGTGACTCCAAGGACATTAAACATAACTTCTCTGCCCCTTACACTCCTCAACAGAATGGAGTTGTGGAGAGAAAGAACAAGACCATAGTTGAGATGGCTAAAACAATGCTCAATGAAAATTGTTTGCCAAAATACTTTTGGGGAGAGGCCGTGAATACAGCATGTTATATTGTAAGTAGAGCTCTCATTAGAAAGATTAAAGAAAAGACCCCATATGAAATCTGGAAGGGAAGAAAACCCAAAATTGGGTTTTTCAAAGCATTCAGATGTAAATTCTACTCCTGAATGATAGAGAGCAACTAGGAAAATTTGATTCTAAATCTGATGAAGCAATTTTCCTTGGCTACTCAACATATGGTAAGGCTTATAGAGTCTTCAATAAACAAACTCAATCTGTGGTAGAGTCAATACATATAGATTTCGATGAGACTAACACTACAGGAAAGAAAAGCTACACTCCGGAAGAACAAGTTCTGGAAGCTGAAAAATCTGGATAAAAGAAGGAAGCAGGAATTCCTGATTCATGTTAAATCAAGAAGTACAAAGAGGAAGATGAAGGAATATCCTTTGATCCAGAGGTACAACAAGTTAATCTCAACCCACAGGAAATTGACTTTAATAAAGACCAAGAAGGGGTAGTTGAAGCTGAAGTGGAGCAAGTCCCAATTCAACATAAAGGCCTATAAAGGGAGATCTAGACACACGGAGATCATTCTATTGAGAATATTCTGGATGATGTTCAGAACCCAGTAAGAACCAGAGGTTAGCTCAATAGAATGATGAGTTATGTCGCTTTTATCTCTCTCATAGAGCCAAAGAAATTTCAAGATGCTGAAGGAGATGAAAGCTGGATGATGCCAATGCAGGAAGTGCTAGATCAATTTACCAGGAGTGATGTTTGGTATCTAGTACCACCTCCTAAAGGAAAATCAATCATTGGCACCAAATGGGTGTTCCGGAACAAGCTTGATGAATCCGGAGTGGTGGTGAGAAACAAGGCAAGATTAGTTGCCCAAGGCTACAACCAGCAAGAAGGAATTGATTTTGAAGAAACCTTTGCTCCTGTAGCTAGGCTGGAAGCAATCAGGATCCTATGTGATTTTGCATCATTCATGGGGTTCACACTATACCAAATGGATGTCAAAAGTGCATTTATAAATGGTGTTATTCAAGAAGAAGTCTATGATAAGCAACCACCTGGATTTGAAGATCCAAAGCATCCGGATCATGTCTACACGCTGAAGAAGGCCCTCTATGGATTAAATCAGGCGCCCAGAGCATGCTATGAGAGACTAATCTCATTTCTCATATCTAAGGGTTATATCAGAGGCAGAGCAGACACCACTCTCTTCATTAAAAAGAAGAAGAATGACATCATTTTAGTCTAAATCTATATGGATGATATCATTTTTGGAGCCACTGATGATAAGATGTGTGAAGAATTCAGCTCTTAAATGTAGAAGGAATTTGAGATGTCCATGATGGGAGAACTCAACTTCTTCCTTGGTCTACAAATCAAGCAAAGTCCGTACGTGATTTTCAATAACCAATCAAAGTACACTAAGGTGATCTTAAAGAAGTCTGAAATGGATAAGAGCAAGCCTATATCTGCTCCAATGGGATCAGATACAATCCTATCCAAGGATTGTGAAGGAGAAGATGTAGATCAAAAGCTCTACAGAGGGATGATTGGCTCACTCCTATACTTGACAGCTAGCAGACCTAACGTACATTATGCAGTTTGCTACTGTACAAGATATCAAGCCACTCCTAAAGATTCTCATCTCAAGGAAGTAAAAAGAATCCTTGGATACCTCCTGGGAACCACTGATGTTGGGTTATGGTATCCTAGTAATGGAGATTTCACACTCTAAGGGGTCATGGATGCAGACTATGGCAGGGATACTCTTGAGAAAAAGAGTACATCTGGAGGATGCCATTTCCTTGGAGATTGCTTAGTATTATGGTATAGCAAGAAGCAAACTTCAGTTGCCTTATCTACCATAGAAGCAAAATATATGGCAGCTGGAAGTTATGTAGCTCAAATCTTGTGGATCAAACAATAACTTGAAGATTATGGAGTTTAATCCGAATGTGTTAATGTCATGTGTGACAACAAGAGTGCTATTGATGTGTCAAAGAATCCAGTTCTCCATAGCAGGATGAAGCATGTCAACATAAGGCACCACTACATCCGGGATCATGGGATGAAGAAGGATGTTGCATTGGTTTACATTCCAACCATTGAGTAGAGAGCTGATATCTTTACTAAGCCTTTAAGTAAAGATCAATTTAGGAACCTAAGGGAGTCAATTAGAATGTCAAATCCAATTTAGGGAGAATCCGGAAGACAGTTTTAAATTAAGCCAGATCCTAAGCTGAAAACTCATTCTAGAAGACAATGAGCATTAAGAGGAGGTCTATTCCAAAAGATTGCCACGTCAGCCGACAAGAATGACATATGGCAGTAAAAACACCTAAAGGTAACAGTTACTTTTTGAATTTCAAAAGTCCATTGACTGTTACACGCTCGGTAAATACGATAATTATTTTAAAAATAAATCGTTCCCATTCTCTGATTAAACTGAATTTACCTCTTTCCTTAAAATCCGACTGCCATGTCATCAATCTAGCCAAAATAACCGGCGCCCGGATTACCAAAGTACCCTCACTTTGAAAATTCTATATAAACCCCTCAAAATCACCCTTCTTCTTCACGCGAGCAACCAATCACTGTTACTCTATAAAAATCAAATCTCAACCCTGATTCCTTCAAACTCTAAACTCGAAATGGCCGCAATCATAAACCAAGAAACCCATAATTTTCCTACCCGAAACCTATTCTCCAAATTCGACCTAAAAGATGATGACTTTTGGACATCTAAACTCAAACCCAACAACTCTGTAATCCCCACGGATATGTCTGGGAGACAATTTCCTCTTGGAGATAAATCTATTCTGCACTCTTATTGATGATCAAAATTTAAAAGATTTTCTCAAAATCAACTGCCCAACATATACGAAGCTAGTCAAAGAATTTTATGATAACCTTTAAGTCCACAAGGAGCTTGACGCCCTTCAAACCAAGGTTGAAGGGAAAGAGATCACCATCACCCCTAATTTCTTTGAAGAGAAACTCAATATGAAAAACTCCGGACTGCAATTGCAAACAGATGGAGATGAAGCAGAAGTAGAATATAATCCAAAGCTCTGGCTACATCCTAACTACTTTGGGGATAAATTCTTCACTACTTCCTAGAAACCCCCAAACTTCTCCAGCATGCGATGGCAAAGCTTATTCTGATCCGGAAGGGATCTTTGACAACAGTCTCTTCGCTACAACATTGCATCCTTCAACACTGGGTTGGCTGTGTAGAAATTAATTGGTTGGTACTAATTATAAGCTACCTCAAGAACCATGTTAATACCCACGGGGCTCTAATCACCTTGATCCTCTTAGTTAATGAGGTAAATCTAAATGGGTTCCATGCTAAAAATGGAAAGGAAATTCTGGAGAAGAATTTTAGAAGACTGACATTTGGAGAAAAATGGAATAAGGAGAAAGAGAAAAAGCTAAGGGATGATAGAAGGAACAAGGCTCGGAAGACTGCTAATCCGGATGTCCTTGCCCCTGCTCCCAAAAAGGCCAGAACACAGAAACCAAAAGCAGTACAGCCATTAGCCCATGTTCTGATAGAAGAAGTGAAAGATGAAGATCAACAGACAATTTCCTAACTGCTAAAGAACTCCCCAGTAAAGCAAAAGCCAAGGGGAAGGCTGATCAAAACTGCTGACCTTTTAAAAAAACCAGTATGTAATCCGAAGGCAAGGGAAACAATCATAGTCGTCGTAGCTGCAATCAGAAAAGGATACCAACAGGGGAAAAGAGAAAAGCCTCTGAATTATTAAAAGGGGGAGATAGATCAGAAGAGGAAGAAATAGAGGATGATATACCTGCACCCAAGAAGTAGCTCACCTGGAAGAGGTGTACCTTTGATGAATCAGTCAAAGCCCAGAAACACCAAAAGAAACCTGTCAAAAAGCCAACCTCCATTGTAATTGATGAAGAGGCTGCAAGAAGAGTTGTGGTAGAGGAATTGGCTAAGGCCAAAAGCTCAAAGGGCAAGAATGTGCCCGGATCTAATGAGGACATCCATCCGGAGGATCCTCAATATGAAGAAATGATGGCCTTAGTGGCGGAAAACTACCAGTTAAACAATCTAGCCATTGAGGGACCTAGAGTATCCTTTACTACGCCTATCCTATTAGACTCTCAAGCAATGGCATAATTATCAAGAATACCGGAATCTGGCTCCTTCCCTTTTCAAGCCATAATAGAGCCACTTCCAGAAAATTTGATCAATCCGGAGGCTGGAATTCCTCTAAAATAAGCCTTGTAAAGGTGATAGGCGAGGGCATTGAGGATAATTCCAATGTGCTTGTTGAGCATCAAAGTCCTGAAAAGGCACTGGTAGGGATGGCTGAGGACAATTCCAGTCATCCGGGGGTTGAGGTTGGAAGAATTAAAGAAAAGGAAGCCTCCAGTATCCAAATTCCATCTCCATTGAATGAGGTACTTCCTATCACAGCTACTCTTAATATTAATGCTCATGATACTGCTGATGATGTCATAGCAGCTGATACAAGGGATAACTTGGAAACACATGTCCCAAATGTATCCAAGAAAGGTGTGCCCAACCCAGATAATCTTACTCCAGAGGAGGGACGCTGTCTGGGACCCAATAAGAACACTCCTAGAGTGGACTCAATGGGCGAGGCAAGTCCGGAGGAGAGGTTGGAGGAAAGGCAAGAAGATCAAGAGGAAAATGAGAAAGAGTCAAAACCTGAATCCTCCGGAAGTAGCTCTAGCTCCGGAGATGAATATTCAAGCTCATCTGATAGGGAGGAATTCCCTCCCAAGGTCAGCCCAATGAGAGTGCTTGTAAATAATACCATCAAATCCAAGGTATCTACAGCACTCCATCTTCTGAAAGAAGCTGACCAAGAAGAAAATGAGGAAGGGTATGTTAAACAGAGTCTCCAGACCATTTGCACACATCTTAGAGGCGTGGAAAAAGAACTGCTAAGACAAGCTGCTAATAAGGATGTCAAAAGGGAGTTGGGTGAGATCAAACTGTCAGTGAAAAATATAGAAGAAAAAGTCCTGGATTTCCCAACTCCAGGAGCAATTGCAGAAGCCTCTCTCTCCCACATCACTCCAATTCTGAATGTGCTTAAGGAAAATGGTTCCATAGCAAACCGGACTGCTAATCAAGCCAACACATTGGCTTCCAATAACTATAGAACTGTGCTTGACAAGATCACATCATCCTCCTCCGAGCAAACTGAAGAACTTGAGGCTTATCTGGATTCCAAGTTTGAAAACTTGTCAAAATTCATGGCTGAAAAAGACCCCTCTCCTGCCATCAAAGATTTGGGTGTAGACAAGCAAGTCACCCAAGAGATGCTGGTGCGCTTCATAGAATAAATTCTTCCAAGACTCAAGGAGAAAATTTTGGATGATATGGGTGATGAACTCCAGAGTCATATAACCGGAGTAGAAAAGCAAATAAGTGAATGGAAGGCATCCATCTCCAAGGAACTCTCTCTCCAGTCTGAATCTCTGCATAATGTTTGGAAAGGGCTTAGTGAAGAAATAACCCTACTCCATACCATACTAAATAAACTTTCCATATCCGGATCATCCTCTTCCCTTGCCATTCCGGAAAGCCACCTCCTTCCGATCTTCCACAACCTTGTTCAAGCCATTGGAGATTTCGGATTCTTCGGACAGAAAAGGATGACAACTCTTCTAAAGGAACTCTTTCCTTACTATGATCCCAAGGATCAAGAGCTGGTCTTGCATATCCATCCTTCTATTAAGCAGTCCTATGACAATCTAAAGAAGACCATCCGGCCCTTCTATCTCACTCCACCTATGGTTGACAAAATTATTGAGGAGAGGTCCAAAGGCAACGCTGACTACACGATCTATTCAAATACATGGCAAACAGCCTGGGATAATAAGACTTATATGGTTATAGACCCCCAAGCTGGAAATAAAAAGATGGAGATACAAGAACATGGACCCGGAAAGGGAAAAGAGAAAGAGGGAGCATCCGGAGGAGACCTGAATTAGACTAGCTATATTTAGTACTTATAAAAAATTGCAATAGCTAGATTCACTATTATATTTCTGTAATTTATAATTTGAACTTCATTAATGTTAACTATTATTAACAGTAAAAGTATATAAAGTGAACATATCTAATTCTCAAAAAATTGCTTCTAAAAGTACAATCTGCTATTGTACTAAAACAAACTTAGAAGTTAAAATCAAAAAACATTGGGAGAGTTAGGATGCTAGAATTATGGGGTAGTAAAATCTGCAAATGTCTAAGTATAAAAAATCATACTTAGTACATATATACTTTATTCCCTTGTGCTTAGTTTTTGTTTCCATCAAATGGGGGAGGTTGTTGGAAATCTATGATCCGGACCACAAACTAAACTAAACTATCTAGATCAGGTTTGAAAGAAATAAAAACTTAAACCATGTAAATCCCAAATCCAAATGGAAACATCCGGACAAAGATTCAGCTACAAAGCTGTCCACTGAAGACATCAAATACCTAAGCACATGGAATCATCAGAATAAAGCTTGGAAAGGAAACAAGCTTTATTCCCTCGAGAACAGCATCCGGAAGAGCAGATTGCTATATCTTTGGAAGAAGGAAGATTCGAAGAATATGAGCCTAAAGAAATCCAGAAGACTCATGCTTGAAGACAATGGGAAAAGTTCCAAAGATAGCTTTTCCCTCCACCTTTTGGTCTATAAAGTTAAAGATCCGTTCCCCAAGATAAAGACAAAATGACAGCTTGCATTTTTCAGAGAAAGGATAAAAGGACTGACACTGGATTGAAAAAGTTGAAAAACTTTTTCACCTAGACCAATAAGGAGGCTCGTGGACCTCACACCAAAAAGCTAATGGTGAAAAAGTTGGTGCATCGCAAAATGCCAAGTGAACGATCACTGACCACGTTTCAGCATCAATCCCTAGGATTCAAATAGGTCAAATTATAGTCTAACGGATTGATCAACGGTTCCGAAAGCGCCACCTATAACCTGATCAAGGGTGAAGATTTATTACAAGTTTAACAACTCATAATAGCTACATTTATGATGGAAGCCTATAAAAGGGAAACTTCACCAAATGAGATGGTTGACTGTTTGATTGACAAAACAAGTAACAAAGAACAAGCATTGAATCAGCTTACAAATCCCTCCAAGAATCAATTATTTTCCACATATGTTGTAAGGATTCCTAAGTGAACTATAAACTTAAAGAAATCCAAAAAACCAAAACCTTTGTGAAAAGAAGAGTGCAAAGATCTCCAACTTAGGTGAGTTGGGAGATTAGGATACAACTTAAAGTTGGTGCTTTGAGTGAGAACTCCATGTAGGACTCATTCGGGGTAGAAGTCTAAGTGGTATATCCTACTAAAGACTAAAGGACTCAGCTAGGAGTTGGTGCTTTTAGTGGTATATCCTACATCCGGAAGGGGTTACCATCTAAAGATAAATTGTAAGGCTTGATTCCTGCCAGTTGGAAAGGAATTCACTAGTGGAAAAGCTCAGTGGAAGGAAACTCCGGGGACTGGAGTAGGCGGGGTCGAACCAGGATAAAAACCTTTTGTGTTTGATTCCTATAACTTTTATTATTTGCATTATATTGTCATATTTGCATCATTTGGATCCATCATTCGGTTCATAATCAAGCATGCTACACTAGGACTTTCTAAAGTCTTTACATTCCGTGAAAAGGGGTCATTCACCCCCCTCTGACCTTATAAAGACCCTCACAGGGACCAACACAGTGTACAACCCAACTGATAAGGTGCCACGTGACTTTTCGGAACCTTCCTAAGGAAGGCGCCTGTTCGTATTTTGAAAGTTACCTATAAATAGCATCATCTATTAAGAGTTACCATTTTCGTTCCTCTTCTTTCTCAGCTTTTGCGATTTCTGGCGATCCCGTGTCTTTAGGGCTCCTCCGACAATTCTCCAATTTGCAACAATGGCGAGAGCCTTTCCCTTTGATCCCAACTACAAGTGAGTATCTTTTGACTTCATCTCTCTCTTGATTCTCGCTTTAGTCTATAATTTGCTAGGAGTGTGGTAATTCTTGCTTAAAATTTTACTGTGGAGAATTTCTTTTATGATGAACTGCTGAATGCAATGTTTTTTGAATTTGCTTCTTTCGTGGTTTGTGCCTTTTCAAATGTATTCTAGCGACTTCATTATCCCTCTCTACTAGGTTGCTATATTTAGGGATAACTATGTCTTAAGTTCTGCCCACCTATGTGTATTACTTCGTAGCGGACCTCAGGCTTTAGGGGCTAACTTAATGCATGCTGTTTGGCGAGGAGATATCATTGAGTCGCCTCACCTTGATGGCTTGCTCATGCCACCACGAGGTAGTGTCTCTTGTTGCGATCTCTTAGCGTGACTTTTTTTTGTTTACATTCCTATGATGATTTCATCTAGTAGTATGAGTAGCGACACTCTATTCATCACGGCATTAGGTCACCTTAGGAAGCTTAACCGGGATCTGGACTGTCTTTTAGCCCAGTCAGTAACCATTGATAGAACTAACCAACGTTCTTCTATTAGGATTAAAAAAAGGGCGCGTAGGAAAATGACTACCCATGCAAAGTCAACTTCCAAACCTTGGACTCTAGTTAATTCTGACAATCCGGAGATCCGGGCCATACACGAGTTTGAAGGAGTGGACGATAAGGGAATTCTATGGGGAGTAATTCCGGAGGCGAGCAAGAGGATGGCACACCTTCTCCACAGCTGATCCCTAGGCGTAGGGGGGGTAAGGCAGTGGCTGGCCCAAAACGGGCGAGAAAGAGCCGCGCCAAGGGTCTTACACCTCGAATTGAGATCATGATCTCCATTTACAATCGAACCGATATTTACTTCGAGGTGCAGGTGCATCGATGGTTGATTGGGAAACCGTGCCTGCTTCCATCTCAAGACCAACAGGTCCATACTCCCCAAGATAGCTATTTTAGCATATACATGGAGCAAGTTTGGGCCAGCTTTATGTATCCTCGATTCGAGGCCATGGCTAGGCTTTTGTGTGATTGGAACGTCTGTCCAGCTCAAATACATCCTAATTGCTGGAAGGACATCGTTGGCCACTACTAATTGTGCAAGGGCCTAGATTTTGGATTCGACTCGACTTTCTTCCAGCGCCTCATCTCGTTGAGGAAGAAGAGTTCCAAGGATCACCTCTATTTTAGTCATAGGGAGGGTTTCTACCACTTTTCGGAGCGGCCTCAGTCTGTTCGAAATTTTAAATAGTTTTATTTTTATATTAAGGTAGACCCAAAGTATCCCAGATTTCTAACTCGGTGGATTGAGGATATCCCCAAGGTGTTGCCTATGAAGGGACTTGACCCGGATATCCGTATCGATGTGTTCAATGGGTTAGAGGAGTGATGGTCCATAGCAACCATTGTCTGGGCCTATTTGAATGATATCAAGGTCATTGAGTAGGATAGCCCTGACATCATATATCACGATGGGGAAATGAACATACCTGGTAAGCTTACTTGTGTTTTCACTCATGTTATTTTCAAATGTCTTCCCGACTTAATGCGTCGCTTGCTAAACATTTAGCGAAAGGGATGAAAGGCCTAGACAGAGAGAATGCCTAGAGTGTACTTGAGGTGCTTGATTTGACTGATGATGCAGTCCCCAAGGCTCGAGTCAAAGGTAGCGGTACAAGTGCAAGTGTTGATAAGAGAGGCTAAGAGAGGAAGCTCATGCTGCGAAGAAGAACTCCTCGCTTGCTGAGACGGTAGCCAAGAAGGGGTGAGAGGTATTCATCTTTTACCCTTGTGTTTTATGCAGGTATGTTTGATGGAAATTGGCTTGACCCTTTTTCCTTTATAGAGCCAGGGTCACTCAAGCTCGAGCCAACATCAAGAGCTGGTCATCCGGCCAGCCATCGCCACCACCGTTTCATTCTCGGCTAGATTTAAGGAGGGCCTGGTGGAGTTGGTTAGTCTGTAAGAGGGAATAACCAGCCCCCCCCCAACTTTAGCTAGCTCTTTGAAGCACACTTGCTCTACCTCGGGAGAGGGAGGCCTATAAAGAAGAGACCAGCGCGGTAGTAATTGGGATTACGGTTAACCAAGCTTCGGAGGTATGTATGGAATTTTGTTTAAGTTCTATCTTATTGTGATGACTTGAATGATTTAACCATAGCTGTTGGATTTATAGTTGATGTCTCGATGCATTAAGATGCATCGCCGGAGCCAGCACTATGACAAGGTGAAGGCGACCCTTCAAGCGGTGAAGACTGAGGTACAGGCGGCTAAAAAAGATATGAATACGGCCAAGAAGAGAGAAGCTAAGGCTATGGAAGCCAAGGAGGAGGCAAAGGCGGCGGCGACCAAGTATAAAGAGACGGAGGCGGCTCTTGTGGAGGTAAAGCGAGAGTTGGAGAGCCTCCGGGAGGTTCACTCCCAGTTCCTCAAGCATAATACCAGCTTGGAAAAGAATTTGGCTCAGGCTCAGGTAGGATTAGCAACCTCGAGAAAGAAGTGACAGAGCGAGACATCGAGTTAGATTGTCTTATAGGCAAAATGGTGAAGATGGGCCGCATTTTTAGGCAGTGGTTACTCGAGGCGGTTTGCCAGCATTGGCAGGAGCTTTCCGAGGAGATGATGAGCAATGTTACTTATCCCACCTTTGAAGAAGCCCCCAATAGTCCGCCCACTGACCAAGTGGATCCTTCTGTAGGAAATGAGGCCCATCCAGCCGACGAGACGTCTGTCATGAGCCCATCGCAAGGAATGCAAGAGAACCAGGATCTTTCGGCCCCTTAGATTAGATTTTTGCTTCTTTTCTTTCTGGTTTATAGCCATGTAGGCTTATGTAATCTATACTTATATTTAAAATTTATACAAGTATTTTTGATAATACCGCTTGCTTCACTTTTTATATTGTATGCTTTGGTTTTTTTGTATGTTTGAATATGAATGTGACTGCTTCGAGTTTTTGGAGGCTTAGATTTTACCTTAGTAAAGCTCATTGAACGTACTTAACACGGTAGGTTACTTATGTTGTATCCATCACTTGAATTGTCTAAGGCTTGTCAGCTTAGTTATGAAGTTATTTAGCTTGTTTGAGCGGTAGTTGTTAAAAGCTTAGTAATAATAGACGTAGATATGCACAAAAATGAAATTGATGAAATGCTTCTTTTATTATTGAAAGTGTAATACAAAGTTGTGTACAATTCCGATGCTTTCATTAGCTGGAACGAGTCCTAGGGGACGCCATCTCGTTAAAAACCTTTCCAAGGAAAAAACCAGTGGGAAAAAAATCCAAGGAAAGGAAAAGAGTGCGGTTGTCTCATTCCCTAGCCGGTGGCGGTTTAGTGGTAGGGCCTCAAGTTGAAGATGTTCCAAGTTCTAGGTAGCTCCTTGTTATTAAGGTCGTTGAGCCAGTATACCGCACTACCTAGGACTTCACGTATCTTGTATGGACCTTCCCAGTTTGCTTTGAGTTTGCCCTTGCCTTCTTGTGTTTGCGAGGCGGCGGTGTCTTTGAGGACTAGATCGCCAACTTTGAGAAGTAGGCTTCTAACTCTTCGGTTGTGATATTTGGCAATTTTCGCTTTATATGCGGCCATCCTAATGCAGGCTAGCCCCCTCCTTTCTTCAAGGCTGTCTATATGGTGGTTCAGGTTTGTCATTTTATTCCTTAGAATAGAAGGTAGCTCTATCCGTTGGGGCCGCGATTTCTATAGGGATCATGGCTTCCACCCCATGTATAAGTGAATAAGAAGTTTTGCCAGCTGGCCTACAGGTGGTAGTCCGATAGGACTGCAGTACGCTGATGAGCTCGTTCGGCCAGGCCCCTTTTCTACTCCTTTCGAGCCTTTTCTTTAGCCCTTCACCAAGGGTTCGGTTGGTGACCTCGGTCTGGCCATTCGTTTGCGGGTGTGCTACTGATGAGAAATGGTTCTTGATTTTTACCCCTTGGCAGAATTCCATGAATTTTTTAGACCTGAATTGTGTTCTGTTGTCTACGACTATTTTCCTTGGAATATCTAATCTTATGACGATGTTTTTCTAGATGAAGTCAATCACTTTAATGGGGGTAATGGTGTTTATGGCCATCGCCTCGACCCATTTGGTAAAATGGTCAATAGCTACAATCACAAAATTCCTTTGTCCGCTGGCTCCTAGTTGAGGTCCCGCAATGTCTATTCTCAATGTAGAGAAAGGTCAAGCGGTCATAAAGGGGAGTTGATTTGCTTCTGGAATGTGCATTTTTCGGGCGTGCACTTGGCAGGGGTGGCATCTCTGGACGTAATTTATAGCGTCGACCTCCATAGTCTCTTAGTAATATCCGGAGAGGTTAATTCTTTTGAGTAGAGTGGATGCCACCTGGTATGACCCATAAATTCCTTCATGTAATTCCTCCAAGATGTTCTTTCCTTTGGATAGTGTCACACACTTCTGTTAGGCAACATCTGCGTAAGATTTCCTGTATAGCTCGTTACTCTGAAGGGAGAACCTCAAGGATTTTCGCACAATTTTGGATGCTTCCTCTTCGTCATCTGGGAGCTTGTCCTCCCTGAGATAATTGATAATAGGCTGTCACCAGTCATCCTCTCCTTCGTCAATATAATGCACTTTGCCTTCTTCGCAACTTGGGTTGGTGAGCACTTTATAGAGGGAGGTCAACTTCTTGCAACCGTCTGGGCTGACGGCGGCTTTGGCTAGTTCATCTGCATTCTCATTTTGGGCTCTCGGTAAGTGCTCGACTTTCTAATTCATCCCTTTTTTTCTCTAGGCTTTTTTATTAGGGTTTGTACTTTTTGCAAGTATTTCACCATGCTTCCTTCTTTGGTTTCAAAATTTCTATTAACTCAGTTCGATACTAGCTGCAAGTTGCTTCGAATGATTACTCTGTCGGTGGTGACTTCATTCACGAGCTCTAGGCCTTTAATTAGGGCTTCATATTCCGTCGCGTTGTTGGTGGCTGGGAAGGCAAGCTTTGCAGCGTAACTCAAACAGATTTGGTCTGAGCCTTTTATTGACACTCTGTTGCCGGCTCCTCTATTGGAGGAGGCTCTGTCGACGTAGATAATTCGTGGTTCTATTTTAATTACCTTTGTTGGGTTGAGGCCTGCAAACTCTACCATGAAGTCAGTTAGTACTTATGCCTTTAAGGTCGTTCTTCCCTCAAATCTGATGTCGAATTCTCCCAGTCTTACCGCCCACTCTACCAACTTTCTTTAGAGGGAAACCAATTCTGACAATGATGGTATGTGCTTGGAAATAAGGTCTCAATCTTGTCGAGGCGAAGATTAAGCTCAGCGCCAATTTCTCGATCTTAAGGTACCCTAGTTCTACGTTTTTCAGTACTTTCTGGTATAATAGATGGTTGTCATTGCCTTTTTCTTTCTCCAGGACTGTTCCGACCGCTTCGTCAGTTGCGGCTAAGTAGATGTATAACGGCTCCCCGTGATTGGGGTGGTTGAGTAACGGTGGGGAGGCCAAGAAGTTTTTCAGGCTTTCAAAGGCTTGGTCACAACATCTGTCCCATTTGAAGGCTTTGTCCTGCTTAATGTCTTTGTAGAAAGGCAGGCATCTCTTTACGGAGAAAGATATAAACCGTCCCAAGATGTTGATCCGGCCGTTTAGGGGCTGCACTTTGTTCAAGTTTCGGGGCAGCTTCATGTTGATTATGGCCTCTATTTCTTTTGGGTTAGCTTCAATGCCTCTTTCAGAGATGAGAAAGCCTAGGAACTTGCCGCTGCCAAAGGTGCATTTCTCCAGGTTTAACTTCAACCGGTATTTCTATAGTATTTTGAAGGCCTTTTCAATTTCAGCCACATGGCTGGCCACGTCCTAGCTCTTAATGATCATATCATCTACATATATTTCTATGTTTTCCCTGATTTTCCCCTTGAACATCTCGTTCGCGAGTTGTTGGTAAGTGGCTCCTGCATTTTTCAGTCCAAACGGCATCACCTTGTAACAGTTTATTCCCTCATGCATAATGAAGGAAGTTTTTTCTTCGTCCTTAGGGTCCATTAGGATCTGATGGTATCATACCTTTACGTCGAGCAATAAGTAGATTGCGAATCCGATGATCGAGTCCACGAGTAGGTCTATGCTCGGCAATGGGTAATTGTTCTTGGGGCAAGCTTTATTCAGATCTGTGAAGTCTACACACATTCTCCATGAACCGTTGGGCTTTCTCACCAGTACTACATTTGGCACCCGTTCCGAGTAATTTACTTTTCGAATGTGACCGGCCTAAGCAGTTTTTTGATTTCCACCTCAATTTCCTTCTGTCTTTCTGGGCCATATTTTCATTTATTTTACTTTACCAAGGGGCTGAAGGATCTACGTTCAGCTTGTGGCACATGACTGTCGGGCGGACTTCCTTGATGTCATCTAGAGACCATAAGAAAGTGTGATGTTGCTATTTTAATACGCTTGCTATAGCTGCCTCTACTTCTTCTCCCAGGTCTTTTGCCTGCTTAAGTGTTTTGTTCTACCCCACAGTAAGTACCTCTAAGTCTATGACTGGTTTAGCTCTTTCCTGCTCCTCCACCTCAACGAGATGTCTTCGGTCTAAAGAGATGCTAGGTATGTTTTTTTGCGCTACCTGTGGGTTGCCTACTGCCACTCCAGTTCCCTTTTTAGTTCGGATTTGGAGCATCAGATATTTTATAGAGACGACGACTTCTGACTCGACCAGGAAGGGTCGCCCTAAGATGGTGTTATAATCAACCGAGATGTTAACCACTGTGAACTCTACTTCTCCCCTCCCTCTAGGTTAGGTACATGTCTCCTATTTCCATCTCAAGAATGACTTGCCTTATTGATGGAACGGTTTATCTGACGAGCCCCACCAGAGGGTTGTAACCTAGTTAGGTCCTACTATGGTGGATATCTAATATCTGCAAAGCTGATTTAGCTATCAAGTTCACCGAGCTTCTTGTGTCTATCAGGACCCTCCTGACAATGTACCCTTTAGTCAACATCTCGATCACTAGGGCGTCAGCATGGTCTTTCTTTACCAGTGAATGTCTTTGGCAAGCCTTGTAGACTTCAGTGTCTCAGCCTATTAAATAAACAACTCTGGGCTTCCAGTAGGGGAGACTCAAATTTGGTTCCCCCTGCGATTACCATCACTACTCCCTTTGCTCTCTAGGACCTCCCTTATCAAGTATTGGGGTCTTCTGGGGCGGTTTTCTTTTCTTCTCGGGTGACCCCTTTTACGAATTAGCTAAATTTCCCCGCCCAGATTAAAGTATGTACTTCTTCCGCTAACACCCGACATTCATCTGTATGGTGGCCTCTTGCCCTATGGAACTCGCAGTATTTTTCTGGATCGCGATCCATTGTCTTACACTCGGGTATTTTTAGGAACCTTAGATTTCTCCTTTTGTTGGCTTTCTTGATTGCAACCAATATTTGGCTGAGGGGGGCATTTAACGCTGACCTGTTGGTGTCAGCTTGTTAGACACCGCCACGACTGGAGTTGCCATTGTGCTTTCTCGGTTGACGGTCGTCTCTTCGGTCACCCGGCATGTCTTCTTTTCTCTTCCTAGACTTGTTCATCTCGTCTACTTCTATCATACTTTTGGCCATTGCAATCATTTGAGTCATGTCCTTGGGCCTCCATATAATAATCTCTGTGCGGAGCTTGTCATTTCTCGTTCCTCTGATGAGGGTCTCCTTCGCGGTGCTGAAGTCTAGGTCGTCGGTGCTGATGAACACTTCGTTGAAGCGATGGATATAGGATCTAAGAGATTCGTCTAGTTCCTGCACTATCGTGCAGTACGCGGCGGGGGTCGGGCCCAGGAAGTGCTTGTAGAACATCTAGCTTAATTGATCTCATGAGCAAACTGAATTGGGTTTTAACTTGTGAAACTAGTATGCGGCAGGTTCGGTAAGTGTTTATTCGAAGTAGCACATATATAGGCTTCCAAGGTGTAAACCATTTCCATTATGTTGACATAGTGTCGTATGTGTACTACTAGGCCGTCTCTTCCGTCGTATAGTTTAGTGAAGATTGGGGCGACGAAGTAAGGGTTTAGTTGTACGTTCAGTATCTTCTTAGTAAACGGGGAGTGTCACTTCTCTACCAATGATTCCTGATATGGCACTACGAGGTCTTTGAGCAGCTTCTTTAGGTGCTTTCGAAGCCTGGGATCGTTTTCTGAGTCGATGCCCCCTTGTTCCACCCTCTCTGCCAGCTCGGCGTCCGTTTGAGGCTGTGCTAAACTTCCACCCGCGAGCTAGGTGAACGGCAGCCTGGCTGTTCGACTCCATATGTATAGGGCATCTGCGTCCCTATTTGTGACACTGGTGCGCCAGTCAAAAAATAGGGGTTTCCACCTAGGGAGTTGAACGCTTGAAACATTGCCATCATTTCCGCTTGCATCGCTTGGTTCGATGCGGTTCTAACTGCTGGGACCGTCAGATCTTGCTAAGTTGGAGCTTGTGCCGTCGGTATCTGGGGCATCCCGAATGTCACTGCACTTCTGCAGTTTTCGTCTGACGGGAACAATTCTCTGGCGAGGCTTTGGCGGCTCGGGTTCTCCTCAGGGATTCCCTGTATAGTGCTCCCCACCAAATTGTATTGCTCCGCGAAACCAGTTCGGATGAGATGCTGCTGCTCCGGCGGGATATTGTAGTGGCGGAAGATCGCAAGCATCTACTCGACCGCTCACCTTGGGGGAGCCGCCACGTTTGACATCTCTGGGATATTGGCGTCGTCAAAGGATATGTGGAAGGTACCTGTTTCTGAAGGGTGGTCATCGTTGATTTCCACCTTTTAGCTGTTACCTCCTAGTTTTTAGGAGTTGGAGCTTATATGCTACAGGGAGAGGTGTATTGGCTATGATGAC
Source organism: Euphorbia pulcherrima (assembly GCA_947683365.1). Lineage (NCBI taxonomy): Eukaryota > Viridiplantae > Streptophyta > Magnoliopsida > Malpighiales > Euphorbiaceae > Euphorbia > Euphorbia pulcherrima. The sequence goes on along the minus strand of CANTUS010000001.1, from coordinate 74,425,104 downwards.
GTGCTATCGACATAGAGTTGTTTGCGTTGTGTCGCCAACGAGACGTCGAGACGGTTACAAGGGCAACGCACTCGAAAGGAAGCGACGTATTAATATGGGTGAGATGGTGTCCCGCATAAGGTGTATTCATCTCAAATGTATGCCCCGTTATCACATCATAATCTCGAATCCATAATAATTTCAATTTGTTCAAAAGAAAATAACCAAAGTATCAAGAAATAAGAAAAGATATTAGTTCAACCACAAAAGTTTTGAAAAAAGAAACCGCAATTGAAAAAATAGAGGAACTTTGGGCGGCACAGACATGGTGAAGAACAGAAACAATGCAGTATAAATTATGATGATCATTTGCCTTTTTAAAATCATGTGGGGAACAAGGTATGCAGTTTTTAAATATTATATAGCAATTCATGGTGAGTTGCTTGGAGTCGGGTGTTTGGTATGAGCTGTTGAAGAAAGGATACACTAATACGAGGACAACAGATTTGAATCCAAGTAATTGTATTCCTTAACTGAATTGTATCCAAAAGTATAATCAAAGACAATCACATTCTGTTAACCAAATTGCCCTTTGACTCGTTTCCTTTTTCCAACAGTCAATTTTATAGATCCAACTCAATAAGGTGTAGCTCAGTTAGCTAAGCAGGTTGAGTAAGTTAGAGGAGAATAAGGTTCAAATTCCACTAAATACACTTGTTAGGAAGGGTGAGGAGCCTTAACTATTACTAAGCCCCGAATAAGATTATCTCAACGAAAATAATTATAAATATTAACAAAAAAAAAATCCAACTCTTACCAATTTAACTCGCAACGAGGAGACACAGACCACATATGAAGAGATTTAAACACTAATCAAATAACTAAACTTCCCCAATCGAATTGAATCAACTATTAACTAAAATTAACTGCAAGAAACTTGATAGATAATAATTCATAACGCAAATAAAATCAACTATCTCTCTGAATCTGTCAGAGTTAACCTCTTTCTTAACCACAACTAATGGCTATTTTGAGCTCAAAATCATGAAATCTCTCCATTTCACTACTGCAATCTCTCTAAATTCAGAAGAATTACTATATCAAAGAAAGAACACATTGAATTGGAAGAAGCATCAATAAACTAATTAGACTTTAGAGAGAGAATTCAATTTGAAGATGTAATTCACACTCGAAAAAAGGGGCAACGAAGATCCACTAGAGATCAAAAGGAGAAGAAATACAAGAATAAATGAAAAGGAAAAAGTTAAACTCAAATTCACCTATAAAGAAGAAAAGAAGTTTGTGAATAAGTTTTCTTGTGTTATAGTATGTTGGTATAATGAAGTTGATTGTAGCTTAGATCAGGCGATGCTTGGCATAGTATTGATTCTACCAATTCAGTGGAACCACAAGAACAAAGCAAATTGGGATACAATTATATTCTCTTGCTTTGAAAAACAAATGCACTCTTAGCATCTCGGAAAGAGTTTCATATACTTCCACAGGCATTCTAATTAAGTTTTAGAATTCATCAAAAGTTAATATCTGATCACAAATTTCAGTACCCATTCACTGTGTGAACAAAACAAAACAACTTTGCATTTCAACACGTTCTCCGTAAATCATCAAGATGAAACAACTTAAGAAAATATAATTCTATATGAATTTTAGCACCTTGGAAAGGTCAAGAGCTTCTTCATAAAAGAGGTTTTTGGACGTCTTTCAGAGTAAATACGTCTTGCAGTCTGATTTCGTTCAACACACTAGAATTCTGCATAAAATATTTTACAACTTCCATCTCTCCCTCATGCAAACTGACTCCTCCCAGCTGAAGTCTTTTAAGAGAATGTTTCAGGCAATTAATCTCAGACTTTTCCTGTTCCAACGACTTCCATGTAGTTGTATGCGAGCAACAGTACTGCCATTCACAATTTTTATAATAATCAAAGGCAAGACAAATAGTAGACAAATAAGATCAATAGTTCTTGACTGTTTTACCAAAATCATACTTAATTCTCTAATCAATTGTTTGAATGATATTTTCATTTTAATAGCGTATGTGTTCTGTTAAATAGTGTGATCAATTATATTTAACACTTGAACATGGGAAATTGTTTAATAAGAATATAAATTGACTGCATATTTTCTATTTTTCAGTTTCAACTTTCAAGGGGTAAAACATAACATGCAAAGTGCATTTTGCTAGAATAATAAAAGGCAAATCATTATACCTTTTCGAGTGTAAGATGCTCCAAACAGGGTAGTCTTTTGAGGAATTGGGGTAGAATTGACAAGTCATCTTCTCCACAATATCTCAGCACCATTTTCTTCAAGTCGGCAAAGTGAATCAGTTCATAAACCAGAGGATCCTGACAAGTATAGTGCATATATAAGATTCTAGTTAAAAAATACAAGGAGGTTGAGCGGAACTAACGCCTACCTTAAGCTTATACATTGACAAGCACAGAACCTTAAGGTTGACGATTGTCCACAGATTAACAGGTATTTTCAGAATTCCACCATGAGAACAATAATCATAAGTGATAATTGATGCCCTCAGTATTGAGGGCGTATTCTTCAATCCAATTTTGAAACCACCAGCCGTTAAATCAAGAAGTTCCAGTTTTGGAGCATCAATAACTACCGCATTATTTGTTGGATAAGTCGCTGGAAACTTCAATTCCAGAGTGTTTAGTGGTGATGAGACTATAGAAAAGTTCTGATTCTCTCTGTATTATTACCATTGAAGATCGCTAGTTCTTCAAGGATAGGGAAGCCGCATAAAAATCTGTTTATGGTGACAGCAAACATTTCCCAACTTGAACCCAAACGAAAACGCGAATTCCAATGCGGTCGTTGATCAGTATGGAAGACCTTAAGATTGGGCATCCAAACAGACTCCGCAACATTGAGCTCAACAGCGAAATGTTGCAGCTTTAAAACCGAAATTGTACCACAAATGAAACAATTTTGGGGGAGTTGCACAGTACCGTCACAAAGAGAGAGGTTGATTTCCCAACGTTTTGTGCAATTGCAGCCGAAATATATGAAGCAACTTGAGGAGCTGCGTAGCGATTGGAAACCGTCAGCCTCAGTATTTGAATAGGATGCGAACGGAGTGATAGAACTTTGTTCACAAACTTTATAAAGGAGGACGCCCAAGCTGAATCTTTTCTACACCTTTTCCGGAGATATAGAAACGAATAATCCCCCAGATCTAAAACAGGTACAGAGGTCCACATAAATCTCCATCTTCTTGACAAAATGCTAGTCTGGACTGACCATCTGGTTGGTAGGGATGACAAAATGTGACATAGAACAGAGTCGGGCAAATTGCTAATCCTGTCTTCGTTGGCTACATCACAATGCTTTTTGCGGTTTTCCTGCTGAATTATCCATGGAACAAAAAAAAAATGCAAGTAGTCTGCAACTGGAAGTGGAAGGGCTTCTTTCAGAGAATTCTTATCGGTTAGATCCCTGGCACGCGATTGTTTCTTTTTAAAATTTTTTTTTTATAAAGAACAATGGAAATTATGCCATGGACCTGATTTTTTTTATAACAGCATGAATGATATGTGTTTAAAAATTAATAAAGTAATATAATATGATAATATAAAATAATTTTGAAAATACTTATCATTTATATAAGAAAAAATAATTAAAGAATTCAGTCTAAAGTATAATTTCTAAAAAAACACACATGTTTATGGACGCGGGCCATATTTGCTTCCGATTGGACTTTCTAGTAAATTAATGAATCCAAGCCCAATTCACCTTTCACTCTAAAGTTTTGGGTTCAAGTTTTGCTCGGGATCGTGCCTATAAAATTATTTTCAAGTTCGGTTCATGATTTATTATAATTTTTTTTATAAATTTCAGAGCTAATGGGTATAATTTTATATAAATATATCTGAATCTTACCTATAATTATATTATTTATTAAAAAATTTATATGTATAATAGTATCTATTGTAATTAAATTAAAAAATCGTAATAGGCAAAAAATTTTAAGAACTCAAAAAATTATTAAATAAAATATTTAATATAAAAGATGAAAGTATTATTTGTTGAGCTAAACTTGATGATTTATATAGTCATTCATAAAACTTCAGACTTTGATAAACTCAAATTCATACTTGAATGAGTGTTCAATCTGACCTTTGAAATTAAATTCAGGTCGAGCTTAATAGATAGCCCGAGGCTTTGAATAAGCCTACTTTAAAATAAAGCAATTGATCAAAATTTTTCATTGGTGTGACTGTTCCACCCTATATTGAGTTTTAAATTGGATTAATTTTAAATTCAAATTTAATGAGTGGTTTTACATGTTGAGTGGTGTACTTTATATATGGGACTCATTAAATAATTTTTTTTAAAAAAAGGAAAAGAAGAAAAATACAAACTGAATTTCGATGGTGATTGGCGCAATTTAAGGAATTGAAAGACAGCATTTCACGCATCTTTTAATTCCTATAAATAGAGATGCATTCTGCCTCATTTCTTACACAGAGATTAATAAAACACAGATATAAAAATATAATCTGTGCATATAAACTTAGGAAAGGGATTCCTAAGAGTTGGGCAAGAGAATAAATAGTGAGGTTTTGGAAAACACTTGAGTGCCACTATTTTATAATCTCTTTATGTACCTACTATTATTTCATAGTGGAGAATTATTCGGAGTTTGTCCCGTAATTTTTCCCTAATTCATTTGGGGTTTCCACGTAAAAATCTTTGTGTCTTTTTATTCTGCTGCTATTATCTTTTCTCGTAATCTATTATTGGGCCTAACAAGTAATATCAGAGCCGAAGGTTGTTTTATCAGTAAAATCCGTGGACATATTTTTCAAAAATAAATACACCACAACGACGAGAAAATTACGATAAATCCGATGGCGCAATCCGTTCGAAAAACCGTCACAAATACGCAATTTGAGTGAATAGTTAAATAGTAACTTGAGGAATAATATTCATATATAATACTATTTATATTCTGCCATCTTTTATGAATAGTATTATTTAAGTATACAGAGGCATATTATTACTATTCTAATATACAAGTATTATTTGGGTATATGGTACTATTCACATATATAGTTACTATTTACGTGAATAGTAAAATTTTGCCATTCTTAAATTTTCGACATGGCGAATGACGGTGTAATGATCAAATTGACGGATACAAATTATTCAATGTGGAAATTCAGAATGGAGGACTACCTCAATTGCAAAGATTTGTATGATCCAATTGAGAGTGACGACGGAAAGCCGAAGGACATAAAAGATCAGCAGTGGATAAAGTTGAAGAAGCAGACATTGGGTACAGTACGCCAATGGATAGATGCTAGCCTGTACAACCACGTGAGGAACAAAACAGATCCCAAAGTTCTCTGGAAGAAGCTAGAGGATATGTACGAGGCTAAAAATGCTCAAGGAAAAGTGTTCATGATTCGCAAAGTCATGAACTTGAAACTGACAGAGGGACGATCAATCATACAACACCTGAACGACTTTGAAGGATTCATAAGTGAGTTAGCAGTCACCGGTATGTCCTTGGATGATGAGATGCAAGCATGTCTTTTGATGGGAACTCTACCAGATAGCTAGGATACTCTTGTTGTATCACTGAGTAACTGAGCTCTAAATGGTGTGGTAACAATGTCTATGGTAAAGAATAGCCTACTTAATGAAGAACTTCGTAGAAGAGATGTTACCAGTACCAGTTCACAAGCCCTTGTCACGGAAAATAGGGGTTGAAGCAAGAGTAAAGGTCGTGGGAATGGAAAATCGAAAGATAGATCCAAGTCCCGGGAGAAGAGGTCATGCTACCACTGTGGAAAGCAGGGCCATCTCAAAAGGAACTGCCGTTTCTTTAAACAAGAGAATGCAAACCGAAGTCATGATAATGACAAAAATACATCTGCTACCATCACAAAAGAAGATGGAGAGGTGGCTTTAGTATCTCATGATGCAGATTGTTGTCATGTTAAAGATGCAGATACCGAGTGGATTGTAGATTCTAGTGCCTCATACCACTGTGTTCTAAAAAGGGAATACTTCTCAACATATAAAGCAGGCGATTATGGTACTATTAAAATGGGAAATAATAGTGTCTCGCAAATGGTGGGAATCGGTGATATCTACGTGAAGACAAGTGTCGGATGGACATTAACACTTAAAAATGTGCGACACATTCCAGATCTTCGGTTGAACCTATTGTCTGTTAGTGTATTAGACAAGGAAGGTTATCACAATCATACAGGCAATGGAAATTGGAAACTCACCAAAGGATCGTTGGTGGTGGCGAAAGGAAGATTGTGTTGCTCGCTATACAAAACGCACGCAATAATATGTGCGAGTCAACTGAATACAATTGGAGATGATGCTTCACCAAATTTATGGCATAGGCGACTGGCGCATGTTACTGAGAAAGGGTTGAATATACTGGCTAAGAAGTCCCTCATCCCATTAGCCAAAGGAAAAATTAACCCGTGTGATCACTGTTTATTTGGGAAGCAACATCGAGTTTTATTTCAGAAAAGCTCTAGAAGGAGAAATAATAAGTTAGAGTTGGTACACTCTGACATTTTGTGGTCCTATAGATACAGAATCCATTGGAGGAAGAAGATACTTTCTTACCTTCATTGATGATTTTTCAAGGAAGACATGGATTTATTTGCTGCGCACAAAGGATGAAGTATTCAAGCACTTTCAGCAATTCCATGCAATGGTGGAAATGGAGACTGGAGTGCCATTGAAGTGTTTACGCACAAATAATGGTGGTGAGTATATCTCCAAGGAGTTCAAGGATTACTGTAGTCAATATGGTATCAGGCATGAAAAGACAGTTCCTGGTACACCTCAACATAATGGCGTTGCTGAATGAATGAATCGCACCATTGTCGAAAGAGTTAGATCCATGCTCAAAATGGCTACCTTACCTAAGTCATTTTGGGGAGAAGCTGTCAATACTGCTGTCTATCTTATCAACCGACTACCTTCAGTAGCTTTGGATTTTGATATTCCAGAGAGGATCTGGATAGGTAGAAATATCTCATACTCTCACTTGAGGGTATTTGGCTGCAAGGCATTTATGCATGTTCCTAAAGAACAAAGGCTAAAGCTTGATGATAAATCAGTTCCTTGCACTTTTGTCGGTTATAGAGATGAAGAGTTTAGCTACAGATTATGGGATCCAGTGAAAAAGAAAATTGTACGAAGCTGAGATGTTGTATTTCACGAGAATGATATCATCGGTGAAAGATCTACAAGTGACGGTGTTATCGATATAACACCAAAGAGCATTCTATCAGATGATGCCACAGAAAAAAGAATGCACCGATCAGAACAAGATGGAGAAGAAGAGCCAGTTGTGAGGGATCAAGATGTGATTGTAGATGAAGATACAAATGAAGAAGGTATTGAGCAGGGGGAGCCAGAGAACCCCATTCTACCAAAAGAAGAACCTCAATTAAGGAGGTCAGTCATAGAACGCCAACCATCTACAAAATACTCTAGTTCTGATTATATTTTAATCACTGATGAGGGGGAGCCTGAAAGCTTCCAAGACGTGCAATCTTGTAAAGATAAAGATTGTTGGATGAAGGCCATACAGGAGGAGATGAATTCTTTAAAGAAGAATGACACGTACGAGCTGGTAAAACTTCCTAAAGGAAGAGAACACTCAAGAACAAATGGGTGTACAAGCTGAAGAAAGATGATGGAAATCTAGTGAGATTCAAAGCTCGATTGGTTGTCAAAGGCTTTACTCAAAAGAAAGGTATCGACTTTGACGAGATTTTTTCACCAGTTGTGAAAATGAATTCCATTCGAGTTGTGCTAGGTCTTGTAGCCAGCTTGAACCTTGAGTTAGAACAGCTTGATGTAAAGACCGCGTTCTTGCCTGGGGATTTAGAAGAAGATATTTATATGGAACAACCAGAAGGTTTCAAGGTCAAGGAAAAGGAGGACATGGTATGTCGCCTGAAGAAAAGTTTGTATGGGCTAAAACAAGCCCCGCGGCAATGGTATAAAAAGTTTGATTCCTTCATGGTGAATCAAGGATACAAGAGGATAGAAGTTGATCCATGTGTATATGTCCAGAAATTCCCTGATGGAAAATTTATCATTCTTCTCCTATATGTTGATGATATGCTAGTCGTTGGGCCAGATGCCAAAATGATTAGTAAGTTGAAGTGTGATTTGTCTAAGGCGTTTGACATGAAGGATTTGGGACCGGCAAGGCAAATTCTTGGAATGGAGATTATCCGAGATCGGAGGTCCAGCGGGCTGTGGTTATCGCAAGAAAAATATATTGAACGGGTACTAGAAAGGTTCAATATAAAGAATGCTAAACCAGTTAGCACTCCACTTGCCGCTCATTTTAAGTTGAGTAAGAAATCCTACCCTTCAACAGAGAAAAATAGAGAAGATATGTTAAATGTTCCATATTCTTCAGCGGTCGGAAGTTTAATGTATGCAATGGTGTGTACAAGATCAGACATCGCTCATGCAGTTGGAGTTGTGAGTCAATTTCTGTCAAATCCCCAAAAGACACATTGGGAAGCAGTTAAATGGATCTTTAGATACCTGAGAGGAACTTCAAAGTTATGTTTAATATTTGGAGGTGGAATGCCAGCACTTGTTGGTTACACAGATGCAGATATGGCTGGTGACCTTGATGAAAGAAAATCTACATCAGGTTACTTATTTACATTCTCAGGGGGAGCTATTTCATGGCAGTCATGGTTACAAAAGTGTGTTTCATTATCAACAACTGAAGCAGAGTACATTGCAGCAACAGAAGCAGGAAAGGAAATGCTTTGGTTAAAGCGATTCTTTGTAGAATTGGGTGTGCAACAAGAAGACTACATAGTTTATTGTGATAGTCAAAGTGCACTAGACTTGAGCAAAAATACTATGTATCATGCACGGACGAAACATATTGATGTAAGATGTCATAGGCTCAGACTTGCCATTGAAGGAAAAGAGTTCAAGTTGCAGAAGATTCATACAAACAACAATGCTGCCGATATGCTGACAAAGGTCGTTCCAAAAGAAAAGTTTGATCAGTGTGTCAAAGCAACCGGGATGGAGAGTCCCACAATGTAGTCGGAAGGGGGAGATTTGTTGAGTGGTGTCCCTTCACATGTGGGACCCACTAAATAATTTGTTTTAAAAAAAAGGAAAAGAAGAAAAATACAAACTGAATTTCGGTGGTGATTGGCGCAATTAAAGGAATTGAAAGACAGCATTTCACGCGTCTTTCAATTCTTATAAATAGAGAGGCATTCTGCCTCATTTCGTACACAGAGATTGATAAAACACAGATATAAAAATATAATCTGTGCATATAAACTTAGGAAAGGGGTTCCTAAGGGTTGGGCAAGAGAGTAAATAATGAGGTTTTGGGAAACACTTGAGTGCCACTATTTTATAATCTCTTGGTGTACCTACTATTATTTTATAGTGGAGAATTATTCGTAGTTTGTCCCGTAGTTTTTCCCTAATTCATTTGGGGTTTCCACGTAAAAATCTTTGTGACTTTTTATTCTACTGCTATTATCTTTTCTCTTAATCTATTATTGGGCCTAACATTACCTCCATGGCAAAAGCTATCGGGTATAGTTCCTAGGACTAATGACAAATTTGTTACACTTTTCAAATCTATTTTCAATTATAGGGTGGTTTTCAAACAATATACATGTTTGTGGTGTTTAACTATAGCAAATGTACTATTTTTTGGTCGAACTCTCAGATTCAAAAAGTCCAAAAGTTCGACAGTCGCACAAATTTTTTTCCTCCTCATGCCCTCCTTCCATTTGTTACTTTCATTTATAGAAAGTTCAACTAAAATCTCTTTTAAATATAAGTTATTTTAATTCTGTAACAAAATTGTATGATTTTCTTTTCTAATAATAAATTTTTAATACTATATTTTTTCTGATTTTTATTACAAATATATTTTGTTTATAGCATTTAAAAAATTACATAAATCAATAAGTATTTTACTTTGTAAAAATGACATCTAAAAAATTATATGAAATTCTTTTGCCACGCTTCTTACTTAAATTTTATTGAGTTCGACCCGAGTTTCGAGCTTGATCTGAATTTAAAAATGATGGCTTTGAGGTCAGATTATTTAGTAACTTGCTTATTTATGAAAATCCCATTAATTTGTTTATGATTGAGTTCATTTATTTTGTTTGCAAACAAAAATATTGATCAATTAATGATAAACTTTTATTGGAATTATTTATCTCGTATCTCTTTTATTTCAAGTATTTAGTTAATTAGTTCTTTGATTCTTTACATCACTAATGAAAATGTAAATAGTTAATAAACAAATCAAAATTAAATAAAGAGACCAATTATGGAAATTTAATGAACCAAATGTAAACTAAAGTCTATAATGTTTCGTTTACGGTCCTAAGAAATACTCATTTTTTCCTTTTAAATTCTCTGTCTAGAATTTTCATCAAAATTAATATAAAATTTTTACTTTATCTTTTATATTTTGTATTAAAAGTCAATATCTTCTTAATTTTTTCTATTTTTTTATAAATTTTACGCACTTGTGTTTACATTAAATAGAAATAAATACTACTAAATTTCTTCTAATTAATAAAGAGTAAATTAGAGAAAGATAGATGAGAAATTGCGCTGAAAATGTTACTAACAAATAAAAAAACTAAAGAAAAATTATTTAGTAACACAGGAGTGTAAATTAAGTACAAAAGAAATATACATATGCAGGAGTTTTTATGTACAAGAATTTTTTATACATTAAAATTCTTGGTCTTTTTTATAATTTTTTCTATACCATGAACACAATATTGTTGTAATAAAAAATCAGAAAAAATGCAATATAAAATATCCGTACAATTCTATTAAATAAATTTTTTTGTTAAAGAAATAAAAATAATCTATATTTAAAAGAGATTTTAGTTAAATTATTTAAAAAATAAAGGAAACCAATGAAAGCAAGGCGTAAAGTGAAAGAAAATTTGTGTGAATATCCTTTGACTTTTATCCTTCCTGAGGGTTGGATAAAAGGTACTACAAGTTATGATTTTTTTTAATGCTTTGCTACAGTAAACCACCACAGACTAATAAATTATTTGAAAACCGCCTTATAATTGTAAATAGATTGAAAAAGTGCGACAAATTTGTCATTAGTCCATCAACGGACCTTAGAGACAAGGCAACATGCAACCGCGACTGAGCTTACAAATGGGCGAATCATACCAATACCAAGCATATCGACCAATCAGATATATGCATTTGAATCGGCCCACCGTCTCTCTCATCACATTACCCAAAATCCAGTCCAGTAATGCCATTCCTTCAATTTAATGATTACTCCGGTTCTTATTGGATCTCCGTAAGTTGATTTTTTTCTTTGCATGGAGTAATATTTGTTGTTTGTTTTGTTATGAAAAAAATTTTGTTGTTTGTTCGGAGGCTAACTAATGGCAATAGCAAATCCGTCGATGTTTTTCTCTGCCATTGACAAATCAGTACCAAAACGGCTAAAGCTTTACTATATAGCAAATACGGACAGGATTAGCAGGCTTCCAAACTCAGTTCTGATTCACATTTTGTCCTTTCTTCCAACCAAGGATTGTGTTAAGACAAGCATTTTGAGCAGGAGATGGAGATTTACTTACACCTGGGTTCCTGTTTTAGATCTGAACGGTCGACGGTTTGAGTCGTTACATAGCGATGAAAATCTCCAAAGAGCAAACTGTAAGAAATCCTATAAGAATTTCATGTATTGGTTTCTCAATCATCGTTTACGGCCTTTCATTCGAAGATTACGTGTTGAATTAGCCAATCCCTACCCAACTTGAGATGTTGATTCATGGATTTCGGCTGCAAGTCAACAGAATGTTGAGGAAATTGATCTTCCTATTTTTAGAGGTAAACTCCCTCTAAGTCTTGTCAATTGCAGTACATTAACGGTTTTAAAGCTTCGATATTATAAAACTGAAAAATTCAAAGTAAAAGAAAATAATAATAATAATAATAATAATAATAATTGAAAAGACATATGGACGGTCATTTGTATGCTAATTTTTCTTGTTTGAAATTTTGAGCCTCGCATTTATTTATGGCTGTTCTTTGTCCCCTTCTTTTATATATATATATATATATATTCTTATTTTTTAGCAAAGAAAAAACACAGACGTAAGAATTCTTAAATTGCTCTTTCATTTTCTTTGCTTAGTTTCCTTCAGCTTCCGTCCTTTAGGTTCTTAGTGATCCTTCCTTTTGGTGATAATATTCTACACTTGGTTGAGTTCGCCTAACGTCTGTTATTGTATCCTCGGAGACAGTTTACCATATACGGGGCAAAATCTATCTTAAGAAAACCGATTCGGGCCTCAACAGAACTCTCGTTTTAATCATTGGTTAAAGGTTATTTTATATTTGATATTTTGTTCTAATACCTTTATATTTTTGTTTATAATTTATTTGCATATTATTTATAATTCAAGTAACTAATATCTTATGTTGTTGTCTTTTGTCTCTTACAAGGAATTACTCTATTAATCTCTCACCTCTAACAATCTTAAGATAGATTTTATCTCTATTTGATGGTGTAACTATGTTCCTTTAAAAGAGACGAACAGACTTTCGGAATACCGTGACTTGGATTACCGAAACTTGGAATACCTTGGACTTTGGACAATAAGGACTTATATTGGACACTGGGACTTAATTTGGATAATATACATATTAAAAAGTGACAAAAAAAATTAGTTAAATCAAAATTGTCTTACGGACAATTTTTGTACTTTATTTTATTTATTGTTTTAAAAGTGTTCTACTTTGGTTTGTTTGAAATTTTCAGCAATTTATCATGGTTGATCATGGAGACGTTAGTCCTGAAATTGCTCAAGGCCAGAATGAAGAAAACCAAAATGGACAACTTGGTCCTATTGGTTTTAAGCCTATTAGTTCAACACCGGTTGCTTTTGTACTTATAGTTGGACTAACTGCTTTTGGTTATGCAGCTTCTAGGCCAACTGCTTTTGGATCCATGAGTTTTGGCCCTACTTAAGGAAATGACCCTGAAAATACTTATGGTCAAAAGAACCAAAATGGACAAAATGGTCCTAATGGGTTTGGACTTAACCAAAATGGACAACTTTGTCCGAATGGTTTTGAATTAAATGGAAATGGACTTTCGAGTTTTGGGCTTCTTATGCCTAATAGTCATAGGGCTTCAGGTTCATACCCTATAACGATACCCGAAAGGCCTGAGAAATTCAATGGTGTGAATTTTAAAGTTTGGCAACAAAAAATGTTTTTCTACTTAACTAGTGTGGGACTTCAAAATATTTTGAAAAAAGATCCTCTTGTTGTTCCTGATGGAGTGACTGATGCTTCTGTTCAGAAATTTGTTGATGGTTGGAAATTTTCTGATTTTATTTGCAGAATCCATATTTTAAATTATTTAGTACCCAATTTATATGAAGTGTACACAGTAAAACGTACTGCAAAAGAATTATGGGAATCCTTAGATACGAAATATCGAACTAAGGATGTCGGCGCTAAGAAATACTTAGTAGGACAATTTCTTGATTTTAAAATGATTAATTCCAAGCCTGTTACAAGTCAAGTGCAGGAACTCTAGCTACTAATCTATAGGATGGAAGCTGAAAATATGCATACTATGAGCCATTCCAAGTGGCTGCAATTATTGAAAAATTACTATCGAGTTGGAATGATTTTAAACATTACTTAAAGTATAAATAAAAAGAAATGTCTGTTAAGGATCTTATTGTCCGACTTCGTATTGAGGAGGACAATAGAAGATCTGAAAAGAAATTTTTTGTTGCTAATTAAGCTATGGCAAAAGCCAACGTGGTGAAGGTCCTTAAAGACTCCAAGAAGGGTAAGCATTATGCTAAACCCCAGTCCAAAATACGACCAAAAGGAGGCATTTCCAAGAAACTTAAGTTCAATGGAAAATGCTTCAACTGCAGTTAGATAGGGCATAAGTCCTCTGAATGCAGGCTGCCAAAAAGGGCAAACAAGAATGAGGCAAATGTTGTTGCTGAAATTACTAAAGATGTGTCTGAGATTGACTTATGTGCGGTAATTTCTGAGGTCAACATGGTTGACTCAAACCCAAGAGAGTGGTGGCTTGATACTGGTGCTACCTCGTCACGTATGTTGTGACAAAGAGTCTTTTGCTGGACTGACTCTCATAAATGATCGGAAGAAGCTCTACATGGGTAATTCTGCTACTTCTAAAGTCAAAGGACATAGAACGGTGATTCTGAAAATGACTTTCGGCAAAGAAGTAAAATTGTAAAATGTCTTATATGTACCTGGCATAAGGAAGAATCTGGTTTCTAGGAGCCTTTTGAGTGTACACGGCTTCAAAATGGTATTTGAATCCCAGAAATTTATTTTGCCTAAAGGAGGTATGTATGTGGGAAAGGGATATGAATGTAACGGAATGTATAAATTCAATTGATTCTCTTGTAAGCACGGTTCTATTAATATGAAGAAAAACAACATTTATGCTTATATGGTTGAGTCTTCTAATTTGTGGCACGGTAGACTTGGATATGTTAATTTTGATATGTTACGTCGTTTAATTAACTTGAATCATATTCCCACATTTCATATTGATAAAACACAAAAATGTGAAATATATGTTGAGACAAAATTGACAAGATCTTCATTTCAATCTGTTGAAAGAAATCTAGAACCACTTAATTTGATACATACAGATATTTGTGACTTGAAATTCCTTCAATCAAGGGGAGGAAATAAATATTTTATTACCTTCAGTGATGATAGCAAAATGTAAGCATGGGCTTTTCGGTGACCCGCGGAACGATGATGATTTTTTGCTCTAACCTTTTATAGGTCAGTCGTTCTATCTTTTAGGACTCGAACCGGTGGCTTGGCAAGCTTTATGATGGATTTGTGTTGAAACCCAATGAAACAGTGACCAATTTAGCAAGGGATTTAGTGATTTGTAAGGAAAAGTCCCTAAATCTTATTTAAATCAGTTTGTACCTAAGATTTCTAATTGATTTTTAACTTTTTAAACTAAAGGATGAAGCCTAATGAAGATTAGGAAATTAGAATCATTAGATTTCCACCACTTTATGAGACTTATGCCTCCTCAAAAGCCTTAAACTCTAAAATCAGAATTTTCTTTCCAAATGAGCAAAAAGTCCCTAAAATCTGAATTTTTGGGGTTTTTGTAGACCCCAAAGAGTGCAAAATCTCACAATTAATCCTCCAAATGTTTGGATTTGATAGAAAAATTGTGAAAAGTCGCCAAATGTTTAGAGAGCCTGCACCGACGCGGCAGGGCCAAGGCTGCATCACCTGACGCGGTAGGCCGCATCACCGACATGGCTTGGGGCATGGTCCCTTAGACACGGGGGACCATGCTAGGCCACGTAAGCCACGCGGCCCACCGCATGGACCACGCAGCCCCACCTTCCAATGACAGCGCCTGCCGCCGTTGCCGCAACGGGGGCACAAGCGGGGAAAGGGCTAGGCTAGGGCTTTGGCCCACCAAAGGTCGGACTTTGAACGCTTATAACTTACACTACAGTTATTCGATTAAGGAGATTCTTGACATTCTGAAAAGCTCAAAGGGTCAAGAATCCAATGATATAAACGATACTTGCTGAAAATATTCGAATCTTATGGAAAATCACATAACAAATTACTATACGCGAGGGGAAAGGAAACGGTTAACATAAACACGAGTTAATCATTTTTAACTGCAGTCAAAGGCACAAATTCATCAATGGAAGCTTTCCTAATGCAATTCACTTCCTAAAAGATAAAACAACTAA
This sequence comes from Euphorbia pulcherrima, assembly GCA_947683365.1. NCBI lineage: Eukaryota > Viridiplantae > Streptophyta > Magnoliopsida > Malpighiales > Euphorbiaceae > Euphorbia > Euphorbia pulcherrima. The sequence continues at coordinate 74,409,286 of CANTUS010000001.1, read as the reverse complement.
CAGGTTAGAGCAAAAAGTCATCATCATTTTACGGGTCACCGAAAGGCTCGTGCTCACAGGCTGCCCCTCGTGAGATCATCATTTGACGGGTCAAATATGATTTCACGAAAGAGTAAGGGATAGAAATTTATACCTAAGGTTGGGATTCTTGAACCAGTTGTCTTTTGGGATTGCCATAAATAGACCTATGAAGAACTAGATAGATTTTAGATATGGATCTATATTGCCTTTGTTGCCCCTAATGAACTTGAGACGGGTTGTTGGTTGTAAACGGTACTTTGGTATTTTGTGGTCACCTCGGACTTTCGAACATTTATGCGGTCACCTCGGACTCTTGAAAAATAGACTCAATATATAACAGTCACCTTGGGCCCCTCGAACACCATTGCTGTCACCTCAAACTCTTCAAAAATGGACTTGGTATATAAAGGTCACCTCGGACCCCTTGAACACCTTTGCCGTCACCTTGGACTCTTAAAAAATGGATTCAAAATATAATGGTCACCTCGGACCGGTCAAACACCTTTGCGGTCACCTCAGACTCTTTGAAAATGGTTTCAAAATATAATGGTCACCTCGGACCCCTTGAACACCTTTGCGGTCACCTCGAAATCTTTAAAAATGGACTCAAAATATAATGGTCACCTCAAACCCCTCAAACATCTTTATGGTCACCTCGGACTCTACAAAAATGGACTCAAGATTTTGAATTTTGAGTGTTGAATTTTGAATCCTTGCGTTAGTTGTACATCGGGTTTGCCGTATGGTGTACCTGATAAGAAAGGTTTTTAGACATTAGTAAATGATATAAGTTACGTTAGGATTTTTGCCCCTTCAATTAACAATAAAAATAGAAGAATGAAACTAAAATTGAGTTAGGATTTCTAGGAGTCCGAAGAAACTGCCGAGCCATCCATCAAGTCTAGCTGATATGCCCCTTGAGTGCAACTCAAAACATGTGTTGGGATGCCCATAATGATTACATCAAGATGCCCCTGGGTATTTGCATTAAGGTGCCCCTGGGAGAAATTTCTGAGCTTAGAATTTTGGATCCTAGAGTCAATTATCCATCGGGATTACTGTATGATGAACCGTCGAGGCCGAGCATATAGCTCGAAGGCATTCCCTGCTAGAGATCTAAAAATGTTGCAAGATTTCGTTGTTGGGAAAAAAGGCCTTTGACTTGCTTCCTGTAGAAAGAGGTATAGACAGAATACTTATCAATATTATGCATGTATGAATGAATGCATGCATGCATTACTGGACTAATCATCTTCGAGGAGATTGATCACTTGCTTGATTGACCTGCTTGAAGAGAGATTAACTTGGTTGAATAGAGGACATGTACAGAGTTGCATTGCCCCTGGCAGAGGATTAGCGATGTCGCACAGATTAGGTGGGAGTACACCTGGTGGAGAATTAGAGAATTTTTTGCGCCTTCATAGGATTCATGTATCGAGATATTGAGGTTGAGGATGGTCGATTTCTACACACCTATGCGCTTGCTATCTAGAGAGGTGAGATAGCTACATACGTGATTGTTGAATCAAGCATATCGAAGATAAGTGAGAGCACGAAGCGAAGGTCGAGGTTCTGGATGATGAACGGCTGGGTGCTGTCACTACTAATAAATTCTACCAAGGATGGCTTCAGAGGATTCGGACCTTGTGGACTCGAGATGGTCATGGCCGGACATGGAGTAGACACATGTAGAGGACAGAGTTGAGCCCTTTAAGTCTATCGGATTATATAAGATATTCAGGCACTATGATGACGATGATAATAATGCAGGTATCTCGATGTGACTGACGACAGTTATTACCTTTATTTGTATTTGTCTTAATTTTTGCAAAGACCCGAACATTGGGTTAGACCTATCAGACTTATGCATATTTTTTCTTTTATGTCCTAATTTTTGCTTGGACCACCCTTTTCGGGTTTTCAATTCAGCGAACCATTACCGGCTTTTGTGTAGACGTCGTTATTTTTAGTCTATCAGGATTTTTTGCCTTTTATCATTCTTTTCTTTTGAGGAATTGAGATGACTGCATGGAACCCCACGTACAACTCATCCGTTGCATTTTGTCTTTTGGGCCTGATATATTCATTCAAGCACAAACATAAAGAATTCAGTAAAATGACATTTCTATTAAATGAAGTAAGTTTGAGTACATGATGATGATAACCATTTCTATTGACCCAAACTCTGGTGTTAACTAGCCTATGAAGGTTTTCTAGCCAACACACTCTCGTTGCTCACTTTGCCCTAAATTTTGCCTAGATCGCCCTTTTCTGGTTTTCAGCGTAGCGGGCTAATCTTGCACCCTAACTTTTTCCTGACCGATTTGTAGAATACCGATCAACGAAATACATCTTAATTTTTGCCCGACCAGTAGAGGACCACTTGTCAGGTGATTAATTGATGTATTTTTTATGTGCCGATTTTTTGAATATTATTCTTTTGATTAGGTATGATAACGCTTCAACCTATTTTGATCGATAGGGTTTAAGAATTCACTACTGTCTATAATCTTCATGCCCCTTGAACCGAGTACCTCTTTGATTATGTAAGGTCCTTCCCCATTTAGTCTAAAATTCCCCCTTGGGTCGTTGTTGGTAGGCTTCACTTGCATTGGAATCAGATCACCTGCCCTTGACGAATGCTTATGATGCTTGGCTCGATCATTGTATACTCTTGCTATGCACTGCCGGTACATGTGAAGATTGTTCAAGCTGTTCGAACTGCGCTTTAGGCCATGGGGGTCCCTTTGACTTAGATTTAGCAGACTTTCAAGGATTTCTCCATTCCATAGACAAAGTAGAAAGCTATTCGGAATCGTGGAAATTCTGAGACTTGTACGGTACCCGCAAAGAGCAAATGGTGGTTTATTGGCTCAAACTCTGACCCTTGTGGTGCTCTTGGATATAAACCATTTGAGAAGCTGGTTTATGGCTTCAGTTGCCCTATTATCTTATGCTCTATGGGTGGAATCCCTAGTGCTCAATCCCACATTTCTTGATTAAATTAGTTGTTGCCCCTTGGAACTAAAACACGTAGTCTGAGACGATGTGATGAAGTAATCCATACCAGGTGAAGATGCACTTCTTGATGAACTTGGCCTCCTCTTGGCGGTAATGTTGGTGAAAGTCTTGACTTCCCCCTATTTTGAGAAGTGACCTGCCCCTATGATGATGAAGTAGTGTTCATTTATTGATGAAGGTTGAATCTCGCCGATCATATTTGCCCCCCTTGCCGAGAATGGTCAATGAGGAGAGAAATGGAAGATGGTTTGAAGTTTAAGGGAATGGATATTAGGAAAGATTTATGGTATATCGGGGATGGGTACTTTGAGAATGGGTGGGTGAAGAAAAGGTAAGCCATAACTCCGCCGAAGTCGATTTGGCGGTGTTCTTTCTCCATAATAGGCTGACGCTTCTTCGGTATCTTGGAAATGGGTTTGTGTATCGAGTGTCATACAATGAACCAATTGAAATATTGAACCTATCCAAGGAAGAACTGAGATACTTGAAAATCTGACAATGAACCTTAAGTGTGTTTGGGCACGACCAAGCGGAAGCGTTATCATGATTTTAAAGCACTCTTTAATCTCTCTTTTTCTTTCAGAGGTTAGGTCATTAGAAATGGTTACCATTTTAGGTTATCATCTGTACTCAAATTTATTTCAGTTAAAGAAATGTAATGAATACTGAACACGTTATGGTTATGACAAAAATGAATGCATCGACCCATTAGGCGAAACATCAAACGAGTAAACACAACGAGAGTCTTTCATTAAATTAAAGTGCCTTAAAGGCAGAATTGTCACATCAAAATACCAGAAACATAAAGAAAGAAAATTACATCATAGAAAAGTCATCCTTTACAGGCGGAGGGTCTTGATTGGTGGCGCTGGTAGATCAAGCATCCTCAGTAGCTTTCATTGGTGTGTCGTCCAGGATGAAATCCAAAACTTTCACTTGCTTGGCTGATAACTCGTCTTCTTCATCCGCTAGAGACCTCGCGGGATTCTTGTAGGTGATGGAATTGGCTTCCATAATGGTGTCGGCTGAACTGGATAAGATCGTGGCCAACACAAATTCTTTGGGCAGATCGGAGTTGATTGTCCCTATCTCGAGAGTGGATTCACGGCCTTTAGGTAACTTTCTGAGTTTCAATCTATTTCTTTTAGTTATTTATTATCTTTTGCTGTATTTTTGGCTGGTTTTCGGGGCGTTTGGCCCTTATTTTTTATTCTTTTTGTGATTTTTTGGCGAAATTCCAGCTGACCATTCCGACGAACGGCATGTCGCCTGAGTGACATGGTTGGCCGACTCAGCGAGTCGACATACCATGTCACTCAATCGGCCTACGAGTCACTCAATCGACCAATCGTTATTTCACCGGATTTTTTGGGTTATTTTTCCCCAAACTAAAAAATTAAAGTTATTTTAGCATTTTAAGTCCAAATCTACTGTAATAATGTAGGAAACGGCTTGAACTGTCAATAATCTTGGGTTTTCGGGCACCAAAATGTCGATTCTGGCTTGTTTAGACCACTTCAGTAGGCAGAAGGCCGACTCAGTGTCATCTAGGCCGACTCAGCGAGTCGGCCTACCACCTCACTGAGTCGGCCTACTGGTAAAAAATGTCCAAATGGTCCCTGTTTGTTTTATTTTGCGTTTTTAGCCCTATTTTGTCGTTTTAATGCATTTTAACCCCGATTTTCACCCAAAAAGTCTCTAAAAATCATAAATAATCTGGAATTAATTATAGTAATTTTTAATCTACTGGAATTATTTTATTTATTATTTAATGGGTTAAATGACTATTTAATGACTTAAAAATGACCGTTTTTTAGTAAATAAATGCCTAATAAATCTTTTTATCCTAAATTAAAATCCAAGAATATATTTTCTCCATGTTATGTGTTTATTTTCTGCCATTTATTTATTCATGCTTTATTTGTATTTATTCTAGTATATTTTTGCCTCGTTTGGAGACGGGTCTGAGTTGGTAAGCTCGGTTAAAACCCGGTTTTGCCCATTTATTTATTTATCACTTTATTTACTTTCCCGCATTAGAAAAATGTATAGGTATTTATAAAGCCTTGTAATAATTATTTATTTGCTTTATTTACTGCTTTTATGTGATGTATGGCATATAAACTGAAAAATCCCAAACAATAACCGGATTTAAATCGCATAAGAACAAAAGTCGTGTTTATTAAAATATAAATGGTTTGATTTAAAAATTGAAAAGTAAGCAACATCATCAGGACTTGGAATCTCTATTTTAAGGTACGGTCCAACCACCCGATGGGAATATCGCACCCAATTCCTGGTGGAGCTTAACCGGGTGGTGACTCTATTTTAAAGTATGGGATTTCAAGTCTCGTATCTCTTAACATGAAAATTAGACTTAAATTCAACATCAACATCATTTTCATTATTATTTTCATCACACCTAAAATAAGGATTCTCCCTTAGCACGCTTCACAGCGCATGTTATTTTTTTCTCCCTCCATGCTATGCATCTCACGCGGTCCTCGCGGTCGGGAAATTGGTTGCTAGCTCCCACACAAAATTTTATTATGTGTATTTGATTAAAACCAAAGAGGAAGCTTTAGAGAAATTTGTACACAATAAGTAAGAAGCAGAAAACCAACTTAATAAGAAAATTAAGAAGGTAAGATGTGATCGTAGTGGTGAATATGTTGCACCATTTGGTGAGTTTTGCTCCCAACATGGAATTATTCACGAAGTTACACCACCATATTCTCCTCAATCAAATGGAGTAGCTGAACGCAAAAATTGTACTCTAAAAGAGATGATGAATCCAATGTTAACTAGTTCTGGTTTACCACAAAATATGTGGGGTGATGTTATTTTATCAGCAAATTATCTTTTAAATAAGATACCACGTAAGGAACAAGATAAAACCCCTTATGAATCATGGAAGGGTAGAAAACCTTCTTATAATTACTTGAAAGTGTGGGGGTGTCTTGCAAAGATAATGGCTCCATTACCTGAACGAATGAAACTAGGTCCAAAAACGGTGGATTGTATTTTCATTGGATATGCTGAGAATAGTAATGCATATCGGTTTCTTATGCATGATTCTAAAAACCCAGAAATACAAAAGAATACTTTGATAGAATCAAAGGACGCTTCATTTTTTGAAGATGTGTTTCCTTGTAAGGAAATAAATGAAGGGTCGAGATCTAAAAGATCTCGTGAACTTATTGAAAGTGAAGGTCAAGTTGATTAATAAGATATTGATAACAATGAAAATCTTTAATCAATGATCAAAGAAGATGATCAAAATTCTAAAGAAGAGAATGATACAGATCATGAGGTGGACCCTAGAAGAGGTACACGGGCAAGGGTTGAAAAGACCTATGGTCCGGATTTCTTAACGTATATAATTGAAGTAGAACCTCAAACGTATAAAGAAGCTATAAGCTCTACTGAAAGTCCTTTATGGAAAGAAGCCATAAGGAGTGAAATTGATTCCATTTTGCAAAATCATACGTGGGAATTAGTGGACCTTCCTCCAGGAACAAAACCACTAAGTTCTAAATGGATTTTCAAATGAAAGCTAAAAGCTGATGGATCAATTGATAAGCATAAGGCGCGTTTGGTCATAAAAGGTTATAGATAAAAAGAAGGCCTCGATTACTTTGATACGTATTCTCCTGTGTCGAGAATAACCTCCATTAGGATGATACTTGTAATTACCGCTTTGTGGAATCTTTAAGTACATCAAATAGATGTAAAAATTGCCTTTCTTAATGGAGATCTTGAAGAAGAAACGTACATAGAGCAACCTGAAGGTTGTGTAGCTCTAGGTCAGGAAAGGAAAGTTTGTAAATTAGTGAAATCTTTATATAGGTTAAAGCAAGCACCAAAATAATGGCATAAGAAATTTGATGATGTCATGATGGCTAGTGGCTATCGCATAAATGAATGTGACAAATGTGTTTATATCAAAACTACAAATGAAGGATATGTCATTCTATGCTTGTACGTTGATGACATACTCATTTTAGGAAGCAATGAAAAGATGGTAAAAAGTACCAAAGATATGTTAAATTCCAGATTTGACATGAAATATATGGGACTAGCGGATGTAAATTTGGGCATCCAAGTTAAACGTTTTGTGAGCAAATGACCTTTTTCCCGCCCACAAGGACCGCGTAATATCCATCTCACGGGGGGGCGAAAAATTAACAAGGCACTGTGAAGTATGCCGAAGGATTGACCCTTATTTTAGTGTGATGAGAAGATGACCTTGATGTTAAATTTAAGTCCAATTTGTATGTCAATGGATACGAGACTTGAAATCCCGTATTTTAAAATAAAGTCGCCACCTGGTTAAGCTCTATCGGGATTTGGGTACGATATTCCCATCAGATGGTTAGATCGTACCTTAAAACAGAGATTCCAAGTTCGGATGATGTATCTGTTTTACATTAGGCCAAGTTAAAATATTTCATTCTTTCTTAATCGGTTTTAATCCACCTTATTTATTGCATTTTCGGTTTTATGTATTATTTTCGCGTTTATCAAGCATTCAAAGCAATAAATAAGTTATTACACTAATCTAAAAATAAATGCAAAAATTAAAATTATTACAAGGCTTTTTAAATCCTATATGCGATAAATAACATACCCGAAGGCCTAACATTCATCTAACCTAAATCTACCTACAGAAAATGGTTAGCGCAGATACGACACGTATACAGGGTATATCACACAAAGTGGCATCCCCAGCGGCGGGGTCAAGGGGCGGTAGCCCCTCACGGGCTCCAAGGGGCAGCTCCCCTGGCGAGGTTCGGGGGCAGAGCCCCGGGCTGGGGTCGAGCTACCAGGTTAGCTCAATTTTTTTTTAATTTTTAAACGTAAGCTCCCTTTGAAAAATTCATTTTTCGAATGAATTTTAGGGAAAAGTCCATTTTAGACACGATTATTATTTTAACCAAATTATTAGTGAAAATGCCACATGTTATGGGGTTTAGCCCATGTTTAGGGAATTCTGGATTCCCGTCGTAGTAATGTATATGCAAAATACGAAAGACGAGAAAACTAGGTCAAAGGGCAACAACGGGGTTGCTGCCCAGAAACTCATGCCACTGGCGGTATAGGTGATGTCGCCGGCAGCCTGAGTGTGGCCATCGGCTGCTTTACATACCGGCGGTTATATTGGAGATGCCGGCCAAATGGGTGATACCGCCGGTGGTTTTAAAATCTACAGAAACATATTCAGAAAGTCAGAAATGACCAAAAACTTTAAAAAATGAACCCAAAAACACCAAATAGCATAACAAACAATAGGAAAATAGGCCAAAGAGCTCAAAGAACTCAGGAGTTTACCTCGAGGTTATGAATCTACCTCTTCCTGATTCAAATGACACCTCTGGGAAGCTCAAATGATGATTTAGGTAGTGATTTAAAGATTGAACACTATTTGTCTCTAAAATTGCTATTAGATTGATTTTAACCTAGGATTTCTACTGATTTTAAGTTTAATCTAAGAGATTTGGCAAAGAAAAACCAAGTAAAGATGCATTAGAATCCCTTTTCTTACCTTTTCTCCATTTTCTCTATCTAAAATCTCACTCTTTCTCACTCTAAAGCCTCTCAAATGTTTACTGATGTTCTTCTCTGCATTCTAACCCTAAATAAGGTCTTTTATAGAATTAGAAATGAATCTGGGTGAGTTGGACGAAGGTTTCACCGAAATGGCAAAAAACTCAATCAACAGGGAAAAAGTGCAAACTGCCCTCAGGGGCCCATATCACCGGCAGCATGGTGATGCCGCCGGCATCTTCAGGCCCCTGCTGGTAGACTGCCAAATAGAGCCAATATCCTGAAAAAGCTGAAAAAAGGGGGGAAAGGGGTCAAAAGCTGATTTTTTGACCTTTTTAAAGCCACTTTAATATATTTGAGATATTTTAGGGTATTTTGGGTGAGAATCATCAATTCGATCTTCTACCGGACGCATAGTCAGACACGCCAAACTGAATACAAACGTTAATAAAAATTTAAAATAAATTTTTAATGAGGATTAATATTTGAATATACATTATCATTATCTCGAGGGAGGGACTGTAAAATCCCGTGCTCACAAGCTGCCCCTCGGGGGATCACTGCTACCACATGTCAGTATAATCTCATAAAAGAGCAAGTGTTAGGAGTGATACCTGATGGATGGCTGGTTTACCCCTTGGTTGGGCTTGAGCTTAGCGATTGAGTTGCCCCTTGGTCGGGTTTGAGCTTTATAGATTGAGGTTGCCCCTTGGTCAGACTTGTGTTTTCCAGAGAGGTTGCCCCTAGGACGGACTTATGCTTTGTGGATTGGTTGCCCCTTAGTCAGAATTGAGCTTCGCAGAGAGGTTGCCCCTTGGTCGGACTTATGCTTTGTAGATTGGTTACCCCTTGGTCGGACTTATACTTTGTAGATCAGTTACCCCTAGTTGGACTTATGCTTTATAGAGAGGTTGCCCCTTGGTCGGACTTATGCTTTGTGGATTTGTTGCCCCTTGGTCGAACTTATGCTTTGTGGATTGGTTGCCCCTTGGTCGAACTTGAGCTTCACGAAGAGGTTTCCCCTTAGTCAGACTTATGCTTTCTGGATTGGTTGCCCCTTGGTTAGACTTATACTTTATGGATTGGTTGCCCCTTGGTCGGAATTATGCTTTATGGATTGGTTGCCCCTTGGTGGGACTTGAGCTTCGCGGAGAGGTTTCCCCTTGGTCGAACTTATGCTTTGTGGATTGGTTGCCCCTTGGTTGGGCTTATGCTTTGTAGAGAGGTTTGACCCTTGGTCGGGCTTATACTTTATAGAGAAGTTTGCCCCTTGGTTAAGCTTATACTTTGTAGAGAGGTTTGCCCCTTGGTTGGGCTTATGCTTTGATGAGATCTTGCCAAGAAGGGTCCGAAGAGCCAGGTTGGTCCTTTTCCAAGAAGGGTCCGAAGAGCCAGGTTGATCTTTTGTCGAAAGGGTCTTATGAGCTAGGTCGGTCTTTGGTGGAGAGAGTTTGCTAAGGGGGTCCGAAGGGTCGGATTGGTCTTTTGCCAAGAAAGGTCCGAAGAGCCAGGTTGGTCTTTCGCCAAGAAGGGCCTGAAGAGCTAGGTTAGTCTTTCGCCAAAAGGGTCTTACGAGCCAGGTCGGTCTTTGTTGGAGAGAGTTTGCCAAAGGGGTCCGAAGAGCCGGATTGGTCTTTCACCAAGAAGGGTCCGAAGAGCGAGGTTAGTCTTTCACCAAGAAGGGTCCGAAGAGCCAAGTTGGTCTTTCCCCGAAAGGGTCTTACGAGCCAGGTCAGTCTTTGGTGGATGAGGTGCCCCCAATAATCTGCAGCAAGCGCCTTTGGTTTTGCAGCAAATGTTATTTAAGTAGCAAGTGTTACTTGTTTTGCATTTTGCATCAAGGGTCATTTGTAGATTGCATGAGGTGCCCTTGCATTAAGAATTATAGAAACTCAAAATAGTCAAAGGATAAGTGATGTTTTTCCCCTTCGATCAAGTAGTAAAAATAGAAGTATGAACCTTAAATTGAGTTAGGATTTTTTGGGGGGTCTGGCAGAGTCATTACGGAGGCTTGACAGGTCGTCTAAGCCATCTTAAGCATGGCCCTTGAGGTTTATTTTGGATCGGTAGATGACTCCGAGCAGTCGGAGAGAACTTTGCCCCTTCTAAGTGCTTCTTGTTGATTTGTAGGTGATCCCAAGTGGCTGGAGGAAACTATGCCCCTTCTAAATGCCCCTTGTTGATCGGTGGATGTTGGATAATTGGTTAGTGGAGAGATCGATGTGCTCTTGATCTTACCCCTAGGCTTCGTGCCTTGATAGTTTTCCTTTGGATATTCTGAGAAATAGGAATTGCAAGGGTGTATGCATGAAATGTATGTATTAAAGATGCATGATTATGCAGTATTCCATTGAATCACGTTGGATGAGTAAATGATGCCTCTATAGTGACCAGGTAGGCTCGTGTGACAGGAGTGAATTTCCTGAAGAATGATTGAGATGAAGGACTCAGGCCCGAGTTTGAGTTAAGTTAGAGGCTCTATCTTTTTTCAAGGAGCGCGAACGATGCTTGTCTTTTTCCCAGTGACGGTGTATTTTCATTTTTTCATTTTTTTGGTTCTTAATTTTGCATAGATTGCCCCTAGGGGTTTTCAATCTATCGAACCTTGTTTTAACTTTTACCTGAACCGCCCTTTCAGGTTTTCAATCCAGCAGATATTTTTGTTTTTGTTTTTTGTTTTTTTTTCTTTTTTTCACTATTTTTTTTCCTTTTTATCTTTATTTTTGCCTGGACCGCCCTTTTTGGGTTTTCAATCCAGCAGACTTGTTTCCAACTTTTCCATAGACCTGTTTTCAGTCTATCCTGATTTGTTTGTCTTTTTCATGTTGAATTGTTGTGCATTTATATGGATGAGCTCTGAGTACTCTCCGTTAAGTTTACTTGCGATGCTTCCACCATTTGGTTGCCAGGCATTCATACAATCACAAGCATAAAGATTTCAGTACAAAAGACACTTTCAATGAATGAATTTGATTGGAGTACAAGATATTGGTAACCATTTCCATTAATTAAACTCCCGGTGTTAACCAATCTTTACAGATTTTCAGGTTAACATCTTACTGTTTTTCTCTCGTGCCTTAATTTTTGCCTGAAATGCCTTTTTTGTGTTTTCAATTCAACGGACGATTTTCTGAAGAGATTCCCTAATTTTTACCCGGTTGGTTTGCAAAATACCAACCGTCGGGTGTCACCCTAATTTTTTGCCCGATCAGTAAATGACTGAAAGGCGGGTGATTATTATATATATTTTTTGTATGTTGCTTTTCTGATTTATTTATTTTGTTTTAGATCTGATAACACTTAAGCTTGTCTTGGTTGATTAGGTCAATGAACTCGCTCTTGTCTATGATCTTGACTACCTCGTTTATAGAGTATTTTCCTGATCATATAGGGATCTTATTCCGATTTTGACTGGCTATACCGCAAGAGTTTTAATGCTTAAAAAGTGCCTTCTTGAGTAGCTTGCTTGTCATTTTGACTGCTTTTTTGGTCCGTGATTTATCCAGTGATGATAGTGTTCAATTATACATCCCCGATTAATTGGAAAGCTGCCCCTTGAAATTGAATTTCTTTTTTTGAGATGATGTGGTAAGGCATGTTGCACCGAGCCAAGAGACGTTTACCCCGATTGATTTGGGAGTCCCCTTGAAATTGGATATTGTTGTGTGAGGTAATGTGACAAGATGCTTCGGACCGAGCCAAGACATGTTCCTTTACGAATTCGGCCATCTTATCTATCCTTGGACTAGTGTAGGGTTCGACCATTTTCCACTTTGAGAAGTATTGCACGACCATTTGTTGAATCTTATCGATCGTATTTATCCTTCATGATAGGAATGGTGAAAGAGTGGGGAAACTATGAATCCTAATAGGAGGAAGGCATTATAAATTCACATGAATTTGGTATTGATGGCGTCTTTTCATCCTAGTGATGCTATTGCAATTTGGGTTTTGTAGGGTATAGACCACCCATAGAATCTTCTTTTTGAGATGTTTAATTATAATAGTCGTAAATGGTGAGGCCTCCATTTGATTGGCATCCACATGGTACCCTCGGGGATGGGATGCTTAGAAATTCGGTGACATATTCTGAGTGTGTCTTCGTATAACCAGGCGTAAGCGTTATCACAATCTTTAAGCACTACTATTATCTCACATTTGTTTTGAACATGACTTAAATTATTGGAAGGGGTTACCACTTAGGAGTTTCCATCTGTACTCGAATTAATTTCATGCAACGAAGTATCTCGAATATTGAAAATATCAGGTGTATGTTCATATGAATGCGTGGATCAATTGGGCAAAATAAGAAGCAGTTAAACAAAACGAAATTGCTCATCGAATTGAAAGTTTTGAAGACAGAATTATTCAAGATGCTAAAGAAAATTACATATTTAAATAGTCATCCTCCATATGTGGAGGGTCTTACAAGGTCATACCTTCGGGCATGTAGGAATCAACATCCCTACTTACCACCGAATTAGGGTAGGGGGTTGTTCATGGTGATAGGTGCCTTCTCAGGTTCAACAATCTTCTTATCCCTTACTTGAGGTTGAATGGCATTGAGTAGGTTTCTATATTTATCGGTGTGATGGCCTATCTGAATATGATACTCGTAAAAGTTATTCTCATTCTCAAGTTTAGATGGCTTATACTCATGGAGGGACTTGAGAAAACCAGCCTCCCACAGCCTAGTGAAGATTGTTCTGAGTGGCAGCTTATAAGGATTTGCTAAGATAAATGGGTTGGCACTAGGTTAGATCACAGTGACTACTGGTGAGGTCCAACTGACCGTCAGAATTGCAGCAGGAGCCTTATGCTCGGTAGGTGTAGGGCTCACGACAGGGGTATCATTATTCTTCCTATACTATGGTTTTTCGACCCTTTCATCTTTTTCGCGCTCTGCCTCGCGCTTAATTTTCTCGGCTTTTTTGAATACTGCCTTGTACAAGGGGAACAAGTCGGTAGCCATCTCTTAATGAAAAATGGGAAGGGACCCTTCCAGGAGTTTTAAAGTCATCTCCTTAAGACCCAACTTAGATTTCATCAATACCTGAGTTAGCATCCACCGGTTAAAGTACTACTTGAAGGTTTCACTAGGTAGCTGGCGGACCCCTTCGAGGTGTTGGAGAGTAATCTCCATCATAGTCTTGAAACTATAGTGCACTTTTAAAGGCTCAAAAAGGAGTTTCCAATCAGTGACAACTTGCTGAGGCAAAGTGTGATACCATTAAAGAGCAGGGCCCCGTAGAGAGCACGGAAACATTTCAGCAAAGACCTTATTGCTTAGCTTCTTCACCCTCATAACCCTTTCACACATAATGATGTGAGAAGCAGGGGCGCCAGACCCATCATAGGGTGCCATATTGGGTATAGTGAAGTTATCGGGACCTAATCTTCTCCTCTTTCGGGCTTGTTGGTAGCTACGAGATGGTCGATATAAGCTTAAATTTTTGGTGTCAAGCCCAGAGGCTGTATGACCTGGTCATTGATGGGCTGGCGAATGAAAGCTATAGTCTTGTGTATCACGCCCAGAGGTTGCGTAACCTAGTCATGGATAGGCTGGTAAACAAAAGCAACCACTTCAGGTGTCATGCCCGGAGGCTGAGTGACCTGGTCGTTGACTAGCGGAGATGGTGGAGGATGAGCGATTACTTGGCTACTGAAAGGATTCTAGGGATAAGCAGTGCCCCAAGGAGTTATCACAAACTGAGAGGGAGTAAAGGATGGTAGAGGCTAAGCTAGCCCGCTTGAAGAAGCTGAGAACTGATGAGTGAATACTGGGGGAACCACGCTTTGAGCAAAAGGTCTCAGATTGAAAGGAACAATCGACAGAGTAGTTGAGGTTAACAGAAAAGTGAGGGTTTGCCCAAACTGAAATGGTCTTGCCATATGCTGGGTTGACTGAAAGACAAGTGCAACGGGTCTTATCCCTATTGGATAGGCCAACATCTATACTAAACCATTCTAGGCTTGCATATTGGACTCAAAGACCTGGTCAGAATTCCTATCCTTGAGAGCTTGTTTAACGGCTGCATGGACAGTGGATTGGATAGAAGCTTAAAATGCATCTGAGTTCAAAAACTAGGCTATAACACTAGCAAAGTCAAAACCAGGAGGTGGTTGAGATCCTGCCCTTGAGGTGGGAGTAAGGCCGACTTGCTCCTCAGGCGAAGGAAGGTTTCCATTAGTGTTCAGAAAAGATATGGCTGGCTGAGAGAAATTCTGACTCAACTGAACCTGCTCTAAATCCGACTCCCCACTAGAATTAGTATATGGAACCCTCTCGACTTCTGTGGTGGCTATAGGGGTGAGGGAACGATGAATTAGATGGTGCTCGGGCCTTCTCCAAATCGAGGAGCGACGATAACCTTACCTCCTTCTAGCTGAAACGGTCACACAGTGGATTAGATCATGCATGGATTGTATGATGCCATGGATGGGGTGGATGATTTTTATTTAATAATTGATGTGTGGTATGTATGGCTACACGTAGACGTGGTTAGAGATGATGCGGTGGCTTATCCCTCCAACATCTATGGGATGTTCGTACTCGTTATCACGCATAGTAATATGTCATGACTCAATGAGGGTATAAAAAAAGTCCTACGGATGTTGTTAAATCTCTTCCATGAATGGAGATCAGTAAGGGTAAGTTAAACTTTGGCTCTTGAAGCCGATGCATGGGTGATGGATGAGCATATAGCATATAGCACATGAAACGTCCCTCTACCAACCTTATGACTCCCGCGTAACGCCTTTTTTTAAGGATGGAACTTCTTCACCGGTAATGGCGAGAGAAGTGTGTCCCAATTATTTTCATTATTTTGGTAATCCTAAGGGGAGTAAAGTGCTAAGGCTTTTCTAGCGTGGCTTTGGTATAAGGTTGTTGATGTAGAAGGTTCTCATTTACCTTGATTCCACGTTACTCAACCACTCCCCAAATAGGTGCGATCGTAGGAGTTTACGTGTTGGTTAAAATGAGTGGTCCACCCACTAGGTATCCTCAATTCCAATAGGGCATGAGTGATACTTTCATGAGCTTCTCGGGTAAAATGGGTCACCTAAAACTTACCGAACTATCTACATGCGTGTTTTAGGATAAAACATTACAAAAAGGAATGAAGTTTTAATTTGGCCAATGATTTCAATACATCATCAAAATCCTTTAAACTTATTGAAAAATTTAAGTTCAAGTTTAAAGAGAAATGCCCAGCAGAGTCGCCACTATGAGTGGATGACTTTTTCCCACCCGCGAGGACCGCGTGAGATGTGTCGCACAAGAGGGGCGGAAAAATAACAAGGTGCTGTGAAGCGTGCTGAAGGATTGACCCTTATTTTAGCGTGATGAGAAGATGACCTTTATGTTGAATTTAAGTCCAATTTGTATGTCAATGGATACGAGACTTGAAATTCCATATTTTAAAATAGAGTCACCACCCGGTTAAGCTTATCGGGAATTTGGGTACTATATTCCCACCGGATGGTTAGGTCGTACCTTAAAATAGAGATTCCAAGTTTGGATGATGTTATCTATTTTACATTAGGGCAAGTTAAAATATTTCATTCTTTCTTAATCAGTTTTAATCAACCCTATTTATTGTGTTTTCGGTTTTATATATTGTTTTCACATTTATCAAGCAATTAAAGTGATAAATTAATTATTACAGTCATCCAAAAATAAATGCAGAAATTAAAATTATTACAAGGCTTTTCAAATCCTATACATTTTCTATACGATAAATAAAATACCCGAAGGCCTAACATTCATCTAACCTAAATCTACCTGCAGAAAATGGTTAGCGCAGATACGACATGCATACAGGGTATATCACACAAAGCAGCATCCCCGGTGGCTGGTTCCAAGGGACAGCGCCCCTGGCGGGGTCCGGGGGCAGAGCCCTGGGCTGGGGTCGAGATACCAGGTTAGCTCAAAATTTTTTGATTTTTGAATGTAAGTTCCTTTTGAAAAATTCATTTTCCGAACGAATTTTAGGGGAAAGTCCATTTTGGACACGATTATTAATTTAACCAAATTATTAGTGAAAATGCCAAGTGTTATGGGGTTTGGACCGTTTTCGAGGAATTCTAGATTCCCGTCGTGGTATTGTCTATGTAAAATACGAAAAATGAGAAAACTAGGTCAAAGGCCAACAACGGGGCTGCTGCCCAGAAACTCATGCTGCCGCCGGCCTGAGTGAGGCTGCCGCCGGCTTCACATGCCGGCGGCATGGGTGATACCGCCGACGGTTTTGAAATCTACAGAAACAGATTCAGAAAGTTAGAATTGACTAAAAACTCTAAAAAACGAACCTGAAACACCAAATAGCACAACAAACAATAGGAAAATATGCCAAAGAGCTCAAGAGACTCAAGAATTTACCTCGAGGCCGTGAATCCACCTCTTCGTGATCCAAATGACACCTCTGGGAAGCTCGAATGACAATTTGGGTAGTGATTTAAAGATTGAACATTGTTTGTCTCTAAAAATCCTATTAGATTGATTTTAATCTAGGATTTCTATAGATTTTAAGTTTAATCTAAGAGATTTAACAAAGAAAAACCAAGAATTTATTAATTAGAATCCCTTTTCTTACCTTTTCTCCACTTTCTCTCTCTAAAATCTCACTCTTTCTCACTCTAAAGCCTCTCAAATGTTTACTAATGTTCTTCTCTCCATTCTAACCCTAAATCCAGTCTTTTATAGAGCTAGAAATGAATCTAGGCGAGTTGGATGACATTTTCACCGAAATGGCAAAAAACTCAATGAACGGGGAAAAAGTGCAGACTGCCCGCAGGGGCTCATATTGCAGGGAGCATGGCTCAGGCCGCCGGCGGCATGAGTGAAGTCACCGACAGTATGGTGATGCCGGCGGCGGCTTCAGGCCCCTGCTGGAAGACTACCAAACAGGGCCCACAGCCTGAAAAAGATGAAAAAGGGGGAAAACGGGTCTAAAGCTGATTTTTTGACTTTTTTAAAGCCACTTTAATATATTTGAGATATTTTAGGGTATTTTGGGTTAGAATCATCGATTGGAACTTCCACTGAATGCGTAGTTGGACACGCAGAACTAAATAAAAATGTTAATAAAAATTTAAAATGAATTTTTAATGAGGATTAAAATTCGAAAATACGTATATACGTCATCATCGTCTTGCGAGAGGGACTGTAAAATCCCTTGCTCACACGTTTACCTCAAGGTCTCATATTAACTCAGTCACACTATATGGATAAAATACTTAACAAGTTTAATATAGATGATGTTGGCATAGCCAAGACGCTAATTGACATCAGTAAACACTTGTCTAAGAACAAAGGTGAATGCATAGACCAAGTGGAATATGCAAGGGTTATAGGCAGTCTAATGTACCTAACAAGTTATACAAGACCTGATATTGCTTATACTGTAAGTAGTTTAAGCAGCAAGTAACCTAAGCAAAAGCCATTGGGAAGCAATCGTGATAATACTACGGTATTTATGATATACTCGTAACTATGTACTGCACTATAAGAGAGCACCCACTGTACTAGAAGCATACTCTGATGCCATATGGATAGCTGACATCAAGAATTCTAAAGGCATAAGTGGGTATGTATTCACTCTAGGAGGAGGAGCAGTGTCATGGAAATCCTCAAGGAAAAAAAATTATAACTCATTCTACGATGGAAGCTGAGTTTGTAGCCTTAGATAAAATGAGAGAAGAAACCGAATGGCTACGCAACTTTTTAGAGGATATTCGTAAATGGCCTAAGCCTGTGCCCACAATTTGTATAAATTGTGATAATCAAGCGGCGATTAAAAGAGCCCAAAACGTTATGTACAACAGTACGTCAAGACACATGCCTCGTCAATATAATACCGTTAGACAACTTATAAGAGACAAAAGATAATATAATGCGTTGTAGGATCAAAGGATAACATAGCGGATCCGCTAACCAAAGGGTTAAACCAAGATCAAGTTAAAAGCACATCTAATGGAATGGGACTAAAGCCCATGAACATTTAAGACTCTATGTGTAGGAAAACCCAACCATGTTTGACTAGAGATCCCAAGATCTTGGTTCAATGGGACAACCTAATTGCATAGACCTTGTGAGGTCACTGTAGGGGTAACCCCGTGTCCATTCTTATGATGTAAATAGTGACAAAATGTTTTAAGGTGCAATAATGCTTTTAATGATTCTTTGTACATCAAAAGTATGAGCAAAAGAGATCACCTATGTCAGAGTAAAGTGGGGTTGCTTCAAAGGAAACTAATGATGCTTAGTTGTCCGAAACTCTTGCAGAACCAGGAGATGTTCACAACCATAATGAACATAACCATGAGAACTAAAAACCAAGTTAGATTAATATTTGTGTGAGGTATATCATCGTTTACACAAATGGCAAAATAGTTCAAGGACATCGCATCTACTAGTCAACCAGTAAAGTGAATATACTTTCACAAGGGAAGGTTCAAGGACTATAATCCACCTATCCTATGCAAATATTTATGTAGAATATTATCACCGAATCAAGTATATCGTTTTCCTATTTTCTTTTATGTGGGGGATTGTTGAAAAAAATATCAAAGTAAAAGAAAATAATAATAATAATAATAATAATAATAATAACTGAAAAGACATATGGACGGTCATCTGTATGCTGATTTCTTTGGTTTGAAATTTTGAGCCTGGCATTTATTTATGACTGCTCTTTGTCCCCTTCTTTTTCATATATATATTTTTGTTTTTTACCAAAGAAAAAACACTGACGATAGAATTCCTAAATTGTTCTTTCATTTTCTTTGTTTAGTTTCTTTCAGCTTCTGTCCTTTGGGTTCTTAGTGATCCTTTCTTTTGGTGATAATATTCTACACTTGGTTGAGTTCGCCTAACATCTATTGTTGTATCTTGGGAGACAGCTTACCATATACGGGCTAAATCTGTCTTAAGGAAACCGATTTGGGCCTCAACAGAACTCTCTCATTTCAATCAACGGTTAAAGGTTATTTTATATTTAATATTTTGTTCTAATACCTTTATATTTTTGTTTATAATTTATTTGCATATTATTTATAATTCAAGTTACTAATATCTTATGTTGTTGTCTTTTGTCTCTTATAAAAAATTACTCTATTAATCTCTCACCTCTAACAAAATTATCCCTGAGTCTATGAGCATGCCCAATCTTAAGGTCCTCCATATTTCCTACGAAGTGAGACTGTCTAATGCCTGCATTAACATTTCAGTTTCTGGTTCCCCAATTCTTCAAGAGCTTATGATCATCAATGAAAGTCAACGTAGTACCCTTTGAAATCAGCAAGGTGTTTTTATATTGTCACCATCATTGAAATCTTCGGTAATTAGAAATTTAAGTGAGGGTACTTGTTATGCCATTGTTGTTGATGCTCTAAAACTCAAATTTCTTTATGTAACTGAAGAATTTTAAGAATTGTAATTGTATTTCTCTTGATTTACAAACATATAACAATATGGGTATTTATACATGAATGAATCCTATATGAAAGGTAACAAAATAAATACAAATAAATGCAATCAATTGTAATATTCCTAATTGGGCTAATCAGCATGACTTGGAGAAGAATCCAGTTAACACTCCTCCCCAAGTTGGTGCAAAGATGTTACACATGTCCAACTTGCAAAGCAGTTATGAGCCGGCGAGGTTTTAATTTGGATGAATGCATACAGGGTGTCGTGGGCGGGGTGCGTTTGGTTCTGTTCGGTTAGAGAAAATCTGATTTGCTTAAATGCAATGGTTTTATATAGGCTAAAAATGTGATTATGTTGAGAAATATATTTACACATTTTATTAAGAAAGGATATTTTTAAAATAAATCATTTTTACTTTATTTAAAAATAAAGTAGAGTCGCCACCCGGTTCAGCTCCACCGAGAATTGTGATATACTGATCCAAAATGGGATTTTTATACCGAAAGTAAAATGAGATTATGAGTTCTTACATGATAGTTACTCATATTATTCAAATTGTTTGGATTAATTTTAGAATTTTAGAATTTGTGGTAATTTTGGCATTACAATGGCTTTATTTAAGAAATAAATTCAAGAAATAAAACAGACATTATATCGGCTCAATAAATAGATATTTTCTACCAAAATTTTGGCAGAATAACGGCAGTGTTTGGGTTTTGGCTCAAAAACTCGGATGGAGTTTCCTCACGTCCTGGATGTTTCATCCGTACCTACGAGCTCATTTGCACATATTATGGTTTAAGTGGCTAGAGCGGCTTACGTACCAGAGAAATGAAATGCATTGTGTTATAATAGAATAATGGAAATGAGTTTTAAAGTTGGGCTTAGAGCCAATTACCCCCAGTTTACCTTTTCGTCTGTCTAGGATGACTTGAGAGTCAGTGCGGGACCGAAGCTATCAGGGGTTGTGGTTTATTTGGAAAATAGGTTTAACCCAAGTTATGGCTATACTCTTGGATTATTCCTATAGAAAATGCGGGTTTTTAGGAATTTGAGTCATTTTTTAGACCGAAGATCACTGTAGATATTGATCTAAAAGATAAAAAAAATGGGCTTATATCGAATACCGGTGGTAAAGATCGGATTTGGGAGTGTTTGGACAGAGTTTCGGGGCTTTCGGGACTCCCGAAACTGAGAAGGGACAATTGGAATTTTGGGATTTTATGAAATTTTCGTTTCTCTCGGAAATGAGGGGGTGACCCCGTTTTTATAATAGGTAGATAATTAGCCGGCGGGCTAGTTACCTATCTCATAAGATTTTACTTCAAATCCCGTAAAATCTTGCCAGATCTTGGTAAGATTTGATTTTTTTACTACAAATGGGTAAATAGCTAGCGGGCTACTTACCTATATTTGACCAAACTTTGACTTTTTGATTTTTCAGTAGGAAATGCTAAATCGAAGCTTCCATGGAATCTGGATTTTTGAATTTCGGATTTTGGATGACAATTCAGTCCTTTTTGGCTCTTTTGTCAGATCACTGAATGAAATAGGCATAATTCCTCTTCAGGCCAGAATGGACCTATGCTAACAATTTTCCCCTCGCATACATAAATTTTATGCTAGAAATTTTGTCGTATACGAAACAAACAAAACAGTGTGTGTGGCATGCAATGAGTTAAAATATTTTTAATCGATAAATTTTGAAACAAAATATATTTTACCCCTTCGATTAAAAATTTATTAATGAGTTTCATGAGATTAGAATTGACCGAGAATCGAAATAAATATTTTTAGGGTGCTTAATGCATGAATGACTGTGTAAAAACAGCTTTTAGGTCCACTTGTTTTGTAAACAATGCAGAAAATGGATGAAATGTGCAAAATTGCAAAAAAATTCAAAATATACATAATTAGCGAGCGGGCTAATTACCTATGTTCGTTAACTTTTATAGCCGTTAAGCTTAAACGCATGCAACGCGTGATAGCTGGCATAGGTAATTAGCCGATGGGCTAATTACATATGTAATTAGCCCATCGGCTAATTACCTACGGTCTATAAATACAGCAGCTTGGCTCCCATTTTCACCACACCAAAAATCTCTTCTTCTCTCTTTTGCGTTTTCTGCTCTTCCCCTTCAAATATTTTTGTGTCTGAGCCACCTTCGACAATGATTTCTCTCATTTTCTTTCATCTTCTCCCCCTTTTATTTCAATTTTGTGGGGTTTCTATGTGGTTCAAGCTTTACAACATCCGCTTGGATTTGCCAACCGTCCAAATGACTAATCGGAATGTGATTATCGACGGTGAGCAAGTGGAACTCTCTGAAGTTCCCACCGAGGCTTTATACGGGCTTCCGCCAAACTAGATGTACCACAGGATTTGTCCTAGGTATTTTATCCCGCCAACTTTAAAGTCTTTCGACCACCTTTCTCGGATTATGGTAAGCCTTACTCCTTTTTGTCGCATTTGTTACCATGTTATTATTATTATTATTATTATTATTATTATTATTTATGATGTTATTATTTATTTGTTATATGTATGCATTTTTCTTCTTGATTTATGGCATGAACGCAATGACCTTCGATAATCGTGTGATTTATCGAAGACTGGTGTGTGATTAGTGTACATGCATTACTTCTGCAGGTCACCGGTCATGAGGGTGGTAGGATTACCCACTTTCATAAGTGGTACAAGGTAATATCTCCTAGAGCTTTACCATCATTGACGGGACGTCATTAGGGAGGATGGTGAGGAACTGTAAGTACGCGAGGCATCGTAAGTATCCGCACATCCCAGTCGGTACTTCTACCCACATCCTGAGTAAGTGGTCCAACACTACCCATACTTTCCACTTCCATTGTGGGGAGTACACTATTACTCCGGTGGATTACTGTGCCATCACAGATCTTCCTTTCCATGGTAATGTGATCCATTTCAATGCTTGCTTTACTTATGACAACTTTAATGTGGATGAAACACCCTTATCATATAATAACTATAGAAAAATACCATAAAAATTTTTTTGTACATAAATATTCATATATTAACACAACCATTAATATTTTACATTAACTCTAATATCATTCTTTTATATTACAAACCATAATTATATTTGATTAGCAAAACCAAAGCCCGACCACCTCTATTCTATATGCTTGTCATATGAGGAGAGAGAGCGAAATGGACACAGCCGACAGACCTTTCTTCCATGACACCTACGGGTAAGGACCTTGTAGTACAAAAGTTTATCTACAACCTTGTTAAACTAGAAAAATATAGCGATTTATATGAGTTGCAACTCAGTAAATATAAATAATCAATGAATTAATAGTAACATCTAGACACACATTAATAAATTCAAGATACAATCATACTTATATGTGAATGAATGATCCGATTATTTAATTGTTGTGACAACACCAGCCAAACTATTACCTCGGGAACATGTAGCATATAACAAATGATTTCGCTGGCCAGCCTGTAAACATGTGGGTGACCTTTCGGTCATTATAATCAAGTGATCCATATGGGTGACCATATTGGTCCATATAATAAAACACGTAATGCAATATCTGGATAGGCATGTCACAACGCCCTTTTTAAATTTCATGCCATCATGTACACTTACACATATAATGTAAACCTTGTATCATATAATTATCATGTATCCATATAATAATAATCCTACATATAATATCACAATTCGCATATATATCAAGTACATAACAACATATTTCCCAAATTCATACATGTACACATATCACATACAAATTTAGTTTATATCAAGCATATTCACATACAAATCAACACATATCATATATCAATTCAACTAACACAAGAAGACATTTCACATATATAAATTCATATCATGTTTATACTCATATAGTATCAAGCTAATTCCCTCGGAAGTGACTTAAATATTCCTCCGGAATACCTTCACGATTTGGGCTCCTATAAAAACAACTTCAATATTATATACACATAATTATCATATTTCATTTCCTACAAATAAATGTTCACAAAATAGAATTACTTTCATTTTGACCTTATTGACAATAACAATTCATATCTCTCAAAGTACTCAACCAAATAAACTGATTTTAGTTTCATTTTACTCTTAACACATGATTATATAACATGTCTAAATTTCAGAACATTCGAACCTATGTACGATTTATAGTGAATTTCTAATTCCACCAGTATATCCTTACTCCAGAATTCTGATCTTTTATGACCTTGCTGAATTCTAAAATTCATATCTCTTAAAATACTAAACCAAATGATCTGATTCTTCTTAAATTTTACTTATAAAACAAAGGGGCATAACATATTAAAAACTCATGATTGTCAAAGCTTTGTACAAATTATTATGAATTTTACTTCAATACTCTGTTTCCGTACCGTTTAACCTATATAGAATCTACTAAAACACTCATAGCTTTGTCTATGCAAAACCAAACAAACTGATTACTTTTCCTAATTAATTTAAATACATACAGGAACAACATATCCAAAAATTAGAATTTCCCAATTAGTAGAATGATCACAGTGTGCTTTTGAATCTAACCCTTTCTGACCAGTCTGAATTCTAAGGTTCATAGAAATCATTATACTTGATAGAAAATTCCCACATTTTGCAGACTAAACCCTAACATACAGAGGAATAATTCACCTTCTTATGACAACTTCTAATTCTATCTATAACATAACAAAAATTGCGTAACAAATTTATCAAAATACCTGATTCTTCTGCCTTTCCTTCCTCTCTATTTCTCTTCTTCTTTGTCTATTGTGTTTCAGTCTCTGAACTAATTTAGAGGTTTCTAGTAACTGAATCTGATCCTAATCCCACCTCCTTACTCACCTCCTTGTATGTATCTATTAATTTGGTGCAAAAGACTAACTTTACCCTTATGCATTCTCTTAATACCAAAATAATAATAATAATAATAATTTTTAATGATAAAACATATAATCTCTTTACCTTATATATAATAAACATAATAATATTGTTAATATAATAAACATCATATCTTAAACTTAATTGTACAAATACTAAAACAATACTAAAATATTAGAATTTTAAGGTTTTGCAACTAAGTACCTATATACTAAGATGACTATCCTTTTCCTAATCAAATATCATATAGCTATAACATGTATAATTCAAAATATATTTTATCTAATGTCATTTCATGGCATGTATATATGGATATGATCAAATGCAAATATAATTTATGACATAGGATATTATAGTGGATACCATTGAGGCTTTGATCGGCTATTCTAGGGACAAGCCCGGGCGAGTTTCTTGCGAGAAACTTATGACCTTTTGGACCACTGGGGATCAAAGACATTTGGCCTCTACTTGTGAGGCCAGAGCTTTCATCACTGCTACGTTGTCATGGTTGTGCTTTCCTACTGGGGTGTGGTCTTGAATCTCCATATTCTGCCTACTCTGATTGATCCGACCCGCTTTAATGAGTATGCTTGGGGTTGAGGCGCATTAGTTCATTTGTTTTAGGCCCTTGATCAGTGCGCGAGGAATAAGATTGACAAGTTCAAATCTTGCCTTCAGATTCTTTATGTAAGGATTTAACTCCTTTTCTTCCTTTATGAGAATTTTTATCTATCTTTTGGTGTCTTGATTTCCTTTGACTACTTATAGATCTGGCTTTTTAAGATGGGGATTCTTCCGAGGACCAAGCTTGTACGAGATGGTAGCTATCCATTCTATCCTCGTCTGCCACACTACTGGCGTGGTTGGGAGATAGAGTCCCGATCTGCTCTTTCTGCTCGCCTCCGTGGTTTATCCTCAAAGTAGGTATACTATATAACTCCCTTGATTTGCTTTCATCACTATATCTACTACAATTATTGTATCAACACTTGGCTTATTCTTATCTTTTTTTAGATCAGGATGCAGCCTTAGGGGCATGAGCTTCACTAGTCAGAGGTGATGGGATTGGTTGGGGGATTTGTGAACACCCGACTTATTATAGAGACTTCTTCTCCCTCAAGTGGTACCTTGGAGAGCGCATCCAGAATTGGGACCTCCCTCCCCAATCGAGCTCTATTCCTTCCAAGGTGCCTCGGTGGATCTTCTGGCCATGCAGCTCACCAGACTTTCCATGGCTGGCCTCCGATGGCTTACCCAGCGCCTTCTGAAGTGGGTTGGGGGTATGAGGAGTTCTGCCATTCATAGCTGCTCGGATGGCCAAAGACATACCCTATTCCTGTCGTACCTCAGCCAGACATTCACAACCCTTGTGAGGGTGATGCCCCTTTGACTTCTGCCCCTAGCAGTCAGGCTAGATTGGGTTTGCTTTGGACTGTCCGGATAATGGTATATTCTCTTTCATTGGCTTAAGTTTCTTACTTTTTTTATTATCGCGCTTAATTGGACTGATTTGCCCTTGCTTTGTTGTCTTTGCAGGACCACTAAGGTAGGAAAAGGCATGCATCTACTTATGCTCATATGGGTAGCACTTTGGCGTCATCTGTCCCGCCTCAAGGTTCAGGGATGGTGAAGGGTCACTGGGGATTTTAGTATTAGTCATCCATGTCTCTGATGTACCTCCCTGACCTGAGTACTTATACGCCAGTGATTCCTCCTTATTTAGATCCTGAGTATCCAGTGGCCTTCTATCCTGTCGAGACCACTCATGTGAGCCTTCTCTACTTTTCCTCTCCTTTTTTATTTAGGATCTTAGATTCTGATGGTTTTAACTTGTTCTAATCTCTCATCCTTACAAGTGCCCATCACCGATAGTATCTTTGACTGAGGGAACATCCAAGGGCAGCAGCGGTTCATATTGAACCAAAACCCTGATATGGCAATATGTTCATTATTTCATTATTTTAATGATGCATAGCATGTTATGAAATGCATATGAATGATTTATGTTAAAATGTTGCATCTAGAGATTCGATGGCTTTGAGGCTTGTTGGGGATGCTCTGGGTGGATGACCCCCAACGACAGCCACAGCAGGGACAGGGTGATCCTTTCGGAATCTTTCCTCAAGGCAGTTGCTCTCCTCCTCCATTATCCTTTGATCCTAGACACCTGAATTCCAGCAAGCAGTGGATAGGCTTTTTTTTATCATTTCCTCTTCTTTGGGCCATTTACTGTGCCTCTTTTTTTGTATGAACATATTTTTGATTTATGAAAGAACTTTGCATTATTCCTTCACTTTATGCTTTCTTTTATCATTGATCAATTTTATCGAGGTAAGCTTCCAAATATTGGCAGATTACCCCATAAACTATGTATAGAGAATTGCTACGCTTTGAGATTTCACCATGGAGAACTACATCCGCTTTCATGCAGATTTGAATGTTTATTTGAAGAACTATGATTGTTTGGACTATCTCGGGGTCTGCGATCTGGCGCATATGAAGGAATACTGTCATATCTTTGTTAAGGATAATATGATCCAAGCTGCTATCAGATTCTGGGATCCTGTCAACAATGTGTTCTATTTTGGAGAGCACGAGTTATACCCCTTATTCAAGGAATTCTGTGGGCTCCTGAGATCTTCGGCTGGCATGCCCCAACCATTTCAATGCATCATCCTGAGTTTTCTAGCTTATTGATGGACAATTTTCAGTTGTAATAATTTGATAGGTGCCAACTGATTTGTGATGAGGGCTTAAGGTTGGACGTGGCTTTTGGCTTAGTTAGGAACCTTTCTCCTAACGACTTAAGCTGGCTTCTGCTCATTTGCTTACTCTTGGTAGGAGTCTTCCTTTGAGAGGTTTCCACCATGGTCTGCAGCTTTGCCTTTCCAACTATCGTTAATCAGATGTTAGAGGGGAAATCCCCCGTTACATTGAGTTTGGCTGAGACACTGATCTTTGTACAGTCTTCTCGGATTGGGACTAGAGCTACTACTAGGGGTAGTAGACTTCTCCTTCAGGTAAGTTCTATTTGAGCCTTTCTTTTTGGATGAACCACCCTTTCGGGTTTTTGATTCATTAGACTTGCCTTTTTTTGCCTGGACCGCTTTTTCAGGTTTTCAATCCAGCCGGCTATCTTTTTTTCTTTTTCTTTCTTAATTCTTATTTTTTATTTTTGTTCTCATTTTTTATGCTTTTGTATTATTTTTGTGTTGCCCTTATAGCTTCGGCTTCAGAGCAGGCTTTCTGTGCTGTCTATCCCTACGAGCATGGATTATTATCGGAAGGCCTACTAGGCATGAGGTTTCGTAGTTTGCATCGGCAACCACTCTCATAGAGACTTTACTATTGAGGAGTGGGTTGAGTTTATGGGGAGTCAAGTTACCGAGGATATTGGTTTAGTTTGTCCTTAGTGGGGATTCACTCATGTGACTACTAATGTTGCTAGAGATGGCGTGGTCCTCATCGAGCTTTTTGAGATTATCACCTACTCTCTTAGTCACTTATGTAGGAAGTATGGTCGTCTTCCAGGGTTCCTGACATCCTTCTATACTTTGATCAGCTCTGAGCTTTCTTATACTTGGATTTACCATCATGATGTGAGGTGGATCAGCCGTTCTAAGGTGGAGATGAACTATTCCATGCCTTTTGACGTCCACCCCTCCAAGACATATCGTGTTTAAGTAGCGAGTACTCGTGGGCTTCCTACTCTTGGAGAGAGGTACACCGAGACGCAGAGACTCCGCAGTTTCCTTAGAGTTCATTGAGCTTGTCATCATGCGTATTTTGTTTCCATGGGAAAATAAAGGCTTCAAGCCTCATTGTTTGCCTTTGTCATTTCCATTTCTTGTTCGTGATGCACTTCTATGTGTAATAAAGATGAAATGATGTTATTTGAAAGCGTATTTTATTTAAACAATTCGCAATTTCCATTTAATGCACTCATTTAGTATATTTAACATGAACATATTATTACAAAAGATATCTTTTAAATAGGAAGGACAAATGGTATTTATTCCTAAGGAGTGCCCACAGTCGTTTTACGTTTTGATCGAATTTCACCTAAGGCTTCACTATTTTATTTTGGGGTCTTTATTTTTGCTCAAGAACTCTTACTAGCTCTTGACAAACCTTTATATTTTCCTTTTTTCTTATATATATTTTTTACATGAGATAGCACTTCAGCTTATCGCGATTTACTGGATTCACAAATTCATCGCCGTCCAAATCTAAGATTTTGACTGTCCCTTCACTGAGAGTCTTTTATACTATGTATGACCCTTCCTGATTTGGCTGGAACTTCCCTTGAGCGTCTGTGTACATTTTATGAGATTGTTTTAGGACCAAATTGCCCATTCTCAGGGGTTGATCTTGTCCTTTGACTTTACGGTTGTAAACCCTGGCCATGCGTTGTTGGTTTAACTGTAGATTCTCCAGCATGGTTAGCCATTTTTTATCAATCAAAGTTAGTTCCTTGTGTCTTGCCTTTGCCCATTCATTTTTAGGAAGTCTTGCTTCAAGGGCTATGCGCAAAGATTTGATCTCTATTTCAACGGGCAATACCGCCTCCATTCCTTATACGAGAGAAAAAGGAGTTTGACCTATAGGAGTCTTGACGCTGGTCCTGTATCCCCACAAGGCATAAGGCAAATGATTGGGCCAATCTCAGTAGTTATAGATCATGTTGGAGAGGATTTTCTTAATTGCTTTATTAACTGCTTCTACAGCCCCGTTGGCTTGAGGGCGATAGGGCAAAGAGTGATGATGCTCAATCTCGTGCTTCTCAATAAGATCAGATATTTCCCCTTAGAATTACACACCGTTGTTACTTATTATATAATGAGGAATGCCGTATCCGGTGAAGATATGTCGCTGAATAAATAGAGCTATTTTCTTGGCCGTAATGCTCGTGTATGATTCTGCTTTAACCCATTCAAAAAAGTAATCGACGGCTACTATAATGAAGTGATGGTCGTTAGTCAAAGATGGTCTTATCTCTCCAATGATATTGATGCCCTAGGTTGGGAATGGCTAAGGCGATGTCAAGTTTTACAGTGTTGTCGGGGGCAAGTGGCTCACACCTCCGTATATTTGATAAGCATGGCAAGTCTTTGCTTCTTAAATACAGTCGGCTAGCATGGTTAGCCAACAGCACACCATTCTTTAGATTTTCTTTGCCATCATAACGCTATTCATGTGTGGACTAAAGTCTTCTAAATGTACCTCTTTCATTACCCTTTCAGCTTCTTATTGGGTCAGGCACTTTAACAGTAGGCCATCATAGGACCTCTTGAAAAGATCTCCTTTAATCAGGCAGAACTACACTGCGAGCTTCCTTAGCATATTCCTGTTGAAATACGTAGCCTCAGCCGAAAATTCATCAACTTTAAGGAACTTGACAATATCAGAATACCAGGGTTCTTCCTTATTTAAAGTGTCGCTTATTGTACGGATTTAATATGGAAATCTAGTCATTTCCATAACATGCGGTTTGATTGGCTACTTTTAGGGCCCCTCCCACATGAAGGCTAAAGTGGCCAATGCATCTACAATCTGATTTTCCTCTCTAGGTGTGTAACAAAACTCGAATTTGCTGAACATTGCGACTTTCCTCCATGTAGTCTATAGGTAAGGTCTGAGGGATTCCTCCTTTGACTCCCAGTCTCCTATAACGTGCTTGATGACCAAAGCCAGAACACCAATAATTTTTACCTTGCCCGCTCTAAGAGTGACCAGGGCAGACATCCTGAATAAACAAGCTTTATATTCTGCCCCATTATTCCTGGTGAGAATTTCTAATCAATTTGACAAAGGTATAAGTGCTCCATCTGGCATAATGATGATGACTCCTAAGCTAGCTCCTCGCTTGTTAACTGCATCATCGAAGAACACGGTCCACTTTTTAGATGTTTATGTAATCGTTGCAAAGCATTCATCAGGGAATTCTAGGTTTTCCTGTTCCCCTTCATCGAGGGATTGATTTGCCAGGAATTTAGCCACTACTGTTCCTTTGATGGTCTTCTTAGTGAAGTACTCGATATCGAATTTTGACAGTAATAAGAGCCACCTTGCCAGTTTCCATGTTAGCAAGGGAGCCTAGCATAAATACTTCATTGGTTCTACTTTTGCGAC
Organism: Euphorbia pulcherrima; assembly: GCA_947683365.1. NCBI lineage: Eukaryota > Viridiplantae > Streptophyta > Magnoliopsida > Malpighiales > Euphorbiaceae > Euphorbia > Euphorbia pulcherrima. The sequence continues at coordinate 74,378,224 of CANTUS010000001.1, read as the reverse complement.
TGCTTGAATTCTATAAGATTGGGAAGTAATGGCTAAGTTTCTTGGTGAGCCAGACCATGGTGGCACAAGTTTTCTCCACGATGGTGTATTGAGTCTCGTATTCCAACAATTTCTTGCTGAGGTAATAAACTGCATGTTCCTTCTTATCTTTGTGCTTCATAACCAACTTAGCCCCTATAGATGTCTCCTCTATTGCTAAATAGAGAATGAGTGGCTTTCCGAGAATCATCAGCTTTAGTACATGAGGGTTCATTAGATAAGCCTTGATCCTATTGAAGGCTTCTGGACATTGGTCATTCCATTCTATTGGTTATTATTTCCTCAAGAGCTTGAAGATAGGCTCGCACGTGGTAGTTAACCGAGCTGTAAAGGGGCTAACATACTGTATGGACCCTAAGAAACTTCTTACTTCTTTCTCAGTCTTTGGTATGGGCATTTCCTTGATGGTGTTAGCTTTACCAAGATCCATCTCTATGCCTCTCTTCCTAACTACGTATCCCAGTAGCTTTCCCTATGTGACATCGAATATACACTTTTTCGGGTTGAGACGGAGACTATATTTCTCTATTCTTATGAGGAATCTCTCTAATATGGCCGAATGCTCCTCTGGCGTGATAGATTTTACTAGCATGTCATCCACGTAGACCTCAACTTCTTTATGGATCAAATTATGTAGCTCTATTATAAATGCTCATTGGTAGGTTGCCCCCATGTTTTTGAGTCTGAAAGGCATCACTCTAAAACAATAGGTTCCCCACTCTGAGATGAATATGGTTTTGAACTTGTTTATTACATTCATGAAGATCTGGTGATATCCCGAGAATCCATCCATAAAGGAATGTATAGCTGCTCTTGTCACGCTGTCTACCAGAACATCAACGTGTGGTAGCGAGAAATGGTCCTTAGGGGTGCCCTTATTCAAGTCCCTGAAGTCAACACAAACTCGGACGTCGCCATTCTTCTTGGGTATAGGACTACATTGGATATCCAGGTGGGATATTCGATGACCTCAACGAAATTAGCCTTGATCTGTTTGGCCACTTATGCTTTGACCTTTTCTGCCCATTCTGGATGAATTCTTCTCATCTTTTGCTTTATTGGTCAAATTTTTGGATCCATGGGGATCTTATGTTTGGTGATATGCCAATCAAAACCTGGCATGTCTTTGTGAGACCAAGCGAAGGCTAAAACATGATTTTTTAATACTTTTATTAATTATCTCTCTTGTTTGATGGGCAATTGATTGGAAATGCATACCATTTTTGGATCATCTTCCTTATTTAAGTTAATTTCTTTTATAATATCATTATTGATGTTAAAGATGCTAGATGAATGATGGAATGGATGCATGGAATTGTAATCTGAAACACAATCCAAATAAGCAAAGTTCTTCATCTTATTATCATCATAAAGTACATTATTTATTTCAAACAAGTTGGAAATGGAAACAAAAGACTCATTCAGATTGGTAGGGTCTGGCTTTAGAGCGGATGATTCTTCCATGGCAGTCAGCTTCAACAGGATGTCCTCGTTCTCTTCATCTTCTACCTTTACCTTGCCCTTTATGATCTTGACCATGTCCATGATGGCCTGGCTTAAGCTACCTCCCTTGTTCCTTACTTCTCCTACTATCTTGAGCTGTGCTTGAAGGTGCTTGGTTAGAGTGTCAAGGATTTCCTCCTCCTTACTTGGCTTCTTGATCTTTTTCAGGTGTACACGTTCATTGAGCTTGATATGATCCGGAATTACCCCAACATCTGGTTGATGATCTACTTTCTTTATCACATAAGTTACGGAGCTTTTATCTCACTTGCCATAGTCGACTATTTTCGAGAAAATCTCAAATCCTGAAACTATCCTCCCCTGGTGAGTGACGTATTTAGGGGTTCCATTGTAGGGTTGTTCTGACTTCTTCTGTTAGACGGTCTTGTAGGTGATTCTCTTGGATCCTATATAACTGAGTCCTGTAGGCTTCCATTCCCCTACCCTTATATTAAAGGTCGACATTCCCTGTTCATGGGCACCTAGTCCTTTTCTAGTAGTGTGGTGCTTCCGCATGTAACCCTGAATCCAAGGGCCCTAGTGCACCTCTGGCTGCTTATTTGATTCTTGGCCAATCATGGATGTGGTAAACCTTTTCATATAGCTTTCTTCCATTTTTAGTGCTGCCACCACTGATGCTTCATCAGCCTCTAAAGTGACGACGTTTTCGTGAAATGGAATTTTAATTTTCAGATGAAGAGTGGATAGAACTCCTCCCAGCGTATGGAACCATGACCGCCTGAGCAGCATAGAGAAGGTCACCGAGATGTCTATGACTGTGAAAAGTACTATAGATGAGATTTCACTGATGGTAACTTTGGCCTCAAACGTGCCAATGATAGTCCTCTTGGAATTGTCGTAGGCCTTAATGACCGTTGTGGATCTCTTTAGGTCTTTCTCGGTTAGTCCTAGGATTGGTAGAATATCCTTAAGATAGACATTCAGTGATGAGCCATCCTCGACCATTACGCACGGCATTATGCACCCAAAAACACTCGCTTTTAAGTAGAGAGCCTTATTATGGTGAATGCCTTCGTCGGGTAGGTCTGAGCTTGAGAAAATAATGTCAGGGATAGTAGTACTAGTCTCAGTGTTGAGCAGCGCACAGACTTGTTCCGGTGATGCTAGGGGAGATGTTTTGATCTCTATTAGCTTTTTAAAAATAGTAAGTCTGTGATCTTAAGAACCAAGGAGGAGGTCCTAGATGCTCATCTTAGTGGTGATGGCCTTTAACTATTCCACTATCGGACTTTCCATCTATTATGAGAATTTAACAAAAGTAGGAGGTGCTGGGGGTTCAACTCTTGGCGCAGCTGGAGTTATTGTCCCAGTGATTTTCCTTCCTCTGGTAACAGGACTAACAACCAAGGCCGGCGCATGTTTTTATTTTAAAGACTTTAAATTCATCAAAATCCTCATCAAGTGGTATCTCTCCCAAGTCAATCTGCTTGTTTACGGAAGTTGGCATTTTGGTAGCGAAGGGCCATTGCATAATGGGAACCTTTCCAGGCTGTCTTTCCAGGATGATGGGGTTTTCTTATAGGATTTGACACAAGATAGGATTAGAGTCTTGCCTGATCATATGGATGGAGGAGGAGGCTTTTCCACTTGTATCTTGTTCATTGTCACATATAACAGCCTCTTCTGGTTCATCATCGTAATTGCTCATAAACCATGGATATTCCCTGTGGATTTCATCAATGTTGGGAATATAGCATTAGTCGCCTTCCATTTCTAATATAATAAGGGGTTTCCATCCTTGTCTAGCTCAGGAGTTGTACCCTCTAGCAGGTCTACCCACGTGCAGTAATCGATGAATTGTTTAGCTAAAGTGTTCTAGAATAAATTTTGGTAACATGTTAGCCCCTCATACCAAACAACTGCTTTTTCTTAGAGAGTCAGATGGAACCTCTCTAGCCAATGTATGTAGTGAATGTACCCATCATTCATCATTTGGACAAATTCACGGATGTGGGGGCGTGGCCTTGTGTTTCCATTATAGAATATGGGATAAACTTCCCTCAACTCCGGGCTTCATATCCGATAACTAGATCGGGCTAATTCATTTTTTACACAGATCCTCTCCATGATGTACTCATGAGAAGGCTCTTGTCCCTCTTCTCGAATCATATTAATGATGTGTTCACTACCTAAGTCGAAGTCAGTAAAATCCCCTAAATCATCACTTGCCGCAGACCATAAGGCACCTGGGGGGTTATGCTCTAAAGTTGAGGCATAACTCTGAGCACCATTATAATCGACCATCATACCATTGGGGAAGGGAGCCTCTTACTCGAAATCTCCCGGCAAGTGGTTTAGATCATCACCTGAAAAGGCCTCTAATTCGTACCCTAAGTTATCCACCTCACTTTCATCTTCGTGATCTGATTTACCGGAGTCTGCAAATTCTTCTACTTCCTCATCTAAATCCTCGAAAGGTTGTTGCCCATCCCATGGTTCAAAGACCTAATTTGGCACATGCTGAACTGGGATATAGCAATCAGATTCTTCTTTCGGATCCTCCTCGAGATCTTCCTCGAGATCTTCTTTAGGATCTTCCTCGAGATCTTCTTCTTCATTCATTTCAGCCTCAACCCCCACGATAGCCATGTAAAAGTCAGAGACCATGACCCGTATACTGAGAATGTTTCCTCTACATGGCACCATATAGTGTAATGTCAGCACGGATTCCTTCAAACAGATCTCGCAATTCGTTGCTCATTTAATTTTTGCAGTTCATTTTTTATGCTACATTTACACGGAGTTTCGCAAGTGGGTCTGGTGTCACCTCATCCAGGTTAATGCTGAGGTACCTTTATTGGTCCCTGTGATCACTCCAATCTTGATTAGGATCATACAACTCTTGATTTTTTAGGTGTGCCGCTTTAAAATAGCTCCCAAATTCGAACAAATTGGTTTCAATATAGTTTGGGCTCATGTAATCTAGGGGAGTATACATGGGAGGCTGAGGAGGAGGAATATCCTACTAGCCGACATTGTGTTGGTCTACTTGTGGTAACAACCAGTAGTAGAGCATGTCCAGGTATGGTTGAGAAGTCCTGAAGTAGTGGAGGAAAGATCTCTCTATAAAGTACCAGTTCTAATGTCCTTCCATTGGCATTGTATCATACCATTCCATGGTTGGTCCTTCTAAGAACCTGGGGAACTAAGGCACAAAACCCATCATTGCTATTCCTCATTCATGCATAAATTAAAGAAATTCTTCCACATGTACATTCGGGTTAGAGTCTCTCCGGAATATAAGGTGCGATGGCACTTAGTATTGATCCAGCCCTTCTCTCCTCATCCTCAAGGCATATTGATCGACCATGTAGATTATGTCCATGTTGTCAAAAATTATGTTATCGCCTGATCCTAGGTCATGTCAAAAGTTATCCGTCATGTCAATACCGTATTCATCGGCCTCCACCTGAACATTGATAGCATTTACTATAGCTTTAAAGTTTGGCAGAGGATTAGTCTGTGTGCTCAGTTTCTTCTCAGGCTCTCGCATTCTCCTGTTGGCTATCATCTACTGTAGATATTTTAGTAGCTGGGTGCATTCATTAGTACGATGCTCCTTGGTGACATGATAGGCGTAAAAGTTACCTCTGTCTGTTATAGTAGGTGAAACAAATGGTTTGATGCTCAGGAGCTGGTCAGACTTCCTCAGCTTGGTAAATATTTATGACAATGATTCCACCCATGGGGAGATAGATTGGTGAGTCTGGAACTGAGCGGCTGCTTCAACTTTGGTCGGAGCCTTTGAGGACTCAGAACCGCCTTGTTTGCAGGATCCACTCTTTTCCCAATGTTTGGGTTTAGTATAAGCTTGCTGCTCTTGCTTCTTTGCTCGATCTTCTTCCTCGTACTTTTCCAGTCTCTTGGTATAGTCCACCACATTGTTAAAGGTGCTGAATCTTTTCATCTTCATCTTATCTTGGTATTTCAGGCTAGATCCTTTGACAAGCTTTACTATTAGGGTGTCTTGGTCGAGTGCCCTAGTTACAAGTACACGGACGACCATCCATCTTAGGTAAAATTCTTCAAAGGACTTATTTGGCCGTTGTTTGATCCTTTTAAGGTCTTGTAAAGTAGTTTTGACCTTCAGATTGAACGTATACTTTTCCAGAAATGCAGAGCATAGCTTCTCGTAATTAGATTTCACGTCCGTTGGCATCCTCATATACCACTCAGAAGCGAGGCCTCATAGACTAGCTTGAAATAGATTGACTATATGAACCTTAAGGATGTCCATGCTAGTCATAATTCAAAGATAACCTTCCATATGAGTGTGAGGAGGCCTAGTACCAGCATATGGGGCTATATAAGGCATCATAAAGTTAGCCAGAAAGGCTTCTAATTCCTTTGGTAAGAATCAGTCGATGTCTAGATACTGCTCGATGAAGGGAGCAACAGATTTGTCTTTTGTGGGAGGCAGCTTCTCTATATCCGCCATCTTCGCCTTTAGCGCTGCTATCTCAGCCTCTTACTCTTGGGCTCTTTGAGCATTAGAAGTACTCAGCCTTTCCCATACATTATAAAATTCTAGAGCATCAAGAATCCTCTTGAGGGACTATCCAACTGCATCATCGTCTGCCATTACAATTGCAGGTTTTGGATCGGAGTAAAATCTTGCTAGAGATTTGGTGGGGGTGTGACTTTTGGGCTTCCTGTAGTACATCTTAACCTCCTTTTCTCTCACTTCTAACCTAAAAATGCAAGATATAAAGTGTTAGTAAGTGTATCGGGTGCCGCCCTGAGCCTTATTTACCTCGGCTTGTCAGGATGCATGAGTGGATGAATGAGCGAATGAATGAATGGATGGATATGTACAAATAATAAAGGGTAGGGCACATGCCAATTGTTCATGGAGCAATTAGCGAGGATAGTCTGTAATATTTATGGAACATCACAAACACACGGTTCAAAGATCGGGGGGAATCTAAATTTGATTTGACTTGAGAGTCAAAGGTGAGCTAATTCATTGGTCACTCGAGGGTTGACTCTATGGTTAAAGGTGAGCTAGCTCGCTGGCCACTAGAGGGTTGACTCTATGGTCCAAGGTGAGCTGACTCACTAGTCACTCAAGGATTGGCTCTATGGTCCAAGGTGAGCTGACTCGCTGGTCACTCGGAGGTTGACTCTATGGTCTAAGTGAGCTGACTCGCTGGTCACTCAAAGGTTGACTCTATTGCCCAAGGTGAGTTGACTCACTAGTCTTGGTCTATTTTGGCTCATGGGTTGAGCCTTGGTGGACTCACTAGTCTTGGTCTATTTCAGCTCATGGGTTGAGCCTAGGTGGACTCACTGGTCTTTGTTTATCTTAGGTTCCTATAGCCAAGGAAATGAAATGGCATGGCACACATTAATGTCATGGTTGTATAAAGATGTGGTTAGTTTTCATACAATCGTGTTGCTTATGATGTCTATTTTTAGTTTTTAGGTTTATTTATATTTAATAAACTTGCATATATAGCAAATGATTAGATCGTGCCTATCGCCCTTTTAACTCCAATTGGTTACTTCGCTTTAAAGTCAACGGGGGACTTAGCGAAGTCTGCTTGCGTGCCTCTTTGTTTTTTAGTAAACCTATCAGGAAGTGTCTATAGTTCATCTATATATGGGTTTCAGTCTCAGGATCAAGTGCGATTGGGTACCCTACGCCTTTGTGTACCGAGTCCCAGTGGCCCTAAGCGAACTAAAGGAAGCTTTTCCACATACAATATACTTAGGTAGTCGTGCCCTTAAGCAAGCAAGGCCCTTGTACGTTACGCAAGGGGTGTGATCAGATCCATACCCCTCAAGCCCTAAGCAAACTTGGAGATACTTCACCAAAAGACACCTAAATTGGTTTTGGGGTAAAGAATCCAGATACTATGCAATCCTAAAATTGTGTAATGTTGACATTACCACATATTCCATAATTCTAAAATTTAATTTGAACAATATTTTAATTATGATGTCAAAAAAAGAATTTTTATAAAAAATGGGTTTTTATAAAAATTATTTACTCCCAGATGAGTCACCACTGTGAGCGGGCGAGGTTTAAATTAGGACGAATGCACACGGGGTGTGGTGCGCGGGGCGCGTTTGGTTCGATTCGTTAGAGAAAATCCGATTTGCTTAAATGCAATGGTTTTATATAGGTAAAAAATGTGATTGTATTAAGAAATATATTTACACATTTTATTAAGAAAGGATATTTTTAAAATAAAGCATTTTTACTTTATCTAAGAATAAAGTAGAGTCACCACCCGGTTCAGCTCCACCAGAAATTGTGATATACTGATCCAAAATGGGATTTTTACACCGAAAGGAAAATGAGATTTTGAGTTCAGACATGATAGTTACTCATATTGTTCAAATTGTTTGGATTAATTTTAGAAATTTGGAATTTGTGGTAATTTTGGCATTACAACGACTTTATTTAAGAAATAAATTCAAGAAATAAAACAGGCATTATAACGGCTAAATAAATAGATATTTTCTACCAAAATTTCGGCAGAGTAATGGCAGCATTTGGGTTTTGGCCCAGAAACCCGGATAGAGTTTCCTCACGTCTTGGCTTTTTCATCCGTACCTGCGAGCTCATTTGCACATCTTATGGTTTAAGTGGCTCAAGTGGCTCACTTATCAGAGAAATGAAATGCAATATGCAATAATAGAATAATGGAAATGAGTTTTAAAGTTGGGCTTAGAGCTAATTACCCTCAGTTTACCTTTTCGTCTGTCCAGGATGACTTGAGAGCAGGTGCAGGACCGAAGCTATCAGGGGTTGTGGTTTATTTCAAAAATAGGTTTAACCCAAGTTATGACTATAATGTTGGATTATTCCTATAGAAAATGCGGGTTTTGGGAAATTTGAGTCATTTTTTAGATCAAAGATCACTGTGAGATCTTGATCTAAAAGACCGAAAAAATGGGCTTATACCGAATATCGGTGGTAAAGCTTGGATATGGGAGTTTCTGACAGAGTTTCGGGGCTTACGGGGACTCCAGGAACAGAGAAAGGACCCAATGGGAATTTTTGGATTTTATGAAATTTTCGTCTCTCTCGGAAATGAGGGGGTGGCCCCGTATTTATAATAGGTCGGTAATTAGTCGGCGAGTTAATTACCTATACAAGATTTTACTTTAATCCTGTAAAATCTAGCTAGATCTTGGTAAGATTTGATTTTTTTTACTATAGATGGGTAATTAGCCGACGGGCTAATTACCTATATTTGACCAAAATTTGACTTTTTCATTTTTCAGTAGGAAATGCTAAATTGAAGCTTCCCTAGAATGTGGATTTTTGAATTTCGGATTTCAGATGACAATTCGGTCCTTTTTGGCTCTTTTATCTGATCATTGAACGAAATGGGCACAATTCCTCATCGGGCTGGAATGGACCTATGCTAACAACAGTGTATGAAACGTCCGTTTGTTGAGGCCTTTTGTGAGGGCATATGCTAACTGTTCTTTGGTAGAAACATGAATTAGATAAGGTTGTTGTCCTCTATCTTTTCTTTGATAAAATGTCAATCAATTTCAACATGTTTTATTCGGTCATGTTGGACTGGGTTATGAGCAATGCTGATAGCAGCTTTATTATCACAGGACAAGGATAGTTTTCCTTTCTCTGCTAATTTCAGATCTTCAAGCAGTGTCTTCAATCTAAGAACCTCGCAGATGCCGTGGGCTATGGCTCTGTATTCTGCTTCCGCACTAGATCTAGCAACAACACTTTGTTTCTTTCTCCTCCAAGTGATAAGATTTCCTTCTACTAGGGTATAATAACTGGAAGTTGATCTTCTATCATCAAGAGATCCTGCCCAATCAGCATCCGTAAAAGCTTTAACTCAAAGATAACCATGGTTCGACAAAAGAAGGCCTTTTCTTGGTGCAGACTATAAGTACCTCAGGATATAAAAGACAGTTGCATATGTGGATCTCGGGGGTTATGCATAAATTAACTCACCAAACTAACTGCATACGCTATATTTGGTCTCTTGTGTGAAAGATATATGATCTTACCCATGAGCTTCTGATATCTCTCCTTGTCCACTGACTTTCCGAAGCCAGACTGAAGCTTGTGATTACTTTCAATAGGCTTATCCATGGGTTTGAAACCTAACATCCCAATTTCTATCAACAAGTCTAGGACGTATTTTTTCTAAGAAATGTAGATCCCTTTACTTGATCTGGCAACCTCAATTCCCAAGAAATATTAGAGCTTTCCTAGAGCTTTGATCTCAAATTCACGAGCCAATAACTTTTCCAACTTAGCCATCTCCTTGTTGTCATCTCCTGTCATCACTATATCGTCAACATACACTGAGTAATGTGACCTTACCCCATTGATGTCTTATGAAGAGAGTATGATCTGCTTGGCTCTATTTGTAACTGAAAGAAATCATAGCTTTGTTGAACCTGTCAAACCATGCTCTCGGAAACTACTTTAGACTGTACAAGGCTTTCTTTAATTTATAGACTTCCCCTTCACTCTGGTGGTTCTCAAATCCACGAGGAATATTCATGTAAACTTCTTCTTCCAAGTCTCCATGAAGAAATGCATTTTTGACATCGAATTGGTGTAAGTCCCAATCATGATTAGCAACACATGATAATATGACTCTGACGGTGTTAATCTTTGCAACTGGAACGAATGTTTCTTGGTAGTCTACTCCATAAGTTTGAGTAAAACCTTTTGCAACCAATCAAACCTTGTATCTTTCAATCGAGCCATCCACTTTGTGTTTGACAGTGAACACCCATTTGTAACCTACCAACTTCTTATCTGTTGGAGGAACAACAAGTTCCCAAGTACCATTCTTGGATAATGCTTTCATTTCTTCAAGCATAGCATGCTTCCACTTCAGATCTACAATGGCTTCTCTCTAATCCTGTGGAATAGACACAAACAAGAGGGATAAAGAAAAAGCTCTATAGGAGGGAGACAATGAATGATGAGAGACAAAGTGAGACAAAGGATATACATGATGATTAATACAAGACATGACCCCTTTCTCTAAGCAACGGGTAAATCTACATCATTTTGAGAGGTAGGTAACTCATCTAAAGATGAAGGAGAAGAAGGTAACTCACCTAAGGATGAAGGAGAAGAATGGTTAGTAGCAGATTGCATAATGGCTTCTTCTGTTCTATTTCTTCTCAAATATCTTAACAAGTTGGGTTTATCCAACCTCCCAACTTCCTCTCTGGCAGAAGTCTCCCCCTTAATATTAACATCAATCATCACATCTTCATTTATAGTCTCCAACCTTCCAACTTGTTCTCTGGCAGGAGTCTCCCCCACAATATGAACATCAATCATCACATCTTCATTTGTAGTCTCCCCCTGAATATGTGATGGGGATTCTTTAAAGTGTGATTCAATCTCTTAAAATGTAACATCCATTGTGACAAAATATCTCTATGAAGGAGGATGTTAACATTTATATCCTTTCTATATAGGAGAATACCCGAGAAAGACACATTTAAGGGCACACGGATCAAGTTTCCCACTATTTCATGATTGAATAAAACACACACACCGAAACACTCTTGTAGGAACAAAATATGTGTTTTTTAACATTTCTAAAGGACTCCTAAAGTTAAGGGCTTTTAGTGGCATCCTATTAATCAGGTAAGCAGTAGCAAGAATGGCATCCCCCCAATAAGGTCTAGGCAAGTTCATAGTGAACATAAAGGATCTAGCAACTTCTAACAAATGCCCTTTTTTTGTTATGCTACCCCATTTTGGGCACTAGTATAAGCACAACTAGTCTGGTGAATTATAGCATGTGACTCTAAGTAAGCACCACAAACTTTATCCATATATTATGTGCCATTATAGGTTCGTAGGATTTTTATTTTGGTGTCAAGCTGAGTACATATCATTTTGTGGAAAGATTGAAAACATGAAAAAACCTCATTTTTGCTTTTAATAAATATACCCATGTAATCCTAGTGCAACAATCAATGAAAGTAATAAACCAATGATCACCAGATAAGGAAACTATTTTAGTTGGACCCCACACATCAGAGTGAATTGTTGAGAAAAGGGTAGTACTTCTACTATTGCTTAAAGGATAAGAGTTTCTTATGTGTTTGGCATACTCACAAGCATCACAGGACAATGATTCAAAATTTGTTTTAGAAAACAAATCTAGATATAACTTTCTCATAGCAAAAAAAGATGGGTGTCCTAACTGTCGATGCCATTGCAAAATTTTATGATTGACAATCTTATTCTCTCCAAATAATGTCCGACTTCCCAACTCCAAACTATCATCTATTAAATATAAGCCATCATGCAATTTTCCACTGCCAATCTTCTTTCCAGTTTCAAGGTCCTGGAAGACACAATAGTCAAGAAAAAATTCAATTTTGCAATTTAAGGCTTTTCTGATGGAACTAACAGATAAAAGGTTTACGGGAAAGTTTGGTACATGAAGAACAGAAGATAGTTCAATATTAGGTGTACATACAACAGAACCTGTTCCAGAAATAGGAGATAAAGAACCATCTGCTATTCTGACATTGTTTCCTTTAGGACTAATGGTATAGGTTAGGTAGCTTTGTGAAGATCCTGCCATGTGTTTATTTGCACCAAAATTAATAATCCAAGAATTAAGATTAGTTTTGAGTGCTATACCTGATTGCCCATAAGTAGCAGTTCCGAAAGTATATATGTTCATTTTTGGATCTCTCATTAATACAAATAATTAACGAATAGCACTTCCAGCGAACAATGCTCGGATGAATAATACCTTTGGTGAATAGTGTTTCAAGCGATGAACAGTACCTCCGGTGAACAGACATCGGTGATAAAGAGTAACTCCAGTGAATATTGCCGCCGGTGATGAACAGTAACTCCAGTGTGTGAGCGAACGACATTTCAGATGGCTGTGAAGCGGGCCAAAGGACCGACCCCTAAAAATGATATAAGTGAGTGTGATGGTAGAAAATAGTTTTGCACATTTTAATGCTCAAAAGATATGAGATCGAAATCCCGTATTTAAGATAGAGTCGCCACTCGATTCAGCCCGATCGGGAAATTTAGGTATGATTTTCCCATGGGGTGGTAGACCATACCTTAAATAGAGATTCCAAGTTCGGATGATGCTATCTATTCTACATTAGCCAAACTAAAAGTATCAATCTTTGTTATTCGGTTTTAATCCATCCTATTTAGTATTTTTGATTTATATGTGTTACCGTATTATTTAGCAAGCATTCGAAAGTGATAAATAAATTATTACAGTTATCCCAAGTAAAGTACAGAAATTAAAGAATAATTACATGGCTTTCTAAATCCTATACATTTGTCGAAACAAGAAATGAAATACCCGAAGGCCTAACAAGCATCTATCCTAAATCTACCTGCACGAAAAGGTTAGCACAAATACGGCATGTATACGGGATATATCACATATAGCATGCATAATTAGTAGATAAAATAAGACCCGAGTTAGTTTATGAGCATGATTATGGTACAAATTATGGAGCCTGGTTGGATGGCGAAAAATAATTCTTGGACGGCATTGTGAAAAATCTCGTTTTTATATTTTTAGACTCGATTTGTTGTTTTACTGGATTATTAGTGAAAATGCCACGTGTTATGGGGTGAGGAATATTTTTGGGGTAATCTAAGTTACCCATCGTTGCACTGTTCATCCTAGCTTTGGAAATTAAAGTAGTTCGGAATGAAAATACAACAAATCTGTTGTCCAGAATATCATACCGCCAGAGGTAAAAGTGAAGCCGTCGGCAATATCACCGATGCGCTGGTGATTTTGCTTATGCAGGCTGGCAGAATAACATTTTGGGTACCATAAAGAAAGGGTCCCATAAGAAAATAAAGCCGTTGGTGACAAAAGGAGCCTCTGGCGATATCATTGATGTCGCTGGCGACATGAATGATACCGTCGGCGGTTTCACTTATCACCGGCGGTTTCACTTCTTGCAACACCAGCAGTTAACGGTCGAATAATGATTGAAAACCCAAGACTAGGTACAAAACACCAAATAATCACAACAAACAACAAAGATAAGTGCCAAAGAGCTTATGAGACTCAGGATTTTACCTCGGGGCCATGAATCCACCTTTTCGTGATCTAAATGACACCTCTGGGGAGCTCGAAATGATGATTTGGTTAGTGAACTAAAGATTTAAGTCTCTAAATCCTATTAGATTGATTTTGAACCTAAATTCTACTGATATTAAGTTAAATTCTTAGAGAGTTCAACAAAGAAAAACAAAGAAAAGATGGAGTAATTCCTCTTTTTTTACCTCTTCTTCACCTTATCTCACTAAAACCCACTTATCTCACTAAAATTTCCTCTCAAATTAAAGTTTTCAATCGCCAACCCCATTTTCATCAGAAATGGGTCCTTTTATAGGTGAAAAAGGGGGAAGAGCTGACTTTTCTTGATTATCCGGTATGTATCGAGAAAAGGCATAGCATAAGCTATTTGCCTGCAAAAGTCAAAACCGTCGGTGGTATCGCTGAAGCTGCTGGCGGCTTCACGCTCTGCCAGGTCTAAAAAAAGAGGCATGGCCTAGCCTAAAAAGGAGATTAGTGGTCAAATCCACCAAAAAAGTGTTTTAAGCGGGATTTTTGAATAATTAAGGATATTTTGAATATTTTTAAGGTATTTAGGACTAAATTAATTTTTGGGTGAAAATCATCGGTTCCAGCTCCTACCGAACACGTTATTGGACACATTGAATTGAATTTTTTTCAGAAAATAGAAATTCATAAAGAATTTTTTATCGGGAATAAAAATTCGAAAAGAATTTTTATATATTGAGGATTAAAACACGAATATACGTCATCATCGTCTCGCAAGAGGGACTGCAAAATCACGTGCTTACATGGTGAACAGTGTCGTCGGCGATGGACAATAATCGTCGGATGAACAGTGCGCGGGTGATGAACAATAATCGCCGCTAAATAACTGTAAACAGCCTCTTGAATGGCTGAAAATTTTTGAAATCCCAAACTGGGTAAAATGAATCGAAGAACATGCTGCTGAGGGAATTTCACGACCTCAAAAGGCAGCAATGGCTACTGATACCATGAAGAATTTTGAGAAAGATAATTGTATTTCTCTTGATTTACAAACATATTACAATGTGGGTATTTATACTTGAATGAATCCCATATGAAAGGTAACAAAATAAAAACAAATAAATGCAATTAATTGTAATCTTCCTAATTAGGCTAATTAGCGTGACTTGGGAAGAATCCAGTCAACAGTAACAACCCAAAGCATGGACATTAAATTTCTTAATAATTCACCTGTAGTAGAAGCTACAATTTATTTAACTGCTCTATGTTATTGGAATGTGCCGGTAATATGGAGAAATCCCTCTTTTCTATGGAGAATTGGCAATGTTAAGGTTTTGAGCGTGTCTTCGTCTATACTCAAGGTAAGTTTCTTTTATTGTCCTCATTATATTGACTCTAATGCTAGGTTGTTGTTTACTTTCACTGATAATATATGCATACATTTTTCAGGCTTCTCTGGCTTACTATGAACTGATTGGATTTCATAGTTTAACTGAATTGGTGGTGAGATATTGTCGAGATGACTTGTCAATACTGCTTCAAATCCTCAAAAAACCACCAAGTTTGCAAGTTCTAACACTTAATGAGGTAAATGTGCAATAGCTCATATTGCTTACCTATATGAATTAAAAATACATGTGAGGCAAAGTTTCCCTTAGGCGTATATTGATAGCACTACACAGTATAATAGGCAACATTTTATTTGTTTTTTTGCAGCTATACCATTGTCTCCATAAAGTTACAGGCGAGGGGTGGAAGGAGCAAAAGTCTGAGATCAATAGCATGAAATGTTTTACATTTGGAGGATTCAAAGGCAGTGAAAAAGAAATGCAAATTGTGGAATATTTCATGCAGAATGCAATGGTCTTGAGCGAAGTTAGACTCCTAAGTCATTCTTTGTCCAAGTACGAATTAGCTTCTATGCTGGAAATTTTTGTTAAAATTATTAAACTTAATTTAATAAAAATAATGAAAAAAAGGTTAAAAATAGTCAATCACCTAAATTGGACTTTGAAAAAAAATTGGTAAGCGTTGTTATGTTGTTAGGAAACTTAGATTATTAGGAGACTTAGACTTTTTAGGATTTGTTAGTTGGATTTTGTGAAAAATTAAAAGAAGTTGTTAAACCTAAATTTGAATTTCGTAATAGATTGAATTATTGAGAAAATGATAGGGCCATTGCAGAATTCATCAAATGCCTATATATGGCAATATAATTTGATATTTTAAAGAGAGTAAGAGAGTGAAAAATAATAAGAGTTTATGTGTATTGTAATAAAATTAGTATGAATTACTCATTTTTATGTTTTGAGTATTTTTTGCTTGATTATTTTCCTCTTCCATCCAACAAAGTGGTACCAGAGCCATTTCGTATCCAATCCTCTTCCCAAAAATCCCCGAGTAAAAAAGTCGAGCTTAAAGAGTTTCAGAAGCAGCCCAAAAAGTGTTGCAATAGGCTGCATAAGTGTTAAAAAAACTGCAGAAAGTGTCGCAGTTAGCATAAAGTGTCGCCAATACTAAATAAAGTTGCAATAGCATCTGTACTTCTTTTCTCAAAAATTTTGAAGTTCATCTAAAATTGCAAGGAAATATTTTCCCTTGCTGTTCTCCTTGCAAAATCTGTCGGGAGCTATAGCGACGCACCAAAGTGTCGCAATAGACTTAAAAGCGTTGCAACAACCCCTGTACTCTTTAAAAAAATTTCATCTACAGAAATGAATCTCAACGGTGTTTCCATCGTTTTCCCTCAACTTACAAAAACTAATTACAAAAATTGGTGTATCAAGATGAAAGTCATTCTAGGATCCCAAGATGTTTGGGATATTGTTGAAAAAGGCTATGAAGTCCCAGCTGTAGATGCACAACTGTCGCAAGGCGAAAAGGGCAGTTTGCATAAGAGTCGTCGTAATGACCAGAAGGCTCTTAGTATCATCCATCAAGGGTTAGATGATATTATGTTTGAGAAGGTGGTAGAAGCGACCACCTCCAAGCAAGCATGGGATATACTACTAGTTTCTCTTCAAGGAGAGGAGAAAGTACAAAAAGTTCGGCTCCAAATGTTGAGAGGAGAGTTCGAGATGATGAAGATGAAGGAGACAAAAGTGATTGTAGATTACTCCTCACGATTAAAATCTGTCCCTAACCAAATGTTGTAATATGGAGAAAAGGTTGAAGAATCCAGGGTTATTGAAAAACTTCTAAGGTCACTACTATCAAAGTTTGACTACGTAATAGTGGTAATAGAAGAATCTCGGGATATAAGTAAAATGACCGTCGATGAAGTAGTGGGCTCATTACAAGCACATGAAGAGAGACTAAACAGACAAAGAGAAGAGTCTGTAGAACAAGTCTTGGCAGCAAAGGTTTCAATCAAAGGTGAAAGTAGCCAGGATTCTAGCCATTATGGATGAGGACGTGGTAGAGGTCATGGAGGAAATGGAAAAGGAAGAGAACGTGGCAGAAATCAACCATTTGGTAGAGGTGAAAATAATAATGATGAATAATCAGTCCATACGAGGCAGAGGTCGTGGTCATGGACGTGGACGAGGAAGAGGAAATTGGAGGCATAATGATGGACCTGACAAGTCCAATGTTCAATGCTACAATTGCTCCAGATATAGCCACTATGCAGCAGAACGTCGGAGCCTACCAAAGCAAACAGAGGAAACGGCGAACAACATTCAAAAAGAGAATGTAACCAACACGGTATTACTAACCTGTGAAGGTGAATACAGTCAAGAAAACAACATATGGTATCTTGATAATGGTGCAAGTAACCATATGTGTAGAGACAAGAAAATGTTCGTAGAGCTGGACCAGTCATTCAGTGGTAATGTTGTTTTTAGGGATTCCTCAAGAGTTCCTATTCAAGGAAAAGGAACTATTCTTATTCATTTAA
Source organism: Euphorbia pulcherrima (assembly GCA_947683365.1). Lineage (NCBI taxonomy): Eukaryota > Viridiplantae > Streptophyta > Magnoliopsida > Malpighiales > Euphorbiaceae > Euphorbia > Euphorbia pulcherrima. The sequence continues at coordinate 74,360,722 of CANTUS010000001.1, read as the reverse complement.
AGAATGGAGAGCACCAATTCATCAGCAATGTTTATTATGTTCCAAACATGAAAAGCAACATTTTAAGTTTGGGACAACTGCTGGAGAAAAATTACCAAATTCACATGGTGAACCAAAAGTTGGTGCTGTTAAACGAAAAAAGGAGCTGCTAGCTAGTTTACCAATGTCAAAAAATAGAATGTTCACTCTCAACATCAACACGTATGTAGCAAGATGCTTAAAAGCTTGCGTGAAAGAATCTGATTGGCTTTGGCATTTGAGATTCGGTCATCTCAATTTTGGAGGGTTGAAATTGCTAAGCCAGAAGAAGATGGTGCATGGTCTTTCGCTGATTAATAAACCCCATCAGCTTTGTGAAGGATGTCTTGTTGGAAAACATTCCAGAACTGGTTTTCCAAAAGAGTCCATGTCAAAAGCAAAGGCTCTCCTTGAGCTTATTCATGCTGATGTTTGCGGACCAATGACACCAGTGTCATTGGGAGGCAACAAATATTTCTTATTGTTCATTGATGATTATAGCAGAAAGACATGGGTTTATTTTCTGAAAGAGAAATTAGAAGTTTTTAAAGAATTTAAAAAGCTTAAAGCTATAGTGGAAAAAGAAAGTGGCTATTACATCAAAGCTTTAAGATCCGATAGAGGGAGAGAATTCACGTCAAATGAATTCAAAAGATTCTGCAAGCATCAAAGAATCCATCATTTCTTGTTAGTCCCGAGATTGCCTCAACAAAATGGTGTTGTTGAATGAAAGAATAGAACCGTGATAGATATGGTGAGGAGCATGTTAAAGAGCAAGAATTTGCCCAAAGAGTTGTGGGGCAGAAGCTGTTGATTGTGCTGTCTACATCTTGAACCGATCTCCAACAACAAGTGTGTGAGATATGTCATCGCAAGACGCATGGAGTGGGAGAAAGCCTAATATCTCTCATTTTTATGTTTTTGGGAGTGTTGTACATGTTCATGTTGCTGATGAAGAAATAAGAAAGTTAGACGATAAAAGCATAAAATACTTGTTCGTTGGTTACTCAGAATTTTCCAAAGGTTACAAGATGTTTGATCTTGATACTGGAAAGACTATCATCACTAGGGATGTGCCTATTGATGAGGAAGCAATTTAGGAATGGAATAACGACAAGCAGAAGAATTACAGTTTTTATCCTTTCACCATGGATGAAAACAATGATCGAGATATGGAGGAGCTAGGCAAAGCATCGACCGCATATAGTCTCATTCTAATTGCATGTCCAGGATATGATGATGATGAAAGTCAAAGTCCAAGAGAACGACCTAGAAAATTTCTTGTTGAAGATCTTTATGATGCAACTAGGGAGCTCAATAAAGAATTGACTCTTTACTGTCATCTTATTGATAGTGAACCTATTGATGCTGAAGAAGCCATGAAAGATGAGAAATGGAGAAAAGCCATGGAGGAGGAGATCAATTCAATTGAGAAAAACAAGACGTGGGAGTTGACCAAAATTCCAGCTGACAAAAAGCCCATTGGAGTCAAATGGGTGTTCAAGGCAAAGAAGGATGAAAATGGAGAAATTGTTCGACATAAAGTGGGCTAGTCGCAAAGGGATATAGTCAAAAACCCTGTATTGACTATAATGAAGTATTTGCACCAGTAGCAAGAATGGAGACTATCAGACTGGTGATCTCAGTCACTGCCCAAAATGGATGGAAGATCCACCAAATGGATGTAAAGTCAGCATTTCTGAATGGATACTTGGAGGAATAGATCTATGTCCAACTACCACTTGGTTACATTGTCAAAGGTCATGAACGAAAAGTGTTGAAGCTAAAGAAGGCGTTGTACAGACTTAAGCAAGCATCAAGAGCTTGGAACAACTGCATCGACAAATACTTTTGAAAGAATGGATTAGTCAAGTGCCCACACGAGTATGCCTTGTACGTGAAAGTCAAAGGTGGAGACATATTGCTTGTTTGCTTATATGTGGACGATCTCATATTTACCGGGAACAATCCTCAAATGTTTAATGATTTCAAGAACATGATGACTCATGAATTCGAAATGACTGATATTGGCCTGATGTCGTACTATCTTGGCATTAAAGTGAAGCAAATTGATGATGGAATTTTTATTTGTCAAAGTGGCTTCGCCAAGGAGAACTTGAGGAAATTTAAGATGGAAAATTGCAAACCTGTCAGCACTTCTCCGGCCGAATGCAGTTTGAAATTGACCAAGGATGAAAATGGAGTCAGGGTGAACTCGACAATTTTTTAAAGTTTGATCGGGAGTCTCAGATACCTGACGTGTACAAGGCTAGATATTTTGTATGCAGTTGGACTAGTGAGCGGATACATGGAAGAACTGAAGGAGTCTCATTGGAATGCAGCGAAAAGAATAATCCACTATGTTAAAGGTACAACTAATTTTGGATTGCATTATTCAAAATCTGACGAATTCAAATTAGTTGGCTACAGCGACAGTGATTGGGCTGGTGATAAAAATGACCGAAAAAGTACAAGCGGGTTTGTATTTTTTTCTCGGTAACACGACATTTATTTGGAGTTCAAAGAAGCAACCTAGAGTGACGTTGTCAACATGTAAAGCTGAATATGTTGCTGCAACATCATGTGCATGTCATGCAATATGGCTGAGAAGACTATTAATGGAACTTCAAATTACACAACATGATCCAACAAATATTTTTATCGATAACAAATCGGCATTGCGTTGGCGAAAAATCCTGTCTTCTATGATCGAAGCAAACACATCGATACAAGGTATCATTTTCATTCGAGAGTGTATTGAGCAGAAGGAAGTCACATTGAAGTATGTCAAAACACAAGATCAGATTGCGAACATCTTTACAAAGCCATTGAAGTATAACGTGTTCAATCAATTGCAAGCGTTATTGGGAATAACGGATAATTAAGTTTACGGGGGAATGTTAAAATTATTAAACTTAATTTGATAAAAAATAATAAAAAAAAAGGTCAAAAATAACCAGCCACCTCAATTGGACTTTGAAAAAAAATTGGTAAGCATTGTTATGTTGTTAGGAAACTTGGATTATTAGGAGACTTAGACTTTGTAGGATTTGTTAGTTGGATTTTGTGAAAAATTAAAGTAAGTTGTTAAACCTAAATTTGAATTTTGTAATAGATTGAATTATTGAGAAAATGATAGGGTCATTGCAGAATTCATCAAATGCCTATATAAGGCAGTGTAATTTGCTATTTTAAAGAGAGTAAGAGAGTGAAAAATAATAAGAGTTTATGAGTGTATTGTAATAAAATTAGTGTGAATTACTCATTTTTATATTTTGAGCATTTTTTGCTTGATTATTTTCTTCTTCCATCCAACAATTTTAACCCTACAGGATGCCTTTAAAATTGTCATTTCTTAAACTCTTGGCTGACAGTTGCTTGGATGTACGTAGAACGTATTTTAAAATTGTACTATTTTATAATTATGATAGGATGCATACAGTTGTTGTTGTGTCCTAGCTTTTGATTAAAGGCATCATAGACCATTAACTTGACATTTTCTAGCTTCTACATACAGTTAGTTCAATGCATTTGAAATTGATTTTCATATGATCAAGTTATTTTTCTTTTTGTAACTTGTTAGCTGGAGAATAAGTTGTGTCTTGGCATGCTAAACATCAATACCTGAAATTAAAATGTTTTCAAAGTTTATCACCTTGTGTGCAGATCCTGAACATGTTTTGAGTCAGATCAACCTTGGATCAGATTCAAAAAGAAAGAGATGCTTTGCATCTATCTTCTTATGCACAATGTAGAGAATCAAGATCTAGCTCAGTAAGTTCTCCATTACTAATAGTTGACGACTTCATAAAATAGAGTTGTGGTTTTAGCACTCTAAAACAAGACTGATTTCATTATTCAAGATGATATGGTGCTACCTAAGAACTCAAATGCAAAAATGTTTTTTTCTCTTGGGTATTAAATTCTTTGTCCTAGGATATAGCAAATTCATTCTTATAGAGCATAGTTACCAGAATCATGCGATTCTCGATACGAATCTTACAATTCGATTTAATCCCAAATCGATTTGACTCTATGTGGTGAATCTAAATTCATCCTAAATTTTACGATTCAACACAAATTCAGTTGCGTATCAACCGAATCTTATGATTCTACCGATTCGGTAGATTCACGATCTCAACTAAAGTAAAGCATTGTAGAAGCATATTATTTTGAAGATTGATGGAATTAAAGATTTCAAACATACTTTGAAACATAATAAAGAAAAGATGACTCTAGTTCAACTTGGAAGTCATTTTAGGATTGAAGAATCTTAAAGTGCTCAAGAGATTGACGATGATCGTAAGGGAAAAAACCAAGTTGATTATATTTCTGTGAATATGGTTGAAGAAGGAAATGACAACAATTTTTCTAATAAGAAACCTAAATTGGCATGTTAGAAATGTGGCAAATCCGGTCATTTCAAGAGGGATTGTCGAGTTGGTAAAGGCAAGAACAATGCCGGTCCAAGTGGATCTAAGGATCCTAAAAAGCAACAAGAATGAGAATGTTGCATGGTGGATTGATTCGAGAGCAACAAGTCATCTGTGTAAGGATCTTCATTGGTTCAAAGATTTTCTACCAATCGAAGATGGATCTATGTTAAAGATGGGAAATGTTGCAACTGAACCAATCAAAGAAGTAGGAAATGTTAATCTTATTTTATTTCAGGAAAATTTATTTATTCAAATAATGGGTTGTATGTTCCTGGGATTCGAAAGAATCTTTTGTCTAGTGTTGTGTTGAATAATTATGGTTACTAACAAGTGTACGAAAGTGGCAAGTATATCTTGTCAGAACATGGTTCTTTTGTATGATTTGGTTATTTATGTAATGGCATGTTTATGTTGAATATTAATGTTTCTTTTGGTAGTCTATCTTATTTAATGGTTTATACTAGTACTAGCAACAATTTGAATATATCAGAATTGTGGAATGCTAAACTAGGACATGAATTAGAAGTTTGATGATGTGGTTTTGTCTAGTGGTTTTGTTATCAACTAAGCAGATAAGTGTACATATAGCAAGTTTGATACTTTTGGTAAAGGAGTTATAATTTGTTTATATGTGAATGACATGTCATTTTTTGGTACTAACCAAAGTCAGATTGATAAAACAAAGGAATTTTTGTCATTTAGTTTGAGATGAAGGATTTGTGGAGGCTGAAGTGACTCTTGGTATAAGAATCAAGCGAAATAACAATTTCAATCTATCAATCTCATTATATTGAGAATATTTTGAATAAATTTAACTTCAAGGATTGTTTCTCTAGTTAGCACTCTAATGGATTCCTTCCATTTTTTTAAGGTTACTCGGATGCAAGTTATATTTCTAATGAGAAGATAGTTCTTCCACGAGTGGATGGTTATTCCTTCTTGGGGGAGGTGCTATCTCTACTTGTACACTTATTCGACAATGAAATCTGAGTTTGTAGCATTAGTAGCGACTGGTAAAGAAGCCGAATGGCTGGGAGATCTAATTTATGAAATTCCATTTTGGCCTAAACTAATATCACCTATATCTATCAGGTGTGATAGTGAATTGCCTTGGCAAATGCTTATAGACAAGTATACAAAGGTGTTGGAAAAATGAGAGTTTTATGTTACTTTCAAAAGAATAAGTTTTATGATATTTTTTATTGAGAAAAATATCTTTGGTCAATTATTTTTATTGTGGCTGTTACTGATTTTAATTCCTTAATAAATCTGAGTTTTATTTGTATTTAAAACTCTAACAACCATATTTTCATAAATATTGTGGTTACAGTGTTTAAGTGTTTGTAACTCCTGTAGTTATGGTTTTGATTAAGTGTTTTAATTGTAATTAAAACACTAAACGACTATTTTATTAATTTTTGTAACAGCAAAACTTTAATAGCCATAAACTCTTTTGTTTACCTATAAAAAGTAGAGCGGTTTTTCTTTTGTGCAAAAAAAATCCAATTTTTACTCTGTTCTCTCTCCCTCTTTTCTGGATATGATAAGCATTTCTTATTCCTATATCCAAACTCAAATCGAGTTTGAAGGAGTTGTTTAATCCTACGAGGAACTACGAAATATCCTTTAAGGACAGAGTCTCCTACTCAACTCATGCTAACCATTAATCCATTTTTTCTGCTATTTTTGTGTCTCAGATTTAGCCTCCCAGTTCAAAATCATTTGCTGAATTCCTGCCCAAAATTTCAGTTTTAAGCAACTGCTTTAGAGAAAAAACTGTTGCCTTTGGTCCAGCTTTTGAGCTCCGGCGACAGATTTAGATCCAGAAGTGTTGCCTTTGATCCAGTATTTGAGCCTCTGTAACTGTTTTTAGAAAAGCGTTGCCTCTGTCCGAAAGCAACTCCAAAACTAGCTTTAAAGAGCTAATTTAGAGCAAATTTTGCAACAATCTTAAATGATAATTTCGGAATGGAAAAATTATACTACTCTATAGGGATCCAATTCCTTCGAGAAAATGAAAGCAGTAGTTCCTCCACTATAAGCTAAGTTGTTTATTTGTAAAAATTAAATTTGGTGCTATTTTTCAAAAGTTGAAGCTAATGAGATTTGGGAATATTTGATTTCCAAATACAATTATGAGGATGCTCGCAAGGAAAAGTTGCATTGGCCTGAATAAAGTTAATTAGATGGAGATCGGAATAACCAAAGAGAAGGAGATAGTCTCAAAGGCAAACACCATGGAGACCAATCCTCACTAAGAAAAAAGGTACGAATTTCTCTATGGTTAATTTATAAAGTTCAAAAGTAATAAAACCTTCAATAATATAAAAAGGGGAAATTTTATACATATGACCACCATGCTCCTAAATGGAGGAAAAGAGTTGTGAAATGTCACAATCCTAATCAACTTATAGTTAAGTAGATATTATTTTTGTAGTCATTTCACAAGTAAACATGGTGATTGATGTGAATGAGCGGGTTATTGACTATGGAGTAATGAGGCACGTTTGTGATAGTAAATAAAATTCTCCATAGTCATATATACCCAAGTTGAAAGTGGATAATAAATGTTCTCCTTAAGCTCACATCTTTAGCACATAATGAGGTGCTACTTGTTCCCAATGTTTAAACCGAATTGGTTTTAGCGAGCCTTTTAGGCAAAAATAGAGTGAAGGTAACTTTTGAGTCTGACAAGGTTTTAATAACCAAAGATACTGTGTTGTCAGAATGAACTATATGAACCATAGAATGTATTTGAGATTATTAATTTATATATTTGCTTTTCTTTACCAATTTGGTTGAATCGTGAGATTTGCGTTGTGGTAGTTAAGGCTTATGAATTTGAGTATTTTATTTCATAAGTTCGGACTTTCAAAGTTTTGAAAGGTGAAAATTGTGTTGAATCAAAATATTTATTTGTTGAGAGATAAATGAGGTTTTGATATGTTTTATGTGGATCAATATGTTTTGAGTTAAGTTGTTTTGAGACATCTTGATTTCATTTTTATTGGTTTTGTTGATATACAATTTGTGATAAAACTCTTATTTTATATTTACTGAAAATTTCAGCTTTAAACATTTTTTGTTGTTTGAGTTTTCTTGAGATTTACATATTCGTTTTGAGAAATTATTATTTCTATGGTTTTATGAGACATAGATGAAGTTATGCTTAGAAGAAATATTTTTCAAATTCTTTCGTTTAGTGGGTTGAAATATTTTTTGAAGTTGCGATGAGAATCTCGGTTTTCTGGAATTTCAGCTTTGAGCGCAGCTGATTGTTTGTGGCATAACTTGAGATGTACAAATCAATTTTATGTGTTTTTACTGGCGTTGGAAACTTAAGAAACATATATTTTTATGAGTAGAAGAAAGTTTTGTCAAATAACATCGTTTACATGTTCAAGATTTGAGTTGAAGTAGACTCACGAAATCTGGAACTGGGTAGATTTTAGGTTTGCAAAATTGTTAGTAAGCATTGTGACATTTGATGGTTTATAATTTCTCGTAAACTTGAGGCACATGAGAACATGTTGTGAGTTATTATTAAGTATATATATGAGTTTCATATTTGATATGTTAGATATATACTTGAGATATTTATTGGTGGAACTATATGTTAAGTTTTCTATGCAAATAAAATTTCACATGAGAAAACGATAAGACACCATATGAGAAATGAGGGGATTATCATCCTAATTTGAAATATTCAAAAGTGTGGGGGTGTCTTATTGAGGTTATTATTCTTGAACCTATATAAAGAGAAATAGGTACAATATGTTATGTTTGTATGTTCATAGATTTTGTTGAACATATTGATGTGCTTGGAAATAATATCTTTGAGACAAAGAACACAAATTCTTTGTGAATGTTTTCAATAAAGACTAGAAAGATTTCCATTTTTAAGTATTGTTCCGGATGTTGACCCGGTTGCACCTATTTTTCAAATTGAGTTTGAAAATGATAATTTGAGGAAAGGAAATAGAACTTTGAAAAGAAAGTTTTGGTGAAAATTTTTTTATGTGTTTGATTGAAGATGAACTTTTATTGTTGGCAAAACTATTTCATCTTTTGAATCAAAGGTTTTGAATGAAGCTTCTTATTTTTTGAGTTTGTTTCTATTCTTTGGAATATAGAACTTGTGTTTTAGATTATGGTTCTTCTATATTTTTTTTATAGCTTCTTTTTATAATTGAGTTCACTAAATGGGTGTTAAAATTGTCTTTCAAAATAAAAATTTTTATATGATGCAACTTGAGGGGTATGTAGAGCCTGGACATGGATGGAAAAGTTGATAAAGTCTTTATATGGTTTACTGACAAGCACCTAAATAATAAATTGATAAGTTTGATCATTTGAGGCGGATATATGTGTTTATACTAAAATGATTAATGGTTTATGTGTGATTATACGTGGATTATATGGCTATCTTTATTCCAAGTATTGATGTTATCAATAGAATAAAGATAATCTTATTATCAATATTTGTCATGAAATACATAAGAGAAGCCAATGTAATATTGGGTATGTGAATCATAAGGATGAATGAGAGTGTCTTGCTAATACAAAAATACTATGTTGAGAAACTTCTTAAGAAGTTTGAGTTCCATGATGAAAATCATGTGAGTACCCCTTATGATTCCAATACTTAATAAGAGGAAGATAATGATGATCTAGTGGCTAAATCCAAGTATGCATTTGTACTTGATGAGTTTCACACATTGAGATATAGCATATGCTATGTGAGCAAGTATACGCATAATCTAATCATTGATTATAGAGAAGCCATATTAAGGCTTAAGAAATATTTGAGAGAAACCAGTAAATACGGTATTCTATATAATGAATTTCTCATTTGTTCTTGAGAGGAACAATGATGTTGAGTGAATCTTTGATTCATATGAGAAGAAATTCATTAGTGAATTTCCCATTGTTCTTGAGGGGAACAATGACGTCGAGTGAATTTTTAATTCATATGGGAATAATTTCATTAGTGGTTATGTTCTCACATTTGGTGGTAGAACAATAACATGAAAACCAACTAAGCAAGCTATGTTAAGAGTTAGTTGCTTGAGAGTTGGAATAAAATGAGACTAAGTGGTTGGAAAAACCATTTGAGTAAGTGTAACTTTAAAGTTAGCACATTCAATGTATATACATTATTATTGTTATTGCAAAATGGCAATATATATTGAGATATAAGACCTATAATGGCAAAAATAAAACGTATATGTTTGAGAAATATAATTGAGATGGAATTATATCCATTTAAGTTTAGAGTGATTCTGATCAAATCATATGACTAATATTTTAAAAAGAAATTTATTTTTGATACATTAGAGAGGTTGGGACTTAAGCCAATTTGAAATTAATGAAGGTTGGGAACCCAACCTACATGAGTGGAAATCCCACGGAATATGTTCATATGGGTACTAACAAGCCTTCCGTTAGTTCTGCTAGCACTATAAAAAAATTGTCCTAATCCTAAATGTGAGAGTAGTGATATGTTGAATATCTTGAGAGGTTGAGTCAAAATGAGATTTCATAACTCTTATGAGTAGTGTATAAATTGCAATATACGCTTGATGATATCACCTATGTGAGTGTGAAGTGGGACCGCTTCTATGAGATATAATATTGGTAATATCTCTAGAGCACTCATCAAAGACTAGGCACGCACACGGCCTCTTCGCGCAAAACCGCAATGAATAAAAATGTACTTGGTATAATGTGATATGGTAAAATCCCTATCTTACAATAGCGCTTATTTGGTTCATAGAAACTATATGTTTCACCAAATATTCCGTAAGTTAAATTTTATCTATCAAGTTCTGGTTCATAGTCCACAAGACACCAGTTCCATGCATTATATGCCAAAATCGACATATCTAGAAATTCTTTTTATTTAAACTTTGTTTGAAAATTGTGGGAGATTGTTAGAAAAATGAGAGTTTTATGTTAATTTCAAAAAAATAATTTTTATGATATTTTTTATTGAGAAAAATATCTTTGGTTAATTTATTTTATTGTGGCTGTTACTGATTTTAATTCCTTAATAAATATGAGTTTTACTTGTATTTAAAACTATAACAACCAAATTTTCGTAAATATTGTGGTTACAGTTTTTAAGTGTTTGTAACTCCTGCAGTTATGGGTTTGATTAAGTATTTTAATTATAATTAAAACACTAAACGACTATTTTATTAATTTTTGTAACAGCAAAACTTTAATGGCCATAAACTCTTTCGTTTACCTATAAAAAGTCGAGCGGTTTTTCTTTTGTGCAAAAAAAATCCAATTTTTAATGTCTTCTCTCTCCCTATTTTCTGGATATAATAAGCATTTCTTATTCCTGTATCGAAATCCAAATTGAGTTTGAAGGAGTTGTTTAATCCTGGGATGAACTACGAAGTATCCTTTTAAGGACAAAGTCTCCTACTTGACTCAACTCATGCTAATCATTAACCCATTTTTTCTGCTATTTTTGTGCCTCAGATTTATCCTCCGAGTTCAAAATCATCTGCTGAATTCCTGCCCAGAATTTCAGTTTTAAGCAACTGCTTTAGAGAAAAAACTCCGACGACAGATTCAGATCTGGAAGTGTTGCCTCTGATCTAGGATTTAAGCTTCTGCAACTGTTTTTAGAAAAGTGTTGCCTCTGTCTGGAAGCAACTCCGGAACTAGCTTTAAAGAGCAAATTTAGAGCAAATTTAGAGCAAATTTCACAACAAAGGCAGGTCTAGACATTTAGGTGTGAGACATAGCATGATGCATTATCATGCATGGTGTTATATCATTGGTGTTTGTAAAAAATTGAGTATAATTTAGCCGATCATTTAACCAAATGGTTAAAAAGAGATCTTGTGCACAAATCAGCTATGGGGATGGGATTAAAGCCCGTCTAAAATCTCTCATATTGAGATACCCAATTTCCACCTAACATCTAGAGATTGGAACACGTTGATTAAAACATCCCAAGGTAAGTGTTCAGACCTGCAAGATAAACGAGGTTGAAGTTTAAGTTCTTAGTAGCTTTTTTTTTTTAAAAATTGCATATGCAGGTACAAGATTAAAAGAGAGCATGAAGTTTAGCCACTCCAAGAAATTTTGGACTTGACTTTGATATGCTTATGAAGGATAGGAACACAAGGCTAGTAAAAGATAGTGTCAAGTAAGAACATGTTAGAAAGTTAACTTATGTGTATATTATCTTCATGTATTCAAAATGAATAACTAAGGTTCAATCCATAGTGGCACCTTATTATTCAAATATTTGGAATGTGTAATGTACTAAGATGAAAATTCAATTGTCACAATATTTCATTTAGCATAAGTCTGTTATTTGTTGTGATTTTATTTAGTTAATTGTGGATTATACTAAAATGGGGGAGGATTGCTGGTATTTTAGTGTAATTAGATTGACTAGTTGACCAATGCATTCGTGGTATTTCACCGAATAAGTCAGGAGAGTGTAGAGTGCACGCTTGTTTAGGTTCTATCGCCATATTTCTATTTCAGATGACCATGTCGCACTTGCGACAAGGTTCGTGCTCTTGGTTGTGATAAACTGAGAAACAACTTGTTTGAATTTTTTATGTCACGGTCACGACGCGCTATCAAATGAGAAATAGAATGTTTGATATTATGAGTCACGGTCGTGACACGCTACATTTGGATGAAAATAACTGTAAAAATAGTTATTTTAGATGGTTATTCACAGTTATCTTTATATAGATAAAAGGGCATTGGCAAGAGATACGAATTTCTCATTAGACATTCATACACGGTTTATTAACTTCACAACAAAAAATCCTTATAAGTTCTTGTTGAATTCTGATTTTATCCAATTGAATTATTTGGTAGAACCGCTAAATAAGATTCAATCTAAAAGTGTTGGTCACGACTTCAGAATTATCCAAGCTTCTTTTGACCGGATTTTCTCGACAAAGATTGGGAGATGTTTTTTCAGATATTCAAGGCTTCATTCTATCGATTTTCCCCAAAGGTAATATATTATAAGTAGGATCCATTTCAGTGTTGATGTTGGTAAATTTTCTATATATATTGAATTCTAGAGAAAACCTGATCCAGAGGCAAAATAGACCTGGAAGAAGAGACGATCCGAAAGCAAAGTTGATTCAGAAGAATAAACGTTCCGGAAGTAGAGTTGATCTGGAAGTAAAATTGATCCGGAGGGAGATCCGGATGCACTGGTAAGGCAACGCTTTTCTGGAACTTTTGCCAAAGTTCGGTAAAGTGGATGAAATGCAACACTTTTCTGGATCAAAGGCAACACTTTTCTGGCAACGAATTCTTAAGGAAATAAATTGAATCTAAAATGAACATCACTATAGAAAATAAATGTTAGAATGAGTTGAGTCGCGTAGGAGACGCTGTCCTTAAAGGATACTTCGTAGTTTTTCCAGGATTAAACAACTCAGTCAAGCTCGATTTGAACTTGGAGACAGGAATCAGAAATGCATGTATATATCTAGAAAATAGAGAAGAGAAGTAAATTCGGTGTATTTGAAAAGAAACATGAACAACCTTTATATAGGTGAAGAAAGAGTTGTTAAAAACAGAGAGTAATAAGCCATTAAAATCGTAACTGAAAGGAGTTACAAAATATTAATGAAAATTAGTTGTTATCATTTAAGCAAATCAAAAGAGCTATTACAATATAAATGCAAATATCTGTTTGCAATCTAACTCCCTTAAAAACAACAGTTACGGGTAAGCAATTCAAACACACAAAGTATTTTTAATAGATATTATTTTCCCAATAAAAATAATAAAATAGTTTCGAGCATGGTCCCCATCGCCCGCGCATGGGGGGGAATCCACCAAATTTCACTAGAAATGACTTTGGGCCATTTCTCTCATATGCGCGAGAGCCCGCCTAGTCCCTCTCACAACTTAGCAAGCCCATATGGAACATCTCAATATAAAGTCAAAAATTCACTTGTTAAAAACCCATGTGGGATATTGGTTCCTTTGAAAGTAACTTTAAACACAAGATTTTCCAACAATCCCCCACAACTTTCAAAAGAAGTTTTAAAAATAAAAGAATTTTTTGGATATCTGTGGTTTGACATATAATGCATGGAACTAGTGTCTTGTGGACTATAAAACAGAACTTGATAGATAAAATTTAACTTATGGGATATTTAGTGAAACATATAGTTTCTATGAACCAAATAAATGCTATTGTAAGATAGGGATTTAAGCATATCGCATTATACTAAGTACATTTCTGTACATCACGGTTTTGCACAAATCGGTCATGCGCGTGCCTGGTCTTTGATGAGTGCTCTAGAGATATCGCCAAAATTATGTCTCATAGAAGCGGCCCCACTTCACACTCAAATAGGTGATATCATCAAGTGTATATTGCACTTTATACACCACTCATAAGAGCTATGAAATCTCATTAAGAGTCCCTTTGACTCAACCTCTCAAGATATGCAACATAACACTATTCTCACATCTAGGATTGGTACAATATTTTGTAGTGCTAGCAGAACTAACGGAAGGCTTGTTATTACCTATATGAACCTATTTCATAGGATCTCCACTCATCTAGGTTGGGTTCTCATCCTTTATTAATTTCAAATTGGCTTAAGTCCCATCCCCTCGGATGTTTCGAAGATTAATTTCTTCCCTACAGGCTTGGTCAAAGGATCGGCCAAATTCACTTTTGACCTTACATAATTTATAGATATTAACCCATCTTTTAGCAACTGCTTCACAACATTATGTCTCAAACGAATATGTTTATTCTTGCCATTGAAGGTCTTATTTTTTGATATCAATATTGCCGCTTGGCAATCACAATGTATATAAAAAGAGGGTGTTGGCTTTATTCCCAAAGGTTGCCTCGGTACAAGTCAACTCTAATATTACAAACTCAGATTCCATTGTGGATTTTGCAATAATAGTTTGTCTAGTTGACTTCCATGTAATTGATCCATCACCAAGGGTGAAAATATAACCACTAGTGGACTTAGCCTCATCTGAATTAGAGATCCAGTTTGCATCATTGTACCCGTCTATGACAGCGGGTTTTCCACTATACAGAATACTATAATTCATAATACCTCTCAAATATTTCATAAGCCTCAAAATGGCTGCCCAATGATTATTATTTGGATTATATGTATATCTACTCAATCTGCACACAACATATGCTATGTCAAGGCGTGTGAAATTCATCAAGTGCAATAAACTACCAATAATTTGTGCATACTTGGATTGAGCTATAGGCTCACCTTTATTTTTAGTCAAATGGATATTGGGATCATAAGGGTCACTTATATGATTTACATCATAACATTCAAACTTCTTTAGAAGTTTCTCAATATAGTGCTCTTGAATTAACAAGATGCCATAATCCTTCCTTATGATTCTCATTCCCAATATCACACTCGCTTCACCCATGTCTTTCATATCAAACTTTGATGATAAGAATATCTTTATTCTATTGATAATATCAATACTCAGACTCAAGATAAGCATGTCATCAACATAAAGACATATAATTAAACACCCGTCGTCAATAACTTTAGAATATACACATTTATCCACCTCAAGTGATGTGAAACCATCATCTAATAAAGTTTGATCAAATTTCTCATGCCATTGTTTAGGTGCTTGTTTTAAACCATATAAAGACTTCATCAATTTACAAACTTTCGCCTCTTGTCCAGGCTTAACATACCCCTCGGGATGCACCATATAAATTTCTTCATCTAAATCACCATTTAGAAAGGTAGTTTTAACATCCATTTAGAGAATAAAAAGATTATGAACTGAAGCCAAAGCAATTAAAATATGAACAGAAGAAATTCTAGCCACGGGAGCATAGGTATCAAAATAATCAATATTTTCTTTTTGGGTAAAACCTTTTGCAACAAGATGAGCTTTAAATTTATCAATAAAACCGTCGGGACGGCGCTTCTTTTTCAAAATCCATTTGCAACCAATAGGATTAGCTCCCAGAGGTAAATCAACCAAAATCCAAGTTTGATTTTTCAAAATAGAATCAAGCTCAATTTTTATGGCTTCTAGCCAAAATTTTGATTCGAAAGATGAAATTGCTTCAGAAAAATTCACGGTTTCATCTTCAACTAAATAAGTATAAAAATCATCACCAAAAGTTTTTGCTTTTCAAATTCTCTTGCCTTCCCTCAAAATCTCATTTTTCTAAATTATTTTAAGAAATAGATGCAACCGGGTTAACATCTAGACCAACTCTAGATTCGGGAAATTCATTAGTCTTTAGTGGAAAAATATTTTCAAAAAATTCAGCATTCTTTATCTCAATAATTGTGTCATATTCATACTCATCACTTTTAAGCACAAGAAACCTATAGGCAACACCATGTTCAACATAGCCTATGAAAGCACAATCTGAAGTTTTCGAACCTATTTTCCTCTTTTTAGGTTTGGGAAGAAGAACCATAGCTAGACACCTCCACACTTTCAAATAATTCAAATTAGGAGGATAACCCTTCCATAATTCATAAGGTGTCTTATTGGTCTTCTTATAAGGAATTCTATTTTGTACATGACAAGCAGACAAAATAGCCTCACCCCATAAATTATCAGGAGCACCAGAACTTAAAAGCATACAATTCATCATTTCTTTTAAGGTTCGGTTTTTCCTCTCAGCTATACGGTTGAATCAGGTGAATAAGGAGGAGTAGTCTCATGGATAATACCATGTTTCTCATAAAAATCATTTAAGGCAATATACTCACCACCCCTATCGGATCTAATCTTTTTAATCTTCTTATTCAACTGATTCTCAACCTCATTTTTGTATAACACAAATTTATCAAAAGCCTCATCTTTACTATTAAGTAAATACACTTTTGTGTACCTTGAAAAATCATCAATAAAAGTAATATAATACTTTTTCCCACCTCTAGTCATGGTATTTTTCAAGTCTCCAAAATTAGAATGTATTAAACTTAACAATTCAGATTCTGTATGTATTAAACTGAAAGGCCTTCTAGTTTGTTTTGATTCAACACATATTCCACATTTATCAAAACTAGAAAAATTGACATTTGGGATCAAGCCACTAAAGTTCAAAAGTTTCAAATAAGACAAACTAACATGACCTAATCTAGCATGCCATATATCATAAGAAACAACAATATAAGTAGAAGTACTAGCATCATTATTATTATTAATAATTTGAGCAACATTGATTACAAAACGTCTATGGTTCAAATAACCCTTTCCGACAAACACATTATTTTTAGTCATTATAACTTTGTCGGACTCAAAAGCTATTGGGAAATAATGATCCGGAACATAGACAAACTGGATCAGGTTTGAAGTAAAACAAAACCTAAGTATAACTTAATCCGGATAGCTAAAAGCAACAAGACTTAAGTCATAATATCTGGACAAATAAGAAATCATTCAAGTCAAGGACTATTACCTAAGCGTAAGTGGATTAGCATCCGGTTAGAAAGGAAACAAACTGCTAACTCCAACTATAACAGTATCCGGAGGAATGACTGATTGAAGCTATATCCGGACTGAATGAATATGAAGACATCCTAAAGATTCTATTCAAGACAAAGGGAATGATTTCAAAATAATTCATTTCCCCCCATTTGGTCTTAGCTGTCAACAAATACCTTTCCCGAGATAA
This sequence comes from Euphorbia pulcherrima, assembly GCA_947683365.1. Taxonomy (NCBI): domain Eukaryota; kingdom Viridiplantae; phylum Streptophyta; class Magnoliopsida; order Malpighiales; family Euphorbiaceae; genus Euphorbia; species Euphorbia pulcherrima. The sequence goes on along the minus strand of CANTUS010000001.1, from coordinate 74,343,604 downwards.
AGATAAAAATAACAGCTAGCTTTTCAGAATAGTACAAAAAGTTGCCTACTAGAATGAGAAAAGGGTAACAACCTTTTTAACCTAGACCAATGGGAAAGGCATGTGGAGCACATGGATTGGACCACTAGCTAAAAGTTGGTGAATCACTAAAAGCCAAGCAAAACGATCACTGACAACTTTTTATCCCCAATCCCTAGGATTCAAATGGGTTAAAATATAGTCTAACAAATTGATCAACGGCTCTAGAAGTGCCACATACAACCTGATCAAGGGTGAAGATTAAATTCAAGCTCAATAACCCACAACGGCTACATTTATGATAGAAGCCTATAAAAGGAAAGCTTCACACATTAAGAAGGTTAGCTAGTTGATTTATAAAAGCAATTAACAAACAAAGAAGCATTCAATGAGTTTTCTCAAATCACTCCAAGAACCAAACAATTACCAATTTATTTGTAAGAACCTTCAAAGTAATCTATAAACTTTAAGTGTTCAAAAACCAACCCTTTGATAAACCAAAGATTGTAAAAGCTTAATACTTGGGAGAGTATTGACTGTGGGAATAGCTAGAAGAGGATTCTTTTAGTGGTATATCCCTGAAGAACTCAGCTTAGAATTAGGGTAGATTTTAAGTGGTATATTCTTCTAAAGCCAAAGGACTCAGGTTGGAGTGGACTCTTCAAGTGGTATATCCTACTTCCGGACGGGGTCACCATCCGGAGACAAGCGCAGAGGACTTAGCTAGGAGTTGGTGCTTCTAGTGGTATATCCTACATTCGGAAGAAGCAAAAATCTCCGAAGACAACTGTAAGGCTTGATTTATGCCAGTTGGAAAGAAATCACACTAGTGGAAAAGCTCAAAGGAAGGAACCTTTGGGAGCTGGACGTAGGCGGGGCTGAACTAGTATAAATTGCCTGTGTTTGAATTCTTTTAACCTTGCTTTATTTTATTGCATAATCTGTTAATTTGTATCATCCAGATCCTAACTATCCGAAACATTCAAACACGCTACATAAGACTTTTTAAAGTCTATAAATTTCGTGAAAAAGGTCATTCACCCCCCCCTCTGACCTTATTAACATAAGTATAGGGACCAATAAGTGGTATCAGAGTAAGTGCTCACAACTAAAGATATAACAATCTCAAGCTAAATGTCCAAAATTTTGATTTAAAAATCAAAATGATTTTCAACAACTCACAACTCCTTTCGGAGGGTATGTCCATTACCCGTCCTCCACTCTTCACCGGTGAACACTATATGTTCTGGAAAAATCGAATGAAGAACTTCATCTAAGCATAAAGCATGCAAGCACGGTTAGTTATTAAAGATGGCCCATATGAGCCTACTCATGAAGTAGATGATTTGACTACCCGAAAGCCCTCATATCTGTGGGATGGAAATTATTTTAAAAAGCTACGTAAAAATGCAAATGCTATTAACATTCTTCATTGTGCTCTTAGTGCAACAGAATTCAACAACATATCTTAATATGAGACTGCATAGGAGATTTGGCAGAAGCTAGAAGTAACCTATGAAGGAACTAACAAAGTAAGAGAAGCCAAGCTTGATCTACTCCAGCAAAAGCTAGAATCCTTTAAGATGGAACCCAAAGAATCCATCAGTAATATGAACACTAGATACACCAATATAGTGAATGTGATGAAGAGACTCGGAAAGGAGATCTCTGAAGTAGATATGGTAAAGAAGGTGCTCCAGAGTCTCACCAAGAAATGGGACAACAAGAAGACTATCATTGAGGAAGCTCATAACTTAAACTTCTACAGTTATGATGAGCTCTTTGGAAATTTACTTACTCAAGAGTTATCCTTGAAGAGATACAGCCAGGAAGAAGCCTGAAGAAAATAAAAAGGCCATTGCCCTTAAATTAGAATCACCCGGATCTAAAAAATACTCAAAAAGGTCCTCTCACTCAAAGGAATCTGAATATAGTAAAGAATAAATGGCCATGTTGGCTAAACAATTCAACAGATTCATGAGAAAGAAGGAAAGAAGAAGGTTTGAAAGATATGAATCCAGAAGAAAGAATGACAGCTCTTCAAAGAAAGAAAAGTTCAGACAGGTTTCGGAAGAGAAGAAGGATCCGGAGAAAGAAATAAGCTGCTTCGAATATGGAGATAAAGGATACTTCAAAGCCAAATGTCGTAAGCTCAAGAAGGATAGAAAATACAAAAAGAAAGCCATGGTAGCCACCTGGAGTGATAGTGAAGGAAGCTATAGCTCATCTTCCATAAAAGAGGAAGAAGTTGCCTATTGTGCTTTTATAGCAATTTCAGATCTGGAAATTAAACAATCGGGGAAGAAAAGCATTTATGCAAACAATTGAGCAAATAGAAGATTCAGAAGTAGAAACAACTGAAACTAAGGTAAACTCTTGCTCTAACTCTGTATCTAACCTTGAACTTGCTAGAACTCTAGGAATTGTGATCAATGCTGTGAGAAAGAACACAAAAGCAATCAAGTCCCTCAAAAGGCAAGTGATGGAGCTAAAGGAAGACGCTGAAGCCATGAGTCAAGACATCAATTTATTGAGAACAGAAAAGCATATTGAAATGGTTGAAGAGAACTTCCTGAAGGAGAAAATCCAGATTCTAAATGCCAATATGATTGGGCTAGATAGGGAGATCACCCTAATGAAGGAAGCTTCCAGGAAGAGGCCGGAAGCAAAAGTTCCAAGAAGAGATCATCCTCCTCCTGCTCAAAAAAGATCCTAAACGCCTTTCAATCCTAGAGAAAGGAATGCCAAGAGTTAACCTCAAGCACAGAAGGTCCCAATTCCTCAAAAGGAATAACCTCAAAAGAGAATGTTTACAAGGGAAGAAAAAGGAAATGCAGTAATGAAGGATCCACCCATGGTGAAAAAATCTCTTCCTGATCCAAATGGGATATGGACAAGGATATACTACCATCCTATAGGCAAGCCAAGAAAGAAATATAGAGCCAAAGTTTCCCCTCCTGGTAGATTCCAGACTCAAAGGAATCAGGATGATGCATCTCTCTCTAAAGCAAGATATTCCGAAGGATATGGAAAGAAGGATCTCCAGAAGATTGAAGCATAGCAGAGGCAAAACATACCACCTTATGGATGCAGGTTTTGTGGTAGAAATAATCATTCAACTCAAATGTGCAGGTTTTAAAATGGTTATTATAACAGCCATCCATGGCCTGAACAGGGTAATAATCCGAGAGGACCCAAGTATGATTGGGTACCCAATCCCACTTAATCTATTTTGCAGGTATGCCTTAGATCCACAAAAGATTAACAAATGTGGTATATTGATAGTGGATGCTCAAGGCACATGACTGGGGATGAAAAGCCTCATCACTCTAACCCAGAAGAAAGTGGAAATGTGACCTTTGGAGGCAATCAAAAGGGAAAGATCATTAGACATGGAACCATTGGATCTGACTTAAAGATAGAATATGTCTCACTAGTTGATGGACTGAAGTTCAACTTACTAAGTGTTGCTTAACTCTATGACAAAGGAAGAAAAGTCACCTTTGACTCCGGAGGATGCACCAACACTGACAGTAAGTCAAATCAACTAATTCTTTATGCACCTAGGGTAAATAATATCTACTGTATGAATATTAAAAATGAGAAAAAGATTATATGCTTGGTGTCTAAACAAGATGAATCCTAGCTATGGCACCAGAGGTTGGGACATGTTAGCATGAATCTCCTGTCCAAACTAGCCAAAAAGGAATTGGTTGTAGGTTTGCCTAAGGTAGCTTTTGACAAGGATCACATATGTACTGTATATCAATTAGGTAAATAACATAGAAAAAGTTTCCCTTCCATTTAATACACACCTTCTAAAAGAGTTCTTGAACTCCTTCACATTGACCTTTTTGGTCTAATTAAGCCACTATGCTTAGGTGGTAGAGAATACAAAATGATGATTATGGATGGTTATTCCCGATATACCTGGATAGCCTTACTTGCAAGCAAAGATGAGGCCTTTGAACACTTCACTAAAATATTCATTAGAATAGAAGTAGAACAAGGCATAAGCATTGCACGCATCCAAAGTGATAATGGAGGAGAATTCAAAAATAAGCATTTTGCTGAATCTGGTGAATCCAAAGGCATTGAGCACAACTTTTCTACTCCTCATACACCTTAAAAAAATGGGGTTTTTGAAAGGAAAAATAGAACAATAGTTGAAATGGCTACAATGCTAAGTGAGAATAACTTACCCAAGTACTTCTGGGGAGAGGCTGTTAACACTGCATGTTACATTCTCAATAGAGCTCTCATTATCAAGAACTTAGAAAAGACCCCCTATGAAACCTGGAAGGGTAGAAAACCCAAAATTAGGTATTTCAAAGCATTCGGATGCAAATGTTACATCCTGAATGATAGAGAGCAATTAAGAAAATTTGATCCTAAGTCTGATGAAGCAATATTCCTTGGCTATCCACTACATAGCAAAGCTTATAGAGTCTATAACAAACGTACTCAAACTGTGGTAGAGTCAATACATGTAGATTTTGATGAGACTAACAAACTGTGGTAGAGTCAATACATGTAGATTTTGATGAGACTAACCACGCAAGAAAAAGAGACTCTAATCCGGTAGATTAAACTCCAGAAGCTGAAAAGGAAGTACAAATTCTCTATCCAGTCAAAATCAAGAAGTACAAAGAGGAAAAGGATGATCACAAGACAATGTCAACAATCCTGAAATCAATTTCAATAATGGATATGAAGTAGAAGCTGAAGTTGTCATACAACAAGCTCAACCTCAACTTGAAGGTCTTTAAAGGGGAATTCGGACTCACAGAGATCACTCAATGGACAATGTTCTCGATGATGTTCAGAATCCAGTAAGAACCAGAGGTCAACTCAATAGGATGATGAGTCATGCTGCCTTTGTCTCATTGATTGAGCCAACTAAATTCTAGGATGTAGAAGGTCATGAAAGTTGGATGATGGCTATGCAAGAAGAAATGTATCAATTTTCCAAAAATGATGCTTGGGATCTAGTACCACCTCCCAAAGGAAAATCAATCATTGGCACTAAATGGGTATTCCAAAACAAGCTTGATGAATACAGAGTTATGTTGAGAAAAAGGCAAGATTGGTTGCCCAAGGATACAACCAACAAGAAGGAATTGATTTTGAAGAAACCTTTGCACCAGTAGCAAGGTTAGAGGTAATTCGGATCTTATGCTCTTTTACTTCATTCATGGGGTTCAGACTATACCAGATGGATGTCAAAAGTGCATTTCTAAATGGAGTTATCCAAGAAGAAGTCTATGTTAAGCAATCACCCTAATTTAAATAGCCAAAGCATCTAGATCATGTGTACAAGTTGAAGAAAGCTCTCTATGGATTGAAGCAGGCACCCAGAGCTTGGTGTGAGAGATTAACCTCATTCCTTATATCCAGGGAATATATCAGAGGCAAGGCAGATACCACACTCTTCATCAAGAGGAAGAAGGATTATGTTATCCTAGTCCAAATTTATATGGATGATATCATCTATGGAGCTACTGATGATAAGATATGCAAGGAGTTTAGCACTCAAATGTAGAAGGAATTTGAGATGTCTATGATTCCAGAACTTAACTTCTTTCTTGGTCTACAAATCAAGCAGAGTTTGGATAGGATCTTCATCAACCAATCCAAGTAAACCAAGGAGATTCTAAAGAAGTTTGAGATGGACAAGAGCAAGCCTATATCCACTCTTATGGTTACAGATATAGTTCTCTCCAAGGACTGTAAGGGAGAAGATGTTGATCAGAAGCTATACAGAGGAATGATTGGATCCTTGCTATATATGACAGCTACCAGACCTAACATTTACTATGCAGTCTGTTATTGTGCAAGATATCAAGCCAATCTAAAGGATTCTCATCTCAAGGCAGTCAAGAGAAATCTCAGATATTTGCTAGGCACAACTAAAGTAGGTTTGTAGTATCCTAGTAATGGGAATTTTGCCTTACAAGGGTTCACTGATGCTGATTATGGAAGACACACTCTTGAAAGAAAGAGTACATCTGGAGGATGCCATTTCTTAGGATACCGTCTAGTATCTTGGTACAGCAAGAAGCAAACTTCAGTTGCATTATCCACCACTGAAGTAGAATACATGGTTGCAAGAAGCTGCGTTGCTCAATTCCTATGGATCAAGAAATAATTAGAAGATTATGGAGTTCAATCCAGATGTGTGGAGGTAATCTGTGATAACAAGAGTGTCATTGATGTGTCTAAGAATCCAGTGCTATATAGCAGGATAAAGCATGTTGATATCAGGCACCACTTCATTAGAGATCATGTCATAAAAAAGGATGTGTCTCTTGTCTACATCTCTACAAATGAACAAAGGGCAGATATCTTTACTAAGCCACTAAGTAAAGATTAATTCAACAAGCTAAGAGAGTCAATTAGAATGTCAAATCCAATTTGAAGGATAATCCGGAAGAAAGCAAGGAATTATCTTATTCTTGCACAAGCCAAGGAATCCAGATATTGAAGAAAATTGAGTCAAGTCTGGATTCGAAAGAAAAATGCCAGCTCAGCAGACAAAAAGGATAAATGGCAATAAAAGCGCGTAAAAGTAACTACAAAAATTTTGAATCTCAAATGTTTATTGGCTATCACACACGCGAGTGAAAATCCAGCCATTTTAAAAATAAACCATTGCCATTCCCCGATTTTAATGACATTTACCTCTCTCCTCCAAAATTAACTGCCATATCACCAATCCAGTTAACCTTAACTGCGTCCGAATTACCAAACTACCCTCACTTTGGAAATTCTATATAAACCCCTCCAAAATTACCCTTCTTCTTCACGCGAGTAACTATCCCACTATTACTCTGCAAATTTTAAAACCTAAACCCTAATTCCTTCAATGCTTCTCAAATGGCTGCCATCATGACAGAAGAAGGAACTCAAATGCTTCCCCACAAGGAACATCTTTATAGAATTTGAACTAAAAGATGAGGATTTCAAACCCCTGAAACTTAAAACAAATGATTCCGTCGTTCCCACTAATTTTTTGGGCGATAACTTCCTTTTATAAATGGATCCCTACTCCAAGCTAATTGAGGATCAGTACTTGATAGACTTCCTTAAGATAAATTGCCCAAGATACCCGGATTTAGTCAGGGAGTTTTATGACAACTTGAAAGCCAAACAAGCATTTTGATGCCCTATGACCTAAGGATCAAGGGAATGAGATCACTATTACTCCTAATTTCTTTGAGAACTCCCTCAATATGAAGAACAACAGAGTTTTAATGAGGGCGGATGGAGATGAAACGAAAGTGAAGTAAGATCCGAAAATGTGGCTTCATGCTAGATATTTTGGGGATAAGTTCTCTACCTACTGGCCACAAGCACCAAGATATCTCCAGCACATGCTTGCCAAATTAGTACTAATCTAGAAGGGATCATTAACAACTGTCTCCAGTTTCCAACATTGTATACTACAGCACTGGGAGGAATGTAGAGAGGTTAACATGTCAGTGCTGATAATTCACTACTTGAAGCAGCATAGAAACTCCCATGGGGCACTAATCACCCAGATTCTTCAAGCCCATGAGATTGACTTCTCCGAATTTGAAGGAGTAAATGGAAAAGAAATCTTGGAGAAAAGCTTCTAGAAATTAAGTTTTGGGGAAACATGGAATGAAGTGAAAGCCAAGAAGTGCAGGGATAAGAAGAAGAGTAGGGCAAGGAAAGCTACCAATCCGGATGTAATTGCCCCTGCTCTTAAGAAGCTAAGGACCACTAACCCAAAGGCCCAAGAGAAATTGGCCTTGGTCCTAGTAGATGAGGAAGAAGATGAAGATCAGCAGACCATCACTGAGCTACTGAATAAATCCCCACTAAAGCCAAAAACTAGGGGAAAGCTCATTAAAGCTGGTGTGAAAAAGGGGAGGAATATTGTAAATCCTGGAGTTAAGGTGGAGGATCAGCCTCCGGTAGTAGCTAAGGCGATTATGGCCGGAAGGAAAAAGGCCAAGAGAACTTTGGAGGAAATGCTGGAAGATGAGGAAATAGGGGATGAAGCCCCAGAACCAAAGAGGAAGTTCATCAAATAGGGGATCAACTTTTGATGAGGCCATGACTGCCCAAAAATAGAGAAAGAATGTCACGGGAATAGTAATTACTGAAGAAGGCTGGAAATGGGTTGAGGAAGCCAAGTTAGCTTTAGCCAGAGTATCCAAAGGCAAACATGTTCCCGGATCAAATGAAGATATCCTTCAGGAGGATTCTCAATATGAGGACATGATGGCATTAGTTGCAAATAATAATCGGATTAACATTCTGACCATCGAAGGACTCGGAGGATCTTCCGCTACTACACCTATTCTAGTAGACTCGATGGACTTGGATGCACTTTCCCAGATTCTAGAAGCAGATTTTTTTGTATTCCAAGCAAGAGAAAATCCACTTTCGAAAAATCTGCTGAATCCAGAGGTTGAGATAGAAATCCCTACAAACCCTGAAAAGGCAAGAGGAGAGGATATTGAGGATAATACCAACACTCTTAGGGAAGAAATCAAAATTCCTGAAAAGGCATGTGAAGAGGGCATTGAGGACGTTGCCAATGTGCCTGAAGGAGAAGTTATAAGTCCTGCCAAGGCATTAGAAGGGGAGACTGAGGACATTTCCAGTTTTCTAGGGGTTGTAGAAAGGGAGGAAGGAAGAGCAGAAGTAGCCAATCAGACTCTAGAATAGCACATAAATGAGGTAATCCCTAACTCAATCTCATTTGATATTGGTAGTATTGCTATTGCTAGTGATGTAACACCGGATATTCAGGATAACTTAGACAATGAAACTAAACTATGTCTAAGGAACAACAATCTAACCCGAATCAAACCAATCCGGAGGAAGGACAGGGTTTAGGATCCAAAGGGAACACTTCTCAAGTGGACCCTAAGGGCGAGGCTAGTCAGGGGAACGGGTGGAGAAGAATGATGACAGAGAGGATGAAGAAGAAGATGAGGAAAATAGTAGTGGTTCTTCCAGCTCATCCGGAGATGGTTCTTCCAGCTCATCAGGAGATAGATTCCCTCCTATTGCTAGCCCTATTAGAATACCTGAAGTTAATACAAAATATGAAAAGGTAACAGCGGCGCTTAAACTACTTGAAGTAGCTACTCTTGAAGAAAATGAGGAAGGGTATATTAAGCAGAGCCTCTAAAACATCTGCAAACATTTAAAGGCTGTAGAAAAGGTACTCTTGGACAAATTTTAGCTTCTAGATCTAAAGGAAGAACTTAAGGTGTTTAATGGGAGTGTAAGAACTTGAGGTGTTTAAGGGGAGTGTACAGAAAATAGAAGCAAAGGTGGAAAACTTTCCAACTGCTAATCTGGTAGCAGAAGTCTATTTAGCCAAAGTCACTCCAGTCCTTAATGAGCTTAAAGAGAGCGTTACATATGCCAATAGATCCGCTGCTCAAGCCAACATTGTGGCTTTAAATAATTATGCAACGGTCTTAGACAGATCACCTCTTCCTCTTTAGTGCTCTCAACCGAAATAAAGGAGTACATTGATACCAAGTTTAAAAACTTGTCAAAATTCATAGCTGAAAGGGATATTAAGCCTACCATCACGGAATTAGGAGAAGAACAACAGGTTGTCCAGAAAATGCTTGTGAACTTTCTGGATGAATCTCTCCCAAAAATCCAAGAAAAAATGCTGGATGATATGGGGGATAAAATGGGAAGCCGTTTGGTCGGACTTAAGAAGATAATAAATGATTGGAAAGCTATTTTCACCAAGGAAGTAAAGCTCCAAACAGAAACCATCCACAACATCCGTCGGGATCTTGGCAAAGATTTTGGAAATCTTCAAACTGGAATAACCAATCTCTTAATATCTGGATCCTCCACCGTTCTCTTAATTCTGGAGAGCCAACTCCTTCCTATACTACAGAACCTGGTCCAGCACATTAGTGACTCAGGATTCTTTGGCCAAAAGGGAATAACAACATTGATAAAGGCACTCTTACCTTATTTTGACTAGAAAGTTAGGGAGTTTCCATATATCTGCATCCGGCTATCAAACAATACTATGCTAACTTGAAGCAAGCCTTCAAACCCCTGCATCTCAATCTGGCAATAATTGATCAAATCATTGCCGAGAGAAGAGAAGGCAATATTGACTACTCCATCTACTCTAAATCTTGGCAAGAGAGCTGGACTGGAAGAACCTACATGGTAATTGACCCCCAAGCTGTAAACAAAAAGGGGGAGAAGAGTCAATAAGGGAAGGAAAAGGAGGACGGAGCATCCGAAAGAAAGTAGTCTAGCTAAAATTTTTATAATCAATGTAATAGCTAGATTCATTCTTTTTCACTTATATGTATTTCCGTATCTTGTACCCTGAACTTCATTGATGTTAACTATTGTTAGCAGCAGAAGTATATATAAAGTGAAAACGTTCATAAAACATTACTTCTAAAGTACAATCTGATATTGTACTACAAAAGTATTATAAGCTAGAATTGAAAACTGTTGGGGGAGTTAGGATGCTAGAATTATATGGGAGTAATTGTAAATGACTAAGTATCAAGAATCATACTTAGATCATATACCCCTTATACTTAGTTGACTTAGGTTTTTGTTTCCATTAAATGGGGGAGATTATTGGGAAACAATAATCCGGAACACAAACAAATCGGATCAGGTTTGAAGTAAAACAAAACTTAAGTATAACTTAATCCGGATAACTAAAAGCAACAAGACTTAAGTCATAATATCCGGACAAATAAGAAATCATTCAAGTCAAGGACTATTACCTAAGCATAAGTGGATTAGTATCTGGTTAGAAAGGAAACAAATAGCTAACTCCAACTACAACAGTATCTGGAGGAATGACTGATTGAAGCTACATCCGGACTAAATGAATCTGAAGACATCCAGAAGATTCTATTCAAGACAAAGGGAATGATTTCAAAATAATTCATTTCCCTCCATTTGGTCTAGCTGTCAACAAATACCTTTCCCAAGATAAAGACAAAAATAACAGCTAGCTTTTTAGAATAGTACAAAAAGCTACCAACTGGAAAGAGAAAAAGGTAACAACCTTTTTAACCTAGACCAATGGGAAAGGTGCGTGGAGCACACGGATTGGAACACTAGCTAAAAGTTGGTGAATCACTAAAAGCCAAGGAAAATGATCACTAACAACTTTTCAGCCCCATCCCTAGGATTAAAATAGGTCAAAATACAGTCTAATAGATTGATCAACGGCTCTAGAAGTGCCATATACAACCTGATCAAGGGTGAAGATTAAATTCAAGCTCAACAACCCACAACGGCTACATTTATGATAGAAGCCTATAAAAGGGAAGCTTCACACATTGAGAAAGTTGGCTGGTTGATTTATAAAAGCAATTAAAAAAGAAAGAAGCATTCAATTAGTTTCCTCAAATCACTCCAAGAACCAAACAATTATTAATCTGTTTGTAAGAACCTTCAAAGTAATCTATAAACTTGAAGTGTTCAAAAACTAACCCTTTGTAAACCAAAGATTGTAAAAGCTTAATACTTGGGTGAGTATTGAGTGTGGGACTTAGCTAGAAGAGGATTCTTTTAGAGGTATATCCCTGAAGAACTCAGCTTAGAATCAAGGTAGATTTTAAGTGGTATATTCTTCTAAAGCTAAAGGACTCAGCTTGGAGTGGACTCTTCAAGTGGTATATCCTACTTTTGGATGGGGTCACCATCCGAAGACAAGCACAGAGGACTTAGCTAGGAGTTGGTGCTTCTAGTTGTATATCTTACATCTGGAAGAAATAAAAATCTCCGGAGACAACTGTAAGGCTTGATTTCTGCCAGTTGGAAAGAAATCACACTAGTGGAAAAGCTCAAAGGAAGGAACCTTTGGGGACCAGACGTAGGCAGGGCTGAACCGGTATAAATTGCTTGTGTTTGAATTCTTTTAACCTTGCTTTATTTTATTGCATAATCTGTTAATTTGCATCATCCGGATCCTAACTATCCAAAACATTCAAATACGCTACACAAGACTTTTTAAAGTCTATAAATTCCGCGAAAAAGGTCATTCACCCCCCCCCCCTTCTGACCTTATTAACATAAGCACAGGGACCAATAAAAGCTACCTTCACACCACTCTTGCATGAAAGGACCACAGAAACTAAATTGGATCTAATATTAGGAACATGTAACACCTCAGAGAGTGCCAATATTTTGTCCGATGTGAGCTTGAGAAGAACTTTCCTTTTTCCAAGAACATGTGTAGTTCTAGAATCACCAAGGTAAATAGTTTCTTCTCCATTTCAACTGGAGTATATGATTTAAAAGCATTTCTATTCACACAAATGTGCCTCATAGCTCCAGGATCAATAATCCACTCATTTTCATCAGCTACCAGATTTACTTGTGAAATGACCGTAGCAATAATTTCATCATTCGCTTCAACCAGATTAGCTCTAGGTTTAACGAGATTATCATTCACAATACGTTTCCTACATTGAGGAGCATGGTGACCGGGTTTCCTATATATGTAACAGTTCTCTTTCTTTTTGAAGGTTTTACCACTTTTGGGTTTGAAGCCATGGTGAGATTCGTACCTTTTCTTTTGACGAGGAGCAGTTTCCACAATATTTGCATTGAAGACTATCTCTTTCCCTTTAGCAATTCTGACCTCTTTCCGATTAGCATCCTCGATGATGATGTACTTGATTAGCTCGGTGAGAGATAAGGTCTTTTGTTTATGTTTGAGCTGCTGTTTGTACACATTCCAAGAAGAAGGCAATTTCTCAATAAGAACTCCCGCTAAGAACTCATCAGGAAGCAAAATCTCCTCAGCCTTCAAATCATCAATGAGTTTTTCATACTCATTGATTTTAATCTTGATGTCCTTGTCTTCAACCATCTCCCATTTGTAATATTTGCCAATTACAAACTTTTGCTTCCCTGACATCCTCAGCAGTGTATTTAGAAATCAAGGATTCCCAAATCTCTTTAGCTTGCTTGTAGGAACAGTAGACATCAAAAAGTTCATTAGATAAAGTGCTGAGAATGCAATGTCTACATAACTTGTTAGCGTGAATCCAAGAATTCACTTCAGCAGCATGCTCGGTAGTAGCAGATTCAGTGAGAGCAGTAGCTACTCCATGCATATCTAGCATAGAGAAAATTCTCTCTTGCCACCTCTTGAAAATCGGAGGAGGCAGTGGAGGAACATTGCCATTGACAATGTTGATGCCATTGTTAGTCTCGGAAGCATCACCAGCAGGAGGAGTAACATCAGCCATTGCAAACTATCCTTTAAGATTGTTGGTAAATTTTTTATATATATTGAATTCTGGAGAAAACCTGATCCGGAGGCAAAATAGATACAGAAGAAGAGACGATCCAAAAGCAAAGTTGATCTAGAAGAATAAACGTTCTAGAAGCAAAGTTGATCCGGAAGTAAAATTGATCCAGAGGAAGATCCGGATGCACTGATAAGGCAACGCTTTTCTGGAACTGTTGCCAAGCTCGGTAAAGTGGATGAAAGGCAACACTTTTCTGGATCAAAGGCAACACTTTTCTGGGCAGCGAATTCTTAAAGAAATAAATTGAATTTGAAATGAACAACACTATAGAAAATAACTGCCCTTAAAGGATACTTCGTAGTTCTTTCTAGGATTAAACAACTCCGTCAAACTCGATTTAAACTTGGAGACAGAAATCAGAAATGCATGTATATATCCAGAAAATAGAGAAGAGAAGTAAATTCGGTGTATTTGAATAGAAACACAAACAGCCTTTATATAGGTAAAGAAAGAGCTGTTGAAAATAGAGAGTAACCATTCTAGTCCCTCTCACAACTTATCAAGCCCATATGGAACATCTCAATATAAAGTAAAAAATTCACTTGTTAAAAACCCATGTGGGATATTGGTTCTTTTGAAAGTAACTTTAAACACAAGATTTTCCAACAGTTGAAACATGGAGAATTACGTAAGTGACCTCATTAGAAGGTTATATACAAGTTCACGTACCAAATTGAGACTATAAGTATAATTGATGTACTATAGGTGAAATTAAGCCTCAAAATTACTTTTATATTGTTTTTCCGAATTGTTTTTCTCATTTAGATTATGTGTAATTGTGCTTATAATGTATATAAAGAAAAAGTGGCAAAAGCGTGTTCTAGCAGTTGAGTCTTGAAGTTGTGATCCTAGAGGTCACAAGTTTGAGACCACACTCGGGCGGGGTGGGATGAGGTTTTCCTTTGTTATTATTGTAAGCCCATATGATGCAATTTTTAAAAAAATATATACAAAGAAAAATCTTTAGTTTACCTCGATGGAACTCGAACCCAAAAGATCATAACTTCAATCTTAACTATTAAACTAATACATGAGTGTTTATGATTTTTAAAAGTATTTTTTGATAGTATTGTTTGAAAGGATCAATTAATTAAAAACTATAGTTAAATTATTTGACGTGACAATAAAATTATAGGGTGTTTATAGTTTTATTTAATTAAGGGTGTATTTGGTTCAAATAAGAAAACCTAAAAATAATCCCTAAAGTGAAAGGGAAAATATGAAATGTAATTCTCTTTGATTTTTCTATACGTTTTGATATAATATAGGCCCTTTTTTTAATTTATTTTTTGTTTAATTCAGTTCAATATCAATTAGTTCAGTTTAGTACCATTCAATTTATTTTAGTTCAGTTCAGTTTCAATATTCAGCATTTAGCATTCAGCATTAAGTATTAAGTTTCAGTTTATGCATTATATCAATATTATTAATGTATATTATTATTCTCAAATATTAAAAGGCAATGAAAATTAATGATATTATCATTTCGATTTTAATTTCAGTTCATTTCTATTTATACATTATATAAATATTATTTATCACAAATAACAACAAAGAAAAAGAAACTAATAATAATATTTTTAAAATTATAAATTATTATTTCTACGATAAATAATTTTGTAGAAAAAATAAATAAATAAATAAAAATAAAAATAATATTTTATAAATATTGATGATAATTAAAATAATAAGGTAATATTAATAACAATAATTGAATAATAATAATAATTTATAATACTATATTTAATTATTATTATTATTATTATTATATGTAATAATTAATAAATTTTATTAGAATATGTAGTATTATTTAAAGTGTTATTAATTATTATGTATTTTAATATTTTAAAAATATTATTTATATTATTAATTATAATTCAGTTTTAGTGTCATTCAGTTCAGTTTTAGTACAGTTCAATTCAATATAATATCAATCAGTTCAGTTCAATTTAATACACCTACTTATCAGTTGAAAATAACAGGACCTAGAAAAGGAATGGAATTTTCATTATTCTCTTTTTTGTTTAGGTCCAATGAAAATCATTTAAGTTGTAAGTTGTAAGGCCTCGTGTCTGAAATTTAATTCAGTTTAACTCTCTTCAGTTTAGTTTAGCCAATTTTAATTAAGTTAAGTTCAATTCAACTATACATAGTTATAAATTTATACTAAAATAAGTTCAGTTCAGTTCAGCTTTCAGAAGTTGAAGGCCCCGTTTGGCAAAACAGTTGCTGTTTGATGTTGTTGTTTCTAATTACGGTTTTAAGTTGCTGTTATTAATTGATTTTGTGCTTAGTGTTTGATAAAAATATAATTCACTGTTGCGGTTGGAGATATAAATTACTAAAATAGCACTATTTTTAATAAATTAGAAATTATATTAAAGGGTGTTTAGGATAAATGTATTTGTTTTAAAACTTAACCAAACACTTGTTGAGAGGGTGAGGAGCCTGAACTGTTATCAAGCCCCAAATAAAATTATTTTAGTAAAAATACTTATAAATATTAAAAAAAACTTAACCACGCACTAATATATCTCATTTTTTTTTTCAAACCAAAAAAAAACCTTTTTTTGGAACTACCAAAGAGGGCAGAAAAAAACAGGACCTAAGTCTAGCTTAATAAAGTGAATCTAAAGAAAATGGGTGGATTATGCCTCCAAACTTGATTAGTCGTCACATTGTTGTTCCATTAATATCATCAAACCCAATTTGTTGTTTCCAAACATTAGAATTCGTACATACTGAAAACATTCTTAAATCCAAAGAAAGAAAAAGACTGATGAAGCTGCAAATTCCCACTATTTCTTAAAACTTATAAGCAAATTATAAATTACTATTAACTTTTAAATTTTTAAATATTTCTTAAGCTTAACTTTTGACTTTTTAATATTTTTTAAACAGTAAGAAAAAGAATCTTAAAAAATCAGTTTAAGATGAGGCTGGCGGATATTTGAAAAACGAAATTATCTGAAAATCTAACAAATTAGACTCGAAAGCACACCAAACTAAAATGAATCCGCTGCTTATCTCTCTCACTCTAGTAACTAGAAAGCACTATGAACCGTAGATGAGGCCAATATCCACGGCCACTATTTAAAGTGACGAAAAGGAGCAATCCGCGTGCTAGGGGATCCCAACTCTCAACCAATCAAATTCTCCCTCTTAATTAAACATTTTCTATTTAAATATATTTTTATTAATTTTTAGCCCGCCGATGCACCGTATAATTTTCTCTGTCTCTTAAGTCTGACCCATTGGTCAAAATTCAAAAAGGAAAGGAAAAGAAATTTACAACCTTCCCCTCCCACCTCCAGTTGTAGTTCAGTGTCGGTGTTCCATGGATAATTCACCGGAAAAACGACAGAAGCATTGTGATATAGCCATTGAAGACAGGATTAGCGATTTGCCCGACTCTATTCTTTGCCGCATCCTGTCATTTCTTCCAACCAGATGGTCAGTCCAGACTTGCATTTTGTCAACAAGATGGAGATTTCTGTGGACATCTTTCACTATCGCCTGAAAAGGCGTAAATCAGCATCAGCCTGGGCGAATTCCTTCAAAATGTTCGTGAACAAAGTTGTAGCTCTCCGTTCACATATTAAGGCTTAAGGTGTCCAATCCCTCCGTCGCAGCTTCAGATGTTGCTTCATATATATCGACTGCAATTTCACAAAACGTTGAGGAAATCAACCTTTTACCGGTACTGTTCACCTTCCCCAAAATCTTTTCAATTGTGGTTCATTATCGGTCTTAAAACTGCAATATTCTGTTATTGAGCTCAATTTTGCGGAGTCTGTTTGGATGCCCAATCTTAAGGTCTTCCATATTCACTATCCGCTGGGTTCGGTTTCGGAAATGTGTGCTGTCACCATTACCAGGCTATTGTGTGGCTTCCCTATCCTTGAAGAACTGGCGATCATCAGCTGTAATACATTAGAGGATCAGAACTTTTCTATAGTCTCTTCATCGCTAAAACTTTGGAAATAAAGTTTCCATCGCCGAATAGTACAAGTAATATGGCAGTTATTGATGCTCCAAAACTTGAATTTCTTGATATAATTGCTACTAAGAGATTTAATATTGAACTGAAGAACACGCCCTCAATACTGAAGGCATCAATCATCACTAATGAGTCTTGAATCGTCAACGTTAAGGTTCTGTGCTTGTCAATGTATATGCTCAAGGTCGGCGTATGTTCTACTCAACCTCCTTATGTTTTTGTTCAATAGAGTAGAGTTGAACTGAATGTATATCTTATATATGCCCTATACTTGTCAGGATCCCCTGGTTTATAAACTGATTCACTTTGCTAACTTGAAGAAATTGGTGCTGAAATATTGTGGAGAAGATGACTTGTCAATACTACCCCAAATCCTCAAAAGAACTGTTTGGAGCATCTTACACTCGCCTTGTACTATTCTAGCAAAATGCGCTCTGAATGTTTTGTGGACTCAAATGCCTTTAATAATTAATTACTATTACAGTCAAGAACAGTAAAGAACTTATTCGTCTATTATTTGTGTTGCGGTTGTTGCCTTTGATTATATAACAAATGTGGATGGCAGTGCTGTTGCTCGCATGCTATTACATGGAAGGGGTTGGAACTGGAGAAGTTTGAGATTAATTGCCTGAAGCATTCTCTTAAAAGACTTCAGCTGGGAGGATTCAGGTGCAATAAGGGAGAGATGGAAGTTGTAAAATATTTTATGCGGTATTCAAGTGTGTTGAACGAAATCAGATTGACAAGAAGTATTCCCAATGAAAGACCACCAGAAAAATCTTTTATGAAGAAGCTCTAAACCTTTTCAAGGTGCTCAAATGCATTTAGAATTATATTTTCTTAAGTTTTTTTTTCATTTTGATGAGTTATGGAGTAATGTTTTGTTTTGTTGACATAGTTAATGGGTACTTAAATTAGGCATCAGTTATTAACTTTTGATGGATATGGAATTGCTTTCTTGTTCTACAACTTAGAATGCCTTTTGATTTATATGGAACTCCTGAGATGTTTAGAGTGCATTTGTTTTCCAAGGCAAACTAAGCATGAAATGGTCAAAGCCACAATCAACTTCGTTATTGTTAGTCCAATGGGAGAGAAGGCTTATTTGCTCTATAAGCCCCACACCTCTTGCCTTACAAGCCATGTGGACATTTGTATGGAATGGTCACTACAATATTCGACCCTCGCCAATGTCCTCCTTAGTCATGACCGTGGTAGTCTTTTCTACAACACCACTCCATGTTGGCTCTGAAACTACAACAACAACAATATGACCCCAATTTCTAAAATAGCTCCCGCATAAGCGGAGTAAGGGGGGTCGGGTACGCAACCTTACCTCTGTAATTACAGAGAGGTTGTTTCCAATTGACCCTGAAGTGGAGTTGCAACAACTATCGGTGACTTCACAATAAAAGAAGCTCAGACAGTTTAATGAGTCATTTTGCTTTAGTACATTATAATATAAAGCTAAAGAATGGTGAATCTTTAGCCCTATCGAAATAATGGATAAAGTTGGCACTGATACTAGTTGTCATAAAATAAATAAGAGAGCTCAACCTAAAAGATACAACAATCAACCTCAAGGGTGTGTGGTCTAGTGGTAGGGACTAGTTTATCCTTAAGTATCTACCAGGGATCGAACTCTGGGATGTGTGTAGAGCAACCTTAAATCTTGGGGCTAGCCATCCTGTCCTTCGAGGCACCCGCAAATTGATGATCGGGGATTAGTCTGAATGTGGACGTGACTTAAAGGTGCCGCTCATGGTTGAGACCTATCCAGGACCATCTGGTGGTGGGAAAAAATAAAAAAAGAAAGATACAACAATCGGCTTGTAAGAGCCGTGGAACTGCAAGATCAGGTCTGCTGGTTTTAAAGTTACTATCAACACCATAAAAAAACGGATAAGGGCCCATTGATCTGGGCAGGATAAAAAAATCTATTTTCATCCCTATATAAGAGTTCAATTTAAATTGGTGCAGCTTCTGATACACACTCTCAATTTGATAAAAAAAACTTTCAGTGATCATTTAGTTTAGGATAGATGTTTGCTGTTGTAAATTTTTCTTATTACATAAATAGATAAATCAATTGTAACCAAATACTTAAAATTGAGTGGATAGCTAATCAGATGTTTAAGACATTTTAGCTATGCACTTAGTAAATTTTTAGTAACAAAAGTTGGAGAAAACCAACGAATTTTTATATATGAAAAAGGGAGTGGTGCTAAGATATTTGAATTCAATAAAAATAGAAATGTAACTTGTCATATTGACGTGCTTATATTTGCTATTAACCTTGTAACATGAGGCCAACTGATACCGCGAAACCGGGTTACATAGAAGCAACTTTTTGTATATACTCTTTTTTTTATATTGAATGATAGGTAATATTTTGTACAAATTATTTTAGAGCAAATCCAATCATTCTCCATTTTATTAAATTAGAATTCTATAAAAATGGAGAATAGGTTAATCCAATCATCCCCCACATACAATGACGGTGCCAGAATCTTGAATAGTGTGTGCTACTTCGATCGGTGAATTAAGACTGTCGACTGTAAATTTCGGTTAATAACTAAAATCATTCTGACGAATAGAGTAATATCATTTGTTAATATTTTAGTGTAATTGAATCAACTAGGTTGACCAATGCGATCGTGACATTTCACCGAACAAGTATGGAGAGTGCGGAGTGCACACTTGTTCCGGTACTGTTTACGATTTGGGGGTCGGGGGCAGTGCCCCGGGGTGCGGGGGTCCAAGGGGAGGCAGCCCCTGGCGGGGTTTAGGGGCAGCGCCCCTAGGCAGGGTCCGAGGGGCGGCAGCCCCTGGCAAGGTCCTGGGGCAGCGCCCCGGGCTGGGGTCGACCTGCCAGGTCAGCTCGAAAATTTTTTATTCTTGAACCCACACATCCTTTGGAAAAATTCATCAGAAAATGAATTTTGTCCGAAACAGTGTGTCTGTTGGACACAACTGAATCTTGGAAGAAACATGTCTTTTGGACATGGCTGCTCCCCAAACAGCATGTCTGTTGATATTTTTGGCTATTTAATTCACCAAAACGATGTTGGCCTAACAGAGAAAAAAAAATTCGGTTGAAATTTCATTACAAACAAATTCTTGTTCTTGATTCTCTTTCTGATTTTATCCGATTGAAAAATTTGGTAAACCGGCCAAATAAATTTCAATCTGACAGTGTTTTTCGCGACTTCAGAAATAACCAAATAATCCCAGATTTCCAACATCATTTTTATAATTTAAATTTTAAGATATGAAAATACAAGATAATATAAATAACATTAGTCAAAAAAAACTCACTAAACACTTTTTTTTTTGCTAATAGATGGAGATGTACTATAAAATTTCAGTGGCGATAAAATATTTTGTAAGATGTTAGTTGTTGTAAACAATAGAAAAAGCTTCATCTTAAACCTTAATAGAAATAATCTTAATATTTGTTAGAATTAAATTTATTTAAAGAGTAATTTTAGGATAAATTTGAAAATATTATTTTTTTTATTTAGTTTGATTTGGAGTGTAGTTTGGAGATAAATATAAAGTAAATATTTATTTTTCAATTGATAAAAATAAATTTGCAAAAATAATAATAATAATAATAATAATAATAATAATAATAATAATAATAGTAGTAGTAGTAGTAGATAAACGTATAAGATATCTCATATAAAAATTGGTACAATGGAAATAACAAAAAAATTAACGGCTAACTTTAAAAAATTACCTTATGGTTTCACTTATTTTTAAAATAAGGTGTGTAAATTTATTTATTTTTAAAAAGATAGGTGATATTAAAAAGGAATTTTGCTTAACAACGTCAGTTTGATAACGTGGCTAGGGACTTTTTTGGAAATTCACTTTTTTTTTTCATCTTCTTCCCCTCTTAAGCCCTAACATCAAAATTACTTCACTGAATCTCTAATTCAACCACAATTTCCACCAATTCTTGCATCCCTATCTGATTCATCTGGCCGCCAGCGAAGCCTGAAGGTTGCGTTGTTTGGGCAATTAATCCTACCGGCACTGGAATAATTAGATCTTAATTAACCCCCAATTCTTGAAGTTGGAGATTTCCATTATTATTTAAGCAATTTATCAAGCTCAATCCTTGGAGCTCAGCGTGATTCTCAGTCGAGATTCATTGAAGTGATTTTAGTCTCTATTTCTTCTCTGTCTCAACTTGTTTCCATCTCTATTCCTACCCTTTGAAACTCTTCAAATACCGGCAATTTCATTCTTCAACTCTTCCCACCTATTTAATCTCCTTTCCTTTTCCCTAATTTTCCACCATTCAACCTTTTCTCCCTTATTAATCTTCTGGGTAAGCAGTAAATTCACCAATGGAGACTGCAATGAACGGCCAGATTTGATATGGGCCCGGCGATTGAGAGCTCTGTTAAAAATTACGATTGAGGCAAATAAAATACTGATTTAAGTTACATAATTTAGTTCTAATTTTGAATTGTGATTAAATTTGCTTCTGGGTCGTGATTGAATTTGTTAAAGAAAAGAAAAATGGCCATTGAAGGAATAGAATTGAAGTAAAATTGGGGGGAAAATGTTTTGATTACCAGTACATCTATGCCGTCAAACTAAAGAGATAAAAAAAAAGTGATTTTTCAAAAGTGCCCCTTTTTGTGTTTCTTTTTGTAACTTGTTTTTTTTTATGAAATGGTTATGTCTTGACTTGTTATTATGCACACTATAGGCATGCTAAATATCACTATGTGAAATTAAAATGTTCTTAAAGTCAATCTCCTTACTCGGAGTAGAGAATCAAGGGATCTAGTTAGTAAGTTGTCCAGTACTAGTAGTTAATGACTTCATATCATTATAGTTGTGGGTTTAGCAC
The DNA here is from genome assembly GCA_947683365.1 of Euphorbia pulcherrima. NCBI lineage: Eukaryota > Viridiplantae > Streptophyta > Magnoliopsida > Malpighiales > Euphorbiaceae > Euphorbia > Euphorbia pulcherrima. The sequence goes on along the minus strand of CANTUS010000001.1, from coordinate 74,321,400 downwards.
TCTGCAAAACAAGAGTGATTTCATTATGCAAGATGATATGTTGCTACCTTAAAACTCAAATGCATATATGTTGATAGCCTAGTTTTCTCTTGGGTATTAAATTTTTTGTCAAAGGATCTAGCAGATTCACTCTTATGTGCATATTTAGCTAGAGAGTTGTGTAGTGAAATTGAAAAACAATTTGGTGAAATTATGGTCCACTTTTATATCACCTAGATGTTCATTTTTGTTCCTTTTTTGCTGCTTATGGTGTGATGTTTCTCAATATGTACCTGTTGACTTGTACAAAATTCATAATAGATATGGAAAGAAAATAAAAGGGAAATGCTTAAATAAGATGTACATCCCATTAATACAAGGTCAACACAATCTATAAAACCACTACGCATCAATGTAATCCAATAAGTAATATCTAGAATCTAATCCCTGTTGTTTTCAACTAATTAGTAATTATACTAAAGTAAATGTTACTGAAACGGAACAATACTGAAACTGAATTATAATTAATAATATTATAATTTATTAATAAAATAATTAATAACACTTTAAATAATACTATATATTCTAATAAAATTTATTAATTATTACACATAATAATAATAATAATTAAATATATCATTATAAATTATTATTAGTATATATTTTATTTTATTGCAATTATCGTTATGATTATTACCTTATTATTTTAATTTTTATCAATATTTATAAAATATTACTACTTTTATTTATTATTTTTCCTATAAAATTATCCATCGTAAAAATAATAATTAATAATTTTGAAAATATTATTATTGGTTACTTTTCTTTGTTGTTATTCGTGATTACTAATATTAATTAATAATATTAATATAACGTGTAGATAAAACTGAACTGAAATTGAAATGGTATAATAAACATTAATATAATGCATAAACTGAAACTTAATATTCATAATTAAACATGTTAAAACCTCTGTTTTAAAAATCCCCGCCTAGTCCCGCTTAGGCCCCGCCTAGGCCATATTTTAGAGCTTGCGTAGTGGTTTTATAGATGCCTAGGCATCGCCTAGCTCGATTTTTTCCGCCTAGATGATGCCTGAATTCAAATTTTTAAAGATATCGATATTCATAATAATTATAATTTGATATTTTTAACCTACTAAAAATAGCTTAGTTGGAAAAATAAAAGTACATAAAAGTGTTCTCACAATAAAAGTCTCATTTTCAATTTTAAAACATGCTCTAAATTATTTTTTTAATATTTTATAATTTATTTTTTAGTTGAAATCATATTTTTATGTATAAAATAATAAAAAAAAAAATACAAATCCGCCTATGTCACCGTCAGGCCCCGTCTAATCCTCGTTCAGACCCCGCCTAAACCCTTTGGAGCCCTGGCGCTTGACTAACTCCTAGTGCTTTTTAAAACACTGGTTAAAACTTGACTCAACTTTACAGCTCTATGTAGTTGTGGGGATTTAATTTGATTTTAATATTACAAAGTCGTAAAGTTTACCTGTTGTTAGCATTTTTGCTCTTGGGATCATTGATATTATTGTTGTTTGTAAATCTTTTAGCAAAAGCACGTAAGAGCAATTGTTTAATAACTGTTATAAGACATTAAGGCGATGTTTGGTTCGTAAAATACTTGTTCCGTAAAATAAAATGGAATTGAATGTATAGATGTCAAATATAATATTTTATTTTTCCGTGATCGGATGGAATATATTAGATATGATGTATGCCTAAAGGAAATTAGAGCGATATGTAATAATTAAGTATTTGTATGAATGTATTGATTATTTATAAAAATATTATCTTTTGTTTATATCAATGGGCGTGATAATATATTATGACTGATTAAATATATTTATTGATATATATATATACAAAAATTCTTTACATATCATAATATGGAATGTGAGCATAAAGAGGCTATGTTGAGAGAGATCTGTTCCATGCATAATTATGATTATGTCTAACTATCCCTAGTCACGGTTTCACAAAGACGGGACATTGATGAAGCAAATAGACTAGCCTGTGTTGTCACACTCTCTTGGATAGGACCCAAGCAGCTAATCTCATAAGCTGAAAGTGGACCCTTGAGTTGATACATGGATGTATCTGAAAGATACATTGGAGACCGCTGTAAGATAAACACTTAGTAATTATATATGTGTGTTGGTGTTTATCTTATTGCAGTAGCTTTGCGAATATCCTCGTACCAGAGATAATAGTTACCTTGAGTGGTACTATCGTTATACTTTGGTTCATACTTACACGATCCTTTTGAGGGTGCTAGGGGTGATTACAAGTATAGTGATGACATCATATGCATGTTGGTAGGCTGAGTAGATGTAGTTGTATATGATCCATTACTCGTAGTTTATAACATTATTAGATGGGTCTTTTACATAAATAGGCAAAAAAAATAAAGATATCTAGCAAAAAAACGAATAACAAAAATAGAAAAATAGGAGAAAAGAAATTTCAAAAACACGTTCCTCTCCTAAACTAATTCTAAATTCCCTTCAACTTCTCTCAAATGTTTCAAACCAAAATCAAATTCAAAAGATCGATGAAATCATTCATCTGATATTCAAACAAGTTCAAAATCACCTTCAGCAAGTGAAAATCACTGCCATCATTCCTCCATAAACTCAATATTCGTCGTTTTCAAAGATCAGAAACAAAAGGTAAGAAAAATTAAACCCTAACTAAATTCTTTGTTCCATAATTATTCGCTTTTGAATTGAATATCCTACAGCTCCGATTCCTATTTATATCTCTTCTCTGATTCATTTTCTTTTCATTTTTTTGTTATTTTAGCATATTAAAGCCATAATCACAGCCGAGGAGTTAACAAATCTCTGCTTCTGTCATTTTTACATAGAGCTGTTGTTGAGAGGGCTAATTATTTCCCCCTAATTATGTTCTGAATTATCTCTTGCAATTGAGCAGATGAAGTGTTTGTAGAAATGCCTGAATGAAGTTTGATTAATGAGTATTTGATTTATATTGGATGTCTATAGGATTTATATTGGATGTATGTTGGATTTCTATAGGTTCTTACATATTATTAATTCCTTATCAGGTTCTATAGTTGAGGGAACTGTGAATTATATTGTTCTTTTTGTTGAATAGGTGAAAGAGTCTTTTCTCCTTCTTTGGTCCCTAGCATGCAATGAAGACCTAGAAGTCCACTGCAAAAAATAAAAAATGAGCCGGTATCTTATCTATATCATGCATATGCATTTTTTGTCTAGTGCTTGAGGTTGATACAATTAGTAATTGGAGGAATTTCAGTGTAGGGAAAAATAGACTAAGTAAATCATAATAAGGTTATATAGTAGCATGACACTAGAAGCCACTATCTTAGTATCTTAAGCTTATATTTGTTCGATTCATCATTATACCTCATAGTTTTTATAGGTGCAAGGCGCACTCAGGCGCCAGAGGGTCAGGCGCATCGAGGCGGGAGGCACAAGGCGGGGCACGCGCCCGAGGGACTTAAGGCGAATATAGAAAAAAGTGCAATAAATATTAGTTGCTACCACAAACAAACCATCATTTTTGCATTGAGGCGCATCCAAGGCGCACCAAGGTGCACGCCTGATGAACCTCGCCTCGCCTCGCCTGACCGTCCGCATGGTGCTGACCCTTGAGCCTTGAATGCCTTGCGCCTGAGTCGCGTTCCCATAACAACCATGCTATACCTGCCATCAAATGTCAATATTTCATCTGTTCAATCTTAAATGACAGTGACTATTAAGATCCTTTATGTAAAATTAAAGATTGATTAATGTGTATTTGATTTATATTGGATGTTTATAGGATTTATATTGAATGTCTGTTGGATTTCTATTGATTCTCACATATTATTAATTCCTTGTCAGGTTCTGTAGTTGAAGGAAGTGTGAATTGTATTGTTCTTTTTATTGAATAGGATGTGAGAACATGTAAATTGTATTGTTAGGGATACAATTTGTTCAATTTGTTTGATTAATGAGTAATTGTTTGGAAGCACTACGTAACTTGTTCTTAAGTCTTCTATAATTATGATTAAAACAGTATTTGGATAGATTTATTACATCTTATTCATAAAAAAATATCTTCTTATAATACTGATATTCTATTTCAAAATAAATTGCAGCGATTCCGGTATCTTTACGCTGAGCTTTTTGGAGTACATGATTGAGCAGAAACCAATCCTAGATCAGTTTGATGTCCAAATCCACAGAACAAGGTTGGCTAGCTTTGAGCTTATACATGAATGGAAGGGAATATCTAGAAAAACAAACCTGAGAGCCACAAGTAATATATCGACACAATAGACAGTCAATAGAGATAGATTTGATTATCAATTACGTTTGAATTCTGGAAATCTTGTGTAATTAGAGATCTAAGTTGTTGGAACTGACGTCGAATTGAATATAATTGAATTTTAATAGTTATGATATTGTTTTTGCCAATAGATAATCAGTAGATAACCTATGCATATCACTTATTCCACTAAAAAAAGAAACAATAACTAAAGAGGATCAATATTCAATATACAAAATATCATATAACAATCTATTAGAAATCTATTGAAATGCCAATTGAAAACTCACAAGTCAATTACACATACTTGTACAAATGTCTAATATCAACTTCAAAACGATTGAGAACTAAATATTAAAATATGTTTGTACAGATGTCTATTATCAATTTCAAAACATATTTTCTAAAAGAAATCATGTAGATGTCTGATAAATGTTCAATAGATGTTCAATAGATGTCCAGCAAACACTTCAAAAATTTCTTTTGAGCTAAACTAATGTTGTTGACCACTGCTTGAAAAGCCTATCTTAGAACACCATCAATCGGTGCTGCTGCTAGTGACGCGAACATTGCTGCAAACAAAATTGAACCAAACCATATATCAGCAAAACTGAATGAATTACAAATCACGTTGGTTGTTTCTAAGATTATAGCCTAATTGAAAAGGTAGCAATTTATTCACTAAGGGAATAAACACTAAAACAGATAACCAATTTTTGCAATCAATCACCAAAACTATTTGTGATCTAATTGAATGTCATATCCTGCTAAGACTCAAATAGAATTGTAGCATTCTTTCATTTAAATTAGAAGCATACCATTAACAAGCACTGATTAAGGGATCGAACCCTGGGATGTGTATGGAGCAACCTTAAATCTTGGGCCTAACCATCCTGTCCTTCGAGGCACCTGTAAATTGGTGATTAGAGATTAGTCTGAATGTGAATATGACTTAAAAATACCGCCTACAGTTAAGATCTATCCAAAATCACCTCGTGATGGGAAAGAAAAAGAAAGATACAACAATCTGCTAGTAAGCGACGTGGAACTGCAACATTAGATCTGCTGGTTTGAATGATACTATCAACACCTTAAAAAACGGATAAGGGTCCATTGGTCTGACAGGATAAAAAAAAATCTATTCTCATCCCTATATAAGAGTTTAATTTAAATTGGTGTTATGATACACGCACTCAATTTGATAGAAAACTTTCAGTTATCATTTAGCTTAGGATAGATGTTTGTTTTTGTTAATTTTTTTAACTCATGCATAGCTAAAATCAATTAAACACTTAAAATTGCAAGTTGATAGCTAATCAGATGTTTAAGACATTTTCAGTTAGGCACTTGGTAAATTTTTACCGTATCCAAGGTTGGAGAAAACCAATTTTTATATATCAAAATGGGAGTGTGCTAAGACATTTGAATTTAATAAAAATAGAAATGTAACCTGTCACATTGAAGTGCTTATATTTGTTATTAACCTTGCAATATGAGGCCAACTGATATAGTGAACCGAGTTACATAGAAGTTGTGTTTTCAAAATTGAGCTTGGCGGCCGTCTAGGTAGGATTTATTAAAATACCGCCGCAATATTCTGTAATCGGACAGTCCTAGGCGTTTCTCATATTTAAGCGGTCCTAGGCGGGCTAATGTTCCAAAAATCGTTCTAGGCGGGATGTTTCAAAACATTGAATTTTTTCATGTAAAAAATTAATTAACTTAATTATTGTGAGCGGACGGCTGTTTGCGCGGCTGCGGCGCGGGGCCGGACCCTGTCGGGCGGGCCCGCTTTTTGTGCGTCGGGGAGACGAGTGTGATGTGGTTGAAAAGAAAATGATTTTGTGTATTGTAATGCTTAAAAGATACGAGATCGAAACCCCGTACTTAGAATAGAGTCGCCACCCGGTTCAGCTCAACCGGGAAATTTTCGGTACGATTTTCCCACCGGGTGGTTGGACCATACCTTAAGTAGAGATTCCGAGTTCGGATGATGTTATGTACTTTTCATTAGGCCAAGTTAGGATACTTCATTCTTTCTTAATCGGTTTAATCCACCCTATTTATTCGTATTTTCAGTTATTTTGTGGTTTTCGCGTTTATCAAGCAATTGAAGCGATAAATAAAACATTTACAAATGTAAGGAAAAATAAGTGCGGAAAATAGAATTATTACAAGATTTTCCAGTCCTGTACATTTTCTACGTAACAAATGTAATACCCGAATGTCCGATATACATCTACCTGCAGATGATAGTTGACACAGATATGGCATATTTTATTTATAACATCATAAAGCCCGATTGGATGGCTAAAACGAGATTTGAATGGCGTTTGCGGGGAAATTCCATTTTTATCCAAATTTTAGATTCGGTCGTTGCTTTAATCAGATTACAAGTGAATATACCACTCATCGAGGTTTTGAACCTCCATCGTTGCACTATAGGTCCTACCTTCAGAAAATAAATTAATTGGGAAACAAACGAAGGCAATACTGCTGTTCAGAAAGCCATGCCGCCGTCGGGCATCTGATGCCGCCGATGACATAGGTGATGTCGCTGGCGGCATGAATGATGCCGCCGGCGACATCGATTATGTCATGGGCGACATCAGCATGCAGACAGGCACAGGGCTTTCTGAGTACCGTAAAAAAAGGGTTTCCGTGAGAAAACGAGATCTCCGGGGAATGCGACGCTAACGGCCGTATCCACGATGTCTCTCGCGACATGGGTGATACAGTCGGCAACATCACATGTCTCCGGCGACTTCAATTTCTCACAGCAGCAGCGGTTTGCAGTTAAAATAACCGAAAACTTAAAGCAAATACAAATCAACAAAAAAAATAGTGCAAAACAATAATAATAAAGCCGAAGAGCTGTGAGACTCAGGATTTTCACCTCGGGGTAGTGAATCCAACTCTTCGTGAACTGAACAATAACGCCTTCGGGGAGCTTGGAACGATAATTTGATTGTTAATTTAAAGGTTTTAGGTCTCTAAATTCTATTCAGTTGATTTAACCCAAAGACCCACCGATTTAAGCTCACAATCAGAGAGTTCGAAGAAGAAAAACCGGGAAAAGTGGATTAGAATCCTTTTTCCTGCCTTTTCTAGTTCTTATCTCACTAAAATCTACTCTCGATTTCAGCTCTTAATTGCCCAATTTAGCTCCTTTCTTTCACAATTTCAGTCCCCCCTCAAATGCAGTTTTTGGGTGCCTTTTATAGGCAAATTGGGGTATTTTTCGAGACTTTTTTGACTTATTCCGCCGAAAGTGGCCGACAGGCTGTTTGTGGAGAACCCATTTTCGTGCCATATCGCCGGCGACATGATGATGTCGCCGGCGGTATGGTTCATGCCCCCGGCGGTATGGTGATGCCGCCGGCGGCATGAATGATGTTGGTGGCGACATCATTCTCCAGCATACCGACAACCAACGGGTCAAAAAGCCTAAAAAGTCGGGAAAAGTGGCTTAATAGTGGAAAAAAGGCATCTTTATGACTTTTAACAATATTTTAAAGGGTATTTATTATTTGGGTGTAAATCATCGGTTCAAGCTCCTACCAAACGCGTTATCGGCTACGTCGAACTGGATTCTACCAATTATAAAATTCACAAGGAATATTATTTTGGTAATAAAAATTCTGAAGAGAACTTTTATTTTGAGGTATTGAAATCGGGTACACGTCATCATCGTCTCGCGAGAGGGACTGCAAAATCCCGTGCTCACAGGCTGCCCCTCGGGAGATCACTGCTGACACAGGTCAGTATGATCACACGAAAGAGCAAGGGATAGGAACGATACCTGAAGGATGACTGGTTTGTCCCTTGGTCGGACTTATGCTTTGTCGACTGTTCGTCCCTTGGTCGGACTTACGCTCTGTTGATTGTTTGTCCCTTGGTCGGACTTATGCTCTGTCGATGGTTTGTCCCTTGGTCGGACTTATGCTCTGCGATTGTTTGCATCTTGGTCGGACTTATGCTCTGTCGACTATTCGTCCCTTGGTCGGACCTACGCTTTGTTGATCGTTTGTCCCTTGGTCGGACTTAAGCTTTGTCGTTCGTTTGTCCCTTGGTCGGACATACGCTTTGTCGTTTGTTTGTCCCTTGGTCGGACTTACGCTTCGTCATTTGTTCGTCCCTTGGTCGGACTTGTTCTTCGTAGAGAATTCGTCCCTTGGTCGGACTTGTGCCTCGTAGAGAATTTGTCCCTTGGTCGGACTTGTGCCTCGTAGAGAATTTGTCCCTTGGTCCGATTTGTGCTTCATAGAGAATTTGTCCCTTGGTCGGACTTGTGCCTCGTAGAGAATTTGTCCCTTGGTCGGACTTGTGCCTCGTAGAGAATTTGTCCCTTGGTCGGACTTGTGCCTCGTAGAGAATTTGTCCCTTGGTCGGACTTGTGCCTCGTAGAGAATTTGTCCCTTGGTCGGACTTGTGTCTCGTAGAGAATTTGTCCCTTGGTCGGACTTCTGCTTTGAATAAAGAGGTTTGCCCCTTGGTCGGGCTCTTGCTTTGAATAAAGAGGTTTGCCCCTTGGTCGGGCTCCTGCTTTGAATAAAGAGGTTTGCCCCTTGGTCGGGTTTTTGCTTCGTAGAGAATTTGTCCCTTGGTCGGACTTGTACCTCGTAGAGAATTTATCCCTTGGTCGGACTTGTGCCTCGTAGAGAATTTGTCCCTTGGTCGGACTTGTGCCTCGTAGAGAATTTGTCCCTTGGTCGGACTTGTGCCTCGTAGAGAATTTGTCCCTTGGTCGTACTTGTGCCTCGTAGAGAATTTGTCCCTTGGTCGGACTTGTGTCTCGTAGAGAATTTGTCCCTTGGTCGGACTTCTGCTTTGAATAAAGAGGTTTGCCCCTTGGTCGGGCTCCTGCTTTGAATAAAGAGGTTTGCCCCTTGGTCGGGCTCCTGCTTTGAATAAAGAGGTTTGCCCCTTGGTCGGGCTTCTGCTTTGAATAAAGAGGTTTGCCCCTCGGTCGGGCTCTCATTTGGTACAGTGATTGTCCTTCGGTTGGACTTACAGTTCGTTGATTGTTTGCCCCTTGGTCGGGCTTACGCTTCGTCGACTGTTCGTCCCTTGGTCGGACTTGTGCCTCGTAGAGAATTTATCCCTTGGTCGGACTTGTGCCTCGTAGAGAATTTGTCCCTTGGTCGGACTTGTGCCTCGTAGAGAATTTGTCCCTTGGTCGGACTTGTGCCTCGTAGAGAATTTGTCCCTTGGTCGGACTTGTGCCTCGTAGAGAATTTGTCCCTTGGTCGGACTTGTGCCTCGTAGAGAATTTGTCCCTTGGTCGGACTTGTGTCTCGTAGAGAATTTGTCCCTTGGTCGGACTTCTGCTTTGAATAAAGAGGTTTGCCCCTTGGTCGGGCTCCTGCTTTGAATAAAGAGGTTTGCCCCTTGGTCGGGCTCCTGCTTTGAATAAAGAGGTTTGCCCCTTGGTCGGGCTTCTGCTTTGAATAAAGAGGTTTGCCCCTCGGTCGGGCTCTCATTTGGCACAGTGATTGTCCTTCGGTTGGACTTACAGTTCGTTGATTGTTTGCCCTTTGTTCGGGCTTACACTTCGTCGACTGTTCGTCCCTTGGTCGGACTCACGCTTTGTTGACTGTTTGTTCTTTGGTTGGACTTATACTTTGTCTACTGTTCATCCCTTGGTCGGACTTACAGTTCGTGGGGAGTTTGCCCTTCAGTCGGGCTTGTCACTTCATATAGTGATTGTCCTTTGGTCGGACGTTTCACTTTAAAGAGGTCGCCCTTCGGTTGGGCTTTCGTTCTGAAGAGGTCGCCCTTCGGTTGGGCTTTCGTTCTGAGGAGATTGCCCTTCGGTTGGGCTTTCATTCTGAGGAGGTTGCCCTTCGGTTGGGCTTTCATTCTGAAGAGATCGCCCTTCGGTTGGGTTGGTTTGAAGAGATTGCCCTTCGATTGGGCTCGTTTGAAGAGATCGCCCTTCGGTCGGGCTTGTTCTGTTGTGATCGCCCTTCGGTTGGGCTTGTTCTGTTGAGATTGCCCTTCGGTTGGGCTTTCGTTTTGAAGTGATTGCCCTTTCAGTTGGGCTTTCATTCTGAAGAGATTGCCCTTCGGTTGGGCTTTCGTTTTGAAGTGATTGCCCTTCGGTTGGGCTTTCGTTCTGAAATGATTGCCCTTCGGTTGGGCTTTCTATGAAGAGATGGCCCTTCAGTTGGGCTTTCGTTCTGAAGAGATTGCCCTTCGGTTGGGCTTTCGTTCTGTTGAGATCGCCCTTCGGTTGGGCTCTCGTCCTGAAGAGATCGCCCTTCGGTTGGGCTCTCGTCCTGAAGAGATCGCCCTTCGGTTGGGCTCTCGTCCTGAAGAGATTACCCTTCGGTTGGGCTTGATCTGAAATGATTGCCCTTCGGTTGGGCTTTCGTTCTAAAATGATTACCCTTCGGTTGGGCTTTCGTTGAAGAGATTGCCTTTCGGTCGGGCTTGTTCTGTTGTGATCGCCCTTCGATTGGGCTTGTTCTGTTGAGATTGCCCTTCAGTTGGGCTTTCGTTTTGAAGTGATTGCCCTTTCGGTTGGGCTTTCATTCTGAAGAGATTGCCCTTCGGTTGGGCTTTCGTTTTGAAGTGATTGCCCTTCGGTTGGGCTTTCGTTCTGAAATGATTGCCCTTCGGTTGGGCTTTCTATGAAGAGATTGCCCTTCAATTGGGCTTTCGTTCTGAAGAGATTGCCCTTCGGTTGGGCTTTCGTTCTGTTGAGATCGCCCTTCGGTTGGGCTTTTGTATTTTGGTATAGTGATTGTCCTTTGGTCGGACTTTCACTTCAAAGAGATCGCCCTTCGGTTGGGCTTTTGTTCTGATGAGATTGCCCTTCGGTTGGGCTTTTGTATTTTGATGAGATGATCGTCCTTTGGTCGGACTATCACTTTGAAGAGGTCGCCCTTCGGTCGGGCTCACTATGAGAAGATCGCCCTTTGGTCGGGCTCATTTCGAAAATCTAGTTTGGAGGGGCAATATTGCTGGCGGCATGACTTACATCGCCGGCGGCATGAGTTGATGTTTCTGGCAGTTTGAGTGATATCGCCGGCGGCATGGGCTGATGTCGCCGGTGGTATGGATGCCACGTGGCAGCTTTGACTGGTCAGATAATTTCAAAATTTGAACTAAATGAGGCGATGTCGCCGGCGGTTTGAGTGATAACGCCGACGGTATGGGATGATGTCGCCGGTGGTATGGATGCCACGTGGCAGCTTTGACTGGTCAGATAATTTCAAAATTTGAACTAAATGAGGCGATGTCGCCGGCGGCCTAAGTGAAGTCGCCGGCGGTATGGGATGATGCCGCCGGCGGCATAGAGGGACAGTTTCAGATTAATTAAAACTCCTCGAATCCCGCGCGGCAGTTTAAAAAGAGATTGGAACTCTTTTCTTCCCCATTCTTTCCCAAAACCGTATCCCTTTCTCTTCTCTCCCAAAGCTCCTTGATTTCTATCTTTGTGTTTTCAAATTATGAAGAGGATTAGTAATGCTTTCAGGGGCAAATCCAAGGCTAGGGAGAGCCTGCCAGATTCTTCCGTCGAGGGATTGAAAATCCTTTCTGTTCCCACTGCATACGGCCTGAAGGAGACGGCCAAAATGTATGGCTATGGCATTAACTCTCCTATCAACAATCTGACTCCGGAGAAGGAGAAACATCTCTGTTATATCCAGGTAATCCCCAAAAACCTGAATTACTTCTTTTTGAATTCGATTTGATTTTGCTTTAGATTTTGAAAACATGCCATGATAGGGGTTTAAAATGTGGAATATCTCAGTCATTGCATGCTTTAGGATCGGTTTTCGCCTTGTTATTTGATTGATTGTGATTTTTGGCACGATGGGTGCGATTTAGGGAGAAAACAGGTTCTGCCCGCGTAGAGTGATGCCGCTGGCGGCATGAATGATGCCACTGGCGACATCAATGTTGTTGCTGGCGACATCAGCCTTTGCCAAAGGCTTTATGGGAGTCTGAGGTCGCTTCTGTTGAAGCTGATGTCGCCGGCGACATGAGCCATGCCGCTGGCGGTATGGGCTGATGCCGCCGACGATACCTCTCTTAACAGAGGTGACATCAGCAGCCTTTTTGACAGAAAATGCACAGAATTGATCCGTTTTGTTTTCGATTTTGCAGCCATACGAACTGACTTACACAGGGGGGATGGGTACCATTGGTGAGTGGTGGCACCACATCTCAGAGAACGATCCGGAGCTTGCGCTTGCGATTAACGAGACGGGGTTTGGAGATTTGGCGCGGATTATGCCTATGTTAATGCCTAAGCTTCCTCATTCTTCAGTAACGGCCCTGACTGAGAGGTGGTCCGAGACCACCCATACCTTCCATTTCTCCATTGGGGAAGTTACAATTACTCCTTCCGATGTGGTAGCCATGACCGGCCTTCCTTGGACGGATGAAGTTATACATTTTGACGTCTACATGGACAAGTACCATGTCGAGTGGCCCGTGGTGAGGCGGGTAAAGGAGTTGTTCGGTCTAAAGCCAGTCTCTGGGCGGCTGTCCTATGGTGAGTTGTACCATCATTGGACCCGGGTGAATGTGGTACCCGAGGAGGAGAGGGAGGCATGCGTCCGCTCCTTTGTGATCTCACTACTCACCATGCTGTTCTTCCCAATCTCGGGGAGTAAGATCAACTACATGCTTATAACGGCAGTGGAAGATGTGCCGGGAATCAAGAGGAAGAATTGGCCGAGGGCTATCTTGGCCCAGTTGTACCACGGGCTGGACGTGGGAGCCCGAAAGAAGGAGAAAGCCTTACGCCTTTGCCATCTGCTACTCCAGGTATCACTTTTTGTAGATATTCTCCTTGATAGCATGTGTTCTCGTTTATTGCATGACGTTTTTTTTGGATTGATCGATCGGTCGTCATTTGTGCAGGCTTGGGCATTTGAGCATCAGATCCTCCCACCCATGGAGTTTAAGAAGGTTGTGTCGCCGGGCTCTCATTTCCTTGCTCGCTGGTGCGGGGGTATTGGTGGGAAGGCAAAGTACCCTACGCTGTATAGGGAGGTCCTAAGGAGCGTGCGGCTGAGTTCGGTAAAATTTTTTTTTTTTTTTTTTAAATTTATTTATTTATTTGGTCTATGGACTTATGTTGGTTGTTTTGATGTAGCTCGTCTTGGACCCGTTTGATGGGGTGGAGAACTTGGCTGAGGTTGCACGGGTCCGGAGGGAGGTGGATGACCGCCGGTTTGTTATTGAGTGTCCCCTGTCCCAGCAGTGGTATCTGGGTGAGCGTGTCCAGGGTTGGAGGTCCCTTCCTATTGCAGCTAGACCGGTGCCTGCCGATCCTCCGCGGGGCTTGTGGTGGCCTCACTTGGTGATTTCTGCCGAGGCCGATAAAGCTGATTACATTGAAGGGAATGGTCGAGTGATCCCTAGCGTTCCTGGCCTTTACGAGCAGCTTTTTCAACGCCTACTCCCTGTATGCCCTCGCACCCACGGCAATGATACAATTGAGTATCACAATGAGCAACGATTGGAGGACGAAAAGAGGCGCCTCAAAGGCGTTGTGGATGTTGATGAAGAGGACGATGATGAGGATGAAGCGCTGGAAGGGGACGTTGCGGTCGACCCTGAGGGGGAGGATGAGGTAGGTGCGGGTGTAGCTGGCGGGAGCGTGCCGATGTCCCAAGGGGAACAACAATTTTTCGAGGTATGATTATGCTTGTGTGTATGATTTTGAAGTCATTTAGGGATGTTGTTGACGTGTGACTTTCACGTTTTGCAGGAGCCTGCGAGAAAGAGGGGCCGTGATAACCAAAGTGGGACCCGTCATTATGGTGCGCCGGAGGGCATAAACTTCGTGGAGGGGAGATTGGTTAATCCGTTGGAAACCACCTTCCTGTGATGAATTCCCGAGGCGAATTCACTCATAGGAATGTTGGCTCAAGCCGGCAAGCCCCGATTTTCATGCCTGAAGATACTACCTACGTAAGACCTAATAATTATTTTCTTATTAAGTCTTAGAAGTGGGTGTCTAAGGGTATGCTTTTTGGATTTTCTAGGTGGCGCGAAGTCATGTGGAGCAGCTTGCGGAGAACAATTTTGTTCTCCGGGATACCCTCATTGGGCAATCGCTTCTTGTTCAGGTATTTTATGCACATGTTAAGATGGGATATATTTATAGATGTTATGCATGATATGCAAGGCTGATATTTTCTCCGGTTTGCAGGATTTTTTAGCCCTTTCTTTGTCTGATGCTGATGCAGCCCGGCGACGATATGAGGAGGAGACTGCAGCTTTACAGCGCCGCGTGAGCGATCTCGAGGGACAGCTGGCGGCCACCGCTCAAGAACAGAGAAGTAAACAAAATCTGGACCGTGTGCACCCTAAGGGTACCAGTCGTAGGGGGGTCAAGAAGTCTGCCGGCCGACGTGCATTTACCGCGGCTGAGGAGTCCAGTAGTGTTCCCATGACGGAGGGGAGAGAAGAGGACGACGTTGACGATTGGCTCGCAAGTCCCGATGACGTTTCATCCCGTCCAGCCGGTAGTGGCGGACATGCTTAGTTTTATTTTTCATTTTTATTTTGCCTTGAGTTCTTGTTTGTACCTCTGATACATTGGGGTTTTGATAATTTGATTTCGTCATGATGATTTGGTACAATTTGAGCAATTTGCGCCTTCGGGCTTTCATAAAAATGAATTGTTGTTTTGACAAGTCATTAGGAATGTAGCATAGGATTGTTTACAGTTTTTGTACAGGTCTGAAATGGCAGAAATGCTTCTGATGCCGCCCAGAAAGTTGACCCTATGCCACCGGCGGCATGAGTTGAGTCGTCCAAATTGATCCTATATCGCCGGCGGCATCAAATACATTGTCGGCGGTATCATGATATCACCGGCGGTATCACTCTTATCGCCGGCGGCTTCAATCTTCTAGCAACCTATTTTTGACCCTTCCGTCCGTTTCCGTCATGGCAACCCATAACCAAAAGCTGTGGGGTTTTCCGCAAAGCCTGGGGAACACAGATTTTGGGCTCCAATTTGACCCCATGGTTTGCATGGACTATCCTTTCGGGTTTTCGCCCTAACAGATTTATTCCGACCTTTAAGCGCGTAGTGTCTTCGATTAAGCTTACTTGTGATGTTTCCATCCTTCGATTGCCAGGCATTCACATAATCACAAGCACAGATGTTCCAATATGAAAGACCCTTTTATCGATTGAACTTAATTTGAGTACAAGATGTTGGCAATCATTTCCATTAATGGGACCCTTGGTGTTAACCAGCCTTTGCAGGTTTTCAAGTTAACATCTTATTGTTTTTCTCTCGTGCCCTAATTTTCAGCTGAACCGCCCTTTTCAGGTTTTCAGTTCAACAGGCGTTATTGACTTATCCCCTAATTTTTGTACAGCCAGTTTGCAGGGTACCGACCGTCGGGTGTAACCCTAATTTTTGCCCAGTCAATAGAAGACCGACAGGCGGGCGATTATTGTATATATATATATTTTTTTTAGTGTGCCGCTTTTTCTGATTTATTTCTTTTGTTTAGACCTGATAATGCTTAAGCTTGTCTTGGTCGACTAGATCGATGAACTCGCTTCTTGTCTACGCTCATGACTCTAACAGCCTCGCTTATTTGGTGCCATTTCCGATCATACGATGGTCTCTTCAATCTGATCTGAACTTAACCTTAGTACCGGAAGGTCTCAAACTTTTCAGTGCTGGGTCTATGACTCTTGGAAAGGGCATAGGATATCTGATTTGCTTTTGTGCGCATAGCTGTGCTTTTGCAGATTCTCCAAGTTCCTTGGTGCCCGTTCGATTTTCGCCTGGATCACCCAGTTCATTCTGACCTTCAAAGTTACGTCGGGAGCTTTTGGCTGACCTTGTTGCAAGCCGTTTAGTTTGCGGGAGTTTTTGGTGCTTACTCCAAAGCTTCATTCATTGGTTTGATTGTTGTCCTGAATGCTATTCTGATTGCTCTTTCAATTTGTGTTTTGTAGAGCCCTTCTTGTTTAGGCCTAAATTCGTATTCTGTATTAGTGGTGATGGGTTGTGAACAAGTGATGTTCGGCTTAAGGACCTTTTGTTTGGTGCCTTTGTAGTGGTTGTTTGCCTTGTTGGTTCATTTGGTAAGCCGATTGCGACATTTGTTGCACAATTGTCTTCATGGCTTGTGGGATGAAGGTGTTTGCCTTTAGACTTGGTGTCCTTGGAAGTGGTTGTCAGCCGAAGGGTTTGATGGGGTTGATTTGTACCGGGTGAAGAGGTGTTTCTCTTCAAATTTGGTCGTGTTCTTGGTGGTGATGTTGGTCTGAGATTTTGGCTACGACGTTTGTTTGATGGAGGCTGGGCTCCGTTGGGTGTAAGCCTTGATTCTCTATTTCGGGGGACCGATTGATACTTCTTTGGTGGCTTGAAGGTGTACCGATGTAGGGCCATCGAGTCAATTCTAGAAAGGACCCATGGCGTTTCAACAATCCGATTAAAAATCATTATCATGGTCTTTAAGCACTTTATTATCCCTCATGTGTTTGACAAGGTTTAAATTATTGGATTTGATTACCACATAATGTACTCAATTTAATTCCATTTAATAAAAATTTCTTACACACTGAAAGCGTCGTACGTATGCTCATATGAAGACGCTGATCAAAGGGTACAGACATAAGTAAGAAAAATGGAAGTGGCTCATGGAGCTAAAAGGTCTGAAGTCCAAGGATTGCAAATCGGGATTATTCGTCCTCATCGTCAGAGCGTGATTTTCCCCCACCATTTGAGTAGATGGCCTTGATGAGATCTTGAGGAGCTTTCCGTTGTTTGGAAAAGCCGGGATTAATCATCCGTGTCCGATTGCCAGACTCTGGTACAGGGTAGGATTCCCTTTCAGGGTCGGTAATCTTCTTTTCATCCACTAGTCGTTGGATGGTACGGACTAAAGCTTTGCATTGATTGGTGTTATGACCCGACAACATGTGATATCTGCAAAAGCCTTTTCCTTCTTCTCTCATGGGGGGATTGAATTCATGAAGAGGTTTAAGAATCCCAGCTTCCTTCAACCCGGTGAAGATTACATTAAGTGGCAGTTTCCACGGATTGGTTCTACACTTAGGACCGTTGTTTGGCCGAATAATGGCAACTGGTGCCGACTTCTGATAGGTCTCTTGGTCCACCATGATTTGAGGTGGGGGTGTGGGTGATTCAGTGTTACGAAAGAACTGGTCTTTCTCTGATTGGACCCTTCCCTGATAGCAGTCTGCTGTCATCAACTGACGTGAGAAGTCTTCAACGATGTGTTGCATGACTTGGTCGTATTGAGGAAGCATCGGGCCAGCGGGGATTTTAAATTATGATGGGGTGACCAAAGTTGGTGGTAAGGTGTTAGAGAATGGTGGAAGAATCGGATTCTGGGCTCCTTCTCTTTATCCAGGGTAAGCGGTTGGCGGTGACTGCCAGAGTGTATCGCCATCAGGTGTCAGGCCCGGAGATTGCATGACCTGGTCGAAGTCCTGTCTTTCTACGACCTTCTTGACGGATACATACACTATCTCCTGAATGATGTTTCTAAACTGATCGGAGTTCAGAAACTGAATGATAGCAGCGGTGATTTCCGATCCAAGAGACGGCGGGTGAGCTGTTGCCCCTACGGTGAAGGGAAAGCTAGCTTATCCTCTGGATGAGGTATGGTTGTCATCATGGGGAAGAGACATGGTTGGTTGTGAAGGTCTCGGTTCAAGAGGAAGGCTGCTTAGAATCACGAGTCGCAGATCAGACCATGAATGGGTTATAAATGGTATGGATGGTATGTATGTATGTCTTTTTATGCCCTGGGGGTGACGTGTAGTGCGCATGGCTGCACATAGATGTGGTTAGAGATGATGTGATGGCTTATCCCTCCAACATATATGAGACGTGTGCACTTCACGTCATACATAGCGATATGTGGTGACGCAACGGAGGTACAAGAGAAGTCCCACACATGTTGCTAAACCTCTTCCATGGGTGGAAGTGATAAGGGTAAGTTGATTTATTTTCGGCTCTTAAAGCCGATGCATGGGGGTGTATGATCATACAGCACTTAGCATACGAATCGACCCTGTTCCAACCTTTTGACTCCCGCGTAACACCTCTTTGGTAGGATGGAGTTTGGCTGCTTCACCGGTAATGGCGAAAGTAGCGCGTCCCAATTATTTTATTCATTTTGGGTAATCCTAAGGGGAAAGATGTGCTAAGGCTTTTTTTTTTCTAACGCGGCTTTGGTATAGGGTTGTTGATGTAGAAGGTTCCCGTTTACCTTGATTCCACGTTTACTCAATCACTACCCGAATGAGCGTGGTCATAGGAGTTTACGTGTTGGTTAAAATGAGTGATCCACCCACTAGGCATCCTCAATTCCAACAGGGCATGAGTGATACTTTGTGAGCTTCTCGGGTAAAATAGGGTACCTAAAATTACCGAACTATCTACACACGTGAGGACAAGGCGTCATAAGAAAAGAATGAAGTTTTAATTTGGCCAATGATTTCAATACATCAACAAAATCTTTTAAACTATGAAAGAAGGTTCAAGTTTAAAGAAATTCCCCAGCAGAGTCGCCACTGTGAGCGGACGGCTGTTTGCGCGGCTGCGGCGCGGGGCCGGACCCTATCGGGCGGGCCCGCTTTTTGTGCGTCGGGGAGACGAGTGTGATGTGGTTGAAAAGAAAATGATTTTGTGTATTGTAATGCTTAAAAGATACGAGATCGAAACCCCGTACTTAGAATAGAGTCGCCACCCAGTTCAGCTCAACCGGGAAATTTTCGGTACGATTTTCCCACCGGGTGGTTGGACCATACCTTAAGTAGAGATTCCGAGTTCGGATGATGTTATGTACTTTTCATTAGGCCAAGTTAGGATACTTCATTCTTTCTTAATCGGTTTAATCCACCCTATTTATTCGTATTTTCAGTTATTTTGTGGTTTTCGCGTTTATCAAGCAATTGAAGCGATAAATAAAACATTTACAAATGTAAGGAAAAATAAGTGCGGAAAATAGAATTATTACAAGATTTTCCAGTCCTGTACATTTTCTACGTAACAAATGTAATACCCGAATGTCCGATATACATCTACCTGCAGAGGATAGTTGACACAGATATGGCATATTTTATTTATAACATCATAAAGCCCGATTGGATGGCTAAAACGAGATTTGAATGGCGTTTGCGGGGAAATTCCATTTTTATCCAAATTTTAGATTCGGTCGTTGCTTTAATCAGATTACAAGTGAATATACCACTCATCGAGGGGCGGGTCTGTTTTCAGGAGGTTTTGAACCTCCATCGTTGCACTATAGGTCCTACCTTCAGAAAATAAATTAATTGGGAAACAAACGAAGGCAATACTGCTGTTCAGAAAGCCATGCCGCCGATGACATAGGTGATGTCGCTGGCGGCATGAATGATGCCGCCGGCGACATCGATTATGTCATGGGCGACATCAGCATGCAGACAGGCACAGGGCTTTCTGAGTACCGTAAAAAAAGGGTTTCCGTGAGAAAACGAGATCTCCGGGGAATGCGACGCTAACGGCCGTATCCACGATGTCTCTCGCGACATGGGTGATACAGTCGGCAACATCACATGTCTCCGGCGACTTCAATTTCTCGCAGCAGCAGCGGTTTGCAGTTAAAATAACCGAAAACTTAAAGCAAATACAAATCAACAAAAAAAATAGTGCAAAACAATAATAATAAAGCCGAAGAGCTGTGAGACTTAGGATTTTCACCTCGGGGTAGTGAATCCAACTCTTCGTGAACTGAACAATAACGCCTCCGGGGAGCTTGGAACGATAATTTGATTGTTAATTTAAAGGTTTTAGGTCTCTAAATTCTATTCAGTTGATTTAACCCAAAGACCCACCGATTTAAGCTCACAATCAGAGAGTTCGAAGAAGAAAAACCGGGAAAAGTGGATTAGAATCATTTTTCCTGCCTTTTCTAGTTCTTATCTCACTAAAATCTACTCTCGATTTCAGCTCTTAATTGCCCAATTTAGCTCCTTTCTTCCACAATTTCAGTCCCCCCTCAAATGCAGTTTTTGGGTGCCTTTTATAGGCAAATTGGGGTATTTTTCGAGACCTTTTTGACTTATTCCGCCGAAAGTGGCCGACAGGCTGTTTGTGGAGAACCCATTTTCGTGCCATATCGCCGACGACATGATGATGTCGCCGGCGGTATGGTTCATGCCGCCGGCGGCATGAATGATGTTGGTGGCGACATCATTCTCAGCATACCGACAACCAACGGGTCAAAAAGCCTAAAAAGTCGGGAAAAGTGGCTTAATAGTGGAAAAAAGGCATCTTTATGACTTTTAACAATATTTTAAAGGGTATTTATTATTTGGGTGTAAATCATCGGTTCAAGCTCCTACCGAACGCGTTATCGGCTACGTCGAACTGGATTCTACCAATTATAAAATTCACAAGGAATATTATTTTGGTAATAAAAATTCTGAAGAGAACTTTTATTTTGAGGTATTGAAATCGGGTACACGTCATCATCGTCTCGCGAGAGGGATTGCAAAATCCCGTGCTTCCAATTATGGTGTTTAATATTGTAATATATTATACTTTTTTTATATATTAATAAATATTTAAAAAAAAATATAAATTCGCTTAGGTCTCTACCTTGCCCAGAACCCGCCTTAAACGCTGGAAGCCTCGACTACCCTATTAACGCCTAGCGTTTTTAACACATGTGCATAGAAGCAACTTTTTGTATATACTTTTTTTTATATTGAATGATGTGTAATTTTGGATAAGTCACTAAATCACAGCAAAATGCAGCATCGGAGTAGAAAGCCATGCTATATAACCTAAGTATGCTTTTACTGTCTCGAGATTGGAGCATTTTAGCTCAATACCATGTATTTGATTTAACTTAAGAATGAATGATATCAATATATACAGAAAACAAAATACTTTGTTTTTCAAAATTTAAATTACTCTATTAATGTTTTATCATATATTAATATTAACACTAGTATATGTAAGAAAAAACTTAGACATTTCGTATTAGGAGTCTAACTAGTGAACATTAGAATGTTTTGTTTATATTTTATAATATATTAATGTTAGAATTATTTGTTTTATTCAAATTATCGTGTTGATTTCTTTTTATCAATTCACACATGAACTTACATTGTTTACTATATTTAAGAAGATAGGACACAATTCATTAAATGAGTCTTGGTTTGATGAATTTTCTTACTGTATTTTTACTATCAAAAGAATAGTTGTAAGCTTAACAAAATTTGATGACACTATTGGAGTCTAACCACCTTTTTGGGCCATGCGGTATACTAGTTTATCTTTTTATCCTTCTATTACATGTTACTCATTTAGTCCCTATAGTATTATTTTTATTATTCAATTAATCCCTTTATTAATAAATCTATAACTCTTACGTCATATAAGATTTACGTGATAAAAAGAACTGATGATATGTCACATGATTTAAATTACATTGTAGATAAACACGTTTTAAAAGGGGAGTAAAATTGAAATTGAGCTCTACGATTTCGGCCCAACAGTTTTTTTTCAACCCAAACCCTTAAGATAACCTATTCAGAATTTTCAGATAATTAAGAAAAAAAAATCTCGGATTCTCCTTCAGTCCATCTCTTTTTAAACAAAACTCTACGAAATCCATATTGACATTTCAAGCTCACTCACGCTTTCAAGCTTTATTATTGGGGTTGCTTAACACTTGCTTCAAATAATTATTTCCTGACCGTTTGTCTCAAATGAACAAATAAATTTTGTTATTCCTCAATTCTGTCTCAAATGAATAAATAAGTACTTGCTTCAAAATCTACCCTTTCCCCCACACCTCAAATTTTTTTTTTTGGTTTTCAAATCATCTTCCCCACTTCCTAATATCCCATTCCAATACGAATGAATTAGACAACAAGCAACTACGACTCAATCCATAGTTTTTATTATTTATATCATCACAGAAGAAACAACCAAAATTTGACGAGGAAATAGGCAATATCAAAATCTAATTAAATACATAAAGAATGTATACCAAGCTACAACATTTAGAGAATATCTGAATGCTACGAGAAGAAACTTTAGAAAAAGACAATAATGCATATAAACTGTCAATTCAGTGGCAAACAAGCTTTCTCTTTCTCTCTGATTTTGGTTAACGGTTTTAGAAAATTTTACAGAAGTTATGGATTTCTAGGGTTCGAGTGAAAAAGAAATTATTTGGCCGAAATATGGAGGACTAATTAATTTGATATGCTTATGTTATATTTTAGTCCCTTATAAAGTTTGCTCTGCTTTTGCTTTTTTCATTCAAAAAAAAGTTTGCTTTTATATAATTTAAATTCATGTGCCACATCATCAATTTTTTTTGTCAAATGGACCTTATGTGGCCTTTGAGTAATTTTTTTTTCAAATGGACCATATGTGGCCTTTGAGTAATAAATCCGTTAAAAATGGACTAATTAGGTAACGGAAATAATATCACATGGACTAAATGGATAACGTATATTATAGAGGAATCAAAAGAATAAACTAGTTATACCATAGGACCCAAAAAGGTAGTTAGGCCCACCATTGGGCCATAACTTTTTCAAGGGAAATTGTCACTTTTGTCTCATTTGGGTAAAATAATATCAGCCCAAGTTTAGCTCAATTACCTAAAGGCCCTAGCATGTTTTTTCAATATCCTTCATACGCCCTCCATAACTTTCATACATTGTTCATAACTTTTTTACGCTCCAGATTGTATTAGGTTTGTAATAGGTTTGTAACAGATACATAACAGCTTTTATAACAGACTTGTAACAAACATGTATTAGACTTGTATTAGATTTGTAACAGATATATAATAGACTTGTAACAGATTAATGACTGATAAATAATGTCAAACACTTCAATAAGAATCCAATGTAAATCAAAACTAATGAAAATTTACTATTTTATTCATCAAACACCTATAACATATATATAATAGCCTTGCAACAGACTTTGTAACAGGTTTGTAGTGGCCTGTATTAGATATGTAACAAATTCAAGGAAATACTTCATTCGTATTTCCTATCTGATACAATATTGATACAAGTCTGTTACATCCTCATTGTATTAGACTTGAAGCAGATATATAAGCTATTACTTAGGAGAAGTTCACAAAACACAACATTCAAACTCCACACATTCTTTCATATTTCCTAGAAATATCTATTAGAATGATTCTGGAATTATGTTTCAAATTCATTATGAACTTTCAAACTGTTTATTACAAATGTCATTGATCTATAGAAAGAATGATCATCAATCCATGATCCCTCGACATCAGGAGTTGAAGGATCGTATTATTTTTAGAGTGGATTATCTCTCTCGGGGCTGCTGCTCCCTTCTAGTACTGCAGAAAGTAAATGAAACATTTTTTGTGAGTTATATGAGATATGTAACAGATTTGTAATAGACATATAATAAGAAGGCCAAAGAACATATGAAACTCCTGAATAATGATCAAAATAATTTAGATATGCATATTTTTACATTTAAAACAATCGAATGGGCACATGGTGTTTGAATTCATGTCACGTATCCTTTTTTTACCTTTCATTCAAAAAAGGAAGACATATATCAGATACGTACTAGGTATATACTAGTATATCAGATATATACTAGGTATATATCAGCTAGGTAGCAAGTAGGCAGGAATAACATAAATAAAACCTATCTTATTTATAAATTCTATTGTATTAACATACTGACATCCAAAACACTTTTTGAACACAAAAATGGAAGATACGGATTTAGGCATGTTCTTATTTCACATTTATTCCATTAAAATTTCTCATGTAACAGGTATGTAGTAGGTTTGTACTATATGCGCAACAGGTACAAAAGAAGATGGCAATCAATTACGAAACAAAAAAAGGGCAAGAGTGTTACCTTTCTAAACATTCATGAATGGTTGTACATCTTCAAATTTGAAAAATCAATTCAAAATCTGTATCGTAGTAGAGGGAAGAAATCATGAACGAGGAACAGAATCGAATCAGAAAGAAAGAAAGAAATTGATAAACGCAGTAAAGATCGAATCCAGAACAAAGAACACAGACTGCTGAATGAAATCGAAAAGGAACAATAAAATGGAGATCGAAGTAGGAAAAACCAATATTCAACATAAAACAGGAGAGAATTGAGAAGAAAAGAACAAAAAATTTCCACAATAAGCGAATTGATGTGCACAAACTGGGTTTGATCGGTGGCGAGTTTGTTAGATGGAAAAGAGAAAACGACGATTAGAAAAGGTAGAGAGGGGAGTGTGGCGTTGTTCAAATTTTGAGATGTGCAAAGGTTGTGGATGGTGGCGTGAATGGAAGAGGGTACAACCTGGGTTTTATAGAGAGCGTATTTAGGTTATCAACTGTTCAAAAAATTCTAGAATAGTAGGTTGCTACTTTTTGGGTCATAATGGTAATTATTTTGCAAACCTTGAATAATCAGGTGTTTTACCCCTTTTTTAATCAAATAATAATTAATTTTACAAAATCTTAAGTTCCAGTATTGTTCATACGTTTTTTTTAATTTTTCATCTTATTTTCCATTATCTTTTAAACCGTTCATTTTTTTTACATACTGCTCTAAAGTTTTTTGTTAGCCTCATTTTTATCTTCGAAACGCCATCCTTTGTGATATACTTTTTCGAAGAAAAAAATTCAGTTGTTCGATATTTGGTAGGTTACTGGTAAATATCTAGTTGGAATATGGAAGAATTTCTTATGTTTCATTTGTTCAATCCATCTAATTATTGTTTGTAAAATATTTTTACCATATTTCATATATTTACTAGCATTTTATCAGATACTTTCCATACACCTATCAGATACATTCAAAAAAAAATTTCAACTGTTCAATATATGTTAGGAATCTAGTAGGAATCTTATATTTTATTGAAAGTTTATTCAATCCACCAAGTTTATGTTTGTACATGGTTTTTACTATATTTCATGAATATATATCAACATCCCACTAGATACCTATCAGATTCTGTTGAATTAAAAACAGAAATTCAAACATATAAAAATAAGATTCTTACCATGTATCTACCATATATCAAATAGCCGAAAAAAAGTTTTCAAAAAATTATATCATAATGGATGACGTTTTGAAGATAAAAATGAGACTACAAAAAAACTCTAAAGCGGCATGTAAAAAAAATGAACGATTTGAAAGATAATGTCAAAATAAGATGAAAAAAATAAATAAAAGAAGTGAAATGCGATACTAGTAGTGAACAATGCTGGAGCGTAGTAATTGATAATGAAAACTTAAAATTAGTTAGAGAGTGCAAGAAATATGGCTGTAAATGAGTCGAGTTGTTCATGAACAACTCGATATTCGGCTTGATAAAAGCCCAACTCGGCTCGGCTCGATTTATTAATTAATTATTCGTGAACATAATTTGTGGGCTCGCTTTATAAATGAACTGAACATGAACAAGTTTAAGCTCGGCTCAAAAGTTTGTGAACAAAAATGATTAGAGACTCGTGAATAAGTTCATGAACAAGCTTCTTAAAAGCTTCATTATAATCTTTACACAATTAAAAATCAAACTTTGATAATGTGTAAAAATTATTATATATACTCTTAAATATTTTATAATTTTAATTCTATTTATTTATCGTTTAATTTAAAAAATGTTGATTTAATAATTTTTAATAATTTTTTATGTAATAACTAAACGATATTATAAGTATGAAATATAATATAATAAATTTGATATTTTTATTTTTATTTGTAAACAAAATAAATGAACTCGCTAATGTTTGTGAGTAGCTCGTGAACAAATAAATTATTAAATGAATTGTTCGTGAACATGAATTTTGAGCTCCAAACTCGAAGCTCGGTCGAGCTCACTAAAAATTTATTGAATACACATAAACCGGCTAAAGCTCAGCTCAACTGAATTCGTTTAGCGTCCTAAAAAGGAATAAACAACATGTTAAAAATGTAAATACAAACAAGGAATAAACAACATGTTAAAAATGTAAATACAAAGCCTAATTACTAATTTTCCAAATAAAATTTGATTATATAATAAATTGAACCCAAATATTTAATTTGGGTGTGGATCAAACCGAATCCTATTAACTTTGTCGTTATTCAGTTTTTAGTCACAGAACCGACCAATGCCCTCGCGTCTGCATTTGAATTTTTGAATCAACCCACAGTCTCTCTCACTTTACCCAACAAAACCCTGTTCATTGTGCAGGCTTGGAAATGGCGCGTGACTTTCATGAACCCTAAACCCTTCTCCAAAACAAAACCCTGCCCATTCATGCCTTCCTTCGAGTAATGATTACGCGGGTTCTTATTCAATCTTCGAAAATCAATTTGTTCTTTGCACGGAGTAATATGTGTTGTTTGTTCGGATGCTAATGGCAAAAGCAAATCCGTCAATGCGTCTCTCTTCCATTAATGGGTCAGTATCAAAACGGCAAAAGCGTTACTATATAGGAAACCAAGACAGAATTAGCATGCTTCCAAACTCAGTTATGATTCACATTTTGTCATTTCTTCCAACCAAGGACTCCGTTAAGACCAGCATTTTGAGCAGAAGGTGGGGATTTACTTATACCTGGGTTCCTGTTTTAGATCTGCACGATGGATGGTTTCAGTCGTTTCATAACGATGAAAAGCTCCAAAGAGCAAACTGTAGGAAATCCTTTAAGAATTTTATGTATTGGTTTCTCAATCATCGTTTGCAGCCCTGCATTCGAAGATTACGGCTTGAATTAGCCAATTCCTACCCAAATTCTGATGTTGATTCATGGATTTCAGCTGCGAATCAACAGAATGTTGAGGAAATTGATCTTCCTATAATCAGAGGTAAACTTCCCCAAAGTCTTGTCAATTGCAGTACATTAACGGTTTTAAAGCTTCGATACTATAAAACCGAGCAAATTATCCCCGAGTCTGTGAGCATGCCCAATCTTAAGGTCCTTCATGTTATATATGAAATGAGACTATCTAATGCCTGCATTAACATGTTAGTTTCTGGTTCCCCAATTCTTCAAGAGCTTGTGATCATCAATGAAAGTCACCGTTGTATCCTTCGAGACCAGCAAGATGTTTCTATATTGTCACCTGTGGGATTACCAAGTCCCACATTGGCAAAGTGAATAAGAAAGAAAAATGAGAATTGTCCCACATTGCCAATCGTAAGGCATAGGGGCTGATTTTGTAGTATAAAAAAAGGCCTATGGCCTTAGTTGAAATCACACCAACAAAGCCTTTCTCATCTCTAAGGCATTTGTTCTTCTTATTCCTTTTCTTTGTAATATTTTGCTATAAAATTAAGTTGGTAGTGTAATTTTAGTGTTTCCTCTTTATTTTGTTTTAGCAGTAGTTTTAGTTTGCTAATAGTTTCCGCAACAATTGGTATCAGAGCGTTGGTTTTAGGAAAAATTAGTATGCTCTGTGCGCTGTAGGTGTACTACAGTCGGCACATCAGAAAGTTTTTTCTAATTTTCGGGCCTGTTGTCTAGTTGGCATTTAGCAAATTTAAAATTATTGTTAAAATAATCTTTCGGTAAAATCTAGAATAATAATAGTATACTGTCTCGAGTAACTGGAAAAATTCTGTCACCAAGCGATAAGAGCCTAAGGAAATTGGTATTTAACTGAGACCGTTTGTGACTCGACCAATTACCTGGGAATTTTTCTAGCACTTGAGTAATATTATTATTTGTGATTTTACGGTTTGAGCTGAAATGGAAGAAGAAAATCCATTCGGAAAGATATCCACTTCAAATGCTTCTTCAAGTATTCTTCAGAGGGCCGCTGGAGTAAATTCCAGATTGGTGGTGGAAATTTTCGATGGAAGTGGTCATTTCAGCATGTGGCAAAGTGAGGTTCTAGACGCATTATTTCAACAAGGTCTAGATATTGCGTTGAAGGAGAGAAACCAAATGAAATGGGAGAAGGAGAATGGAAGACCATCAATCGACTGGCTTGTGGTACAATTC
Source organism: Euphorbia pulcherrima (assembly GCA_947683365.1). Taxonomy (NCBI): domain Eukaryota; kingdom Viridiplantae; phylum Streptophyta; class Magnoliopsida; order Malpighiales; family Euphorbiaceae; genus Euphorbia; species Euphorbia pulcherrima. The sequence goes on along the minus strand of CANTUS010000001.1, from coordinate 74,293,114 downwards.
GGTCATGTTTATCTAGAGAACAGAGGTATGCATTTTACAAAGAAACCTCTGCTAGAAAACTGATGACGGCACTGGAGGAGAAGTTCTTGAAAAAGAGCAGTCAGAACAAGCTTCACATGAAGAAAAGGCTGTTCCGATTCACTTACATTCCTGGTACCACAATCAACGATCATATCACCAGCTTCAATCAACTAGTTGCTGATTTGTTGAACCTAGATGTGACCTTTGAAGATGAGGATCTTGCCTTAATGTTGTTGGGATCTCTTCCGGAGGAGTTTGAGTTCCTCGAAACAACTCTACTCCATGGGAAGGCTGCTGTAACTCTCAATGAAGTTTGTGGAGCTTTGTACAGCTATGAATTAAGGAGGAAGGAGAAAAGGGAAAGCTCAAATAGAGCTACTGAGGCTTTGATTGTTAGAGGACGCCACGGGAACCAGGCGAAAGGAATGAAGCAACGATCAAAGTCAAAATCCAAATTGGGGAAAGATGAATGCGCCTTTTGTCGTGAAAAGGGGCATTGGAAGAAAGATTGTCCTAAGCTGAAAAAGAAAGGCCAATCTGACAAGGGAAAGACTGTTGCAGTAGCTGAGTATGATGATAACTCAGATTGTTCACTTGCTCTTTCAGCTTCTACCAACTCTTCTAGTGCTTGGCTTCTTGATTCAGGATGCAGTTATCACATGTGTCCTAATCGAGAATGGTTCTATGATTTTAAAGAACTAGAAGATGGTGTTGTCTACACAGCAAATAATTCCCCTATCACCACACATGGGGTTGGTTCCATTCGGTTGAAAAACCAAGATGGATCAATCAGAACATTGAAGGAAGTTCGCTACGTGCCAGATTTATCAAAGAATCTCATTTCTGTGGGAGCCCTAGAAGAAAAGGGTTTCAAAGTTCAAGCAGAAAATGGAGTAATGAAGATCATTTCTGGTGCATTGGTGGTGTTGAAGGGAGTTCGAAAGAATAACAGGTTGTACCACTATCAAGGTACTACTGTTATTGGAACTGCAGCAGTGGCTTCTAATGATGAGAAAGAATTGGAAGCATCCAGATTGTGGCATATGCGATTGGGGCATGCTGGTGAAAAATCCTTGAATCTTCTGGTAAAACAAGGATTATTAAAAGATGTCTAGACTTGCAAATTGGACTTTTGTGAGCATTGTGTCAAAGGGAAAAAGACAAGGGTGAAATTTGGAACTGCGATCCATGATACTAAAGGTATTATGGACTATGTTCACTCTGATGTATGGGGACCTTCCAAGATGGCATCACTTGGAGGGAAGCACTGCTATGCCACCTTCGTCGATGATTTTTCCCGGCGAATTTGGGTGTATACTATGAAGACTAAGGATGAAGTGCTCGGAATTTTCCTTAAGTGGAAAAATATGATGGAAACTCAGACGGGTCGAAAGATCAAGCATCTCCGAACAGATAATGGTGGAGAGTACACGAGTGATCCATTTAAGAAAGCCTGTGATGATAGCGGCATTGTCAGGCACTTCACAGTTAGGCATACACCACAACAAAATGGAGTGGCTGAACGCATGAACCGAACCTTACTGGAGAAAGTTCGATGTATGTTGTCCAATGCTGGGTTGGGCAAGCAGTTTTGGGCTGAAGCTGTTACATATGCGAGCCATCTCATCAATCGCCTACCATTTAGTGCTATTGATGGTAAAACACCACTCGAAAAATGGTCTGGGAAACCTGCTACTGACTATGATTCCTTACGTGTGTTTGGTTCTACTGCTTATTATCATGTGAAGGAATCAAAGTTGGATCCTCGTGCAAAGAAAGCAATTTTCTTGGAGATCGCTTCGGGAGTAAAAGGGTATCGTCTTTGGTGCCTAGAGACCAAGAAGACGATCATCAGCAGGGATGTTACCTTTGATGAATCTACCATGTTAAGAAAGGTAACAACAGAACAAATAGATGGTACTCCGAAACAGGTGGAGTTTGAAAGGCAGATAATTAGTCCAGCAAATGATGAAGATGTAGAAACTCCAATGGTAGATGAGGAGTCTGATGAGGAAGAGGTTCAAGCCCAAGAACCTCCACAGCAACTTGAACCAATTGCATTGAGAAAGCCAAAAAGAACAGTAAGAAAGCCTGTTCGCTATGTTGATATGGTGGCTTTTGCATCTCCAATTGCAAATGATGACATCCCTACCACTTATAAAGAAGCAGTCGAAAGTTCAGAAGAAGATAAGTGGAGGAATGCCATGATTGAAGAAATGCAGTCCCTTCAGAAGAATCAGACATGGAAGTTAGTTGATCTTCCAAAGGGAAAGAAGGCAATTGGGTGCAAATGGGTCTATGCAAAGAAAGATGGATTTCCTAACGAGTCTAATGTTCACTACAAAGCAAGGTTGGTAGCTAAAGGGTACGCTCAGACGGAGGGAGTTGATTACAATGAAGTGTTTTCTCCAGTGGTGAAACACTCTTCCATCCGTATTTTATTGGCTTTGGTAGCACAGTTAGATCTGGAGCTGGTTCAAATGGATGTAAAAACAGCGTTTTTACATGGAGACTTGGAGGAGGAAATCTATATGGTTCAGCCTGAAGGATTCAAGGTTGCTGGAAAAGAGAACATGGTTTGTAAACTTGAAAAATCGTTGTACGGATTAAAGCAATCTCCGAGGCAGTGGTACAAGCGATTTGACAAGTTTATGTTGAGGCAGAAGTACACAAGAAGCAAATATGATCATTGTGTGTATTTGCGCAAGCTGCAAGATGGATCTTTTATATATCTTCTTCTTTATGTTGATGATATGCTGATAGCTTCCAAGAACCAAGAGGAAATTGAGAAGTTAAAATCTCAATTAAATGAAGAATTCGAAATGAAGGATCTTGGCGAAGCAAAGAAGATTCTTGGCATGGAGATAAGCAGAGATAGGAATGTGGGAAGACTTTTTTTGACTCAAAAGGAATATCTGGGAAGGGTATTGAAGCGTTTTAGCATAAATAAGCAGTCAAAACCTGTTAGTACACCGCTTGCTTCTCATTTCAAGCTCAGTGCAGCATTATCTCCAAAAGCTGCAGCAGAGAAAGCATATATGTCAAAAGTACCATATGCAAGTGCTATTGGTAGCTTAATGTATGCTATGGTGTGTACAAGGCCTGACATTTCACATGCAGTTGGGGTCGTGAGCAGGTATATGCATAATCCTGGAAAGGAACATTGGCAAGCTGTGAAATGGATTCTACGGTATATTCTGAACACCGTGGATGTTGGATTGGTATATCAGCAGGATAAAGGCGGTCAACATGTAATTGGATATTGTGATTCCAACTATGCTGGTGATCTGGATAAACGTCGATCAACTACTGGTTATGTGTTCACCTTGGCAAAAGCACCAGTATGTTGGAGGTCTACATTACAGTCGACAGTTGCCTTGTCTACGACGGAAGCAGAATATATGGCATGTACAGAGGCTGTAAAGGAGGCAATTTGGCTTCAAGGGTTTCTCGGTGAATTGGGTATTCAACAGAAGCATATAAAGGTGCACTGCGATAGTCAGAGTGCTATCATGTTAGCAAAGAATCAAGTTTACCACGCAAGGACGAAGCATATCGACATTCGTTACCACTTCATACGAGAGGTTCTCGAAGAAGGTGGAGTTGTAATCCAGAAGATTCAGACCACAGAAAATCCAGCTGATATGTTGACAAAGGCAGTAAATCCAATCAAATTTCAATATTGTTTGGATTTGATCAATACTGTCAAAACTTGAAGACTGCATTGGAAGACACTACACAAGATAAGAGATTAAAGATGTGGAACTTGTCAAGGTGGAGATTTGTGGGATTACCAAGTCCCACATTGGCAAAGTGAATAAGAAAGAAAAATGAGAATTGTCCCACATTGCCAATCGTAAGGCATAGGGGCTGATTTTGTAGTATAAAAAAGGCCTATGGCCTTAGTTGAAATCACACCAACAAAGCCTTTCTCATCTCTAAGGCATTTGTTCTTCTTATTCCTTTTCTTTGTAATATTTTGCTATAAAATTAAGTTGGAAGTGTAATTTTAGTGTTTCCTCTTTATTTTGTTTTAGCAGTAGTTTTAGTTTGCTAATAGTTTCCGCAACATCACCATCATTGAAATCTTTGGTAATTAGAAATTTAACTCAGTATACTTGTTATGCCATTGTTGTTGACGCTCCTAACCTCAAATTTCTTGATTTAAGAAGCAAAAGCATGGACATTAAGTTTATGAATAATTCACCGGTAGTAGAAGCAGCAATTTACTTAACTGATCCATGCCATCGTTATGTGCCGGTAATATGGGCAAATCCTTCTTGTCTATGGAGAATTGGCAATGTTAAGGTTTTCAGCTTGTCTTCGTTTATACTGAAGGCGAGTGTGTATAGTTGTTCTCTTTATATTAACTTTAATTGGCTTAATGTGTTTGGGACTTGAAGTCGGCCCTAAACACCTGATCAATTATCCTGTGATCTTGCAAAAAAATGGACCAGTTTGTATCATTAATGTCACGTGTCAATTTTGGTTAGTCTGACTCATAGTTGTCAAAGAGGCGCGCCTCACAGAGGGCGCGGCCCTCGACGCCACGCGATACTACATGCAAGGTGGTATCTTGAGGCATGCACGTCAGGCACACTTTTTTATTTCAGGGTTTTATCTTACTTTAATATGTGTTTTCCATTTATTTTTAAGAGTTGCTAATAATAATTCAAGGCTAGATATTCCTTCTTTAATTCCTATTAAGACAAGATTAAGTCAAGGCTAGAAATTTCTGATGCAATATGTAAATTTCACATACATATGTACATCTAACAATTCTGTTGGTTCTTTTTTTTATATTGTTATTGCATTTAACTTCACTTTTCAAGCAATCTAGCATACCTCGGGCGTGCCTGGCCCTTTGCGCTTCAGTGCGCCTTGTGCCTCAAACAAGTATGGTTCGACTTTTCAAAGATGTCATTTTCCTTGGTTTGTTTTCTACATCTAGAAGCTGACTCGTGGCATTGAGGGAGCAAATTTATACACTTTTTCCAAGTTCAGGAGGTTATTTGAAACTTTTAAAAGTTTATGGTGACATGAGGCATTTAGGGACAACTTTAGGGGGTCTTCGATGCATTAAGACACTTTAATTTTATGTTGTTTATAATATATGCATACATTTTTCAGGCTTCTCTGGATTATTCTGAACTGATAGGATTTCATAATTTGACTAAATTGGTGGTGAAATATTGTCGAGATGACTTGTCAATACTGCCTCGAATCCTCAAAAGACTACCAATTTTACAAGTTCTAACACTCAATGAGGTAAATGTGCAATATCTCATATTGCTTACCTATATCGATAGTATAATAGCTGATTTTTTATTTGTTTTTTTGCAGCAACCCGGTTGTAGCCATAAAGTTACATGCGAGGCGTGGAAGGAGGAAAAGTCTGAGGTTAATAGCATGAAATGGCTTACATTTGGAGGATTCAGAGGTAGTGAAGGAGAGATGCAAATTGTGGAATATTTCATGCAGAATGCACCGGTCTTGAATAAAGTTAGACTCTTAACTCATTCTTTGTCCGAGTACGTATTAGCTTTTCTGCAGGAGATTTTAACCCTTCAGAGGTGTTCGGATGCCTTTAAAATTGTCATTTCTTAAAGTCTTGGCTTGGCTGACAGTTGCTTAGATGTACATAGAATGTATTTTCGAAATTATACTATTTTTGTAATTATGACATAATGCATACAACTGTTGTTGTGTCCTGGCTTTTGATTAACAGCATCATAGATCATTAACTTGACATTTGCTAGCTAATTCTACTTACAGCTAGTTCAATACATTTGAAATAGATTTTCATATGATTAGGTTGTTTTTCGTTTACTGTGAAGTCACGGAACCCCACTTTAGGATCAATTGGAAACAGCCTCTGTGTAATTATAGGAGTAAGGCTGCATGCACCCGACCCCCCTTACCTTGCTTGTGCGGGAGCCGTGTTAGGCATTGGGGGTAATGTTGTTGTTGTAGGTTGTTTTTCTTTTTGTAACTTGTTAACTAGAGAATAAGACCATGTTCTCTTGGACTACAATTCAGTTCAGTTCAGACCACTTTAGTTCATTGCACTGCAGTTCAGTTCAGCTAGGCGTAGTTATAAATTATTAAATTTACCATAAAATAAGTTCGGTTCAGCTCATTTCAGTTCAGCCCATTTCAGTTCAATTCAGCTTTTAAAAATTAAAAGGAGGTCCCATTCTAATGAGAATCAAAGGCAATCGGGAATGGGTTTTCATCTCCCCTTTTTTGTTCTCGTCTAAGCAGTCGGCCCAGTCTCCTGTCTCTTACTTGGACCAGGGATAGGAAGAGAGCATCATGAATTTCCGTTTTACTTAGGACTTTTTCTCCGATAGAAAAGGAAACGGCGGGGCCTAAGTTGTGTGTTGGCATGCTAAACATCAATATGTGAAATTAAAATGTTAACAAAGTTTATCACCTTGTGTTGCAGATCCTGAACCTTGGATCAGATTCGAAAAGGAAAGAGATGCTTTGCTTCTATCTTCTTATGCACAATGTAGAGAATCAAGATCTAGCTCAGTAAGTTCTCCATTACTAATAGTTAACCACCTCATAAAATAGAGTTGTGGTTTAAGCTCTCTGCAAAACAAGAGTGATTTCATTGTGCAAGATGGTATGGTGCCTACCTAAGAACTCAAATGCAAAAACGTTGTTTTCTCTTGGGTATTAAATTCTTTGTCCTATGATCTGTCACATTCATTCTTATATGCTTCCTTAGCTAGAGAGTTATGGAATTAAATTGAAAATGATTTGGTGAAATTATGGTCCACTTTGATGTCACCTAAGATGTTCATTTTTGCTTCTTAACTTGTACAAAAGTCACAATAGATATGGGTAGAAGATGCGCTGATGAAGCTCTTGTTAGCTTAAATGCTGATTATGAAAATGTGAAGTCACATATCCTTTTTGTTCCCATCAAGGCATATACTGTTTGTTATTGCTTTTCAAGTTGTCACATAAGTTGTTCTTACGAACTTTTAATAGAATTATATATTTTGGCTTTGAACAACACATTTTGATCCTTCGTATTAATTGATTAGGAACTATCTGATTTGTTTTTTTTTCCAAAATCAACTCTATTGTTTATAAGAAAAGCTTAAAAATGGAGCTTTTCAGAAAAGTAGCTGAAATAAACACATCCAAACTAGCCCTATGTGTGAAATCGACTGAAAAAGCAAAAACAAGTTGGAGTAGAGTTCTCACATGATTTTTTCCCAATGTTCAACATCATATAATTGTTCAAGTCTTGTTGTTCATCAATCACCATGTTCAGTTATCTTGGGTGTGCATGAACTAGGCTTGCCATTAACGTGCTACTTCTGGTTCTGGTTAGGTGCTTTTTTCTAAGGGTAAATAATTATAACCTCCCTTATGTTTGATATAATACACTACTACCTCCCTGTATTTTAAAAACCTAATATATATCTCCTTTTGTTTTGCATTTTCTCATTACTACCTCCCTATGCTTTTATAATATTATTAGGTCTCTTTATATGTTATTATGTCATTATTTTACGAAAATTTACCAAGATATACATTTATAACAAAATTACTATTGCTTGTGATATTTTTCTATTAAATTTTCTTTTGATTTGTCCATTTTATGTTTGTTTTTTCTAATGCAATCATAAGATTGAAATGTAATAAAATGTCGAAAAATAAGTAAATATACATTTTATTTATAAAATATCATTAAAAACCAATACATATAATCATAAGTCAACCAAATATTGTAAAAAAGTACATGCAATATAAAAAAAATTTGAATGAAAATACTTAACAATTGATAGAAGGAGGTAGTAATGAGAAAATGTAAAACATAGGGAGGTACAAATTAGGTTTTTAAAATATATGGAGGTAGTAGTATATTATGTCAAATCTGACGGAGGTTATAATTATTTATCCTTATTCTAATGATTAATTTTAGAATTAGAGCTTTTAACTTTCATTTTTAAAGGACGAAGAGCTGTAGTTTTAAGCAGTGTTATCAAAATTGTACTGTACCGGCCGGTTTGATTGATTTTACTATGAATAGGTCATGATCACAATATGGTTTAATTAAAAATGGTTTTTGTAAAAAATTGGTAAAAACCGGTAAACTGGCGAACTAGTTCAAACACGGTTTTCTCAAAACCCCTCAAGCAATAAGTAAAAAGCGTTGCGAAAGACCCAGAAAGCATTGCAATAAACATCAGAAACCCTAAATATATACCTTTCCAAAACCCTTCTGACAACAAGCATAAGCATTGCTAAAGACCTAGAAAGCGTTGCAATAGTCATTGGAAAAGCCTAAATAATATACAATATGTCCCCAATGTCTAACAAGGCTCCCGCACAAGCGGGGTAAGAGGGAATCGGGTGTACGTAGTCTTACCCCTGTAATTATAGAAACCATAAATAATATACTGTTTTAAAAATTAAAAATCGATCAAATCACTTATTATACCGATAATATTGTGTACCATTATTAATATGACACATGATAAGGTTTTGTGTATATATTCTAATAATCAAAAGTTAGGGGGTCTGAGCCTCCACTCATTTCTGTGTGAGTCCTCCCTTATTACAGTCTATTTAGAAATCATGAATTTCACAATATATATATATATATATATATATATATATATATATATATATATATATATATATATATATATATATATATATATATATATATATATATATATATATATAGTTTTGATTCAGTTGTTTGATGTAGCTTAAATGGTTTAGTAGTTGTGCTTTAATTCTACCGATTGGGAGTTTGAGCTTTGTTGGCTACATTTTTTAGTATTTTGTTCTCTCTTTATTTATTTTATTATTGCCCTATTTTTCTTTCTTTATGTTTTTATATTTATGTCTCACATCTATATTCTTATTTTTATAGTCTTTAGATTCAACACTATAAAATATTAGTAACTAATAAATAATTTTAATTACAAAGATATATTCTTAAATATATTGTTTATTTTACTCAAACTACAATTAATAGAAGTTTTTTTGTTAAAGCCTATGTAACTCAATCTAAATACTAGAGAATGAATAATCTTTTCAATGTAAATAATTTATGAGATTAATTATACAAATTAAAACTTAAATAGGGAAAGTTCTCCTATTATCTTTGGCCTTTCATCCATGGCAAAGGTTGTGACGTAATAAATATTGTTCATAGGTAAGACATTCAGTTTTTATAATGCAATTTTTCGTAAAGTTGTAAGTATAAATTGAATTGTACTCATATATATATATATATATATATAAAAGAAGAAGAGTCTTAAATTACATTTTTACCTCTACACCTTTAAAAAAATAGTAACATTTTATTATTAAATTTATTTTATTTTATTATCATATTATTCTAATTTATATTACTCTTATATTTATACATAAAATACTAATATTATTACCAAAAAAATATATAAAATACTATTATTATAGAAATTCGTTAATATCTCTATATTAATTGTAATTAAAATTGATTAATATTCATACGAATCATAACAATAATAAAATATAAATTTGAAATAAAATTAAAATGATAATAACAACATCAACAATAGTAATAATAAAATATTTGATGAGTATTCAAAATTGGTTAATATTCATACTAATCATAGCAATACTAAAAATATAACACATGTTGATTACAAAATTAAAATAATAATAATAATAACAATCTATATATATAATAAAATATTTGATAAGTAAAAAGTAGTCAATTAATTTTTATAGAGTCACATTAATTCTTATAGAGTCACATTAACATTACTATAATAATGGTCTCATAATAATGGTTAATATTATTTGAAAATATTACTATAATAATGGTCTTTTGGACGCATATGACTTAGATTACCTTTCAGTGATGCGGTTAGCGTAGACACATCTTATAGAGACACAGTAATATTACTATATTAATGGTATTTTTTAATGAATAAAATCAAAATAATAAATTTATATATTAAAACAATAAAATTATATTTCAGTTATATTCATAATAGTAATCATAACAATACCAAAATATAAAATTGAAATAAAATTAAAATAATCATAATAACCACAATAATAATAACAATAACAATAATAAAATATTTGATTGGAGAAAAAGAGTCACATTAATTCTTAAATAGGATTATAATCAATAGAGTCATATTTTTTAAACTTTTAATTTGTTGTTCATATTGTTCAATTGTTATGAAATTTTTTTTACAAGTTGATTCATATTATGTGAATATTTGATAAGTTATTACTAACTTTATCAATTATTTATTGACATATAAGAGCTTTCTTTACTTTAATTGATTTTATTTTACACTATATATGACTAGATTTTATTACCGTCTACAATAATTATTAAATTAAATATTTTTTTATGAATTTAAATCGGAATTTTATGATTCTGATTTTAATATATTTCTCGAATAGGTTTGATTTAGAAAAATGATAATGATTAATAGCAATAACTACTTTTTATAAGGAAATAATTAATTATGATGAATTATAGAAACAAATCAAACTAATATATATCTCATAATCTATTTATTTAAAATCTTATTTTTTGTTCTTGATTTTATTTAATTCCGTTGGTTATAATCCTATTTAAGAATAAATTTGAATTTCATAACAGTACTTACTCCTTCTTATTTAAGAATCTGTGTAACTCTTTTTTTCTCATCAAATTTTGACAGGAAAGCACAAGATAATTGTAGATAAGTAAATTGTTCATAATGTCAAAGCAGAAACATAATTCGGTGGATGATATCAACCCACTTAGGGTGCAACTGAAGACGGATTTCATATGCAATATAAATTCAACTAAAATGCAATGGACCCGCAAAGTACGTGTTCTCCGTCTTTGGACCATTCCAGAACGAAATAAACTAAATGCAATATTTACTATTGAAATGGTTTTGCGAGATGAAAAGGTATGTTAATAAATTATCTGGAGTATTAAAAAATTTATAACAGTAAATGTTTAATAAAATTGCATAACTAACAAAAAATTCTACTCTTTTTGATGTTTTATAATATTATTTTAATTTTAATTTTATATTTTAAACTATAAATAGTAATTAATCAAATACACGTATTTTTTAACAGATTTAATTGGTGAAATTGTCAGCCACGGTGATGTGCAAAGTCGTTTCATGAATGGAACGAACAATGCTTTCTTGAATTTGGAACTTCAAGACCATGAGTATTTATCGAAAATTTTTCATGTTATTTGCATATATTGTTCTTTATTAATTAAAACTTTATTATGAAATCAAAATACAGACAGAATAGAATATCAACAATGTTCTGAGGTGAATTTGTAGAAAAAATATTATCTCATTTCAATTCATCTAATGATGAACGAATTATCGTTGTTATGCAGTTGATACGTGCTCGAGAATACATAGGTACTGATTTTTTTAATTTTTTTATTCTCATGTAATGGCGTTCAACTATAATTTTTAAAATCGCTTTTGACTTAAATTGTAGTATTACAATTAAAACAGTTTCACAAATAAATTGTAAATTTCAATTTTAATATTGTTTTAACAATGTAGGTAAGTATGGGGTGGCTAATATTTGGCATGCATCCAAATTGATGATGAATCCGAACCTTCCTGAGGTATCGAAATTTAAATCGAGGTAAAATATTACAGTTATTTTTTTGCTATTAATTTAATTTAAATATTTAAATATAACCGGCATAAAAATGTTGTAATTTATAATTTCTTTAATATCAATTTCTTATGGTTTGAGTTTAGATTGCTCTATGTTAGTCAATCAGGCTTGGAAAGGATAACTTAAATATCATCTTAAAATGCATACTTTGTGTCTCAAGAGATAGCAAGTAGATCAGTACAAGTAAAGATAATCGCAGAATTAATAGAATATAAACAAGTACACTACTTTTTGCAAGCAAATTTGTTTAAATGAATTAAATCTCTCTCTCTCTCTCTCTCTCTCTCTCTCTCTCTCTCTCTCTCTATATATATATATATATATATATATAAGCAAAGAAGTCCTAAAAGACTTATTTGCTCCTATACATTTCAAAAGAAATATTTCAATTTTATCATTAAATTTATTTTATTTAATCACCATATTATTCTAATTTATATTACTATAATAGTGGCATTTAAAATTGGTTAATATTCATATTAGTCATAATATTATCAAAATATAAAATTAAAATAACAACAACAACAACAATAGTAATAATAAAATATTTGATGAGGAAAAATGAGTCACATTAATTCTTATACAGTCACATTAATTCTAAATTATAAATCTGTTTAAGAATAAATTATAATTCTATTTACAAAATAAACTTATCATTAATATACTTATTATAATTTTATTTAATTATAATCTATTTGTAGATGAAGATAATGCACAAATTTCGAGCAATCGAGCAAAATAGATAATTAAGAGGAGAAAAATAATTGATATGTATCTCTTTTTAAAGAAAGATTAGTATTTGTTGAATCATCGTCAATATTGCTATATTTTAAATTATTAGGTCAACTAATATATTTTCTAATACCATTTATTTAAAATTTAATTTGTTGTTCTTGATTTTATTTAATTATACTGGTTATAATCCTATTTAGGAAAAAATTTGAATTTCATAATAGTATTTACTCCTTATTTAAGAATCAGTGTGACTCTTTTTTCCTCATCAAATATTAGCAAAAAGTATAAATTATAATCCTATTTAAGAAAAGATTTAAATTTTATAATAGTACTTACTTCCTCTTATTGAAAAATATTGTACTAGTACTTCCTTCTTATGGAAGATAATGGATTATTTTTATTTATTTAATCAAGTGAATTCAAATTTCATAATTATCATTTAAATATATTTATCAACTATGTATTTCCTAAATCTATTTTCTTAAAATTTAAAATGTTTTTATTGATTTTATTTAATTCTGTTTTGTTGATTATAATCCTATTTAAGAAAAAAAATTCAAATTTAGTTTAGTCTCTTATGTAAAAATATCATCCTATCAATTATTTACTCTAAATATTTGAATGAGAAATACACAATACTCAAGAAGAATTTCTTATTCTTTTGCTAATCTATCTCTCTCTTTCTTTAAACTGCTCATTGTTCTTTGAAAAAAAAGAATTAGATAACTTCTGCCATTTTCTCTTGATGATGATGAACAAGTAATAGATGAAATTGCAAATGTTGTATATAAAGATATTTTTCACAATTTGATACTATATAACATATTTTTTAGCTTTAGTATTTTCTATTTTTATTTTATATATATATATATATTACAAAATAAACTTAACATTAATATACTTATTACAAATGATCTATCCGTGCATCGCACGGGGACTACACTAATATTTACTTATGTTTTAGAAGTCAAATCTTATTATAAACTAAGTTCTGAAAGTCAAGCATTTTAAATTTTTAAAAATTTACACATATTTTCCTGATATAATTGAAATTTATATTTATCAATGTTATGATTCAATAACTCGGTGCACTAAATTTTAGTCCATGTTGCGTGCCCGATTGGACCTAGCAAGTGCACTAGATCGTATTAATAGTACAGGGCAAGGCCAAGTGTCATTCCCACGAGGAGCAAGGAAGAAATTAAGTTTTATAGGCAGTTCAGCAGTTAAAAGATCTCAATTTATAAAGTTGGTGAGCTAAAAACTAAATTAAACAAGATTGCAGTAGAGTAAAATAAAACAGTAACAAGATTGCAGTAAGCAAAATAACAAGATTTCAGTGGTACGAAATTCAATAATATGAAAACACAAGCTTTACCAGACTCTTTTAACGGTGTTAATGGTGCTTCTCCTTCCTTATTCCAACATGTTTAGGTACCTAGATCTAAGGTCTCTTACCTGCATTCTTTATAACTAAGTGTGGTATACCCATCCTACCACTTAGCACTTTAAGACTTTCACTATGGATCCCTCTCTTACAAGTTAAGCCTTGAGCATTAATCTCAAGTAAGCATCTTGAATTAATTTTAAGAACCCTTAGCATGAATTCAGCGCCCACCCGGATCATATAAATTCCATGATTATTAATAGGTCTTTGATAGTGAAACACCTCTTGGTCTAAGAAATGCTCACTTCCAATCCCAACATAAATTGGCCAAACTTATGAATCATTTAAGCACAATTAATAATCAATCTGATTAAAGATAAATGTTAGCATAAGGAAGGATCTACACCACAAACAAGCCGCCGGCAGAGCCTAGCAAGCTTGTAGGGAAGTTAGTTACGCATAATTAAAGAAATAAAATGTAAAATAATGAAGAACATACTTAAATTCATAAAAACGAAATTAGAACAGAAATATGAGATGAAAAGATGAGCATAAGCTGCTCTCTAAAGCAAAAGAAGTGCTCTTTTATAATATTCAAGGGACCTTGGCAACTTGCACAAGTTGCAAGCATTAAAATATTAAAAGAAAACAATAACCACAAGTTTTAAGTACTTGGCTACTAAGAAATAAATATGGCAGCTTCTCATACCCCACTTTTGCCTCCAAAAAAATAATTTCTTCATGTGATTGAACTACTTGAAGGTCCACTCCTAAAGCACCACGTCATCATCGACATAAGTTGTCATTTTCTTCCTCTTTAAGTACTTGGCCACTAAGTAAAATAAATGACAGCTTCTAATTCATTTCCTTTGCCTCCAAGAGATCTAATTTTTTATGCCATTGAACCATTTTTAAGTCCTCTCATAGTGTGCCACATCATCACTTCCCAAAATGCCATTTTTCTCCTTCATTTCCGTAACTCTGCCGCAACCTTTCTGATTATTTTCCTACAATCTATATTTTACAAAAATACTCATAAAATCCACAATATAACTCCAAATCAAGTGACTCTAAAGCCATTTTCCCTATATTTTCATGGTACATTTTTCACTTATCGTAAATCCCCATACTTAAATATTGCTTTGTCCTCAAAGCAAGAAGAAAAAGTAGAGAAGAAAAAGATAAGTCCGAAAATGTCAAAACAAAGGTGGCAATTAACAATCTACTTATTCCCATAAAACAACAGACGAGTCTACAGAAAATGCAAAGCTTAAGGAGAAAGATGAGCTTATCCACACTATCATGTTAACTTAGTATCAAAAACAAGTCAAGATAATCATTGAGAGGTAGTAAATCAATAAACATGGCATCAATGCAACCATACTTCCTCACTGAAGGTTTCACTCCAATTTTCTCTCAAAGTGTTTAGTTGAATTTGAAGACATCACTCTCCAGCAATACATTGCATTCTTAAGACCATATGCTTGATAATTGATCTCATCTCCACCACCATTATTGACTACAAAACATAATCAAAAGGACTTTTACAAGGTTGTAATGTAGGCTTGGGGTAAGGTGTGATAATAAAAGGTATTTTGGGCTGAGGATTTTATCAAAAGAATTAATCAAGAAGCTGCAGTAGGCACAACAGACTTATTTAAGAATCAAAAGTTAATTTCTGCTTTAAACAACATCAATTCAAAGATCAATTAGTCTTGAAAGGATAGCTTGAGTTTTCAACAATTTTTCCAACCAAGACAAGGGTCTTATATCATCAATTCAAGCAAGTGTAAGAATTTTTTTTAAATGGAAACAAGCTTGCTGAATTAAATCCAAAAATTTGAGTAGCTAAAGGAATTTTGATATGTGTTGGCTACTGCTTTTCTTTTTGTTCTTGTGGAAGATATACATATAGAGATATACATATATTTAGATGAAACATGAGTTGGAAAATGGAAACTTTTACCAACATAACTCAAGAAATTTTTATGTATTGAATCTTTGAATTGATAAGCATAAGTCTTCGGTATATATATAAAAAGTTGCTGCAATCTTGTCAAAAACAACTTTTTGATAAAAATCCGGATAGAAAGGAAATCAAAGTGAAGGATTATTGGCTAAAATCATGTGGTTAAAGACAGAAATAGGCTAAAGGCTCAAATGAGCTTATCTAAGGGAAACTCATATAAAAGTGTGGCTTTTTGGCTAAAAGAGGTTAATCCTAGTTGCCTTTATCATGTCATGCAAGTAATCAATGTGTGGTCTCAACAAGTACTAAACCATATCAAGTTCTAGCTTAATATACAAATGCATGCCCACTCATCAAGAAAATTCCAACAACAATCTTGTCATCATCAAATGAAGCTCAAATTCTCACTAAAGTTGGGTAGATTGCTGTAGGTATTATTTAAAGCCATAAGTATTGATAAAAACAGTTCCTCATAAACATCTATATTACTTAATCCACTTTGTTAAAGCATACCAGTGTAAGTTCACCATCAAAATCCAAACTCTAAACATTTTCGTTAGACTAACTTGCATTCTAAGATCAAAGCATGATGTTGCTTGCCAAAAACAGAAAACATTTTAGAGGAAAACAAAAAAATGATTGGCCAAATTTTATCAAAAAGAAATAAAAAGGCATTAAATCAAAAGTTTAAAACAAAACAAAAGAGTTCAACAATCTATCTAAGTAGGGAATTCAAACTTGCAGCCAATATACCATGTTAATAATAAGTAAAATAAAAATAGAAATCAATACCATTTGAAATCAAGGGCTATGCCCTCCATCCCCATACTTAAAAGTTGCTTTGTCCTCAAAGCAAGAATGCAGTGATAGAAGGTTGCAGCCAGTAAAAACTTATAAGATCACAAAGTTCTAGTGGAAGCAACATACCAGAGGGGAAGGACTATTGTGCAAGAATAATTGATTGGCAAGAAATATTTGAAGGCCAAAAATAAAACTGCTACAATCTTGTGGTGCAAAACAACATATAAACAATCGCTCCAAAATGGAGAAAGAAAAATTTCTGAAAATCAAACCGATTTGGTCACTTTCCAGAATCAATGATGAGCAAAATCAAGTATGTTGAGCAACAAAAAGTCCAGAGTTGATCCTTATGTGGCTTCCCCATACTTAATCAATTGTTTATCTACAAAAAGCAAAAAGCAAGGGATCAAATATATAGCGAAATAAATATATAACTTAATAAAAGAAAATAACATAAGACAAAGATATAATTATGAGCTTGAGCTCATTAAAAAGGTGCTTCAATTGGTGTTTGAAGTGGACACCAGATTCTGTCAAGGTTGCACTAGGTGAGAAGGAAGCTACAATCTTCGATTGCAGCCTTCTTTTGATCGCTTGCAAGGTATGGCTTTAATCTTTGTCCATTTACTTTAAAGATTAGGCCAATATTGTTTGTAATTTCAATGGCCCTATGTGAGAACTGTTGGTATTTTAGTGTAATTAGATCAACTAGTTGACCAATACAGTCGTAATATTTCATCAAACAAGTTAGAAGAGTGCGGAGTGCACACTTGTTCGAGTTCTATTATGATACTTAGCTTACGAGGGTCCGGGAGCTACCTTTCGCAACACTTCTGTTATGAACTGTTGCAGCTACTCGAATGGACATGTCTTTTTGCAACACTTCTGTTTTGAAGAGTTGCGACTGTTCATATCAGGTCTATAAAACATGGCATTGGCAACACTTACAAAGAGAGTTTTTGCAACATTCTCTGCAATTTTGGTTCACTTTTCTTCACAATAAAAATACATTCTAAGTTCTTGTCATTTCTGATTTTATCTGATTGATCTATTTGGTAGAACCGCCAAATAAGATTCAATCTGAAAGTGTTCGTCACGACTTCAGAATTATCGAGGCTTCATTCTACCGGAATTCCCCAACAAGAACACCTTTGTGATAGTGTATGGCCCAATCCACCATGATCTTAGCTTGCCTGGAAACAACTTTAATCAAGAATTAAACAAGAGAACTTGTTGTCCCGGTTGGAAATCCTTCTCATGAATTCTTTTGTCATGCCATTTCTTCACCTTCTCTTTATAGCTCATGGCATTCTCAAAACTGAAAAGTCTAAATTCCTCTAATTCATTCAGCTGCAACCTTCTCTGTTCACCTACAACATTCTTGTCAAAGTTTAAAAATGGTAATGCCCACAAGGCTTTAAATTCTCATTCAATGGGTAGGTGACATGCTTTTCCATACAATAACCTAAAGGGAGACATTCCTATGGAAGTCTTGTAGGCCGTGCGATATGCCTAAAGAGCATTATCTAGCTTGTGGGCCCAATCTTTCCTAGAGCTACTTACGGTCTTTTCTAAAATTTGCTTAACTTCTCGGTGGAGATTTCAACTTACCCATTAGTTTGGGGGTGATAGGGTGTTGCAATCTTATATGTCACCCCAAACTTATTCATCAACTTTTCGAATTGGCTATTGCAAAAATGAGTCCCTTGATCACTAATAACAACCCTAGGCACACCAAAATGTGTGAACAATTTCTTTAAAAAATTAACCACAACTTTGGCATCATTAGTGGGGCTTGCAATCGCCTCCACCCATTTGCTCACATAATCCATCGCAAGAAGAATGTATTTGTTACCGTAAGAGCTTCGAAAAGGCCCCATAAAATCTATGCCTCACACATCAAAGACTTCACAAACCACAATGTTATTTAAGGGCATAGCATTTTGGGCTGAGATATTACCTGTTCATTGGTAATGATCGCATTCTAAAACAAACCTATTACAATCTTTAGGGATTGCAAGCTAGTAGAAACCACTTTCAATGACCTTAGCAGCTGTACGGGTTGCTCCATAATGGCCTCCTGCATCCTTGTTATGATACATAGTCAAGATTGCTGGAATTTCCTCCTTGGAAACACATCTTCTAATGACTTGATCTGCACACAACTTAAAAAGAATTGGTTCTTCCCAAAAATAATATTTAATATCGGCGAAGAACTTTTTCCTTTAGTGAAAGGACAAATGAGTTGGTTTAAGGTCTATAGCAAGATAGTTAGCATAATCGGCAAACCACGACAACATTCTTACAGCGAGTAATTGCTCATCCAGGAATGAGTCTGCAATCTCAGGTTGCTGGACAAGGTTGCTGGAAGCTATTCTTGACAAATGGTCTGCTGCAACGTTCTTAGATCCCTTTTTACCCTTTATCTCTAAATTGAACTCTTGAAGAAGCAACATCCATCTAATAAGTCGCGGGTTGGCATCCTTCTTTGTCAACAAGTATCTCAAAGCTGCATGGTTAGTAAAAATAACAACCTTCGACAAAACCAAGTAAGATCCGAACTTTTCAAATGCATAAACAACAATAAGTAATTCTTTTTCTATTACGGTATAATTTTGCTGAGTTTCGGTTAGGGTATTACTTGAGTAATAAATTAGTCGAAAGTGTTTGTCGATTATTTGACGGAGGACCGCACCAATGCACGAGTCACTTGCATCACACATGAGCTCGAAAGGTAGCTCCCAATTAGGAGCAATAAGGATAGGAGCATTGACAAGCCTTGATTTAAGCTTGTGGAAAGCCTTACTGCAATCTTCATCAAATTTGAATTTCGACATCCTTATGAAGGAGTGCGGTCAAGGGTAGTGCAATCTTTGAGAAATCTTTGATAAATCTACGGTAAAAACCCGCATGACCAAGAAAACTCCTCACCTCCTTTACAGAAGTAGGTTCAACAAGCTTCTTAATGATTTGAACTTTGGCTTTATCTACCTCAATTCCTCTTTATGGGATCTTGTGACCAAGGACATTGCCCTCGTTCACCATAAAATGGCATTTTCTTAATTTAAGACTAGTTTAGTCTCTTTGCATCAAACAAGAACAACTTTAAGATTGTCAAGACAAGGTTAGAATGTCTTTCCATAAATCGAAAAGTCATCCATGAATATTTCCATGGTCTTTTCAATCATGTCATGAAATATGGATATTATGCACCATTGGAAGGTTGCAGAGGAATTACAAATGCCGAATGGCATCCTTCTATAGGCATAAACACCATAAGGACAAGTAAAGGCATTCCTTTCTTGGTCTAAAGGATGTATAGCAATTTGATTAAGAATAACCATCAAGAAAGCAATAGAATGTATACCCCGATAATCTTTCCAACATTTGATCAATGAAGGGTAGCGGAAAGTGATCTTTCCTTGTGGCTTCATTAAGCTTGTGATAATCCATACAACGTCTCCATCCGATCACCATTCTCGTGGGAATAAGTTCATTCTTTTCATTTTTCACAATGGTCATGCCTCCTTTCTTTGGTACCACTTGGACCAGGCTAGTCGACACACTATTCGAGATTGCATAAATGATTCCAGCATCTAAAAGCTTTATCACCTCATTTCTAACCACCTCCTTCATGTTTAGATTCAATCGCCTTTGAGGTTGCACCACCGGTTTGTGATTTTGTTCCATAAGAGTACGGTGGCCACAAATAAAAGGGTTGATTCCCTTAATATCCCCAGTTGACCATGCCAAAGCTTCTTTGTTCTTCCTAAAGATAGCAAGTAATTGCTCTTTTTGGTCTTGGATAAGTATGGAAGAAATAATCGCGGGAAGGTTATTTGGTGGGTCAAGGTAAGCATACTCCATATGGGAAGGTAATGGTTTAAGTTCAAGGGTTGGTGGCTCTTCTACTGAGGTCTTAGGAGGTTTATTTGGTGTTGGCTTAAGGGTTCCGCAATCTGCTCAGCAGACAAGGTTACAGGATAGACTACTGGCTCTTTAATTTGTTCCTCTGCAATCTTTTCCAACTCATCAAAATTAACTTTTTCGAGTTTCTGAAAGTCAAAAGGGTCCAAATTAATATCTGAAGCAAAGTAACAATGATCATCAAAAGCAGTAGGGTGTTTCATTACTTCGTTCATCTTAAAAATGACTTCTTCATTATGGATTTTCAAGATTAATTTACCCTCATTTATATTAATTAGAGCACGACCAGTAGCTAAGAAAGGTCTACCTAAAATGATAGGTACATGTAAGTCCTCATCCATATCCATCACTATAAAGTCAACGGGGCAAGATAAATTTACCAACTTTTACTAAAACTTCCTCAACTATGCCTCTAGGGTACCTAACAGTTCTATCCGCAAGTTGAATAGAAACTTTAGTGGGTTGTGGCTCTCCTAGACCAAGTTGCTTATAAACATAGTATGACATCAAATTTATACTAGGTCCTAAATCACAAAGCGCATTATCAATATTAAGATTACCAATAGAACAAGGAATTGAGAAACTCCCTGGATCTTTGAGCTTTTGTGGCAAAGGTTGCTTGCTTTGCAAAATTGAAGAGAAGTATAGATTGATTTGCACCAAGGCCACACTTTCTAGCTTCTTATTGTTTGATAACAAATCCTTCAAAAATTTCACGTACATGGGCATTTGAGCAAGAGCCTCTGCAAAAGGAATGTTAATATGCAACTTTTTAAACACTTCCAAAAATTTATCAAACGGTTTAACCATTTCTTGCTCTTTAGCTCTCCTAGGATATGGAATCCTTAGTTGGTATGGTAAAACAGGTTGTTGATTAGGTTTGGGCTCATTTGGAATAGATTCAGAAGGTTCCTGAATAGATTGCTGAGAAACTATTGCATTTGTAGGATGCTGAGTCTGTTCTGTTTGCTCTTCTGCAGTCTGCTAGGCATCCTTTACAATCTTTCCTGAATCATTATCAACATCAACAACAGTCATTTTAATAGGATTTTCAACAACTTTACCATTCCTTGTTGTGATATCTTTGCACTCCTCCTTCGTGTTTGGCTCGGTATTGCTTGGAGTTGCTCCTCTGCTCCTCGGAGTGACAATTTCAGTAAGTTGCTGAAATTGAGTCTCAAGATTCTTCATTGAAGCTCGGGTTTGCTTCAAGAACTGCATCATCATGTCTTTCATGTCATCCATCTCAGATTTCCTAGCTTGCTGTGATGGTTCGGCATTTTGCAAGGTTGTTGTGAGTTGCCAAAATTTTGAAAAGGAAGATTCTTACTAGATTGTTGACTCCATGAAAAATTTGGGTGATTGCGCCAACCTGGATTATAAGAGTTAGAATAAGGGTTGTTCCTTTGGTTATTTGAAATCACAGTGTTCTTGATTAAGTGGATAATCACAATCAACATTTCTATGGTTTCCACCACAAAAATCACAAGTTTGCACATTAGAGATTGCTGAAATATTTTGTATAGCAAGTTGTCTCAAAATTAAATCCACTTTTTCAGAAAGTTTAGAAACATCATCAGATTTAACATGCTTGCTGCGATCTTCACTAATAGAATGCCAATTTCAACTAGTATTTACTAATCTTTCAATCAAATCATAAAATTCCTCGGGAGCAAGCTCCTCTGGATCACCATTAGCAACATATTCAATTTGGATTTTATAGGCATTAGTCAAACCATTATAAAAATTTTGGACTTGCATCCACAAAGGAATACCATGGTTTAGAACTTTTCTCAAAAGGTCTTTGTACCTTTCCCAACATTCTGAAAGTGATTCATCACTTTGTTGAGAAAAGTGAGTTACCTCATTTCTCAATTTAATGGCTTGTCCTGGTGGAAAATATTTAGTCAAGAATGCACTAGCCATATCATTCCAAGAAGTAATGGAACCGGGCTGAAGGTTTTTTAACCAACTCTTTGCCTTATCTCTCAAAGAGAAAGAAAAAAGTTTCAATCTAATAACATCATTCGAGGTATCACGATTAGATCTAAAAGTATCGCACATTGTGATAAATTCCTGGATGTGAGAATTAAGATCTTCTCCCGGCAACCCTCCGAATTGGACGGCTCCTTGGAGCATTTGTACCATTGATGCTTTAATCTAAAAAAGATTGTCCCCTTCATTGGATATCACTATGCAAGATGAGTATCCCTTCGTTGATGGTTTCGAATACTCTTTGAGCATCTTTCTCGGGGGAGGTAAGTTTGCCATGTCCCTTCCTTCGGGTTGTCCATCATCATTTGTTTGATTTGCTCTCTCCATTCTTTGTTGTCTACATCTCCTTCTTGCTGCACCACTAAGTCTACTACAAGTTCCTTCAATTTCAGGATCAAAAGGAATTAGTGGTAAACCGAGTCTACACATGCACCAAAGATTGTAGCAACCTGTAAATCTCTACACAAATGGGACAAACAGATTAAAACTACCAAATTACACACAAAAACTTAAAAACTTAAAGCGTTTCTCCCCGGTACCTAGATCTAAGGTCTCTTACCTGCATTCTTTGTAACTAAGTGTGGCATACCCATCCTACCACTTAGCACTTTAAGACTTTCACTATGGATCCCTCTCTTACAAGTTAGGCCTTAAGCATTAATCTCAAGTAAGCATCTTAAATTAATTTTAGGAACCCTTAGCAT
Organism: Euphorbia pulcherrima; assembly: GCA_947683365.1. Taxonomy (NCBI): domain Eukaryota; kingdom Viridiplantae; phylum Streptophyta; class Magnoliopsida; order Malpighiales; family Euphorbiaceae; genus Euphorbia; species Euphorbia pulcherrima. Next base: position 74,269,884 of record CANTUS010000001.1, on the reverse strand, counting down.
GAATTCAGCACCCACTCCGGTCATATAAATTCCGTGATTATTAATAGGTTTTTGATAGTGAAACACTCTCGGTCTAAGAAATGCTCACTTCCAATCCTATCATAAATTGACCAAACTTATGAATCATTTAAGCACAATTAATAATCAATCTAATTAAAGATAAATTTTGCATAAGGAAGGATCTACACCACAAACAAGCCGCCGGGAGAGCCTATCAAGCTTGCAGGGAAGTTAGTTATGCATAATTAAAGAAATAAAATGTAAAATAATGAAGAACATACTTGAATTCATAAAAATGAAATTAGAACAGAAATATGAGATGAAAAGATGAGCATAAGCTGCTCTCTAAAGCAAAAAAAGTGTCATTTTATAATATTCAAGGGACCTTGGCAACTTGCACAAAGTTGCAAGTATTAAAATATTAAAAGAAAACAATAACCACAAGCTTTAAGTACTTGACACTAAGAAATAAATATGACAGCTTCTCATACGCCACTTTTGCCTCTAAAAAGATAATTTCTTCATGTGATTGAATTACTTGAAGGTCCACTCCTAGAGCGCCACGTTATCATCTACATATGTTGTCATTTTCTTCCTCTTTAAGTACTTGACCACTAAGTAAAACAAATGGCTGCTTCTAATTCATTTCCTTTGCCTCTAAGAGATCTAATTTTTTATGCTATTGAACCATTTTCAAGTCCTCTTATAGTGTGTCATGTCATCACTTCCCAAAATGTCATTTTTCTCCTTCATTTCCGCAACTCTGCTGCAACCTTTCTGATTATTTTCCTGCAATCTATATTTTACAAAAAATACTCATAAAATCTACAACATAACTCTAAATTAAGTGATTCCAAAGCCCTTTTTTCTATATTTTCATGGTACATTTTCTACTTATCAGTCCCCCTCATAACGGATTCTAGTCCGCCCCTAGACTATAACCTAGTAGAAAGTTATCTTTAAATCAATTTTAGTATATATAAAAAACGTCTCCATATAAAGCATGTCAATACAAATATAGTTTGGGTATTGTATTCACAGGGGGCTGATTATTTGATCACTCCGAGAGATTATTTGTTATTGTTTTGTTAGCTTTTTTTTTCTCTAATAAAATTAAATTAATCTACACTTCTTTCAAATGAAATTATTTTACTGAAGACACGTTTTAAATAAAAATTATATATTAAATTAGTAAAAATAAAATAAAAGAGAAATGTTTAAATAAGATGTAAATTACATTAATATAATGTAAATACAATTTATAAAACTACAATGCACTCCAATAAGGAAGATCGATAATTTAAACCTTAAACACAGTAAAACAAGCGTTGGACAACTAGGTGCGTGATGATTAATCTAAAAAAATCGAGATAATTTGGATAAAATTATAAATTAGTGTATAAAATTTGTAACAAGTTCAGTCAAAAGCATTAATTTTTTATTTAAATTCTATGTAGCAAATTTTCTCATCGAAGTCTTACAAACCGGTTTCTTATACTTGTAATTAGGATAATAAATTTAGTTTAATATAAGTCCAATAAAATTTAATAAGTTAAATTTAGTTTGGGTCAAATAAATTATAATTATTTCAATCTGATTCATATTCAATTGAGTGTGCTTGAAATCATAGTTTTTGCCAAATCCAATCCAATTTAATTTGTTTCATATAAAAAGATTTACAAAATTGATTTTGTTGAATTGAATTTTTTAAGAAAAGATTCCAAACAAGGAAATAAGCTTTAATAAATTTCATTCAATTAATTTTAATTTTTTTTAGTGATAAAGACTTGATCTAATAATTAATTGAGTATTCAAATTATAATCTTAAAAATTATAAATTTAAATTTTAAAATAATTTTTTTTAAGTTCTTAATCAAATATTTTTCTTTTTTTTTTTAAGTTAGAATTAATAAAAGAAAGAGAGGTTAGAAATAATAAATTAATGGTCCTTTAAATAATGAAAGGAAACATAGACCACGGACTCAGACCCAATTCGCGTGAAATCCCCCAATCTGTTCTCCCTCCTTCCAAACCCTAGTTTAACCGATTTCTCTGCTTTTTTACCATTTTTAAATTTCACTCTCTTCTTAACATCTTTAATCAACTATTCCACCTCTTCTCTCGCACTTCAATTTCGTTACTTTTTGCGGCTTCTCAAAACAATCTGCTGCTCATGAATCCATTTTTTTAATCGTTCCAATTCAGCAGAGATTTTTAAATTTATTTTGTTTGCTAAGAATTGCGGAAGAATTCGTATTAAATTGAATCCCTTTCTCATCTTTTTTGAGGTTTTGTATTGGTGAGGAGAAGTGAGTTGTGGAGAAGTAAAGGGACCAGGAGGAGGTGGAGGTGGAAAACGCAAATTGGATACGGGGATTCAATTTCACCATTTGCACCCTGTGGTATTGAATTGGAAAACATTGGCTTCTTTCCATGTCAAAGGTTTGCTCAATCCTATTGACCTAATATTTGCATTCAGATTTGTCATCCTTAACTTTTTGCCAAGCCAAGTCTTATATTTTTTTCAGATGTGAGTATAATATATTGTTTATGATTCTTGAAATTTAAACATAGAAAGAAAATTAGATGATCCCATGCTGTGTCCCGTTTTCTACTTGTGTGTGGTAAATCGTAAATGAGCAAATGCGATAGATAAATGGAGAGGATTTGGAGTGGGGATGAATGTTTTCGAGGAGATAATATCTCTTTGGGTTTTGGTGAATAAACAATGACAATTTCTATCAGATTTTGACCATTAGTTGTCTTAGACCCTAATTCATTAACTATTACTACGAAGGTAGTGGGTATGGAGGTTATAGTCTTAACAACCACACCAGCTGGATGACCATAGTTCTGAACACAAAATTGGTGGTAATTTTGGCCAATAGAGAGACTGTAATACCCATAGTTGACCAGTATTCTTGGATATCAAAATGTGGACAGAATTGTTTTCGAGTGGCTGGGTGGAAGTTTTATTAACAATGTAGCGAACAAATTAAGTTATGTTATTTTTTCCATGTTCTTTTGTTAGTTAACCTAATTTGTGAAACTGAAGAGAAAGGTCTCTAATCCTTGGCTGGTAGGTTATCTTTTGTAAGAGGTATTACGTAGGAACATGTTAAGTAGATAGCATTGGGGACTAGATAAACAGGGACCCCGTCTACAAGCTCAACAAGCAATTTCAAGCAAGATATATTTAACTGTATGAGACTAGGCGTAACTGTTACACCTTATAGATGTTGGATAGGACCTAAATATACTCCAATAAAAGATCCAAATCATACTATATGCCAAAATTACCACCTTGTCCACTGGAAGATCCAGGTGCACTTGTTTGTATACTTACTGAAGCAAAAGAAAAAGTTGAAGAGCTTTGGCATTTTCTCTGCTGAGTGCTGCCAATATCTCTGATTCTCTGTATTGTAATTTGTAAACAAACCGAAGTATTTGAAGGGGGTACTAATGCAGTAATGTTTCTTAAAGATTCTCGTAGGTTATTTTAGATTGCTTGAAACGCAGAAATCGGAATTAGGATGTAAGCCTTGTTAAGTTTTTTATATTGAACGAGGTCATTAGTATTCTATAACTTTTTTATGTTAACTTTTAGCCAAGTAAAAGCATGTCAATTGAGCTGCAACTTTAGCATGCATTTAGTTTTTCTGTACAAATGAAACTAGCGTCTAGCAGTCTTGAGGTGGACATGGAAGATGCAAAAATAATATTTGATGTTTGTACAGAGAATTCCCAAGACCATGTGTTTCGGGTGATGTTACTCCATACACTGGAGGGTAGGAGTAGATGCCGTAAGCAGGATTTGTATTCACAAATCATGAGTTCCTCGAAAATTAGATTACAATTTTGATTTTGAAGATTCGTTTGACATGATTGAAATCCCAATGCTGCATTGCTTATTAAAGATGCCAAAAGTAAGATTTCAAATTACTGCTCAGAGATGACAAAAGTACAATTTCAAATTGCTTCAAACTTGAAGCATACACATTGGAATAAGGACTAAGTAGTTCTTATGTTCTGATAGAAATCGTAAGTGTGCCACCTTTCTTGAACTCTAGCTTATATAAACAGAAGGCCTTTATTTGTGAATGAATGGAACCAATGATCTTGAGGACACCAAATGAGGTTTTGGAAAAAAAATATACAATAGCCTTAGAGATTTCTACCACATATTTCAGGTAATGTTATTGCATGAACTGGAGATTTCTGAATTTGAATTGCCGAAACATGATCTATTATTTGGTTTCTGATTATTGTTGGGATCCCTACAGAAATGAATAATTGAATGTGTTGTTGCGCACATATGTTGCATTATGCTGTGGATTATTTCTTGTGATGTACTGAACTTGACCGAGAATAGAATGCATTAACACTCATAAATTCATTAGACATTACCTTCTATAGGATAACTGATGCTGGGTTTGTTTAGAAGTTGATTATAGTTATTTATCCGCTGAAGTTTGGCGGATTTCTATAATTTTGGTCCTGAAAAGAAGGGATTGGCATAGACAATTATTGTTTCGGAATGGCTTAAGCTGAGAAGTAATTTGCAAACAAGGATATAAGCCTAATCATCTTGTCTCATGATGTACTGGTCAAGTAGGCTCTTATTTATCCATGTTCATGCATGCTTGTGCTTGCGAGAACTTCATTAGCTGCTGGTTTTACATTCTTTCTTTGTTTTGATAATATAGTTGGAGAGAATAGCTAGGTTGTGAACCTCAAAACCTCACACTTTTATTCTGGGAAGTTGTAGCATTTGGGCTACATCCAATTGTTTTATATTCTTTGTTGATCTGTTTCGATTTACTAATTTTATTCAGCTATTGTGAACAAATTTTTACATATCTTCAAATTTGCAGTCAATGATTCACCTTCAGATGAAAAACTAACCTATGGATTCTGAAAGCAAGAAGTTTGGAAGCGGTAATCTTTCATTGTCAGAACATTTTTTTGCCAGTGTTATCTCTCTTCATCTGACCTAATTTGTGGATGTAGTCATCTTTTTTGCACATTTTAATATATTAATGCTCTTAATTGTCCATTGATTGGTTTTGGATCAAATTCATGTTTATTCACATTCGGTTGCTTCAATCCAAAATTTATTTTTAATCTCCAATAGTATTAATTTTACATATATATAGTTAAGTATATATATGAAATTACAAATAGGAAAAATATTGTCATTCTCGTTTTTAAGCTATGGGTTGACTAGGTTAGCTTTCTAAAAATTCCATCCTTTGTTGTATACATGTAATTGGCTTCATAATTTGGCATATGTGTCAGAAAAACATGCGCACATGGACAAATATATGTTCTCATCATTTTTCGGTTTCTAGATTGATGAGGTGCTGTTCTGTTTGAACTTCAGGACCAAGAGAACTGACTGGTGCTGTTGATCTCATAAGTCAGTACAGATTGTTTCCTTACCATGATTTCTTCTGCAAAAGGTCACTTCCTTTGTCAATTCCCGACACACATTATCTTCACAATGTAGTTGGAGACTCTGAAGTTAGAAAAGGAGAAGGCATGCAATTGGATCAGCTTGTTCAGAATAACTCCTATTCCAGAGATCGCAGTACAGTCATACGACCATTTGACCTAGATGTACTCAGGGAATCCTTCCAACTGAAGGAGACCACTCCTATAGATCTTCCCCCTGTAAGAAATATACCAAATTGTAATTTCTCATTATATCTGTTGCTTTAGTAGTTCAACTTTGCACTGATGACCATTCAAGCTTTGTTACTGTTTCCACATTTTTAATATGATGTTTCATTTGTTTTGTCTGCTGTAGATCATAACTTTGTTTTTGGACTGTATTGGTTCAGTTATGATTTTCTTTTCCCCTTGCTTTTTGTAATCTTTTGTAGGCAGATAAGGGGACTCCTACTGTTGCAGCAAAATCAAAAAGTGAGTCCAAAGACAAGGATAGGAAGCATAAAAAGCACAGAGATAAAGACAAGGAAAAGGATAAAGAGCATAAGAAGCATAAGCATCGTCATAAAGATAAAGATCGAAGTAAAGAAAAAGAGGAAAAGGAGAAGAAAAAGGATAGAACTGGAAATCGTGATTCTGGTGGTGATCACTCTAAAAAACACCATGACAAGGTTGAAAATAATTACTCTCTCTTAATTACTGTTTAAATAGATTTCTCGAGATATACTGACAACAATAAAAAAATTTGGACAGTAATAGAAATCCTGGACTTGCAATATTTATGTGATGTAAAATAGCAACTTTTAATTCATCCAATGAGTTTCTCATCAAACTTTAGTGGCACACTTTTCCATTTGACTATTGGAAATATGATATTTCTGATTAGGTGATTAGATTTTCTGTTCATTTTGCTTTTTGTTCATGTATGTATTTATGTATTTTTGTGTCGTAATTAAATCTGTTGTGTTTATTCAACCTGTAAATTATTCCAGAAAAGGAAGCATGATGGAGATGAAGATTTCAATGATGTTCACAAGCACAAAAAAAGTAAGGTAATGTAGATCCATTTGATTTTTGGGTTATTCTCCATTTACTTTCTTACTTTCTTCGAACTGCTATATCTTTTTTTTTCTGTAGTGTGTATATGGTTGTTTTGGTTCAAATTTAATTTCTGAAGTCTTGTTCTGAATTTCCCTCCAGCATAAGAGCTCAAGAATTGATGAGATTGGTGCTATAAAGGTAGCTGGCTGAAGTGGTCAATGTACTATTTGTTCATTTATTGTCTGAGTGATTGTTGACAGTTTGGAGAAGATTTTTTAACTTCAGCTAGTCAAATTATTTGAGGTACAAATTTTACTGTGCACGTTATGTTTCATTCTGCTTTGCATTTAACCATCTACTTAATTCCATCAAGAAGCATTTTTTGTATTAATGCTGAACTCTTATGGTTTTATGCAGATTAGGTTGTGAACTGACTGAAAAATGTGAAGAGGGTGGTGGGTTCACCTGACAAGGGTAAAAACTGCTGAGAATGTAATTTTGTATCATAACATTATATTAGTTCTGGTAATAGGCGAAACCGAAATCCTTTCTTTCTGTCCTCTTTTTTGATTGGGTGCATTGTATATTTGAGTGTGTGCACATAATAGTAATCTGCTGTCCATTTTAGCCTAGTACCGCATTTTATTTTCAACTAGAACCCAGTAGTTTTTCAGTTAGGAAGATGAGATTTCAAAATAAGAACTAGCGTTTTGGTTTTGTATATTAATTCCTTCATCAAGAGCAGCAGCAAGATGATATGACTAACAAAAGCCTAGGCCTTGGTCATCTTGCCCTGTGTGGGGAATTACTATTTTTTGTATTTAAAAAAAGAATATCCATTTTTTTAGGTTAACTGGAGATCAATAACGATTGCAATTCAAAGTAATAATGATAATTTTTGTTATTATTTATGTTCTACCTTTTTTCTTTTGAACAGATTATTATCAGAATTTTAGCCTCAGCAAATCCTGTTTGTTTGAATGTTCAAAGTCAGGATCTTCGAGTTCCGTTAAACTAAAACTGGAATTCAGGATTCTCGATTTTGCTGAAAATTGTTAAGGTACAAGTATGCTAACGCTTTAACATTTTGTCATGTATTTGCTGATCTGCAATTAGATTATTGAGAATAATGGAGTAATACGGTACATTTTGATCATATTTTGCATTATATATTACATTACACCTTATATATAGAACAGTTAACATTCTGAATTAACCTTTGCTAAAATAATTAGAAAAAAAAAAAACATTATTCAAACTGAATAAATTGAAGAATTTAGCCATACAATGACGGTAACAAGATGCATATAATGACAGTTTCACTGAAACAAGATCTAGATTTCATCCTTCAGAAGTGGAAAGATCAATGCATTGTCTCTGTTCGATACAGATTTTACGGCAAGTCCCCACTGTCCAAATTTTTATACTGACTGGGAAGATTTACATCATAAAGTTTCCAGATAAGATCACAATGTACACATGGCTTCAATCTCAACATTTCTCGACAAGTTGGCTATTTACATGGTATTAACACTTGATATACAATATACACATTTACATCGCTCAGGCTCAGAAAATTGCATAAGAAAGACAAGTATAATACAACTCGTGAAGGAATTTGGGGCGTTAAAAAATTAAATAACATAACTAACAAAAGAATTAGATACCTTAGAATCAGATAATCCCTCAAGTTAATGTACTTTATCCAAGACAGCAAGTCACGTGTTAAGTGGTACTCATTATACATCTCAACTTACGTGACTTTTCCTACTCACTACAGCCTGCAAACGATCCTATCGTCATTATGACAAAACGAACAAGATAGTATGCAAGGATAGAAAAGAGTGAGTGTCAGACTCACCCGACTTTCAGTCCCGCGGTTGCAGCTAGCATCTGATGTTGCTGATCTCTGGGCTTGACCGACTGTTCTTCGAATGAAATCCTGTAGGTGATTATATATGCTGTATACCAACACAAAAATATATCATGGTAAGAGAATCTGATTTCATAAAAGTCATAAATCTAGAGTGGCTTAGAAAAGGACCAAAAGAAACAATGTTTTAAAAATCCCCGCCTAGGCACTATTTTGGGGCTTGCCCCCCGACTTTTTATTCTTCGGGCGCTATCAGGCCTGGACCGATATATTACCGCCTAGGCACTGCTTAGTCCGATTTTGTTCACAATTTTTAAGATACTGATACAACAACAACAACAACAACATTACCCCATTGCCTTCAAGGCTCCCGCACAAGTGGGGTAAGGGGGGGTTGGGTGTACGCAACCTTACCTCTGTAATTACAAAGAGGTTGTTTCCAATTGACCCTAAAGTGAAGTTGCAACAGCTATCCGTGACTTCACAATAAAAGAAGCTCAGATAGTTTAATGAGTCATTTTGCTTTAGTCCATTATAATCTAAAGCCAAAGAATGGTGAATCTTTGGCCCCATCAAAATAATGGACAAATTTTTAAGATACTGATACTTATAATAATTATAGTTCAATTTTTTCAATTCAAAAAAGGTAACTCGGTTGGTATAACTAAGGTACATCAAAATATTCTCACCATATAATTCTCATTTGAATTTCAAATTGAGAAATAGTACGCTATAAACAACAAAATATTTGTGAGGATATGTGTTTTTAAGGAATTGATTTTAATGTTGATGTGTTTAATATACAAAACCATGTTTTTGTAATATATTATTATATTATAATATATTTTTTAGTTAAATTTGTACTTTTATCGATTAATAAATATTAAAAAATAAAAAACTTACAAATCCGCCGACTAGCGCTTAGCGCTTTTTAAAACATTGTAAAAAAGTATAATGCACTTGAGCTGAAGTAAATCATTACCTTAGGCGATGCCGGTTGCAAGTTGCGAAGAAAGCAACGAAACCATAAAATATACTCTTCAAAGCACGAAAAACCTGTAAATGTATTGGTGAACAATAAGAATCACTGGTTTAAAAAACGAAATGCAATTCTACACACGAATGTGTAAGACTCTTCAAACCTTAGAGAAAAGATCCTTCCAGAGAAAATGCCACATAGAAGCTTCAGTTGCAAGAACAGATGGTGAAGAAATCTGATATATGCTACTCAGAAACCAAATAATATGAACAACGAAATTTATTATGGAGGTGAACACAAAGGCTATAGCACTCGAGATTGCAAAAACAAAGCGGATTGGAGCCCTAAGTATTTCCACTAAGATCCAAAAGATGGGACAAAAAACTGTAGTTGCTGCAGAACGAAAAGAAATTTGATATAATAAATTATTCGGTTGCATTGGTAGTATGTCTAAAAGGAACTTCGCTCACAGCTAACTTCTCAAGGCGCAACGCCTTGTGCGCCTTGGTGCGCCTTCCGCATCCATTCGCCTTTCAGCAAGGCAAAAGGCTGCGCCTCGCTGCGCCTTTGCGATTAGGCGCACGAGGCGAGCGCCTTTAACTACTATGGCTCACAGAAATGAGTCCATGTAAAACATACCAGTGCCCCAGATAGCTGAGACGATAAGCCATAGCGGCCAAAGTATGACCTCCATCATATCTTCAACTACATTGTAAAAGGATCCCGTCACAACCCAGATGTTTGAGCTCAGGCTCTCTATTACTCCAATTACTACATTCCACACTGGAAACAAGAAGTTCAGCAGAACTGAGAGTGGTACAGCCATTGGTTGTGTGAAAAACGAAAGAAATGATCGAGTGGTGCGTGTGATTGTTAAGAACCAAGTCAAACCCTTCTGAAAATTATGCAGAAATAGCATAGTTCCCAAATACTGGATTCTTGATGCCATCTCCCAAGTCTCAATCCAATCAAAAAGCGGCCCAAATATATGAGATGCAGTTGCCTTGAGAACCGGAACATTTTTGTATAGATCATAGAATCCTATTAGAAAAGTGACAACAGATATCCCAACATATAAAGCTCTAGCCAGAGGGCACATCCAAGGCCGATAAAGATGGCAAAACACAGGATATGACTGAAGAAATATAGCCCATGATGGAAGCCCAGCCTCTAGTAAAGTAAGCAACCGCAAATCGGACATAATCATTTCCCTCAATTTGAATGGAAGATCATGATCACTGAACCTAAACAAAATCAAAACATCTCTGTACTCCCTACCTTCAACAATGTTCTTACAATCATCCGTATAAGATTCTGAACTTTCAAACAAGTCTTCAATTCCTTCTGATGTTTCCTCGGAATAAAAATCTTTGCCTTCATAATTATTTGATCTAGTAACCCTCCTCTTAAAACACCCAGTTTGATGAGTTGTTTCTATATAACTCGTTCTATGTTCTGGAGTCCCCGAATATATAATAGAACTACCAGAACTGGAGCACAGAGAATTATCTTCATCCTGTGGACTATTATTGGAGAAGCTGTCTTCAGCATCATAAAATACCTCTCCTGAATAACGACACATAAAATAAAGCATATTAGATGAACTCAATTAATTGAGTGAGTGAATATTTAAATTCCAGCATGCATAACATGCACTGTGATCATGTAATTATGCAAGCAGGAGCAATTTAGAAGGAAAATCATACTTCAGAAAGATGGCGAAATGGCTACTCATTCATCTACCAATATTAATGTAATCATATATTTCACACTGAATAACCAGTATGGGTTGGTCCAAGTGGTAAGCGACTTGGTATCTCTTAAGCAAGGTCTCGAGTTCGAGTCCTAGTGAAAGCAGAAAATCCTTATTGGGAGACTCACCCACCAAGGCCAGGTGCGCGACCCGGGTCGGATCTGGACGTAGTCGGAGCAAAGCTCTGGTGAACCAGATGGGCAACCAAAAAAAAAATATATTTCACACTGAATGTGAGGAAATGTATCATAAACTTAAAAGGCTTTTAAGATCATGTGTTTGCATCATCAACTCACCTTCAAGGATTTTTTAAGACAAACTACTCCCAAACATACATAGTTATATATTTTAAGTCTAATATATACCATATTGTTGGTCTCATGAATGCTATTATTTATTTATATCCGCAACCCAGCAATTTCAATGGTGTCAGCAAAACAGGCACTGATGTAGAAGTATTTATAATTGAGGCCTGTAATGCATGGTATGTGATAGAGAATGCTATAAAGGTAAATGTGCTAGTAACAAAAGAAATGAAAAATTTGGGAAGGTATCTTAGCTGGCATTCTGGTTTTTGTTATACTAGGAAACAGGGAGAGTAGCTGGTTACATAAGGTGGCGAGACAGAAAGAGGAGGTAGCTTTGTGGAAAACAACTATTGGTTCTAGAGGTCTCTTAGCTGAAAAGGCAAGGACTCTGAGGCCCGTATTTGGATTTAGATCCCTTTTTTTCAATTTCTCTTATTTCTGTCTTCAGTGTGTTTGAATTATTTTACTGATAGTCTGATGCAGATAGAAGCCTCACTGAAGCCCATACTCTTCCTTTTTTGATTCTTTGCACGGTCATGAAAAATATACTTTTAATATGACTTTCAGTTCAAGCACTTTAGTCCTTGGTGTACATGTAATGCACTGGACTGCTTAAAACATTCAACATGGGACAATATCTTGCAGGAAACCATCAACACAATAAACTTCTTGGAAACAAAAGACATAAAAAAAGGTGTTGGACTCAGAAAAATATTGTAATGAATACAGCTTGGGTTCTATTTACAACATTGTATCTAGAAACCCTTTATTTCATGTCCCTCTCGGTGATTTCCTTCCCACATATTTTTTCCAGAAATCCAGTAGGAACTTGTTGAGAGTCTAAACCCCCAGACAGGAGAACTGAGCCTTAGTACCTTTTACCTTTATTGACAATCTGTCCTTTAAAACAAAATTCACAAAGAAAACTTTACAAGGAAAAAAGATCATGATTCATGTCCATCTAGGAAGAGAACATACTAGTAATGAAATCCTAACAGAAACAGGAATCTAACAAATGAAATTGCAAATAGGAACCTAAGCGGAAAATGATACTAGTAAAGCTGGAAAAATAAACAGAGGGTCTGCTCTTTACACTATGCATGGCATGTTGAAAGCCCAAAGGTATAACAAAAATAGAAATACAATTTTATAAATAACCACAAAGTTGATCACAGGACCTAGAACACCTATTAACCGTCAAAATAAAGCACTCCTAGTTTTCAAAGGCATCATGTAAAAGCTCCAATATGCACTCGTAAATCCAACAAAATAAGGTAAGTTGGCAAGCAACATATTTTCGTTTGCAGAAGGGTAATTCTAACCAAAGAAACATATCGACCACCAAGCATGGATGTAAAAGATAAAAACGGCACCAATATCAGCTAATATGAACATTTTACTACGTTAGTGAATAACAACTCCACAAGGATTTAGAAACACATTTTTTTTGCAGGAAAATTTAAGATAATTTTTTTTCGTTATAATAATAATAATAATATAATAATAATAATAACAATAATAATAATAATAATGATAATAATAATAATAATTGAAGTACAAAATATACCGATAGCAGAATCGAGATAGTCTTTCAAATGTAGCTCATCAGAATATGTTCCTGAGAGCCACTGAGAGATACAACTGGCAGCCTGTTCGATGCTATCAAATTCCCATCTCCGCATAAGCTTTGTCTCCATAGCTAGAGATGTATCTGTCTGCATTTGGCATGACCATTTACTATAAAGAAGTCCATGACAGCTGCAAATGAAAAGAAGAGTAATGAAAAGAGGAATTACCTGAAGCTCATTCAAGTAGTTAATACCGCGAACATTTTTCCACACAACCTCAAACACAATAAAGCCATAGAGTGTTCTATGCAACTCACTGCTTATCAACAAAGACTTCTGTAATTTCTTCACAGGAAACAAACCTCTTTGCTGAGATAAATTAGCCTCCTCAATCAATGAGAACCATTTCTCAAACTTCTTTGATTTACTACAACTTGAATCAAGAGATTGATCCTTTTCCTCTTTTCTCCCCCTCTGAGACTTAGTGTTAGCAAAAGGAGATAATCTAGACTGCAAATTTCGAATGAGAACAATATTACTCAATGAAGACCATTAGGGACTTGAAATTCACTTAATTCTTGTAAACATGGGTAAGAATTCTTAACGACCTTGGTAACCATCAACTGCCAAAAGTGTGCAGGTCGAGAACCAAGGTCCCTCAACCATGGTCGATTGTCCACCAATATATAAAACTTGTTACTTTCAAGAGCCAAGAAAAGACTAAGATCTGAAAGATAAGACTGCAAGTCCCTGGAATAACAGTCAAATCAAGAGTAAAAAGGTCAGAACACATGCTGATACTCACAACGGAACATAAAATAAAAGTCGCAAAAATTTCTTCATCAGTTCACATTACAGTATTCAAAATCACCTCTAAATGTGTAAAGCTAATAACTATTCATTTTATTTTCTTTTTCTGTGGATTGTATTTTATTGATGTCTTCCTCAAAAGAAGTTGTACTTTCAAACCACTGAAACCCAACATACAAAATGCTTCATGCAGGCTTCATACAAAGTGCAAATCGCATTCATTACAAACCCAGAGACAGCATCGATAAAAATGCATAAGAAATTAAACACAGAGTTGGTATTTAAATAACAGAAACTTAACAAAAAAAATACGAACCCAATTTGGAGACTGGTTAAAGGAAAAATACATTTGTCATTAATGGGTCTACCCATGAAATTTAATCTCGAAACCAGAGTTGAACCTTGGATTACCTCCCAAATCACCACAATTTACTGCTCAACAACGAAAAAAGAAAGCTAATTATCAAGCAATACATAGAAAAACATAAAACATGAGAGAGAATTCCATAACTGAACCTACCTTGAAAAGAAGAAGAAATCCATGGGAGAATAAGAAAGAGGGCGGAAGAAAAGAAACAACCACCACCGAACTTCATATCATAACAGAAAAACGTCAACACATCAACGGTGGAGAGATGAAAGGGCAAAATAACGCGCAAATCGAATGAAGGGATTAAGTTAAACAGGAAGCAGAATGGAGCTTTCTTTATATCTGTAAAATTGGAAGTCCCTCCCCTTTTCAGTGTTGATTGTAAGGAACGTAAGAAGAAGAAAATGGAAAATGAAAAGGAGATGAGAAATGTCGTTGTGATTTCTAACGAAGAAGAAATTTCTGAAACAAGAGAGACATGAGAAAAGGGCGGGTGACATTTTTTCATGGGTTTCTTTCCCATTGAATTTCTCGTCCTATATATAGTGACTTGAAAATCTGCTATTTTTCTTTAAATAAAAATAAAATTTAGAAACTCCAAGGGTGTGGTACAGTGAATTGAACCCTGAAATATGTATAAAGTAAACTTAAATCTTGAGATCAATCATCCTGCCCTTTGAGGCACCCGTAAATTAGCGATCTGGGGTTAGTCTGGATGCTATAAAAGAAAATGATGAGGTCATCTTGAGTCCACCTTAAGTGAGGCCACCTGAAATGTTGAAGCCACCCGACTCATTGAAGCTGCTTGGAATATTAAGCATGCTTGGAGTACCTCAATTGAGGCCGGCTACAATGCTGAGGCCTTCTGGAACATTGAGGCCGACTAGAACAATAAGTCTGCCTGGAGCACTGAAGGTGGCTGGAAGATTGAGGACGGCTAGAGACATCAAATCGGCTGGAGAATTAAGGACGGCTAGAGACAACAATTCGGATGGAAAGCCAATCTCAGTCAAAGCATCCAGCTTAGCTTGTGTGGCATTACAAGGCCGCATGGAAGAGGGGACGACTGGATCACTAAATGTCATCCTTAGTGGGCACAAGAAAGCCTCCAGCACTAAGTGTGAAGATATGCTGAATTAAGGCCGCCTCGAGCAACATGAAAGGCTCGATTGATGTCAGTCTTCTTATTTTGAATATCTGAAAGTGGCAGAGATAAGGGAGCAAGTGGATGATGATCCAAGTGGAGAAGAAATCATAATTGTCCTTTTTATCAGATGTCTAACCCTTATTTATCTTGTATAATTTTATTTTGTAAAGGGTTCACACCCTCTTTTGTAAATGGCTATAAAAGCCATGCTATTGTAGGCAGATGCATTATTATTCATCTATTAAAAAGTTTATTAAGAGATTTCTCTCAAATTGGGTCTTAAAACCTTTAAGTTTCAGCTTCAAAATTATAGGAAAAACTCAGTTTTTCCAACAAGTTTAGCTTGTGAATTCTTCTTTATTAGTTTAAAGTTAAAACCTTCACCCTTAGCCTTCTAAAATCCTTATCATTTGATATCAGAGCCCAAAGTTTCCCCTTGAAAAATCCTCTTGAGACTATGGTGCAACAAAAAGCAATTCAAGAACAAGTGAATGCTTTGAAGAAGCAAATGGTTGCATTTAGGCAAGAGTTTCGAACTGAAACTCAGAATTTGAGGGATACCATTATGAATGGCTTTGCTAATTTTTGAAGAGAACTCCTTGAAGTTATTCATCCCATTTAAATGAATCCTCAGGAGGGAGGAGGAGTAGATGCCCAGACTCACGCACCACCACCTGAGAGCGCTCTTGTTCAAGGGGTTGAAGATGAAGTTATTCCACCCACTATTCATCCAAGAAACCTCGTTTCTTAGGTGAGACATGAAGGAGATCCATAGGTTGAAGATGGTGATAGTAGCGAGGAGGAGTATTTTGATCATGTAAGGAGAAATTGGCCTGAAAGAAGGAGAAGGGAGGTGGAAGTACCATTATATGGAGGAGGTGGTTATGAAGTTCAGAGAAGGCCTCAGAAGGTAGATTCGTGGCGGAGCCATGTGAAAGAAGATTTGAGGAGGATGACTCTTTCAAAATCAAGGTTGACTTGCCCTCATATAGTCGGGACCTTGATATTGAAGGATTCTTGGATTGGCTCACGAAGGTGGAGAGATTCTTTGATTATGCTGGTTTGTCAGATCATAGAAAAGTGAAGTTGGTAGCCTATCGGCTGTAGGGAGGAGCATTTGTTTGGTGGGAACAATGTAATGAGAAAAGGAGGAGTGGAAGGGAACCTATAAGATCCTGGATAAGGATGAAGGCAATGTTGAGAGGAAGGTTTCTATCGCCTGATTATGAGCAATACATTTATCAGGCTTACAATCGATGCTGTCAAGGAAGTAGAAGTATGCATAAGTTTACTGCTGAGTTTTTTAGGCTCTTAGCTCAAGCAGGCTTGGCTGAGACAGAGGTAAAAAGAGCATCGTATTATCTTGATGGGTTGCAGCCGGACATAAGGGAGACGATTGGAGTGCAAATGGTATTGAGTGTTCAAGATGCCCGGAATTTGGCACTCAAGGCAGAGATGGATTTAAATTGTCTTAAGGACGCTTATCGATGGACGGCTAGAGGTGATCCTAGTTCCTTTCGCGGCTCTCAAAGGCCGCTTAAACGAGGAGGTAATGTAGCAAATGAAAGTGTGAATAAACCTGTTTGGGGGAAGACACTAGCTATTGAATCCAAGAAGGATGCCGCCTCGAGCTCAAATTCGTCTCAACCGACTAATCCTTATGCCAAGACAGCTCCATTTAGATGCTTTTGATGTAATGAGCTCGCCCATCGATGTAATGAGTGTCTTAAGAGGAAGACCATTAACATGGCAGAGAGGTGTGATGGCGAGGAGGAAGAATGTAAGGAAGGCGTTGAGGAGGTATATTGTGAGCCGCTTGAAAGAGGTGGTGTGACTGATGTACACAATATATATGTCATCAGGAGGTTGTTGATGTCCAACCGGTTTGGTCAAGGATAATGCAACCAACTATTTAAGACTATATGTCTTGTGCAAGGAGAGAAGTGTAGCCTGATCATTGATGGAGGTAGCCAAGAAAACATCATCAGTCAGCAAGTGGTGAGGAAGTTTGGCTTGACTCCTAAATCTCATCCGGAACCTTATGTTATTGGGTGGATAAAGAGTGTTGGAGAGTTGAAGGTGACTCGAAGATGTCGAGTCCCAATCACAATTGGGAAATATGTTGATGAAATTTATTGTGATATTGTTGAGATGAATGCATGTCATATTCTCCTAGGGAGACCGTGGCAGTTTGATAATGATGCAATGCATTCCAAGAGGAAGTATACTTATTCCTTCACCAAGGACAAGGTGAAGTATGTGCTGACTCTAGTGGAGAACAACCGCCTAAACGGCTCAAAAAAGAACAATTGCCATTTATAGCACCAAAAGCGCCTTCATGAAAGAGTTTGAGGAGAGTCAGAAAATCTTTCTGGCTATTGTAATCGTCTCAAAGAAACCGGCTAGAGAAACTAATGACATCTCGACTGAACTAGAAGGGCTGGTCAAGCAAACGGCTCGAGAAATTCAAGAGGATATGCCTCTACCTTGCCGAGGCAATTCGTTGATGTCTAACTCTTTTGAAGAAAGGGAAAATGATAAGGACATCTTGAGTCCACCTGAAGTGAGGCCGCTTGGACTGTTGAAGCCACCTAAATCATTGAAGCTGCCTGAAATATTAAGCATGCTTGGAGTACCTCAATTGAGGTCTGATGGAATGCTAAGGCCTTTTGGAACATTGAGGCTGACTAGAACAATAAGTCTGCCTGGAGCACTAGGGGTGGCTGGAAGATTGAGGATGGCTGGAGACACCAAACCGGCTAAAGAATTAAGGACGACTAGAGACAACCATCCAGCTGAAAAGCCAATCTCAGTCAAAGCATCTAGCTTAGCTTGTGAGGCATCACAAGGCCGCCTGGAAGTGGGGACGACTGGATCACTAAATGTCATCCTTAGTGGGCACAAGAAAGCCTCCAGTGCTGAGTGTGAAGACATGTTGAGTTAAGGCCGCCTCGAGCAACATGGACTGCTCGATTGACGTCAGTATTCTCATTTTGAATCTCTGAAAGTGGCAGAGATAAGGAAGCAAGAGGATGACGTGATTGAATGGTCCAAGTGGAGAAGAAATCATAATTATCTTTTTTGTCAGATGTCCAATCCTTATTTATCTTGTATTATTTTATTAATCCACTTGTATTATTTTATTTTGCAAAGGGTTCACACCCTCTTTTGTAAATGGCTATAAAAGCCATGCTATTGTAAGCAGATGCATTATTATTCATCAATTAAAAAGTTTATCAAGAGATTTCTCTAAAATTGGGTCTTAAACCTTGAAGTTTCAGCTTGAAAATCCTAGGGAAAACTCAGTTTTTCCAATAAGTTTTGCTTGTGAATTCTTCTTTGTTGGTTTAAGGTTAAAACCTTCACCCATAGCCTTCTAAAATCCTTATCAGAAAATTTAGCGGGATTAAAATTAGTTGTAACCAATTTGGTGACACGTGACGGCTCGCTCATTACTTGTGTCCGGATTAGGTATGCACTTTTAAAAGTTTCAAAAGTATTAAAATGTTGATATAGTATTAGTAGTTGAGATTTAAATTTAGTAGTTTGTAGCTTAAAATATGTTGGAAATATTTGATCTTAGAGGCTGAAACTAACGCTTCAGAAGCTTGTGTTCAAAGGCAGAATTAATGTCTCAGAAGCTGGTCTCGGAATCAGATGTTGAGAAGCCAAAAACTCAGAAGCATCTGAAATGCCTCAGATTATAGTCTTAGAAGCTGTAAAATATGCCTCGGATGCTGAGAACTACAGCACGGGAAGAGGCTAGAATTACAGCAGCAAAATAGGTACTCTAAAGCTAGAATTACAGTAGCGAAATAGGTACTCAGAAGCTGGAATTACAATAGTGTTTTAGAAGGTGAATAATTGATTGGTAAGTGTTGAATTTTAGAAGCAGAGGCACAATTTCAGAGTCAGAAATCCGGTCCTTTAGAAGTTGTAATTGATGATAGGAGGGTAATTTCTACAGCAATTTGAACGTGAATTTGAATGCATTTGGCAGCGATTTGAAGTTGTAAGTGGATAACACTCTCAAACAAACTTTAGGACAAGTTGATTCGTTTCTGAGACACTGTCCTTGAAGGATACTTATTAGTTCTTCACAGGATTAAATAACTTTTTCAAATTTAATTTGAATTTGACTACATGAATCAGAAATGTTTTATATATCTAGAAAAGTAGAGAGAAGAAGAAGAGAGTATATAAATTGGTTGTATCAAAAAGAAAACTGCCAACCTTTTTATAGTTCACTAAAAAGAGTTGTTGTAAAGCAGTAAGTGTAAGCCTTTAAAACCGTAACTAAAAGTAGTTACAAAGAATTAATCAAACTATAGTCATTATAAAATTAATCACACTTAAAATTCAATTTTATGAAAGAATTAAAACAATAAATGTCACTCTTAAATATTTTGATCAAAGGTATTTTTCTTAATAAAAATATCATAAAACATTCTTTTAAAAGTAACATAAAATTCAAATTTTTCCAACAATCCCCCACAACTTTCAAAAGAAGTTTTAATAAAAAAGAATTTTTTGTATATCTCTAGTTTGACATATTATGCATGGAACTGGTGTCTCGTAGACTATGAACCAGAACTTGATAGATAATATTTAACTTACGGAATATTTGGTGAAACATATAGTTTATATAAACCAAATAAGCACTATTATAAGATAGAGATTTTACCATATCGCATTATACTAAGTACATTTCTGTTCAACGCGGTTTTGCTTGAATAGGCCATGTGCGTGTCTGGTCTTTCATAAGTGCTCTATAGATAGCGTCAATATTATATCTCATAGAAGCGGCCCCATTTAACACCCACATAGGTGAATTCATTTAGTGTATATTGCACTTTATACACCACTCATAAGGGCTACGAAATTCATTAAGTGTCCTTTTGACTAACCTCTCAAGATATGCAACATAGCACTTTCTCACATCTAGGATTGAGATAATATTTTTATTGTGCCAGTAGAACTAACAAAAGGCTTGTTATTACCCATATGTACTTACTATGTGGGATCTCCACTCATGTAAGTTGGGTTCCCACCTTTGTTAATTTCAAATTGCCTTAAGTCTCATCCCCTCCGATGTATCAAAAATAAATTTCCTTTTCAAAAGTTTATTTCTAAAAAATGAGTCAGATGATTTGATCAGAATCACTCTTGACTTAAATGGATAAAGTTCCATCTCAATAATATGTCTCAAACGTATACGTTTTATTTTTGCCATTATAAGTCTTATTTCTTAATATATATTGCCATTTTGCAATAATAATGTATATACATTGAACGTGTTGACTTTATTTTTGAAGTAACACTTGCTAAAAAAGTTTTCTCAATCACTAAGCCTCTCAAATAACTAGCTTTGATTATAGCTTATTTAGTCGGCTTCTATGTTATTGTTCTACCACTAAATGTGAGAACAAAACCACTAATGAATTTCTTCTCATATGAATCAAAGATTCACTCAACATCATTGTTCTCTTCAATAACAGTAGAAAATTCATTATATATATAAGGGTAAACTTCAAAAAAGTACCCTATGGTTTCACGCTTTTGTAAAATGGGATCTGAGAAATTTATTTTTCAAAACAAGGTTAGAGGTTTCACAAAGTTAGCAAATAAGGGATTTTTAACTGACACCGTTAATTTGATGACGTGGCAAAAGTGTAATCTGGGAAGTTAATAATTTTTTTTCATCTTCTTCCTCTTTTCTATCTCTGTAATACCTATACCTTGAACCGATTGAGGTCAATCAGCCACAGGAAAATAATTACTGAAGACATGTATCTCATTGGGGAATTTGTTCTTAATGGCCCCTAGAGAAATAAGGAGAATGAAGAGAAAGAAGAAGGAAAGGACGGTCAATCTAAAAAGCAGGAGGTCAAAAAATCGACGGAGTAAGAGCGGCTAGAGAACCTCGAGTGACAGGAAAATGGAACCGCAGATAAAGGAGAGAAAGAATCGGTTTCGATTAGTTTAGGTCCAAAGAGTTTTGGCTCCTCCGTAGAGATGTGTGATTATTTCTACAACTCCTCCAATTCCTCCTAATCTAAATCTCAACAGAATAATCTTTATGTATTTTTATTATTATTATTATTATCTCAGATGATAGATTTTCCATTTGATGTCAATTTACTGTTTGACACCTAAGAAGTCAATTGAGATTAAAAATATGCAGGAGATTTTCACTGTACGGACCCTAAACCTAATTGAAAAGCAAATTTGGTTTCTAAAATCATACTCCATAAAATTTTAGTCGATTTTCTTGAGAAACAACCAGAGCTTCAACTCAAATAGTAGCTCAATAGGAAAAAGGAGAGACCAAAAATAAATCAAAGAATCAAAGGAAAATCAACAAAAATAAAGATGAAATAAAGAAACCTGATAGATTATCCATAGATTTGAATATGAAGAAGACAATTGATTGAGGCTTTATTTGGGAGAGGGAATCTGATATGAGGGTAAGGTGTTGGTCCCTGTGAGGGTCTATATAAGGTCAGAGGGGGGTGAATGACCCTTTTCGTGGATTTGACAGACTTTAAAAAGTCTTGTGTAGCGTGTTTGATGGCTTCCGGATGTTATGGATCCAGATGATGCAAATAAAATATAGAGTTAGAGAAAATCAAACACGATGATTTTTACTGGTTCGGCCCCGCCTACGTCCAGTCCCCAAAGGTTCCTTCCTTTGAGCTTTTCCACTAGTGTAATTTCTTTCCAACTGGCAGAAATCAAGCCTTACAGTTTGTCTCCGGATGGTACCCCCTTCCAGATGTAGGATATACCACTAGAACCACTAACTCTTAGTTGAGTCCTTTTATCTTTAGCAGGATATACCACTTAGACTTCTACCCAGAATCTAAGCTGAGTCCTATAGGGAGATCCCACTCAAAGCACCTACTTTAAGCTGTATCCCAATCTCAAAACTCACCCAAGTTGGAGATCTTTTGCATTTTATTTTCTCAAAGGTTTTAGTTTTTGGACTTCCTCAAGTTTATAACTCACTTGGGAATCCTTATAAACTGATTTGGAAATGTGTGATTCTTGGAGGGATGTATCTCTGATTGCTTTTGCAAATTCTCTTGTTAATTGCTTTCTTAAATCAACCAGCACCTTCTCAACTTGTGAAGCTTCCCTTTTATAGGCTTCCATCATAAATGTAGCCGTTGTGGTTGGTAAGCTGTAGTTAATCTTCACCCTTGATTAGATAAATGTGGCACTTTTGAAGCCGTTGATCAATCCGTTAGACAGTAATTTAACCCGTTTGAATCCTTGGGATTGAGGCTGAAAAGATGTCAGTGATCATTTTCCTTGTTTTTTAGTAACACGCCAACTTTCATACCAATAGCTTTTTGGTGTGAGCTCCACGCGCCTCCTTATTGGTCTAGGTGAAAAAGGTTGTTACCTTTTTCTATCCGGTGTCAGTCCTTTTGTCCTTTTTTTGAAAAGCATGAACTGTCTCTTTTGTCTTGTTCATGAGGAAAGAATCTTTGACTTTGTAAACTATAAGGTGGAGGGTAAAGTTATCCTTGAAACTTTTCCCATTGTCTTGATATCTAAATCTTCCAAATGTTTTTAGACTTAGAGTCTCCGGATCTGTCTTCTTCTAGATGCTTGTGTAATCAGTTCTTCCGGATGCTGATCTTAAAGGTTTAAAGTTTATTTCCTTTCCAAACTTTAGCCATTGATTCCAGTATATGCTTAGGTACTTGTAGTCTTTAATGGATGTCCTTGTAGCTGAATCTTGTCCAGATGCTTCCATTTAGATTTAGGAGATACTTTGTTTAAGTTTTTATTTCTTTCAAACTTGATCCAGATATTTTAATTTAAATGAGATACCGAATCATTGTCTTCCAACAATCTCCCCCATCTGATGAAAACAAAAACCTAAGACAACTAGGCATAAGGAAGCAGTCTATATGAGCTAAGTATGATTCTTGATACTTAGTCATTTATAAATTTTACTCCCCCATAATCTAAGCATCCTACTCCCGTAATATTTTTAAATTGTTTGGCTTCTACATTTTTTAAGTACAATAACAGATTGTAAGTAGAAGCATTTTTATATAATTATGTTTCACTATATATATACTTCTGCTGTTAACAATGGTTAACATCAATGAAGTCCAGGATTACAGATACAGAGTACATATAAGTGAAAATTTTCTAAGCTAGCTATTATTACATGATATCAATAGCTAACTACGCGTTTACCTATCTATTTCCATATTATCTCCTCTTTTGCTGGTTGTGCTCTTCTCCCCCTTATTATTTTCATCCGATTGGAGGTCAATTAGCATATATGATCGCTTATCCCAGCTCTTCTGCCATGCTTCTGAGTAGATGGAGTAATCTACATTCCCTTGTGAGCGATTTTCAAATATGGTCTCAACGGTGGCCTGAAGGAGTTGATAAGGCTTCAAAAATGCCCGGAGCTCTTTATAGGACTTTATCATGTGCAGAATCATTCAGAGTGCATGGGCCTGATCTTGTTTATTAAAATAGGGAAACATACACTTGAGAAGGGTCAACATATACTTGTACCCGATGAAAAGTGTCGCCTATGTGTTTGACTAGATCATTGACCACTAGAATGACAAGGTTATCTTGGGTGGAGGAAGAAGATCCGGATAAGGAGAGTGAAAGATTAGCCATACCTAACTTTAAGGCTTCAATATCGTTGCAGATATCTCTCCGAACATTGTGGATACTGGAGTTGAGTGTAGTGAGATCTTTATAGAAAGCCTCTTTAAGAGCTTTAATTAAGTCATTAGTTCAGGAGGAATGATGTCCATTGTCATCACTTATGTCATCCACCTGCTTCTTTAAGAGTTTTGGAAGATCCTCATCAAGAAAATGTGTGAGCATTTCTTATGTATCTTGATGCTCTTCATTTTACAAATCAAGTGCAGAAGTAATTTGTTTTTCACCTTTGGCAACAACCCCCGAAATGAATTTTAGTAAGCTTTCAAACTTGGTGTCAATATACTCTTTGATTTCTATTGACAGATCAGTGAAAGAGGACGCGACTTTGTCCAAGATGGTAGCACAGTTGTTTGTGGCCATTGTATTGGCCTAATCTACTGATCTGTTGGCTCCAACGATGCTTGTATTTACTTGCTCAAGGATTGGTTTGACCTTGGCAGGGGAGACTTCTGCTACTAGATCAGCAATGGGAAAGTCCTACACTTTCTCTGCTACTTTCTTGACATCCCCCTTAATCACCTTAAGTTCCTTTTTTAAATCTAGAGGCTGGAATTCTTCAAGAAGTACCTTTTCCACATCTCTCAAAGGCTTGCAAATCTTTCAGAGGCTTTGTTTAATGTAGCTTTCCTCTTGTTCTTCATGAGTAGCCTCTTATAAAATCTTGAGTGTTGTGGATATCTTTTTAGCTCATGTTGGATTTTTATTGGTAACAAGTATTCTGATTGGGCTTGTTAGAGGGGTTTCAGATTCAGAGCTACTTCTAGTCTCATCAGATCCGGATGTTGCTACCTCAACAGATTCTTCTTCTTCTTCTTCTTCTTCTTCTTCTTCTTCCTGCTCTTCTTCCAACAGATCCTCCGGACTAGCCTCGTCCTTTACCACTCTAGGAGCGTTCTCATGGGATCTTAGACCGTGTCCCTCCTTCGGAACTTTATGTTCCAGGTTGGACTCCTGATCCTTAAATGCAATTGGAGAATGTGCATATAAGTTTTCCCTATGTTCAACTGTTGTTCCAACACTAGCAGTGATGTCAGCATTAATATCAAATGATACCAAGTTGGGGATTACCTCAGTAGATGGTGTTTTTTTCAGATCAGCTGCTTCTATACTTCCTTCCTCAACCTCCACAACCCACGAATGACTGGTAATGTCCTCAGTCACCCTTCCTATTACTTGTAGAGGACTTGCAATAACTATCATCTCTTATCCCAAAATGGTGGAATTATCCTCACCATTCCCTTTAATTCCCTTTTCAAGACTATCTAGCTCCACTACTTCCAGGTTTATATTCAGCAAGTTTTCAGGAAGAGGTCCGGATCTAGCTTAGGAATTTATTAGATCGTCATCCTAGTACTTTGCTTCTTTAAGAAGCCCCAGAACCTTTGATGATATAAAGACTGGTGGGCTGTTTGATGCTGCTGTACCGGATGAGCCTCCGGGTGCCTCTTTTGTCAAAAGATTGATCTTTTGATTGTCTTTCACAGCCGATATCATCTCAGTGAATTGGGGATCTTCCAGGAATAGATTGTCTTCAGGTATTGGCTTTTTGGTCAAAGGCACAATCTTCTTCCC
The DNA here is from genome assembly GCA_947683365.1 of Euphorbia pulcherrima. NCBI lineage: Eukaryota > Viridiplantae > Streptophyta > Magnoliopsida > Malpighiales > Euphorbiaceae > Euphorbia > Euphorbia pulcherrima. The sequence continues at coordinate 74,244,303 of CANTUS010000001.1, read as the reverse complement.
TTTTTCAGATCCGACGGGAGTGGTGGTCTTGGGAGTTGGTTCCTAAATAGTTATTTCGGCAGCAGGTTTCCAAATTGGGAGTTTTGCTTTAGCTTTCTTTGCCTTTAATGCTTCTTTGAATGTTAATCCTCTCCTCCATAGTTGCTTTTTGGGGGCAGGTTACCCATCTCGTGTCTCCTTACTATCAGACTCATGCTCCTCCATTAGCATATCTCTTATACTTCTTTTCTGTCCCTTTTTGTACACTTCTCTTATTGCAGCAGCAACCACTACGATGGTTTCTTTGGCTTCCGGCTTACATACTAGTTTCTTCAGTTTATATGCGGCTTTAATCAGCCTTCCTCTTGGATTTTTGGCTGGAGATTTGGTCATCAGTTGGGTTAAGGACAGAGCATCCTCATTAACTTCCCCAGCCAAAACCAAGGCAAGTTCCTTCTGTGCCTTTTGCTTTGTGGTTCTTGCTTTCTTAGGAACCAGAGCTCCTTTCACCAGATCTACAGCTATTGTAGCCCTACTCTTCTTATCATCCCATAGCTTTTTAGCCTTTTCTTCGTTCCAAGTTTCCCCAAAGCTCAGCTTTTTAAATTCTTTTTTAGAATTTCCTTTTCGATTACTGACTTGAATCCGGTTAAGTTTACTTCATTGGCGATTAAAATCGGGGTGATAAGTGCACCATGAGAATTCTTGTGCTGCTTTACGTAGTGGACGATTAGTACAGGAATATTAACCACTCCACTCTCCACCCAGTGTTGTAATACACAATGTTGGAAGGATGACACTGTGGTGAGAGAGCCCTTCCGAATAAGTACCAATTTGGCAAGTGCATGCTGGAGGTATCTCGGCACTTCCGGAAAGTAGATAGAGAATTTATCCTCAAAATGGTTTGGATGTAGCCACATCTTTGGTTCATACTTGACTTTCTGCTCATCTCCATCAATTCTCAGCTGGATCCCATCATTCTTCATGTTCAGGAATTTCTCAAAAAATTCTGGGGTAATCGTAATCACCTTTCCCTAGACCTGAGTCCTTAAAGCGTCGTGGAAGGAATGGGCTTTGAGATTGTTATAGAACTCCTTAACCAAATTTAGGTGGGTTAGGCATTTGATCTTGAGGAAATCAGTCAACTGTTGATCCTCAATCAATTTAGAGTAGGGGTCAATTTCAAACAGGAAGTTATCTTTCAAAAAGTCGGTGAGGATAATGGAGTCATTAGTTTTCAGTTTGAGGGGTTTGAAATCTTTATCTTGCAGATTAGACTCTGTAAAGATGTTTTCGGTAGGTAGCATTTTGGGTCCTTCGCTTGTCATGATAGCAGCCATTGTTGGAAGAGTTTGAAGGAATTTAGGGTTTGTGATTTGATTTTAGCAGAGTAAAAGCAAATAAGTTACTCGCGTGAGGAAGAAAAGGAAATTTGAAGTGTTTATATACATTTTTCAAGGTAAGGGCATTTTGGTAATTCGGATGCCGTTAATTTGGCTGGATTGATGACATGGCAGTCGAAATTTCAGAAGGGAGGTAAATTCAGTTTAACTGAAGAATGGGAACGGTTTATTTTAAAAACCAACTGTTGAATTTACTGCGCGGGTAAGACCCAATAAATGTTTGAAATTCAAAAGAGAACAGTTACTTTTCAGCGCCTTTACTACCATATGTCCTATCTTGTCTGCTGACGTGGCAATATTCCATCCGGAGTAGAGCTTTTCTCAATTCTTTTTATCTTCCGGATTCCTTGTCTTGCTAAGGATCTAAACTAACCTTGGATAGCCTTCCGGATTTTCTTTAGATTGGGTTTGACATCCCAATTAATTCTCTTAGCTTGCAAATTGATCTTTACTTAATGGCTTAGTAAAGATATCTGCTCATTGCTCATTGGTTTGAATGTATACCAAAGCAACATCCTTTTTCATCACATGATCCTGGATGAAATGATCCCTGATGTTGACATGCTTCATCCTGCTATAGAGTACTGGATTCTTTGACACATCAATGGCACTTTTATTATCACATATAACATCCACACATCCGAATTGAACTCCATAATCTTCTAATTATTGCTTGATCCAAAGAATTTGAGCTACATAACTTCCTACTGCCATATATTCTGCTTTTGTAGTAGATAAAACAACTGAAGTTTGCTTCTTGCTGTACCATGATACTAAGCAATCTCTAAAGAAATGGCAACCTCCAGATGTACTCTTTCTCTTAAGAGTATCTCTGCCATAATCTGCATCAGTGAAGCCTTAGAGTGTGAAATCTCCATTATTAGGATACCATGGCCCAACTTCAATGGTTCCTAGAAGGTATCTGAGAATTCTCTTCACTGCCTTGAGATGAGAATCCTTAGGATTGACTTGATATCTTGCACAGTAGTAAACTATATAGTGTATATCAGGCCTGCTAGTTATCAAGTATAGAAGTGATCCAATCATTCCTCTATATAGCTTTCGATCAATAGCTTCACCATCATAATCTTTGGATAAAACTGTATCTGATCCCATTGGAGTGGACATAGGTTTGCTCTTGTCCATTTCAAACTTCTTCAAGATCTCCTTGGTATACTTTGACTAGTTATTGAAAATCCCATCCGGACTTTGTTTGATTTATAAACTAAGGAAGAAATTGAGTTCTCCCGTCATAGACATCTCAAATTCCTTCTGCATTTGAGAGCTGAATTCTTCACACATCTTTTCATCAGTTGCCCCAAATATGATATCATCCATATAAATTTGGACTAGAATAATATCATTCTTTTTCTCCTTGATGAAAAGGTTTGTGTCTGCTTTACCCTAGATATATCCCTTGGATATGAGAAATGTAGTGAGTCTCTCATACCAGGCTCTGGGTGCTTGCTTCAAGCCATAGAGGGCCTTCTTTAGCTTGCAGACATGATCTGAATACTTTAAGTCTTCAAATCCAGGTGGCTGCTTCACATAGACTTCTTCCTAGATAACTCCATTTAGAAATGCACTTTTGACATCCATTTGAAACAATGTGAATCCTATGAATGATGTAAAAGCACATAGAATTCGGATTACCTCCAGTCTTGCTACAGGGGCAAAAGTTTCTTCAAAGTCAATCCCTTTCTATTGGTTGTAGCCTTGGGCAACTAATCTTGCCTTATTTCTCACCATAGATCCGGATTCATCTAGCTTGTTTCAGAATACCCATTTGGTGCCAATGATTGACTTTCCCTTTGGAGGTGCAACTAGATTCCACACATCATTCCTGGTGAACTGATCTAGTTCTTCTTGCATTGCCATCATCCATCTTTCATCTCCTTCAGCATCTTGAAATTTCTTTAGCTCAATAAGAGAGACAAAAACAGTATGGCTCATCATCCTATTGAGTTATCCTCTGGTTCTGACTATATTTTGGACATCATCCAAAATAGCTTCTACCGGATGATTTCTATGAGTCCGTACTTCCCTTTACAAGCCTTCATGTTGAGCTGGAACTTGTTCTATTTCTCCCTCAGCTTGTTTTCCTTGGTCATCATTGAAGTTTATCTTATACGGATTGAGATCAACTTATTAGACTTCTGGATCAAAAGATATTCCTTCATCCTCTTCTTTGTACTTCTTGATTTGGAAAGAATCAGAAACTTCAGCTTGCTTATTTTCTCTAGAGTTTTCAACTTCCGAAACTGGATCTTCCGAAATGAAACTTTTCTTGCCTGCATGGTTAGTCTCATCGAAATCTACATGTATTGACTCAACCACAGTTTGGGTTCATTTATTGAAGACTCTGTAAGCCTTACTATGTGTTGAGTAGCCAAGGAAAGTTGCTTCATCAGATTTAGGATCAAATTTTCCTAGTTGCTCACTATCATTTAGAATGTAGCATTTACATCCAAATGCCTTAAAGTACCCAATTTTGGGTTTTCTTTCCTTCCAAATTTCATAGGGGGTCTTTTCTATGGTCTTTCTAATAAGACCTCTATCCAAGATATAACATGCAGTGTTTACAGCCTCACCCCAGAAATATTTTGGCAAACAATTCTCACTTAGCATTGTTCTAGCCATCTCAACTATGGTCCTATTCTTTCTCCCAACAACTCTATTTTGTTGAGTATGAGGGGCAGAGAAGTTATGGTCATAAAATTCAGCAAAGTTCTTATTTTTAAACTCACCACCATTATCACTCCGGATGCATGCAATGCTTATGCGTTATTCTACTTATATCTGGATGAATGTTTTTGAGAATTGGTCAAAGGCTTTGTCTTTGCTTACTAGCAAGAGAACCCAGGTATAACGAGAATAACCATCCATAATTACCATGGTGTATTCTCTTCTACCTAAACTTAATGGTTCGATTGGACCAAAAAGATCAATATGCAAGAGCACAAGTACTCTTTTGGAAGGAATGTAGGAGATGGAAAGGAAACTTTTCTTATGCTATTTACCTAATTGAGATGAAGTGTATACATGATCCTTATCAAAAGTAACCTTAGGCAATCCACTACCAATTTCTTTTTGGCTAGTTTGGACAGGGGGTTCATCCTAACATGTCCTAACCTCCGGTGCCATAGCCATGATTCTTCTTCTTTTAAAACCAAGCAGATATTCTTTTTCTCATTTTTAATGTTAACAGAATAGACATTATTTACTCTAGGTGCATAAAGAATAAGTTGATTAGACTTACTATCATAGATTGAGCAGCCTCCGAAATCAAATGTGACTCTTCTTCCTTTGTCACAAAGTTGGGCTACACTTAGTAAGTTGAACTTCAGTCCATCAACCAGTGAGACATCTTCTATTTTTAATTCAGATCCAATGGTTCCATGTCCAATGATCTATCCTTTTTTATTATCTCCAAAGCTCACTTTATCTCCCTTCTTTCGGGTCAATGTGATGAAGGCCTTCTCATCACCTATCATGTACCTTGAGCATCCACTATCAATGTACCAAGTGTGTTGATCTACTGTGGATCTAAGGCATACCTGTAAAACAATTCAAGTGGGTTTGGGTACCCAATTAGATTTGGGTCCTCTCGGGTTAATAACCATATCAGGCCAAGGATTAATATCATAATAACCATTTTTAATCTACATAATTTAGTACCATGATAGTTTTTCCCACAAAACCTACACCCTGAGATGGGTTTGTTCTTCTCCTACTTCTTTTCAATCTTTTTAAGATCCTCCTTCCCATAGTTCCCTTTGTATCCAGCTTCTTGTGCACTTGTAGATGGTCCGGTGTGTATTCGGAAGCTGGCTGGAGGTGCAACTTCTGCTATATAATTCCTTCTTTGTTTGGCAGATTGTTGATTGTATACTGCCTTAGCTTTTCCTTTTTATGCAGTAGTATATCTTTGGGCTTGTGGTTGCCTGTTAACCTCCTTTACTTTTTTATTGGAAGGGTTTGGATTTCCTTTCGCAGGTTGGTACTGATTTCTTTGTGTATTTTACCTTGGATTCTTTCTTGGTTGATTAGGATTTGATCTCCTTCCGGATGCTTCCTTCATTAGGGTTAGCTCCCTATCTAACCGTATTAAGTTAGCACTTAATATCTGCACTTGATTTCTCAGGAAGTTTTCTTCAACCACATCAATGTGCTTGGTAGTTCTTATCAAATTGACATCTTGTACCAATGTCATCTTCAGCAAGCTCTATCACTTGTCTTCTTAAGGATTTGATTGCTTTTGTGTTTTTCTTCACACTCTTGATCACAATAGCTAAAGCTCTAGCAAGGTCAAAATCAGAAGTAGAATTAGAATAGGATTTTCCCTCAGTATTTGTTGTTTCTGATTCTAATTCTTTTATTTGTATTGTATCTTGCTTAGAGACATTCTTTTCAGATTATTCTACTTTCGGATCAGTCAGTGTGTCTCTTGTTCTTCTGTTGAAGATGGGCTACTACTTTCCTCACTATTGCTCCAGGTGGCCACCATTGCCTTCTTCTTGTGCTTCTTGGTTCTTTTAAGCTTAGGGCATTTAATTCTAAAGTGGCCCTTCTCCCTAGATTCAAAATAGGCAGCTTCTTTTTTCGGATCCTTCTTGTCTTCCAAATTCTTTCCAGGCCTATCTCTTCTGGATATGCCTTCCCTTGGTCTTCTCCTTTCTTTCTTTTGTATGAATCTATTGAGCTATCTAGTCAATAGATCTATTTGCTCCTTGGTACTTTGAGATTCCATGACTAGCTCTTCTGCTTCGGATGAAGCTGATCCAGTGGATTCTGCCTTAAGTGCAATAGCTTTCTTCTTCTTTTCAGGCCTCTTCTCCCGTTGGCTATATCTTTCTATAGATAGCTCTTAAGTCAAGAGATTGCCAATAAGCTCATCATAACTGTAGAAGTTTAGATCATGAGCTTCCTCAATAGCAGTCTTCTTACTGTCCCACTCCTTAGTGAGACTACGGAGCACTTTTTTGACCATATCTACTTCAAGAATTTCATTTCCAAGCCTTTTCATTTCATTCACTAGATTTGTGTATCTAGTTCCATCTTGAAGGTCTCAAGTTCTTACTTGAGTAGATCAAGCTTAGCCTCTCTTACTTTATTGGTTCCTTCATAGGTGACTTCCAGTTTCTGCCAGATTTCTTGTACAGTCTCATATCTGGATATCCTATTAAATTCTGTTGCACTAAGAGCACAATGAAGCATGTTGATAGCATTTGCATTTTCACGTAATCTCTTATAATCATTTTCATCCCATAAGCTCGAGGGTTTACTGGTGGTTAAACCATCTACCTCATGAGTAGGCTCATATGGACCATCTTTAATGGCCATCCATGCCATCATGCTTTGAGCCTGAATGAAATTCTTCATCCGATTTTTCCAGAATATGTAGTGTTCACCGATGAAGAGTGGGGGTTGGGTAATAGACATACCCTCTGGAAGGAGCTGTGAGTTTTGGAAACTCATTTCGATTCTTGAATCAAAATATATGGACCTTTAGCTCAAGATTGTTAGATCTTTAGTTTGAGCATCTGCTCTGATACCACTTGTTGGTCCCTATAAGGATCTATATAAGATCAGAGGGGGTGAATGACCATTTTTTATGGAATTGACGGACTTTAAAAAGTCTTGTGTAGCTTGTTTGATGGCTTCTGGATGTTATGGATCCGGATGATGCAAATATGAAATATGATGCAAATACAATAAAGAGTTAGAGAAAATCAAACACGATGATTTATATTGGTTCAGCCCCGCCTACGTCCTGTCCCCAAAGGTTCCTTCCTTTGAGCTTTTCCACTAGTGTGATTTCTTTCCAACTGGCAGAAATCAAGCCTTACAGTTTATCTCCAGACGGTACCCCATTCCGGTTGTAGGATATACCACTAGAACCACCAACTCCTAGCTGAGTCCTTTTGTCTTTAGCAGGATATACCACTTAGACTTCTACTCCGAATCTAAGCTGAGTCCTACAGGGAGATCCCACTCAAAGCACCTACTTTAAGTTGTATCTCAATCTCACAAATTACCCAAGTTGGAGATCTCACACTTTGTTTCACAAATTACCTAAGTTATCCGTCTTTTAACAAAGACCTAAAACATGTAGAGATATTCTTAAAAATTGATCTTTTCATATAAAATATTAGCTCAAAATGCATGATTTATATAGCACAAATTGGACACATCAAATATCCTCACACTTAAACAATTGCTTATCCTTAAGCAATTCATTCAATGTCAAAAAGAAGCACTCATCAATTAATAACAATTAGAAGCATGAAGATGTTGGAAAAACAGTCACTCAAAAACAAGACTAGAAGAGAACTTCAGAACATGGAAAACATTGAGCAATTTATCCTAACATTTCCTAGTAAGGCATGTAACTTAAAAGAATTTAAACTTCTTACTTCAATCAAGTATATCGAATCAGAATTTCTCACCAGGAGTTCTCTCAATGTGTTTGAGTGTTTAAGTTGTGGAGTCCCCCTGTCTTTGCCCTCTTTCAGCAAGATCTTATTGATTTAGATCATAGGCTCGCTATTCGGTTAATTCTCCACCATATAGTTGTTGAAATACCTGCACTATCATAAAGGTATTTGTGGGTTATAACTTGGTTAAGGTTAGCGGTATTGTTGTGAAATGGAGTTTTTGTGTAAAGATCTTCTAACAAAAGTTGAGTTCTGCAACTTATCTTGAGATAAGAGATCTTCAGTCTTGTGAGTTCTTATTCTGGCAAGAGAGCTTCTAACTATTACAGCATAAGCAGTTATTACAAGAACAAAAAAAGCTTTTTATTCAAAATATAACTCTTTTTTTTCTTTTTCTTTTTCTCTCTTTTTTTTCTTTTTTTCTTTTTTTTGAATTTTTTTTTCAAAATGAACTAAAATATTACATAAATTGCTTTTACGAATCTAAGAGTTCTCCTTGTTTTCTTTATTCTTCAAGAAATCTTCTTCAGTTGATGTTTCTCGTTGCTTCAAGTGATGAAATTCATATTAGAAGATCTTAAAGGTGTTTTTGGGAGATCAAAGTGAAGGTATTTGGGTTGTATTGTGTGTAAAGAAAGAAGGGCTTTAGGCTCAAAGGGGTTCTTTAGGGGATGATGTTAAGGGTTGGCTATTGGCTAGAGTGTATACCTAAGTGCCTTAATCATTTAGTACAAGATTTCAATAGTGATCTTGACAAGTACTAACACACAATCATATAAAAGCATTGCAAGTTTCTCCCATAGCAAGTTCTAGCTAAATGACAAGAATCTACCTACTCAGAAGAACTTCAAAGCATAAAGATTTACAATGAATAAGAGTGTCTCAAAGTTCTTTCCAATTTAGGGTTATCATTCTGATTCAATCAACCAAGTTAAAGTAAAAATTAAAACTTCTCAAACTGTAAACATGCCAAACAGGTCTTGCTAGCTTACTATACCAAGTTCTTCTAAATTCTAAAATTCTGTTCTTCTATTCTTATTCATGCATAACAGATTTTGAAAACATTCATACTTCCTAGAGTTGCTAACAACAAGTTCATCAATCAAAACATGTAACAAATTTCTAGCAAACATCAATCATTCAAGCAAAAGATATTCAAAAACAAAAAATTTGGCTCAATTTTTCACAACCTAACAACTATCACGCATATTTAATATGATCAATTAAAAATAAGAACAAGATCTCCACAAATAACAGGCTGAAGTTCTCAACCTCCTCCCCACACTTAAAAGTTGCTTTGTCCTCAAAGCAATGAAAATTCACAATAAGGGGAAAATAGAAGAGATCTTCATAAATTGCTAAAAGAAGAATTGCGTACCGTTTATCGTGGTTAAGAAATGAAGAGAGACAAAGTGGGATCACATTGTAAGCGGTCAAAATCAATGGGGGTTAGATAAAAATAATGGGCGGTTAACATAAAAATTAAAACCATGAAGAATTGATATTTTAAAAGTAACCGCCTCTAAAAGGAATGGTAAATAAAAAGAAGAAAACATGAACGCAATAAAAGATAAAAAAATGGTTGAGTAAAAGGATACAGACAAGGTCCTCTCCTTACCACAACCATAGGAAGATCTCGTAAAGATCTTCATCAAAATTGCTTCACTTGGTGCGTGAAGCGAGCACCATGTATGGAGATCTTATCAATGAACGTCTAGGAAGAACATGACCTCCTCCTTATCTAATACAGGTTGTTCAAATACCAAGTATGGTTTGAGTCTTTGGCCATTCACATTGAAGATCACTCTATTAGGCTAAGAGATCTCTATAGCTCCACGTGGGAAGACCTTGTTGACAGAAAACGAGTTAGTCTATCGAGATCTAAGCTTTCCTACAAATAGTTTCAAGCGTGAATTATACAAGAGTACTTGCTGTCTATAGAAGAACTCTTTTGTTTGGATTTTCTTGTCATGCCAAGACTTCATCTTTTCCTTGTAGGTCATGGCGTTCCCAAAGCTAAAAAGCCTAAACTCCTTAAGTTCATTGAGCTGAAGTTTTCTTGCTTCTCCTACCTTGGTCCTGTCAAAATTTAGAAAGGTTAAAGCCCACTAGGCTTTGAATTCAAGTTCAACCAGAAGATGACAAGCTTTACTATAGAGAATTCTAAAAGGGGACATGCCAATAGGAGTTTTAAATACAGTTCTATAAGCCCACAGTGCATTATTAAGTTTATTAGACCAGTCCTTCCTAGAATTGCTCACCGTTTACTCAAGAATTCGTTTGATCTCTCTGATCTCTCTAATGGAGATCTCTGCCCATCCACTAGTTTGTGGATTGTATGGGGTGGCAATTCTATGGATGACTCTGTATTTAGAAAGGAGTTTTTCAAATTGAGCATTACAAAAGTTTGTACCTTGCTCACTAATTATAGCATGAGGAAAACCAAACCTGGTGAAGATCTTCGTTAGAAATTTCACGACAACCTTACCATCATTGATTGGACTTGCTATTGCTTCAACCCACTTGCTCATATAGTTTACCGCCAAAAGGATATATTGATTACTATAAGAGCTTGGAAAAGGACCCATGAAGTCTATTCCCTAAATATCAAAGATCTCACAAATAACTATGTTGTTGAGAGGCATGGATGTCCTCGCTGAAATGTTTCTAGTCCTTTGGCATTCATTGCACTGAGCTATAAATCGATAGTTATCCTTAAAAATAGTGCACTAGAAGAACTCGCACTCTAAAATCTTTACAGCTATTCTTAAAGCACCAAAATGTCCACCAGATTCAGAGGGGTGGCAAATTTTCAAGATCTTCTCTGCTTCTTCTTGAGGTACATATCTCTTAATCATCTGATCTGCACAAAGTTTAAACAGAAAGGGTTTTTCCCAAAAATAGTATCTAATGTTGGCAAAGAACTTATTTTTCTGTGCATAAGACTTATATCATAGGGAGATCTTATATGCGAGAAATTGGTAATATCAACAAACCAAGGGACAGAGTTTACCATGTGAAGTTGTTCATCTAGAAAGGTCTCTGTGATAGTTCTCCTTGCATCGAGATCTCCTCTGGGAAGTTTGGAGAGATGGTCTGCCGCAACATTTTTAACTCCCTTTTTATCCTTGATCTCTATGTCAAAATCCTGAAGAAGTAAGAACCGTCTAATTAAATGAGGCTTTGCATTAGGCTTAGTCATCAAGTACTTCAGCGCAGCATGATCCGTAAAGATAGTCACTTTGGAGAGCACTAGATAAGATCTGAATTTATCAAAAGCATAAACTACTACAAGGAGTTCTTTCTCTGTGATTGTGTAGTTTTGTTTTGCATCATTCAAGGTCTTGCTGGCATAATAGATGGGTCTAAAATGCTTGTCAATTCTTTATCCCAAGACCACACCAATGCATGTGTCACTAGCATCACAAATAAGCTCAAAAGGTCTCTCCCAATTTAGAGCAACGAGAATGGGAGCATTAACGAGTCAGCTCTTGAGTTCTTCAAAGGCTTTAACATAATTCTTGTCATTTAAAGTCCACATCCTTGTGAAGCAAGGCTGTCAAAGGATATGCTATTTTTAAGAAGTCCTTTATAAACCTCCAATAGAAATCGGCATGGCCAAGAAAACTTCTGACCTCCTTCACTGAAGTCGACAGAGTCAACTTTTGGATAGCCTCTACTTTGGCTCTATCAACTTCCAGTCCTTGCTCAGAGATCTTGTGCTTAAGTACAATTCCCTCATTCACCATAAAATGACACTTCTCCCAATTAAGCACTAGATTTGTCTCCTTGTATCTCTTTAAGATGGCTTTAAGATTTTTAAGGCAATCTGAGAAGGCCTTTTCATACACCGAAAAATCGTCCATGAAGATCTCTACAGTTCTCTCCGCCATACATGAAAAATTGCCATCATGTAATGCTAAAATATGGCTAGAGCATTACATAGTCTAAATGGCATCCTTCTATAGGCAAAGGTTCCATAAGGACATGTAAAGGTGGTCGTCTCCTGGTCTTTAGGATGAATTACAATTTGGTTGTACCCGGAGTACCCGTCAAGAAAATAGTAGAATTTGTATCAAGAGAGCCTTTCAAGCATTTGATCAATAAAAGGAAGGGGAAAGTGATCCTTCCTTGTTGCATCATTCAACTTTCTGTAGTCAATACAAAATATCCATCCCGTGACGATTCTCACTGGGATGAGATCTCCATTCTCTCCTTGTACAACACTTGTGCCTCCTTTCTTGGGCATAACTTGGACTGGACTTATCCACAAGCTATCTGAAATTAGGTAAATTATCCCCGCATCTAGCAACTTGATCACCTCCTTTTTCACCACCTCCTTCATGTTTGGATTGAGTCTTCATTGAGGCTGTATTATTGGCTTATGGTTCTCCTCCATCAAGATCATGTGAGAATAGATAGATAGACTGATTCCCTTAATATCAGAGATCTTTCAGGCTAATGCTTCCTTATTTTTGCTCAACATGGTGAGGAGATCTTCCTTTTCTTCTGATGAAATTTTTGCAGAGATAATGACAGGAAGACCTTGTGGTGGTTCAAGGAAAGCGTACTCAAGATCTTCTAGTAGAGGTTTAAGATTATATTCTGGTTGGTTACTCGTGGCCTCATCAGTTTCAGACGGAGGGAGATCTTATAAAGGTTCAATGTTTTGTCAGCCCCCAACAATGGTTTTACATCCGATTTCAGCTTCAATTTGCTCCTTTACAATCTCATCTTCCTCTTGAAGATCTTCATCATTAAACTCCTAAAAAGAAAGAGTACTTTACTCAAAATCATTATCATCCAGAAAAAAGCATTGACCATCAGTATAAGAAGGATGTTTCATGGGCTTTTTCATTTTAAAAACAATTTATTCATCATGAATATTTAAAACGAGTTATCCATTATGAACATCAATGGGAGCTCTACCTATAGCTAGGAAAGGTCTTCCTAAAATGATAGGAACATGTATATCTTTATCCATGTCCATGACAATAAAATCAACCGGTATAATGAACTTTCCTACCTTAACAAGAACATCCTCTAATATCCCCCTAGGTATCTAATGGTTTGGTCCGCGAATTGAATGGATACTCTAGTAGGATGGGGATCTCCTAATCCTAACTTCTTGTACAAGTAATATGGCATCAAGTTAATACTAGCTCCTAAATCACACAAAGCATTTTCAATGTTAAGATTTCCAATGGAACAAGTGATAGAAAAACTCCTTGGATCTTTAAGCTTGGTTGGTAAAGATCTTCTACTTTGCAAGATAGAAGAGCCGTCTTGGTTTAATTGTATCATATCCACATTCTCTAGCTTCTTTTTGTTGGACAGAAGCTCTTTCAAAAACTTTGCATACATCGGCATTTGTGCGAGAACTTCTGCAAAAGGAATGTTAATGTGCAATTTTTTAAATACATCAAGAAATTTATCAAATTACTTAGCTAATTCGTGCTCCTTTTCTCTTTGTGGGTAAGGGATCTTCGGTTGATATCTTAAGAAGATCTCCTTATCTGACTTCAACCTCATTGAATTTCTTAGGTTGTGTTTGTTCTGTTGCAGTAGGGATCTCCTTGTCTTTCTCCTTTGACAAGTTCTCCTAAGGTTTTCCAGTAGAGATCTCTTCCGACTGTGCCTTAGAGGTCTCCTGGTGTTTATCTTTGGGGATCTCCTCCTTTTCCTCAGCGGCCTTTCCTGCATTTCCACTAACATCAACAACCATAGGGTTAGTAGAGTCAATGATTTTACCATTTCGAAGAGAGATCACCTTGCATTCGGTCTTTGTATTTATAGTTTGAGAGAGTTCTTGGATCTGTGTTTCAAAGCTCTTCATGTGAGCTTGATTTTGCTTTATAAATTGGGTCAACATTTCTCATATCTCTCTAAATTCTAACTTTTTGGAAAAATGTGAAGGTTCTCTTTGTTCGTTGCCTTGGTTCTGATAAGGTTGTTAGAAATGGTCGGGCTGTTGGAATTTTGATTTCCTTTGAGGTTTTGAAGAGAAGTTTGAGCGAGATCTCCATTCTGAATTTTGGTTGTCATAGAAGTAGTCTCCGCTTTCTCTGAGATCTCCTTGTACAAAGTTGCACTACTCTAGAGAAGGATAAACATCACAATTTGAGATCTTATGGTCTCCTCCACAATGATCACAACTAGGAGGAGAGCTTGTGATAGCAGACATATTTTTCTAAGTGAGTTGTTCAAGCAATGCTTATACTCTGCTATCTCTGAAAGCATGTGATTCAAAGGTTCTCTTTGGAGTTTCTTCTTTAGGAGAGTGCCATTTTGCATTGGTATTGACAAGTCTTTCCATGATCTCGAAGATCTCTTCTGGTGCATAGTCCTCTATGTCACCATTGGCTATCGACTCAATTTGCATTTTGTTCGAGTTTGACAACCCACCATAAAAACATTGGACTTGCAACCATGATGGAATACCCAGGTTTAGAACCTTTCTCAACATTTCTTTAAATCTCTCCCAAGCTTCAAAGAGAGTTTCTCCTGGGAATTGAACAAATCTGGTGATCTCATTTCTCAATAGGAGAGCTTGCTTTAGAGGAAAGTATTTGTTCAAGAAGATCCTTGCCATATCACTCCAAGTTTTGATCGATCTTGGTTGCAAGGTTTTTAACCATATTTTTGCTTTGTCCCTCAAAGAGAAAGGGAAGATCTTTAGCCTTATAGCATTATCTAAAGTTTCTCTCGTTCTTAATGTGTTGCACATGTTAACGAAGTCCTGAATATGAGCATTGGGGTCCTCTCCAGGAAGTCCTCCATATTGAATGGTGTCCTGGAGCATATGAATCATGGAGAACTTTACTTCAAACATATTATCCCCTTCTTGAGGTATCACAATACATGATGAGTGTCCCTCTAAGTAAGGTTCCAAATAAGTTCGAAGAGTTCTCCTCCTAGCATGAGGATTACCCTCATACTCGTCGTCTTCTATATTTATAAAGTTCTCCTGGTTCAGATTTCGTTGGAGACCTCTTCTATCAAAAATTCCAGCAATAGGAGGTCTTCGTCGATTAATTTTGATGAAGATTTCTTTAAATAGCACCTATTCCTGAGGAACCCCACAAACATAGAAAAAAGGTTAAAAGCACCTATCTATAGTGAAAATCTAAAAGCTATCTAATGTTGCTACCCGGCAACAGCGCCAAAAACTTGTTGTGCTGAAATTGTATGCCTAACAAGTGCACTAGGGTCAAGTATACTTATAGTGGCAAGACAAGGTCATATCCACAGATAGTGTGTGTAGACAGCTTATAGTTCTCCCTGGTAGACGGGCTAAGAGTTCTTTAAATTTTGATGGTAAGAGTTCTTGTAAATTAAAAGGTAGAAATTCATAAAGTAAAAATGGCAGAAAATAAAATGAACTAAAAATAATAAAAAGCACAGGCAAAGTCTATCAAACATAACAATTTAGGATCACTCCAAGCATAATGTATCATTTACTCAATTAATCATGTAATTCCAAGGTATCTCAATCATGATAGTTTAAGCACTCCCTTCGGCCATCTTAAACACTAAAGTTACTTAACCTAAATCTCTTTTCAGAGTCGTTAGGCAAATAACAATGCATTAAGTTCAGTTAAGCATTTAAATGAAATCTAAAATCCTCGGCATATGACCAATCTCCTTTCGAACTCATGCATCATATGTGTGTGCTTGTGTACCATTATGTTAAATCTACTTTCAGTCTCTTTAACATAACTATATATGACCTAGATCTTTGACTTATAACGATTAAGCATTCAAACACACATATAACAAAAGATATAAAATAAAGAGTACATTACAGTGCATAGAGATCTCCTAAACTGTCTACCAAAGTCAGACTTGCCTGGTGGAGGACTACTCTCTCATATTAATAAAGAAAATGCTAAATTCCATTAATGAAGAAGAGAGAAATTTATAGCACATTTATGGTGGTTCTACCCACCAAATTCGTAACTCCTTAACTAATGGGGAAGATAATAAATAGCCCCTAAATTCCAAAGAGAGAGAGAAAATATCTCTAATAAAATACTAACAAACAACACAAAATATCTAGATATTTACCATACAAAATAATAAACTAATGCCACTTGTTTACAAAAAGGCTTCTATAAGTGGCAGATTGGTAAATATGCAAAAGTTAAAATCCATTTTCTCCAAGTGTCACGTCAGTCACTCTAACTTACACTTCACTTGATTGCCACTTTTAGAGGAAATTTTCCCACCATTTTACAGCCTTCCTCCCGAACCAAGAGATCTCTTCTTTTCGACGAGATCTTATAGAATGTGGAGATCACCAGCGAACACTACACTTTTTTATCAGTTTTCAATAACGAGGCAGAAGTTCTCCTTCTTTCAACAAAGACCTAAAACCTTGTAAAATATGGGGATCTCTAGCGAACACTGCACTTTTTTTTATCAGTTTTCAGCAACAAGGCAGAAGTTTTCCTTCTTTCAACAAAGACCTAAGACCTGTAGAGATCTTCATAAAAATTGATCTTTTCACACAAAATGTTAGCTCAAAATGCATGATTTATGTAGCACAAATTCGACGCATCATTGAGCATTTTCACCTAAAGGAAAATTAAATTAATGAATAATTTTTCCCCCGAAGTGGAAAAATATAATTGAGGCCTAATATAACCACCATAAGTGGAAAATCGAATTCAAATGTTCGATCAAAGGAAATGAAAATTTTCCAATATTAGTTGACGTCAAGGCTAATAAAAGCCATTTTATATATTTAAAAATATCAAATATTATTATAATGTTACCACAATATTGGGTAACACAAGGCTGTAGAAGAGTCGATATATATGTAATAAGGGGAAACACATTTTATAAATGCTCTAGTAGAGCCAAAATTGATGTACCAAGGAAATATAATGCTCCAAAAGAGCTAGTATAAAGGTACTAAAAAACTGTTGAATGCTCCAAAAGAGCTAATATTATGTGTTAAGGGGACAAACAAATTATTGAATGGTCCGAAAGAGCCAATACTAATCTACTAATGGGATGATTATTATGAATAATGGATATTATTTTCCCCAACTTCTCACATATGTTTATTGAGTTTTTAAAATATTCATAGAAATGAATATTATTGAAAATGTGAGTGAAGGCATTAAAGAATGTCTTTATGATACATATATTTTCTGGCCAGTTTAACTATAAACTTGAAGTTTATATATTGAGATAATTATAAAATTGGGCATGATCGACTAGGTCATCCTAGTTCGATAATGATTAGAAATATAATAGATAATGCACATGAGCATCCATTAAAGAACCTGGAGTTTCTTCTAAATGAATTATTTTGTACTGATTGTTCACAAGAAAAATTGATTATAAAACCTTTCAGTAGTAAGGTTGTAAATGATTCTTTGATATTTTCAAAATGCATATCATGTGATATATGTGGACTGATTCATCTACAATTGTACCATTTAATTTTTTAATGTAGTCACTTTCCGAAGAAGTACAAGCACCTAGAGTGGATGCTTAAACTAAATAGTCACATGTATGTTTTTGTATGTCAATTGAAAAAAATTGAACATTTTGTTGTATATCTCCAGACACAAAATGATATCATAGAATCATATTTCAAACGTTTGCAATAATTGATTGCATGACCATTGATTATGCGAACAAATCTACCCACATCGGTATGGGGATATGCAATATTGTATGCAACATCAATTACTTGTTTGAGACCAACAAGCTATAACGATTATTCTCCCCGACAATTAGCTTTTGATCACGAGACCTATATTTCTCATATAAGAGTTTTTTGGTAATGCAATTTATGTGCCTGTAAATTTATCACAATGGACCAAAATGGGTTCTCAATAGAGATTATAATTTTATATTGGATATGAATCTCCATGAATGATTAAAAAATATTTTCCCAAAATTAGGGGGAGAAAGTAAAAAGACAATTTTAAAAAAGATAAATTTGTCTAATGCTTCATTGTTAAATTATATGGATCCTAAGTCAAAATAATGCTATAATACGCATGGAGCGTGAATAACCAATTGGTATAAAGGATAAAGATCATTGAAAAAGAAAAAAATGTCCACAATAAAGATAATTCCGTTGAGGATATATGTACAAATATAAACATACTTCCTGCAGAAATACTAGCAATTAACGTGCGAACACCTAAAGTTGTTCAAAATGTTGATATTCGAATAAATTATATTAATACCGAGAAAAAGATAAAATGGGTGTAGACCATATTTTGTCTATAATATGACAATGAATATAGAAAATATACATATTGTTGCATGATATTTTCTATCTTTCTCGTACAACATTTTCTATAGTTTATGTTATTGTATTTCTATATTATTTATTCTCTTGTGGTAGTTGCAATAACTTTTTTCATTTTTTTTACGGTGAAAGAAAAAGTTAATATGCACTTGGTGAATGTTGCCATAGCTTACATAATGATTTTTACATGAAAATTTCCAAATGACTAAATTACACGAAAAGTATGGCAAATGGAAATTTTATTCAATACAGTTGAAAATATTTATGCATGAGTTAAGACAATTTGGATGAGCATTTGGTAAATCAATTGCCAAAGAAGAACTGGCAACAATTTATAAAGATAATGGCGCATGCATTGCTCATTTGAAGGAAGTCTACAAGTACAAAGATACAATGAAATACATTTCACCCAAATTTATCTTCGCTCATGATCTTGAAAAAGAATAGTGTAATCAATATTCAACAAACTTGATTATGCAACAAGTCAGCAGTTTTATTCAACAAAGATTTACCTTCTACAACTTTCAAGAAGTTGAGTTATCAAATCAAAATGTGTCATCTCGGACTAGCCAAGTTGACATCTGCAAAGTTAGATCAAGTAACAATCCAACAGAATTTTTCACCAAGTCACTACATGCTAATATTTTCAAAAGATATATGCATAATATTGAGATGCGTCAGCTCAAGTAATATGACTTGACCAAGGCCATACATTCGACGACTTTTAAGGAATCAGTTCGTAGTATCAGAATGTGTCATTTCAAAGATCTTCAATATTCCTGTGAACAGGGGAGCAAACATTATACTCTTTTTCCCTTAACAAAGGTTTTGTCCCACAGGATTTTCCTTGGTAAGTTTTTTAACAATGCAGTGTCTCATTCGCATAATTGGACATGCAAAGGGGAGTGTTAAAAATAAATGTTTTATGTTACATACATTTATATTACATTGATGTCCATTATTTGTAACATACATAACTCCTCCATTTATATGTATTATCTCATATAACTTGTGCCTTCAGATGTTCTTGTTATTTGCCTATAAATATAGTCTTGTTATGTGGCATAGATGAGATGAAATATAATACAAAACTTACATTCTCTTCATATTGCTTTTCTTCTACTTTTCTATTGTCTATATTCTATATATTTATATTATTTCTAACACAAACAAACACTACTAAAGGCCCTTTCACGCTTCTGAAACTCATGTACCAAACGCCCCCTAAATATAGTTCTTTGAGATTTAAATACCCGACATCTAGGTTAGAAGAAGTCGGATATTGAAATACTCTGCTCTCACATGTCATATTTTGAAAACATGATATTCCTAAGTCTCTGCCTTTAAATTTATTAAATGACTAAATAATTAAAGTTTACAAGAAAAAAAAATCCATTTTAGAGGTTTTATATGATAACATAGTTTTTTTAAGTGTCTCTCTATATACAGGTTAACTTTTGCTTAAATAAAGTGATCAATACACCTATAACTTTTGAAAGTGTAACAAAGAAATAAAAGTAATTGAGGGTCACAAAAGTAAATCACGTGGGTGAAAGAAAATTGGGAGTACAAAATGAAGGTTGCAGTTAAAGGAGCACTGTCGGCTGTGGTGGTTAGCAGTATCCTTGTAATTACTCTTAAATTATTCTTGCAGGACCCTAACCCTTCCCCTACTCTGAATCCACAATCAATGGCTCGTAGTTTCATTCTTTGGCTCCATGGATTGGGTGATTCGGGTCCTGCCAATGAACCCATCAAAACCCTTTTCTCTTCCCCCGAGTTCCGGCCCACCAAATGGTCTTTCCCTTCTGCTCCTGATAACCCTGTCACCTGCAACTGTAAGCACTCTCTTCCTTTCATTCCTACGCTCTAAATTCATCTTCTTTCTTTTATGTTTCTACCATCTATGTCAATTATTGAATTTAGGGCAATTCTGAATAATGCCTTCTATTGTGCGCTGAACAGACCTGAAATTAGGTCATTTAAGACCAAATTGAACAGGTAGAGTTTGTTGAGTGGGCTTTTGGTTCCGTTTCTCTTTTGTTAGGATTATCTTCTTGTCATGCAATGAGCTCAGTATGTCTTTTGTTGCCCTTGCAGATGGTGCTGTGATGCCTTCTTGGTTTGACATCCATGAGATTCCCGTTACTGCT
Organism: Euphorbia pulcherrima; assembly: GCA_947683365.1. Lineage (NCBI taxonomy): Eukaryota > Viridiplantae > Streptophyta > Magnoliopsida > Malpighiales > Euphorbiaceae > Euphorbia > Euphorbia pulcherrima. Next base: position 74,224,055 of record CANTUS010000001.1, on the reverse strand, counting down.
GTAAGTTGTTCCATGTTTAACTCATATAATTCGTACCATTTGCTAATGTGGCCTGCCATCTCTGCTCCAATATGATTACTACTGCATCTCACTGAACTAGTATCTTTTGCTAAAGTAAATAGGTCTAGTTGCTTTGCTCTTTTTTCATTTTCGGATTATCACATATTTGTGTGTGTTGAATTGAAGATAAACTTATCGGTCAACTCGTATTCAGAACATCATATGATGTATGATATATAAAAACTCAAATAGCTTGTACTGACATATTTCCAAAGATTAAATTGCAAAAATTGTAATGGAGGATACAGATTAATGTGTTGCTAATAAATACTAGGATTCTCCTAAAGAAGGTACTGGCTTGCTTAAAGCAGTTGAGAATGTTCACGCGATGTTGGACAAGGAAATAGCTGCCGGGACAAGTTCTGATAATATATTTGTTTGCGGATTTAGTCAAGGAGGTTTGTTTCTCACCCTGCTTTAACATTTTATGATGTTTGGTTTCTTTGGGGATCATGTGAAAGCTTTTGCAGGCGCTTTGACCTTGGCTAGTGTTCTGTTATACCCAAAAACTCTAGGAGGGGGTGCAGTCTTCAGTGGATGGGTACCTTTCAATTCTTCTATGTTAGAACAGATTCCCCCAGAAGCTAAAAGGGTACTAGAATATGCGCATTACACATTCCTAGCACTAAAATGTGTAGTTTCTAATTTATGTCTAGAATTGTGGTCTAGTTAATTCTCTCCCGTGGTTAGTTGATTATATTTGGCATAATACATGTTTACCCCCTGCAACAACAACAACAACATTACCCCAATGGCTCCGCACAAACGGGGTAAGGGGGGGTCGGGTGTACGCAACCTTACCCCTGTGATTACAGAGAGGTTGTTTCCAATTGACCTGAAGTGGAGTTGCAAACAGCTATCCGTGACATCACAATAAAAAGAAGCTCGGACAGTTTAATGAATCATTTTGCTTTAGTCCGTTATAATCTAAAGCCAAAGAATGATGAATCTTTGGCCCATCAAAATAATGGACAATATGTTTACCCCCTACAACTTGGCAAATTTTGTCAAATGCCGCCCTCAAATAACACATGTCCATACTAACCCCCTCAACTTGGCAAAACTGCACTCGCGATCTTCTGGTTGGTTTGACGTTTCAATTATGTCATTTTTCTAATTATCCTCTCTCCAACCAGGAGCTAATACGTGGCAATCAGGGGGCTCGCGAGTGCAGTTTTGCCAAGTTGAGGGGGCTACAGGACGGCAGTTGGCAAAAGTTGTCAAGTTCAGAGGGCTAAATATGTATTATGCCTAATCTGGAAGTTATATATTTGTTATCTATAGGCTATAGCGATTTTGTTTTATAATATGGTAAAATGGGTATGGATGTTGTATTTGCAGACGCCTATTTTGTGGTCTCATGGGATTGCGGATGGAACAGTTCTGTTTGAAGCTGGACAAGCAGGGCCCCCATTCCTCGATAAGGCTGGATTCAGTTGCGAGTTTAAGGTAAAACGTCTGATGATAAAGTTTTCTGCTAGTTTTCATTTAACTATACTTTTTGCTATGATGCAGGCATATCCTGGTCTTGGCCATTCAATAAACAATGAGGAGCTGAAACACCTAGAGTCATGGATCAAAGCCAGATTGCGAACTTCCTCTTAGGGGTTTGAGTTAGTGTGTTTGAATTGTTAATTGTGAGTCTGGTTTGTGATTTATATTCTTAAACAATTTCCCGTTTATGAGGGATATTGTGGTCAAAGGAACTCAAGACTGCATAATTTCGATCGAACGAGGTAATAAATCAAGTTGCTTACAAACAAATAAATCGATTTTACTAGATACATGAATATGCGTTTGGCTATAAAGTCACAGATGTTATAGTTTGCTACTAATAAATGACATAAAATCCAGCTTATGGAAATTTGACTATACCCCATTCTTTTTAACTGATGGGGGCCATGACAATCTTCTATGAAAATCGCCTATTTGGCTACTATCGTCATCTGCTTCTTGCTGCTCAAGATCTTGTTTCTCGCACTTTCAACTGCCAAGTCATCAAAACTAGATTCATTTCTCCAAGTGGGACTGGGAGTCGCACAGTCTGAATCTCCTACCAATCTCGTTGGTAAAGGCAACTGAGTGGCCAACTCTTGAATTCTGGAGGGTAGAAAACGATTCTCTCATGGCAGACATTACTTCGAAGAAACGGGTACACGATGCTAAAGCAACAGGAATAGGCCTAAACATTTCCTGCACCAAAATCACCAAAACAATAAGCATGAGGCCTTATGTTTCTATGTGCAAAAACAGGATATTACATGAAAGTCGATAGTATATTGATGTCGTTTGCCTATTATTGGTAACAAGACTTCTGAGAATTTTCGCTTAATTCTTCAGTAGTTCTAAGTATGATAGCCGCATCAAAATCCACAAAGTTTTTGTTTCTCTCTGAAACCCTCGACAAAATCAACAAAGTTTTGGTGCGCCTAGAGTGTGCCCCGCACCTGCAATTTGACAACTAAGGTCATGCGTTCGAGCTACATGACGAACAGGGTGAACATTTTCTTTGCAGTGCATTTATGCAAATTTAAAAAAAAACTAAGCACAATAGAATTTCATATATATGCAAATTAAAAAAAAAACTAAGCACAATAGAATTTCATATATCAATGTGGGTTTCTATTAATATCAATTCCTTCACTGGTTATGAGATCTCAAGTATAGTAATATGGCGGACTTGATTAATACCGATAACGTGGAACATTATAAAGAAACATCTATACCAATAGACATTGACAATTGCGACAAAATAAACAGACAATAATAGCAATTGCCAAAGCAAACAACACACGCACACACAAAGTTTCATAAGCATACCCCCCAAATTGAAGGAGACTCATTAAAGTTGAGGCTCCATTGAAAATCAGTAACAGATGATGCCAAAGCACCATAATCACTTGCAGCCTCCATCAGTAACTCTGAGAATTGCTTCCGCACAAACCCAACATACCAGATTGCCTTGTGAATTCACAAAACGACAAAGTGACGTAATAAACAATTCATACATTATAGTTGAGACTCAAGTATTGCTCACAGTTAAAACCAAAAGCTCTCTAAGTATCTGATTAAAATCATAGAAAGCAGTAGCTTAATTTGTGGATTAATAATGCCAAGCATATTGTAGTTGGTAACTTTACCTTTTTTGTTTGAAAAGAATTATGAAAAAACAATTTTAGCAAGTAGAACTGACCAGAAATTGATGCTCTACTGATGGTTGATTTTGTTGATGTTTTAGAATACATCAACGAGATTCAAGTGAAAATTGGAAAACAATAATTCAGACATGGAAATATTTGAAGTAGCAATTGTAAATCAAATGCAATCCAGAAAAGAATCCTTCTAACTGATAAGAACTATTTGAGTTAGATTTCATTTTAGTTTAATGAATTAACAGACGAGATCATCCAGTGCGTAATTAACAGTAAGACTGTCAACTTATAAACAACCTGATATTCTGCTCCCACAGGGATACAATCCAGCGAATATGGTTGCTGAAGACGAGCTATGATACGGTGCTGCCAATGTTTTTCGACAATTAGGAGACACAAAATTGCTAAATAGCAAGCAAATTAAGCCAAAAAGTTTATAACATAATTATATCTCAATCATCATGCCTATAGATCATAATCCATAAAATTCTGTAGAAGTGTAGTTTCTGCATCCCTGAGCATGTAAGTTCATCTAACTTTGTTCATAAAAAAGTAAAACAACAGTGCATGAAAACAATTCTGGAATGCTGCAATATCTCAAGTCTATAATGTAATAACATCTTTCAACTTAACAATAATCTTACCTTATTCTGAATGACATCCTTTAGTATAGTAGTGATCCTAGCTAAAGTTCGAATCTTCTTTCCCATTTCGCTTACATGTGTCAAATGAGACACATTTTTGTCATCCTAAAATTTCAAAATCCATGTCAGTGCATCACATATGAGTAGCAGAGAAAGGAAAAACAAATCTACGGATATATTCTGCAAGTAGCAACTCTTATCTGGATTCCAAGTTTGTAAGGAGAAAAACAAGCATACTTCACCTTTCGCCCTGAAGCCCACTTGTAAATCCGCAATTTTTCTTTGTACGGTACTCAGTTCTCTTAGCACCCTAACCAAGCCTTCCCCATTTTCATCAGTAGGATTGGATGCGTTTTGCAGTTCTTCCTGCCAAAATTTAAGGAACCAAAGACAATGCGCTCAAGGAATCTGCTAGCACACAATAACTACAAGGCTGTATAATTCTGGATTCCCAAACTCGTCTGGGAAGCTCGTAACTGACATGCATGAGTGAGTGTTGAAAAATTGTGAACAGAAATGTAACAAATGTTAATAAAAAACAACACGTTTTTAATGGTAATGGACTTTTGCTTTCGGTTTGATCTGAACTTTCATACAAAACACTGTCAAAATGATTTAACAGATCGAATGGTTATATGCATAACGAGTACTTCCTTTAATGGGAGTTTTTGGAATGGCGTAAGGTAGTCAAGTCCTCAAGTCTAGCGGTCGAGGAAAATAGCATATTCCAAGCCACAAATTCATCTTGTTGAAAGCAACTCACAAGAAACACTTGCACAGAAACTACAATAACAGAACTAGTGGGCTGCTATTCGATGACTAGTGTGTTGTTTGCCATAATAAAGCAGAAATAATTGAACATGTGCTGTCTTGGAGTCATGCAACAAACAATGTAGACAATTGCAACAAAGGCAAGTGCCAAATAATGAGCAAATTATATCCTGGACGACACAAACAAGCTGATGTCTAATAAAGCCACAGGAAAGTCTGCCAAATCATTTGGTTTGTTTGCCTTCTTAGTAAATACGAAATCATTATAATTATAAGTTTATAACCACACTTTACAGAATTATACACTCTACTTATTAGCACAGAACTGTATGATAGCATCAATTAGAACTCCTATGTAGGGAAGCATACAACAAAAGTATTGCAAATAAGAGATCAAATAACATGAAAGGCATCAATGAGAAAGATAAAAACCAACCTGAGAAGGAACTGAGAAGCCAAGTAATAGAGAGCATCAGACAAGCCCCCGATGCATCTAAGAGGCTTTTTACCGACCCAGGCACTATCACTTCCCATAGACATTTGATTTTACAAGAAACAAATGCCCAATTCTATTTACTTTGTAGTTGGTCAACAACGATTTGAATTTTCGAAATTGATGAAAGTGTGTCGAGACAGGCAGTAGCAGCAATCAAACATCAGGTACACAAAAAAAATAGGGGTTAAAGGGTTTTCATACGTTAATGTGATGGCAGGAGATAAGGTATTGTGGTGAAGAGAGGAAGCTTCCGTGAATTTGTTACAGGTTAATTCAGAGGACCAGTTAACTTATAAAGTTATGGGTGGTACTGAGACAGTCGGAAATTACTTGTTACAGTCGGTGTAAAATACGGTTTTGCCCTCAGTTAAACAAACATTCAAAATTATACAGACTTTTCTGCAAAACGCCTCAGCCACTGGGGAGGCGTTTTGTAGAAAAAGTCTCTGCATTGGTGGTGGCGTTTATGCCACCACCAGTGGACCCTCCTATGGCAGGGGCGTTTCTGGAAAACGCCCCTGCCTTTTTTTTTTTTTAATTTTTTTATTTTGTATCAGTTAAATTTTTACCGTTAACGATTAGGGATGGAATAAAATTAACAAAATATTATAATAAAATATAACGAAGGAACATAGACAATATTAATCGATGGAATATTAATACAAAATATTTACTGATTACAGCCAATTATAGAATCCCATAGGTTTCGCCTATCTGTATATAAATTTTTCCAATTATGAACTGATGACCTACAATATTCAAACCATTTATATGGTATAGGGGGGATGGGACACGTATTGGACACATTGAGTCGAATATAGTGATGTAAAGGAGGAATATGAGCTATGCATATTTCTTTTGAGGGAAGCGACTCTCCTTGAGTTGCATATAGAGGCAAAATTGTGTAACAACATCCGGTGCTTGTAGCATTACTTCTGAATCCAATATATATGACGATGACATTGAAGAATGTGGCAATCGGATATAAGTCCTCTAGCACCGCCATCCAATGAGTCATGCCGCATCCCCCACCAGTCCAAGAAATACGATTTAAAGCTATATCAATAGGGGAAGTATAGAAATTTTGATACAATTCTCTGTCATTCTGTAACTCAAGAACTGTGGTTCGCCTCACGTATCGCCAATTGTCTTCATTATCAAACATGAAAGACGAAACCACTCTAAAACCACAGTTTCCATCTGGAACAACATCGACGACACCTTAAATGAATGATCGAATAATATACGGAATGAAGTCTTTATGGTCATAGTGTTCGAGCGCGATTCCTAGGGTTCATACAAAGAAAGATAGAGTATTTGTAAAATAATATGAATATTCTATTTTAAAATTAATTAAATACCAAATGAAAAAGGAATTACCGTTTATTGAAGCTTTATTAATAGATGTCATCGATTTACGACTTTGACCTTTTTTTTTACGATGTTTTTGAGAGTTGTTGTAGTGCTTTGTTTACATATTCATATCCGCTAGTATCTCGCTTTGTTGACTTCCTTTCTTTTGGTCTGCCTTTGGTATTATCTTTGACCTCAGGTTCAACATAGTTAGCATATTCAGGGTGAATTATTTCTCTAATGACTAAACTGACCTTTTTAACTACTGCAGAGTTTTGCTCTTTGACCTCCTCTGTAATAGATTGAAAGAAGCGGTGATCCTCAGAAGGGTATTCGGGATCAACTATTTGCTGACCAGATTGTCCGTTGATCTTGAGTGTTTTCCAAAATGGATGAATACTTGTAATACTGATTGAACTGTTTGACCTAAAAGCCTTTCTCAAGTCACATGCACAAGGAATGTCGTGTGTTCTTTGTAGTGCACATCCACATTTAACATGTACATATTCACCCAGTTCAAACATTCGATTCAGCTTAGAGTTCAACACATCCAAGCAGTGATGGGAAACACGACAAGCAAGATTCTGCAATGGAAATGTTGTGGTTAACATAAGCTTCTTGTTTCTACAATGTTCCAAAGCGCACCTGAAATTATAATCATATGCATTGTATATTAAATTTCACAATCATAAATAAAACCTTGTATAATATGAACAAATTGTATGAAGGATTTACCTTATTTCAATCTCCTGCGACTCCATTTCTTTATGGACTTTGATCCACACTGTGTCGAGAGCTCCAGTGGATGTGAACAACCATTTCTTCAACGAAGAATGTGCGCTCTCTACACGATTATTTGTTACATTTCCAAGATGTAGATAATTATTGGTCCAGGCTGGAATGAATTTTTCCTTATGACCGAGCCAAGTGCCTGGGAGATAGTTAATCAGTTTAGTCTGATTACCTAAGCCGTGGTCAAATTTTATAATAGCAGAAATGTACTCCTGGAATGTTTGTGCATGAAATATCTTGTTCCATGCAGTCATAACATTACCTCCATAAGTAGACTTCTCGTAGAGTTTGTTAACATAGCCTTCAACATCCTTCTGTATGTGCCATCTACAAAGTAAATGGTCGGTGTTGGGAAAAACTTCTCTTATTGTGTCGAGAAGGCCTCCTTCCTTATCAGTAACTATGACAGCGGGCTGAGCATCTCTTTCCATCATCATCTGCAACCTCGTTAAAGCCCATCTATAGCTTGACTTTGTCTCATCTTTCATAATTGCATATGCAATTAGAAAGTTTCTATTTGTTGGAGTCACACCTACGAACTCAACAAATGGATACTTGTACAGGTTGGTTTTGTAGGTGGAATCAATTCCAACATACCAATGAAATGTGCTGAACAAGTTCATAGAAGATGGACTAGCCATGAATAAATGGGTAATCACATTTATTTCGGGATCAGCCTCTGTGAAATGAAAGTAGTTGTTTGAGGTTGCAAGGTGGTACAACTGACCGATTTTATCTCTATCATCAAAAGACACAATTCGTAGTTTGGTGCGTTGATTGTATATCTGTCAAACAGAGGGATGAGTGTCTGGAAATTTCACCTTCAAAGAGGCCAGTATGGAATTTGGCTTTGCATGAGCTTCTGACATCTCTCGGATATGTTCCTTGGCCTCCTCCGCCAATTTGGAATGTTGCAGATTGCCTTCGTGAGACCACATCAATGGATGGTTGTGGTAACCACACATTCCAGCACCAACTGTTATAATTTCCCAATGGCCCATATTAATTTGTTTAGTTTTCAACTGAAATGGGCAATCCCAGGATCTTGTTGCTGTGTTCTTCCTTTCCGCATCGGCTAAGTTTCTGTTTTTTCCTTTGTGATAGATACCTCTGCTACATTTTACATACTTTTAGGTTCCAAACTCTTTAGATGAAGCAATGATAACCTCAAACATCAATCGGTTAGCAATGTCCTTCATAAATGAAACCGCTTCCTTATATGTTCCAAAACGTTGATCTGTCACAAAATACCCACTGTAGTCGATGCCATCCCCACCAGATCCTTTGAATGTTTGTGATTCTTCAAAAGGTTGGTTGGAGTCAAAATCAGGATAATAGGATTGATTAGAGAAATAGGTACTATAAGAGTGATTCGGGTCATTTGGATAGGAAGATTGATTCGAATCATTTGGATAAGAAGATTGATCACCCTCATAAAAAGGATCTATATCAAAGAAATTCATTTGACCGAAATAAAATTTTTAGAGAGTTCAAAGAGGAGTGCAGAAATGTTGATAGAAAGGTAAGTGTGAATTGAGGCTATTTAAGCTATGTTTATATAATAGTTGAAGTCGTAAAAAGAATAGTTAGAAGTAAAAGAATTCAGCAAAATAATAGTTAAGTAAGATAATAGTTCGGATTGAGAAGACAACACACTGAATTGAATTTATTTTCAATAAAAAATTAATAATTTAGTTTGTACAAATTCGGTAAAGGACAAGGCAATTTGTATGTGTGTAAAAGGAATAGTCTGAAAGTAAAAGAGTTCAGTAAAATAATAGTTAAGGTATTATTTAGCCTGTACAAATTCAGTAAAGTAAAAGAATTCAGCAAAATAATAGTTAAGTAAGATAATAGTTCGGATTGAGAAGACAACACACTGAATTGAATTTATTTTCAGTAAATAAATTAATAATTTAGTTTGTACAAATTTGGTATAGTAAAAGAGTTCAGTAAAATAATAGTTAAGTAAGATAATAGTTCGGATTGAGAAGACAACACACTGAATTGAATTTATTTTCAGTAAAAAATTAATAATTTAGTTTGTACAAATTCGGTAAAGGACAAGGCAATTTGTATGTGTGTAAAAGGAATAGTCTGAAAGTAAAAGAGTTCAGTAAAATAATAGTTAAGGTATTATTTAGCATGTACAAATTCAGTAAAGTAAAAGAATTCAGCAAAATAATAGTTAAGTAAGATATTAGTTCGGATTGAGAAGATAACACACTGAATTGAATTTATTTTCAGTAAATAAATTAATAATTTAGTTTGTACAAATTCGGTATAGTAAAAGAGTTCAGTAAAATAATAGTTAAGTAAGATAATAGTTCGGATTGAGAAGACAACACACTGAATTGAATTTATTTTCAGTAAAAAATTAATAATTTAGTTTGTACAAATTCAGTAAAGGACAAGGCAATTTATATGTGTGTAAAAGGAATAGTCTGGAAGTAAAAGAGTTCAGTAAAATAATAGTTAAGGTATTATTTAGCCTGTACAAATTCAGTAAAGTAAAAGAATTCAGCAAAATAATAGTTAAGTAAGATAATAGTTCGGATTGAGAAGACAACACGCTGAATTGAATTTATTTTCAGTAAATAAATTAATAATTTAGTTTGTACAAATTCGGTAAAGTAAAAGAGTTCAGTAAAATAATACTTAAGTAAGATAATAGTTCGGATTGAGAAGACAACACACTGAATTGAATTTATTTTCAGTAAAAAATTAATAATTTAGTTTGTACAAATTCGGTAAAGGACAAGGCAATTTGTATGTGTGTAAAAGGAATAGTCTGAAAGTAAAAGAGTTCAGTAAAATAATAGTTAAGGTATTATTTAGCCTGTACAAATTCAGTAAAGTAAAAGGATTCAGCAAAATAATAGTTAAGTAAGATAATAGTTCGGATTGAGAAGACAACACTCTGAATTGAATTTATTTTCAGTAAATAAATTAATAATTTAGTTTGTACAAATTCGGTATAGTAAAAGAGTTCAGTAAAATAATAGTTAAGGTATTATTTAGCTTGTACAAATTCAGTAAAGTAAAAGAATTCAGCAAAATAATAGTTAAGTAAGATAATAGTTCGGATTGAGAAGACAACACACTGAATTGAATTTATTTTCAGTAAAAAATTAATAATTTAGTTTGTACAAATTTGGTAAAGTAAAAGAGTTCAGTAAAATAATAGTTAAGGTATTATTTAGCCTGTACAAATTTGGTAAAGTAAAAGAGTTCAGCAAAATAATAGTTGAGATTAAACAAACTTAAGTTACTACATATTGTTCATGCATAAATCATAATAAAGTAAAATATAATCAGAGAGCTGAATTATATTCCTTCATCAGCTCTTCAAACTTAACTACTAACTGATCAGCTTTGTCTGTATTACACGCCCTCAACTCGCTCACTGATTCGCGCCCCCACTCAACATATCTGTTCAGCCACTAGAATAACGAAGGTATAAATAATAATTAGTCAAACTATTAAATTGTGTTATTAGAAACTATTGAATTGTGTAGAAATAACAATTAGAAGTAGGGCCGGGCTTCGGTTACTCATTTTTAGTGAGGCCCAACCCAGCATAGCCCAGGTCTATTAAAAACCAACATAGAATAAAAATACTTACATAATTGACATTAGAGCGAGGTGGTGGTCCATGCTCCGGAATGTCTTCTAACAAGTGTGGATGAGAGTTTCGACAATACCATCTTATATACCCCTCAACACAACCTCTATTGTCCACGAGTGCTCGCTGTAGATGATCTACAGCTAACATACCCATATGCGGAAAAGATTGCCATTCATTCTCTGAATCCAATGCGTTGAACGTTACCTTATATTGGAGCTTGGCCCATGGCCTATTAGCTGTAATGGGCCTCCTGATCGGTGGCGGGATAATCTGTACAAACCCTAACTGTCGAACACACCGAATAGGCATGTACGGCTCGATGATATCTCGGTAGCGTATCAGCCCCGTGTACAGAGTCCTCAGCATACCAAATGCAGGATCAGGACCATAAGGCAACCATGTAACCTGTAAAAAAATAATTAGTACTTTACGTGATTTTAGTGTTTTAATTAGCGTATAGTTTAGGCACTAATTTTTTTTAGGAATGTAAACAAATTTATAATACCTCTGCTGCTGTCAACTGATTAATACGCACTCGAAACTGTGACAGTCGATTGATATCCTTATCCTCCTTGCGGGGTTTCCATGCTGCGACTCTGCGATCATTAGCGGTACTATCCAACCGCTCATGCGAACGAAAATAGGGAAAGTACTCGTAAATCCAACACTGCAAAAGTGTAATACATCCACATATACCCTTGGCATCACCTCGAGAAGCCTCGCCAAGCTGCCAATACAAGTTAGCCAATGTGGCTGAACCCCATGAATAAGCATGCACTGAATGCATGTCGTCCTTAACCTCTAACATACAAGCAGCGCGAACCTTCATACCACTCGTATCCATAAACAACGTAGACCCGAACATCACCATTAACCATTCAGCGGCCTGGATCTCTGCTGCAATATCGTTTCTAAATAACTTAGTAGCAGCCTGACTAGCATGTACCCCTCCTCCACTGTACCATGCGTCCGTCAACTCCTCTAGTGATAAACCGAGGAACTCAGCAGTAGAAGCCTTAAGGTACTCAGGATCACCATGCCTAATAACCATCGCTCCATCTACGGGGATGCCTAGAATGCGGTATACATCATGCAATAATATGGTCATCTCCCCGAATGGCATGTGAAAGTTGTTCGTATCCGGCTGCCATCTCTCAATAAATGCACTAATTAACTGACGTTCCACATACGTAAACATCGAATGAGGCAGGTGCGCTAGACCTGAACTATCAACTATCGCCTTAACATCTGGATCCATCTCTTTATACCACACACCCAACGACTTGCACATCTCGGGCCCGGAATAACACTTCAATATAGGACGTTTTCCCAACGAATCCATACGGGAAGCTATATGACCCAAAAAAATGGGTATGGTATCGCAAACAATCGGTCCACTAGCTACCGGACCTATAACTATCCATTTATCCTTATTGCTCCGACTCCTACTCCTATGAGACGAAGGATCTGCAATAAATTTACCGCGTAGCCCCTTCCTCACCGGGACTTGCAGCATCGTGTAATCCTCCCCCTCACTCTGCTCATCCTCTGCTACCTCATCCTCATCTATATCCTCCAAATCGAAACCAGCCTCAAGAACATCATCATGAAAATCAGGAAAATCATCATGTGGATCAAGAAAATCATCACTAACACGTTGTGTCTGCTTGCGAGTAGAACTGGTGGGCTCATCTATAACACGTTGCGAACCTCCAGTAACTGCAGCGCGGGCATCAGCCGTACATCATCGGCGCCTAACATGTCTTTTAGCAGAATCATCAGCAACCAATTCGTTCTCCATAATTCGTCCCCTCTCGCGGCAAAAATTCATATCTTTACCCGCTCCTCTACCCTATATCACATTATAACATCACAAACATTAACATTACCATTACATTAATCAACAGAAATTTAAAATTATGAAAATTAGACCTAAACCAAAAATTTAACTTCACAAAAAGTAACATTTAATTAAAACTAATCCTGACAAATTAGAGATTAAATTCAAACTAATGGTAACCCTAAACCCTAAATTTACATAAAGAATTTAACATTAAATTTAAACTAATAAAATTACTTAAGCCCTAATAAAATAACATTACCAAACAATTAACTACCACCATATAGAAATTAATACTAAAATTTTCACAATTTAGACACTACGAAATTAGATATTATAATTAAATTAACAATATATGAATTTGTCATTAAAATTTTCTAATTCAACTACACCTTAACCCTATTAATATATGAAAATTCAAAAAAATTAATAATATAAAAAAATTTATTAAAAAAAAAATTGCCGCCGGCGCAAAAACGCCATCTTTGGCGTTTTGCAGCAACGCCAGTGGCGCCGCCGCTGGCATTGCTGCAACAACGCCATTTGCAGCACCGCCAGCGGTGCTGCTGCTGTGCTGCAAAACGCCACCGGCGGCCGCCGCCGCCGATGGCGTTTTGCAGCAAATTTTTTAGCCAAAAAATCTAATTTTTTTAGGGTTTTCAGTTGCTTATTTTGTCAAATTCAGATAAAATTAGTTAAAATACATACTCGATTATGATTTCTACCCTCCATTGAAGCTAACTTGTTGTTTGATTTGTGTTTTGAATGGTGAAAGTGGTTATGAATGATTTTTTAGGGTTGATGGATGTTTTAAATGCTTTTTAGGGTTAAGGGCAAATTTGTCTTTTATACTGACTGTAACAAGTAATTTCCGACTGTCTTTAGCATTCCAGTAAAGTTATATCCCTTAGCTTGTTCATTTAAAAACGGATTCTCTTTTGGTATTTTTAACATAACATTTGACCTTCCTTTAGAATCGACGTTTTTATTGGCCACGACTATCACTCTGTGGGTTACTACTACACAGACCATCACTTCGAGTCACTCTAATACCAATTGTTACATGTTAATTAGAAGAGTTAAACCCAAAAGACTAGTCCAATGAGTTAGAGAACCCAATTAAATTATAAACCCATATCTTAGGGTGTGCATTCGGTCGAAACCGAATCGAACCGAACACCAAATAAGAAAAATATTATTAACCGAATCAAACCAAATAAGAATCAAAACCGAATTAACCACACCGAAATAAATTATTCGGTTCGGTTAAAAACCGAACCAAACCTAAATTTTAAATTAATTAAGTAAAATTCAAATTCTAATACTTAAAATACAAAATGCACATCCCATATAAGTATTATAATCGATTAAATGGCTTATTATAGACACATAAAGGAATAAGAGTGCATTTTAGAAAAGAGGAATAAGAGTGTGATGTTAAAATAATTAATATATAAGCATATTTTAGATTTTTACTATATGTAACGTATATTTCGGTTCAGCTCGGTTTTTTCTACATAAAAATCAAACCAAACCGAATAACCGAAATATTCAACATTTTACAAATCGAATCGAACTGAGTTTTTAAAATAACCGAACCAAATTGATATTTCGGTTCGGTTCGGTTCGGTTCGTAATTCGGTTACCAATTTACACACCCCTACCCATATCACTTGGCTTGTTCAACGGAACGATGACGGAATTAAAAGGGTCATCGTACGGTCAACGTGAACACTGAACAAGTTAGAGGGAAGAACAACTCAGCTAGCATAAACAAAACGAACGCTGCCCGTAAAATTTGATGATTATATTTTTAAAATTTTTTTTTTTAGATAAATTTTATAGTGACTTTATTTATTATTTACTTTACTACCATCATTACTGAATAAATTTTTACCCAACTAATTTAATAATAATGAAGTGCAAAAATAACTTTTATTTTATTAAAAATAAATTCGCATTCTTATGAACCTTTTTATATGGACTCCTTGAATCTTTAAAATCATTATACATATTTTATATTTGTTTGTTCCACAAACATAAAAAAAAATTTTAAAAAGAGTAACTGAAGTACAATATTTAATTTTTAAAAAAAAAATAGGAAAAAAAATATTAAGCATCATTCTTTTGAATGACTTACAGTTCACATGTGGAAACCTTAATTAATTCATTACAAGGCAGTCCTCAGTATTTGTGGTTTTTAATTTTTAGATGATCTGCAATTTTCATATTCTACTTTTGTGTTATATCCAAACTTATGAAAGAACTACATATTTTAGCTTTGAATAATATAATTTAATCTTTCATGCTATTATTTAGGAATTGACTGATTTATTTTTTCTAAAATAAAATCTACAGAGCTTTTCAGAAAAGCTGCTGAAAAAAGCGAGAAAACTCACCCCTAAACGAGAAACAAAGATTTCCATAACCGAAATGAATTCCTTTTAAACGAAGATTTCAACACATAAGAAAGCAATGTTGATTTTATCATCAACCTTGGACTAGAAAGCAATTTCGGATTTGCATTGGCGAATAGATAATCAAGATTGATTGCCATTACATTCCTAAGTTTATTGTGCATCAATGGGACTATATGCACTCATACTCAATGCTCTACAATCCTTCCTTCATATATTATATTGTCTTGGACTCTCTTGGTCCACAAAAAAAATGGGCTAGTGGTTAAAATTAAAAGAACAAAGATCAGCATCAGTTTGTCTAATCATCACAGATTTACATCTTAATAGAAGAACAGTTCGTCTTGTTAATCAACCTGCCCTGCAGACTATACGAAATCACCTTCAAACTGCCTATGTAGGCGGAAAGAATCTATTGAGGTTGAATGGCAATGTATAGAACTCCTCGTTACGGTTATCTCCTCTAAAAGTTCGAAACTTTACCCACCACGGCATTCCTCTATCCTTCTTCGACTTCTCCACCTCTAACGTGTTGTCTAGAAACACTGCCACTATAAGTCCTACTGTTACCGGAGACGAGAATACGGTATTCAAGAAAGCATTAAACTGCAAAAACAAAATACAAATTAGCAAAAAACAGTCGAAAACGTCATTACGTATGATTCATGGGATACTTACCCATCCGGCATTTGTATGAACAAGGCCGTGGCGTGTTGGATTCCAATATTCATTAAAGAACTGAGGAACAGAAATCCCGAGGAAGAGGGAAAGCCCTGTGATTATGAGGTTCCTCATTGAGTTCATATTTGTGAACTGAAGAAATGATAATCCTACTGAAGCTGCAACAGGCAATGACTCGTCAAGAACTAAAACGAGTTAAAGGAATGCTAAAAAGAATGTATGTTTGTTAAGACATACCGACTAGGCCGAATAGGACGCAGTATAATGCAGCGAATATGGGAAAAGGAATAGATGCAAACACAGCTCCAAATTTCCCTGATAAAACGTTATAAAATGAGCGAATTGTATTATACATAACCACTAAAAGTAATTGCTGATACCAACCTAGAATAGAGAAGAATATCATGAACCCAGCAGAAACCTGAACAACTCTGCGACTTCCAACTCTAGTTAACCCAAGGAGTCCTACATTTTCCCTGATATACATAACCAAGATTTACTATCAAGACAAGATTAAAACTGTTTCACAAATACCAAGCATACTAGACAAAATCATGTGTATATGTGTGCATGTATATAAGACAGTATAGATGGCTACATCTGAGACTTACACAGAAACAGAGGATCCAGTGCCTGTTCCAAAAAGACCATCAAGCAAGATACCAATTCCCTGCGAATTATTTAGATCAGATAGAAAAAGATTCAAGGAAAAATTATAAACAAACAGTGAGCCCTTAAATACTTGATTTATAAGTGTTCTGTCACTTCTGTGGTACTTGGTTTGTACATTGCCATTATCACCATTCAGTTAGTTTCATATGAAGCATCCAAATTGGACATAGAGTAACTGTTATTGGGTAACAGTTTCCTGAATTTATGTGCTGGTAAGTTAACCAGAAAAATTTTACTTCATTTTCATTAAGCATATAATTGTCTTAGAAAATGAGAAAATCTACTAGTGACAATTATGTTAAAAATATCACCTGCCAGCCAATGCCTCTACTCAACACATAAGCAGGAGGAGGCGTAGCTATAGCCAACCGAGATGCTGCCTTGTATGCACCAGTTGACTGCAAAATGAAAAGAGCAAGCAGGATTAGATAACTTTCACCCAAAAATTAAAAACATTCGTCGTCTACCCTTCATCTTGTATTATCTGATTAACTAAGAGATCCTAAACTTCAACATAAAATTAGAACAGTCAAAACCTTGATTTCAAATAAAATCCTCTATATTATTTCCATACCCTGAATATATTGGCAAACAATCACTGACAGAAAAAAAGCATATACCTCAACAATAGACACGAGAACTGCAGACATCATAGCAAAAGAATGTCCTGCTGAAAATGTAGGAGGTCCCCACTGCAGAGGATATGGGAACTTAAACCTATAATAATACACCATGTGAAATTCCAGATAAAAAAATATATACACTATAAAATTAAGAGTTTAGCATACCATGGGGCAGTGGATATAAGATTTGCTCTATCTGTACGGCAACTAAGCTGAGTCCTAATTGGCTTGTCCCTGTATGCCCCACTGGCAGTTAAAATAACGGAATAGATCCAGACTATTGTGACGCAAATCAGCACAGGAAATCGTTCAAATATCGGGAGTTCTCTTAAGATCCTCACATGCTTGAGATACTGTAACACCAAATCCAACATTGTGAGGGGAAAATAATCCTACTGTAAGAATTTCCCAACTACAGATATCACTTACTTGAGACAATCCAATAACAAGCAACAGCATCGGCAATCCAATCTCGACACAGTTTCCCAACTAAAATGTGATATTGTAAAATGAGAACAATTCATTTTTTAATAAAAATGAAAGATAAATTACAAATTGAACACAAAATATGGCACTTCTTAGCAACACATACCGCAGGAAATCCCCGTTGAAATAATCCCAAACCAACTAAACCAACAACAGGTGCCATACCAAGAGGACTGAAGAACCTGGTATACAAAATCAACCACAAAAGAGTAAAATGGAGAAACATTGAATTTGATGGTCAATTCACGATACAATAACTAGAAACACACCTGGAGAATAGACCCCAAACTTGGCTGTAACCCAGGACTATCTGTATACTTGAGGCTACAATCAAAGCTCCCTGGATAGCCCGCATTGTTTGAATAAATCTCTGCAAACCAATCACATGGCAAGATCTCTTTCAATATCCTATCAAATACAACAGTTACTGAGCACAACTTCTAAAAAGGTAATAAACTTCACGGTTCTAGTGCAACTTAAACCGTAACATTAGAGTGACAGTTCAAAATTATATCACACAACCTAAAGGTTACATTAAGAAATCATTGTGGTTTTAGGGGGTGACTCCATTATAAATAGGTTAGCTACAACTCATGTTTACTATATTCCTTGTGCATTTTTGTACCATAAGTCAAAGTTCCCAGGTTGTCCTTTCTAGAATGTAGACATAGTTGCTTGGCTATTCAAATATCAGGACAGAAAGTTTCACCAAAGTAATCTTACTCGCATTACAGGTTCCACAAGAAAGTAAAGGTTTTAAGGACCAAAAAAAGGGTAAACTTACTTCATGATGATCAGAAATGCGTTGCAATGACGAGTCACTTATAATATAAGCTATAGGAATGACATAAGCAAAGGATCCTCCAACTATTGCAGGCAACCTTGTCCCAAAAAGGGCTTGAAGAAGTGTGTTTATGCCCGATACAAAAAGAAGAGTCTGTATTACCCGAGCTTTATCACCCTAATTGCATTACATATTATACACTTAGAACAAGAAGAAAAAGTGAGGATAAATATAAAGGAACTATGAAAAGGACCCTCAGTGACACAAACGCAACTGATTGGATACTAAAATAAGCAGCGAAAATTCAGGCTAAAAGCACATTTTCAACATACAAAACAAATCGGTTTGCCCAATCGAAAGTAACACACAAAACAATAATGTCAGAAGCTTGGTATCAACAAACTAAAGGGAGAGCGTAAAATTCAAGCATCCAGCTATCCAAGGGTGAATTTCAATTCAACATGCAATTTGGGACCAAATTAACACAGGCATACAGCTTTGAAGCAAAAAACTTACATCACTGCCACCCATTGCTGGGACGAGCATTGAAGGGATCATTACACTTGTACCCAGCATCAATATATAGTTTTGAAATGCTAAAATGATAGTTTCAGCTGCAGCCATAACAAAAAAAAAATCGTCACAAAATAGAAAAAACAACGAATCACCTACGAACAAAAACACCTACAGCCTGCGGATAAGCAAATTGAGAAATCGATACAAAACTTCCGTTTATCATCAGGAAAACGGAATTTCTCTTTTCTATGCAACGTTATCAGTAGCCAAACAAGCCACAAAAAGTTTGAAATTCAAAATTCAAAAAAAAAACAGAGGAATTACGAAATCCCGCAACAAAACGAGAACCAAATGCCTGAAATTCCGCTAGTTAGAGAAATCGGTTGGTTCACAGTATCTGCATGATACCACATTACTTGACCAGACATCCAAAAAAACGCCTCACTACCAAAATTTGAACCAACTTTCACTTTCATCCATGATCCTTCTCTCCTGAAAAATGCTGAAGTTCGAAATGCCGCCATTGTTAAGGAAAAAAAAGCTACCGATTACATGAATTTTCAAAAAAAAAAAAAATGTCACCGATTACATGCGTACGGGACAGGAGAACAGGTGATGATAAACAATTGGAAAACAGGAAAGAGGAAAAGGGAGCACGAACCCCAAGGAGGGTTAGAATCAATGCAGTACTCCAGGTCCTGAAGTTGTTCCATAGGAGGGTGGCTAATATCTGCCATTACTGAATCTTTTTTTCCTTCCTCGTAGAAAGAAATGGAAACACAAAACAAACACAAACAAACAACTGAAAATTGAAAGAAAAAAAAGGAAGAGGAAGGAGAAGAGGAAGAAGCAAGAACAAAGGTAACTAGAAAGTACAGAGATATAAAGTAACCAAAAGCTATTTTAAAAAATTTAAAAAAGAGGAAGAGAACAATTTGCTAGCCCAACTCCAAAACAACTTCGATTATAAGCCTCTTTTCCTCTTTCCAAATCAATTGTTTTTGTATTCCTGATTCCAGATTTACCCCTACTTATTTCACGGAACTACCGAACTGCCACGGGGACCCACTGTCTCACAAAGGGTCAAATCAGAGGACCAGAAAAGAAAACAGAACCAAAAGGTCCTCAAAACGGTGTCGTTAACGGTAATCATTGTAGGCTTTTTTGAAGTTGCTTGCAAGATTCTGTAGACGTAGGATGTGAATAGCAGGTGGTGGTGGCCCACTGGGAATATGACCACGAGACTAACTCTGGGGCGTTGGATTATCGGATGCGGGGTCCACTGGAAGGGTCGCTGCTCAAATATGTGAAAATAAATTTATATACAGAAATAAGAAGGTTGAACATTAGGCCCTCCAATTTATTTTTAAATAGTCATTTATTTCTTAAATTTTAAATAATCTCTTAAAATTTTTTATATAATCTTTTAAATTTATAAAAAAGTAAACTCATTTGTCTCCGTGTCAGATTTTGATTTATTTGACTTTTTAAAGATATTATTTTTCTCTTTTCAATCAAAAGCCGACACGTGACATTGAGGAGGCAAATTGGTTCACATTTTTCAAGTTCGAGGAATCATTTGAAACTTATGAAAGTTCAGGGGTAAATAGGTGTTTATGGACAATATCAAGGAGTTCTATCTCTATTAGGTCAAATAAGAATTTAAGGCGCTTTTGGCTCATGATTTTTTCATAGTTAATTATAGTATGATATGGTTCTACCTTAAAATTACTTGTTTGGTTGCGTGGTTATTATTTTAACTATAGTTCTCCATGGTTTTTTCATGGTTTAGAGAATCATGAAAATAGAATCGCGGATTTGGTAGTTTACCATGGTTCTCCTTCAAATTATACTTACAATTTTAGAAAACCACACAGTACCATATTATCTATCCAAACAAAAACTTTTTAGAAATCATATCATACTATATTATATTATACCATACCGTACTTTAATATAACATGAGTCAAACATGGCCTAAAATTTACAAACGATCATAGGTAATTAGGTGAAGGAAATATATCTTTCTAATAAATAAAAGTTAATGATTGAAATTTAATTTTATTTATAATAATTTTACAACATATTAAATTTCAATTCATTGAGTTTGTGTTATTCTGATTTTATAACTTTATAATCAGCTTAACTTCATAAATATTCATTTTTATATATATCAACATATCCATCAAAAAATTTTGAGACAAAAATGTGGCATAGGGATGTATTTTTTAATTAAGAAAGACACTCTCTTTGTATTTTTTAGTAACAATAAGAAAATAGAAAGAAATATTGTTTAATTTTGAACTTAAATCAAGATCTAAGTTCAACTCACATTTATTAATAATTCAGCGTGTTAAAATTAAACATGCCAAATCTTTATTGGACTCATTTACGCGATTTTATATATTGTCAAGTGCCACATTGAAAGTTGTCACCTTTAGAAAAAAATGTGGCATTCAACCAATTATTGTAATGTTAATTTGTTAATATACAATCAATAAAGGTTAGTTTAAGTGATAATCGATTTGATATCACTTAATCGAGTTCGAGTCCTAGTGAATATAAAAAATTTTTTATTAAAACACTCATCCACCATAACAAGATGTACGACCTAAGTTGAATCTAGATATAGTCCGACACCAAATTTTTTTTGTTAATATACAAATATTATTTCACTTGTTTATCCGATTATTGTTGGCAATTTAGTCATTGATAAATGATAGTTTACAATCAATGTTTAATTAATCGTTTGTTTGAAATTTCAACTAAATTTTCACTATTTGATATTAATATAAGAAATTATAATATAAATCTTATATTCTTACCTTTTATTATAAATTATTTGTATTTATTCAAATATCAAGCTAAATATTTTATGCGTAAATTAAAAATTATTTATATTTATCAAATTTGAAAATTTTGTTCTTATCCCATTACGGAATTAGAAATTAAAAATTCTCTATCTCTACTTTGTGTTGACTTCATTTCTAATTTGCTCGAATTTGAAAAATTCCAGTCCCATGAAGTGAGGATGCACATGGTATGGCAGTCTCGGCCAGGCACAAACATTCCATCTAAATATCATTCAATATCTCCATTAAAGTAAGTAAATTTCTTTCAATCCAAGCAGTAATATCTGTTTAAACACGATTTTGAATTTGAGTTTTTGTGAATGCAGAAAATTTTTATTGGGAGACTCACCCACCACAGCCAGGTGCGTGACACGGGGTCGAATCTGAGCGTAGTAAGAGCAAAGATCCGGTGAACCAGATAGGTAACAAAAAAATAAGAATATTTCTTTTTTTTTAATTTGCCTCATATGAGCTTACAATAATAACAAAGGAAAACCTTATTTCACTCCGCTTGAGTGTGAACTCAAACATACAACCTCTAAAATTACGGCTTCAATGATCGACCGCTTACCAAACCTTTACAACAAAGTAAGTATATTTCTCATTCCATCTAACACAACAAAAAATTATGGGTAAATAATTATAACATTTCTCAAGTTTGACATAATATATTACTACCTCCTTGTATTTTAAAACTCTAATTTATACTCCTTATATTTTACATTTTCTCATTATTAGCTCGCTCTATCAATTGCTAAGTCTTTTCATTCAAAATTATTAATGTTCCATACATTTTTTTACAACATTTACTTAACTCGTGATCATATGTATTAGTTTTTAAAGATATTTCATAAATAAGATGTTTGTTTTGCTTATTTTTTGACATTTTATTACATTCCAGTCTTATAATTATGTTAAAAAAACATACATAAAATGAACAAATCAAAAGAAAATTGAATATAAAAATATCACAATAATAATAGTTTTGTTATAAATGTATATTTCAGTATTTTTTTATAAAATAATAATATAATAACATATAAAGAAACCTAATAATATAATAAATTAAAGTATAGTGAGGTAGTAATGAAAAAATGTAAAATATATAGAGATCTAAATTAAGTTTTTAAAATATATAGAAAAAATAATATATTATGTCAAATTTAAGTGAGTTGATAATTATTTATTCAAAAAAATATTAATTACTAAATGCCACATCATCTAACATTAAAGGCTTGAACCCATTTCTTATTCATTTTATTTTACATTTTAAATAATTTTCAATTTTGAAACCTCTCTTCAAAGATAAAGAATCTCTCTCTGTCTCCCACTCTATGTATTGTAATTGTACCATATATATTTCCTTTTTTCCAAAAATTCCATTTCATTTATGCTTGGTGGTCCATATCCCTATTTAAGTTATATTCATTTCAAAATTCTACAGGTGCTATTTCAAATTAATTTAAGCTACGTCAGAAAATAAATTTCTTAACAAATAATGTTACATGGCAAGGGAATTATTTAAAATTATTCTCGGAGACAATTTTTCCGAAGTTTAGTCATTTTTAAAACTCTCTATCCTCTGTAAAAATTTATTTAATGAAAGTAAAAAATGAGTCATCTCGCGTCATTAGGATACGTTGCTAACAGAGCAACACTTTATAGGTGAGGATGTTTTTAAATTATAAAATTACAACTATGATACCTAATTCATGTTTAGGGGTGAATAAATGTCAGTTCGGTATAAAAATCAAATCAAACCAAATCAAATCGAGAATCAAATAAAGAAAATATAAGAACCGAATATCGAACCGAATATATTTCGATTCGGTCCAAATCGAACCAAATTATTTTGGTTCGGTTCGGTTTGAAACCAAATAATTTTTTTATTTTTAAATATAAATTTAATATATAAAATGACCAAAAATCAACATAAATATCTTTTAACACAAATAAATTATAGTTAATCTGAAAAGAAAAATTTTATTGTCAAATATAAAATGTAAATTGAATTAAAAAAATAAATAAACATAAAATAAATTAAAAAATAAAATAAAATCAATACGGTTCAATTTTTGATTTTTGCCAGTTTGGTTGGAATTAGTGAAAATTTATAAATCAAAAACTAAATTAATGAAAATATATAAACCGAGAACCGAACCGAATAAGTTCAATTCGATTCATGTCGGTTCAGTTTGTCATGTCGGTTCGGTTCGATTTTTTCGATTTTTGCTCTCCCCTGTCCATATTTGATTGGGATAAGGGCTTAATTGAAATAAATGATCTTAAAAAAATAAAATTCATTTGGAAAATGAATTCCAATTCTTATGCGTGACATAACACATATGAATTTTATTAATTTTACTCTTATAAAATTAGATTTACAAATTCCATCTGATTTGGTGGGATTTATTTATAACATGATAAATTCTATAGAATTCCAATTTCTATAATTACAAATCCAAAATAAACTGGAATTAGAAATGAAATTTGTAACAATGCAAAAATGATATTATTAAAGGTGAGAAAGGAATTTGAAACAAAAGAATGTAAAAATATGGTTGAGAAAAGGCAGATGATGTAGCACGTGCTTCTTTGGTAAAAATAAAAAAATGATTTGATGCAAATTGCAATTATGAAAACCACCTTTTCCAAACTACACAAACAAACATACATAAATGACCAAATTCATGGTGGCACTTCTTTTTCTATATTTAGAAGTTTGACTTTGACCCATCCTTACATTGTGGCTTTATATAATATCACCAAAATATTAAATAAATAATTTGACTTAAATAATATTGATACAAAAAATATTAGGACTCCTTTCAATTGCAGAAAGACCGAGTAACAAAACAAAAACAAGCAAACAAAAACTAGTTAATCACTACCATTAATACCCTTTCCATTTCTGGATAACTTCTGTACTTAATATGTGGTACCAGCACCTTATAAGTATATATATAGATTAGTAGTATATAAAAAAGTCCAACAAGGATGAGCAAAAACAATGAGAAGAGAATAATAATACATTAAAAAGAAATTCAAAATTTGAAAATGGACCATGGATTATTATCCCATCTCCTTGTCAGGTCCAATATAAAGGGTACAACCTACTGAAATTAAGATAAACAAACATCCTACAACACCCCCAAATGATGAAGATATTCTTGATGTGCCAATACCCCATATCTGTGACAGGGCAGCCTGAAAAACCAAACCCAAATAAAAAAACATTTACTCATTCTCCACTCTTAACTAACGTTTTTTAATCACAACAGAGAGGTTATGCCATTACTAATGGGAGGAATGAAACAGAGAGGACAGAAGCAGTACCTCAATGTATTGCACATTTGCAGCTTTGCTGGTCTTCTCGAGTTGAAGCCCACGAGCTAAAAGTACCTGTAATTGAGCCAACAAACTTAGATCGTCCCAAATTATCAGTTAAAAACCATTGCCTTCTTCTTTTAAGGAGGAAACAGTTGCAACGGTAGTAGTACATCATGAAGCAAGCAATGAAGTCTCAAAGTACAGTTCAAAGCAGCACCTCTGCAAAGAAGGCCAGAATACCGAGCAAAACCATGAGCAACATTGTAGAAATATTTGGCACCACAAATTCCTGTTATACATAAGTTGAACTCGTTTACAACCATTGAAATACCATGATTGTGCATAACAGACAATAGAACAAATAAGTGAAAATCTTAGACCGATGATGCATATTTTTCCATCACACTAAAGTATCAAACACAATAATAGATTGTAATAGATTGCTAACCTATGAAGCATGGACACTCCAAAACAGGTGTCGGACACGTATCGGATACCTATACTCTCCGGACACTCGACGGACACGTGTCCGACACTCCAAATTTCAAACGGATACTCACATAGGATGGACACTTCCCGGACACTCTGCGGCGGCGCGGACACCCCTCGGACACTCCATGTAGAGGTTTATGATTCTCATTTGTGGAAACTTGTGACAAAAATTGAAAAACGTAGTGGGGTGGGGTAATACGATATTTAAATGCAACAATATGGGCAAGAAAATTAAGGGTCGTGCACTAGAATTAAAGCACATTTGTTGCATATAGCTGGTAAAGGTATTGATTGGCATGTGCAATAAAATCACAAGCATGACATAACAAATATTTTGAATATGTTGTTTAGTTGTTTTGTTATTTACCAAATGACTATAGATGATATGGATTTTATTATATATAAATATTTATGTTTGAAAATTTATTTTAGTTGTCGTGTCCAGTCGTGTCCAAATGCATATTTTTTCCAAATTGTCGTGTCCGCGTGTCCGTGTCGGACACTCGGGGCTTGTCCGGGCAACCTAGTTGCTAACTATGGTTCTCCTAACTTTTGCCCAAGCTTGTCATCCAATACCAGCTGAACTATATCAGAATCCTCAAAAGCAATTTCTGCGGCCAAAATCTGCTCAAGACTAGAGCCGTAAATAAGCCGAGCCGTTCATGAACAACTCGGCGTTCGGCTCGATAAAATCTCGACTCAGCTCGACTCAATTTGTTAATGAACTGTTCGTGAATAGAATTTTTGGGCTGGGTTTGTAAATGAACTGAGCTAGAACAAGCCAAAGCTAGACCCGAAAGCTCATGAACAAGCTTGATTAGAGGCTCGTGAATAAGTTCATGAACTGACTAGTTACAAGCTCTGTCAAGTGCCCGAGAAGAAAGACTCAGAAACAAGCTGAAAAATAATATTCTAGAAAGGACACTTATGTTAGTTGGTAATTATGTAAGTTAAAGAACGTCAGTTAGTGGCCATTATCAGAATATATTTCAAGTTATTCTAGATGGTAGGGCAGTAACCTTAATTAATTCTAAGGCTGATAGCAAATTTAGAATGTTAAGGATAAGATTGGTTTTTATATTGTCTTTATATGGACATGTGTCCTTAGCTTGTTATGGAGCTGTGTATGTGTACCCTACTATGAAATTATCCTATCATCAATGGCTCAGCAAGAGATAAAGATGGTTGGTGCCAGGATGGATGTATATCAGCTGAAGAAAACCCATTGGGATACTAGTGCCACCACCGCCAGGTCTCAACCCCCAAGACCATACTTCTCAAAATCATCCACACCACTCCAAACTCTTGAACCCACCATAGATGCCTAGTAATATGTCGGTCAACATATAAGAGAGGTATTCTAGGTAGTCACCCACACAACCTAACCCAAAATGACAACCATCCAAACAAACCTACCCAAAATGACACCTCATGAGTGAAACCTCCTTATTTGAGCAAGCTGCTACCAAAATGTGACTTACCAGCCTTCAGTGGAAAAACTTATGTTTATATTTTTTTTAACCATTCTTCATCAGAATTCATTACTAACTTTATATTTTCCTTTTTTATTTATTTCTTGACCTTGCCAAATGCATCAAATACTTTCAGCTATTCGAAGAAAGA
The DNA here is from genome assembly GCA_947683365.1 of Euphorbia pulcherrima. Lineage (NCBI taxonomy): Eukaryota > Viridiplantae > Streptophyta > Magnoliopsida > Malpighiales > Euphorbiaceae > Euphorbia > Euphorbia pulcherrima. The sequence continues at coordinate 74,196,843 of CANTUS010000001.1, read as the reverse complement.
AATTTAGAGTTAGTTGGCTTGTGTTTGACTGGAAAGGAAGAACAATGGTTCAAGAAATGGAGCCCAGCGCACCCTGGAGTCAGTTGGGAGACAGTTGGTGAGAAAGTAATCAAGAGATTTAAGGATGTAGATGTTATGGAGGTAGTGGAACAAAAGGGAAAGCTGAGACAAACTTCTTTTGCATTAGCCTACCAAGAAAAGTGTGAGGAGCTGAAGTTAGAAATAGAGAAAAGTTTGAGGTCTGGGGTGAGGGCACATGAACCCACAGGGCTTCAAGCAGCCAATAAACAAGCCAAATTACAACAACATTTGATGAGAGATCTCCTCAAGGCAGCAAAGCCAAAGGCTACTTTAAAGACTCTAAACACTGCCCCAAGCCTCGAAATCCTGTTCCCATAAATACTAAGCCCTATATACCAAACTAGCTTTTCCCAACTGAAGTCAAACTCTCCCAAAACACTGTTTTAACGGCTACTAAAGAAGCAATGGAGGAGCCTGAAATAGAAAGATGAGGAAATTCTGACATATTTTAATTGATGATAGGATAATCCCGTACTAGGGTACATATACACAATTGCAAAACAAACTAAGGATACTTGTCCGCATAAAGACAAAATAGAATAATCAATTTTATTCTTAACATCCTAAATTGGTTTTAAATATGGCTAATGCCCTACAGCCCTACCTTCTTAAATAACTTCAGATATATTCTGATAACGGCAAATAATTGCCATTCTTCAACTGACATTACTACCAACTAACTTAACTGTCATTTCCAAGATGTCATTATTCAGCTTGCCCAAGTCTTTCTTCTCTGGTATTCTTAAATTGCAGCCTGACAAGCACAACTCTATTACAGTAAGCTCTCAGAAATTGGTAGCAAGGTACTTGGACCATTCAATATTTTGGCTAGAGTAGGTAAGGCTATGAAGCACGGAAACTCCGGCGACATGACGTTTCGGCTTTTCCGAAACGTTTCGGAAACGGAAACTCTCCGAAACCCCTACGAAACGTTTCCGGGCAGTTTCCGCAATTAAAGAAAGTTGGAAACTCGTTTCTTCATATTCCGGAAACCGTTTCCTAGAAATTTCTTCAACTTTGACTCAATTTTGGTTCATTCTAAAACTAAACTTCCTATGCATTTATTGCATAAGTCTCTAAATATATATATTTATTTCCGAATTAGAACTTTTCAAATCCTATGTGACCTTAATGAGATGAATATGTTATGATAGGTGTCTATTTATAAATATTTACGATAAAATTGTTTTAAAACTAATAAATATATTTTAAGTGTACAGTATTTTAGTATTTCATTATTTTATAAAAGAATTAAATTATATTCTTGGAAATTCATAATTTTATATATTTATATATATACCCCTATATTTTTAATATTTATACGTTTCCCCATAGTTTCTAAACCTATACTCTTTAGAAATGGCGCTTCCCGGTTCCTGTTTCCGTCTCCGTTTCGGTTTCCGTTCCCGTGCTACATAGAGGTAAGGTTTCCTATAAGCTCCAATTACCACCTACTTCTAAAGTGCATCTTGTGTTCCATGTATCATTAGTATATAATATTCAGAATTCAAGAACTTGCTAGATAACTGATCTAGAGAACTTGTAACTTCTGTGTACATTGCCAAGCTAGGAACTCACCTCGAATGCAAATGTACATAATCCTGCAGCAGGGCTAGATAGTAAGCCGAATGAGAAAACAGTGACCCTGAGAAGAGAAACAAGTACAAACTTATCACACTATGAAGACAACAGGTGCATCAAAAAGTAAAAACAGCAAAATATAATTCACAGTTCAGCCATCAAAAGTGATAATTGTAAAAATGGAGAACTACTGAATTTATGCAAAAGGCAAGTCATGCATAATTTTTTCCTAATGTGAACAAATTATATTACAGAGCCAACCTAAACAAATTCTCAATCTTACACAGGTTGCTCAGATGCCTTAGCTGCAGCCCTGACAAGGCAGTAGCTGATTCCACCAGTTATTGATGAAAATAAACCAATCAGTACTGCATAAACGTGGTAGCTTCCCCTGGCAATCATATTGTTTGTTTCCCCAGCCCTAGTCAACACCCCTGCAAAAAACCACAACATTTACTGCTATTAGTGAACGGTTCTTACAGAAACCAGAAATGTTGGAAGGAACCACTAAGTTAAAAAGAAAAGTCAACAAAGGCATGGCTATACTGTCTCTAACTGCTATTTCATAAATTTACTCATATAAAGTGAACCAGAAAATAGCAATATGCATTTTTTTCTTTCCACGGTATTCATTAAGCAACTACTCTTTAAACAGCATCGGAGTTTATGTTAACTCACTTCTCTACCTTGTGTGCTAAGCATCTGTCTGTAGATAAAGAGCACACCAAAAAAACTGCAAGCAAGACCTGAAAAATGAAGGGCAGTTAACAACATATTCAGTTTTTTTAAGAAAAAAACTCACACACACATACTTTTAGTTTTTACTATTAAATTGAGAACAATGAGGGTGGGTGGAAAGGCAATAAAGTGCACTCAACATCCATTTCATCCAATATATTAAAAAAACAGATACCAATTGGAAAAAAAAATATATTGATATACCTCCAATATCTGAAATTTTTAGCTTCTCTCTCCACATGACTCTTGCTGCAATTGAAGCTACAATTGGAGTTGTAAAATTTAATACAAAAGCCTGAGAAAAGGGTAGCCTCTGAACACTGAAAGAGAGGGATGATAAGACGTGAACCAATTATTACAGTGTTGTTATACTATAGCAGAATCAGATACAAAAGATGGAAGTGTATAAGCAAAAGAAAAGATTTTAGGAGCTTAGTAGTCCAAACTGATTTCCTTTTTCAAACTAATTTGGTCGAGTCAGACACAGGTCAAGGGACAGACAGACAAATCATGTGAAGCAATCAAAACCCTCAAAAAAAATTTTCTCACCCCCAGCCCAACTGAATACAGTATAACCAAATGACAATGAAAATAAGATGAAACTACATGCATGATGCATCCATGCAAAAGAGAATATATGAAGTTACACTTACCAATAAATAAAACTCAACAATGAGAGGTAGCCCATTACAGATCTCAAAAAAAGAAGTTTCCTAGCATGTGCTGCTCCAAATATTGGTTGCCCACTTCTCCTCAACCAAACATATGATAGCATCAACGCTATTGTACACCTCATAAATGCAGTCTCAAACAAAGGAATCGCCCGGACTATCATCACAAAGGATATTAATAAGACAACGGAAAAAATTCACAAAAAATAAATAGCACTCCAAGCTAGAAATGTGCTGACAATACTACCATCCGGGGAAAAGAGACATACAATCATGCAAGCTAACATAAAGATGTTAAAAAACACCCCTTCCCCAAATGCACCCACCACAATATATCAAGGGAGGTAAACAACGTGAAACCATGGGAAAGTGTCAATATCAACAAAGTTACAACACCGAATACAATATCCTTATCAAGGCACAACAACTACTCTCACCATAAATCAGTCCTTGCTTATCAATTATACAGTTATTAGCTTTCCAGATAGCATGGAAACTCTAGGCATTGGTGTTTCCACGTTTCGTTTCCCTTTCAAAAACCGAAATTCACGGAAACTGGGTAAGAAACGTTGTTTAGTCTTTTTTGTAAATAAAAAAAGTTGGAAACTCTCTATTCCAATGAATAGGAAACCGCTTCCAGCAAATTATCGACCAACTATTTTATTACAATTCCTCTAAACTGAAAATTATTTTTCAACTAATACTCTCAATCAACCATGTGCAACTTTTTTATGCTTTCTTTTTCTTTTAGTCTGCAATTGTGTTTCTTTTAAATATTGTGTTATTCTTATATTTTCTAAAAGAATAAAATATATAAATACATATTTATAATTCAAATATGTATAAATATATCCCTCTGTTTTTCATTATTTACACATTTCCCACAGTTTCTATATCCTATAGGAGTCCTTTCCTTTTAAATTTTGTTTCCGTTCTGTATTACCTAATAAGCTAACATTATATGAAATAAATTATCAATCTTTGTTAATATCATCTACCATTCATGCACTTATATACCAAAATTTAAACATTGAATTATGATCTACAGAATCTAAATTAGTTTAAAGAACTGACAAAAAAATGTCAATAACAAAAGCAATATGGTCTGGCTACTAGGAGTAAGTTATGAACACCCCTTATTTCTAATTAAAATCAGACAATTGTTTCTTCCACGTTATTCTTTTCATTCATTTTTTTCATGCAGTTGTACATGCTGCACTAAAAAAACACAATTTCTCTTATAGTAAGTGTTTGTTTGATCGAAAGGAAGAATAGGGATAGCAGATACCGAGTAACGTAGTTTAAAAAATACATCTAAATGCATGCACCAAAATAAGTAATCCCTTTCCTACCTTCTATACTTCTCTACACCAAACACACCCTTAATGCACATATGTACTTTCAAGTTAAAGACCACTAGAAATGTGGTGTGTTCTAATTACTAAATCTTATCTGAGAAAACTATTTTCCTGCCCTCGCATTGAATTTGAGCCTCAGGTATTGCTGATGAAATATACATTTAGATTTTTAAAAAACACTTTTAGTAGGACAATGTTGTAAAGCACTTGGAAGTCTAGAGCAATAGGACCAATTCCATTCACATGATCAATCGCATAGGATTAGTCTAATAAATGAATTAAAAAAGTCTTCTTTGGTGCGGAATTCAGGCTCAGATTATCTATTGATTTCCTATACTTAAAACTAAGTTAAATAGGAATGAAAAATAAATATACCTACTTACCAGAGAAAGAAACAGAAAGAAGTTCCATGACAAAGTACAAGGCGGATGACAAAGCAATGCACAATATACCAGAGTAACTGGATCCACCCCATATCCACAACATACACTGTACAAGAGAAGATGTCTCAGTTTCAGGTAACTTTGGCAACTGCTCCTGGAAAACAATGACAAAGGTAGCACAGCACAAGTCAGCTCCTTTCTTTCATGCTTTATACTAGAATCAAAACAAATCATCGATTCAAACGAATCATTCTTAAGCAATATGCGACAACTGAGCAACAATTAAATGCGACAACTGAGCAACAATTAAATGCAGTTCAGCAATCAGTTATGGATAACAAAAGAAAAGCATGATCTTAGACTTGCATTAATTGATATTGGTATATCAAAATTAATTTCCATTCTGTTCCTCTAGTTACAAATGAATTTAGAAAAAAGCAGCATGAGACCCTCGGCAATAACAAATTTGAGCAATGAGAAACAGATCAAAGGTAAGCAACAGAAGGATCCAATGGAATGATCAAACAAAAATTGCGAACGGATGCAAAGAGTAAGGGTAGTTACTCTAGGTTTTCTTCGAGAATGAGAAACAGAAAAGATATTAAATTTGGGCTTCTGAGCGGGGATCAAGAGAGGAGCAATTTCCTCAAAGGCGGATGCATCATCGGTAGAAGCGTCGGATGTAGGCGGAGCAGAGGCGTCGGAAACAACAAGCTCGACGGCGTGATCTCCATCGATAATATCAGTAGACGCCGCCATCAAACCCTAGAGGACGAATGGAGACATATTTTACGAAGTGGTGATTTGATTTACAGAGCAACAACAAAATGGCTGTTTGCCTGTAGTTGGCTGAAAGGGATGCACAAACGGTCAACTTGGGAATTGGGAAGTTAAAATATTATGTTATTTTATTGCAAATACATAAATACTTTTTCAATCACATATATACCCCCACATTTTACAAAATATGCGAATTTGTCCATTTTATGTGCTTCATTTACATTTTTATGAAATAGAAAGGACGTGTCAGGCATTAATACATGCATTTCATAGACCCAAAACTACACTATATTTGCTTTCACATCACATTTTTCTTAATAAGTGGACAAAAACTGAGAGGTAACAACTCCAAACTCTTAGGAAATCGAGTCTGTAATCAATTACAACATATAAAGATCAAATTTTGTAGTAATTTTTTTTACATTAAAAAAGTAGGTTTTCATATTGCAACATCAAATTATAAATTGATGTTCTTGTAACAAACCTTCCAGTTCTTACAACTCTAATTCAATAGTGTTATCAAGTTTCGGATTAATAGAACTTGCAAACAAAGATGATGAAAATTGAAATGGAAGGGATGATGTTAGCATGAAAGATTTAGATTCTGTTGTTATGTGGTAAAAATTAACCATTTGAAAAATAATGAGGATATAGATGATTGTTTTGTTGGTACAAATTCATAAATAATTGAACATATGTCAACAAAAATGGGTATTTGAAGTGCTAATAGAATGTTGGATCTAATGAAGCTCAAGTCAGAAATATTGACTTATTTGAAATACAAAAAGATTTGAAAATAAATTAGCACAAGGGATATAGAAAATGTAACTTGTTGATGCTATATAATAATAATAATAATAATAATAATAATAATAATAATAATAATAATAATATAAGAATTACAGTTATTTGGAAAATACCAAGAATGGAAGTAGGGAGATTTTCTTTCTATACACATAAGAACGGTGATATGTACTTGTCCGATGCTATTAATAGTAGAACAACATACGCAGGATTTAAATTTAACTTGTTGCTGGCATAGCAATTGGAGATGGTTTATTGCTGTTTGTCTTTGGCTGCTAAATTGGGGTTCAAAGACATTTCGATCTCCTCAAGCGATCGTCCCTTAGTTTCGACTATAAAATAATAAGCAAATATAGCAGCTAATAGCGATACACCACCGAAGCAGCCATACACTGGACCGACTCCAAATTTCTCTATCAGGTCCAGAAAGAACAGACCCACCAAAAAATTGCATACCTGTGAATGCAGCAGCTACACAATCAATACCAAATAAAACAAGTAAATTATGATACAATAATGGACATGTTGTAATAGCTACCCAATGAACTGATAAACTGGAACCCATGATCTTTGCGCGCATCTTTGAACTGCTAAGTTCCGGAATGATGATACCTGTTACTGGACCAGCTCCAATTGCAAATGTAAATATGTACCTGTATGTATGGATCATTAAAATAAAAACACAAAGCCAACTGAATGGGTCATATTTTTCATTAGAATGGTTAAACAAAAAGCAAAAACTAAACAGTTTGCCTGAATTGTTAATTTTAATGTAGCACTGGTTTATTTGCTTACATGAGTACTCCAAGTACTGATAAGTTGTGACTGAGATCTTCCTCTATCGGAAAGCTGATTGCACAAGCTACAACTAACATTGACACAGCCTGCATGAGTATAAACAATATATAGATTGCATTAATATTAACAATCAATGAGTAGTTAGTTTCATTTAGTGTTTTGTTATTCATTTAGAAGCAGAATTGCACCACCAAACAAATAATATCATTACAAGTCTAAAAATACAGCTCATTATTATATTATCATAATTCTCAATTCTGGCCAACTTTATTGCATGGAAATTTCTGCACACTTACCATTCCTAAATAACTGCTAATTAAGAGCTTTTGTCGCCCTTCCTTGTCCATCAAGTACGAAGCAAAAAGAGATCCTGACATCGAATAAGCTAACAAATTGAGGAGTCTATCTAACAGAATAATAAAGAGCTGAAGTAAAATCAAGAATTCAGCCACATCTCGTACCTGCCAAATTTGTCAGCCCAACAAATAAGCTTGCCAAAGCACTACTTGTTACACCAACATCTTTGAAAGTCAATGACGAAAAATAAAGGATTCCATTTATGCCAGCAAATTGTTGTAGTAGAAAAAGGGAACCCCCAATTAATGCAGCTGCAACAACAGAACGAAATCAATTTCTGAATTTCAAAATACTAAAAAGCAACAAGTCAACAACTAATATCACTCAAATGTAGAAGAAGATCCAACTTTAATATATAGTTGTCTCTTTTAGGAGCATATACCACAGAGAAGGGTACATCTGATAGGTGATCTTGTAATTTAAAATCATTTCAAATAAAGTTTACGTAAAACTACCGTGTCATATAAATATATTTCTATGCGTTATCCAAGCACAACCTTCATACAACCTCTAGAGTGGGGTTCCTCCAGAAGTTCCAACCACTTACTGCCTGCATCACTACCATCATCCTTAATTACAGATTGGAAATTTTCGACAGCTCTTTCCACTTCAGATGGTCCCCAAATTTTACGAATAACCTCTTTAGCTTCATTCAGTCGGCCCACCTATCAAAACAAATTTCAATAGCCCAAGAAATAAATTCCAAATATCAATTGTTTCAGATATATATGAAGATAAGTGGATGAGTCATAAATATCAATAGTTTCAGATATATATGAAGATAAGTGGATGAGTCATACTTTACAAAGCCAGCGAGGACTCTCCACAGAAAACTGCATACCCAATGAAAGTGCAAATCCAGGAACCGTTGCAATATGGAGTATCGTTCTCCACCTGAAGATTTTGTATATAGCTAATTCGAACTTCTTGATATAGAAAGAATTACAAAATAAATTAATAAAATGGAATTTTTCCCATCCACTTATTCCCTACTGCACTTAAATATATGATTCAGTCTCTTCTTTTTCATTCAATTTTCTAAGAATACTCCTGATAGTTATAGTAGCAGACTAGCAGTATCACAATTCTGCTGCAACATCCACACGTAATGCAATTTACAGTAAGTGCCTAACCTTCAAACTTTCATAGTTAATGAATTCTATCCAATCACAACCAAAAATGCTGTTCACGTGGTAAGTAATAAAAATGGAGCAGCAGAACATAAAAAGCAAGAAGGGATCTCACCAGTGTGGATCAGTTTCAGATGGGATTCCAAGGAACAACGAGGCAATGATCCCAAGGCAAGTCCCAGTTGAACACAAGGTTCCCAATGAACCTCTATACTTAGTTGGCGCCACCTGCAATACACATGATCAGAAACATATACAGAAAAGAGAATAACAAAACTGTAAAACATAAGATTTATTCTTTCTACAGTCAACATAGAAGTTCAATTAAATTGCAAAAAGGTTCAACATGTAAAGAAGTAAAAATTAATACAAGGTTCATGCATCATGCATGTCAACCCCATCCCGATTAATTGCAACCATAAATAAGATAAGCATTAAGCGATAGACTACTGACTTTTGGTGATTTATATGAGTTAGTTTAAAGCCAGTGTTAATATACATTATACAACTTATTATTCCACCATTAGCATGATTTCTCTCTTTCAAGCATGTCCTTACAGTTAATGTTTATGTTTCTTCATTTCTTCTGTATATGACATGAATTAAAAGTTGTTAAGTTCCAGAAAAGAAATTAACAAATGAACCAAGTAAATAACAATTACCTCTGATATATAAATTGGAAGAAGAACTGTGTTGACACCAATTCCAAGGCCAACAAGAAATCTTCCCAAAAGTATTTCATTCAAAGAGTGGGCTTGTGCACTGTTACATGTCCATTCAAGGAAATCCACAAATTAACCTTGGGGCTATAGATTATGAACTTCATTAGTAAAATATTTCTGGTGCGTGCTTGAGAAGCTAATGTACACAATTTATGATCAATAGTATTAGTAACTTTCAGTTCGAAAATGAATTACCTTACAAACGCACCAAGAATCAATGGTATTGTGTCAACCTGAAATGTACGGCGACAACCAAGTTTATCAACCAGTGAACCACAGCTTATGCTCCCAATAAATGCCCCCGCTATAAAAATGCTAACAACTAATCCCTCAATTATAGGGTCTCCTTCAAACCCTAGCTCTCGAGCAATAGAAACAATTGGCCCATTCATCACACTGCATAGCATCAATCAATATTAGAGTTTGCAATACTAATTATGATTAAAAGCTACAACTAGTTCAAATCAGTAACCACAAATAAAAACAAAGACAAGAAAGCAAAATCGAGCTACCCTATGTGATAACCGAAGAGAAAATTTGACATAGAAGCTAAGAAAACGTGAGGAAAAGCAGGCAGCCATCCGAAATCAGTACTCTCCGCCTCATTTTGTTGATCCAAAGAATTTTCACCACCTGTAATTTCAGTTTCAGCAACAAATTCAGTATCGCTTCAACAAGAAGATGATTAAATGAAATTGAAATCACATGCAGAACCTGAAACCGGAAGTAGGTCCCCCGGCGGCGGCTCTTTTGACGCCGAAAGTTTAAGCTTTAAAGGATGATGCCGAAATGAGAAGCATAAGCGGAAGTAATCGTGTTTCGGCTTCGGGGAAGAAGATAGGGCGGCCGGAACCGGACGGACCGGCTGAAAAAGAACGGTGGCGACGCGCATCCGATCACCACGTGCTGAATTCAATTCAAAGGACGTTCTAGGCAATTGAATTGTAGACTCAACAGGGACAAGCCCAATTCAACATGTGAAATAAAATATAATAAAATGAGATGCCACGTGGCGATTTCCCAATGGCTTCCAAGATCAAATAGATAAGAGCTTGAACCCGTTAAATGAAACTAACGGGAAAAGGCCCGGGAAAATGACACTCAAATACTCAATGCATGCTTTTTTAGTTACCTATTTCATTTGTACTATTTTTATTTGTACAAATTAGCGATTTACTAACAAACGATGTACAAATTAGTTTACGTGAAAAATTATTTTTTTGTTAAAAAAATAATAGATTTTTCATGAGTTATATATAAATTAAGAAAAAAAATTTTATGCGTTGATAGATTCTAAACATATACTCTACTATATTTGACATTTTTTCATTCAATTTTATTTATATTCCACGAAATAGAATTTCTGCAAATAAATAATCAAATACCACCGTATTACTACTAAAAGATCTCGTATCAATGAAAATATCTATCCACACTTATATAGTTAATATGTTTCTCCCAACTTACAGCTAATGCATTATATTTGTTCACCGAACTGCCAACACCTTCTAGCACCCAAACCATTTGATAGACCATTGCATGACCTCTACACCATCTTTAACCGTTATACTAACTCTCTTTAAATAAAAAAAAGTTATTTTAATAATAAATTTATGACTTAATATTATTACACACTAAAATTAATAATATATTATTATTATTATCTTATAATAAAAAACATGAATATTTTTAACTCGCACTTAAAATAGGCCAATTAATAATGGACCGAAATATTTCAATACAAAAGGCAACCTTCTTAAAAGGCCAAAATCAACAGAATTTAAATTTATTATCTCTAATTATGTGTTTTATTTTATGTTTTTCGTTCAGATTTTATAACGTGTTATATTTTCTTACTTAATTTTTTATTTCACTCTCCTATGTGTATAACACATTGATAAAATCTGAATAAGGAACATTGAAGGGGACATATAATTGAGGACAGCAGATTTGATGCGATTATTACATAGGGACTGTTTTTCATAATTAATGTTATTATTATTTTACTCTTTACAATCATTAAATCAATAATTTAATACGGTAAAGTATGAACAAGGTTATTGTTAAAGATAATAAATCCCGCACAAAAATATAGACAAAGATAAAACTTAAAAGATGCTTAACTTGTGTAAAGTTATAAAGTACTTTCTATTAAGAAGAAGGTTATCTTTTTTTTTTTTGTTGATAAATTGATAATAACCATATATATAAGTGAAATTCCACCAACCATCAATTGGTCAGGTGATATAAAGGCAGTTCTGAAAAATTTTTAACTTTTAACTTAAAATAAATTAAAGAGAAGTTGAAAAATAGTAATTATCTATTTTTATAATTTTTTACCTTTAAATTAAAAATAAATGGGGAGAAACACCTTATTTACTTTTTATAAGTTAAAAATTTCTTATTATAAACTTTTTAACTCATAAATTACATCCAACTAATTGATACTCTTTAGGAAATATATAAATTACATCCAACCAATTGGATAGGAAATATATAAATGACATCCAACTAATGAAACGGTTTTGATTAAGTTTTTCTTCCCATTGATGCTACGAGTCAAATACGATTTGAGATCTTTAATTAAAGCTATTCAACTCTAATGCTTTAAAACTTAAAACAATTTTATCCAGTTTAGTTTCATTTTAATTTCATATAATTGAAGTATAATTTACAATGAACTAAATTCATTCAATTTCAACTGAAAAGAGCATAGTTACTGCAAGACGTTGAACAGCTTCCAAGCTCTCTTTTTTTTTTTTTCCTACTCCAACGATATTAACATTAAATTAACGATTAATTGAACTATTCAATTGTTATTTTAACTAATTTACATTTTATTAGTATATTTTATTATAGTAATTATGGATTTGAAAGACCCTGAATTCTGAATTTAGAACCTAACACATTATATTAAGAGGTGTATTAATTGAACTATTCAATTATTATTTTTACTAATAGTTTATTAGTATAAAAAAATTACTTCAACAACAAAATTAGTGTATGAAATTGGCTATATACTATAATTCATTTTGGCTAGGCCTATATGGGCTCAGGTGGGCCAATTTCAAACTGAAACTATCGAACTAAACATATTCATTTCAACCCACCTAAGATTTTTCAAGATTGGGGTTGCTAGGCTTTGATTCATTGTAATTTTAGGTTTACTTGAAAAAAATATATATAATAACACAACCACAACCAAATGTTACAAAATTTCCAAACTTCACTCATATATAAATTTTCACATAATTAGTAATTTTAACAATTTATCAGATTCGAATAACCTATTTTTCTAGTTTAGTTGTAGGTCCTTTTGGTATAACTATTGTTGTTAACTACGATAGCTCCTAAGGTATTGCTAATAACTTTTTTTTTTTGCTGTAATCTTATAAGTTTCTGTGACTCTAAAATAATAAAAAGACATTTAAACTGATTTCTGATTTAAAAAAACCTAAGACTAGTTGTTCGGGGAGTACCAAAACACCTAGTTCTGAAAATTGACCTTTTCTATTTTTGGTTCATGTAACAATAGTAAAAAAAAAATAAATGGAATATACATGTACAATATTTATATATATGGCTTTACTATTATTATTTTATTTTTTTTACAAAACTGGCTATATTTTGTCGGCTTTCACACTTGAATCAAATTTTACACCATTAATTCAGTTGTGATGGATGACAAAATAACTATTACTTTAAAAAATAGTGATCATATATAGTATGCACCATATGTTTGCTATATGTCTAATTTAGGAAATAAAAAGCAGAAATTTTTTTAAGCTCATACGAGAATGAATGAAAAAAAAATCATTTTTGTTACAAATTCTAAAAGATAAAATGGACAAGGTATCTTCAATTTATGTATTTTTTTAAAAATTAGACAGCAAAAGCTTGGTCTAACGGTTGAGCTTTAAAGATGTGGTCCCAAAGATCACATACTCAAATCCATATACGGGTGGGGTGGGATGAGATTTTTCTTTATTAATACTGTAAGTCCAATGAACTAATTTTTTTTTTAAAATAAAAATGAGACAAATATGTAAATGTGTATATAATATTTAGAGCAACCTAATAATAAAGGGTGTGGATCTGCAACTATGAGACAAGGAAAAATGAAATATGTGAAACAATGAAATAAATGTAGATGCTTTACCAACCAACAATTATATGTTCGCTGTTGCACACGTCAATTTTTAAATTTATACATCTTTCGCCGTAATATCAATGATTCTATATTCATTCTGAACTGTAACAATTTATCAAGATATTATAGGTATATAAGATATTATTTCTAATAATTTCTATATGTTGGAAACTTTAATCATAATAATGATTAATAAAAAATTCTGATAAGAGATTGCTTGTACCCGTTGATTATTATCTTAGGCCCAGCTCTTCAGAAAAGCCCACAAACCCGCAATCCGTTTGTAAAGCCCGGATATAAAAGCCTTGTATTAGCTCATTTATGTTTCATTTTTTTTTATCTCTCAAAAGAACAACTGCCTCTTTTTTTCCCCTTCTTTCCTGTAATCCCTTTTTTGTTCCTGATTCCACCGATGCATGAAGAATCCGTTGTAACCGTCTTATTTACAACGGGAAGATTGTAGCCGTTGGAACTGACTCAAGTATTACCTATATAAAGAGGTATTTTTTTATATGTTGTGTGTGCGATTTCTGTTTTGAGAGTTCTTTTAGGGTTTATTGTGAGCTTGAGTTTCTCTGTAATTTTTGTGCTAGTTTTTCGTTTGTTTTATGTATAGAAGATTGTTACACATAGTTTAGTGCTTAGATTAGATTAATAGGCCTATAAAAGTCTCTGGTTTATCGTTGTTCTTGGCATGACTTGTTCATTAATAAAAGCTTCTGCAAGAGTTCTTTGCTAAATCTGGTTTTATCTCTTCCGATCTCTACTTTTAAGTAAATTACATGTTTAATCTTTGAGTTGATTTAGGGATAAAACCCTTACAATAACTACGTTGTATTTTATACTTCATTGACAATTTAATTTGTTTCAATACCAATAATTATGAATTTATATCTTGAGAATATGATCTCAACATATATTTGTTGAACTATTTTAATGTGTTATTATTTCGATTTACTTATTTTATCTCTCATCATTCCTGGATGAAGTTCGATGCAAAATATAATATAGAATTAAATAATTTTTGTTTTGTGAAAAAAGTAATCAAAAGAACACATTTTCCTTTACAAAATAGATAAAAAAAAATATGTTCAACTTCACAAATTTCAATATTTGATTTTTTTGTATTTTGCATAATTTTTATATTAAATAATAAGCATCTTTTCGTTAAGGTAGTGTTATTTGGAGTTTGGTCATAATTAAAGTTTTTCAGCTCTTACAAATATATCTCGTGAGAGTCGAACCTCCTTCCATATATTAACATATATTACCAATTTAGCTACATCTTATAAGTTATTGTGGAACTTTGATCTACAAACCAAGGAAGTAATTAAATAGGACTAATTCACACATGTCCCTTTAAAGTTAACTCTAATCGCTCTTGATCACCTTGGACTTTCAGGTGTAATACTTTGCCCCCTAAAGTTAACAAATCTATGTAACATAATCCTTTGACATGAACTTTCTCATTCTCATGTGGGAGAGCGTAACACACTTGCGCCAACATAGATAAGATGGTGGAAAAAGTTGAAAAAGTCAAACCAACCATATTTCAACACGTGACATAGGATTTTTTTAAAAAACCCCTACAATCTGTTCGACGTACAACAATGTGTTGAACTACTTCAACAAGTCTACGCGTAAGATATCCAGCATCTGATATTCGCACAGCAGTATCGACAACCCATTTTCGGGCTCCATAACAAGAAATAATATATTCTATTAAAGACATACTTAAAATTTTCTATTCAATACCATATTCCCTAAATTTCAACATACAAAATCCATAAACAAAAAATAATGAACACAAGATCATAGACTAAAAATCAATATGTATCAATTAATCTTTATTAAACTTTTACCCGATCAAAAACAAAGTACATGGTTTGCATATCATCGTAATCTACTCAGATTACCGAATCAAGCAATTCCAATCGTTGTTTCTATCATAATATTGAGACTTGTATTAATCCATAATCACCAAATAATCTTGAATCGCGAGTATTGGATGTCACGAACGACTCTTCTCGGAATGTTGGAAAAAGGGGAGCTCCATACGCAAACTACATAGGAATTCCGTTATTTCTTATGCTGAGTGTGCATTCGGTCGAAATCGAACCGAATACCAAATAAGGAAAATATTGTTAATCGAACCAAACTAAATAAGAATTCAAATCGAAATAACCAAACCGAAATATATTATTTAGTTCGGTTAAAAATAGAACTAACCGAAATTTTAAATTAATTAACTAAAATTTCAAATTTTAGCACTTAAAATATAAAATGCTCATCCAATATAAGTATTACAATAGATTAAATGACTCAATAGAAACACATAAAGGAATAAGAGTGTTTTATATATTGAAAAGAAGAATAAGGGTGTGATGTAATTTATATATGAGCATATTTTAAATTTTTATTATGTGTTATATATATTTTGGTTCGATCAGGTTATTACGATTTTTTCTATAAAAAATCGAACCGAACCGAACCGAATAACTGAAATAATCAACATTTTACAAACCAAACCGAATGGAATTTTTGAAATAACAGAACCAAATTAATATTTCGGTTTAGTTCAGTACGATAATTCAGTTACCAAACTATTTGGAAGCGAATGAGTTGAACCGAAACTTCCCTTTCTTGGTAGGTTGAGCTTGGGAAAAGTGGGAAAATTGATGAGGCTAAATCTATTTTAGTTGGAATGAAAGAGACGCATAGTGAAAAAAAGTGAAAAAACTGATGAGCAATTGTTGAGAGTTGAGCTGAACAAGACACAGAGATATTTTTTAATTCAATTCTTTTTGTTATAGTAAAAATATTTTTTTACTTTGTAATTTTTTTTTTTTTGTCAAAATCCCTATTTCACTCCCTTAAAAAAGTCCGAGGCTAATTAGGCTAGATAAATTGGAGGAAAATAATGTTTAAATCTCACTAAATATATTTATTGGGAGGAGTGAACAATATTAACTATTATTAAACGTCGAACAAGATTATCTCAATTAAGATACTTATAAATATTACTAAAAAAAAAGTCGGATTTCTCCACATAATCTGCACATCAGCGTATGGGAGTTACGTCCAATTTTATAGGCTTGGGTATGGGTTGGGTCAATTAAATAAAATAGTATAAAGGTAAATAAGAAAATTGGTTTATAATGGTAAGAAAAATGGTTGAAAAATGTCGGCAGTTGAGAACAAAAAATGGGCGTAGGGTTAGCACAGTATTGATGTTTGGTACAAACACTATATTTATAGCCATTCAATGAAGATATTGCCTTTATACAATTAATCTCCCCGACTCGCCCTATTAACATATACCTAACGTTTAATTAATTATAACTTTATACATTATAAGTTTAGTCTTGTCGTACAATTCAGTCAGTTCAGTTGAGATCGTTTCAGTTTAATTCAGTCTATTATAGTTTAGTTCAGTTCAGTTATGCGTAGTTATAAATTTATGCTAAAATAATTTCAGTTTATAAAATTGCAGTTCACGAGAACATGGTCTCCATGACTACCTTCCTCAATTTAGGCTTCTTAATTCAAGACTCTTTTTTAGAGCTAATAAACAAGTGAAATACCGTCAAAAATAACTAACTAATTGATTATTTTAGCCTTTATCTACAAAATTAGGTCACTTGATAAAATTATCATGTATTAAGGTGTTCTTTTAACTAAGAGAAATTCCGGCTTTAAACTTCAAACCTTGTGAGAAAAATGCTAAAAACATGTGCATATAAGCATAGTACTATATTTAAGCTTTTTTTGCTAATTCACCACAAAATTGGATCGAATTCAAATATAATCTTACTAAAAAGGTGCATTCCTATCCTAAAGTCCTCTAATGAACTTCTGTTTTCCACACAATTAATCGTTTCATCTCTATTTTGGTAATTTTAATACGTGATTTTTAATATTTTATATAATTTACCGTATTTAGATTCTTTTCAACTAGACTAAATTCAGAGTAACATGTTCATATTTCAAACACATATATATATCAAAATTATGATCCATTAGGTAGCTCGTAATATTTGTACAAAACATATTAAAAATTGATAAATGGGTGTTGGAGAAATATTGTTACTTGAATAAGCATTCGTGAGTTTTTGCCTTTGATTGACATAATTATGGTGCTTTATAGTAATCAGAGACGATGATTAGAATAGCATGATACTATACATGTAATAATAATAATAATAATAATACCATGATATATTAGACATTGATTGGTATAATCAACGACACTCGATCGATCAATAATGATAATTTCTTCTTGCTGTATTTTAACCTGATGGGTCCATCTTCCTAAATTAACAATCATTAAATAAATTTTAATAATATATTATCCTCAAATTTCGTATCCTGCACGTCCCCATATGCTAACTCGAATCAATACTCCATCTCAAATATTACATATATGTATGTTACTTTTATAAAAGTTGTCTGATTTTTTTGAAAACCATAAAAGTTGTCTGATAATATACAATAAGTTCATATCATGATTTTATTCTTTTATTATACAACTTTTTTACTAAAGTCAGGGCCGGCTATTAGTAGAAGTAGGGTGAGCCATCGCTCAGGGCTCCGAATTTAAGAAGACTTCAGTTTCGGGTTTATACGAATATATAAAAAAATATATATTATTAACAATCGGGGAGATTATAACACATGAAATGCACTGGATCAATGGTGGAATGCACCTATCATGTCTCTAGGATGTTGGGTTCAATTCGTTTATGTTTCTATTATTATTATTATTATTATTATTATTATTATCTCTTATTCAAATTTTCTCTCTTCTTTTTACATATTATTATTATTATCATTATCTCTTTTTTAAAATAACTAATGAAACTCATTTTTTTATGTATTATTTTTTTCTATCATTTTACATCTTATTTATTATTTAAAGATAATCATTTAATATATTTTATATTTACTATTTTACATTTATTATTTTTTTCTTTCTTGTTTACTAAATTTATTATTCTAAATTTTTAAATAAATGTTATTAAAGTTCAACAAATGCATATTGTACTTTTAAAAAACTATAAAATATATATAATAGTTTCATAGATAATTATTTATGTGTTTCACAAAAACTATTTGAATTTTTTAATGTAGATTCAGATGAAAAATATATATAACTATTTTGAAAATGTTATGAACTCCAATTTTAAAGTAATGGATCGGTTATTTTGTTCTTGTATTTTCTATATAGAGTTTTAACTTGATATACATGCTTAAGAGTATATAATATCAACTTAACTAGCATAGAATTGTGTGACATCGGTTATTAAATTCATTGGTTAGCGGAAATGTTTTATCCTAGTGGTTGAGACTCTTCATGTGATTAGGGGATGTCATGAATTCGAGACACATGAGGGATATTGTAAGATTTTCCTTCCAATTTAATGTAAGCGCAATTGCGCAATTTTTTAAAAAAAATGTTTTAAAAGTGTCGAACATAATTTCATTTTACATAGGCTCATATTTCATTTTTCGCTCAGGGCCCCGGAAATTTCCGAGACGGCCCTGAGTGAAGTAATTTCAAAATATATTTATTAGAGATCGAGTCTCCAAAAAAATTCTTATGTTTGTTATACATATATGGTTTTGTTATAAGCAGCTTGAACGATAATGTCCGTTTTTACGTCGTTCATGGCCAACCTCACGGCTTTAAAACGCGTCATTCAAGTTAAGGCATTCAAGGCCCTGCTTATATACTAGCTTAGTGGATACATCGAGAGCGATGTGAAATTCATTCCTAACACACCCCATCATCGCGGTTGTGCTGATAACGTGTTGTAAACAGCTTAAACGATATTGTCCGCTTTAGCGCCGTTCATGACCAACCTCATGGGTTTAAAATAAATCATTCAAATTAAGGCCTTCAAAATCTTATTTATATACAAACTTAATAAATACACCCATCAGGTTTCTCCTTTACTATTTATTGTAATTGATATTTGTAGCCAATCATTATTACAATGGTATTTTAAGATGTAAATTTAATTTTGACCTTTTTTAAGGCAAATGAATCTGACTTTGTTGACTAGTGTAAGTGATGAATACGTAGGTACACAGATTTTATACATACGAGTAATGTGGGTGCACATGGAATGTAATTAATTAGAAATAAACTATTTCATTTTAATAGGTGTATTAAATAAACTATTTCAACAAAGGTAAAAATTGACTATTTTTGCTGCAGATATAAGAACTGTTACGTGCACATTGAGGAACGAAAAGCACATCACATGGGTCAAACTCCCTAACACATAATATATAAATTTGTTAACCAAGAACAGAAACATATATATTTAGTGAATAATTAAATGAAATTAGAATTAAACACTAGGGGGTATGATAACAAGGAATTAAAAGTTCACTCAATGCGGAAAGGCCTAATCACACTACTTGTTTACTAAGCTCGAGTAAAGGACACATGACAATTCAAGTAAGGGCCAAATAATTATTATTTTCTTATATAAGGGGCACAATATGAGGTAACTTATTACTCCCCTCTATTTTACTCATTATCCCCCATATTAGACATTAACTTAAGCATTAGAAAGGATTGCGTCAGTCAACCCTTATCGTGACCTCTCTATCACCCTTCCTATCTTGCAGGTTGAGCGTGGCTTGGATGTCGTGATATCAGGGTAATTAATAATATAAGATGTATAGTAAGCCCAAAATTGTACTTTAAGCATCGGAAGCTACCTATAGAGATCTCAAACAAAAATACAACATAGAAGCCATAACTGACTCTTTAAAATCACTACTTCATGTCAAAATTATATCGATTTCAAAGTTCAAAATTTATTATAAGTGCTCGAAAACCGTGCATCGAAGATTATTATGGGCTACCAAATATTGGTATAACACCTTACACCATTAGCTTTTAACTCCTAAATTATTAGTATATGTTTGTCTAAATATTTTATATTCACTACCGACACTCCGCAATAGTACCTTTTTTTTATAAACACTCTGCAGTAGTACCTATCACTCAATACAATATGCCATTTAATTTCATGTCAAGATGTTTATTGATATACTACATGGAATATTCTTTATAAGTACTTCATATTTGTATATACATTGATTTTGAGATTTGATTTCGAAACAAGTTCCAACAATCTGGATCATTAATTCCTATCATACAAAGATGATTAAAAAAAACATATTAAAATTTATGGAAAAAGTGTAAAAAAGTATTATAAAAATTAAGATTGGGAGAAAATGATATTATAATAAAGAAGCCTAGATTTGTTTTTAATTTGTTCAATAAAAATTCTACCCAATTACGCTTTCATTCGGTAGGAGAAAAAATGATTTAAATTCTCTAAAGTTCAAACTCTCAAAAGTTGTATATTTCAGTCAATTTTAATGATTTGTGGGGCCACTGTATAATAAAATCTAGACCATTTAAACTCAATGGATGGCTGAAATTAACTGAAATGTATAACTTTAAAGAGTTTGAACTTTAGATAATTTAAATCCAAGAAAAAATCTCCGACAAATTTAGATCTGATTTGAATTTGGGACCTCCAAAAGCCTCAAATTTAATGTTAATCATTAGGCTAAACACTACAAGAAATCAAGCTTTTGTGACAACAGATATTGTCACAAAATAGCAAAAAGTTGTCACAGTCAATATTATGTGACAATAAATAGTTGTCACACGGTCGTCGCTAATAACTCTGTAACAGATAGTATTTTCAATTTTTATGAAAATGTTGTCACAAATAATTTTTTTTGTGACAACAAATTGAAACAACATTAGTCGTAACTGAAAAGAAAATATTGTCGTTATGAATAAGCTACTTGTCGCATATAATACACCAAAATGAACTAAAATTACATAACACAAAAAAGTCATCACGTAAAAATTTATTTGTGACAATAGAGTTGTCACATATATTACATGATTTTGTGACAACAATTTACTTGACACAGTATTTTTTATTAGTTACAATTTTGTTGTAACTGAAAAGAAAACTACTTGTCACAAATAATATTGTTGTCACATGTTATATTATTTGTGATGATGATTGACGTCACAAAAAAAGTTTTGATGTTGTCACATAAGACTATATGTGACAAGAATAACTGTCAAATATATCGTCGCTAATATTTGTTGTCACAAAATTGCAATTTCGTGACAATAATTTTCTGGTCACATAAAATTAATTGTCACAAATAGATAGAATTGTCACGTATTATACGACACTATATACTGAAATTGCATGACAACTTTTATTAGTTATCACAAATACTATTGGTGATAATGTTTTTACTGTCGCAACATTTACATTAGTTACAACTTTTTTTGTCACTGTCTATATATATATGTTACATCAAATATTTGTAACAACTTTGAATTGAAGGGAACTATCAGAGAATATCAATTTTATTATTCTAATTTATTGTTGCATTATAGTGGGAGTAAATATTAGTATTGATTATTGAACTTCCTCCTTTTTCATAATCAAGTGACTACATGGCAATTTACTTCATAATTAATTGTAAGAGATGTTAGCCTGAGAGCAAAACGAAATTAGCTTTTAATTGTTGACAAATATCAAACAAAAACTTTACCTTGGTATCTTATTCGAAAGTTCTCAGAAAAGGAAATTACACAGATTGTCCTCCCACCAAAACAACATTTCTCAAGTTTTCTAACTGAAAGAAAGATTAGCAAGGCTCAATATGACTAATAAAGCATAGTCAAATTCCTAATTTATCCATAGTTAAAAAAAATTAAAATTGTCACTGAAGTACTCAACATAATATTGCATCTCCAATCTTGATATAGGCTCACGCTTAAATTGTTAGGAAAGGCAGTAATTAGTCTACCTAGAGGAAAACTAAGAGGTTGCACTGCATGTAGAATCCACCTATGTACATACTTCCTATTGAGCTATGCTTAATTCATAAGGTGTAACTAGTCCAAGCATCTACTCTCTCGAAGCATGTCAAAAGGACTACATACTGAAAGTGTGAGGAGACCATGAAAAGTATATTCTGCAAACTGATGGATAGCATAGTACATTAAGAGCTACATAAGAACAAAGAGCATACCAGTACGAGCACAGCCAGATGGATCACATGGAGGGATATAGTCTGAAAATTGGATAACCCGACTGACCCTTTCATCAGCCACTTGACGGTCATTGGATGGCTGCCTATCCTTCTTACAATAGGAAAGCAGTCGAATGCACTGACTTTCTTCTTCATCTTCTCTACAATAAGAAGATGCATCCTTTCCTCATCCTCAAGCTATATAAGCACATACAAAGATGAAATATAACTATATAAGTAATGCCATCCATAAGCAAAGCCAAGTATGGAGACATTGAATAATATGAGTAAGCTTCAATAGAAAATCTGGATAGACAGTTCCGCTTAGCAACGGTGGGAAGTCAGGAGCCTCAGGACGACATAAGTTGGATAGCCATAGTACACCACCAACAGGTTCCAGTTCTCCATAGCATCTGGCATGGACCTGAGTGTACATTAAAATTGATGAAACTAATGAAGAGACAGGAGGAAGTTCTACTACAATATTTGAATGAGCAGCATGTTTAGAGAGAAAAGGAAAAAAAAACAGATGAAAATGCATTATGTACTTCATCTTTCATAAAATATTGTAGTAGTTCAATCCACAATGCATATTCTATAGTACCAATAGATAAAAGTGACACCAAAAAAGCAATTACAGAAGCCTTACCATCATTCTGCACTTGTCGCATTGAAGGAAGAGATTGCTCTCATATTCCTAAAAACATAAATCCGTAGTTAGAATGAAAATATAATGGTAAGATGGAGAAGAATTCCAATCTATAATCACAAATTACAAAAAAAAATTGTGCATAAGCTAAAATGAGAGACGCCACGTGAAACACGGGAATAAACATCAAATAATTCAAAAACAGTTCCTGTATCTTTTCTTTCTCTAAAAAACAAGAGAGGTTAAGCATTTAGTGAACACTAGTTGAAAATTATTGTTACAGAAGTATATGGAATTTTTACCTCATCCATATGACAGACACTGCATTTATCTAGGTCTTTCCAATCAACACAAACATGTCTGTAACCAATAGGTAAATCCTAATATCTTTCTGCAGATAACTTTCTCATAGACATATTTGAAGAGAGTCTGGATTTTGATAAACCCTGTCAACCCAATTAGAATTAGTTATAGGCCTAATATTAAGATTCAAAAAATTTCTTGAGAAGAATTTGAGAACCTATAGCACATCAAAGGATCGAAGTCTGTAAAAATACGTCATAAATGAATAGGAAAATTCATTCTTACTATGTATCAAGCACTAATTCTTGAACTAGTTACAAGGAGACATGATATTTGCATCCTATAAATCTGCCTTGTTCAATACCATACACAGCTGTAGCAATTGAGACACTTATCACCTAGATATCATAACTTTTTAATTCCACTTCCAGCTCTTCACTCTTGTGACTCTCTACTTCATTACACTAAGGTCTCATTGACCATATCCTAAACTCAGTCTCCTTGACCAAAATAGTTCCAATATGTCATTAATTTCAGCCTCCTTCATGAAACAAGTATACTATAGCAAATAAGGAAAGAAAATGAGTAACTCTAGAGGACGAAAAAGTCACGAGTACAAATAGTAAAGTAAATTAAAACAAATGCTTGTAGAATGTTAAATAAAAAAAAATCCTTGTAAGCAGCATCCTCTTTTAGGATAATAAATAATTTAATACCAACACAAGCCATGAGACTGCTCAAAGCATAAAACAGTCCATTGCAAAACCCCAAACAGTATTGCTTGCCTTAAAAAACTTTCAAGTCACAACTCATACCCCTTGGGTACCTCAGTACTACACATTTACAATTCAGGCTTAAACTTCCTAGCCCAAGTATCATATAGAAGCAATACACAATAAACAAATACCATAAATATAGTCAATACTTATAAGAATACCATGCAATTCAGTATCTTTAGCAAAAAGCTTCTTCAAGACTTCCGATTTAAATCAAATAAGTTAAAAAAGCTTACCTTTGAAACTTTCTCACATTCAATATTCGTCTTATCTACAAACTAAAATAACTTTATTAAGTGAGAATCAAAACCTATTTATAAAAGCATAGTCAAACATCTCAATTCATACAGAATGTTTTCATAATTAGCACAAAAAAACAATGTTCAAGAACCCCTAAAGGGTTTCGCATTAACATATGAATAAATAGGAACTAAACAAGATTTACATGAATCAGTTTCGAAAGAACTGATCTGAATTTGAAAAAAGAACTAACTTGGGTAATTTCTCGGCGGAAGCAAATAGCTCAGGTTTCCTGCAAATTTCTGAGTTCAACTTACTCTGGAAACACATCAACTATAAAACAAAGACGTAAAAAAAAGAAGATAAAAGAAGGAAAAATTACGCAGTGGAAGGCTGGAGAAGCCGGTGGTGGAGACAGAACAAGTCGCCAGCGATTCAAATCTGCAATTTGAGGTTAGAAAAGAGAGCTTGGAGGAGAGGGCGTAAAGACAAATGTCCAACAGATTCCAAATTTGAAAAAACCCTAAGAATTTATTAAAATTGATTTAATGAAATCAAATAACCTGTCTCTATTCTTGATGTCATGAACTTGAAGGAGAAGTGGATAGAGGGGCCAATTGTAACCTAGAAGATTGCTGAACCGAGAAATCATAGACAAGGCTCTACTATTACTTAAAATCATCGGAGGAAATGCTTATTAGACCAGATTAGGAAGGCCGACGATGAACTCAAATATGGAGGTTGAGCGATAGCGCCCTTGAGACGGACGATCTTCTTATCACATTGTTCAGCCGTGGAGAGAAGTGAGAAAAAGAAAGAGAGCTAAGAGAGAGAAACAAGAAAAGAGATGAACTAACCTATGGATGTGGGCTTCCTATCACATGAAGCTTAATAATTTTAGAGAACGCATATTGAGCTTAATTATTGTTGAAAAAAATAATAAAAATAATGAAATATAGAAAATGAGAAAAATGAACATATCATGATGAAAAAATGTAAATAATATAATTTATTGTAATGATAAATGGTACAAATATTATTTTTTTGCACTTACAAATATATGACAAAAAATTAATCATTTCACTATAAAATAAATTATATGACGAACTTCAATATATCATATTATTTTTTAAATAATAAAAATATAAAATGTCATATAAAATTATTTTTAAAATGACGATGAAAATGTCATTAATTTAAAATTAGGAAGGATCTCATAAATCGTGTTAAAATTGAATGAATAACTTAAACAAAGAAAGAAGATAAATTAAGAATTATAAATAAATGAAAGTCCTAATTAGAATAGAAAATGTTAGCCTATAATAATTCTAATTAAAAATAAATTTATTTAGAAATGAACGTTAATGAAAAATTTAATTTAGAATAGAAATTTTCATATTATTGGAATTAAATTGAATGATAAATTAAACATATAAAAAAAGTAAGTTTAAATGAATGAGAATCTTTATTAGAATTGGAAAAGTATTCTAATAAGGAGTAAGACTTGCCAATTTTTTTTTCTAATTTAAATTCAAATTAACTAATAAATAATAAACAAAGGAAATGAAGTTATTGTTAATAATAAAAGTTAATGGAGATTTAGATTTATTAAGACTTTACTAATTCCTTCCTGTAAGAAAATATTTACAAAAATAATTTTATTAATTATTAATAATTAATTAAATTAATAACAAATAATAATAATCAAATGATATAATTAATAATAAATATAATATTAAGAATACAATATTTATACAAAATTATAACACAAGCTTTTTTATAAAAAAATTTACCCAACTGCGCTTATATTAAATAACTTATACATTTTTTATATATTTCTTTTACTTTTTGTATAACTTTCATAAACCTATAACTTTTTATTTACTTTATATTTTCTTATATCTCTCTTGTACCTTTCTTAAAATATTTCCTATAAAGTTTTACTTTCTTATACCTTTTTAATACACTCATTATAACTTTCTCATGACTACACATCGTATACCTTTTCTATAACATTCCTAATCACCTATAATTTTCTTATACCTTTTATATAACTTTTAATATAATGTATAACTTCATTATACATATTAATTTACCTACTAAAATATCACTTGCCTCTACCAAGATCTCAGCCCCAATTGCTAAAAAACATGCAACCCTATCCTTTGAAATTTTTTTGAGTCCAATCACGGGATCTGAATATTCAGTATGAATCATAGTTCTTAATCTATGTCATATTTTCCATGCTTACACTTTTTTTATAACTAAACATGATGATACATAATTATCCTCTACAATTTGAATAACTTTTCAACTTAAACCGATTATCACAAAACTAATAAATTATTTACAACAAGCTTGTCATTCATCACACATATAATTTTTGTGATGGTAAAAAAATTTATTATCACGTATTAAATAGTTTGAGTTATAACCTTTACTTATAACATAGCTATTTTTGTTTCAAGTTAAACTTACAATACCAAAAACAAAAAAAAGTTGCAACGAGCTTTTTATGTTGTTGCACATATAGTTTTTGTGAACAATAAAAAAATTTGTTGTCACGTACTGAATAGTTTTAGTTACCAATGTTACTTGTAAATGAAGAATTTTTTGTTTCAAGTAAATTTATTGTCATAAAAATATTATATTTTTTTAACAAGCTTTTTATGTTGTCATGCATATAGTTATTGTGATAATAAAAAAATTATTTGTCACATATTGAATAATTTTAGCTACAACCATCACTTGTAACATAAGTATTTTTTTTTCAAGTAAATTTTATTGTCACAAAAAATAATATATTTTTTTCAACAAGCTTTTTATGTTGTCACATATATAGTTTTTATTACGATAAAAAAATTCTATCACATATTAAATAATTTTAGTTACAACTGTTACTTGTAGCAAGTATTTGTTGTTTCAAGTTAAACTTATTGTCACAAAAGTAATATATTTTTTGTGACAAGCTTTTTACGTTGTCATATATATTGCGTTTATGACAATAAAAAATTTGTTGCCACATATTGAATAGTTTTAGTTACAATTTTCACATGTAACTGAAGTATTTTTTATTTTAAGTAAAATTTACTGTCAAAAAATCAATATATTTTTTGCAATAAGCTTTTTATGTTGTCACATATATTATTTTTGTGATGATAAAAAGTTATTGTCACATATTAAATATTATTAGTTACAATCATTACCTATAACTATAGAGTTTTTTTGTTTCAAGTTAAACTTATTGTCACAAAAAGTAAAATAGTTTTTCAACAAGCTATTTATGTTGTCACACATATAGTTTTTGTGACGTATTGAGTTATTTTAGTTACAACTTTTACTTGTAACCAAAGTTCTTTTTTGTTTCAAGTTAAAATTATTGTCACAAAAAAATATCTTTTGCAACAAGCTTTTGATGATGTCACATATATATATTTGGTGACAGCAAAAATTATTGTCACACATTAAATATTTTTATTTACAACTAATACTGATAACTAAAGTATTTTTTGTTTCAAGTTAAAGTTATTGTCACGAAACTAATAAAATATTTGTAATAAGATTTTTTTGTTGTCATATAAATATTTTTTGTGACAATAATTTTTTTACTGTCACAAAAACATTAGTTATGATCTTAAAAAAGTGCCACAAAAACATCTATTATATGTGACAATTTTACAATAAAATTTCACAAAACTAATTTTTGTGACGGTAAAAATTTTATTGTAATGGATAATAACCTTTTTGTGACAATAATTTTGTGACAGTAAAATTATTGTCACATATTAACTATTTTCTTATAGTGAAAACACCTTCTCCACATAAAGTAGTGTAGACTTTTGTTGTATAAATTCAAAAACATTTATAAGTTCCACCATAAAATCTACTAAATAGGAAATAATTGAAGCTATTTATATATATATTTTTCAACTCATAGTCTCATACTAATTGAATTTGGCCTTTTTTTTACCCATCTGGTTCACTAGAGCTTTGCTCCGACTACATTCACATCTGATCCGGGTCACGCACCTGATTGTCGTGGGTGAGCCCAATAAGATTTTTTTGCATACACTAGGACTCGAACTCGAGCCCTTGCTTAAGCGATATCAAGTCGCTTATCTTTAACTGATATTCGATATTCTAGTTTTTAAAGTATAATTTAGGCAATATTATCCTGTATTTAAATCAATTTAGTTCAGTTCAGTTTTGTCTATAGTTTAGTTTAATCCAACTTTTCAGAGTTATAACTTTACACTGAAATAATTTTAATTAAGTTTAGACACTGTTCTCTTGGACTACAATTCAATTCAGTTCAGTTCAGTTCAACCAGCTTCAGTTCAACTCAATTCAACTTTGAAAAGTTGAAAAGAACCGGGCGTCTAGTAAGCTTACAAAAGTTCAGGAAAACATGGCCTTATATTCCTACCAAAATTGTAAGACTGTTCTTTTCAACGTCTGAAAGTTGAACTGAAGTGAGCTAAACTGAACTGAACTTATTTTAGTGTAAATTTATAACTACGCAAAGCTTGAGCAGACTGAACTGAACTGAAGTAGTCTGAACTGAATTAAACTATATTGAATTGTAGTTCAACACAACATGTCGTTAATACTTTATATCATTTTATTTTGTTAATTGAACACTACCTTATTTATAACATAATATAAGAAAAGTAGAATTTATAACACAAGCCTTCTAATCATGTTATTTAAATATTAATTCGTCATTTTTCTTACTATTTTAAAAATGAATATATAAAATAGTTTAAGTTTATTTCATTTCATTTCATTTCATTTCATTTAAAGGTAAAAATGATAATTTTGTTGTGTGAAATTATCGGCCGAATCAATGCAATAGAACTTACAAATAAAAATGATAATTTTGTTATCTATGTAGTAGATTTGGATTGAAATGATGAGAGATGAAATGAAAGTTCTATAACGAAGAGTTGTGTCACAAATTAAAATTTTTTTTGTGATTGTTAGAGGGAAAGAATTCTTGCTTACATAAGGAACCTTAAAAAAATCAACAAAAAATGAAATTAATTTAAACGTGTAGGAAAATACTTTTCAAAATTTTTCAATGTTTGCTTTACTTGAAAAATGAGTTAATGAAAAATGTTTGATTAGTAAAAAATGTGAAATAAAAATATATCAAAATTGTAAGACTTTTTATATCATGTTCTATTTAATACTCTATATCATTTTATTTTGTTACTTGAACACTACCTTAATTAAAACATAATACTACCTTAATTAAAACATAATATAAGAAAACGATAGTTTTTTTAAAAAATGTGCAATTGAGCTTACGTTAAATAGAAAATAAAATCTCACCCACATCGGATATAGTTCAAATTTGAGACCCTGAAAGCCACAAATTTGATTTTAACCACTAGATTAATACTTCAACATATAAGAAAACTATAATTTATAATACAAGACTTCTAATCATTTAACAATTTTTTAATAATTCTTTCTTCATTCATGTTATCCAAATATTAAATCTTCAATTTTTCTTTGGATCTTTAAAATGAATATATAAAAAGTTTAAGTTTATATCATTTCATTTATGGGTAAAAATAACAATTAACTATGTGGAATTTCTGGCGAGTCAATGTAGTAGATTTGGATTGAAAGGATGGGAGATGAAATGAAAGTCTTATAGTGAAGATTTGTGTTATAAATTTTTTTTTTCTGATTGATAAAGTTAAAGGGAAATAATTCTTGCTTACACGAGGAACCTTAAAAAAAGATAAAAATTCTCAAAATTTGAAAATTGGTATATTTCAGTCAATCTCAATCATTCATCTAATTTTAGTAGTTGAGATTAAATTTTAATTATCTGTAGGATCTACGGTAAAATTAAATCTCAATCATTAAAACTGGATGGATAATTAAAATTAATTGAAATATATAAATATACCAAGTCCCAAATTTAGAGAATCCTTTTCCTTAAAAAAATCAACAATAACTAAAACATGCAGAAAAATATTTTTCAAAACTTTTCAATGTTTGCTTTTCTTGAAAAATGAGTTAATGAAAAATAGTAAACAAAATGCATAATAAAAAATATGAGAAATACATTTTCATGAAAAATGGTAAAACATTTTCCTTAATGGTCTTGGTTATAACTTGTAACCATTACATCATTTTTATCTTTATTTCCTTGACTTTTTCGAATCATGAAAAATAATCGCTTTGATTATAACTTGCAATTATATATTACTTCATCTCTATATTTATCTCCTTAACTTCTTCCACCACCATCATAATCGCCTTCTTATAACCATTACCACCACTCTGCTCTTACCAATGTCTTCTTCTTCTCCTCTATCTTTCATACCATCTCTTTCTCTAGCTTCACTGCCTCCACTGCTACCTTTGTCTCTTATACTTTCACCGTTGCCTCATCATCCGAGACCGTAAAAATCTCTGGTGCCATCACTATCACCCCCTATATAGACTGTTGGACTTTTAACTAAAACCATCAATCCAAACTCCCACATTTTAAAACTTTGGCTCATGTCAGGCTCATGGGGTCATTTCCAAGCCTAATGCACGAACCATAAGCAGTTATATTTTTAAATTTTTGGCTGGATTAAATCTAGATAACAAGATAAAATTTATACAAATATAAATCATACATATAATTGTTGGTCCCTGTGAGGGTCTTTATAAGGTCAGAGGGGGGTGAATTTTCGTGGAATATAAAGACTTTAAAAAGGTCTTAGTGTAACATGTTTTGTTATGAACCGGATGATGGATCCGGATGATGTAGTTATAATAATATAATGCATAAAATAAAAGTTAGAGAAATCAAACACATAAGGTTTTTATCCTGGTTCGGCCCTGCCAACTCCAGTCCTAGGAGTTTCCTTCCTCCGAGCTTTTCCACTAGTGGATTCCTTTCCAACTGGCAGGAATCAAGCCTTACAATTTGTCTCCACATGGTAACCCCTTCCGGATGTAGGATATACCACTAGGAGCACCAACTCCTACTTGAGTCCTTTAGTCTTTAGTAGGATATACCACTTAGACTTCTATCCCAAATCTAAGCTGAGTCCTACAGGGAGTTACCACTCAAAGCACCAACTTTAAGTTGTATCCCAATCTCCCAACTCACCCAAGTTGGAGATCCTTACACTCTTGTTTTCCCAAATGTTTTGTTTTTTGGATTTCCTTAAGTTTATAATTCACTTAGGAATCCTTACATCAGATTTGGAATTGATTGATTCTTGGAGGGATTCTAAACTGATTGAATGCTTGTGCTTTTTGTTACTTGTTTTTTTGTCAATCAAACAGCCAACCTTCTCATCTGGTAAAGCTTCCCTTTTACAGGCTTCCATCATAAATATAGTTGTTGTGGGTTGTTGAACTTGTAATAAATCTTCACCCTTGATTAGGTTATAGGCGGTGCTTTTGGAACCGTTGATCAATCCATTAGACTGTAATTTTGACCCGTTTGAATCCTAAGGATTAATGCTGAAAAGTGGCCAGTGATCGTTTTAGTTAGCATTTTGTGATGCACCAACTTTTACACCATTAGCTTTTTGGTGTGAGTTCCACGTGCCTCCTTATTGGTCTAGGTGAAAAAGGTTTTTGGCTTTTTCAGTCCGGTGTCAGTCCTTTTGTCCTTTCTCTAAAAAATGCAAGCTGTCATTTTGTCTTTGTCTTGGGGAAAGGATCTTTGACTTTATAGACCAAAAGGTGGAGGGAAAAGCTATCTTTGAATTCCCATTGTCTTCAAGCATGAGTCTTCCGGATGTCTTTGGACTCATATTCTCTGGATCTATCTTCTTTCGGAGATAAGGCATTTAGTCCTTCCGGATGCTGTTCTTGAGGGATTAAAGCTTGTTTCCTTTCCAAGCTTTATTCTAATGATTCCATGTGTTTAGGTATTTGATGTCTTCAATGGATAGCTTTGTAGCTGGATCTTTATCCGGATGTTTCTATTTGGATTTGGGATTTACATAGTTTAGGTTTTTATTTATTTCAAACCTCATCCGGATAATTTACTTTAATTAGTGGTCCAAATCATAGTTTTCCAACAATCTCCCCCATTTGATGGAAATAAAAACTAAGCACAAGGGAATGGAGTATATATGTACTAAGTATGATTCTTGATACTAAGACATTTATAGATTTTACTCCCCTATAATTCTAGCATCCTAACTCCCCCAATATGTTTCAATTCTAGCTTCTAAGTTTGTTTTAGTACAATTTCAGATTGTACTTTTAGAAGCAATATTTTGAGAATTAGATATTTTCACTATATATACTTCTGTTGTTAACAATGGTTAACATCAATGAAGTTCAGATTACAAATTACAGAAATATAATAATGAATCTAGCTATCATAAAATTTTACAAGTATAAAAGATAGCTAGTCTAATTTCACAATGATGAGAGCCCTGTGAGAATTGACATGCTGCTTGATGAAGTTGAGGATGAGGATACCCAGACCATCTCCCAGCTACTCAAAAATTCCCCTGAGAAGCCAAAACTAAGGGGGAGGCTAGTTAAAACTGCTGATCTATTAAAGAGACTAGTGTGTGATCCGGAGGTAAAGGAGATTATTGCAGTAGCTACTGTTGCAATCAGAAAGGGTTATCAAAAGGGCCAGAAGAGTAAAGCATCAGAACTACTAAAGGGGGGAGATGGGTTTGATGAAGAGAAAATGGAAGATGAAATGCCTGCACCTAAGAAGCAGTTTACCCGGAAGGGTTGTACATTTGATGAGGTTGTAAAAGCTCAGAAGCACCAGAAGAAATCTGTGAAAAGGCCAACTGCTATCGTCATTGATGAAGAGGCAGGAAAGAGGGTAGTTATAGAGGAGTTGGCTAAGGCCAAAAGCTCAAAGGGCAAGAATGTGCCTGGATCCAACGAGAACATCCTTCCAGAGGATCCTCAATATGAAGAAATTATGGCCTCCGTGGCAGAAAACTATCAGCTGAATAATCTAGCCATTGAGGGACCCAGGGGATCTTTTACTCTGCCAATTCTAATTGACTCAAATGCCATAGTTGAGCTTTCTAAAATTCCAGAATCTGAATCCTTCAATTTCATGATAGTTACAGAACCTCTTCTGAAGAACCTGCTAAGTCCGGAAGCTGGAAATCCTGCAGAAGTAAGTCCTATAAAGGCAGTAGAAGAGG
This sequence comes from Euphorbia pulcherrima, assembly GCA_947683365.1. Classification (NCBI taxonomy): domain Eukaryota; kingdom Viridiplantae; phylum Streptophyta; class Magnoliopsida; order Malpighiales; family Euphorbiaceae; genus Euphorbia; species Euphorbia pulcherrima. Next base: position 74,163,071 of record CANTUS010000001.1, on the reverse strand, counting down.
GCATTGAGGACAATTCTAATGCGCATGTTGAGCATCAAAGTCTTGAAAAGGCATTAGTAGGGATGACTAAGGACACTTCCAATCATTCGGGGGTTAAGATTAGAAGAATTGAAGAAAATGAAGCCTCAAGCATCCAAATTCCATCTCTATTAAATGAGGTACTTCCTATCACTGCTACTCTTAATATTAATGCTGATGATATTGCTAGTGATGTCACAATAGCTGAAATAAGAGACAACTTGGATACACATGTCCCAAATGTATCCAAGGAAGGTGTGCCCAACCCGAATAATCTTACTCCAGAGGAGGGACGTTGTCCGAGACCCAATGAGAACACTCCTAGAGTGGACTTAACGGGCGAGGCAAGTTCGAAGGATAGGTTGGAAGAGAGGGAAGAAGAGCAAGATAAGTCCAAATCAGAGGAGACAAATAATGAAACTGATAATGAACCCTCCGAAAGCAGCTCCAGCTCTGGAGATGATTCCTCCAGCTCCTCTGAAGCGGAATTTCCTCCTAAAGTAAGCCTAATGAGAGTGCCTGCAGATAACATAGTTAAAGCAAAAATTTCAGCAGCACTCCATCTTTTAAAAGAAGCTGCCCAAGAAGAAAATGAGGAAGGGCATGTTAAACAGAGCCTCAGAACCATATGCAGACATCTTAGAGGAGTTGAAAAAGAACTGCTAAGACAAGCTATTGATAAGGATGTCAAAAAGGAGTTGGGTGCGATCAAACTATCAGTGAAAAATATAGAAGAAAAAGTCCTGGACTTCCCAACTCCAGGAGCAATTGCAGAAGCCTCTCTCTCCCACATCACTCCAATTCTAAATGCACTCAAGGAGAACGGTTCCACAGTAAATCGGACTATTGATCAAGCCAACACATGGGCTTTAAATCTTTGTGGAACTGTGCTTGACAAGATCACATCATCCTCCTCCGAGCAAATAGAATAAATTAAGGCTTATCTGGACTCCAAGTTTGAAAACTTGTCAAAATTCATGGCTGAAAAAGACCCCTCTCCTGCCATCAAAGATTTGGGAGTAGACTAGTAAGTCACCCAAGAAACGCTGGTGCACTTTATAGAGAAAATTCTTCCTAAATTTAAGCAGAAAACTTTAGATGATATGGGTGATGAACTGCAAAGCCACATAACCGGATTAGAAAAGCAAATAAATGATTGGAAGGCATCCATCTCAAAAGAACTCTCTCTTCAATCTGAGTCCCCACACAATATCTGGAAAGGACTTAGTGAAGAAATCACCCTCCTTCAGACCGAAATAAAAAATCTCTCCATATCCGGATCTTCTTCCTCCCCTGCCATTTCAGAAAGCCAGCTCCTTTCGGTCTTCCACAGCCCCATATAGGCCATTGGAAATTCTGGCTTCTTCGGATAAAAAGGGATGTTAACTCTCCTCAAGGTCCTCTATCACTACTATGACCCAAAGGATCAAGAGTTTGTCTTGTGCATTCATCCATCTATCAAGCAGTCCTATGACAATCTAAAGAAGACCATCCGACCTTTCTATCTCACTCCTACCATGGTTGACAAGGTTATTGAGGAAAGGTCCAAAGGTAGCCCTAACTACATGATATATTTAAATGTGTGGCAAACAGCTTGGGATAATAAGACTTATATGGTTATAGACCCCCAAGATGGAAATAAAAAGGGGGAGAAGAGCATACAAGAACATGGATCTGGAAAGGGAAAGGAGAAAGATGGGGCATTCAGAGGAGACCAGAATTAGACTAGCTATCTTTTGTACTTCTTGACTTGAAATGCATCAGGAATTCTTGCTTCCTTCTTTTCTCTAGATTTTTCAGCTTCCAAAACTGGATCTTTCGGAGTGTAGCTTTTCTTTCCTGCAGTGCTAGTCTCATCGAAATCTACATGTATTGACTTTACCACAGTTTGGGTTCATTTATTGAAGACTCTATAAGCCTTACTATGTGTTGACTAACCAAGGAAAATTGGTTCATCAGATTTAGGGTCAAATTTTTCTAGTTGCTCTCTATCATTAAGGATGTAGCATTTACATCCGAATGCTTTGAAGTACCCAATTTTGGGTTTTCTTACCTTCTAGATTTCATATGGGCTCTTTTCTATGGTTTTTCTAATGAGAGCTTTATTTAGAATATAACATGCTGTATTCACGGCTTCTCCCCAGAAGTATTTTGGCAAACAATTTTCATTGATCATTGTTCTAGCCATCTCAACTATGGTCCTATTCTTTCTCTTAACAACTCCATTCTTTTGAGGAGTGTGAGGCACAGAAAAGTTATGTTCAATGCCCTTGGAGTCATAAAAATCAACAAAATGCTTATTTTTGAATTTCCCACCATTATCACTCCGGATGCGTGCAATGCTTATGTCCTGTTCTACTTCTATTCGGATGAATGTTTTGGAGAATTGGTTAAAAGCTTCATCTTTGCTTGCTAGCAAGAGAACCCAGGTATATCGAGAATAATCATCCACAATGACTATGGTGTATTATCTTCTAACTAAACTTAATGGTTTGATTGGACCAAAGAGATCAATATGTAAGAGCTCAAGTACTCTTTTAGAAGGAATGTATAAAATGGAAGGGAAACTTTTCTTATGTTGTTTATCTAATTGACATGCAGTGCATAGATGATCCTTATCAAAAGCAACCTTAGGCAAACCCACTACTAATTTCTTTTTGGCTAGTTTGGATAGGAGGTTCATGCTAACATATCCTGGCCTCTGGTGCTATAGCCATAATTCTTCTTCTTTAGACACCAAGTAGATATTCTTTTTATCATTTTTAATGTTCACAGAATAGACATTATTTACTCTATATGCATAGAGAATGAGTTGATTGGACTTACTATCACATATTGAGCAGCCTCCGAAATCAAATGTCACTTTTCTTCCTTTGTCACAGAGTTGGGCCACACTTAGCAAGTTGAATTTTAGTCCATCAACTAATAAGGCATCTTCTATCTTTAATTCAGATCCAATAATTCCATGGCCAATAATCTCTCCCTTTTGATTGTCTTCAAAGCTTACTTTGCCTCCCTTCTTCTGGGTCAATGTGATGAAGGCCTTCTCATCACCTGTCATGTGCCTTGAGCATCCACTATCAATATACCAAGTGTGTTGATCTACTATAGATCTAAGGCATATCTACAAAATAGATCAAGTGGGTTTGGGTACCCAATCAGATTTGGGTCCTCTCGGGTTAATAACCATCTCAGGCCAAGGGTAAACATCATAATACCAATTTTTTAATCTACATGATTTAGTAATATGATTATTTTTCCCACAAAACCTGCACCCTGAAATAGGTATGTTTTGCTTTTGCTTCTCGCTGATCTTTTCCAGATCCTTCTTCCCATAGTTGCCTTTATACCCAGTTTTTTACACACTGGTGGATGGTTGGTATAAATCCGGAAGCTGGCTGGAGGTGCAACTTCAACTCTATAATTTCTGCTCTGTTTGATAGGTTGTTGGTTGTAGGCCACCTTAGTCTTTCCCTTTTGAGCAGTAGTATATCTTTGGGCTTGTGGTTGCCTGCTAACTTCCTTCATCCTTTGATTAGGGGTCTTTTAGAATCTGCTCTGAGCAGGAGGATGATTATCTTTTCTTGGAGCTTTTGTCTTTGGCCTCTTCCTGGATACTTCCTTTAACAGATTGATTTCTCTCTCTAATCCCATTACATTTGCATTTAGGATCTGGACTTGATTCCTAATGAAGTTTTCCTCCACAACATCAATATACTTGGTTGTTCTAACTAGATTGATGTCTTATGCCATTACTTCAGCATCTTCTGCTAATTCCATTACTGCTCTTTTAAGGGACTTGATTGCTTTTGCATTCTTCTTTACACCTTTGATTATAATAGATAGAGCTCTAGCAAGGTCAAGATTAGAAGCAGAATTAGAACAGGAATTTACCTCAGTGTTTGCTGTATCTGATTCTAATTCTCTAATTTACATTGTTTCTTGCTTAGAGGTATTCCTTCCAGATTGCTCGGCTTTTGGATCAGTCAGAGCCATGAATGCGCAATTGGCAGACTCCTCTTCTTCTATTGAAGATAAGCTACTACTTTCTTCACTGTTGCTCCAAGTAGCTACCATTGCCTTCTTTTTGAACTTCTTGGTTCTCTTAAGCTTGGGACATTTTGTTCTAAAATGGCCTTTCTCACCACATTCAAAACATGTAGCTTCTTTCTCTGGATCCTTCTTTTCTTTCGGATTTCTTCTAGGCTTATCTCTTATGGAAGTGCCTTCTCTTGGTTTCCGAGATTCATACTTTCTTGATTTCTTTCTATCTTTCTTTTGTATGAATCAATTGAGCCTTCTGGTTAGTAAAGTAAGTTGATCTTTGGTGCTCATTGATTCATTGATTTGCTCTTCTTCTCCAGATGAAGCTGATCCGGTGGATTCTGCCTTAAGGGCAATGACTTTCTTCTTCTCCTCAGGCTTCTTTTCTTGTTGGCTATATCTCTCCAAGGATAATTCTTAGTATAGAAGATTACCAATGAGTTCATCATAACTATAAAATTTTAAGTCATGAGCTTCCTCAAAGGCAGTCCTTTTGTTATCCCATTCCTTGGTGAGACTCTGGAGCACTTTCTTGACTATTTCTACTTCTGGGATCTCCTTTCCCAGTCTTTTCATCTCATTCAATAGATTGGTGTATCTCGTGTTCATGCTGCTAATTGATTCTTTAGGCTCCATCTTGAAGGATTCAAGCTTTTGCTGGAGTAGATCAAGCTTAGCTTCTCTTACTTTGGTGGTTCCTTCATAGGTTACGTCCAACTTTTCCCAAATCTCTTTTATAGTCTCGCATTCGGATATCCTGTTAAATTCAGCTGCACTAAGAGTACAATAAAGCATGTTAATAGCATTTGCATTTTCATGCAACTTTTTAAAGTCATTCTCATCCCATATACTTGATGGCTTTCGGGTAGTCATACCCTCTACTTCATAAGTAGGTTCATATGGACCATCTTTTATAACTAACCATGCTTGTATACTTTGTGACTGGATGAAGTTCTTTATCTAGTTTTTCTAGAACATTTAGTGTTCACTGGTGAGGAGTGGAGTATGAGTAACAGACATACCCTCGGGAAGGAGTTGTGAGTTTTGAAAACTCATTTTGATATATTAATCAAAATATATGCACCTTTAGCTCGAGATTGTGAGATCTCTAGTTTGAGCACTTGCTTTTATACTATACGAGGGTCTTTATAAGGTCAGAGGGGGGTGTATGACCCTTTTTCACGGAATATAAAGACTTTAAAAAGGTCTTAGTGTAGTGTGCTTGATTATGAACCGGATAATGGATCCGGATGATGCAGTTATGACAATATAATGCAAAAAACAAAAGTTAGATAAATCAAACACAGAAGGTTTTTATCATAGTTCGGCACCGCCTACTCCAGTCCCCAGAGTTTCCTCCCTCCAAGCTTTTTCACTAGTGGATTCCTTTCCAACTAGCAGGAATCAAGCCTTACAATTTATCTCCTAATGGTACCCCCTTCCAAATGTAGGATATACCACTAGAAGCACCAACTCCTACCTGAGTCCTTTAGTCTTTAGTAGGATATACCACTTAGACTTCTATCCCAAATCTAAGATGAGTCCTACAGGGAGTTCCCACTCAAAGCGCCAACTTTAAGTTATATCCCAATCTCCCAACTCACCCAAGTTGGAGATCCTTACACTCTTATTTTCACAACGGTTTTGGTTTTTGGATTTCCTTAAGTTTATAATTCACTTAGGAATCCTTACAATAGATTTAGAATTGATTGATTCTTGGAGGGATTGTAAGCTGATTGAATGCTTGTGCTTTTTGTTACTTGTTTTTTATTAATCAAACAGCCAACCTTCTCATCTAGTGAAGCTTCCCTTTTATAGGCTTCCATTATAAATGAAGCTTTATGGGTTGTTGAACTTGTAATAAATCTTCACCCTTGATCAGGTTATAGGTGGCACTTCCGAAATTGTTGATCAATCCGTTAGACTATAATTTGATCCATTTGAATACTAGGGATTGATCCTGAAAGGTGGTCAGTGATCATTTTAATTGGCATTTTATGATGCACCAACTTTTACATCATTAGCTTTTTGGCATGAGTTCCATGTGCCTCCTTATTAGTCTAGGTGAAAAAGGTTTTTAGCTTTTTCAGTCCGGTGTCAGTCCTTTTGTCCTTTCTCTGAAAAATGCAAGCTGTCATTTTATCTTTGTCTTGAAGAAAGGATCTTTGACTTTATAGACCAAAAGGTGGAGGGAAAAGTTATCTTTGAAACTTTTTCCATTGTCTTCAAGCATGAGTCTTTCGGATGTATTTGGACTCATATTCTCTAGATCTGTCTTCTTTCAGAGATAAGACATTCAGTCCTTCCAGATGTTATTCTTGAGGGATTAAAGCTTGTTTCCTTTCCAAGCTTTATTCTGATGATTCAGTTGGGAAACAATGATCCGGATAAAAAATCTAAGTCCGGATTAAGTTTGAAAGAAATAAAAATAATGTATGTAATTTTTCCCAAATCCAAATGGAAATATTCGGACAAAGATCAAGACACAAGTCATCCATTGAACAAATTAAAATACTAAGCACTAAGGGAAATCATCCGGACAGAGTTTGGAAAGGAAACAAACTTCTGACCCTCAAGACCAGCATCCGAAAGAACTGATTGATGCCATCTCCGAAAGATAGATTCGGAGCATATAGGACTAAAAGACATTCGGAAGACATATATTTCAAATAAAGGGAAAGTATTCAAATATACTTTTCCCTTTACCATTTTTTGGTCTATGAAAGTCAAAGATCCTTTTCCCAAGATAAAGACAAGATGAAAGCTTGTATATTTCAGAAAAAGTCAAAAGGGTCCGATACCGAATAGAGAAAAGCAAACTACTTTTTCTCCTAGACCAATAAAGGCGCGCGTGGAGCTCACATCATAAAGCAATTGGTATGAAAGTTGGTGCATTACAAAATGACAAGCAAAATGATCACTGACAACTTTCTAGCCTCAATCCCAAGATTTCAAATTGATCAAAATATAGTCTAACGGATTGATCAACGGATCCGAAAGCTCCACATCTCAACCTGATCAAGGGTGAAGATTGAATAAAAGCTCACCAACCACAAACGGCTACATTTATGATTAAAAGCCTATAAAAAGAGCTCTTCACCAAATGAGAAGGTTAACTGATTGATCTACAAAAGCAAGTAACAAAGAAACACATATACAATCAGTTGATATAATCCCTCTAGGAACCCTTGATTCAAAATCTGTTTGTAAGGATTCTCAAGTGAAACTATGAACTTGAGGAACTCCAAAATCTAACCCTTTGTTAAAAACTAAAGTGTAAGAATCTTCAACTTGGGTAAGTTGAGAGATTGGGATATAATTGAAGTAGGTGCTTTGAGTGAGATCTCCCTGTAGGACTCAGCTTAGATTCAAGGTAGAAGGCTAAGTGTTATATCCTACTAAAGATAAGAGGACTCAGTTAGGAGTTGGTGCTTCTAGTGGTATATCCTACTTCCAGAAGGGGTTACCATCCGGAGATAAATTTGTAAGGCTTGAATCCTGCCAGTTGAAAAGGAATCCACTAGTGGACAAGCTCGGAGGAAGGAAACTCTGGGGACTGGACGTAGGCGGGGCCGAACCAGTATAAAATACTTGTGTTTGATTTTCTTTCTCTTTTACTTAATTGCACACATTTGCATCATCCGGATCCATCTTCCGAATCATAATCAAACACGCTACACTAAAGACTTTTTTAAGTCAGCTAATTCCGCAAAAAAAGGGTCATTCACCCCCTCTACCCTTATAAATACTCTCACAGGAACCAACAGATTCCATGTGCTTAGGTATTTGATGTCTTTAATGGACAGCTTTGTAGCTGGATCTTAGTCCGGATGTTTCTATTTGAATTTGAGATTTACATAGTTTAGGCTTTTGTTTCTTTCAAACCTGATCCGGATAATTTAATTTAATTAGTGGTCTGGATCATAATTTTCCAACAATAATTGCACTATCTACTTGAATTATTTAATAAAGGTAAAACTTGTTGTAATTAAATATAAAAGTTTAATAAGATTAAATCATATGAATCCAAAATAATCATTAAATATAATATATAAATAATTCCAAAACGAAAGTAACATTAAGGCCTCGTTTAATAGATTAAAAATAAGGTCCTTTTACTGTTTCAAAAACGAAAAAGAAATTAATAAGTGTTTGGTAAGATTTAAAATTGATATAGAGTACCTTTTCATAAGGGATTTATCTACTTTTTCAAATCACATCAATATACTACTTTTATAGGGCTCCTTTTATGATTTAACATATAATTATCCAAATACTCTTTAAATAACGTTTAATAATAATTTGAAATTTGATTAATTTAGGTTAGTTTTATTTATTTTGGTTTAGTTTTTTTTATTAACTATATATCTATAAACAATCTATGAATTTAGCAAATCACATATTTATACGCATTACAAATTCAATAACAAATCACATATATACATTAACAAATTCAATAAACAGTCACACTTATATGAGAATGAATGAATCGGTTATTTAATTGTTGTGACAACACCAACCAAACTATTGCCCCGGGATACATGTAACATTTGTAACCATTGTCAATTGATTTCCTGGCCAACTATGTAACAATTGGTTGACCTTTTGGTTCATATAAACAATTGGTTAACCTTTCGGTCCATTTGTCAGATATTGCAATTGGCTGACCATATAGGTCCAGTTGAACAGAACATATATTGCAATGTTTGATCGGCTATGTCACAACGTCTCTTTTACTTTTCATATATTCAAGTGCAAATGTCTGTTATACGAATCATTGAACTTACAATTAGCATATACTAATACAATTGAACATATATTCCACATACACATATCATATAAATCCAGCATATCAAATGTAATACTCAATTATACTCCACCAATAATTCACATTAAACCATTCACCAATATTCACTTATAGCTATAATTCACATATCAATATCATCTCATCACAACTTACATTTCATATCAAATATGATCACACAACATATCATTACAATTCAAATACAATTTCAAATCAAAACAATTCATATCACTCAATTCCTAAAAAGACAATTTACACAAATCATATCAAATTTATACACACATCAATACAATTCATATCATGTTTATACTCACAGATTATCCGAGCTAATTCTCTTGAAAAGGACTTAGACATTCCTCTGGAATCCCTTCACTATTTTGAGCTCCTATAACATAAATTCATATAAAATATTAACATATACATCTTATTTCCTCTTGTATATATAAAAAGATTGACATAAACTGGAATAGAATTACTATCTCTGGGACCTTACTGAGTATAACCAATCATATCTCCCAAAGTACACAACCAAATGATCTGATTCCAGTTTCATTTTACTCTTAACACATAGCTTTATAACATATGAAAATTTCATAATTTTGTGATTACTTTTCCATTTATTGTGAATTTGATATTTTGAACTCCAATTCTGCCCTGCTTTTCCTGCACTTAGAACCAGTATCCTTGTGACCTCACTTCACTTCAAAATTCATAATTTTCAACTCACTTACTCAATTACTCTGATTCTTCTTTTGTTCAATTTCTAATACACAATTCCATAACGTACTAAAACCTCAAAATTTTCAAAGCCTTATACGATTTATAGTGGATTTTCCTTCAACGCCCTGTTTCAACCCGTTCTACCTGGACAACATCTTAGTAAAATGGCCATAACTTTCTATAAACAACATGAATCGACCTAATTCTTTTTCCTAATTAAACTGTGCACATAAGGAAATAACATATTAGAAACTCAAAATTTTCTAAGCAGTATAACAATCCCAGATTAATTTTGAAACTCACCTCATCTCTTTGATCAACCAATTCTGGACACTTCATCTTATAAAAATCATAGCTATTGATGTACTCATCTAAAAATCCCCCAATTTCACAGAAGGCTTCCTTAAACATATTTAAACAAATCTCTAGTTTACCATATCTCCTAATTCTATCTCTAACATCATAAAATTGAATCACAAGTTTGGCTCGATACATGATTCTTATTCGACCCCTTCATCTCTTCTTCTCTAACTCTTTCTCTTCTGAGTGTTTAAGGGTTGGTAGGGATAAGATTTCTGATCCTTATCCTTTTTTTTATCACCTTTTTTCTTATTAATATTTATCCTTAACATTATATACCAACTATACCCCTTATAATCTTCATTTATACCAAAATAATAATATTACTAATGCTACTCATAAACTATACAATTATATTATATTATATTATCTAAATCACTTTATATCTATAATATAACTATACTAATTTACTCCTTAAAATTCTATAGCTATATAATTCAGTAACTGGTCATTAAAATATCGTATTTTATATAATTAAATAACTATTATTTTAACTAATCAATTTCTGATAAATATGACATGTAGAATATTATATAATCTAATTTTATAACATTTAACATATTTGGACAAATACAGATATAATGCTTGAAATGGGATGTTACAATTCTCCCTCTCTCAAAGAATTTCGTCCTCGAAATTTAAATACATGTATCCAAAAATAAATAAGGGTAGTCCTTTCTCATTCGTTCTTCTGTTTCTCAAGTAGCTTCTTCCACTAAATGACATCTCCAATGTACTTTGACGAATATTATTTCTTTTATTTCGTAGTTGTTTGGTCTTTATATCCCAATAATCTCCACTGGTTCCTCTACATAACTCAAATTATGTGCAATATCTAATTTTTAATCCTCCAGTACATGTGTAGGGTCTTTTGGATACTTCCTTAACAAGCTAATATGAAAAACATTGTGAATTTGCTCCAATTCTTGTGGTAATGTCGATCTATAAGCAAATAGACTAACCTTCTCAAGAATTTCATAAGGTCTTGTATGTTATGTACTTAACTTTCCCTTCTTTATAAATCTTAGATGCCTTTTCAAGGTGATAACATAACTATACTTAATCCCATCGTGAATTTTTCAATTCTTTTAAAACTAAACTTTAATCCAGATTCATATTCTTCATTACCTAACTGACTTCAAAATTCATATCTCTTACAATACTAAATCAAATGATCTGGTTCTTGTCTCATTTTCTTTACCACACACATGACTATAACAACTTAGATTTTGTAACCATCTGATTAGGATACAATTTATGCTGAATTTTTCTTCCACTCCTTGAATCTCTCCCGTTTGACATATACAACACCCAATAAAACGACTACAACTTTTTCTATACAACCTCAAATGACCTGATTCGTTTTGCTATGTATAGAGTACATACTCTTGAACAATATATCAAAATTTTAGAGCTATCTATGTAGCAAAATATTCTCATATAAACAGCCTAACTCATTGATCATGTTATTTTGAACACTTTCACCACCAAAAGTCATACTCCCTATAAACTCATCTAAGAATTCCCGAATTTTGTAAACAAAATCATATCTTACTGACGAACAATTCATCTTCATATGACAACTTCTAATTCTATTTCTAACATAACAAAATCACATCACAAATTACTGAAATACCTTATTCTTATGTCTTTCCTTCTCTCTATCTATTTCTCTTATTTTCTTTTTAATATTTTGAACCATAATTCTATCTCTAATATCAAGAAAATCGTATAATAAGTTCAGCTACTTACCTGATTCCCTTTACTTTCCTATCTCTTCTTTTGCTATTCTTGTTCCTCAAATACATTTTTCCGAACTTCTAAAGGTTTTGTAGAGTTTAATATCATGTTTTCCATCTATCTTATCTCTCAAATTAATCATATAAAATACCTTGGCTTCTTGTAATAGATCAAATAAATTACCAATATAAAGTAAAGAATATTTGTTTTTCATAGTGACTCAATTCAACTGCCTATAATTAAGCCGAAGCTTCAATACCAACAACAATATCAATCATCTCGATCTCACAATAACGACCAAGCCCGAAGTCAAAGCTTCAACTGTTTGTGCAGTAATGCACCCCATTTTTTGGCACCAATTTACTCGTACCCTTATTCTACTCAGTTACTATGGGCAATATAAATACTTCAATTTCAAATAAACAATAAGTTCACATTTTTAGCAAAACTTTATTAGAATTACCACTTATATCATCAACAAACTTCAATGTTCATCAAGTATATAGATAACTTAAGTACTAGATTTTCAAGTATTTCACATCAAGGTAAAACAACATAACCACATGAAGCTCAATAACTTCATTTTCAGAAATCAGATTCGCCATCTCATTTCAACTGCATTTTAGAAATAGAAACATAGGATTTTGCCAAAACAATCTTTTATTCATAATTAGATATATCTTAGCTTTCTAACGATGGAAGAATAATACAATTTCAATTTTTATAACTCAAGTTATACTAAAAACATTCAGTAGTACTCAATCTAAAATTTTCAGAACACTGATTTTATGACCCTATTTCAACTGACTTTGAATTAGTAAATGTACAAATTTGGAAATACTTTATTCTAAATATAGCTTCATATGTGTCGTATAAATCCACTCAGTCAAAAATTTCCCAGAAAGAGCTTATAGATCAAGAGGAAACCCATAAACAATAAACAGTGGTGAATCTGGATAATTTCAGCAAAACATAATGTATTACTCAACTTTAACCAAATTTTCAAATGACTAAATGATATAATTTGACAAGACTTTCTCTTACTCAGTTTCATCAATGTCTTCAGAAATCACAGGACTTCGAATTTCTCAAATCCAATCCATAAATTAAAAGATAACTCACAATTACTAAAAGTGTTCAAATTTGGAAATCCACACAAACGAAGTTTGTTCATCAACTTAAATCAAACTTTAGAATCCATAAACAAAGGAATTCGACAAAATTTTCTAGTTGCAAAATATTCATATGTCTTATGAAATTATATAAACAAGAATTACTCAAATTGAACTTGTAAAACTCGAGAAAATACAAAAACAACAAGGAGTGCTCAAATCTGAAAATTTCTAGCAAACAATGAAATAAAATTGACTGTACACAAGCCTCTATCCCTTTCACTTGCTTTCTTCTATCTCTTTTCGCCTTCTATGACTTCCACTAGTACCCTCTTCCATAACCATATTTGATTCAATAAAAAAATACCTTACTTAACTATAAAATCTATTACTGGAGCTTAATTTATATTAATTTCAACTTACATCAACTTTGATCTCTATTCTCATAAATCCTAACTTAAAGTAGACACATTGGTTCTTATAAAACCCTCATTGCTAGAATGAAACAAGTAGGCACTACCTTACGTTCACCTTGAAAATAACTCGTGACTGACTTGACGACTCTAAATTAACTTCTTTGGTGAAACAATCAGTACTGCACGTTGCTTCATCAACCAATTCAAACTCAATATTACATAAAAAAAAAGTCTTTAATATTTCATCTAATCAGATTAGCAACTAACACTGCTTTATCAATTAGAGTAAACAATTTCGTACACTTGATTTATAACAATCAATTCACTTAAAAGAATTCCTTTGAATCATATTGTATCATTTTTCTTCCATTCATCAAGTACCATTTCCCTTTGAGCAAATGGTGGAGGCCCTTGTATCACAAAGCCTCTTGACGTATATTTGATGCCCGTGAATGTATATATGATCCTATAAGTGGCGTTTTGGCTGGATCCTCTCTCCTCAGGTTAACATTTTCATCGGCTATATATAAAGGTGATATCATGCACCATCCTAACATTTATTAACTTTTATGTATGTATGCATATGATGCCCCTGTGATCATATCCCCGCTCCGATACCAACTGAAACAACTTATACCTTATACTAAATCACCAAAATCGTAATCACAACATATAAATTTTTTATACTTATACTTCACTTATATATATAATCACTTGTAACATTATATCTTTTTGCAAAACAATCTTATACAAACCAAAATCAAAACCCGACCACCTTCTATTCTATATGCTTATTTTGTGAGGAGAGGGAGTGAGATGGAATACAGCCAACCAATCTTTCATCTATAATATCTACAGGTAATGAGCTTCTAGTACAAACTTTATCAGCTCTAAAAAATTTAGCGCTTTATATGAGGTGCAACTCAGTGAATATAAACAATCTATGAATTTAGCAAATCATATATTTACACACATTACAAATTCAATAGCAAATCACATATATACATTAACAAATTCAATATACAGTCACACTTATATAAGAATGAATGAACAAGTTATTTAATTATTATGACAACACCAACCAAACTATTGCCCCGGGATACATGTAACATTTGTAACAATTCCCAATTGATTTGCTGGCCAGCTATATAACAATTGGTTGACCTTTCGGTCCATTTATCAGATATTGCAATTGGTTGACCATATAGGTCCAATTGAACAGAACATGTATTGCAATGTTTGATCGGCTATGTCACAATGTCTCTTTTACTTTTCATATATTCAAGTGCAAATGTCTGTTATACGAATCATTGAACTTACAATTAGCATATACTAATACAAATGAACATATATTCCACATACATATATCATATAAATCCAGCATATCAAATGCAATACTCAATTATACTCCACCAATAATTCACATTAAACCATTCACCAATATTCACTTATAGCTATAATTCACATATCAATATCATCTCAACACAACTTACATTTCATATCAAATATGATCACACAACATATCATTACAATTCAAATACAATTTCAAATCAAAACAATTCATATCACTAAATTCATAAAAAGATAATTTACACAAATCATATCAAATTTATACACACATCAATACAATTCATATCATGTTTATACTCACAGATTATCCGAGCTAATTCTCTTGAAAAGGACTTGGACATTCCTCTGGAATCCCTTCACTATTTTGAGCTCCTATAACATAAATTCATATAAAATATTAACATATACATCTTATTTCCTCTTGTATATATAAAAAGATTGACATAAACTGGAATAGAATTACTACCTCTGGGACCTTACTGAGTATAACCAATCATATCTCTCAAAGTACACAACCAAATGACCTGATTCCAGTTTCATTTTAATCTTAACACATAGCTTTATAACATATGAAAATTTCATAATTTTGTGATTACTTTTCCATTTATTGTCAATTTGATATTTTGAACTCCAATTCTGCCCTGTTTTTCCTGCACTTAGAACTAGTATCCTTGTGACCTCACTTCACTTCAAAATTCATAATTTTCAACTCACTTACTCAATTGCTCTGATTCTTCTTTTGTTCAATTTCTAATACACAATTCCATAACATACTAAAACCTCAAAATTTTCAAAGCCTTATACAATTTATAGTGGATTTTCCTTCAACGCCCTGTTTCAACCCGTTCTACTTAGACAACATCTTAGTAAAACGACCATAACTTTCTATAAACAGCATGAATCGACCTAATTCTTTTTCCTACTTAAACTATACACATAAGGGAATAACATATCAAAAACTCAGAATTTTCTAAGCAGTATAACAATCCCAGATTAATTTTGAAACTCACCTCATCTCTTTGATCATCCAATTTTGGACACTTCAACTTATAAAATCATAGCTATTTATGTACTCATCTAAAAATCCCCCAATTTTACAGAAGGATTCCTTAGACATATATAAACAAATCTATATTTTACCATATCTCCTAATTCTATCTCTAACATCATAAAAATCGATACACAAGTTCGGCTCGATACCTGATTCTTGTTCGACCCCTTCGTCTCTCTACTTCTCTTATCATCTCTTCTTCTCTAACTCTTTCTCTTCTGAGTGTTTAAGGGTTGGTAGGGATAAAATTTCTGATCCTTATCCTTTTTTTTATCACCTCCTTTCTTATTAATATTTATTCTTAACATTATATACCAACTATACCCCTTATAATCTTCATTTATACCAAAATAATAATATTACTAATACTACTCATAAACTATATAATTATATTATATTATATTATCTAAATCACTTTATATCTATAATATAACTATACTCATTTATTCATTAAAATTCTATAGCTATATAATTCAGTAACTGGTCATTAAAATATTGTATTTTTATATAATCAAATAACTATTATTTTAACTAATCAAATTCTGATAAATATGACATGTAAAATATTATATAATCTAATTTTATAACATTTAACATATGTGGATAAATACAGATATAATGCATGAAATGAGATGTTACAATTAAATTATGCAGCTATTGTTGGCATGCATGATTAACAAAATCGTATGTATGAAAATACGAAAGTTTGGCAATTTAATAGCACAAATAGTGATAACGTGGCTTCTTAGTTGAAATCTTAGAATTCACATGCCTAACAGCAACATGCAAATAATTGGAAGCAAATGGCTGCAAACTAGGGCAGATCAAAATTCAATTTGGTTTAAAACCGAATCAAACAGAATCGAAAATCATTAAGGGAGAAAATAGAAATTGAAAATAAAATGAAATAATTCGGTTCGAAATACTTAATGTTATCTAAATTTTCTTCTCTATCACCATTAATGGTATCTTTATAACATTTTGGTTCATATCTATTTAAAACTTAAATATTTAACTTTAAGTAACATAATAATCTTTAAATTTTAATTTAGTTAAGATATCACTTCAATTAATATTTTTATTTTCTTATCCTCCAAATATACAATTACTTAATGTAACCTTAGTAATACAGGAATAAAGCAAAAACGAGTGAAGTGGAATTTGATTTGACGTTAATCTCACTTGATTTACATGTATGCAACACACAAACAATTTAATAGCTAAAGAAATTGACAAAAGAAAGTAGATATCATTAAAAATAAAATTCACAAACATTTAATTTGCTCTCGAATTTCAACTTTCCATCTTTAAGTCTTACTTTACGAGCATACCCTTTAATTGTTTCTTATTCTTCATTTGTAGCTTTATTAGAAGAATAATTATAACATCATAAGTTAATAATTCAACAACATATTAAATTTTTTAAATAATAATTATAGCAAACATGAAGGTGTAAATAAACATTTATAAATTTTGTTTTAAATGAATTTCATTCTCTAAATATACCAATGAATTTGATTTATGTCAATTATTTTAATATTGTTGCAGCAAATTTTAAACTGACATCAAAGATATGATAGATGGGCTTTGACATTAAAGATGACAGATGAGCAAGAGTCTATTTATGAAAAAATAATGACATATGTGAATGAACAAAAAGGGGGATTCTTCTTCTTATATGGACATGGAGGCACTGGAAAGACATTTATTTGGAGATCTCTGTCTGCTGCTATTCGATCAAAAGGAGATATTGTGTTAAATGTGGCATCAAGCGACATAGCCTCACTTTTATTACCAGGAGGTCGAATTGCACATTCCAGGTTTGCAATTCCTCTCACCATCAATGAGGACTCAACATGCAATATAAGTCAAGGAAGTCCCCTGGCAGGTCTTATCGTGAAAACAAAATTAACTATTTGAGATGAGGCACCAATGGTGCATAGATTTTGTTTTGAAGCTCTTGATAGTACTCTAAGAGATATCATGAGATTCCAAGATGAATCAAGTGTCAATCTACCATATGGAGGGAAAACTGTAGTCTAAGGTGGTGATTTTAGACAAATATTGCCTGTCATTCCAAAAGCTTCAAGGCAAGAAATTGTCAATGCTACTTTAAATTCATCATATTTATGGCCTCATTGCCAGGTTTTGAAGTTGACAAAGAATATGAGATTGCAAGGAAATCAAGAAGCTGCGCATACAGATGAGTTGAAAATTTTTTTGGAGTGGATTTTATCGATTGGAGATGGAAAGGTTGCAAAATCAATGGATGGCGTTGGAAAAGTGTGAATACATAATGATTTGCTCATAAGTTAGAGAGATGATCCAATATCTGTCATATGCTAATGCTCTTATCCAGACTACACAAGTTGATTTGGTGATCGAGATTATTTGCAGCAACGAGCAATTCTCGCTCCTACACTAGGCATGGTGGATTCAATAAATGAATATATGGTTTCTCTAAATCATGGCCGTGAGAAATCATATTTGAGTTCTGATACTGCATGTATGTCTGATCACTCTTTTGGACCTTTGGAGTATGTACACACACCTGAGTTCTTAAATAGTATCAAATCTTCTGGCATTCTGAATCACTCAATCACTTTGAAGGAGGGTGTGACAGTGATGCTACTTAGGAATATAGATCAAACATCGGAATTGTGTAATGGCACAAGATTGATTGTCACGAGACTAAGAGATCGAGTCACTGAAGCAAAGACTATCAGGAAATAAGGCTAAAGAAAAAGTGTTCATCCCCAGAATGACGCCAACACCATTTGATGCACGATTGTCTTTCAAATTTCATAGAAAGCAATTTCCACTTGCACTATCATTTGCCATGACTATCAATAAAAGTCAAGGACAATCGCTTTCTCGTATAGGATTATTTCTTAGAAGACTCCTATTCACGCCTGGACAACTTCATGTAGCTCTATCGCGAGTGACGAAAAGAGAGGGTTTGAAAATTCTGGTCTATGATGATGATGGACAAGTCACAAATGAAGCTGCAAATGTAGTATATAAAAATGTTTTTCGCAATTTAATTTAATACACAATATAATAAATTTTTTAGCATTAATATTTTCTATTTTAATATTTATTATATAGAGAGTATTAAATGTGACGCCTTGGACATATCCGTACATTGCACGGGTACTACACTAGTAATTCAATAAAAGAATTTAATTTGAAACTGGTTAATTTTTTTGTTTTAAAATTTTATTCATTATTATTAATTTATTAATTTATTTAAAATTTGTTTATTTTAGTACTCCCTCTGGTTTCGAAAAGTAGTCATTTTAGGAAAATTCACAAATTTTAAAAAGTAATTAATTGAGGGTATAACATTACTTGTTTGCCTTTGAATTAGCATTGATTGAGTAATATGTGTATTGGGATTAGGTTAAAACTAATGAAGGTATATTAGGGAGAAATGACTAATAGTTTTCATTGAAAATAGGGGACAAGTAAAAATGAGCAAAGAAAAATACATAGAGTGCCTAGTTTTTAGAATCGGAGAGAGAGTTATATCTATAACCACAACCATGATTTATGTTTTTACCAAACACTAAATGCAAATTAGTTGGAAACAACAACAATAAACTGCAATAAAAAATAGCAACAACAAATCATAACAATAAACAACAACAATAGCAACAGCAGCAACAATTTTACCAAAGGGGGCTAAGGCTAAAAAAAAAGAAGTATATAAAGAAAATAAGAAAAACTAACAGCAAAAAAATTGAAAATGAAGAAAATTCCAAAATGAGCACAAAAGCAAATAAAAACCGTTGCATAAATCACGCAATGCGTGAAATAAAGTGAAAAGAAACATTAACAATAACCATATAATTTTTCCACTCTCATCACATGCCTCTTTCACTTCTTCTCTTCTCTTTCTCTCCCTATAAACAGAGCACTCATTTCAAATTCATCACTCCCACTCCTCTCTGTGTCTCCTTCTTTCTCTTTTACTTCAGAGAGAAAGAGGAGCAATTATTGCTGAAAAAAAACCTAACAAAATGATTCTATGCCCCCGATTTGCTCGCCATTGTTGTATCCTCTTCTCCATTTTCATCATCTCTAATGCTAATATTCTAGCTTTTGATTACGCCGACGCTTTAACAAAAAGCCTCCTCTATTTTGAAGCCCAGCGCTCCGGTCGACTTCCTTACAACCAACGAGTCACATGGCGGGATAATTCTGGTCTCATTGATGGCCTAGAACAGGGAGTGAGTTTATCGTTTCTCTGAGAATGCTTTGATTTCAAATATAGAGGGATCTCTGTTTATTTTTGGTTATTTGTTTGTTTGGTTGTGCGTAGGTGGATTTAGTAGGAGGATATTATGATGCAGGGGACCATGTGAAATTCGGGCTTCCAATGGCCTTCACCATTACAATGTTGTCCTGGGGAGTCATTGAATTTCGCGATCAGATCGCTAGCGCCGGCGAATTAGCTCACGCTTTGGAGGCTATTAAATGGGGCACTGATTATTTCATTAAGGCACACACCAGCCCTAACGTGTTGTGGGCAGAGGTACTGTTTTCTGTTTTTCTCCATTGCCTTTAATCATGTAGGTTTAAAACGGTTTAATCAAATTTTAATTAGGTAATTACTTGAGTCCGTACAGGTCGGCGACGGTGACACCGACCATTATTGCTGGCAACGGCCGGAGGACATGACCACATCACGGCAAGCTTACAAGATCGACGAGGACAATCCCGGGTCGGATCTCGCCGGGGAGACGGCGGCGGCGATGGCCGCAGCTTCAATAGTGTTTAGGAGAACAAACCCTTATTACTCTCACCTGCTTTTGCACCATGCCCAACAGGTAAAGATCATGTCAGTCAAATTGTAGTCAACATTATTAGCCTGTGGGGGCAACAAAATCAACTTATTTTGAAATTCCATCGCATCTCACTCCCACTTAATTAGTCAAATAAGTATTAATTAGTTGCACAATTATGGGAGGGAATTTCTAATTGGGTTTAGTACTTAATATGGATTCTCTAAGTTATTATAGTTTATTGAAATGATTGTGACTTTTTTTTTGTCATTGTTGTTTGGTAGACATTTACAAGCAAGTGTTTAGGTAAACTCTGCTCTGTTATTTTTGGATTAAAACACATTACTCTCTCCGGTTATCTCTTAAGCTTTTTATTAAAATTAATAAAATATTAATTAAATAATTTAAAAAATTAATTTATTCTTTATAAATTTTTTTTTTATAATTACTAACTTATAATTTCAACAGTACTTAATCTCTTTCATAATTAATGCAAGGGTAAATTTGAGAAAGAATGATAAATATTGCATCGATAATCTAAATGATCACTTATTTAGAATTAAAATGAAAAGGCCAAAGGTCATTTATTTAGAACCGCAGGTTATCATTAATGTTTTTTTTTTCTGTTTCTTGATTTTTGTATTTTCAAGTGATTGCACTGTATAACTAACAAAGAGAAACTGTTTCATATTAATGATTTTTTAAACTCGTTGCTTATACTTTTATATAAAAAAACTAGTTGCTTATACAGTATTTTAACTTATAAGTAGCTTAAAAATAAACAGTTACATGGGTGTTTTTGCAAACTAGTGACTTATGACTTAAAAATGCTTATAAGGAGATTTTAACTTAAAATCAGATAATGAAGTATTTCTCATTCCTTATTTTTAATTTAAAAGCTCCTTATGAGGAGAAAGGTAAAAAGTAGCTCGCTTTTAAGCACGAAGTTGAAAAGAAGAAGTTTGGAGAAACACCCCTTACTAATGAACGGTAAGAAATTGATAATCAATTAAAGTGTTTTGTAAAAATTTCCTATTAGTTGCAAAAATGTTTAAATTACTAAAAATGACATTTGCAAATGAATATAATTTTAAACGTTTTATTATCCGTAGTGAATTCTTAGCCTAGTAGTAAGATTGAACTTATAGCCTGTAGAGATTCCAGAGTCGAATTACATCTGGGGCGGGTGAGGATTTTTCTTTCTATTCAATGCAATAATTAAAAAAAAAACTTTTATTACCCTATTGTTTGTAACACCGTCTTAATCTGCAAAATTTGTTACTAGTGAAATTTTAACTAATGTTATATATGTGGTAATGGGTATTGTTGAATTTACAGTTATTCGAGTTTGGAGATAAATATAGAGGGAAGTATGATGGGAGTGTAAAAGTGGTAAAGAGCTACTACACGTCGGTGAGTGGGTTCATGGATGAGTTGTTGTGGGGAGCTATGTGGCTATACAAAGCCACCGACAATGAGGACTACCTAAACTACGTCGTTCGCAATGCTCATACTTTTGGTGGCGTTGGCTGGGCCATCACTGAGTTCAGTTGGGATGTTAAATACGCTGGCCTTCAAATTATGGCTTCTAAGGTAATTAATACTCTTCTCTTCTAAGGTAATTAATACTCTTCTCTCTTTCTAGTTTACCCAATTTGTCTTCTATTATGCTTGAAAGATTGGATCTTTATTAGGTCTTTTCACTTTTTCTGTTCGCATTTCAAATCATGCTTTTACTTTCTAAAAAGGTGCAACATATTGTAAGCTCAAATTAAGGTATATATTACATGGAATCATATAAAGTTATACACCCATTTCCTACTATCTTGTGCAGAAATGAACTAGTGCTCAGAAAAGAAATGATCAAGTAGTAAGAAGCGTTTTAAGGCATACAAGCCTCTTGTGCTTCAATGAATTTGACTAAATTGTCCTTTCTGTATTTAAATTTCCTCTGAGTTGTGCCTGGGTTATAATAATAGGAAAAAAGTAGTTCCACTTGGCCTAACGACTAGTGGTAAGAGCATTTTGCTACCACCATTTAATGTAACCATTCGTCTGTTGAAAAGGGAACGAGAAAAAGAGGAAAAGTTACGCTTATGCAAAACAGAAATAAGTTACTGGTCTGTCCAAGCTTTTTGGATCAAAGCTACAGTTCTAGCTATGGGTCCCATTCGGTTAACCAATTGAATGAGGACAGCTCTTTCTTGCACCTATCATTTATGGCCTTATGGGTAGTCTGGTGGTTGAAGCACAATACACAACCTTGTTAACTATAAAGAGACCCACATATATATGGTCTATGTCTGATGACAATGCTTCTGGGCCACCCTCTTTTTGTGAATCTGTTTCCAAATTTTGGTGGGTTTTATTTATTGAACTAAAATTTAAATTTGACATGAAAAAAAACTTTATGGCCCCAAACTTTCAAGTGCTACACTTTACCTCATAGAGTTACCAAAACCGATACAATCTGCCCCTTCAATGCCGCATGTCAATTTTTGGTTGGTTTGACTTTTTAAAGATGTCATTTGTCTCTCTCCACACATGGCATTGAGAGAAGACAAACTGTATCAGTTTTGCCAACACTTGGGAATAAAGTGTAACACTTGAAAGTTGGGGTGACACAACTTTTTGTGTCAAGTTTGAGGGCTACGAATTTGTCCAAACTTGAGTACTAGTAACAGAAAGATCCATAATGGTTGAAACTAAGTATTTCCATTTAGCTGTCAAAACCTACCTTATAAACCTCCTTTATCTAGACTTTGGGACTGAAAAGGCTCAAGATTATTAGTCTAATTTTCAATATATATTCTAGAGGATCCTGACATTTTCTCCCCCTTTTTGTGACAAACTCTCAATGCAGCTAGTTATGGATGAAAGGCACAAGTTGCACAAAGACATACTACTAGAACAATACCATTCAAAGGCAAAGTACTATGTCTGTTCATGCCTTAACAAAAACAACGGTAGTAGCAATGTGGACCGAACTCCGGCCGGCCTCTTACACATCCGGCAATGGAACAACATGCAATACGTCTCAACAGCAGTATTTCTTCTAACCATATACTCTGATATACTTGGAAATTCAAACAAAAAACTTGAATGCCATGGGGGATTAGTAGATCATGAAGAGATCCTAAATTTTGCAAAGTCACAAGTTGATTATATTCTAGGCTCTAACCCAATGAACACAAGTTATTTAGTGGGTTATGGACCAAAATACCCCACAAGGGTGCACCATAGAGGGGCATCAATAGTGTCATATAGAGAGAACAAAGGGTTCATTGGGTGCACACAAGGGTATGATAATTGGTATAGTAGGGAAGAAAGTAATCCTAATGTTATAGTTGGGGCATTGGTTGGAGGTCCAGATAGGGAAGATAATTTCAGGGACCAAAGAGGTAATTATATGCAGACAGAGGCCTGTACTTATAATACAGCACCATTGGTGGGCATTTTTGCAAAGTTTTTAGAATTGGATGGTCAGGAAGACAAGGGTGATAATCTTGATCAGCCTTTGGTTGCTTCTTATTAGAATTAAATTCATAGTAAAAATGGAATATATAGGGACAAATATATATATTGTTACACATTTGTGTTTTTGTGCTGCTGAACACTGAAGTGTTGTAGCCATATAAATATAAATATATGAATATATGAATTGAAATCTTTTACCGTCGAAAGAAAATTGCAGGGTGCTATTATCTAGATCTAAGCCATTCATTTTGAAGTGAAAGACTTAGATTGAGGTTTCTTATTTATGTCTTAACTGTTCTATGCAGTTGATTTTTTAACTGTGTAATATCCTTGTAGTCTTCTTTCTACTCATGCTTTGCTTTTCTTTTTTTTTTTTTTTGTGTGTATATTTGTGGTGATTTGGAATAACAATTTACATTTTATGTTTCATATAATAAGCAACTTGTCTTTAATCATTAGTTTTCAATTATACCTTGTGATTTGGAACTTCTCTTTAAACGCTCAATGGAATGGAAGGAGTATGTGTTATAGTATACAATTTCAGAATTCACCAACTTTTTTTAACTTATTTTTCATATTGTTTACTGTTAGAGATTGCTTCTCGTGGTTCTAATAGGGCTGTTAACGAGCCGAGCCGAGCCCGAAAACTGAATTTTCGAGCTCGGCTCGCCAGATTTTTATTGAGCTCGAGCTTTGAAAAGAATGTGTTCACAAAAACCTCGAGCTCTGCTCGACAACAAGGCTCGTTTTTCGTTCACGAGTTGAGCTCGTTTGTAAAGTTCAAATTTTCATTGAGCTCGATTAGAGCTCGGCTCGTTCATAAAGCTTAATTTTTGT
Source organism: Euphorbia pulcherrima (assembly GCA_947683365.1). Lineage (NCBI taxonomy): Eukaryota > Viridiplantae > Streptophyta > Magnoliopsida > Malpighiales > Euphorbiaceae > Euphorbia > Euphorbia pulcherrima. The sequence continues at coordinate 74,138,355 of CANTUS010000001.1, read as the reverse complement.
TACTTCTTAATCTGCCAATAACACAAATATTTGTCCAATCAAAGAAAGTCTACAATAAATTCATAATAACCGAATTCACATGACAAATAAAAAACATTTACAGTTCCAAGTTGGCAAAAAAGAAATTGAACAAAAAAAGTGGATACTTCTGCAAATTAAAAGCATCATCCTATACTGGTTCCAAGTGTAGGAAATTCTTCCAAAAAAGGCAGAAGTAAACTAAAGTTTACTGTTCAATCTGCAATGCAACAAAACAACAAATTAGATGTTATTCAACTAAGTTATATTCTTAAACATCTAACCATGTTAACAATTAAAATAGAACAAATAACATAAATGAGAAATTGCTATCTTACTCCAGATTAATTAATCAAGTGAATATTCAATAACTTCACTCTCACATATGGTTGAAGGAACAACAGTACAACAAAAAATTTACAAATCAAATCAAATCTTAGAAAACCCATTAATACAAATTTTAAGTTAAAAGAAGAAACTTAAAATTAAATATTTTACCTTTTCTTTCTTCTTCATGCCTAAGCTAGCTCTCACCCAATCCGCACCACACGTCAAAATTTGAACAGTTTCAGGATTCAAAGAACATCTATACGGATCAATAATCCTACCTCCAGCACCAAAGGTAGATTCAGAAGCCACTATACTAATAGGAATTGCAAGAATATCACATGCCATAATTGACAAAACTCGATACTTATTACTATTGTGCCTCCACCATTTTTATACATGAAATGGAGGATCATTCTCCTCATCATGAAAAACTACTCAATCATCCAAATAAGCTTCCGAATCAGATTTAGTAGATTGAAAATTCTCAACATTTCTCAATTGCCTACTCATCATCGAAAACCCGTGACCTTGTCCTCTTCCTAATGGTGGTTTAGAACTACCTACATTTACTACTGATGCAACACCAACTTGTACTCTTGGCTCAAGTGTTTTTGACTTATATACCTCAACATATTCATCAAACAAAGCACGAAGACATTCTTTAACCTCATTCTCATACTTAACTGTATTCGATACTGAACAACGCCCATAAGCAAATGAAAGAACTCTCAACTTTAACCTAGGATCCAAAATAGAGGCAAGAGCAAGCAAAACATTGTTGTGACCCCAATATTTATCAAAAAATTCCTTCATTATTCTTACCATATCTTTCAATAAAGTATCAGAACTATTAAAAACATTATCCAACATTTCTTGCAAGTAAACATGTCCTTGAAGAAATAAATTAGATGTTAGATATTTAGAACCGATTGCTTTATGCTTGCTTTCTAAATAAATTACACTTGTATACATCTTGATAAAGTACGCATAAAGCAAGAGATAACACCATGTAACTCGCATTAATAGGAGTGGTAACACACTGACATGCAAATGATGTGATAAATGTTTTAATTCCATCCTCTTCTCTTCTCTTCTCCTTTTTGTTTCTCCTTACCTTTAGCCAGAGATACATTTGGGCACTAATCCGTCGGCCTGTCTTTTATGAGCTCAGTTTAAATAAATTAATTGAAGAATCGGTCCGAACCCGGCCCATGCCCAAATCTAATACAGCCAGAGCCAGAGCCAGAGCGAGAGCCAAAGTTACCAAGCCAAAAGAGAGGGAAATACAACCTTTTAACTTGTCATGAAATCTCAATATATCCCAAAACCGAATAATTTTTTAATTCAATTTGAAAATTAGACCAGTTCAATCATTTGCTGATTATCAAATAACTTGTGTCCTTTTAACCATGGTTTTCAAAACTGGATCGGATCGGGTTTGATCGGAATCGGTGCCTGATCCGGTCCGGTTTGACTAGATTCTTGATATAGTCAAGAATCGGTCAACGATCGGTTGAATCGATCGGTTTGACTGAAACCGGCCGGTTTAACCGATGACCGGTTTTCAATTCTCTTAAATCATATTTTTTTAAAAACCTCCAACATATGTTTCAATACATGCTCTACCAATTGAGCTACCACATACAAGTGGTAACATTTTCTCCTTATATACCTTTATATTATATATTGTTAATTTTTAAATTATTTTAATAATATTTTATTATAAAAAACTATAATAAATATTTTTTATTTCATATACTACATATTTTATTAAATTTAAAATATTTCTTTCAATAACAGCTTTGAATGTTTTTCATAATGAAATAACATATAAATTTTTTAAATAACGTTACTCTAAGTTTTTTGATTAAATTTATATTAAATGGATATATAATTTTTTTATTTTACATATTGTGTATAAATTTTAATTCTTTTAATGCGTAAATTTTATATATCATAAATCAAATTTATTATACAATATAGAATTCGGTTTGAATTCTTTCATTAGATTATATTAGTTATTATCTTGTGTTTTATTTTTATTTGAAATATAACTTTAAATTATAGAATATTTTATTTAATATTATTAATCTTTATATGTGTATAACTTATATTACATGTTTAATATCAAATTATATAAAATATTTAGTATTTTTACATGTTTTAAGAAAATCCAGTTTGATCACCGATTTAATCCGATTAAACCTTAAATCCATGAGTCACTGCCTTCATCGGTTCGATGGCCGGTCCGATTCTGAAAACCATCCTTTTAACTTTGATCAATGCTCATGTTGACTGAAACATAAAATCAAAAGAAAGGAAAATGGTGTATGATTCAAATACTCCCTTTATCTTATTTTAGTCTTTATTATAATTAAAATGGTGTCATCATGCTCTATTTTACCTCTTACCTCCTCTCTCTTCCAACCTGTAGCCCATGATGTTAAAATGCATCTTTATCCACAATTACATGTTCAGAAACCAAACAACTAATGCAAAAACTCTATGCATTTGAAAGGAAGAAACGTTGTTATTAATCTTGTTCGGGGTTTAGTTATATCTAATGCGCCTATATTGCCATTTGGGTTGCAATCCATTGGTTAATTTCTTGTATTATTTGTTTATGCATGAGAAGAACATTTTTGGGAAACAAAGAAGAATATCTGAATATTATGGAGCATAGGTCCAGTTTCATTCTGTGGCAGGAAGGAAAGGCTAGTAATTTTCATTATCAATATGTACACTGCATACTTGTGAGCTAGCAAAACATAGCTTCCCGATTTGTCTTCTCACTTCTGCCATCGAAGGACGACTTCCGGGATCTTGAGCGGTACAATCAATTGCTATCTGCAACAGTCGAACCAACTCTTCCTCGACATTCTCATATTGAAGCAAATCAAGATGGAAAACTTCTGAAGTCAATTCATTATCGACAACAGATAGGATCCATTTTCGAATGTTTACTTTTTCTGAAGTGAATTCATCTTGGAAAATGGGCGACTTTCCTGTGAGCAATTCCAAGAGCACTACGCCAAAGCTGTACACATCTGCTTTTTGGGATACTTCACCATTATTAGTCGCCTCTGAGGCACAATAGCCAACATCAAATTCAAGATGTTTAGCAGCAGGGATATGCTCTACAGTATAATTGGGTAGATAATCAGACACACGAGCTTCCAACGTTGTAGTAAGTAGAATATTTGATGACTTTATATTCCCATGAAACGTCGCAGGGCACTGAGAGTGAATGTGTGCTATTGCTCTAGCTACTCCAAGAGCAATGCCAACCCTGGTTTCCCAATTTAATGGAGTCTTCCCCTTTCCAGCTCCCCGGTTTCCTGAAAATGGAACAAGTTCTCTTTATTTCTTTTGCATCATTTAAACTAAGAAGCATTCAAGCACACCATTTTCGAACATATACCTCTAAAAGGCAAGCATAAATACAGGAAAGACTTACTTTGTAAGAGAGCAGATAAGCTTCCCATAGGCATGTAATCACAGATTAGAAACTTCTCAGCCTTGCTGCAGTAGTAAGCTTTTAAAGGGAGCAAATTCTCATGATTTATTTTCCCAATTGCGTCAATCATATCTACAGATTTCTTCTTCGAAATCTTAACATCCTTCAATCTTTTCACAGCAAGTGGTCCTACATTTAAATTAGCTTTATAAGACGTCCCAAGAGTCCCTTTGCCAAGAACCTCTGCAGAAGCTCTCACTAAATCATCGAAATCAAACACTTGTTCTGTATTCCCCAAAAATACCAAACTCCTATTTTCTCCTTCATCTTTAGCCACAGCCAATGCCAAAGCTGCTGGTCCGCGAGATATAATAGCCCCAGGAATCTCAACTTGTTCTCTTTGTTTATTTTTCTTTCTTTGGCACAAACACCCCATTATAGCAATCCAAGCAACAGCTCCACCTGGTAATTTATTAGTATACCCAATTGAGCCACCATTGCAAAGCAACAAGGGTTTCCCAAAAAGAGAAGTCCCTACCCTAGCTAGTCAGGAATAGAACCACTTAGCTTGTTAAGCGAAACATTCAATATATCAATAGATTTCAAATTCGGACATGGAATTGAACCATACAGCTGGAGTTGTGAAATTAGGGGGAATGGCACCAGCGAAGTTTATATTAGCCAGATTAAGGATTACCAAATTATGTAAATTGAACAAAAACTTAGGAATTTCTCCCCAAAAAAAAGTTCGTTTGCTTTGCTAGTATAAATTAGGTAAAGAAGAAAGATTACCAATTGGAGCAGAGAGGCCAAAAGCGTAACTCAACAACTCTATTTGCTTCACAAGTAACACAACTCCAATTAATATATAATGGGAGTGGCCAACGTGAAGTGCAGTTCTAGCAGCACAGCCCAACTGTATGCAGCTGGAATATGAATCGACAATTTGAGAGTAAATTGATAGAGTAAGTCAAAGAATGACAGTCTTTTTATATTCAACGGAAATTTTTACACCCATTGACATTGGTTAGGCCTACGCCCATGCCCGCCTTGAAAATGGGGGGTTTGGACAGGAGACTTTCGGCCCGGCCCGAACTCTTTGTGGCCTGAGATGGATTCGATTTTAATATTAAAACAGCCCGCTCGACCAGATATAATTCCATTGTATGATTTTAATTTATTATCAATTTCAATTTCTTTTTATAACTGTATACGTATATGTTTATATATGCTGCTAACACTCACTCGGTGTATAATGCCCGCGCCTCATTTACACAGTGGTTGTATGGAACATAACAAAGTATTTAATTAAACAAATTATTGACGTATTTATTTTTTAAATTTAAAATTATTTTTAGAAAAAGTTTATAGGCCCGTGAGCCGGGTTTGGGATTTAATAATTTATAAAAGCCCGGTCTGGCCCGATCCATGCTCAGGTCTACTTAGGCTTATTTAATATTGCATTCCGTCGGCTTTAAAAAAAACATGCTCAGATATATTTTGATGAACTAGCCCGAAATCAGGGGATAACAATGCCTAAATTGTTCTAATACTCTTTTCAATGTAAATTTATACGTTTAGTACATCTGCTTAAGCAGAGTAAAAATTAGGATGTAATCAATGCATGTAATACGATGAATTTAAGAAATACTCCTTATAAAAACACCACAATTTCTCTCATTTAAAACTTACAATGAAATATTATATTTATTTAGCAATACAGAATAATTTAACATCTCTTTCAATAATTGGGAATGTTTTAAATTGTTTAATCACATTTCCACAAAATTCCTATATTAAATCCTAACACCTCAAATTGAAGTTCTTGTTACACCCCCATTGGAAGTACCATTGCAAAATTAACTTGTTATATGGAACAATGAGGTTTAATTGCACCTATAGTACATCAATTATACTTATTGTTTTAATTTGACACATGAACTATATTTTATCCCATTATCATACACCAACTTGTACATGACCTTCTAATTTAATACAAATGACCTGCCATTCCAAATAAACAAATCCAAGTCACTGCTTTACTTGTATTTTGACACAGATTAATGCCAATCCACCCAAAAAGAGACACCTATATAATATTTTTCAGGTCAGCTTACATCACGTATTCAACTTCCATTACGGTTTCTAACTGAAACAACCGTCAAACTCCTCATCGTCTCTCTTCATTTGCTCTCATATTCCAACCACTTACTTGTTTTCTTATCCGGTGATTTCAACACCTTCCTACTTTCTAACCAAGGGTTCAGTTCTTAAACGGCAGCAATGATTCATTCTCCGGTGAAGCAACATCATCAAAACCAGATCCATTCGTTTTGTTTCATTCCAATCTCAGCAAAAAAAAAATTAGCATCTGTATTGTGACATGAGGACTGGGTATTTTAAAATCGGAGAAGAAGCAAATACAATAGAAAGAAGAAAAATCTGTGTACTTTCAAATACAGAGGAAAAGAATGTAAAAATTAATGATTTGGGAATTGAAAGTTTACGAAATCCATGTGAGTAATGAAGTTGAGTTGCAGAGATTGAAAGAAGTAGAAATCCAAAAAGTAATTAAAATTGGGTATTTTAAAATCGCACGAGAATCCAGTAGAAAAAAGAACAAAATCTGGGTTAAAGATTTAAAATATGATGAATTTTATAAATTAGAATGGAGTAGTTGAATCAATGAATGTATTTGATGAATTTGGTTTTAATTATAATAATATGTTGAAATAGAGATAGAAAATAAGAGAAGTTGAGAGAAATGAAAGTGAATTAAAGGAGAATGCTAAGTTGGCATTATAATGACTCGCATGTCATTTGAAAATTAATAAAACGATGACATGGAAGTATTAAGATGCAATAGCAAGTTATTTGTATCATATTAAGAGGTCATTTACAAGTTGGTGTATGATAATGAAATAAAATATAATTCATGTATCAAACTGAAACAACAAGTATAGTTAATGTACTATAGGTGCAATTAAGCCGGAACAATGAATTCAGATCAAGTATTCAACCATTCAGCTGGTTTCCCTCCATACAAAGAATTAACATTATACATATAAACCAAGGAAACCCTCAAAACATTATGCAGACATATTAATGATACCTCACCCTCCATACTCCATACTCCATTTCCCATTTCTTTTTCCTTGTTATTATCATTCTTTCGTCCCATAATAGTCGGCAGCTATGAAGATGGCAGTTTAGACGAGCTATCAATCTGTATTTGATGACCTTCTGAGCTACAACGGCAGCGCTTTTCAATTTGTGCTTTTACTCCCGCCATTCACAACGACTCAAGTCTTCCTCATGAGGTCAAACTCACAAACCTCAAAAGTCAGATTCTCATCTGCAACGACTGTACAGATTTCTTAACACAAGAAATTCATTTCTGGAACAGCCTCAAATGGTTTAGTCATTTTCAACATCAATATGTGTATTGCGTACTTACGAGCTAGAACGACGGAGCTCTTCGATTTGGCTTCTCACTTCCACCATTGAAGGACGACTATGGGGATTTTGAGCAATACAATCAATTGCTATCTGCAACAGTCGAACCAAGTATTCCTCTACATTCTCATTTCGAAGCAGATCAAGATCAAAAACTTCTGAAGTCCATTCATCTTCAACAACAGCTAGGATCCATCTTGCAAGGTTTACTTTCTCACACGTAAATTCATCTCGGAAAATGGCTGTCTTTCCTGTGAGCAATTCCAAGAGCACTATACCGAAGCTGTACACATCTGCTTTTTGGGATACTTCACCTTTATCAGTCACCTCTGAGGCGCAATAGCCAACATTAAAAGCAATTTGTTTATATGCAAACTTGGGTTCTGCAATATGATCGGGAAGATAATCAGACAAACGAGCTTCCAAGCTTGTAGTAAGGAGAATGTTTGATGGCTTGATATTCCCATGAAACGTCGCAGTGCCCTGAGAGTGAAGGTGCGCGATTGCTCTAGCTACTCCAAGAGCAATGCCCAACCTGGTATCCCACTTTAATAGAGTCTTCCCATTTCCGGCATCTCTGTTTCCTGCCGTTCGATCAAAATGTAAAAAAGTTATTTTGGTTCAAAATTCAAGACATTCAACCACATGACACCCTTTTCTGAACATACATGTTCATTCCTTACCTCTAAAAGGTGAACATGTGGCTGCAGATCGCATATATCAAAATAAATAAATAAATAAACTGACTCGAGGAAAAAGAAGAATTTTTTACTGATTAATTACATATTATCCATCTTGGTAAAGGACATTTGGATCCCAAAGAAACCGTGTCCCAAATATTTTGAGTTCATCAACCAAAAATTTTCTATAAATTAAAAGAAGGTTCAATTTTCAAAGAAACTCTACTTTTCCAGTTAAAATGATGTCCATTCATAATATCTAAACCTGTAGAAATCTCGCACAATTTCAAGGTCACAGATTTATATACAGAAGAGAGGAATCTCAGACAACAAGCTTGATAGGTAGCCAGTTTATTACTAATTATTATTAATATATTACTATTATTTGAAATAGGATCTATCATCAAGATTAAGTAACTAACTGGAAGCTTGTAAAGACTTGATCACCATGTTCAAATTGCAAGTGCCTGATACATTCAATTGGCTCCAAACAATTCATTACTTTCTCAACCATCAAGCAGAGATTATGGATTCAAAGAAAGACAGACAGTATCAGATATCCCCTAATGTTTTCAAGAATAGTTAATGTCATCAAACTTCAAAGCAACTCTATTCAGCGAAAATTCTGATATTGAGCATACACTCACAAAAAACAATGTCCATTCACATATAGACATGAAAGACTTACTTTGTAAAAGAGCAGATAAGCTTCCCATAGGCATGCAGTCATAAATTAGAAGCTTTTCATCCTTGCTATAGTAGTAAGCTTTTAGGGGGAGCAAATTCTCATGATTTAATTTCCCAACTGTGTCCAACATTTCCACGAATTTCGTCTTCGAAATCTTCACATCACTCAATCTTTTCACAAACAGTTGTCCTACATCCAAATCGACTTTACCGGACGGCCCAAAACTCCCCTCGACTACATTCAGTGCAGAAGCTCTCACTAAATCATCGATATCAAACACTTGTTCTGTATGCCCAAAAAATACCAAACTCCTATTTTCACCTTCACCTTGAGCCACAGCCAAAGCTGCTGCTCCGGCAGATATAACAGCCCCCGGAATCTCAACTTCTTCTTCTCTTTGTTTATTTTTCTTTCTCTGACACAGACAGGCAATCATCACAATTCAAACAACAGCTCTAGTTGACAGTTTATCGTTATCCCCAAATTAAACCACCGTTTCAAAGCAACTAGAGTTTCCCCAAAAGAATTCCCTTCAAAGGAACCTGCAGGCTCAGTAGATAGCCATTCAGCAATGGAACTACTTAATTTGATGAATAGATCCCAAAATCAGATCCGGAATCGAATCATACAGCTTGGTTTCCTCCAAATTTTGTAAATCGAACAAAAACTAAGGAAATTCCCCCCAAAAAAGCTCCCCTACTAGTATAAATTACGTAAAGAAGGAAGATTACCATTTAGAGCAGAGAGACCCAAACCAGGCAGGCGTAACTCAAGAACTCTATTTGCTTGACAATTAATATATTGGTGTGGAAACAGGCTACCGGGAGCTAAAGAATGCAGCTAAAACCCCTCCCAAGCTATTGTCAATACAGTGAGTGTGTATGTATACTATAGTAAGTAGAGAAGAGAAAATGAGTGACGAGTCGGGATCTTGTGTTAATGTTGAGCTTTTGGGCCTTCTAACCTGGTCTGGGCCTTCATAGTCTAGGCATTGTTTAAAACTTTCCGCTTAGGTTTCACCTAGGTCCTATTTTAAAGCTTGTCATCCGGCTTTTTGTTTCCAATTTTGACCTATTTATTGTGGTGCAAGCGTTGGCTGAACCTATTTTTTTTAGCCTGTGGAGTGCATAATCTCAATTTTTTTAAAGTGAATGTATGTTGTGATATTGCTATCGTTATTGATCATTTTTGTTATTTTGTTAAAAAAAACCCACAAATTTAGTCAATGATATGTTTTTACGACAAATGTAGATATCGGTCTAAACTTAAATACTGTATGTATATTCGATTTGTATGAGATTCAAATGTGATGTGCGATGGGAGCACGAATGACATGCGAGTATCCATAGATTGATAATCATAAATATCCTAAGTCTGTTTTCATCATGGGAATGAATAAAACGAAAGGCTTGTATGTTGGATGATCTATAGCACTGTAGTTGCTATGTCACTTGGTAAGTAGATCATGAACATAGGTACATGTTGAGAACATGGGGTTGGGCCGATCCACACAGCAAGGTCACATAGTTGTATGTTATAGACAGTTTGTTGAGTAGGTCTCAATAGTTCTCAGACTTGATTTCAACTTATTGTTAATTTGGAAGTGAGTATATTGTGGCATATTAATAACGGGTCCTTAAATATTGGATTACAAGTACGGGTATGCTCGATATATTTCATGACCATATTATTAGTAGTGTTGAAGTGATAGGATTGCTATTTAGTTTGATAGACCGAAATGAATCACCGGCTTCTTGATGAATAAAAGGATAAGGACGTCCAATAAGTAGTTGACTTATTTTATCATTTTATTCTATATCAAGAAATACGATGAACTGCATAAGGGGTGACAAGCACCATGCCTCTCGTTCATCATATTGATGTCAGCTGGCAAAGGACTTTATGAGATAAATACCGGGTTTAGTATCTTCTAGAGACGGTTGTACTCTGTCCTAATTGGGGGATATAATGGTTTGCTAGAATCCGCTTACAGTCTACGAGTAAAATACTCATTGCCAACATATGGACAGACCCAAAGGATCGTGCACTTAGAACTACTGATTTGGGATATATTGTACATGCAATGTTACAAGACCGGATGAAGAATTGACTTTTAATTAGTTGATATGCCAAGTCAATGTAATTGAATAATCATAAACACCATTAGATTAATTTGTTTGATGAAATAATATAATATATTTTATATTATTCACTAAATAAAATTAAGTTTACGTTTAATTAAATTATATATGATACTTATTTAATTGTCAAATTGAATAAATTCGTTTGTTGAGAAATTTAATTAAAAGATAATTTAATCAATTAGTTTGCATACTAAAATAATTAATTAACTACTTTAATTAATTATATTAATTTATAGTATGACATTTAACTTGATTAAATTGAAATTATTTTATTTTATTCTAAGGATTAAATTATAAATTATAAATGTTGTAAGTTAAAAAATTATTTAGGAAATTAAACCTTAAAGTTTAATTATTAAATTAACTTTCTAAAGGAGCAAATTTATAATAAAACTAATTATAAAACTAATTATAAGCCTAGATGGCTATTTAGTATATAAATAGTGAAATAAAACAAAAGAATCCCTAATTCTAATGACATAGAAAACGTTGGCAGCCTTCACTAATCACTGTACATGGTGTGCACGTTTTGCACTTGCATAGTTTAGGTATATTCACGGTGTTTTTCTTTGTTCCTCGTCCTTACGGCTAATACTGATTTCGATTCGAGAGTAGTTTGTGGTAAGATTGGAGAGTTTCCATTTGTCAGCTTTATGGCATCCGTCTCTTAAGGAGACTATCAAGTAAGTTTTTATTTGATGAAATAAAATCCTTTTGAAACCCTATCAATTGTTTTTGAAAATATCCTATTCCGAATTCGAGAAAAATGAACTGATAATTCCGCCTTTGCAGTTATATTTTCGTTGTCAAGTCCCTACATGACCAAGATGGTTGGGAGTTCCGAGAAGCTCTTTTGATGACGAAGTCGAAACGGATAAAGATAGATTGAGAATGGAAAAGCCAGAGAGCGACTTTGAGGTTGATATAAGCATAGGATGCGTTTGGCAGAAATAATAGTGAGGAGACTTAATTGCCTTCTCATGTGCTCTGGTTTAGCGGGAGTCAGGAATTAAACATATGTTGTCCAAATGTATTTCACTGAAGAGCATTCTTTGTTAATAATAAAAAGGAACATTGATGTAATAAATCAACCAAAAATATCTTACAAAATGCAAAGTATGTTGTACTAAAAAGGTGTGGCCATTAATTCAATCTTTTGTCTACCATCTTTTCTTATTATCCATTTCACTTATAAAAATGGTGAAGTGGTGGGCGCCAATATCTTTGAAAGCATTATAAATATATCATTTTGTAATTTACTTGGATTTTGAGGATCATTTATTTTATTAAAATATTCTATTTGGTCTACGTGTGTCCTGTTTGGGACAGTCTATTTGAAATGAACACTTTCACCATTGAGCAAGCAACTTTCATGGATCAAAAAGTATGATATTTTGTTATCCCAACAGGTTCAAATTCTACCTTTCTTTTCATCAACATTCTCATGTTTACAACCCTCAATGAAAAACTATTTGTACCAGACTTGTTTTTTCAGTAATTGTTGAAGAAAAAGTACTGTTGTTCAACACAACTTTAAAATTACTGCTTTCGGGGCTAGTTCCTCAGTTTTTCCTAAGCTTTTGCTTATGATAGCAACTAGAATATTTCGCTATAGAGGCACCAGAGAGGATGAAATCAACGAGCACAAGTTTTCTCCTAGCTACTCTATCAATGGATTTCTTTGTAACTTGTTGGTCTCGTTAGTAAACCAAAGAGACCAAGAGGAGTTGGCTAGGAAGCAACTTGAACAAGGGAAACCTATTTAACTTCTATTGGTTGCTTGCAGTTCTGGGATCATTAAAGTTCATGAAAACACTTGCACAAGATGCAGACCTTTATATCTATTTCCATTACTTATCAAAACAGAAATCCCTCAGCTTTGTAACCCAATTGAACATAAATCTCAATTCATTGTAAAATTTCTAGTGTGAATGCCCGTCTTACTCTTAAATACCAAAACACTAGATAAACAACTAGCAGCAAAGATAGAGAATCAGGCTCACATCAAATATACCAAACTTCCTAAATACAGTGCTTCACAGAAACATATAATTCTTAAGGAACATAGACCTCACCTCTAAAGCAAAACGTCTATAAAGAACTGCTTGCATTTGCAGTCAAGTGGTTTATAATTAGCGGTAGACATAGAGCACTATGGTTTGCCTGGTTTAGTTTGCGAGCATTGTACATCTCTTCTGTCTCAACCACAATTAACCTCTTCACCTGAAAAAAAATGCATTATATAATACTAAGCTTGATGACCAGAAGTGTGTAACCTAAAATTGAAACCTGTTGGAGCATTCCCCTGAGACTAGGAGTATTTCGTTGCATAAACAGTTTGGTTGCATCTGCGAACACGCAATGGCTCTAAAGTACGCCTGTGAAGTCTCCTGGTGCCAGGCAGAGCCGTATCGGGAAATTTAGGGGCCCTAAGCATACATCAAAATCGGGCCCTCATAAATTATAAGTTTATACAAAAGTTTTTAGTAACAAAGTAATGTTTTATTACTAACGGTAAAAATGCATTATTAAAAATAGACATTACATATTATATTATTTTTATTTTTTAATAAAATTGTCTCATTATGTTTACATTAAATAAAAAGAAAAATTCTCAACTCGCCCCGGATATGACTCGAACTTTGGACCTTTAGAGGTCACATACATGACATATTATATTATATCTATAATCTTATTACTTGTAGAGCAACATTGAAAAGTTATAAGGTCATGACTCAAAATTAAAATCAGACCCTAGTTCAATAAAAGCATATTTTAGTTCTTTAAGCTACAATAATTTCTATTATAATCACATAATATCATCAAAATTTTCGATAAATATCTTATTACAAATCCACTGAAGTATATATATTATTGATGAAACAATTTAAATTTTCTTTTTTACTAATGTTTGTAAAAAGAATTTAAGTTTTTTTAATCAATACTATAAATAATATATAATATATAATATATACTTAAAATTAAAAAAAAGAAAATAAATACTTAAAATCATTATTATCTTTTTTATTTATTTGAAAAACTTTAGGGATGAAAGAACTTGAAAATGCTTTACGTTTATACTATACTAAAGGGGTGGTGTGAATAAAGGAAATTAAAAGATGATGCAAAAACGTGCCAACGCAAGGAATGGATCCTGGGCCTTCGCCTATCTGGCAGCGCAGCACTCTTACCACTGTCATACTGTGCTATACCCCTACAGGCTTCTTACTTATATCTATATATTCAATTTATATATTTTCATTTATACCCAAAGCCTATTGCGAAGCCCTTTTTACTCGGGACCCTGAGCGGTCGCTCACCTCACTCCTACTTAGGACTGGCCCTGGTGCCAGGTATGCCTCTCACCTAGTGGCGAATTCAGGTTTATTTCACCATGGAGTCGAATTATTAATACACAAATAAAGTTTAAGTTTAAACATATGTAAAAAAATATTTATTTTAATAATATTGAGATAAAAAAATCATTTGTAGTTATAAACAATGAATAAAAAGTTGAAAATTGGTAAAAAGAATATATATAATGGTAAATTTAAAAATTAAGTGAAAGAATATGAAAAACTATTAAAAGTAACCAAAAAAGTCACTACTTTGTATGACAAATCTTTCTATAAAAGTTTTTTAATAAGAATTAATCAACATGAGGGGTCCATTCAGATAATTTTATGGTGTCCATAAATTTAACTACACATAATATAATATTTCCTCCATCTTTTTAAAATAGGCATTCTAGCCAATTTTTTAAATATTTTTTTACTTGTCATTCTCAAATATCTAGGCACTTTTTAGGTTATTTTTCCAATTATACCCTCACTTATCTCATTATTATTAATTGCAATGGAGTAGAAAACTAAATATTAATTAGAGGATAAAATATAATTTTTCTGCCTTAATTAATTGATTCCTTTAAAAAGTGCGAAATGTGTTAAAAGACATACAATAAAAGATGGAATGAGTACTAATTTTTTAAAATTAATGGGGTCTAAAACGGATAATAAAATATGGAAGGAATGCTAATTTTTTAAAATTAGTGGGGTCCACATCCTACGACGTGGAACCGCCTATGCTCTCACCAAAGTTATGCACAAATTACGACTCCATTCAATTGGAGCTTGCGCTTTGAAAGCGTTGAATTCACTCATGTCTCAACTGCATTTCCCAACAATATACCTTAAATCGCTATTATAATTACAAACAGAAAAAGTGATTCTGTCGTAACCTAGAGGTGGTTTTGAAGATGAACAATGTAGAAGGGCACTATTTAACACAAGTTGAAGAAGATCCATGACTACTCACTATGAGCATGAAACTTAAATTTCATGGCTGAGAGGGGAAGCAAATACCAAACGATGTTTCTCGGACTCTTCACTTTCGGCTGGACACCAGTGTCCGGTACGGACGGTAATCCGAGAAGCAGATCGACACCGTTGATGAAGGAAATCAGACGGAAATCGATACAAGTAAGAACCGCTTCTCAAGATATTGGTTACAATTTACAATTAGATTAGGGTCGTTAAGAATTTGGGTCTCTAGGCTTTCTTATAGTGGCCTTAATCGCCTCGAAATACACTAATTTATCTATATATTTACACATTTATCAACAAACTTACTTTTTAAATCTTTAGTATCAATAGGTGTAAATTAGCTTAATAGGTGTAAACTATTCAAGTTTGTTTGTTAAGTTTTTAGTGACATTCGAGTTCAAAATTTATGTTTACAAATGATTTGTTTAATAAATTATTTATTCATGAAAATGAGTTTATTTATTTTATTTATGAATAAAAATAATACTTTCAAATTTATTACATTAAATAACATTAATATTTTATATTTATAATATCATTCCGTTTTTATATAATAAATTGTTAAAAAAAATTTTATTAACAAATTTTAATTACTTAGAATAATTTTACTTATTATTAAAGTTTTCATTTATAATGTGTAAGAAAAGTAATGAATGTAGTTTACTAGATTTTAATGAGCCAGTTCACGAACTTAATCACGACACCATTTAATCGAGCTCATTCAGAGCTTTCGAGCCGAGCTTGGGCTTGTTTATGTTCGCCTCATTTACAAATGGAGTCCAAAAATTATGTTTACGAACAATTCATTAATAAGCCGAGCCGCGCTTTTATCGACCTAAACATCGAGTTGTTCATGAATGATTCGACTCATTACATCCCTAAATAACAAGTATAATTTTTTTTATCTTTGAGACTGTTAATCATTTGAAGATGTTAGTTAAAATATTTTGTTTCTTTTTATTTTTATTTTTGAAAATAGGTGAGTGATAATATGATATAAAAAAAATTAGGCTTAATAGATCTAGACCCCCTATAGTTGTCTCTAAAAATCTCTCAACCCTCTGAACTTATAAAAGTTCCACATAACCCCATGAACTTGTTAAAGTGGACCTCATAGTCCCCTGAACTTGTTAAAAGTGAATCTTATAGCCCATTGATGCTGATATGTCAAGTATTCTATTTTTAGAGATTGAATATAAGATTGTCTCGTCAAAGATTGAATTGAAGAATGATTTACCGGAACAAAACTAGGCATGTCAATATTAATGGGCTATGAGGTTAACTTTTATCAAGTTCAAGGGGCTATAAGGTTCACCTTAACAAGTTCAGGGCTATAAAGTCCATTTTAACAAGTTTAGAGTGTTAAGGGGACCTTTGGTAAGTTTAAGGAACTGAGAATTTTTTGAGACAACTATATGAGTCCAGATGTGTTCAGCCAAAAAAAATTATAATAAAACTGTAAGAATTACTTTGTCCAAATTTTTATATAACTCTGCTATACTTTCTAGTTTTATTTTGTTTTTTCTACAACTTATTTAATTTTTATTAAACTAATGTAGTGGAGTTACAGTTGAATTCTAGTAACAATGTAATTTTGTTAAATTTACTTGTGTATTTAATTTAGATTGTGTTACATAATAGTGTACAATCGCATCATCTTCTCCTTATAAAAAAAAAACCCGTATCATCTTCTCTTTTCCATCAATTTTGATCGGCAAATCAAACCCTGGAATATCAAGATGGAGAATCCAAGTGAAGACTACAACGAAGCCATAGCCAATTCCTTCTGCGAGATTACCTCTTCTTCTAAAGAAAAAGCTATCTTCTTCCTTGAGAGTCATAAATGGAATCTGGACTCCGCCGTCTCTACTTTCTTCGATAGTAATCATGCTAATATAGATATCCCTGCTTCATCCTTTCCAATCGCTCCTTCTACACGCCCTGTTAACTCTTCATCCCCTTTCTCTATTGGACGTTTACCACATATCTACTATAAGAAATCCTGCATATTATGACAATTTATTTTGTGACGCACATAATTTTGTCAGAGTTTGTAGCTTTATTGTGACAAAAAATACAAATAGTCATTATTTTAAATTTTATATGACAAATTAATTCATTGTCATCATTAATATGCATTATTGTCACCAATTTTATTATTTTGTAACGATAAAAGAAATATTGTCATATATAATTTTGAAGCCAAAAACTCGCGAAAAAAATTTGAAGGGAAATATTTACCGTGACAAAGTAAAGTCAATTAGTGACAACTTCACCGTAATTGTAAAAGTAGGTTTTATGACATCTCAAATTCGTCACAGTTTGAGAAACAATAATACGACATATTAAATTTGTCACATAATTTATTTTATAGTGACGTTATTAAGTTTCTATCATATATTGTAATGCATTGTTGTGACGATATATAATATTTGTCACATTATGATAATTAATGATGATTTTAAATCGTCATTGTATATGATGTGACAAGCGTCGAATTCCTCAAAAATAAACCCGTTTACACTATAACAAACAAAATTTGTAGAAGTGATAAGTGGGATCGTCTCCACAAGAAACAAGTAAATTAAGTTAAATTAATCTGACAACCAAGAAATGCAATAAAATAAATAAATTGGGGTTGAGAGGTTGATTGATAAAAATATAAAAACTTACAAATTTAAAGGAAGTAAAAATATGATTTGAAACTCTTTTAACTAAGGGTACTTTTAGCATAAAATCAATCGATCACAGGCATAAAACATAGGCTTCTTGAATTTTCAGTCAGTTGGCTTGATCATGAAATAGTACAATTAAAGATCTTTTTAGATTGAGAATGATATTAGCTAGCTAATTCATTACTCTCAATTTCAGAATGCACTTGTAGATAGCTAGCAAGGTTTAATTCCAAAAAGGCTTTAAGCACAAGAACCAACTTTAATTCAAAACTTTATGATAGCACAAAGGAATGCATTAATTCGCATCTAACCACGAAACTTTTAGAAGATTCCATTTGTTACAGTTTTCTATTATATCATGATAGCATAAAAACAATAGAAATAACAATATGCTTAACCTTTCGAAAATCAACAAGTGGCCGGATTGATGAAATCAAAAGGAAAACAGTAAAAGATATGACCGATTTGGATTCAAAAACTGAAATTCAAGATAAGTGTGAGCACGGGATTTTGCAGTCCCTCTCCCTAGACGATGATGACGTGCACCCGATTTTAATACCTCAAAATAAAAGTTCTCTTTAGAACTTTTATTACCAAAATAATATTCCTTGTGAATTTTATAATTAGCAGAATCCAGTTCGGTGTGGCCGATAACGCGTCCGGTAGGAGCTTGAACCGATGATAGACACCCAAATAATGAATACCCTTTAAAATATTGTTAAAAGTCAAAAAAAAGAGAAGATGCCTTTTTACCCACTATTAAACCACTTTTCCCGACTTTTTTGGCTTTTTGACCCACTAACTATCGGCATGCTGAAGGCTGATGCCGCTAAAGGCATCACCCATGCCGCTAAAGGCATCACCCATGCCGCCAAAGGCATCACCCATGCCGCCGACGGTATCACCATACCGCCGGCGACATCGGTCATACCGCCGGCGACATAACCATGTCGCCGACGGCATGACACGAAACGGGTTCCTTCACGGACAGCCTTTTCAGCCACTTTTGGTGGAATTGTTAAAAAAGGCCCCAAAAAGCACCCCATTTCACCTATAAAAGCACACCTTGAGCTGCACTTAAGAGGAGGGAAGATTTGGAGGTGGAAATAAATTATAGTGAGATAAGAATTAGATAAAACAGAAAAAAAAGGGATTCCGACCCATTTTTCCTGGTTTTTTCTTCTTTGAACTCTCTGATTGTGAGTTGAAATCGACAAGCCTTTAAGTTAAAATCAGTAATTGAACTTAGAAACCAAAAAGCACTTAAAATTATTGTTAAACCGTCGTAACAAGCTCCCTGGAGGTGTTTTATTCGATTCACGAAGAGGTGGATTCACGACCTTGAGGTAAAAAATCCTGAGTCTCATAGCTCTTTGGTATTATTATTATTGGTTTGCACTAATTTTCATTGATTTGTGTTCTTTTTAAGTTTTCGGTCACTTTGACTGTAAACCGCTGCTGCTGCAAGAAATTGAAGTCGCCGGAGACATGCAATGTTGCCGGCTGTATCACCCATCTCGCGAGAGACATCGTTGATACCGCCGTTAGCATCGCATTCCCCAGAGACCTCGCTTTCTTGCGGGACCCTTTCTTTACGGTACTCAGAAAGCCCTGTGCCTGTCTGCATGCTAATGTCACCTGTAATCATATTAAAGCAACGATCGAATTTGAAATTTGGATAAAAATGGAATTTCCCCGCAAACGCCATTCAAACCTCATTTTAGCCATCCAATCGGGCTTTATGATATTATAAATAAAATATGCCATATTCGTGTCAACCATCTTCTATAGGTAGATGTATATCGGACATTCGGGTATTTCATTTGTTACGTAGAAAATGTACAGGACTTGAAAACCTTGTAATAATTTTACTTTCCGCACTTACTTGTCTTTTACAATTGTAAATATTTTATTTATTGCTTCAATTGCTTGATAAATGCGAAAACAACAAAATAACTAAAAATACAAATAAATAGGGTGGATCAAACCGATTAAGAAAGAATGAAGTATCCTAACTTGGCCCAATGAAAAGTAGATAACATCATCCGAGCTCAGAATCTCTATTTAAGGTATGGTCCAACCACCCGGTGGGAAAATCATATCGAAAATTTCCCGGTTGAGCTGAACCGGGTGGCGACTCTATTCTAAGTATGGGATTTTGATCTCGTATCTTTTAAGCATTAAAATATGCAAAAATCATTTTTTTCAACCACATCACACTCATCCCCCCGACACACCAAAACAGGCCGGCCCAACTGAAACCGGCCCTGCGCCGCAGCCACGCAAATCGTCGTCCGCTCGCAGTGGCAATTCTGCTGGGGAGTTTCTTTAAACTTGAATCTTCTTTCATATTTTAAAAGATTTTGATGATGTATTGAAATCATTAGCCAAATTTAAACTTCATTCCTTTTCTTATGACGTCTTGTCCTCATGCGCGTAGATAGTTTGGTAATTTTAGGTACCCTATTTCACCCGAGAAGCTCATAAAGTTTCACTCATGCCCTGTTGGAATTGAGGATGCCTAGTGGGTGGATCACTCATTTTAACCAACACGTAAACTCCTATAATCGCACCCATTTGGGTAGTGGTTGAGTAACGTGGAATCAAGGTAAATGAGAACCTTCTACATCAACAACCCTATACCCAAGCCGCGTTAGAAAAAGGGCCTTAGCACATCATTCCCCTCTAGGATTACCCAAAACAAATAAAATAATTGGGACATGCTTCTTTCGCCATTACCGATGAAGCAGCCAAACTCCATCCTACCAAAGAGGCGTTACGCGGGAGTCATAAGGTTGGAACAGGGCCGATTCGCATGCTAGTGCTCTATGATCATGCACCCCCATGCATCGGCTTTAAGAGCTGAAAATAAATCAACTTGCCCTTACCACTTCCACCCGTGGAAGAGGTTTGGCAACATGTGTAAGACTTCTCTTGTACCTCCGTTGCGTCACCACATATCGCTATGTATGACGTGAAGTACACACGTCTCACATATGTTGGAGGGATAAGCCATCACATCATCTCTAACGACATCTACGTGCAGCCATGCACACTACTCGTCATTCCCAGGGCACGAAAGGCATGCATACCACGCATATCATTCACCAATCCATGCATGGTCTGATCTGCTGCCTATCATTTCAGCCAGGAGGAGGCGCACTGACCGTCGCATCCCAGCCTGGAAAAGGATAGAACATCGCCTGATACGTCATCCTCCGACCCCGGTTGCCACCACAGAAGTCGAATGAATTCCCCATACCGATTCCAGCGAGGAATCAGATTCAGAACGAGTTCAGTTGAGCCAAAGTCCCTCTCAACCAACCATGTCTTTCCCAAGAAATAAAGGGACCCCTCCTCTAGAAGAGCCCTTTGGTCCCACTTCCAGCTCGGGAACAGGATCCCAACCACCTCCTGGTTTTAACTTGACCAGTGCTATGATGCAGTTCTTAAAATCAGATGCTTTCCAAGCCTCCATCCAAACTATGGTCGAGGCAACAGTTAAGCGAGCTCTAGAAGACAGGAATTCTGATCGGGCATCGGCATCTGACATCCAGGCCCCGAACGGTACAACATAGATATTGACCAGTTTAGTAGAGGCGAGACCCGTCGCACCTGTACTTCAATCAATCTAACCCTTAACGAGTCCATTCCAGTTTGGACAGACTTTAGCTCTCTTGTCGACTTCAACCACTCCACCAGCTGTACCTTTCAACCCAAGACCTTTTGCCCAAACCTCCACTCCTCTGACATTCAATCACCAAAGTCGTAACTCCTAAAGGCGCCATTTACCCCTAAAATCCATTTGCCAGCCATCTGACTGTCCGCCCTACGCTGCCTCTGACATTCAACGACCAGGTCACGCAACCTCCGGGCGTGACACCTAAGGTAGCCGCTTTTGTTCGACAAATGATAGCTTCTTGAACCGTCAATGATCTCTCACGAACCGGTCAGCGACCAGGTCACGCAACCTCTGTGCATGACACCAGAAATCCAAGCTTACATCAACCGCCTCATCATTAATAAAAAGCCTGAAAGGCACGAGGATTGGGTCCCCGATAATTTTACTATGCCAAACATGGCTCATTATGATGGCTCAGGAGCACCCGCCTCTCACATCATAATGTACGAAAGGGTGATGTGCGTAAAGAAGCTAAGTGACAAGGTGCTGGCTGAGATGTTTCCTTGTTCTCTTTGGGGACCTGCACTTGAGTGGTACCACACTTTACAGCAGCATATTGTCGCCGATTGGACGCTCTTATCTGAGGCTTTGAAAGTACATTATGGTTTTAATACTATGATGGAGACGACCCTCCAACATCTTGAGAGGGTCCGTCAAATGCCCAACGAAACCTTTAAGCAGTACTTCAATAGGTGGATGTCGACCCAGGTCTTGATGAAGTCCAAGCTTAGCCTTGAGGAAATGATTGTCAAACTCCTCGAAGGATCTCTCCCCCTGTTCCACAAGGAAATGGCTACGGATTCCTTTCTTTCTTACAAGGTTGTGTTTGAGAAAGCTGAGAAAATCGAGTGCGAGGCAGAACGCGAAAAGGCTGAGAGAGCGGGCAAACCATGGTTCAGGAAAAACGAAGCTCAACCCTCGGCCCTAGCGCCGGCTAAGCCAAAAATACCGGCTGCTATAAAATCCTGAGTCTCATAGCTCTTTGGTATTATTATTATTGGTTTGCACTAATTTTCGTTGATTTGTGTTCATTTTTAAGTTTTCGGTCACTTTGACTGTAAACCGCTGCTGCTGCAAGAAATTGAAGTCGCCGGAGACATGCGATGTTGCCGGCAGTATCACCCAT
The DNA here is from genome assembly GCA_947683365.1 of Euphorbia pulcherrima. Classification (NCBI taxonomy): domain Eukaryota; kingdom Viridiplantae; phylum Streptophyta; class Magnoliopsida; order Malpighiales; family Euphorbiaceae; genus Euphorbia; species Euphorbia pulcherrima. The sequence goes on along the minus strand of CANTUS010000001.1, from coordinate 74,115,777 downwards.
CTCACGAGAGACATCGTTGATACCGCCGTTAGCATCGCATTCCTCAAAGACCTCACTTTCTTGCGGGACCCTTTCTTTACGGTACTTAGAGAGCCCTGTGCCTGTCTGCATGCTAATGTCGCACGTGATATAATCAATGTCGCCGGTGGCATCAGCCATACCGCTAGCGACATCAACTGTGTTATCGGCGGCATCAAATGCCTCATGGCAGCATGACTTTCTGGACAGCAGTATTATTTTCGTTTGTTTCCAAACTAATTTATTTTCTGAAAGCTAGGACCTATGGTGTAACGATGGAGTTTTGAAACCTCCTGAAAACAAACCCGCCCCACGACGAGTGGTATATTCACCTGTAATCCGATTAAAGCAATGATCGAATCTGAAATTTGGATAAAAATGGAATTTCCCCGCAAACGCCATTCAAACCTCATTTTAGCCATCCAATCGGGCTTTATGATATTATAAATAAAATATGCCATATTCGTGTCAACCATCTTCTGCAGGTAGATGTATATCGGAACATTCGGGTATTTCATTTGTTACGTAGAAAATGTACAGGACTTGAAAACCTTGTAATAATTTTACTTTCCGCACTTACTTTTCTTTTACAATTGTAAATATTTTATTTATCACTTCAATTGCTTGATAAATGCGAAAACAACAAAATAACTAAAAATACAAATAAATAGGGTGGATCAAACCGATTAAGAAAGAATGAAGTATCCTAACTTGGCCCAATGAAAAGTAGATAACATCATCCGAGCTCGGAATCTCTATATAAGGTATGGTCCAACCACCCGGTGGGAAAATCGTACCGAAAATTTCCCGGTTGAGCTGAACCGGGTGGCGACTCTGTTCTAAGTACGGGATTTCGATCTCGTATCTTTTAAGCATTAAAATATGCAAGAATCAGTTTTTTCAACCATATCACACTCATCCCCCCGACACACCAAAACGGGCCGGCCCAACCAAAACCGGCCCCGCACCATAGCCGCGCGAATCGTCGTCCGCTCATAATAAGGTTGAGAGCGTGCCTCCCGATTGATAATAGCCTCAAGCAAACTCTTTAGTCGAAAGAATGACGAATTTAGCTACTCATAATGCAAGACAAACAAGCTGATTTTTCCATTCAAAATTAAGCACCATAGTACACTGAAGAACACGTTATAAACCAGAAAATACCTAGCTAATATCGTCTCCCCTTCTACTGGAAATTATTCAGCCTATTTAAATAAAAACAAACTCTATCTAAACAAGGAAAGAGATCCCTAAAAGAAGTCAATAACTAAAATAAAAGCTGATAAAATCCTAAACAATTCAAAGAGAGAACATAGTCTTGACATAAATAAGGAATAAAGCCTATGTAAATCTGGAAATTCCTGAAGAGGAAGTTGAGTAAGACTAAAACTCCAAAATAGTCTTCTATTTGAATCAGGAAATAACTCAATAGTAGCCGTCAACTTGGACTCCAGGTCAGCAGAGGTATTATTCACGAAATTGACTCTAAAACAATCCACTCTTGTTGTGCGTTCAAGGTCCAATCACTTTGAGTTCGGAATGCATATCCTGGACTCCAGGTTAAACTGTAACTCAGCTCCAAACAACTACCAAAATGCTTCATTAACTCCAAAACTTCTAAATTAGCTCAAATAATGCCAAAGACCTGAATATACATAACATATTCACAAAATCAATAGCAAACCATTCCAATTATCACATTAAACCACCAGAAAAAGAGTTAAATTTGTGAGTTATCATGATGTTGCTATGACTATTTTTTATATCATGATTTAACAAAAAAGAAAATGGCAATTTATTTTGTGATATATTTTATTTTAAGTGAGGACATTTAGATTTTGTCAAATATTTTTGGTACATATTATGACAAAATATAACATGTGGCACTACAATGCTAATGAATATTGTCATTATTTATATCTTTTTGTGATAATATATGTGTCATGATTTGTTAGAAACACCATGACAACTTTAACTTTGTCATGTATATTTATTTTATATTGGGTGACGTTATATAAATATCACTATTATTTGTATTGGTGACGATTGTGAATTGTCAATTTTTATAATAATTTTTATTATATGACATTATTTAAGGAAAAGAATATGGTAAATTTGATTTGTCATATAAATTCAATTTTTAAAATTTTAGGTTAGTATATGTTCATCATGAAATAAAGATAACTTGCCTTAATATCATTCTTAATATATTTGAATTAATAAGTCCATATTTTTTTTAATCTTCTTTGGTCTATACAATGATGTATTGTTTTGATTTTTATTCATTAATGACGTAACAAAAAAAACTTTTTTATATAAAAAATAGAGCTTATGCTAAGAAAATAAAGGCCGAAAAACTAACTAATGTGAAAAACAATATTATGGAGCATTAAAACCTCAAATAATTTAATTATAATGCATTTGAATTTTTTTATTTTGAAAAGGAACCCTATTTAAAATTCATGGGGGCTTTTCTCTGCCAAAAACTTTTATATTACCTTAAGATTTTCAAGTTGGGTAACTTTACAAATTCTGCTAGATAATGAGATAGTACAATGCAAGAAAAAGAATTTAACAAATTTTCCTAAAAATATTCTAACCAATAAACAATACTCAATTGGAATACAAGGATGACTTGCAAACAATAACTAAATAGGAGTATGAGAAATAATGAATTGTATTACAATAATAATAGTTAGGATATCTTTCCTTTACGTTAAAGGATAACTTAGAAACAATAACTAAATAGGAGTACGAGAAATAATGAATTGTAAAACAATAGTAATAGTTAGGATATCTTTCCTTTAGTGGCGCTAATCCATCTTAATTTTTATTAGACATTCTTATGAAAAACATTAGGATCTCACAACTCCGTTTCAATTTTTTCATGTACTTTTTTCTCATTTCTAAAATTCTTATGTCAAATTCCTATATTCCTTATATTCTCAAAGTTGGTGGGTTCTCATTCACGAAGTATTTGGTATGAAAATCATTTGATTTGTCTACTTTTCATAGTATATGTTATGTAAAATGATTAATTATTGCTCTCTTCAACTATTTTAAAAAAAACCAATTCGTTCCTTCTTCGAATAATGAATTAATTCATTTTCTTTGAATTGTAGGGAACTAATGGGTTATGGTGGGATAAGATCTACATAAATGAGAAAATAAATTCATATATTCTCTCAAGTTATGGCTTATTATAATTTATCGATTGAGAAAGGCTTATTGGGACTTCAAAATCAGGTGAACAATCTGCATAATGATAGATACGTTTTGTTTTCAAATAATTGAAACATGCAAAAGATAGACCTGCTTTGATTTTTTATTTTTTAATAAAGCTAAACTATTATTGATTTTCATGCAGATACTTAATTTACAAGTTGCGTATTGATGGAACTAGAGAAGCAGAATGAAGATGATCTTCACTAGACTTTGTTTATTATTTTAGTTTTTAGAAGTTTATTTTCACGTTTATTGTTAAATTTTTTATTAGAAAAAACATGGTTGTTTCTTATTATTTATTTTTAATATAATGCGCATTTTTATACCTATCACGACAATTTTATATATTTAATGATGCATAGAAACATCAAAACAAATATTAATACATTGACGAGTTATCGTTGTCACAAAAATTTATAACTATTTTTAACAATTATAATTTAGTCAGTAATATTATTTAAGACTGTCGCTATATTATTTATTAGACGACGCAATATTTTGTCACATTATTATTATTTAATGACGATCAACATGTTGTCATCCAAGGTAATCACATGTGACGATAAAAAAAATGTAAAGAATTATGTACCTATCATGATAATATTATATATTTAATGATATATAAAAATGTTACAAAAAATATGTATACCATGACGAGTTCAAGTTGTCACATATTATTACTTTATTGTGACAACTTATATGCTATAGGGACAAACTTGGGCGTTATTTATGACAATAAAAGTGTCACTAAAACTTTATATGTTTACTATTCATTTAGAGTTCGTCACCATAATTGATATTTTAGATGACAAAAAATAAATTTGTCATATAGATTATTAACTTTAGTGACGAAAGTTATTATAAGATGACAATAAAATATTAATTTAATGACAAAATTACTATCACAAAAACAAAAAAATTACAGTGACACTATATGTTTCGTCATAAAAAATTAAAAATTTTATGACGAAGTGGAAAATTGTCGTAAGAACAAAATACGAAGGACATACTGTGACAAAGCTTATGACGATGATTTTTCGTCACCTATTATCTATGGTGACGAAAAAACGTGTTTTCATGACGATTTTGGTGCGTCATAAAATGCTAAATTTCTTGTAGTGATCTACCAGATAGCCACCAGACTTATTGAAAAAATCTGATTTGAAGTTGATATTAGACATCTGTACAAGTATATTTTTTAAGTTTTGATGTATTAAAAATCTATCTAATGTTTTTGAATTAAAGTTCTTTTACATTTTACTAATTTCTATTGGACTTCTATTGGATATCTATTGGATATGTGTCAGTTCAAAAAAAATTTGGAAAAAAAATATCACAATGTATGTCATTTTGAAGATAAAAAAGAGATGAACAAAAAACTCTAAAGCGATATATCGAAAAAATGAATGGTTTGAGAGATAAATACAAAATAAATTAAAAAATAAACATGCAATGTGCATGTTATGCGAATAGGAAGTAGTTTTGTAATTAGTTTGAGCTGTTGTAATTAATTTATGTAGGTGAGTGTTTTTTATAAAAACTTTATCTTATGGTCCAAATTATTTTGTCAAGAGAGTTGATTTTTATAAGAGCCCCATTAATTAAAGAGCCTCTAAATTACGAAAATGTTAGATAAACAACTGATAGAAGAGAAGATAATTAGAACACATTAAACATACAAGAGTGCTTCATACAAACACACACACACACACACACACACACACACATATATATATATATATATATATATATATATATATATATATATATATATATATATATATATATAACTGATACTTTTATAACATATAATCCTCCAAATAATGAATAATAAATTTTTTGGAAGAAGTTATACTTTAAGAGGAAGTGGTAGTTGTTCTACTACTACAGAAATACAAAGTGAGAATAAAATAAAAAGAATTTTTGGGATAAAACCCAAAGAACATAATGAAGAAATAAATTTAACAGAAGTTATAGACATTGAAAAAGACTTAGAAAATTATAAACAGAATGAAAAGAAATTGTTAAACCCAAAAATACTTTACCAAAAGGGTAATTGGACAGAAAAATATAGACTACTTAGAAAAACAGAAGAAAAATCTATAAAATGTGGAGACGAAGACATAGTTAGAATACCCCTCCTTGAGAAATCTGTAGCTAAACAAATAGCTAAAGATGGATATAAATATACACATTTAGGCCTTATTATAATAGGAATAAAAGGCATGACTAGACAAGACTTAGGAGCTCATACTATAATAACTATATACGATGATTCTATACAAGAAGAAAGTAAGAAACTCATAAGTATAATGGATATAGACATGAATGACAATAGAGGATTAATCTATTGTATTCCAGAATTTTTCTTAGAATCAAAAGACTTATACCAAATAAAAATAGGAATCATGACTAAAGGTTATGGTTTAATAAATAGAAATAATCTTGTTATAACAGTTAGATTAATTGGTAAATCTATTAATTCAACCAATATAAAATATAAATGCAAAGTGGAAGATATAATACAAGCCCTAGTATCAAAGGGTATTAGATTTATAAAACCACCAAAATTTTCAGCAGAGACTCATGCTGGAATAGAATGGAATATAACCAGACTGTTTGAAGAAAATAAGACAAAATTAATACCAGACCAAAGTCAAATCTTTGAAGATAATAGAGGAAGAATTAGTATAAGATTTGATAATTATAAAAACTATACTGAAAATATAGAAACTGATACTCAGTCTAATAGCTCTTGGGCTATTAATGATCAAATACTTAGTAGGTTCCTGAATTACGGCTTCTATTAGAATCGTATATTAAAATCAGCAGATTCTTCTAAAATAATAGAAGTTAATTCAAGATTATAAAACTTTATTTCAGCTTCTAAGTTTTTTCTAATAATTCTAAAATTAATCATTTGAATAGTATGTTCTTTTATCCTTTTTCTATAGTAATTCTGTAAATCAAAACATCCTCTATAATTTATAAAATCATTATTAATATAATCTAGGCTGCTTTGACAAAATTCTATATTATTATTTATTCTTCTTAGTTTATCAGTTAAGTATTCTAAGTCTTGTTGAACTCTAAGAATTCTATTCATTTATATTCTAAAATTAGTATCAGTACTTTCTAAAAGAACTAAAGAAGTTAATTCTAAATTTAGTTCTCGTATTTCCTTTTCTAGATTTGGTATTCTTTCATTATAAAGAGATAATTCTCTTGTATATCGTTCTAAAGTAGTTCTCATCCAGCTTACTAGTATCTGACAGAATCTATAAAGTCTCGAATTTTTAGTATTTAGTTCTTCAGTATGTGTTCTTATTCTATCAATATAAAATTGTTGTATTATTCTACTTCGTCTTAGTTCTAATTCTTTTCTTTCTAGTCTATCTTTGAGTTCTAAAATTCTATTCATCTTAGAATCTAAAAGTAGTATCTGAACTCGCTGATAAAACCAGAGAGGTTAAGTCTAAATTTAATTCTTTTATTTCGGCTTCTATATCTGCTAATTCTTTAGTATAACGATTTAATTCTTCAGTATATCTAGTTATAAGTCTAACTTTCCAACCTATTAAAGTATGAATATGATTATGAAGTCCGGCTCTGCATAACATGCCAGTTTCTAATCTAACTTGTGTAGTATATGAATCTATTTGTTCTGAATAAAAAAGTATTAATCGTTTTCTTCTAATTATTTCTATGTCTTTCCTTTCTAACCTTTCTTTAATTCTTAAAATTCTAAGCATTACAAAAATTTTCTCGTCACTTAACTGAACCGATCACACTAGGTGCAATTCAGAAAGGAGAGGATACTTATTTGAATGTATAAAAACTAAGTATTAAAAACAAAGTCAAGTATTTAGAGTATACCTTTTAAGCTTATGTTCTTCTATGATGATTTTCTGCAGATTTATGCTTATAGAGAGGATGAAAGAGAGAGAGAGAGAGAGAGAGAGAGAGAGAGAGAGAGAGAGAGAGAGAGAGAGAGAGAAATGTTTTGGTGTGTCTATCTTGCAGAGAAACCTTCTAATTTATAGCCTAAAAAAGTAAAGTATACCGGCTACCTGTTGGGTTACCGAATCTTTATGTGACGTCATTGCTTACGTATTAGTGCAAGTATGACTCAGCGTTTAATAATTATGATAGCTGTCGTCATTGCTTACGTATTAGTGCAATTATGTCCGTTTGGATTATTATAAACGTCATTGCTTACGTATTTGGAAATTATTGCAACTTTGTCTGTTTGGATTATATCGCTTAAGTATTTGAGAATTATTGCAATTATTACTGATTATAACATTTCTGCTTATTTATTAGTAATTATTACTATTATAATGTCTGATTATGTATTTATAAGTATATAAGATATTATATTTTCTTATGGCTATATTTTCTTATGGCTTGACCTTTGCTGAAATTAAATGCTAGAAAGAAATTTTAAAAGAGAGTTTCTGTTGAAAACACCTAACCTGGATTTCTCTTATCCAGATAATCTAAAATAGATTTTTTAATAAGGAAATTTAAATTTCAACAAAAAATCTTTTAAAATTGAATTCTATCATTTAAATTCTAACCGTTTTTATTACTTCCAGATTTTCTCTAAACTTAAAATTCTCTGTATTAACTTAGCTCATCCAACTGGTACTTTTTGAAAACGGGACTTACAACTTTTGCCCAGAAAATTTCCCAAGGCCTGTTGCTATTTTCTGAGTTGAAAATTCTAAGTTTGAAGAAAAAACTTTCTGTAACATTTTGAATTAAAACCGAGCCAACAAGAAACTTTATAAGATATTATTATTATTATAAAAACAATTTACATATAAACATATAAATATTCTTAAACTATATAAAGTATTACAAAAGTATAACTGAAGTATAGAAAAAGTTGAGGTTCAAAACCAGATCGAAGTTATAGTTCTTCTTTCTTAGATTTTGAAATCCCCCCTTCTCCATCTAAAACAACTTATTTATATTGTCTAAAGGTGGGGACATATACCCACTATCTGTATCAAACTTCTTTCCTAAGTCTTCCAGCTGTCTTTCTGGTCTGCTCTCGAATCTTCTAGAGAGGGATGTGCTGGCTTTTCGTATTAGAGGCTGAGCTGTCTTCTTTATGGGCTTCTTGTTGGGCTTCTCTATTAGAGTCTTTAGGAGTTTCATCCTTTTGCCCGAATTCTAACTCCATGTTATTATCATTAAAATTTATGTTGGGCCTCTGTAAATGTATTGGTAGCGGATTGGGCATCTCAAATACTTTATTAAACCAATCAGCCCATCCTTCTGAAGGCTGAGTATCCAAAGCTTCTATTCCTTCTTTTATATTTTCCTGTTCTTTATTTGTCTTTTCAGCCGTCTCTTTTATGTCTAGACATATTTCCTTATTTATTTCTGAAGTCTCGCATAATTTTTCTAATTTTTCTAGTATTAAATCTTCTTTAGTTTTTCCCTGCTGGCTTATAACTCCTGCATAGGAAGTCTGATTCTTGCTGTGTTCTAATCTGGTCTCTAAGTCTTGTATCTTTTTCTTTAAGAGGTTCTCTTGTTCCTCTTTATTAAGTATCTGACCTTCTAATTCATGTATTTTCTTTTTCATAGTTATTATCTCCTGTGGTGTATCCTTAGATGTTCCTTCTTGCGGAGATTGTATGTCTGAAGTATTTAAAGTCTGTCCTGTTATTTCAGGGCTAGTATAAAAAGAAGTCAAGTATTTCTTTGCTTCTGTGTAAGCTTCTTGTATAGACAGGTATTTTTTGTATTTTGGATCTTTATGCTTAGTATTTTGTATTACCTGCTCCCATGTCTTGTATATTCCTGGTTGAGGGCCAGTGTATATCACATAAGCAATGTTATTATTATTTCTTTGGGTAAAGTATAAACTAAACCCATTTATAGCCGCGATGGCGTGTTTATCATCCTTTCTCTTAACAGCCACCCATAGGTTATCTAATAAAATTCTTTCAGTATCATTGAGTATTGTTCCCTTGGGGTAATTAAAAGCCCAAGATGTCTCTCCGAAGTCTGCAAAGTTCAATTTCTCTGAAAAGACTAATGCCTTAGTCTTTGGTTGATTTCTGTTAAGTATGGATAAGTCTTCAGGTAAAAGTCTATTTTCTGGTATAGCTGGAGTATTTATTAACTCGTCTATTGTTGGTCTTGATGAAGTATTTCCTTGATATCGAGGAAGTTTTCCTCTTCCTCTGTCTGAGGCTCTCATCTTATTAGTCTTTTCTTCCTGTATTATGTATTTCCTGTAAAAATAAATTATCAAACTGTAAGAGTCTAGAAAGTATATCAGCAATATTATTATGATCACCTTGTATATGTTCTAATGTAGGTTTATATGCTTTCTGTAATAAAAGTGATGTTAACTTATGCCATCTTTTATAAGAAGATCTTTTCTTTTCTTTCTTCAAATTATTATAGTATTTTACTATAGCAATGCAGTCTGTTCTAATTGTGAATTCAGTCTTACCAATTATAAAGAATTCAAAGGATTCTAAAGCATAGTATATTGCTAATAGCTCAGAGTCTATGGTACTAATTTCTCCCTTTTCTTTAAAGGATCCACTAGTATATCTACAAATTCTTTCTTCAGTCTTATTAGAAGTCTTATGGGGTTTATTTATTAATACAGCTCCCCACCCAGATGCTGATCCATCTGTTTCTATTATTAAATAGTCTGTATCTAACGGTATTTCTAATTTTGGTAATTTCTTTACTTTTTCTTTCAAAGTTCTAATTATTTCATGGTCTTTATAATTCAATTTCTCAAAAATTTCTTTACCAGTTTTTAAGTATAAGGGTTTCAAGTATTTAGATAGGTCTTTTATAAAAGGTCTAGCATAATTCAACAATCCTAAAAATTGCTGAAGCTGTTTCTTTTCTTTTATATTCTCTGGAAATTCTAGTATTTTAGTAGTTATATGAGGTTGTAATTCTATCTGTCCTTCTCCTATTACAACTCCTAAGAAGTTTATTTTTGTTTTTCCCAATTCTATTCTCTTCTTAGATATTATTAACCCGTTCTCTTCAAATTTCTTAAAAACTTCTTTAAGATGTCTATTATGATCTTTAGCGGTTTTACTAAAGACTAGTATATCGTCTATGTATACTGCAGTAAAGTCTGTAAGTTTCTCAAAGATTTTATCCATTCTTTTTTGAAAGACTGCAGGTGCATTCTTTAGACCTAATGGCATTACTGTCCATTCCCAGTGTCCTATAGGGTTTGGGCAAATAAATGCGGTCCATTCTATAGAGTCTTTATGCATTCTAATCTGATAGTATCCTGATTTCAGATCAAATTTGCTCATGAATTTTGATCCTTGTATTTTATTTATAAGCATTTCTTTATTAGGTATATCATATCCATTATTTTCAGTATTATCATTCAGTTGTTTATAATTTATAACCATTCTAGGTTTTCCTCGTTTCTTTTCTGCATTATTATTAACAAAGAAACTAGGTGACCTATGTCTAGATTCTGATCTTCTAATAAAATTATTTTTTATAAGTTCTTTTAAAGCTTCTTTATACCATTCTAATTCTTGATTATTAGCAGGTATAGCTTTAGCTCGTATAGTAATATCAGGGTTTATAATTTCTAATTTATATTCAGTAGGATTTCTATTCCAGTATTTTTGAGGATTTTCTCCTATTATTTCCAATTTCTCAAGTCTAGACTGATATTGTAGAATTTCATTGTCTAAAATTATATTATTTAGTTGGCTTGAGTATATATAGTCTGATTCTATTTCATAAAAGTCTGTCTGATTATCTAGATATTCTTCATTAATGTCTGTTTGTATGTTTGTATTAGGTATGTTGTCTTCTACTAATCCTCTACTCCCCTCGAAAAAAGTTTTAGGAGTAATAGGTATAGAGAAATTATTAAAACTAAAACTTATATAGTCTTTTGTTATGACTGCCATTCTATTATCATGTATAAGATAATCTAATCCTAAAATAGCTAAATATCCCAATTGGTATAAATTTCGTATAGGAATATTTGTTATAGTAGTTATTAGTTTATCCTTGTTTATATCTATCATTTCTATTAGTATTTCTGGTATGTATTGCGAACAAGTAGTTATACTACCATCCATCTGTCTACCAATAGTAGGTTTATCTAAATTATGTTTGTATTTTGAAGGTATTAATTTATCATCTATTTTAGATGTTGAACATCCAGAGTCTATTAGTGCTAATCCTTGTATTTTAAAGTCTTGTATAATACATGTTATTTTAATAGTATAACTAGTGTATGGTGCTTCGTAAGGCTGTCTATTAATTCTATGGTAGTGAAATCTTTTTTCGTATAAGTCTAATAAGATTTCATCAGTTATATCTAATTCTAATAGTTCTAAAACATTCTGTTGACTATTATTTTGTATATATTGGTTTATTTTTTCTTCTTCTAATTGACTAACTCTGCTTTCTAAGTTAGCAATTCTATCTTCCATAAGTCTAAACCTTTCTCTCCAAGTTCTTTGTTCTATATTATCTGAAAAAGTATAAGAATTTCTAAATTCTGTTGTTAATGTTGGCCATTCTAAATCATTATCTTCTTCCCAACAAAATCTACAGATTTCTGTATAACAATTATTACATTGAGCTCTTAATTCTATAATTGGGTATAAATGGCATTTATAACATTCTCTATCATCATTGCCTTTTCTAAAATTCCAAGTATGTTCTAAACATTCTGTTTTATCCATAAATTCTATTTGTATATTTTTGTATCTTTCCATTACTTCTAATAAGTCTGTTGGTTCATTATCATCTTCTTCGTCAGAGGTATATTCTTTTGTACTACTGACTATTGAGTATATCGTTTCACTATCACTAACTTCTTCAGTTACTGCTAGCAAGTCTATATTAATATTGTCTACTAGTCTTGATTCTCTAGTGTGTATATTATGTTTATTAGGACATTTAGTAGATAAATGACCTATTTCTCCACATGCATAACATGTAATTGTATCTCTGTATTGTCTTTTTTCATTAAATCGTCTAACATGTCTTTTAGGATTTAAGAAGGGTTTCTTAGCATCAGTCTTAGATTTTCTAATATAATAAGCTTTTCTAGTTCTATTATAAGGTTTTCTTCTTTTATTAAACTGAGTATTCTTATTTCTAGGTTTTCTATTACAAGAGGTACATGCTTCTTGTCCGTATTGTTGAGGAGTATAAATATTATTACAGAATCCATAATTGTCTTTCATTTGTCTTTGTATACTTATTTCTGTACATTTCTTTTCTAAGTGTTTCATTATCTGGTATACTAAAGTATTTATATTCAAAGTATAATTATTTTCTTTTTCTATGAACTTATTTCCTTCCTCCTGTATTTCTTGTCCTAGTGGTCCAGGTAATTTGAGGAGTAATTTCTTCATAAATTCTTTATTATAAGTATTTTGGCTTTTGGCTGTAAAATGTATGTAGTCGTTTAAAAACGGTACAACATATTTCCAGTCGTTAAGCTTTAATTGTTCTAAATTTCTTACTGCTTCTTTTTGTTGTATTATTGATCCTATATTAGGGTCTGTAGCAGTCAATAGATTGCTTATAGTATTACAAAAATTCCATGGGTTATTTCCTACATTTATTAGTCTAGTATATTCCTGAGGAAAGTTGATTTTGAAATCATCCCATGCCCTTTTTGCAGTATTTCCTAATGTAGTTTCAAGGAAACTATACATTTGTTCTGGAGTATGATTAAAATTCTTTTCTAAGTAGTTCTTAACAGTTAAACTTTTCCATTGCTGTATAACTTCTGGCCATACTTGAGGCGAGTATTTTTCTAATTGCAATAGACTTTCTTCCTTGTATATCCCTATTGGAAATCTATTTCCTCTAGATTTATAATTTCTATTATCAGATTGGTATTCAGTGTATTGTCTAGGAGGTATATTTCCTCTATTATAATTTATAACACTAGGTCTATTTCTTGGAGGTTCCAAAGGTGTTTCTACCTTAGCTCCTGAAGCTCCTTCCATCAGTTCTTTGGGTAAATTATTAAAAAATTCTTCCATCTCTTCTACGTCTATTAAATTTCTAGTATAATTAATTATAGTATCTTCTTCTTCTAAGAGTTTTATAAGTTCTTCTAAGTAAATTCTTTTTTCAAAAATATCTATTATTTCTTGAGGTCTTTTATTCTCATATGCTTGTGTAATCCATTCTATTCTCTCTTCTATTGTCTGATTTATAAATTGTATAACAATATTATTATAATTTTCTCTAGTCTTAAAATATTCTTCATTATATAAGTCTACAAATATAGTTTCTAAAGGATCTAATTTTATATCTACTAAGTCTATATTCTGACTATTAAGTATTTGATCATTAATAGCCCAAGAGCTATTAGACTGAGTATCAGTTTCTATATTTTCAGTATAGTTTTTATAATTATCAAATCTTATACTAATTCTTCCTCTATTATCTTCAAAGATTTGACTTTGGTCTGGTATTAATTTTGTCTTATTTTCTTCAAACAGTCTGGTTATATTCCATTCTATTCCAGCATGAGTCTCTGCTGAAAATTTTGGTGGTTTTATAAATCTAATACCCTTTGATACTAGGGCTTGTATTATATCTTCCACTTTGCATTTATATTTTATATTGGTTGAATTAATAGATTTACCAATTAATCTAACTGTTATAACAAGATTATTTCTATTTATTAAACCATAACCTTTAGTCATGATTCCTATTTTTATTTGGTATAAGTCTTTTGATTCTAAGAAAAATTCTGGAATACAATAGATTAATCCTCTATTGTCATTCATGTCTATATCCATTATACTTATGAGTTTCTTACTTTCTTCTTGTATAGAATCATCGTATATAGTTATTATAGTATGAGCTCCTAAGTCTTGTCTAGTCATGCCTTTTATTCCTATTATAATAAGGCCTAAATGTGTATATTTATATCCATCTTTAGCTATTTGTTTAGCTACAGATTTCTCAAGGAGGGGTATTCTAACTATGTCTTCGTCTCCACATTTTATAGATTTTTCTTCTGTTTTTCTAAGTAGTCTATATTTTTCTGTCCAATTACCCTTTTGGTAAAGTATTTTTGGGTTTAACAATTTCTTTTCATTCTGTTTATAATTTTCTAAGTCTTTTTCAATGTCTATAACTTCTGTTAAATTTATTTCTTCATTATGTTCTTTGGGTTTTATCCCAAAAATTCTTTTTATTTTATTCTCACTTTGTATTTCTGTAGTAGTAGAACTACTACCACTTCCTCTTAAAGTATAACTTCTTCCAAAAAATTTATTATTCATTATTTGGAGGATTATATGTTATAAAAGTATCAGTTATAATTGGGTTTAGTCTGACTCCTTGTTCTCCTAAACCTTTTATTATATTGTTCTGATTACTTATAATTATATTTGAAAGATTATCTAAACCTTCGTTTTTATTCTTTGCGTCGTTATATATATTTTCTAATAGACCTTCTAAAGTCTTTAACTGTGGTTCTAAATTATCAGATATTTGTGAGTCTTTTGGTATTAATTCTAACTTAGTATTTATTTCTTCTAATTTTATCAGATTTTGTCTAAAAAGATTATTAGTATCTAAAATTAACTTTTGTATTTCGTCTATCTTTTTATTTAGTTCTATCAATAGTAGAGAATTATTAGGTTGTATTTCTTGGTTATGAATAGTTCTATCTACCTTGGTATTAATTGATTCTAAAGCTCTTTGTATTAGTTGTTTTTCTGCTGCTGCTTCTAAATGCAGTTCTTTAATAGTATGAGTTAATATCTGTATTTGATCGTCTAATTCTGAAAATCCTATAGTACCAAGTGCTATAAGATTGTTCAACTGACTGGTCTGTATTTTATCTTGTTTAGTATTAAATTGACTACTGTTTATTAGTCCGTCTGGATTATCTTGATTATATTCTCTAGTAGCTTGCTTAGCCTTATTGTATAGTATTACTTGTTTATTGTTCATTCACCAGTATAAGTTCTTTTAAATTCTAAAATCTGTTTCTGAATTTGGTCTATCTTCTCTTTTATTTCTTTTCTTAATTCTTGTAGAATTATCTGAGTTTGTCTTTCTAACTGTTCAGGCAGTATAAGTAATTCTTTTATTTCCTTTTTATTAGGAAATTTATCAGCTTTATTTAATGTCTTTTCAACACGATTTCTAAGAGTTTCTATCTGATTCTTTAAGTATTCTTGATTATCAAGTTTATGATCTTTTATAAGAGTATTTAATAAAGTTATTATAACTTTATCAGTTCTATTTAGATTTTCTGATAAATTTATAATTATGTCTACAATTGTATTTAATTGATATGCTAAAGTATTATCTTCTGTATTATGATAAATATGTCTATATGAATTATTAAAATTACAAGTATCTAATGTATTAGTCTTATTAGGTATTTCTAAATTCAAGTATTCTAACTTTCTATATTTATCCAGCGTATCTACTACCGTCGCTCTGATACCAGCGTATCTACTATCCAGCGTATATATATATATATCAGAAGCAAAACGTCTAGGAAGAACTGCTTGAATTTGTAGGCAAGTGGTTTATAACTAGAGGGGGACGCAGAGCTCTATGGTGTTCCTCATTTTGTCTGCGAGCCGTGTACATCTCTTTGGTCTCAACCACAACTAACCTGTTCACATGAAGGGGAGAAAAAACAAAATCTGCATTATGTAATACTAAACTAAGCTTGATGACCAAAAGTGTGTAAGCTAAAATTGAAACCTGTTGGAGCATTCCCCCAAGACTAGGAGCATTTCGTTGCATAACAGTTCGGTTGCATTTGCGAAGACGCAATACCTCTAAAGTACCTGTGAAGTCTCCTGGTTCCAGGCATGCCTCTCACAAAAGTTATGAATAAGTTACGACTCCATTCAATTGGAACTTGTGCTTTGAAAGCGTTAAATGCACTCGTGTTTCAACTGCTGAACTGCATTGAACAACAAGAAACCTTAAATCGCTATTAAAATGACAAACATGAAACAGTGATTCTGCGTAACTTAGAGGTGATTTTAAGGATGATTAATGCAGGGAAGTAGTTATCGGTATGCATACATAACAACTAACTATGACCTGTTCGCATGCCGGGCTACTCATCAGGCCCGGCCTGAGCCTTCTTTCATGAGCCGAACTTGAACACTGATATTTTAATAAAGTCCAACCCGAACCTGAGCCTAATAAAACCCAAAAATTGATGGGCTAAGCTTGATTTTAGTGTAAATGCTCGAATCTGGCCGACTAATAATTAAATAATTTATTTAGTAATTTTTGGTAGTTAGAAAACGTAGATACTGTTGGTGTGCTTATGAGTTTAAGCCTATATACAACACAATATTCATTTTAAAAGTGGGTTTCTTGACAAAAAAAAAAAAAAAGAGTCTAATGGGCTTACAATCTTACATTGTATAGCAACAGTCCACTTTCTAACTATAACACTTCTTTATATTTCAATCTTATACGAGTGTTTTAAAAATTGTTAGGCGCTAGTTGAACGGTTGAAGGTTTAAAAAGCTTAGGTGAGGTCTGAGTGGGGATTAGGCGGGGTCTGATGGTTGCCTAGGCAGATTTATATATTTTTTTTAATTTTTTTATTATTTTATACATAAAAATATAATTTTAACTAAGAGGTAAATTTTTTTAAATTAAAAATGAGCCTTTTATTATGAGAAAACTTTTATGTACTTTTATTTTACTAACTAAGCTATTTTTTGTAGGTTAAAAATATCAAACTATAATTATTATAGATATCAATATTTTAAAATTTGAATTCAGGCGTCGTCTGGAGGGAAAAATCGGACTAGGCGGCAATAAATTAGTTAGGGGCCTGACAGCGCCATGGAAATGGAAAGTCGAATGACAAGCTCTAAAATAGGGTCTAAACTAGCCAAAGCCAAAATTTTTAAAACAGAGGTTAGCATATTTTCCAAACCGTTTTGCATTTTTAAGTCAAGCTTTATATCAAATTGGTTGATTTATTTTTTAAATAATTTGTATGTCTTTATTTCATTTATAAACTTCTAAAAATAAAAAGATAAATTTAATGAATGGGCTGTAGGTTGGACTTGAAAATGGCTCAAAAGTTCAGCCCAAGCCTGATGATCAGAAGTATAAGCTAAGTTGGGCTTGGGTCGAGACTTTTGTTAAGAAGTTCCTCGATGAAGAGGTCTAATATTGAGCAAGAAAAATTTCATGGCTACGAGGGGAAGCAAATGCTTTCGCCTGCACACCTGTGTCCGGTACGGACTGTAAGCCGGGTAGCAGATAAATATCGCTGATGAAGGAAATCGATACTGAGATTTGATTTATGAAGAACCGGTTATCCAGATATTGGTCAATTAGGTTAGGGTCGTTAGTAATTTGGGCCTTTAGGCTTTCTAATAGTGGGCTTAGTTGCCTAGAAACACACTAATTAATCTAAATATTACACATTGATCAACAAACTTACTTTTAAAATCTATAGTACCGATAGTGCTTCAAACAAGCTCACTCAAGTCGCGCTTGCTAAGTTTATAACGAGGTTTAAGTTTAAAATTTATATTGATGGTTTAATAACTTATTTATTCGCGAGTTATTTATAAATATTAAGAAATTTATTTATTTTATTTATAAATAAAAATAATATTTTTAAATTTATAATATTAAAATTTTATAATTGTGACATCTTTTAATTTTCACACAATAAATTATTAAAAAATTTTAAATTAACAAATTTTAAATATTTAGATTAACTCTTACTCATTATTAAAGTATTATTTTTAATGTGTAAAATGATAATAAATATAGTTCACAAGCTTTTAATGAGTCAGATCACAAATTTGTTTACAATCTTTTAATTGAGTTTGTTTATGAGCTTTTGAGTCGATGTTAGGCTTGTTCATGTTTGGTTCATTTATAAATTGAGCCAAAAAATTATGTTCATGAACAGTTCATTAAAAAATCAAGTCAAACATAGTTGAGCTTTTATCGAACAGAACATCAAGTTGTTCATAAATGACTCAGCTCATTTACCGCACTAAGTATCAAATATAAGTTTTTATTTTCTTCAACCGTTAATCATTTCAAGACGTTGCTTCAGAATATTTTATTCTTCTTATATTATTTGAAAATAGATCAGTAATAATATAATGTAAGAAAATTATAAGAATTAATGTGTATAATTTTTTATATAGTTTTATTGTAATTTTTCTACATTTTTTTGGTAACAATTTTTCTACAATTTATTAATTTTTATTAAACTAATTTAGTCGAGTTATAGTTGAATTACAGTACTAAAGTAATTTTGTTAAATTTACTTTTGTATTTAATTTGGATCGTGTTATATAAAATAGTACAACCGCATCAGCTTCTCTTCTCCATCAATTTTGATCGGCAAATCAAACCCTGGAATATCAAGATGGAGAATCCAAGTGAAGACTACAACGAAGCCATAGCCAATTCCTTCCGCGAGATCACCTCTTCTTCCAAAGAAGAAGCTATCTTCTTCCTTGAGAGTCATAACTGGAATCTGGACTCCGCCGTCTCTACTTTCTTCGACAGTAATCATGCTAATATGGATATCCCTGCTTCATCCCTTCCAATCGCTCCTTCTGCGCGCCCTGTTAACTCTTCATCCCCGTCCTCTTCGCCGGAGCAAGAGTCTCGCTCCCCCAATTACTCGCCTTCTCAGTCCCCTTCCCGCTCTCGCTCTCCATCTCCGGCTCCCGCTCGACCTTCTTATGGCTTACGATCGAGGGGGAAGAAACCTGCCGGATCCTCTGCTGCCGGAAACAGGCCTCGCGGTGGGATTCGTACTCTTGCTGATCTGAATCGAAAGCCCGATGTTGGGTCCGCCACTGATGACGACGACGATGATGATTTTGAGCCTCAGGAGTATTATACCGGCGGCGAAAAAAGGTAAACTATCTCTTTTCTGGAATTTAATAGTGTAATGTAATAGACAAGCTGGAACACAAATCAAGGACCAATGGAATGAAGGTCTTTGTCAACAGTGATCCCCTAGGTTTGATTTTTCTTTATTTGGAATAACTTTTAACTTCAATGGCAACTGCAATTTTCCGTGAATTACTGGATTAAGCTTGTTATGTCAGGCAGTTGTTTAGTTTCTGTGTATATAACCATGAATTACAATGCAAAGTTCTCTAGATTTATTTGGACCCTATGAGATGGAAAGCTCTCTCTTTTCTTAAATTTGGATTTTCTAACCTTCAAGCCTAAGAATGAAATAAGATGATTTAGTTGAAAAGTGTGAAATCTGGATAGAAAAGGGGCTTGAATACCACCGTGTGAATAATCAAGTGGCTGATGTTGAACTATTGTTGTTGATTCCTATTCAAGGGATTATCTATTAAGTACTGTGTTAGCCCCGGGCTAGGCAGCTATGTGCGTTCTTTTCAATGCTGTCCGCTTTCTTTTGCCTTTTATATGTATGAATCATAAGTTCATCAGATTATGAGTTATTTATTCACTTTAACTGTATGTGAATGATTATGTTCAGTTTACTTGTCTTAGTATTTAGTTATGTGTTGATTAGTTTCATATTGTTTTTGGTACAGCGGAATGTTGGTCCAAGACCCTACCAGAGGCTATGATGCAGAAGGTGTGTTTAATCAAGCTAGAAACTCTGGAGGGGTTGAAAGGCCTGCTGATTATCATCGGCCATCCTCAACTTCAAGAAGCTTCACTGGAACGGGGAGATTACTCTCAGGGGAGACGGTTCCATCTGCTGCTCCTCAACCTCCTCAGGTTGTTGAGCATACTGTCACTCTTTGGAGGAATGGATTTACAGTAGACGATGGCCCTTTGCGAAGGTTTGAGGATCCTGCAAATGCCTCTTTCTTGGAGGTAACATATGACTGTTTTCTTTTATTATAGAGCTTCATGGCGTCAATAAATCCATATAGCCGATCCCACCTAGCGTGGGATTCAAGGCTTGGTTGGTTGGTTGGGGCTATTTATAATGATTTTATGTTATATTTAAAACCTTTATTAGCAGAGGTCAAGTGAATTTAGGTCTTGAAGTATGCCTATCTCATTTGTTACCATTTATGAATTTATAAAGATGAGATATTGTTGAGTTTGTGTGAAAACACCTTGATATGATTAAGGTCTACCTTGACATTTGGTTGTTTTTTGTATATAGAGCCATTATTAAACCTCTGCAATATTTGATATGTTTTGCGCGCTTTAACTCTCATTATAAGTTTCTTTGAACCCTCAATTGCAAAATCACATTGAGCAACCCAATTTCTACTCCATGTTATGTTGAGTGTTTTCTTACAGTATCCAATGTCATCAAAATGAAAGTTTGAGTTCATAATTTGAACAGAATAGAAATACAAAATAATAGAGCATAGCAAACTAATTTTTGACCGTATCATGTTTGCACTATTGGAAAGGCGGTCTTCGCTTTTGTTTTAGCATTAATATATAGGACAAATGCATTCTTATTGTTTTATACATCTTAATGTAGAGCATCAAGAACTCTGAGTGTCCACTGGAGCTCGAACCAGCAGATAGGAGAACTAAGGTCCATCTCGATCTCATGAGGCGAGAGGAAAACTATTCTGTAAGTCCTTCATTCCTACCAGTTGCTTTTCATTTCATGGTCAGTGTTGTAAAGATCGTCGCCTATATTTTCAATGCAGGAACCAGAGAAGCCTCGACCTTTGTTCCAAGGTGTTGGAAGAACTTTGGGCAGCAGCAGTGATGACACTGCACTGTCTGCTCCAGACCCCGATACAACAACAACTTTGAAAACAGCTGTTTCACCAGCAATGGGTTTAGTTGTAGATCCATCGTCCCCAACTACTTCACTTCAGCTTAGGTTAGCTGATGGGACCCGTATGGTCTCCCGCTTCAACTTACATCACACTATCAGAGATTTACGTGCATTCATTGACGCCTCAAGGCCAGGAGGGGAGAGAAATTACCAGCTGCAGACAATGGGGTTCCCTCCGAAACAGCTCGTGGAACTGGACCAGAGTATTGAGCAGGCTGGCATAGCCAATTCTGTGATTATCCAGAAATTATAAGAAAAAGGTTATTAATGGGTGTTTATGCTTATGTGATTGAATGATTTTATTTTTAAGTGTGTTCACCTATGGCAACTTACATTTTGTCTGTCTGTCCATGATTCTATGGATTGGTTATCCTTTATCTATTCAAAACAAAGGAACATTATGATTCAACACTTTAGCCTTTTTTTTTCAACTGTCTCTTCATTTGATGATTTGAAATCCTTTGAATTAAATATTAGTGTGTGAACTTAACAAAAATTTAATCATAGACAGTACAATATATTAATATGCTTAAATAATTGTAACATTCCCAAAGTTTGTACTAATACACTACTACCTCCCTGAGTTTTTTCAATACAATTTATAACTCTTTATGTTTTGTTTTCATCCAATTATTACTTCCTCTTATTAACTTTTATAACTTTTTTATTCAAAAAACTTTTTATTTGACTAAATTACCCTTATTTTATTTGTTTTTTCTAAAAATTTAGGTTTCTTTTTCCTTTTCCATATTTTTCAATTTTCATTTTTCTAACTAAAAATCTGGAAATCTGAATGTGTTCATTCTCATCTACTTTGTTTTCCATTTTTTTTACCTTTAAATAATAATTTTAATTTTTTTGGTTAAATAGTAGTGAAAAATAAATTACATATGACAATGTATATTAATCTCTAAAATAACTCAATGAATAATTTAATTAACAAAACACGATCAAAACTATATTAGAAATATAGCTCCAATTATGCGTGTGTGAAAAAACTATATGGGTTGTCTGTTATATATTCAAAATAATTCTTATCAAAACATGAAATTATATTAAATATAAGCTCAATTTATATATAATTTGATTTCAGTTTTTAATGATGAGTTCATTTAACTTTTAATATTTTTATATGAGTAAAATCATAATATGTGTGAAAATATGACAATAATAAGGACATATCAAATCTTATTTACATTATGATATAACAGTTTAGATAATTTGTAATTAACAAATTTTATGTATCATCATTAAATAATAAAATGAAGTTATTGTAAAAGTAGATGCATGAAAGGTAAAAGAATATTGAAAGTGAATGAAATATTGCTTTCCTTCTTTTTCGTTAAGCCTAGGAATGATAAAATTCATTTGAAATTCTAATATTTTTTTTCCTGAAATGAGAAAAGAATTGAATTTATATTCTTATGGAATTATGGAATTTGCAAATCCGGTAATTGATGAAATTTAATTAAATTCATATTTTTAACATGCCCTATTAATGATGTGTATTTTTAAAGGACTCAAGAGATGAATATTTACAAACTTATACGGTTGGTTGATATGTGACATTAAAAAAATATAAAAATCATTGCTAAAATGTAATACCATAAATATGTAATTTTTTATAAAGCTTTGACTATTGTATAATTACCAAATTTAGTATGATTTATTATTACTAGCATGCATATAATATTGACTCTAACTATTGAAATGTTTAAAACAATTCTAAAAATGAAAAGAGTGAGAAAACAAGAAAGACATAAACTTTTAGATAAAAATATGTTGCCAAGAGAAAGTAGATGAAAAATAAAAAAAATAAGAGTAATCTAGTTAAAGAAAAAGTTTTTTAAATGAAAAAATTATAAAAATTAATAGAAAAAGTTAATAATTAAATAAAAATAAAATATAAGGATGTATAAATTATATTAAAAAATTTAAAAAGAAATTAATATATTAATATAAATTTTACGAAGGTTATAATTATTTATTTTATTATTATTATTATTGCCGGGGGAGGTATGCAATGTGAAATATAATGTTGTTGAGGAAAGAAAAGAAATTAGGTGGAGAATAGGAAGTAAAGAAAAGAAAACTTAAAAGAAAAAGTAAGTGCATTAATTTATAGGAAGTAAAGAAATTAAATGAGGAAAAAGAAGCACACACCTGGCTGGGATTAACGAAAAAAAGAGTAAAATGAAATAAAAGAATAAAAAATCTATCTAAGATTACCCAGAGAAGCGGGCGTAGGGTCAATTCCCCAAGTCAACCTATTTCTATCAATCACACAATAAATACTTACAAAAATAGGGGCATCCTCACCTACACATATTTTTCTCCATTTTTATTTTTATTTTCCAAAATATACCCCTTCGTCTTTTTAAAAAAATTTTACTAATTAGCTGTTCATAAGTGTAAACACAGACATAAGTCACTTCAAGTTGAGCTAAGTTTAACATAATTTTAAATTTATTTTAAAATAATTCAATAAATTTTAGTAGAATGTGGGCAAAATAACAAAAAGAGAGTTTTTTTTTTTTTTTTTGCTTCCGTCGTTCACGAGTACACCCCCAACCAAGAGATTATGTTATTTGGCTTCAACCAGTCGAAGTGAAATTATTAGGGGCATGTTGTTTTGCGTACAATTTTATTAACTGAATTGAAGTTGGTTGAATTGAATTAAAATGAAGTGAGTTGAATTAAACTTATTTTAATATAATTATTAACTATGTATACCTGAACTAAACTAAAATAAATTAAACTGCGCTGAAACGATTTGAACTAAATTGAGCTGAATTATAGTGCAAGATAACAACACCTACATTTTCAATTATTTAGGATTATAGTCCAAGGATGTATACATGCATAAGGGGGAGGATTTTTTTAAATTTTGTTTCCTGTATTATAAATATATTTTTGGAAATTTTATTTTTTAAAGCCAAAGTTTTTTCCTAAACTATATAGGTTATTAATTTTCCCATATTTTCAAAATTTGTCAGTTTTTTCTGGCCTTTGTCCCTGTAATCCGTTTCTGCCCCCTCTCTCAAAATTTATTGGGACAGGCTCAGAATAAGCATATTAGGGTTTATCAATTGCTGATCATTCCCCAAAAAAAATCTCAGCTTCTAGGTTTCTCTCTCGCTTCTTCTTACAGTCTCCCACTTGTCTTTAGATCTCCCTATTCATCATCCTACCCCCGTAAGTGTGTTTCCTCTTTTGTATCCGTTAATTGAAATTTTTGCTTTTGTTATTTCAAATTTCATGATTGCAACTTGGATTTATGGAGGAATACATGCATAGACTGAATTATATGTAGGTACTTGTTTTACGGATTTTTCAATGTGCATTTTGACGGGGGGTTTATTCCGATCAGTTCTCAAAGATGGTTTCTTGTTGAGGTGAAGCTTCGATTCATCGTCGAGGGAAATTAGGATTAGGGTTTGGGGTTAGGGTCAGGGCTGTTCTGAGTAGATATGTTCAAACAGATATTGGGTAAGCTACCTAGGAAACCCTCAAAATCATCGACTCACGACTCGGCCAATGAAGGTGGAGTCAATGCCCTTTCCCATGGACCCAATTCCACTAAATCATCAACTATTTCATCTAAATCTTCTAATTCGAGTTCTGCTGCTTCACGATTGAACAATGGGGTTATTGCGCCACAGAATAACCCTAATCAAGGTAAAAAACCTTCTGCCACTGGGGGCCAAGTTAGCCCCGTTTTTACTTCTGGGGTTTACGAGGCATTGCCTAGCTTCAGGGATGTTCCTAATTCTGAAAAGGTGAATCTTTTTGTTAGGAAGTTGAACATGTGCTGTGTTGTGTTTGATTTTAGTGATCCCTCTAAGAATCTCAAGGAAAAGGACATTAAAAGGCAGACTTTGCTTGAACTTGTTGATTATATTACTTCTGTCACAACCAAGTTCAATGAAGTGACAATGCAAGAGATTACTAAGATGGTTGCAGCTAATTTGTTTAGAGCGCTTCCATCTGTGAATCATGATAACAAGGCTCTAGAAATGTTTGACCCTGAAGAAGATGAACCAACTTTAGAGCCTGCGTGGCCTCACCTTCAAATTGTTTATGAGTTTTTGCTTCGATTTGTGGCGTCAACTGAGACCGATGCCAAACTAGCTAAGAGATACATTGACCATTCGTTTGTTTTGAGATTATTGGACTTGTTTGATTCTGAGGATCAAAGGGAGAGGGAGTATTTGAAAACGATATTGCATCGCATTTATGGGAAGTTTATGGTTCATCGGCCTTTTATTAGGAAGGCTATAAACAACATTTTCTATCGCTTTATCTTTGAGACAGAGAGGCATAATGGGATTGCAGAACTGCTCGAGATTTTGGGAAGCATAATAAATGGGTTTGCGCTTCCACTAAAGGAAGAGCATAAACTTTTTCTTGTCCGTGCCTTGATTCCTCTTCACAAGCCCAAATGTGTGTCAATGTACCATCAGCAACTTTCGTACTGTATCACTCAGTTTGTGGAAAAAGATTTCAAGCTTGCGGATACTGTAATTCGAGGGCTTTTAAAGTATTGGCCAGTGACTAATAGTTCCAAGGAGGTAATGTTCCTTGGTGAATTGGAGGAAGTTTTGGAAGCCACTCAGGCAGCAGAGTTTCAGCGCTGTATGGTCCCTTTGTTCCGTCAAATCGGTCGTTGTCTCAACAGTTCACATTTTCAGGTACTGAAATTAGAATGGTTTTGTTTTATACATTGCTGTACTGTTAATGGTTGCATATATTGTCCAAGGTCATCGCTCCACCTTAATTATTCTTTTATATGAATTGCTATCTTTGCAACTAGATTTTCTTTAGATATCTCAGTACTGCAGTCTGACTGTAAAATATAGTAAAAGGAAAAAAAAGATGTACAATTCTAAAACATGGTGGCTAGGTAGCACGGAAACGGAAACCCGGAAACGCCATTTCTAAATATATAGGTTCGGAAACTGTGGGGAAATGCGTAAATAATAAAAATATAGGGGTATATGTATAAATATTAAAAAATATGAAATTTCCATGAATATAATTTCATTCTAATATAAAATTATGAATACTAAAATACTCTATACTTAAAATATATTTATTAGTTATAAAACAATTCTATAGTAAATATTTATAAATAGAAACCTCTAAGATCATATTCATCTCATTAAGGTCCCCTGCATTTGAAAAATTCTAATTCAGAAATAATATATATATTCAGGGACTTGCACAATAAATGCATAGGAAGTTTAGTTTTGGAATGAACCAAAATTGAGTCATAAGGTTGAAGGAATTTCTAGGGAACGGTGTCCGGAATTTGAAGAAACGAGCTTCCAACTTTCTTTAATAGCAGAAACTGCCCCGGAACATCTCATATTTCCGAACATGTCACAGGAGTTTCCGTGCTTCATAGCCTGGTGGTGGAACACATCTTTAACTGATTTTCAATTACTTGTGACTTCGTTTTGCCTTATAATCTATGTATAAGCGTTCTGTTACCCCCTATCGTTGATAATTCATGAAAATTAATTGTCTATTTCTTAGTAATTTGAGTGGTAGTTTTTTTCTTAGAGCTCATACTCTTTTTTGTATTAATGTCTTTATTTGTCTACATGGCATGCTATGATTGTATAGCTTCTTAAAGTTTTGGTGTATTACTCAGAAACTACTGTTAACGAATGAAAAGTTTCATATTATGATAAACAATGCAAATTACTCTTCCTATTAAATACTAGTGTTTTCAGGAACTGGTTGAAGGGTTTCTTAGATTCTTGTGTGTAGAATTACTAACATGTTCTGACTTCCTGACTACTGGAATGCTGAAAAATGAACTTTTTTTGTTATAATTTATAAAGATCACTATATTCTAGGAAAAGCTGTATCTTATGTTCGATCACTTTCAAGAATATGGTGCTATTTTTTGTTCAAAGAAAGAAAAGCTTTTTCATTTTCTTATGATTATTAGAGATGGAGATATATAGGAAGAAGAAGAAGGACATTCATATGGTTTTCATTGACTTAGAGGAGAAAGCATATGATGGAGTGCCGAGGAAAGTACTTTGGTGGGCATTGGAGAAAAAAGGTATTCATGTAAAGTACATAAACTTAATAAAAGACATGTATGAAGGGGCAGTAACAAGTGTACAAACTGGACAAGGAGTGACAGAGGAGTTTCCCATCACAATTGGATTGCATCAAGGATCATCTCTTAGCCCATTTTTATTTGCCCTAGTTATGGATTAGTTGACCACCAAAATACAAGACGCCATCCCACGGTGTATGTTGTTTGCGGATGACATCGTATTGATTGATGAATCAAGGGAAGGGGTAAACAAGAAGCTAGAGGTGTGGAGAAATGCGTTGGAGAGTAAAGGTTTTAAGTTAAGTAGAAGTAAGACGGAGTATTTGCACACCAAGTTCAGCTTACGGAAGGGAGACGAAGAGAAGCAAAACTAGGAGATACAATCGTGCCAAAATGCAAACGATTTGGGTATTTGGGCTCTATCTTCCACGAGGAGGGGATGATTGATGATGATGTAACTCATAGAATTAATGTGGGATGGATGAAATGGAGAAGTGCTACCGGAGTCTTATGTGACAAAAAGATACCTTTGAAAGTGAAAGGTAAATTCTACAGAACGGTGGTTAGGCCAGCCATGACATATGGGAGTGAATGTTGGGCTATTAAGACGCATCATATTCAAAGGATGAATGTGGCGGAAATGAGGATGCTTAGGTGGATGAGTGGGCATACAAGGACGGATCGAATTAGGAATGAGTGCATCTGCCAAAAGACCGGTGTAGCACATATTGAGGATAAACTGAGAGAAGGACGACTAAGGTGGTATGGACATGTGCTACGTAGACCCAATAGATGCTCCCGTTAGAAAATGTGAGAACTTAAGGACAGAGAGTAAGGGTAGAGGGAGAGGTAGACCTAAGATTACTTGGAGAGACTATTTCTAAGGATATGCGTTTGCTCGGTATGGACGAAAATTTGGCTTTTGATAGAGCTTCATGGCGTCGGAAGATCCATATAGCCGACCCTACCTAGCGTGGGATTTAAGGCTTAGTTGGTTGGTTGGTTGGTATTAGAGACGTAGCACACGGATAATTCTAGAAGTACGTAAAGTTGCAGGTGATGTAGGAGTTGTGTGGTTATATAAGCTGTTCCATGAGATCTATTGCACATGAACTCATGAAGAATGTTGGACGAATGGTGAAAGAAAGAGTATGCTAGTTTCTGCACTAAAATGTAAACCTTAGAAGAGTCATGCTCAGAGTTTTATGGTTCAATTGTAGAAAAGGTCAATGAACAAAGGTTAAGAAGTTGTTCTAAGGTAATAAAAAACCATTTTGGCTTCACCCCATTGGGAAAGTGCAAACAGTCAATAAAGTACTTCCATATGGTTTTAATTGTCCTCGAGAAAGCTTACAAGTTATGATCTTAGGTATGTATAGGAGAAGAAGCGGGTTCCTTCAGTTCAGACTTGTCAATGCAAGTGAATACATGTGTAATGAAATAATAACAATTGTGAGAATCCCAAGTGATGAAATTTAGGTAGGTTACAACAAGAATTTGCTTTGAGCTCCTCTTTCTATGTTTGTAGTCGTAGACGGTAGATCAATTGAGCAAAGGATATAGTAGAAGTGCTTATGTGGTATATTGGTCCCTGCTTTTCACAATGATATGATTTTTATATAGAGACTAAGGCTAGAGCAAATAGAAGTTGGAACTATAAATAAGTGTAACAGAAGTGAAATGGTTGTGTTTGAGTAGAATGAGGACTAAGTATCCATTGTAAGTTAAGAAATAACAAGGTCAAGGGTCAATTATGATATATATGAGCCCATGACAGTCATAGATAGATGGTTGATGAAATGAAGAGGTTCAACAAGAGTGTTATGTGATAAAAATGTGCTTATGAATCTGAGAAATTTTTATGATATTGTTGATGAAGTGAAAGTAATAGTCTACCTAGTAATGAACAATTGTATGGCCTGGCAGAATCAGTTTCTGCTTTTGTTCTTCTATGTAGCTATGCCAAAAGTGCAACAATATATCTTGCTGCAGTTTGTTGACACAATGAACTGAAAATGAACCTATTTTTGAAGTCTTTATAGCCTGATTAAGGCTTTGTTGTCGTTGATGATGATGATATTGGCTTATGACCATGAAATACTCTTACAAGAATAATATCAATAACTTTACGTGATATTTGTGAAATTGACTTTTGTTAAATGGACTATACTAACAAGATGAACTGTGAGGAGAAAAACAAGTCAAAAGTACCAGACACTCCTTGAATGGATATTTGTGAAGTCAACATAATAGTATCATGAAGAACAGAAGTGTTGATAAAAAAATATAATTTTAAGCGCTAGATTATTATTAAACAAAATTATTCTAGCTTATATATGTATTGATGTTGGCAGGTAGCTGAACGTGCTTTGTTTTTGTGGAACAACGATCACATAAGGAATCTGATTACACAAAACCGCAAGGTGATACTGCCTATAATCTTCCCATACCTGGAGAGGAACACAAGGACTCACTGGAACCAAGCTGTTCAAAGCCTCACACTAAACGTGAGGAAGATATTCTCAGATGCCGATCAAAAACTTTTTGATGAATGCTTGTCCAAATTCCAAGAAGACGAAATCAAGGAAAAAGAATTACAGGAGAAGAGAGAACTAATATGGAAGCGATTAGAGGATGTGGCAGCCTCAAAGGCAGTAAGCAACGAGGCTGTGCTTGTCTCGAAGTTCGCCTCTTCTCTAGCCGTTACCTCTGCCACAAATCCACGGGCCACCGCAGGCGTTTAGCACGTGTTTATCATTTGATGGATACACTTAATACCTTCAACTTCTGGCATTATATGGAGATTGTTTTGTCTCTCCTTCAAGTGCTGGCAAGTTTTGAGGATATATACTTAGTTTTTGGGGGTTAATTAATTTGGCCCTGTGCTGTTAAAGTGTAAGTGTGTATTATAAGGGATTTGATGTGTAGAGGTAGTGTTTCAGAATATTGGATGGACTGATTAATTTTTATTTCCTGTAATGATGTTCATTATGTATTTCAGCATTGACAATTCCCTTTCAAGTAATCATTCCTGCAGATTATTTCGACACTTGTTTGTGACTGGAATTGCTTGCCCCAAGTATATTGTGGTTAAGAGTGTTTATGCATGTGAATGATGTGCTTATTTGTAGATTGTATATGGTAAATTCTGAATATTACTGTGTCTCAGTTCATTTAAGTCGTGTGCGTTTGGCGTTATTTCTTCTGAATTTAATGCTGCATCTATTGCAGTTGAGAAGTCAAAGGCTGGGATTGTCATTACACCTGTTGTAGCCTTGTGAATTTCTTTTTCCTTGTTCACCTGCTTATAAATTGTTCAGATAATCTGATTATCATGCACATTATTTGTGGAAGTTTTAGAAATTGAATTATTTCATCCATTAAACCAGAAACTCCAGCAACTACAAGGAAGAAGTTTAAGCATTCCACGATGGACGCTGAACAATAAACTTGTCAGAAATGAACTCATTCATAAGTAGCAACTGATTTCAGTATTCAGTCCAATCTGTATTGCAACTAATTCATGTACTCCCTTTTGGAATAATTTTCTCCACTACATCTAAAACTTAGGGATCATTCATCAATTAGATCCATATAGCAACAAACACTGAATCACCAACTTTCAAGATAGCAAAGATAAAAGCAGGAGAATTGAAGACATTCTAGAGGTCGAACCATGGAGTTCAATTTGTTAAGTGCTGGATAGAGCTTCATGGCATAAGATAATCTGTATAGCCGTGGAATTTAAGGATGAAAAAAGAGCAAACGGTTAATACGAGGAAGAATCTTAAAGTGGCATATTCCGTGGCCCTAGTGAAATCTTAAACAATTTAGCATGTGCTAAATTCTCAGATTTCTCATATGTGAATGCTGTCAAATTGTCGGAGTTTTGTTTTTCCTGAACTAATTGGCAGGCAGACCTCAAATACTGTTGTTAAAATTATTGCGTTGGAGATTTGAAAGGGAGCTATGGGTTCCTTTTCTAACTAAAGAGCTCTGAAATCTTTGGGGGTTTAATGAGCTTCTTTTGTTCTCTTTAATCCCACTCATTGTGTAGTGCTGCATGCGTCCAATGGACTTTTGCAGATCTAAATGTGTCTGTAAAGAAGAATTCAAAACTGGGATTTGCTAAGTTAACTTCAATATGCATGAGTAATTTACAATGAATGTGGTCCCTCATCTTCGGTAATAGGATCATTTGAGATCCATTGCCAGAAATTTGCAATGGCAGGTGCCCTTTGTATCTGTTCCGCTCAATCATGTCACTGCCAGTTATATTATTGTGTTCACAATTTTACATATGTCTTGTCTTGCCGGTTCTCAAGAAGAATGAAATAAAGCAAAAGGGTCTAGGGATAATCTAAATAAAAGAAATACTTAGAGAAAGCAAGAATGGAATATCTCAAAGAAAGAACGTTTCCTTTTTGGAGAATGACATTTAGCAAATTACATCTATCTTGGCTTTGTATTGCCTGGCAAGCGCTTTACTTGATGTATAATTACCTGATTCTAATTTTCCAGGAGTTTGATACTGAATTTTCAAAGTCAAGCTGCTTTGTGTAAATAATATCAAGTCTGTGTTTTGGAATTTCATTAACGCGGTGAGATATGAGTTGAACACATTCTTAATCTTGGTGTTTCGTGAATTATGTTTTCAAATCAGTAAATATAGCCTTTGCAAAGATTAACATATCCATCCATGTCAATTTGGTAATTCTTACTGTGTTAGTTCGTTATTACATAAAAACCAAAAGCTTCTCTTCTGTGCATTAGCATGCTAAAAGGTTACTGCCCGAAATTCGTTAGCTTGAATTAATTTTAGTATTTGAATCCAGCAAAATACAAGAAAGTTGACCTTGTTCTACAAGAAATAGCAGCATATTTATAATTTTATCCTATTATTAGTATTTGGATGAACATTCCCATATTTATATGTTGTGTTTGTAGATTTTATGAAGAAAAACCCAAATTTTAAAAGTTGGTGTTGTCGAGTACTATCTTAAAGTGTCTGTGTTTTTAAGCCCTTCGACTTAGAGCCATTAAACGTCTAAAATTTGGAAACCTTTATGAGCCCAAATTTTTTCAGTATTATCACTAGCTTAATTTGGTGCATGAAAGTTATTTGGTATTGAAAGAGTTAGTTTGTCATCTCTGTTGCGCTGCTTCCACGGCACATGTTTGAGTATTGAATTGTTCAGTAGGTTTCAATTAGGGGGCTTAATCGAACAAAACTGATCACAAACACAAGACCAGACTAAAGGGGCTTAAAATGTGGACTCTTTCTTGACGCATACACTTGTCCTGTTAAATACGTACGTGGCTCTCACACCATACATTATTTGTCTGGATGTAACTTAAGTGCATCACATCATGGTCCTAAACAGCATTCTACCTTTTTATCTAGAATTACTTCATGGCTGTTGAATTTTGATGTGTGTAGGGCTCACGCCCGTGATATATTTTTTACTTTTCTACCTATCATTATTATTTGATGTAATATGTTTCTTACTTATTTACCATTTTTACCGTTGGATTTCTCTATAAATAGAAATTCAATTTCTTCATTTTATATATCTCCGAAATAAGAGATAAAAGTTTCTCTCAAATTCTCTCTCTGCCTTTTCTTCTTATTGTTATAATATCCTTGCATATATAGTCAATTTCCAACACGTTATCAGCACGAGCTTGCTCTATCAATCAAGGATATCACCAAATAAATCAAAAGTAAGGCATAATTTTATTTTATTTTCTATAAATATAAATTATACCTATAATTCTTAATATGTCTAATATCAAAAGTTTGGAATTTATTCCTCTTGATGTATCGGGGAAAAATTATCTTACTTGGGTGCTGGATGCAGAAATGCATCTAGAATCAATGGGTCTTAAGAATACTATTATTGAAAATAATAATCTTGCACCTCAGTATAAGACAACAACTCTAGTTTTTCTCCGCCGGCATCTTAATGAATCACTTCAATCAAAATATTTGACTGTCAAAGATCATGCAGATCTTTGGAAACAATTAAAGGAGAGATTTGAACACCTAAAGAAAATATCTCTACCAAATGTCCAGTATGAATGGATAAACTTAAGGCTACAAGATTTTGAATCTGTCAGTGCATATAATTCTAAACTTTTTCAAATTACATCCACATTAAGATTATGTGGCAAGTAAATAACTGATGAGAATTTACTGGAAAAGACATATTCTACTTTTCATTTGAATAATATGGTATTACAGGAACAATACAGAGCAAAAGATTATAAGAAATATAGTGAACTAATTACTGCTCTTCTCCTAGCAGAACAGAGAAATCAACTCCTGTTAAAAAATCATGAAGTACGACCTACCGAAATAAATCCATTCCCTGAAGCGAATGCGATAATTCATAAAAATTTTAATGGACGTGGCCGCAGAAATGGTCGCGGTCGTGGTCGAGGTAGAGGTCGTGGAAATGGGCGTGGTAGAGGATATAATAATAACAATTTCCACAGAAGTGGAAATATGTAAATAATAATAATAATAATAGCAATAATTTCCACCCGAAGTGGAAAAATACAAATAACCACCAGAAATGGAATAATCAAATTGAAAGATTTGATAAAAGAAAAAAAAGTCAAAATGATGAAAATAAATGCCATAGATGCGGTATGACTGGTCATTGGTCAAGAACTTGTAGAACCGCTAAACATTTGGTAAACTTATACCAAGCATCTCTCAAGAAATGTGCGGAACCAGAAACCAATTTTATATTGGATGATAATACTCTAACTAATGAGCCTATTGATATCCCTAATATGGAGATGGATGATTTTCTGTTACCCAGCACCAGTGGCAAGGAAAAATTTGAATAATTAGTCCATATATTTTGCTTAATTAATATATTGTATTTTTTATGTTATTATTGGTTTGCTTTTGTCATTGCTGTTTAATGTACTTTTTATGCAATGTTTATTTATGAATAAATAATAATGCATCTTTCATTTCTTCAATGAAGAAAATGAATTCTTTCCCGGTATTATATCACTTGAAGGAAAATGAAGGAAATTTATGTATTGTAGATAGTGCCACCACCCATACTATACTCAAAGAGGCAAGATATTTTAATATTCTAAAAAAGGGTGAAACTATTGTTACCACAATATCGGGACAAACAAAAATGGTTGAAGGCTCCGGAAGAGCTAGTATTATATTACAAAGGGGAACAAAACTTATTATAAACAATGCATTATTTTCCCCGAATTCTCACAGAAATTTATTAAGTTTTAAAGATATTCGCAGAAATGAATATCATATTGAAACTGTGAGCGAAGACAATAAAGAATGTCTTTATGTTACAAAAATAATTTCAAGTAAGAAATGTATACTTGAAAAATTTTATACTCTTTCATGTGGCTTATACTACACATATATTAATATGATTGAGGCCAATTTGACTATAAACCAGAAGTTTATAGATTCTGATACTTATAAAATTTGGCATGATCGACTGGGTCATCCTAGTTCGATAATGATGAGAAAAATTATTGAAAATTCATATGGGCATCCATTGAAGGACCAGAAGTTTCTTCAAAATAATGAATTATTTTGTGCTGCTTGTTCACAAGGAAAATTAATAATAAAGCCTTCTAGAAGTAAGGTTGCAATAGAATCGCCAGCATTTTTAGAGCGCATACAATGTGATATTTGTGGACCAATTCATCCACCATGTGGACCATTTAGATATTTTATAGTTCTAATTGACGCCTCAACTAGGTGGGCACATGTATGCTTATTATCTTCACGAAATATGGCATTTGCAAGGTTAATTGCTCAAATTATAAGATTACGGGCACAGTTTCCCGATTATCCTATTAAATCAATTCGTCTTGATAATGCTGGGGAATTCACATCCAAATCATTTAATGATTATTGTATGTCGATTGGAATAAAAGTTGAACATCCTGTAGCATATGTTCATACACAAAATGGTCTAGCAGAATCATTTATTAAACGTCTGCAATTAATTACGAGACCGCTAATTTTGTGAACAAATCTCCCTACTACAGTTTGGGGTTATGCAATATTACATGCAACATCTCTTATACGTTTAAGGCCAGTAAGTTATCATGATTATTCTCCATTACAATTAGCCTCTGGCCATGAGCCTAGTATTTCTCATCTTAGAGTTTTTGGTTGCGCGGTATATGTGCCTATTGCTCCACCACAAAGGACTAAAATGGGTCCTCAAAGGAGATTAGAAATTTATGTTGGCTGTGAATCCCCTTCAATAATTAAATACCTTGAGCCATTAACTCGCGATATATTTACTGCACGATTTGTAGATTGTCATTTTGATGAAAGCACTTTCCCAAAATTAGGGGGAGAGAATAAGAGCCCAATTTTGGAAAAGAAAATAATATGGAATGCTTCATCACTTTCTCATATGGATCCTAAATCAAATGATTCTGAACTAGAAGTTCAGAGAATAATCCATCTTCAACATTTAACAAATCGATTGCCTGATGCACTCGCTAATCCTAAAAGAGTAACGAAATCGCATATACCAGCAGTAAATGCGCCAATTCGTATTGAGATTCCTGAAGAACAACCTACGGATAATACTTTAACACGCCTGAAGCGTGGACGACCAATTGGTTCAAAGAATAAAAATTCTAAAAAGAGGAGAGTTATTGATAATGAAGATATTCCCATTGAAGATATAAATATAAATAAACTTCCGGAAGAAGTGCAAGCACCTGAAGTGCAAGCACCTAAAGTGCAAATACCTGAAGCTATTGAAAATGAAGAAATTCAAATAAATTATATCAATACTGAAAGAAGATGGAATCACAATAAAATAGTTATAGACCATATTTTTTCATATAATGTTGCGATCAATATTGAAAATGAAAATGTGGATTATGAGCCAACATCTATTGAAGAATGCCAAAGTAGAAATGATTGGCAACATTGGAAAGAAGCAATTCAAGCAGAGTTGAATTCTCTTGAAAAACGCAAAGTATTCAGATCAGTAGTTCGAACACCACAGGACGTAAAACATGTCGGTAAATGGGCTTTTATTAGAAAGAGAAATGACAAAAATGAAATAATAAGATATAAAGCCAGATTAGTTGCACAAGGTCTTTCCCAAAGACCTGGGATAGACTATGAGGAGACATATTCTCCGATGGTGGATGCAATAACTTTTAGATATCTTATTAGTTTCGCAGTGCAAGAAAATTTACAGATGTACTTGATGGATGTTGTCACAACTTACCTTTATGGTTCGCTTGATAATGATATTTATATGAAAATCCCTGAAGGATTAAAGCTGCCAGAAAAATATGGCAAACGAGAACTTTACTCGGTAAAGTTACAAAGATCCTTATATGGATTAAAACAATATGGGCGCATGTGGTATAATCGTCTCAGTGAATATTTATTGAAAGAAGGATATAAAAATGATTCAATTTGTCCATGTGTTTTTACAAGAAAATCAGGATCTAATTTTATTATCATCTCAATTTATGTTGATGATTTGAATATTATTGGAACTCTAGAAGAGATTCCAAAAGCAGTTGATTCTTTAAAGAAAGAATTTGAGATGAAAGATCTTGGAAAAACAAAATTGTGTCTTGGTTTACAAATTGAGCACCTTGAAAAAGGAATTTTAGTGCATTAATCAAACTACACAGAAAAGATCCTGAAACGATTTAATATGGACAAAGCACATCCATTGAGTAACCCAATGGTTGTACGATCACTCGATGTGAAAAAGGATATTTTTCGTCCTAGAGAAAATAATGAAAAAGTTTTCGGTCCTGAAGTACCGTATCTAAGCGCAATAGGTGCTTTGATGTATCTTGCTAATAACACAAGACCGAATATAGCATTCTCTGTTAATTTATTATCAAGATACATCGCTGCACCTACAAGACGACATTGGAATGGAATTAAACATATAATGCGCTACCTCCGAGGAACTATTAATTTAGGCTTATTTTATTCACATGAATCTAAGCTTAAATTAGTTGGATATGCGGATGCGGGTTATTTATCCAACCCACACAAAGCTCGATCTCAGATGGGCTATTTATTCACATATGGAGGAACAACTATATCTTGGCGATCGACAAAACAAACAATTACAGCTACTTCCTCAAATCATGCGGAGTTAATAGCTATTCACGAGGCAAGTCGTGAATGTGTGTGGTTGAGATCATTAATCAAACATATCCAAGAAGCATGTGAAAAAGTTACGGTCAAGGAAGGTCCGACGACAATATATGAAGATAATGCTGCTTGTATTGCTCAATTGAAGGAAGACTATATTAAAGGAGACAGAACAAAGCATATTTCACCAAAATTTTTCTTCACTCATGATCTAGAAAAGAATGGTGAAATCAATATTCAACAAATCCGCTCTTGTAATAATTTAGCAGATTTGTTTACCAAGGCTTTGCCTTCCTCAACTTTCAAGAAATTAACTTACAGCATTGGAATGCGTCGTCTTAAGGATTTCCAGTTAACTCGCGAACAGGGGGAGTAAACACTGTACTCTTTTTCCCTTAGCTAAGGTTTTTATCCCACAGGGTTTTTCCTTAGTAAGGTTTTTAACGAGGCAGTGTTCCATTCGCGGCAGATGACACATCAAAGGAGGAGTGTTGAATTTTGATGTGTGTAGGGCCCACGCCCTTAATAATTTGATGTGATATGTTTTCTACTTTTCTACCTATCATTATTATTTGATGTAATACGGTTCTTACTTATTTATCATTTTTACGGTTGGATTTCTCTATAAATAGGAATTCAATTTCTTCATTTTATATATCTCAGAAATAAGAAATAAAAGTTTCTATCAAATTCTCTCTCTGCCTTTTCTTCTTATTGTTATAATATCCTTGCATATATAGTCAATTTCCAACCTAACCTTGTATTTTTCCTTACTGATGTAATCCCCGACATCTATGAATTATTACTAGTTTAACGCACCCTGTATTTTATGCGCCAAGTTTCTATACTATTCAATCCAGCCTTGTAGACCCTGCCCCCTCGGGTAAAATGTATGACCATTAATGCATGTTTTCCCTCTTTAGATTATCTGATTTTGTTGGCAGATATTTGTTAAACAGGTTTCCATCCAAAAGTAGGCACCCGCTGGAAATATGGATCTGGTTTAGATTATAAGCTATGAATACTCATATTAAAAGGTAAATCAAACAATACGTTTTTGACTAGATTGAAATGCTCTTCTTCATAAAAATACCAGTCAGTTAGCTTTAAAGCTGGTTGAACGCTGCTACTGTTCAACCACTTGTACTGAAAAACAAGAATTACAGTGCAAATAACTATGGCACTAATGCCATGGATTCCTTTTCATACCAAACTCCTTATAATGCATCCAACAATACCTTCTTTTTTCTTTTCAATTCTAGTCATTTTCTGAAATCTTAACATTTTCTAAAAATCCAAAAGTAAATTGATGTATTCTCATATGAACTGAAAAGAACAATTTATCTACATTACTATACTGGCACAATAAAACTGATTCTGAACAACTGAATACAACAATCAGTACAAGATAGGTTTAATTTATACAGCATTTTAACCCTCTTTTATCATCTATCAGCATATCACACTTCTAACTCACAACATTGGTTTATCTTCAAACAACACTACCATAATAAAGGACGAATTTCTGTAAAATGGAGATCAAGTGGACTTTTTCGCACCTAAGAGTTTGGAAAGCTCCTTCACCATAGGCTTCTCTTTAATGTCTTCTTCCTTATCGACACGCCATTTCTTTGATGTGCGTTCAGCCTGAAATGCCCAAGCTCCAAATTAACACCCATAAGAAGAAAAAGGGTGGAGGATCGTCAAATAAAAGTATATACAACAACAAACCCAGGTTTTCAGAGGCACCAATTGCTCTTTGATACTCTCAAGCTTTGGTTGAACTAGATCTTTCCCTTTACTTCTGATATCATCACTCTGCCATAAACAACCACCAAAACTCAGCACAAGCAGTGGACAAAAGCTAAAATGTAGTCCTAATTGCTGCAATTCACCAATTTAGATATTGCACTAAAAGATTGACACATTTGACCCATATGTTTTCACCTTTCTTTACTTTCATTAACACTGAATGTGTGTAAGACACTGCAAATGATAGTCTACCAAGAGCTAAATTTCACCAATTATAGAACTCACAGTAGCCAATTAGAAGTAACAAATAGTGAGGTAAAATTGAAAGCTTAAGTTTAAGTGTTAGGCTTACAGTGTGCATTTCAAGCTTAGAGGCTGCTAAACTGAAAACCAGAATGCCTCCACCAAACACAGCTGCACTTGCAACCGCAAATGCCTTTCCAACTGCACAAAGAATTCATAAATTAATCATTCCCCTCATCAAAATTTTAATCTCATTTCTGGAAAAAAAAGTGAAAACCCTACTGTGAGTGAGCCCTTCAGCTGCAGCCTTCAATTTCTCAGGATTCATAGGGGCATATCTGTCTTTTCTCAAATCATTCGCCGTCGACGCCGACACTGAGCTTCCATGTTCCGGCAATTCCCACCTACCGGAAAACATAGTTGAATTGAATTGGAGAGGAAGCACAATTAATCCGTTAATTGGGGAAAACAAGACCAGAGGCGTTACCTTTTGGGGCCAAATGTGACCTGAGGAAGAGACATAAGCTCGAAGAGGATTGAGAGCATCGGAGGAGACAGAGAGCGGTTTATTGGGATCAGAAGGAAGGGTCCATTTGGAGGCTATGGAGAGGGAAGAAGGATCGGAGGGTTTACCGAAGATGTAGGAGGGAAGGGAGTGCCTTAACACCTCTGGAAGAACGTCGGCCTGCGATTCGGGAGTGGTTAATTGAGTAGATGAGGGTTTAGCGGCCGCGGAGGGTGATTTCTCGGCGATGCGGTTAACGGCTTGTTTGGATTCCTGGAAAAAATAGGCTGCTTCTTTTCCTGCTAATCTTCCCGCGAGAAAACTCATTTTCGTTGCCTGGATTTAACTGAATTTCTATTGAGTATCAAAAAAAAAAAAACTGATTTTCTACTGGATTTTTCGAGTTCGTTCCATATTTATAGTCTTTATAATGTTAACTTTAAAAGACAAAAATTTTCTTATACAAAATGATTTAGAGGGTAGATTAAGTTTAATGAATTTTTTATACATACTTGAACTGACTTTAGTTGGATTCTAAGAAAATACATTTGTAGAGAATGATGAACTACTTTAAAGGTGAGTAAAAATAAAATTATTTTAATGCATATACATGTAAATTATAAAAAAAAATTGACTTTTATGAAAAAAATGATTTATCTATATTAATTTTTAATAAAAATAATAATTAAAAAAAAGTTAAAATATATAGTTGATCTTTATTTTAATTAGTGTAATATCTGTGCGATGCATGGTTATGTCCAAAATGACACATTTAATACTCTCTATATAATAATAATTAAAATAGAAAATATTAATTAAAAAAAATATATTGTATTGTGTATCAAATTAAATTGTGGAAAACCTCTTTATATATTACATTTGCAGCTTCATTTGTGACTTATCCACCGTCATCATAAACCCGAATTTTCAAACCCTCTCTTTTTGTCACTCGCGATACAGCTACATAAAGTTGTTCATGCGTGAATACGGATCTTCTAAGAAATAGTGTTACATGAGAAAGTGATTGTCCTTCACTTTTATTCATAATCATTGCAAATGACAGTGCAAGTCAGATTGTGTTAACGTCATTTTTGGGATGAACACTTTTTCTCCAGCCTTATTTTCTGATAGAATCTTTACTTCAATGACCCCATTTCCTAGTTGCGTGACAATCAATCTCGTGCCATTACACAATCCTAATGTTTGATCTATATTACTAAGTAGAATCCCTGACACACCCTCTTTTAAAAGTGATTGAGTGATTCGGAATGCCTCTATCAGCGTTGTTTCAATCGTTGGTTTTCGAAGCTTGTGGAAGAATAGTGAATCCAGTAAGCGGCATTGTAAGACTCATGTGGACTGGAAATAGAATTGAAAGATTTTGTATAAACTATAAACTAAAAAAAAGATAGAAAGAACTCCAGCTCACTTATATAGAATTGAAAGAACTGAAGTATCGTACTCTCTGGAATTATCTGATTTGGGTTATGCTTGCTCACCAAATATCGTCGTCTGCTACTAGTGTTCTTTTTCTTACTTTGAATTTAAAGTTTTGATATTTGGTTGTGTTGTGTTGTTGATTAGTTGAAGTAGTGATATTATAAACAAAATGAATTCTTGATTTCTGGTTATTTTTCTTGTCACGGAAGATTAAATATTTCTAACCATATAAATCTCTCGTAATTATCAATTCAGAAATATGTGAATTAAAGTTATATCTTAACTAAATTTTAAATTAGAGATTATATTTACTAAAAGTTAGATATTTATATTTTAAATATTCCTATGGATAGAGAGGAAAATTTAGATAAGATTAATTATTTACTTCTTTTCAAGATAATTATGACTTTATATTTATATTTTAAAGTTTTGATCTTTGTGTTATCTTGCCATCATCCTTTTATACATTCAGTGTTAATTTGTCGTGAATTAAAAAGTTCAATCCATTGTCTCTAGTTCTTTCTCTTTTGGATTTTTGTATCTAAGAAAAAGTAGGCATGCCACCAACAGATAAAAATAGACATTGTTAGATGAGTAAGTGACAAACTTTAGGTATCTACAACATGTATGCCTGTAGTCTATTGCTCGCATCAAGTATGTTTGCATTTAAATTTAAAGATTATTATGAAACTTGAAGTTAGATATTTAAGTTTTAAATAGATATAAATGAAAATGTTAGGAGTGATAAAGATAATCATTTATGGTGATAAAGAGAAGAAAATTTAGATAACATTAATTATTTACTTCCTTCAATTTAAAATTATTATCACTTTTTCAATTTTTCCTATATTATAAAAAGTTATTACTCCATTGAAATAGTTAATTTGTTTCTTACATTGTTATATTAGTTACAAACTCTTATTTTTTTATTAATTATTAACTTTTTTTCTACTTAACTGAATTTAAACTACTTAAAATTTAAATTAAATGAATAATCTATTAAATTCAAAATTTAATAGAACGTACAGAAAATAATGGAAGAATTGCAAAATTTACCTAAAAATTTAAAAAGTTAAAAATAAGATGAAATAACACCTGATTAAAATGAAACAATCCAAGAATACAAAATAAATAAAAAAATAACATCAAATAATAGCTCCACCTAGTTTGACAATATTTCAAAAAAGAAAATCATTCTTTAAAAAGAGATTCATATCAATTATTCTTCTCCTTCT
Source organism: Euphorbia pulcherrima (assembly GCA_947683365.1). Taxonomy (NCBI): domain Eukaryota; kingdom Viridiplantae; phylum Streptophyta; class Magnoliopsida; order Malpighiales; family Euphorbiaceae; genus Euphorbia; species Euphorbia pulcherrima. Next base: position 74,073,333 of record CANTUS010000001.1, on the reverse strand, counting down.
TAATCTTCATCCGTTTTGCTCGATTGTCCGAAAGTTGTGCATTATCTTCATCTATCACTATTTTCACAATTGAACGACCATTAGGAAATCATGTTTATTTTCTAAAATTCCTAAGTAAAATTAAACTTAGTCATGACCAAGTGTGTTGTTTCTAACAAAAATAGTAATTGTTATTGTCTTATATATTTTTTTGGGTTTTATTGTATAACTAAAATCACAAAGAAAATCACAAAAATACAAAGTAACAAACAATGAAAGTGTTTGGGTAAAAAGAAAGGGAGTAAAACCGCATACCTATATGAAGAGAGCAGCAGCAGAAACAGAAAGCAGTCCAATGAGTAGCAATGCAGTTTAAAACTAATTCAAGTCAATTAGATGTTGCATAAATATTGAAATATGTTCTATTAGCTAACATAAATTCAAGAAAACAAAATTTATTTGATTTTATTAATATAATATGAATAATCCTAATCAAAGTGTTATTCGTAACATGTGATATATATTAATCTAAGAATTACATGATTACTATCATTACCCTAATCAAACTGTTTCATATACACTACACGTTTACATAGAAACCGGGAGAGATTGAAATTGAGATTCTGAAATTGAAAACCTAGAATATTAATTCCTGCCAAACTTTCATTACTCTGTTGTGAGAATCTAAGAACCCAAAGGAAATCGTGGAATTGAAGCGGTTGTTTCGTTTTTTATTCGTGGAATTTGATGTTGCATAAATATTGAAATATGTTCTATTAGCTTACGAAAATAACAAAAATACAAAGTAGTGAACAATGAAAGTGTTTAGGGTGAAAAGAAAGGGAGTAAAACCGCATACCTATATGAAGAGAGGAGCAGTAGAAATAGGAAGCAGTCCAGTGAGTAGCAATGCAGTGAAACGCTAGGGTTTGCTGGTTTTATAGGTGGAGAAGACCGACTTACAGTTTGTAGCGAGCAAGAAGTTTAATAGAAGCAGGAATGTGATTGATTAAATTTAATTTGATTAATTTAGAATTTAAAATCAAATAAAAAATTGATTAGTTTAGATTACTATTAAAAAATGAGCAAGGATAAAAAAAAAAGTCTTTTAAAACTTCTTTCCTTTTATATATATATAGATTAGAGCTTATCTTTAAGACTCTTGAATAATCAAGGATTAAAGTGATAAGCCCCTAAAATGATAAGTTAGTGTATTTTTGTGTTGAATTTTATATTTCATATACTAATATATTAGTAAAATAATAAATTGGTGTAGTTTTATGTTAACTTTTATAGTTTGTGAAGTATTATATTAGTAAGAATAAAGTTTATATATAAAGAAGATTTTGAGCTACTAATTTATGGATAATACAGGAAAGCATAAATTTTCGTTTTGCATTTATCTCTTGGTTGAAATGAGAGCATTGTAATGTTAATGGTACAGTATCACATGAATAAACTGTATAGGGTATATATTTTATAGGAATTTCTTATAAATGGATTTAGAAATAATCTCCCCAGTCAACAATAGTTGATTTAAGTGGTAAGCGGCTTAGTATCATTTAAGTAAGGTTTTGAGTTCGAGTCCTAATAAATGCAGAAAATCCTTATTAAAAGACTTGCCCACCACAACCAGATGCGTGACCCGGATCAAATCTGATTGTAGTCGATCAAAGTTCCGGTTATTTCAAGTGGTTCCCCTGAATTTGAAATTATATATTATTGGAATTTATCTAAGAAAAATTTCATTTGGATTGAGGAAAAGAGTGTCAACAAAAAGAAATAATCTTATTGTTGAGGATGAAGAAGTAGTTAGATGATCAGACACATCCTCTCACTATTGGTTATACATAATTTACTTGAAGACGAGAGAAGCATAGACATAGGCTTATTTAAGCAATTCAATAATTTATTACATGAATTCTACGAATTTGACTTTCAAGATATTTTTATAATTTGTAGTTTGAAATTCATATTTTGAATCCTAATTCCATTATCAAATATGGCGTGCGTTGAAAAATCGAAGTGTTTGGTAACACAACAATTCACATTAAAATAAAGTTATATTTTATTATCTAAAACCAAATCTATACCTTGTAATCCAAAATTTGATAAAGTTGGTTTTAAAACATTTGTTGTCAGTCATGTTTCTTTTGGTTGTAACTAATGTTTTCGCCTATTAATTATTACTGGCCGTAGTTTGTCTTAAGTTCGAATCACACTATGAAGTGAGTTGTAGTTATCTTTATATTTAATGTAAACGTATTTAAACAAATTAAAAAAAATGTTTCATGTTGGTCCCAAAATAACGTGATTAGGAGTCAGAGAGGGGTGAGACTCATTTTCGCCGAATAAATAAGCAAGTGTGTGGTTCCGAGTAAGTGTGCAAATATCAAATATCACAATGTAAGTATGATACTGAAAATTAAACTCAAGTAAACAAAATGTAAGTGAGTCGGAGGAATGAAATAGCAAATATAAGTATTTTATCCTTATTCAACCTCCTGGTTCAGTCTCCAAAGTATTCTCCTCCGAGCATTAATTCACTTGTGTTTGACTCCTTTCGAGGTATAGAAACAATCACCATACCAAGTTTGTTAGAAGTCTCTTGTAATGAAAAGAAGGTTTTGTGATCTTTAACGTTGTTTAAATGATCACTTTACAACAAATATAAAATCAGTGTCCTGCTTTCAAAGAGTTCAAATAAATATGAGATTGATGTTTGCTTAGTTAAGTGATTGCACAGAATGTGGCAAACGTCTTGGCCATTGGTCTAGCACCGAAGCTGTAATTCTAGAGGTCACAAGTTTGAGTTCATATTGGAGTGTAGTGGGTTGAGGTTTTCTTATTAGCCCAATAAGACAATTTGTTTTATAAAAAAGTGATTGCAGAGAGTGATTAAGATTACACTGTATGAAAGCTTCGGTAAATTCTTCAATGGTGGTAGAGACCTTCGTATAGGTACGCTTGAATTTGATGCCGTTATGACTTGAATCTGAGCTAAAATCACAGTCGTTGTCTCACAACAACTCTTTTCCTTAGGAGTCGTTAGATCATTAGACCTAATAATCTTCCAATTAGATTGATCAACGAAGGTCCAACCTCTATAATTAATGTCAGCTTTCAGTCCTTCCTTACATACTTTTGAACTTGACTGTAAGTGGTCATTGTCTCTAAGTTTTCCTTTCGCCTGTTTTTGGTCCAAAGATGAAATTCTTAATGATAGTTGGTTGTATTCACCTAGTTTCGCAATAATAGCTTGGTTTACTATGGGATTAACTGCATTTTATATGTTTCAGATTTATTTACTTATTTTTGAAGGATATTTAAATCTTAATTTTAAAAATTATAATG